>OX422214.1:232685979-235472229 GCA_949130495.1 Sambucus nigra
ATAGAGTCCACCTCTGCGATCGTCACTGTCCCCTGTGGTGGTTGTGGTTGTGGTGGTCTTGGCTCCTGTTGAGCCTGTGGCACTCTTCCCAATAAAGTACCAGGTGATCAATCCTTTATCAAATTAAGACAGGAATCTCATGTGGTTCATTCTCAGGATCACTGTCGAAAACCAATTAATTACTAATAACCTATTAGGCCCGGTGTTCAAATTTTAAACTTTCTAATCTTTTTAAACTTAATGCACAATTAAAACCATTCACGTGGGAATATAATCAACAAGTGGGATGAATAAATAAATAACTGATAACTCTCAGTAAATATGATACAACCATATCGAATGCGTACGAAACTAAAAAGTTGGAAATAAAACAAATGACATTAGTTAGGCAACATGCCCGAATATAAATTACACTACCTCCAATTTAGATCACAAAGATGGAAGCGTCTAAATCAACTCCGGTCAACATCCACAGTTGCGACAGCAACGTCTGACTCGAAAGAATTCTTATTCAGGCGTCCCTATGTCTGGACACTTAAACGGTTTTTGAAAATATTTGAAAGTGGGTCAGAGCCCAATTCGTTTTAAAAATATTTAGCAGGTGTTTAAAATACTTTAATATTGAAAATATGTTATTCTCCATATTTAAACTGGTGTCGCACTCACCTGAGTTACTCATCACCTCTCATCTAACAATGCACACCTAGCGTATGTATTTTAAACACCCTAGTTACACTACCCAGCCTAACTAGCATCTCACCAAACTATTTAACACCACACGCTATCTCAACAACCCACATATGTACTATCCTAAGCTTTCGCCTGCTTATACTTTTTAATTCTCGCTTATGATTCATCTGTTCATTATAAATAACTCTCACTATTTATTACACTATTTACATTTTAGTGTTATTTATCCCATATATAATATTCCCATCTTATATATGTATATCACATATTTTATATTCCGGATTTTATACTCCCGGACGATCCAAAAATTAACTCACGTTTCATTCTTTATTTTGGTCTCTCTCTCTCTCTCTCTCTCTCTCTATATATATATATATATATATATATATATATATATATATATATTTCACATCCCATATATATAAATATATGATATAATATACACATCAAGTATATCTATACTTATATACCACACCCTGTATAAGTATAACAACCATCCCTCAGCGCTATAACTCAAGGGATGCAGTCTCTAGAATGTTATCGTCCTCCACGCGATTTCTCACACATCTGTCTGGGAAGCCAGGTCAGTATCTCATCACCGTACCCTAAACAAATCACAAGCGTATAGGAAGCGGTCATAGTCCCTCATCTTAAAGTGAGATCAAATCATACCAAAGACGTCTCACCCAGAATAAAGAGACACACTTGCTTAAATAACTGAACACTATGACCTGGGAACTATACTCACCCTGCTCCTCAAGTCAGGGGATTTACTCTCATTGCGCAACCTCCCATGATAGCAGTAGAGGGGCATGTTCCACATAAATATATCAATCACACACAAATATATTTAACATCACTTCATATATATATTGTCTCTATACCCGTATATATATGATCAAATCCGGCTATTCCTTCCTATCTCTCATGGCATTAGCCAAAAATCAAAATATACCGATGCGTATTAATTTATAAGGATACGCACAACTTATATTTATCCCATAAGTATTTATTCACTTATGATAAAATTCCTCACATTAATAATTTCCTGAATATTAGCTTATCACATCTAACTAGTATTCTAATTTCATCATACTCGCACATTCGGATTTTACTCATATACTATCGACATATATATTCTACACACATAAATATATATATACCCAATGAAATACTTTCCTAAGTGTCGTTCATCCCAAACACTCCTAAAATTCATAACCCGGATCTTATTCCCACTAACCCGAGACTCATACATCACTCACATGATCTTTTATAGGTCCTCGCACTCTATCTAGGATTCCCTAATGTTTATGTATCGAAGAAATTCTTCTCCAATCCTTTTTGTCCAAGAAAAATTTCTCAAAATTTTCTATCAAAACCGAACTGAACTGATGGCCAGAAAATGAACCGGTTCGGCCAAAAACGAACTGATTCGCCCATAGAAAAACGAACTGGGAGTTTATCTTCTTCAACTCTAAAAATTCATTCTAAAACTCATCTAACTCAATTTCTAGGGTTTCTAACATCACCTAACATCAATATATATATATATATATATATATATATATATATATATATATATATATATATATATATATATATATATATATATCTACACACTATGATTTACCCAACACAACCTTTAATTTCAAGGGATCGTCAATTTGTTCAAGAATTAAACCCTAATTCTTATAAACCCACAATTCTCATTTTTCCAAATTTCTCACTAAAAATTACAACATTAACATGGATTTTAACTTAGATTTCATATGGAGTTATTATCACAAAAATTTATATGAAATCAATTCTTAAAACCCCATTTTTTATCCAAGAATCCTAACCCAAAACACATAATTTTCTCACCAATTATGATATGAAATATAAACACCATTAAATAGTTAAAGCACGTTAAACACTTGCCTCATTGGATAAATTCGACAACCTCGTGTCGAGAATCTGTCAGAGCTTGGACTGGGACTCTTCTTTATCCCCTTTCTTTCCTTTCTTCCTTTCTCTCTTTTCTTTCTTTCCTTTATCTTTATTCCGTGCCCTTATAAGAAAGAAATAAGGGTTATCCCTTATTAAACCCAAAATTGACTCGTATACACAAATGCGAGTTCCTACTGGTCCAAAAAGTCCTCGAAACCCAAACACTACCCCCGGGTACTCTATTCTGGCTAAATTGGCCCTTCTGAGGCCAACTGTGCACTCAAAATTCCCATCTGAGTCACTTATAAAAAATTCACCTTTTAAATCCAATACGACTTCATACGTATTTTTCGAATAAATTATTATTTCTTGTTGCTTTGCACTTCGGCGACATGATATAAAAACAATTCAACTTCGTTTACTTATTCCCGTAAGTAAATGTAACACACATCAATATTAATCCAAAACTCACCAATTAATATTTAATTCACACTTCAAATTTTATTTCTCTTAAAATTCTCAATTTATTAAATTACACCACTTATGTAATTTAAATATCCATAAAAGTACGGGGTATTACATACTTCCTCCCTTGCAAAGGATTCCATCCTCTAAATTTAGATATATCCGGTACTAAGACTCGTGATCTTAACAACACAACATCCTCTAGTACTCGAAATCAACCTCAAAGTAAGTCTTAATGCTTTATCAGTTATAAGGTCTCTCCTCAATAACGGCACATCACATTTTGCTCCTACCAAAGACATTCGAATAGGATGAGCCCATACATTACAGGCCCTATTATCTAATATTATTGGGAGGCCTTACATCACTAAGTGTCAGCTTCTTGTATTCATCCCAACACAAAACTCCCATCCTGAGAGAAATTTATAAAAAAAATCTGACCACTCATGCCAGTACTTCAAATCTCGGCTCATAGAGACGTAACTCTTCAACAGTAAAAAGCCATCCAAAACAGTTTGTGGTTCCTTCACTTTAGTCAACGAACTCTAACTTCATCCAATCCAGAATTCTAATTATCCGCTCACCTCTAAACAACTAGAGGAAGAATGGTCAGGGTTTTTCCACACAAAACCTCAATAAGTGCCTTGTCCACAATAACCATGTATGAGTGTTACACACAACTCTACCATCATAGATTTCCCCTCCCAATTACCGTACTATTCTTTACTTCACTTACTAGCTATATCAGTTATGGAAGGAAAATAACCGTGAATTCTTATTTACATCGCTTTACTAGTTGTTAGTCACCTCCCATCTACTCATCGATTTATAAGTGACACGAGCGACTCAAAACAAACGTCATACCCACTTCTTCCTAAAATCCCCTATCGTAGGTGGGGTTCAAGGACCTCATACTGATTCACAACAATATTGGACAACACCTTGTATCGGTGCATTCTTTCTTTTCAAAGAAGGGTTTGGTCACACTATCTAATAGTGTAACTCACCCCACAAGAATAATAATTACTTCACCTTTGTTAATCCATCCCACAAATTTGAAGGAAGTCGGCCTTATCTTGATGTTGGCAACCCATCAATGAAATTTACCAACCTGACTTCCCCTTCCATCAATGGCATCGTCGGCTTGATATAAAAATTTCCTGGTTGATTCTCTTGAACAAACTTATTTATATTTACTATGTCCCACTCAACACCGCCTTCCACTTATAACATCTCACATTAAGTGGTACTTATACTCCTCTTCTTCCTCGAGGTATGCCAAAAGTTTCGGCCCGTGCACTTTTCACCATAATGTGCACTTCTAGGCTCTTTATACCTTATTGACATCAACATTCAATTTACGCACAAGTCACTCTCAACATTCGACTGAGTAGGACTCCGCCCCAATTTTTTTAATAGTTGGATTCTCCTCTTCTCAAGAGATATCCTTGTAAATGGTTTCTTACAACCTTCCAATTTATCTCGGGTGTGCTACTCTCATTGCACACATATACTTGGATACTTGTCTTTATCACACGACATTGAATCCCTCTTACCCTCACAACTTTTTTTATAAATGCCCTACATGCATATACTCCACTCACCTATTCTCACGTCCCTTTAACTTAGACGATTTTGAAATCCGTTGATCAAGGCACCCACATACCCTATAATCGGCGCATATTGGCATAAACATCACAAACGTTTCACACGTAACACTTATTACCCTCGCATTCTCAGTGTGGCTATGACATTTGGGTATTATTAATAACCTCATAAATCAAATTTTAATCCTTCTCGACATTGTACCACTCTTCAACTCGTGGTGAAAACTTGAGTGCTTTGCCACAGCACTACATGCTTCACTAGCCTTAAATCGTAGTATAACTTTTAACTTACAGTTATAACTACATGCTTGTATAATGACCGAGGTACTAGACTCATAGACTAATGACCAAATATCTCCCTAATTCCAACATTACGCTAATTTTCATGCCTGGGATGTCTCGCAGAGCGAAATCCAAACAAAGAACCCCCCCGATGCACTACTACCTAGCATTGTCGATCATCAAAATTCATTAGGACTTCAGTCCATAACATGTACCCCTACTTTCCCGTCTCTCTTTACTCACAACATTTACCAAGATCTATGCGAATCTCATCCCGCAATCACATTTAAACTAGGAACTTTCCACCCAAATGCCCTATCACTCAACATTGATGATAATCACATTCATAACCTCAAATACACAACTGGGACTCTCAAATTCTTATACTCGGACATATAAATATCAATCTTAACTCCCACATATCTAAAGGAGAGATATAACAATTCTCTTTTACTATCACCAAGTTCTGAGCGTTAGGCATAATAATGAGCCAAATCTCTCCGCTCGACAGTAAACCCAATACACTTTGAATCATATCGGTAAAGTCCCTACGTACCGGGATCCAATATCTCGAGACGGATATACTCTTTAATGTTTCAATAATACTATAATATAAATGTGATCTCAACCCTCTTGCAGGTGAGACATCGCCAAAACAACACATCCTGCCCTAGAGCAGCAACCATGATAGCCTTGTAATATATGCACGTTATCACCGTAACCAATGTATAATTGCATATCCAGGTTAATATCATACTCGTATAACACATCACTAAAATGAGTAATTCTATTAAAAATATATACCACTATCAATACAACCGCTCACCCGCGGATGACATAAAGATAACCACGCTATACCACTGAAAACATATGAACATAATAATAATGTTATCGATATATGTATTAAACTCATCTCTCACGCGAATCTAGCTCTAATCAAAATACAGTGACTCGCTCGTCTCACCTAAAACATGCCTCATTGTCTGAGTATAAAACTCATATTTCCACCTTGCCAATTACCCTTGATACTCAAATGGTTCCCGGACATAACACACTTGTCTGAACTAAACTAAAACTACTTTAATCATTGTCCTTTCTAGACACCATACTTATGTCCCTTTACTCGCTTCGAGAAAAGTTTATGCATGTGGTTGTACTCTCCACAAAAATATCTCTATATATAATCTATTTATCTCCGGCCATACTGGCCATATTAAGGTTGTCCTTCTCTCGAACTCTGGTAGCCTCAATTATGATGGCTACCCACATTCTTCACTTAGTTCTGCTAGCCCTAAGGAACACAATGTTGGCCTTAATAGTCCTGACTGAATTCACCATCACTAGGTACGATTTTATCTATCCTAATCATTTGAATGGGTCCCCTGATGGGTCTCCCCCTTATGGTGTTTTACTAGCACCGTTTCATCCAGTCTTACTCCTAAATAAATCTTGCGATTCTTTTAGCTCCCTCCACAAAAAGGCGTTAACATCTCTACTGATAGAACGTGACATTGTCACTATCTGGGTGGACCATCCAAGTAGAATTTCCCTTAAGTACTGGAAACTTGTCTCACGAGTCAATTACCCACTTAAGAATTTTCTTCTCACTTTTAAATGTGGGGGTTGACTCCCACCATTTTTACTTTGCTCCTATGAGCCAAGAAAAATTTACCCCAAATTTTCACTTACGGGTATACTACACTCCACCATGTGCCAAAGCCTCTGATATCCAACTTCCATAAACTATCACACACAATTTTCAACATTTCTAAAATTTCCCCCAGATGGTCCTCTTCAAGGACCCGTCTAACTCTCTCTCCCATTCTAACCACATTAGGTGAGTCTAAATTGGCACCACTTCCTACTATAGCGGTACTTAAAAATCATATGTTGTACCCTATCGGTCCTTACAGCTCCTAACTTACCGAGCAACAATAGGGGTGACCTCTACTATGGTCATTATCCCCAAAATTTCTACAATCTCAACCGAGCCCTGCCTCCTATTGTCCTCCCTATGGCCCTTACCTGTCGTACTTCATGGTTCGGCACACGAGCACACTCGAACGTAAATAAGATTCACTACTATATATACATTATATCAGGAGAACGAAACCTCACCATAGAAATCAAAAATCCTAAACATAGGTCTCTATGTCAAATAAAAATCAACTTTGAAAGTGTAGTACGTTCGCATAGATTCCTAAGGACATAAGAACCTGATGCTCTGATACCACCTCTGACACCCTGCCCAATAAAATACTGGGTGATCAGTTATATATCAAATTATGATAGGAATCTCATGTGGTTCATTCTCAACATCACTGTTGAAAACTAATTAATTACTAATAACCTATTAGGCCCGGTGTCAAAATTTTAAACTTTTTAATTTTTTAAACATAATGTACAATTAAAACCATTCACACAGGAATATAATCAATAAGTGGGATGAATATATAAATAAATAACCTATAACTCTTGGTAAACATGATACAACCATATTGAATGCGTATGAAACTAAAAAGTTGGAAATAAAACAAATGACATCTGTCGGGCAACATGACCGAATATAAATTACAATACCTCCTATCTAGACCACAAAGATGGAAGCGTCTAAATCAACTCCTGCCAACATCCACAGCTGCGGCATCAACGTCTCACTCGAAAGAATTCTCATCCAGGTGTCCCTGTGTCTGGACACCTAAAAGGTTTTTGAAAATACTTGAAAGTGGGTCAGAGCCTAATTCATTTTGAAACTATTTAGCAAGTGTTTAAAATACTTTAATATTCAAAATATGTTATTCTCCATATTTAAATTGGTGTCGCACTCACCTGAGATACCCCTCACCTCTCATCTAACAGTGCATACCGAACGCATGTATTTTAAACACCCTAGCTACGCTGCTCAGGCTAACTAGCATCTCACCAAACTATTTAACACCACGCACTATCTTAACAACCCGCGTATGTACTATCCTAATCTTTCGCCCGCTTATACTTATTAATTCTCGCTTATAATTAATCCTTTCATTATAAATAACTTTCACTATTTATTATACTATTTACATTTTAGTGTTATTTATCCCGTATATAATATTCTCATCTTATATACGTATATCACATATTTTATATTCTAGATTTTATACTCCCGAAAGATCCAAAAATTAACTCACGTTTCATTCTTTATTTTGGTCCATATATATATATATATATATATATATATATATATATATATATATATATATATATATATATATATATATATATATATACATATATATATATTACACATCAAGTATATCTATACTTATATACCACACCCTGTATAAGTATAACAACCATCCCTCAGTGCTATAACTCAAGGGATGCAATCTCTAAAATGGTATCATCCTCCAGGGGATTTCTCACACATCCGTCTGGGGAGCCTGGTCGGTATCTTATCACCATACCCTAAATAAATCACAATCGTATGGGAAACGGTCATAGTCCCTCATCTGAAAGTGAGATCAAATCATACCCAAGACGTCTCACCCAGAGTAAAGAGCCACACTTGCTTAAATAACTGGACTCTATGACCTGAGGACTATACTCACCCTGCTCCTCAAGCCAAGGGATTCACCCACATCGCCCAATCTCCCATGATATCGCTAGAGGGGTATGTTCCACATAAATATATTGATATGGCAAACATAGCACCCTGCCGCGAACGTTGATCAGGCACACGAGCTTATAGGCCGCGGCCCTTTAGCACATGGTGCGACCTTATTCAGCATAGGGTGAGACACCTAGTCTTGCCCATCTGTACATGCCGCAGACTTATACTATAGAGGATACGAAACCCACATCTCTAACCTCACAAGCCGCATCCCTCTCATCGTAGCTGCTCCAGACTTATGTCACGTGCTCAAGGCACATGACACAACTCACATACCTCCTATAAATGGAGGGCCACACCTCGAAGTAAGGGATCGATTCCTACCCCCTTGGACAGATTCAACAATACCCAGAGAAGCCTTGCCAAATTTACTCTACACAACCTCAACATACAGCTTGGGGGCTACTCACCTACATCGTAGTCATATCTCCGGCACTCCCGGAACCGCTACAGCCATGTATTATCCTTTTTCTTATACTTGTACGCCTCTTTAGGCACGATTATATTGTACAATGCAATGCATATAATGAGAACGGAGCAACACAATGGACGTAGGCCTATTTTAGAGGTTGAACCACTCTATATATTGTCTTCTCTCTATTTACTCGCTTTATTTGGTTATTATGCACGTTATACTTGATTTGCTGATTTGAGAACGACTTATGGGCGATTTCTCGTATCACTAATTTGGCATCGTCTGTGGGAACCGAGATATTTCGATCTTGTTTCTCTATATTTTTGGGTTCTTAAACACCTTATTTCATTCACGGGGACTCCTTGGGTCATCATCTCATGGGTGAATCTTGGTTATTGAGCTCAATTTTATATTTACACCCTTAAAAGGGTATTTTGTGTATTCAAATTTGTTTATGGGTTTGTATTTTATGACCTTGGATCTATTTTGCATACCCCTGTGATATCGCCTCACCCAGATAAAACTGGAAAGCTTTATGGGCTTTAGCCCCGTAAAGGTGGGTGATTAGGGGAGAGTTGTGTTTACTCCCTTTTTGTTGTTCTTTGCATATGATCTAGGGTTTATCGTTAGAATTATGTCGTTTTGTGCACCGGCAGGTTATTCCCTCATGGATAGACCCTAGTAGGTATGTTCTCCATGAGTTTCAGGAGAAAAACTCAGTTCTTGGGTTTCAATCTGGGGATTGTTCCCTTCCCTGCTTAGAATGGGATGCGGCCTGGCAGTTCAAATGCCTTTCTGGATGTGGCCCCTACTGTGCAGCTGCATTATAGAAGCTTTAAATCATTGAGGAAAGGAATCGGGTGGCTTTCAGCCCAACCTAGTTGGAAATTCTTCAAAGGCTGCGTCAGTGCACTTGTGTGCTTTACTAGCCGCGGCCTCGTCAGTATATCATGCAGCAGTTCAAACGCTGCATCCCAACTTCATACTTGGTTAATCCAGTATTTCTTCGATTACTCACTTCTGCTAGTTTTGTCTCAGATTATATATTTTGTAAAGACTAACAAAAGCAGAAAATGGAAGGAGAATCCAGCCAGAACACATAAATGAAAGATGAGATTGTGTAGCTGTACAATCACCTCAACCATCTCTATGACAACCATGCTTCCCTACAGACTCAAGTCAAATATTTGACTCAGAGGGTCCTCATGCTAGAAGTCGCGGCCTCACCCAATGTCGGTGCGGCACCCAGGAACGTTTCTTCAACAACCTTTGCTGCCGTGGCAGTACCAGGGATCCGTCCGCGAAAGCTGTCAACAGGAGCTAGAAAAGGAAATTAGAGAAGGCAGAAGAGACCTCTAAGGCCTACACCCCATTGGCCTTCCTAATTGAAGATATCTTTGAGTTCATTAAGGAGAACAAGCTGCTGAGGTGGCCAGAGAAGCTCAAGGCTCCACCCCACAAGAGGAACAAAGCCAAATGGTGCAAGTTCCATCTGGATCATGGCCATGACACTAAGCAATGCTATGCACTGAAGGATGAAATTGAAAGGATGATTAAGCAATGGATGTTGCAGAGGTTCCTCAGATGTGTTTAGGGGATGCAGCCTAGTCTCACATACCACATGCCCATCTTTCATGCTTATGCCATATATTTCATCTATTTCTATTTTACAGTTGAACTCTTCCTATGCGATTTCAAATTAAACTTTGTATTGAAATAGCAAAGTCTTATATATATGAATAGATATATAAAATCAAGTTCACTCCTATGATGCTTTGTTTTGATTTTCACTTCCATGAAATTTTATCTTATAAAAGACCGTTTTGTCTTAAATAGATCTCGATTCAAGACAATATGTTATATCAGGAATGATAATATCCAAATGGGCCCACAACGCCCACTAAGACGTTTGATTATCTGAAAGCAAGTGATAATTGAAATGGAGAAAGCAACTACTGAGAGAAGCTATCTAAATTGGTCTGCAACATCACTCATAGAGGTTATATCCTTGAAAGCGTTTATCAGAAGGCGTTATTAGCCACGAGGGATTACAATGCCCGTTCTTAGCTTTCGAGATATGTCATAAGAATCAGAGTACGCAAGTCCCCGTTATTAGCTTTCGGGATGCATCATTAGCCCGGGGAGGTTACTCCCTCGACAAACATCATTAACTTAGTGGATAGAGACAAAACATCATTAACTTGTTGGATATAGACTAAACATCATTAATTTGGTGATCCCAGCCTTAAAACATCATTAACTTGGTGGATATGAGACCAAACATCATCTAATTGGTGATCTCAACCCAAAAACATCATTGACTTGGTGGATAGAGACTGAACATCATTAACTTGGTGATCTTGACTTAGCTTGGGCAAGCTTCATAATACCTAGCCCTGAGGGGCTGATAATAACCCAATCTAAGCGACTAAAGGAAAGCCATGAAAGGCAATAGAAGAAACTAAAGGAAAGATGTGAAAGGAAATCGAAGAGACTAAAGGAAATCCATGAAAGGCAATCAAAGCGACTAAAGGAGGTTGTGTTGTCGTAATCACAAAGCATGCCAAAGCTACAAAAGGATGGCCTCAATTTCCTAAAGGCCTAGAAAGGTGCCACACCCCCGTGTACTCTATTCTGACTATCTCGGTCCTTTCGAGACCAACCGTGCACTCAAAATTCCCATCCAAGTCCCTTCTTAAAAATCCACCTTTTAAATCCAATACGACTTCATACGTACTTTGTGAATAAATTATTATTTCTTGTTGCTTTGCACTTCTGCGACAAGATATAAATATAATTCAACTTCGTTTACTTATTCGCGTAAGTAAATGTAACACACATCAATATTAATCCAAACTCGCCAACTAATATTTAACTCACACTTCAAATTTTCTTTCTCTTGAAATTCTCAATTTATTAAATAACACCACTTATGTAATTTAGATATCCATAAAAGTACGGGTATTACAGAGCCTCCCCCTCATTGGCTCTCGTCGATGCCCTAGTCAGTCGTCCTTTCCTGGGTGTCATCTGAAGTCATATCGAATTGTATGAGTTCACAGTCAATACAACAATAATAGCAAATGAACAAAATCTCAGATACGTAAATGTGCATGCAACAACCCTAATAATAGGGCTCTATATCAAAGGACGCTACGTTGAAATGTAAAAGCCTCATAGATCCTAAGGACACCAGAACCTGATGCTCTGATACCATCTGTGATACCCCTCCTATTAAAATAATGGGTGGCCATTACTATACAAAAATAAAACATTGGTCTTGTATGTCTCATTCTCAGCATCTCTGTCAAAACATGATTAATTACTAACCACCTAATTACTTTAATAAGTAATGTCAAATTTTATCTTTCACTATCATACAACACGATTAACCAACCACAATAATTCCCTACATAATAACCAATATGAATGAACACTAAATAAAGTCTGAAACTCAGATAAAGAATTAAAGTTCCCAAATAAACCGTCAGGTCAAAATCCAATACATCAAATCCATCAGACTAAGAAAATCTGAAATATGTAAGTCTGAAGAAGGGGCACCATGCCCAATAATACTGTAATAGAAGAATTAATATATAATATCAAGAATAAAATTGGCTACTTAAGAATCCTCCAAGCTTCCGCATCAATTGCAACTATGTGTGCCTCGAAAGGACAATTATCCTTGGCATCCCTATGTCTGGGCACCTAAAAGTTTTGAAAATATATTTGAAATGGGTCAGAGCTAAAAATCTTTGAAAAATATTTAGCAACTAATTACGATGAAGTAAATAAATATGCAGTTAGACTTTCCATATTTAAGTTGGTGTCTCACTTTCCAGAGATTACCCCTTACCTCTCAACTATTGTGCACACCTAGCGCCTACATCTTAAACCACATAGTTACATTACCCTATCTAACTAGTCTTATTGCAAGTCTCACTAGAACACTACCCTGACTCGAGTATTGTCTAACTTTTATCTCTTAATTAACTATGTCTCTCATTAGCTTATTAAACCATTAATCATGCTATAACTTTACTCCAGTTATTTAACCACGTTCATCATTAACGTATTAAACATGTATATAATTTACTACACTATTATATACGTTTATTAGGATTTATCGCACAACTACACTTATACATATATATCACTCATAATATATGCAACTGCATTAACGAATGTCGTCCACATTCTAAATGCGGCTCACTAGCTTGCTATCGTGCACAAAAATGTCCATCACATTCTGGGCAACTAGGCCGAAATCTCAACACTGGACCCGAAAATCACAAACGAACATTAGAGGAGGTCATGGACTTAAATCCGTGGTCATAACCACACCACATTATTCCATGGTACTCCAACCCTACATCATACGAGCGTATAGAACACTTATGACCCTGGGGAATGGTAATACCTCTGCTGGAAATCGCCAGAGTGACCTCCCACTGGGCACAACCTCCCTGATAGCATAACGAATAGGATAAGTATGATTTACATAAATATCATACACATAAATATTATTTATATTCGTATATATATTGTCTTTATACCCGTATATATAAAATTAATTCAAAAACTCCATCTAGATCCTGCCTATCATCCAAAGCACTAGCCTACAATTCCTGAGTCTATCCAACGACTCTTAATTGATTAAATTCTCGTTTGTTAATTAAAATACAATAGCATCACCTTGATAACATGCCCGAACTTACCCAACCATCCCGTCGTATAATCATTCAAGTTTATCAAGTAACATCACTCCGATTACATTTATTCTCGAATTTAACTCATTAATTCAATATTTAAACTTTATCGTTAATTAACTCTCACGATTCCTAATTCAAATTTAATTACCCGCTCACCCTAGGCAATCGAATGTTTTCAAACAACTCTAAATAAACCAATCTTGGACCTGCTGAAAATCAAAGTCCTAAACAAACCCACAAAGAATTTTCTTCAATTCAGCTTCCATCGATCGATCGCTACCTGCCCAAATTTTTTTCCAACTTCATTTTTTCTTCCAAAATCAACCCGTTAAACCTTCATAGACTTTATCCAAATCTCAAGTAAATTAAACCATGCATATATAAACCTTTATATACATATTCTAAACATAAATCTCACATATTTATCAACGATTATGAAACATCATCACTTCAGTTCATTAATTGGGTTCATTACAAGAATAGTTCATCATCTTCCTAGATTTGATTTAACAATCCTCAATTAAATATGTTCATCTTTTAAATCTATAATATAAATCTAGTTCCAGTAAGATCAATTACTTCTATATCATCAATTAATTTTTTAAACTATGCATGATATCAATTTCATAAAAAAAACATTTATATGTAAGAACCCTTCTGTGACACCCCACCTATTAAAATACCGGGTGGCCAGCCCGTGATCAAAATAAAAGGTTGGTCTCATATGACTCATTTTCAGCATCAATGTCGGAAAAAAAATTTAAAGTTACTGACCACCTAGTAATTTAATTAGACATGTGTAAAAGTTTATCTTTCATTAATTAACAACATGCAAAGGTAAATAATAATAATTAAAACATCAATCACAAACTGATAAATAAATTCGACACAGATAGACGATATAAATAAAAGTAACCGAATCAACTATCAGTTCAACAATAAAATACAACAGTAAATTGAACTAGTAACCTGGATACACAAGATCAAATAAGTAAACTGAATACTACATCTGAGGGCGACATGCCTGTAACAACCCTTACTTTTGAGAGAATTATTTTATATTAATTTACTGTATGAAGTAATTATATAAAATAATGGATAATGGAGTAAATATCTTTTAAATGAGTAATAAAGAATATTTACTAGAATGTTGCATATTTATTGTTATTGGAACATAAATAGCATTGTGTTATATTTTATTATGTCATGCGCTTAAAATGACAGTTGCGGTTTAAAATGAAATGGGATATGAAAATGACGTATTTATTTTGGATGCCAATTTAGGGGGCGTAGTTAGTCCCGAAATGTGCGAGATAGTCAAAATAAGTGCCATATTGTATTTTTGTATTTCGGGCACTTTTGACTAGTTACTTAAATGCGTAGTTGTGAGTCATTTTAATGTGGTATTGACACTTCAAGATGGGAATTAAGGAAAGAGGCACGTTTAAGCCTTACATTTCATTTTATTCTCTTAAGTGTATTTACTAACCTAGAGAGAGAGAGAGAGAGAGAGAGAGAGAGAGAGAGAGAGAAGAGAATTGAAGAGGAGAAAAAGGAAGAAAATTGGAAATCGAAGATTGGAGTTGTGGCAATCAAAGGAAATCTGAGGTTTCAGCTTAAGGCAAGTTTTCTTACTTGCTAATATATGATTTAAGTTGAATAAATTGTGTGATTGTTATGTATGTGAACAAAGATGGATATTATGGATTTTGTGGTGTTTGAACCCTAATCATAGTTTAATTTGATGATTATGTGGAGTATAGTGGTTGGTAAACATGTAGGATGGTTTTGATTAGATCAATGATGGTTGTTGTGGGTAATTATGGAGGAGAATTGAATGTTGGGAAAAATTAGGGCATAAAACCCCATAGTCAAAATGGGGATTTCTGGACTGGGCGAATCGATTCGCCCCTAGCGAATCGATTCGCTCGAGGGTCAATTTCCAGGTCTGATCGGACCGAATCGATTCGGCCTACCCGAATCGATTCGATAGTATGCAGAAAGTTAGGTCCTCCTATTCGAATCGATTTGGCTGGTCCGAATCAATTCGCTTTCAGGATCGAATCGATTCGGCTAGGGCGAATCGATTCGGAAATCATGTTGTTTTGAGTTATTTTTCTAACTCAATTTTCACCCTTTTTCTTTTGGCTTAGGACCTAGGAACCTTTTCTTATGAAGTAAACTTAGAGTCCTAGAGTCTTAGATGAGTTAGTTAACTACCCTACATTAGAAATGTATTAAATAGGGATTGATCTGGGGGTGTCCAAATTGATGTTAAGGCATTATCTTTCTTTAGTTAATTATTATGAGACTAGGAGTTGTAAGGTTACATTGAGGGACTTTAGAGGCTCAATTGAGGTATGCTAGTCTTGGTTGCTTATAGTAGAACCATAAATTCTTGGGGAATGAATAATAGGTTCATTAATCATTAAGGGTTTATTATTCATTGAGGTTAATGATGGCATGAATTACATATGGCTCCGGATAAAAATGTGATGTATCTATTAAAATGGAAATAATATGGTAAATAATAATTTACTTAAACACACCTCTCTAAATGCTATCATAAGGGAAGTACGCACATGATGTGAAGTCCCCTGGCTAGTGAATGCAGGGTGAATATAGTCCTCGGCCATATGACCGGTTATTATGTATGTTGTATTTATTGTGCGATGTGGGGTAATTCCGAGTGTGGTTATGACTCACTCGCAGGTATATGGTCACTTCCCAACGTTGCATTAGGATGCCCAAGTTGTCTTGTTTGATAAGCCCTGGAAGATGATAGTCATTTAGGGGCGCATCTAGTGGGGAAACTCGGAAGGACGGTCTTAGAATCGTTATATGTAGATGAATATAACTATTCTTATTCAAGTGGGATTTGATTTATGATAAATTCCATAAAGAGAAAATAACAGTGATTATGTTTCCTAATGAGAAATGGAATGATGAAATGAAACAGTGTAAAGAATGGAGATTCTTAATTAATGATATTCATTCATATCCTCTTGCATAACTGAATTAAACTTATTATCAATTAATTGCCTTAGTTTATGCTTTGAGTTTGAGTAGGTAGATTCTTATCACTATCAATTATGATTAACTATTCATAACTATCATACTCTTTATTCATCTGGTGATCATATAAAACTGGTCCCTGACCCGTTCATATTTCTTGTTGTTCACGAATCTTATATTCGCTCAGGTGCTCCTCCGTAAGGATGCCCGTATTGACTTTCCCCTTTTCCTATGTCTCGGAGCTGCAATACCTTGCGGATGTTGTGGGATATTTTGTTATAGACGCCTTCATTTTTGTACTCTAGTTATGATCGGGTTATTTATTCGGGCGTGTGGCCCAAGTCTTTGTACTTGCCTAATGTCATGTATTATGTAACTTAAATTAATTATTGGATATATGTGCATGAGACTGTTAATCGATATCTTATTCGGTTATTGTGAGATATATGTACTGTTCAGTTTTATTCTTGTACCTATATCCACCTTTTTTTTAGTTTGGGTCGTTTTAAATGCTTTCTTTAACATATAAAACAATATTTTGGCAACCCGTTTTTTGAAATATATGGTGGTTATCCCGTACACTCCTTACATTATTGTGATGCTGAGAATGGTCCATTTATGATTTCCATTATTCTTGCAGTATCGGGCTGGCCACCTCTTATTTCGATAAGCGGGTTGTCACTGATGGTATTAAAGCATCAGGTTCTAGAGTCTTTAGGATCTATGCGGACTTGTCACGTTCTTCCATAGCGTTCTTTGATATAGAGCTTAATGTTAGGACTATTTTGTTGCCTATGCTTACGATCTTCTGCAATAATAGATTGTTTTGTATATAGCATTTTTAACTCTAGTGTTTCTTTGTCTCAGATGCCGCCTAAGAGAGGACGCCCCGCTAGAACGAATAGAGTTGTAGAAGAGGAGGTAGATCCTCCCCCGCCAGAGCAGGGGACTATGAATGTTACTGATGCAGCAAATATTGTGGCCCAAGCGATCAATGTCGCGATGACTGCTGTAGTTCAGCAACTGCCACAAGTCCATCAACCACAAGCTAAGGATGTACAAGATCCCGCGGGACCTTCTTCGTGGGAAAGGGTCAGAGAATCCTTTTTAAAGGGCCATCCCCCATAATTTCAAGGAGGTTCTGGCGTTATAGTAACTAATCAGTGGAAAAACGATATACAGCGCCATCTGCGTATGGTGGAGTGTAGTGAGGAAAGGAAATAAATCCTTGCTACCTTTAAATTAGTTGGAGCTGCATTACATTGGTGGGAGTCGATGACTACGCCAGAGCAGGGAGATACCATGACAATCACCGACTTTTGGGTTTTACTTTATCGAAAGTATTTTCCTCCCGCAGTTCAGAGGGAGATGAGAAGAAAACTGCAAGATGTGGTGCAAGGTGAGCGTTCAGTTGTGGAATATGAAGAGGAATTCACCCGGTTAGCTAGTTTTGTACCGGATGAGGTGACTCCGGAGGAGAGGAGGATATCCAAATTTATTGGGGGTTTACACTGGAGGATACGACAACATTTTCTAGGCAATTTAACTTTGCAAACTTTTGGGGAGGTAATGAACGCGGCATCACTCCATTGTCAAGAACATCGGATGTACGTTCAAAGTAGTAAGAAGGCTTCAGTTTTGGGGCAAGTGGCCAGACCCGGAGGCAATGGGATAGGAGGAGGAGCACTACCCTCGTCCCAATCTTCGAGAAATAAATAAAAAGAAAGGGACACCTAGTAGGGGGACTTGTTTAAATGACAACGTTTTGGTGGATTTAATGTTGGTGGCAGTAATAATAAGCACGGTCAGGGTGCCTGTAATACCCCGTATTTTTGTGATATTTATTTATGGGATTAATTGAATTAAATGCGTATTAATTGGAAATTAATCCGGATTAAAATACTAATGAGATGCGAGTTGGTATTTGAATATGTGCATATATGATTATATATGAATATTTAATTATGAAATTTGTCGTGAGATTGAAATACGGCAATTTGGAAATTTTGTTGAGATGCGTGTGACAGTCGCGTCAGGAATATATTTATTTTAATTAAAAAGTGAATTTTAGTTTTATTAACCGTATGGTCGTTTTGAATGCGCCAACGCGTCTGGAAGGGTCGAAATAGCCAGAAAACACTAGCCGGGGGTTTGGTTTGGGTCCCGGGGTATTTTTAGGCCATACCGGCAACCAAAAAGGGCAGTTTGGTAATTTTAGAATTTTGGTATTTTTGATTAACGAATTTTAGGAGTTTTAAATGGAAAATTAAAAGACCCACTAAACCATTACCAGCCATTAACTGATTAGAGGGCTACGGGGGTTATTAGAATTAGACCCAAAAGTTCCTAAGACAAACCCTAGCCTCCATTGCCACCATTAGAGAAGAAAGCTTGTAGAGAGAGGAATTCTGCAGAAAGAGAGAGAATCGTTCATCAAATCTACATCAAAATCAGAGATACACATAAGGCAAGTGGTTTAATTTCGTTTATTACAAAGAATGTTCCTTCCATGCGTAGGAAATTGACAGAATTTCATTGTTCTTGGAGAATGATAAAACCCATTGAATTTGATATAGAGATTTATAATTTTATGAGGAGATTGCATGTAGAACAATGTTAGGATGATTAGTCAGTGAAAGTTACATCTTTTATACTATAGAATCGGACTTATTTATGCCTATGGATGGATTAAATTTCTAGGGATTCATGTTCTTGAAATTTGGGGAAGAAGATGTAGAGATTTAATAATTGAATGAGGTTAGGATGAATTAACCCCACTAAATGCGTTAGTATATGACCTAAAAATGTTTAGGGATGATTAGTAGCTTTGAACAATCGTTGGATTAATGTTTAGATGAGGTTAGAGGTGAAGAGAAGTTGGAAAAACGAGTTAAGGAAAATCTGGGCTCGAAACTGGCCACTCGTTAGAAGACCTGCCCAGGTCGTTCGAACGAGCTCGTTCGAACGAGCTTCTGACGAGTTGACCTTTGACTTCTAACGAGGGTGAAGTTCGTTTGATGATTTCGTTCGAACGAGACCTCGTTAGAAAGCCCACTTCGTTCGAACGAACTCTCGTTCGAACGAGACTTCGAACGAGTTGACAGTTTAGGCTTTTTTTAGCCTGTTTTGATCCCGAGTGTCCCGTAACCTTGTGTATATGTAGAGATAACCTTCCCTTGATGATTAATTGATATATTTGGAATGTTGGGGATATAATAAGGAGTCAAACCTAGAAGTGTAGTTTGAGCCTAAGGGAAAATATGAAGTAAGACGTGAGTGTCTATTACGATGCGAGAACTATTGACGGCCTAATTTATTATATTAACCGAAAACATATAAATTGTGTAGTATTATATGTCGGTACGAAAATGAGAAGTGTACCACCAATAAATTATGGTGATTACTAAGAAGTGTGCATACTTAGTATATGTATTGGTTTTATGTGTATGACATACCTACCATACTTGCTATCACGGGAGGTTTACGTTCGCTTAGGGCCATCTACTCCTTGTGTGCCCGGATTTAGAGTGGTACCTAGAGGACATAGTTCAAGAGAATGACTTAATTGTGAGTTATTAAGCCAGCTGACTATAGAGCGTAGGTATGTACGTGACCATGGATATGTTGAATTATGTTCGCCTCCAGTTTTGTGTGTGGTGTTTATTCTATCAATTCCTGAGAGATTCGGAATTTGTAATCCTTATGTACGTGATTTACCGGGATAGATAGCAGAGTATGTGTGCACCGCAACTTAGTCTCGGGTGCTTGTATTGTATATTTATGACGTGAATAATATACACTTAATTAATGGGAACTTTCATGTTGGTATTGTGAATATAATTATGGTAATGTTTTGAGAGAACATAACGGGTTAACCGATAGTAAATTTGTATTACTAATTGAGAATCGGAGTTTTAGTAAGGACCTCTATTAAATTGATAACGCTAGAATGTAATATGGGGATCGAGTAGTAAGGGGTAGAACTTATTACGGTTTGGTTAGATATGTATGTCATTTAGATGGGTACGGTACCTTATGAGTGCACATGTAGTCGAGAGGGAGAATTTCATGTGAGTGCTCGTCCTAACATGTATTTTGCATTTAATGATTTAATGTTATTAAAACACTTGCTGTTTTTAAAATGATTTCCACTTTCGGGCTCTGACCCATTTTCTTTCAAATCTATTTTTGTAAAAACCATTTTAGGTGCCCAGCCACAAGGACACCATGCTTAGGATCCTCATTCAGGTGACGAGCTGTAGCTGTTTGTGGAAGCTACAGGACTTTGCTTGTAGACGCTTCATCTATCTTGACTCTATATTCAGCATCTATCAGTTGTAGGGCATGTCGCCCATTTCTTTTAGAGACATTTCATTTATTTCAGTTATTCAGACTTCTGGCATGTAACTATTCAGGATTCAGACTTGTCATATTATTTTCAGTTGTGGGATTGTTGCGAGGAGTTTTCCTCTGGATTTCTATTTATTATTTGTTGGTTATTTCATTACTTCGTTATGGTGAATGGATTATGTTGACTCTTCCATTATTCTTTTATTACATGTTAACCAGACTTAACTTAAAATTTGGCAACTTACGTTTTAAATACTAGGTGGTTAGTAATTATTAAAATGTTTTCGACAGTGATGCTATTAACTGAACCAACTTGGAATTTTGTATTGATTTAATAAAGGAGTAGCTACCCGGTATTTAATTAGTCGGGGTATCACAGGTTGTATAAGAGCATCAGGTTCTAGTGTCCTTTAGGATCTGTATGGCTTATTATGTTTCCGCTGAGCTTTCTTTGATATAGAGCCCTAATACTAGGAATGTTGTGTTCATCTCTATACATTGGGAATTCGTACTTCCGCGATTTGTTTATTTGAATGATGAACTCATCCAAATTTACTTAAATTTTCAGATGGACCGTCAAGAAGAACTAGCTAAAACGGTTAAGGGAGTCAACGGACAAGATCGACTCATACCTCAGGTATCCCCAGAGAGAATATCAACCACCGAGTTAACAGGTATCGTGGCACAAGCGATTACCACTGCAGTTTTACAATACCAAGAACGCAACATACAACTTAAAGGAAGCAAAAGACCTAGAGAGGTTAGCCAAATGCATGTGAATAAAGCTAAAAAATGTGCGAGGACCCCGAAATTGCGACAACAAACTACCCAAGACCAAGTCAGTTCTAATCAACAACGTGGTAAAATGAAGCAGTTTCGAAAGGGGAATAAGGTCCCAAGTAGCAAGGCCGACACCGTCAGCAGCAGGGTCAGAGGGGGAGTAACTTCAGAGGCCAATGTTTCGTGTGTGGCAAGCATGGCCATAAACGCCAGGATTGTCCTGATAGGGGCAGGACCCCACAGCAACAGGGTGCCCGACAGGAGTTGCAGAGGCCTATGTTTCCCATTGCCCTCCCAGCACCAGCTCAAGTACTAGCCCTAACAACTTTTCCTGTAGCTCCAGTGCAGTAGGGGCAGTTACAGTACAGACATATCTATAATATCAACCAGGCAGCCGCCTCACAGGCACTACCCACGATTTGGGGTATGTTTTCTATCCATGAGACTTTTGGGTTGAATTTTGTTTGTTACTGGGACAACTCAATTGTTTTATAATTATATATTATGCGAAGACCTTAGGGTTATTAACAGCAGCATTGAGCACTGTAACGTAGGTAGACTCACCACTAGGGAATGGTGCATTTTCTTTATATTCCAGGGAGTGGGGGGTAGAGATTGGTAGTTTGGTATTACCCACGGATATGTTAGTATTAGAGATGACCGAGTATGATGCCATTATTGGTATGGATTGGCTTGTTGCGTACCGAGCCATGATTGACTGTTTCAGTATGAGTATTATCTTTGCCATTCCCGGGAAGGAGATGTTTTTGGTAGGCGATGCCTTGTCTTGAGGGAGAATCGTCCACTCATTTGTACTATATAGAGGAGGAGACCTCTAGGAAGTGGTGATACCACTTGATTCAATTCCAGTTGTTCGAGAGTTTGTCGATGTATTTCAGGATATACCTGGATTACCCCCAACCAAGAGATAGACTTTGTCATAGACTTATTGCCAGATACGAGACCTATAGCACGCGCACCGTACCGTATGGCTCCAGCTGAGATGAGGGAGTTACGGGATCAGATTGAGCAGTTGTTGGGTCAGGGGTTTATTCGGAGGATTACTTCGCCGTGGGGTGCCCCTGTGTTGTTCGTAAAGAAGAGAGATGGTTCACTGAGATTGTGTGTGGACTACCGAGAGTTGAATAAGGTCACAATACGAAATAAGTATCCGTTGCCTCGAATCGATGACTTATTCGACCAGTTGAGAGGAGCTTCTTTCTTCTCAAAGATCGATTTGAGATCGGGATACCATCAGTTGCGTATCAGGGAAGAGGACGTCTCGAAGAATGCATTCTTATCGAGATATGGTTCTTACGAGTTTTGGGTTATGCCTTTTGGTTTGACCAATGATCCAGCCGTGTTTATGGACTTGATGAATATGGTGTTCAGGGATTTCCTAGATCAGTTTGTCATTGTCTTCATTGATGATATTCTGGTTTACTCCCAGACAGAGGAGGAGCACGCCGAGCATTCGAGGCAAGTTTTACAGACGCTACGTCAGAACGAGCTGTATGCAAAGTATGAGAAGTGCGGGTTTTGGCTGAAGGAGGTCCAGATTTTGGGACACATTATTTCCGACCGGGGGATATCTGTTGATCCGGGGAAGGTATCCGCGGTGAGGGAGTGGGGACAACCCATGACACCAACGGAAATCCGTAGTTTCTTGGGTCTAGCAGGATACTACAGGAGGTTTATTATGGAATTTTCAAAGATAGCGGGTCCTTTGACACATCTGACTCGTAAAGTGTTCCATTCATTTGGAGTGATGCCTGTCAGTTGGCAATCGATGAGTTGAAGGATAAGTTGACCTCAGCACCTGTGTTAGAATTGCCGAGACCGGGAGTTGAGTATCTAGTCTACACCGATGCGTCCTTACAAGGACTAGGAGGTGTATTGCAGCAGGAGAGTCAGGCCATAGCTTATGCTTCCCGTAAGCTAAAGCCTCACGAGAAGAATTACCCCACTCATGACTTAGAGTTGGCGGCAGTTGTATTTGCCCTTCGTATTTGGAGACATTACCTTTTGTGGGAAAAGTTTTGGTTGTTCACGGACCACAAATCCCTACAGTACTTATTCACGCAGAAGGAGTTGAATATGCGGCAGCGAAGGTGGCTTGAGTTTCTGAAGGACTATCAGTTTGATATCCAGTATCACCCGAGAAAGGATAACGTGGTAGCAGACGCGTTGAGCCGTAGGTCAGCAGATGAAGTGGCAGAGGTGTGGAAGGCCAAGTGGAAGGAGTTGGGACACCAGGATGCAGTGGCCCGATCGTTCATGTCTGTGATGACCGTTACACCGTAGATTGTCACGAAGGTAGTAAGGGCACAGGCTAATGACTCGTTCTGTCAGGAGAAGATAGTTCGATTACTAACAGAGGGAGCCGAGTCCTATACCGTTAGCTCGGACGGGGGATTACGCTTCAATGGGAGATTGGTAGTTCCGGAAGGGGAGGAATTGCGGCACGAGGTGATGGCAGAGTCGCATGGCTCACGGTTCACGATACATCCCGGAGGGGACAAAATGTACCAAGATATGAGACGACAGTATTGGTGGAGCGGGATGAAGAGAGATATTACCGTGTTTATTTCTAAATGCGCCACTTGTCAGCTAGTAAAAGTGGATCATCAGAGACCGGCAGGACTTCTACAGCCATTGGAGGTCCCGATGTGGATGTGGGAGAGCATATCCATGGACTTTATCACGGGGTTGCCTACGTCACAGAGGGGTCACGACTCCATTTGGGTAATTGTGGACAGGTTGACCAAAGTCGCTCATTTTCTACCCATAAAGACAGACTACACTATGGGACAGTATGCCCAGCTCTTCATTTAAGAGATAGTGAGACTTCACGGTGTGCCCCTAAATATCGTGTCTGACAGAGACAAGATATTCGTTTCACGGTTTTGGGAAAGTTTTCAGGAGGCCATGGGCACGGAATTGCGATTGAGTACGGCGTATCACCCGCAGATCGTGCGTACAAACCAGATGTTGGAGGACATGCTACGTATGAGTATAATTGATTTTGGGGGTGGATAGGAGCAGTATCTTCCACTGGTGGAGTTTGCTTACAACAACTCCTACCAGTTCACTATTGGCATGGCTCCATTTGAGGCGTTGTACGGTAGACCTTGTCGTTCCCCAGCATGTTGGTTGGAGGTGGGGGACAACAAACTACTTGGGTCGGAAGTGATTCAGGATACTTCGGCGAGGATAGAATTGATTCGGAGTCGCATTCGAGTAGCTCAAGATCGGCAAAAGAGCTATGCTGATGCGAAGAGGTTCTTCAGGGTGTTCCAAGTGGGGGACCAGGTTTTGCTCAGAGTATCTCCTATGAAGGGGATTATGCGTTTTGGGAAGAAAGGGAAGTTGGCACCGAGATATGTGGGACCATTTCCTATTATTGAGCGGATTGGATCGGTTGCGTTTAGGCTTGGATTACCGGAGTATTTGCATCGGATTCACGATGTATTTCATATTTCCTCGCTAAGGAAATATCTTAGAGACGATTTGGCTCATTCTCACATTGCTTTGGAGGACATAGATCTCCAACCTGATAGCTCCTATGAGGAGGGGCCGACTGCTATTTTGGACCGAAGTGAGCGGAAACTGCGGTCAAAGATAGTTCCGTTAGTGCGTGTCCAGTGGCGACATCATAATGTCGAGGAGTCCACATGGGAGCGTGAGGATGAGATGCGCGAACGTTATCCAGAGTTGTTCTCACCAGGTACTTTCTAGTTCCGAATTTCGGGAGGAAATTCTGTTATTAGGGGGGAAGTATGTAATACCCCGTATTTTTGTGATATTTATTTATGGGATTAATTGAATTAAATGCGTATTAATTGGAAATTAATCCGAATTAAAATACTAACGAGATGCGATTTGGTATTTGAATATGTGCATATATGATTATATATGAATATTGAATTATGAAATTTGTCGTGAGATTGAAATACGGCAATTTGGAAATTTTGTTGAGACGCGTGTGATAGTCGCGTAAGGAACATATTTATTTTAATTAAAAAGTGAATTTTAGTTCTATTAACCGTATGGTTGTTTTGAGTGCCCCAACGCGTCCGGAAGGGTCAAAATAGTCAGAAAACACTAGCCGAGGGTTTAGTTTGGGTCCCGGGGTATTTTTAGGCCATACCGGCAACCAAAAAGGGCAGTTTGGTAATTTTAGAATTTTGGGATTTTTGATTAACGGATTTTAGGAGTTTTAAATGGAAAATTAAAAGACCCACTAACCCATTACCAGCCATTAACTGATTAGAGGGCTACGGGGGTTATTAGAATTAGACCCAAAAGTTCCTAAGACAAACCCTAGCCTCCATTGCCACCATTAGAGAAGAAAGCTTATAGAGAGAGGAATTCTACAGAAAGAGAGAGAATCGTTCATCAAATCTACATCAAAATCAGAGATACACATAAGGCAAGTGGTTTAATTTTGTTTATTACAAAGAATGTTCCTTCCATGCGTAGGAAATTGACAGAATTTCATTGTTCTTGGAGAATGATAAAACCCATTGAATTTGATGTAGAGATTTATAATTTTATGAGGAGATTGCATGTAGAACAATGTTAGGATGATTAGTCAGTGAAAGTTACATCTTTTATACTATAGAATCGGACTTATTTATGCCTATGGATGGATTAAATTTCTAGGGATTCATGTTCTTCAAATTTGGGGAAGAAGATGTGGAGATTTAATAATTGAATGAGGTTAGGATGAATTAACCCCACTAAATGCGTTAGTATATGACCTAAAAATGTTTAGGGATGATTAGTAGCTTTGAACAATCGTTGGATTAATGTTTAGATGAGGTTAGAGGTGAAGAGAAGTTGCAAAAACGAGTTAAGGAAAATCTGGGCTCGAAACTGGCCACTCGTTAGAAGACCTGCCCAGGTCGTTCGAACGAGCTTCTGACGAGTTGACCTTTGACTTCTAACGAGGGTGAAGATCGTTCGATGATTTCATTCGAACGAGACCTCGTTAGAAAGCCCACTTCGTTCGAATGAACTCTCGTTCGAACAAACTCGTTCGAACGAAACTTCTAACGAGTTGACAGTTTAGGCTTTTTTTAGCCTGTTTTGATCCCGAGTGTCCCGTAACCTTGTGTATATGTAGAGGTAACCTTCCCTTGATGATTAATTGATATATTTGGAATGTTTGGGATATAATGAGGAGTCAAACCTAGAAGTGTAGTTTGAACCTAAGGGAAAATATGAAGTAGGACGTGAGTGTCTATTACGATGCGAGAACTATTGACGGCCTAATTTATTATATTAACCGAAAACATATAAATTGTGTAGTATTATATGTCGGTACGAAAATGAGAAGTGTACCACCAATAAATTATGGTGATTACTAAGAAGTGTGCATACTTAGTATATGTATTGGTTTTATGTGTATGACATACCTACCATACTTGCTATCACGGGAGGTTTACGTTTGCTTAGGGCCATCTACTCCTTGTGTGCCCGGATTTAGAGTGGTACCTAGAGGACATAGTTTAAGAGAATGACTTAATTGTGAGTTATTAAGCCAGCTGACTATGGAGCGTAGGTATGTACGTGACCATGGATATGTTGAATTATGTTCGCCTCCAGTTTTGTGTGTGGTGTTTATTCTATCAATTCCTGAGAGATTCGGAATTTGTAATCCTTATGTACGTGATGTACCGGGATAGATAGCAGAGTATGTGTGCACCGCAGCTTAGTCTCGGGTGCTTGTATTGTATATTTATGACGTGAATAATATACACTTAATTAATGGGAACTTTCATGTTGGTATTGTGAATACAATTATGGTAATGTTTTGAGAGAACATAACGGGTTAACCGATAGTAAATTTGTATTACTAATTGAGAATCGGAGTTTTAGTAAGGACCTCTATTAAATTGATAACGCTAGAATGTAATATGGGGATCGAGTAGTAAGGGGTAGAACTTATTATGGTTTGATTAGATATGTATGTCATTTAGATGGGTACTGTACGTTAGGAGTGCACATGTAGTCGAGAGGGAGAATTTCATGTGAGTGCTCGTCCTAACATGTATTTTGCATTTAATGTTTTAATGTTATTAAAACACTTGCTGTTTTTAAAATGATTTCCACTTTCGGGCTTTGACCCATTTTCTTTCAAATCTATTTTTGTAAAAACCATTTTAGGTGCCCAGCCACAAGGACACCATGCTTAGGATCCTCATTCAGGTGACGAGCTGTAGCTGTTTGTGGAAGCTACAGGACTTTGCTTGTAGACGCTTCATCTATCTTACTCAATATTCAGCATCTATCAGTTGTAGGGCATGTCGCCCATTTCTTTTAGAGACATTTCATTTATTTCAGTTATTCAGACATTTGGCATGTAACTATTCAGGATTCAGACTTGTCATATTATTTTCAGTTGTGGGATTGTTGCGAGGAGTTTTCCTCCGGATTTCTATTTATTATTTTGTTGGTTATTTCATTACTTCGTTATGGTGAATGGATTATGTTGACTCTTCCATTATTCTTTTATTACATGTTAACCAGACTTAACTTAAAATTTGGCAACCTTCTTTTTAAATACTAGGTGGTTAGTAATTATTAAAATATTTTCGACAGTGATGCTATTGACTGAACCAACATGGCATTTTGTATTGATTTAATAAAGGAGTAGCTACCCGGTATTTAATTAGTCGGGGTGTCATAGTGCCCCGCAACAGCAGCTAGCAGGTCGGGGTGGTAATGGGGGTAGAGGCCATCCGGGCCAAGGCTTTGGGCAGTTTAGAAATAATCGGGGCCAGAATCTAGGGAACATGATGGGTCGATGATTTCAATGTGGAGAATCGGGTCATTACAGGAGGGCGTGTCCTCAGTTGATTGGGGTACAACTTCCTAGAGTTTCACAGCATCCACAGGCCCAGCTCCCACCGCAGGTGCCTAATCCAGTTGTTCCTCCACAATAGGGACAACTACAGTATGGTCGTGTTTACCACATTCAGGATGCTATGCTTCCTCCGACTCCGCCCGCGCCGCCAGCTATTGAGGGTAAGTTTCTCATCCAGGGGGATATGGGTCATGTATTATTTGATACGGGTGCGACACACTCATTTATTTCTAGAAGTTTTGCTCAGTCTACCGAGTTAATTAAATCTGCAGAGAGTACTTTCACTAGTGTTGAATCTTCCATGGGTAACGGTTCACTCATTTTCTTTGTTTGTAAACGAATAGACATAAATCTTGGCAACTTGTGTTTTGAGGCCGATTTGCTCGTCCTTGATATGGTCGAGTATGATGGAATCCTGGGTATGGATTGTCTAGTGAAGTATCGTGCGATAGTTAATTGCTATGGGAAAAGTATAGTTTTAGTCATTCCAGGGCAAGAAATGTTTTTAGTGGCCATGCCTCATTCGAAAGGAGGTTCTAGCACTTACTTGTATTGTATCGCAAAGGAGATTTCTCGGGATGTAGTTGTTCCCATAGATTCGATTCCGGTTGTTAGAGACTTCCAAGATGTCTTTCGGGAAATATCGGGTTTGCCTCCTAGTAGGGAAATTGTGTTTATGATTGATTTAGCACCGAGAACGCGACCGATTGCTCGAGCCCCATACCGCATGGCTCCTGTTGAGATGAGGGAGTTAAGAGACCAGATTCAATACTTGTTAAAACAAGAGTTTATTAGGCGAAGCACATCGCCGTGGGGTGCTCCGGTGTTATTTGTGAAGAAGAGAGATGGTTATCTTCGATTGTGTGTTGATTACAGGGAGTTGAATAAAGTCACCATCCGGAACAAATACCCATTACCTCGAATTGATGACTTATTTGATCAACTTGGGGGAGCATTAAATTTCTCTAAAATATATTTGAGGACGGGGTATCATCAGTTGAGGATATGAGAGTAGGATGTGTCCAAAACTGCCTTCCTAACTAGATATGGGTCCTACGAATTTCTGGTTATGCCTTTAGGACTAACCAATGCTCCCGCCGTATTTATGGACCTTATGAATAGAGTGTTTCGAGACTTCCTGGACCGGTTTGTTATCGTGTTCATTGATGACATCCTGGTGTATTCTCAAACAGAAGCCGATCATGCTACTCACTTGCGGTTGGTCCTGCAGACGTTGAGAGATCATCAGTTGTATGCCAAGTTTGAGAAGTGCGGTTTTTGGTTACATGAAGTGAAGTTTCTGGGTCACATTTTGACAGCCCAGGGTATTTCAGTAGACCTGAGTAAAGTTGTTGCGGTGAGGGAATGGGGTCAGCCCAGGACACCTACCGAGGTCCGTAGTTTTCTGGGTTTGGCAGGGTATTACCGCCGATTTATCAAGGGTTTTTCCAAAATTTCTAGCCCTTTGATAAATTTAACCCGGAAAGGGGTGAGGTTTATTTGGGATGATTCTTGTCAGTTAGCTTTTGATGAGCCGAAGGATAGGTTGACTTCTTCTCCATTCCTTGAGTTATCAAGGCCAGGATTGGAATATTTGGTCTTCATTGACGCATCTCTATAAGGATTGGGAGGTGTACTACAATAAGAGCAGCGGGATATTGCTTATGCTTCTCGCAAGCTAAAGCCTCATGAAAAGAATTATTCGGTGCATGATTTGGAACTTGCCGTAGCAGTTTTTGCCTTGAAGATTCGGAGGCATTATCTCCTGGGAGAGAAATTTAGTCTTTTCACGGACCACAAATCGTTGCAATATTTATTTTCCCAAAAATATTTAAATACGCGACAACTCCGATGGTTAGAGTTTGTGAAAGACTACCAATTTGACATCCACTACAACCCGGGCAAGGCAAATGTGGTGGCCTATGCGTTAAGTCGGAAGCCCGGGGGGGAGTTAGCGAAGGTATGGAAGGCTAAATGGATGGAGCTGAGCCAAGAGGACGTGGTTTCTAGGGCGTTTATATCGGTGTTGACCGTTACGCCCACTATTGTGGCAAAGATGGTAGAAGCTCAAGGAAGGGACAAAGGCTGTCAGGATCGTATACGCCAATTGTTGACCGAGGGATCAGAATCTTACTCTATAAGTTCTGAGGGTGGGCTACGTTTCCACGGGAGACTCATTGTCCCGGATGAAGGGGATTTAAGACGGACCGTGATGGCAGAATCTCATGGATCTAAGTTTATAGTGCATCCTGGTGGGGACAATATGTACCAGGTCATGCGCTGTCAGTATTGGTGACCAGGCATGAAACGGGACATTTCTGAATTTGTATCCTAATGCACCACTTGTCAACTGGTGAAAGTAGATCATCAAAGACCAACAGGTTTGTTACAACCATTGGAGATATCGATATGGAAGTGGGAGAGTATTTCGATGGACTTTATCACGGGATTGCCAACATCGCAAAGCGGTCACGATATATTTGGGTGATTGTTAATCGTCTGACTAAGTCGGGACATTTCCTACCCGTAAGCACAGATTTTAATACTGCTCGTTATGCCTGGCTATTTATCACGGAGGTTGTTAGACTTCACGGGGTGCCCATAAATATAGTCTCCAATAGAGAAAAGATTTTTGTTTCCCACTTTTGGCAAAGTTTCCAAGAAGCAATGCGAACCGAATTGAAGTTGAGCCCTTCTTATCACCCTCAAACAGATGGGCAGACAGAAAGAGTCAACCAAATGTTGGAGGACATACTCCGAATGTGTGTGCTTGATTTCAAAGGTGGTTGGGAATAATATCTCCCTTTGGTCGAATTTGCTTAATTCGTACCAATTTACAATTGGGATGGCACCCTATGAGGCACTTTATGGTAGGCCGTGTAGATCACCCACTTGTTGGTTGGAGGTGGGGGATAATAAATTTCTTGGACCTGAGATGATCCAAGACACTTCTTCGAAGATTGAAATCATTCGAAATCACATCTGAATAGCTTAAGATCGACAAAAGAGTTATGCCAATGCGAATAGAAGGTATATAGAGTTGGAAGTTGGAGATCAATTCTTGGTGTGAGTATCGATGATGAAAGGTATAAAGCACTTTGGGAAGAAAGGAAAGATTGCGCCACGCTATGTTGGACCTTTTCCCATTATTTCCAAGGTAGGCCCAGGGGCGTATCAACTTTCCCTACCGAAAAACCTACAACAAATTCATGATGTATTTCATATTTCCTCCTTGAAAAAGTATAAGAGGTGTGAAGGAGATCATTGGCATATTCCTTTGGATGATATCGAATTACAACTCGATATTTCGTATGAGGAACAACCAGTGTAAATCTTAGAGCACGGGGAGCGAAGACTGAGATCTCGAGTGGTGCCCTTGGTTTGCGTTCAATGGGGTCATCACAACGCCGAGGAATCGACCTGGGAGCGTGAGGACGATATGCGGGATAGGTATCCCCATCTCTTTTTGCAAGGTACGCCTGAATTTTGAGGGCAAAATTCCCTCATAAAGGGGGGAGTATGTAACAACCCTTACTTTTGAGAGAATTATTTTATATTAATTTACTGTATGAAGTAATTATATAAAATAATGGATGATGGAGTAAATATCTTTTAAATGAGTAATAAAGAATATTTACTAGAATATTGCATATTTATTGTTATTGGAACATAAATAACATTGTGTTATATTTTATTATGTCATGTGCTTAAAATGACAGTTGCGGTTTAAAATGAAATGGGATATGAAAATGACGTATATTATTTCTGATGCCAATTTAGGGGGCGTAGTTAGTCCTGAAATGTGCGAGATAGTCAAAATAAGTGCCATATTGTATTTTTGTATTTCGGGCACTTTTAACTGGTTATGGCTTAATTGCATAGTTGCGAGTTATTTTAATGTGGTATTAACACTTCAAGATGGGAATTAAGGAAAGAGGCACGTTTAAGCCTTACATTTCATTTTATTCTCTTAAGTGTATTTACTAACCCAGAGAGAGAGAGAGAGAGAAGAGAATTGAAGAGGAGAAAAATGAAGAAAATTGCAGATTGAAGATTGGAGTTGTTACAATCAAAGGAAATCTAAGATTTCAGCTTAAGGCAAGTTTTCTTACTTGCTAATATATGATTTAAGTTGAATAAATTGTGTGATTGTTATGTATGTGAACAAAGATGGATATTATGGATTTTGTGGTGTTTGAACCCTAATCATAGTTTAATTTGATTATTATATGGAGTATAGTGGTTGGTAAACATATAGGATGGTTTTGATTAGATTAATGATGGTTTTGTGGGTAATTATGGAGGAGAAATGAATGTTGGGAAAAATTAGGGCATAAAACCCCATAGCCGAAATGGAGATTTCTGGACTGGGCGAATCGATTCGCCCCTAGTGAATCGATTCACTCGAAGGGCAGTTTCCAAGTCTCATTGGACCGAATCGATTCGGCCTACCCGAATTGATTCGGTAGTATGTAGAAAGTTAGGTCCTCCTGTCCGAATCGATTCGGCCAGGGCGAATCGATTCGAAAATCCTGTTGTTTTGAGTTATTTTTTCTAACTCAATTTTCACCCTTTTTCTTTAGGCTTAGGACCTAGGAACCTTCGCTTATGAAGTAAACTTAGAGTCCTAGAGTCTTAGATGAGTTAGTTAACAACCCTACATTAGAAATGGATTAAATAGGGCTTGATCCGGGGGTGTCCAAACTGATGTTAAGGCATTATCTTCCTTTAGTTAATTATTATGAGACTAGGAGTTGTAAGGTTATATTGAGGGACTTTAGAGGCTCAATTGAGGTATGCTAGGCTTGGTGGCTTATAGTAGCGCCACAAATTCTTGGAGAATGAATAAGAGGTTCATTAATCATTAAGGGTTTATTATTCATTAAGGTTAATGATGGCATGAATTACGTATGGCTCCGGATAAAAATGTGATGTATCTATTAAAATGGAAAAATATGGTAAATAATAATTTACTTAAACACAGCTCTCTAAATGCTATCATAAGGGAAGTTTGCGCGTGAGGTGAAGTCCCCTGGCTAGTGAATGCATGGTGAATATAGTCCTCGGCTATATGACCGGTTATTATGTATGTTGTATTTATTGTGCGATGTGGGGTAATTCTGGGTGTGGTTATGACTCACTCGAGGGTATATGGCCACTTCCCATGTTACGTTAGGATTCCCAGGTTGTCTTGTTTGATAGGCCCTGGAAGATGATAGTCATTTAGGGGCGCGTCCAGTGGGAAAACTCAGAAGGATGGTCTTAGAATCGTTACGTGTAGATGAATATAACTATTCTTATTCAAGTGGAACTTGATTTTTGATAAATGCCACAAAGAGCAAATAACAGTGATTCTTAATGAGAAATGGAACGATGAAATGAAACAGTGTAAAGAATGGAGATTCTTAATTAATGATATTCATTCATATCCTCTTGCATAAATGAATTAAATTTATGATCACTTAATTGCCTTAGTTTATGCTTTGAGTTTGAGTAGGTAGATTCTTATCACTATCAATCATGATTAACTGTTCATAACTGTCATACTCTTTATTCATCTGGTGATCATATAAAATCGGGCCCTGACCAGTTCATATTTCTTATTGTGCACGAATTTTATATTCGCTCAGGTGCTCCGCCGCAAGGACTCCTGTACTGACTTTCCCCTATTCCTGTGTCTCGAAGCTGCAATACCTTGCGGATGTTGCGGGATATTTTGTTATAGAAGCCTTCATTTTTGTACTCTAGTTATGATCGGGTTATATATTCGGGCGTGTGGCCCAAGTCTTTGTACTGGCCTAATGTCATGTATTATGCAACTTAAATTAATTGTTAGATATATGTGCATGAGACTGTTAACCGATATCTTATTAGGTTATTGTGAGATATATGTACTGTTCAGTTTTATTCTTGTAGAGATATCCACCTTCTTTTCAGTTTGGGTCGTTTAAAATGCTTTCTTTAACATATAAAACAATATTTTGGCAACCCTTTTTCTGAAATATAGGGTGGTTATTTCGTACACTGCTTACATTATTGTTATGCTGAGAATGGTCCATCTATGATTCCCATTATTATTGGAGTATCGGGTTGGCCACCTCTTATTTCGATAAGCGGGGTGTCACAATGCCCAAATGCGTACTAGAGTAAAGATCCTCACTAGGAATAAATGAACAAAGCGTCTATAGCAAGTCCTGCAACTTCCACATGAGTTGTAGCTTCGCATCCCTAGATAGGATATTCAAACTGGGCGTCCCTATGGCTGGACCCCTAAAAGGTTTTAAAAAAGATTTTTGACACGGGTCAGAGCCCAAGTAAAATATTTAGTAAGCAGTTAAATTGCAATAGTAAATATGCATGCACACTTTCCATATTTAGGCTTGTGTCGCACTCTCTTGATACATAGCTCACCCCTCATCTAAGGTGCATGTCTAACGCTTGTCTTCTAACCTCCCTAGTTATGCTATCCCGTCTAACTAGTTGGAACCAAATCTTTTCCTCCATACAAATTCCTTTTTTTCCCGCTCATATTTCCCAAACAATACGTTATCGAATTTTTCGTGTCTTTTAGCCAGTCATGGATTTTTCATTTAAAGAATAAGTTAAACATACTTAGGTTATTTTAGATGTTGCTATATTTCTCATCTACTAAGCACTCATAGTAGAATAAATTACAAGTATATATATATATATATATATATATATATCCCTCTAGTTATATATATATATATATATACAAATACAGCATCCCTAGGCTGAGACCTGCGGTGCAAGCATACTATGCTATCATGTCCAGATACATCATCTACCAAGCACACATAGTATAATAAAACACAAGTATATATATTTATTATTATAATTATATATATATATATACAATACAACACCCCTACAACAACCCGTGTAATTTTTGGGGTATTTTAAAAATATAGAGGAAAATAAAGTTTTTGATAAAATTATTTTTATTGCTCAAATATGTTGAGAATTATTTCTAAAGGTGAGAATTTCAAACGGTTTCGAAATCGGAGTTAAAACGGATTTTTAATGGAGTTTTAAATATTTTATCCCTTGTAAAAAATTTAAGGTGGCGAGGCTGGAATAACTGGGCGATCGATCGATCGACCCCAGCTGATTTCGTTCACTGCAAGCTTTTTAAGAGTTTTGTTTTGTTTAAACTCTATTCTTTTTCCTTATAAAATGAGTTCGTGAGTAACCATTTGAGAAACAACTTTTCGCACAAAAATATGCAGTAAACATATTTTTATTTCCTCTCTTTTTATATACACTTAGCCCCTTTATATTATGCATTCAACCCTAGTTTTTGGAGGTGTTCTTGGGGATGTTTTGGTGTGGATCTTGGAGATGATTTGTTGATCTTTGAGAGATGTTTTTTATGGTGTGATCTAAGTTTCTGGGCAGATTCATGTTGGTTCCTTTTGATGGTTTAAGGTATGGGATTTTACAGAATATGCTCTTAAATCTCTCGAGAGTTATTCCCTTTGATTTTATATGATTATTGAACTCTTATTTGAATTGCTAAATTCTTTTGCAAATCTGGAAATTTTTGTTGGAATCGGATTTTGATTCATGTGGTATTATATTTGTTTTGAGCATGTTATCATGAGATTTTAATATGGCACAGAGGTTGGACACCCGCCAATATTCTAATTTTCGGCTACTTGATAAAGTATGGCGCGGTATGGTGGTGAGTCCTAGTGATCCGATTAATGTGTTGTTGAGAAATTATATTGATAAAAATGCTTATGAGATTTTCATTTGATTTGAATATTCGTACTCGTATTGTTACGCTTTATTCACCGCTAATATTTGTTGAGCATATTTCTTGTCGTATTGTGTACTTCCCCATAATTTCTTTTAGTGGCAGGTCAACGCGAATTTGGGAGCTTTGGACTTATTGGAGATTGATTTTTTATCTTGGATATTTTGGGAAGAATATTCGAGAGTACAAATGAGAAGATTTGTATTTAGTTTGTTGTATAGAGTATTGCGATGTATTTTATTTCGAGATAGATAGTTGTATTATTTCAAGAGACTTTTGGTTGTATTTAATTTGAAGATTAAGATTAGTGGTTTCTCTTTTTTTGTGGGTATCTTTTAGATGCTCTATACCTTGTTAATCGTGGATTCGGTTAGTTTTATCGCAGTAACGCACTACTCTGCTCTCCCCGGGCGAGCGGGGTGTTACAACCCCTAGACTGAGACCTGCGGTGCATGTATACTCTACTATCAAGTCCCGGTACATCACGCACTATATAAAGGACCATTGGTTCAGTATCTTTCACTTGAACCATCATCACAATTCACATATATTGAAGGTGAATATAGTTCCAAGCCTATGGGATATGCACATACCTACACACCCATATGACTGCCATCACTATTATTATCACAAATAGCTCGTACATAGGTTCTATATTCTGAGGCACAAGTCAAAAATTCCCCCAAAGGCTCATCACGCTATGACTGTCCCGACGCATAAACCTCTCGTGATAGCAAGTAGTATAGGTATGTCATACACATAAAAAATCATACAAATCAGTATAGGTATACACACAACCTATATCATATATCCCATACGTAGCATATATATCTCCTGAATCTCCTACATATTATTAAATTACAATTTACACTTCTTATCATATATTCCCGAGTATCCCTCACTACTCGAAGTATGCTAATTATCCTTTCAAATATTTCAGTAGGTAAGTTACTCAAATTCTACTAATCTAAGGCATTGGTTCACTCATTCCCCAAATTCGTTACAATTTAAATTACTCCGATTAATCTCATCAATTTCACACTGATTAATTTATTAAAGTAGTGTCACCTAAGTACAATACTCAGACTCACTCATTTGGTTCGTATCTTTACCCTTTAGAATGAATTACACCAAGTCCCACTATTAGGTAAAACGCCCTTTATTAAATTAAATATTCGATATTTTATTATTTACATCTATTATAAATTAAATCGGCTACTATGTGCCTAACTCCCGTTGCACTAGCCAAAAAATATCAGAGTCACGACCCCGACTCTTAATTCTATAAGTATTAACTCACATTCATATTTTTATTTCAAGATACTAAGCACATCTCAATCTAGTCCGTATCCTAATTTGACTCCAAATTTCCATACGAATTCGTTCATATACTTTTTAGGGTTGTTCATCCTAAAACTCCAAATCCATACCTCAAATTCATTCCCATCCAAGTTGAAGGCAAAATTAGTGTTCGTTAATATTTTCCACAGTCATACACTTATCTACGGACATCCTTAAATAATCTAGATTTTATTTCTCCCAAAGAATTCCAATTTCAGACACCCTTTCGTACTAAAATCATAACTAATTCAAAAAAATCAGAAAAATACGAAACTGGCATCCACGAATTCGTAACGAAAAGATCTATCTCCATGTCCAAAGCCTAGTGTCGTTTGAACTACAAGTAGGGTTGTTCAAACGAGATCCAATGTCATTTGAACGACGTCCAATGTTGTTTGAAACATGTTGTTCACCTTCTTCTTTTTCTTCATTGATCTTTTTTTGCTTCTCCGAATATAACCCGATGAAGATAACCTAAAACCCACCTCTAATATAGTTTGTAATCATCATAGTACCCTTAAACATCATCTATTTTCATCAAATGTTATTAAATCTTCGAATTGGGTTTTCACGGTTTCATACAATCGTTTTGAAAATTTCGATTTTATAATCCCTATTACTTCACATCTACTAGTGGATATCTAATATAATTCGAATTCCAACCTCACTAAATCATAGGACATCATCAATCGAATGATTAATCTACACAATAACCTCACATCATCAAAACCTATTTTATATAATAACTCTTTCCCAAAAATGAATTTCTTTATCACACCCACTATTATATGAATTGAAATACTGCAATTAAATTGAAAGCAAGTTTAACTACTTGCCTGGATAATTTCGTTGTGTCTGATTCCTTTGTTGTAAACAATTTTTTTTTTATCAAGAACACCTCAATCTTTTCTCGTTTTGGCTCCCAATGGCTCACCCACTGGATACTTCTTTTGTCCTTTGCAACTAGGGTTTTCTTAAATGAGTTATGGATGCCACACCCTCTCACATTTAGGTTTTATTATACCAATCCCGTTTTTAGTCTTGTGGGCTTTATTAAAATGGCCCCAACACTCCCGTGTGGGCCCAGTTATGCCTAAAAATGTTCAGAGACCAATTTACTACCCACGAATACTCTTTTTCGACTATTTTAACCCTTCTGGAGTCAACCATGCACTCAGAATCGCCATTAGAGTTTCTTAACTAAAATCTTAAATTATGACACAAGTATTCTTAAAAGAAATCACCCGAATTAATTTAAATCTTAATTCTCCAAATAAATTGAATCTTTCAATTTAAATAAATTCTCCAAATTTAATAGTTTCTCCAAATCATCAATCTAGTTTAAATTCTAATTCTCCAAATTAAATAAATTATTTATCCTAAAAAATACGGGGTGTTACATACTTCCCCCGTTATAAAGGAATTTCGTCCTCGAAATTAAGATGGTTCAGTACTCTAAGACTCGATTACTTCCTTACTCGCATGTCTCTAAGAATGCTACACATACTTCTACCTCTTCTAATCGCGAATTATATTAAAATTTAATGAATTGTCCAGGGCACCCATACACCCTATACCCATGCATAACTTCACAAAGGTTACCCAGCTCCACTAGCCTTAAATTGTAATACAACTTTCAACTCACAGTTATAACTACCTGAATGCATAATAAAAAAGGTACCAAAACTATGTGCTAGTGACCAAAAATCTCCCCGCTTCCAACGTTGCGCTAAGTTTCATGCGTGGGATATATCGCAAAGAGAAATCCAAACAAGGAACGCCCCTGATACGTTACTACCTAGAATTGTCGATCGATGAGATCCGTTTGGCCCTCAGTTCATATCATGTACCCCCAAGTACCGTCTCCTGACATAAAAGTATATTCGACCATTTTCATGTTACCAAACACATCATACAATATAGCACCCCTTACTATTAATAGTATCTTAGCATGAGTCAATCACAAGCTATATATCCTCGCACGTTACTAAATATATCCACTCTGAACCCCATCGGTAAAGGTCCCTATTTCCCCGAGATAAAATATAACAATGCAAACACTTCCTCGTAAGTCTATTATGCAAACACGATAACATATATACACGAATATATATACTAAACCCTCTTTCAGGTGGTAACTAGCACATGTAAATCATATCTCATAACAACGAACACAAAGTCTCACCTTACTATATATTACAGCCCAAACATTTCAGTATAATTATCAGTAACGTCTCGTACGTAATATATTTATCTCAATCTCAACTCCGCACTCCTAGTGTGTCCAGATCATAATTCGGGTATTCTCGATTACCCCACAATTTGAAATTTAATTCTTCTCAAATTTTCCCCATACATTAACTTGTGGTACATAAGTTTTCTTAGTGCTTCCTCTACAGCACTCCCCGGATCCACTGGCCATATATCGCAATAGCTTTCAGCTTTAAGCATTTCCTCTAAACGTTTAATAATTTAATATTTCAAACCGATGCACTAGCTTAACGTTTATTAAGGTTCATGCGTGTAACATCCCGTAATGAAACTCAAAAGAACTTTTCCCAATGCACTATTCCCTAGCGTTTCCGATCATTGAAATCTGTGGGTCCCAAGAACATAACCAAGATATCATAAATTTTGTCTCCCAACACATAAATCAAATCATCTATGCCCATATCTCTCAAGGCATCACACGATACTATGCTCTCATTAGCACTAAGTTCTCAGCACTTACATAACAATGTGTAAAATCTCTCCACTCAACGGTAAACCTGATATACTCTGAATCACACCAGCAAAAGTCACTATGCACTAGGATCCAATATAAGTAGACAACTATACTCTCTAAAGTCTATTTCATAAATTTTTTCCATGAGCTCAACCCACTCTCAGGTGAGATATCCCCAAAGGATACATTCTGCCTCTGAACAGCGAATACGATAGTCTTGCTGTATTCGCCCACCATCGCACAACAAGCCATACCCAGGATAGAACCATACCTCGAATATCACCTCTCAAAATGAGTTAACCTTATAAAATACATCCTCTCAGCGTCCACTTCTGCTCCCCTACAGATGGAACTAAAGGGTACCCCACTACACCAGAGTACATATACACACACTAGTAATATTACTGATACTTCTACTCGCTCATTTATATGCAAATCTAGTACTAACGAACTACTGTGATTTTCTCATGCCACACAAATCAGACCCCAAATCATTACGGGATAAAATCTCATACTTCCAATTGCCAATAGCACCCGCGGTTCAAATAATTCCTGGACATAACACCCTTATCCCAACCGAACAAAAAACTTCTTATAATTATTGCCCCTACTGGGCATCCTGATCTTGTCCCCCAGTTTATCGTGGAAAATATTCACACTTTTATTCCTACTCTTTACACATAAAACACATCATTGTCATTCCCCTTCCTCTGCCCCCACTATCCATGTCGGGGTTGTCCTTCTCCCGTGCCTAGTATATTTTTCCCTGATTATTAACCCCATTATCCCTTTGGATCCACTGCCCCTATGGGACCTGTTACTAGCCTTGACGGCCCTGATTGAATCCACCATCACTTAGTAGGAATGATATTGATCTCAATCGTTAAAATGAATTCTTTACTGGGTATCGCCTCCTGTGGTGCCTCACTAACACTGTTAAATCTAGTCTTTCCCTTTTGATTATATCATCTAACTCTCTTGGCTCCTTTCTAATGACAATGACAACAACGATATCAGTCGTCTATTTGGATTTCCCCATCTATGCCTCCTGTAGTGCATGCATAATCTGCTATCAAGATATGACTGTCCCGACGAGGAAGCCTCCCGTGACAGAAAGTAGCATAGGTATGTCATACACATAATAAATCATACTGTAAGGACATTTTTATCATGTCTGAAATGTTTCATTTATTTATGTCGTACACCGTTACATTTGGCAGGTCTCTACACGATCCCTCACGAAGGCCTCAATTCGAATTTCGAGAATCAAGCATTTATTATCTCCATCATGTGTCCCCCATCTGCCTCAACGACTTCATGTTCCATGATTTTATGCTCGTAATGATAGTGGTACGCAAGAAAAGTCAAAACAGTGCAATAAGCCTTGATAGGGAAGTTCAAGGGCAATTTTCTAATTTTATAGCCACCGTTTGGAGGACCGGTCAACTTGAAAGTTGAAGATCTTACCGCAACAAAGATACTGGAAGAAACAGCACCTCAATCCGAGCTACGGTGAACAAGTTATGGGCCGTTGAAAATGGAGTTATTTCCAAGAAAAAAACCTTGGAATTTTTTATAAGTGCTGAAAGCCCCTTTGACCAGCGAGTTTCCCCGAACCCAGCCCGAACTGGTTTGGGGTCCCTATACGTTGGATAGAATTTCAGAGTTTTAAAATCGTGGATCTCTTCATGTATTTTCCTATAAATACCAACTTCGGAGGAACTGTTTCATAAGACTTTGAAAGACGAATTTGAGAGTCCAAATACATCAAGTCTTCACCTTTTTGAGTCCCAAAACTCATGTTTTGATTCACACATCTTTGCCAATCCTTTGTGAGTCCGTTTGCAACCCAAGAACACATCCGTGTATCTGTTCATACTCTTGTGGAGAAGACCGATCTTCTTCTTCATTGCTGCCCTCCTGGAAAGGGAAACTTCCATCCGCCGACTACAGATCCGACGCCTGCGGATAAATCTGTGTCACTGTATTTTCATTGTAATCCGAAATTGTATGTTACAATATTATAGTGAAAATAAATGGTTTTCCCCTTTAGGGGATTTTTCCTCGCATGTATGTGTTTGAATGCTCTTACATGATTCATCATCATATTTAATCACATATAGATGCATGTTTAGGATTTAATTGATAAAAACTGTGTTTAATTAAATAATTTCCTTATTTGAATGCACGCCCACTCCTCTCACATACAAATCAGTATAGGTATACACACACCCTATATAATATATCTCATACGTAGCATATATATCTCCCGAATATCCTACGTATTATTAAATTCCAATTTACACTTCTTATCGTATATTCCCGAGTATCCCTCACTACTCGAAGTATACTAATTATCCTTTCAAATATTTCAGTAGGTAAGTCACTCAAATTCTACTAATCTAAGGCATAGGTTCACTCATTCCCCAAATTCGTTACATTTTAAATTACTCCGATTAATCTCATCAATTTCATATTGATTAATTTATTAAAGTAGTGTCACCCAAGTACAATACTCAGACTCACTCATTAGGTCAGTATCTTCACCCTTTAGAATGAATTACACCAAGTCCCACTATTAGGTAAAACACCCTTTATTAAATTCAATATTTAATAATTTATATAATAAATTAAATTGGCTACTCTGTGTCTAACTCCCGTCACACTAGCCCAAAAATATCAGAGTCACGACCCCGACTCTTAATTCTATAAGTATTAACTCACGTTCATATTTTTATTTTAAGATACTAAGCACATCTCAATCTAGTCCGTATCCTAATTTCACCCGAAATTTTCATACGAATCCGTTCATATATTTTCGAGTGTTGTTCATCCTAAACACCCTAAATCCATACCTCGAATTCATTCTCATCCAAGTTGAAGGTAAAAATAATGTTCCTTAATATTTTCCAGAGTCCTACACTCATCTACGGACATCCCTAAATAATCCAGATTTTATTTCTCCCAAAGAATTCCGGTTCCAGACACCCTTCTGTAATAAAATCATAAGTAATTAAAAAAAATCTGAAAAATACGAAACTGGTGGCCACGCGTTCGTAACGAAAAGATTTATCTCCATGATTAAAACCTAAGGTCTTTTGAACGACAAGCAGGGTCGTTCAAATGAGATCCAATGTCGTTTGAACGACGCCCAATGTCATTTGAAACACATTGTTCATCTTCTTCTTCTTTGATGATCTCTTTTCTGCCATTGTTAACCCATAGGAGCTTATGCATTGCTTCTCCGAATGTAACCCGATGATGATAACTTAAAACCCACCTCTAATATAGTTTGTAATCATCATAGTACCCTTAAACATCATCTATTTTCATCAAATGTTATTAAATCCCTGAATGGGGTTTTCACAGTTTCATACAATCATTTTTAAAATTTCAATTTTATAATCCCACTTAGTTCACATCTACTACTGGATATCTAATATAATTCGAATTCCAACCTCACTAAATCATAGAACATCATCAATTGCATGACTAATCTACACAATAACCTCAAATCATCAAAACCCATTTTATATAATAACTCAAACCCCAAAACGAATTTCTTTATCACACCCACTATGATATGAATCAAAATACTGCAATTAAATTGAAAGCAAGTTTAACTACTTGCCTGAATAATTTCGTAGTGTCTAATTCCTTTGTCGTAGACAATATTTTTTATGAAGAACACCTCAATCTTTTCTTGGTTTGGATCTCAAACTCTCTCCCACTGGATCCCTCTTCTCTCCTCTGCCACTAGGGTTTTCTTAAATGAGTTATGGCATCCACACCCTCTCACATTTATATTTTATTATGCCAATCCAGTTTTAATCTTGTCGGCTTTCTTAAAATGGCCCAAACACTTCTGTATGGGCCCGATTATGCCTAAAAATGCCCCGAAACCCATTTACTACCCCCGAATACTCTTTTCTGACTATTTCGACCCTTCTGGACTCAACCGTGCACACGAAATCGCCATTCGGGTTACTTGACTAAAATCTCAAATTTCAACCTCAAATTACGACACGTGTATTCTTAAAAGAAATAACCCGAATTAATTTAAATCTTAATTCTCCAAATAAATATAATCTTCCAATTTAAATAAATTCTTCAAATTAAACAGTTTCTCCAAATCGTCAATTTAAACTCTAATTCTCCAAATTAAATAAATTATTTATCCTAAAAAATACGGGTTGTTACACCTTCCCAATATTGATTTGTTCTATACCTACCATGATATGAACATGAATCACCTTTATTTGATTTAAAGCAAGTTAATTACTTGCCTTTGAATGTTTGTAGATGTTAGAATACCTTGAATCTCCTCTTAAATTGGCCTCCTCTAGCTTTTTCCCTTGATTTATGTTCTTCCTCCTCTCTCCCTTCTCTCTTAGGGTTTAGAATAAATGATATGGCTGCCTCACATATTTAACCCTTATGGTTTAATACTCAAATCTAGAAATTAGGTTATTAGGTTACATTAAAATGACTCAAATACCCCTATGTGAGCCCAGGCTAGTCTAAAAGGCTCCCAAAACTCAATTACTACCTTGGGTACTTAGTTATGACTATTTCCACCTATTCCGGATCAACAGTGCACTCGAAATCACCATCCGAGTTACTCAACACAAACATACTATCTCAACCCAATAATAACCCACATTAGTGCCCTGGTTAAGATACCTTCATATCATGACGTTTCTACTCACATACGACGTACTACAATTGACTTAATTAAATTTATTTAAATCACGCTGGTAAATTTGCACATAAGTATGAATCTTATTCTCACAATTTAATATTTATTAATTTCACCTTATTTTCCATTTATATTAAATTACATCACACATGCAATTTAACTGCTAAAATAAATAACTTAAAATTACGGGGTGTTACATGATGACATGATGAGTTTACTTTGGACAAATTTATCCAGAGTTTCTGTAGATGTTGCTTGATTTTTTTACACTAATTAATTATTATTGATCAGAATTCATTAGCTTTTTTTCTACTCATTTTGGTGTATGGTGGCATGAAATGTAGGATGCTAATTAAAAGGATTCAAAGTTTTAGAAATCGAAAAATGACTTGATATCGTTGGTTTTAACATTTTATCATTGAGGTAACTTCTTTGCTTGCAAATGTATTTGTAAAATTTTAAGTATAGCACATGTGAATATACGTGTTTTTCTTGATTAAAAATGCCTAAAATTATCATAGTTCGTAATGGGTCATTAATATACTCTCTATGTCTCATACTAAGGGTCACTATTGGACTTTCAAACTTTTTAAGAAAAAAATAATACTATATAACGGTTGAAATTACATCTTAAATATATATCAAGATATTTGGTGTACTAATTTATGTAAATCAACTCTTAGTATGAGATCTCAAAAAGAAAAATGCAATTTTTAAATTGAGACGCAAGGGGTGGGGATTAAAAATCCTAACAAATCATAATTGATATAGTGTTTAATCAAAGTACTATTCTTATACCTGGTGTTGATGCAAAAAACTAGACTAGGCCTAATTATTTGATCACAGATAAATAAATGAAACAAATAAGACAAGTAAGATTTTTAAAGTGGTTCGGCTTAAAGGGAAATAGCCTACGTCCACTGTGATGTATTGCTTGATTATTATTTTGCTCTCCTTGTAATGGGGGTGTTTCAATGTATTTATAGCCCACAAAGGGTGTCTAGGGTTGTATGTGAATGGATGGAATGACTTTATTGTTTAGGCATTTACATCAGTACAAAATTATAATTGAATGCAAAACTGTTGGCGTTTCATTAGCCAAATTGATTGGTCTTCCTTCTGTTGGTCGAGCTCCCCTGTTGGTCGGGCTTCCCAGCTGGTTGATCTTCCCTGTTGGTCTGAATGCTTTGTTGGTCGGAGGATTTGTTTTATGATAACTTGGACTTGTGCCGGATGGGATGTCACGTACTAGCTTGTAATTGGTCCACGTAGGGTGGTGAATTTTGGTATCAACAGAAGCCTTCGTACTTGAAGTTAATACAAAAGTGTGGAACATTATACTCTAAAAGTTGCTCGGGCACTTCTTCTATAGCTTGGTTGGTTACAGACCTTCCATACATGTGAAATTTCCCCACTTAAATGGCAACTTTGAGCGCGAATGGCAATTTTGTAAATATTTCAAATTTTGGTGAACATTTTTGGGGTACTTTTTCATCTTTTCTCCTATTGGCCGCCGTAAACTCAATCTTCGTTCTCTTTAATCATTACTTTTCTCATTTTACGAGGCAACCTATAAACAGGTGATAAAATTCTGATCATTTTCCATCTTCACATTTTTGCTTCCATTGCTGTAGTTTTCAAAGTTTTCTTGCGATCGTCTTTTCTGTCCCCCATTCTTGTCGAATCCTTAAACTCTTGTAAGAAATATCTTCTCTTCTTCTTTATTTTATCACTGTGGTTTATTCTATAGAGTCTCTTGACAAGTTTAGAACTGATTTTGTGATTCTGTCATGGGTTTGAAAGCGTATGTTAATTTCCTTGTGTATATAAAACTCAATGAATGATGCGGAAGCGTATATAAGTGATGGTTCAACAAATAAACAAAGCCGAATTTTAATTTCTTAAAAACAAATTAAAATAAGTTAGTCCAAGTCCTAGAATTTGCCTAAGTCATATTTATCAATATTAGCAAATTAGGCGAAACCAAATTTTAGCAAATGACTTGAATTAAATAAACTTTACCCAAAATTTAATTTAGACCCAAATTAAATGAGTGTGATAATTAAACCAAATTTTATCTTGAATTTATTCTAAGCATGCGTTCTAAATTATGATGCAAGATAAAATAAACAATATCACACTACGCCGAGATGTACGAGGAAAAACCCAAGACGGGAAACAACCTCGGACGGCCCTAGCCACAAGTCCACTAGAAATGGAATTACAATTACAAGACAGATAGACTTACAACGACTGACTCGATCCCTCTCAAGCCTCGACGCTTCTTCTCGTAGAACCCTCTTCCTAGCGAACAACCTCGAAACACCACCGCGGTCTCGGAATCCACCGATGGGACTTTATATGGTCACCGTCGCCCAAGCATGGAGCCTTTCTCCAAGTGGGTAGAATCTTGAACAAAAAGTCTTCTTCTTTGATGGATGTAGAAGCAAACCAAAACTTCTCTTCTTGAATTCGGTAGAGATAAACCGGTGCCAAAACTCCAAGTAAAGATATGTATATAGAACTTGGATAAACAGCTATTGGGTGTAAACTCTAGAGTGTGTAGGATTTTTCATTAAAGAATAACACTCAAAACTTGATCTTTTTCCTTAAACAAATTTTCTCTCAAAACACTCTCTAGGAGTTTGTATGGTATGAAAAAGATACTTTGGAAAAAGTCATTCCCGCACATTATTAAGTCTGAAAAAGTTGTTTAAAAACCAAGTGGGGAAAGTGGGTAAAAACTGCCAAAAACTGCTCAAAACTGTTCCTTCCTGGCATCTCGTTCGAACGAACTTGAATCTCGTTCGAACGAGACTTCTAACGAGTGACCAGACTGGGCTCGTTAGATATCTCGTTAGAACGAAAACTCGTTCGAACGACATATCGAACGACTGACCAGTTTAGGTTCGTTGGCAAACTCGTTCGAACGAAACCTTGTTATAACGAAAAACTCGTTCGAACGACATATCGAACGACTGACCAGATTAGGTTCGTTGGCAGTCTCGTTCGAACGAAACCTCGTTAGAACAAAAAACTCGTTCGAACAAGATTTCGAACGACTTCCAGAAATTTTTCTAAAATTCAATTTTTGGCCCAGAAACTTTATGTACTTTATTTTAAAGTTTCAATTAAATTATTCTGAAAGTAAAACATGGTTTTTATTAAACCTAACACCCAATAAATATTGTTCCAAGCTCCTATATAAATATAATTACATTCATACCTTGGGAGCATGGAACCTTAGATGATGACGTAGAAACAAGGCACGCAAACCGGCATTTTGATGAAGCTTTATATTCTTTGCCGCTACGTCTTCAATACATACTTCATAGGCTTGAGAATATTACAAATAAATACTATCCTATGAATAAATGTTTTTGTCCGGAATTGAGCCAAAACTATATATGGACTCAATTGGAAATTTGTGTCCTTACAAATCTCCCCCTTTGGCTATTCCGGGACAAAAACCAAACAAAAATCCTAAAGGGCCGTCAAGCTCACTAGACTAAAAACATAACCCGCCCAATCTTGACTCAACCCAAGGATTAAACACTTTGCCTTTTAAAGTTTCCGCTTTAGCAGAATACCTGCACACTTAAGCAAACTCATCAAATGCATAGGGAATATCAAAATATATTAATCGCAATTAATTAATTACTCCCCCTAAAATAATTCTCCCCTTTATCAAACAATGACATTTACTTAGAAAGACGTCTCCCCCTAAGATAAATCTCCCCCTAACTAAGATGTGATAATAATAGGATTAGATACCATTTCTCCCCCTATCATCATTCTCCCCCTTTTTGTTCGGGAATAGGCAAAGGATAAAGAACTAATAAACAGCATGTGAAAGCTTAAAGTGAAAAGACATGAAAGCATATGGGCAATAAAAGAAAGGCAAAGACAAATAAATATCATATATATAGATAAAAAATATACCAATAGAGTACTTGCACATATATATAGATATAAACACACACATGACACAGAATACAATAAGTTTGCACACTCGTATGGCAAAAATGTGTCATATGGAAACGGAAGTGTAGGGGTGTGTACTAGCAACAAATAAATTTAGACCCAAACACTTAAGAAACGTTCACGGAGTTCTCATTTGAATGCAAACTTCATCACAGTTAAATATAACCTCATGTGACAATATAAAGATTGAACTCAATCAACAAACGTACACAATGCATACAAGCCTAGCATGATGATGATTCTACAAACCAAATAGAGTCATGACATTAAAGACAACTAGGATAAATGGACATTGTGCAAACCGTTGATATACCATCCAATTCTCCCTCAATGAGCATATATATATTCTTTTATTTTTGAATGAATATATCAAACAAACATAGGCCTTGGCAGTTGTTTTCTTTTTAATGCCAAATATTCTGTTTTTAGGCCTTTGGATCACGTATTTCTTTTAGATCCAATAAACGGTGGCTTACAATCGCAAAGGATTTAATTCATCCTTTCGGAGCCCTTCCCCGTGCATATATTAATTTATCATGTTTTCATTTTTCACACAAATCTCACATGCAACGGATTTTGACATGCACTAGTCCTCCTAGGTCATAGATATGTAGATGACTAGATTGATAGGAGAACACCTCAAAAAGCTTAAATATAACATGTGACATTAAACTTCAAAAGAGCTCGTGCATGTGTGAAAAGAGGCATATAGAAATAGAATCCATTTAAACAATACAAAATCCAACTACTCCATATAAAATATGGTAAAGAACATTTTAAGGATTGAAAATCGAAACCAAAAGTTCTAGCCACATGGGAGCGTAAAAGATAGGATTCAAACACAAATATATGCCACATAAAGTGTGTCAAACTAAAATACACACAAAATAAAATCTTTTTGAGTTTTTAACATTTTTAATCAAAAATAAATATTTACTCAAAAGGACAAACAAAAAAGTCATTTGTATTTTTCATTAAGCTTAAATGAAATAAATAAAACACAAATGATAAACAAAAATCTTTTTATAATTTTCAATTGATTCAAACACAAAATATAATACAAAAAGATAAACAAGTAATGATTTCTAGCATGGGATATGAAATAAGGTAATGACTAGAAAATGACTAAAATAGCATACATTTAGCATATGAATATAGCATGAAGTACAAACGCTAAAGTATGCAAACACTAACACATTCATCCATTAGATTTAGCAAGGGAGGAAGCATGTGAAAGTAAATGAGAATCAAAATCCCTATTTTGTAAGGCAACCAAGTCGGATTTCCTAACCCAAATTAATGAATAATGACTATCTTGGGGTGTAGGAGCTTTAACTACCGTGGTTACTTTACTATGGGATTTTCTACGAATTCGTTTAAGATCTAAACAAAATTTCCTAAGATGACCTTGTCGACCACAATGTGTACAAGTGAGAACATGTCGAAAAGATTTACTTAAGGAGTGATCTTTAAAAGTATTCCTAGTTGATTCTCCTAAAACATTGGTTTGGGCATTATGAGTAAATTCATTACAAGGATTGAAGCCTAAACCACAAGTGTCATTTTTAATTTGGACCGTTCCTAACATTTTATCTAGTTTTTCTGAACGACATTCCAAATCAAATTTGACATTACTAGAATCTTTTAATTTATTTTCCAATTCAGCAATGTTAGATTCTAGTAAAACATTTCGCTCTTCAAAAGCAAGAAGCTCCTTTTTCAAGGATTCCATTAAACCCCTAAGGCTATCTCTTTCGCCTTCTACATAATCAAGCTTCTCTTGAAGAGTCCTCACATATGTCCTAAGGTCTTCTATTAAGGCACTATCATCAACGACCTTGACACTCTTTCTTAAACAAGCTTCTAACTTCAAATTAGTTCTTTTCAAATTAATAGATTCTTTATATAATTCATGAAAAGCATTTTGAAGTTCACTCACATCAACCTCTTCTTCATTTTCACTCTCTCTTTCTTCTCCACTCTCACTATCATTAAAAACAAGGGAATCATGAACAATGACCTTGGAAGTGGCATGTGATATCGTGTCATCAATCGATGAGTTCTCATTATCACTCATATGACTAGCCATAAAAGCCACAAAATTTTTCTTAGTGGGGGAATCGGGCTTTTCTTCCTTATCACTATCACTAAGGGTTGCATTATATGCAGTGGGTCGTTTACCCTCTTTCCTTAGTTTAGTGGGGCACTCATAAGCTCGATGGCCATAACCTTCACAACCAAAACACTTGTTAGACTCGTCCCTATCTAAATTGTCATTACTAGGTTTAGGGATCCTCACGGATTTAGAAATCTTCTCGCTTTTATCATTTTAAGAAGTATCAAATTTCTTGAAATCATTTTTAAATTTATCTTTGTTAAATTTAAGAAATTTTCTAAATTTGCGAGCAAACAAAGCCATATCTTCTGAGTCACTTTCACTATCGCTCTCTACTACTTGTTTGACCTCTTTTCGGGCTTTTAAAGCAACACCCTTTTCAATTTTCTTTTCAGTTTTAGAGGGAAACATATCTAGTTCATAGGTTTGTAAATCACCTACAAGCTCTTCTAATTTCGTAGAGGCTAAAGTGGGTAAAGAATTTAAAACGGTCACTTTAGGAATAAATCTATCGGGTAGGGACCTCAAAATTTTCTTTACAACACGGTCGTCAGGTATTTTCTCTCCCAAGTTAAAGGATGAATTAACAATATCAGAAACTCTAGCATAAAATTTATCAAAAGTTTCTTTTTCATCCATTTTGATAGTTTCAAATTGAGTGGTGAGGTTTTGGAGTTTTGAAGCTTTAACGACACTAGTTCCTTTATGAGTTAATTGTAAAATATCCCAAGCTTCTTTAGCGGTTTCAGACGTCATAATACGTCGAAATTCATCCGGTACGACAGCGCTAAATAAGGCATTTAAACCTCGGGAATTAAAGTTAGCAAGTTTAAACTCATTTTCAGTCCATCTATCAGCGGGTTTGATAACACGTTCATTTTAAACTAAATAGGTTGGTGGGGAGTACCCGTTAACAACAGACATCCAAACTCTCTCGTCGATAGATTTTAGTGCCGATTTCATTCGCACTTTCCAATACGCGTAGTTTGAACCATCGAAAATAGGAAATTTTGAAAATGGGGAAAAATCCATTTTAGCCAAAAAATTAAAAGATCTTAACGAAATAATTTATCCTTTTTGGCTCTGATACCAATTTGAAAGCGTATGTTAATTTCCTTGTGTATATAAAACTCAATGAATGATGCGGAAGCATATATAAGTGATGGTTCAACAAATAAACAAAGCCGAATTTTAATTTCTTCAAAACAAATTAAAATAAGTTAGTCCAAGTCCTAGAAATTGCCTAAGTCATATTTATCAATATTAGCAAATTAGGCGAAACCAAATTTTAGCAAATGACTTGAATTAAATAAACTTTACCCAAAATTTAATTTAGACCCAAATTAAATGAGTGTGATAATTAAACTTATCTTGAATTTATTCTAAGCATGCGTTCTAAATTATGATGCAAGATAAAATAAACAATATCACACTACGCCGAGATGTACGAGGAAAAACCCAAGACGGGAAACAACCTCGGACGGCCCTAGCCACAAGTCCACTAGAAATGGAATTACAATTACAAGACAGATAGACTTACAACGACTGACTCCATCCCTCTTAAGCCTCGACGCTTCTTCTCGTAGAAACCTCTTCCTAGCGAACAACCTCGAAACACCACCGCGGTCTCGGAATCCACCGATGGGACTTTATATGATCACCGTCGCCCAAGCATGGAGCCTTTCTCCAAGTGGGTAGAATCTTCAACAAAAAGTCTTCTTCTTTGATGGATGTAGAAGCAAACCAAAACTTCTCTTCTTGAATTCGGTAGAGATAAACCGGTGCCAAAACTCCAAGTAAAGATATGTATATAGAACTTGGATAAACAGCTATTGGGTGTAAACTCTAGAGTGTGTAGGATTTTTCATTAAAGAATAACACTCAAAACTTGATCTTTTTCCTTAAACAAATTTTCTCTCAAAACACTCTCTAGGAGTTTGTATGGTATGAAAAAGATACTTTGGAAAAAGTCATTCCCGCACATTATTAAGTCTGAAAAAGTTGGTTAAAAACCAAGTGGGGAAAGTGGGTAAAAACTGCCAAAAACTGCTCAAAACTGTTCCCGCCTGGCATCTCGTTCGAACGAACTTGACTCTCGTTCGAACGAACTTGACTCTCGTTCGAACGAGACTTCTAACGAGTGACCAGACTGGGCTCGTTAGAAACTCGTTAGATATCTCGTTAGAACGAAAAACTCGTTCGAACGACATATCGAACGACTGACCAGTTTAGGTTCGTTGGCAAACTCGTTCGAACGAAACCTCGTTAGAACGAAAAACTCGTTCGAACGACTGAACAGATTAGGTTCGTTGGCAGTCTCGTTCGAACGAAACCTCGTTAGAACGAAAAACTCGTTCGAACGAGATTTCGAACGACTTCCAGGAATTTTTCTAAAATTCAATTTTTGGCCCAGAAACTTTATGTACTTTATTTTAAAGTTTCAATTAAATTATTCTGAAAGTAAAACATGGTTTTTATTAAACCTAACACCCAATAAATATTGTTCCAAGCTCCTATATAAATATAATTACATTCATACCTTGGGAGCATGGAACCTTAAATGATGACGTAGAAACGAGGCACGCAAATCGGCATTTTGATGAAGCTTTATATTCTTTGCCGCTACGTCTTCAATACATACTTCATAGGCTTGAGAATATTACAAATAAATACTATCCTATGAATAAATGTTTTTGTCCGGAATTGAGCCAAAACTATATATGGACTCAATTGGAAATTTGTGTCCTTACAGGGTTGTACTGGAACATCCCACATTTTCTTCTGATTTCTTTTCTCTTGCTAAGGGACATTGGTTCCCTTTTATCTTTATTGCTAAGTGTGGATTTACCTTTCCTCCCAATCCCCTGTGTCTGATGTTTTATCAATATTTTGACGGTGTTCCTGCTAGAGTAGTTCCTAACGCATGGATAGTAGTAAATGGAGTACATAGATTAAATCAGATATATGGAACCCATCTAGGGATTCCAAAAATAATATTTTGTTATAAGTGGGTAACTAGTGATACCACTTATTATTTGAAAATAAGATCCGTTAATAAAGCTTTAGTGCTTAACCTTATCGATTCGAATAGGGACTATTTTGACCATGGGGTTGTTGTTAAAAATTGCCAACATGCTCCTTTGAGTGGAAATGCTGGTTATCATGGTCCTAGATGTCCTCTTTTTAGCAATGGGATAGGTTATTTTGTGTTTAATAATTTTGCTATGTTTCTATTTGATAAAATGTCATATTGACTATTATTTTGTAAATTTGCTTGCAGTTGATCATAAGAGGAAGTGACCCAAAGAGAGTGAAATAAATTTGAGAGAGTTGAAGTTCATTTGGTGGACTTCATCAAAAAGTTAATGAAGAACACATTAGCTATGCCTTCTATCTTCTTCAATACAAAAATACCATCTCTTTTTTCATTGCTCAGCCTACAACACCCCCTTCTTTAGTGATCGATTTAGACCTTGAAGCTTCTCCCTCTTCTAGTGGTGACTAACACGTTCCTCTTTCTGAAATTATAAAGAAAGGGAGATTCCCTGACCTTCTTGGTGATGCCCCATCGATGTCCAGTAACCTGGTGAAAAGAGGAAAGAGGATGATCCTATTCAAGGGGACAATAAAAGGCAAGAGGAGGCCACCAAGAAGGGGCAAGAGGAGGCCATGTAGGAGCCCTTAGCCCCTAAGGATGATGTACTTACTTTGAGGAGGCTCAGGAGAGGGCTTACAAAGAAGCAAGTTTAACAAAAGACTGATACTAACCAACAAGCCTTAGTTGTATTTCCCTCTTTTGATGTTAGTCATCCTGCATTTATTACTCCTAGTTTAGCTATGAAGTTAATCTGGTCTTGAACTCTTCTAAATCATAGAGGAGCTGAGGCCCTATTGCCCAGGGGAAAAGTTTCTAATTTGGCTGCTCAAAGCCTTGCATCAGTAAGAAATTCTCTTATTTGTGACTCTATTTATCTTCCCTGTCTTCATATACTGACTTGATTTTCTTTTTATTGCAATTTTTTGTGCCTTTCAATAATTTACTAAAGAGGGACAATGCAATTTGAGCCTCTTATTCAAATGATGTGGAGGAAGCCCTAACTGACTTGAAGAAATCTTTGATTGATTCCCAACAAGCCTTTGTGGATGGTAAAAATGATTGGGAGAATAAAATTAAAGTTGCTAAGGAATCTTGGTAAAAGGCTGATAATAGCGCCCTTGAAGCTGAGCGCAGGGCAAAGGAGGCTAACAGTAAGATAAAGGCTGCTGAGGGTAAGGGAGAGGAAGCTGAGCGCATGGTAAAGACTGCTGAAGGTCTTGCCATCAAACTAAGTGAAAGCCTTGATGCTGAGAAGACCAAGAGAAAATATGTTGTGAAGGAGTCTTTTAGTGCTGGCTGGGACAAGGGCTGGAATAAAGCTATCTCTGTTCCCTCTTCTTAAATTGAGTATGCAAAGAAAACGTATTTTAAAAATGGATAGGTTGCTACTATCAAGGAGTTAAACACCCCTAAAGAGTCCAAACTTTTTCGGAGGCACACCAACGGTCCCCCTCCTTTTATGGAAGAGGAGGTTGAAGATGAGGCTGGTTCTGGGAAATCCTCTCTAATGGTGGTAACCAAATTTGACCTACTATTGAATATTCTCTTCCTCCTTCCAAGAAACCTCAACCCCTAGCTCCTACTACTGAGTAGGATGGAAAGAGTAGAGAGGATAAGGAGAAGGTGTAATGTTGTTTGGCATTTATCCTTGTTACTTGTTTTCCTTCTTTTTCTTTGCCTTCACTGTACTTGAGCTTCTCAATAGTAATAAAATAAATCTTTTGTTCATTCTTGTCTCTTGTGGATTATGCCTTCTTTTCACTCTTGTTGTTGATTTGTATCCATTTATCCTTTCTAGTTTATTGCAAAGATGGAACTGTTGTCCTCCAATAATACCGAGCTACTGAAGAAATGTAATGACTTTTTTAAGGCAGGTTATATGGAGTTGTTCGGGGAAGAAATAATGATGGTACTTAGTGATGATGTTTCAGAGCAAGCCAAGGAGGCTTATCAATACTTGAAGTACCTACTTGATCGGGCAGTGGCGAATAACGTTGCTTATTATGAGATGATAAAGGAACTTTAGAAACAGCACAAAGAGTCCAATGCCCTTTTGCATAAAAGTTATGAAAAGTAGTATCAAAGCTTAAGTGTTGCTCGGGGTTTTAACAACTTCATTTCTGCTTATAATAAGAAGGAAGCTTTACTCAAACTTGAAATTGGAGAGACAAGACGCATTGCTAAGCTCCTCGAAGAGGAAAATAACAACATAAGGGATGAATTAAAGCTTCTGAAGTCTACTTTTGGAACTACTGTTGCTACTACTGATGAGGGTTATTCCTTTTGGAGGAAGAAAATAATGCATTAAAGGAGGAATTGGAGGCATTAAAGAAGACCAAACCTGTATCCACCTCCCAAGCTAGAGGTAGACCTGGCTGAGGTACCACTGAGGAAGTTAGAACCCAAGGGCCTTTAGCTAACTAGGCTACCCAGTTACAAGCCAAGAATCAAGCTATTGCAGAGATGTCCCAGAAGATCCAAACTATGATCGAGCAACTTTTTGCCCAGACTTCTTAGTTGTAAGCTAAATATGGTGTGTTAAAATTTTTTTATCACTAAGTTGAAAGGTTGACCTTCCAATTTCATAAGCATCCTAGAGAGTTCTGGATGGAATAGTATAATGAAACCCTGGGGCACTTTGATGCTAGATTTAAGCAGGCCAATAGTGAAGGATACAAGTGGGGTTGGATGAATGCTCTTAAAATGATGAAGGTCGAACAGAACAACAAGTTATGGGACTAGTATGATCCTAAAATTCTTGATCTCCAAGATCCTCCCTTCAGATTGGATGTCAACTGGATTCCTGTTCGTTTCATTCCCTAGTGCCTGATTACAAAATATCTGGGTGATTCTGGTTCGCATGATGAGCTGGAAATTGATCGACCTCCACATTTGCTAGATCGTCCAAGTATTAGCAATAGAAGAATTCTTTGGGACTTTAACTTTATTAATTCCCCTTATACTTTAGACGATCCTCCAGCTGGCATGGATTTTGTTTCTAAGATTAAGGGAAAGCGTCCTCCAGAATAGTCTTTTGTATTTTGTTTATGCATTGTTAGTAATGAAAAGAAATTATCATTGTAATCATTTTGTGAATGACAAGTTTCAATCAACTTTTTTGTCAATCTTTGGAATATAAATGAATCAACATTTAGTTAATCTTTGTGTTTGAGTGGATCAACAATTTGTCACTCTATAGTTTTTCACCGGTTCTATTAATACTCTTAGGATTTTCCTTATTGTATCAATTACCAATGCATCACCATGGTTCTACTAATGTGCCTAAATTTTTAGACAATTGCACTAGTTACCTTGGGTCCCAAGCGTGAGTGGAACTTTTGTACATCTTTTAGCCCAGTTTAGATGAACTTGTGCCATCCGATTTTCAATAACCAAGCATTTAGGACTTATAATATAGCCTTGCATGGTTTTTTGGTGTTGATGACCAACATTGTTGGTGTCTTTATTAGTGCCTACCAATAATTAATTGGTGGTTGCTGATGCTGACCAATAATTAGTTGGTGATAATGAATCTGTAGTGCAGTTTAATGTAGTTCATAGCAATAGTACTCCAAAAAAATCAACAATTTGGGGAAAACATCTTCTCATTAATATTGAAACGACTGAGTACATTTTGGTTACATTACTTGTAATACTTTCTGAAGTGCTCAGCATTCCAAGGGTTCTTGAATTCTTCACCCTCCAAGATCTCAATTATGTATGTTCCTAGTCGGATAACTGTTGTAATACGATAAGTCCCATGCCAATTGGCTTCAAGTTTATTATTCTTATCAATAACTTTATTCTATACATAATCTCCTTCTTTCAAGTTGCTCTGCTTTACCCTTTTGTTATAAAATAGTGCAGTTCGTTATTGATAAGCTGCATTTCTCAGAGATACATTTTCACGTACTTCTTCGAACATGTCTAGATCTAACCTTATCATCAAATCACTAAATGGGGAATTAAAATTAAGGACCCTGTGAGTGGGCAAACCTTGCTCGATAGGAATTACAGCTTCAGTTCCAAATGCTAACATGTAGGGTGTTTTTCCTGTAGCTGTTCGGGGAGTTTATTGGTAAGCCCATAAAACGAAATACAGCTCGTTGATCCAATTACCTTTAGCGTCATCCAGCCTTTTCTTCAGTCCATTCAATAAAGTTTTGTTTGTTACCTCTGTTTGTCCATTGCTTTGAGGATGGCCTGGAGCAGAGTGAAGCTTTTGGACATTGATTTGGCACAATATGCATCAAACTCACCATTATCGAATTGCATGCCATGATCGGTGATGAAGGCATGAGGTAAACCATACCTACATATGATATTCTCCCAAATGAACTAATAGACTTTATCATAGGTCATGTCGACTAAGGGCTCAGTTTCCACCCACTTAGTAAAGTAATCAACAGCTACAACCAAATACTTAAACCTTCCTCTGGTGGTCGGCGTGGGCTGACCAAGTTAATTCCCCACATAGAAAACGGCCAGGGTGAAGTGATTGGTGTTAATTTAGCTTGTGGATTTTTTCGTATGCTAGAAAACCTCTGGCACTTGTCACACTTTTTGGCAAACGCTATGAAGTCTACTCGCATAGTTGGACAGTAGTACCCCCAAGTGTTAATCGTTTGCAGTAAAGTTCTTCTTGCCATATGATCTCCCCAAGATCCCTCATGCACCTCTTAGACCAGATCTTTTACTTCGGCGGGGTGAACACATCATTACAGACCAGTAGTTAACCCTCTTCTGTACAAAACACCATTGTCTAACACATACCTTGTAGCCTTGTACTTTAACTTCTCGGCTATAAGTAGATTAACTGGAAAAACCCCATCTTCGATATAAGCTTTGATGGAATCCATCCAAGATGGCCCCATGACGACTGCAATAAAATTTATCATCAAATCTTCATCAATACTCCTATTAACAAGCAACTTAATATGAATAGTTCTCCATAGCTCGGTTCGGGTTGTTAAAGCTAATCGAGCAAGTGCATCGGCCTAAGCGTTCTCTAATCTTGGAATCCTCACTATCTGAACAGCCGGTAGAGTATCTATAACTTCCAAGGCCTTATCCAAATATCTCGACATCAATTATCCTTTCGTTGCATATAAGTTCAATAACTGATTTACCACCAACTGTGAGTCACTGTATACCACAACTTTCTTGGCGTCCAATGACTTGGATAAGCTTAAACCTACGATCATGGCTTCATATTATGCCTCATTATTAGAAGCTTGAAATTGGAATCACAAAGCGTACTCTATGTCTATTCTATCTGGAGTATTAAGGATGATTCCTGCTCCACAACTAGCTGCACAAGACGATTATAGTCTCCATATGAGGATATTGCTATCAAACTCTTGGCTTGTCAAAATCCCTTGATGAAAAATTTTATCTTTTGCTTCCTCATAATTCTTCTTCATCTCCTGCACTCTGTTGGAAGACTCTGGTTGGTCGGTGGTAACCTCTTCTGCAGTTTATTTTGCTAGGAGTTGGTCGGGAACATCCCCAGTAGATTTCCTAGCCCCTGAAAGTTTCTCGGTAAGAATCCCTTGTTGCTCGGGAACATCTGGATAATTAAATTCGGCAATAAAATTTTCCATAGCTTGACCTTTCAAAGAAGACCTTGGCTCATAGATAATATCATATTCCCCCCAACTTCATAGACCAATACATAAATCTCCTAAATTTTTCTAGTTTATGTAAAGCTTTCCTTAGTGGCATATCGGTGTATACCACTATAGTATGGGTTTGAAAGTATGGCTTCATCTGCCTACTGACTTCAATTAAAGCTAATGCTAATTTTTTTAAATTTGGATATCTGATCTTCGCTCCTCGAAAATCTTTGCTGGTGTAATAAACTGTCTTTCGCACTCCATTATCTTCTCTTATCAAAGCAGAACTAACGGCTGGCTCAGAAACAACCAGATACAAATACATATTTTCTCCCATCACTGGTCGGGAGAGTAGAGGAGGTGATCCCAAGTACTTATTCAATTCCAGAAAAGCTTTATCGCATTCATCATTCCATTCAAAGGTCTTTATGAGCACCTTAAAGAATGGTAAGAAATTATCTATTGCTCGGGACATAAATCTGTTGAGGTTCACTACACATCCTATCAACCTTTGAACCTCCTTCTTGCTGGTCGGGGACTGCATTTTTATCAATGCCTTGATCTTATCTTGATTTGCTTCAATGCCCCTTTGATTTATGATATAACTGAGGAACATTTCTTCATGTACTCCAAAAATGTATTTGGTCGGATTCAACTTCCTATGGTATATCTCCAACTGGTAGTTTGACTAAGGTCAACAATATAGTCAACATCTTTCTTGCTCTTCATCGACATATACCTCCACGTTCTTACCTATCTTCTCTGCAAATACTTTATTCACAAATCATTGTTAAGTTAAACCTGTATTTTTAAGACCAAATGGCATAACATTATAATAATAAGTTCCTAGGGGAGTCATAAAGGCAGTACTTTATCTATCCTCTGGCTTCATTTTAATCTGGTTATAACCAGAATAAGCATCCATACAACTCAATAGCTCATGCCTCTAAGTAGAATCCACTAATTTATCAATTCGGGGTAAAGGAAAGTGATGCTTTGGACACGCCTTATTCAAGTCAACGAAATCCACGCACATCCTCCATTTGTTGTTTTTCTTCTTGACCATAACTACATTGGCCAACCAGTCCGGGTACTTCACATCTTCGATGAAAGAAGCTTTTTAAAGCTTCTCCACTTCCTCTTATATGGCCTGGTTTTTCTCCGGACTGAAAACTCTTCTTCGCTGATTTACAAGCTTAATCTCTTTATTAACATTGAGCTCGTGACACAGGAAATTTGGATCTATATCAGGCATGTCGTCCTGGCTCCATGCAAACAACTACTTCCTCAGCCTCAAGAATTCCACTAACTCCTTTTTAAGGACTGGATTCAGCGATGTTCCTATTTGAGTTGTTCGTTCTGGTTTATCATCTTCCAGAATAATGCTCTTCGTTGCCTCCATTACTTGACCTTTCACTAGCTATGTCTCATCTCTCGGGTCTAAGGTTTCAATCTCAGACTAACTGTTCAACTCAAACATATCCACTTGATAAGTGGTTTTTTCCTCTTCACCTCATCCATTTCTTCTTATTCAGCAGACGAGTAATAGCATTCTCGAGCTACTTTATGATATCCTTTCTCTACTCCAACCCCAAAGTTGGTCGGGAAATTTAGACATTGATGAACAGTGGATGGTACAACTTTAAAATTCTTCAGACCTACTCTTCCCATGATCATATTGTAAGCTGAATGAACATTTTTGTCCATTACAAATAACCACACCTTCTTTGTCCTACTCCCCGACCATGTCCCGATCAACACATCTAACTTAATTTTTCCAAAAGGGAATACTTTTTCACCAGAGAATCCAATAAGGGGCCTATGATAAGGCTCCAATTGGCTGAGTTTTAGATCCAGGCTGTCAAAATAAGAGTAAAACATAATGTTTGTTGAACTGCCATTATCCACCAACACTCTAGATACTATTATGTATTTCACTCTCAATTTGACCACTAAAGGATCATCAGGAGGATATAGAACTCGAAATAAATCATTCTTGGAGAATCCAATTACTAGCTTATCCCTAATGACTTTCCTCGGGAAATATTCCTCGACTAGATTGATTCGATGGATATAGGAATAAGATTGGGCCTCATTAAGAAAGGCCTTTCTTTCAGCTGTATGGTCTCCACCTCCTGCATCACCACCTGTAATCATATGAAAATCAAATGACCCAAAGAGAATTGTGAATACCTCATGCTTAGGTTGCCTTGGTTTTTTTGGGAGATCAAGATCGTCATCATGGTCCCTCTTCTTATCTTCTCTAGGTCTGCAAGGAGATTTAGATCTCTACCGACCTCCGTCCCCAGATCTTCTGCCAGCTTGCCAATCAATAAATCTATTCATTTTTCCTCGTCAGATGAGCGCCTCTATTTTATTCTGAAGGGAAATACATAGGTTGGTCGTATGACCATGGTCCTTGTGAAATTCACAGTACTTGGACTTATCCCTCTTATCAGGGGAGGCCTTTAGCTTTTCGGGCCAATTTAACTCATTGATGTTCTTTATTTCCTCCAAAACATTATGTATATCTAAATTCAAAGGAGTATAATTGGTATATTTTCTTAGTCGATCTAGACTCTCCTTTGCTTTTAAATTCTTGCTCCCGTTGTTGTTCTTATGCTCCTTCTTGTCCGACTTACCTTCAGTCTTGGCTTCTACCTTTGCATCTGAATTCTTCTTAGCTGCCATAGCTTTCACGGCATTCATAATCTTTGCCGCTTTGGCCATTAATTCAGTCATCATCTTTGGGGGATCTTTGGCCAGAGTATAATACAATTTATCTGGGAGCAGGCCACTCATGAGGGTTATAATTGCAGTCTTCTCCTCGTAATCAATTACCTATAACTTCTTGTTATTGAAATAAGTTATGTAATCCCTGGTACTTTCTCCCACCTTCTATCTCACACTGAGCAAGTGAGATACTCGTTTTACCAATTTAACTCCAAAGTAGAAATTACTAAAGAATAGCTTGGCGAGTTGTTGGAAATTAGAAATACGCCCCCGAGGAAGACTATTATACCAAATTTGAGCAGATCAGGTGATTGTCCATGAGAATTCCCTGCACCTCATCTCATCAGGGACAACATAGATATCGGCTGCGACTTAGTATTATTTTATATGAAGAACTGGATCAGTTTTTCCATCATACTTGGGAGTAACCACCGAAGCTTTGAACTTGGTCGGTGTGGGGAAATCCACAATGGTTTGCACAAAAGGAGATCCTTTGATAAAACTTCTTTGGAGAGGGGTCTTAGCCTTGGCCATCTCTCATAATCTATCCTTTGGACGTTGGATAGAACCTTTCCACGCATCATTGTCAGCCCCAGATCCATTGGTGGCAACTCTTTCATTCCGACCAACTGACTGCGTTGAGCTTTCCTCCCGTGAGCCCTCTCTGTGACTAGACTGGGCTGCTCGTCGAGCGTTCAATCTAGACTGAGTTGGACCTTCCCTTAGATTGGTTGGTTATCAAGTATTTCCCGACGCAACCCTCTGGGAATTTGTGTTTCCTATGAGTCCCAAACGATCAAAGGGAGAGGCCCTACTTAGCCTTTCTAAGGCAGTTAATCTTTTTGGAGTTAAGGACTACCCATCGTAGGAATTAGGATCCCTTATAGAATAAATTGCTCCTAGACGGTAGGAAGGATCCCTAAAAGTCCTGGAGTAATATTTCACAACATTCCTTGCAGGCGGTGGTGGCATACCTCTTTAATTGGACTGAGCAGGCACTCCGGCTTGTAGAGTTTGGACCAATTGCCTTATCGTATCGTGCATAGCTTCTTGTCCCTTGGCTAGGCTAGCCAAAATTCCAGTCAAATCGTTGACACTTGGTGGGGCAAAAGGATTAGGCAGAATTTTTTCATTCCTGGCACTAGTTTCAAGATGATCAACCATGTACAATGAATTGGTGAAAACATTTAGCAATACGTTCTTACAAACGGCGCCAATCTGTTGATGCAAAAAACTAGATTAGGCCTAATTATTTGATCACAGATAAATAAATTAAACAAATAAGACAGGTAAGGTTTTTACAGTGGTTCGACTTAAAGGGAAAAAACCTACATCCACTGTGATGTATTGCTTGATTGCCTTGAATGTTTCAATCCCCTTGCAATGGGGGTGTTACAATGTATTTATATCCCACGAGGGGTGTCTAGGGTTGTATGTGAATAGATGGAATGCCTTTATTGTTTAGGCATTTACATCAGTACAAAATGATAATTGACTGCAAAATTGTTGGCGTTTCATTAGCTAGATTGATTGGTCTTCCAGATGTTGGTCGGGTTCCCCTGTTGGTCGGGCTTCCCAGCTGGTTAGGCTTCCCTGTTGGTCGGGCTTCTTTGTTGGTCAGAGGATTTATTTAACGCTGACATGGACTTGTGCCAGATGGGATAACACGTACTAGCTTGTAATTAGTCCATATAAGGTGTTGTATTTTGGTATCAACTAGGACATTACCATCGGCGGCACGCCTGAAAAATGATCAAATGTCAATAAATTACAAGTCATATACATAAGAAAATGAAAACTAAAAGTCTTAAAAGCCTCAAATGAGCAATGTGACTCAATTTTCTTCTTTTTATGGTTATGACATAGATATTCTTTCATTAAGTTAGCAAAAAATCTTTTTAAAGACGATTTAGGCAGAGCACCAGTATAAAGAACACTGTAATAGAAGATTCAGATATATGTACACATATTTAAAATATAAGTATCAAAATTACGCATTCATTTCTAATTTTCTCTTTTTTTATTATATTCCGTATTAGATATAGTTCATTTTCCTTCCTTTTTTTCTTAATAATGGGGGAATGTCTTATTATGTACCAATGAATTTTTCTTCTTTCTTTTTGTCGTTGTCGTTGTCGTTGCCGTTATCTTCATTATTTTTATTTATTTTACGCTTTTTTGATTCCCCATTCATGAAGAAAGGTCATCATCCCCAAAAGTTTAATGAATATTGGGCCTTAATTTTCAAAACGTTGGTATCCAAAAACAAGTTTATACTAGACCTTGACTAAAACTGTGGAAGACTTGAAAGGAAATTTATTTTTTTCCTAGTATGAATCAAAATATATTAATATGAATTAGTTGCAATGTTGTTCCCAAAAATGCTAGAATGGGGAATAAGGACTAAACAAATAGTAAAGGATGGCACCCATCAGGCCTTACACCTTTAATCATTCCTATACACATAAATAAACTGCTAACATGCTCAACAATTTATACTAGATGCAAGTTTACTACTCTTTCGACTATTTTGTTCTCCATTTTCTACATAACTAAATCCATTACTTTCTTTCACACTCTTTTTCCTTCGTTTCTTTTTCTCACCATGTATTTGCCACATAGTAGAATTTTATGGAAAAATACATATCCAAAATATAGAGTTCTATATGTGAAATAAGTAAATAAAATTGCACAAACTTTTAATCAGATACATGTAACAACATGAATTGAAATCAACTAACCAGACAACCCATAATCAAATAACAAGTGATGAATGAGCCTAGGAAGCACAAATTTTAGCAATATTACACTCCATCATATATAAATTAATTACAACTAATGTTCACACAAAATAATATTAGATTCACCAACATTAATGTTCTTAGCTTCATAACAATGTTGTCTAATGATCAAACACAATAAAAATACAAATTCAAATTAAATGAAGACCCCCAAGTAATAAAAAAACATAAATGATAAAAGAAATGCATGTAAATCATGATTTGTTGTAATCCAACCCAAGCCCTCATACCATTACATTATTTACGTCTTTCATTTTCCCTACCCCATGCAAATATATAAATTCAAACTCTTGACTACATATAATAATTATAAAAACTCTAGAAATAAATCCTCAAATATTTTAGAATAACAACAACCCCCGATTGTGCGTTTTTATAAAGTAAAATTAACATCTCTAACCCGCAACTAGATGTATGTGAAACATGAAATGGAAAAACTTCTACGGGTATTTTTATTGGGATATTGGTTATATGCGTGTGTGTTTATGTGTGTGAGAGAGACTGATGAGTACCCATACATTCGTGAAATGAGAATGAGATTATAGTCCCAATTAGCTCAAAAACGGGTGCCCAAGAACGGGTGCCCGTGATGGATATTTTTTTTAAAATACCAAAAAAATATTTTTTTGTGTGTATTATTTAAGCATGTGAGGGGACTTGTAATTTTCTTTTACTCAAAATGCATTTTTTTGCTATTTTTAAAACAAATGGGTGAAGTCCCCTTAAATGTTTAAATAACACACACTTGTAATTGCTATTTTTTTGCTATTGTTTGCTATTTTAAAAAATGTGAGTTTTTAACATTTGACCCATTTTTTTAAATAGAAAAACAATCCATTTTCAGTCAATTTTTTCACAAGTCCTCTGAAATGTTTAAATAACACACAATTGTTTTTTTTAAAACATTTTTATATATTTAAAAAAAGGGACATATACCAAATCGTCCCTCGAACATTTTTGAATACTCATTTAGTCCAAACTTTTTTATTTTGCTTCAAAAAGTCCTTTGCCACATATTTCGGAGAGGAAATGCCGCTGGCGCGGACCTATAAAAATAAAAGAATATTGAGTGCTTGAGGGACTAAATGGGTTAAACTAAAAATATGTGTCCTTTTTAAAAAATATATATTTATAGTAGGGATTATTCAATAATTGACCCTTAAAAAAATTGGTCCGTCACGAGCACCCATCGGAGATCCATTCTCTCAGTATATAGCAATTTTAAATTTGGTACAAATTATAAAAATAAAATAATTTGACCTTGCGTAGAAGTAATCAGGATAGATTTTCATATTTCTGCCCAAATGGTGTATCGTAGTAATGATCGATCTCGGAGATGTGTTGAACTCTTGGGCGATCATCACTCCCATTTCCACGAATTCTATCAACCAACTCACTGGAAATAGAAACCAATTTCATTAGTTTGAGAGTAGTGAGATATTCTATACCATTTGGCACTCTCTTCAATTGTACACATCTCTTTATGATTAGACGCTTGAGTCCCAACATCACTCCCTTTTCAATTATTATCTCATTCAATTGCGAAAAATTGAATATAAATATCACCCGGAGCTTTTGAAAGCCACCAAAAAAATGTAACTGATCACTTACATATTCATTATGAATCCAAAGAACTTTCAAATTAGGGAGTGATTGGAGGTGAGGAAGTGGGTCCTCCCTCAATCGGCACCAAAGCAAGCGCAACCGATTGAGATGTTGAAACAATTGAAACCACCGTGGTACCGTTTTCAATTTCCCGGCTAAACAAATACCCTTCAGGTTGGGGGGAGGTGAGGAGATTGTATCAATTGGTAGGTACTCCTCACCATCAGCTGCCTACACCCATAACTTGCGAAGGAGAGCCATTCTCCGTATTGAGATACAAAAGTCGTCATTTTCATTTCGTTCTCTCACTTCAGAAATTATCAACTCCTTAAGTTGGGTCATGTTTCTGAGATTTTTCAACAACTTCGGTTCTGCTTCAACACCTTCAAAAAATTTCAACTTCTTTAGATTATATACAGTTGATGGTGCTCGTACTCCTTTAAAGAGAAAAAACTCATATTTACTTGTATCAAATTTCCATGTTATCAAATGCCGTAAATTTTGTAACTTTGTGATTCCGGTTGGAAGCACCCTAATTTTTGTGCAAGATATGTCTAAGGTTTGTAAGTTTTGGAGTCTTCCAATGTATTTTGGAAGCTCCCGCACCTCTGTGCTGCTCAAGTTCAAGTATGTTAAATTGAAAAACTCAACTAAATCATCGGGCAATTTCACAATCGGAATACTTATTAGATCCAAGACTCTTAAAAGTCGTAAGCCTGATGGGAATATTTTCACAGAAGGAGAGATCTCACTGACGGGAAATATAAGGAGGGAGCGAAGTTGCGATATCCCCTTCCACGGTTCAAATTCTCTGCCATGTGCTTGAATTGATCGAAAGCGCGTCCCATCCTCTATGCCGCTCTCTTTTTGTGAATCATACATTGAAAAAAATCTCTCGATTGCTGCTGTCGAGAGGGCAATCTTGTCATAAGATCATGCATCTTACAGTGAAATGTGATGAATCCATTTACTTCAGTCTTCTCACATTGAAGCATACTCCGGTCGACGATTTCCATCAAGTATCTCTTTCCCTCCTCTTCTATAGTTCTGCCTGCAACCGTTTTCACAAACCCCTCAGCTATCCATAGTCTAACAATATACGATCTTCTGAAAAGATGATCTTCTAGGAGAACACAACAGTATAAGAAGCAACGCTTAAGTGGGAAAGGGAGTTCACTAAAGCTAAGAAATAGAATGGTTTTCACTTGTTCTAGCATTGGCTCATTGCTCAACTCCCAACTCAAGCTATCATGAATTCTCCTCCATTCAGATACTGATTTTTTAGAGAACAAGACACCACCTAAAGTCACAATTGCTACAGGTAGTCCGTTACATTTTGAAACGAGTTGATGAGCTACTTCTTTAAGCTCTTGAGTATAACTATTATTGGGATGGATTGAGAATGATTTTTTGGAAAAGAGGGACCATGCATCATTCTCTCCCAGTTGCTTAAGATAGTGAACATAGGCTTTTACTCCAAAACAAGATTTAGCAACGTTTTCAATTCTAGTCGTGAGCACCACCCTACCTCCACGACCTTCATCTGGAAGTAATTCGTATAACTATTTCCATGTGTTAGCAACCCATACATCGTCTAAGACGAGAACATACCTCTTTGGTATCAAAAAGCTCTTGAGCGTCCGACTCAAATCTGTAAAGCTCATGGTGTTCAAGTTGGTCAAAACTGATTCTTTAACATTGATAAAGAATTCCTTGATGATGCTTATGATTAAGTCTTTGAGATCATACATCTAGGAGACGGTGGTCAATGCATGACAATCAAATTTTTATTTTATAGTATCACAGACCTTCGCAACTAGAGTGGTATTGCCTGAACCACCCATCCCCACCACCGATATTGCTGTCAATTCTGGTTCCTTAGATCTTAGCCATTCAACAAGTAAATGTTTATCACCCTGGAACCCGACTAAATCATCATCTTTTACAAAGAGAGATGTCTCTCTACGATTACGTACCAGTTCGTGATTATCTAAGGAATTTTTTCCTTCAACACGATCAACACGGTAGCGTTGCCTTATTTCTGAAATGGATTTAGCCTTTTCGTAGATCTCTTGTAACTTGGTGGCTGGCCGATGCTTCACCCACAAGTTCTTTAGGAAACACATGGTTCGATAAAGATTCCTGGTGTATTTACCCCCTTTGAATTTTGACATATTTTTGTGATATGTGTGCTCTTCAATGATATCTTCAATTTGGTGGGCCAAGTCCCTCATGTTTGCCACCCAAGTTTTCTCTCCTTCATCGAGGGCTCTCCTCCTTTCACTGTCAATGAGAAAGGATTTCATACTCGCCAACTCTAATTTGATTTTATCAAGTTCATCACTCACTCCTAGTAAAGTTGATGCTTCATTCTCAATGAGCGTGATGATTTTGCCAATTAGGAACCCCAAGTCAAATTGAAAAGGTTCCATGTTTCCCATAGCTCTTTAGTTGTAAAGGACAACTCGCACTAGAGAGAGAACCTAAGAAAAGAAAAGAAATTAAGTTGTTTGGATTTAACACTTGAATGAATGTTAACGTTACATACAACATTTACATACAGTAAGAGTACTTACCTGATCCAAATTTTTTATGTCAAACACGATTTGTTGGTTGATAATTATCCAACCAGATTACTGCACATGGAAACTTAAAATCAGAAAGAAGTTGAGCTAAAAAGAAAACATCAACATTCTTTGAGTGGAAAGGTGCTTAGCAAGCATAAAGTTCTTACAAATTGATTCTTTTTGGTATGTAGTAATGAGTGTTATCACTTATAAAATCCCAGAGTCATTGCCAATGATATTCCGCAAGCCAGTCCGATGACCATTCAACAACCAACCCTTACGAATGAATTTCATCATAGTCATTTAGAAACTAAGAGCTGAATGTCAAGTCATATGAGTTACAAGTTAGGAGGGAACACATTGTCATGGAATATACATGAATGGTCATTTAATTTGAATATATCTACACAATTATTTCCCTTTGAAGTTCTTATCGATTATGGATCTTATTTTATGTCTTTGACAAATAGTTTATAATATTAACTTTATAAAACAGGGGCATATAGACTGAAAAATATTTTACTTTTACAAAGTAATACAAGATAAAGGAAAACCTGGCCAGATTTTTTTCTTGCCTATAATGGTGGATTGTGCACCAAATTATTTTACTAATATACTTTTGGCAAAAAAAAAACATTTGAACTATATGCTATAACAACTTCATCTAAGGAGCTCTGACTTAATATTCCTTTAATTTAATTGGACTTACCAGTTTCAGATTTGCTATCCAAACACAACTTGTTGGTTGATCAAAGTCGAAGGGAACTGCTCTATAAGGCAACTCATACCAGAAAGAAATTGGGGGAAAGAAAAAAATCATACATTTTCTTACAACAGAGATGACAGAAACTTCAGTGTACTTTAAAAGAGGTGTGCAAGGGCAGAAATCAGTGGGTTGAAGACTAATTTTACCATAGGACAATTATAAGATAAGAGAGAACAAAGGGGAACCAAACATCCAGGATATATATATCAGCAGTATTCTGTCCACATACTTTTAAGAAAATATCAGCAAATTTGAAAACAAACCCATTTGGTCCTAATTGAAATTGAATTACAAATGATCTTAATCTAGTCAATTATTTGAATCAAGGGATGATAATTCTAATGTAAGTTGGACCAAGGTGTGATAGTAGCCAAACATGACTGACTACGGTGTGAAAGCAATAAAGCTAAGTTGGACCAAGGTGTGAAAGTAGCAAAGCTAATTAGAAATCGCTCACCATTTTTGGTGCTATACTTATAATGGGTTACATCCTATTCATTTTTGGTGCTATAATTATAAGGGGTTACATTCTATTCATTTTAATTTTTTCACTAATTTAGAAATTGTGGTGAATAAATTTTGTAACGTTGAAGTCCTTTTACCACAAATTTGATTCTGTAATGAGTATTTTAATTTCAGTTATATGGATGATTATAAAATGTTTAAGGGTTTATTTCTTTTATCTTTCTAATTATATTTTAGTCATTTTATGCATGTGCATTAGGTGTGGACGTTCGTTGTGTATCAACTACTCCCCAATAAATTAGTAAAGAAATTATATTGGTAGTTTATATACTTTGTTTAATTATTTAGTTTTACGTAACAGTGATGACACGCTCAGCAGTCCCTACTTATTTTTCTCTAAAATATTTGTTTTTGTTTTGATAAACTTCTCAATCACTAATACTTTTATCAGAATCTGTGAAACTGTGAAACACCTTTAAGCATGATTTCATGTGTTAAATAGAACAAAAACTAAGTACGAGCTAGAAATTGAAATCAAAACTCCAATTTGTGTTTCTCATCACGAAATAAAAGAAAGGAAGAAACATATGTGTATTGTACTAGACAAGAAAAATGGTTCCAAGTAGAAATATTTTATATATTTAAGTGTACAAGGAAGAAAGCACATTTATATTAACATGTGAATAAGAAATATGATCCAACTTATAAATTAGTGAGAATAACAACATATTCCCAAATAAAACTAGTAAAGTATTAATTACAGTAGTGAACATTGTATAAGTCATATATAACAGGACAGAGACTTTTTTTCCTTCTTGTTTTTAGGTCTTGAAATTTTTTTCCAGAATGTCAAAGCAGAGCCTTACTTTGGCAAATGTGAAATAAAAAATTGAGGAAATGTAGTTTGTTCATACGATGGGCTGCACGAAAAAAAAAGATACCTAGTTGCTAGCTGGTTTATCTTCAATTGATGAATGTATGGAAATGATGAACCAAAATCCTACATGATGAGAATGGAGGGCACGTGTTGGATTTTATGAAAGTCTTCTCCTTCTTCACCATTGACCACTCTAACCCGATTTTTAAATGCCTCATGCATGTTATAAATTTCTAACTCATAAGGTGTCAGTCCATCTGGTATCATCTCCAATTTTTTGCAAGAAAAAAATCCTAAACATAAGAGGTTTGGCATGGATCCTTCACCCACTCTCCACTTCTCTATGTTTTGCAACACGGTGAGTTGTAGATGTTTGAGTTGAGGAAAACCTATAATAGAGCAAACCATTTCCTTCCCCACGTATGAATTTCTCATTAAAAAGAGGTTGCGTACATTATGAAGATTCTTGAGTACTGGCATTAGATCTTCTTCAAGTTCAGATTCCACGAAAGTTAACGTCGTTAGGCTCTGATAGAAACTAAAATTGTTACTCTGGTCTTATCACGCTAACTTAATTTTTATATTACTAATAATGTACGACCGAGGAAGACGATTACATCCTAACAGATTTCTTAGGACGATAGGCCATTTTTTAAAACTAAAATCGCAATGATAAATCGAAAGAGACAAGTGTCGCAGATGTGTGCGAAGTTTATTAGGTAGTCAATGATCCTCTCCAGCTGATCAATTTTATCAGACACTTTTGCTATTAGTTTCCATAGATTGGTCAATTTGAAGAGGCCTTCAATGTCACACCAAGACGGATCAAAATTTTCGAATGTCTCTAGGTTTGTCAACCCATCCAACCGCAATTTTGTTGAAGTTCCCCCTATATTTTTAGGGAGATATAGATGTTGCAGCTGTCCCATTTTTTGAAGAAAATTTCCCATACATGGATGATAAATCATGAATATAGTATCAACTAAATTGAGGGTTTGTAAGTGTTTCAAGGAGTTCATAGATGATGGAAGGAGTAGGAAAAAATGTCACTTTTCTTAAACTCAAGTATCTCAAATGGATTCGGTTACCTATTGCTTTTGACACCCTAGTGTACAATGACTAAGGCTCCTTTCATATAACCATCAATATATAAAACTCTTAGCAACTTAAAGTTGTTGAGATGAGACCTAAATATTAGTGGCATATGGCCTTCATAACCCGTCAAGGGGTTATAAATAAAAGTGACAGAAGGTGCTGACCTTTTTCCATGTCACGGGGAACATATTTCCTAGCAGTTATGCTGTCATCAAAATAGAAAACAAGTCTCGGAGTTATACTCGTCGAAGGAGGAGATTCAGTAGGCGTACCATCATTTCCATATCGAAAATCAACGGTTTTGTAGAAATCTTCCTCTATTTCCTTGACCAAACATAACTCTCTCATGAGGTGATAAACCTTCTAAATACCGATTACTTGTCTTCTAATTTGACTTGAACCATACACCTACGAGCTAGTTTGCCCAAATAACTTTCTGCCACGTCCATCATGTTCTCTCTTTCTCTTCTATCTTCTAACAATACCATACTCTCAGCCATCCACAACTGAGATAATCTCTCTGCTTCTATCTCAGAATCTTCGGAAAACTGACCTAAATAATGAAAACACGGCTTTAGTTGATATGGAAGGTCATTGTAACTCAAAGCTAATATCTCTGATACTCCCCTGTGATGTTGTCCCATGCCTTCGTCAATCGCTATATATGACTTGATACTATGATGTGCCATCTACCACTCTCTCAAAGCCCGCTTTGTTATTAGAAGTCCTCCTAGCACAACTACAAGTAACAGAAGACCCCCACAATATCTTACCATTTCAGTTCCTAGCTTCTCCTTTTTTTTTACTTCTTCAATATCTGCCAAACAACATTAAAAAAATCAATATAACTTTTTTCATAGAAATGTTCAAAACAAGTCATTTATATCTATAACCAGATGTTTGAAGCACACCACTAATTCAGTAACAGAATAATTTTTTTTTAAATTTTCCCCTGTGGAACAAGTTTGTGATCATCTTTTACAGTTTAAGAAGTTTCCATTTTCTAGAGTTCGATGAAATATTGTCAAGTACTTAACCCACACACTGAAATATGGAAACCCATCATTATACTCGGACCAAGTTTTTATCCTATGATAGAAAAAAAGATGCTAGTCGTGTGTAGATCAATGGAACTTACCTTCTAACAAATCTCTCTTATAAAAGTAGTATTGCCACACTATGATAATGTTAATCCTCAATTTCATGAATTGTCTCTTCCACCGTAGATTTTAACATGGTAAAAAAACAACTGTATGAATATTGAAGCATAAGATTGTGGCTGCACTATCATATTTCTCTGATGCCACTATGTTTAGTTTTCATATAAGAGAGTACAGACTATGCAAAATATCTTCTCCGATTGATATTATTTTGCAATACTCTAGTATAGGTAATTCTTAGAATTATAACACTCACAGCCAAATTATTTCTTCCAAATTTCCATATTATATAATTTGTTGTAATACCTTTTCCCATGCATATATTGAGAGGAAAACTAAATTATTCAACATGCTTTACTTCAAATAACAGAGTAAGCTCGTATTGTAGTTACTTTTCAAATTTCTACTAATCCACATTCTTTCTTTGACAGAAATCTAATTCTAAAATTACAAAATTCAGTTAGCGCACAAATTCTATGTATAAATATATATTTTGGTCTACAAATTTTTCTGTATTTGGAAAAAAACTTTTTACCCACACATAAATATATCAAATCATTCCACTACATTAAATCATAGAGGTATATTCTTAGTTTTATTTGATGGAGGCAGTGAAACCCAAGCTTGCTTAAACATTGTCTATTATGAATAATTTGAACCTAGAAAATAAGCATATTACACCCAAGGAGGGTCACATTTAATTTTGACAATAATGAGGTACTAGCATTACACTTAACAAGAAAAAGTACATGAGAGTTGAAACTGTGGCAGGGTAATAGGAGTGGAACCCCTCCCTAGGCCATTTAGATGGTAAGTAGCAACAATATCCACTGATAAAGACTGTATGAGCATACAGAAAATTTAAGTAATGAATAGTTGGTATAGAGGTGATTTTAAGCCTATATTATGAGCTAAAAAATGAGGAGTCGAGCGATAAACTACCTATATTTGTGCAAAAAATGAAAAGGTCATTTTTTTGCACTACTCACCTGAACTTTATTTAATGGAAGAAATCCCACTGGTTTATACTTTTTGTTTCCAAGACCCTCCTTATGTGTCACCCAAAAGTCCCACAAGGGGGTATTTGCAACAAAATGCATAGTTCAGTTGAATTTCGTGAATTACAAATACTTAAGCAGATGCTTTTCAAAGTGAAAAGTCAAAGAAGGAGAGGGGGAACATAACCGTAAACTGTGTTGTTTAAATTAATTACTTTGAGCTTTCATGCCATCGCTAATGGGTATATCCGAGGTCTACCCTGCATAGAACAATAGTACTAAATATGAGTGCATTGTTTCTTGCTTCATTTAAGCTGTTAAGCAATCAAGTTTTTGCTGCTTTTTGTATTTCTAGTAGACATGGCTGGAGAATTACCTCGAACCTCTTCTTATAAAATTATTCATACCAGCATTTTTGTTCAAGAGAAAGTTCTAAATAAACTAGAGAAGGTTGTAAAAATATGGGCTGGAAAACTCGGCCCTGCGTAGTTTTGCTTCCATTTTTCATCTCCATCTATAGTTTTCATTCTCTGTGGAGAATTATAGAAACTAGAAAATGTATTCAATAATTGAATATAATGACAGTTTCACCTACCACCCCCACCGATGAGGTGGTGGTGTTGTGGTTGCTGTGGTGGGGGTTTGGTAGTGGTTCCGGGGTTAGAGTGGGTGGGGTGGTTGTGATGGCAGCAGTGGGGGTGATCTTGATGTTGTGATGGAGATTGTGTCATTTAAGTTTGAAATGAATTTTCATTTTACAAATATTAGAAAATTTTCTAAATCTTAGTTCTCATTTTTTCAAAAAATTGGAGAACTGAAAAAGAGGTAAAAAATTGTTTTCTAAATTGGAAAATATATATTTAGAGTGCTTTCCCTGTTTTTTACGATTTGTTTAAAAAAAATCATGTTTTCCACGACTAAACATGGCCTTAGTGTTGCTACTTTTAGTTATCACCCCGGCATAGCTGAATATACTAAAAAGGAACATGAGTGTTGGGATCTCTTGCTTCATGCAGCTGTTCTAGTAAAAAACTCGGTAGTCTTTGATAATAATTTGTGAGATGATTTTGTTCTTCATTAATTTTTTTCGATTTTTTAGAACATGAATCAGTTTCGAGAAGTACCTGTTAAGTAAACGGAACTTCGAACGAGGGAAGTATTGAAAGGGTCCGATGAGTTTGTGAAATGTTTGTTAATCCCCACAACTTAGCATAGTATGCTAAGCATGTGTTGTTTGTGTTTGAATATTTTTTTAGTTGTGAATTGTTATTTTTTGTATTTCTCTTACTTTTTAATGTGGTCAAGACTTATGACTATAGGTGGTATGGAAAATTTTTGGATAATGATGTAGGGCAATTCATGAAATCCGAAAGATATATTCAGGTAACATTTTTTATTCTCTTCTACTTCATTTGCCCAACATTATTCAAACCAAATATGAAAGTTGCTATCTGTTGATTTCTATTATATTATTCAACCGTTTTATATTAAGTTGGATGATGATTAATAAATAGTTTAGACATAAATCTTTGGTCCTAATAGTTTGTTGTGTAATAATAGTACCTGCACTATCCCCTTTTGCACTTTAGTCATATATCATGTGAAGAATGAAATAATAAGTATGAATGTGGTTTTTCCATTGTTGTAGTTGTCCTTTTATGAGTAATAATTTTTAAGTATAAATAGTTTGATAATTTTAAAATTTTCATTGTTTATCTGTTGTGTAAATGATCTCTAGGAGTAAAGATTAGTGTTTTATAGTGGAGTCCTAGTTGAGTCAATGACTTTATGAAAAAATGCCATAATTGTGCTTTAATTTGGTTATAAACATCACTTGTCTACAGGAACATAAGATAAGAGAGAACAAAGGAGAACCAAACAGTTAGGATATATATCAACTGTATTCTGTCCACATATTTTTAAGAAAATATCTGCAAATTTATTTTGAAAAGCAAACCCCAGCAGTCCTAAATGAAGTGGAACCACAAATTATCATAATTTGTAATCTACTCAAATAATTGAAGCAAATGCTAATGTAAGTAGGACTGAGGCGTGATAGCAACAAAACCTGATTGACTAAAGTGTGAAAGGCATAAAGGTAAGAATTAACAAGCAGAGAGTCCATTCATTAAAAGAGTAAAAATTATAGCTTACAAGTTAAAATAAAGTAAAAACTGACAGCTACTTTGGAGTTCCACATGTCAAACATGCGACATGAGCATGAATTCGGCCTCGTTATGGTGTGCTACATACTATTCTAAGAGTACCTAATAAGGAGTAATTTTTTTCCATAATTCTAGAATACCACAATACTAGTGTGATTAATAATTACAAAAGGTGGAAGTCAAAACTTATTTAACTAATGTGAAATTTAGTACACTATTTTTAAATGTCTAATGAATTCCATACATAGATATTCTACCTCACTCTTAATTTAAAACCCAGACTATAAAATTTCTTTCCATGACTGAGACAAATATATGTAGTGACATACACGACTTTGATAATTGACATGAATTTTGAACTTTTCTAGAAAAATGTCATTCATAATTTGTCTACAAGAAAAACCAATAGGAGACTGGAAAAAGGAAATAATCGTTTGACAAATCACAACGAATAAATTATGAGCAGGGGTGGACCCGGGATTTTGAGTAAGGGGGTGATAAAAGTTCTAGCGAAATCCTGGGGTTCGGGGGCGGGAGCCCCCGAGGAATTTTTTTTTGAGTTATTTTTACTTTTTTATTGCAATTTTTTAACTCTAAAAATGTTAGATAACTAAGATTGTGTTTTTTCTTCCATTGGCACATTATTTGAACCCGCATTTCCCGATGGCACTTCGGGTTCAGAATAAGTTTCATCACCCCTTTTTCTTTTAAAATATTCTTCCACGACCCCTAAAAATACATTTGAAATATTTTCATTAGGCCTAATATTGTTTCAAAATATTAAACAATAATGCAGACTTAATAACATTAGTCCAACCAAACTAACATTTGAATGAATAGTTAACAAAAATAACTTTTAAAAGTTAACAACAAATAAATTAACTAATAAAATTGGAGCAACAAATTTTAGCAACAAATCAACAGCTTAACTAATAAAATTTCATACAATATCCAATTTGAGCAACAAATTTGAGCAACAAACAGACAAATCAACAACTTAAATTTTCACCATCATCTGAACAACAAATAAAAGTTTCATACCCGTTGATGTAAAAAATTAGATTATCTCTAATTATTTAATCACAGATAAAATAAATAAGACAAAAGAATTTTTAAAGTGGTTCAGCCTTGGAAGAATGGCCTACGTCCACTGTTTTTATTATTGCTGAGTGTTTAGGGAATTCTCGATAACAGGTTTTTACCCAGAATTTCCAAGTCTCCTTAAAATGAGGATGATACAATGTATTTATAGCCCTGAGGCTGTACATGTGAAAGGATCATACATAGCTGTCCAATAAGCGTATACATCTGTATGATAATAAATGCGCATTTAATCCTCTTAATTGTCTGATAATAAATGCTCTGATCGAGGTGCAGCTCGGACCACCTAAGTTGCTCGGTATCCGTGAGTTGCTTGGTGCAGCAAAATTTCTCGGAGAGCACCTAATGCTCGGAGTATCTGAGTTGGTCGGGGAAATTGAGTTCCTCGAAGTCAAGGTGTTTTTCAGAAGTGTTTGTTATTGCCACGCAGATTGCCACGTGTCTCCACTTAATTTAGCCATGCCAGCAGATTAAATTTGGTATCAACAGAAGCCCCCAATGTTTCACGATTAGAGAATGAGGAGTGTGGAACATTCTTCTCGAAATATGGCGGGATTAAATGGTCATCCTGAATTTTAGGAGTGGTTTCTTCGCATTTATTTTTCTTTTCGAATTCATAGAATCAGACCTTTCGAATTTTTCTAACTGCTTCGATCTTCGCGCCCTTTTTGTCCTTTTAGCCGCCGGTAGCGTAAACGTCTCTTTTTTGTAATCATTATCTTTACTCCTTCCCAAGGTAAGTTATTTAAGCGTTGCACAAAATCCTATCGTCTTTTACTTTTTCAAATCTGTATCTTTGAGTTTTCCATTTCTTCTCTCTCTCGTGAGTTCAACCCTTCCATCGTTCGTTGTCAACCGATCCATCCTTTTTCTGTAAGATCTTTTTCCTTCTCTTTTACTTCTTCTATTCATCATGGTTTACCTTGTTGAGTCGCTTGATAAGTTTCGTTCTGATTTTTCTATTCCTCCATGGGTCATACTAGAGGAATTTTTTGGTTCTTCTGATTATTTTCATTTGGCTGAGGGACATTGGTTCCCCAGTCTCTTTGTGGCTGAATGTGGCTTCTCTTTTCCTCCAAACCCCTTATGTTTGGAATTCTGTCAATATTTTGACATTTTTCCTGCAAAAATAGCCCCCAATACATGGAGAATAGTTAATAGGGTTCATAGATTAAATCAGATTCATAGAACTCGTATAGGAATTCCGGAGATTATGTTTTGTTATAGATGGGATGTTGGTGATAATACTTTTTATTTGAAAACTAGGTTTTTAAATAGGGCTTTAGTGGTCAATCTCCCAGATGCCAATAGGGATTATTTCGAGCACGGTGTTGTCATGAAAAATTGGCAACACGCTCCACTAACTAGGAATGATGTGTACCAGGGTCCTAGATGCCCTCCCTATGGCAATGGGATAGGTTGTTTTAATTTTATTTTTGAAATTATGCTTTCTTTGTGTTTGATAAAATGTGTCACTGATATTTTAATTTTCATTTATTTGCAGTTGATAGTAAAAGAAAGTCTCCAAAAGAGACAAAAGTTAATTTAAAACATCTGAAACTTATCTGGGGTTTGCATCAGATGGTTGCCGACGAGCATATCAGATTCGCTTCATACTTGCTGCAGTACAAGAGTTACACCTCATCTTTTACTGCTCGTCCAGTGATCAGCGATATTGAACCAGTACCAGTTCCTGAAGATTCTTCTCTTGAATCACACATTATTCTTAGTGATAGGATGAAGAAAAGAAGAGCTCCTGCCCTCTTCGAAAAATCTGCCTCTATTGCTGGTGAGGCAAAGAAAAGAAAACATAATGTCCCAGAAGAAGGGACAAAAACAATCGGTGCACCTCCTCCAGCTACAACTAAGAAGGTTTCCGAGAAGCCCCCAGTGGCTCCGAGCAAGGTCGTTGCTCCAAGCGATGTTATAGTCATATCCCCGAATAAGACTACGTCCTTGGTCGAAACTATTCCTGCTCCCCCGAGGAAGCTGAAGAAGAGCTCCTCGGATAAATTGGTTGAATCCATTTCTCAGCCTCTTACTGCTGGAAGTGGTGTTCCCACTTTTATAGCTCCGAGCTCTGCCATGATCTCGGTGAAGTCTTGGATCATCCCCGAGGTCCAAGATGTTGAAGAAAATCTTTCTCGGGATATGGTTACCACATTGGTTGCTCGTCATATTGCTTCTGTAAGTATTATTGTCCTAAACTTCCACTATTATATCTTTGCGCTGACTTGCTATTATTTTCTTTTCCCAGTTGGTAACCTGTTTCAATACAATTTTGAAGAAGTATGAAGCTATTAAATCTTCAAGTTCCTCGTCAGGTATAGAGGAAGCTTTGGTAGGTCTGACGCAGTCTTTGAAAGATTCTCGTCAGAAGTATGTTGATGATAAAGCTGCCCGGGAGAAGCAGCTCAATTCGACCGAGCAGGAGAGGGATCAGGCTGTTGAGGTCTCCAAGGGATTGGAGAAGAAAATAAAAGAATTGTAAAATAAGAATAAAGAGCTCGAAGGGAAGCTCCAAAATGCTGGGGAGCTTGAAGGTAAACTCAAGTCTGCTGAGGAAGAGCTGGGTAGACTTCGTGACGTTGGTCGTCAGAAGGAGGAGGCAGAAAAGAAATTGAAAGATGCCGATGAACTTCTATCCGAGAAGCTTTCCTCGGAGAAGGTGAAAAGGAAGTTGGCTGTAAAAAAGTCCTTTAGTGCTGGCTAGGACAAAGATTGGAATAAGGGTTTGGCTGCCATGGTCTCACAAATCGAGTATGGCAGCCTCAAATACTTCAAGGATGGTTGGGTGGCTTTTCTGACAGAGATGAATGTTGATGAGAACTCCGACCTATTTCAGCGACACATTCCTGGCCCCCCTCCTACTCCCGGGGAAGAAGAAGAGGACGAAGCTGCCTCAGAGGAATCCTCCATGGTGATGGGAGATCAAATTTCTCATCCCCCAGTTGTCCAGTCCTCCTGCGAGCAACTTAAACCATCCATTATTTTAACCGAGCAGCTTCCAGCACCCACCGAGCAATCATCTGTGCCATCCGAGCAACCTACCTCCTCATCCCAGCCTCCCGAGAAAGCTTTGGGAGACAAGGAGAAGGTGTAGAGTTGTTTGGACTTTTCTCTCTGTTTATTTTTGTCAACTATAATTCTGAATTATATACTCTTCCTTTATGATGTAATAAAATTTGACATTTTGACTATTCATACTGTTGATTCTCTTCTTCTTACTCCTTATTGATTCTTGCTATCTCTTTTTTTTACTAGTTTATGGCCAGGATGTAATTGTTATTTGCTCATGATACAAAATTGTTGAGACAATGCAATAAATACTTCAAAGATGGTCATACAGATATGACTGAAGCTCAGATTGTTGATATCCTCGGTCCAGATGCTTCAAAGCAAGCATTCGAAGCCTACCAGTACTTAAAGTGTCTTCTCGACCGGGCAGTGGCTAATAATGTAGCATATTATGAGATGATTGAAGACCTCCAGGGCACTCTCGAGGAGCTTCAACAAGAATACAAGGAATCTACAACCCTCTTGCACCAAGGATATGAGAAGAAGTATCAGCAACTGAATGATGATAAGGGATATGATAAATTGTTTGTTGCTTATGATGTGAGGGGGAGAACTTTGAAAACTGAGGTCGAAGAGCACAGGCAGATAGCCAAGTTGCTGGAGAAGGAAAATAATAAACTGCGAGGAGAGGTATCCCAGCTGAGGTCTGCAGCCTCTACCTCAAACGCTTTGGTCCCTGTGAACGATGAGGGATTCTCTTTCTTGGAGGTCGAAAATGCCAATCTGAGAGACGAATTAGAAACCTTGAAGAGGATTGGGCCTTCTACCTCTGCTCGGGGACGAGCAATAGCTTCTCGGGGACGAGAAAGATCTGCTCGGATTACTATTGAGGAACAAAGAACTCAATCGGCTCTGGATAACTAAGCCTTCCAATTGATGGCAAAGAAACAGGCATTGGCTGAGATGTCTAAGAAAATCATGAATCTGGACGAGCATCTCTGTGCTCAAAAGTCTGCTTTGGAGAGTAAAGAACTTTTAGTAAAGAACCTCCTTGAGCAATTGGAGAGGCTAACATATCAATTCCACAAGCAGCCCAAGCCCTCTACCATCTAGATGATCGGATCCAAAATGCAAATAATGTGGGTTACAAACAAGGATGGCTAAATGCTTTGGGCGTGCTGCAGTTGGAACAAGGTCATTACTTGTGGGATTACCACAATCCTGGGTTGCTCGATCTACCAGTTCCTCCTTTCAAGCTTGATATGAGATGGATTCCTTCTCGGGCCATTCCAAAATGCCTAATTTCAAAGTATCTCGGCGACTACAATCTTCACTCTAAATTTGAGATATCTCGCCCAGAGCACCTTCTTGATCGGCCATCAGTTATGAACATCAAGATGCTTAAAGATTTGAACTTCATAAACTCCCCCTATGCCTTAGACGATCCTCCTGCTGGTGAAGAACCTGTTTCAAAGGCAGAGGGGAAGAAACCTATAGAATAGGATTCCTGATGTAATAATTTTTTTATGTATTTTATTCTCAATGTATTTTGTTTTGGATTTAATGAAAAATTTCTATTTTTCTTTGCAATTTTGATTGCCATTGTCTTGTAGGTATTTTATAAAACACTTTACTTATTTACTAATGAATATGAATGTATATCTGTTAAAAAGATAACAACATTATGTTATTTGCCAATCAACTAAAGTTGGTGAAAACTTATAGTCGACTATCCTGAATTTGTGGTAATCATTTGACGATTAACCAAAATGGATGATATTTTGTTTCTCGACCAACTTGGTGGTATTTTGAAATGTTACAAGTATTAAAATTTTGCTTGATTTCTTTTTAATTCTAAGCCATTAGTTGACTTTTATCACATAATCCTTCTTTGTTTAATACAAATATTCCCGACGAACCGGAGTTGGTGGATTTTCTTCCCAACCAACGGGAGTTGGTATTTCTGGGAAATATTTTTATTCCCGACCAAACGGAGTTGGTGGATTTTCTTCCCAACGAACCGTACTTGGTATTTCTGGGAAATATTTTTTATTCCCGACCAACCGGAGTTGGTGGATTTTCTTCCCAACCAACCGTAGTTGGTATTTCGGGGAAATATTTTTCTTCCCGACCAACCGGAGTTGGTGGATTTTCTTTCCAACCAACCGGAGTTAGTATTTCTGGGAAATATTTTTTATTCCCGACCAACCGGAGTTGGTGGATTTTCTTCCCAACCAACCGGAGTTGGCATTTCTGGGACATATTTTTTATTCCTGACCAACCGAAGTTGGTATTTCTGGGAAATATTTTTTTTTCGACCAACCGGAGTTGGTGGATTTTCTTCCCAACCAACGGGAGTTGGTATTTCTGGGAAATATTTTTATTCCCGACCAATCGGAGTTGGTGGATTTTCTTCCCAACCAACCGGAATTGGTATTTCTGGGAAATATTTTTTATTCCCAACCAACTGGAGTTGGTGGATTTTCTTCCCAACCAACCGGAGTTGGTATTTCTAGGAAATATTTTTTATTCCCGACCAACCGGAGTTGGTGGATTTTCTTCCCAACCAACGGGAGTTGGTATTTCTGGGAAATATTTTTATTCCCGACCAACCGGAGTTGGTGGATTTTCTTCCCAACCAACCGGAATTGGTATTTCTGGGAAATATTTTTTATTCCCGACCAACCGGAGTTGGTGGATTTTCTTCCCAACCAACCGGAGTTGGTATTTCGGGGAAATATTTTTTATTCCCGACCAACCGTAATTGGTATTTCTGGGAAATATTTTTCTTCCTGACCAACCAGAGTTGGTGTATTTTACTGAGTAGTGTGTAGCACTAGTATTTCGCGAAAAAATTTCAACAAAAGGAGATAATTGGGTAGAATATTCACATTTTATTCATCCGAAAGAAACTGCATTACATGAGGGTTTACATTACTGATAATATTTACGCAGATGCTCTGCATTCCATGCATTCTTAAACTCCTCCCTTTCTAAAGTTTCAATTTTATATGTCCCTAGTCAAACAACCTCTGTTACTCTATAGGGCCCATGCCAGTTAGCTTCCAGTTTATTGTGCTTTTGAATTACTTTCTTCAGCACATAGTCCCCTTATTTCAGGTCGCACTTCTTCACTCTTTTGTTATAGAACAAGGTTGTTCGTTGCTGATAAGCAGCATTCCTGATGGCTGCTTCTTCTCTAACTTCTTCGAGCATGTCCAAGTCTAACCTTCTCATTAAGTCGCTGACAGGGGAGTTGAAGTTCAGCACTCGGTGTGTTGGGAGGCCCAACTCGGCAGGTATAACAGCTTCACTTCCAAATGCCAGCATATATGGAGATTCTCTAGTTGCTGCTCGGGGAGTAGTACGGTAAGCCCGAAGTACTGAATGTAGCTCGTTGATCCAGTTTACTTTCGCGTCATTCAGTCTTTTCTTCAAGCCATTTAGCAGCGTTCTGTTTGTCACTTCAGTTTGTCCATTGCTTTGGGGATGGCCTGGTGCCGAGTGGATCTTCAAGATATTTGATTGATAATAATAGGCAACAAACTCCTCGTTGTCAAATTGTGTTCCATGGTCGGTGATGAATGCATGGGGAATGCCATATCTACAAATGATATTTTTCCAAATAAATTGGTACACCTTTTCGTACGTCATGTCGACAAGAGGCTCGGCTTCCACCCACTTAGTAAAGTAATCCACTGCGACGACGAGATATTTAAATCTTCCTCTAGTCGTTGGAAGTGGCCCAACCAAGTCAATTCTCCACATGGCAAATGGCCAAGGGGAAGTAATGGGTGTCAACAATGCTTGGGGAGTTCTTCGGATGGTGGAGAAGCGTTGACACTTGTCACGTTTCTTGGCATAGGCTATACAATTAGCCCTCATCGTTGGCCAGTAGTATCCTTGCATCATCACTCTTTGCAAAAGCGTCCGACCTGCTACATGGGCTCCACAGGACCCTTCATGGACCTCTTAAATCAAGTCTTTCACCTCGAAGGGATGCACACATCTTTGCAAGACTACCATAATTCCTCGTCTGTATAGAATACCATTAGTCAGTACATAATGAGAAGCTCTAAACTTCAATTTCTTGGCTGCGAGTTTGTCAATCGGTAATTCTCCCTCCTCAATATATGCCCTGATGGGATCCATCCAAGATGGACCTAAATCAAGGGTAATAAAATTCATTATAAGATCTTCATCTATGCTCTGACAGGCTAGAACTTCAATTGGGATTATTCTTCGTAGATCGGTATGAGTAGCCGATGCTAATCGAGCTAAAGCGTCTGCTCTTGCATTATCCATTCTTGGTATTCTGACCAGTTGAACAGTAATAAATTTCGTTACCAATTCCATCGCCTTTGCATGGTACTTAATCATCAACTCTCCTTTTATTGTATATACACCAAGCATTTTGTTTACAATCAACTGTGAGTCACTAAATACGATTACCTGCTCTGCCTTCATGGTTTTTGCCAGACTAAGACCTACAATCATCGCTTCATATTCGGCCTCATTATTAGAAGCTTGAAATTGAAAGCGCAGAGCATATTCTATATCGACCTCGTCTGGACTTTTCAATACAATCCCAGCTCCACTACCTGAGGTGCATGATGAGCCATCCACATATAGGTTCCATACATGTATTTCGTCCTCAAACTTCTTATTGGACAAAGTTCCTCGATGGAATATTAGTTGAGCCCTTATCTCCATTTCTACCACACCTCACTGCTCGTCGACCTTCTTCTCTTGCTCTTTGACCAACTTAAGTTGATCGGGGTTTAAATTTGATGATCCTATAACATCCACAGGTTGGTCGGTGTTCAGCTTTTTCTCCTCGGGGGTATCAGGATAAGTGAACTTTGCTATAAAATCTGCTACTGCTTGCCCTTTTAGTGACGATCTAGGCTCATATATTAAATCATATTCACCGAGTTCTATTTCCCAATACATCAATCTCCCTGATTTTTCTGGTTTATGAAGAGCTTGTCTCAACGGTATATCGGTATATACGACTATGGTATGAGCCTGGAAAGGCTCATTATCGTCTGGCTTCATTCTTTTACTCACTTCGATCAGCGCCAGCGCCAACTTTTCCAGTTTTGGATATCTGATCTCTACTCCTCGAAAGGCCTTACTAGTGTAATAAATTGGTTTTTGTACTCCATCCTCTACTCTTATTAATGCCAAGCTAACTGCATTTTTCGAAACTGCCAGATACAAGTACAACCTTTCTCCCATCACTGGTCTGGACAACAGTGGAGGTGCTCCCAAATATTTCTTCAATTCTTGAAAATCTTTCTCGCATTCTTCATTCCATTCAAAAGTATTTCGGAGCGTTTTGAAGAATGGGAGGCATCTATCAGTTGCTCGCGATACAAATCTGTTAAGTGCTGTTACTCGCCCTATAAGACTTTACACTTCTTTCTTTATCGTTTGAGATCGTAGTCCTAATAGAGATTTGATCTTTTCAGGGTTTGCTTCAATGCCTCGTTGATTGACAATATACCCGAGAAACATGCCTTCTGGTACTCCAAATATGCATTTGGTCAGGTTCAACTTCATTTGATATTTATCTAATTGATCAAAGGTCTGGCCTAAGTCAACTAGATGGTCAGTAGCTCTCTTGATCTTTGTCAGCATATCATTAACATAAACTTCTATATTGCAACTGATTTGCTCTGCAAACACCTTGATCATCAGTCGCTGATATGTTGCACCTGCATTTTTCAAACCAAAAGTCATAACATTATAACAATAGGTTCCTCTAGGGGTAATGAAAGAAGTACTCTTCCTGTCTTCAGGTTTCATTTTAATCTGGTTGTAACCAGAATAAGCATCCATGATGCTCAACAGCTCGTGTCCCAAGGTAGCATCCACTAATTGATCAATTCGGGGCAAAGTAAGATGATCCTTTGGGCATGCTTTGTTAAGGTCGGTAAAGTCTACACACATCCTCCATTTGTTGTTCTTCTTTTTCACCATCACTACATTTTCTAACCAGTATGGATATTTAACATCTTTAATAAAGCAAGCTTTCTGGAGCTTCTTGACCTCCTCCTGTATAGCTTGGTTCTTCTCAGGGCTGAACACTCCTCTTCTCTGCTTCACTGGCTTGATCTCCTTATTCACATTGAGCTCGTGACATAAGAAATTTGGGTCTATTCCGGGCATATCCTCATGACTCCAAGCAAAAGTTTGTTTTCTGCTTTTTAAGAAACTTATAAATTCCTATTTTAGTGAGGCATCTAACGACGAACCTATCTGAGTTGTTCGTTCGGGTGCTCGTCGTCCAGAATGATGTTTTCAGTAGCTTCCACCACCTGACCTTTCACGAGTTACGACTCGTCTCTAGGATCCAATGTTTCAATTTCTGCACCTTCATCCACCTGATAGGTAGTAGTCTTCTTCCTAGATTCCTCCAGTTCTTCCTGCTCGACAGATGAGTAATAGCATTCCCGAGCTACTTTTTGGTCTCCCTTCATAACTCCTACTCCAAAATTGGTTGGAAATTTTAGACATTGATGCACAGTAGATGGTACAACTTCGAATTTCTTCAAACCTACCCTCCCCATAATGACGTTGTAAGCTAACTGGACATTTTTATCCATCACGAAGAAATGTACTCTCTTTGTTCGACAAGAAGGCCATGTGCCGATGAACATATCTAACTTGATCATCCCTAGTGGAAAAACTTTCTCACCCGCAAAACCGAGGAGGGGCCTGTGATAAGGCTCCAATTGAGACAGCTTTAGATTTAAACTGTCGAAGCACGAGTAGAACATGACATCTGCCGAGCTACCATTATCTACTAGTACTCTCAAGATCATTACTTCCTTCATCCTCATTTTGATCACCAGCGGGTCATTATGAGGATATAGGACACCTGTGAGGTCATTCTTGGATAAACCGATGATCAATTTTTCCTTGTTTACCTTCCTTGGGCGATCATCTTCAGCCAAGTTTATTCGTTGAATATATGAACAGGCTTGAGCCTCATTAAGGTAATCTTTTCTTTCTACAGTAAGGTCTCCACCTCCCGTATCTCCACCTGTAATAACATTACAATCAAATGATCCAAAACATATTGAAAATACCTCACGTTCTGGCTGCCTTGGTCTTTTGGGAAGATCGGGGTCATCTTCTGGATCATCTTCATGGTCTCTTTTCTTGTTCTCCTCTGCTCGACGATGAGATCTGGACCTATCTCTTGCTCGGTCGTTGTTTCTTCTTTCATTTCTACGATCAACATACTTTGCCAATTTTCCTCGTCTAATGAGTGCTTCGATCTCATTCTGAAGAGCTATGCAATTTTAGGTCGTGTGGCCATGATCTTTGTGGAACTCGCAATATTTGTCCTTATTCCTCTTGTCAGGGTCTGATTTCATTTTCTCTGGCCAGTTTAAATCCTCGTCGTTCTTGATTTCTTCTAGAACGTGGTTGATGTCTACCTTCAAAGGAGTATAATTTTCAAATTTCTTCAATACCTCCCATGATGGCTTTGTTTTTGAGTGCTTGTCACCACCATTGTTCTTATGCTCTTTCTTTTTGGGCTTATCAACCTCCACCTTGGTCTCTTTGGTATCCATATTCTTCTTTGCAGCCATAGCCTCCTCGGCATTCATGATCTTGGACACTTTTTTCATCAGTTCTGACATGGTTCTGGGTGGATCTTTTGCCAAAGTGTAGTACAACTTGTTGGGCAACAGCCCACTCATCAGAGCAGTAATCGCTGTTTTTTCCTCATAATCAATAACTTCGAGTTTCTCGTTATTGAAACGGGTTATATAATCCCTGGTGCTCTCACCTGCCTTTTGTCTAATACTTAAAAAGTGTGCTACTCATTTAATCGGTTTTGCCCCAAAACATAAGTTTCCAATGAAGAGCTCGACTAGTTGAAAGAAGGTTGAAATCTTACCCCGAGGAAGATTATTGTACCATATTTGAGTAGATCCTGTAAGAGTTCCTGAGAATGCCCTGCATCTCATCTCATCTGGCACAGCATAGATGTCGGGAGCATCTTGGTATTGCTCTATATGAAGGACAAGGTCGGTTTTTCCATCATATTTAGGAGTCACAACAGGTGCTTTGAACTTTGATGGTGTGGGAAAATCCACAATTGCTTGGAGAAAAGGTGTCCCTTGGACAAAAGTTCTTTGTAGAGGATTCTTGGCCTTAGCCATTTCCACTAATCTATCCTCCATCCTCTAAATAGAGCCTTTCCACGCATCATTTCCCTCTTCGAGCCTATTGGTTTGAGCAATTGATCGTGTTGAAGTCGCTTCCTGGGATCTATCTTATCGAGCAACTGGTTGTGATTGGACAAAACCCTCTCTTAGATCAAATGGTCGTCGAAAGTTTCTCGACACAGCCTTAGGAGGAGTTTTATTTTTCCTAGGGCCCAATCGATCAAAAGGAGAGACCCTACTTAATCTTTCCAGTGCGCTGGTCCTTTCTGGAGAGAGAGTGATGTGTTGTTCAGTATCTGTGGCTCGTACTGAAGAAGTTCGACCCGGTTGATAAGAAAGATCTTCAGATTTCTCAGTGCGATATGAATCGCTTTGCCTAATGTGTGAAGAAAGTAAACGAGTATTTCTTTGAACACTTCGTTGTCCTGAATAGGTTGATGCTCCACCCTGGATAGTTTGCATGAGTTGTCGCATTGTTTCTTGCATGGCTGTCTGACCTTAAGCCAAACTGGCCATGATTCCAGCCAGATCTTAGATATTTGGGGTAGCGGATGGATTGGGGGAGTTTCCAGCGTTTCGATGGCTGGATTCAGGATTGTCAGCCATTGGTGATGAATGGTTTTTGGTGAAAAACAAAAATTATAGTCGTTTCCCACAGACGGCACCAATCTGTTGATGTAAAAATTAAATTATCTCTAATTATTTAATCACAGATAAAATAAATAAGACAAAAGAATTTTTAAAGTGGTTCAGCCTTGAAAGAATGGCCTACATCCACTGTTTTTGTTATTGCTGAGTGTTTAGGGAATTCTCGATAACAGGTTTTTACCCAGAATTTCCAAGTCTCCTTACAATGAGGATGATACAATGTATTTATAGCCCTGAGGCTATACATGTGAAAGGATCATACATAGCTGTCCAATAAGCGTATACATATATATGATAATAAATGCGAATTTAATCCTCTTAATTGTCTAATAATAAATGCTCTGATCGAGGTGCAGAGCGGACCGCCTAAACTGCTCGGACCGCCTAAGTATCTCGGTATCCGTGAGTTGCTCGGTGCAGTAAAATTCCTCGGAGAGCACCTACTGCTCGGAGTATCTGAGTTGGTCGGGGAAATTGAGTTCCTCGAAGTCAAGGTGTTTTTCAGAAGTGTTTGTTATTGCCACGCAGATTGCCACGTGTGTCCACTTAATTGAGCCATGTCAGCAGATTAAATTTGGTATCAACCATAACATAAATTAAGAAAACAAACTAAAAAAAATACCTGCTTGCTGCCGAGCCGAGAGGAGGTGGGAGGAGGAGGAGCTCCTGCTGCTTGCTGGGCCTGGAAGATCAGGGCTGTGTGCGAGAGAGAGAGCATAGAGGGTCCGCAAGGGAGAGGGATAGAAGAGGAGGGGAGGGAGACACCCGAGAGAGAGAGGGAGGGGGGAAACGACTGAAACAGAAATGGAGAGAAGAAGAAGAAACCCTTTTCATTAGATTTTTAATAAATCACATATCCGCCCCCAAAGTTTAATGGCCCTTGTCTGCTGCTAGCCTTTCATTTTAACAACTTACACAGGTCCATAAATTTTGTTTTACACTATACTAAGAAAAGATTCCAGAAAACCTTGTGGGTGCGGCCGCACCCCTTCAGGATGGGGTGGGTCCACCCCTGATTATGAAGAAACTTCACTGTAAACTTTCAATTTTCAAAGCCAGCAATTGTTTGGGATGCAACTGTGATTTATTTTGGGATGTAATTATTTTTTTTGTTGAAGCTTGGGATGTAACTGTGATTTATTTTGGGATGTAATAGAGGATTTGCTGAAATGAAACTGTCATTGGTGTTTGTTTGTTTTTGCAAGAAATTCTGTTTTCAGTGAGCTGTGTGGTGTTCTGCTTTTGCAAAGAGATGTGGTGTTCTAATTTGCATTCAACTGTGTTGTTTTGACACTGTCAAATTTCAGCTTTGCATATCATAAATACACAACAACACAAAATGGTAATCAACAATCCATAATATGCATAAACACAAAATGGTAGTCTACCTTGGATTTCATTAATTAACAAGATGATTCACAAAGTTACAACCAATTCAAAATCAAAAGTTACAGCCAATGCAAATTTGTTCTACAACTTTGTAGAACATTTAACATTGTTCAATTTCTAAAATACAAAGCTACAACCAATATAACAGTTAGAGCCCATAGTCTCTTCCATAATTTCATCTCATTCTTCATATCAATCATCAAGCCAAGCAAGATTGAGGAGGGAAGTGTTGCTGCCGAATGTGCCAATTAATCCTTTTCGATAGGATTGCACCATCCCAAGAACCCATTGCAGCTTTGATTTGGACACGAATAAAATCGCCTGTCTTGATTCCCATTTTGAATAGATACCTCAACTCATTGTCATTATTATCCATGCTTGCGGTAGACATTTTTCAATCCTACAAACAAAATCAATCATATCAATATTTAAGAAAAAAATGAATTTGGACATACTAAACCACAACATTTGGACATATTAAGTAAAAAATTAAAATTGGACATACTAAGAAAAAATTGAGTTTGCACAAGATTTTCAGCTAGATTTACAGTAAATCATTATCTTGGGTTTCCTTATTTGCTTTGTTGGTAGAAAAAACTTATGAGAGAAGGAGAAAATTCTTCACTGAGATGAGATATCAATAGAAAAGGAGGCCAATACAGTTGTCGAGGAAACATGCAAAACCGAAAGAAAGACAGAGAAATAGAGTGAAAGAAAGAAAAAATAAGGAGAAAGAGAGGGTATTACCTTTCACCGGAGAAAATAGATTTTTCAGAAGGGGAAAATCAGGATTTGGTTTGCTATAAAAAAAGCCCTAGAATTGTGGTTGATAATACCTGCTTGGTTTGATGAGGAGTTGTAACCATTTAATTTGGAGAATATTTTAGTGGGTTGAGATCTTTCATCTGATAGCTTGGTTGACATGGTTGCACACTTACGTAAATTGTGAAGACTTGTATTCTTTCAATGAATTCTAAACATTTAATCAACAGTTCATTGTAGTTCAATTCACTTTCTAGATATGGTGACTCCTAATCTGCAAATTATGTCACATAACTATTATGTCTCTTTTGACCTTCATTTTTTTTGGAGATACTCTTGACTTTAAACTTTAACTCCTTTTGATTCTATTATTTAAACGCATCAGTGATTACAAAATTTGTGTAACCGTCTATGAAAGATGTGTAAATTACAAAATCTACGTAACCGGCTATGAAAGAACTATACGAGGTAAATACTTTATCGAAAGAACCAAGTGAGACAAATACCATTATCCTTTCTCTTATCACTTTTTTTCTTCTTATTAGCCTTTATTACTTAATTTTTACAAGTGAAACAACACATATAACTGCCATGACTGTTTCACCAAACTAGCACTATTCTTTTGACATATAAGTAGATTAATTACCATTAGTTTTGACATGAGGAGATAATTACCATTAATTTTGACATATAAGTAGATTACTTACACAAACCTGACAGGTGCCACTAGTATAAAAAATTGTTGATGACATGGATGCCAAACCACATGAGTTTCAACTGTAGATTGATAGCTTATATTATTCAATTTGACAGAATCCAAGCTAAGTTAGTCTTAATTCGACTTCATAATTAGTTTTGGGATAAAATCAAAATTAATTTCATTAGTGCATAATCTAGGTGCCAAAACTAAATTGACTTTAGTCAACCTTAACAAAAACATACCAGTGCAAAAATAAACATTTCCAGCTTTGATATCATAGATAACAAAATCAAATCTCCCATCCACATCCTTAATAACCTGATCGGCTAGGTAGGGATCCCAATCACAAAGAAAACTATGTTCTTCTATCACAAGCATAGCCTCATTAATCGCCTTTGATAGCCCTTATCGTCTAATCAGATCACATATGTTTAATATCCCCAAAAACATATCATCTATCCCACAAAATAACCTTGAATATTTGAAATAAACTCTATTAGCTTACAAAGTTCAACATCCATTTATAAAGATAAGTATTGCTTATGATTTACCTTTGATGAAGCGAATTGACTCGGTTTTTCCACATTTACCACCCGAATATCACCCCCAGAGTTTGGTGTTTTTGTATATACTCTTATCATTCTACTGAATATATATATACACCACACACACACATTTTACACAGAGAAAAAAATGAGCAAATTATGTGACAGTTTTGGTAATCTACCCTAAAAAAAGATTTATCATTTTAAATTCACATTTTCTGCACTCAGATCTGCCACCATTATTACCATGTAAAGAGGAGCAGAGATAGACTGAAACACATGTGAGTAAGAAGAACCGGCTTGAGGGATATATGATGTAAAGTGAGCATAACAGTATGACAATTACTATCTGCAGAGAATAAAAAAGTATTATATTCTAATGTCAAAGTTTAATAGTAAAAATAATATGTCTGGGTGAGTTTAGAGCAAATGTTCCAAAAATCCCACCTATACTCTAGATCACCACATCTAGCCTAGGCCCAGATATACGTATCTGATTACTGTTGTGTATTTATGGGTATTGTTGCATTGATTGGGTCACTACTTCGAAATGTTAAGTTCGTGATGGTATTTGATATTATATGTAATAATAAATATAAAAAACACCTGAGCGCTAGGCAGCCTCTTGTCTTCAAACAAGCACCCATTTAGAACATTGGTTGTGAGATTAATTAGCATAAAACTAATAATCCGAGAGGGAGAAGTTTTGTGATTTCTTTGAAGTCACCTGTTCTTGGGTCCATATCCATGTCAAGGTTTGCAAAAATGTGGGTTACTGCTAGAACAGAGAAACTGACACCGGGAAGAGAACCTCTCAATAGCCTAATTCAGTACCTTCCTTGAAACCAAATATGAACGTATAATTAACTCGGTACTGTCTCCAGGACATATTTGTAGCATACATAAGCATGTGTGAAATAATAAATTGGAACCAATTGCAGACCAAATTTATTATGAAATATAAATATAATGATTTGTTCTTTTTAGGATATAAAAAGGAATTTTAAACAGGGGTTTTATCAAATGACTCGGCATTATCCAACCATCCTGATACACCCAGTTACTTAAAACAGTCCACTAATTAGATGGAAGGATAGAGAGAGAAATGGAGGAACATGGAAAAGGGAGGTCCTTGGATCTTGTTTCGAAGTTTTATTTTAGTTGCAAGTCCTATTAATTTCTAATAATGTACAGCTGTCAAAATTAACTTGTTTTGTCTTCCCATTATGCCCTCCACTCTTTCTATCTCTAAAAGGATATTCTCCATTTCTTCAAAAGTAATATTCATCAACTCCTACTTCAAATCTCCATTTCAGATGTCAATAATTCTGATCTTTAATGGAGGCAGTATCATCGATCCTAACAAACCGACTAACAATGAAAACCAATTTATGTTCCATTTTATTTGAAATCTAGATGAAGATGATAAACAATCAAGTAAAAGAAAAAATCAAGTTGGGAATGAATCTTCAACGACAATATCAATTTACATGAAAAGAAACTTGATATATCTTTTACTTCAATATAAGATGTGAGCGGTGAAAACCCATAAATTGGTGAGGATTTTTACTAAACAAATATATATTCTCTTAGACACACAACTAGAGCCACAGGCATATAACCTATATCTCATCTCAAAACAATAAGTAGTATATATAAATTCATCCGTGTAATGCATTTGTGAGTGTATTTGATGCGTTGGTTGGATATGGTCTTTAGAGTTTTAATGACTATGTGAGCCTCTATCATTCCTTTTATAAATTCGTAAAATAAATGCCTCTAAATGTTATAAGTGTTTACTGTACACAACTAGAAATGCCATGATTCAAAAAAACCAAGAAAATCCTCAGAAAAAATTTATATGATGTGAATTTGGATGTGGAAGCGTAAAAGCAGAAGTTATCTACACAACAATTAACTACACAACAACAACAACAACTAAAGAAATGAAATGGGTTTCTTTCTTTCTCTATCCTCTATTCTCCATATTAAAAGTTGAGTACAAATGAGGGCCAAGTGGCCTATTTATAGGAAGAGGTAGCTTGCTAATCAAGCTATTACCCACCCAAAAAGACTAAAAAAGGTAACTAATATCTAAAAATGACATATTAGTCCGAAACATACTTGGAAACTAATAAAACTCTAAAAATAAAGGAAAATTACAATAAAATGCAAGAAAATACTAAAATAAACCCTAATTCTCATCATTCTCCCCTACTTGAGAGATCTCGTCCCGAGCGATAAAAATGTGTGCGAGGGCAACATCCGGGGGCTCCCCTACTTGAAAGGGAAGTCGTCCTTTAAAGCATCTGGCGTAACGACTCACAAAATAGCCTTGAAGAAAGACCATAAATTTATGCCACGGACGATGAATAGGAAGTCAGCCTCTAATCCGTCCAACGAAAGAGAAAACACAAGATCGGCGCGGAGAGGGCCATAAATGCCAAATATCATCCAAATTGCCCGTGATGAGCCTCCGTAGCATCGAAGCATGTAAATGCATTATGGAGCGCTCTTCATAAGGAACCCAAAAGGGGTTCAGAAATTCCACAGCAAGCGTGATCACCCCACGCAATATATACTCCTCAAAAGAAATAATCACCAAACCATCATCACAAAGCTCATTATCATGATAAAAAATTGGAAATAAATCCACCAAAGAAAATATTTCCACCTCGCGATAGTGAGAGCAAGTCTCCCAACCGTCTTCAACAAATAAATCGAAAAAATCACATAAGAAGTACAACTCATCTTCTACCCCAAAGATAGGAATGAAGTCCATAATATTAAATGCCTCCAAATCCCTATATTGAGTACGAGTGATCCATCCATCCTCCTCAAATATAGGAAAAAATCACAACGAAGGAACTCGGAGTCACTAACAAGCATCATCGGGGTCTTAACAACCTTGGAGACATCCTCGTGAAGCATATCCGAAGAGATAGTATCATCGGTGTGCGCTGGAATGACATCGGATGTAGTAGGAGGGGCACCGGTAGACAAGTACTCCAAATATGGGACCAAATACCTCGCTCGTGCACGTATCCATTATTCACGTGCCATCTCCATCTCATAATACTCGGTCCGACATCTATATAGGTGTTGATGGTACATCTCATACTCTCCAATAGAATAAGCACTATATGCCAATGTGTGAAGCTTTTGAGAGAAGTATGAATCCGTCTCGGCACAAGAATCTTGAAGACTTTGGAGTTCCTTGATGATGGCACAACTAACCGTGTCAAAATGGACACATGCATTCATATCTAGGCCGAATTTGGTACCTCCCACGAGAATTTTTAAGAAAGGTATTCTTTAGGTGAGGGAGGGATTAAATCATAGGACCTTGATAGATTTGGGGCAGATTTATAATTATTGAAAAATGCAGGGGCTGTATTGTAATTTTCAAAAATTGGTTGGGGATTAGTGTGTTGAAGAGGTCCGAGTGGTAGGAAAAGTTGATTAGGGTTTGTGTTTGAATTGGTCTTGGATTGGTGGCGATTGTTCGATCTTGAATCTTGGTTGTCTCGAGTGAATTCTGAAATTTGTGGCAGATTTGGGAATTGTTTCTTGTCTCTTGGTTGAATTCTTGCTTTGAAATGGCTTTGTGAAAATTTGGGTTGTTCCATAGGAGAATCCAGATTGTTTTGAGATAACCCTAGGCAAGATTGATGTGTCGGATCTCCTGTTGAGGTCGCGGTTGCCCTGTTGTTAGGCGGAGGTTGTCCGCTCCCTTCGGACAGTGCTTCTGTTACCTTCGGTGGGGATTTGTAGGCTGTCATGTCGAAAGGACCTGGTGGAAGTGGGCCGCCATTTTGGGTTGTATTGGCACTCTTTTTTGACGGAATTGGGTGGCTATTACTATCAGGATCAGAAACAGGACCAGACCTGTTAACTGCCTTTGGCAATAGCACCACCTGCACTCCGGCAGGACTCGTTGTGGCTTTGGCATGCCTTGGGTTTGCAATCGAGGGTTTGTAACAGTGGTCGGAAGGGAAATCAGCCCCTGGAGCTGCTATAATAGCTGGTATCTTCTGCCTTCACGACTGCATTTTAGGGATTCGTAAAGGGGTCATCGGCCAGCGGGTGGTGGTGGTGGGACAGTTTCTTTGGTGGTGGTGTTTTCTTGGTTGTGGGTATGGTTAGGGTTTGTGAAACTAGGGTTTTTTGGGGGGCAAAGGTGTAGAATGGGTAGATCTTGGAGAATTAGGGTTTAGATGGTGGGACTTGTTGTACGTAGAATGAAGTCGGAGTGGTCCCATCCGGAATCTGACTCGTATTTGATTATCATCCTCGCACCAAGAACAAACGCAACTCTGATACCAGTTTGATGTGAATTTGGGTGTGGAAGCGTAAAAGAAGAAGTTATCTACACAACAATTAACTACACAACATCTATACTACACAACAACAACAACAACAACAACAACAACTAAAGAAATGAAATGGGTTTCTTTCTTTCTCTGTCCTCTATTCTCCATATTAAAAGTTGAGTACAAATGACGGCCAAGTGGCCTATTTATAGGAAGAAGTAGCTTGCTAATCAAGCTATTACCCAAAAAGACTAAAAAAGGTAACTAATATCTAAAAATGACATATTAGTCCTAAACATACTTGGAAACTAATAAAGCTCTAAAAATAAAGAAAAATTACAATAAAATGCAAGAAAATACTAAAATAAACCCTAATTCTCATCATGATATCTACGTAAGCAAAATTAATATTACTCTAACATGTTAAAGTGTATCTCACATGTTTTTAACTGGTATTTTTTTCCCAAGACAATTCGTTAGGAACGATTGAGGCCTAAAATTAAAGGGCAAGATGGATGGAGTAAAAACAATGGTAAGAATGGAACTCCCTACATTATATCTGTATCTGAAGGTTTAAATTTTTATAGATAAGACATGATTTTGGCCTGAAAGAAACATTATTATCTACACAATGTAGAAAGGACCACAATATTGGTCGGGAAAGCCATGTATGTGAAGTCATCAATAAGCCTTTATATAGCTAGAGGACCAGGAAAGCCATGTATGTGATGTCCTTAAAACAAATATGTATTAACTTAGAAACTATACAGATCAAATCATAGGTGTGTTAGTGAGGCAGAAAAGATTTCTCACATTTTCATCCCTTCATCACATTTTTCCCTGAATCACTTATTATCCCCCTGCCAAAAAACATGAAAAGTGAAGAAAAAAAATCAATAAGTGAGAAGTGATACTTAAAAGAATCTAAGAATACATTAAGGGTTAAACATTATAGTACTTTAAAGTACATGGATGTGTGAACATCCATCTTCTATAAAGTATCTATAACTGGAACTGAGAAAAATGAAGAACTACATGAAAGCAACACTTTCATCCAAAAATGGAGAATTCCCTGTAGGTGATATCACAACACCAATACTCCTTTATTCACACCAACCTCTTAATATTTCATCAGCTACATCACCTAAAATAGATAAAATTGCGAGCACAATAGTTGACATTGCAAATCTAAAAACGATCATAGAACAACCCACCCACAAAAATAAAAACTCAAAACTCAAATTCACCCATACCTATAATGGTACATTAATATGCGCTTCAAATGTTATAGATTTTGGTCTTCTAGACTTCTACTAAGTACATTCGTAAAGAAGCATCCTCATATCAATTGTTCATTATATTATAAATATTCCCAAGAGTTCATTACTGCATCCAAAATTGCAAATGGGTCCAAACAATATATACCCAAATTTCTAACCTGCTCTTTATTTGAATCGTTCAATTCCCATGGAAGGTCCGGATTGTTATCGGGTTTATCAAGGTGCTGCATCCAAACAAAAAAATAGAAAATCAAAGAAATGAATATACAACTATTGTAATAAAATGTCTTTCAGTAGGTATGGTTGGAGCTTACATAGTTTAGGGCAGTAGAGAATGATCTAGATGCCTGGAAATAAAACGAAAAGGATAAATAAATTACAAAGATTGATCGAAGAGATAATCAAAATGCGATGAAATGGAGGGCAAATAGAGAGATAAACTTGGGGGATTCATGTAAAGCTTGGCGGATCTCAAGGAGACATTTCACATTAAGTGTTTTAATCGGTTGCTTTTCCATAAAGTTTTGTAAATAAACTAGTAAAATAAGGACAAAACATAAAATAACATAAAGAAAAAAAGATGATCTTTATCCTCCCGTTGGCCGGTTAATCCCAATGGGTACTTGTGCATATATCAAAGTAAACATCCAAATCTTTTCAGTAAGAGGATTTCACCAAGTATTTACCCCCCCCCCCCCCCCAAAAAAAAAAAAATATACAGTAATGCACAACAACAACAACAACCACACGAACAAATTATAATAAAATATAAAAAAAATTGATTAGGAAGAGTCATTTTGAAATTGTCTTTCTTCTCTTCAAATCGCATAACTTTCACTATGCCAGATAGGCAAATAACGCCAGAGAGCAACAAAACTAAGAGGAACAAAAACCTTGATAAATAAAATAACATCCATTGATATGATAAAACCTGAAAGAAACAGAACAGGTCTTCCGCGGAAGAATTCATAACATATTTCAACCAATTCTGTTTTCCACTTCCATCCCCAGAAAGATTTGAAATATGGGGTGTATTAGCTGCAGTAGGAGCAAGAAGACATATTAAACAATTAACAATTCCGTTAAGAAGAAAATTGGGTCAATTTTCATAAGAGATTTTGGAGAGATCAACTTCTTCTTCTACCTTTTGCCAAAGAGATGACTTCACTTTACCCCTCATCATTGCCTCACCAGAACCACGAGTATTATTATTCTTTGTCCTCTTCTTTGATAAACTTGACTATGGCATCTTTAAACTTTTCATTTCCAGACTAACAATGAATGAATCATTAGTTATAATAATAAGTGCGGAGCAATGTTGTTGGTTCCCATTTCTACATTTCCACTATTTTTTCTATATATAAACAGTAAATCAAATTCAGCAATTGAAATGAACAGTATCAAATATGACAAATCTAATCTCACTACATGATCCATTTTCAACAAGACAAACATAATTGTACAATGATAATTCAAAAAAGGGCATAGATTTATACATAACAAAAAATGAGAGTCGAGAGACGGGATTTGCAATGAGCTACTTTTGTGTATCCTACATATCAAATCAAATCAAATTGAGTTAAAATCAAAATATACTTTTAAAAACCCTAACTTGAAAAAGTAGTTATTTGTGATTATAAGTGGAAATGAAAAAGATCTAGGATCATAGTGGTATCAACAACCATGCGGTGGGAGAATTCTGAACCGTCCATTCCAGATGGCCTCCCATGAACATGTTTTCTCTACTGCATTCTCTCTCTCTCTCTCTCTCTCTCTCTCTCAAGGTGTGGTTCATCTCTGGTGAAATTTGATAGGGTATTAACTATAAGCCTAAGAGAATAAAAGGTAAAACATTATTTCACTAAAATCATGGACACAAAGTGATAATTGATAGGGTATTAACTGTAAACCTCAAACCTGTCGCTCTCGCCCAACACCAAAACCCCAAAATCAATATCAGATCAAACTGATTCCTCTCACATCCCCAGATATCCTCCCCCCAGACGTTCCACTAACACCAATCAACCTCCTCTCCTCTGTCTGAAATACACTATGGCTCTTGTTCGAGATTATATATAACTTTGAGAACGCAAAAACCGTCCTCTACCACAGATACAAACCAGTGTACAATTGGGGTAAATAAAAATAAATAAATAAACTAGTTCATTTTCGCGCATTCAATGAGCAACAAGAAATCCTACTAAACACATTGATCAAGTCGGGCGACCCAGAGATCAGACCTGAGGGAACTGAAACCCTAATTTTGTACTAAAGTTTAATTGGCAAAAGCATACCTCTACAATGTTGGCACGCAAGTAGGAAATTTTATCATCAATTCTGCAACTCTTCCTCTTGTTACAAATTCTGAATTTTAGTGAGAAACATTTACGCCCTGTTTGGTTCTCCCAAAATTGTAAATTGATCCATTTATAAATTGGTCAATTTACAAATTGATCCATTAATTGTGTTTGGTTTCATTAATGAAATGATTCACTAATTGTCCCATTTTAGGTCATGTGTAAAATCTGAAATTGGATCATTTCACAAAAAATGTGAAATGCATCCATTTCAAATAGGAGACACATAAAGTGCATGTTCCTCTCTCTTTCCCTCCCTTCCCCCCTCTCCCTCCTCCTCTCTCTCTTAATTTGTTTTTATCTTTTTTTTTCTCATAAAACCTTAATATCAATTTCAGATTACCAAACATTACGTAAAATTAGATTTAAACTCATTTCAAATTCACTCATTTACAATTCACCAATTCACAATGAACCAATTTACATAATCAAACAATTTGCACAACCAAATAGGGACTTTTTCTCAACTCAACTCAACAAAGACTTTTCCCAATTATTTGGGGTTAGCTACATGAATCCTATTTTTCCATTCTATTCAGTCCAGTGCAATATCTTCACATGACATCATGTCCTTTTTTATAATATCCCACCAAGTGAATTTAGGCCTACCTCTACCCTTTGTGTTATCATCAATACTAACTAAATCACTCTTCCTTACAGGAGCATCCATTGGTCTACGCTTGACGTGTCCAAACCATCTAAGTCGATTTTCTCTCAATTTATTTTCTATAGGAGCTACTTTGACCATTTCACGAATTTGTTCATTTTTAATTGTATCCTTTGGAGTTTTACCACAAATCCATCTTAGCATTCGCATCTCCGCCACACTCATTTTCTGCACATTTTGTTTCTTGGTCGCCCAACACTCTGTCCCATATAACATGACGGGTCTAATGGTCGTCCTATAAAATTTTCCTTTTAACTTCAAAGGTATACGCCTATCACACAAAACGCCGATAGCACTTCTCCACTTAACCCAGCCTGCTCTAATCCTATAGTAACATCATCACTAATATCTCCATCTTTTTGGATAATCGATCCTAAATAACGAAAATTATCATTTTTAGGTATCTCTTTACCCTCCAATTTCACCACATCTCCATTTGTCCTCCTATTACTACTAAAATTGCACTCCACATATTCTGTTTTAGTTCTGCTTATTTTAAAACCTCTTGTTTCTAAAGTTTCTCTCCACAATTCCAGCCTAACATTAATCCCCGTCTTAGTCTCATCCACTAAAACATCATCATCTGCAAATAGCATACACAATGGCACCTCATCTTTTATTTGTCCAATCAACTCATCCATAACAAGAGCAAAGAGATAAGGACTTAATGCTGATCCTTGGTGTAGACCTACAGTAATTGAAAATTCACTACTTTCTCTAGATGATGTTCTTACTGTAGTCATCGCACCATCATACAAATCCTTGATCACATTAATATATCTGCGAGTCACTCCTCTTTTATGTAGATACCACCATATTATATCTCTGGGTATCCTATCATACGCCTTCTCCAAATCTATAAAAATCATATGACGATCCTTCTTTTTCTCCCTATACCTCTCCATTAATATTCTCAATAAATAGATTGCTTCCATTATTGACCTCCCAGGCATAAACCCAAATTGATTCTCAAATATTATTGTCTTCAATCTTAATATATATTCAATCACTCTCTCCCAAAGTTTCATTGTATGACTCATTAACTTAATACCACGATAATTTGAACAGCTTTGTATGTCCCCTTTATTTTTATAAATAGGAACTAAAACACTTTTTCTCCATTCATCGGGCATCCTATTAGTCATTAAAATTTTATTAAATAATTTTATAATCCATGATACTCCATCCTCCCCTAAGCACTTCCAAACCTCAATAGGGATACCATATGGTCCTAAAGCCTTCCCTGTTTTCATCTTTTTTAAAGCAATCCTAACCTCTGTTGTCCTAATTCTGCAGCAAAATATATTTTCTCGAGTCTTCCTAAGTTCCTCTATATCTAATCTCCTCCCATTATCTCCATTTAATAACCTCTCAAAGTAGTTTTTCCATCTTTTCATAATTTCATCATCTCTGACTAGGACTCTCGAATCATCACTTTTGATACATTTAACGTTATTAAAATCTTTTGTTTTCCTGTCCCTAAGTTTAGCAAGATTATAAATACTTTTTTCTCCTTCTTGTGTTCCTAATTTTGTATAAAGATCATCATACGCTTTTAACTTAGCATCTCTTACCACTTTTTTAACTTCCTTTTTAGCCCATTTATATTTCTCAAAAGTTTCTTCATTTCTATTTGTTTGCCACTCCCTTTTAATTTTTACTATGTTTTGTACTTCTTCATTCCACCACCAAGTTTCTTTAGACTGTGGTTCCTTACCTTTTGATTATCCAAGAATTTCTTTTGATATTCTCCTAATGCACGTGGCCATCGTATTTCACATTATGTTAGTCTCTTCTTCAGTATTCCATGTTGCTTCATTTAATACTTTATCTTTAAATAGTTCTAATTTCTCTCCTTTTAAGTTCCACCACCTAGTTCGTGGGTTAATCTTCACTTTTCGGACTTGTGATTGATTTTTAATATATATATCCAACACCATTATCCTATGTTGTGAGGTTAAGCTCTCTCCCGGGATAACCTTACAATCTTTGCACGTTAATCGGTCTCCTTTCCTAGTAATGAAAAAATCTATTTGGCTCTTATGCGTTCCACTTTTATAACTTATTAAGTGTTCAAGCCTCTTTTTAAAACATGTATTTACTAGTACAAAATCATAAGCCATCGCAAAATCTAAGATAGACTCTCCCCCGTCGTTCCTATCTCCAAAACCATATCCTCCATGCACTATCTCTTATTCTACACAATATTCTCCTACATGGCCATTAAAATCTCCCCTATATAGATTTTCTCACCTACGGGTATTTCTTGAATTAGTTCATCCATTTGTTCCCAAAATTATACTTTAGTGTGCTCATCCAATCCTACTTGGGGTTCATAAGAACTAACAATATTAATTATGTTTTCACCTAATACCAATTTTACAAGTATAAGTCTATCACATTTCCTAATAACGGTTACGATATCGTCCTTAAAGTTCTTATCTATTATTATTCGAACTCCGTTCTTATTTCTATGTTTGCCTGTATAATATAATTTAAATCCTGTATTTTCTATTTCTCTAGCTTTCTCACCGACCCATTTAGTTCCTTGTAAACAAGCTATGTTAACTTTTCTTCGTATCATGGTATCTACTAACTCCATACCTTTTCCTATCATAGTCCCTATGTTCCAAGTCGCTGACCTAAGTCTAGTATCATGGACAAGCTTCTTTACCCGCACAAGTCCATCTTGTTGCAGGAACCCTTGCGTATTTATCGTCGTATTCGGGCGCCGATGCGACGCCCCTTGCCTATTTTTCGAGACACCCGGTGGCAGGCGCAACGCCCCTTGCCTATTTTTCGAGACATCCGGTGACAGGTGCAATGCATAGCTTGAGGAGAATGCCCTAGAATTAGCACGTATATTCATAGGATTCATGTTCATAAGGATCTGATAAAGTTTTACGCTGGCTATCAGCTACCTAACGCAAACCTCCTCCTTCAATGAATAAAAATTAAAACAAAGCAAGAGACAATCAATTATTGTCGAGAAACCCTAATAACATCATGGCTATGACATGATGTGTGTGACTTTAAGTTTCCAAATGTGTGTGACCTTAAGTTTCCAAACTCGACTAGGGTTGTATTTGGTATATTTATGGATTGTATATAGGTAGCCCATATTTGACCCGTAAATTTTATTATAGAGCCCAAACTTCACCTTAACTTTAAAATATGGGCCCTATATTTCATAGAGTGGCACAATATGGGCAGTTTGGATACTATGGGCTAGTTTTGCCAATACTAGCTAAAATATTTTATGCTCTTACCAATTCATTGAAACCGTTCAACATGATGAACTGAACCAAACTGAGTTTAATGTATTAGGTTTTTTATCCCAAGATTCGTTCTGGTTTCAAAAATAATTGACTCGGTCGCTTTGGCTTGATTTTCGATTTTAGTTCGAAGCCAAATCAAACAAAACTGAAAACACAACTATATGTGTATGTATGTATATATGAGCCTAAATAATTATCAGAAAGAGTGATCGAAGTATTGGAAACAACAATGTCAAACTTTATAAGATAAAAATCCTTCCTTACTTATTACTATGACTATGTTCACATATGATATGGCTCGAATGTAGATTAAGGGAGAATAACAGGCCTCTACAATAGAATATCACCAAATAATATATTAAAAAATTACCAACAGTTATAAAAAACACCCAATAATATTCCAAACATTAATTGGCTACCACTAATAAATTCAATGACAAGGATTCAATTTTTATCGACTTGCAAAGACGAAATTAGAGACTCCCCAACACATATTACTTACTTTTAACATATATAGAACTGATTTCCATAACATGAAGATAAGTTTATGGTCAATATAACTAATTTTAATTAAAAACATATTTTTGGCCCCAATAACAAAATTTTTGGGTTACAAAAATAATTTTAAGTTTGAATCATAGTTCAAAATTAAAACAAAAACTCTAAGAACACTCATATTTTGTTAAAAATAAAACATATTTCAAAAAATTAGGGAGTCGTGGAGAGATAAATCATGAAGTAAGAAAACTCAAAGAAAAGTCTAACTCGCATAGCAAGACCCCCAATAACAAATATATTTGTGTTGTTTCAAAACATTAATCAGTAAGGGTTAAAGTAAAAAGACTTAATTTTAAGAAATAGTAGATATGCTAAACAACTTACACGTTTAAATTTAATAAATAAATGAAAGTGTGTTGCCACCAAACCTCCCCATGACCACCACTCGTGAATCTGGAAACCACAAATACAACAAAAAACCCAAAATGACCATTAGAAATGCAAAGGGCAACGAAAGAATCATTGAAAACAAATCACGATAGAAGATAAGAGAGTAAAATTCTCTCATGTGAGAGTATTTAATGAAGTGAAATTGTAACTTTTTGTATGGATGCATGTACATCTATGTATTTTAGGTCAAAATAACTTAATGGTTAATTTCTTATTTTATTACTATCAAGCTTTATTTTAACATTTAACACCATAACAGAAGGAGCTACAGTGTTCATAAGTACAGATTCAAAATAGTTATGTATTCACAAATTGTTCACAATCTAAGGACATGAATTAAAATGCCTCCCTAAGTTCATGTCTTCGTGCAATTATCAATGTTTAGACATTCAAAAACTCACGATGGGCATCATTTGGAAAAGAGAAAATGCAGTACCCTATTACTACCATGAGTGAATCTATATAGAAAATCATTTGATGCGGAAGAATAGTTACAAAAGTGATTACTTACAACCTTCAAGATCAAGAACCTATTCATTCTTAATAAAAATAAGTAGCCACTCATAGGCCAACCCTCTTCAGAACATACTAATCCCAATCCCTGTCATTTGTAATAAAATGTCAACAACCAACATCTCTTATACTTCCCAAAGTGCCAAGTAAAATATGAAAGACTTCATCAACACGTGAAAATCATTTATATACACATGCCTAAATTAAGTAAATGGGACCTTAATCTCCAAAACTACTAGGCCAAATTCAAATGATTACATGAACAATATCGTATTTGAACCTAAGCAGGTTAAAAAAATAAATAAACGAATAACGTTTTGATTGAAATTGCTTGAGTTTTCCATTAGAATAAAAGGGAAAATATGGGTTGACAAGATTAATAATTTCTACTAGAAAAAGTGGGAAAATCTGAATTCCAAAAAATCTCCAATAATCAAACTTGTAAATTTTAGACTAAAATTCAAAACACACGTGTTATAGGAAAAAAAATAAATGGTGTGATAAATCAATGATACAATTGCTTGTAAATTTCCATAATAGCACATAACTGACTTGATATTGATCATGTTTCAACGTTGTGACATATATCACGACTACTGAAGTTAGGTCACAAATTATACTGTAAAGTGAATTTGATATGACTGAAGGAAAAAAGTTTTAAATTGGTTATCTCAGTAGACATGGTGGTTTAAAATTCAAATTCTAAAATCGGAGGGTTCCATGCACATTCACCCCAATTTAGGCTCCTCAAGCAATATACAAGCACATACACAACTCTAATATAAAACTCATTAAACGGTATAAGAAAGTATGAGAACCTACCAATATGAAACTTCCAACTTGTATTTGTACACCTGCAAAATGAAAGTAATGTAAGTTAATTAGAGTTATAGAAATAAAACACTAAGATTATTTATTGTAAGGGTTATTGACAAATTAACCATGTCACATGTTTTAAAAGTAACGGTACAAGTAGTAACAATATTGTCAACACCACTGACAATATCTAGTAAAATTGCCGAATGCCCTGGTAGATATCATATTAAAATGAATACTTTTTTAACTATTGAATTTGAAGGATATTGGAGCTTTATTTCATGGTAATGGCAAACTATATACACAACTAAAAAATAAATTAAAAAAAGGCATATACACAGTTTTAAACTTAAAAATAGGGTACCTCATGAAAGCGCAGTTGGATCCCCGGTGATTAATAATCTCAATTAAAATATAATTTCCTTTTAAATAAATGCGGAAGCGATGAGATGGTTTTAACTTTCAAAACAAACAACAAGTTTTAATTTCTTCAAAACAAATTAAAACATAATTCAAGTCCTAGAAATTTGCCTAAGTCATCATTAACAATTATTCAAAGTTAGGCGAAACCAATTTTAGCAAACGACTTGAATAAACCAAATTAACCCAATATTTAATTTAAGTCCCAAATTAAATGAGTGTGAGAATTAAACCAAATTTTATGTTGAAATTATCCTAAGCATGGATTCTAAATTTTGTGCAAGATAAAATAAACAATGTCACACTACACCGCGATGTACGAGGAAAAACCCACTAACGGGAAAAAACCTCGGGACGGCCCTAGCCTCAAATCCACTAAAAACGGTATTACAAAATACAAGACAAAAGACTTACTTCCTAAACTCGAACCCTCTCAAGCCGTGATGCTCCTTCTTGTATCAACCTCCAATTAGCGGATAACCAACGGAGCTCCACCGTGGTCTCGGAATACACCGATGGGACTTTGTATGGTCACCGTCACCCAAGCATGGAGCCTTTCTCCTTGTGGGTAGAATCTCAACAAAAGTCTTCTTTGTGATGGGGTGTAGAAGCAAACCCGAAACGTCTCTTGAATTCAGTAGAGAAAACCGGTGCCAAAAACTCCAAGCAATTGATATAAATATAGAAACTTGGATAAACAATTATTGGGTGTAAACTAGAGTGTGTATGAATTTTTCATTAAAAATTAACACTCAAAACTTGAACATTTTCCCTAAATAAATTTGCTCTCAAACTCTCTCTAAGAGATGGATATGGAATGGAAAAGTTGTCTTGGAAAATGTGTTTCCCTCACATAATATTGTATGAAAAAAGTTGGTTGAAAACCAAGTGGAGGAGTGGGGAAAAACTGCAAAAAACTACCAAATAACTGTTCCCGCTGGAAGTTCGTTCGAACGAACGTGATTCTCGTTCGAACGAGACTTCTAACGAGTGACCAGCCTGGGCTCGTTAGAGGTTCGTTAGATACCTCGTTAGAACGAACATTCGTTCGAACGACATATCGAACGACTGTCCAGTTAGGGTCGTTGGAAAAACTCGTTCGAACGAACCTGGTTCGAACGACAAAACTCGTTCGAACGACAAAACTCGTTCGAACGAAATATGGTTCGAACGAAAAAACTCGTTCGAACGACATTTCAAATGAACAACCAGAAAGATTGAAAAATTCGATTTTGGCCCAGAAACTTTTATATACTTATTTTAAAGTTCTTAATTGATTCTTTCTGAAAATAAAATGAAGTTTTTATTTCACCTAACACCCAATACATATTGTTCCAAGCTCCTATATAAATATAATTACATTCATACCTTGGGAGCATGGAACCTTAATTGATGACGTAGAAACGAGGCACACAAACCGGCATTTTGATGAAGCTTTAAGATCTTTGCCGCTACGTCTTCAACATACACTTCATAGGCTTGAGAATATTACAATAAATACTATCATATGAATAAATGTTTTTGTCCGGAATTGAGCCAAAACAATATATGGACTCAATTGGAAATTTGTGTCCTTACAAATCTCCCCCTTTGGCTATTTCGGGACAAAAACCAAACAAAAAATCCTAAAGGGCCGTCAAGCTCTACTAGACTCAAAACATAACCCGCCCAATCTTGACTCAACCCAAGGATTAAACTCTTTGCCATAGAAAGATGCCACTTTAGTATAATACATGCACACTTAAGCAAACTCATCAAATGCATAGGGAATATCAAAATATTAAATGCAATTAATTAATTACTCCCCCTAAATTAATTCTCCCTTTAAACACATGACCTACTTAGAAAGACGTCTCCCCCTAAGATAAATCTCCCTCAAACGAAGATACGATAATAATAGGAGTAGATACCATTTCTCCCCCTATCATCATTCTCCCCCTTTTTGTTCGGGAATAGACAAAGGATAAAGAACTAATAAACAACACGTGAAAGCTTAAAGTGATAAGACATGAAAGCATATGGGCAATAAAAGCAGGGCAAAGACAAACAAATATCATATATATATATATATACTAGAAATATATCAGTGAAGCACTTGCATATATATATAGATATAAACACACACATGACACAAAATACAATAAGTTTGCACACTCGTATGGCAAAAATGTGTCATATGGAAACGAAAGTGTAGGGGTGTGAACTAGCAACAATTAAATTTAGACCCAAACACTTAAGAAACGTTCACGGAGTTCTCATTTGATTGCAAACTTCATCACAGTTAAATATAACCTCATGTGACAATATAGATTGAACTCAATGAACAAACATACACAATGCATACAAGCCTAGCATGATGATGATTCTACAAACCAAATAGAGTCATGACATTAAAGACAACTAGGATAAACGGACATTGTGCAAACCGTTGATATACCATCCAATTCTCCCTCAATGAGCATATATATATTCTTTTGTTTTTGAATGAATATATCATACAAACATAGGCCTTGGCAATTGCTTTTTGTTTAATGCCAAATATTCTGTTTTTAGGCCTTTGGATCACGTATTTCTTTTAGATCCAATCAACGGTGGCTTACAATCGCAAAAGATTTAATTCATCCTTTCGGAGCCCTTCCCCGTGCATATATGAATTTATCATGTTTTCATTTTTCACACAAATCTCACATGCAACGGATTTTGACATGCACTAGTCCTCCTAGGTCATAGATATGTAGATGACTAGATTGATAGGAGAACACCTCAAAAAGCTCAAATATAACATGTGACATTAAGATTTCAAAAGAGCTAGTGCATGTGTGAATAGAGGCATATAGAAATAGAATCCATTTAAACAATACAAAATCCAACTACTCCATATAAAACATGGTAAAGAACATTTTAAGGATTGAAAATCTAAACCAAAAGTTCTAGCCACATGGAAGCGTAAACGATAGGATTCAAACACAAATATATGCCACATAAAGTGTGTCAAACAAAAATACACACAAAACAAATTTTTTTTGAGTTTTTTAACATTTTTAATCAAAAATAAATATTTACTCAAAAGGACAAACAAAAATCATTTGTATTTTTCATTAAGCTTAAATGAAATAAATAAAACACAAATGATAAACAAAAATCTTTTTATATTTTTCAGTTAAATCAAACACAAAATATGATACAAAAAGATAAACAAGTCATACTTTCTAGCATGAGATATGAAAATAGGCAATGACTAGAAAATGACTAAACAAGCATACATTTAGCATTTGAATATGGCATGAAGTACAAAAGCTAAAGTATGCAAACACTAACACATTCATCCATTAGATTTAGCAAGGGGGGAGGCATGTGAAAGTAAATGAGAATCAAAATCCCTATTTTGTAAGGCAACCAACTCGGATTTCCTAACCCAAATTAATGAAGAATTACTATCTTGGGGTGTAGGAACGTTAGCTATCGTGGTTACTTTACTATGGGATTTTCTAGGAATTCGTTGAAGATCTAAACAAAAATTCCTAAGATGACCTTGTCGACCACAATGTGTACAAGTGAGAACATGTCGAAAAGATTTACTTAAGGAGTGATCTTTAAAGGTATTCCTAGTTGATTCTCCTAAAACATCGGTTTTGACTTTAGGGATAAATTAATTACAAGAATTGAAGCCTAAACCAAAAGTGTCATTTTTAATTTGGACCGTTCCTAACATTTTATCTAGTTTTTCCGAACCACATTCCAAATCAAATTTGACATTACTAGAATCTTTTAATTTATTTTCCAATTCTACAATGTTAGATTCTAGTAAAAAATTACGCTCTTCAAAAGCAAGAAGCTCCTTTTTCAAGGATTCCATTAAACCCCTAAGGCTATCTCTCTCGCCTTCTACGTATTCTAGCTTCTCTCGAAGAGTCCTCTCTTGAGTCATAAGGTCTTCTATTAAGGCACTATCATCAACGACCTTTACACTCTCTCTTAAACTCGCTTCTAACTTCAAATTAGCTCTTTTCAATTTAATAGATTCTTTATATAATTCATGAAAAGCATTTTGAAGTTCACTCATATCAACCTCATTTTCATTTTCACTCTCTCTTTCTTCTTCACTCTCACTATCATCAAAAATAAGAGAATCATGTATAATGACCTTGGAAGTGGCATGTGCTATAATTTCATCATTCGATGAGTTCTCATTATCACTCACATGTCTAGCCATAAAAGCCACAAAATTTTTCTTAGTGGGGGAATCGGGCTTTTCTTCCTTATCACTATCACTAAGGGTTGCATTATATGAAATAGGTCGCTTACCATCTTTCCTTAGTTTAGTGGGGCACTCATAAGCCCTATGGCCATAACCTTCACAACCAAAACACTTATTAGACTCGTCCCTATCTAAATGTTCATTACTAGGTTTAGGGATTTTCTCGGCTTTAGAAATCTTCTCGCTTTTATCATGTTTAGAAGAATCAAATTTCTTAAAATCATTTTTAACTTTATCTTTGTTAAATTTAAGAAATTTTCTAAATTTACGAGCAAACAAAGCCATATCTTCCGACTCACTATCACTATCGCTCTTTACTACTTGTTTGACCTCTTTTCGGGCTTTTAAAGCAACGCCCTTTTCAATTTTCTTTTCAGTTTTAGAGGGAAACATATCCAGTTCATAGGTTTGTAAATCACCTACAAGCTCTTCTAATTTCGTAGAGGCTAAAGTGGGTAAAGAATTTAAAACGGTCACCTTTGGAATAAATCTATCGGGTAGGGACCTTAAAATTTTCTTTACAACACGGTCGTCAGGTATTTTCTCTCCCAAGTTAAAGGATGAATTAACAATATCAGAAAGTCTGGCATAAAATTTATCAAAAGTTTCTTTTTCATCCATTTTGATAGTTTCAAATTGAGTGGTGAGGTTTTGGAGTTTAGAAGCCTTAACGACACTCGTTCCTTCATGAGTTAATTGTAAAATATCCCAAGCTTCTTTAGCTGTTTCACACGTCATAATACGTCGGAATTCATCCGGTGCGACAGCGCTAAATAAGGCATTTAAACCACGGGAATTAAAATTTTCAAGCTTAAACTCATTTTCGGTCCATCTATCGATGGGTTTGGGAACACGTTCATTTTCAATTAGATGAGTTGGTGGGGAGTACCCGGTAACAATAGACATCCAAACACGTTCATCGATAGATTTAAGTGCCGATTTCATTCGCGCTTTCCAAAACGCGTAGTTAGAACCATCAAAAATAGGAAATTTTGAAAATGGGGAAAAATCCATTTTAGCCAAAAATTAAAGGATCTTAACGAAATAATTTATCGTTTTTGGCTCTGATACCAATTTGAAAGCGCAAGTTGGATCCCCGGTGATTAATAATCTCAATTAAAATATAATTTCCTTTTAAATAAAAGTAGAAGCAATGAGATGGTTTTAACTTTCAAAACAAACAACAAGTTTTAATTTCTTCAAAACAAATTAAAACATAATTCAAGTCCTAGAAATTTGCCTAAGTCATCATTAACAATTATTCAAAGTTAGGCGAAACCAATTTTATCAAACGACTTGAATAAACCAAATTAACCCAATATTTAATTTAAGTCCCAAATTAAATGAGTGTGAGAATTAAACCGAATTTTATCTTGAAATTATCCTAAGCATGGATTCTAAATTTTGTGCAAGATAAAATAAACAATGTCACACTACACCGCGATGTACGAGGAAAAACCCACTAACGGGAAAAAACCTCGGGACGGCCCTAGCCTCAAATACACTAAAAACGGTATTACAAAATACAAGACAAAAGACTTACTTCCTAAACTCGAACCCTCTCAAGCCGTGATGCTCCTTCTTGTATCAACCTCCAATTAGCGGATAACCAACGGAGCTCCACCGTGGTCTCGGAATACACCGATGGGACTTTGTATGGTCACCGTCACCCAAGCATGGAGCCTTTCTCCTTGTGGGTAGAATCTCAACAAAAGTCTTCTTTGTGATGGGGTGTAGAAGCAAACCCGAAACGTCTCTTGAATTCGGTAGAGAAAACCGGTGCCAAAAACTCCAAGCAATTGATATAAATATAAAAACTTGGATAAACAATTATTGGGTGTAAACTAGAGTGTGTATGAATTTTTCATTAAAAATTAACACTCAAAACTTGAACATTTTCCCTAAATAAATTTGCTCTCAAACTCTCTCTAAGAGATGGATATGGAATGGAAAAGTTGTCTTGGAAAATGTGTTTCCCGCACATAATATTGTATGAAAAAAGTTGGTTGAAAACCAAGTGGAGGAGTGGGGAAAAACTGCAAAAAACTACCAAATAATTGTTCCCGCTGGAAGTTCGTTCGAACGAACGTGATTCTCGTTCGAACGAGACTTCTAACGAGTGACCAGCCTGGGCTCGTTAGAGGTTCGTTAGATACCTCGTTAGAACGAACATTCGTTCGAACGACATATCGAACGACTGTCCAGTTAGGGTCGTTGGCAAAACTCGTTCGAACGAACCTGGTTCGAACGAAAAAACTCGTTCGAACGAACCTGGTTCGAACGACAAAACTCGTTCGAACGACATTTCAAACGAACAACCAGAGAGATTGAAAAATTCGATTTTGGCCCAGAAACTTTTATATACTTATTTTAAAGTTCTTAATTGATTCTTTCTGAAAATAAAATGCAGTTTTTATTTCACCTAACACCCAATACATATTGTTCCAAGCTCCTATATAAATATAATTACATTCATACCTTGGGAGCATGGAACCTTAATTGATGACGTAGAAACGAGGCACACAAACCGGCATTTTGATGAAGCTTTTATGACACCCCGCCTAATAAAATACCGGGTGATCAGTCCTATACCAAATTAAAACAGGAATCCCAGTTGGATCATCCTTAGCATCACTGTCGAAAACTTTTTTTAAAACTTACTAACCACCTAGTATTCCAAAAACTGGTGCCAATTTTAACTTTTTGATATAACAAAACAGTACATGCGGAATGAAAATATAAACCATTCACACAACTGAATGAAAGTAAATAGAATAATAATTACACAACATGCCGAATAAATCACCGGCCACCAAAGAAATAATCCAAATACAAATATTCAACACCTGAAAACCGTACCGAGAAGTCTGGGCGACAAGCCCTAAATAAATCTGAAACGGATACAAGATTCCTACTCTAGGAATGAATGAATGATGCGTCTAATCCAAACTCCTGCTAGCATCCACATATGCCGCAGCTCCGTGTCCCTGGAATAGAATATCAATCCTGGCGTCCCTGTGGCTGGACACCTAAAAGGTTTTGAAAATAGTTTTATAGCAAGGGTTAGAACCCAAAACATTTTGAAAATATTTAGCAAGTGAATTAACTGCAGTAATTTAAAATGCATGAATGCTCTTCATATTAAAGTTAGTGTCGCGCTCCCTTGTGGACATCCTCACCCCTCCACTATTGTGCACACCTAACGGTTATCTTAACCCCACCTAGTTGTACTATTTCATCCAACTAGTCCTGGTATAACCTCCCCTTTGCCATACCACTCTAACCCGAGTAAAATTATTCCTGAAATATAAGTTATCTCACTAATTAACTTATTTAATTCCTTCTTACTTAAAAGCATATAACCGTAACATAAGTTATATAAAATTAAATACATCACGCACTGTATTACCCATATATGATTAACTTAATTAATTTCTCATTAATCAACAGCATATAACTGTAACCCAAGTTATATAAAGTAAATACATCACACCCTGTATTATCATCTACGTATAATATTTACTACTACATTATACGTACCTTTACCAATAACCACACATATCACACGTGTACTCATCCTTCCGAGTATGTCCTCACCGGATGATTTTCTCTAAAGTGCCATCTCACTAGGTGTGCTCACATAACCTAGTTACCCAAATTGGATTCGCTCACCAACCGGGTTCAAAACCAAACGAAGTGGAGGCGGTCATATTCCTTCCCTGGAAGTGAGATGCCCCTCATTCCATATAACGGACGCTATGACCTGGGGATATACTCGCCCTACTCCTCGAGCTAGGGGATTCACCCACATCGCGCAACCTCCCATGATAGCACTAGAGTATAACTAAAATAAATATCTAATCATTGATACCTAATAGCACAGACAATATATATACACATATATATATATACTATCACTACACCGTATATATATATATAACATAAACTCCGGCTCCTCCGTGTACTCATCACCTGTAACACTAGCCTATAATGTCCTGAGTCTCTCGCCCGACTCAACTAAATAAGTTTTCTCACTTATTAGATCATCATTATCCCAAGCCTATGGTCCGACTCCAATTTAATTAATTCACACATTAATTAATTTATACCGATCCGAGTTTGTAGTCCGACTCTCTTTTAATTAATCTCATGTTAATTATTTTAACACTTTTCCGAGTCTACAATTCAACTCCCGTTTAAATTAATTAACCCACCTATTAATTTAAATACCTTCCCGAGTCTACAGCCCGACTCTAGCTAATTAATTATACATTAATTAATTTAACCCTTGGTATCGCCCAACCATTACCCGGACTCACTCACTTGGCCCATAACTTGACCCTTCCCGAGTTTAAATTCCAACTCCAAATTTACTTATTTTCTCAATAATTAATTAAATACCTTGGTGTCACTTAACCAACATGTCCGAACTCGCTCACGTGGCCCGAAATTAAATATCACCCGAGTCTAGTCCCCGACTTCAAAATTAATTAACTTAAATGAGTAGCGTTACCCTACTACTATACCCGAACTTATTCACCGATTTCGTTATCTTATTTTCTCAGAATTTATTCGCCAAAATTCATTTGCAAAGTGTCACATAAAATTCCCCCACTACCCTCAATTATACACCCTTATAATTGTTAATTATTAATTCCCATAATAAATTTTTCTCTCTTAATTATGCTAGGGGAAATTTACAACTAAAATCTTAACCCATAAAAATCCATAAGGCAAACTGCCGAAATAACTGAAGGGTCGATCGATCGATCCCCAACCGTCGATCGATCGATCGAACAGGTGGTCGTCTTCTCCACCGATCTGTTTCTGCCATAGTCGAATTTCCAAGGTCTTATCTCTCTGATTTTCAACCTTAACTCATTATTTTTAACCAATCAATTACTCCCAAAACGAGTCCCAATCATCTACAATTGTTTTAGCATGCTCTATTCATACCATAACTCTCTATTTCTAAAATGGGTTTTCTCCGGTTAATTTCCATCAATTCATCTCAATTTTGTTCATAACTCCTACTGGATTTCACATTCCAATCAGACATTCATTTTCAGAATTATAAAACACAACTAATTCTCACTTTGAATCTCATTCAATTATTCTATTACCCAAAATCCCATTTTTGTACCCATTTATCCCCAAAACGAATTTTAGTATACACATCACTAAAATATGAATTGGATATCACAGTTTAGGGTTAAAAACAGTTAACCACCTTGCCTGGAATTTCTCGTAGGGTCTGATCCGTTGTCGACATCCCTTAATTTGGCTCCAAAATCCCCAAATTAGCTCTTGATTGTTTTCCCCCAATCTTCCTCTCAAACCCTAGGTTAGAATGATGTTGGCTGCTCCTTTTCCTTTTCTTAGGTTTAGGTTTAAAAACACAAATCCCGTTTTTAGCCTAATGGGCTAAATTAAAATAGCCCAAATCACCCGTGCGGGCCCGGCTATGCCCAAAAATATCCCGAGACCCAATCGCTACCCCCGGGTACTCTTTTCTGACTATCTCGACCCATCCGGACTCAACCGCGCACTCAGAATCTCCATCCGAATTAATTTAAAAAAAATCCTTACCCCATCCCCAATTTAGTCTATACCGACTCCCGGCTAAGATAATCACATACCCCATCATTACTACCCGAAATGACGCAATTAGATTATTACTATTCACTTAGTAAATAAATTTACCTAAATATTGACCATTCACTCCCCGATTAATATTTAAACATATATTGCCATAATTAATTCAATTAAAATTACAACCCACAAGTAATTTGAAATTCTCGAATTAATTAAATATTAAATGCACAAAATACGGGGTGTTACATACTTCCCCCCTTACAAAGGAATTTCGTCCTCGAAATTAAGAGAAGCCTAGTGTTCCAATATTCTCATTTTACTCACTAGTCATACCCTTATAAGCTAGCAATATCTATCTCTCCCGCTTTTCTTTATAAGTTACGCAAATATGCATTTTATTATCCAGGGCGCCCATACACCATATACCCGTACTCTACCGCACTAAAATTTTCTCGACTATGCTAGTCGTAACCCGTAAGATAACTTCCAACCCGTAGTCATATCCCATACGTATATATATATATATATATATATAGTGGCCGAGGTACCCACCCCATGTACTAACGACCAACCATTTCCCACCCTGAGGATTATACCATAGGGCACAATGTAATAATTAATATTATTATTACCAAGTCTACAAATCTCACACAGTAGAAATATTCACAAGTTCATTTATGTATATACATTTATATAGTCACATCATCCCTATACATATATACCAATCCTGCGCCCCCGGGCTAAGGCCCAATTGTGCACCTACTAGGAGAATCCTGCATCCCTAGGTTAGCACTCCTTAATGTGCCTATTAAGAATATTCTTGTACCCCCGGGTTATCACCCATTAGCACACACCCATTGCAATCTCTAGTTATCACTCATTAGTGCGTTTAACTATAAGTTCCTCACACCCCCAAATACTTGTCTCTCAAACGCAAAGTATATATGCCTACACTTAGGCTACCAAGACAATGTAAGATACCGCGCCCTACAATCACAATTCCTTGCGCAAAATCAACCCCGAGCTATCTCTCCATGTCCGAACGTAAATCTAACCACCCTGATTCACTTCAATAAATACCCCCACTCCCTGGGATAAAATGCGAGAACAGAAAACCTCCCTATGTGTCCCTCGCCCCACGCAAAACCACATATATATACCCATATATATGTTAGACGCCCTCTCAGTTGATACCTAGTACCAATCATACCCTGGTGTTGCGAACACCAAAACTTTACCCCACTATCCACAATAGTTCAGATCCATCTCTATCCCGTCGATATTTGGGAATAATAATCCACCCTAATCCCATATTTATCAATCGTATAAATCCCTCTCATAATTCAAACTTTCACTCAGTTTACACTTCACTCTCTCGTGAAAAACACTAAAACTCCGCCACCCCACGGAAAGTTTATCCACATACTACGGCTGCTACCGCCAACGCACCCACTAAATTCGACTCATCTGCGAACTCTAGTGGAGAATAAGTCTTATCTTATGACACCCTCCTTGTCACTCAAAACATACCCCATGCCCATAGGATAAAATATAATTACCTCCATACTCCAGTTGCAATGGCTGATCCTCGGGTTCCAGAGCAGCTTCCCCCTGCCCGAACGCACCCATGACTTGTTATAGTGGCTGTACATTTAGGACCTCATCCTGTAGTTGACCCTTGTATCTCTGAGAGCACTCCCTCTTCATGTGTCCCGCTTCCCTACCAACGAAACACCTCCTAAAAATTTCACCCTACCACTGATCCCTTCCATGCTAACCTTGTTGGAATTCCTGGCCATCCCGCCGATAGCCTCCAGTTCTAGATCGTTTGGCATGATTTCTCTGTCGAAAATCCTGCCCCTGTTCTCCCCCAGTCTGCTGCTGGGATACCCCACTGGTATTGTTCCTTTCTGCCTCATCCGACTGGCTAATCCCCACTCCCCTCCCGCTTCCTTTCGCGTGGAAGCGATATTCCCGACAGTGCCGGAGTGTTGCATTAATGACATAAGTATTATCAACTAACGCGAAATTTTCAATTAAATGTTGTCTGATTCTCCAAACTAACCCATACATAAACCTTGCTTTCTTTCTCTTTTCCTTACTTACCTCATCTGGTACAAAGTTTTGCCAACGAGTGAAATCTTCCTCGTAATCGGCCACTAAACGGTCTCCCTTTGAGTCACCTCACAAAATTTTCTCCTCCTTTCGGTCTCAACCGCTGAATGAAAAAAAATACTTGCAGTCGAACCGTACCCAAAACTCGGCAGTAGTTAGTGTGTCCCTTTCCTCAACTGTGGTGATTGACTCCCACCACTGTAGCACCACTCCCACTAACTAAAAGTGGTTAGCCTTTACTTCCGCACCCCATCGCAATCTCCCATGCGTAGGTGACGCTGGATACTTATCTTCCTTGACACGCTAGTACTACACCTGAACCCCCTCGCAACTCTGGTGGGTTCCCGCTAAAATAACCTCTCTTGATTGTTTCCACCCCGACGACCCTGCGTGAGTCTGAACATCCGACGCCACTAACACTTGTGGCTGATTCCGTGGAAAGCACCTTGCCGTTGTGACCATCGTTGCTCCAACTGCCTGTGCCACTATTTCAGTGACCTATGCTGCCAAAATCATCTATGGCCATTGCTGTGGTAGTTCTTGCTCCAAACGAGCCTCCCCCGTCTCATCTCCTCCCGCTGCCCTAACTGCTCTCTCCCTCCTCGGCATCATTTGGAAATGAGAATCGAATTGGTATGATTTCACTCTCAAATATAAATTTCTCAGAAGAACGTATATGCGCATACGTATGAGAATACAACAATCCTATGATAGGGCTCTATATCAAAGATTGCTAAGCTGAAACGTGAAAAGCCGCACAGATCCTAAGGACACTAGAACCTGATGCTCTGATACCATCTGTGACACCCCGCCTAATAAAATACCGGGTGATCAGTCCTATACCAAATTAAAACAGGAATCCCAGTTGGATCATCCTTAGCATCACTGTCGAAAACTTTTTTTAAAACTTACTAACCACCTAGTATTCCAAAAACTGGTGCCAATTTTAACTTTTTGATATAACAAAACAGTACATGCGGAATTCAAATATAAACCATTCACACAACTGAATGAAAGTAAATAGAATAATAATTACACAACATGCCGAATAAATCACCGGCCACCAAAGAAATAATCCAAATACAAATATTCAAGACCTGAAAACCGTGCCGAGAAGTCTGGGCGACAAGCCCTAAATAAATCTGAAACGGATACAAGATTCCTACTCTAGGAATGAATGAATGATGCGTCTAATCCAAACTCCTGCTAGCATCCACATATGCCGCAGCTCCGTGTCCCTGGAATAGAATATCAATCATGGCGTCCCTGTGGCTGGACACCTAAAAGGTTTTGAAAATAGTTTTATAGCAAGGGTTAGAACCCAAAACATTTTGAAAATATTTAGCAAGTGAATTAACTGCAGTAATTTAAAATGCATGAATGCTCTTCATATTAAAGTTAGTGTCGCGCTCCCTTGTGGACATCCTCACCCCTCCACTATTGTGCACACCTAACGGTTATCTTAACCCCACCTAGTTGTACTATCTCATCCAACTAGTCCTGGTATAACCTCCCCTTTGCCATACCACTCTAACCCGAGTAAAATTATTCCTGAAATATAAGTTATCTCACTAATTAACTTATTTAATTCCTTCTTACTTAAAAGCATATAACCATAACATAAGTTATATAAAATTAAATACATCACGCACTGTATTACCCATATATGATTAACTTAATTAATTTCTCATTAATCAACAGCATATAACTGTAACCCAAGTTATATAAAGTAAATACATCACACACTGTATTATCATCTACGTATAATATTTACTACTACATTATACGTACCTTTACCAATAACCACACATATCACACGTGTACTCATCCTTCCGAGTATGTCCTCACCGGATGATTTTCTCTAAAGTGCCATCTCACTAGGTGTGCTCACATAACCTAGTTACCCAAATTGGATTCGCTCACCAACCGGGTTCAAAACCAAACGAAGTGGAGGTGGTCATATTCCTTCCCTGGAAGTGAGATGCCCCTCATTCCATATAACGAACGCTATGACCTGGGGATATACTCGCCCTACTCCTCGAGCTAGGGGATTCACCCACATCGCGCAACCTCCCATGATAGCACTAGAGTATAACTAAAATAAATATCTAATCATTGATACTTAATAGCACAGACAATATATATACACACATATATATATACTATCACTACACCGTATATATATATATAACATAAACTCCGGCTCCTCCGTGTACTCATCACCTGTAACACTAGCCTATAATGTTCTGAGTCTCTCGCCCGACTCAACTAAATAAGTTTTCTCACTTATTAGATTATCATTATCCCAAGCCTATGGTCCGACTCCAATTTAATTAATTCACACATTAATTAATTTATACCGATCCGAGTTTGTAGTCCGACTCTCTTTTAATTAATCTCATGTTAATTATTTTAACACTTTTCCGAGTCTACAATTCAACTCCCGTTTAAATTAATTAACCCACCTATTAATTTAAATACCTTCCCGAGTCTACAGCCCGACTCTAGCTAATTAATTATTCATTAATTAATTTAACCCTTGGTATCGCCCAACCATTACCCGGACTCACTCACTTGGCCCATAACTTGACCCTTCCCGAGTTTAAATTCCAACTCCAAATTTACTTATTTTCTCAATAATTAATTAAATACCTTGGTGTCACTTAACCAACATGCCCGGACTCGCTCACGTGGCCCGAAATTAAATATCACCCGAGTCTAGTCCCCGACTTCAAAATTAATTAACTTAAATGAGTAGCGTTACCCTACTACTATACCCGAACTTATTCACCGATTTCGTTATCTTATTTTTTCAGAATTTATTCGCCAAAATTCATTTGCAAAGTGTCACATAAAATTCCCCCACTACCCTCAATTATACACCCTTATAATTGTTAAGAATTAATTCCCATAATAATTTTTTCTCTCTTAATTATGCTAGGGGAAATTTACAACTAAAATCTTAACCCATAAAAATCCATAAGGCAAACTGCCGAAATAACTGAAGGGTCGATCGATCGATCCCCAACCGTCGATCGATCGATCGAACAGGTGGTCGTCTTCTCCACCGATCTGTTTCTGCCATAGTCGAATTTCCAAGGTCTTATCTCTCTGATTTTCAACCTTAACTCATTATTTTTAACCAATCAATTACTCCCAAAACGAGTCCCAATCATCTAACTGTTTTAGCATGCTCTATTCATACCATAACTCTCTATTTCTAAAATGGGTTTTCTCCGGTTAATTTCCATCAATTCATCTCAATTTTGTTCATAACTCCTACTGGATTTCACATTCCAATCAGACATTCATTTTCAGAATTATAAAACACAACTAATTCTCACTTTGAATCTCATTCAATTATTCTATTACCCAAAATCCCATTTTTGTACCCATTTATCCCCAAAACGAATTTTAGTATACACATCACTAAAATATGAATTGGATATCACAGTTTAGGGGTAAAAACAGTTAACCACTTGCCTGAAATTTCTCGTAGGGTCTGATCCGTTGTCGACATCCCTTAATTTGGCTCCAAAATCCCCAAATTAGCTCTTGATTGTTTTCCCCCAATCTTCCTCTCAAACCCTAGGTTAGAATGATGTTGGCTGCTCCTTTTCCTTTTCTTAGGTTTAGGTTTAAAAACACAAATCCCGTTTTTAGCCTAATGGGCTAAATTAAAATAGCCCAAATCACCCCGTGCGGGCCCGGCTATGCCCAAAATATCCCGAGACCCAATCGCTACCCCCGGGTACTCTTTTCTGACTATCTCGACCCATCCGGACTCAACCGCGCACTCAGAATCGCCATCCGAATTAATTTAAAAAAAATCCTTACCTCACCCCCAATTTAGTCTATACCGACTCCCGGCTAAGATAATCACATACCCCGTCATTACTACCCGAAATAACGCAATTAGATTATTACTATTCACTTAGTAAATAAATTTACCTAAATATTGACCATTCACTCCCCGATTAATATTTAAACATAAATTGCCATAATTAATTCAATTAAAATTACAACCCACAAGTAATTTGAAATTTTCGAATTAATTAAATATTAAATGCACAAAATACGGGGTGTTACAGCTTTAAGATCTTTGCCGCTACGTCTTCAACATACACTTCATAGGCTTGAGAATATTACAATAAATACTATCCTATGAATAAATGTTTTTGTCCGGAATTGAGCCAAAATAATATATGGACTCAATTGGAAATTTGTGTCCTTACACCTCAACATTATATTTAAATTAGACACAGATCCCTAATATCATTTCCAAGACAAAGATGGCTTATATACTGTTTTAAAGACACTAACTCAATAGTTAGTTCATGAAGTAGAACAACCACCAAAAAGAGAATAAGAGGCTGACCTAAAATATAACATAATATAATAGTTGGAAGGAAAAAACATATAAAGAAAATGAGATCCCAATGTATTAAGTTTCTACTAATTTTAATACCAAAGTGTGAGATTGAACAAACCTCATTAAATGAGTTCCGACTGTAATGGGTTTCCTCAAATACCTATTTCAAGTTCCTCAAACTGTCAAACACAAACACAAAAGTATAATCAGTTGATTAAAATTACTTAAGCACAAACACAAACAAAAATTTTAAGTGTGCTAGTAAGGGCACTCCCATTTTTAATTTGGGAATTTATAGATAAGTTAAAATTTATGTACTTTGGTTAATTAGTAAGAGCACTCCTGATCAACTCCAAACTTCTGCTCTCTCACTCTCTCTAGATTCTACCCAAATCCTCTCTTCCAATATCACATGCAATTAGAGAGAGAGAGATTATGCTATTATCTATAACCTATAACAGATTCGGTTATCTAATCCATAAAGTGGATTAGATATGAGGTGTTTGCATTTCTTAGTGATGTTTTATTACCGAGGTTGTTGGCACAAAGTTAGTCGATGCTTCTTCCTTAGATACAAAAGATGCTGACAACCCATGGGCCTTTTACCTCCAAACATCATTGCTTTGTTAGGATTTGGCTATTGCGAGAATTATCCTCTACTGCCTTTTGTAGGAGTTTAGGTCATGTCTCACTCCCAATGTGGTTGATCATCCTCTCAGAACAGCTATTAACCATTGATTTCGATAATAATTGACAAAATAGTGATAGAAATCAAGTATAGGACACATACACATTATTTATTTAGTAAATGTTTGTTTTTCTTTTCGTCTTTAGCTTTATTGTATTTTTTCTCTTTGTTATTCTGCATTTTTAGTTGTGTTGTTAAGTCCATGTAAGGGTGTCTATTCCTCTTTTTGTTGTATTTTTTTCTTTAGTTTGTTTGTTTATTTTTCTTTGTTATTTTCATCTTTAGGAAAGTTGTAAGGGTGTGTTTATAGGTCACATGTGATGCCTCTTATAACATCACATGGGCCTAGGCCCATTCCCCATTTTAGGAATGATTCTAAACCCTTCCATTCCCTTTAGAAATATCCTATTCCCCATGATGTAAGGCATTGAATATATTATTCTTTTCAAGTTTAGCTTGTTTGTCTATTTCTTTTTGGGTACCATTGGTCGTGTTTACGTCATATTATTATCAAAGCAAGGTTTTCTCCTCCCATTGTTGTGTGGTTGTAAAATCCTAACAAAAATCATATACACGTTGCAGTGGACCCCAAAAGGACCCCTGAATCAGTTGAAATGGGAAGAAGGGTCTCATCTCTCGAAAACACACTCGAACGTATGAAGAACTGGATAAGAGGTTTGGCAATGGGTAACCACCCATAACCATAACTCCTACATATTCTACAACAAGCGGCAGCACTCCTAGACACCCCCGACCACTGTCGGTGCTAGCCACCTCCAACTTGGTGGTTCGAGGGCATCCAAAGTTGCCTTAAGACACCGCCCCTGTTGTGCATTCCACCCTCCCAATTGATTCCAACCGACAATAAGATTTTGTGGATTATTCGGTCCAACAAATTTTTCTACCCACCGTTGTTGTGCAAACCAGCCCCGAGTCCTCCCCACGACAATGGCAAAGCCCTAACAACCCATCCTGACAATTTTAACACCACCCGCAAGGCTCCCTTACACCGCTACACCTACCTACCATGTAGAAGACCCCACTGAACCACACACACACCCCTTGGGCCTAAAGTAGTACTCGTTAAAGGCTGACCACCTGTCAAATTAATTTGATTATCATTTGACACATGCTCCACACATTATGCCCCCTCTGAACCACTCAAATGGAATTGAGACCGAGGTCGGAAGGTCCAACAATGGATCTAGAAACCTCCTCCCCTCGCCGAACCCGTCATGTTTAGGGATTTTATCGATACGCCCAATGATGAGATGGTGGAGTTGTATTCAGGGCACGTCGACAAGTGTCAAACATGATTTCCCTGCCAATGCCCCAAGTGAGAAGATGAACATTCAAACTCTTTACCAACAGGTTATGCTACTCCAAAGTTGAACTCCTCTGTCCTACTTAATCTACATCATTACTTCATTTGCTTCAAGAAGGACCATCTTATGAATGATTGCCCCCGGAAGAGCCCCACACTTGGGAGGAAGGTAGCCAAAGGTCAAGCCATGCGAGAGTACTTGGGAGGGCGCATGCCTTGCACGTAAAGAGCCTTCGAAGAGTCATCGAATGATCATAATGAAAAATACATGGAGATTGAAGGCCGAGAAGGGGGTAATGGGACCGATCATTTGGACCGACTACTTAGGCACCTTGAGAAAAGTCTTAATGGAGATATTCGTGTTGATGTCCCCACTTTTGATTGCCACATGGACCCGAATTCATTTATTGATTGACTAGATACAATTGAGAAGGTCTTCGAGTATAAGAACATTAGGGAGTACAAGTGTGTGAAGATAGTGTCTACCAAATTACAAGGGCTCGCCAAGATGTGGTGGAACGATGTTGTTCGAGAGAGGGTCGACCATGGAAAATCCGCCATCTATCCGGGGTCCAAAATGCACAAACACTGGCGCACCGTCTTCTTTCCCAACTCTTATGAGCAAGATCTACATGCACGCATTCAGGGCCTGCACCAATCCTCCTCCTCCATTCATGATCACACTAAGAAATTATGCCTTCTTTGCGCTCACGCGACATTTAAGAAAAGAGAGGAGAAACGTATAGGCCACTATATTCACGGGTTGCAAGCCCATATTAAGCATGATCCAGGACTTCGAGACGTCCACACACTTCAATGTGCTATTAAGTATGCAACACGTGTACAGGAGTACCACTGACAATGGAAAGCTCCTCCCACTCATCAATCGACCGTGGGACCAACCAAGCCTAATGATCCCCCTCCGCCAACATATATCATCAAATGTTTAGAGTGTGGCTAATTAGGACATAGGGATTTCATGTGTCCAAAGAAGAAGAAGGCCTAAGTGGCAACCGATGTGGCAGTGGAATGTGAAGAAATAAGGGAACCACCTATAAAGCATCAAGCACTCATCACCCACATCATTGATCCGAATATGGATGGAGCCTCTTTGAGTTCAAGGTCGAATTCTTTCTATGGAGGAAAGGGTAATAGAAATCAAGTATAGGACACATTAGTCATTTAGTAAATGTTTGCTTTTATTTCCATCTTTAGCTTTATTGTATGTTTTCTCTGTCATTTTCCATTTTTAGTTGTAGTTATTAAATCTAAGTAAGGTGGAATTTGAAGAAAGTTGTAAGGGTGCGTTTCTAGGTCACATTTGATGCCGCTTATAACATTAGTGGGCCTAGGCCCATTTCCCATTTTAGGAATGATTCTAGAGTCCCTAGACCCTTACATTTCCCCCTAGAAATACCTTATTCCCCATGATGTAAGACATTGAATATATTCTTCTTTTCAAGTTTATTTTGTTTGTCTGTTTCTTTTTGGGTACCATTGGTCGTGTTTACGTCAAATTGTCTTTTGTCAGATTACACTTCATAAATTCTTGTTAGATCGATGATACATTGACTTCCTCGGTTCTTGATATAACTCCACAAGTTATAGTGACATGATAATAATTAGAGAGTTTGGGGGTTATTTGTAAATTTTGTATTTACTCTCTCAATGGCCCCCATCACGTCTATCTTATTTAATATATCTATTTTAGTAGTAGTAGTTAGATTATATTCCATTAAGGAATATTATCTTGTCTATTTTTAATGTTGCCCTAGTCTCTTGTCCTACATAATAACATGTAAGCTTCCGTTTTGGGGTTATTGAATACCATCGAGAGACTTCTACATTTTGTAAGTTTTATATATAGTAGTTTGTGTGGTCTGAATTATGCCAAATTAGATATACACCATATAAACTATCCATGATACTTTTCTACAAACCAGGTGAGAGTAAGGGAACTAGGACAAGAAGGGGAAGTTAACTTATAATTTAAAGATGTATTGGTATGGTTTCCTTCTATTAAGAATCATCATCAATATATACAATCATAACATTCTTTCTTATTTAAACATTAATTAGTTTTGCTTGCTAGATTTTTAATAGCCAAGATACACTTGTTTAGCTATGCGATCATGTGAGATGAAGTCCATGGTATATTAGAGGCATAATAGTGAGAAAAGTCCCTAGAGTATTGATCAAGGCACGAAATTTAGTTGCATAAAAAATGTGTGAACTGGAGAATATTGTAATAATGATTTACTTGAAGCAGGATTTCCAATAAAAAACAAGTCGATTTGAAGGCTTTTGTTTTCTATATTTCTTAATTGTAGTATGATTTGTCTATTGTCAAAATATTAATTTATTTTCGTACTGCTATATCCTCTTCTTCTAATGAAGATTTCTACTAAATGGGCATTCGATAAAATACACGTGTCCACACACATTAGGGTATGACCGTGTCGATGGCACAAAGATAATTGTCCCAATTACACTCGTGTTTCCAATATTTTTAATCTGTTTGACATGTCTGAATTGTCAAGTCTCACCGCAACTATTACCCAACGGAAGTAAGAAAATCTCCATAACCATTTTGATTAGTATTTCAAAGAAATGGTATAACATATTTTTTTTAATAACCCTGAACCTCCACGCGAACGAACCCATGCGAGTTAAATAGGGGGTGCATTGGTGCCAGAGTCACCCCAATACACGCCCCACTTCAAAGTCTGACCAGTATCCATTGGGGGGTTTTGACCTTGTGACCTATGTCCATTTCGAGTCTCCCCTTACCACTGGACCAAACCAGGTTGGATTGGTATAACATATTAATTATCCAAATAATCTTAGTTTGAATTATGTTACTTTCTCGTGTCACCGTTAATACAAATTATCATTTTTTCTTGCATTACTTTTATTACAAAAAACCACATGCGCTCACTATCCATGAAGAACATTCAAGTCCCCAAAAAAATTCACAATACAACTATTAAATTAAATTATTAATTTAAGACTGTTTAAGTTACAAAGGTTACAAAATTTCAAAGTCGTTGAATCTAAATAATGCAATATGAATTTACCTAACATAAGAAAGAGAATTTATAAACTGTCAACAAAACAACACAATTTTCTCAAACTAAAATTAATAGACACACAACCATACATGAGCTTAACCATACAATGAACCCACAAGAGTCAAGTTTGCTTTGATCATTACTCATTTAGGAGCATGGTAAATCATAGTACATTTACCATACGTGGACCCATCCATATAGTACTAAAATCGAACAAAACAGTCAATAGATTCACACACTTTAAACAATCAATAGATTCACACTATAATATCTGGCATTATGCAATTTAAAAAAAAAAGTGAATTCATGGAATTATTGCTTTCTAAAAAATAATTAAAGTAATTTTTTTTTGATAACGATACAAGCATGTCTCATCTAATTCTTTTTCTTTGTCTCTTTCATTTTTTAGCAAGACTTCAACGTTGCACTAACTTAATATCCTCAATGTGAACAAAATTTGGACTAACTTACAAATGCTATATAATTATAATACCTTTTTTCCCTTCCGCTCCAAGGAATATGCCTATAGAAATAAGACATATTACTAATGACATGCCTTCCATTTGATTCATTAACAAAAGGTTAGCTTGTCTAAATAACCTAATTATCTCACTGACATCAAAAGGGTACATAATCTAAAACAAAACTGCAAAGTAATCCATTGAATGAGTGAAATATTAATAAAAGGATTGTAGATAGAACTCAAACTCATATAGTTAGCCAAAAAATTAAAAGAAACCCTAAATATAAGGATGCAAACCAATTCATCTTGTTAATATGTCAAGAGATATCGAGATCGGTTTCAAAATTAATTAAAAATATGAAAATAGGGAGCACGGTGTCTATCTCTATAGAGAACATTACCAAACCTTGATTTCAAAATCTTAACTCAAAGGAGATAAATGAAAACAACCTTGAATCTAATACCAAAAAATCAAAAATTAACCCCCACCCCCCAAAAAATAATAATAATTCCACGAATCATGTAAATATCCCCCACAATTTGACATGTCGCTTTCTTCAACTATAGCTTTTCAATATAATTAACCACAACAATCTATAAAATCTGAAGAAATTTTCGGGTGACAAAAGCGAGCTATGGTTATATGAATATAAAGTAAAAAAAAACAGTTGATGCACCTTGTACACAATATCCATGTAAGCAAATCCATACTAATACAAAAAAAAACACAACTAAGTTTACCTCAATCCATTCTACGAGGGTGGGTAAGAGTAAATCAAAATTTATTTCCTTACATTTGCTTGCGATACAATGACACATAATATTCTCAAAGAGAAAATTAAATAATTGTTCCATTCTTATTCACAAATAAAAGCTCCAGAATCAAACAATTGGGCATTCTATCAATTTATCAAACAAGGCACTTACAAACTTACTTTAATTCTGTGCAAGGTTGTGAGGTTCACCAACAAGTACACATCAACAAATGAAACCGTGAAATAAATCTACCAACAAATTCTTAGTGAAATACATTATCTTCAACAAAACAATGACACACACAAAAATAAATTATTTGGGATGCGAACAATATTAGCATTACACGGAGATCAACTGTAATTTCATAGTAATACACATAAGATCAACTGTAATTTCACCATCGATTCGTTCGTGTGGAGATAATGGAGTGAGTTCTTAGAGTTTAAAGGTGAGGGTGATATAGGGTCGGAGAAGTTCATATTAAAGGGTAAATATATATATATATATTTTTATCTCAACCAGAATAAACCTCGTGATTAGTTTTCTATTTTTTTAAGAGGTCAACACTAATTTACTAAACACCCTCTCACCCATTGATTTTATCCAAACAAATATGAGCATTTATTTTATTTTTTACATTTTGGCTCTATTATTCAATACACATTTTGGGGTTAATTTCACCCTAAAAATATTTTTAAAACACCACATAAAATTTAAATACACATTTTACTAATAATACCCAAAAGTATTTTACCTTATTATTTAATCACAATATCTAAAATGTCCCTATATAACCAAAAATTACACACTCCAACCATTCTGAAAACACCACAAACAATACCACACTCCAAAACACCACAAAAATTAATATTTCAAACTCTTCACATCCCACCCAAAAAAAAATTCCACGGTTAAACCTAGCCATTTTTCACCTTCTACATTTGTGCCAAAAGTTAGGCTTGTGTTATTGTGGGGTTGTTTTAGTACAGAAAACAAGGTTGAAAGAGTCTACATTGCCATGGGTGAAGAAAAGAAAGTTAATATTGAAGTTTCTCAAAAGTTGGACATCCACTGCTCCTTTGATGATTTTGAGGTATTAAAACACCTCCACATGCTTTATAATATTTAAAACTATCTAAAAAAATGAAGCAAATAGTTAAAAAATGGATATATTGTACCTACGGTGATGCGCCGCCGTAGGTGATAGACTTTTTCGGTGGCACGTGGGCGTAAGTTCCTTGGCAAATGAATATTAATTCATGATTTAATGTAAAACGTATTATCTAGTCATACGAATGACTTAGATTGTGAATGATACGATGACGGTTGGGTCGCAACGTGGTTTTAGACAGTGTTGGGGATTAAATTATAACCTGAAACCATGGTGGCATATCACCGTGGTACACAAATTCACGGTTGGATTATACCGTTAATTATATTATAGCGGTTAGCTCACACCGTAGAATTTAGACATAGTTAGCAAGTAAAAATTATAACCTTAAACCACTATATCATATCACCATGGTACTCAAACTCATGGTTGGCTTAGACCGTGGGTGATATTATAACGGTTGGGTCACATCGTGGTATTTAGACCGTGCTGGAATAAATTGTGGGTGTCACACAACGATTTTCATGTGAACGTGTATCAATTATCACGGTTACATAGCATCATATATACTCTAGTATGGTATACTATAATCGTATAGTGGACATTTATGATTTACTCTCACCGTACTCATTGCCAAATCCTTTTTCATTTTTGCACTGTCAATTTTTGTCAACATCTCATACCAAATATATTCTCAATTGTTTTTATATTTCAAATAGATGACAAGGTCCTCGATGATTAATTTTGGCAAGATATAGAAAATATTGTTGTACCGAGTATTTTAACTAAACGTGCTTCACCTGAGATATTAAGCATGTGTGAACAATGCACAGTTGAGGAACTAAAGGCATCAACCATGGGAAAAATTTTGCACAATTTTTCTCAGACTTCACACTATCAATGGTAATAAATAATCATTTCCATTAATTGAGGTATTAAATGTATGACATAATTAGATGAGACGACCCTAACTTTTGATTGTATACTTTGATTAAATGTGGGAGTAGATGATGGCTTGGGTGCTAATGCAATTACGAAAGACCATACAATCAAATTAACTATTGACGAGGCATGTTTGATTTCTTTATATGTGACAATGCATGTTATACTTGTTCATATATAGTTGTAATTTTCATATATGTGTAATTTCAATTAACAATGCATGTTATACGTGTACAGATATTAGATGACCGTGACAAAATAATTTATTAGTGTCAACAAATCGGTCGCAGACTTCATACTGTTGTCATCGTCATGAAATCCGACAAGGCCAGTTTAGTTAGAAATGGAAAGGTGATATTGGGTTATGAGCTCAGTGAGCTTCATAGGAATAGGAAAGATGAGGGGTGGACAAAAAGATGAAGGTATGTTCTGGTACTTGAAAGTACAATTGTGCCTTTCGATTGAAAGGCATACTGAAAGGGGATGACTGTTCTGGGGGTGGAAGTTGTCTATGAGCTACACAACCACGAGGCATCTAAAACCCTTGTTGAACATCCTTATGTTGGGCGACATTCCCAAGAAGAGTGGATTATAGCAAGCGAGATGATTACCAACGGGGGTGGGCCAAAGGAAGTACTTCACACTTTGAAACAACAATCAAAATACACTTGTTCTTCAATTAGAACAATTTATAATACAAAGCACAAGATAAAAAATGTTGTGATGCAAGGGTGCACGACGATGCAACAATTGATGCATTTGTTTCTAGTTTGTGTAGGTTTAGAGAAATGGTTAGAGGAAAGTTTGAGAGAAAAAATAAAAAAAATGATGTTTAAATTTTTTTAGACTTATATATGATACCAAGTTATGTGGTGTTGGATTTTTAAGGTGTTTGAGAGAAATCAATAGCACTTATGTGGTGTTATTGAGAAAATGGTGAATAGGAGATATTTTCTAGTGGAATTATGAGGATCCTTTGTTTTATATAATATATATATATATATAAGAGGCAGGCTACTGTGCACACTAAGTTTGCACACTAAGTTTGCACATTAAGTTCTTAAAGTAGTAAAAAAAATATTTTTGAGTGCTGGCGCACACCAATTTTTTTATGTGATATTTTAACATTTCAACGGACTCACTTAAAAAAAAATTAGCTCAAAAAAACTTTTTTTGCTATTTTTAAAAAATCGGTCAAACTTTCGCAGTTTTTAAAGGGCTTAAAAGCATAGAAAGTTTGACCGATTTTTTAAAACTAGCAAAAAAAAATTTTTTTAGCTGATTTTTTTTATATGGGTTCTTTGAAATGTTTAAATATCACACAAAAAAAATCGACTCAAAAATATTTTTTTTACTACTTTAAAAACTTAATGTGCAAACTTCATGTGCAAACTTAGTGTGCACAGTAGCCTGCCTCATATATATATATATATATATGACATCTTCTTTCCTTTGATTTTCTTCAAAACTAGGTACCTCAGTCCCTCGCACGAAAATTGGGGGAAGAGTGATTTTTTTCGATTTGGCATGAAGGAATTGTTCCATTCTTATTCACAAAGAAAAGCTTCAGAATCACACTATTGGGCATTTTATCAATTTATCAAATAGGGCACTTACAAATTTACTTCAATTATGTGCAAGGTTGTGAGGTTCACCAACAAGTACACATCAACAGATGAAACCCTAAAAGAAATCTACCAACAAATTCTTAGTGAAATACATTATCTTCAACAAAACAATGACACACAAAAATAAACAATTTGGGATGCGAACAATATTAGCATTACACGAAGATCAATTGTAATTTCATAGTGATCCACATAAGATCAACTATAATTTCATATTGCAATCATTGTAATTTATAAAGAAAATCACATATCTATAAAGCCATAGAAAATATTAAAACCCTCAAATGATTCAGTTGCTTTAAATGAGGGTACCTGCCTAAGAGAGAGGCAAACGATATCGTCATTGCTTATGATAGAGAGGTGTGAGAGTGACGGAGGAAGACGTGAGAGAGAGGATGGGTTTGATGGGTATGCTGAGAGAATGGGTATGGCTCGCCATCGATTCGTGTGGAGATAATGGAGTGAGTTCTTAGAGTTTGGAGGTAAGGGAGATAGGGGGTCAGAGAAAGAGGTATAATGGGGTTCATATTAAAGGGTAAATAAAGCCGGTTTGGTTCAATACGCAGAAAATTTGATTTAAACGATGTTTTTAAATAAGTTTTAAAATTTAGTTTTTTCGTTTATATTTATTAGTGTGTGTTTGTTAAAGTTATTTTTTAAATACAGTTTTTTGAAAATTTGATAAAATTGACAATCATGTATATTCTCAAAAGCGAGCTATGGTTATATGAATTGAAAGTAAAAAAAATAGTTGATGCACCTTGTACATAATATCTATGTAAGAAAATACATAGTAATACAAAAAAAAACACAACTAAGTTTACCTCAATCCATTCTACGAGGGTGGGTAAGAGTAAATCAAAATTTATTTCCTTACATTTTCTTGTGATACAATGATACATAATATTCTCAAAGAGAAAATTGAAGGAATTGTTCCATTTTTATTCACAAAGAAAAAATTAAGAATCACACGATTGGGTATTTTATCAATTTATCAAATAGGGCACTTACAAATTTACTTCAATTCCATGCAAGGTTGTGAGATTCACCAACAAGTACACATCAACAGATGAAACCCTGAAAGAAATCTACCAACAAATTCTTAGAGAAATACATTATCTTCAACAAAACAATGACACACACAAAAATAAATGATTTGGGATGCAAACAATACTAGGATTACACGGATATCAACTGTAATTTCATAGTAATCTACATAAGATCAAGTGTAATTTCATATTGCAATCATTGTAATTTATAAAGAAAACCCCATATCTATAAAGCCATAGAAAATGTTAAAACCCTCAAATGATTCAGTTGCTTTGAATGAGGGTACTTGCCCAAGAGAGAGGCAAACGATATCGTCATCGCTTATGATAGAGAGGCGTGAGAGTGACGGAGGAAGGCGTGAGAGAGAGAGGATGGGTTTAATGGGTATGTGTAATACCCCGTAATTTTATTGATTTTTATTTAAAGGATTAATTGAATTATATGAGAATTAATTGGGAATTAATCCGGATATAAATACTAGCGAGATGTGAGTTGGTAATTGATTACGATATTAAAATTGAATATTTCTGAGTACATATGGTAATATATGAGTATTGAAAATATTAAAGTTGTCGCGAGGATAAAATACGACAAATTGGAAACTTAAGTTAGGACGCACGTGTCAGTCGCACCGGGAATGAATTTAATTAGATTAAAAAGTAATTTACATTTTTATCAACCTAATGATTATTTTGAGTGCGCCAATGTGCCCGGAAGGGTCGAAATAGTCAGAAAACACTAGCCAGGGGTTTAGTTTGGCTCCCGGGGTATTTTTAGGTCAAACCGGCAACCTAGAAGGGTAGTTTGGTAATTTTAAAAATAAGGGAATTAAAACGCACGAATTTGAGAGTTTATATTTATATATTTATAGATGCCACTAAGGCCATTAGCACCCAAACGCATTAGAAGTGGGCTACGGGAGTTAGAGAGGAGTTATCATAGGGTTCCAAACCAAAAACACCCACCACCGTCATTTTTGAAAGAGATTGTGACCATAAAGAGGGAAGAATCAACCTTGAAACACCGGAAACACATCCTAAGAACAAATCTAAGGCAAGTGATTTGATATTTTTAAGTGCATTGAATATTTCTTCCATGTTTAGTGCAGGAACTGTTTTGTCTTGAAAGTTTTGAGGAAAACATAATGAAATTGTTGTGGAAACTCTAATGTTGGGTTAGGAATTGCATGTAGAATGACTATGGACGAATTTAGTATCCAAAAAACTTAAATATGATGATTTAAAAATGGATTTATGATGAGTAATTAGGCATAATAAAATTTTGGGTTCATGTTCACAGGGTTTGGGTTAAAATTTGGGGATTAATGATAATTACATGTTGATTTGGAGGATTTGACCCCAAAAATATGTTAAGAAACGAGCTATGAGTATTTAGAGAAGTTTAAGAACATTAAAATGCTATTGGGATGATCTTAGGATGAATTTAGAGAAGCGAAAAATTGAGAAAAACGAATTGGGAATTTTTCTGGGCGTATTCTGCCATCTCGTTAGAAGACCTGCCCAGGTCGTTCGAACGACCTCGTTTGAATGAGACTTATAATGAGATTACCCCTTTGTAATACCCCATATTTTTATTCTATATTAATTTGGGGATTTATTAAATTTAATGTGAATTAATTATTTAATATAAATTCAGAAATTAATTATGTTATAATTATTAACGTGATGAGAGTTAGTAATTATGGGAAATTTGTTGAATATTACTAATGAGCAAAGTAATATATAATATTGGTTATATTAAATGTCACGAGTGAATAAAATGATAATTTTTGAAATTTAAGTCGGGACGCGCCCATGTCGCGTCGGGACTAAATATTGATGAATAAAATTAATTATATTATAATTCACTCGTATGGTCGTTTTGAGTGCACAAACGCGTCCGGAAGGGTCGAAATAGTCAAAAAAGTGTACCCGGGGGTTTAGTTTAGGTCTCGGGGAGTTTTTAGGCTTAATTAGTACCCCGGGAGGGCATTTTGGACATTTTATATTTTTGGGTAATTAAACCCACGAAAATTCAAGGGACATATCAGATGTCTATGGTTGTCTTCTAGGGTTAGAACAACCAAAGACAAGTGACGGCCATAGGAGAGGGAATGAGAGATCTTCCAAAGCAATCCAAGGCCCAAAATCCATCCATTTGCACCGCCACCACCACCAATGCGTAGATCACACGATGGGGAACGCAACCTCACCAAATTCGTCACCAAACCAGAACGTCGAAAACCCCATGCAAGTGTTTATCTTGCTTATTTCATTAATCCATCACGCATGTTAGTCTAGGGATGATTAGGATGAGTTTTATGAAAGAAAACCCAAAAATTGAGATAGGAATTCGCATGTAGTATTGATTTATATGCTATTCTGGAAACCCTTTCACATGTAGAGGATTAAACCACGAAATTTTGATGTTTTAGAAGAAGGAAATTATGGGAAAGATTGATTAGAACCATGTTAAAGAGATTTCTAGGGTTCTTGAGTTTTACATGAATTTTTGGCTTGTTAATCCATGATTATTAATGGAAATTTGCATGCTTTACGTAAAAGATGTATGGAATGGATTTATATAATTGGTTGTATAAATTTCTGGACGTTTGGGTATGGAAAGATTGGATTTGGGTGGAGTTATGTGAGAAAACCCATAACTGGTAGCTGCAGAATTCGCCATACCTGCTTGATCGATCGATCGAGCCAAGAGCTTCGATCGATCGAAGGTTCGATCGATCGAGCCCCAGACCTCGATCGATCGACCCCTCCTGGCAGACTCATATTTTCCCTTCTTAAAATTGTAGAATTCCATTTAATGAGAAATAATTCTTGGACACCATTATTAAAATGTTTTGGGAGATAAGATGACCAGTAGGATTTATTAATCAATTAAGAGACCTTTAATGTAAGGCGAAACCCGTATTTTTTGAGTGTTTATACCTAAGGAACGATGGAATTTTGTATTAAAGGGAGAGATTACGTAAAATGGTTACGATGGAAAATAGATGAATACCTACTGAACTTTTATACTTGTGAGGATAAAGTCCATGAGTGTCACGTAGTAAGTTGGAATAATACCTCGAAATAAGGTTAGAGACGAACCGTTATACGTGATAATTAATAATGAGATATGAGGATAAATGTCGTAACTATGGGATTTGAGATGTACCTAAAATTGATATGGTAATACTAGTATAGTTATATGATTGTGTATGCATATACTGTCTATGTGTTAAAATCGTGCCCGCGCTACTTGCTATCCCTGAGGTTACCACGCTGGGACAGTCTTATCTCGATGGGACCTTTATGGGGGATATTGACTTATACCCTAAAAGATAGATATCTTTGGTACAGGCTATCGAATAGATAGTTCAGACGGTCCTAAGAGATGTGGGGGGCATGTGCTATCCTCTTAGAGACTTGGAATCTATGCTTCGCCTCAATAATGTTTGCGTATGTGTTAATACAGTTCGAGAGTGATTCCGAACTTGTATTTCCCTTAGTACGAGAGATACGGGGATTGGATAGCAGAGTATGCACGCACCATAATTTTTTATGTGGGGTGCTGTTAGAATATATATATATTATATGAGTATTTAATATATATATGAATTTCTAAAATTTGGAACTGTTTACTGTGTTATGGCAAGTAAGAAATGAATCTTGACTTTAAATTGGAAATACTTGTTTGAAAAGTATAATATGACACTGGAAAACTTTATTAATAAATAAAGTTAAAATGAGATCTTTGTTACTAAATGAAATTATCCTTTTAAACCATTATGTTGTTCAGTTTTAAATCTTATGAGTAACCTAAGATAACTTAAATCATTGGGAAGATTAGTGCGATATATGATAAGATAAATCGTTGGGAAGGTTAGTGCGATACGTGTGCACATTAGAAGAGAGGTGAGAATTTCTCAAGAGAGTGTTGCACTAATATGTTGTTGCATTGGCCTATAAACAATTTAAATACTTGCTAAATGAATTTTAAATCATATACACTATCGGGCTCTGACCCGTTTCTATTTCTCTTTCTCTCTTGTATATATATGTATATATTACAGGTGCCCAGCCACAGGGGCGTCTTGCTTAGGATCTCTTGGAAGGAACGTGTTGCAGCTTAGGTGGGAGTTACAGGCCTCTTGCTTAGACGACTTCATCTATTTGACTCCACTCATAGCATATTCTTTTAGTGGGGCATGTGTCGCCCTTTCCATTATTCAGTTGTTTATTTAGACTTTTGTGATTCAGTTATTTCTATTATTGTCACTTTGGGATTTATTACTGTTTGGATGTTTTACTTTAAGTTTTAATGTTGGGATTTAGTTGTTGAATGTTTAAATGATTTGGATTATATGTTCTAGGGTTATTGTGGTGTGATTTGTTATATATTAAATTGTTGTAAATAATTAAAACTTGTTTTCAAAATAAAATTTGGAAAGAAATGTTTAATAATGGTTTTAACACTTAGCTTAATTAATTAGGGTGTTTAAACAGGAAAAGTTATTTTTACGACAGTGATGCTAAGAATGAACCAACTGTTCACCTTGATTTTAATTTAATAAAGGAGTGATCGCCCGGTATTTAATTAGGCGGGGTGTCACACCCTTCTAACCAGTTGGTCTTTCATTCGAAGCCATTCGTTCGAACGACACCCATTCTAACGACCTCGTTCAAACGAGGTTTCTAACGAGTTGACAGAATGCCTTTTTAGGCTTGATTTTATTTAAAACTTCTAGTAGACTTATATAATTGAGTGTTAATCTTCCCATGTTGACCAGTGAGTATATTTGTGAGAATTGAGTACGTTGAGGATTAAAACTTAGAATTTAGTAGTAACCCGGACGATATCAATGGGCAAGGATATAAGTAACTAAAATTTCGACGTGAGAAGAGTTGATAACCTTAACGTATATAAATCGGGGACTTGTAAACGTGTAACATTAAATGACGGTATAGGAATGAGAAATATACCTCTATTAATATTACGGGATGCCAAAGATGTGTGAATTCTTGGTATATGTAGTTATTTGTGTATAACATACCTACCATACATGCTATCAAGGGAGGTCGACGTTCGATCAGGGCCATCTAATCTTTGTGTGCCTACGAGGGGGATTTAGATTGGTACCTCCAGGACATAGGTTAGAGAAGGACTTATTGAGAAGTTAATAAGTCTGCTGATCATGGGAGCGTAGGTATGTGCGTGACCCATGTGATGTGAACTATGTTTGCCTCCATTATGTGTGATTGTTGATTATTGAAAACGATTCCTGAGAGATTCGGAATACGTGGTCCTTATGTACGTGATGTACCGGGATTGGATAACAGAGTCTGTGTGCACCGCAGCTTAGTCTCGGGGTGCAAGTATTGTATATTTATGATGAGAATAATATACTGCTAATTGAAATGAAATTTCATGAATAAATGTAAGTGTGAATAATAGCAACATTTTAGTAGAGTTAAAAATGGAAAATCTCTAGTGATTAGTATGACTAATATGGGGACTAAGAAGAAAAGTAAAACTCTCTCTTTAAATTAAGGTGCCGGATAATAAATTGTGAATCGTACAGTAATGTTAGATGGTGTATTGGACTAGTTAGATATGGGAATATCTAGAATGGGTACGGGTACGATAGGACTGCGCAATTAGTTGAGAGGTGAGGAACTCATGTGAGTGCACGCACTATCATGTACTTTATATTCACTGTTTAATTATATTAAACACTTGTTGTATTTTAAACTGTTTTTCACAATCGGGCTCTGACCCGTTTTCTTTCAAATCTATTTTTGTAAAAACCTTTTTAGGTGCCCGGCCACAAGGACACCAAGCATAGGAGTTTTATTCCCGCGACGTGCTGTAGCTGCTGTGGAAGTTACAGGACCTCGATAGTAGATGCCTCCACTTTATATCTTGACTCTACTTCAGATTTATTCATCTGTAGGGCATGTCGCCCCTTTCCTTTAAGAGACATCTTATTTACTCAATTTTTATTTTATATTTTGGGTTGTAATTAAATTAATGATTCAGGCTTGTATTTGTTTATTTTAGTATTCGGATTTTTGTAAGGTGTATTCCTCCAGATTCAGTTTATTACGTCGTTATTTTATTGTGACTGTGATGTGGTGGTATCATTAATTCATAATTTAATTTGGTTGTATGTAAATATAATTCAATTAAAATTGACAACTCACTTTTTAAATATTAGGTAGCTAGTAATTGTTAAAACGTTTTCGATAGTGATGCTACGAACTGAACCAACTTGACATTTTGAGTTAATTTCAATAAAGGAGTAGCCACCCGGTATTTAATTAGTCGGGGTGTCACAGGTGGTATCAGAGCATCAGGTTCTGGTGTCCTTAGGATCTGCACGGCTTGTTATGTTTCCGCATAGTTTCTTTGATATAGAGCCCTATATTTTAGGATTGTTGTACTCTTTTTTGTATGTTTCTCTCTTAGGCTATTTTGAGATAGTAACTGCGAACTTATAAGACTTTACTCTCATTTTAGATGCCTCCACGACATGCACAGAGAGTTCCCAGGGATGCTCAGCCCGAGCCACAACCTGCACCAGTTCAGGGCACCATGAATGCCGCAGAGGTTGCGGCTATTATAGCCCAAGCGGTAAGTGCCGCCCTCGCAGTTGTACAGCAGGCACCACCTCAGGCGCTGGCAGTAGCACCAGTTCAGGATCATGCATTCCCTTCTGCTTGGGAACGTGTTCGGGATGCTTTTCAGAAAGCACACCCTCCGGAGTTTGCAGGTAGCTCCGATGTCGTTGTGTCCAGCCAGTGGAAGAAGGACATTCAAAGACATTTGAGGATGTATGAGTGCACGGAGGTACAGAAACAAATACTGGTTACTTTTAAGATAGTAGGATCAACATTACAGTGGTGGGAGTCCATTACCACCCCGAAGGAGAGAGATTTCCTTTCTATATAGGAGTTTTGGGTGCGGTTCGACCGCAAGTATTATCCGTTAGTCGTTCACACTGAAATGAGGAGGAAGTTGATGAACCTCAAGGAGGAGGGGAAGATCGTGGCCGAGTATGAGGCTGAGTTCACAAACTGTTGAACATCATTCCTGATGAGATTCCAACCGAGGAGAAGAAGATTCAGAAGTTCATGGATGGATTTACTTGGAGGATCCATCAGCACTTGTTGGAAAATATCTTGTTGGCCATTTATTCTGATGTGGTTAACACGACACTACTTCACTGCGAGGACCACCGCTTTCACATGTCAGAGAGTAAACGATCAGGAGAGTCCGGACATCAGGGCAGGACAGGGGGAAATGGTGCCAGCGAGGTACAATCTGCTCAAGGTCAGCATAGGCAGGGAGATCAGGGTTCCCAGCAAGGGGATTTTAAGAGGTTCAGAACTGGGGGTTTCAAAAATGGTCAGGGAGGTTTTCATCAGGGTCAGCACGGCCCACAGGGATATCACGGCCAACATGGCCAACAATAACAGTTTCATCAGGGCCAGAACGGCCAGGGGAGGAATGGCAACGGCCACCAGGGCCGTGGGCAGCAGGGTCAAAGAGGGGGGAACTTTTCGGGGAAATATTTCATTTATGGCAAGATTGGCCACAAGCGCCAGGAGTGTCCTGATAGGGACAGGGCCCCACAACAGCAGCAACAGGGTGCTCGACATGAGCCCTAGAGACCTATGTTTCCCACCACCCTCCCAGCACCACCGGAGATGCCAACTTTTCCACCCATCCCCAGTCCCAGTCCAGCAGGGATAGCTTCAGTACGGGCAAGTTTATCAACTCCAGCATGCCGCAGTCCCATAGGATCCACCTGCTATTGAGGGTATGTTTTCTATTCAGGGGACTATGGGGCGTATTTTATTTGATACGGGGGCCACACATTGTTTCCTTGCAATGATATTTGCATGCACTTTGGGGTTGTTAGACACTGCAGAGAGCACGGTTACTTGCATAGATTCACCGTTGAGTAGGGGTTTCGTGATTTCCCTTATTTGTAGAGGTGTGGGTATATAGATAGGGAAATTTACATTACCCGCTAATATGCTAGTATTAGAGATGATTGAGTACGATGTGATTGTCGGTATGGATTGTCTAGTTGCGTACCGAGCCATGATTGATTATTTTAGTAGGAGTATTATTTTTTCCATTCCCGGGCAGGAAATGTTTTTAGTGGCGATGCCTCGCCCCGAGGGAGGATCATCCACACGTATTACATAGAGGAGGAGACCTCTAAGGAAGTGGTAATACCACTTGATTCGATTCCCGTTGTTAGTGAGTTCGCTGATGTATTTCAGGATATACCTGGATTACCTCCTAGTAGAGAGATAGATTTTGTTATCGATTTGACACCGGCAATTGCCCGCGCACCGTACCGTATGGCTCCAGCGGAGATGAGAGAGCTAAGGGATCAGATAGAGCAGTTGTTGGGTCAGAAGTTTGTTCGAAGGAGTACTTCATCGTGGGGTTCCCCTGTGTTGTTCGTAAAGAAGAGGGATGGATCATTGAGATTATGTGTAGATTACCGGGAGTTGAATAAAGTCACGATACGGAATAAGTATCCGTTGCCCCGAATCGTTGACTTATTCGACCAGTTGAGAGGAGCTTCCTTCTTCTCAAATATTGATTTGCGATCGGGATACCATCAGTTGCGTATTAGGGAACAGGACGTCTCGAAGACTGCTTTCTTGACGAGATATGGTTCCTACAAATTTCGGGTTATGCCTTTTGGCTTGACCAATGCTCCAGCCGTGTTTATGGACTTGATGAATAGGATGTTCAGAGAGTTCCTAGACCAGTTCGTCATCGTCTTTATTGATGACATCCTGGTTTACTCCCAGACAGAAGAGGAGCATGCCGAGCATTTGAGGCAGGTTTTGCAGACGCTACGTCAGAACGAGCTTTATGCAAAGTACGAAAAATATGGATTTTGGATGAAGGAGGTTAAGTATTTGGGGCATATCATTTCAGACCGGGGGATATTTGTTGATCCGGGGAAGGTATCCGCAGTGAGAGAGTGGGGACAACCCACAATGCCAACTGAGATCCATAGTTTCTTGGGCCTAGCAGGATACTACATAAGGTTTATTCAGGGTTTCTCAAAGATAGTGGGTCCTTTGACACACCTGACTCACAAAGGTGTGCCATTCATCTGAAGCGATGCCTGTCAGTTGGCATTTGATGAGTTGAAGGACAAGTTGACCTCAGCACCTGTGTTAGCATTGCCCAGACCAGGAGTTGAGTATCTAGTCTACACCGATGCGTCCTTATAAGTACTTGGAGGTGTGCTGCAATAGGAGAGTCAGGCTATAGCTTATGCTTCCCATAATATTAAGACTCACGACAAGAATTACCCCACCCATGACTTGGAGTTAATGGCAGTCATATTCGCTCTTCGAATTTGGAGAAACTATCTCCTGGGGGAGAAATTTTGGTTGTTCATAGACAACAAGTCCCTACAATACCTCTTCACACAGAATGAACTGAATATGCGTCAACGTCGGTGGCTTGAGTTTGTGAAGGATTATCAGTTCGATATCCAATATCACCCAGGGAAGGCTAACGTGGTAGTAGACGCGTTAAGCCGTAGGCCAGTAGATGAGGTGGCCGAGGTGTGGAAAACTAAGTGAAAGGAGTTGGGACACCAGGATGCAGTGGCCCGATCATTCATGTCTATGAGGACTGTTACACCTCAGATTGTTACGAGAGTGATAAAGGCACATGCAAATGACTCGTTCTGTCAGGAGAAGATAGTTCCATTACTAGTAGAGGGAGCCGAGTCCTATACCATTAGCTTAGATGGGGGATTACGCTTCAATGGGATACTGGTCGTTCCGAAAGGGGAAGACTTGCGATAGGAGGTAATTACAGAGTCGCACGGCTCACGGTTCGTGGTACACCCTGGTCGGGATAAGATGTACCAAGACATGAGACGACAGTACTGGTGGAGCGGGATGAAGAGAGATATCACCGTGTTCGTATATAAATACGCCACTTGCCATCTAGTAAAGATGGACCATCAGAAACCGACAGGACTTCTACAGCCGTTAGAGGTTCCGATGTGGGTATGGTAGAGCATATCCATGGACTTTATCACGGGGTTACCTACGTCACAGAGAGGTCACGAATCCATATGGGTAATTGTGGATAGGTTGACAAAAGTTGCTCATTTTCTGCCTGTGAGGACAAATTACACTACAGGACAGTATGCCCAGATTTTTATTGCGGAGATAGTGAGACTTCACGGCGTGCCTCTAAATATCGTGTCTGATCGAGACAAGATATTTATTACACGATTTTGGGAGAGTTTCCAGGAGGCTATGGGTACGGAGTTGCCGTTGAGTAAGGAATATCACCCGCAGACTGATGGGCAAACAGAGCGGACAAATCAGATGTTGGAGGACATGTTGCGTATGTGCATCCTAGACTTTGGAGGTGGTTGGGAGCAGTACCTTCCACTAGTGGAGTTCGCTTATAATAACTCCTACCAGTTCACCATTGGCATGGATCCATTTGAGGCACTGTATGGTAGACCTTGTCGTTCCCCAACATATTGGTTAGAGGTGGGGGATAACAAACTCCTTGGGCCGAAAGTGATTCAGGATACTTCGGCAAGGATAGGGATGATACGGAGCCGTATTCGGGTAGCTCAGGACCGGCAGAAGAGCTATGCTAATGCCAAGAGGTTCTTCAGAGAATTCAAGGTGGGGGACCAGGTGTTACTCAGAGTATCTCGTATGAAGGGGATTATGCATTTTGGGAAGAAGGGGAAACTGGCACGAATATATGTGGGGCCATTTTCTATTATCGAGTGAATTAGGCTAGTTGTGTATAGACTTGGGTTACCGGAGCACTTGCATAGGATTCATGATGTGTTCCATATTTCCTCGCTAAGGAAATATCTTAGGGATGATTTGGCCCATACTCACATTGCTTTAGAGGACATTGATCTTCAGCCTGATAGTTCCTACGAGGAGGGGCCGATTGCTATTTTGGACCAAAGCGAGCGGAAACTGAGGTCAAAGATAGTACCGTTAGTACGTGTTTAGTGGCGGCATCATAATGCCAAGGAGTCCACATGGGAGCGCGAGGATGAGATGCGCGAGCATTATCCGGATTTATTTCTACCAGGTACTCTTTAGTTCCGAATTTTGGGACAAAATTCTGTTATTAGGGGGGAAGTATGTAATACCCCGTAATTTTATTGATTTTTATTTAAGGGATTAATTGAATTATATGAGAATTAATTGGGAATTAATACGGATATAAATACTAGCGAGATGTGAGTTGGTATTTGATTAAAATATTAAAATTGAATATTTCTGAGTACATATGGTAATATATGAGTATTGAAAATATTAAAGTTGTCGCGAGGCTGAAATACGACAAATTGGAAACTTAAGTTGGGACGCGCGTGTCCATCGTGTCAGGAATCAATTTAATTAGATTAAAAAGTAATTTACATTTTATCAACCGAATGATCATTTTGAGTGCACCAACGTGCCCGAAAGGGTCGAAATAGTCAGAAAACACTAGCCGGGGGTTTAGTTTGGGTCCCGGGGCATTTTTAGGCCAAACCGACAACCTAGAAGGATAGTTTGGTAATTTTAAAAATAAGGGAATTAAAACCCACGAATTTTAGAGTTTATATTTACATTTTTATAGAGGCCACTAAGGCCATTACCAGCCAAAAGCATTAGAAGTAGGCTACGGGAGTTAAAGAGGAGTTATCATAGGGTTCCAAACCAAAAACACCCACCACCATCATTTTTGAAAGAGATTGTGACCATAAAGAGGTAAGAATCAACCTTAAAACACCGGCAACACATCCGAAGAACAAATATGAGGAAAGTGATTTGATATTTTTAAGTGCATTGAATATTTCTTCTATGTTTAGTGTAGCAACTGCTTTGTCTTGAAAGTTTTAAGGAAAACATAATGAAATTATTGTGGAAACTCTAATGCTGGGTTAGGAATTGCATGTAGAATGACTATGGACGAATTTAGTATCCAAAAAACTTAAATATGATGATTTAAAAACGGATTTATGATGAGTAATTAGGCATAATAAAATTATGGGTTCATGTTCATAGGGTTTGGGGTAAAATTTGGGGATTAATGATACTTACATGTTGATTTGGAGGATTTGACCCCAAAAATATGTTAAGAAACAACCTAAGAGGATTTAGAGAAGTTTAAGAACATTAAAATGCTATTGGGATGATCTTAGGATGAATTTAGAGAAGAGAAAAATTGAGAAAAATGAATTGGGAATTTTCTGGGCGTATTCTGCCATCTCGTTAGAAGACCTGCCCAGGTCGTTCGAACGACCACGTTCGAACGAGACTTCTAACGAGATGACAGTACACCTTCTAACCAGTTGGTAGTTCATTCGAAGTCATTCGTTTGAACGACACTCGTTCGAACGACCTCGTTCGAACAAGGTTTCCAACGAGTTGACAGAATGCCTTTTTAGGCCTGATTTTATTTAAAACTTCTAGTAGACTTATATAATTGAGTGTTAATCTTCCCATGTTGACCAGTGAGTATAGTTGTGAGAATTGAGTACGTTGAGGATTAAAACTTAGAATTTAGTAGTAACCCGGACGACATCTATGGGCTAGGGTATAAGTAACTAAAATTTCGACGTGAGAAGAGTTGATAACCTTAACGTATATAGATTGGGGACATGTAAACGTGTAACATTAAATGACGGTATAGGAATGAGAAATATACCTATATTAATATTATGGGATAATAAATATGTGTGAATGCTTGGTATATGTAGTTATTTGTGGATAACATACCTACCATACTTGCTATTAAGGGAGGTCGGCTTTCGATCAGGGCCATCTAATCTTTGTGTTCCTATGGGGGGATTTAGATTGGTACCTCGAGGACATAGGTCAGAGAAGGACTTATTAAGAAGTTAATAAGTCTGCTGATCATGGGAGCGTAGGTATGTGCATGACCCATGTGATGTGAATTATGTTCGCCTCCATTATGTGTGATTGTTGTTTATTGAAAACGATTCCTGAGAGATTCGGAATACGTGGTCCTTATGTACGTGATGTACCGGGATTGGATAGCAGAGTATTGTGCACCACAGCTTAGTCTCGGGGTGCCAGTATTGTATATTTATGTTGAGAATAATATACTGCTAATTGAAATGAAATGTCATGAATAAATGTAAGTGTGAATAATAACAACATTTTAGTAGAGTTAAAAATGGAAAATCTCTAGTGATTAGCATGACTAATATGGGAACTAAGAAGAAAAGTAAAACTTTCTGTTTAAATTAAGGTGACGAATAATAAATCGTGAATTATACAGTAATGTTAGATTGTGTATTGGACTAGTTAGATATGGGAATATCTAGAATGGGTACGGGTACGATAGGAGTGCCCAATTAGTTGAGAGGTGAGAAAGTCATGTGAGTGCACGCACTATCATGTACTTTATATTCACTGTTTAATAATATTAAACACTTGCTGTATTTTAAACTGTTTTTCACAATCGGGATCTGACCCGTTTTCTTTCAAATCTATTTTTATAAAAACCTTTTTAGGTGCCCAGCCACAAGGACACCAAGCATATGAGTTCTATTCCCGCGACGTGCTGTCGCTGCTGTGGAAGTTACAGGACCTCGATAGTAGACGCCTGCACTTTATATCTTGACTCTACTTCAGATTTATTCATGTGTAGGGCATGTCGCCCCTTTCCTTTCAGAGACATCTTATTTACTCAATTTTTATTTTATATTTTAGGTTGTAATTAAATAATGATTCAGGCTTGTATTAATTTATTTCAGTATTCTGATTGTTGTAAGGTGTATTCCTCCAGATTCAGTTTATTACGTCGTTATTTTATTGTGACTGTGATGTGGTGGTATCAGTAATTCATAATTTAATTTGGTTGTATGTAAATCGAATTCAATTAAAATTGACAACTCACTTTTTAAATATTAGTTGGCTAGTAATTGTTAAAACGTTTTCGACAGTGATGCTACGAACTGAACCAACTTGACATTTTGAATTAATTTGAATAAAGGAGTAGCTACCCGGTATTTAATTAGTCGGGGTGTCACAGTATGTTGAGAGAGGAGAGAGAATGGGTATGGCTCACCATCGTGTGGAGACAGTGGAGTGAGTGAGAGTTTGGAGAGGTAAAAGCGATATGGGGTCGAAGAAAGGGCTATAAATGGGGTTCATATTAATGTAAGGCATTATTATATTTAAGTCCCATTTGTCAGGTCAACATAAATATAAATCCCATTGAATTTTCAACAATCATATAGGTCCTATTCCAACTTTTTAGGGATTTTTTTCACAATTTTACCCTTTTATAACTAATCATCCGTAACTTCCTTTAGGCCTAGTCTGCGAGTTTTGGAGAGAAAAGAAAAGAAAGGAAAGTTTTATTAAGAGAGAAGAGAAAAGAAAAAAAAGGAAAATGACTTTCTTTCCTCTGTTTGTGAGTTCACGAGAGAAAAGAAAGTTACTTTATTTCCTCCTTGTTTGTGAGTTGAGAAGAAAGGAAAGGAAAAAAAGAAAAAATACATTTATACCCTTATAACTAAAAAGGCATGTTATAATATTTTAAAGAAGATAATACGATAGTAATTAATAATACATACCAAAACAATAATGGATTATATGTCTCGATAAAAAAAGACCATAATAAAATGTCTCAAACCATATTAATAAATCTTAAACATAGTCCAAAAAATGACACTAAATTATTCATTAAGAAAGATATCTCGAAAACATAAACTTCATAATGCATCACGGTGCATCATTCGGAAATGGTAATTTGTAACATTAATTCATCTCGTACTCTTTGTCCTTCGGTCAATGAACCCCATATATGTCAATCTCTACGAAGTCTTCGATGTGCAATATAATTAATTATTTGATACAAAACTTCAACTCCAACTAATTGTCTACTTCTCACCAACATGATGAGTTCATTTGTTTTCTCATTATCTTCATTATCCATCTAGTAAATAGGAAAAGATTACTTAAAAAAATAAAACTTTCATTATGCTAATTAATATAACAAACAAGTAAAAATTATATATATATATATATATATATATATATATATATAGAGAGAGAGAGAGAGAGAGAGAGAGAGAGAGGATCTGATGAGGTTCCTCAGTTTGAGGTTCATGAATGAGGTCCATTTTTTTAAAATAGTAAAAAAAATATTTTAGGACTGATTTTTTTATGGTTTTTAAACATTTCAGTAACGCTATGTAAAAAAAATCAGCCCAAAATGAATTTTTTTACTATTTTAAAAAAATCGGTCAAACTTTGTCAGTTTTTAACAGCTTGAAAACAACTTAAAAACTGACACAGTTTGACCGATTTTTTTAAAATAGCAAAACAATTCATTTTGACCTGATTATTTTTTTATGGTCGTACTGGAATGTTTAAAAACCATAAAAAAAATCAATCCAATTTTTTTTCTATTTTAAAAAAATGGACCTCATTCAGGAACCTCAAAGTAGGACCACACTTGATCCTTTCCCTATATATATATATCGTGGCACGCTCCTGTGCACACTAAGTTTGCATAGTGCTAGCGCACACCAATTTTTTTAAAGAATTAAAAAAATTGAGTTTATTTTTGTTATGTGATATTTAAACATTTCAACGGACCCATGTAAAAAAAATCAGCTCAAAAAAACTTTTTTTACTATTTTTAAAAAATCGGTCAAACTTTTGCAACTTTTAAAAGTGCTTAAAAGTAGCAAAAGTTTGACCAATTTTTTAAAAATAGTTAAAAATGTTTTTTTTAGCTGAATTTTTTTACATGGGTCCATTGAAATGTTTAAATATTACACAAAGAAAATCAACTCAATTTTTTTTTACTATTTTAAAACAATGATGTGCAAACTTAGTAAGCGCATGAGTCTGCCTCTATATATATTTTTTAACATATATTAACATATATATGTTAACATTGTTAACATATATATACCTTCCCACCCTGTTAACATATATATATATATATATATATATATATATATATATATATATATATATATATATATATATATATATATATATATATATATATATATATATATATACGTTGTTAACAGGTATATGAAAACAGAGTATATGAATTTTGTGAAAACAGAGTATTCAGGCATATATTCTTATATAACAGAATATATGAATTTTGAAAAAAAAAACTTTTACATACCTGGACTGTTGAGAGGAAGAGGAATATAGCAGGTATGTTTTGGAATTGCATGGGACGACTGAGTGAATTTATAAAAGGCAACAAGTTTATCACATAAGAGTTTCACAAGTGATGGACTCTTTAATGTATATCCGATTATATCAGGGGGTAAATAAGGGAATGTAATCAAATTTTGGAACCATGACTTTCTCTTCTCTCCATTTCTTCCCATATTGGATGGAAAGTTTTGGAGAGAAAATTTTGGTAGAATCTAAAATTTTATTCTCTCATTTTCTCTCCCTTTCCCTTCGAACTAAACTCCCAAACAAAGGAAATATGAAACTTTCACCCCCTTTCCTTTCTTTTCTCTCTATTTTAAGACGCCAATAAAGCTCTTAGGAAGTTACATAAGTGGTTGGACTTTTTTTTTAATCTTAAAATGATCATAACTTTTGATTCACAAAACCGTTTTTCGCAAAATTACTATTTTTGAAATATGCTCGACGAGATTTATCAAACAAGATCCATGAAGCCTATAAAATTTCAAAGAAAAAAAATTACACAAACAGTAAACTTTACTGTATGCACTAGAATATGAGATAGTTTTATATATGTGACATTTTCACAAACAGACTGTAACATTTATTGTGGTAATATATATATATATATATATATATATATATATATATATATATATATATATATATATGGTGGATCCAAACCCTTTTTTTTCAAAATTACCTTATATTTAAAGGTTCGCGCTAGCGGCATCTAATCCTTACCCCCATTGTTAGAGCTTCAACGACTTTCATCAGAGCTCCGATTTGGGGTGGGTAGGGTGTCATGTGGTGCCGCTGGCGCGAACCTTTGAAAATAAGAGACTTTTGAAAAAATGGATTTTGGATCCACCGGAGTGTCATTGGGTGCTGCTACGCGGAACTTTGAAAATAAGATTGGATAAATGGGATTTGGATCCTCCGGTGCGCCGGTTTGGGGTGAGTAGGGATGGCATTAGGTGCCGATGGCGTAAACCTTTAAAGATAGGAGCATATGAAATAGTTTCTATGTTAGTAAATTTAGCATAAATAGATTAGCATTTATATCTGTGACATTTTCACAAACAATAACACTTACTGTGTTAATATATTTATGAAATAGTTTTATATATATAACATTTTCACAAACAGTAACATTTACTGAGTTAATATTACACAATATATATATATATATATATATATATATATATATATACACACACACAAGCACATACGGTAGATCCAAACCTTTTTTTTTTAAATTACCATATTTTTAAACGTTTACGCTAGCGACATTCAATCCCCACCACTACCCACCCCCATTGTTGGAGCTTCAACGACTTTCATCAGAGCTATGATTTGGGGTGGGTAGTAGTGGCATAGGGTGCCGCTGGCACGGACCTCTGAAATTAAGAGAATATTAGATAAATGGGGTTTGGATCCATCGGAGCTCCGATTTGGGGTGAGTAGGGGTGGCATTGGGTTAGGTTTATATCTATAATATTTTCACAAACATTAACATTTATTGCGTTCATATAACACAGTATATATATATATATATATATATACGGTGGATCCAAACCTCTTTTTTTATATTATCTTATTTTTAACGGTCCGCGCTAGTGGCATCCAATCCCCACCACCACCCACCCCCATTGTCGGAGATCGAACAACCTTCATCAGAGCTCTGATTTGAGGTTTCATGGGATGACAATGTAACATTTTTAACAAACAGTAACATTTATTATTTGTAAAACTATTATAGATATAAACCTAACCCAATGCTACCCCTACTCTCCAAAACTGGAGCTCCAGTGGATCCAAACCCCGTTTATCCAATATTTTCTTATTTCCTAAGGTCCGCGCCAGCATCACTCCATGTCACCCCAAATCAGAACTCTAATGAAGGTTGTTGGAGCTCCGACAATTGGGGTTGGTGGTGGTGGGGATTAGATGCCGCTAGCGGGGACCGTTAAAAATAAGACAATATTAGAAAAAAGAGGGTTGAATCCACCGTATATATATATATATATATATATATATATATATATATATATATTGTGTTATAACACAGTAAATGTTACCGTTTGTGAAAATATTACAGATATAAACCTAACCCAATGCCAACCCTACTCACCCCAAACCGGAGATCCATTGGATCCAAACCCCATTTCTCCAATACTCTCTTATTTCCTAAGGTCCGCGCCAGCGACACCTCATGTCACTCCAAATCAGAGCTCGGATGAAGGTTGTTGTAGCACCGACAATGGGGGTGGGTGGTGGTGGGGATTGGAAGCCCTTAGCGTGGACCGTTAAAAGTAAGAAAATATCAGAACAAAAGAGGTTATAACACAGTAAATGTTGTTGTTTGTGAAAATGTTACAAATATAAACTAACTCAATGCTAACCCTACCCACCCCAACCCGGAGTTTCAATTGATCCAAACCCCATTTATCAAATATTCTATTATTTCCTAAGGTCCGTGCCAGCAGCACCCTATGTCACCCCAAATAAGAGTTATGATGAATGTTGTTATAGCGCCGATAATGGGGGTGGGTGGTGTTGGCGTTTGGATGCCGGTAGTGCGGTGCGTTGAGAATACGAAAATATTGGAAAAAAGAAGTTTGGATCCACCACACACACACACACACACACACATGTATATATATATATATATATATATATATATATATATACATGTGTGTGTGTGTGTGTGTGTGTGTGTGTATACTATGTTATAACAGAGTAAATGTTACTGTTTGTGAAAATGTTTCAAATATAAACTTAGCCAATGCTAAACCTACCCACCCCAAATCGAAGCTCTAATGAAGGTTGTTGGATAGCGTGGACCTTTAAAAATAAGATAATTTAAAAAAAAAAAAAGGGTTTGGATCTAGTCTATGTGTGTGTGTGTGTATGCGTGTGTGTGTATATATACTGTGTTTGCACAGTAGATATTACTATTTGTGAAAATGTTACATATATAAATATATTTCTCTTTCTGGTGCATACAGTAAAGTTTACTGTCTGTGTAATTTTTTTTCTTTGAAATTATATAGGCTTCATGGATCTTGTTTGATAGATCTCGTCGAGTAGATTTCAAAAATAGTTATTTTACGAAAAATGGATATGTCAATTAAAAGTTATGATCATTTGAAGATAAAAAAAAAATTTAACCACTTATGTAACTTCCTCAACGAAGTTACAGATGGTTGGTTTTAAAAGGTAAAATTGTGAAAAAAGTTGCAAGAAATTAGAAGTAGGACTTATATGTTAGGGAAAAATATGGTGGGACTAAAATGTCTACAAAAAGGTCTAATGGGATCTAAGTGTGAATGCCCCTTAAAGTAAGTGAAAGCATAAATATTTAGACAATCTCAATCTTTTATTTTATCTCAACCAATATAAAACTCTTGATTAGTTTTCTATTTTTTTAAGAGGTCAACACTAAACACCCTCTCAGCCATTGATTTTATCCAAACACAAATGATCGTTTATATTAGTCCTTACATTTTGGCTCTATTATTCAATACACATTTAGGGGATAATTTCACCCTAAAAATATTTTCAAAACACTACATAAAAATTATATACACACTTTAGTAACAATCCCCAAAATTATTTTACCTTTTTATTTAATCACAATATCTAAAATTCCCTTAAATAACCTAAAAATTACACACTCCAAACATTCTGAAAACACCACAAATATGTAACAACCCGCGTAATTTTTGGGGTATTTTCAAAATAAAGAGGAAAAATAAAGTTTTTGATAAAATTATTTGTATTGCTCAAATATGTTGGTTATTGTTTTTAAAGGCGAGAATTTCAAACGGTTTCGAAAACGGAGTTAAAATGGATTTTAAAATGATTTTAAAATATTTTTAACTCTTGGTGTTGTTTTGACTTCCAACTCTTCATTTCTTTGCCTTATTTAAAGGAGTCTTTTGGATTCCAACTCTTCATTTCTTTGCATTATAAAAGGAAGTCGTGGGCAAGCCTTTTAACCTACTTTTGGCACAAATTTTGGCAACAGATATATTTTATATTCCTCTTCTTTTTATATACACATTTGTACTTGAGATTTGTGAGTTCCAACCTTAGATTAGATGTGGTTTTGGGGCTATTTTGTTGGAGGTTTTTGGAGAAGATTTTGTAGATCTTTTCTGTTGATCTTGAGGATGTGATCATTGGTTTTCATCATGGTTTGAGGTATGGGGTTTTACACAATATGCTCCTTAAATCTCGCGAGTGTCATTCTCTTTGAATTCTTGTTAATTGAACTCATATTTGAATTGATAAATTCATTGAAATCTGGAAAATAATTGTTGAAATTATTTTGATTCATGTGGTATCATTATATTGTTGATGAGCACGTTGTCATGAGAGTTTAATATGGCACGGATGTTGGGCACCCGCCAAAATTCCTGTTTCCCGGGCTATGGCTTGATAAAGCATATACAGATGTGGTGAGGCCTGGTGACCCGGTTAAAAAGTTGTTGAGAAATTATATTGATAAATGCTTTGAGATTTTCATTTTTATTTGAATATTCGTACTCGTGTTGTTACGCTTTATTCACCGCTAATATTTGTTGAGCATCTTTCCTGTCGTATTGTGTACTTCCCCATATTTTCCTTTAGTTGGCAGGTTAGCGTGGATTTGAGAGCTATGGACCAATTGGGATTATTTTAGCGTGGATTATTTTGGGAAGTATATTTTTGGAAGATTTGTATTATTTTGATGTATAGAGCTTTGGAGATTTGTATTTTATTCGAGTTAGATAGTTGTAGTTTTAATTCGAGAGACTTGTTGTAATTGAAGAGATTGATATTGGTGGATTTATATTATTGTGGATTTATTTAGATACTCTATACACATTGTTATTGTGGAATTAGTTTAGTTTTATCGATATTAACGTTTCTTCGCTCTCCCAGGGCGGGCGGGGTGTTACAAAATAAAAACACACTCCAAAACACCACAAGAAATAATATTTCAAACTTTTCACATCCCATCAAAAGAAACCCTTCCACGGTTAAACCTAGCCATTTTTAAACTTCTACATTTGTGCCAAAAGTTAAGTTTGTGTGGTTGTGTGGTTGTTTTATTACAGAAAATAAGATTTATAGAGGCTACATTGCCATGAGTGAAGAAAAGAAAGTTGATATTGAAGCTTCTCAAAAGTTGGACATCCACTGCTCCTTGGATGATTTTGAGGTATTAAAGCACATCCAAATAATTTATAATATTTAAAACTATCTAAAAAGCGAAGCAAATAGTTAAAAAAATGGATATATTATACCTACAGTGATGGGCCTCCATAGGTGATAGACTTTTTCGGTGGCATGTGGACGTAAGTTCCTTGGCAAATTAATATTAATTCACGATTTAATGTAAAATGTATTATCTAGTCATACGGTTGGCTTAGATCGTGAATGATACGATGACGGTTGGGTCACACCGTGGTATGTAGACAGTGTTGGGGATTCAATTATAACCCGAAACCATGGTGTCATATCACCGTGGTACTCAAATTCACAGTTGGATTATACCGTTAATTATATTATAACAGTTAGCTCACACCGTAGAATTTAGACATAGTTATCAAGTAAAAATTATAACCTTAAACCACGGTATCATATCACCATGGTACTCAAACTCATGGTTGGCTTAGACCGTGGGTGATATTATAACGGTTGGGTCACATCGTGGTATTTAGACCGTGTTGGAATAAATCATGGGTGTCACACAACGATTTTTATGTGAACATGTATCAATTATCACGGTTCATAGCCCCGTATATACTCTACTACGGTATACTATAATCGTACAATGGACATTTATGATTTACTCTCACCGTACTCATTGCGAAATCCTTTTTCATTTTTGCACTGTCAATTTTTGTCAATCTCTCATACCAGATGTATTCTAAATTGTTATTATATTTCAGATAGATGACAAGGTCCTCGATGATTCATTTTGGCAAGATATGGAAAATGATGTTGTACCGAGTGTTTCAACTAAATGTGCTTCACCCGAGAAATTGAACATGTGTGAACAATGCACTATTGATGAACTAAAGGCATCAACCATGGGCAAAATTTTGCACAATTTTTTTCAGACTTCACACTATCTACGGTAATAAACAATCATTTCCATTAATTGAGGTATCAAATGCATGACTTAATTAGATTAGACGACCCTAACTTTTGATTGTATACTTTGATTAGATGTGGGAGTAGACGAAGGCTTGGGTGCTAATGCAATTACGAAAGACCATACAATCAAATTAACTATTGACGAGGCATGTTTGATTTCTTTATATGTGACAATGCATGTTATACTTGTTGATAAGCACCCAAAAGTGTTTAAATAAAACCTTAAATAGATGTATTTTAGTTGCTAATTCTCGACAATTTGGGTCTTATGCGCTTTAATGTTTATCCTGTAGGTCAAATGTGAGTTTGCAGTTTCAAATGCATATTTCAAGGCAATTGTGCGCATTATGGAGCTAATTACGCTTGTTCCGTACCCTAGCCTACCCTAAACCTACCTAAACCTGTCCCGAACCGTGTGTGTTTAATTTGTCCCATTTTATTTTATTTGTGTCATTTTATTTTTAGGGTTTATTTTATTATTTTATTATTTTATTTTATTGAGTCATTATATATTTTTAGGATTTTTATATTGTTTTAGCGCTTCTTGTATTAATTTTTATATTTTCTTTTATTTTCGTAGCTTTTAGTTAGTTTATTATTATTTCATTTTTTATTTTATTTTTATTTTTTAATTTATTAGTTTTTATTTTAGTTGTGTTTTTTTAGAGTTTGTTTAGTGTGTCATGTTGTATCATTTTTATTTTAGATAATTCTTATTTTTATTTTTTTAGTTTATTTAAATTTTTATTTGGTTTTATTTTAGTTTTAGTTTATTTTTTTTAGGAGTTACAAATTAAACACGCACACACCCTACAACCAAACTCATTCACACCTTTAATCCTACACCACACACACACCTAACTAACCCATCACCCACACCTTATTTTCCTACAATCTCACCACACACAACCATACCCAACTCATCTTCTTTCCCCATCACCATCCACACTCTCTCTCCTCCATTACTACCCAACAACCCCATCTCCGGCGGCTGTCCAATCTGGAACTCCCATACTCGCCAACTGCGACCCCTTAAACTCCTCCCACGGACCCGGATCTCCTCTTACCACCATTATCTGAATCCCAAATCTGGCGAGACCCATTTTCGGGTCTGCCTCACTCCAAAACCCGAACCCTACACCTGACCTGACCCGTTACCCAAGCGGACCTGCTACCTTCTCATACCCGCGAACCCACCTTCGAAACCTATCCAAAACCTTCAAACCCATTTTCTTCCAAAGCCCCAATCCGATTTTCTCTTCTGCCAAAAGCGTGCCTATCTCCTGCATAATCCCAAAACAAAAAGCCCATATGTTTAATAAATCCCACTTAAACCTTTACCCATTTTACACCCCAACCACCACTTTTAACACTTTCCAAAAATAACCCTTTAACCATATCATATTTTGTCACCCAAATTCCCTCACCCATGTACCTTCCTTACCTCACACCTTTCCCATGCACATGTGTGCATAATTCCTTAAACACCCTCATCTCAACACCTTACATACCTCTTACACATTAAACCTACCCAAATTACCCCATGATCCATACTTACTATTTAAAGAATGGAAGACTCAGTTTGAAGAAAAAGGCTTTAGAATCAAATTTGTAGAGAGAATTCTAGAGAGAGAGAGCTTAGATTAGAAAATAAATTAGGAAATTATTTTTGTAAATAGTTTTTATTTTTCTTTTTTTTAGAGATTATTGAGTGATAAATAGTGAGTAATTCAATTGATTATTATATTGAATTGATTATTGTTGGATGCTCATATTGGATGGATTGTGCTTGATTTCAAGGAAATAAGAGTTCAATTTCACTTCAAGAGATTGGGTTTTGTTGTTCTCTTCTCTTCTCATTTATTTTATGCCTTTGATTATTAAATTGTCAAATCTCATACCATGTTAGGCTAAATCCCCTTTCAAGGGGTGGGGGGAACCCTTATTTGATGTTATTTTAGTTTAATTAGTTTGATTACTTGAAAATTTCCCTTTCAATGTTAATTTTGATCCCTCGCCCTTAAATTTACACCTTGAGAGAGGGTAAATGATTTTCGAGAGAAAATCAAAATTCTAGTTATAATAACCATTTTAGATTCGAACTAGAGATAAGGATTTCTTAAGTGGGGTATTATTACTTGAATTTCAACTCTAAATTTATTTTCTAAGATCTACATAAATTTTAATTGATCGATCCTAGCGGGTGATTAATTAAAAGGAGTGTAGATCTATTTTTCTAGAGTTGTGGGGTGTTAAACTTAATTTTCTAAAATGTTACTATTAAAATTACATTTGCAACGAGAGTTGATTTGTAAGTTTAATATTAATTTGGGATAATTTAATTAATTAAATTAATTAGTTAGAATAGCTAAAATTTGTGGTGTAATCCCACTCCTTGATTTCTCTCACATTTATTTACCTCATTTATCTCATATTTTAGTGTTAGACTTTATTTTCCATTTTAGCTACTTTTTTGTTTGTAATTTGATCTTTCATTTTAGTTTAGTTTTATTTCACATCCTCACCTCACCTAATTGTTTTAATATTTGAAAAGCTAAAAAAAATAGAAAAAGCAAAAGTCCAAAAAGAAAATAAAATTTAAATTATAATTGAGTTTGTCTCTAGCTTACCCCCTTGATGTGGATTGATACCCTTACTTACTTCTACACTTTATATTGTTATATTTTGTAGGTCTTTTGAGGATTTTGATTAGAGGAGCTTTTCAAGCAACGACGAAAAAAATATATACGAAAAGTCATTTCTATCACTTGTTCATATATAGTTGTAATTTTCATATATGTGTAATTTCAATTAACAATGCATGTTATACTTGTACAGATATTAAATCACCATGAAAAAATAATTTATTAGTGTCAACAAATCGATCGCAGACTTCATACCGTTGTCATCATCTTAAAATTCGATAAGGCTAGTTTAGTTAGAAAAGGAAAGGTGATATTGGGTTATGAGCTCAGTGAGCTTCACAGGAATAGGAGAGATGAGAGGTGGGAAAAAAGATGAAGGTAAATTCTGGTACTCGAAAGTGTGATTGTGCCTTTCGATTGAAATGCATGTTGAAAGAGGATGATCGTTTAAGGGGTGGAAGTTGTCTATGGTCTACACAACCACGAGGCATCTAAAACTGAAAGAGTTGGCGCTTGCGTTCAATTAAGAAATAATATAATAACTGCCATTTATAACCCAAATTAACCCTAAGCATGCAACTAGGTGTGATTGAAACAATATGAAATCATGCACAAGATATTCAACACACAAAGTTAAGGAAAAATCCCCCACAGGGGCAAAACCATTTGTATATCACTATAATTTGTAAAAGACGGTTTACAATCGGATTACAATGAAATATAGTTTGACTAAGAATTACCCTCAGGTATCGGATTCTGTAGTCGCGGCTGGAAGAAACCCTTTCCAGTAGGGCTGGCGGCTGGAACTATCCCTGTCCAGTAGGGCTGCAATGAAGAGGAAGAAGCGGTCCACTTCACAAAGGGTTGAACATCAATGGTGTTCTTGGGTTACCAAAAGTGACTCACAAATGTATGGAATTTGTGTGAATCAAGGGTATGAATCAATGGACTCAAATACCATGAAGACTTATGAGTTATGGAACTCAGAAAATCGTGTGTAAGTCTTAAGAAAACCAACTCCCCGATCGTGGTATAAATAAGAATCCATTTGCCCTAAAAATCTGCATACGATCTGTTCGTGGTTATCCAGGGCGGACTGGTCCGGGCCTTAGGCGTATCGGTCCGATGGCGGACCGGTTCTTTTATTTTGAGGCTGATTCGGTTCGCATTCGGTCTGGGGCTCACTGGTCTTAAACGAGCAAGGCGGATCGGTCCGGGTCTCAGCGGATCGGTCCGGCTAGGCGGATCGGTTCGTTTTAATATCAGGCGGACCGGTCCGGCTGTCTGAATTTCTGAATTCTTCCTTTCTTTTGATCTTCGGATTTTGTTGATGACGATGTGATCTTTTCAACTATCATTCTTGTAACGGCGTATGACATATTATATACATAATGATGGACAAATTTTCCTTACAAATCTCCCCCTATGTCTATGCCGGAACAAACATAAAAAATCCGAATTATCAAGTATGAACAATGCCTATACAAATCTACCCTTCCATGAACCCAAAACTGAAAGAGGTACAAATGACTAGGGCTGCATCGTTTGTTCTTCGAATCTTCAGAAATCTCACCGTTTTTCTCATCAGGGTGTGCATCATGGGATTATCAAGGATGTACCTACACACATGAGACAAAGCAAATACCAAGTGACGTATCGAGTTTGAAATGAGATAAACATAAGCACATAAGCATATATATCCATTTAAGATGATATTCTCAGAATTTCAAAACTCCCCCACAATCAGATAATTCATTCTCCCCCTTTTTATGATGTCCCCACATAGACAAATGAGAGAAATAAATCAAGCAATCAAGTAACGGGGTGACACAAGGCATAAAATCACACCATGAATGAACATAAAACAACCAAGTCGGTGATAGCGTAAAAAAATGGGTGTGATCAACATTCGATAGGAAAATCAAAGCATACAAACATGACATATGTGCACGATGAATATTGGATATTCCTAACGAATGAACTCAAATGCTTCCTTTGGTGTAAAAGATTGGAAATATACGACATTGACTATATCAAATCTACAAATCAAAGCTCAAAGTGATTTCTACACCAATAACGTCCAAAATGATGTTCATGCTTTTTCAGGACTTTCAAGGAAGTGCAAACCCGTTTTTTCAATCTCCAATCAAACTCCCTCAGATTTATATTTTGAATAGAGGTATACTAAATTCTCAAACTTTGGAGAATTGATGGTGAAACTTAAATGGCCCATATATGGCATGTATTGCTTTTTATTGCCTTTTCAATTTTTTCGGGCTCTTTTAACCTCTTAGGACCTCGGATATTACAATTCCTCCATTTTTAGGTCCTTTTTAACGGTGGCTTTTGCGCAAAGGATAAAAATCAACTTTCGCAGCCCCTCCCCGTTATGCAAATTATCACACAGTCTCACCAAAACGGTTTTTACATGCAATCCAATCTTGTCAAGTTTTATCGCATTTTATACATTGTATAGACAAGATTGGGATGGAAACACTCAAGCCAACATGAGATTGACAAGCGCAACAATCAAATATAGGCGTGCATGTGTGCAATAAAGGATATAGGAGTCAAGCATGTAGAAAATATCACTAATTACATCTCAAGGACTCCAATCAATGTTAAGCACATGGATGAAATGATGTAGCCTCTCAAATCTCTATCAAACAGTCACATGGATATATGGAATGAAGTTGTGACTTGGCTATCTTAAATGCTCATCCATAAAAGGCAAATCTCTTTTTGGTCTTTTTCAAAAATTTTATCAAAATAAAATCTTTTTGTGCTTTTCTCAAAATTTTTCAAAAAAGAAAATCTTTTTGTATTTTTCTAATAATAATAAAAAATACATAAAAGCTGTACAACGAAGAATAGTACATATAAACAGACTAGCAATAGGAAGAATATGATATGATCATGAAGAAGCATCCTATTCTAGACATAGACCAACCCCTCAGTCAACTGTGTAAATCCCCAAAGACTTCCTAAGACTCTCAAATCTAAGGGCATCTAAAGGTTTCGTGAAAATATCGGCTAACTGACGGTCGGTAGGAACAAAACTCAGGGTTACGACCTTCTCCTCAACTAACTGACGTATAAAGTGCTCGCGTAACCTGATGTGCTTTGTGAGCGAATGTTGGACAGGATTGCGGGATATGTGTATCGCGCTCGTGTTATCACAGGAAATGGTCATGGTGTCCTGTGAAATCCCATAATCCTCCAACATTTGCTTCATCCACATGAGTTGCGTGCAACAACTCCCGGCGGCGATGTACTCCGCCTCCGCAGTGGACAAAGAGATGGAGTTTTGCTTCTTGCTCAACCAAGAGACAAGAGCAGAACCAAAGTAGAAACATCCACCAGAAGTGCTCCTACAACCATCTACGTCCCCTGCCCAATCGGCATCCGAATAGGCGGACAAACGGTCATCGGTATCAAAGGAATACCAAATACCGTATGAGAGAGTCCCACTCACGTATTTGATAATACGTTTTAGAGCAAGTAAGTGTGACTCTTTAGGAGACGCCTGATAACGCGCACAGACTCCAACACTAAAGGCAATGTCGGGACGACTAGCAGTCAAGTAGAGAAGACTGCCTATCATACTCCGATACAAGGTTTGCTCTACGTCCTTGCCTGAAGTGTCCTTACTAAGCTTGGTAGTGGTACTCATAGGAGTACGAGCATGCTTAGCGGAGTCTAAACCAAATTTCTTCACTAGGTCTCTAGCATACTTGGATTGAGAGATGAACATCCCATCCTCTAGCTGACGAACCTGGAGACGAAGTAAGAATGTAAGCTCACCAACCATGCTCATCTCAAACTCACTTTTCATCTCCTCCTCAAAGTGGTGAGCATGCTGGGAGCATGTGGATCCAAAGACTATGTCGTCCATATAGACTTGGGCAACCAAGATAGCACTGTCATCTCTCCTGACGAACAACGTCATATCAACTCCCCCTCTCTTGAAGCCACGGGCTAAGAGATAGGAAGTAAGCCTTTCGTACCAAGCACGGGGTGCTTGCTTCAAACCATACAAGGCTTTCCTCAGATAGTAGACGTGATCAGGGTGCTTAGGGTCTTCAAACCCTTTTGGTTGTTCCACATAAACCTCTTCCTGTAGAATGCCATTCAGAAAGGCACTCTTGACATCCATCTGATATACTTTGAAGTGCAGATGACATGCGATGGCGAGTAGTAAACGGACGGACTCAAGCCTCGCAACAGGAGAAAATGTCTCCCCAAAGTCTACACCCTCTATCTGTGTGTAGCCTTGAGCGACCAACCTAGACTTATTTCTGATTATGGTACCATTTTCATCCATTTTATTCTTGAAAATCCACCGGGTACCAATAACATTAGTATCACTAGGTCGGGGGACAAGTTCCCAGACATTGTTCTTCTTAAACTGAAGCAACTCATCCTGCATAGCAGATATCCAGTGTTCATCTTTGAGTGCTTCTTTGTGATTCTTGGGCTCGACTTTGGACGTGTAGCAATGATGACTAACAACATTCTCTAGTTGAGCACGAGTCTTGACCCCTAGAGTGGGATCGCCAATAATGGCTGAAGGATCATGACTCTTGCGAACCCATGCAGGTGTGTCCCCTAACACAGGAGTAGGGTCCACAGAGTGTGAGAGAGGAACGGGTAAATCACTGTCAGAACAATCCTCATTCTCACACTGAAGATTAGGATCAATAACCATTGAAGGTTCGTCATCTTGCACGGTGACGTTTATTGATTCCATAATCTTAGAGCTCTTCAGGTTAAAAACCCGGTACGCTCTACTGTTCGATGAATATCCTAGAAATATTCCCTCGTCGCTCCGGGAGTCGAACTTTCCTAATTGCTCTCTATCCCGTAGGATGTAGCATTTACTCCCAAAAACACGAAAATATGCTAGGTTGGGCTTCTTACCAGTCCACAACTCATAAGGAGTGTGAAGTGTGTGTGGACGCAGATACACCCTATTCACCGTATGGCATGCAGTAGACACTGCCTCTGCCCAAAATCTCCTAGAAACTTTACGACCTAGAAGCATAGATCTAGCCATCTCTTGGATCGTTCTATTCTTTCTCTCAACAATCCCATTTTGCTGAGGAGTTCTCACAGCAGAAAACTCATGTTTGATCCCAAGGCTATCACAGTACAGATCCACCTTTGCTTCCTTAAATTCAGTGCCGTTGTCACTACGTATTCTGTTAATAGTGATTCCGTGTTGATTTTGCAGGACACGACACTTGGTCGTTAGGAATTCTACAACATCGGATTTCTCTCTCAGAAAACCTACAATGGAGTACCTGGAGAAATCGTCCACCATCACGAGAATGTATCTCTTACCACCTAGACTCTCCGTGCGAGTAGGACCCATAAGATCCATGTGAATCAACTCAAGAACATGGGAAGTGGTAATGGAATTCAACTTCCTATGAGGGCTACGGATTTGTTTTCCCAACTGACAGGGTCCACAAATCATGGAAGTTGACTTTCCAAGTGATGGTAAGCCACGTACTAGGTCCTTTTTGACTAAACGAGATAAGTCTCTAACGTTCACATGACCTAGACGTTGATGCCACATATCCATAGGAGTGATCGTGGCGCTGTTGCAGACAAATGAGGATTGGGGCTCAGTCCCATAACAGTTATCTTCTGTCCTCACCCCTTGCACTAAAAGTTTACCGGCTTGATTATAGACCTTACAAGCTTTCCGGTCAAACTTCACTGCAAAGTCATCGTCGCACAGCTGGCTGATGCTAAGAAGGTTTGCTTTTAAACCTTTGACGTACAGCACGTTCTCTAGCTTTGGAAATCCTGGTAACTCTACTGTACCTCGTCCAACTATACTAGATTTGCTACCATCTCCAAAGGTGACTCTCCCATCATTATAATCCTCAAGATGGGTAAAATATGAGGCATCACCTGTCATGTGTCTGGAGCAACCACTGTCAAAATACCACTGTGAGGTATTATGGGCTTTGAGAGCGACATGGACAACAAGGGCCTTTTTCTCTTTCTTAGGAACCCAAGAGTAGGTACCTTTTTGTATTCCCTTGTTGTTGTTGGTTTTAGCCGGAATGCGGGGCGCATTCATTGATGATAAGGTCATCCGTCGGAATTCCTCCATCAAACTCTGTGATGTGGCGGCTAGGAACTCAACACGCTCTCTCAGACTGGCAAACTCATCAGTCTGAAGTGGTGGAGCAAACGTACGTCGTGTCCGACCCAACTTATAGCAATCATCCCTAAGGTGTCCATTTCTTTTGCAATGGGAGCAAAAGGGCACAGTATTTGGAGGACCTTGGTTTGCTTTTCTTGGTCGAACTCTCCTTCTTGGTTTTTTATGACGGCCATAAGGAGTCGTAGTGAACTCAGGAATTGGTCCGGGTGCAATTTGGGATGTGGAGGCACCATCAAAACCTATTCCTTGCCTGTCACCAAAACCTAAAGCGGGACCGAGGAGCATCTTTCCCATCTTTCCATATCTGTCCTCGATTTGTACCTTGACTTTCCTAGCTCTCTCAAGGTCATGAGTAAGCTGGGCAACAAGGGCTTCAAGTTTCTTCCGAGTCTCCAGGGAGGAATGGAGCTCACTCGTAAGACTATCCACTTGTTTAGTCAAGTCCGCTTTCTCTTTTTCAAAACTGCTCTCTCTCTCTCTCTTTCTAAGCAAATTCTCTTTACTAACCCAGGCAGACTCTCTCTCTCTCATGGCGGTGCAGGTGGAGGACTCTCTCTCTCTCGTTTCTCCTAACTCCTCTTCTAACGCGGTGATCCTAAGCACTAGGGCTTTGTTACGCTTTTTAGTTTTAAATGATTCATTATACAATTCAGCGTACGCGCGTTGAAGGTTACTCTCGTCCTCACTACCTTCCTCCTCTCCCTCACTCTCTTCGCTCTCGCTGTCGAGGTGTCCATGTGAAGTAGCAATCTCATCGTCATGATATGCACTAGGAGTACTCACATGACTAGCCATGAACGCGGTGAAGTTACGCTCATGCGGTGACTCATCTCCCGAGTCCACCGTCTCGACCTCACTGTCGTCACTAAGGGTAGCATTTAGGACAGCTTTACCCTTTTCCCTATTCAGACGAGTGGCACACTCAAACGCTCTGTGTCCCTTACCGTCGCATTCAAAACACCTCTCACTGTCTTTAGGGGGTTCTTTGAAATCTTTCTTTTCAAACTTATTTTTCTGAAAATTCTTTTTATCTTTGAAATTCCCATTTTTCTTAAATTTCAGAATTTTCTTGAAGTTTTTAGCAAAAAGTGCCAAATCATCTAGATCAAACTCACATTCAGAATTAGAAGTTTCTATCTTTCTAGACGACTCGACTCTCTTTCTTGCCGACCCCTCACTTTTTCTCTCTCGGGCTTTAAGGGCAATTCCCTTATCTTTTGACTTGGCAGATTTAAGAAACATGTCTATTTCATAAGTTTGTAAATCTCCTACCAGTTCTTCCAATTTTAGAGTATTTAAATTACCCAAGGAATTTAGCACAGTGACTTTAGGTATAAAACGCTTAGGAAGGGAACGAAGAATATTTTTAACAACTCTAGCATTTGGAATATGTTCACCAAGATTATAGCTAGTATTAACAATGTCAGAAAGTCTAGCATAAAATTCATCAAAACATTCATTTTCATGCATGGTGATGGTTTCAAATTGAGTTGTTAAATTTTGCAATTTTGACTCTTTAACAGCATTCGTTCCTTTATGGGTAAGTTGCAAAATATCCCATGCTTCTTTCGACGTGGTGCACGTCATTATGCGTTTGAACTCATCAGGAGTGACAGACCCAGAAATAGCACTTAGACCCTTAGAGTTAAAAGATGACCATTTAAATTCATCATCAGTCCAAGTGATGTCAGGTTTCAAGTTGGTCACATTATCAACAGTCACGGTTGGAGGAGTCCACCCTCGTTCAACCAAAATCCAGACACGTTCGTCAATGGCTTTTAAAGCCGATCTCATACGGGCTTTCCAATAGGCATAATTCGACCCGTCAAAAATAGGCATTTTATAATATGACTTCTCCATTTGAACACGCTCTTTTCAAAAATCAATTTATTCAGAAAATTGATATCTTAGAAAAATTTTGCGAAAAAAGGAATACGCGATAGATTAGCGTAACCTGCTCTGATACCAATTTGAAAGAGTTGGCGCTTGCGTTCAATTAAGAAATAATATAATAACTGCCATTTTTAACCCAAATTAACCCTAAGCATGCAACTAAGTGTGATTGAAACAATATGAAATCATGCACAAGATATTCAACACACAAAGTTAAGAAAAAATCCCCCACAGGGGCAAAACCATTTGTATATCACTATAATTTGTAAAAGACGGTTTACAATCGGATTACAATGAAATACAGTTTGACTAAGAATTACCCTCGGGTATCGGATTCTGTAGTCGCGGCTGGAAGAAACCCTTTCCAGTAGGGCTGGCGGCTGGAACTATCCCTGTCCAGTAGGGCTGCAATGAAGAGGAAGAAGCGGTCCACTTCACAAAGGGTTGAACATCAATGGTGTTCTTGGGTTACCAAAAGTGACTCACAAATGTATGGAATTTGTGTGAATCAAGGGTATGAATCAATGGACTCAAATACCATGAAGACTTATGAGTTATGGAACTCAGAAAATCGTGTGTAAGTCTTAAGAAAACCAACTCCCCGATCGTGGTATAAATAAGAATCCATTTGCCTTAAAAATCTGCACATGATCTGTTCGTGGTTATCCAGGGCGGACCGGTCCGGGCCTTAGGCGGATCGGTCCGATGGCGGACCGGTTCTTTTATTTTGAGGATGATTCGATTCGCATTCGGTCCGGGGCTCACTGGTCTTAAACGAGCAAGGAGGATCGGTCCGGGTCTCAGCGGATCGGTTCGGCTAGGCGGATCGGTTCATTTTAATATCAGGCGGACCGGTCCGGCTGTCTGAATTTCTGAATTCTTCCTTTCTTTTGATCTTCGGATTTTGTTGATGACGATGTGATCTTTTCAACTATCATTCTTGTAACGGCGTATGACATATCATATACATAATGATGGACAAATTGTCCTTACAAAAACCCTTGTTGAACATCCTTATGTTACACGATGATGATGCTGGGAATCAGCACCACCAGGTGAGGTGTTTTGCAAGCTCAATATAGATGCAAAAATGGCAACATAGCAGTATAAAGAAGATAAGAATGAGGTGAGGATAAGGGGAATAACGCCTGAAGATAAGTGGTTAAGCCAATTTGGCCTACGTCCACTGTGAGTGTGTGTGAGTAATATCACTGAAAGAAGGCACTAATGGCCATGGATACAACCTCTCAAGCTCTCTCTCACTACAGTATGTATTTAAACAGAGTTTTAGCTAGGGTTTTTATATCTGGATCCCTTTACAAGGTAGGGGATGATCCCTTTATATAGTGCCTAGGGAGTGTAATGTACCCCCTATGCATGTAATCTGCATGTGTGTGGTATCCTCACCAATGGGGGTGTGCCACCTGTCATGGCCACATGTAGGTAATGATGATGAAATATTCTCCCCCATGTGGAGAATAATCTTGTTATAACTGATTTGTGCCCAGGTGTCCTTATCCAAATGTCAACAGAAACTCGGCAGTCATATTGGTGAATGACCTCGGCCTAGGAGAGGCCGAGCTGTAAAGGTTGGATGTCCGCTCAATCCGCGAAGTGTCATGATGAGTCTCGGCCTTATGTCAGCCGAGACATATGCTTGGGTCGGCCCGAGCCGAGGTTGGGCATGCAGCATGCTGATGATTATTGATACCTCTAGTAGCCTCGGCCCAAGCCGAGGTAGGAGCCGTGTTGAAGATGAAGTGGCTTCTTGTCCTCTCAACCTACTGATGGCCGAGGTTGCTATTCCTGGGTGCTTTAGGATGCTGTTGATGTCTGCGACGTGCGTAGTGTCCTTGGGGAGGTGTAAGTAGTAGTGTCGGCCTGGGCCGAGGTTGTCCTGGCCGAGGGATGATATCGTGGTCCCTTACCCCTCATTGGGTCGATCAATATCTCGGCCATAATCTCGGCCGAGGTAGGTATCCCTGAGCCGAGGTTATACTTGGGCATATCAATCACCCCCCAGCCCTTAGTCATTTGCGAGAGCAGGGGGCTAGGGGATTCTCACCTCCGAGGTCTGTTCACCCCAATGCCAACACCTGCGCGACACCTGTCCCAGGCTAAGGCGTACCCACTTGGCTTGCGTGCGCTGTCAGTTGTCCCTTGGGTTTCCCAAGGCAATGATGAGCCTTAGGAAGTGTGCCTAGGTATTTAAGGGTTAAACCCTTTCTTTCTCTTTCTACTTCCTCATTTCTCTCTTTCGTGCGCTGTTTTCTGCACATTCTCTCTCTGAAGCCTCTTCGTTCTACCGCACTTCCTGCAGAGGATTCACCCCGTTTCTTGCGAGATTTCTTCCTTTCCAACCATCAACTCATCTTCAGGTACCTCTCCCTCCCCATTTCCTTCATTTTTGGCATTTTGATTTGAATTTTCCGGCGAGGTTTTGAGTTTTCCTGTGGTTCTATGAGTTTTCCAGCGAGGATTTGAATTTTTCGGTGAACTAGGTTTCCAGAAAAACTCCTTAATTTGATCTTTGGGCTCCTTTATTTTTCAAGCCAAACTTGTTTGTAGTTTTAGGAGTTTTCCTCAAGTTTAGGGTTGATCAAAGTTTTGGGTCGTCCCCTGATGCTCAGACCCCTATACCAACTTCTTGAGGACTTCCCTTCTCTTAGAGAAAAGACCTTAGAGAAAATTAGGCAAATAGAGAGAGCTCAGGAAGAAGCTCGTAGGTCACAGGAATTCCCTGTCAGACCCCTCTTTCCTCCACCTCTCAAGGTGGTATACCCTCGTCCACCTGAGAATTTCTATCAGACAGACGTCTCTGCCAATAACTTGCCGATGTCTGAGTCTGAGTCTTCTACCTCCGACCCAATGTCTGTGGACTCTTTCCAAGAGGCCATGGATTTTACTCCTCAGACTGGTCAGGACCCTGGCCAGGCCGAGGTCTCCAGCCGCGCCTCGTCTCAAAACGGCACCGGTACCTCAAGTTCTTCTTCCGAGGTTGAACTTGTTGAGCCAAGTGTGGCTGTGCCACCCATTCTAGATGTTATCCCTCTGTCGGCCGTTACCGGGGCCGAGTTTGCTCAGAGGTTCCCTGGTAACCCGTCTACGTCTGCTCCGGCCGACGTTGAGCCTGACGATGATGAGGACGCCGAAAGTGAAGTTGACACCTCCGAGGCGGACGAGTACGAGAGCACGGTCACTGAGGTGGATCTATTGCACTTCAGATACCTATACTCCATCAGTCCCTCAATCCAATTAAGGAGACATCTGAGGGAAGAGAGGGCCTACCATGGTCAAGATGGAGAAGTCTGCTTGTACGAGAAGATGTTCAAACTAGGTTTTCGTCTTCCCTTTCACCCTGTCATTAGGTCCATTCTTTCCTTCATCAATTTGGCCCCCTCGCAGCTCTCTCCCAATGCTTGGAGAGTTATTATAGGGGCCATCATCTTGTGGAGGGCAGTCCACCACTCTGACCTCCCAGTTCAGGTCTTTACTGGGTGTTGCGTTCCCACCTCGGCCAAGAATCATCCGAGCTACCATCACTTCGTGGCTCGGAGGCCTGAGAAAAAGATGCTCTTGGTCACTCAGACCTCGAACCATAATTGGAAACCTCAGTACTTTTTCACCTCAGGGCCGTGGGAATTTGTCCCATCTATTCCCTCTTCCATTTTTGAGCCGAGAATACCCCTTAAATGGGGTAAAGTCACCATGTCTGCAAGGGCCGATCCTGGACTAAGTGTTCAAAATAGCAAAAAGGTGAAGGCCCTGCAAGACCAAGGGGCACATGGGCTGTTTATCAAGTTCGAGCATCTGCTGACCCCTCAGTATCTCTCGGGGACGAGCTTAGGTGGAAGTCCCTTAGTTGACTTTGGTAAGGATTTTTCTTTTTAGTTCGTCTAAGCTCTGATCATTCATATTTGATTCCTAACCCTTATCTTTTCACTTTTGCAGAGAGACCACCAGGCATTTCGGACGAGTTGTGGGAGATGGCAGCTCCATGTTTGGCTAGGCTCGTTAAGAAGACTGGTTTGAGCGCTCCTCCACCTGCTCCCTCAACATTCAAATCCAAGAAGAGGGCCCTTGAGGTCCATGCCTTTGAGGATCTGAGGCCGACCTCTAGGCAAAAGAGGACTTCAGACGCTGCGATCCCCATCACAGCCGACACATTATCAGCTCGTCTGGATCAGCTAAAGCTTACCGACAGCGTGGTCGGCAACAGCAGGCAGTCCATGGATGCCCTTGCCAACGTGATGACTGATGCCGACAAGCGTTTTTACAGGGCCATGTACACTCATATGATGGTTGAGTTCGGCCTCCACAGAGCCGTCCAGGTATGGCTTGTTCTTTTTGCCAATAATTTTGCAAGTGAAACGTCTGAATTTATTTCCCTCTAACCTCTTTTTTGTCTGTACAGGGTGTGACCGCCATGTACCATCTATCTAACTGGGCCCTGAGGAAATTGCCTCTGATTCAGAAGAGGCAAGAGGCTGAGAAGGTTGAGAGCACCCTGAAGGCCGAGGTTGACCGTCTGAGGTCAGAGTTGCTGAATGTCGAGACCAAGGCCCAGAACTCTGAAAATAAGGCCCAGGGTCTAGAAAAAGATATCTCTACACTCGTCTAAAGCCACGCCAAGGCCCTGAAGGACAAGGACGATGCCCTGCAGAGTAAGGTCAATGCTTCTGTGAAGGACTCTCTTGCAGATGCCTCAGAGAAAATAATTGTTGATTACAAGGTCTCTGGGGAGTTCGTAGGTTTTGGTCTTGAATACCTTGAAAGAGGTATCAAAGCCACCACCAAATGGGCCGAGGTCAGGGAAACCGAGGTTGGCAATATAAAGGCCTTCGACTTTGTGGGCCTCGGCCTCGCCGACCCTCAGTTTGCCCAGGCCTTGCAAGAGATAGAGGACGAGGCTGCTGCCCCTGGTCAGACTGTTACTCTGGAAGGGACTGATCTCGGAGGGACTGACCCTGCAGATGAAGTGGCTGAGGTGTCCAATGCCAACCCAGACGAGACATTGAATGTTCCTCCCTCAGATGCTTAACTTGGCCTTGTATTTTGTATTTTTTGATTTGTAACTCTGGGCTTGTAATTTATCAGACACCTAAATGTTGTAATTTCTTCCTTTTATAGAATGCCAATGTCTTCCTTCATCTTGATCTCTGAATGTATTTGAATGCTATGCAATCTCTGAAGTCATTACTTAATATGATGTTGTCATAACCATTACTTAAGGGTCTGAGGTGATCTAACCCAGGTGTCTGAGCTCAGACCTCGTCACCACCGAGTGATGTTACGAGGGTCTGAGGTCAGCACCTAAGAGGTTAGCCTCATAATAAATATCACCAACTTAATGATGTTAAGGGTCTGAGGTAACCTAACCCAGGTGTCTGAGCTCAGACCTCCTCACCACCGAGTGATGTTATGAGGGTCTGAGGTCAGCACCTAAGAGGTTAGCCTCATAATAAATATCACCAACTTAATGATGTTAAGGGTCTGAGGTAATCTAACCCAGGTGTCTGAGCTCAGACCTCGTCACCACCGAGTGATGTTATGAGGGTCTGAGGTCATCACCTAAGAGGTTAGCCTCATAAATGAATATCACCAAATCAATGATGTTAAGAGTCTGAGGTCCTCTAACCAAGGTGTCTGAGTTAATCTAACCTAGGTGTCTGAGCTCAGACCTCGTCACCACCGAGTGATGTTATGAGGGTCTGAGGTCATCACCTAAGAGGTTATCCTAATAAATGAATATCACCAAATCAATGATGTTAAGAGTCTGAGGTCCTCTAACCAAGGTGTCTGAGCTCAGACCTCGTCACCACCGAGTGATGTTATGAGGGTCTGAGGTCATCACCTAAGAGGTTAGCCTCATAATAAATATCACCAACTTAATGATGTTAAGAGTCTGAGGTCCTCTAACCAAGGTGTCTGAGCTCAGACCTCGTCACCACCGAGTGATGTTATGAGGGTCTGAGGTCATCACCTAAGAGGTTAGCCTCATAATAAATATCACCAACTTAATGATGTTAAGGGTATGAGGTAATCTAACCCAGGTGTCTGAGCTCAGACCTCGTCACCACCGAGTGATGTTATGAGGGTCTGAGGTCATCACCTAAGAGGTTAGCCTCATAAATGAATATCACCAAATCAATGATGTTAAGAGTCTGAGGTCCTCTAACCAAGGTGTCTGAGCTCAGACCTTGTCACCACCGAGTGATGTTATGAGGGTCTGAGGTCATCACCTAAGAGGTTAGCCTCATAATAAATATCACCAACTTAATGATGTTAAGAGTCTGATGTCCTCTAGCCAAGGTGTCTGAGCTCAGACCTCGTCACCACCGAGTGATGTTATGAGGGTCTGAGGTCATCACCTAAGAGGTTAGCCTCATAATAAATATCACCAACTTAATGATGTTAAGGGTCTGAGGTCCTCTAACCCAGGTGTCTGAGCTCAGACCTAGTCACCACTAAGTGATGTTATGAGGGTCTGAGGTCATCACCTAAGAGGTTAGCCTCATAATAAGTGTCACCAAATTAATGATGTTATTTCCCTATAATATCTTTGCTCTAAGAATGGAACAAGAATTTGCCATGGAAACTGATCTTTATTAACAACCTCTTCTCGATAAGATGATACATTTACAAATTACAAATCCTACGCAACATCATATAAAATATCTCTTCGGGTGGTCAGCATTCCACGAGTTGGTGAAAGGTTCTCTCTCTAAGTTCTCTAGCCTATATGTGCCAGGCACAACCTCTTCCGTTACTTTGTAGGGGCCATGCCAGTTCGGGTATAACTTGTTTGCCTTCTGTAGGGTCTTCTTAAGCACTAGGTCTCCCACCGCAATGGGTCTTGACTTCACCCTTTGATTGTAGAATCCCGCTGCCCTCTGCTGATAGGCTACTTTCCTGACCTCTGCGTCTTCTCTTCTCTCTTCAATGAGATCCAGGTCTAGCCTTCTCTTCTCCCCATTGCTGTCAAGGTTGTAAGTCTGAATCTGATGAGTCGGGAGTCCTACCTCCGTTGGTATGACTGCCTCGGAGCCATGTGCCAGCATGAATGGGGTTTCTCCTGTGGGTGTCCTTGCCGTAGTTCTGTAAGCCCATAGCACAGCGTAGACTTCTTCTATCCATATCCCCTTCGCGTCTTCTAACCTCTTCTTGATTCCATCCAAGATAGTCCTATTTGTGACCTCGGTCTGCCATTTGCCTGAGGTCGACCAGGAGATGAGAAGAACTGCTTAATCCCCACACTTTGGCAATACTTCTCCAAGGAGGAGTTCTTGAACTGGGTCCCATTATCCGAGATGAGCGTGTTTGGGAGGCCATACCTACATATGATGTTCTTCCAGATGAACTGAAAGGTCTTCTGCTCCGTAATTGTTATCATTGGTTCGGCCTCTACCCATTTTGAAAAGTAGTCAATGGCAACTATCAAGAATCTATAGTTGTTGACAGCTCTTGGCAAAGGTCCTACTAAGTCAATCCCCCATACCGCAAATGGCCATGGAGAAGAGATCGACGTCATAGGCTGATGGGGTTGGTGAGGGATAGTGGCAAACCTCTGACATTTGTCACACCTCTTCATATAGTCGGCAGCGTCCCTAGACAAGGTGGGCCACCAGTATCCCTGAGTGATGATCCTCTTCGCTAAGGGTCTTCATCCTATGTGGCTGGAGCAGGAACCTTCATGAACCTCCTGTAAGATCCATGGTACCTCCACAGGATGCACACATCTGAGGAGGGGCAAGAGAAACCCCTTTTTATACAAGACGTCTCCTACCAATGAGAACTTTGCAGCTCTGTATCTCAACTTTTTTCTTTCCATCTTAGACTCAGGTAGCTCCCCCTCTCTTAGGTATCTGACAATCGGGTCAATCCACGAGTCTCCCAGGTTAACATTGTGACAAGGGTTACATACCTCGTCCTCCTCGATACTTGACTTTCCTAAGACTTCAATTGGGATGGTTCTTCCCAAGTCTGTCTTCATTGCTGAGGCCAGCCTTGCCAATGCATCAGCGTGATTATTGCTCAGTCTAGGCACTCTCTTCAGTTTGGCCTCTTCAAAGTACTCTAGCAACCCTCTTACCTTATTTAGGTATTTGTCCATCCTTTCATCCTTGGCCTCGTATGCCCCCAGCACTTGATTGACAACCAACCTCGAGTCGCTATGGAGTAGGAGCCGCTTTACTTGAAGAGCTGTTACCAACAAGAGACCTGCTATCATGGCCTCATACTCAGACTCGTTGTTGGAGGCCTTAAAGTTGAATCTCAAGGCGTACTCAATGTTGGCGCCATTTGGAGCCGAGAGTACCATCCCCGCGCCGCTTCCATGGTCACAAGAAGAGCCATCAACGAAGAGGCTCCACACGTCCGCATCGGATGAGAAGACCCCTTCACTTATAACCCCCTTCTTGAAGAGGTACCGATCCTCTTCGTTCTCTTCCACTCTGCTCCGGGTTTTTCCTGGTACAACCTCTTCTCAGCCTTGGAAGACGTTTGGTGCCGCCTCTTCCGAATTTTGGAAGATACTACGGTTTGTCTCTTCGCCGTCATCCAGGCCTCTCTCTATCTAGGCCTCTTCCGAACCTCTATCTGCCTCTTCCCAGGTGAACTCTGCGACAAAATCTGCGAGGGCCTACCCCTTGATGGTTGTCCTGGGCTGGTAGGTAAGATCATACTCTCCTAGCTCGATGGCCCAGGTCATCAATCTTCCGGACTTTTCAGGCTTGTGCAGAACCTGCCGTAGTGGTGATTCGGTGAGGACTATTATAGAGTGAGCTTGAAAGTAAGGCTTCATCTTCCTTGATGCATGTATCAGTGCATAAGCTAACTTTTCCATCCGGGGATAGTTTTGTTCAGACCCTTGAAGGGCCTTACTATTGAAGTACACGGGTCTCTGAACCCCATCCTCTTCTCGTATGATGGCCGCGCTAATGGCTGACTCAGAAACTGCCAGGTACACAAATAACCTCTCTCCCGCGATGGGCCGGGACAGCAGCAAGGGAGACCCCAAGTAGGACTTAAGTTGATCAAAGGCCTTTTCACACTCTTCGTCCCACTGGAAGGCCTTTCTCAGAACTTTAAAGAACGGAAGACACTTGTCTGTGGCTCTAGAAACAAACCTGTTAAGGGCCGCCACCCTTCCAGTGAGTCTCTGAACATCCTTGATACTCCTAGGAGTCTTCATGTCGAGTAACGCCTTGATTTTCTTCGAGTTTGCTTCAATCCCCCTCTGATTAACGATGAACCCCAGGAACTTCCCGGCTCCTACCCCGAAGACACATTTCGCCGGGTTGAGCTTCATTCTGTAGGAGTCCATGACATCAAAGGTCTTCTCAAGGTCCGCTATGTGAGTACATGCTTTCAGGCTCTTCGTTAGCATATCATCCACATACACCTCCATGGTCTTACCTATATGCTCCTCGAACATCTTATTGACAAGATGTTGATACGTTGCCCCAGCATTTTTCAGACCAAAGGGCATCACCTTGTAACAGTACGTCCCCTTGTCAGTAATGAAGGCTGTCTTCCCAGAGTCCTCGGCATCCATGAAGATTTGGTTATAACCTGAATAAGCATCCATGAAACTCATAAGCTCGTGCCCTGTTGTTGCATCCACCATCTGGTCTATCCTAGGCAAGGGATAGCTGTCTTTCGGGTAAGAGCTATTCAGGTCTGTGAAATCTACACACATCCGCCACTTTCCATTGGCCTTAGGCACGATGACTGCATTTGAGAGCCACTCTGGATAAGTAACCTCTCTTATGAACTCGGCCTCTTCCAACTTCTTCACCTCTTCCCGGATGACCTCATACTTCTCTCTGGAGTAGATCCTTCGCCTCTGTTTAATAGGCCTAGCATCTCTATCCACGTTGAGCTTGTGGATCATGATCCCAGGGTCGATGCCAGGCATGTCTGCATGACTCCACGCGAAGACGCTCTGCCTCCTCTTAAGGAAGTTTATCAGCTCTTCCTTGATCCCTTGTTCCAGGGCCTTGCCGACCTGGACGGTTTTTTTCGGCTCGTCCTCACTGAGGACGATGGATTCTACCTCTTCCGCGGCCTCGCCCTTCTTTAATTTTGTTTCATCTCTGGGATCAAGTGTGTCAATGCTGTAAGTGGTGGTTGCTCTCTTATGGGCCTCTCGCTCTTCGGCCGAGTTGAAATAACACTCCTGCGCCGTGGTCTAGTCCCCTTGCACTTCCCCTACCCCATAAGGAGTCGGGAATTTTAGCATCTGGTGGACCGTTGACGGCACGGCTTCAAACTCTTTGAGGGCCACTCTTCCGATGATGAGGTTGTAGGCCGAGAAGACATTTTCGTCCATCACAAAAAAGTTTATCTTCTTAGTCAGCCTCTTAGGCCACTCATCTCCCATCCGTACATCCATTTCATACATGCCCAATGGGTGCACCTTCTCACCACTAAAGCCTATCAATGGGTGATGGTAGGGCACCAGCCTTGCCCTACTAATACCCAAGCTCTTGAAACAAGTCCAGAACATCACATCTGCTGAGCTTCCCCCATCTATGAGGATTCTCCCTACATCGCACCCATGCACCCTTGTTGTTATGACTAGAGGGTCATCATGGGGGGCTAAGATGCCCTTGAAGTCAAGTCTGTAGAATCCCACCACTAGGGTGTCCATGTCTACCTTCTTTCTCTTCTGTACTGCATCAGAAGAGGTCAGATTCAAAACCTCAGTCTTGACCACTGACTTGGCCTCTGCTACATGAGCCTTCCTATCGGCTACCTCAGAGCCACCTCCCGCGAATCCCCCACATATGGTGCTAACACCAAAGGAGATCATTCCTACCCTCTTCACGGGGGTGTTGTCATCCTTAGGTGGGAGATCCGGGTCATCACCGTCATCACCCTCTGAATCATCATGCCTTCTAGTCGGGACATCGCCGCGGCACCTGTCATCTCTTCTCTTCCTAGGGTCTTCTCTTCCACCCTTCGGGGCCTTGCCATCCACATACTTTCTTAGCTTCCCGGATTTCAGCATCTTCTCAATCTCATCCTTCAGAGCAAAGCATCTATCTGTGACATGGCCGTGATCCTGATGGAACTCACACCAGAGGTTCTTATTCCTTTTATGTGGTGGGGCCTTCAATTTCTCTGGCCACCTCAGAGCCCGGTCAGTCTTGATCTCATTAAGGATGTGCTCACAGCTCACAGTCAGAGGAGTGTAATGAGCGAACTTGTCATCTGCTGACCTCTTCTTCCCCTCTTTCTTACCCTGGGGCCTCCCAGTGCTACCACGGTTCTCCTCCTCATATTTGGCAGCTATTGCCTCTTCCGCATTCATCACTTTCCCTGCGGTGGATCCCAGTTCGGCCATAGACTTGGGGGGGTCTTCCCCCAGCTTCCACAATAACTTCCCCTTCTGGAGGCCTCCTATCAGGGCAGTCATGGCTATGCTCTCCTCGTAATCGTCTACCTCCAGCTTCTCCTTGTTAAATCTTGCTATATAGTCTCTTAGGCTTTCTCCCTTAGCCTGTTTGACATACAGGAGGTGGGTAGTCTTCTTCTGAGGTCTTACCCCAAAGCAGAAGTTGTGGATGAACTTCTTTGCCAGGCCCTTGAAGTTTTCAATCGAGTTCTTTGGAAGAGAGGTGAACCAACTATGAGCTGCCCCTGTCAAGGTTCCTGAGAAGGCCCTACACTTCATCTCATCAGGGATCGAGTAAATATCTGCCGCCGATTGATACATCTCAATATGGTGCACTGGGTTAGTGCTGCCATCATACTTAGGCGTCACTATAGGAGGCTTGAACTTAGCTGGGGTTGGGAATCCCACTATCCTAGCTACAAACGGGGAGCCCTCCGAGTAGCCCCTCTACAATGGGTCCCTGCTCTTGATGAGGTCCCCTATCTTCTCTTCAAGACGTTGGATTGAGTCATTCCAGGGTTTTCTCTCTTCAACTAGGCCGAGGTTATCCCCTGCCACATCCCTACGATGGACAGAGGGTTCCCCAGCCACAACACGCTGACTATTGACCTCTTCCTTCTCCCTGGCTCTTCTCTCCAAGGGTTGGCCTTGATCTGGCCGAGCCGGCCTATTACCTCTTTGAGAGCCTGCCGCGCTCCTTGACCTCGATAGCCTTTGCCTCAGGTCATTGACTGGGCCTAGCCTCTCGAAGGCCGACCCTCTGCTCAACCTGTTAAAGGTCGATCCTCTCAGCTGGGCCTCATCTCTTCCTCGGCCGACACATCCTTGACTCTGCCTATCAAAGGTCGACCCTCTTTGTTGGGCCTCGTCTCTTCTTCGGCCGACACATCCTTGGCTCTGCCTAACGGGTCGTACGGTGTTATCTGACACCTCATACGGCTCCCAGCAGTCTTCCGGGGCCTCTTCAGCCTCTAGGTCGTCATACCTGTCCTCCGGGCAAGGGTTTCCTTGCCTCCCCAGGCGCAAGCGCCTAGGGTCAGCAACGTCCCTCCTCCGCTGGGGTGCAGGTTGGTCCTTCATGGGTGCCTGGGGTGGTCCCCTGGCATCAGGATGGGGTTGAACTGCCGCTGGAGTTATCATGTCCGGGGAGACTCTAGGTGGCCTCATCATCATGGTTTGGCTGAGCTGGGCAAATTGCTCCTTCATGGCTTGTTGTGTTGCAGCTAAAGATTTCAAAGCTGCCGCCACCTCCGCCATTTCGGACTGGGGAGAAACCTGACTGGAGCTAGCCCCTCCGCCTCCGGGCGGCGGAAGAGGCGGTGGTAATTCTGGTGCCATGTGTTAATAATAAAGAGCTTGAACAGAAAGCGAGCTTAATACCTTAAAGGACCTCTTTCAATGGTGAAACAGCTCCACACAAGGGGTGGTTCCTAGTTCACCACCAGAGTCTCCGGTGAGGTAAAGCAGAAAAAGAGGAAGAGATAGCCTCTCGACTTCCCACAGATGGCGCCAAAATGATGATGCTGGGAATCAGCACCACCAGGTGAGGTGTTTTGCAAGCTCAATATAGATGCAACAATGGCAACATAGCAGTATAAAGAAGATAAGAATGAGGTGAGGATAAGGGGAATAACGCCTGAAGATAAGGGGTTCAGCCAATTTGGCTTACGTCCACTGTGAGTGTGTGTGAGTAATATCACTGAAAGAAGGCACTAATGGCCATGGATACAACCTCTCAAGCTCTCTCTCACTACAGTATGTATTTAAACAGAGTTTCAGCTAGGGTTTTTATATCTGGATCCCTTTGCAAGGTAGGGGATGATCCCTTTATATAGTGCCTAGGGGGTGTAATGTACCCCCTATGCATGTAATGTGCATGTGTGTGGTATCCTCACCAATGGGGGTGTGCCACCTGTCATGGACACATGTAGGTAATGATGATGAAATATTCTCCCCCATGTGGAGAATAATCTTGTTATAACTGATTTGTGCCCAGGTGTCCTTATCCAAATGTCAACAGAAACTCGGTAGTCATATTAGTGAATGACCTCGGCCTAGGAGAGGCCGAGCTGTAAAGGTTGGATGTCCGCTCAATCCACGAAGTGTCATGATGAGTCTCGGCCTTATGTCAGCCGAGACATATGCTTGGGTCGGCCCGAGCCGAGGTTGGGCATGCAGCATGCTGATGATTATTGATACCTCTGGTAGCCTCGGCCCAAGCCGAGGTAGGAGCCGTGTTGAAGATGAAGTGGCTTCTTGTCCTCTCATCCTACTGATGGCCGAGGTTGCTATTCCTGGGTACTTTAGGATGCTGTTGATGTCTGCGACGTGCGTAGTGTCCTTATCCAAATGTCAACAGAAACTCGGCAGTCATATTGGTGAATGACCTCGGCCTAGGAGAGGCCGAGCTGTAAAGGTTGGATGTCCGCTCAATCCGCGAAGTGTCATGATGAGTCTCGGCCTTATGTCAGCCGAGACATATGCTTGGGTCGGCCCGAGCCGAGGTTGGGCATGCAGCATGCTGATTATTATTGATACCTCTGGTAGCCTCGGCCCAAGCCGAGGTAGGAGCCGTGTTGAAGATGAAGTGGCTTCTTATCCTCTCAGCTTATTGATGGCCGAGGTTGCTATTCTTGGGTGCTTTAGGATGCTGTTGATGTCTGCGACGTGCGTAGTGTCCTTGGGGAGGTGTAAGTAGTAGTGTCGGCCTGGGCCGAGGTAGTCCTGGCCGAGGGATGATATCGTGGGCCCTTACCCCTCATTGGGTCGATCAATATCTCGGCCATAATCTCGGCCGAGGTAGGTATCCCTGAGCCGAGGTTATACTTGGGCATATCACACGACTTTCCCAAGAAGAGTGGATTATAGCAAGCGAGATGATTACCAACGGGATTGGGCCAAAGGAAGTACTCCACACTTTGAAACAATGGTCATAATACAATTGTTCTTCAATTAGAACAATTTATAATACAAAGCACAAGATAAAAAATGTTGAGATGCCAGGATGCATGACGATGCAACAATTGATGCATTTGATTCTAGTTTGTGTAGGTTGAGAGAAATGGTTAGAGGAAAGTTAGAGAGAGAAAAAAAATAAAAAATGATGTTTAAAAGTTTTTTGGGCTTATATATGATACCAAGTTATGTGGTGTTGGATTTTTAAGGTGTTTGAGAGAAATAAAATTCACTTTTGTGGTCTTATTGAGAAAAGGGTGAATATGAGATATTTTCTAGTGTAATTATGAGGATCCTTTGTTTTATCATATATATATATATATATATATATATCAATGACATCTTCTTTCCTTTGATTTTCTTCAAAACTAGGTGCCTTAGTCCCTCGTACGAAAATTGGGGGAAGAGTGATTATTTTCGATTTGGCATGAAGGATTCTCTGACAATAGAAGTATCTTTCTTGCAGGTCAACTTATCTTAATTATCAATAGTTGGTTAAAATAATTATAAGTCATTTTATATAGTAGTCATCTCTCAATGGAAAGTGCAATATTGTCATTTATGAAACATCTGTCTAGATACCCATTTATGTAACCTACAAATGTAAGGTAGTATGACCACTAATATTTTATATTTTCTATTAGTAGTGATAAAATGGATTAAAAAACACCCAAGGGGGAGGGAACCCCGTATATAGAGAGTATACATAACAAAAACGGAAATGAGTCAAAGAAAGGAATTTTGAACAAAAATCGGTCGTGAGCATATACTCATGTGCTGTTTAATGTTAATTGATATAAAATGTTTAGGTTTCATTTTGGTTCAGGTAAAATATCTCACTTAGACATAAAGTATAATGGTAAAACATATTTTTGAATATTCAGATCTTAAAAATTGGTTCTAATAAAATTCTAAAGATTATACACATTGTAATCACGTGATTGACAAAAATAGTGAACAAACTTGATTCCTTATATTTTCCATCTAAGTGAAGATTATATCCTCCCGAACCAAACAGAGACTAACTGAAATGATGTAGAATCACATATAGTGCTCATCAAGATCTAAGGCATTTACTTCGTATGTATGTACACAGAGTGGAAGAGTTTTTGTCTCATTGATGGAAAGATTTTGCAAAATGTAGTGAAGGTCGGAAGACGGGGACCTACTTCCAGTTATAGGTTAGAGCCACAGCTAAAAACATATTATTTATAGAGTGTTCAATCATGCAAAATATAAGAAATTGAAGAAGAAAGAGTTGGTGTCCCCATTAATAGAGGGTTATATGAGGTGTGCTTTGTTTCCTTTTATTTTTTACTTTTGTTGATGTTGTCAGATGCTAAGTAATTGACGTGAACAAGCTTACAAGAATTTTTGTTCAATTTCAAGATGTTTCATGTAGAGGCATTGTTACCTTAATTAACAACTGTAGATGAACATGGTATATATTACTGGCGCCCTACTTAATAACTTAAGCTTTGCGGTAAGATGGTGATTTAAAATGGTATTATAGTTTTTGTTTTGCAAGGTCTTGGATTCGAATCATTAAACTTGCATATGTTTTCCCCTTTGTGGTTTTATAATACATACTTGTCTGTATTTAGAAATGATACACCTTGACTTGTATTTCCACATGTGAGTGAAGCCACGTGTTAGGGTAACTTCTTAAGAGAATGAATAATTTTATTTGTCCACTACCTAACAACAACTATAGTGCACTTTGTGTGTTTTTTTATTCATCAATTTTTAATTCTGTTTGTGATTTTGATTTTATTTCTATATCTTCGGTATGTTTCGTGTTAAGTTATATCTCAAAGTTCACATGAGCTCATAGGTCAATATTTAATACATCCCTCTCACGTGTGATAGGTTACGTGTTCGAAACTCCGTGTAAATTGGAAATGATTTTCAACAAGTGAGTACAAGAATTCACAATTAAGTATTTCTAGATAGAAAACGCAATAAAAGAATAAGCAAAATGATCACAACATAAGAATTTATGTAATTCGGTAACTTCCTACGTCCACGAAGAGAGTTCTCAGTTCTTTATTAATTTCTCAGAAGTTTGAAATTATATTCCCCTTGTCCCGGGGTGAGGGTTTCATTTATAACAATGAAAAAGTAGTTGAGTATGACAAGGAACTCTCCTAGATTCATATTGGCTTGTTAGTGATTTCTGTTTATCTTGTTCAAGATTATAGGTAACCAGTTTAGCCTGTAATTATCCACGTGATAAGTCTTTCTAATCAACCATACGGTGTGAAATTTGACTGGGGCTACGGGCAACTAAAAATTGGGCCTTTATGGTTTGGGCCCCATAATTACCCCTAAAATTTTTGCCAAAATTGGGCCAAAGAATTTTAAATCCTTAGTAGGCCCATTTTTTAACCAAATAGTCTTGAGTTTTCATGCTCGAGCACATTTATGATTAATTAAAATCGGTAGGGGTACGCTGGTCACTGGTGAAAGTTTGAACCACCAAAATCCTTCTTGAGCATTGATCCTTATGATTATTCTGCACACAGTTTGAACATAATTCAACTTCAAACTCTATACTCATCATTTTGTCCCTCACTTTTGCTTAAAAAGACTTCCGAATCTCTTATTTTCTTTGCTTGCTCTGTAAGTTCTCTTGTTCCTTCTTGCTTCTATAGCTTATCTGCTTTCATAGTTCTTTTTTGCTATACATTTTTCTATTATTCATCTACTCTTATTAATATGGTTCACATCCTCCATGAAAAGAACTTTTAAGACTTTAGGAATACAAATTATATCCCTTCCTGAGTCACTATTGGGTGTTTCGCCTGCCCAGAAACCTTACTGCAGTTGATGGGGCCACTAGATCCACGTGCTTGATGTACTTCAGGGGGGATTAACTTTTCCCCCAAACTAACTTTTCTTAGAATTTTATGAATACTTTGAGGTTGTCCTGGCTTAATGTACCCTCAATACCTGGCGCATTTTCAATGAGGTCTATAAGATCAATAAATTGTATGGGACCAACCTGGGTATCTTGGAATTTAACTATTGTTACTTTTGGTCCTACACCACTATTGGTGCTTTATACCTAAAGGAAATCAGGGACGATATGGTTCTTATAGTGAACCTTCCTGATTTCAACAAGGTATATTGGTATTAGAGTTTCATTGCCCATAATTGGTAGCATCCTCTTCTCCCAAAGGGCGAATATTATACTGGGTTTCTGTGTCAAGAGTGGGGGAGTAATATAGGTTAATAACTTTTGCTTTTATGTTTTTTTATGAGTTTCCTTCTGAATTGTGTTGACTGATGATCTTTTTTTCTTTGTTTGAACAACTCGATCAAATAAGGAGCCATCCCTTACCCACATCAATAGAGCAAAACTATAGAAGGTCTGGAAGTTGAGGGAATCCCTAGCTGGTGGTGATCATCCTCGCTCAACCTCCTTTCTGGTTGAGTACAAATATTCTACTAGAATCTTCACTGCTTGTCCAGTAAATAACATTCATTATCTCTCTCTGTCAGACGAGGAAGTTTTTATCTCCTCCTCTTTTAAATCCCTACATATTGAGTCCATTTTTGTTGAAGAAAATGACTCAACGACTCCTTTGAAGAGGATTTTGTTGATCGAGGATGATGATGTTGAGGCTGGTGCCTCCTCTCCTAATACTGAGTCTTTGAAAAGGACTGAACAAAAAGAATCTAAGGCCACTAACTATGACTCGGTCATGTGAGAGAAGAGTAAGAAAGATAAGGCCCCCATGGCCCCTCGACCCTCTAAAAAGGGTAATGTTCCCCCACCTATAAGGTATTCACATATGATGTCTATGGACATGAATCCCTCTATGGCCTATGGTATTTTAAAGGGAGATGTGCTCATGACTGATCATGAGTAGGTCAAGTAGCTTGCCTACGAGAAGCTGAAATCCCATATTAGTCAAGCACTGTTAGTAGTAAGTCAAGAATTCCTTTTTATGCTCTTTTCTTGTGTTTGGATCTGAGATGGATGGATGGATGCATATATTATGACTAATGTCTTCCTTATTTGTTTGTAATTTGTGGCAGATTTTGTATGAATTTTGGATGGTCACCAAGATCAGTCCAAAATTAATGACGAGCTAGACGAGGCTCTCTGAAATTCAGAGGAAACCTCAGCCTCTGCCAAGATGGCCTAAAGTAGGAGAAGAAGTCCGCTAGTGACGCCATGGGCTCACTGAAGATCGAGTGCGACCGACTGAAATTGAGAATGACCAACACAAGGCCGAGCGTAATCGGTTAATAAAGTAAGCTTATGACCATTCCTCAGCCGAATAGGCAAGATATGAAAAACGGTATAGCTAAGCCTTCGAGGATGCCAAATTCCAGTTAGCGTACATCCAAAAATCAAACTTCAAGAAAGGCTGGGATGCAACCCTAGTGAGGACAACGTCCTAATGCAATCAAAACTCTTTGGTGAGCACATGCGAGGATCTCCACCAAGAGTTGATGAAGAAGCCACCACCAGTGCCTAACCAATCAAAGTGGGGATGTTACATCCAAGGGAAAGGCTCCAAAGAGTGAGTATCATGTAACAATAAAGGAACTTAGTATAAGATAAATTTTGGAGTTATTAATGAAAATTTTAACTCTTTGTTAACCACAATATTGTCCAGATACCATGTTGAATGTTTTTGTTTACTTTTACTTTCTGTAGTCTGTTTCTAAGGACGTTGTTTCCTTTGCTGGCAACTTGGATGTCCTTGATCGGGACACCATTGCTCAAGATCGTTGAGCATTTGTGTCTATTCATTTGGCTCTTAAAAAGATGACTGGCGCCTAGATAACTAGTCAACCTTGGTGGCCAAGATGAGGGATGATGTAAAGGACATGGGGGATGTGGGCACCCTGATGCAAGAGGAAGTGAACAATTTAAAGGCTCAACTCGCTGGGGCGATAGACATTAGGGATGTTAACTCCCTTCTTCAATCCGAGAACGATGAGCATAATAAGAATCTTGCCAATGCAGAGGACAGTAGTCGTAGAGCTCATATCATGGTCATGGGACTTAGCCGTGATTTTGTCAAACTTCGCTACCTGTTCAGAATGGTTCCCCGAGCAACGTGGTTAACGGGCTATGATGGAGGTTGGGCATATAGTCCTATTAAGTTTAATGAGGTAAAGAGTGTGGCCCACAAACATGGTTGGATGAATGCCTTGGGGATTTTAAAAGTTCCCAGTTACTCTCATAGTAATAATTTTTCCCGTACATATATTGAGAGAAAAAATAAGTTATTCAACTTGGTTCTTTCAAATAACAAAGTCAAGTGTCTATTGTAGTTACTTTTCAAATTATTACTTATCTCATTTCTTTATGTAATAGAAATCTAATTCTGTACTTACAAAATTCAGTTAGCTCATAAATTCCATGTATAAATATATTTCAGTCTAAATTTTTTTTGTATTTGCAAAAATACTTTTACCCACACATAAATATATCAACTTGTTCCACTACATTATGATGCAGTAACATATAAGTTCTATTTAATGGATGTAGTGATACCCAATCTTTCTTAAATAGGATCTATTATCAATAATTTGAACCTAGAAAATAACCATATTACAAGCAAGGAGGGTTGTAATACTCGGTATTTTTATGGTATTTAATTATGCGATTATTTAAATTAAATTAGGATAAATTAATTTAATATTAATTCGGATTTTGATATAAATATTTACTTGTGTGATGAGAGTTAGTAGTTACATGTCTAATATTGTTGGACGAGTAAAGTAATATGTGAGAGTGAATTTATTAGAAATTCTTGAGAGTGAAAAATACGACAATTATAAAAATCAAGTCAGGATGCGCATGTGACGTGTCGGGACTAAATCAATGGAATAAAAAGTAATTAAATTATAAGTCGCCCGTATGGTCATTTCGAGTGTGCCAACGTGTCCGAAAGAGTCGAGATAGTCAGAAAATTGTACGAGGGGGTTGATGGACAGGGTTTCGCCACGGCGCGAGAGTCACCTACGCGTCGGTCGTTTTATGTTCGGCTCACCTGAACTATACAAAAAACCTAAACTACGACTATACTCAACTGGTGAGTACAACGGTAAGTCGGGTATCGATAATCCATAGGGACAAGTTGCTATAATTTAAGTGATTTAATACTCCGAAATAAAAGTGTAAAAATGGTTACAAACTAAAAGGAAAAATATGCATAAAGGGAAATGTTAATCTAGGCAATGGTATTGAAACTAGATTAAGAAAGCGAGTAGAACTATAGGTTGCGTTGAATATCCCTCACCCGAGTTTATTAGTATAAAATGGTTACATGGGTCGATGAGTTATTACAAGTGCGTCTCATTTCGACAGTTAATTAAATCAAGGGTTGTTACGCCCTAAATCATCATAAAAGCCTAATAAGATTTTGGCGTCAACAAATATCCCGAAAATTACGAGCTAAAGGTCATAAGCACGGGACATACATGATATGCCCCGTCAAATATCCTAGGCATAATAACTAGGACAACGCACCCGAAATAGACCCGTAAACACCATCACCAAAGCAAAGCAACGGGTCAACTCGAGTGAGTTCAATTCAAGCACAACCTAATTTAAATTACCTAGAAAGCATGTTAAAAATGCGGTAAATGGAAAATGGGAATAAACGCGATAAAACTATACTACAAAGCAATTAAATCAAAGCATGTGAATGAAGCATGTAAACTAGTTAGAAAGCATGGAAGCTAAATTACAAAGCAAGGAAAAATGAAGAACAAACTATATTAATGGAAATGGAAGTGAATAGTTCAATCTTACAAAACCACATGGGTTGTCAATCCAAGAAGAAGAGAAAATGAACTCTCCAAACCAAACCCTAACTAAAACTATCTATATCAGAATATGAGAGTGTGTATATTTCTTATTACAACCAAAATTGGCTTAAGTAGTAAGTTGGAATAAAAGAAAAGAAGAAAGAAAAGAGAAGAAAATATCTGCAGGAAAAAATAGTGCATCGATCGATCGACCCCTGTGGTCGATCGATCGACTATTAAAATCGTGGCAAAATTAGAAAGTCTCGATCGATCGACCTCCAGGCTCGATCGATCGATCAAGCAGGGCAGCCTGCAGTTTCCCCTGTTTTGGCATGCTTTCCATCGCCGCTCAATTCGCCGTAACTTTGTCATATGGACTAGGAATCACGTACCGTATGCGACCACGCGAAGCTTTCACGGAGGGATACAACTTCCATGAAGATGTTGGGCCAGGTGACCAATCTGTAAAATGACTAAAATGCCCTTTAACGTGCGGTTGGGTACGAAAATTGCGCGGAATGCGTCCGAATCCCATTCTTGGTACCTAAATACCTACAAAAGCCCACTTAAACCTCATATAGCATGTTAACAATATAAACCGAGGTTGTTTGGTTAACGGGCTTAAATATAGAGATTAAGGCACCCGAGGAGGCTAAAATGCGTAGGTTCGATGGATGAACTACGCGATATTTGCGTATTATCAGGGGTTTAGTTTGAGTCTGGGGATATTTTTAGGCCTAATCGGCAACCTGGGAGGGCATTTTAGTAATTTTCCATTTTAAGGCTTAATTATGTACAAAAATTGAGGGATTTAGATTCCTCGAGGGTTAGAAGTTGCAGAGAGGATAAGGAAGAGAGAAGAGAGAAACCTTCCAAGGAGGAGAGCCACCAAACTACACCACCTTTACCATCTTTCACCACCAATGCATAGATCGAAAAAAGAGGGACGCAACCATACCCATCAACACCTGAGAATCAGACCTTCATATCTCAGGCAAGTATTTTAACTTGTTATTATTTGGTTGATATCACATCCATGCTAGTGTAGGAATTAATTATCTAAAGTCTCATGAAAATATATTGTTGTTTGGGAGAGTGATATCACCATTTGGAGTAGAAATCGTGTTAGGATGAATATCTGGTTATATATTGTATATTAATCGTGGAACTTGATGATAGTAGACATAAGAATTTGGAAATTAAAGGAATTTTTTAGAAAATTAGATAAACTAGGGTTTGAGGATAATTTCTTAAATTAACCTATTTGATGATGACTCTTGATGAATTAATGTAAACTTTACGTTAGAAATCATTTATAATCGTTTATATAATGATCCTTAGGTTTTGTTGGGAGTTTGGGACTCACTAATGGCGGTTTCGTGAAGTTTTATGGAGGAAACCCGTAGGTTGGAATTGCAGAATCTGGGCAAGAACTGCTCGATCGATCGACTCAAGAATGTCGATCGATCGTCCCCTTTTCATCGATCGATTGACCCCTCGTGAAAATTGAATATTTTTCCATTTTTTTTTAATTCGATTAAAATGCGTAGGAGCCCCTGGATATAGTTTAAAGATCATAATGGGTCATGGGGAGGACCCGTAGGGTCTAAGTAGGTTCCGATAAATGTAACTTTATATGAGATGTAACCGTGGGGTAACGGGGGCATATCATTTATTAGAAATCGTGCGTACGTTAAATGAGGTATTGGGAGACTCAAGAAAGACTTAGACCAGTATGTTAGTGAAGGTACACCTACTGAATTTACCTTTAGTAAACGAAAACACTTAGAGGGATAAGAAGTACTTATGAAATGGAGACAATTGAGAATAAAAAGAAATGGGTTAATTATACGTAGGACTTGGGTGATTTGTGACACGTATGGTTAAAATATTATTATGGGTCATGAGCGAACCTAATTGAGATATGTGAATATATATATATATATATACCTCGAGTGCTTCTGTATAATGTATATATCTGTGTATAATCATACCTGCGCTATTTTCTATCACGGAGGTTATCGCGCCAGTCTTATCTCGATGGAACCTTTATGGGGGATATTGACTCGTACCCTATAACATAGGATTCCTTGGTACAGGCTATCTGAGAATGATAGTCAGATGGTCCTAAGAGACGTGAGAGTAGACCTCTTAGTGACTTGGAACTATGCTTCGCCTCCATTATGTTTGTATTGTGTTAATACAGTTCGAGAGTGATTCCAAACTAGTATTTACCTTTGTACGAGAGATACGGGACTTGATAGCAGAGTATGCCAGCACCATAGATTTTATGTGGGGTGCCGATTAGTATATATATTGTATGAGTGATTAGTATATATATACATATATTTTGAAACCTTCTACTGTGCGTATATGAAAATAAATATTGAATAAATCCTCCTAATTATGGCAAGTGCTTGGAACTTCACAACAGTATTGAGAAATACATATTTGACTTAAATAATCCTTAAGAAGATGGTAACTTAAATAAATCATAAACATACGATCTCACGAATTAGAATTTATGGGAGGAGAATCGGGTTAGACTTATGAGTCATTTTAGTAGTACGATAGGCGTGCACACTAGGTGAGAGGTGAGAATTCTCAAGAGAGTGGCGCGTACTAACATGTTTGTCATATCAACTACTAAGCATTTTAAATACTTGCTAAACCATTTTTAAAGATGTTTTACACTCGGGCTCTAACCGGTTTCCTAACATTTTCTTCCTTATCTTGTATATATATATATTATAGGTGCCCAGCCACTGGGGCATCGGGCCTGGAACTTTGGACCATTGGCGTGTTGCAACTAGTGTGGAAGTTGCAGGTCCTTGCAGTAGACGACTTCATCCTTGTCTCCTCATTTTCCTATTTTAGTTATCTCTAGTTAGGGCATGTGTCGCCCATTTGCATATTTATTTTAGTTCAGAGAGAGATTTGGACTCTTTATTATTCAACTATTGTTGGGTTTGTTTTACTTATTACCCTATACTACGATTGAGATTTATTATTTGGATTGGTTTATCTAGCTTGGTTATTTCATTAAGATGGTTTGGTTTTAATATTAACATTTGTATTCATGAAAATTTATTTTTTATAGTTAATAATAACAATAGGACTTAAAGTTTAAAATTAAATGTTTTGGCACTTAGCTTAATTATTTATTAGGTGATTAACAAGGAAAATTGTTTTACGACAGTGATACTAAGAATGAACCAACCGTACACTTTGAATTAATTTAATAAATGACTGATCACTCAGTATTTAATTAGGCGGGGTGTCACAAGGGTCATATTAAATTTTCGACACTAATAAAGGACTAGCATTACATTTTACAAGAAAAAGTATAGGGGAGTTAAAACTGTGGAAAGGTAATAGGAGGGGGAATCCCTCCCTTGGCCATTTAGTTGGTAAGTAGCAACAATATCCACTGATATAGTGGAAGTTATTAATTTGACATAAGAGAATATTTTTATATCACATTCCACTAAGTAAGAACGTAAATAATTCATATCAAAATACTCATACCTGACCTTAATTAGGGATTTTTGTTTTGTGGGTGTGGAATAAGAATTTCACTTTCAACAAAATCTAACAAATGCGACATAGATCAATAATATTATGAAAGATTTTTTTTATCTACTGGTATAAATTATATCAACATCTGTGATGTTTGCCAGTGGCTCTACCTCAATCCATTTTATGAAATAATATGTGCGAACTAACATATATTTGCGATTTCCTGGTTCAGTTGGGAGTGGCCCTACAATATCAAGCCCCCACTATACGAATGACCATCGACGAGTTAGGGACTTTAGGTCGTTGGTCTATTGAAGAAGGGAGAATTTTTGGCACTTTTCACACTTTTGTGCATAAGTGTTTTCATTTTTCTGCATATATGGCTACTAATAGCCTTCTTTGATTAATCATAAAACAAGAGATCTTACTCCTGTGTGTCTCCTATAAATACCATCATATAATTTATAGAGAACTTGGTTAACATCTTTTGGATGCACGCATTGAAGGTAGGGTCCTGTAAAGGATCTTCTGTATTTTTTTCCCAGGTCCAAGGTAGAACCCTGCATCTTGTACCCTGACTTGACGAGCTTGCTTTTTATCGATCGATAATGTAACGTTCTGTAAGTAAGAGATGATTGGATCCATCCAACTAGGACCTTTTTCAATAAAGAGAGCGTGCTCGGAGGCCATCATTTTCGTAATGCTAGGTTTGGTGAGTAACTCCACTACACTTGTTCTCCAAATATTGGAATCGACTGTTGAACTCAGGGCTCCTAAAACATCGACATGACTGTTGTTCCCCCAAGGGAACTATTGAATATGGACTTCCTCAAATTTTGATATCAACCCACGAATCCTTTGTAGGTATGCTGCCATCATTTCATCCTTAGCATTGAAGTCTCCATTGACCTGGTTAAATACTAGCATCGAGTGGGAATACACTTCAAGGTGGTTTTCCTCTTGCAAGTGAGCCTTACACAGTCCAACTATAAGTTCTTCGTACTCGACTTCATTGTTGGAGGCTTCAAGGACCAGCCTAATTCCTTTCTCGATCATGGCATTCTTTGGTGTTATGAGAAAAATTCCTACTCCCCCCCCCCGCTTTAGAGTTATAGGAACTATCCACATACAATATCCACTTCCTGAATTGATCCAGCTCGCGATCTTTCGACTGGTTAGCAACTTATTGATCGGTAGGTGCCCTTTTTTCGATAAATTCCTCTATAAAGTTATCCAACATCTGCCCCTTGACTGTTGTTCTTGGTTGATAGTGTATATCAAATATCCAGATTTCGATTGTGTGAGAATAATTTTTCTAATATTGTTCATAGCATAGTTTTATAATAGTTTGGCGTACCCGTTACAAATCATCACGCACCGTCAAGACGAATCAAACTCGAGCATTTCCAAGTTTGAAGACTTACTGACATCCCGTAAAGGTATAAACCAATTTAGAGTTTAAATTAATTTACAAAATTAATTTTGGGATGTTTATTTTTATCAAAAACAAATAGGAGTTTTTTATTTCGAAAAGAAAAATATTTTTTAATTTTAAATCTCGTTCAAATGAGATGGACATCTCGTTCAAAGGAGATGACATGTCGTTAGAAAGTCATATAATGTGTTTTCAAAACGAGGTTCAAATGAGGGCTTACTATCTTTTTTTTATGTCACTAGAAATGAGACTTATCTTGTTCAAACAAAATGTTAATCTCGTTAGAACGACACTGAAATTTTGTTCGAACGACGCAACAACCTCAAAATTTGTGAACGTCCTATAAATACCTATTTCGTGTTTATTTTTGTTAATACTTTTTTCAGATCCGTTTATGTATAACTTTTGCGAAAGTTCTTCACTTTTTGTGTTGCAAAATATTATTTAATTCACAAACAAACATCCTGAATATTTAGTTTTGTGAATTCGTTTGAACCCTAGAAAGTTTTGTGTACTTTCATACACCTTTATGGAGAAGATATCTCCATGGATCACTTGTGATACTTGAGGGAAGTCACTGCTGAAGACTAAGGTTGAGGATGACGGAGGAGTGCAGTCTAGTGATTCTTGCAAGGATCATAGTTGGTCTTTAGAGATTTGTGAAGATTAACAGTTATGCTTATGGACAATATCAAGTAGTCTGTGAGTCATCTATCTTGTAATATTTGTGGGTCCCTTTTGCAATCGTTTGTTTTAACAACACTTAAATTCTTTTTTTGAAAAACTCTTTTTAAATTTTATTAGACCAAACCAAGTTGTATATCAAATTAACTTAACCAAATTTTATCTTGATTAATCCTAAATATGCTTCTAGTGATTAAATCAAATAAAATAAAGTAAATGATAGTCACGACGCATGATGTATGAGGAAACTCAAAACGGGAGAAAACCTCGGACGACCCCAAGCCAAACAATCACTATGAATGTGGAATTACAATTAACATATACAACTTTACACAACAACTCGATTTCCATGGGTCTTGGCGCTCTTCTAATCTTCAAACACTCCTCTCACGGTAGCCACACAGAAAGTAACCTTCTTCCACGATACCTTTCCACAACAATTGCCTCTATGAATGTCTCGGTGTCCACCGATATGGCTTTGTTGTCGTCTACGATGTTGAACACGAAAGTAACCTTTTTCGCTTCTTCACCACAAAACCCAGCAATGTTCAAGTGTTATACAAACCAAACTTGGTGAAACAAAGATCACATAAACATATGGTAATGATAGCTCAGATCTTTGTAAACTCTAAGGATGTTTTTAATCTTTGAAACCTTAAAAAAACATGTGCAAAACTCATACTGGATTGTAAATTATTTTCCAGAATGCACACTTATGAAACTCTAATGCAAACACGCTTTAAGTAGAATTTTTAAGTCGTCGCCTCGAAACACGTGTTGCTCGAACGAGATAGCCATCTCGCGAGAAGACTTCGCACGATACAGCCATGTCGTTTGAACGACGCGTCAAAACATTTTTTTTAAATTTAAATCCAACCTAATTAAAAGAGGTTAAATTAAAACAAACTCTGTTTCGACCTTATGAGAATAAAACAAAGTGTAAAACATTTAAAGCACTTTTAAGACACTTTGAAACCATTTTCTTTATAAAAATACATCCTTTTTTGTTATAAAAAATATTTCGAGTCCCATTAACCATACGCATTCATACCCGAGTGATCTCAGAATGCAATTAATTTGAAGACGTAAACTGCACCATAAACCGGCATGATAAATCTCTAAAGCTTTGCCGCAACTTCTTCATTTAAAATCTTCATGTCATAGACCATGCGGGATCATGACAAATAAAATCTCTCTATGACAATTACAAACAGAGTTTTATTCATGGAATAAGTCAAAACTACAAATGGACTCAATTGGAAATTTTATCCTTACAATATTTCTAAAGTGCTAAAAAAGGTTTTACCCGAAAGGTTTTTGTCTTAAAACTTTGCCTTTTTTGAATGCTTGGTTTAATTTATCTGGTGACATAGATGAATGTTTAGGATGAAAAGATCAAATATGTGTAAATGTGTTGGTCCCTCTATGTGTGTGTCCTTTAGGTGAAAATAATTTTATTTTTCAAAAACTTTTTCCAATTTTATATATCACCAATTTTATGAACCAATTTCAATTAAGCCAATTTTATCTTATTAACCCTAAACATGCATCTAGTGTGATTAGGAAAGATAAAGTAAAGAATGCTCACAAAACCTGTTGATGTACGAGGAAACCATAACGGGAAAAAAAAACTTAGACGACTGAGGTCAGACAATCACTATTATTGATGTTTAAAATTGGTTGTTAGTTTAAATTAACCACGTCAACCAATTTTATGATCACAGATAAACAATAAAAGAGAAGTAAATCAGACACAAAGGTTTTTAATTGGTTCGGCTACGAAGAAAAGCCTATGTCCACTGTTGGTGTATTGATTTTGATGATTACAGAAAGCTAGGTACTCTTGTGTCAGTGAGAATAACCTAGAATCCGTTTTATCTTGCCTTTTGTATAAGGAATACAATGTATTTATAGTGACTCGAAGATCAAGGGTTAGAATGCATTCATATATATTCAACCATTCACATCCGCACATAATGAACGTGATGGTTGACAGTCTTGATTACGTATTGGATGACTCTTGGCTCTTTCTCATGTGATGTCTATTTATCTACTTTTATGGTCTATATTATTCAAGTTGGTTAAACTTCTAGTCGATCAACTACCTTGATGGACGATAAAATTATTGATGACTAAGACTGTTGCCACGTAAGGATACATGTGTCCATTTATGATTGGTCCATGTATATGGACAATTCTTTATATCAACAGAAGCCCCCAATGCTTCATTCTTGATATTTTATTGAAAGGATGAAGTATGACTCAAACAGAGTTGCTCGTCAATCTTTGTGGTCTTGGTCGGCGGCAGACCTATAGGATTTGTAAAAAAAAAATCATTTGATCATGTAATGTCAATTTCATGAATAATTTAAATTTTAGCGAACCGCTAAAGGGCGCATTAGTAATTTCTCATCTTTGGAGCTGTGCAGCCGTCAGAATCACATTTGTCTGTATAGTTAATCATTATCTGCACTATTTTCTATGTAAGCTATAAGAGACGAGATTTTGGCTATTTTTTGTACAATAAATTTTAAAACTTTCGATCTATCTTTCATCCTCAAGCTTTTCATCTTCAAGTTTTATTTTTGCGCCCATTCTCACCCTTTCTTATGCCACTACTTTCTTTGTAAGCTTTCTTCTTCCCTTTCCTTTGATTTGTTTCTTTGCTTTAATCAAGGTGTACATTATTCATGGGGACTCCTTATAGACGAATTTAAGAGGTAAAGAAATATCCTGGATTGGGTAGACTTAGAAATGCCTATTCCACCAGTTGATGTTTTATCATTACCAAAGGTTCATTGGATCCTTTCGATATTTAGAGTTATGTATGGTATTACCTTTCCCCCAATCGTTTACTTCTGTAGTTTAATTAATATTTTGACGTTGTTCCTACTAGGGTAGCCCCCAATACATGGAGAATTATGAATGGGATTCATAGGCTTAACGAAATATACAAAACTCATATTAGTATCCCCGAGCTGATGTTTTACTACAAGTGGGTTACTAGTGACAACACCTATTACCTAAAAACTAGGTTTATCAATAGAGCATTAGTAGTCAACTTACTAATTCCAATAAGGACTACTTCGACTTTGGGGTAATAATGAAGAACTGACAACATGCTTATCTTCAAAGAGGAGAAGTGTATGATGGGCTCCGGTGTCCTCATGAAGGACCTGACATAGGTTAATGAACTTGATATTGTATATTGGTTTTTATCTTACTGACCAAATGTTTGATGATATGTTGTCTAATATTTCTTGTCTTGTGTTGTACAGTTGAGATCAAGAAATAGTGTGCTAAGGAATGTGATATCATTCTTCAAGAGCTCAAATTTCTGTGGGACATTCATCAAATAATTGGTGAAGAGCATCCTAGAGAAGCCTCCTACTTATTGAAATATATAAGTTTTATTACTTCTTTTGTTTCTAGGCCAATTATTGCAACACCTTCAATCCCCATTAATTTTGAAGAGGAACTAATTCTCACTTCTTCGGCTAAGGAATTTTCTAGAGTTGAGAAAGACTTTGGGGCTTCTTCTTTGTTTGAATTGTTGCACATATATGCTATCCCTACCTCACCACTAGTAGGTTTGGGAAAGATAAAAACCCCTAATTTGATGACTGGGGCCTTGTCTCCTACTACTAAGAGGGCTATATAGAAAACTATTAAGGTTGCTGATGCCAATAAGTCCAAAGTGACTGAGAAGGCATCTGAGGTTGCTGAAAAATACCTCAAGTTATCACTACTGAGGAAATTAATACTACTACACCTCACTACAAGAGGTTGAAAAAAGGTTTGCCTAGCAAACAAGCTCAAACAACTATTGCCGACCAATAAAAGTTGGTCAAAAAATATCAATCTGATTTGGAGGTTTCTAGCTCATCCTCTGTTGCTGTCAATTCTAGTCTGGCTAGAAGTTTGATTAAGGTTGGGACCCTTCCAACTGATAGGGAAACTACTGCTCCCATGCCTCGACTAAGGTTGTCAGAAAGAGCTTGTCAGAATTTGGCCTTGGTAATCCTTTTCCCTTATTACTTATCTTTATTGTCTTATTTCTCTTTTTTTGTTATGATGTTTTTCCTTTGTGCAGAATCTGGTGGATTTTAAATAGATGATGAAGAAGGATGACCAACTGTGTTCTTTTGGAGGAGATGTGGTAGAGTCCTTTAAAGGTTTGAAGAAATCTTTGGAAGCTAGCCGAGAAGCTTTGGAACTGAAACAAAAATCTTGGGAAGAAGAACTAAAGAGGACCAACGATATGGCCAATAATGCTAAGCAAAAAATTCAGGCTGTTGAGGATAATTTGAAAGTAGTGCAAGATAGGGCTAAATTTGTTAATGACAAACTGTTAGATAATCAAGCTCCTCGCAAGATTATCAAAAAGAAAGTAATGGATCTAACCGCTGATCTCGTTGTTGAAAAAGCCAAAAAAAAGATAATAAGGGAGACCTCCTTTGATAAGGGTTGGGAGAAATAATTTTTGGTTGCCTCTGCACAAATTGAATATGCCAGGAAGAAATCTTTTAAGGACGGTTGGTCGGAGGCTCATAAGAAGGTCGGAACTGCTAAGGATTCTTAGCTGTTTAAGAGGCATGATCCAGGCAATCCTCCAAACTTATTGAAGAATTTAATGATGAAGAAGGATTAGGTGAATCTTCCTGTAACCTGTTGGGTCTGTCTTGGAGACAATTGGTGAAGTTGCCCTTACTACCGAGCTGCCTTCTAAATTTAATGCCCAGGATAAGAAGAAGGTATAGCTTCTTATTGTTTATTTTCTTTGTCTGGAAGTATCTTGTTTGTTCCTGTACCGGGATTATCATTTTGTAATAAGAGTGCCTCTTTGTAACCCATTCTTTATTAATGAAAATATCTTCTTTTGATTAATTTCATTTCGTTTGTTATACTTTTGGTGTGCAATCTTTATATTCTGACACTTGTGTCTCTCAACTTGATGCTAAGGAAAAAGTTATAATTTTTACTGCATCCGACCTACTTAGGCGGAGTAAAAACTGTAATACCCCATACTTTTATACATATTTAAATTACATAAGTGGGCGTAATTTGGTAATTTTAGGAAGTTTAGTGAATAGTAAATTATGGATTAATAAGCGTTGGATGATTACCGATGCGTGTTACATTTACTTAGGGGACTGAGTAAATGAGTCATAATGATTTTATGTCATGTCATAGTTGGTTTAAACGACGAAAATTAATTTACGTTGTAGAAAATGCGTGTTGAGAAGTGTCGGGTACGACTAGTGAATTTTAGTTAATTAACTCGGATGGAGATTTCGAGTGCACGGTTGGTTTCGAAATGTCCGAGATAGTTATAATAGAGTATACGGTGCAGTGTTTAGGTTCTGGGGACTTTTGGACTAGTAGGGACTCGCAATTGAGTAAATGATTCATTTTTGTGTTTATAAGGGACAAGCCCTTATTTCTCTCTTATAAGCCACGAGAGAGAGAGAAAGATAGAAAAGAAAGAAGAGAAGAAAGGAAGGACAAAGAGTAAGAGAAGGGGGATTTCTGCCCAAACGGATTCAACTCGAGGTTGTCGAATTTTATCCACGAGGCAAATGTTTACTTGCTTTATTCATTTGAGTGCGTGTATCTGATATTATAGTTAGTAAACTATATAATTTTAGGTTAGAACCCTTAAAAATAAATTTGGGAAATTTAAATATGAGTTTACAAATTGATATATTGTAAACTCTTAATGATTTCTAGTGTTAAACCTATGTTAATGGTGTAGATAAATGGGTAGAAATGGGAGAAAATGATAGAGTAGGCTTTTAATGGTTTTAGGGTTGAAATCTAAGAGAAATATTTAATACCACAAATAAATTGATGTGTTAGTTATAAATCACTATTAGGATGATTAAAGTGTGGTTGGTTGAGGTTAGAAACCATAAAATGGAGAATGGGTTGATATTTGGGTATTTTGGAGAAGATAAAATTACCCGAATAGTGAGCTCTGAACAGGGCGAATCGATTCGGGTCTAAACCGAATCGATTCGCATATGGGGACATGTAAGATGTCTTAGGCCGAATTGATTCGAATTGACACCGAATTGATTCTCCTTCGATGACCTGCTTACAGAAAACTTTTAGAATCGATTTGGATTTAAACTGAAACAATTCGCTATCCCGAATCGATTCGCATTTGGGGCAAATCGATTCGCCTTTGTTGGATTTGTCAGTTTTCCTTCTTTGATCTTAGGGGGAGTTAAATTGCAATTGGATATTTTTATAGGGGATTGCAGATATGATATTAGGACTCTTAGATGACGGTATTTAGGGTGAGTAAACCTTGGAATGAAAGAGGAAACCTTGGATGTGTTAAAGGTATAATCCAGGGTATGGACCTAATGAATGGTTAGGACGTGCAGCATTCGAGAGAGGTCTTCGACAAGTGTGTATAGAGATATTTATGCAGTTAGAATAAATATGGGCTGAATGCATTTGAGTAAATCCCAGGATGCGATTAGGATGGAATTTAGGAATTGGGCTAAAGGGGTTTGAGTGGATATCCTACACGTCTATTGACGACTATTATTATAGGTGATGCGACACCTATGGAACTAAAATAAGTCGATAGTATACTTATTTAATTATTACGAATTGGTATATTCAGGATTATATATAAATCCTTAGGAGTGACTAAGGTGTGAATTAATCATAAGTAAGATAATACTTATAGGTTTAGTATTTTAAGTGTGTAAATACTTATATACTGTTACGAATGGGAATATTCGGGGTTTTGGCTATCGTTATAAGAGTTTGGCAATTATAGCCATAATATATTGAGAAGTGATATATATTATATATACGGGAGTTGTTACGGTATATAGATATGATATGATACGAAATAAATATATATGTGTGTGGTTGGTAGATTTGTATCTTAGAGGCTAGTTCCATGGGCATATGGATGGACAACCAAATTATATTTTTCTCTAGTGCTATCCAGGGAGGTCGCGCGATATGGGTGAATCCGCTGGCTTGAGTAGCAGGGAGAGTATAGTCCACAAGTCATATCGTCCATGACCGCCCCTAGCGTTCAATATTTTTACCATGACTATGAGTGAGTCTGGATTGGTACCATGGTTGATTGAGTAAACCCGGATGTGGATAGGAACTTAAGACTGCATCCTTGAGTTATAGCTCGGTGGGATGGTTATTATACTTATGATTGTAATAGGTAAAAATATACTTGTTGCGTATAGTATATTGCTTGTATATGAAGACGAGATATCATATAGCTTTAACTTGTGTAAAGTGTAAAATGAATAAGGTTTTATTATCATTCTGGGAGATTATATCCGAATTTAAATTGTGATTCGTATATTAAAGTGGGAACTCTATATATACAGGATTTTATATACTAAAGTGAAAATGGAATTTTAAACTAGTGAGGGTTGTGGAATATGAACGGTATACATATATATATATATATATATATATATATATATATATATATAAATGAGGATTGTATATATATATCTAATCGAGGATAATATCAAATAAAGCTTATGTTATATCTTATGGTATAACATATTATATCACACAGGGTAGGTGATAATTATAAGGATTCAGAGGATGGGTGATATAATTTAGTTAGGCAGGGTAGCTTAACTAAATGGTTTAAAATGTATGTGATATGTGTGCACTATTAGAAGAGGGGTGAGGTGTATCTCATGAGAGTGCGATACCAGTTTAAATATAAGATATTCCATATTTTAAAATATGGCATTTATGCAATTGCTAAATATTTTCAAAACTCGGGCTCTGACCCGTTTCTCTATTTTCCCCTCTCTTGCTATATATGTATATATTAGGTGTCCAAACACAAGGATGCCTAGATGATGATTCTTTCGAGTCAGACGTTTGTTTCAGCACCCATGGATGCAAGCAGGTTTATTTTAGACACTTCTATCCCTGAGATCTAGATATGAGGTATTGTAAAAACACTGGGTTGATAGCCAACTGTATTAATTTATTCTTTTATTGCCTTTTTAGTGCGGCATTCGATTTAGTTGTATTATGTTGTACCGAGTGTTCGATTATTTTATTTCATTTCAGTTTCGTGTATATAAACTGTGTGAATGTTTTATTTAGTTGTTTTGGTTAAAAAGATTAGTTGATATAAAATTTTGACGCCAGCCTAATAAGTTATTAGTAAGTAAATTGGTTTTCAACAGTGATGCTAAGAATGAACCATATGAGATTCCTGTTTTAATATGGTATAGGATTGATCACCCAGTATTTTATTAGGCGGTGTGTCATAGATGATATCCGAGCATCAGTTTCTAGTGTCCTTAGGAATCTGTGTAGATGTAATACACTTTTAGCGTTACTTTCTATTTGATATAGAACCTTATCAGTAGGATTGTTAATTCCTATTATGAGATTTCGTTCTCCTGATATTATGTAAGATTAAAGTAAATATTTTTCAAGCTCGTATGAGATTCGTGTGCTGATCGATGAAGAGCGACCATAGAAGGCCGTTACGAGGACAGCAGGAGGCAGGCTTAGTTGGAGCTGTTAGTTGAAGTTGGGAATAAGGGCCGCAGTTGAGGTCACTCCCTTTGTAGATTTTTCATGTATTGCTTCAACGATTAGTAGAGTATAGTAGTTATATTTATTCATGTACCGCTATAGTAGAGAGTGGTGTTAAACGTGAATTACCTAGTGAAGTTAAATTGAGAAATATAGACCATTCGTTGAAGTTGAAGTTATGCTAAGGAAGCGTGGCATTATCCAACATAAGTAGAAGGCTCGGAAGCTATGGCTTAGAGCAGGGTATAGAAATGCCCAGAATTGAAAATTTGAGTAAAAATTTTTCACTCGTTGGAGCAATGTTGAAATGGTGGGAAGGATGGTCACCGTATTTGGGGGAGTAGAATTTTTTGCTCATGGAGGAATCCTACAGATAGTTTTAATCATGAGTTCCTTTAATTTCCAGAAATAAAGGGAATGCAATTTTTGAATTATTCACATAAGGATCGGCCAGGGGCCGACAGTGAACAAAGAGTAATATGTATAAGTGAATTTGGTACCTGAAGGGGTTGGTACAATAAACAGAGAGTCCATTAATGGAATGATAGGCTCACTAGTAAGTGTTGTTGACACTTACAGATATTTCGTTCGGATTCCTTGTGTATATGATGGTAGTCTCATACCTCTTATACTGGGAATGTTAACGCTTCCACGAGAGAGGAGTTAGATCAGTTGAATAATTATGTCCAAGGGTAAAGACTGAAGGTGTTTGTGTTCATGAGACCCCTCAGGTGGAAATCCGCTCGAGGATTTATTGAAGCAGGGTTGTTGAGGCCGGTAGTGAGTTTCCTTTTAGTCAGAGGAGGTAAGGGAACTATAAGGGTGATTGTCAAGATCGAGGCTATAGAGTCTAAGATGCTGATAACCTTAACGTGCTCAGGGAGGCCAAAGATGGAGAAATATGGTGATGTGGAGCATACAACCACACACTTTGATCTTGCCCAGTATGAGTTAAAGGACAAGAGTATGGTGCCTAGATGGAGCATTGATTAAATTAGTTTTTGGTTCGGGTAAGACAAGTGTACTACGTCTGGGATCCATTTAGAGCAGTCAGGGTGATTGACAAAGTTATTATAATAAGTTCACCTCGGATGAAAGAGGCACATTTTTTATGGGAAGATTGAGTCAAAGTATTTTATTAGCCCTAGATTATTATATGTGATTCGAGTTTATTGGTGGTATCGGTAATATTATAAAGGATATATCTATATGTATAGACAAAAGGAATTCTTATTGAATTGAGAAGTTGAAGAAGCTCGGGAGGTAGGTAAGTTGCTTGAAGAAAAGACAATCGCCTCGAAATTGAGCTAGACAGCCTGAAGAAATCATCCACCAGTGGTCCTGATAAAGGTACTTCTTTCCTGGAAATTAAGAATGCAAGGTTGGTGGAAGAACTTAAAGCATTATTGAAAACCAGAAATGAGAAAACTTCCAGGCAAAGGATGGTTATCCGACCAACTGTGGATGAGGAAAGAACTAGGAAAACTCTAGCCGACCAAGATGCCAAGTTAAAAGAAAATAGTCAAACCATTGCCAATTTATTGTTCCAGCTAGAAGCTAAGGATAAAGTTATAACCTACGAAGCTGATCAGTTAAAAGTCGAGAATAATGTTCTGAAGAAACTCTAATATCAGGTAGAAAGGTTAACCTTTTAATTTCACAAGCAACCCAGGGAGATTTGGATGGAAGGTTGTAATGAGTCCCTAAGCCATGTAGATGACCGTCTTACACAAAGTCATCGTGAAGGTTATATATGGGGATGGACTAACTTGCTTACTTTACTATAATATGAACAAAACGTTGAGTTATGGTATTGGAATGATCCCAGTTTGCTGGATTGTGACAAACCTACATTTAAGTTAGACATATCATGGGTCCCTCCTCATGTCATTCCCCAATGTTTATTCACCAAATATTTGGGCGATTATGGTCTTCACGATGTGCATGAGATAATTCGTTTTCCTCATCTAATCAACAGGTCGAGCAGTAGCAATAGGAAAATGCTGAGAGATTTTAATTACATAAATTCTCCCTATCCCCTGGATGATCCTCCTACTGGGATGGAAAGAGTGCATTATACATCTTCTGAAATGACCAAAGCACAAGGGAAATGTCCATTTAGATAATTCTTTTATTTTTTGTACTTGCCTGATCTTAAATGTAATACATTTAGTATTTTAATAAAAATATATGTACTTATTGTCAACTATTTGTTTTATGATGAGTTATTAAATTGTGATTGTAGGGCCTTAGATTCTACTAATGCACTTAGATGAAACTATGAATAGTTTTGTTGATTGAAGTTGTAGCATTAGTTATCAATGGTGACCAAGTGTATGAGGAATGTATGTGTGTATTCCTATATTTAGGAATGTATACATGTATTCCTGCATTTAACCTAGTCAGGTAAAACTTGTTTTTAACTTCTTGAGTTGTACACGAAGTTTTACAAACTTCTTGGTCTTGACCTATCAAAGACGATGCCATACATGAAGAAAGTTATTAGTGGCGACCAAGTGTGTTAGGAATAAATGTGCATATTCCTATGTTTAACTTGTTCGGGTAAAACTTCTTATGTTGATACATGGAGCTTTACTGACTTTTTGTTCGTGACTTGTTAATAAAAAGTGATACATGGAGTAATAACTTGATCGAGAGAGGGTCGTGCAAGACACGACTGCGTGTTAAGATGTTGGTCCATCTCGAAATGCTTGTTAAGATGCTGGTGCATCATAAATTTGATAAGTTCAACCTGGTTAAGTATTTGATTTTTGTAGTTGTTGCCTTCTGTTGATCAACATGGGATGAAGACCAAGAGACAAGAGACATTGTTTGCTTGGAGATATTTTAGTATTGTATATAACTTTAGTCGTGGTAAACTAAATTCAGTCAAATAACCAAAATAGCCCTAACCTTCATGGATGAGTTGTGAATGCAATTAAACATTAAAATATACAGGTGTGTGTGTGTGTGTGTGTGTGTGTGTGTGTGTATACAAAGAGATACATATATATAGAGAGAGAATACCAAATTTATTGTCTTCTCGTTGTCAGTGGAATTTGAAGTGCCGAAAAGTAGAATAACTGTTTTGGTTTCAGTTATTTTTTGTATAATTTGGTTATGGTTTTGGTCGGAAGATGATGGTTGGTTAGTTTAGATGGTTTGGGTTTTGGTCTGAGATGGTTTTGGCCGGTGATGGTAAGTCTGATGTAATTAAGCTTTGATTAATCAATGATCATATTTTCAATCAAATCTCAACCTCTGGTATTAAGAAAATGGAATGGAATAGGGTGGGTTAGGTTATCGATTTTAATTGGAGAAATAACATGTGTTTGTTTTTGTATATTTGTTTGGGTGTGTGTGTTGAGAGAAAATGTAAGGGTTAAAAATTTAACAATTGGTGTAGTAAGAGAAGAATATATATGTTTGGGGAATTACAACAAGTGAGAGAGTGGAACATTTAGGGCTTTAAAGTCTCAATCAAAAGGTGTCGTTAAATTGGGAGACGAGAGGGTGGGAAAAAATAGAAGGGATCTCGAGATCCTTTGTTACCACATCTGACCACCTGATTTGATAGTCTTTCTTGATTTAACTAGATTCAAAATTAATTGGTTTCCTCATTACTCGTAGCATCCTTAATATCGGTATATTAAAATTGTGAAAATAAATTTTGTTTAGTTTTAATGGATAATCCACTTAACAATAAAGTAATTTTTTTGGAATCGGGAACCGAACCCAAAAAATTGATTCTGTAATTTTTGGAACAGGAATCAAACTGTCATAGTAAAAAACCGAACCAACTCAACCCAAAGCATTCGGTTTGGTTCGAATTACTGGTTTCAACTGTTCTATTGCACACCCCTAATTAAAACGGTGATGTTTCACTTATTTTATTTCTTCCAAGTGTTTATAGTAAATATAACTTTGACCCAGTAAAGTATTTTGTTGAGTCACGTACCAAATTGAACACTTTTACCATTAAGGGTGATCTTATGGGTAGTTGAAAAATGTATTTATACAATACACTCATTTTTACGGGTACCCCAAATGTGCAAAGATAGATATTGGTAGTGTGTATGTTTCCCAATACAGAACAAAGAAATAAATCGTTCAAGTTTTTTTTTGGGCCCAATGGTGGAGCGGAACATCTTCTTCCACGTGAAAGAATAGTTTCATTATACAAATTTCAAAATATGCCCAACACTTTTACTTTCTTCAACATTATTTCAGGGATGATTTTTGTAATATCAAAATAGTGGGTGGAATAACATTCTATGTGTTATAATGATTGCCTGATTTCTAGTGCATATATGAAATAACCCACTAGAGGATACTTAACTTTTAAAGGGTATCTTTGGACTATAAACCCGCAAATATCCACTAACCATAAGTGATTCTCTCATTATTATTCGTGTAATACCTTGTGATTTCAATTGATTAATTAAATTATTCACTATTAATTTATAATTCAAGAGAATATTTAAATCGGGTTATTTTTTATGGAAAAGAAACAATTAAATAAATAAATATTAAATTTCTAGATTTTTTGATAATTTTGTGCTAATTGTTTGAAAATAATGTAATTTTATTTAGTTTGAGGGTATTATCGGGATTAGTTAAAAAACCTTGGGGTGAGGAGGTCTTTTTGTATGTCTTGGTGACCAAGTTAGGGTTTGAATTTCGCATATTATAGTGTAACGAAATTAGTTATGAGTGGGAGGAGAGAGATAAAGTTTTTGACAATTGGTGAGAGGAGCAGGTGTAGATTGCTGTGAGCACGACCTTATAGCTCATGACCTAGTCGCGGCCCATCCATGAGTTAATTTGGTTTAGCGTTATTTGTATTCTTTATGTGCAAAGTTTACCTCATTTTCCACACTCATCTCTCAAATAAAAACTTTCAACACTCATTCCTCATCCCTAACCTCTAAAAACTTAAACCCCTTAAAACACAATCTCCAAAACTCCATTTGAGGGCCTTAATCTTGGGATTGCTTCAAGAGGCAAAGTTGATGAAAATAGAGGACATCAAGGGACTCAAGTTATATTTCAAAAATAGTTCAAATGCAAGAATACTTTACTTTTCTCCTTTAATTATTAATGATTTAAGGTCACATATGGGAATGACATTTAAGGTCGCATAGGGGATTGGTTTACATTTAAGGTCTCACCTCAAATCGCTTGACTAGTTAAGGTCACATAGGGGATTGGTTGACTATTTAAGATTTCATGGGTTATTGGGTTACTACTTAAGGCCCCATTGAGGATCAGCTGACTATTTAAGGTCACACAGGAACCAGTTGACTATTAAAGATAACATAGGGTACCGATTGATTATTTAGTGTTGCATAGGGGATTGATTGACAATTTAAGTTCTCCTAGGGGACTAGTTAACTATTTAAGGTTGCATAGGATATCGGTTGATTATTTGATCTCCCATGGGACTTGTTGACTATTTAAGGTCCAATGGGAGTCTAGTTGAATATTTAAGGTCACATTAGGGTCTGGTTGACTATCTAAGGTCCAATATTGACTGTTTAACATTTGGATCGGTTGACTATTTAGGGTTTTCTAAATGACCAGTTGATTATTTAAGGTCACATCGAAACGATTGACTATTTAAGGTCTCATTATGGACTATTTGACTACCTTGGGGACCGGTTGACTACTTAAGGTCCTATTCAAGATGAATTAACAATTTAAAGATGTATGGGGGACCAACTCAATATTTAAGGTATTTTAGGTCTCATAAGGGAATAGTTGACTATTTAAAATTGCATAGAGAACTAGTTAACTATTTAAGCTTATATAAGAGACCTTATTTATTGTCTCAAGTACTATATAGAGTTATATATATATTTTTCCCAAACACATATATACTCGATTGTTTTTACTTCAACTAGGTTTTTATAGTAGAAACTTAGTATTCGAGTACCAAGAGAACCATAAAATGGTATGCCTGATTGGGATGCAATACTTCAAGGTAGATGTACCAGTTGACTTTACAAGGTCACATGGGTGACTATTTAAGGTCCCTGACTTAATTCACATTTAACGTCACATTGGGGGTCGGTTGATTATTTAGGGTCACATGGGGTACCGGTTGACAATTTATAGTCGCATAAGAGACCATTTGAATAGTTAATGTCGCATATGCAACCGGTTAGCTTTTTAAGGCACCATGGGACTGTTTGACTATTTAAGGTCCCGTAGAGGATGGTTAAGTTTTTACAATAGCGTAGGGGATTGTTTCACTATATTAAATAGTCAATATAAGATGACTATTTAAGGTCGCATTGAGGACTGGTTGACAATTTAAAGTTGCATCGGGAACTAGTAGACTATTTATGGTCCCATTATATTGACTATTTAATATCACACGAGGGACCGATTGACATTTTAAGGTTGCATGGGGGGTTGGTTGACTATTCAAAGTTTCATAGGGGACATGTAGACTATTTAAGGTCCCATACGGGACCAACTGACTACTAAATGTCCCATAAAAGACTAGTGACTATTTGAGATCACATCCAAGATCGGTTGACTATTAAAGGTTGAATAGAGGACATATTAACTATTTAAGGTCCCACTGGGGACTATTTGACTCTTTAAGTTTCAATAAAAATTGGTTGATTAATTATGGTCTGATAGAGGACCAGTTGATAATTTATGGTCGTATCGTGGACCAATTGACTATTTAAGATTGCATTGGGGACCTGGTTACTATATAAGGCCGCATAGGGGACTAATAAACAATTTAAGATCACATAGGAGATCGATTGAATATTTAAGGTCGCATATGATACCGGTTTACCATTTAAAATTATGTAGGGACTAGTTAGCTATTAAATGCCCCATATTAACAATTTAACTTCGCATTTCCCGATCTAAATCTAGCAGGTTTTACATGAAGAAGATTTGGCTCAACATGTTCTTTTCGATACGGGTAGGAGAAGAACCCGATCCGATATTATTAATTATTAAAAAAATAGAGGAAGCAAAACCAAGTCAAGATGATAAGGATCATCCCCTTCTTCTTATGCCAAAGATCTTACCATTTCTGAAGGAACTGGAGTTCCTTATCTTTTCTATTTATTTAAATTCAAGAGATCTTATGTATTTCCATGTCCCTTTGAGACCCCGAAAAATGGACAAAATTCCTTTTCTTAGGAAAACATAGGGACTCGTTGAATATTTTTGCTCGAATAGGTGATCGTTAACCATTTAAGGTCAGATAGGGACCAATTAACTATTTATTCTCCCATAGGGGACTGGTTAACTATTTAAGATGGAGATGGGACTGGTGGACAATTTACCTTCTCATGGGTGACTAGTTGATAATATAAGGTCCCATTGGGGATCGCTTAACTACTTAAACTACTATAACGGACCGATTAACTATTTAAGGCTCCATAGTGATCTGACAAACAACTTAAGGTCCCTTAGGGGACATGTTAAAATTTTTAATGCATTGTAGATCGATAATTTTTTTTAGGGTCGCAAAGTGGATCGGTTGAACATTTATGGTCCCATAGAGGGTAGGTTGACTATATAAGGTCGCATATGAGGCGGGTCGCAATTTTAAAGTCCCATTGTATCAGTTGACTATTTAAGGTCCCATATAGGATTGGTTGACAATTTAAGGTCCCATAATGAAGAATTCACTATTTAAAGTTGCATATGGAAGGGATTGAATATTTAAGCTCATTTTAGGGACTTGATGACTATTTAAGGTCGCGTAAAACCCAGTTGGCTATTAAAGGTTACATAAGGGACCCGTTGAATATTTATGTTTTCATAGGGGAAGATTTGATTATTTAAGGTCGTGTGAGGGAGCGAATGTATTTTTAAGGTCCCATATTGAATATTTAAGGATCCTTAATGGGGATGAATTGACTAGTCAAGGTTGTAGAGAACATGTTAACTATTTATGTTCACATAGGGTACCAGTTTACTATAAGAGGATCCATACGGATGGTTCACTATTAATGGTCGCATAAGGGACCCATTGGCAATTTAAGGTCTAATGGGAGACCGATTGACTAATCAAGGTCGCGCTGGGCAACGTTTTATTATTTAAGGTCCTTTGGGGACCTGGTTGAATACTTAAAGTTGTATAGGGGATCGGTTGACTATTTAAGGTCACATGGGGACCGACTCACTATTTAAGGTCACATGGGCAACCAGATGACTATTTAAAGTCGCATGGGGGACTGGTTAAGGTCCTATAAGAGACCGGTTGACCATTTAAGGTCACATTGGGATCGATTGACTATTAGAGGTCTCATAAGGGAATAATTGACTTTATAAGATGGAATAAGGGATCGCTTGACATTTAAGGTCGCGTAGGTGGCCGATTGACTTTTTAAGGTCTCATGCCAAACCGCTTGACTAATTAAGTTCGCATGGGAGATTAGTTTATTATATAAGATTGCATGGGGGAGCGGGTAACTTTTTAAGGTTCCATTAAGGGTTGGTTGACTATTTAAGGTCTCATTGGGGAATAATGACTATTCAGGGTCCTATAGGCGATCGAATTATAAATTAAGGACCCATTGTTCATTTGTTAAGTATTTAAAATTCCAAAGGGAACTGATTAATTAGTTAAGGTCCTAGAAGACATATTCACTATTTAAAGTCGAATATGGAAAATATTGACTATTTTTGGTCCCATTGGGATGTTTTGACTATTTAAGGTCCCATGGGAGACCGATAGATGATTTAAGACTGAAGAAGAGCCGATTGACTATTAAAGATAGCATGTTACATATGGGATTGATTGATAATTAAAGTTCTCCTAGGGGATTAGTTAACTATTTAAGGTTGTTGTAAGAGGGTAATGGTATTGGGGTCTATGAATAATCTGAAAGGGTGATGCCCACTCCAATCGAAGCACCCTTTAAGGTATTTGAAATTTCAAGAGCAGCAAGCGGACCAAAAGACAACTTTTGCAATATAGTAACAACTTCCTGATTATAATATAAGGAAGACAGTGATTAAATACAAACTTTTTAATAAGAACAAAAGTAATATAATCTCTTGAGAGTGAAGAGACAAGCACTTCAAATACCAAGGAGAGAGTAGGGAGATAATACTTTATGTGTGAAAATGTGCAGAGTAACAGTGGTCAAAGTGTGATATAATTTGACCTTGCCCACGTGCTCTATTAATAGTTAAACATTAGGGCTGACGTGGCACATGCGTTCCAAAATAATATTCAATTGAGCCAATATCTTAGTGGTACTTTTTGTCATATTTTACTGTTTGCCATTGTCCACTCTGACAAGCTCCATTTGATGCAACCAAAGTCAAAAAGAAATATGTTGGGCATAGTGATAAAAAGTACAATTTTGTCAATATTACAGACAGTTACTTGGTAAATAATTTTGAAACCTTGCGAGCAGCCTCGAGGGCCACTCGCTAATGTTATTTTGCAAAACGATTTTGGGAGTAGTACCTTGGATGCTCGCCCATTTTACCAAATGTGAGTTGTGTTAGTGTATATGAGGGTGTCAGTGACCTCTTGGGTCCCACGTCTTAATATTTACTCTTTCCCGTGGTACTGAAGTGGTTGAGCCTTAGATTGCTCAACAAGACTTGCCTCTCAGCCTTCAAACCAAAACTCTCAAGAGAACCCAACTGGACACTCGCTCGACTAAGGCTTTTTGCTCAGTATTCATGTGTTCAAACAGTAAAGGTGTTAGTAAATAATATTTCATATAAAGATCACTCTTGAAATGACTTGGGGCTATTCGCGTGGCACCCCCTCACTAACTTGGCCTTGTTTGCCCTGCTTGTGATTTTGGATTCGCTTATCTAAAATTTCTTTGCTTTTGTTTTGGACCTACCTACCACTTAGGTCCAATGGGATTTGGGTTGACTATTTAAGGTCCAATGGGATTTGCTTAACTATTTACTATATAGGGGGCAGGTTGACTTTTTAAGATTGTTTTGGCGAATAGTTGACTATTGAACGTCCCATATGGACTGATTGACTATTTAAGGTCTCATAGGACACCACTTAACTACTTAAGGTCGAATGGAGGGCATGTTGACTATTTAAGGTCCCATTGGGGACGAGTTGACCACAAAAGGTCTCATAGGGTACCAGTTGACTCTTTAAGGTTGCATTGGGAACCAATTGACTCTTTAAGGTCTCATTTGGAACTAGTTGATTATTTCGGGTAGAATAGGATATCGATTGACTCTTTAAGGTCATATAGAAGACTGTTTGACTATTTCAGGTTGAAAAGGAAATAAGTTGACTATTTAGGGTCGCATATAGGATCAGTTGACTATTTAAAGTTGAATAGGGGATCGATTGGCTATTTAAGGTGTCATATTGATTATTTACGGCCACATATGAGATTATTGGTTATTTAAGGTCCAATATTGGATATTTTAGGTCAAAAAGTTAACCGTCAACAGTTTAACATCTGATAGGGAGAAAATGACTATTTAATCTCCCTAGGGGACCGGTTAACTATTTCAAATCGCATAGGGGATCGATCGAATATTTACCTTTGCATAGCTCACCAATTGACTATATAAGCTCCTATTGGCGATCGTTTGACATTTTAAACTCCCATAAAGCACGGATTTAGCCATTTGAGGTTCCATAGAGGACCGGTTGACAATTAAGGCCACTCCAATATTGACTATTTATGGCAACATAGGTGGCCGATTGATTATTAAAATTCGCACACGAGACCGATTGGCTATTTAAAGTCCAAAATTGACAATTAACATCACATATGAGACCAATTTACTATTTAAGGTCCTATATTCACTATTTAAAGTTGCATAGGTGACACGCATAGGGGACCAATTTACTATTTAAGGTTCCATAAGGGATCAGTTAAGTATTTATTGTAACATAAAGGGACAATTGACTATTTACGATAGCATAGGGAAGTGATTGACTATTTAAAGTTGCACAGGGGATCGATTAACTATTTAAGGTCGCAGACAGGACCAGTTGATAATTTAAGGTCCCATAGAGAACCAGTCGACTATATAAGGTCGCAAAGGAGATCAGTTCACTATTTAAGGTCGAATAGGAAACATGTTAACTATTTAAGGTCTTATTAGCTATGAGTTGACTAATTAGGGACCACGGGTACCGGTTGATCATTTAAGGTTGGATTGGGGATCGATTGACTATTTGAGGTAGCATAGATAATCGATTGACTATTCATGATTGCATAAGATACCATCTGACTTTTTTAAGGTTTCATATTAGACAATTGACTATTTAGGTAACATAAGAGGCTGATTAAAATTTAAGGTTACATTGTGGACCAATTGACTAGTTAAGGCAACATATAAGGCCAATTGACAATTTAAGGTTGCATAGGACACCAGTTGACTATGTAAGGTCGTATATAGGAACAACTAACTTTTTAAGGTCGCACATGGACCAATTAACTACTTAACGTCCCATTTGGACAGTTTAAGATTACATAGGTAGGTGACTAATTGACTATTTATCATTGCACGGGGATCAGTTGACTATTTAAGGATCCATAGAGAACTACTTGTCTTTTAAGGTCCCATATTGGCTATTTAAGGTGGAAGAGGGGATCGTCAACAATTTAAGGTCTAATAGGGACGATTAACTATTTTAGATCGCTAGGGGATCGATCGACTATTTACTGTCGCATAGAGGACATGTTGATTATATACGGTCCCATAGTGTTTGACTATTTAAACTCCCATTAGAAACTATTTAAGGTTGCTTAGGGAGTCGATTTATTATTTCAAGTCGCACCAAGAATAATTCACTATTTTAGATCGCATAAGGGACTAGTTGACTATTTTAGATCGCATAATGGACCGACTGACTAAGGCTACATATGGGATTGATTGATTATTCAAGGTCATATGGTTTCTGATTGAAAATTTAAGGTCTCATAGCAGATGAGTTGCCGATTTATGGTCCTATGGGGAATCATTTGACTATTTAAGGTGGCATCAGGGACCGACTAACTATTTAAGGTTGCTAGAGGAATAATTGACTATTTAAGGTTCCATATTGACTGTTAAAGATTATATAGGGACCAATTGAATATTTAAGGTTGTATACGGGATCGTTGGTATTTAAGATGATATAGGGGACAATCGATTATTTAAGGTCCTATTAGGGGATGCTTTACTAGTTAAGATCACATGAGGGACAAGATGAATATTTAAGGTGGCATACGGAACCAGTTGTCTACTCAAGGTCACATGGGGGATCGATTGACTACTTAAGTTCACATAGTTGTCCAGTTGACTATTTATGATTCTAAACGATACATATTGACTATTTATAGTCCTATAGGGAGAAATTTGACTATTTAACGTTGCTCGGGGGAGAAGTTGACTATTTAAGGTCGGATAGAGGACCATTTAACTATTTAAGATTGCAGTAGGGATCGATTGACTATTTACGATCACATAGGGGACTGGTTAACTATTTTAAGGTCGCAAAGGGGACTGGATGACTATTTAAGATGACATAGGTGTCTCGTTAACTATTTAAGATCCCAAAGGGAATTAATTGACTATTTAAGGTTGAATAGGGAATTAGTTTACTATCTACGATCGCATGAGGGATGAGTTGACTATTTAATGTCTCTTGGGGCACTGGTGGAATATTCAAGGTCGCATGGGCGTCTAGGTTACTATTTAAGGTCCCAAGGAATTGACTGACTATATAAGTTGCATTAGGAATCAATTGACTATTTAGGGTCACGTATGGAACAATTAACAATTTCAGGTCACATAGGGCACTCGTTTATTATTGAGGTCGCATAGAAGATCCATTGGCTATTTAAGGTAATATGGGACCGATTGACTATTTAAGATCCCGTATAGGTACAAATTGACTATTTAAGGTCATATAGGGGATCAATTAACCATTTAAGGCTAGGATCGATTGAGTATTTAAGGTCCCTTAGGGAATCAATTATAGGAAACGCATTTACTATTTAAGGTTGCATAGAATGCAACTTGACTTTAACTTCAAATAGGGGGTGTTGACTATTTAAGGTCCCATTGTGGACCAGTTGACTAATTGAGGCCCCTTATATGGGTGGTTATTTAAGGTCATATCGGGGACTTGTTGACTATTTAGGGTCTTATAGGAGACCGATTGACTATTTATGGTCGCATAGGAGACTGGTTGACAATTTAAATTGGCATTTGGGATGAATTGACGACTTAAGGTCGCATAGGGGACCTGATGACTTCTTAAGATCGTATAGGATATCCGTTGACTATTTATGGTTGCATACGAGAATAATTGACAATTAAAGGTCCCATGAGACCAATTGACTATTTAAGGTCACATAAGGAACCCATTGACTATTTCATTTCACTTCTCGTATTTCTTCGTTATAATCAAAGTTATTTAATATAAGAGCGAGACATAATAGTCAAAGATATGGAGAACTAAATCACACTTAAAATGGTACGTGGGATTGGGACATAATAATTTAGGGGAGACGTATAAGCTTACTTTACAAGGTGGCATGAGTGACCAATTGACTATTTAAGGTGTCCGACTTTATTCACTATTTATGATCGCATTAGGGATATATCGACTACTTAGGGTCACATGGGTACTGGTTGACAATTTATGGTTACATAAGCGACTACTTGAATATTTAAGGTAACATAGGAAACCGATTGTCCTTTTAAGGCCCCATGGGGATGGTTAACTATATGAGGTCCCTAGGGGACAGTTAAGCATTTTCAATGGCATAGGGGACCTGTTATTCATATAAGACTGCATAGGGTTAAGGTCGCATCGATGACTTGTTGACAATTTAAAGTCGCATCGAGATCTAGTCGACTTGTAAGGACATTTTTGTCCATTATCAATTTTTATGTCGTACGTCGTTACACCATTGAAGAAACTCAAGATCGCATCTACATCAACGGATCCGAATATCAAAACGTCTTCAACATCATAGTCTCTGCGAGAATGAACTTGGTAAAGTTTTGTTTTACGTTCCTTAAAGCTCATACTTAGTATTGGTAAATTTTCAAGCAAAATGAGTCTTTTAAAAGTTTTTTAGTTTTTTGGGAAGCCGAACCGGTCCGCCTCTATACCGGACCGATCTGCCTCCGGATCGGTCCGCCCTCTCTCCGGACTGATCCGCCTTTCTTTGTCCAGTAGACCACGGACAGATTGCGAACCGAAGAAGCCAAAATTTAAAAGAACCGTTCCGAGGTCGGACCGATCCGCCCCCAAGCTGGACCGATCCGCCTGGGATAAGTTCGAACAGTTTCATGAGATTTTAATCCACCAGCTCTTATTTTCTATATATATTCCTACTTCGTTGGTGTATTTTTTCAAGTCTTTGAGATACGTTTTTAAGAGTACAAACACAACAAGACTTCAATTTTTGATGTGCCAAACATCTTTTTGATTCACACACAAAAATCCCAATTACTTTTGTGAATCTTTTGGAACCCTAGAACACAATTTTGTTATTGTTCAGCTCTTGTGGAGAAGCCGTATTTCTTCTTCATTGTTGCCCTCCTGGAAAAGGAAAATTCCAGCCGACAAACTTGTGGAGAAGCCGTTTCTCTTCTTCATTGCTGACCACCTGGAGTTCCTGCGGGAGATTTCAGCCGAGACATCGAAACCGATGCCTGAGGGTATTTCGTATGTCGCACTTATTTCATTGTAATCCGTGTAAGCCGTTTTCTTACAAATTATAGTGAAATAAAAGGTTTTGCCCCTTTGGGGGATTTTTCCTGAAAGTGTTTGTTTTATCCTGCATGCTTTATTTTATTAGATAAATCATCTAGATGCATGACTTAGGGTTTAACTAAAATTTTGGATTCATTAAAATTGGATTTTATTTGAGAAGTCGCAATATTTCCGCTGTAGCTACTCTCTCATAACTATTTAGGGTCCCATTAAATTGACTATTTAATATCACAAGGGGTATCGGTTGACATTTTAAGGTTTCATAGGGGATTGGATGATAATTTAAAGTCGCATAGGGGATGGGTTGACTATTTAAGGCCCCATACTGGTCCTGCTGATCATTTAAGGTCCCATAAAGGACCAGTGATTATTTAAGATCACACCGGAGATCGATTGACAATTAAAGGTTGAATAGGGGACATATTGATTATTTATGGTTCTAGTGGGGACTAGTTGACTATTTAAGGTCCAATAAAAAATGGTTGATTAATTATGGTCCCATAGATGACCAGTTGATAATTTATGGTCGTATTGTGGATCGATTGACTATTCAAGATTGCACTAGGGACGTGGTTTTTGTATATGGATGAATAGGGGATTGATAAATACTTTAAGATCGCATAGGAGATCAATTGAATATTTAAGGTTGCATACTAGACCGATTGACTATTTAAAGTTGCATAAGGACTAGTTGACTATTTAGTGTCCCACATTAGCTATTTAACATCGCATATGGGACCGGTTGACTATTTAAGATCGCATAAGGAAAAAGTGACTATTTAAGGTCCCATGTTGACTATTTAACGTCATATACGACATGTTGACTATTTAAAGTCTCATAGCAACCCGTTGACTATTTATGGTCGAATAGGCGATCGTTATCAATTTAAGGTCCGATAGGGACTGATTAAATATTGAAGCTCCCATAAGGGACCGATTAACTATTTAAGATCCAATAGGGGACCGATCGACAACTTACCTCTGCCTAGGTGACTAGTTGACGCTATAAGGTTCTATTAGGGATCGTTTGACTATTTAAACTCCCATAAGGAATCGATTAACTATTTAAGGTTCCATAGCGAACTGAATGACAAGTTAAGGTCCATTAGGGGAAATTAAAATGTTTAATGTATTGGGGATCGACTAATTTTTTTAGGGTCGCAAAGTGGATCGGTTGATATTTTAAGGTCCCACATAGAGGGTTGGTTGGATAAATAAGGTCGTATATGAGACCAATCAAATATTTAATGTACCATAGGACGATTGACTATTTAAGGACCCATATGGGATCGATTGACAATTTAAAATAAATAAATGTACGAATTGACTATTTAAAGTCACATACGGAAGGGATTGAATATTTAAGGTCGTTTAGGAGACCAGTTGACTATTTCAGGTCACAAAGGGGAAATGACTATTTAATATCGTATGGGGCCTATTAACTATTTAAGGTTGTATATGTGATCTGTTAATGACTTAAGACTGCATAGGCAAAAAATTATTATTTAAGGTTGCTTGGGGAGTGGTTGAGTAATTAAGGTCTCATAGGCGATCGGTTGAATGTTAGGTCCTTTGGGGGATCATTAGAGTATTTAACGATCTAAACAGGACATGTTGACTATATAATGTCCTATAGGGGACCTGATGACTATTTAAGGTCCCATAGGACCCAGTTGGCTATTTAAGATCACATAAGGGGCCCATTTGCTATTTATGTTTGTATAGGAGAACAATTGACTGGTTAAGGTCATGTGAGGGAATATATGTGTTTTTAAGGTCCCATATTGACTATTTAAGGACACTTAGGGGATGAATTGACTAGTCAAAGTTGTAGAGGACATGTTAACTATTTACGTACACATAGGGTACCGGTTTACTATTAAAGGATCCATATGAATGGCTGATTATTGATGGTCACATAAGGGAACTTTTGACATTTTAAGGTCTCATGGGAGACTGGTTAACTAATCAAGGTTACATTGGGAACCAATTTATTATTTAAGGTCCCTTGGGGAACTAGTGGAATACTTAAAGTTTTATAGTGGACCGATTGACTATTTAAGGTCACACGGGGACCGACTCACTATTTAAGATTGCATGGGCGACCAGATGATTATTTAAAGTCACACGAGGGACTGGTTAACCATTTAAGGTCGCATTAGGACCGATTGACTATTTGAGGTCTCATAGGGGATTGGTAGACGTTTTAACATCGAATAAGGGACCATTTTATAGTTAGGGTCATCACATAGGGGATCGGATAACTATTTAAGGTGTTATGTCAAATCGTTTGACTAGTTAAGGTCGCATGGGAGGTTAGTTGACTATTTAAGATTGCAGGGGGCTGAGTTACTATTTGCGATCCCATTGAGAACCGATTGACTATTTAAGGTCTCATAGCGAAATAATGACTATTCAGGGTCCTATAGGCGATTGAGTTATAAATTAAGGTCCCAATGAGCATTTTTGAGTATTTGAGATTAAATAGGGGATTAATTAATTAGTTAAGGTCCTTGGAGATCAATTCACTATTTAAGGTTGAATAGGGGAAATGTTAACGATTTTAGGCCCCATTGGGATGTTTGATTATTTTAGGTCCCATAGGAGACCGGTAGACTATTTAAGGTCGCACATGAACTGTTTGATTATTAAAGATAACATGGGGGACTAATTGATTATTTAGTGTTGCATAGGGTATTGATTAACAATTTAAGTTCTCCCGGGGGACTAGTTAACTATTTAAGGTTGCATAGGAGATCGATTGACTATTTCAGGTCCCATGGGATCTATGGACTATTCGAGGTCAAATGGGAGTTCAGTTGACTATTTAAGGTCACATTAGGGACTGATTGACTATCTAAGGTTCAATATTGACTATTTAACATAGGGATCGGTTGACTATTTGTGGTTTTTAAAGGAATAGTTGATTATTTAAGGTAGCATTTGAACGATTGACTATTTAAGTTCTCATTAGGGACTACTTGACTACCTTGGGGACCGATTGACTACTTAAGGTCCTATTCAGGATGAATTAACAATTTAAAGATGTATAGGGGACCGATTGAATATTTAAGGTCACATAGGGAACAAGTTGACTATTTTAGGTTGCATAAGGGAGTAGTTTACTATTTAAGATTGCATGGAGAACCATTTAACAATTTAAGCTTATATAAGAGACCTGTTGACAATCTAAGATTGCATTACAGACCGATTGACTATTTAAGGTCAGATATGATGATGTCGGATGAAAAATCAATACACTATTTAATGTCGCATAGGAGAAAGGTTATTTGAGACCCTTGGGAAATCTGTCGAGTATTTGAGACTCCAAACGAGACATGTTTACTATTTACTATTTGAAAGGGACATGTTGACTATTTAAAGTTGTATAGGCACCCGGTTAGCTATTTAAGGTTGCATAAGGGACATTGACTATTTATGGTTTTATAGGGGGCCAGTAGACTATTTAAGGTCACATGGGGGAGTGATTGACTATTTAAGGTCCCATATTGAATATTTAAGGAAACATAGGAGAGGAGTTAACTATTAAAGATTGCATAAGGGACCAGTTAACTATTTAAGCCCACACAGGGGACCAATTTACATTTTAAGGATCCATTGGTTGCATGAGGGACTGGTTGACTATTTAACGTTGCATTGGGAATCACTTTATTATTTATGGTCTCGTGGTGGACCAATGGACTATTTAAATATAGGGTATTAGTTGACTATTTAAGGTTGCATTAGGAAATAACAGACTATTTAAATTCGTATGGGGGACAAGCTAACTATTAACATCCCATGGGAGACCGATTAACTATTTAAGGTTGAATCAAGGACCAATTGACTATTTAAGGTTGAATCAAGGATCAATTGTCTATTTATAATCAATTGAATATGATCGGTTAAATGTTTTTGAACCAAAATCCTTTATACACGTTGTCTAGCCCATGGTGGGGATGTGATCCTAATCCCATTTTCTTACTCTCTGCTTAAGTTTTAATTAGTTTTAGTTAACTTCTTCATTTTTCCTTTTTTTCCTTTCTCGCCTCGTCATCTTCCTTTACACTTTATTTTAGAAGTAATGAATCAATTAAAATCTATCAAACATTCCCTGTGGATTCGTTACCTAGACTAGACGCTATACTCCATAAGACTATAGTTTAAGTTTAGTTTTTTTTTGTATTGTGGTTGAAAGCCGATAACAACGATTAGCGTATTACACGGACTTTCATTTTTTTCCTCGATCAAAATGGGGCCGTTGCCGGGAAGTGTTTTGCTATAGATTATAATTGAGTTATTATTTCCTAGAATATATTTCTTTTGTTTTTTTTTGTTTTGACCTTTTTTGCAGACTCGCACAATTAAGCGCCAAGAAACATTGAATCCTCAGCCACACACCTCTTTACGTGAATTTGTCCATTTGCTAACCATTAGGTAATCATGTCTTTTCATCGTGAGTTCGGTAATTACAATGGTTCATATGGGAATCGTTTTCAAACTTTTTATTCTTAAGAATTCGCACCTCGACTTATTACCATTGGTGAGGGACTTCGAATTCTCGAGAATGAAAGACTTGAAAATAAATATCGGGAAGAAAATCATTTTTAAACTTTTCATTCTCAAAAATCCGCGCCTCGACCTATTACCATTGATGAGGGACTTCGAATGCTTGAGAATGAAGGGCTTGAAAATAATTATCGGGAAGAAAAATGTTTTCAAACTTTTTTATTCTCAAGAATCTGCACCTCGACCTATTACCATTAGTGAGGGCCTTCGAATTATTGAGAATGAAATTATTGAAAATAAATATCGGGAAGAAAATCATTTTTGGGAGCAAGAGTTGGATGCATTATCTGAATCCAACGACGATTTTATATTTTTGAAGTTGAAGAATGTTTGCAACCAAATGAGGAATCCTAGGTTCTACAATCAAGGAAGCTTACTTTGGAAGAATCCTTCCTTCTTTTCACCCAAAGCATGACTAACCTTCATCGTGTTAGGTTGGAACTTGAAGAAACTTGCAAGTAGATTGGTTCTTATTTGGAAAACAATGAGGATGTTGAGACTTGTGTGTCACCTTAAATTTTTTAAGAACATCTCATTGAAAGTGAGTCTTGCTCCCTTGAAATTCAATCTATAAGTGATGGCGAATCACTTGAGATTGAATTTATTTCATCACCATTTTTGTTCTTTATTTTCTAACCATTACAAGTACTGCTAGATTCATATGAGTCGGTTGAAAATTTTAAAATATTCAAACCTTTTACCGACGAAGACTCTTTGCTTGAATTATTTTCCAAGGTGGATTCTTCCTTTTTGTGTGCCCCTCCTCCCATACTACTTGAAAAATCATCGGGAGGTGATTATATTTTCCTTGGATCCCAATTGTCCTTGTCCCCCTTAGCACCCAAATCCCCCATCATCCCTTTAAAAAATTTAAGTGGTGATGGTCAATTTTTTTCGCCTTACACATGCCTTCTGTGCTTCAAATGAAATTATTATTTTTTGGAAGGCATACATGAAAATGAGGGTACACCGATTATCCCTCAAAGTCATATCATATTTTGGGCGGACCCTCAAATTTTTTGACTTCTAGTGTATAACTTATTAGAAGTTCAAATTGTAGGTTGTACGTAGTTAGCTTTTTTCTTCCTTTTCCTTTTTTTTAATTATAGTTTAGAGCAATTATTTTAAGTTTTTGTTATTCTTTTTGTTATGCTTGGTTCAATGCTTGGTTCAATTATTTGTAGATTCAATGGACTCTTACTTATTGGGGATCTCTTCATTTGGGTAATATATTTATTTTCCTCTTTATGTTGTGTTCTTGATTTGCATTGAGGACAATTCAACATTTAAGTTAGGGGTGTGGTATATTCTTCCCATTTATTGTTTAGTTTCATCGATTTGAATCACATGTTCGTTCCAAGTACGTTTTTTTAGAAAATTCCAAAAATTTCAAAAAAAAAATTAAAATATTCAAAAACACCAAAATAAATAAATTTTGGAATTTAAAATCTTCAAAAAAGTCATGAAATTTTATTTAAAGTCCCAAATTGTAAAAATCAAGAGCATTAACCCGAAATTGATCAAAGATGGAAATTAAGCGAAAATTGACGACTTTGCGTGTTTGAATCAATCCGAGTTAATGGTTACCTCAATATTCTTTTTAGTGTTTTAATAAGTCGTCGAGGATCTCTAGTCCTTTGTTTTGATCGGTTATGGGAAACATGTGAGATGATGTCTTGAAAAATGCGCTACAAAAATCTGTAAATTAAATATAATCTCGAGATGCATATGGTAAAATAATGAGTAATTCTTACAATGAAGTGAGGCCATCGTTTGTTACCCAAAAATATTAGGCATAAAAAGTCAGGAAAAATTATCCCGTTTTGTACACCCAATTGAGCCCAAACATATTTTCCAATTTCGTTTGTTAACCGAAAAGGCCAACTTTGAAAATTAGAAAAGCCATTAATAAAGTCCAAATGGTGCAATAAAAAGGGGCAAAAAAAAGAGAAAGAAAAAATGTTCAAAAAAATAGCTAGAAAAGAAAAGTGTGAAAAATAGAAAAAAAATGGAAAAAAAGAATAGAAAAATGGGCAAAAACCCGAAAAAGCTCTAACGGACATCATAAGAAAATTTTCCAACTCGAAACATCCGAACCATTCCTGTTTTTACCCAATAAAACTCAAAACCCGAAAAAGTCCTAACTGAATCTGAATAATGGAATTAATTACCGCATGGAGAGCTAAGAGACGAAAAGATAAAAAGAGAAATTAATTGGTGTGGATAAAAGATGACGTTTCCTGATGATGCTGAAATCTAGCACCACCAGATAAGTGATGATGAGCTCAAACAGTAGTAACCATGGCATCCATAGAGATGTATATGCATATGTGTGTAAGTGTGGAGAAGGAGATGAGTATAAGAGGAATAAGACAATGATGTATAGTGGTTCAGCCAATTAGGCCTACATCCACTGTGAGTGAGTGATCCATTAAGTATGGGCACTAATGGCCTTGGATACAATGCACATAAGTTCACGTTCTCTCTCCACTATGTATACAAGCAGAGTTATTGCTGGGGTTACAATTATCGATCGATCCCTTTGTAGGGTTGTAGGTGACAAGTATATATAGGTCTTGGGGGGTATAGTGTGCCCCCCAAGTATGCATGGTGCATGTGAATGATGATCTGGCTAATCTCCTGTTGACACCTGTAGATGCCAAATGATGACATAATATTCCCTCACGTGAGGGGGTGATATTGTTATAACGGTCTTCCACGTGCCATGTGAGCCTCAGGCGCACTGTTCCACATGTCTCCCAAACCACGCGTTGTGATGATATCACCCTCAGCCTATGATATGAGGTCGAGGGAAAAGTTCCTTCTAGAAGTGAGTTTGGCCTAATTTAGGCCTCTTACTGTCGTACCCTCAGAGGGTCGTCTGGACTTGATGAGGGGTCGGCCCCTTGGAGGATCATCTGAACTGATGAGGGGTCGGCCCCTTGAAGGGTCATCTGGGCCTAATGAGGGGTCGACTCCTTGAAGGGCCGTTTGGGCCTGATGAGGGGTTGGACCCTTGAAGGGTCGTCTGGGCCTGATGAGGGGTCGACCCCTAGAAGGGTCGTCCGGACCATGATAAGGGGTCGGCCCCTAGAAAGGTCGTCCGGACCCTGATGAGGGGTCGGCCCCTTGAAAGGTCGTCTAGGCCGGATGAAGGGTCGGCCCCTTGAAGGGTCGTCTGGGCCTGATGAGGTCATCCTGGCCCCGACCAGGTGCGGGGTGCCCTCGGCTTTACCGAGGGTATATATGGGTATATCAATCACCCCCAGCCTTTAGTCATATATGTTGTTAAGATGGCTGAGGGATAATGTTGCAGGTGAGATGAGTGTATGATCAATTAGGTGAGTGAGACCTATCAAGATAATGTGACACCTAGAAAAATATCCATTGTCATTTCAGTTTCCTAGGCGTGGAGGCTGCACACTTTGCATGTGACTTTGTGCCCTAATGATGCCCTCCCCGTGGGCTGTGTTCTGCCTTGGTTAATGGGCCCACTCATTAGCAAGGTATTTAAATAATTTTTTGAAATTTATTCATCTTCTTCTTCGCGCTTGAACTCTCTCTCTCTATTCTCTCACCAACTCCATTGCCATTTCTGCAACTTCATCGTTTCGAGCTTCGGCAGTCTCATTTGTTCTTTATCAGGTAATCCTTCTGCCCTAGTGCCCTCTTTATATTCCATTGTTTTTTACAATTTGACTATTTTAGGCCTGTAAGGCTGGATTTTTCTTTGGTTATTTCATAACTTTCCGGCGTCTTGTTCTTGAGTGTTCTTGGTTAAAACCCTTATTTTCCTTAGTTTCAATCCAAAAGTTCATTTTGGTCAACTGTGAACTTGTTTTTAATTCGGCTATCCAAATTCTTTCAAGTGTAGGGTCTTCCCCTTAATGCTTAGGAGGCTTACAATTTAGCTGAGGAGTTCCCATCTCTGAGAGAGAAGTTCTTTGTAGAGATCAGACGGGTAGAGGAAGAGGAGGAGAGAAGACGAGGGGCCGACCCTAATTGGGTACGACCCATTTTTCCCATTCCATTAGCCATAATATTACCATCTGAGTCTTGTGGGTCATCTTGTCGTCCAGCCGAGAGTCATTTAAGAGAGATGGGTGAGAGAGCATCGTCACCAACTGGCGCTGGGCCTTCTGGGAGGAGAGAGACGTCTGATCTTAGCCCAAGCCAAGAGGCCGAGGGGGTGGTCCCTTTAAAGGCTATTCCTATGACCACTTTATCCCCTCATGCCTTTTAGATGGCCTTTCCTTATGGACCTCTGACAGGTGATGAGGCCGAAGGAGAGGGGACTGAGGATGATGGTGAGGATTCAGACGCTGACCCAGTTGACACCTCCCACACCTCGGCTTATGTTTCGTCCATTAGGGATTGTGACCTCCTACTACAGATGCATACATTTGGTGTGTCCCCCAACATAAGTATGAGGGTCCCCTCTGAGTCTGAGAAAGATTTTGAGGGTGACGAGGGAGAGATCGCAGTATATGAACAAATGTTTAAGGTCGGCGTTAGGTTCCCTCTGCACCCTGCCATAGTCAATATATTGTCAGCCCTCGGCATTGCCCCCTCTCAGCTTCCTCCTAACTCCTGGAGGACGATCCTCGGCTATGTCTCTTTGTGGAAGAATGCCTTCACTGATGAGCCTTCAGCCGATGTGTTTCTGGCTTGTTATAATATAACTTCCTCGTCCAAACATCCTGGGGGCGAGGAGGTCTGATAAAAAACTTCTCCACGTGGCACAAGCCTCTAACCACGACTGGAAGAAGAGATTTCTCTTCATATCTGGGGAATGGGAATTTTCTGTCGAGGCTCAGCCTTTGGATGATGGTTCGAGAGTTCCAAGGAGATGGTCTAACCCCTCTATGAAGGCTAGGTCAGACCCTGGACTTAGTCTGGATGAAAAGGACATACTCGAGTATCTGAGAGAACGAGGGAAAGAGGGTGGAATTTCAATGTCTGAAGATCTGATGACTCCTAGGTTCCTCAAAGAAGCTGGTCTGAGGGTCGGCCCCTTGACAGAGCTATGTGAGTTATTATTATTTTTTGCTCAATATTTGCTTTTTTCTAAGTGTTTCATCTTTGCCTCTGTATTTTTTTAATGTGTCATCTCCTTTTTAGGTCGTCCTTCAGGTATCTCTAATTATCTTTGGGAAATGACTGCCCCAAGATTATTATCTGGTTTAGGCAAGAAGAAAGGCAAGGAGCCTCAGCAGCCTCAAAGGAAGGCAAAGGCCATGGGGCTGACACTTGCTGAGCCGACTGCTGATAGTCACAAAAGAAAAGAGCCAGAAGTACCCGCTAATGCTCAGCCGAATTCAAGGACAAGGGCAAGGGTGGAGGAATCTGAGGGGACTGGTTCCTTTTCCAGCATGGGGACCTTCTGGTTCCAAAATTTAGCATTTTTGAAGGCTGAGCCATCTTCCCTGATAGCCAATCTGAGGGCGGCCAAAGCTTCTATGTTCTCTGCCCCTCGACTGCCGACTATGATTTCCTGTCGAAGATGCCCCCGGCCAAGGTGTATGACTATAATCTGTACACTCTCGCTCAGGTATTTGTTTTCATTTCACTTATCTTGAATTTTTCACCAACTGTTTCCTCGGCATCTTAACAAGTGTCTTTTTCTGTGCAGTCTGTCTGTGCTTTTACCTAGGCCACTAAGTGGATGGCTGAAAACTAATAAAAATTTCATGAAGTCGAGAGGGCCATTCAGCACGAGGTTGACCTACAGACAGAGCTTGAGACTGCAAGGGCTGAATTGGAGAGTGCAAGGACTGAACATGCAAGGCTCCTGGAAGAGATGATGAAGCAGGATGATGCAGACCTGAAGGCCAAGGATCTGCTTATAAAATAGAAGGATGAGGCCTTTATCAACTTGGGGGTTCAATTCAAGACTGATCTTGAGTGGGTTGTAAAGAAAGCCGAGGTCTAGTCTATAGGTTCCAGGGACCACTTCATCGATGACCCTATATGGGCCGTGCCAATTTGGGTGGAGCTTGTTGGGCTTCTGCCAAGTCTTTTTGAGGACTAAGTCCCCCACTACAATTAGCCTATGCTTCACCCTCTGGTTGTAAAACCTTACAGTCCTCTGCTGGTAGGCAGCTTGCCTTATTTCGACGTCTTCCCTCCTTTCCTCAATCAGGTCTAAGTCAAGTCTCCTCTCTTCCATATTTCGCTGGGGGTCATACATTTGGACCCTGTGAGTAGGAAACCCAATCTCGGTGGGGATGACGGCTTCTGATCCATAAGCCAGCATGAATGGGGTTTCTCCGATAGAGGTCTTCGACGTTGTCCTGTAGGCCCACAGTACAACATATAACTTCTCAGCCCATCTTCCTTTTACCTCCTCAAGTCTCTTCTTGATCCCATCTAGGATTGTCCTATTTGTAACTTCTATTTACCCATTGGCTTGAGGTCGACCTGGGGTAGAGAAGAATTATTTTATACTCACCCTTTGACAGTACTTCTCTAGAGATTTATTCTTGAATTAAGTCCCGTTATCTGAGATGAGGGTGTTGGGGAGACCATATCTGCATATAATATTTTTCCAGATGAACTGGAAGGTCTTCTTCTCGGTAATCGTGACCACCGGCTCTGCCTCCACCCATTTTGAAAAATAGTCAATTGCCATGATGAGGAACCTATAGTTATTGATGGCCCTAGGCAAGGGGCCTACTAGGTCGATCCCCCACACTGCAAATGGCCATTGGGATGTAATGGAGGTAAGAGGATGATGGGGTTGGTGGGGTTGGTGGTAAATCTTTGACATTTATCACACCTTTTTACATATGTCGTGGCATATTTCCCCAAGGTCGGCCACCAGTACCCTTGGGTGACTACCCTCTTCGCTAAATATCTGCCTCCAATGTGGCTTGAACATGACCCCTTGTGCACGTCTTGCAAAATGTGTGGGACTTCAGATGGGTGCACGCACCTAAGTAAGGGGAGCAAAAACCCCTTTTTGTACAAGGTGTTTCCGATGACAGTGAATTTCACAACTCTGTTTCTTAACTTCTTCCTTTCTTGCCTTGCTTCTGGCATCTTTCCCTCTTTAATGTATCTGATCAGAGGTTCCATCCATGAAGCTTCCTTAGAAACATTTAAGCAAGTGCCAAGTGTTCTCTCAGCATCTTCATTAGTTGGTTGAAGAAAAATTTCCACTGGGACTGTCCTCCTGATATCTGTCCTAGTTTCTGAGGCCAACCTAGCAAGTGCATCAGCTCGGCCATTATTGAGCCTAGGTATCCTCTTCAATTTAAATTCCCTGAAGCTCTTTAGTAATGACATCACCTTCTCAAGGTACTTAGCCATCCGCTCATCTTTGGCCTCGTAGGCTCCTAGTATCTGGTTCACTACTAGCTTTGAATCACTATGGACTAAAATCTGACCGACACTAAGAGACTTGGCCAATGAGAGCCATGCTATCAAGGCCTCATATTCGAACTCGTTGTTGGAGGCCTTGAAGTTGAACCTTAGGGCGTACTCAATGTCTGTGCCATTGGGTGTTGATACTATCAGTCCAGCTCCACTTCCGCTATCGCAGGAGGACCCATCGACGAAGAGTCTCCACATAGTCTCTTCTAAAAAATTTCCCTTGGTGAGGGACCCCTGTCTAAAGAGATATCTTCCTTCTTTATTTTTTGCCACTTTTCCCCTAGTGGTGCTTGTCTCAGCCTCATCTGCGGGTGTGTCAGTGAGCCTGCCTTATTGGGTATCTTTCTTCCCGAGGCTCTCATCTTCAACTTCATTATCTTCCCAAGTAAATTTAGCCACAAAATCTGCCAATGCTTGCCCCTTAATGGCCCACCTAGGTTGATATATAATGTCGAACTCCCCCAACTCAATAGCCCATGCTATTAGCCTCCCTGATTTTTCGGGCTTGTGTAAGATCTGCCTAAGGGGAGAGTCAGTGAGGATGACCATTATATGGGACTGGAAGTATGGCTTCATCTTTCCTGATGCATGGATCAAGGCATAGGCTAACTTCTCCATCCTTGGGTATCTTTGCTCTGCCCCCTGGAGTGCCTTACTATTAAAATACACTGGCTTTTATATTCCGTCTTCGTCTCTGACGATTGCTGCACTGATGGCTGATTCTGAGACAGCAAGGTACACATAAATTCGTTCATCCTGCACTGGTCGTGACAACAACAAGGGATACCCTAGGTATGACTTTAGCTCCATGAAATCCTCATCACACTCTTCACTCCATTCTAAGGCATTTCTGAGAATTTTAAAGAATGATAAACACTTGTCTGTAGCTCTGGACACAAACCTATTGAAAGAATCCACCCTCCCTATGAGTCTTTGAATGTCTTTGATGGTCTTGGGGGTCTTCATATCTATAAGGGCCTTTATCTTTTCAGGGTTGGCCTCGATGCCTCTTTGGTTGAAAAATACCCCAAGAACTTCCCTGCTCTGACCCCGAAGACACACTTGGCCGGGTTGAGCTTCATTTGGTACTTGTCCATTGTATTAAAGGTCCTCTCTGGGTCAGCCACATGATCCTCTGCGTTCAAACTCTTAGTCAGCATGTCATCTACATAGACCTCCATAAACTTCCCAATTTGGTCTTCAAACATTTTATTTACAAGGCGTTGATACGTTGCCCCCGCATTTTTTAGGCCAAAGGGCATGACTCTATAATAGTATGTCCCCTTATCAGTAATGAAAGCTATCTTCTCTGAGTCTTCAGGGTTCCTATAGATCTGGTTGTATCCTGAATAGGCATCCATGAAGCTCATGAGCTCATGGCCTGCGATAGCATCTACCATCTGATTAATGCATGGGAGAGGGAAGCTATCTCTGGGACAATGCTTATTGAGGTCTGTGAAGTCTACACACATCCTCCACTTCCCGTTTGCTTTTGGGACAATGACTGCATTAAACAGCCATCCGGGTTAGATGACCTCCTTAATAAACTCTTCATCTTACAGCTTCTAGACCTCATCCCTAATGACCTCATACTTTTCTCGAGAATAAATTCTCCTCTTCTGCTTCACTAGCTTTGCACCCTCTACCACGTTGAGCTTGTGGTTCATAATTTTGGGGTCGATCCCCGGCATATCTGTATGACTCCAGTCAAAGATGCTCTATCCTCTCCTCAACCACTTGATGAGGTCTTCCTTAATGTTTGGCTTCAGAGTTTTGTCGACTTGGACGGGTTTTTTTGGCTCATCCTCTTTAAGGATGATGGATTCTACCTCTTCCCCGACCTCTCCTTTCTTCAGATTTGCCTCGTCCCTGGGGTCGAGGGTATCAATATTGTAAGTGGTTGTTTCCTTCTTGTGTGCCTCTCTTTCTTCAGCGGAGTTAAAATAACATTCCCGTGTTGCCGTCTGGTCTCCCTGAACTTCCCCTACCCCGTAAGGGGTCGAGAATTTAATCTTCTGATGGACCGTAGATGGCACAGATTTAAATCCCTTGAGGTCTACTCGCCCTAGTATAATGTTGTAGGCTGAGAATACATGTTCATCCATCACAAAGAAGTTGACCTTCTTGATGATCCATCTCAGCCACTCATCCCCCATCCTGACATCGGCTTCATACACTCCAAGGGGATGAACCTTTTCTCCACTGAACCCAATCAATGGCTGATGGTATGGGATGCCTCTAGCACGGCTGAGACCTAAGGCTTTGAAGCACGGCTAAAACATCACATATGTAGAGCTATCCCCATTGACCAGGATCCTTGGCACCTTGCACCCGTATACCCTGGTAGTGATGATGAGAGGGTCATCATGTGGGGCTAAGAGGCCTTTGAAGTTCATTCTTGAGAACCCCACTATCAGAGCATCCATATCGACCTTCTTCCTCTTTTCTGACTTTGCCTCAACAGAGGTTGAGTGTATAGCTTTTGTCACTGCCTTGGCTTCAGCTACATGGGCCTTCCTGTCTGCGACCTCTGACCCTCCTCCTGCCAATCCCCCAGAGATCATTACCACACCGAGGGAGATCATATTAAGTCTCTTGACAGGGCCGTGTTCATCTCTCGACGGGGGGTAAAGGTCATCCTCATCGTCAGAACGGTCTTACCCTTTTTTTTAGGACCTTCTCTACATGCATCGCCTCGCTTCTTTCTGGGGTCATCCCCTTGACCCCTCTTGAAGGCACCTTTGTTAACATACTTCCAGAGCTTTGTTTCTTTCAGCATCTTTTTAATATCATCTTTCAGAGCAAAGCATTTGTTTTTCACGTGGCCATGGTCTTGGTGAAATTCACACCATAGGTTTTTATTCCTCTTATTGGGGGCTGCCCTCAACTTTTCAGGCCACTTCAGGGACCGGTCACTCTTTATCTCATTGAGAATATGTTCACAACTGACCGTTAGAGGGGTATAATCAATGAACTTATCGTCCGTAGACCTCTTCTTACCCTCTTTGTTCTTCTTATGGTACTTACCCCTGCTAGTGCCTCCTTTTTCATCTTCGTATTTTACGGCCATCGCCTCTTCGGCGTTCATCACCTTTCCTGCCATCGATAACAATTCAGCCATCATCCTAGGAGGGTCTTCAATAAGCTTCCATAGCAGCTTCCCCTTTTAGAGTCCTCTAATCAGGGGTGTCATAGCTATGCTCTCCTCATAGTCTTCAACCTCAAACTTTTCTTTGTTGAATCTGGCTATGTAGTCTCTTAGACTCTCATTCTTCCCCTGCTTAACATAGAAGAGGTGCGTGGTCTTCTTCTGTGGCCTCACCCTAAAGCAAAAGTTGTGGATAAACATGTCTGCCAACTGCTTAAAGCTTTCAATGGAGTTTTTTGGAAAAGACATATACCAGACATGTGCAGCCCCAGTCAGAGTGCCAGAAAAGGCACGACACCTCATCTCATCTGAGATAGAGTATATGTATGTCGCTGATTGATACATCTTAATATGATGCATAGGGTTGGTACTCCCATCATACCTTGGGGTGACCACAGGTGGCTTAAACTTTGATGGCGTTGGGAAGTTGACTATCTTGGTCACAAAGGGTGAGCCTATGGATTATCCTCTTTGAAGAGGGTCTCGACTCTTCATAATATAGCCAATATTATCCTCCAGTCACTGGATCGAGTCATTCCAGGACCTCGTAGGGTCGGCTTGGTCGATGTTATCCCCTGCCGCCTCTTTGAGGTGGACGGAGGGTTCTGCTGCGGCAGGCCTGTGGTGGCTGCTTACTTCTCCTTGACCATCATCCCGTCCTTGGGGTCAGCCCTCGTGGGGTCAGCCGTCTGCTGCCTCCCTCCTGGACCTTACAGCACTCCTTAATCTGGAAAATTTTTTCCCGCATGTCATTATATGGGCCGAGCCTCTCAAAAGCCGACCCCCTGCTCAGGCAATCGAAAGCAGAGCCTCTTGGGCGATTGTCAGGATTTTGCCTTCCACACTTTCCTCTGCTCTCCTGGAGAGGTCGTACAGTATTGTTGGAGACCTCATACGTCTCCCAGCATTCTATGGGGGGATCCTCTCCCTCCAGATCATCATACTTATCCTCAGGGTAAGGGTTTCCTTGCCTCCCCAGGCGTAGACGCCAGGGATCAGAAACATCCCTCCGCCGCTGTGGGGGTGGAAAGTCTTTACGTGGTGCCTGGGGTGGTCCCCTCGCCTCATGCTGCCCTGGAGCCGCTTCTGGAGTAATCATCTCAGGTGAGACCCCTAATGGTCTTAGTATGTTCTGGCTTAGAGCTGTGAACTGCTCATGCATGATCTGCTGGCTTGCTGCTAGAGACTTCAAGGCTGTCGCCACATCAACCATCTCAGACTGAGGTGGTGGCTGACTAGAACTGGGTCCTACTCCACTATCCGATGGAGGAAGTGGTGGTGGTGGCATCTTCAGTGCCATGCGTATGAGCTATGAATAGTTGAATTGAAGAAACGACTGGTGAGCTTGAGAACCTTAATGGGTCTCTTTCAATGGTGAAACATCTCCACACAGGGGGAGAACTGGCTCACCACCAGAGTGCCCAATGAGGTCAATCTTTACAAAGGAAGAGATGTCTTCTCGTTCCCAGAGGCGGCGCAAAACTGATGATGCTGAAATCTAGCACCACCAGATAAGTGATGATGAGCTCAAACAATAGTAACCATGGCAGCCATAGAGATGTATACGTATATGTGTGTAAGTGTGTATAAGGAGATGAGTATAAGAGGAATAAGACAATGATGTATAGTGGTTCAGCCAATTAGGCCTACATCCACTGTGAGTGTGTGATCCACTAAGTATGGGCACTAATGGCCTTGGATATAATGCACATAAGCTCGCGTTCTCTCTTTACTGTGTATACAAGCAGAGTTCTTGCTAGGGTTACAATTATCGATCGATCCCTTTGTAGGGTTGTAGGTGACAATTATATATAGGTCTTGGGGGGTATATTGTACCCCCTAAGTATGCATGGTGCATGTGAATGATGATTTGGCCAATCTCCTGTTGACACCTGTAGATGCAAAATGATGACATAATATTCCCTCGCATAAGGGAGTGATATTGTTATAACGGACTTCCACATGCCATGTGAGCCTCACGCACACTGTTCCACGCGTCTCCCAAACCACGCATTGTGATGATGTCATCCTCGGCCTATGATATGAGGCCGAGGGTAAAGTTCCTAATGGCAGTGAGTTTGGACTAATTTAGGCCTCGTACTGTCATACCTCGGAGGGTCGTCTGGACTTGATGAGGGGTCGGCCCCTTGGAGGGTCGTCTGAACTGATGAGGGGTCGGACCCTTGAAGGTTCGTCTGAGCCTGATGGGGGGTAGGCCCCTTGAAGGGTCGTTGGGCCTGATGAGGGGTCGGCCCCTTGAAGGGTCGTCTGGGCCTGATGAGGGGTCGTCCCCTTGAAGGTTCGTCTGGGCCATGATGAGGGGTCGGCCCCTTGAAGGGTCATCTGGTCCTGACGAGGGGTAGGCCCCTGGAAGGGTCGTCCGGACCATGATGAGGGGTTAGCGCCTTGAAGGGTTATCTGGGCTTGATGAGTGGTCGGCCCCTTGAAGGGTCGTCTGGGCCTGGTGAGGTCATCCTGGCCCCGACCAGGTGCGGGGCACCCTCGGCCTGACCGAGGGTATATATGGGTATATCATTTCCCATTCTCCATTGATCATATTCCGATGATGAGTTCTTTTCACCATAAGTTACGTTTTTCAATTTGTGTGCGTGAATTTGTATTCCACATAATTTACTCTTTAAATCACACGTACCGAGAGAATTAGACACATTTCAAGTGATTCGTTTATGAGTGCATCTGTGAGAAATTGAATCAAAAAGAATTTTCAGAAAGTAACGTAATGATCAGTCGGTGGAAGTTAACGGTTTAATTTTCGGCATCGCGCGCACACACACACTACAAATTGAGATTATTAAATACAAATTTAAGATGACTATTTTTTGAGAAGTTTAATGTGACATCCCGCCTAATAAAATACCGGGTGATCAATCCTATACCAGATTAAAACAGGAATCTCATATGCTTCATTCTTAGCATCATTGTCGAAAGCCAATTTAATTACTAATAACTTATTAGGATGACGTCAAAATTTTATATAACTAATCTTTTTAACCAAACCAACCACAACAGTTTATATACACAAAACTGAAATGAAATAAAATAACCGAACACTTGGTATAACATAATACAACCAAATCGAATGCCGCACTAAAAGGCAGTAAAAGAATAAATTACTACAATTGGGCTATCGGCCCGAATGTTTCTACAATACCTCATATCTAGATCTTAAGGATAGAAGTGTCTATAATAAACCTGCTTGCATCCACAACTACTGCACCAAACGTCTGACTCAAAAGAATTATCAATCAGGCATCCCTGTGTGTGGACACTTAATATATATACGTATATAGCAAGAGAGGGGAAAGTAGAGAAACGGGTCAGAGCCCGAGTTTTCAAAATATTTAACAAGTGATTAAATGCCATATTTTTAAAATATGAAATCTCTCATATTTAAAATGGTATCACACTCTCATGAGATACACCTCACCCCTCTTCTAATAGTGCACACCTATTGTAGACGTTTTAAACAACCTAGTTAAGCTACCCTGCCTAACTAATCTCTTACACCCATCTTTTAAATCCTCCTAAGTAACACCTACCTTGCGTGATATAATATAGGTTATACCATAAGCTATCGTAAAGGTGTTAAGTTGATATAATCATCAATGTGATATATATATTTCTCTTGTTTCTATATATAACTATACCGTTCATAATCCGTAACTTTCACTAGTTTAAAATACCCTTTTCACTTTAGTATATAAAGTGCCGTATATATAATTCTCATTTTAATATAAGATTTACATTGTATTAATCTAGATATAAGGCTCCCGAAAGAAGAATAAACCCTTATTCATTTTACTCTTTACATTGGTCAAAGCTATATGACATCTCGTCTTCATATACAAGAAATCATATGTATACCTATTACAATCATAAGTATAATAACCATCCCACTGAGCTATAACTTGAGGATGCAGTCTTAAGTGCCGATCCACATCCGGGTTTACTCAATCAACCATGGTACCAAGCCAGACTCACTCATGGTCATGGTAAAAATACTAAACGGTGGATGCGATCATGGACGATATGACCTGGGGACTATACTCTCCAAACTCCTCAAGCCAGGAGATTCACCCACATCGTGCAACCTCCCTAGATAACACTAGAGAAAAATATAATCTGGATGTCCATCCTTATGCCCTTGGAACCAGCCTCTATGATACAAATATACCAATCATACAAATATATATTTATCTTCATCTCATAACATATATATATATATATATACTGTAACAACTCCCGTATTTAATATATATAATTTCTTAATATGCTCTGGCTATAATTGTCGAACTCTTATAGCGATATCCGATATTCCGAATGTTCCCATTCGTAATAGTATATAAGTATCTACACCCTTAAGATACTAAATCTATAAGCATTCTCTTACTTAATATATTACTCGCACCTTAATCACTTTTAAGGATTTATATATACTCCTGAATATACCAATTCGTAATAATTTGAATAAGTATACTATCTACTTATTTTAGTTCCATAGGTATCGCATCACTTATAATAATAGTCATTAATATACGTACCGGATAGTCGCTCAATCCTCTTTAGCCCATATCCTAGATTCCATCTTAATCACATACTAGGATTTACTCAAATGCAATCGACCCATATTTATTCTAACCGCATAAATATATATACCCACTTGCCGAAAACCTCTCTCGAATGTTTGCTCGATCGGAACATTCACTAAGTCCATACCCCAGATTGTACACTAAACTAATCCAAGGTTCTCTCTTTCATTCCAAGGTTTACTCACCCTCAATACCGTCATCTAGGAGTCCTAATATCATATCTAGAATCCCCTATAATAATCTCCAATTTCAATTTAACTCCCTCTAAACTCAAAGAAGGAAAACTAATAAATCGAACAAAGGCGAATCGATTCGCCCCAAATGCGCATAGATTCAGGATAGCGAATCGAATCGGTCTGAATCCGAATCGATTCATAAAGTGTTCTACAAGTAGGTCCTCAAAGGAGAATCTATTTGTCCTGAGACATCCTTACAGTTCCCCTTATGCGAATCGAATAAGTTTAGACCCGAATCGATTTGCCCAGTTCAGAGGGCACTGTTTGGGTGATTTAATCTTCTCCAAAATATCTAAATATCAACCCATTGTCCATTTTATGGTTTCTAACCTCAACCAACAATACTATAATCATCCTAACACTGATTTCTAACCAACACATCGATTAATTTGTGGTATTAAACCATTTTTCTTAGATTTAAACCCTAAAACATTAAAACCCTAGTTTATCATTTTCTCCTATTTCTACCCGTATATATACACCATTAACATGGATTTATCACTAGTAATCATCAAGAGTTAACAACACATCTATTTGTGATTTCAAAATCAATTTTCCCAAATTTATTTTATGAGTTCTAACCCAAAATTATATAGTTTACCAACTATAATATGAGATACACACTCAAATTAATAAAGTAAGTAAACACTTGGCTCGTGGATAAAATCTGACGACCTCGAGTCGAATCCCATGGAGTTTGGGCCGGAATCCCCTTTTCTCTCCTCTTTTCCCTCTTACTTTCCCTTCTTCTTCTTTCTCTCTTTTCTTTCTTTCTCTTCCACTCTCTCGTGACTTATAAGAGAGAAATAAGGGCTTATCCCTTATAAAACACAAATTTACTCGTTTACTCAAATGCGAGTCCCTACTAGTCCAAAATCCCCGGAACCTAAACACTACCCCAAAAATACTCTATTCTGGCTATCTCGGCCATTCTGAAACCAACCGTGCACCTGAAATCTCCATCCGAGTCACTTAACTAAAATTCACTAATTGGACCTAACACTTCTCAACACGCGTTTTTCCAATGTAAACTATTACTCGTCATTTAAACCCACTACGCCATGACATACAAACATTTCAACTTATTCACTCAGTCCCCTAAGTAAATGTAACACGCATCGGATCATCTAACGCTTATAAATCCAGAATTTACTATTCACTAAAAATCCTCAAATTACAAAATTACGTCACTTAAATAATTTATATATATATAAAAGTATGGGATATTACATTTAAATTGTATAATTTTTAAGTATTTTGATCTTTCGTTGAGTAGAAAATGAATTTTGTGGGTATATTTACTGCAAACCCTTACGAGACACCACTCGTCCTACTAGGGTAACCTAGGGGTTTAATGACTTGTTGCATGTGCTAAATGCAATCACTTGTCCGCGAAAAAGGTTTTCTATACTAATAAAGTTTTTGAAGGGTCTTTAACTCATACTCTTATTCTTCTACATTGCTCGGGATGCACAAAGTCCTAAGTTAGGGGATTTGATTAGGCATAAATTCTTTATATTTATCCGGTTAATTTCGGTCATTTTATAGTCCCATGCATCGTTATTAACTTGGATTTATCTCATATTTATGCTACTAACCCTTTTTGCCGAGTATTTCTTATTTTGTGTGTTTCTCATGAGTTTTACAGGTATTTCATGCAAGGTAGTGCGAAAGAGAACTCGAAACAATGAAAGAAACCAAGAAAGAGGGAGTTGAAGGGCATTTTTTTAATTTTAAAGCCTTAGTCTGGAGGTGGGGCCAACTAAAAAATTGAAGATCTCAAAATCATAAGAATACTGGAAAAATTGCACCTCAATCCGAGCTACAGTGAAGAAGTTATGCCCGTTTGGAGTTGAGAAAGAAATCTAAAAGAAAAGAGAAGAAATAAGCTAAGGCAGGAGGAGAAATCGAACTGATTCACATATACCTCCAAACCCGTTCGTCATTTAGTCACACCCCAAGACTGTGACAAAGATTTTTCATGCTTTAAAAACGTTACAAAATTTCGAAAGTGGAATTTTTATTTTGGCATTAGCTTTCAACCAAAAGAGTTTTATGTTTTGGGAACTCTTCTAAACGACATCTAACCTATATATGTAGTCATTAGGGTTCTTTTAACATATATTTCCTTCTTGTAAAATCTCCTAAACAAGGGGGAACATCTAGGAGAATAATTTATATATTTTTCACCTTTAATTTAATCAAATTTTCAAATTTTCTTCAAGCTTTGAATTCTTCTTGCATGTTTGTGATCTTCAACATTGGTAACCTTAATTCCAGCATTGTTATTATTGTTTCATTATTTTTACATGCTTGTTAATGGATTCTTGCAAAGTTAATACGACCATGTCTACCTAGTTCATGGGTTGGGATCATATTTTCTCCATTAATTGGTTTTGAGCTTTGAAAATTAGGTTTTGGGTAAAATTACATTTAATTGAAACCTCGTGTATTAAAATTGGAATATTAGGCATTTAACTTTCTTTGTCATGCAACATTAGTGTTTATAGCGTTATTCCGAAATTAGTCCTCTTGCGACCATATCCGGGTTAAAGTTTACTTATTCATTGTTGAATTAAATTTCTTCATGTTTGATGTTTATAATCAATTGAATATGCTCGGTTAAATGTTTTCAGACAAAAATCCTTTATAGGTGTTGTTTAGCCAATAGTGGGGATGTGATCTTAATCTCATTTTCTTATTCTTTTCTTAAGTTTTAATTAGTTTTAGTTAACTTCTTTATTTTTCTTTTTTCCTTTCTCACCTCATCATCATCTTTTACACTTTATTTTAGAAGAAATGAATCAATTAAAATCTATCAAACATTCCCTGTGGAATCGATACCCATACTAGCCGCTACACTCCATAAGAGTGTAGTTAAAGTTTAGTTTTTTTGTATTACGGCCGGAAGCGGATAACAACGATTAGCATATTACACAGACGCTCGATATTTGCCTCGATCATTGGCATTGGGATCGGTTGACTTTTTAAGTTTGCATAAAAAATCGATTGACTATTTATGATCGTATAAGAGACCGGTTGACATTTTGAAGGTTTCATATTAGGCTATTTGAGTATTTAGGTAACATACGCACTACACCAAAAACAACATTCTAGCATGGTTTAAAACTGGTCCAGATCAAACCTGGCACAATTTTAAATTGTGCTAGAATCAGGTGTTCCAAAATTGCCATTTTTTGACATGGTTTAAAAGTGTGCCAGATTTAACCACACATGAACACTTATGGCACACTTTTAAACTGTTCCAGAATTTGATATTTCAGGCACACTTTTGGCACAATTTATAATTGTGCCAGATTGAGTACATTTTGGTACACTTTTGACACAATTGAAAACCGTGCCAAAATTTGATACACTTTTGGCACGATTTTGAACTGTGCTAAATTTTTCGATCATGGAAAAAAGTAATTATTTGAAAAAAAGAAAATTCAAAAATTGTGAATATCACATAAAATACTAAAAATCTTAATAGTTCACATACTAAAAAAAATTGGGCATAATTTCCTCTATTTTCTGAACATTCTAAAAACTGCATAATGTAAAGCCTGCACAACCATAAAATATAACAATAAAATTACAAAAGCCCGCACGGCTATAAAAGTTAATAATAAAATTACAAAAGCCCGTACGATCATGACACAAAAATATAGAATCCGAAATATTAACGCCATTAACTAGACAATCCACTTGTTATAAACCACTGATTTCTTCATGTGTTCCACGTGGATAAAAGCTAACGATAAAATGTTATCCTATAAAAAAATAGGATACAAAAAAGAGATGATATTAGTAACCAAGTAATTAAAAAAAAATCTTATTCAAGATGAAAAAATGCATATACAAGTTACAGTTATTATTACATTCTCCAACCGGAATTCTTGTGACTATATGGTCAGCTCCTATAAGTTACATTAGTCCTATACGAGGTGTTAGGGCCTCCTACGGGGCCGTTTGATGACTGGTTTGAGTTTTCACCCTCAAATGACATGTTTTCAAGCATGATCCTAATATTTTCAAATTATTAGCCTATTCTCAAACCAAGAGACCCGTGACTACGTGGTCAGTTCCTACAAGTTACATTGATCCCGTGTGAGGTGTTCATGCCTCTTACGGTACCGTTTGGGTTTTCATCCTTTAACGACTTATTTTTAAGCCTAATCTAGATATTTTCAAATTATTGTCATATTCTCAAATCGAGAGACCCGTGACTATGGGGTTAGTTCCTATGAGTTACGTTGGTCCCGTGCGAGGTATTAGTGCCTCTTACGGGGTCGTTTGAGGGATTGTTTAGGTTTTCACCCTCTAATAGCATGTTTATAAGCCTAATCTAGATATTTTTAAATTATCATCATATTCACAAACTGAGAGACCCGTGACTACGCGATCAGTTCCTACAAGTACATTGTTTATGTTTGAGGTGTTCATGACTCTTACGGGTCATTTAGGATTGGTTTGGGTTTTCATCCTATAACGACTTATTTTTAAGCCTAATCTAGATATTTTTAAATTATTGTCATATTCTCAAACCGAAAGACCCGTGACTAGGGTTGTCAATGTATCGAGTTTGGACCCGAACTCGACCCGAATTCGACCCAAATTAACGGATCTGAGCAAATTATATAAACCCAATTATCCAATTACCCGATTACCTTATTACCCGATTAGTTAATGAACCGGGTCTGGATATACATGACTTCAATCCGATAAGGACCCGACCTGAATGTGTGTGTGTATATATATATTATTTTACAAAAGTTTGTTTTTGCTGTCAAAAGTTTGTAAGACTAAATGTATATATAAATATATATAAGTTTGCTGTCAAAGTTTGTGGTCAAAGGTATTCGGGTCGGGTATTCGAGTTGGGTCCTTAATGGATCCAGGTCTGGATCCATTTCCTGAGACCACCCGACGGGTAATCGAGTAAGACCCGATCCGTTAAAAAAATACCCGAATCGGATATGGATATACCCTTACCCGATCCAGACCTGATCCATTTACAACCCTACCCGTGACTATGCGGTCACTTCCTACAAGTTACATTGGTCCCGTGGGAGGTGTCCATGCCTCTTACAGGGCCATTTGAGGGATGGTTTGGATTTTCACCCTTTAACAGCTAGTTTTTAAGTGTAATCTAGATATTTTCAAATTATCATCATATTCTCAAACTAGGAGTCCCGGGACTACACCGTTACTTTCTACGAGTTACATAGGTCCCGTAGGAGGTGTTAGTGCCTCTTACGGGGACATTTGGGTTTCCACCCTCGAACTACATATTTCTAAGCCTAATCTATATATTTTCAAATTATCATCATATTTTTAAATCGGGAGACTCGTGACTACATGGTCAATTCCTACAAGTTACATTGGTCCCGTGCGAGGTGTTCATGCCTCCTATGGGGCCGTTTGGGGAAATTTTGGGTTTTCACCCTTTAACGGCTTATTTTTAAGTATAGTTTAAATATTTTCAAATTATTATCATATTTTCAAATCGGCAGACCCGTGACTACACGGTTAGTTCATACGAATTACATTGGTCCCGTACGAGGTGTTCTTGCCTCTTATGGGGCCGTTTGGGGGCTAGTTTTGGATTTCACCCTTTAACGGCTTTCTTTTAAGCCTAATCTAGATATTTTTAAATTATCATCATATTCTCAAACTGGGAGTTCCACTACTATGCAATCAGTTCCAACGAGTTACATTGATCCCGTGGGACGTGTTAGTGCCTCTTACGGGGCCGTTTGGGCGCTGATTTGGGTTTTCATCCTCTAATGGCATGTTTTTAAGAATAATCTAGATATTTTCAAATAATCATCATATTCTCAAATTGGGAGATCCACGACTATGCGATCCATTCCTACAAGTTATATTAGTCTCGTGCGAGGTGTTTATGCCTCTTATAGAGTCGTTTGGGGGGTTGGTTTGGATTTTCACCCTTTTAACGACATATTTTTAAGCGTTGTCCAAATATTTTCAAATTATCGTCATACCCTCAAATTGGGAGACTCATGACTGCACGACCAGTTCCAAAAAGTTATATTGGTTCCGTGCGAGGTGTTTATGCCTCTTACCGGGCCGTTTGGGGGTTCGTTTGGGTTTTCACCCTTTAACGGTTTATTTTTAAGCTTAATTTATATATTTTCAAATTATAGTCATATTCTCAAACCGAAAGACCCGTGACTATGTGGTTAGTCCTCAAGAGTTACATTAGTCCTGTGGGGGGTGTCCATGCTGCCTACAGGGCCAATTTGGGGGACGGTTTGAGTTTTCACCCTTTAATCGCTAATTTTTAAGCACAATCTAGATATTTTTAAATTATCATCATATTCTCAAACTGGAAGTCCCATGACTACGCGGTCAGTTCCTGCGAGTTACATTAGTCCCGTGCGAGGTGTTACTTCCTCTTACGGGGATGTTTGGGCGCTGATTTGGGTTTTCATCCTCTAATGGCATGTTTTTAAGCCTAATCTAGATATTTTTAAATTATTGTCATACTCTCAAATCAGGAGACCTGTGACTATGCGATCAGTTCCTACAAGTTACATTGGTCCCGTGGGAGGTGTTCATCCCTCTTACGGGGCCATTTGGGGGCTGGTTTGGGTTTTCACCCTTTAACGGCTAGTTTTTAAGCATAATATAGATTTTTTCAAATTATCATCATATTCTCAAACTGGGAGTCCCACGACTACGCGGCCAGTTCCTAAAAGTTACATTGGTCCCGTGCGAGGTGTTAGTGCCTCTTACGGAGCCGTTTGGGCGTTGATTTGGGTTTTCAGTCTCTAACGACATGTTTTTAAGTCTACTCTAGATATTTTCAAATTATCATCATATTCTTAAATCGGGAGACACGTGACTATGCAACCAATTCCTACAAGTTATATTGGTCTCGTGCGAGGTTTTCATGCCTCTTACGGGGCCGTTTGGGAGATAGTTTGGGTTTTCACCCTTTTAACGACTTGTTTTTAAGCTTAATTTATATGTTTTCAAATTATCTTCATATTCTCAAAGCTGGAGACCCATGATTATGTGGTGAGTTCCTACATATTACATTGGTCCCGTGCGAGGTGTCCCTGCCTCTTACGGGGCCGTTTGAGGGTTGGTTTGCGTTTGCACCCTTTTAACGGCTTGTTTGTGAATAATAGTGACAATTAAACACACTTGGATTAATAGTGACAATAAATGTGAATTGATATCTTGTTGAAGGCACAATTTACGTCAAAAATCTTGAATGTGAGAACCTTCCACCTAGGTGTTCACATTGCATAATTATAGGACAATGGGTGAGTGAATTTAAAGTTATAAGAAAAATTGAAATAGAGTACAATGTTCAGAATAATCCCAATACTATAAAAGAAAAGAATAGAGATAGATCCAAGTCATAACATCAAGGAAGGTCTATAATGAATGAATTTTATAGGACTAAAAAAATATGAGGGAACATCTGGTGCAAAATATTCACAAGGTATAAATGTTGATAATTCCAATCTTGTTGTTAGAGATATTATTGAAACTTACAAACAAATTTCTATGAATATATGTCAATGGGAAGTTTTTGGGGTTGATGTTTTCTTTACTTAAGAGTTTTTGGTGGCTATTCTAATGAAAGTTAGATAATGACTAAAGCTTTATAGGTTGCTAGATATGTGATATGATACTGAAGAGATGGATACATTACTAACCGGTAATCCAACAACAACACTGAGTAGTGAAATCCTATTTGTTACAACTCGCAGGTTGGCTGGTCCATTAAATGTTACTCTCGGGTTCTTCCTAGTACCATAGGCAGACCCTGTAAATTTAAGTTAAGTCAGCATCATATGCATCATAGTAATCGTGTCCCATGAGAATATGTCATCTCTTTTGAATTAATAAAATAGAAAAAATGCTTACAATAATCATTTGCTCTACAAATATGTAATCCGCCATAATACCTGAAAGCTTCCCATTGATAAAGGCGTGTAATGCATTGTGAGAGTGGGTTTTCGTCCTCCTCGCAAAAATGATTCCGATGAAGCAATTTTAACGCCGTTTTGATAGGAAATTTTGAGGGATAACCAAACTCATGTATCAGAGGCACATTTGTTGAGCATTTGATTGTTAAGTCGAAAAAAGATTGAAAACAGTTTATGACAAATTGGGAAACTAGTGGAAAAATATAAAAGTAAAATATTCTCTTCTTCACTAATTTTCAACTAGATCCATTTCGTTGGAGGGTAAGAAATGTTTCAATAGAAAATAACAAAAACATGGAGATTGTGCCACATTTAAGACCACTGTTCCGATTGCAATCAAGCACACAAAAGTAAAAACTAATAAAAAAAGCATTTTTCATGGGAAAAAATGTAATGCCAATTAAACACACCCTAAAGTTCCAAGGAATACATAGAGGATTATGCTCATTTGGTAATGTACCACATATAATCACGATATCTCTAGTGATATTTATCTACCCAAGGAGTCCATTATCTGTAAATGTTGAACTGTCTCCTAATGACAAAATATCTTCATCATACGTCTCCCAATAGTGCAAAACATAATTACTTGGCAACATTTCCACACATGATGTTTGAGTTCTGACCTTGATGATCACACAAAAACAACATATTTATTACGCAGCAGACCACAAGCAACTAACAAGAGAATATTGTCCCAAAATAGTTTTTTATGTATTTAGTATAGGCCACGTCAAAATAAAATTTGACTAAGCTTACTATTGCAGTGTTGAAAACTTCATTTTTGAAATCAGTAAGAATGCTGGTGGACCAAGGAGGCAAATCATAGTGCCTTCTATTGAAGGTCACTCAGACGATCGAGTTGCTGTCGAAGTTCAAGAGAAAAGCTGAACACTTTTTGCGTCATTTAGAGAACACATGAGCCTGGAAAATGATGAGAATATAGTAAATAATAATAAAAAATTTGCTAATATTAAATGGAAAAAAATTCAGATTATACAAAGAAACTCTATATTATTAAAGGCTGACCCCAAGTTGTTGGGAAAATGATATGTTGAGTTGAGATTAAAGGTTGGCCTGCTAAAACCTTCCTATAGAGATAGAACTAGGGTCTGAAGAAACTAAAGCTGGCTCGCACAATTTAATAGCCTTTTGGAGCTCCTTCAAATGGCTGCATTTAGGTTCCTTGATCAGATCTGAAGGAAGTAAGGCAGCATTTTTTTTAACTTTCTGATTTTTTCAATTTTAGATTCATTTTTTTCCGAATTTGAATGAAATTTTAGTTTGCCGATACCGATTTTTCGATTTCCATTTTTTCGAAAAAAATCGGATCGAAAATGAGAAATAATTTTGAATTTTTTATTTTTTCGATTTTTTTCGGAATTATTTTACGATTTTCGATTTTTTCGTTTTCTTTTTCGAATTTTTGAAAGTTTCCCATAGCCCACATCGGTTGGGAGAGGGAGAGGGATCCAAAATATGCTCTATAAAAGGAGAGTGTCATCCTAACTTCTACACAAATGAAAAAATTGGCCAAATCCTCATATATTTATATGTTGGGTTAAGCCATTTTCTTTGTTTCTTTAAAATCAGAACTTCGAGTAATCGAAAATCCATAATTTATTTTTTTGAAATTTATGAATTTTCTAGATTTTTAATATATTTTATGAATTTCTGATTTTTTTTCGATTTTTGTCGATTTTCCGATTTTTCCGAATTCGGAATTTTTTAATTTTTTGAAAAAATCGGATCGGAATAGTTCTTTTATTTCCAAAAAAATTGGAATTTTTTCGGAAGAGGCATATTCCGATCCTATCCGACCGAAACATATCCCTAGAAGGAAGTGAAATTGGTGGTTCGCATTATATTCATGGGTATATGAATCATGATTATAATGTAATACAACAATAATGGTATGTATTTATTATCAAAAGGAAATGATGGAACAAATCAGAATTTATTGAACTGGGATCTAAAAGAGTTCAAAATTCACGAATATGATTATATATACGGTAAAATGAAAACCATGGCTCCGCCATGGATGCCCCAAATGAGTCTCTAAGATGTCCCTGCACATCCGACTTTTTCACATCAAACATTCAATACTTAATTTTCGTGAACATGAAAAATAATGTAATTTTTAATAACAACACATTGAGATCAAATTGTTATCTAGGTGGATCTCCATGAGTATCTAATCACAGCTCCACCATGAACACCCAAACACGTCGGCAATATGCCCTATCACATCCACCTTCATCACCTTTAACCCATCCAAGAATTCTACCCGTAGCACCAACCTGATAAACACATGAATTCATAACGTTGTAATAAGATTATCAGAATTTACAGTGATAATTTGATGGAACCAAATGCGGACATTAAACAAGCGAGCATATAAATATTTTAAGACTCTTTATATATTATTAAAAAGTGGATTCTATAAAGGTATTTGTTTTAGTCCTAACTTGTTTGAAACTCTATTCAGCCCTTAATAGTGGCAGTTAGTAGTTTATGATATTACCTGTTATAAAAATTCCAACCTATGTAGACGAATCCAACTAAAAATATCCAACATTTTGAGGGAATTTGAAATTAAATGCTACAACTAAAGTTATGGTGACAGGGGTGCGTGGATGGTGGGGGATGAGGACTAAAGTTATGCGATTTTTTTTTCATGTATCTGTAATGTTCTGTTTTGTACTTGGTCATTTTTTAAAATTGTTATAATTTTTCAGGTACACATGGCCTGTTATTTATATAAAATTATAGATTGTGGATTTTATTAAATATAGTTTGTTGTAAGATTCAATTAATTTACAATTATATATCTGACTAAAATATATAGCCATTATTGTGTTGCTAATTTAATGCATAATGCTGCATCAAACAAGTATCTGGATGTCAATATGGTCAATCCTACAATGATGTTTGATCGAGATGGTTATGTTGAGCTTATCCATTTGATTTGATTTGTTGTTCGAATGTTTAATAAAATCTTGTTATATTTTGGGGTATTGGGCAACCAAAATAATGTATCGATGCATATAGGGGACAACATACATCAATATCAACTTAGAAATTGAGTGGGCAAACCCATACGGTGTTCATAGAGAATGAAAATGTATTCCAGTCAGAGACTTTATATGATAACAATACATAAACTCACACAACAATTGATTCTCCAAAATAAGAAAGGGGAAAAGTAGAATGATTACATGGATTCACGTATAAAATGAGCCTCCATGAGAGTTAAGAAAAGTCACCTAGCAGAGTCACGCACGGGGTGTTTAGCATCACCCAATCGTTTAACGATAGCATGAACAAGGTCATTGAAGTGAAGCTTCAAATGCTCGCCTGAGAGAATAGCAATGGAGGACAGAGATAGAAAACCCCCCTCACAAACCCTGAAATTGTTGTCTTTCAACATATCCAAACAATAGTCCATTTTGGGCAAATGGGTTTGGTCAAACAACACTTTCTCTCTCCCACTCTCTTTGGAGACGGAGGTATGTGAGGTCGAAGAGAGAAAGAGACAGGGTGTTGTAAACTTAGGTTAGATTTTGGGTGGGAAATGTTATCCTGATTGGAAACTTTGAGTTTTGGTCTTTTAATGAAACGTACTCACACTTGGTACGATTTTAGCCTGTGCGAGATTTTGGCACTGTTTTAAATTGTGCCAGATTGGGAATAAACTCTGCCAAAATCTAAAACGATTTTAAACTGTGTCAGATTTCTCCTTGTCCAAGCGTGCCAGATTGACATTTTTGGTGTAGTGATGAGACTGGTTGAAATTTAAGGTTTCATTGTGGACAATTTGACTATTTAAGGTTCATATGAGGACGATTGACAGTTTAAGATTGCATAGGAGACCGATTGACTATATAAGGTCGTATATGGGATCAACTGACTATTTAAGGTTTCATTAGGGACCAATTAACTACTTAAAGTCCCATTTTAACTGTTTAAGGTTGCATAGGTAAGGGACAAATTGACTATTTAACATTACATAGGGGATCGGTTGACTACTTAAGGGTCTATAGAGAACTACTTGGCTTTTTAAGGTTCCATATTGACTATTTTAGGCCAAATAGGGGATAATTAATGATTTAAGGTCAAGTATAGACATGTTAACTATTTAAGATCGCATAGGGGATCGATCGACTATTTACTTTCGCATAGAGGACTTGTTGATTAAATAAGGTCCCATAGTGTTTGACTATTTAAACTCTCATAAGGGGCTGTTTAATGTTTCATAGGGAGTTGGTTCATTATTTCAAGTCGCACAAGGAAAAATTGACTATTTTAAATCGCATAAGGAACGAGTTGGATATTTTATATCGCATAAGGGATCTGTTGATTAAGGTTACATATGGGTCTGGTTGATTATTCAAGGTCCCATGGTCTACTTATTGAAAATTTAAGGTCTCATGGCAGACCAATTAACTATTTTTGGTCCCATGGGAGATTAGTTGACTATTTAAGGTGACAACAGTGATTGATTGACTATTTAAGGTTGCTAGAGGACCGATTGACTATTTAAGGGCCCATATAGACTAGTAATGGTCATATAGGGATCAATTGACTATTTAAGTTTGTATACAAGATCATTAGTATTAAGATCATATAGGGGATCAGTCGATTATTTAAGGTCCCATTTGGGGCTGATTTACTAGTTAAGATCACATGAGGGACCAGATGACTATTTAAGGTTGCATAGGGGACCCGTTGGCTATTCAAGGTCACATGGGGGAGTGATTGACTATTTAGGTTCATATAGTTGAGCAGTTGACTATTTAAGGTTCCAAACAAGACTTGTTAATTGTTTACTATCCCTTAGGGGACAATTTGAGTATTTAACGTTGCCCAGGGGACATGTTGACTATTTAAGGTCGGATAGATGTCCATTTAACCATTTAAGATCGCATTAGGGAATGATTGACTATTTACAATCACATAGGTGATCAGTTAACTATTTTAAGTTCGCAAAGGGGACTCCCCGATTATATTTAAAGTAGCATAGGCGACTCATTGACTATTTAAGGTTACAAAGGGGATTAATTGAATATTTAAGGTTGCATAGGGAATTAGTTTACTATCTACGATCATATGAGGGACGAGTTGACTATTTAAGGTCACTTGGGCACCAGTGGACTATGCAAGGTTTCATGGGCGTCTAGGTTACTATTAAAGGTCCAATGGGAACTGATTTACTATTTAAGTCACACTAGGGATCGGTTGACTATTTAGGGTCGCATTGGAGACCCATTGGCTATTCAAGGACATATGGGACTGATTGACTATTTGAGCTCCCACATGGGGACCGATTGACTATTTAAGATTGTATAGGGGATCGATTAACCATTTAAGGTCAATTAGAACTGGTTGAGTATTTAAGGTCCCCTAGGGAACCGATTACTTCCATAGGGAAAACATTTACTATTTAAGGTCGCAGAGAATACAAGTTGACTATTCAAGGTTGAATCGGGGGAATGTTGACTATGTAAGGTTCTACTGTGGACTTGTTGACTATTTAGGGCCTCATAGAAGACCGGTTGGATATTTAGGTCGCATAGGAGATTGGTTGACAATTTAATATCGCATTTAGGACCAATTGATGACTTAAGGTTTCATAGGGGACCAATTGATTACTTAAGATCGCATAGGTGATTGGTTGACTATTTAAGGTCGCATATGGGACTTATTGACAATTAAAGGTCACATGAGACCAATTGACTATTTAAGGTCGCATAAGGAAGCAATTGACTATCTGAGGATGCCTAGGGGGCCTATTAACTATCTAAGGTCCTCTATTAACTTTTTCAAGCTCACATAGGGACCTTGACTATTTAAGGTCGCATAGGGACTAAATAAGGTCGAATAGGGGATCATTAACAATTTAGATCCGATAGGGACCGGTTGACTATTTATTCTCCAATAGGGGACCGATTAACTATTCAAGATTGCATAGGGGACTGGTTGACTACTTTTTATCTCATAAGGTACATATCGACTATATGAGGCCGCATAAGGGACTGATTGACTATTTCAGGTCCCATTAGGGATGATTTGACTATTTAAGATCGAATGGAATGATGGTTGATGATTAGTGCTTAATTTTACATGTTTACCCCTCATAATATACGTTGTTAGAGTAATTTTGTAGAATTTAATATTTTTTTTATAGTTTTTTATTATTTATGAGTGAAAATGGAAGTTTGAAAAGAAACGAGTAATTTTATAATTTTTCAAGCCTTGAATGTTACTCATATATGTTTAAGTTGATTTTTGTACGTACCTCTGAAGTTTGGAGCAAAAATGAGTTCAAAAGAGTAAAGAAAAAAGATTCGGGGTTAAAAATAAGAAAGGAAGAAAAAAAGGGTTTACATAGAAATTACATAAGCTCAAAGTTGAGGAATAAACAAAAAAATGGGGCAATTAATTACCAATAGAGCCTCTACTTCAGTAGCTATGTGCATGTGGCGTGTACTCTCAGGTCGCAAGTTCGATCTTGTGTTGTTAATTGCAGTAACAAATTGTCACAAAAGTTAAACACACCACCTTTAAAGGTGCCATGCTTACCCCTACATGGTTTTGCCTATAACGTGCAATGTGCGAGGATTCCTTTCCCCTAAATAATTCTCGTGGGTTGGAATTCCAAGAAAAAAAGAAAAAAAATATTATTTACAAACATTCACGAATCCCAACAAAATCTAATACTCTAATTCCCTAAGTGGGTACATCCTATCAACAAATTTCAAGGACTTACATCGCAAAATAAAGGTGAAGAAAATTAGTGGGTTCCCTAATATTTGGGTATTCATTTTGACAAAGAATCCCATTTTGGGGGGACTTTTCAAGCTACATCTCGATCAACCTTCTAGTCGATTATTATGTAATTATTTTTGGGTCACCTCAAAAATTAAATTCAACCAATCACAAAGAGTCCCAAATTAGAAGAACCAATAAATGAATAACCATTTTTGTCCTACAAAAGGGAATTTCGGGTTCAGCAAAAGGAGAACAAAGTTACGAAGTTTTTGGAGCATTATTTGTGAAGATTATTGAGGAGGGAATAACAATACTAGTAAGTTGATTTGATAATGACAATTATTACTTCTTCTTGCATATTTAATTCCTCTAATATGTTTCTCGCATAAATTAATTTTCAGGGTTGGGTGAAGTTTAGTTAGGGTCACATAGGGACATGTTGATTATTTGAGGTTCCATGGGCCCGGTTAACTATTTACGATAGTATAGGGGACCGCTTGACAATTTAAGGTCCTGTAGCCATTATTGGCAAATTAAGGTTGCTTCGGAGACCGGCTAACTATTAAAGGTCACATACATAACTCGTTAACTATTTAAGGCCCCATTGGAGAGATTAACTATTTAAGTTCGAATAGGGGACAAATTAACTCTTCAAGGTCGACTATTTAAGGTCACATAAGGGACTAATTGACTATTGAACATCGCATAAAGGACTTTTTGATAACCGAGTGTCCTTACAAAAGGTTAAATAGAGACTGATTGATTATTTAAGGTCCCATTGGGGACCCGTTGGTCATTTAAGGTTCCAAAAGGACAAGATGGATATTTAAGATTCCAATGGAGAACGAATGACTAATTAAGGTCCTATATGGGACCTATATACTAATTACGGTCGCATTGGGGACTAATTCGCATATATGGGACATATTGAGTACTTATGGTTACATAGAAGACCGGTTAACTATTTAAGATCACATATGAGGTTGGTTGACTATTTAATGTCTCATTATAGACTGTTTGACCATTCAAATGCCCATAAGGGACCGGTTGTATATTTAAGGCTCCATAAGTTTTTGTTGACAATTTAAGGGCACACTATGAATCAGTTGATTATTCAATATCGCAAAGTGGATTTGAGGAAACCCTTTTTCAATGAGCCTTGCCTCGAAGGATTCCACCTTACCATCTACACCTATTTTCTTCTTGTATATACACTTGCATACGATGGGTTTCATCCCATTTGGAATGTCTACAAAGTCCCAAACTTTATTAGAGTACATCAAATCCATCTTGGTATTCATAGTCTTAAGAGAAATATTTGAGTCCTTATCTTGGAGTTCCTTGTTGTAGTTCTTGGGATCTGGTTGATGTCCACCTAGGATGTCCCTAAAGTGTTCTCCTAAGTACACCAACCTATTAGGTTGACGCCTGACCCTACAAATATGACATGGATCCACTTGTGGTCTAGTATAAGTTACACGCATATCCTGATCATTGATAATATTACCACTACCTTTAAGTAGCGTATTATCGATATCAAGTTGCACTTTATCCTATACGCATGGTCCATAACTAATTAGTTAGTCTTTCTCTCGTATCTCTTGTAAGCTCAATTTACTCTCGGGTTTCTTGTTTATCATATACTCTTCCTCTAAGTATCGAGCATTATAGCTAACAAATACCCTATGGTCCTTTCGATTATAAAATAAACCACCCCTAGTTCTGTTTGGGTTACCTATAAAGAGACGCACATCCATCCTTGATTGTATTTCTCTGTCTCCTTTTTCAGCACATGTTCTAGGCAACCCAATATCTTAACATGTTTTTAGACCAGGCTTATGACCACTCCTTATTTTCATGTGAGTCATTGAGACTGATTTAGAATCAACCAATTTCAGTGATTATATGGTCATATCTATTACATAACCACAAGACGAATTAGAAAAATCCAAATAGATCATCATGAATCTAACTATTTCCAATGTATTCACATTCCTTGTTTCAACTACACAATTTTGTTTTGGAGTACCCGATGCAGACAATTGGGATATAGTCCCCACCTATGATAAGTGATTTGATACGACGTAAATATTGCGTATTTCACCCGTTAACCTACGCCTTATTAGCCCCCTCGGGTATCATAATCCCTATATTTATGCTCGTTAACCAGACAACCTCGGATTTCTATGTTAACATGTTTTTCAGGGGTTAATTGAGCTTTTGTAGGTATTTGGATGCTTAGTATGAAGTTCGGATGCATTCCGGTGAAGTTTCGTACACAATCGCACGCGCAAGGGCATTTTAGTCTTTTCACAGTTTGGCTACCTGGCCTGACATCTCAAGGAAGTTGTATCCCTCCTCGCTAGCTTCGCGTGGCCGCGAACGGTGCGCGATTCTGATTCATAATGAAGAAGTTACGGCGATTTCGGCGGAGGAAAAACAAGGAAGCAAAAGAGGAGAAGGAGAAGAGAAGAAGAGGAATGCAGTAGGCTGCTGCATTCTGCCCTGCTTGATGGATCGATCGACCCATTTGGTCGATCGATCGACCATTCTGATTTGTCGAAGTTTTGCCTAGGTCGATCGATCGACCAAAGGGGTCGATCGATCGATGCTCTGTTTTCTGCAGATATTTTGCCTTCTTTTCTTTCTTCTTTATTTTTATTCCAACTTACTATATAAGCCAATTTTGTTGTAATAAGACCATATACCAGTACATACTCGATTTTTAGGTTAGTTAGCTTAGGGTTTGGGGATTTGAGAGCTCTTCTTCTTCCTCTCTTGGTTTGACATCCTTTAGATTTTGTAATTGGTACTTTCATCTTCCCTCTCCATTAATATAGCTTGTTTTCCATTAATTCTTACTTTCTAGATAATTTTCATGCTTTGTTAATTAGTTTACTTGATTTATTTCTTGCTTAATTAGTTTATTGCTTTGTTAATTAGTTTAATTCATGTATTGCCCTTAGATAAATAGGGTCGGGATTTCGTTACGCCATTTACGGGTTTGGACCTCGAAAGTTAGGGTTTCGTGTAAAATTGCATTTACCGCGTCTATTAAAGTCGGATTATTATGCGTTTAACTTTCTTTGTCATGCAACGTTAGTGTTTATAGCGATTATCCGAATTTAATCCGCGTGTGATCATTTTCCGTTAAATGTTTAATCTCGCAACTTTGGCTTAAATTCCTTACTGCGTGATGTTTATGCTTAATAGTAAATGCTCGATTAAATTGCTTTGGATCCGTAATTCTAATTAGTAGTTGTTTAGCCCGTGAATGCGTGTATGCGATCCCGATCCTCGCTTTACTTTTGCGTAGCGTAACTTCTCTTTTCTTTTGTCACCACAACCACCCATCACCTTTTCATTTATTTATTTTACACCATTTTTATTCCTGAAGTTGTAAAACAATTAACATCTAAAATTTAATCACTCCCTGTGGATTTCTTACAATACCCGACTTACCGCTTTACTTGCTTGTCAAGTGTGGTTGTAGCTTAGGTTCTTTTGTATCGCGGCGGTGAAACACACAACGATTGTGTCCTCACACGAACACACTTTTTCCACCCGGTCACAAAATGGCGCCGTTGCCGGGGAGTGTGTTTTAGATAGTAATTGTTTTATTATTTCGTAGTATTTTTCCTTTTGTATTTGTATTCTTTTTTTTAACCTTTTTCGCAGGATAGCATACTTGAGCGCTAAGAAGCTTTGATTCGCGGTTGCTCACTTTCTTGCTCGGATTCTCCATCTGCAAACAACGAGGTAATCATGTCCTATTATTATAGTTATTACGGTTATTCTAATGATTCATACTTTGGGGATAGTTTTCAAGTTTTCCATTATCAAGATTTTCTTGAAAATGAAAGACGTGAAAACATTTATCGGAATGAAAATCGTTATTGGGAGCTTGAGTTGGATTCATTATTCGAATCCAATGACGATTCTTATTTCATTACTTTCGAAGACGAGTTTCAACCAAATGAGGAGTTCGAGGCTCTTGAGCCGAGGAAGCCTACTTTGTAAGAAACTTTGCTTCTTTACTCCCAAGGTTTGGAAAGCCTAAATGATGCTGGAATGAGACTTGGTGCACTTTGCGATGAGATGAATTCTTATGCACAAAACAACGAGGAGGTGGAAACTTGTGTTTCACCTAAATTTTTAGAAGAATTTCTCATCGAATGTGAATCTCTCTCCCCCAAAATTCAATCTCCTTCCGACAATATGTTGACGGAGATTGAATTTATTTCATTACCATTTACGTTTTCCGTCATTGAACCATTAGAATTACAAGTTGATTCCTATGAGTCGGTAGAAATTAAAACTTCTACACTTTTTGCCGATGAGGACTCTTTACCGGACTTGTTTTCGATGGATGTTATCCTCAAGTGTGAACCATCTCCCATTCCATTTGAAAAACCTTTGGGAGATGAATCGATTTTTCTTGGTCCTCTAGTGTTCTTGTCCCCCTTGTTATCCAAATCCCCCATCGTCCGCCCAAAATTTCAAATTGGCGATGGTTCACTTTTATCACCACCCACATGCCTTCCGTTGTTCAAACGGAATTCTTATTTTTCGGGAGGCATGTTCGCTTTGGAGGGTCCACCATTGATCTTTCAAAGTCAAATCCCTTTTTGGGTGGACCCTCAACTATTTAGACTTCTAGTGTATAGTTAGTGTGAAGCCTAAATAGTAGGTTGTAAATAGTTAGCTTTTTAATTTTCTTTCTTTCCTTTTAATTTAGTCTAGTGTAATTAGTTAACTTTTTGTTATTTGTTTTTGCTATGCTCGGTACTAACTTGGTTTGTAGATTCCTTTGGACTCGCGCTTATGGAGATCGCTCCAATTTTGGGTAATATCGTTATTTCCTCTCTTTGTGTTGTGTTCTTAATGCGCATTGAGGACAATGCAACATTTAAGTTAGGGGGTGTAGGATATTCTATCCATTTCATGTGTAGTCCATGGATTTGCTTACTTGTTAGTTACTAAGTATGCCTTTTTGTGAAAATTTTGAAAAATTTCAAAAATATTTTCTTTCTTTTTTCTCCTTGGTTGGGCATTTTGCCTTGTTTCGAGTGATAAATTTCAATAATTGCCCGATCCAATAGATAACTCAATGATGCATGTTCTCGATTTTAGAAGTTATTAGACTTTAGTCCTCAAATCATTGATATTGTGAATAACTTCATGAATTAAACTTTATCCTATAAGCATATGCACTTTCCTTGTTATATTGATTTGGTTTAAGATTTTTATAACTCGGTAATCTTTTGTTGCATTGTATATACTTACACCGAGTAAGCTTTGTACCTTTCGTCGTTTGTGAGTGTTATACACTATTCTTTCCTCATTGAAAACATTGAATTCGTTGGTAATCTCACTATTCTTTCATTTGACCGTTCATTAATTGGGTTCATACTTGAAATGTGTTACTTGATCATGATTTTCATATATTGTTTTGACTCGAGAATTGCGTAAACTTTGTGAAATGATCATAGGCCCTCTTTCTTATATCACCCATATTGACCTTGACCTCACCCTTATATGCTTTCCCTAGTTAACCCCTTTGAGCCTAAATATAACCTTTCTTTTCATAACCCAAATTCCCATAACCAACTCCGAATTGGAGTTATAAACCATACATACACTTTCCATACCTCTGTTTGGAATGTTACTTGGGATTGAATGATGTTGTTATGATGTCGGTTGCAATTTAGGCATATGAGAGTTTGATAAGTAAAGAAAGTAGTGAAAAAAGTGAAGAAAAAGAGAAAGAAAAAAGCAAAAGAAACAAAAGAGAAAATGAGAAAAAGAAGAAAAGAAAAAGAAGGAGAAAGTTATAAATGTTGTGTATAGTGTTCAATAAGCTTTGTTTACTCTCCCCGATGATATATCTAATGCCTTTTTGGAACTTGTTTTCCGATTTTGACATTGCCCGCATTATCCCGAGTTTTCATTCCGAACACTTTGAATCCGTACATATATTCCTTCGTTTCGTACCTTAACCCCAAACCTACATTACAACCCTATAAAGTCCTATATGATCTTAGGGTGCATTTAATTTAAAAGTCATAATAGTTTTGATAATCTGTGAAAATGCATTTCGCCTCTTTTAATATGCGGTATCCTTTCATTGAGATTACAGTTTTTCATTTTATATATAGCGTTCTTCATTTGTGATATGTGTGCGGCCTAGTTTCCATTTACATTTACTCTTTATGCCCGCATGTCCCGTGTATTACCTCCCTTTTCATAGTGAATTCATTTGATGAGCGTAATGCCCATGAGGATTGAATATATGCTTGATTTGATTAGTATCCGGTTTATTTAAGTTTTTACCAAATCATATTTTGCATTTGCTCTCCCCCCTCCCACTTTTAAAGTTTCAATTCTATGAGGTGCATTCAACCTATTAATAACAACGGACTTTAGCTTGAATTCGTTCAATATGCTAATAACATGTTTGAAATCTTTTTCCTTGTTGTTGAGTTTGTCGCATGTTGGGTTGGGCATATTTTGAGGAAACCATATGATGTTTGTGGGTTTCATCCCTGAAAACCCTCACGAGACGACACTCGTCCACTAGGGTAATCTAGGGGTTTAACGGCTTATTGCATATGCTAAATGCAATCGTTCGCCCGCGGAAGTGGCCTTATCTTTTTATTGCTTTTTCATCCCATTTTGTACTTGTATCCTGCTTTTGATTTGCTTGTAGTTCTTGTTGTTCCTATTTCATTGCTAGGGACTAGCAATGTGTAAGTTAGGGGGTGTGATACAACGCAAATATTGCGTATTTCACTCGTTAACCTACGCCTTATTAGCCCCCTCGGGTATCTTAATCCCTATATTTATGATTGTTAACCAGACAACCTCGGATTTCTATGTTAACATGTTTTGCAGGGGTTAATTGAGCTTTTGTAGGTATTTGGATGCTTAGTATGAAGTTCGGATGCATTCCGATGAAGTTCCGTACACAATCGCACGCGCAAGGGCATTTTAGTCTTTTCACGGTTTGGGTACCTGGACCGACATCTCACAAAAGTTGTAGCCCTCCTCGCGAGCTTCGCGTGGCCGCGAACGGTGCGCGATTCCGATTCATAATGAAGAAGTTACGGCGATTTCGGCGGAGGAAAAACAAGGAAGCAAAAGAGGAGAAGGAGAAGAGAAGAAGAGGAATGCAGTAGGCTGCTGCATTCTGCCCTGCTTGATCGATCGATCGACCCATTTGGTCGACCGATCGACCATTCTGATTTGCCGAAGTTTTGCCTAGGTCGATCGATCGACCAAAGGGGTCGATCGATCGATGCTCTGTTTTCTGCAGATATTTTGCCTTCTTTTCTTTTTTCTTTATTTTTATTCCAACTTACTATATAAGCCAATTTTGTTGTAATAAGACCATATACCAGTACATACTCGATTTTTAGGTTAGTTAGCTTAGGATTTGGGGATTTGAGAGCTCTTCTTCTTCCTCTCTTGGTTTGACATCCTTTAGAGTTTGTAATTGCTACTTTCATCTTCCCTCTCCATTAATATAGCTTGTTTTCCATTAATTCTTGCTTTCTAGATAATTTTCATGCTTTGTTAATTACTTTACTTGATTTATTTCTTGCTTAATTAGTTTATTGCTTTGTTAATTAGTTTAATTCATGTGTTGCCCTTAGATAAATAGGGTCGGGATTTCGTTACGCCATTTACGGGTTTGGACCTCGAAAGTTAGGGTTTCGTGTAAAATTGCATTTAATTGAAACCGCGTGTATTAAAGTCGGATTATTATGCGTTTAACTTTCTTTGTCATGCAACGTTAGTGTTTATAGCGATTATCCGAATTTAATCCGCGTGTGATCATTTTCCGTTAAATGTTTAATCTCGCAACTTTGGCTTAAATTCCTTATTGCGTGATGTTTATGCTTAATAGTAAATGCTCGATTAAATTGCTTTGGATCCGTAATTCTAATTAGTAGTTGTTTAGCCCGTGAATGTGTGTATGCGATCCCGATCCTCGCTTTACTTTTGCGTAGTGTAACTTCTCTTTTCTTTTGTCACCACAACCACTCATCACCTTTTCATTTATTTATTTTACACCATTTTTATTCCTGAAGTTGTAAAACAATTAACATCTAAAATTTTATCACTCCCTGCGGATTTCTTACGATACCCGACTTACCGCTTTACTTGCTTGTCAAGTGTGGTTGTAGCTTAGGTTCTTTTGTATCGCGGCGGCGAAACACACAACGATTGTGTCCTCACATGAACACACTTTTTCCGCCCGGTCATGATTCCTCAACTCTCCCAATTGGTAATCTTCTCCACGATAAGATCATAGAGTTTGGATTAGTTAACCATACCTAATCTCCACCTTAACCCTATATACTTTGAGCTTATCAAAGGCTTCAAACTTGTGATGCCTAAGGTAAACATATCCAAACCTCGAGTAATCATTAATGAAATTGATGAAGTACTTGTACCCACTTATTTTCTGGATTTCCACATAGACATAAAAATCCTAATGAACCCATTACAACACTTTTTTGGCTCTGTAACCCTTAGATGCGAACGGTTTGTTTGTCATTTTACCTTATAAACATGATTCAGAGACGAGATGCCCCTCCACTTCCAATTAGCTTAATTTCCTATTTGAAACTAGTCTTTTAATTCTTTTTAAATTAATGTGACCTAAGTGCGAGTGATAAATATATGTTTGATTGAACTTAGAATGTTCTTTTATCTTTAGGTTATTTCCATTTGTGTTATTCAATTGAATATTTAGTCGTAAAGGTGAGATAGTCTTTATAATATAAAGATAATTTTTCTAATATACCACAAGAGAAAATATTTGACATTTTTATATTAACATCTTTATTAAAATAAACCTTATATCGATTCATAACTAAGTTAGAAACTGAAATCAAATATCTTACAATTATAAGAGCATAAAATAATATAGTAAAATTAACATTTTGTCTCCACCAAAATTTACAGCTAAAAATCCTATTGCTAATACTGATGCTTTACATCTATCCCTTACGGACATAAAAATTTACCCTTCACTAAGCTTCCTAGTTATCTGGAACCTCTACAAAGAACTTGAAACATGATTAGTGGCTTCCTAATATACACACCAGGTTTCGATAGATTGGACCACAAAATATGTCTCGATGATAAAGGAGAAATTATCATTTTCTTTCTTTATATTTTCCAAGAAGATTGGGATCTACTTATTAATGTACACAGTTTTTTCATATGTAGCACTTGCCTTTCGGCCTCTTCCCTGCTCCGTGGGGTTTGAGAACTATTTTAATTATCACATGTTGTGCCTAATACTTTTCCGTCTTCTTCTTCTTACCGTTCAGGATAGAAAAAGATGAGCCTCTCTCAACAACCTACACATCACCCTTTTTATTCATGATATTCTCCGCAACTTAGATTTATTTAAGTAGTTGCGCTAGTGATTAATCAAATTTGTTCATAGAATAGTTTAGGAAAACTATTGAAAGGACCCGGACATTATTTGTATCTTAAAATTGATTTGTATTTCCACATCGACTTAATATTCAATAAATTCCAATTCTCCCAAGATGTACATTATCTTAAGAACATGGTCAAGTATGGGAGTACCATATAGCGTGTTTATGTTAACAGGGCTCAACATAATATCCAGTCTTGCGGCATGATTCTAATCCTCAACCATATCCCTCAAGTTTAAAATCATGTCGTAAGCAGTTGCCATATTCTGATGGTTTTTTTAACACAATGGTCATAGAGGACAATATGTATCAACGATCCATTTAATAAGCCTTTTTCCACCTCTGGTAAGCCTGGACATCTCAGATGCCCCTCATCATGCTTTGTCGAGCATTGTTTAATTAAAAAAAACTTATAATCCTCAACAATAAGGACAACATCTAGTTTTCTTTTCCAGTCAATCGAATTTATCTGAGTTAGTTTGTTTTCCTTTAAGATCAAAGAAAGTGGTTAAATGTCGAACCCATTTTGAAATATGAGAATGATCATTTGAAAAAAATTAATTTCAAATTAAATATGAAAGAATATAACTTTTAATTAAATTAAATTAGTCTTCCATCTACCTAAATTTAATAATAATCCTGTCGAGCATCCTAGTTCCCTTAAGAAGTGATATTTCTCATTACGATATTAAATCACCCCACCTTGAACTAGACATATTTTTTAACTTTTAATTATGATATCTAGATAATTCAAGAAACTTCTCTCCAACATAATGACGTCTTTTGGCCTCATAGTTATTAACATATACTCGACTGCTGTTGATGTCATTAATTATGTTTAAGTGTAAACCATAAGTTCATTCCTCGAATTTGAATCCCCTCGTGTAGAACTTCCCCTCTGGGGGGATCAAACTCACTCACATTCTATTTCTAGGAATTATCACTTGAGAGTTTTTAGAATACCAGATAGTGTGACAAGTTCCATCTGTTCGGGGGACAGACAAATCTGACGTGATGATCAATCACAACACATTCTTAAAACACCGATGGAGACCATTTGGTCTATGTTGAAACCTCTCTCCCATTTGGTATTTTAAACTTAAGGATAATTTTGAAAAATATTCATCCAGTTCTAAACACCCGAATTAAATCATCGGTAATTTCTTAATTACTTGTACAAATTAAATTATCCGGTATTTCATTTTCCAAAAATAAAATATTTTTAATTAAAATAAAATTTGGAGACCAAAATTTAATTTATACCTTTAATTACTTGATTAAATTCCATTTTAGAAAAGAATAAATTATTTTTTATTTTCCAAAAAAACGTGATGTAGGCCGATCACAATTATAATCCATGTTGTCAATAATAATGTGGGGTCCTAATTAATCAATTAATTTTCACTCGATAATCATCAACATGAGTAAGGTGACATAATCATAATCAAGCAATCATTAGTCACATAGGAATTAAAATTCCCTTTGTACCATGGCCTAGTGTTCCTATTGAATTATAATTCTTTAAGATCAAGAATCCCACTTGAATTAGACTTCCTTTTGAATAATAGGTCTTTTTAAATTGGACTTCAATAAAAGATAAAGGTATTTATGTATTGAACCTATGGAATCAGTCCTCTCTGATATGGGATGAAGATCCCTTGAATATCTCATGAAAAATAATAACATAACAATGCTCACTACTAGATCCAGATCGATCCGATAGGGTTCCGAATTGATCCGGGTCTATAGCTCAGCATCTTCATCTCAGGTTCACCATATTCATGCAAAAACCTCCCAAACATAGCCAAAACTTCACCAAATTCATTGAAACCTTGTGCAAGACCAAAACCCATTTAAATTAAGTATTATAACCACTAAAAATTATTAACTCCCCTCACAATCTCCTACAAATACATCTATTAATGAAATAATTAAACATAACCTAATTATTATAACCAAATCGAATCTATGAAGAAAATAACTATGGATAAACCACCGTAGGATCAATTCACATAAAACAACATTCATGTGACCATGATGGAAGGGAAATAAACATCAGAACCCTACAAAACCATGCTGGTGTGATATATATATATATATATATATATATATATATATATATATATATATATATATATATATATATATATATATATATATATATATTACATGCAAACATGGTTTCTAAAACATGCTCAATCTATAATCGGGGCTATAATAACAATTATTGGGGATTGATATTAAAAAAGGTTTTCTACCCAAATTTTTTGAAAGATCATGCAATAGAAAGTGAAGAACAAAAATGTAGGTCTAAATCATAAATCTAGTGTTTCATATAACGATACCTTTACGGATGTTTAGGTGATTTGTATGAGGAGAAAATAGTTTCAAGAAGATGAAGAGGCTTATTTTCCCCGCCCTCAAAAATCTTTCTAGGAGTACATAAATTCCTTGATTCTTATAATATATGATCCCTCCCAGAATATGCCTAGTGTGTGGGCACTTCCATAGATAAAAACTAAGTGAAATATGAGACAAATCACTTTATCTCTCCTCACCCCTAAAAAATATGAATAGTATTTTCATCTATAAGTCTCTAACCCTTATGATGATTTATGATGCTTAAAACCCTAGATTAGCCCCTATATAGGTACATTATGTGGGATGTGGATAATTAGGGTTTTCATAGAGTTTGGGCCTACTACGTGGGTAATGGGCTGCACCAGGGACAAGCCTAGCAATTAAATTAGCTTTCAAATGGAAATATGAAAATACCGTATTACTTCTCGCAATATATCTTCTTTCCCATTTAATGATAATTAATTCCACTAAATAATTATAATTTCATTCTAATTTTAGTATATCAAAATTACTGGAATAATGAGGTCTTTGGTTACACAATTAGATAGTGCATAATGTGATTCCCGGTGTAAAGCATACAATACTTACTTAGTGAAATTCAATCTGTCACCAATTGATTTTTGCCAACATCTTAATTATTCATATATTATCAATCTTAAATTATTTTATACTCCACCGAATCGATTCACATAAGGGGACCTGTAGGGCTGTCTCAAGCCGAATCGATTCGGATTGAGACCGAATCGATTCTCCTTTGAGGACATGCTTTTAGAACACTTTTCGAATCGATTCGAATTGAGATCGAATCGATTCGAATTGAGATCGAATCGATTCTCTATCTCGGATCGATTCGCATTAGGGGCGAATCGATTCACCTTTGCTGAATTTGTCAGTTTTCTTCCCTCAAGTGCATGGGGAGTTAAAGTAGAACTTGGAAATTATTGTAGGGGATTCTAGATGTGATATTAGGACTCCTAGATGACGAAATTGATAAGGGATATATATATTATATATACGCGAGTTGTTACTATATATATGTATGATACGAAAATAAATATATATGTGTGTGATTGGCATATTTGTATTTTAGAGGTTGGTTCCACAGGCTTCCCCGGGCATAGGGATGGACAACCAGATTATATATTTTCTCTAGTGCCATCTAGGGAGGTTGCGCGATGTGGGTAAATACCCTGGCATGAGGAGAAGGGAGAGTATATCCCCAGGTCATATCGTTCCGCATACGAGTGCGATATTTTTATTCCACTTTCAGGCGGGAATATGATCGCCTCCATCGTTTAGTTTTCTACCATGATTATGAGTGAGTCTGGCTTAGTTTTGTGGTTTATTGAGCGAACTCGGATGTGGATGGGCACTTGAGTCTGCATCCTCGAGTTATAGCTTGGTGGGATGGTTATTATACTTATGATTGTAATAGGTACAATTATACTTGTTGTGTATAGTATATTGCTTGTATATGAAGACGAGATATCATATAGCTTTAAATTTTGAAAAGAGTAAAATGAATAAGGTTTTATTCTCATTCCGGGAGATTTTATCCGAATTTAAATTGTGATTCATATATTAAAGTGAGAACTATATATATATACGGGATTTTATATCATAAAGTAAATGGTATTTTAAACTAGTGAGAGTTTTGGAATATATATATATATATATATATGAGGACTGTATATCATATCACGTAGGGTAGGTGATAGTTATTAGGACTTAAAGGATGGATGATATAGATTAGTTAGGCATGGTAGCTTAACTAGAGGGTTTAAAATGTATGCGATAGGGGTGCACTATTAGAAGAGGGGTGATGTGTATCTCATGAGAGTGCGATACCAGTTTAAGTATGAGATATTTCATATTTTAAAATATAGCATTTATGCACTTGCTAAATATTTTCAAAACTCGGGCTCTTACCCATTTCTCTATTTCCCCCTCTCTTGCTATATATGTATATATATTAGGTGTCCGGACAAATGGACACTTGGATGATGATTCCTTTGAGTCAGATGTTTGCTACAGCAGCTGTGGATGCAAGCAGGTTTATTTTAGATGCTTCTATCCTTGTGATCTAGATAGGATGCATTATCATAACACTCGGTCCAATCGCCCAATTGTATTCATTTATTCTTTTATCGCCTTTTCGTGCGACATTCGATTTGGTTGTATTATGTTAAACCGAGTGTCCAGTTATTTCATTTCATTTCTGTTTTTGTATATATAAACTGTTGTGATTGTTTTACTTGGTTGGTATGATTAAAAATATTAGTTAAATAAAATTTTGACGCCAGCCTAATAAGTTATTAGTAATTAAATTGGTTTTCGACAGTGATGCTAAGAATGAACCATATGAGACTCCTGTTTTAATTTGGTATAGGATTGATCACCCGGTATTTTATTAGGCAGGGTGTCACATGTGTCCTCAACTTATTCGTGCACATAAGTACACTTTTATGTCGTTAGAATGGGGCATGAGCACCGGCTCATTTCAAGGCCGTATGAATGCCTCTGAGTAAAAACGCAGAAATTAGTGTTTTCAAAAGTTATAATCCATGTATAATTCCCAAATGTGTTTTAAATAAAACTTTAAAATATTTTTGAGATGTTTCAAAAACTTTCAACACTGGCTCCTTATTTTCAAAATATACTCTCACACAGTTTTAAAAAGCATTTCATGCTAATGTGTGTGTAGAAAATGTCAAATCATAAAATATAAAAAGGATAGCAACTTCAATCTTCAAATTTAACTGAACGACAACATAAGGCTTCAAATTAAGCGGCGGTGCACGATCTTCAATCTTTAACACATCATTTTACTAACCTATACTAGACTTCGCCCCACTCATAATGAATCAAGCTTATTTAACTTGATAGACTCATTGTTTTGACATGGGAATATAACCTATTTATATAACATGATAAAGTTTACATTCTCATGATAATATTAATTTAAATTAGAAGATGACATTAACAATATCTCCAAATCAAAACCATAAAAACAGTGAAGTATGTGGACCCATTAAATCCAAATCTATTGTATCATAAATAAATATGACTAAAATAAAATCTAAACTAAACGTAAAGTAAACTCCAACTTCTCTCCTGCTACTCCAAATCAGGCAGCTAATAGAATCCTAACATGAAATGTTAGTCAACAAAAATGCGTGAGAGCCTGCTGTAAGAATATCCTCTAGGTTTCTAAATTAGGGTTACATAAACCTGCACATAAGTGTTCAATGAAATAAACATCACAATAAATTATTTTTATAAACGATAAGTTATTTAAAAAGAGTATAAAATCAATTAAACTATAATTATTCACTCTTACAAATAAAATCAACATTCATAATTTTTTCAATATCATTTGTATTATTGCTACATCGTTATAGTGAGACGGCCTCACGTATGACCTTTCACATACCATTGTTCACCACATGTATCATCATGTCAACAAAATTCACTACATAATTATATTTAGATAGACCTTATTTTCACCATGAACATACCGTGGTCTTTTTACTAACGATTATACTCCTTTTTCTTACTTATATTTTATGAAACGTAAATCAGAAGTTCTTATGCACTTTAATAATTTTTCAACTACACACAAACACAATTCTCTACCTCCATTAAAAAATTTATAAGTGATGGCAAGGGAGAACATGAGGGACAGTTTTAAGAATTTTTAATGTCCGTTGGCATTCACCGACATCTTTCTTTCATTCACACAGCCGCACAGAATGGTCTTGTGAAACGATAGCTTTGTCAAATTGGGGATATACCCCACACTCTTGTTGTCTCTAGTCACGTTTTCTTCTATTGACCTAAAGATGTCTACACATTTTTTAATTTTATCAATCGTCTCTCATATCCCATTCCTTGGGCATCCCCCTTCTTCTATCTCTTTAGATGTTCCCCCTCGTACTCCGACCTTCATATTTTTTTGTTGTGCCTATTATTCACATTTGGGTGCTTATTTCACCTATAAATTATTTCCAAGAACTGTCGAATGTGTGTTTTTAGCTTACCGCTCACAACAAAAAGGATATCCTTGCTTGGATCGCTTGACAGTCTATGTTTACATATTATGCTGTGTTTGTTTCAATGAACACCATTTTCCATTCTTTACTTCTACCCTGCCTACACCCCTTATCCCTGGATATCTATACCCCTTATTCCTCCCCCCCTTTGTGCCCCTTCCCCCTCCTTACCCCCACCCACTCCTCGACCTTCTCCTCCTGAACCTTATCCTTTACACTATCACCATTGCTTTGCCCAACCACCTCCTGACATGCCTTGCCCTCCCTCCAACCCTGTATATATTCCTTCTTCCTTTGTCCCCACCTGACATCCAATGATCACACTATAGCAAGTCGATACCCATAAGCCCTTCTACCGAACATATGGAACCATCCGATATCCTTTTCCTAAAGCTCTTTTGGCTCACCTACCTTTCAATACATCTGAGCCTACCTATTATTATCAAACCTCCATCATTCCCGAATGGCATCAGGCCATGACTACGAAGTTCAATGCTTACTTAAGAACTCTACTTGGGTTCTTGTTCCTCTAGGTCTTTCTTAATATGTAGTTAGCTCCAAATAGGTGTTTAAGCTTAAGCGACGTGTTGATGGTTCCATTGAGTTCCATAAGGATCTCTTGGTTGCAAAGGGTCTTAACCAATAAGCCGATATTAATTTTGAGGAAACATTTAACCCAATCATATACCCACTACAGTTCACATAGTTCTCAGCCTTGTTATCTCACAGGGTGGGCCCTTTCATCAACTTGATGTGAAAAATGATTTTTCCATGGGATCCTTAAGGAGACTGTCTATATGAGTCAACCTCTCGACTTCACTAATTCTGCACATCCAGATCGTGTATGACTTTTCAGGAAGGCCATATATGTCCTCAAATAATCCTCGTATGCCTGGTTCTAGCAGCTCACAAGTTTTCTTCTCCGATATGGGTTCACTCAAAGTCATGTCGATCACTCTCTATTCATTTACAAGACCGAGTATGAGGTTATCTACCTTAAACTATACGTGGATGATATCATTCTTACCAAAAACAACCTACACGTACTCACTTCCTTCATCACATTGGGTAAGAAATTTGAGCTAAGTGACCTTGTCCTCCTCTCCTACTTCCTTGGACTTGAAGTCACCAACCCCATAACTGCCTCACCTCTCCCAAACTAAATACACTATTGAATTTCTCCATCACTTCATCATGAGTGAATGAAAGACCTTTTCTACACCCATTTGTTCCGAAACCCAACTCTTAGACAACAACAATGACCTCATTTCGGATCCCACTGAGTATCTCCAATTAGTCTTTTCCCTTCAATGCCTCACATTCATGCGCCCTGACACAACCTACATTTTCCATCATGTAGATCAATTCATGAGTCAGTCTTGACACCACCACCTCATAGCTTCCAAGAGAATCCTTCGTTAGTCCTAATCATGGTCTCTTTTTTCACCCTTCCTCAAATCCCTTTAGCATCACTACCTACTCCAATGCTGACTAGTCTGGGTGACCTGACTCTCGTCGCTCTAGTACTGGCCTTTGCATATCCTTTGACTCCAACCTTTTCTATTGTACTTAAAAGAAATAAACAAAATATCTAAGATCCATAATTGAACGTGTCCACTCATCCTAAATAAATTAATAAAAAAAATATCTTAGCTCTATAATTGGATGAACGAACGCGTCCTAGGAATCTAAGAAACCTAGGATGAAACAAATATTAACACAAATAACTTTATAGACAAAATATCTTAGCTCCATAGCTGGATGCATGCACGCGTCCCAAATGAAAATCTTGAGTGATGAAGTGGAATTAATAGGTGAATTTCACTCTTTTATTGCACTTATGGACTAATTTTGCACATTGTTATGTTAAAATTATTCACTTGAGGGGCGTTCTTAAGTTTCACACTTTGAAAATTTATCCAATATATTTTCACACTTTAAATGCTACATTCTCATGGATTCTCATTCATGAACACATATATTATTGAAATCTTGAAATTTTTCATGAATGAGGGTGTTGTTGGTTCGAATGTCACCCCCACCCCTATTTTCACATTGTGTGCATCAAGTCTTCGAAAAAAATTCTTCAACTATTTTATATCCTTCATTTCACCATACACTTGTGTGTTTTCACTCTTTGACACAATTTGGCACAATGTGGTATATTTTCACTTGCCTTCACACCCTTTTACACGTCAGTCAACACACACACCATTTCAACTTCTTCAATTCATGATTCTTAATTTTGATTTAGAATTTATATTATTTTGCCTAATTATTATTTTTATAAGTTGAAATGGCTGAGATTAATAAATACGAGTCGACTCAAAGTGTACCCAAGGGTGTGGATGTATTCAGATGTGAACATGAATGGGATTGCTACCATGCAGGTTTTTAAATCCCTTAATGGCCATATTCTATAAATCACGCTTGGCTTTTAACTGACATACTGTAACACCCCGCCTAATTAAATACCGGGTGGCCAGTCCCATACCAAATTAAAACAGAATATACAGTTGGCTCATTCTTAGCATCACTGTCGAAAACATTTACAACTCACCCAATACCCAATTAAACTGGTGTTAAAAACTCTCCAAATTTAAATTTCAACAAAACCATTTTTAGTTTAAGAATAACACTACACATTTTATTCTACAAAACTGGTAACACAATAAATCACAAAAGAATTTAAATGCAATTGGAATAAACATTTCCAAATAATATAAATCCTTTACAATAATCCCAACAATGTTAAATGTATTAAAAAGTCCCGAATACAATAGAATTTGACCTCAATAAAAAAGATAGCTGAATCCTTTGGGCGACATGCCCGAACTAAGAATACTGTGAATCAAAAAGATGATAAGCGTCTAAGCAAAACTTCCATAGCTCCATAGCTCGTCACAATCAACTATGGTTGGCGTCCCTGTTGCTGGACACCTGATATAGAGATACAATAGAAGAGAAAATATGCAAGGAAATGGGTCAGAGCCCGAATGTGTAGATTATTTTTAAAACAACAAGTATTTAACAAGTGCAATAAAGCATTTATTATGTACATGTTAGATCCAACTCTCACTTGAAATTCTCACCTCTCAACTAGAGTGCACACTTAACGTTTCCTATTAACCTCCTAGTTAATGGTTCCTCTTTTCTAGTCTCCATATTATAATTCCATTCCCATATCATAATCCCCGTATGTCCCATACCATACGTCACATTATTATTCATTTACATTTCTCATTTATGATTAGTTTCTCATTAACATGAATCATTACTCATTAATCTGAATCATTTCTCATTAACATGAGTTAAGCTATTCAATTCTATAAGCATAAACATTCATTAACTTAATTCCATTATATTTTTCTATTCACCGTTATCTACAATTATCACCGTAGATAGATTTAACCACAATGTATCCATTCAATCATTTAATCCATTATATATATATATATATTCATATATGTTACGGCACCCCGAGTCACAGCTGCGGTGCAATGCATTACTCTGCTATCATGTCCCATCATCGCAGGTCGCCGAATAGAGGACTACAGGTTCGGTAAGATTCCACGAACCACAAACATCAACAAACAAATTGGAGGCGAACATAGTTCTCGTATCCATGGGTCACGCACATACCTACGTACCCACAGTCAGCGGACTTATCAACTCCCCGATAAGTCTTTAATAGACCTATGTTCTCGACCGACAAATCAAAGATCCCATGGATTCATCAGGATATGACTGCCCTCACGCGCAAACCTCCCACCGATAGCAAGTAAGGTAGGTATGTCATACACATAAATTATCAATCAATCAAATAGGTATTATCATACCTATAATATAATATCAGTAAGGTAATTATCACTACCCTAAGATATTTCCCATACGTAGCATTATATCTTTACTTCATAATTTAATTATCCTCGCATCCTATAATATCTCTCCACTCCCGACTTCGTTAAGGTTCATGCGCGGAGCGTCTCGCAAAGAGAAATCCAAACAAGGAACCCCTCCATTACACTACTACTTAACTTTGTCGATCGAGGAGGTCCGACAACTTCAACTATGCGATCGGGATAACCTCATATCTTCTTTCAACCAAATGTGTTCCAAACTCCCATTTCTATCTAGGAGCCATACCACTACGCTCTTATAATTTAATTATTCATTTATCCTAACACCACTCCACTCCCTACGTCGTTAAGGTTCATGCGCGGAGCGTCTCGCAAAGCGAAATCCAAACAAGGAACCCCTCCATTACACTACTACTTAACTTTGTCGAGCGAGGAGGTTCGTCAACTTTAAATACGTGATTGGGATAACCTCATACCCTAAGGCTACCCTCTCTCAATGCACAAGATTCAAATAGGATTTTCCTCAAAATATATTCAGTAAGAAGTCACTAATATCCTACTGGTCCATAGCATTATTTCTCCCGAACTACTACGAGTTTATTTCTCCTTTTTATTAAGGTTAAAACCGATAGTTTCAAATCTCTTATAAGCATATATTCTTTCACTTAGGATTAAACCCTCTTGTAAACCTAAGGATACCCAGGTGTTATATTCAATCACCCCTACTGGTCCTATCTTTAATCATCATACATCTCCATTTAGAATTTAACAAATGAATTTAAGCAACCGAAATTCCGTTCGATATAATTTTCATCATTTTAATCACTTGAATCCAATTCACAATTAATATAAATCTTATCAAGGGTTTACTGTTATTTTTTAAGTCCTATAATCTCCAAATAATAATCACCAAAGATCCACAAAAGGTTTGGGATAAGAATCAACATTTAAAAATAAACAACTTTACTTAAACTGGGGAGGTCGATCGATCGAAGGTAGGGGTCGATCGATCGATCCCTCAGGTCCAGGCCTGATTTCCTGCATTTTCTGCAACTACGGGTTTCACCATTTTTACACATTCAAACCTTCATATTAACCTCCAAAATGAGTTATGATTATTTCTACATGATATCCCAACATATATGAACGATTTCCAATACTCTAAACATCCTAGAATCATCAAGGGATTGGATTAAAAAGCATGTTTATCTCCTTATTTCCAGAAAATTATTATCATAACATCTTCAAGAACACATCAATGGTTTCCATACTTTCTTCAACAGATTCATGGCTATTTCGTGGATTAATATCAACCTAAAACATAAGTTCAATTCCTATATCATTTCAGTTTCCAGAAATCCATTTAATCATTCCATTATTTCTTCCAAACATGAATAATCTTCTCTTTTCATACTATTCTAACATGGACAATATACAAACTTAAATTGCCATTATCAAACACTTACCTTTAGTGTAGGTCTGATCCTTTGGTGTAGTTTATCTCAATTGGTTATCCCTTCTCCGATCAAACTCCGGTGGTGGCTGGTGGTGGTTGGTGGTGGTGAACCTTGGTTCTTGTTCTTCACCTTCCCAAGTGACTTTTCCCTTCCCAAGCACTCTTACTCTCTCCAAGAAGATGGCTGCTCTTATTTGTGAAGAGTAGATGAATAACTCCCATTCACTTAATCTACCAATACTTATAATAGTTCCAAATCCGAAATCACTACTCATCCCCCTAGAAAATGACCAAAATGCCCTTTCAGGTTGTCTATTCATTCCCAAATGACCCGAAACTCAAAATTAACATCCAAATAGAATTTTCTGACTATTTCGAACCTTCCGTACGCAACGACGCAGTCGAAATGACTATTAGGTAGATAGAAAATAAATTTCCCTTTTTAATTTAATAAACTAGTCCCGACACGTCCCATACCGCGTCTAACTAAAAATATAAATTACCGAATTTATATCATACGGTCATCTCAATGACATCACATTCATATATTACCTAAATATCTTTAAGTAATATTCAGAATCATCCATATTAATATCCACCGTCTGGATAAAACCCGAATGAATTAATTAATAATAAAATCTAATTAATCCATCAATTTAAAATATAACCCATTTTAAAAGTCATTTAAAATTACGGGGTATTACACATACCTAAAGAAGCCAAAGCCTTCCTCTAGATATTTAAATAGGAGGCATTCCTTGTAATGAATAACGGCATCAACAGGGATGTAGTGAGGATTTTATGCGCCTATTTGGTATATGTCAAAGGGAAGGAGATTGTTCTTACTTGACCTTAGGAGCTTTATTTAGGGTTTTTACTTTGAGGATCCAAGTTAAGAGTAATTTAGTAATTTAAACACTATTTTTCTTTAATGTCCTTTTATTATGACAAAAAGTTCTACCTCTTTCCTTAAGGTCGGGACCTATTAGAGAAGGTCGTGGAATGGGGATACAGTATCATATTGTCCCTATTGATATGGGGATTCAGTGTTGAGGCCGTGATATTCATTATCCAAGATGAGGCATCATATTTATTTGAGGACCTCCTGTTCATTGCTTAAGGCCAACAAGGTTAGTTTAGGGAGATTGAGCCCATGCTAACTATGGTCTTAACACTACTCAAGAATTAATAGTAGTCTGTTGATCGCTCATCCTAGATTTGGGTAGGAGAGGAGGCTGCGGTATGTGGCATGACTTAATCAAAGACATCTACAATAAGTCCATGAATTTTGAAATGTCCAAGGTGAAAAAATACAGGTCGTGGATTGTGAGGTGAACCAGGGGAGATTGATCAATGGGGGAAGACGGGGAGTTGAGACCTTTTGAAGACTGAGCCATAAGTCATTAGGGAATCTAAGAGGTTGGAAAATACTATTCTTTCATTTCCCTATTGCTCATAATTCACAATTATTACACAATATTTTTATAAATTCCATTACATCATTTGTATATTTGTCGCCTCAGTAAATACTAACTTTGGCAAGTGGATAACGACCTTTGAGTTAACCTTGTTGAAGTATTAGAGCTCATCCTTTTTTATGTTCTTCATTTCCTCAGGTTAAGAGTTGATAGTAGTTGAGGCCACAAAGGGTATAGAGGTCGCCAAGAGCAGTTTTACATAGTTCATATTGGGAATTTGCCTTTGTAATCTAGATTTCACTCCTAGTTATAACTAGAAAGCTAGGTAACTTTTATGAGAATTATATGAAGAGGAATATCATCTTGGAATACATTAAGATGTTATTATTATTAATCAAATGGTAAGTGGATGAATTGTCATTTGATATATATATTATTAATTTATGCCTGCTATTAATTATGTTAACTCTGATGTAGAGGCTGAGGCCTCATATAGACCGCGATAGTGTAAGAGTTGCCCTATATTATTTAAAATTTAAATCCCCATGAGATCAAGAGATGTAACATCCATTATCGACTTGGGCAAGCCTCACGATGTTACATTAAGAGTGTAATATCGGGATCTGATGCAAGTGGATATGAACAATTTAAACCAAAAATTCAAGCATCTTTGCCCAAAATGCACAGGTGAAGTATCTCTGCCCACTTATATTTAAATTTTGGATTGAGATGTCATTTATTAACATATTTTGATCTCAAATGAAACAAACCCTGTCTAAGATTTACCTTTTAAATCCATATCAATTGATTTTTATTTTATATGTTTTATTACCATTTCTTTAATTTTTTTGACACACCCTAGAAACTATTCTTTATCTTGTGTTAATATCCTCACACCCGAGGCTAATTCAATTGTTTTTTGGAAGATTAGGGTTAAATTGAAAACAAGGGGCTTCTTTTTCTCATTATTCTTCTTCTTTTTGTTTTATTAGGCTACCAATTCTAGGCTACAATTTATGGGAATCTTTACAATAATAGCATCACTGTATATGTTTAAAAAATAGTTTTAACGAAAAATAAACATTAAAAAATTGTTTTTAACAAAAGAAAAACTTTTAGCCAAGAAAACAAGTTTAATTTTTGGGTGGACTTTTACATACATGTCCTACTTGAAGAGATTTTTCATAAATAACTCCTATTGAGTTTTCAACCACAAAATAAGTCACATTCCTACATTTTGGGGATTTTTTTTCACAACATTACCCTTTTCAAGCAAATCATCCATCGATTTTAGGGGAAGTTACACAAATGGTTGAACTTTTCTTTCTTCATATTTTTAATCTTCGAATCATCATAATTTTTTATTTAAAAATCCATTTTTTACAAAATTACTACTTTTGAAATTTCCTCATCGAGATCTATCAAACAAGATTCATGAAGCCCAAAATATTCCAAAGAAATAAAAAAAATTCCACATACAGTAAAATTTACTCTGTTCACTGGAAAATAGTATAATTTTATATTTGAGACATTTTTACATACCGTAAACATTTAATGTACTGCTATTACACAATAGTAAATGAAAAACTTGTTTACTGAGTTGATAACTAAAAGTTACGTTTTAAGTTCCGATTGTAAACTCCTTGAACAAAACTCTTTTCGAAATAAAACACAAGATGTGTAAACAGATTCTGAATATGGATGACGGGTTCAATAGTTGGATTACCTCAAGTTTTAAAATAAAACCTATGCTAAGTCTTTTATATGAAACCAAACATTAAACAATTAAGAGCCATCCAAGAAAATTAACACACGATTTTTAACGCGGTAAAATCCCAAAGGCTGGGAAAACATCCACGGTGACCTCTACGCCACAAAACAAAAAATCCATTAAACAATCACAATTCTCAAGTTACATCACTAAGCATGCATTACCAAGATCCTAAGTCTAAGTTCAAAATTATACCTACATGAGTTACTCCACTCTTAAAGGTTGATTTTGATTGGATTTGATCTCCCTCCACGAGCTTCCTTGCTTTTTCCTTGTCCACTGATTGTAGCGGCTCTACCAACAATATATATCTCAAATGAACCACAAATTCTATGTGATCATGTGAGAGTGAAATAGTGATGTGATGTGATTATTCTACTTTAAAGAATGCAACTCAGACCGCTAAATAGTTATAGAAATAATTCCAATGAATTACATAGATTTTATATGAGATGCAATGGATCTCCAATATGTTTTGAAGAACAGACTTCAACAACTTTTCAAATCTGAAGAATAACCTTTCTGAAAATTAGATCAAGATTATTTCAAAATGTTATTTATGTTCACACTAATTTCACAACCTGTGAAATCGTATTTTGAGAATAAATCATTTTTAGATCTGATACTATACAAACTCAGAAGTATATTTTTCAAAATTATTTAAAATCAAGAGAGTGGATCTGAAGAATACAACAACAACAGTAAGATCCAAGAGAAACTGAAGTAAAAGAACCTAACAATACTGTGTGCAATGTTCTCTATGGAAAACCCCAAAATTTCTGCAAATAAATTCGAGTTTTTCTCAGAGTAAGGTTCCTAGAGAGATATACGATTGAAGAGGTCTTCAAAAACTTATGGACCTACAAACTCAACTTCTCAGAAACCCTAAGGTCTAACTCTCAGTTTTGGGTTTTCTGACTTTGGAAAGAATACTTGTTTAGGGTTTGTTGTTTTTATATTTAAAGAAAACGTTTGAGCTTTTTTCTTTGAACTATTTTGTTTTAATCTCCTCTCTCTCCCTTCTTCTTTCTTTTATCCCTTTTATGTTTTCTCTCTCTTCTCTCTGAATTTTCTCTCAAAGGAGAGGAAGTCTAAAAAACTTCTCAAATGTTGACCCTCGGGGTCTTTTTATACTGGGCAATAAAGGATTGAGAAGGCTGAACCAAATCAAGGGTTGGGATAGATTTTAACCATGTGACTTCTAATCCAAGGGTTGATAGAAAGCGATGGTTATTCATTCGATGATTGGTTGTTATTAGAGTCAGAAGGATTGACAAAAATAAAATGCAGATCATCGATGAATTCAAACTAAGGGCTATGATTTAATCTCTTATCTAGGACTCAAATGAAACACAAATTGCACCGACATATAACCAACACGTGTATGGTCTGGATGAAACAAGAAACACGTGTTTTGTTGTTTTGAAAATTCAATTTTCCACCACAAAATTCTCTAGCGATTTTATATTCTACCCTGGACTAATTTTAGGAAGAAATAAATTTCCAGTTTTAACCACAATACTTTTAAAACAAAATTTTAATTATTTAAAAAAATCATTTAAACCCGTGTGCACACATAATAACACTTATATGCAGTGATTGTGTCCTATTTGTGTACTCTTGAGATAAAGGATACTTCCCTTTTTCGTAGATCATTGAGGTTATTGGACTGGTTTTCCTTGTTAAAGCTTGGATACTTTGAGAGAGGTCAACTCTTAAAAGTTTAACTTAATTTGTCTCAATATCCAAACTAGTCGGAACTCATATATGGCACAGACTCAAGTAAGTTAATCATATAGTGTGTTCTTAATCTCCCCCTTTGGATATTGGAGACGAAATTCCCTTGAGTAACCTATACTTGTGGGTAAAAATAAAAAATCCTAAATTTTCTATACAAAATATCTAACTACCCGTTCCCATCCTAGAACCGAAAATAAGATAAAATAAAATACATTACTCAAATAAAATATTGACCAATACCCTAAATAATTACAACAAGATATTCTATTGGGTTTGAAAAGATGCCTGGAAAAAAATATGAACACTACAAATGGCATATTAGTTGAGTCAGTTTTGAGATAAAATAAGAAATTAAAAGCCACGTACTCAAGTTACCCTCCCCCAATTTTGCTCAAATGGACAAAGGGGTAAGAAAAAAATAAAGATATAGAATTATGTAAAAAATGAATACAATACAAACAATATCATATGTAAGGACAGAATCAAGGGTCTCCTACATTAAACAGATTTTAGGACGCTCTTTTGTCATTTGAGAAACGTCCATGCCCTAAATCCTCAGAAACTAGTTATCAGCGAGAACCTATCGAGATTATGAGGGTTTGTGTGAAAGGTATTATACGAGGACTATCATTCCTATGGCTTTTTTAAGGAATTCAATTCTGGTATCATCAAAAGGTTTTTGTAAATAGATCAGCTAACTGTTTTTCAGTTTTTAGAAATTCAATATCAAGCTCTTTGGACTCTACAAGTTCATGAATAAAGTGATGTCTAATCTTTATATGCTTAGTTCGTGAGTGCTGGACTGGATTTTTAGATATATTTATAGCACTCTAGTTATCGCAATACATGGTCAATTTATTTTTGGTGATACCGTAATCACTAAGTGTCTGTTTGATCCATAATGGTTGGACCTAATAACTACTCACTGCAATGTACTCAGACTCAGTCGTAGACAGTGATATGCAGTTTTGCTTCTTACTACTCCAACCTACGAGGTTATTGCCTATATAATAACAGGCGCCAGACGTGCATTCACTATCTTCTGAACATCCTGCCCAAATACCAAAATTTAATTTACCCTTAAGATATATAATAATTCTTTTAACGCACAATAAGTGGGTTTCTTTAGACATACATTGGTATCTAGCACATATAAACATTGCAAAGGAAATACCAGGTTTAGATTCATAAAGGTATAACAAACTACCTATCATAATTCTATATAAAGTCGGGTCGACTTCTTTCCCATGTTCTTCTTTAGATAATTTCGTTGATGTGCTCGTGGGTGTACAAGCTATTTTAGAGTTATCTAGCCCAAATTCTTTAATGACGTTGGAAGCATATTTTGATTGGATGATAAATAACCCATCACTAAATTATTTCACCTTTAATCCTAAGAAATATTATAATTCACCCATTAGTGACATCTGAAACTCGGCATGCATGATATCAAAAAAATCTTTTACTTGTTTTGAACAAGTTGATCCAAATATTATATCATCAACGTAAACTTGGGAAATTAAGACATATTTATCTGTCTTCCTAACGAATAAGGTCTGATCGTTTCCTCCATGAATAAATCCATTCGAGATTAAAAATATGGATAGGGGATCATACCAAGACCTAGGAACTTGTTTTAAATCGTATATGGCTTTCTTAAGTCTAAAGACGTGATCAAGATAGGTGGGATCAATAAAGCCTTTAGGTTGTTCTATGTATACTTCCTCAGTTGAAATTCCATTTAAAAATGCAGATTTATTATCCATCTGGAAAAGTTTAAATTTTAAATGACATAATATGGCCAAGAGGAGAGGAATTGACTAAAGACGAGTAACGGGGGCAAAATTTTCGCCCGAGTCCATTCCCTCTTTCTGAGAGTAACCTTGTGCCACAAACCTAGATTTATTTATAATGACCTCCCCATTTTCATCAGTTTTGTTTTTAAAAGTCTAGCGTGGGCCGACAACCTTTTTATCTTTTGACTGAGGAATAAGGTACCACATATCATGACTCTGAAACTGGATAAGCTCTTATTGCATAGAGTTGATCTAGAATGAGTCGCCAAGGACATCATTTACATTTTTTGTTCACACGAGAAATAAATCATACAAATTTAGCCACTTTTAAAGTTGGAATCTTGTTCTAACTGGCTCAGAAGGATTACCAACAATCTTTTCAATAGGATGGTCTTTAGAAACGTTGGTACAGAAGGACTCTTAGGTGGCAGTGAATCAGTTATCTCTAGAGAGTCAGGAGTAAAATTATTTTCTTCCTCATCAAGAACAACGGTTTGACATGCACTACCCTCAGCACTTGTATCATTAATAATTACATTAAAGGATTTCATTATGGCTTTGGTTCGATAATTAAACACTCGATAAGCCCTACTTATTTAAGAATAACCTAAAAAGATTCCTTTTTCCCCTCGAGTGTCAAAATTTTGAAAGATTTCCTCTATCTTTACAGACATAACATACACTACCGATGGTTCTGAATATTTCAAGTTAGGCTTTTTGTGGTACCAAAGTTCATATGATGTTTTTTTTGGAATTTTTCCTAAGGTATACACAATTAATGATATGACAGGCTGTTTGTACAGCGTCAACCCAAAAGTATTTTGGCAGGTTTTTTGCGTGTAACATAACCCTAGCCATCTCTTGTAAGGTCCTATTCTTTCATTCAACAATTCCATTTTGCTGAGGTGTTTTAGGAGCACTAAACTCGTGTTTATATCCATTGCCTATACAGTATTTTGTAACACCTGAGTCTTTGAACTCTCCACCTCTGTCACTTTCGATATGACATACTTGGGTGTCCTTTTCATTCTCAATTTTAAAAGAAATTTTAATAACTCACGAAAGGTATCAAATTTATTTTTCATGAAAGCAACCCAAGTATATAGTGTGAAATCATCTACAATAACTAATATATAATTGTTACCACAGAAGCTGACAGTTCTAGAAGGACCCATAAAATCCATGTGGATTAGTTCCAAAGGTTTTGAAGTTCAAATGTCTTTGACTTTTTTGTGAGATTATTTACTTAACTTCCCTTCTTGGTAAGGACCACAAACAGTATTAAAAGAATTTTTAATTTTTGGCAATCCTCTAACTATTTCTTAGGAACTTAACCTACAAAGGTTATCAAAATTTGTATGTCCTAATCAATTGTTCCATAGATCAGCAGCATCTAATCTGAAAACTTGGTAAGATTCAGATTTTGGAATCACTGTGTAACAGTTATCCTCAGTTCTATATCCTATTAAAATACAGTTACCCTTTTCATTAAGAATTTTTCAATCCATTTTTGAAAAAGTAACTGTGTGATTGGAATCATAAAATTGAAATATGCTAAGTAGGTAAGCCTTAAGATCCTTAAATAATAGAAAATCATTTAGATTGGGGAGCCCATCCTCGCACAATGTTCCCTTACCTATGATCTGGGATGATATACCATCGCCAAACACGACACTACCTCCAAGGAAGCCTATCTTGTTTGTCAATTTAGTTTCGTCTCCATTCATTTGTTTAGAACATCTAGAGTCTAAATACCATCCAGATGATGTGAATTTTTCCTTAAAAGTAGTTATGACAATATTGCACTTGAGTTAGGGTAGAAAATCATATTTTTTTATCCAAATAGGCTTGATTTTTAAAATTTTATTGGCCTTGGATTTAGAAAAGGTTTGTTGGGTCTTTCTAAATGGTTTGTTCTTAGTTTTAGATCCTCCCTTATTCTTTTTATAGTTAGAGTTATGTGTGGCCTGCTTTGGGAGGAGATAAGTGATCTACTCTTCCTAGAATAGTTAAAATTTTGAAAAGTAGGTGTGTACAGTCTCTTTTGAGTGTGTCCATAAACATCATAGTATGAACAATACTGGTGGGTGGAAGACTTGACTTTATTACTAAAGTCTTTGAATATCGGTTTGGCCCTATTTGGAATCGTGGTCTAAGTGTCATTAGGCTTGAGTTTCTGACGTTGGTCTCTAATAGGTGGACATACATACTTATCTGGACAATTAGACTTATGCTGTTGATTATACTATCCTTGCATTGCCATTGAATCATTAGTTTTACACTCTCTTTTTGAAGTGTTTTGACATATCTACCCTTGTTTGACAAAAATTACATCTTTGGGAGAAACACACGTTTTACTGGTAACAAACTTTTCTCCGTAACCTAATCCAGATTTATCATCAGAATCAAACTTACTTCCTTCAAAAATTTCTTCATAGGAATTAGCTTCGGTTTCAAAGTGTAAGCATTTTTTAAACACGTTTAAAACTTTTTGCTTTAATTCTTGTAATTCAACTAGAGTAGCCTTATATCTTTCTTCAAAAACATGATTTTTCTTAGTCAAATATTTTATTTTAAAGGCAAACTCTTTAACTTCTGTCTCATGGGCAACACATTGTACTGTATAATCTTCAACATTCTTTCTAATGATTTGATTAAGTAGGTTAATTTTTTCAGTTAAATGCTTCACCATTTTATCAAGACGGGCACTTTTCTTAAGTATTTTCACATATAGCTCTTGAAGATTTGGAAGATCATCATCGGACTCACTAAGTGTATTGTGTGTTGTGTCCCCTATTTCGTTAATTTTCTCAGTGGGACTCATGCACACGTTAGATTCGTTGATAATGCTCTCACTTTGACACGCCTGTATACTAGCATTTTGATGTTTATTTTCATCATCAACGAATACAATATTATCTTTAGTAGGTATAACAGCAATATCAAGAGGCATAACAGAATCATGTGTAGATAGTCATGCATAATCATTATTGTACACTATTTTAGCAAATAAGGATATGCATGACTCCTCATATTGGGTTGACTCAGTGTCATCTTCATTAAATTCACTACAGTCGTCCCAAGCCTTACACATGTTAGCCCTATTATTATTGTTCAATTTGGTCTTGCATCTATTAGAAAAAATTTCCATATTTTCAAATCTATGACACTTTACATCTTTCAAGTGAACCTTGGGTCTATTATTGTCACTAGATTGTTTGTCATAGTGTCTTTCATGAGGTCTGTGATTTTAATGACCTTGATAACCTTGTTTGTCTTGTTTAGAGGCAATTGCATTTCTAAATTTTATTATTTTTTCGAAATGTTTGCTCATAAGAGATATTTGGTTATCAATATGATCCAAATCACAGTCACCATATAGGTTAAGGTCAAAGTCTAATGGACTTATTTTAGGAATAGACACTTGTGATGAAAATACAACGCTAGAACCAGTTGGTCTCTTGTTTTGGGCAGTCAATTGCTTCTTATATTCTAACTCCATCTCTACAGTTCTTAATTTGCTACTGAGTAATTTAGGAGTCAAGTGTGGGTTGTCCATTTCTTCCATAGCGTATCTTTTATTGCCAAATTTGGCAGGTAATGACCTAAGAATATTTTGGACAATCTCTTTCCTATTATAGGTAATACCATTAGCATGCAGTTTTATGACAATGTTAGTTAAATTTATGTAAAAGTCATCAAAAGATTCACTATCATTCATAATCATGTGTTATATTGCTGGACAAGCATTTGGGTTTTTCCAGCCTTAACACGTTCAGCACCCTCAAGGGCAGTGACTAGCGTGTCCCAGCGGGCTTCTTTAGAAGTGGAGCATATAGATATTCTTATAAATTCATGCTCAGTAATGGATATGAAGATAGCATTATTTCCCTTATTATTATCCAGAGACAGTTTCTTCTCTTCTTTAGTAAATTCGCTAAGACTTTTCTTAACTCTTGTAGGATTGGTATTAGATAAAGGCTAAGTAGGATGAGTTTAACCATTTTCTATAATATCCCAAACATCATCACCAAGTGTTCCTTAAATAAATGAGACTATCCGTACTTTTGAGTTAGGGAAGTTATGTCCATCAAAGAGAGGTGGACCTGAGAGGTTACCTAACTTCTCAAATCTTTCATCCATTTTCAAAACTTAGATTTCAAAAACAGTTTCTAGAGTATGAGGATCAAAAATAACTTTGATTAACCCGTTCTGATACCACTTGAAAAACTTGTTTACTAAGTTGTTAACCAAGAGTTATGTTTTAAGTAAACTCCGATTGTAAACTCCTTGAACAAAACTCTTTTCGAAATACAACACAAGATGTGTAAAAAGATTCTGAATATGGATGATGGGTTCAACAGTTGGATTACCTCAAATTTTTAAAATAAAATCTATGCTAAATATTTTATATGAAACCAAACATAAACAATTAATAACCTTACAAGAAAACTAACACATGATTTTTAACGTGGTAAAATCCTAAAGGCTGGGAAAACATCCGCAGTGATCTCTACGTCATAAAGTAAAAAAATTCACTAAATAATCACAATTTACAAGTCATATCACTAAGCATCCATTATCAAGATCCTAAGTCTAAGTTCAAAATTATACCTACACCAGTTACTCCACTCTCAAAGGTTGATTCTAATTGGCTTTGATCTCCCTCCAGTAGCTTCCTTGCTTTTTCCTTGTCCACTGATTGTAGGAGCTCAACTAATAATATATCTCTCAAATGAAACACAAATTCTAAGTGATCATGTGAGAGTGAAATAATGATGTGATGTGATTATTCTACATGCAAGAATGTAAATCACACCTCTCAATAGTTATACAAACAATTCCCATGAATTACATAGATTCTATATGAGATGTAATGGATCTCCGATACGTTTTGAAGAACATACTTCAATAAATTTTCAGATCTGAAGGATAATTTTTTTGAAAATTAGATAAATATTGTTTCAAAATCTTACTTATGTTCACACTAATTTCACAACCTGTGAAATCATATTTTGAAACAAAATCGTTTTCAGATCTGATACTATACCAACTCATAAGTTTATTTTTCAAAATTATTTGAAATCAAGAGAGTGGATGTGAAGAATACAACAATAACAGTAAGATCCAAGAGAAACCGAAGTAAAAGAACCTAACAATATTATGTGCAATGTTCTCTATGGAAAACCCCAAAATTTCTATAAGGAAATTTGATTTTTTTTTCTTAAATACCCCAAGGTCTAACTCTTAGTTTTGGGTTTTATGAGTTTGGAAAAAATACTGATTTTAGGTTTGGTGTTTTTGTATTTGGAGAAAACATTTGAGGTTTTATCTTCGAACTGTTTTGGTTTTCTCTCCTCTCTCTCTTCTTCTTTCTTTTCTCGCCTTTCTCTCTTCTCTCTGTATTTTCTCTCAAAGGAGACGAGGTCAAAAAAACTTCTCAAATGTAGACGCTAAGGCTCTTTTTATATTAGGAAATGAAGGATCGAGAAGGCTAAACCAAATCAAGGGTTGAATTGATTTTGACCGTTTGATTTATAATCTAAGGGTTGATAGAAAGGGGTGGTTATGCAGTCGATGATTGGTTGTTATTAGAGTCACAAGGATTGACGAAAACAACATGCAGACCGTCGATGAATTCAAACTAAGGGCTATGATTTAATCTCTTATCTAAGACTCAAAAGAAACACAAATCACACCGACATATAACCCACATGTGTATGGCCTGGATAAAACAAGAAATGCGCATTTTGTTGTTTTGAAAATTCAATTTTCCACCAAAAAATTATGTTGCGCTTTTATATTCTACCCTGGACTAATTTTAAGAAAAAATAAAATTCCAGTTTTAACCAAAACACTTTTAAAACAAAATTTTAATTATTTAAAACAATCATTTTAAATGATTTAAAAATGTTTTAAATGATTTATAAATGTTAGAAAAATTCCTAAAATTATTTAAACCCTTGTGCACACATAATAACGCTTATATGCAGTTATTGTGTCCTATTTGTGTGTTCTTGAGATAAAGGATACTTCCCTTTTTGGTAGATCATTAAGGTTCTGGACTGGTTTTCCTTGTTGAAGCTTGGATACTTTAAGAGAGGATAACTCTTACAAGTTTAACCTAATTTGTCTCAATATCCAAACTAGTTGGAACTCCTATATGACACATACTCAAGTAAATCAACCATATAGTGTGTTCTCCGTAAAGTATATTGTGTTCATCGAAAAATGAATTAATTTTATATTTGGGATATTTTCAGTGATAGTAAACATTTACTATGTAAATGTTACACATACAGTAATATTTACTATTTGCCAAAAAATGAAGAAAACACTTTATTTTCATTTTTTTAATATTTTCTATCGAATATGGGTCTTGTTTTATAAGGCTCGATTAGTAGTTTTCAAAAATAAAAATTTCGTAAATTTTGAAATTGTATATCTAACGTCACAATTATTTAAATCTTGAAAGAGAACAAATAACTACCATCTTTAAATTTGGAGGGAATATAAAGACATGAGTATATTAGTAAAGAAGAATTCAAAATTTTAAAAATAGAACGTAAATAATGGTTGACTCGTCAACAAGACTTAATTAAGAAAAAAACTCTCAAAAAAGGACTTAGATAAAATAATCGTTTTCCCCCTAAGAGGAATGACAAATTTGTAGGAAAACTTTACTTATATATAGGTAAACATATTCTGACACCTGTACCAAAAAAAATAATATCAAAATATGTACGTGGATATGAGTATTCATGCCAAAAATTTTATACCAATAAAGTTATTTAACACACAAAATAATGTAAAAAAACTTTATGTGACAACATTTGTAACATTTTTTATATATCTTGTTGCCTGTCCACCTTGTACACCCGAATTAGAGAAGGCAAGCGATAGCTTGAAAATCATCATCTCCAATGGTGAGCAGTAGACGAATCCAACTACCAGTATTTCAACCGGAGCCTTGCCTGAACCATCTTCAGGTATCATTTTTTTTAACTCAAACCCTCATGTTTTCTCACGTGTAATTATTGGATTTTTATAAGTTTTCTCACTTAATAAATTCACTAATCCCACCCCAGAAATTCAACCATCTCTATAAAATCCCATAACCCGAACATGTCCAGGTGCGGCCATTTATTACCATACTTTCATCTAATTTTCTAAATTCAAATTGTTCTTTGTCTTACGTTAATATCCTCCCGCCTGAGGCTGATTCAATTATTTTTTGTAAGGTTAGGGTTCAATTAAAAAATGTGGGGGATTCTTTTTCTTTTTTCATTAGGGTACCAATTCTAGGTTACAATAATAGCATCACTAGAAATGCTATGATATTTTCCCCTTTTTTAGGAAAAATAAGCGTTCCTTGGAAATAGGTGACTCTATGACCATGTGACTACTTTTTCTGTCAAGGGAAAAACAAATTCCTCTAAGATTCTCAAACAAGGGTGGTATCTAAATCCCCCAATTTTCATCCACATTATAACACTTCGGCTAAAACTAGCACCTGACCTATATCATATTGAAATGTATAAAGTGAACTTTTGTTCAGAAATATGAATACAAAAACAATGCTTATGACTTTTGTTTAGAAATATAAAAACACTCCTTAAAGAAATTATAGTAATAGTCAAATGAAATCACTGTGGAGTCTCTCATTATTTTTGGGTGATAGGAGGGTACCATTCCAATTAAACAATGGACACTCAAAATATTCAGTTAATACATTGTATTAGTCATTCTCAACATGAAAACTAAAGTCTCTTAACATGTATGGGCTAGATTCATTGAACATCCAATCGATCTATGATAGGGCTTTTTGGTTCCTTGATATGGTAATACACTTTTTCCAACCTTTAAACTCTTATTCATATACATTGGGACTAATCTGTTTTCCTCTCTCAAATCTAACATATGCCATTAGAACACCTGCAATAAGAATAACTTTATCAACTTATCCGCTCATTAACATTTATAAATAAATAAATGAAAAAGCACTCTCATAATCTCCTACTCATTTTGGGTCAAATGGGCCTACATTATCATTATATTACGAAACAATCTAAAGTAATTATGTATACATAGAATATTATTAATACCTTGTATCTAGTGACCGAAGGAAGATCTCGGTGAGAGACACAGAGAGAGAAGGTAAAGGTTAGAACTTAGAGGGGAGGGTTTATCTCAACCCTACCCCTCTAAGTTCTAACCCTTCCCTTCTCTATCTCTTTCTCGCACAGAGTTCTTCCTTTGGTCACTGAACACAAGGTATTAATAATATTTTCTATATATATAATTGCTTTAGGTTATTTCATAATATAATGATAATGTAGGTGCATTTTACCCAAAATGAGTGGGATATTGCGAGTGTTTTTTTAATTTGTTTATAAAAGTTGATGAGTGGGTAAGTTAATAAAGTTATTCTTATTGCAGGTGTTCTAATGTCACATATTAGATCTAAGAGAGGGAAACATATTAGTCACAACGTATAAGAATGTGGGTTTAAAGGTTGGAAAAGTGTATTACTTTGTCAAGGAACCAAAAATCCCTATCATAGATCGATTGGGCGTCCAATGGATCTAGCCCTTACATGTTAAGAGAGTTTGGTTTTCATGCTGAGAATGATGAATAAATGTATTAACTGAAGATTTTGACTCCCCATTGTTTAAACGGAGTGGTCCCCTCATATTATCGGAAAATAATGAGAGGCCCCACGTTGATTTCATTAGAATATTACTATAAATTTTTTAAGCAGTGTTTTCATATTTCTAAACAAAAGTTATAAGCAGTACTGAACAAAATTTCACTTTATTCATTTTAAGATGATATAGGTCGGGTACTAGTTTTAGGCAAAGTTTCATATTGTGGATACAAATAGGGAATTTAGAATATTGAAGTTGAAGTCGTTTCTCTTGAGGAGAAAATAAATTCCTACGACGATCGTCAAGCCAAATTTGTTAGTTCTCTCAAGAGGAAAACAAATTCATCTGAGTCATAACGTCAATTCGCATTTGTTGGTGGTGTTGTACTGGAATATCAATTGCACATGAGGTGTAATCGTCGCGTGGACCCTTTTTGGGAATTAAAAGGTACTAAAAGCTTCTTTACCTTGTATAAATTCTTATAGGGAAATTTTTGTAAAAGTCTATTCAAATAATGTTTTCCCTATGTGATTCCTACTAAAACTATTCATTTAAAGTAAGTCCTGTTAGTTTATTTGACAAATTATAGGACCAAAATACCTGTTACTGGCATGGTGCGGACCCAACCAAGAAGAGATATAAAACACGAAATGAAGTCAATGAAGCACTACACAAAGTGATTTGAGGGTTATGGGTATTTTTACAAAACACATAGCCTCCAACTTAAATTAGGTCCTAAATAATGGTCATATTTTATTAATAGGACGTATTTAAAAGTAAGACTTTTAGTAGGGAACATCATTGTTACACGACTTTTATATAATTATCCGAATTTTTATTTACTGTCAGGGCAAAAAAAAATAAGTGTGATTCTAGTTTCTGTTATGACTTGTTAGTATACATGCATCAAGAAATTCTAATATTTGGTAGTCTAATTTATGATGAATCCATGATTTAAAGTGAGTTTTCTTGCGTTGGTCCTTAAGTTTGTATAGTTTTTCGAGGGGCTTAAATTGTAGGTGATGATACCAAAAATGGTATCACCAAATCAATGTAAATAAGCAAGATCAATCCAGTATAGAATTGGAGTATAAACAGATATGTAAATGTAAAAGAAGGTTAGGTAAAGAGGAGATAAGATAGTATATAAGTGGTTCAACCTATCTAGGCCTACTCCACTGTGTGTGCGTGAGTGAATTCGACTGAGAAAGGGCTCTAAAGGCCTTTGGATATAGATTAATCAAGCTTTCTCTCTCTCTCTCTCTCTTTATGATGTAATTTCAGCAGGGTGTCAGTAGGGTTTCCAATTAGAGGTCCTTCACAATGAAGAAGAAGGAAAGTATTTATATTATTGGTGTGGTACAGTGTGCACCCTATGCATGTGCCAGGCGTGTGTAGATTTTCATTGACAAATGAGTAACATCCCCTGTCACCTATACAAGTGGATCATGATGACAAAATATTCCCCCATGTGCACATATGATATGGTTTTAACTACATGTCCACGTGGGATTATAAAGTTAAAGATCCGCCTTGCACATGGTAAAGTTGTTGTCCAAGTGGGTCTCGACTGGGCCGAGTATGAGACACACAGGGTCTTATTCATCCTCAATTTGGAGAATATGGTCCCGGCTTGGTAGACATCAGGACGAGATGAGGTATCAGCTGACTACTGTACAATACAAGACATTACGAAGGTAGAGTTATTCTGGTAATAGTTCTCGACCGTAAATAAGGAGACGAGGCCGAGGCAATTGAGCATTGGCTCCTTATATAAGATGATTGTCTAGGTCAACTAGCCGAGTATAAGTTGGTCCTAGATGAGGATACATTTAGGCATATCAATCACCCCTTATCCCTTAGTCTCCAACATTAGGAGGAGGCTGAGGGGTGATAGTGTCTGAGGACGAGAAGTTGATAATGGTCATCGAGCAGACACACGACAGTTAATAGGTGGCTTCCAGGCTTGATGGGACACCTATCATAGTTTGCATTGGGTAGAATTTGAACAAAGCCTAAATGATGGATAAACGCTTAGGGTTTTGTGCCTGAAATGATGATGCATGTTGGGAAATATGCGCAATTATTATTTGGTATTTAAACCTAATTTTTTCTTATTCTCTCTCCTTCTTGCAAAACTAACTCATGCCCAAGCATTTATGAAAACTGCCATTAACGTTTCGCAAAAACCTTTGATTCTTGTTGTCCGAGAGCTTTTTTGAATCATATTTTCTACCCAGACATTCCTTATCATCCAGGTATTCCATATCTTTCCACTTGTTTCTCATTTGAGTAAGGATTTTGAGTAAATTTCATAAAAAAATTATTTCTGGTGCTCTTTACATTTTCCAACCACTGTAAGACTTTTTAGATGAATTTATCCAATAACTTTAGGGTTTATTGAGGGTTGGCGTGGTCAATTTAGGATTTGGTATGAATCTAGGGTGACTTTATTCCCTTTTTTGATCTATTCGTTTTCCTACATATCTGTTTTTCGGTCGAACTTCGGTCTCCTTCTTCGGTGGAGCTGATTTACGTTCTTGGAACATTCTTAGTATAAACCCTTCATTTCCCAGGTTTTTTATCCTTTAGTCAATATAGTCGGTGCCTTAAAAAAATTTCCCTTTCCATTATTTTTGCCATCCAAGTTAAAGGTTATCCTCTGGATGTTAAGGCCTTTGTATAAGTTAGTCGATGACTTCCCAACACTTAGGAAGATGTATTTTAGAGAGATGTCAGGGACGTTGCAAAACGTAAATTCGAGGCTTTCCTTCTTCATCCCATTTACACTATTACCCTTGATTTTTTTCATCCTCCTGTTGTAGAGACCAGTGACTCAATGTCTGAGTCATCTGCCTCTGTAGACGATAATCCATCTGTCTCCCACAATACCGAGAGTGCTCCTACTTTTGACGAGTTCGTGAGACTCCCTACTGGTGGGTCTGAGCAAACTGAAGGTTCTTCTAGAGCCTCTTCCTCCAATCAAGTTAAGTCTTTAAATCAAGATAAGTTTTCAAACCAACCCGAGCCTTCTCTAGAGTCAGACTCTTATGTACAAATTCTTTCGTTTCATAATGAGTCGAGAGTAGGTGTTTCACTTCGACCCCCTGTAATGGTTGTCCCTTTATTTACCATTTTAGGGTAACACTTATCAAAAAGTGATCAAGCTCAAGGTTTTATCCCTACAAATATCGTCCCGATTGGCAATTAAGACTACGATGATGATGCAGTCGATGGTACACTTGACACATCTTGTGTTGACTCCTATGTCAGCATAGTCACTGAAGTTGATCTCTTAGTTTGGAGACATATCAATGGCATAGGGCCCTCTATTACTTTAATGGTACCCTTGAAGGAAGAGATTTACTTCTAAGGACGAGAGGAAGAGATGTGCATATACGAAAAAATGTTTAAGGTCGGCTTTAGGCTACATGTGCATCCAACAGTTCGAGCCATTGTGACTAGTCTTAGTCTCAGCCCTGCCCAGCTTTTACCGAATGCTTGGAGGGTTATTCTTGGGTTCATTTCTATCTGAAAATTAGTCCATCTAAAAGACCTTCCAGTTAGCGTCTTTATTTTTGGGGCCTGGGAATTCAGCCCTAATGATCCATGTATTGTCTATGAGCCCCGAGTTCCTCAATGATGGGCAAAGGCCTCAATGTCGATGAAATTGTATCCAAGCTTAAGTATTGAAGCCACCCAGGATATGGAGAAAGTTAGAAAATAGGGAAAGGATGGGTGCCTTGTGAAATTTGAGCAGTTGATGACCCCGTATTTTTTTAGAGCAGACTGGTCTGGGGTGGATCCCCTAACTGATTTATGTAAATATTCCACTTTTATAACTGTTGTTTGTCTAAACTATTGATCTCATATTCTTTATTGTAGACCAACCACCCAATACTCCTGAATCTATTTGGAGAATGACAACTTCGAGTTTAGCAAACCTATTAAAGCAAGTGGGTAAGAAGACAACTCCATCCCCTTAAACCAAAAAGTTAACAATTTTCAACCCCAGTCAAGCTAAGGGGTCAAAGAAATGTAAGGAAGTTCAAAAAGTTCTCCCGACATCTCAGAAAAATAAGCAGAGTAAGGACATCTCGTCCAAAATTGGGACAAATCAATCCATCTCCATCTCCTCTGAGAATGCTATGACTACTCATCTGGAGAACCTCAAAATAAGTTCTGACTCCCTCTTGGGTAACAAGGATAAAGCTTTTGATTCTCACGCCTCTGTAACCTCCGAATCTGACATTCGATTTTTGGAAGTCACCAACATCTCTTTGATGAATGACTTCGTATTTCACAAGGCCATCCAAGTAAATTCTTGCCCTTTTTATTTTTTATCTTGTTTGTGATGTCTTCTCTTACTTACATATCTTTTCTTATGCAGACCACCATCTATCTGTAAAAGATCCATCAATGCCTTGAAATAAAAATCCCTGAAATTCGTCAGACTCATCACGCTATAAAAAATAACGAGACTTAGAAAAAATGCATCTCAAATCTGGAGACTGAGATTAAAAATTTGAAGAATTAACACACTGAGGCTTTAAACAACTTGAACACCACCCATGCTGAAGCAATCAAGACTCTGAAAAACCAACATAGTATCGAGATTTCTGGGAAGGTTATAGAGGCAGTTGATGTTATAATTTGAGAGGCTCAGAGACAGGCTGTGGAAGACTTTAAGTCTTCAGAGAAGTTCCTAGGATATAGTCGAAACTATCTTGAAAGGGGAGCCCATACTACTTATCAATGGGCCACATTGAAATTTTCTGACGTTGCTCATTGTTCGAACATCTTGAAGCCTTCATCCTGGACGACCCTTTGGCCAAGATCGCTCTGAACTAGATTGAAGGGTTAGACCAACCTAAGACGATGACATAGATGGCTAACCAGGTGGAAGAGACGAACTGACCGACAATACTGAGGTCAAGAGCAATGCTACAGGGGATGGGCTGACTCATGCGGAGACTAAGACAACAAATACAAATGAGGTGAACCCCAGCTTATAGATTTTAGATCTTTTCATTTATCTGGGCGGCCTCCTATGGCCTAAATCCCCTTCTGATGTAACATTAAAAAATAATTATGTCTTCTGGTGCTGCGATTTCGTACTCCGAGGTTATGCTTATGAACACTTTTTTATTTGAACAATTTTGTTACACCTTTTAATGATGAATGATAAATTCTTTTATTGCTTATTTATGTCGTATCTTCTTGCTATGCTTGATTTTCATCTTAGCTGTGCACTTTGTTTGTTTGATAAAAGCTAATGATGTTTTAACAAGGAACCATAATGAAATGGTTTCTAATCTGAGATCATATCTCATCTTGTCCTTAGACGAGATAAATATAACCAAATAAATGATTTTTCTAATCTGAGATCACATCTCTTCTCTTCCTTAGACGAGATAAATATAACCAAGTAAATGATTTTTGAATTTGAATTCACTAAATTATGGTGTTATAATACAAGTCCCTTCTCATCATTTTGAGAGTGTACGGACGAGTGATACCTCGTCCTAGACTATCGTCTCAGCAGAGAGATCTCTCACTAAATCAATGATGTTAAGATAGACCATAAAGAAATGATTTTTGAATTTGAATTTGCCAAATTATGTTCTTATAATACAAGTCCCCTCTCATCATTTTGAGAGTGCATGGACAAGTGCTACCTTATCCTACACTATCGTCTTGGCAGAGAGATCTCTTCACCAAATTAACGATGTTAAGATAATGTTCCCCCCTCTATGTGTTATTTGGAATCCATGGACGAGGTTAGCCCTATCTGAATTGTCATGTCACCGAGATTAATGTAATCCTACTTCACCACAAAAGTGATGTTCCATAGATTAGGATAAACTGAAATATATAATCTGAACAACTCATACAATGAGAATAGGAGAGAACACTTGCAATTTTTCATTCATAACTTTATTTCTCGTATAATGATGAAATGATAGAAGAAACTTATATAAAATTCTACTCATGATACTTCTTCAGATGATCGGCATTCCAAGTATTAGAGAATGGCTCACCCTCTAAATTCTCGAGCCAAAATTTGCCAGGAACCACCTCTTCTGTTACCCTATAGGGACCATGCCAATTAGTGTGGAGTTTATTCGTCTTTTTTCAAGAACTATTCAAAACCAAGTATCCTACTGCTAATGGTCTGTCCTTCATTTTTTTGTTATAAAATCTGGTCGTTCTTTGCTGATAGGCTACTTGTCTAATTTCTGCATCTTTTCTCCTATCTTCAATGAGGTCTAAATCCAATCATCTCTCTTTAAAATTTTCTTCTAGGTCATAGGTCTGAACCCCATGGCTTGGAAAACTAATTTTTGTGGAATCATTGCCTCTGAGCCGTATGCAAGCATGAAAGGAGTTTCTCCTGTCGGAGTTCACTCTGTCATCCTTTAGGCCCACAGGATAGCATGCACTTCATCGGTCCATATACCTTTGGCATCTTCCAACTTCTTCTTTATCCCATCCAATATGGTCTTGTTGGTCACCTATGTTTAAACATTTTCCTGAGGTCGACCTGGAGCCGAGAAAAATTTCTTGATGTCGACCCTCTTACAGTAGGCTTCCAATGAATCATTTGTAAACTTATTTCCATTTTCTGAGATGAGGGTATGAGGTAGGACATATATACAAATTTTGTTCCTCCAAATAAACTTGAAGGTATTCATCTCAGTGATGATGATCATGTCCTCTTCTTCAACCCAATTTGAGAAGTAGTCAATCACCACTATGAGGTATCTATAATTTCCAGTTGCCCGGGGAAGGTCCTACTAAATCGATTCCCCAAATAGAAAATGGATATGGTGAGGTAAAAGAAGATAGAGGATGATGAGGATGGTGGGTGATGCGGGCAAACCTCTAACACTTGTCACATTTCTTGACATAACTAGTCGCACCTATTTCCAAGGTCGGCCACCAATACCCCTGGGTAACAATGCTTTTTTTCTAAGGATCTCCTCCTATATGACTGGAGAAAGAACCTTCATATATATAATTCAAAATTTATTCCACCTCTGTAGGATGGACACATCGGAGTAGAGGGAGGAGTAATCCTTTCTTATACAAAACATTCCCAATGACTGAGAATTTAGCGGCTATTATCTGATCTTCTTTCTTTCCAACTATAAGCCTGGAAGTTCACCATCTTTTGTATAGCGGATGAGAGGGTCCATACAAGATTGTCCTATCTCAAGGTTTAAGCAAAACTCAACTGTGTTGACTTCTTCCTCAATGGTCGGTAGATGTAGAATCACGACGGGCACCGACCTTCTTATCTCATTTTTAGTTGTTAATGCCAATCTCATTAAGACATCGGCTCGGACATTATCCAGTCAAGGGATTTTTCTGAGCTTTGTCTCATTGAAGTTCTTCAAAATTTCTTTTACCCTGGATAGATACTCGGTCGGGTCCATGAATATTTGATTATAGCCTGAATAGGTATCCATAAAAATCATCAGTTCATAGCCGGCAGTGGCATTAACCATCCGGTCTATTCTCTAAAGATGGAAACTCTCTTTAGGGCATGCCTTATTCTTTTTTTTGGTATCATACCATGAGGACTCCCGTCCAGCTTACACGCACCTCGACTAATTCCCATGCGTCGTTCATGGCTTCCGCTAGCCAAGCATTATTTTGAAACTACCGGGGATCGAACTGGGGACCAAACCCAATCCACTCCCAGGACTGGTGAAATTCACACCATTTGATCTTATCCCTCTTATGAGGAGGGCTTTGAGATTATTTGCCCATTTTAGGGACCTGTCATTCTTGATCTCATTCAAGATCATTTCAAGGCTCATGATCAACGACATGTAGTCAGCGAACTTGTCGTCTTCCAACTATAATACCCCGTATATTTACTGATTTTAATTATAGGATTAATTGGATTAAATATGTGAATTAATTGGTAATTAATTTGGATTTAAATACTAGCAAGACGAGAGTTAGTATTTGATTATGATAATTATGTTAAATATTACCGAGCGAGTATAGTAATATATGATTATGAACTTATTAATATTCTTGCAAGTTAAAAAGACTGCAGTTTTGATAATTAGGTTGGGACACGCGTGTCAGTTGTGTTAAGGCCCAATTTAATGTATTCAAAAGTAAATTATTTTATATCATTCGTATGGTCATTTCGAGTGTGACAAAGCGTCCGGAAGGGTCGAGATAGTCAGAAAACACTAGCTGGGGGTTTAGTTTGGGTCCTAAGGTAGGCCAAATCGGTAACCCGGGAAGGTATTTTAGTCATTTCAATATTTGATGAATAGTTAACTACGAAAATTAGGTTGTGTATATCAGCCAACCCTTAGGGTTATTAGGGCCATTAACTATAAAAAATAAGGGAGAGCAACGTGAGAAGAAAGAAAAGGTTCCCAGGGTTTCCCAAGGCCAAACAACCACCGTAAGCCACCACCGCCGGATTTGTGACAGGAAAGAGAGGGAGAATCAACCAATATCTTCATCAAAGGATTAGAACCTCTAATTCAAGGCAAGTGATTTAACTTGCAACAATTCAGTGTATATATTATCCATGATAGTTTAGAATTAGAGAAAAACCTTGAAAATGATAAATTAATGGATTTGGAGATTTAAATCTTAATCTTGGCAGGTTTTACATGTAGTTTAACCTCTAGGAAAATAGTAGCCCCAAAATCATAATCCATGTGTAGAGAATTATGAAATTATGTTGAGATATATGATGATTCTTGAAGAAGTAGGAGAAATGGGATTTTTATGAAATATCCATGATTGAACCAAGAAATTGACAACCCATAATGATTCGATGATTCTAAGACGTTAGAAATTATGTGTTTATGAAGGTATAACGTTTGGTATAAATATTTAGGAGTTTGGGACATTATAATAGAGGATTTCAGTGTTAAAATTTATGAAACCCATAGGCTAAAATATGCAGAAACTGTAGCCAATATCTAATGGATCGATTGATCGACTTAAGAATGTCAATCGATGGACTTGATCAATCGATCGACCCTTTCCTTCGATTGATCGACTCCTCCTGAATTTGTATTATAATTTCCTTTTTAAGGTTTAAACAATTCCTGACTTTTAAGAATTATTGGTGTTGACAATTTGAACATAATGGGACTTAGGGAAGGTCAGTAGGGGTGTATTTGAGGCCCGAAAAAAATATTAGCTTGGTTTGGGAGTTAATAATGAACTTACGAGGGTTCGACGAGTGAGTTACGATTGGAGATTTTGAAACTTGAATTTATTTTGGATAAATATTAACTTAAGGTTAGAGGCAATAGTAGGGGGACTTTAAATCACCGAATAAACCTTGAAGACAAGAGGGGGACTTAATGACCTTTTGGGATAGGTTTAAATACCCGGACTTATACGGCGAGAGTTGTCGCACTAATTATATTACGAAGGATAATTGTGATAAAACTTGTAAGGACATATTTTTATAAGTCCTTTATCAATTTATTATGCCATATACCGCTACACCGTCGAATATCATTCAAGCGAGATCTACATCAAAGACGAATCCGAATTAATCAAGTTCTTCATCAAAAAGACTCCGCGATGTTTACTTTGGTAAGGTTATGTTTTAAATACCTTAACTTTCCACTTAGAGCTTTTGGGATATTTTTACAAAATATTTTTTAAGTGTTAGAGCAGACTTTTTTGTCAAATTTTGAGAATGGGTATTTTTTCTAAGTCCTGAAGCGTACCTCGATTTTAACGCCCAGGTCGTTCAAGCGAGCTAGCATCTCGTTCGAGAGACATCTGATGTCGCGCGATATCATTTGAACGACACGTGTATATCGTTCGTGCGAGTAGGGGTGGCAATTCGGGTTAGTCGTGTCATTTTCTGGTCGCGTTAATTTTTATTTTAGTATAAGTTTTTGGTACTCTTAAATCTATACAAGCTAATCGAGTCATGTTTGGGTCATTTTGAGTTACTATCGTAAACGGGTTATCGGGTCAAAAATTTCCAGCTCTACGTGAGAACCTTATCTCTTTCGAACGAGCTCGTATTTCGAGGCGACACATTTTTCTATAAATACTCTTTAAATGGTTTCGTTTTCTTTAAGAAGTCCCAACATTTTACAGAACTAAAAAACTGCGAAAGAAAAATTCTTTTGTCTTCTTCCTTTTAGGGTTTAATCCCTTTTTGTTTTTCAATTCACAAAAATCCCATATGCTTTGGTGAATTGTTTTGGTGTTCGAGAATACAACTTTTGCTGTTATTTATTAGTTGTGGAGAGAACTCTACAACCGGAGAGTTGCGTGCTATTGTGGAGGGAGTCTCTACGAAGTGTTTTGGGTTGCGATCCTTGTGGTATAGCTTCCCGTGAACCACTGCAAATTTCTAGCCATTGCTTTGAAGGTTTGACGAAGACACTGTACGTTACTCTTGTGGGCGAAAGCAAGATGGTATGTAAGTCATTGGTCTTGTAAACTTTTCAAAGTTCTAGAAATAAAAGGTTTTTCCCTGCGGGGATTTTTCCTTAAATTTGTGTCACATGGTTTACTTATTTATTGGTTGACACACGTACACACATATATGCAGGTTTAGGGGATGAATTAATTTGGTTTAAATATAGACTCTAATTAAATAAGGTTAAATGAAAACTTGCAAATTTATTCAAATCGGTATCACACACCGCATTTATTGGGTTTTACAAAACTATACTACGTATGAGACTTGTAATATAGGATAAAAGTATACCTATATTGTTATGATGAATATTTAGGTTGTGTGATTACCCAGTATATGGACTTTTATGTGTATGATATACCTACCATACTTTCTATCACATGAGGTTTTACGAAGAGGATAATCTTATCTTGTGTGCCTTCGGAGGGATTTAGATTTGGTACCTCAAGAACATAGGACTGTGAAGACTTATTTGTGAGTTGATAAGTCAGCTGACCATGTGAGCGTAGGTATGTGCGTGACCCATGGGTATGTGAACTACATTCGCCTCCAAAATGTGTGATTTTTATTGATACAGTTCTAGAGTGATTCGGAGCTCGTGATCCTTATGTACGTGATGTACCAGGATTCGATAGTAGAGTATGCGTGCACCGCGGCTTAGCCTAGGGGTGGCATATGTGTATATATGTACTGAGAATGATTTATATATATACTTGTGATCGTTCACTGTTATTTAGTAAATGAGAATGACTAAGATATTTAAAGGACTTAAAGATGTGGAAACTTAAATAATTCATGAGTTAACTGATTTAAATAATGAGAATTTGTAATGTAATTAAGTCTTAATTTGGTAATACGGGTGGGCATCGTAAGCAAGTCCGTATAGATAGATTTGTTGCAGATTTTTTAGGTAGTAATGTAACTAGAATGGGTTAAAATAATGCGTTAGGCGTGCACAGTAGTTGAGGGGTGAGAATCTCAAGTGAGAGCACGTGACTAACATGTATATAATATTTGATGTTTAATGCAATTAAACACTTGAAGTTTTCAAAATATTTTCACCTTGGGCTCTGACCCGTTTGCTTCCAAATCTATTTTGCTTTGTAAAAACATTTTAGGTGCCCACCCACATGGACGCCAAGCATAGGAGTTCCATTATGTTGACGTGTTGTAGCTATTGTAGAAGTTACAGAATCTCGGTATTAGACGCCTCCAAATCTATCTTTGCTTACTTAGGAGTCATTCATATCAGTTAGGGCATGTTCCCCATTCTTATTCAAAGACAGCAGTTTTAGACTTTCGTTTATATCAGATGTTGATTTCGTTTATTTAGATTATGTATTGGGATTATGTTTTACTTTGGGATTATTATTGGAGTGTTTACTCCAGACTCAGTTTATTTCATTACATTAGTTACTTATATGAGATTGGTTATGTGAATGTTGAATGGTTGGTTTTTTATTACGTAGTTGTAAGTTAATTTAATTAATAAAATTGGCATCTAACTTTTTAAATATTAGGTTGCTAGTAAGTATTTAAATATTTTTCGACACTGATGCTAAAACTGAACCAACTTGATATTATGTATTAGTTTAATAAAGGAGTAGCTACCTGGTATTTAATTAGACGGGGTGTTACGCGTGGTATCAGAGTATCAGGTTCGAGTGTCCTTAGGATCTGTACGGCTTATTATGCTTTCAGCGTAGCGTTCCTTGATATAGGGCCCTATTATTAGGACTGTTGTATTCTTTGTTACGTGTTGAAGATTACATACTTCTGCTACAATGTTATGTATGGTCGGTGGAATTATAAAATTCATTTGAATTTCAGATGTCGTTTATAAGGGAGAGACAAACTAAATTGCCAAAGAAGCAAGTGCGGGACAACCTCATCAAATACCCCAAGTACTCCAGGAAACGGTGACAATCACAGAGGTGGCAAGCATATTTGCACATATGCAGTTACTATTGCAATATTGAACTTCCAAGATCGTCGTGTCCATCTTCAAGAGGACAAAGGGACTAAGGTAGTTAGTCAAACTGTAAAAAAAAAGGGGTAACAATAGTGGGGGAGCACCATTACAATAGCGACAAGTTCCTCAGGGACATCAGGACCATGGGAACAAAGGAGATGAGATCCATAACTAAATCCTTCAGGGCTAGCGTGGGCAAGAACACGGAGATCTCAAAAGAAAAAGGTGTTTTAAGTGTGGAAGAAATGTCCACAAACGCCAAGTTTGCCCAACGAGCAACCTCGGTCAAAACAGCAAGGTCAGCTAGGCCATCAAGGCCAGCAACATGCTCAGCAGGACCAACAAAGAGGAAACTTTGTTGGTAAGTGTTTTATATGCGGCGAATGGGGACACTCCCGTCGAAATTTCCCTAAGAAGGGCAGGACCCGTCAGCAGCCACAGGGTGCCCGCCCGAGACCACAAAATGCCCAACATGAGGAAGTAGGGATATTTATCCCAATGGCACATACTACATAGCCGCATCAGGAAGTACAGTATGGAAGTATCTATAATGCTTGATATGCGGTTATGCCACTGGTACCGCAACTACCACCCACGTTTGGAGGTACGATAATTTATTATTTATAGTGTCCTTTAAGATAAAAGGAAAATATCAAATAACTTAGATGCATTACAGTTCATTTGTATTACTTTGAGAAACATGAGCGTAGAGCATAATATTATCCTAATTTTCGAACTGGATAACAATGGTTTGAGTGATGATAGACCGTTCTAGTGATATTTTTGTGTTCGTTAGTCCAGGATAGAAAGTAATTGTGCTAAGTGTCACTTGTGAAAAGACGGAGCGACTTCTATATATTTATATAATGTATTGTATAGAGACATCATGGAGTATGTCGTCTGGTTATATTCAATCCCTATGGGTAGGGATGTTTACTAAGTGATTCAAGATCAGATAAAATACTTCTGAGCATGGGGATTATCTCATGGTAAATTTAAGAGCCTAACACCAAGTTAGTAGGAGTAATGGGTTGAATATCGTCTCTCGTAACATGAGTGTAAATGAGTTGACTTTTTAGCAAGAAGTAGGGATACACAAGTAAGATACGAAGGGCCCACAAATCTCGTTGACCAACAATGTTAGTTAGTAGTGTATCGGGGGGTTCCTTATTTGGATTTCGCTTTGTGAGACATCTCACACATGAAACCTAGAGAACGTCGGGAGCTGGGAATGTATGGCCTTTAGTACACGGGTTTGGTACCCTGGTTGTCATCCATAAAGGAAACGATAACCTTAAGTTTAATTATATTACTATTCACGGTCAGTAAAGCCGTATAATACGACGTTAGAAGCGTTGTCAAATGTTTTACATCGTGGATAAATCGTTGTAACAAGGGAGGAAAATATAGTTTCGATTAGTAGGGTATGGAGAAAAACTTTGTTGGGAAGTTATGCTAAGAATGTAAAGCTTAGCACAAGGCAAGTATGCTAAAATCGAAGATTAGGTCATTACAGTTGTGTATTAATTACCAAGATTTGAATAAAATCATGATACGAAATAAGGATTCTTTACCCCAAATCGATGGCTTATTCGATCAGTTGCGAGGAGTTGCATTCTTCTCGAAGATAGATTTGAGATCAATATACCATCAATTGCGTATCAGGGAGGTGGACGTGTCTAAGATTGCATTCTTGACGAGATATGGATCTTACGAGTTCAGGGTTATGCCAGTTGGGCTAATCAACGCACCAGTTGTATTCATGGACTTGATGAACAGGGTGTTCAGAGAGTTCCTTGATCAGTTGCCATTGTCTTCATAGATGACATTCTGATATATTCTCTAACTAAGGAGGAGCATGTCGAGCAGTTGTGACAGGTGTTGCACACACTGTGCCAGCACGAGTTGTATGTAAAATATGAGAAGTGTGGATTTTGGCTGAAGGAGGTCCGATTTTTGGGCATATAGTATCAGACAAGGGTGTTTTCGTAGATCCGAGGAAGGTGTTAGCGGTGAGAGAGTGGAGGCAGCCCACGACACTGACAGAGATACGTAGTTTTTTAGGCCTAGCAGGATACTACAGGAGGTTTATTTGAGGATTCTCGAAGATAGCGGGTCTGTTGACACACGTGACTCGCAATGAGGTGCCATTCATCTAGGACGACGCCTGTCAGTTACCTTTGATAAGCTGAAGGACAAGGTTACTTTGGCACCCATCCTATCACTGCCTAGGCCAGGAATGGAGTATTTAGTCTACACTAATGCATCCTTACAGGGACTTGGGGGTGTGCTTCAGCGGGAGGATCAGGCTATAGCTTATTCTTCCCGAAAGCTTAAGCCTCATGAGAGGAATTACCCCACCCATGACTTAGAGTTAACGACAGTCGTGTTTGCACTTCGAATTTGGAGACATTATCTATTGAGGGAGAAATTTTGATTATTTACAGATCGCAAGTCGCTATAGTACCTCTAAGGGGTTGAATATGCATCACCGCAGGTGGCTCGAATTTGTGAAGGATTATCAGTTCGATATCCAATACCACTCGGGAAAGGCTAATGTGGTAGCAGACGCGTTGAGCCATAGGCCAGTAGGTGAGGTGGCCAAGTTGTGGAAAGAGAAATGGGAGGAGTTGGGACACTAATATGCAGTGGCCCGATCATTTATGGATGTTATGATAGTTGTGCCTCAGATTATTACGAGGATGATATAGGCTCATGTAACGGATCCGTTCTTCCAGGATCAGATAGTACAGCTTCTGGCACAAGGGGCTGAGTCTTACACTGTTGGTTCGGATGGAGGCTTACACTTCAATAGGCGATTCGTTCTTCTTAAGGGGGAGGAGTTATGAAACGAGGTGATGATAGAGTCACACGAATCACGTTTTGCAGTACATCCCGATGGGGATAAGATGTACCAGAATATGAGGCGACAGTACTGGTGGAGTGGAATGAAGAAGGACATCATCGAGTTTATTTCAAAATGTGCCACTTGTCAGCTGGTAAAAGTGGACCTCCAAAAACCGTCGGGGCTCCTACAGGAGTTAGAGATCCCTATGTGGAAATGAGAGAGCATTTCCACGGATTTCATCACAGGGTTGCCTATATCTTAGCGAGGTCACAATTCGAAATGGGTGATTGTGGATCGGCTGACCAAGGTAGATTATTTTTTGCCAGTGTGGACCAATTATACTACACGGTAGTACTCTCAGATCTTTATAGCTGATATAGTGAGACTTCATGGGGTGCCCCTTGATATCGTGTCCGACAGGGATAAGATTTTCATGTCTAGATTTTGGGAGAGCTTCCAGGAGGACATGGGTACGGAGTTACGATTGAGTTAGGCCTATCATCCGCAGACCGATGGGCAGACTGAGAAGTAGAATCAGATGTTATAGGATATTTTAGAGATGTGTATTCTAGATTTGGCGGGGATGGGAGCAGTATCTTCCACTAGGGTAGTTTGCCTATAATAACTCCTACCAGTTTATGATTTGGCATGGCTCCATTCGAGGCGTTATACGGTAGACCTTGTCATTCTCCAGCGTGTTGGTTAGAGGTGGGGGACAACAAGCTACTTGGGTTCGAGGTGATCCAGGATACTTCGCCCTGGATAAAAATGATTCAGAGTCGTAATCGGGTTGCTCAGGATCGACATCAGAGCTACGCCAATGCCAAGAGGTTCTTCAGGGAGTTCTATGTGGGAGACCAAGTGTTTGTGAGTGTATCTCCTATTAAGGGGGTAATTCATTTTGGTAAGAAAGGGAAGTTGGCGTCGAGATATGTGGTTCCATTCCCTATCATCGAGCGGATTGGGCGAGTTGCTTATAGACTTGGGTTACCGGAACACTTGCACACGATTCATGACGTGTTCTATATTCTTCGCTAAGGAGATATCTTTGGGATGAGTGGTACCATACTCAAATTTATTTGGAGGAGATTTATTTGTAGCCCAATAGTTCCTACGAGGAGGGGCCGATTGCAATCCTCGACCATAGCGAGAGGAAATTGAAATCGAAGGTAGTACCAATAGTACGTCTTTAGTGGCGACATCATAATGCCAATGAGTCTACCTGGGAGCGCGAGGATGGGATGCACGACAAATATACCAATTTATTTTTACCAAGTATACCTTTATTTCCAAATTTCAGGACAAAATTCCATTATTAGGGGAAAATTATGCAATACCTTGTATATTTACTGATTTTAATTATGGGATTTATTGGATTAAAAATGTGAATTAATTGGTCATTAATCTGAATTTAAATACTAGCGAGACTAGAGTTGGTATTTGATTATGATAATTATGTTAAATATTACCGGGCGAGTATATTAATATATGATTATGAACTTATTAATATTGTCGCAAGTTAAAAATATGGTAGTTATGATAATTAAGTTGGGACGCGCGTGTCAGTCGTGTCAGGACTCAATTTAATGGATTTAAAAGTAAATTATTTTATATCATCCGTATGGTCATTTTGAGTGCGCCAAAGTGTCCAGAAGGGTCGAGATAGTCAGAAAACACTAGCCGAGGGTTTAGTTTGGTTCCCGGGGTAGTTTTTGGCTAAACCAGCAACCCGGGAGGGTATTTTAGTCATTTCAATATTTGGTGAATAGTGACCTTCGAAAATTAGGTTGTGTATATCATCCAACCCTTAGGGTTATTAGGGCCATTAACTGTCAAAAATGAGTGAGAGCAATGTGAGAAGAAAGAAAAGGTTCCAAGGGTTTTCCAAGGCCAAACAACCACCGTAAGCTGCCACCACCACCAGATTTGTGTTCGAAAAGAGAGGGAGAATCAACCAATATCTTCAACAGATCAGTACTTCTAATTCAAGGAAAGTTATTTAACTTGCAATAATTCAGTGTATATATTATCCACGATAGTTTAGAATTGGAGAAAAACCTTGAAAAATGATAAATTAATGGATTTGGAGATTTAAATCTTAATCTTGGCAGGTTTTACATGTAGTTTAACCTTTAGGAAAATAGTAGCCCCGAAATCATAATCCATGTGTAGAGAATTATGAAATTATGTTGAGATATATGATGATTGTTGAAGAAGATGGAGAAATAGGTTTTTTATGAAATATCCATGATTGAATCGAGAAATTGACAACCCATAATGATTCGATGATTCTAAGATGTTAGAAATTATGTGTTTATGAAGGTATAACGTTTGGTATAAATATTTAGGGGTTTGAGACATTATAATAGAGTATTTAAGTGTTAAATATTATGAAACCCATAGGCTAAAATATGCAGAAACTGTAGCTAATATTTGATGGATCGATTGATCGACTTAAGAATATCGATCGATCAACTGGATCGATCGATCGACCCTTTCCTTCGATTGATCTACTCCTCCTAAATTTGTGTTATAATTTCCTTTTATGGTTTAAACAAATCCCGACTTTTAAGAATTATCGGTGTGGACTATTTGAACATATTGGGTTTTAAGGAAGGTCAGTAGGGGTGTATTTGAGGCCCGAAAAAATATTAGTTTGGTTTGGGAGTTAATGATAAACTTATGAGCTTCCGGCGAGTGAGTTACAGTTGGAAATTATGGGAACTTGAATTTATTTTGGATAAATATTAATTAAGTTTAGAGGCAGTAGTAGGGGGACTTTAAATCACTGAATGAACCTTGGAGACAAGAGGGGGACTTAGTGACCTTTTGGGATAGGTTTAAATACCCGGACTTCTACGGCGAGAGTTATCGCGCTAATTATATTATGTATGATAATCGTGATAAAACTATACTAGGTATGAGAATTTTAATATAGGATAAGAGTATACCTGTACTGTTATGATGAATACTTAGGTTGTGTGATTACCTAGTATATGGATTTTTATGTGTATGACATACTTACCATACTTGCTATCATAGGACTGTGAAGACTTATTTGTGAGTTGATAAGTTATCTGACCATGGGAGCGTAGGTATGTGCGTGACCCATAGGTATATGAACTATGTTCACCTCCAATATGTGTGATTTGTATTGATACGATTCCTGAGTGATTCTGAACTCGTGATCCTTATGTATGTGATGTACTGGGATTCGATAGCAGAGCATTCGTGCACCGCGGCTTAGCCTATGGGTGCCATATGTGTATATATGTACTGAGAGAGATTTATATATATACTTGTGATTGTTCAATATAACTTAGTAGATAAGAATGGCTAAGATATTTAAAGGACTTAAAGATGTGGAAACTTAAATAATTCATGAGTTAACTGATTTAAATAATGAGTATTTGTAACGTAATTAAGTCTTAATTTGGTAATACGGGTGGGCATCATAAGGATGTCCGTATAGACAAATTTGGTGCAGATTTGTTAGGTAGTAATGTAACTAGGATGGGTTAAAATAATGCGTTAGGCGTGCACAACAGTTGAGGGGTGAGAATCTCAAGTAAGAGCACGTGACTAACATGTATATAATATTTACTGTTTAATGCAATTAAACACTTGATGTTTTCAAAATATTTTCACCTTGGACTCTGACCCGTTTTCTTCCAAATCTATTTTGTTTTGTAAAAACATTTTAGGTTCCCAGCCACAGGGACGCGAAGCAGAAGAGTTCCATTCTATTGACATGTGGTAGCTGCTGTGGAAGTTACTTGATCTCGGTATTAGATGCCTACACATCTATCTTTGTTTCCTTCGGAGTTATTCATATCAGTGAGGGCATGTTACCCATTCTTATTCGGAGACAACAGTATTAGACTTTCGTTTATATCAGATGTTGATTTTGTTTATTCAGACTATGTATTGGGATTATATTTTTCTTTGGGATTATTATTGGAGTGTTTACTCCAAAATCAGTTTATTTCATTACATTAGTTATTTATATGAGATTTGTTATGTGACTGTTGAATGGTTCGTTATTCATTACGTAGTTGTAAGTTAATTTAATTAATAAAATTGGCCTCTCACTTTTTAAATATTGGGTGGCTAGTAATTAATTAAATGATTTTTTACAGTAATGCTAAGACTGGACCAACTTGATAATCTGTATTAATTTAATAAAGGAGTAGTTACCCGGTATTTAATTAGACGGGGTGTTACACCAACCTTTTCATATCTCCTTTGCCCTTAGACTTCTAGAATTTTCTCCCACTAGCTCCCTTATCGTCTTCATATTTGGCCGCCATGGCCTCCTCAATGTTCATGACTCTCCCGACCATAAGCACGAATTCTGCCAGAAACTTTGGAGGGTCCTCGTCCAACTTCCACAAAATCTTTCCTTTCTGCAGACCACCAATCAAATCAGTCATAGCTATATTCTCATTGTAATCTTCCATTTCCAATTTCTTCTTATTAAAGCGGGCTATGTAATCCTACAGAGATTTTTTCTTCCCTTGCTTTACATATAGCATGTGAGTGGTATTCTTTCTCGATTTAACACCAAATCATAAGTTATGTATAAATCCCTCTACAAGTTGCTTAAAGTTCTCTATTGAGTTTCTAGGAAGGAAAGTATACTAGACGTGTGCAGCACCAGTCAGAGTGCTACATTTCATCTCGTATAAGACCGAGAAAATATCTACAGCAGATTGATACACCTCACCATGATGAATCAGATTGGTACTCACAGCATACCTCGATGTCACCACTATCGATTTGAACTTAATCGAGGTAGGATAATTCACAATCGTAACAACAAATGGAAACCCCTCATTATAACCTCTCTGTAAAGGTTCTCGACTTTTCAACAAGTCTTCGATTTTTTCCTCCAATCTTTGAATAGAGTTATTCGAGGGTTTTTCGACAGCGACCCCTATGGCATTATCTCCCTTGGCCTGAGCAGCATTCTTACCATCCCTTTCTCTCTCAACATGGAATTGGACGGGTTCTCGACCAGCCGTTATCTAACAACTATTGACTTATCTCTACTCCTTATCTCAGCCATTGTAGGGTTATATGTTCTCACACCCTCCATTTCTTCTGGATCCTTCCCTGCTACGAAACGTGGACAATTGGTCTCGGAGGTCACCTATAGGGCCGAGCCTATCAAACGCTGAGGGACGATCTCATACCTCTCGGCTCAGCCTGGCGGTGTTTCCTATACTAACTTGGATAGGGTGCACAATATTCCCAAAAATTTCATATGGTTCCCAACACTCGTCCTCATCATCATCATACTCATTGATGTCATATTCTTGACCTTACCTCCCCAAACATAGATGTCTGGCTCTGTTGTAGCGACGCATCCTTCTGCAGGCTAAGGGTGGTTACCTGGATATTAACTTTGGAAACTCCCTGGCGGTTGGATTTATCATCTCTGCCATCACGCCAGTGGGCCTGGGTAGGAAATTCTAACTTAAGGTAACCAACTACTCCTGCATCTTAGCGTGACTGGTTGCCAATGAGCGCAACGCTATTGTAAAATCCATCATCTCTGATTATGGCAGTGCTTGACTAGATGTAAAACCTCCACCGGGTGGGAGATCTGATGTCATTGATTTTTGGTGATCGAAAAGATCAAGAGATGTACTAGAAGTGAGTTGTATGAACTTTAAGAAAGATTGAACTCAAACCAGAGCTCTTTCAATGGTGGTTCAAGCTCATCCAAATGTGAGGTTGATCCACCACTAGAGGATCCGATGTGAAGTAGATAAAAATGAGAGGAAGAAGATGATGATCTCGCTTCCCACAGACAGTGCTAGAATGATGATAAAAGAAATGGTATCACCAAATCAATGTAAATATACAATGAGAATGTGATTTCTTAGAGTATATGCTTTGATACCTCAATTTTAAAATCCTAAATATGAGATGGTTTACACAATATACCAAACTTAAAATTTCCTTCAAATTAAACAATTAAGATCACCAAAATTTAATTTTCACAAAATTAAAATTAAAATCTACTAAATAAATATTTAATTTTATTTCGAACAAAAATGAAATATACCCAATTCAAGTTCTCGATATGCCAAACAAACAAAGCATGAATATTTTCAAATTAAATTTCTTGAATTAAATTAAACTAAAATCACTCAAACATAATTAACACCAAAATTACACCATTGGTGTGATTAAACCAATTTTTATCTTTTTAAACCTGCACGTGCATCTAAGTGATTTTGCAAGATATAAATAGAAACAAACAAACAATGCCATGATGTAGGAGGAAAACCCACAACGGGAATAGCCTCGGATGACCCAGCTAACAAATCCATTAGGTATGGTTTTACATAAACAAGACAAAAGACTTACTTCGTCGACTCGATTCCCTCTCAAGCCTTGACGGTTCTTCTTGCTTCTAACTTCGCCTAGTTGATAACTCTGGAATCCACCATAGTCTCGAAATCCACCGATGGGGCTCAGTTACCGTCAAACATACGAAAGTCTTTCCTTCGTATGCACACCATGAATCATAAGAAACACGGACTCCTCCATAGGAAACCTTCTCTTTTAGGATGAAAAGAAAACATGCTGCCAACTTGATGATCTCAAAACATAATATATTAGGAAACTTGGATCATATAAAACTATGGGTGTAAACTGTTGTGTTTTATTAAGAATTAAACCATAAAAATCAAGAACACAAAATGGGACTTTTTAGTGAAAAGATTTTGCTCTCTAAATCACTTGAAAAGTATGAAAAAGTCTCAAAAAGTCTACTGAAAAAGATTATTCCCAAACATATTAAAAGTGATAAAAGGTTAGTGGGGAAATGGCCGCTTCAAATTAAAAATTGGCGAAATTGTGCAAAAACCACCGGGTCGTTTGAATGACTTGGTTCAAACGAGTTACTAACGAGAAAACAGGGATAAATAGACAAATCTCGTTTGATATCTTATTTGAAGGAGTCGTTCAAACGACTTCGTTCGAACGAGATTTCTAACGAAAAATAGAACGAAATGACAAAATGTCGTTAGAAACTCATTTGATATCTCGTTCAAATGACCTGGGCATCTCATTCAAATGAGATCCCAGTTTCGTTCAAACAACTTTTCAAAAAATCCAAAAATGCTTGTTAAGTCCAAAACTTCTATTTAAAGATTGAAAATGATTTTTTGTGAAAAATATAAAGTCGTTATAACAAAACTTTTATAAAAAGAAGACACCCATAAAAAATTATCCAGGACTCTATATATGTTAAGTGCATTCATCCCTTTAGAGAACTTGGTATTCAAATGTTGATGATGTATAAACTTAGCACAAAAACTGGCACGGATGATATCTTCACTATAGGCTTTGCCGCTACGTCTTCAACTTGAATGTCATAGGCTTGAAAGGATATAACAAACTACTATCCTTTGACTCAATTAGTTTATTCTGAAATTAAGCCAACACTACAAATAGACTCAATTAGAAATTTGCCCTTACAAATCTCCCCTTTTGGTTATTCCGGGACAAAACCCAAAATAAAAATCCTATGGGCCATCAACCTCTTTTAAAAGGACACAAACCCTCCCAAAATAAAAATAAAAAATTACAAACACTTGACTAGACACATGGGATGAAATGCTTTGCCACTTTAAAATTATCACTTAAGATGAAAACTTTCACACTTAAAGACACCATAAAACGCATAGGGAATATACAATATTAAGTGCATAAATAAATACTCCCCCTTTGTCTAACATAACCTACTTACGAAAAGTCATGCGTCTCCCCCTAAGTTAGATCTCCCAAATTAAAAGGTTTAGATACCATTTCTCCCCCTTTTTGTACAAGAATAGACAAAGATTAAAATTCATATATTAACTCATTTATCCCCAATTAAAACAAATAATCCCCCTAAATGAAACAAGGGATATGACTAATGAGAAACAAGTATATCATGCAATGGTGAATAAAGTGACAAGGATAATAAAGCACATGGCATGAGAAGCTACTTATCCAACACAAAGATTAATAATTATCAACGATGATGCGATAGGAAAGAGATACCAAATAGAAGAAATTAATATAAGCATGAGATATCAATCGCAACAAGATGAATATCTATTTCAACATGAATTATACATGGGATAGATAGCAAGACAAAGACTCAAAAATAAAGAAATACCATATATATACACACACAAAATATACCAATAACGCACGAGCACATATACATAGGTATAAACACCACACATGATCCAAAATACAATAAGCTTTCCATACTCATATGGAAAAAATGTGTCTAAATAACATTTGGTAAACGTAGTGAAGGGGTTTGAACTAGCAATAGAAGAATTAAGATCCAATCACTTAAACATATTCACGGAGTTCTTATTTGAATGCAAAACTTTATCAACTTAGATATAGCCTCATGTGACAATATAAAGTAAACTCAAGGAACAAACATACACAATGCACACAAGCCTAAAATTTTGATGATTCTTCAAACCAATAGAGTCATGACAAAATAAGTAGAATTAGGATACATTGTCATTGTGCAAACCCGTTATTATATCCATCTAAACATCCTCGATAATAATGATTATTTTATTTTCTTTTGAATGTTCATATCAAACTCAACTACTTTGTCCTTGGCTAATTTTAACATTGCCATATTTTTTAGGCCATATTTCAATGGTGGATATTCACGCAAAGTAATTTTGTCTTTCGCAACCCGATTCCATTGATAAATAACTACACCAGATAAATATTTTTCTATTTTTTTAAATTCGAACAACGGTTCTTACATATACAAATCCTCCATAGTCATAGAACCATGTATATGACTAAATTGATAGGAGAACATCTCACTTAGCTTAAATATACATGTGAAGTTAAAGATCAAATGAGGTCGTGCATGTGTGAATCCTGACATATAAAAAGAGAATCCATTAAGCAAGTCAAAGTCAAACTACTCCATGCAAGAATGATAAAGAACACTTTAAGGATTGAAAATCTTAAACAAAAGTTCTAGCACATGGAAGCGGGGATGGTATAGGATTCAAACATAAGTATATGCTACATAAAATGTGTAAAACTAAAATACATAAAAATAGAAAATCTTTTTGATTTTTAAAATTTTAAAACAAACATAAAGACAACCCAAAAAACAAACAAAAATCTTTTTATATTTTTTTAACTAAGACATAATATATAAAAATAATACAAAAGATGCATAAGTCATAATTCTAGCAATACATATATGATAAAGCGAGGACTAGAAAATGACAAACAAACATACAAGTAGAAACAATATATCATGTAGCACAAAAGCTTGTGTTTGTAAACAAAACTAACACAATCAACGTTTGGATTTAGCAAGTGAGGAATCATGTCAAAGTAAATGACAATCATAAACTCTGTCACATAAAGTCTCAAGATCAGATCTTCTAACCCACATAAGTGAAACATGATGCCCTCGGGATTTGGTGACCATGGCGACTGTACCCTTTGACTTTCTAGTATTATTTTTAAGATCAAAACTCAATGTCCTAAGGTGGACCTTCCGACCACAATGTGTGCAAGTGAAAACACGACACGAAGTATGACTTAAGGATTAATCTTTTATAGTGTTCCTAGATGATTCTCTCAAAATCATGATTTTGGCATTATTAGCGAAATTATCTTGAGTATCGAAGCCATTTCCACACTTGTCGTCTTTGATTTGGAAGGTCCCTAAGATTTTATATAATTTTTACGACCTACACTCCAAATCACATTTGACCTGACTTCAGTCTTTCAATTTCTCTTCAAGTTCTATTATTCGAGACTCAAGTAAACTTATACTCTCTTGTAACTCGAGAAGCTCTTTCTTCACAGGCTCCATTAAACCTCTAAGGCAATCTCTTTCACCTTCAACGTCCTCTAGCTTCTCATGAAGAGTTCCCTCTCGTGCCTTAAGGTCTTCAACTAAAACACTCTCATCATTAGCCACGTCACGTTCTCTCATTTTAGCTTATAACTTCAAATTAGCCCCTTTTATTTTCAATGATTCTGGATACAACTCACGAAATGCCACTTGAAGTTCACTCTCCTCTTCCTCCTCTTAATTCCCACTCTCTCCTCCACTCTCTTTACCATCAAACTCTTGGGATTCGCAAACAGTGTCCTCAGAAGTGTCATGTAAAGGCATATCTTCATGAGAAGATTCATTGTCAATGTTCACATGACTTTCCAAAAACATATTGAAGTTGCGCTCAATGGGGGAATCGGGTCCCTCTTTCGGATCACTGTCACTAAGGGTGGCATTATATGAAATCGGTTGCTTGCCCTCCTTCCTTAGTTTAGTAGGACACTCGAATGGCATATGGCCATAACCCTTATAACCATAACACATATTTGACTCTTCCCTATTAAGATCCTCATTATGATTTTTAGGGAATCTCTGGGCTTTACTACGCTTAAGCTTCTCATACTTCTTAAAATCATTTTTAAGTTTCTCTTTATTATTCTTGAGAAATTTTCCAAACTTTTTAACAAAGAAAGCCATATCTTCCGAGTCAGTCTCAAACTCATCATTTGAAACTGGTGTTTCCTCCTTACGGGCTTTCAAAGCTATGCCATTGTCTTTCTTCTCATCCTTGGAGGGAAACATGTTAAGTTCATAGGTTTGAAGGTAACCAACAAGCTCTTCATATTTTGTAGAGTCTAAAGTGCCGAAAGAATTTGAAACGGTCACATTAGGAATAAATCTATTGGTAATGACCTCAAAATTTTCTTTCCGATACGGTTATCGGGTATCTTTTCTCCTAACTTAAAACATGAATTCAAAATGTCTAACAATCTCGCATAGAACTCATCAAATGTCTCACCTTCCATTATTTTAATAGTTTCAAATTGAGTGGTGAGGTTTTGGAGTTTCAAAGATTTAACGACGCTTGTTCCCTGAAGGGTGAGTTGGAGTATATCCCATGCCTCCTTAGACGTTTCACACGTCATAATCCGGCAGAACTCATCTGGTGTGATCGCACTAAAAGGGCATTTAAACCACGGGAATTGAAATTAGCTAACTTAAGCTCAGTCTCACTCCATCTTTATATGGGTTTAGGTACACGAGCCTATCCTTATAGACATGTTGGTTGGGTCCACCCTTTATCTACCGATTGCCAAACCCAATCATCTAAGGATTTAAGTGCCGACCTCATACGCGCTTTCCAATACGCGTAGTTGTAACAATAAAAAATAGGAAATTTTGCAAAAAGTAAATTTTCCATTTTTAAATCCAAAAATAAACTAAAGGATCTTAGCACAATAATTTAGCATTCCCGCTCTGATACTAATCTGAGAATGTGATTTCTTAGAGTATATGCTTTGATACCTCAATTTTAAAATCCTGAATACAAAATGGTTCACACAATATACCAAACTTAAAATTTCCTTCAAATTAAACAATTAAGATCCCAACAATTTAATTTCCACAAACTTAAAATTAAACTCTACTAAACAAATATTTAATTTTCTTTCAATCAAAAATTAAAAAAATCTAGATATGCCAAACAAACAAACCATGAATATTCTCAAATTTAATTTCTTTACTTGAATTAAACTAAAATTATCCAAACATAATTAGCACCAAAATTACACCATTGTTGTGATTAAAACATTTTTTATCTATTTAAACCTACACATGCATCTAAGTGATTTTGCAAGATAAAAATAGAAACATACACACAACGCCGCGATGTACGAGGAAAACCCACAATGAGAAAAATCTCGAACGACCCAGCCAACAAATCTACTAGGTATGGTTTTACATAAATAAGACAAAAGACTTACTTCCTCGACCCGACTCCCTTTCAAGCCTTAACGCTTCTTATTGTTTGTCCTCCGCCTAGTTGATAAGTCTAAAATCAACCGCAGTCTCAGAATCCACCGATGGGGCTTAGCTATTGTCAAACATACGAAAACCTATCCTCCATATGCACACCACGAATCACAGTAAACACGGACTCCTCCATAGGAACCCTTCTCTTTGGGGATGAGAATAAAGCCCTGTGCCAGCTTGACGATCTCAAAACATTTTATATTAAGAAACTTGGATCATACAAAACTATAGGTATAAACTTTTGGGTTTTGATGACAATTAAACCATAAAAATCAAGAACACAAAATGGGACTTTTTGGTGAAAATATTTTTCTCTCTAAAGCACTTGGAAAGTATGAAAAAGCCTAAAAAAGTCTACTGAAAAATATTGTTCCCGCACATATTAAAAGTGGGAAAATGTTAGTGGGAAAATGGGCGGTTAAAATTAAAAACTGACAAAAGTGTGAAAAAACTACCAGGACATTCGAACGAATTTTGAATGTCATTCGAACGACTTGGTTCGAACAAGTTGCTAATAAGAAAATAGGGACAAATTGCCAAATCTCGTTTGATATCTCATTTGAAAGAGTCGTTTGAATGATTTCGTTTGAACAAGATTTCTAACGAAAAAACAAAAAAAATGGTAGAATGTCCTTAGAAGCTCGTTTGATATCTCGTTCGAACTACCTGGGCATCTCGTTCGAATGAGATCCCAATTTCGTTCGAATGATTTTTCAAAAAATCCAAAAATGCTTTTTAAGCCCATAAACTTTTATGTAAAAATTGAAAATGATTTTCTGAGAAAATATAAAGTCGTTATGACAAAAATTTATAAAAAGACACCCATAAAAAATATATACAAGACTTTATATATATTAAATGCATTTATATCTTTAGAGATCTTGGAATTAAAATTTTGATGATGTATAAAGTTGGCACAAAAACCGACACTGATGATATATTTACTATAGGCTTGGCCGCTATGTCTTCAACTTGAATGCCATAGGCTTGAAAGGATATAATAAACTACTATCCTGTAACTCAATTAGTTTTGTCCGGAATTAATCCAACACTACAAATAGACTTAATTTGAAATTTTCCCTTACATCCAAGCTCAATCCAGTATAACAATGGAGTATAAATAGATATGTAAATGTAAAAGATGGTGAGGAAAAGAGGAGATAAGACACTATATAAGTGGTTCAACTTATCTAGGGCTACTCCACTGTGTGTGTGAGTGAATTTCACTACGAAAGGGCTCTAATGACCTTTGGATACAGATCACTCAAGTTTCTCTCTCTCTATACTGTAATTTTAGTAGGGTTTCCAATTAAAGGTCCTTCTCAATGTATAAGAAGTCAAGTATTTATATTATTGGGGTGGTACATTGTGCACCCCATGCATGCACCAGGAATGTGCATATTTGCATTGACTAATGAGTAACAGCCACCTGTCACCTATACAAGTGGATCGTGATGACAAATTCCCCCCCCCCCCCCGCATGAACATATGATACGGTTGTAACTGCGTGTTAATGTGATATTCTGAAGTTAGAGATTTGCCTTGCACATAGTAAAGTGGTCGTCCAAGTAGGTCTCAGCTCGTCCGAGTATGAGACACACAGGGTCTTGTTCATCCTCAATCTGGAGAATACGGTCCCGTCTTGGTAGACATCATGTCGATATGAGGTCTTGGCTTAATGCTATAAAAGATGAGACGTTACAGAGGTAGAGTTATTTTGGTAAAAGGTCTCGACCATAAATAAAGAGACGAGGCCGAGGCAGTTGAGCGTTGACTCCTTATATAAGCATGCTTGGCTAGGTTGGTTGGGCCTAGTATGAGTTGGTCACAGACGAGGCTACACTTAGGAATATTAGTAGGAGTGTTAGCAAGGGGTCTTTTTTTTCTCCTTATTGTCGTGTTGTATACATTTTGTATGCGGGGTTCATTCGCCAAGGGATTAGAAAAAGAAAAAGTACAAAAAATTTATCGAAGTCACACAAACAGAGTGTAATTCACATAGTGTATTATGATATATTCGTGGTCCATATCATAAGCAAAATGCTACGCTTGTAAAAGAAAATAGTTTAATCAGAACACATTGTAGATTTACTACATTCAGTTTGTATAATTTTTGGAGGGTCTTAGATTGTTGGAGTGTTGGTTGGTGTTTCTTGTAATTACTAAATTTTGTGTACTGAAGAAAGTGCTTTGTAGTCTGAATAATGTGTGAATACGGACAAACTGAAAAAGAACTCAGAAAAGGATTAATAGACAATGTGGTGAAATGGAAACAATATAGCGCACGAAAAATAGGAAAAGTGTCTTTGTCACATGATGTTGCTATATTGAGTTTTGTTATAATTAAATGTGATTTTACAGTGTGAAAATCCCAAAGGTAGTACTTACCCACATTCCTTTACCCAGTGATTGTGTTTTCCTCTTATTAGCTATTTTGTACTCAAACTATAATTTGTTTAGTAGATATTACTATTGAAGTAAATTGTCGCAATTTAATATTTTTAATATTATTTTTTAATAATTTAAGAAACAAATTTTATAGTACATTCGGTGATAATTTTTTTGGTAAAAAGCAGTAATTGAAGACGTTTTTTAACCTTAGGTGAAACAAGTTGTAGTTGAGTTAATTTTTAACTCTAGGTAAGGTTATGGCCTATTTTTTATGTTGGTTAGCGCCATAGTTGAAGTGCAGGTTTGTACTTTTATTTTGACGGTTCATAGTATCGTTATATGCTGTAGTGCAATAACATTTACCAAAATATACATTTTTTATCTAATGCATGTAAACATGTTTATAAAATATAAATGAAACACGTGTCGCATTCATAACACAATTTTATTCAGGATAACTTTTAACTTGAATGACAATATAAATGAGAGTGAAGATGATAGTTTATCTTCACTTTCTTCATTTTTCCTCTCTAATAACACTCTCTTTGTGTTCCTTTCTGGAGAATATTTCTAAATTAATGGTATACTTGAATAATATAGACCAAATTTAAGGAATAGGCTGCAATGGCCTGTATTAGTTAGAAAGAGATCTCAGAAGTCAATCTTTGTAAAGTCACTTTAACATCACAATAACATTTTGTAGAGTTGTTGAAGGGAAAAAGAATGAATTTACATGCACAAAGTTAACCCAATCATCCATATGTAGAGTTGGGTTTAATGAATTAACCACCAACACTCTAATAAATTAACCCGCAGATTTACTCACATTTTGATTAATGATTATCGAGTTTTACTACAATTCAGGACCTGCACGGGCTAAGATATTATTATTCGTGACTTAATATATTTTGTATACTCCGCATCTGATAAATTACACTAGACAATACTCTAGTAGAAATTTAATTAGTTCATTTAAATGCCACCACATATATTGTGACAAGTGGCACCATAAATATTGGACACTTGGTTTTATAGAGAACATGACATGTATCAAACCCACTTGAGGCACTTGTGCTATAAAAGGAGAGTTCTCCCCTCATTTGATGAGCATGGTATTAGGGGCAAAGTAAGGAGAGGAAATATAACTCTCCTCCCCCACGCACCTCTTGAGCTCCGTCACAGGTTTGATAGTGACGAGCGGATTTTCATAGTTTCATTACGGTATATGGACATTTAAGAGGCGGCTAGTCGAATTTGGCACCCTCCATGCACCAAAGCTAGCAAAACTGGGCATTTGAGAGGCACCAAAAACTGAGTTCTCTCAGGCGTATCGTACGGACCCACAAACTATGAAGACTTTGATTCCGCAAAGACGGATAAGTAGGCGCAACCACGTTGCTCAAGTCTAAAACATGCTCAACACGGTGCCTTCTCAAATCTTCACTCACATCTTACATTTGACGAATATGTTGGGGAGTTATTCGTGATTCCGGTTGCATAACGCCTCGTGCGAGCACACGGAGAACTCGATAAGAGGGGATAAAACACCCCATTTCAAATAAGCATTCTGATATATTTTATTATTTAATTTTCAGTTATTACATGAGATGGCATGATGCATATTAATAAATCTTAAATGAAAAAGGATATCATATACTGGTTATTTCAAGGTTTATGCGACACCCCGACTAATTAAATACCAGGTATTTAATTAGTCGGGGTGTCACAGGTGGTATCAGAGCATTAGGTTCTAGATTCCTTAGGATCTGTACGGCTGGTTATGTTTCCGCGTAGTATCCTTTGATATTGAGCCCTATATTTTAGGATTATTGTACTCTTTTGTGTATCATACGTTCTTCAGCTATTTTAAGATATTAACTGTGGACTTACAAGACTTCTCTCTCATTTCAGATGCCTCCTCGACGTGCAGAGCGAGTTCCTAGGGGTGCCCAGCCCGAGCCTCATCCTGCACCAGTTCAGGGTTCTATGAATGCTACTGAAGTTGCTTACATTATAGCACAGGTAGTAAATGCAGCACTAGCAGTTGTGTAGCAGGCACCACCTCAGGTGCCGGTAGTAGCCATGGTTCAGGCTCATGCATTCTCGTCTTCTTGGGAACGTGTCTGTGAAGCCTTTCAGAAGGCACACAATCTAGAGTTTGCAGGGAGCTCCGACGTTGTTGTGTCGAGCAAGTGGAAGAAGGATATCCAAAGACATTTGAGGATGTATGAGTGTACAGATGTGCAGAGGCAGATATTGGTGACGTTTAAGATGGTAGGAGCAGCATTGTAGTGGTGGGAGTCCATTACCACCACCGAGGAGAGAGGTGTTCTTTCTATTCAGGAGTTATGGGTGCGGTTTGACCGCAAAGATTTCCCCTCAGCAGTTCAGACAGAGATGAGGCAGAAATTGATGAACCTTAAGCAGGAAGGGAGGACAGTGGCAGAGTACGAGGCCGAATTCCCCAATATTCTAAACATAGTTCCTGATGAGATCCCTACTAAATAGAAGAAGATCCAAAAGTTCATGGATGAGTTGACATTGAGGATTCATCAGCACCTGGCTAGGGAATCTATCATTCGCCACCTATTTAGATGTGGTTAACGCATGATTACTTCACTGCCAGGACCACCGCTTTCATTTGTCAGAGGTTAAGCGAGTAGGAGAGTCCAGCCAGCAGGGAAAGACAGGGGTAATGGTGCCAGCGGGGCACAGTCAGCTCAGGGTCAGCACAAGCAGGGTGCTCAGAGTTCCCAGCAAGGGGATTCTAAGATATTTAGATCACGAGGTTTTAGACATGGCCAAGAAGGTTTTAGGCATGGCCAGCAGGGTCAGCACAGCCATCAGGGCCAGCAGCAGGGCCAGCATGGCCAGGGTAGGGGTGGTAACGGCCATCAGGGCCGTGGGCAGCAGGGTCAGAGAGGGGGAAACTACGTAGGGAAATATTTCATATGTGTCAATACTGGCTACAAATTCTCGGAGTGTCCTGAGAGGGGCAGTACCCTTCCGCAAAAGAAACAGGGTGCTTGATAGGAGCCCCAGAGACTGATGTTTCCCGTCGCCCTTCCAGGACCACTAAAGGACCCCCGATTTTAAATTCTTTTACCAAAAGACATAATTTCCTTTTAAAGATGCAGAATAAAGATGGCTAAACACAAATTTTAATTTCTTTCAAATTAACATAAAATAAAGTGAAATCAGATGAAACACACACGAGTTATAATTTCACTTAAAACAAATCAACTCCACCCAAGTCCTAGAAATTTGCCTAACAAAAATAATTAATCCATTTTTGCAAATTAGGCCAAACCAAATTTTATCCAATAAAATTAATGAGTTGAATTAAATTAACTTAAACTAAATTTACCCAATTGATTAAACATGCACTAAATTAAATATCACTATTTTATCTTTTTACCTAAACATGCATTCTAGGTGATCTTGCAAAAGATAAAGTAATGAGACAAACCACTACGCCGCGATGTACGAGGAAAAACTCACAACGGGAAAAAACCTCGGACGGCCCTAGCCTTAAGTCCACTAAGTATGGTATTTTACAAGTACAAGAAAAAAGACTTAGAACACTCGACTCGACTCCCTTCAAGCCCCGATGCACATTCTTGTACTGACCTCAGCTTAGTTGACAATCCCGAACTCCATCGGAACCTTGGAATCCACCAATAAGACTTTAGGAACCACCGTCAACCCGCACACGAAGCCTTTCTCTGAGTGAGAACGCCGCCACAAACAAACTTCTTCTTCTTTGAGGGATTTAGAAGTAAACCCAAACTTCTCTTCAATGTGGTAAAGAAAATCCGATGCCAAACACTCTAAGAAATGATATATATATATATATATATATATATATATAGAGAGAGAGAGAGAGAGAGAGAAAGAGAATAAACAATATGGGTGAAAACAAGGGTGTTTAATGATTTTTCTTAAAAAAATTAACACTCAAAACAAGAAATTTTTCCTTTTCGAATTTTTCTCTCAAACTCTCTCTTGGAGATAGTTGTGTGTGAAAAAGTTACATGGAAAATGGTGGTTCCTGCACATTTTAAGTCTGTCAAAAGTTAGTGGAAAAGTGGGAAAAACTACTCAAAACTGCCAATTAACTGTTCCCACCAAATCTCGTTCGAACGAGATTTTCATTCGAACAAAGTCTCGTTCGAACGAAACTTTTAACGAAACTTATAACGAAGTTCCAGTGGCCAATGGGAAAGGTTCGTTAGCAAACTCGTCGGAATTCTCGTTCCAACGACATTCTCGTTCGAACGACAATTCGAACGATGTTCCAGAGGAAAACAAGGAACTCGTTGGCAAACCTCGTTCGAACGACATTCTCGTTCGAACAACAAACTCGTTCGGACGATAATATCGAACGAAATGACAGATTGTTCAAATTTCAAATTTAAGCCCCTAAGTTAAATCTCATAAACTAAGATAAGATTACAATAGGATTAGATACCATTTATCCCCCTATCATTCTCCCCCTTTTTATTTAGGAATAGGCAAAGGATATAAACTAATTTAAACATGATGAAGCTTAAAGTGATAAGATCATGAAAGCATATGGGCAACTAAAGCATAACTAATCCATACAAAGGATCAAGGATATCAACTAAGATGCAAGAAAATGATATCAAAATAATACATGAATAATAGGCATGTGATATCAACAAAATATGCAACTAAATAGATACCAATTATGAAGTAGAAGCATAGATGAACTAGAAAGCACGGCAAAGATAAAAGAAATATCATATATATACATACTTAAAATATACCAAGAATGAACACATGCATATATATAGATATAAACTCACAAATGACACAAAATACAATGAGGTTTTCACACTTGCATGGAAAAAATGTGTCATATGGAAACGGAAGTGTAGGGGTGTGAACTAGTAACAATTAAATTTAGACCCAAACACTTAAAACATGTTCACGGAGTTCTCAATTGATTGCAAACTTCATCACATTTGAATATAACCTCGTGTGATAATAAAGATTGAACTCAATGAACAAACATACACAATGCATACAAGCCTGGACTTTTGATGATTCTATAAACCAACAGAGCCATGAAATTGAAAGTATAACTAGGATAAACGGACATTGTGCAAACCGTTGATATACCATCCAATCTCCCTCAATAAGCATATATATTTTGAATGAATATATCAAATAAAATAGGCCTTGGCAAATATTTTTCTTTTTAATGCAATATTTTATTTTTAGGCCTTTGGACAACGTATTTCTTTTAGGTCTATACAAACGGTGGCCTACTATTCACAAAGGATAATAAATCCCTTCAGAGCCCTTCCCCGTGCACATTAATATATAATATTTTTGATGTCGCACAAGTCACACGTGCAACGGATTTTGACATGAACTAGTCCTCCTAGGTCACAAATATGTAGATGACAAGATTGGTAGGAGAACACCTCACAAAGCTCAAATATACATATGAAGTTGAAATTTCAAGGAGCTTGTGCACGTGTGAATTGAGGCATATAAAAATAGAATCCATTTAAGCAACACAAAATCTAACTACTCCATGTAAGCATGGTAAAGAATATTTTATGGATTGACAATCTTAACCAAAAGTTCTAGCCACATGGGAGCGAAAAAGAAAGGATTCAAACACAAGTATATGCCACATAGAGTGTGTCAAACTAAAATACACACAAAATAAAATATTTTTGAGTTTTTTGAAATTTTTAACCAAACAAATAAAAATATTTACTCAAAAGACACACAAAAAGCATTTATAATTTTCATTAATTCAAAATTACTCTTAAGATAAAACCACAAATGATAAACAAAATCTTTTTGTGTTTTTCATTTAATGCAAACTAAAATGAAACAAATATAATAAAAAATGATAAACAAAAACCATTATTCTAGCATGTGATTAAGCATGGATCATAGAGTAGAAAAAGATTAAACAAGCATATCAATAAGTACAAAAGCTAAAGTATGCAAATAACTAACACATTCAACCTTTAGATTTAGCAAGTGAGGAAGCATGTGAAAGTAAATGAGAATCAAAAATCCTATCTTGCAAAGCAACTAAGTCAGATCTCCTAACCCAAACTAATGAAGAATGACTATCTTGGGGTGTAGGAATCTTAACTACCTCGGTTGCCTTACGTTGGGATTTTCTAGGATTTTGCTTAAGATCAACACAAAAAATTTTAAGATGACCTTTTCGACCATTATGTGAGCACTTAAAGGCTTTCCTAGGTGATTCTCCTAAAACATTGGTTTTGGCTTTATGAGATGATTCATTACAAGTATCGAAGCCTAAACCACAAGGGTCATTTTTAATTTGCACCGTCCCTAATATTTTATCTAATTTCTTCGAATGACACTCCAAATCAAATTTGACTTTTCTAGAGTCTTTTAATTTATTTTCTAATTCAAAACGTTAGACTCTAATAAAACATTTCTCTCTTCAAACTCGAGAAGCTCCTTTTTCAAGGATTCCATTAAACCTTTAAGGCTATCTCTCTTGCCTTCTACATACACAATCTTCTCTCGAAAATCTCTCTCATGTGTCCTAAGGTCTTCCACTAACGCACTCTCATCAACGACCATGACACATTCTCTTAAACTAGCTTCTAACTTCAAATTTGCTCTTTTTAATTTAATAGATTCTTCATATGATTCTTGAAAATCATTTTGAAGTTCACTCACATTAACCACTTCATTTTCACTCTCTCTCTCTCTTCTTCACTCTCAAAACCATAAAAAATAAGGGAATCATAAACTTTGACCACGGAAGTGTCATGTGTTTTAATATCTTCATGAAAATATTCATTATCGGTGCTCAAATGACTTTCCATAAAAGCCACATAGTTGGGCTTAGTGGGGGAATCGGGTCCCTCTTCCTTATCACTATCACTAAGGGTCGCATTATAAGAAATAGGTTTCTTACCCTCTCTCCTCAGTTTAGTGGGGAACTCAAAGCCCTATGGCCATAACCTTCATAACCAAAACACCTATTTGACTCGTCCCTATTCAAATTTTCATTAACAGTTTTAGGGATATTTTCCGCTTTGTCATGCTTACATTTTTCAAATTTCTTAAAATCATTTTTAAATTTATCTTTGTTAAATTTAACAAATTTTCGAAACTTCCTAGGAAACATAGCCATGTCTTCCGAGTCACTCTCACTCTCACTCTCTACTACTTGTTTTTTCTCTTTCGGGCTTTCAAAGCAACACCCTTTTCTATTTTCTTTTCAGTTTTAGAGGGAAACATGTCTAGTTCATAGGTTTGTAAATAAGGTACGGGTTGTTCTAATTTCGTAAAGGCTAAAGTGGGTAAAGAATTAAGTACGGTCACCTTAGGAATAAATATATCTGGTAGGGACCTTAAAATTTTCTTTACTACACGATTGTCAGATATTTTCTCTCCCAAATTAAAAAGTGAATTAACAATATCAGAAAGTCTAGCATAAAATTCATCGAAAGTCTCTTTTTCATTCATTTTGATGGTTTCAAATTGAGTGGTGAGGTTTTGGAGTTTAGAAGCTTTTACGACACCAGTTCCTTCATGAGTGAGTTGTAAAACATCCCAAGCTTCTTTAGCGGTTTCACACGTCATTATGCGATGGAATTCATCTGGTGTGACAACGCTAAACAAGACATTTAAACCACGGAAATTAAAATTAGAAAGTTTAAAATCACTCTCACTCCATCTATCGGTGGGTTTAGGTACACGCTCATCGTCTACCAAATGTGTAGGTGGGGACCACCCGTTAACGACAGATAACCAAACCCTCTCGTCGACAAACCTAAGTGTCGATTTCATTCGCGCTTTCCAATACGGGTAATTAGAAGCATCAAAAATAGGAAAATTTGAAAATGGGAAAAAATCCATTTTTAGCCAAAAATATTTAAAAAGATCTTAACGAAGTAATTTATCATTTTGGCTCTGATACCAATTTGAAGGACCCCCGATTTTAAATTCTTTTACCAAAAGATATAATTTCCTTTTAAAGATGCGGAATAAAGATGGGTCAACACAAATTTTAATTTCTTTGAAATTAAAATAAAATAAAGTGAAATAGGATGAAACACACACAAGTTATAAATTCACTTAAACCAAATCAACTCAACCCAAGTCCTAGAAATTTGCCTAATAAAAATAATTAATCCATTTTTGCAAATTAGGCCAAACCAAATTTTATGCAATAAAATTAATGACTTGAATTAAATTAACTTAAACTAAATTTACCCAATTGATTAAACATGCAACAAATTAAATATCCCTATTTTATCTTTTTACCTAAACATGCATTCTAGGTAATCTTGAAAAAGATAAAAAAAAAAATGAGACAAACCACTACGTCGCGATATACGAGAAAAACCCACAATGGGAAAAAACCTCAGATGGCCCTAGCCTTAAGTCCACTAAGTATGGTATTTTACAAGTACAAGCAAAAACACTTACAAGACTCGACTCGACTCCCTTCAAGCCCTGATGCTCCTTCTTGTATTGACCTCCGCTTAGTTGATAATCTCAAACTCCACCGGAACCTTGGAATCCACCAATGAGGCTTTAGGAACCACCGTCAACTCGCACCCGAAGCCGTTCTCTGAGTGGGAATGCCGCAACAAACAAACTTCTTCTTCTTTGAGGGATTTAAAAGTAAACCCAAACTTCTCTTCAATGTGGTGGAGAAAAACCAGTGCCAAACACTCCAAGTAATGATATATATATATTGAAACTTGGAATAAACAATATGGGTGAAAACAGGAGTGCTTAATGATTTTTCTTAAAAAAAATTGACACTCAAAACAAGAACTTTTTCCTTTTATAATTTTTCTCTCAAACTCTCTCTTGGAGATAGTTGTGTGTTAAAAAGTTACTTAGAAAACGTTGGTTCCTGCACATCTTATGTCTGTCAAAAGTTAGTGGGAAAATAGTAGTGGAAAAGTCGGGAAAACGACTCAAAACTGCCAATTAACTGTTCCCACCAAATCTCGTTCAAAAGAGATCTTCGTTCGAACGAAGTCTCGTTCGAACGACCCTTCTAACGAAACTTCTAACACAGTTTCAGTGACCAATGGGAAAGATTCATTGGTAAACTCGTCAGAATTCTCGTTCGAACGACAATTCGAACGATGTTCCAGAGGCAAACAAGGAACTCGTTGGCAAAACCTCGTTCGAACGACATTCTCGTTCGAACGACAAACTCGTTCGAAAGAAATGCTAGATTGTTTAAATTTCAAATTTAAGCCCAGAAACTTTATTTTAAAGTTTTAAATAAACCCTCTGAAAATAAACAACAGTTTAAAATAATTTTACACCCAATATAAATTGTTCCAAGCTCCTATATATATATGTAATGCATTCATACCTTGGGAGCATTGGAACAATATTGTTAACGTAGAAACGAGGCATAGTGAACTTGACATTTTGTTGAAGCTTTATAAACTTGGCCGCTACGTCTTAAACTTAAACATGGCATAGGCTTGAAGGATACACAAGACACTATCCTATGACTCAAAAATTTTTGTCCGAAAATATGCCAACACTACATTGAGACTCAATCAAAGAATTGTGTCCTTACAACCACCATATATGCCAGCACTGCCACCTATTCCAGCAGTCCCAGTTCCGCAGGGGTAGCTCCAGTATGGTCGGGTTTATAACCTTCAGCAGGTCACAGTCCCGCATGATCCACCCGCGATTGAGGGTATATTTTCTATTCAGGGAACTATGTGGCATATTTTATTTGACACGGTAGCCACACACTATTTTATTGCCATGATATTTGCACGCGCTATGGTATTATTAAATACCGCGGATAGCACTGTCACTTATGTAGATTCATCGTTGAGTAGAGGTCCTGTGATTTCCTTTATATGCAGAGGCGTGGGTGTAGAGATTGGGAGATTTACTTTACTTGCTGACATGCTAGTATTAGATATGTCCGAGTACGATGCGATTATTGGTATGGATTGGTTGGTTACGTATAGAGCCATGATTGATTGTTTTAGTAGGAGTATTATTTTTCCCATACCCGGTCAGGAGATGTTCCTAGTGGAGATGCCTCGTCCTGAGGGAGGATCATCCACTCACTTGTACTACATAGAGGAGGAGACCCCTAACGAGGTGCTGATATCAATTGATTCGATTCTAGTTGTTAGGGAGTTTGCTGATGTGTTCCAGGATATTCCGAGATTACCTCCTAGTATAGAGATAGACTTTGTTATAGATTTAGCATCGAGCACTTGATCGATAGCCCGTGCACCTTACCGTATGACTCCAACGGAGATGAGGGAGCTACGAGATCAAATAGAGCAGTTATTGGGTTAGGGATTTATCCGTAGGAGTACTTCACCGTGGGGTGCTCCTGTGCTATTTGTTAAGAAGAGGGATGGATCTTTCACATTGTCTGCCGATTACTGGGAGTTGAATAAAGTCACGATATGGAATAAGTATCCGTTGCCCCGAATCGATGACCTATTAGACCAGTGGATAGGAGTTGCCTTATTCTCAAAGATTGAATTGAGATCGGGATACCATCAGTTTGGTATTAGGGAGAATGATGTCTCGAAGACTGCCTTCTTGACGAGATATAGTTCCTACGAGTTCAGGGTTATGCCTTTTGGCCTGACCAAAGCCCCAGTCGTGTTTATAGACTTAATGAATAGGGTGTTCACAGATTTCCTGGAGTAGTTCATCATTGTCTTCATTGATGACATTCTATTTTACTCCCAGATCGAATAGGAGCATGCCGAGCACTTGAGTTAAGTTTTGTAGACAATACATCAACATGAGTTGGATGCAAAATATGAGAAGTGAGGGTTTTAACTGAAGGAAGTTCTATTTTTGGGGCACATCATTTCTGACAGGGGGATATTTGTTGATTCGGGGAAGGTATCAGCGGTAAGGGAGTGGGACAGCCCATGACACTGAAAGAGATACGTAGTTTCTTGGGCCTAACGGGATACTACAGGAGGTTTATTCGGGGGTTCTCGAAGATAGCGGGTCCATTGACGCATCTGACTCACAAGGGGGGTACCATTTATCTGGAGTGATGCCTGCTAGTTGGATTTTGATGAGTTAAAAGACAAGTTGACCTCACCACTAGTGTTAGCATTATCCAGGCTGGGAGTGGAGTATCTAGTCTACACTGATGCGTACTTACTAGGACTTGGGGGTGTACTGCAGCAGGACATTCATGCTATAGCTTATGCTTCTCGTAAGCTTAAGCCTCAGGAGAGGAATTACCCCACCCACAACTTGGAGTTAGCGGCAGTCGTATTTGCACTACGGATTTGGAGAAACTATCTCCTAGGGGATAAATTTTGCTTATTCACAGACCACAAGTCCCTACAGTACCTCTTCACGCAGAAGGAGTTGGTTATGCGTGAACATCGGTGGCTCGAGTTTGTGAAAGATTCTCAGTTCCATATCTAATACCACCGAGGTAAGTCTTACATGGTAGCAGACGCGTTAAGCCGTAGGCCAGTATGTGAGGTATCCGAGGTGTGGAAAGTGAAGTGGAAGGAGTTTGGACACCAAGACGCAGTGGCCCGATCATTCATTTATGTGATGATAGTTACGCCCCATATCATTATGGGAGTTGTACAAGCTCAGGCAGCATACCCGTTCTGTCAAGAGAAAATAGTACGATTACTAGCAGAGGGGGTCGAGTCTTATAACGTTAGTTCAAACGGGGGCTTACGCATCAATAGGAGATTAGTTATTCCTGAGGGGGGTGATGACAGAGTCGCAGGGTTTACAATTCGTGATACATCGTGGTGGGGATAAGATGTAGTAGGATATGAGGCGATAATACTAGTGGAGAGGGATAAATAGGGATATTATGGAGTTCATTTCAAAATGTGCCACTTGTCAGCTAGTAAAGGTGGATCATCAGAGACCAGCATGACTTGTACATCCATTAGAGGTTCCTATATGGAAATGGGAGAGCATTTCCATGGACTTCATCAATGGATTTCCTACATTGCAGAAGGGTCATGATTCTATATGGGTGATTGTGGATCGATTGACCAAGGTTTCTCACTTTCTTCCAGCCCGGACAGACTACACTACGGGACAGAACACCCAGATCTTTGTAGATGAGATAGTGAGACTCCATGGGGTGCCTCTCCACATCGTGTATGACAGGGACAAGATATTTGTGTCACAGTTTTGAGAGAGTTTCCAGGAAGCTATGGGAACGAAGTTGCGATTGAGTACAACCTATCACATGCAGACAGATGGGCAGACCTTGCGGACGAATCAAATATTGGAGGATATGTTGGTATGTGCATCCTCGACTTTGGCGGAGGTTGGGAATAGTATCTCCCACTGGTGGAGTTTGCCTATAATAACTCCTACCAGTTCACTATTGGTATGGCTCCATTCGAGGCATAGTACTGTAGACCTTATCGTTACCCAGCATGTTAGCTGAAGGTGGGGAACAACAATCTACTTGGGCCGAAAGTGATTCAGGATACTTCGGTAAGGATAGAGATGACACGGATCCACATTCAGGTTGCTCAGGACTGACAGAAGAGCTACGCCGATGCCAAGAGGTTCTTCCGAGAGTTCAATATGGGGGACCAATTGCTGCTCCGCGTGTCTCCTATGAAGGGGATTATGCGTTTTGGGAAAAAGGGGAAGTTGGTTCCTAGATATGTGGGGCCATTCCTTATCATCGAGCGAATTGGTCCAGTTGCGTATAGACTTGGGTTATCGGATCACCTGCATAGGATTCATGATGTGTTCCACATTTCCTCACTGAGGAGATATCTTCGAGATGATTTGGCCCATACTCACATTTCTTTAGAGGAGATTGATCTACAGCCTGATAGTTCCTATGAGGAGGGACCGATTGCTATCCTAGACCGTAGCGAGAGGAAATTGAGGTCGAATATAGTACCGTTAGTGCGTATTCAGTGGCGGCATCACAATGCCGAGGAGTCTACCTGGGAGCGCGAAGATGAGATGCGTGAGCGTTATCCAGAGTTATTCTTCCCAGGTATATTTTATTTTTAAATTTCGGGACGAAATTCAGTTATTAGGGGGGAAGTATGTAATACCCCATATTTTATTGATTTTATTTATTGGGATTAATTAAATTGAATAGGATAATTAATTGGAAATTAATCCGGATTTAAATACTAGCGAGACGAGAGTTAGTTTTTTATTATTATAATTATATTGAATATTACTGAGTGAATATGGTAGTATATGATTGATGAATTTATTAATATTTTCGCGAGTTATAAATACGGCAATATTGAAAATTAAGTTGGGACGCGCATGTCAGTCGTGTAAGGAACCAATTTAATGGATTTGAAAGTAAATTATTTTTACATCATCCGTATAGTCATTTCGAGTGCTCCAAAGTGTCCGCAAGGGTCGAGATAATCAGAAAACACTAGTCGGGGGTTTAGTTTGGGTTCCGGGACATTTTAGTCCTAACCGGCAACCCAAGAGGGTATTTTAGTCATTTTGAATTTTGAGGAATTATAACCCACGAATTTTAGACTTAATATATCATCCAACACCGGAAATCTTAGGGTTGTCACAACAAAAAATCACCAACGGCAGTTAGAGAGGAAGAGAGGAAAGTTCCCAAAGGAGAAACCACCCTTAGAGGATTTTGCACCACTGTCACCACCACTGGATAGATCGAAAATAGAGGATCACTCCCATACCATCTGCTTCAAAGGATCAGAATCTCTAATTCAAGACAAGTGATTTATCTTGCAATGATTTAAGGCATATATTTTACATTATAGTTTAGATTTGAAGACAAATTATGTAAGATTGTAATAATGTGAAAATTCGAGACTAAATTATGGATCTTGGATAGGTTTGCATGTAGTGGGTCTTCTGGATATGTTAAATGAACGAATTTATAATTTAAGAGTTAGAAAATCATGAAATTAATTTGAGATTATGATGATTTTTGAAGAGATGATGAAGAACTACGGTTGTAGTATTATTCATAACTTTTGATCCAAGAAATTGATATTCTGTGATGTTTTGATGAATCTTGAATGTTAAAACTAGTGTAGTAATATTGTTTTAATATTTAGTATACTCATTTGGGAGTTTGGGACGTTGTAGGTGTAAAAATGGTAGACCCCGTAACTGTTAAAGGAATTATGGGCAGATAACTGCTTGATCGATCGACCCATTTCTTCGATCGATCGACCCCTCTGGAAAAAGTGAAATATTTTCCTTTAAATAATTAAGTAACTTCCAACCTTTATAACTCTTTAGTGATGATTGATTTAATATATTGGTACTGAGGGAAGACCAGTAGGATGGCAAAAAATTATTAGATTTAATTGAGGTTAAGTGGTAAGCTTACGAATGTTCGACTAGTGGGATACGATTAGAATCTGTGAGAACCTGGATATATTTTACTCCAATTATAATTTGATGTTAAAGACTGAAAAGGGGAACTTAAATTACTGAGATAACCATATAGACTAGAAGGGTACTTAGTAACCTTTATGGGATAGGGTATGTACTCGGAACTATACGTCGAGAATTATCGCGCTAAACCTGTTGTGTAGAATAAATGGGATGATATAATTATATATGTGAGACTTATGATATATGGCTGGAATATACCTATACTAAAATGATGATTACCTAGGTTGTGTGAATACTTAGTATATGGTTGATTATTTGTATGACATACCTACCATACTTGCTATCACGGGGGGGTGATTTTCAAGAAAGGACCGTCTTATCTTTGTGTGCCTTCGGGGGGATTTAGACTGGTACCTTAAGGACATAGGATTATGAATGACTTATTTGTGAGTTGATAAGTCAGCTGACCATGGGAGCATAGTATGTGCGTGACCCATGGGTATGTGAACTATGTTCGCCTCCACTATGTGTGATTTGTATTGAAACGGTTCCTAAGCGATTCGGAACACGTGATCCTTATGTACGTGATGTATCGGGATTCGATTGCAGAGTATGCGTGCACCGCAGCTTATCCTAGGGGTGCCATATATGTATATATGTAATGAGAGTGACTTATATATGTGCTTGTGACTGATTCACTGCTATTTAATAGATGCGAATAACTAAGGGATTTAATTGAGTTAAGAAAAATGTAGACTTAACTAATACTTGAGCTAAGTAATCTGATTATTGAATGTGTGAGTTATGAATATAATTTATTTAAATAATATGGGTGGCATCTAAAGTAAGAACCGTCTGTATGGGGGTAGAATAGACTAATCAGGTAGTGGTATAACTATGTGGAATTTAAAAGATGCGTTAGGCATGCACAATAGTTGAGGGGTCTCAAGTGAGGGTACGTGACTAACATGTTTAATATATGTGTTGTTTAATATTGTAATTTAAACACTTGCTACTTTTAAAATATTTTCACCTCGGGCTCTGACCCATTTGCTTTCAAATCTATTTCTTTTTGTAAAAACCTTTTAGGTGCCCAGCCACAGGGACGCCAAGCTTAGGAGTTCCATTCCATTTACATGATGTAGCTGCTGTGGAAGTTATAGGATCTCCTTACTAGACACCTCCATATCTATCTTTGTTTCTTTTGGGAGTCATTTATTCCAGTTAAGGCCTGTTGCCCATTCTATTCATTGACAACAGTTTTAGACTTTCATTTTATTTCAGTGTTGGGATTTTTATATATTCAAACTATGGTACTTGGTTTATTTACATTGACATTATTATTGGAGTGTTTACTCTAGACATCAGTTACTTCATTCTGTTGCTTACCTTATGAGATTATTCATGTGATGGTTGGATGATGATTTAAATTATTTTGTTAATGGTTAAATTAAACATTAAAAGTTGGCACTTCACAATTTTAAATATTAGGTGGTTAGTGATTAATTAAATGTTTTCGACAGTGATGTTATGAACTGAACCAACTTGACATTTTGCATTAATTTAAAAAAAGGAGTAGATACCCGGTATTTAATTAGTCAAGGTATCACATTTTAGTCAAAATATGACTTCAACGTCCGTTTTCATAAAATGCAGTGAATACACCAGTTATGATATAATGCCTGTATCGGTTTATAATTATTACAGAAAGTAGTTGAGATATATGAACATGTATATACAATAGATTGTGTCAACTGTACTTGTTTCCGTGTGGATTTGAAAAAAAAAATCCAGAAGAGATATGTCTTGATAAATGTTCATATTAAACAAATATATTTGTACACTTTTGTCAAACAAAAGGTTTCAGTTCTTGATTTCAAGGGACTGTTTATAAACATTAAGTCACATTATACTGGGCACTTTATTTTTTAGCCACACAAAAATCAGGCCACTGTAGACATATATGATATAAAGTCCTTTATTCTCAAACTATTTAAAACTTCTTGGTGGGACCATACATTTACATGCTTAGAGAGATGTTAGAACCTTGGAAAACCTACACGCTAAGCTAACATCATACAGGTTCAAACTCCGGTGAAACCTTGGTCCACAGATATCAATTCATACAGGTCCACGAATATTCGACAAAATTGTCCCAAACTCTGCTGAAAAAAATGACAAAAACTGATCGATCCATTCTTACCATTTTGGTGTAGATGGAATGAGAGGAGAAACCCAAACCAAAACCTTCTGAGTAGATCCGGTGACCTCTGAGGAGCCGTAACCCAAGGAATAATCGTAATCTCCGAATCACCTTAACCTTCGACCCGCCTGAGTTCGAATAACTTGAAGCAATCAAGACCCGAACGACCACGGACCTCCGAGCTACTTATCGACGAAATAAAAAACGTTGCGACGGAGGAACCTAGCTCCGATGAACTAGCGATTTCCTTCGATGAACCATCTGCTTGGATTTGGTCAGAATCATAACCCAAAAATTAGGAAAAGGGGTAAATCTAATAGAGAGATAAAAGATAGAATAAATAGTCACAAACAAACGACCTCGACATATGAGGCACTATGACATTCGAACGGCTATCTCCAACAACCTCGTGAACAACCTCCATCTCTGAATAGCCGTGGAACCCCGAATAACATCCATCTCCGAATAGCATATCCGTTCAGGTATTTCGAACAGCCTGATCTCCGATCCACCTCGAAGAAAACTCCGAGAACTTTGATCCTCAAACTCATTCACTGAATACCCTCAAGTGGTCTTGACCTCAGAACAACCTCGAGCGTAGACTTTAACCTTCGAACAGGGTGGTTTAATTTTAGACCCATCTTTGGCTTTAATACACATCACTTCGGTGATATATATGGATCATATGGGACTCCAAGTAGTTACAATGTTTTTTCTTTTAGATCAAAGGGATCTTAAGGGTTTATGCCCGAGGTACCTCTCCTAAAATGGGTACCGCATAGTGGCACTGAACCATGTCAAATATTTTCAATATTATGCACATATTATATGTCATTCGAATAATTTGAACGAATGCTAAATATTATTGATTATGTGATATTGGAAAATAGGCCAAAATAAAGTATATTGCCCATTTTATTAATCGTGGATGTTATGGTGTTTTTATCTGTGCGTGTTTTATTTATACACCCTGAAAATACTATTTAAAATATTTGTAGCCTCGCACGAATTTGTGTTGCTCGAGTAGAAAAAATATTTATTTTTGAAAAATTCCTACCCCTCGAAATTGTGAATATTTTATGTTATCCCACAATGGACCATTTTAAGACTTAGTACGAGCATGTACTCGAGCAACCATGTCAAAAATGACATCCTTCGAATAACCATATCAAAATGATATTTTTTTAGAATGACCTTGGAAAATAATATTTTCGCTAAAAAAATTAGCATTTTTCCCAAGTCATGGTGCTTCGAGCAAGTGCCTTGAGAAACTTCAGTCTTAGTGCCTCAAGAAGCCTTGTCCTAGTGCCTCGAGCAGCCTCATCCATGGTACCTCAAGTAGGTACCTCGAGCAAGTGCCTCAAGTAGCTTCAGTCTTAGTGCCTCGAGCAGCCTCATTCTAATGCCTCGAGCAGCTTCAGTCTTAGCGCCTCAAGCAGCCTTGCCCTAGTGGCTCAAGTAGCCTTGTCCTAGTGCCTCGAGCAGCCTCTCCCTAGTGACTCGAGCTTCCTTGTCCTAGTGACTCGAGTTGCTTCATTGGTTGTTCGGATCAACCTCCTGAGCAACCGCATCCATGGTTGCCCGGAATAAATTTTTATGGTACCTTGTATTCGATTTATGCTAAACTATGATTTATTCACATGGTGATGTTAGTTAAATGAAAATTCCAGTCTGATAATTATTATTCACCTCGAGGTGACACATCATGCTTACTGACTGAATTATTCTGCATATGACTTCAATAGATCCCAAAACTTCTGCGTTTCTCAAATTTGATAAAATAGTGGGGGCATGAGATAATTATCTCACCACAAGATATGTTTACACTCTATCTTTCATATTATCATACCAAATTCACATCACGAAGTAGCACAGAACAATATGTATATGATTCCTCTAAGCATGTTTCCGAGTTTATTTTATTCTATTGACATAAAATAAAATAAAGGGGGAAGATATACCCCGCATGATTATATATGGAATTTTAATATGCCTTATGAGTTACTAATGATTTTTGTGCAAGAATCCGAGTCGATTTCTTATCCTTGCAGATATTGAAAGCACATGATCAAATCGAGCTTGAGCAATTACATCAGGTACTACAGATGTCAAAGACAAACGCTCAAGAGATTTTATTTTTAATTAGGGGCAAACACCCCGTGAAATGTATTTAAATGCTTTCAACTCTTAGATGGTGTTGTAACTAGTAGCTATATTTTTCTTTAATTTACTTTATCTTGAGATCAAAGACAAAGCAAAGTAAAGAGGGGTAAAAGTACTGTACAGTGTACCTCTTGCAGTTAAATGTAAACACAGGTGACAAGCATGCTCACATTCGGTCCCACAATGGCCATCATTGATGAAGCATCCCCAAAAGAAACATCAGAGTTGTTCAGCATAGTCACCAGATGCCTCATAGATATAACTGGCTACATTACATTATTTCCATCAAAGTGACAGGGGGCAAAAAAAAATTGCTAGCAAAACCTGGAGCATAGATACAGAGTTTGCATATAAACCTTACCAGTCTCGAGGTAAGTCTCCCACATAGGTGAATTATATTTCTCACAAACCTTACCAGTTTCGAGGTAAGTCGCCCACAGAGGTGAATTATATTTCTCACAAACCTTACCAGTTTTGAGGTAAGCCGCCCACAGAGGTGCATTATATTTCTCACAAACCTTACCAGTTTCGAGGCAAGTCGCCCACAGAGGTGTATTGTAGTTCATACAAACCTTACCAGTATTGTGGTAAGTCTCCCACCAAGGTGCATTATAGTTTTCACAAACCTTACCAGTATTGTGGTAAGTCGCCCACATATGTGCATTATAGTCCTCACAAACCTTGCCAGTAATGTGGCAAGTCGCCCACAAAGGTGCATTACAGTTCTCGTAATGTCCTACATTACTAGGCCCGCCTGACCCTCGAACATGGGAGATTTATAGCCTACATTACTAGGACCACTTGACACTCGGATATGGGAGGTTCTAAGTCCAATATAATTTGGCCCGCCTAACCCTCGGATATGGGAGATTCTAAGTCCAATATAACTTGGCCCGCCTGACCCCCGATTATGAGAGATTTTCAAACCAAAATGACTTCACCCACCTGACCCTCGGTTATTGGAGATTTAAATTCCAATATGACATGGCCCGCCTCCACCCTCGATTATGGGAGATTTAAAGTCCAAAATAACTTGGCGCACCTGACCCTCGCTCATGGGAGATTCAAAGTCCTATATTACTAGGCACCAAAGTCCTATACTACTAGGCACACATGACCCTCTTAAGGGAGACTTAGAGCCCTATATTACTAGGCATAAGCCTAATTTACGGAAGACTCAAGTACTATATTACAAGGCATGCTTAAAAACCTTGATTTTTGAGCACGCTTAAAGTCATAAAATGACCTTTCTGGTTGCTCGACCAAATAAAAGTCGGGCACACTTACAAAATATGTTGGTTTAAAAACCCAGTTCACTCGAAGCACTATCGAGTACTCACGAAAGGTTGTGATCTTATGATTACAAAAGATCCACTATACTTAGATAAACCACCAATTGGTTGCTCGGGTCAGTACATCTGGCAAGTTTATTGTTCGAAATGTTTGAAACCATAATAAAATTATGGAGACATGCTCATTCGAGAGGAATGGGGGCAACCCCCAAAATAATCCTTCAAAAAATCAAAAGCATAGGCAGCAACAATAGTCTTCAAAACTACTTACAGATGATATATGCATATAAATGCATGATAACAGACCGACCATGGTTATGTTATGATTTTCTAGTCGAACGGGCTAAATAATTTATTTCCTACACATAGTTGATATGTCTCAGCCGAGGCATCAACACACCAACTATGTCTATGAGGGGGAAAATGTAGAGTGGGGTTAAATGAATTAACCACCAGCACTCTAATAAATTAACCCATAGATTTAATTAAATATTGATTAATGATTATCGAGTTTTATTACAATTCAGGCCCTGCACGGGCTAAGATATTATTATTCGCGACTTAATATATTTCGTGTACTCCGCATCTGATAAATTACACTAGAAAATACTCTAGTAGTAATTTAATTTGTTCATTTAAATGCCACCACATATATTGTGACAAGTGGCACCATAAATATTGGACACTTGGTTCCATAGAGAACATGACATGTGTCAAGCCCACTTGAGGTACTTTTGCTATAAAAGGAGGGTTATCCCCTCATTTGATGAGGATGGTCTTGGGGGCAAAGTAAGGAGAGGAAATATAACTCTCCCTCATGCACCTCTTGAGCTCCATCACGGGTTCGATAGTGACGAGCGGTTTTTCATAGTTTCAATATGGTGTATGGGCATTTAAGAGGCGTCTAGTCAAATTTGGCACCCCCATGCACCAGAGCTACCAAAACTGGGTGTTTGAGAGGCAACTCGCCGAATCTGGCACCTCCCACACACCAAAACCATAAAAAACCGAGCTCTCTCCAACATATCGTATGGACCCACGAACTATGCAGAATTTGATTCCACAAAGATAGATACGTAGGCTCAATCACGTTCCTCAAGTCTAAAACACGCTCGATGCGATGCCTCCTCAAATCTGCACTCACATCTTACACTATAAATTAATTTTTTTTACTAAGTTGAATAATTAATATCAATAATTTCCTCCAAGCATTCCAATGTCCTCCCTTTTCATATCAAGAACCTAAAAAAAAACAGGGGGAAAATCAGTTATATAATACATCATGTTGGTAATATATAATACATCATGTTGTCAACTTCTAGTCATTTCCTAAAGGCCAAATAAGAATAGCAAGATCTCAATTATTTTGAATTTAATTTTTATGTTATGATTAAAATATAGTTGATTGGAGGGTAACCAAAGCCTTTTGTATACACAGTTGTTTTTCTACAATTATGTAGCCTATATGTTGTCATTTTTCATTACCTATAATGTCTCACAAAATGAAGAAAATTACAATACAGAGAATGTCATTAAAATAATTAGAGGAAATACACATTGTTGATGTAAAAAACTGGACTTGATCCAATTTTATAATCACATATAAAATATATAATGGTATTGAGAAATAAAAGAGAGAAACAAGGTTATTAAAGTGGTTCAGCGATGTAAGAAAGCTTACGTCCACTGTTATTGTATTGATTTTAGAGGTTACAGAAAGCTAGGTACTCTTGTCAATAAGAACATCCCAGAATTCTTTCTTTCTTTCCCTTTATGAAAAGGATAAAACGTATTTATAGTGGCCTGGAGGTCAAGGTTTGGAATTTGAAGGAATGGAACGCCTTTATACATTTAAGCATTTACATCCGTACATAATGAATGTGATAATTGATTGTGCTAACCACGTGTAAAGAGACATTTGGTGTTGTGACCCTTTAGTGGTATTGATGGTTGGCATTCTTTGTGTTGGTCAGCATTCTCTATGTTAGTCGGCATGCCTGCCGAGTTACTATCTACTGAATAAGATTTTGGCCACGTAAGAGGGCAAGTGTTAACTTCTGATTGGTCCATGTAGGTTGATAATTTTTTATATCAACAGAATCCCCCAATGTCCTATGCTTGATGCTTGCTTGAAAGTATGGAGCATTCGATCCTGGAAGTAGCTCGGAGTATTTTCATGATTCTTGGTTGGTTCCCGACTTCCCACACTTGTAAAATTTTACTAGTATTATTTACAGATGGCATTTTTGTAAATAATTTAAATTTTAGCAAACCGTCAAAGGGTAAATGGGCATTTTACATCTCTGTATCATGAAGTCGTCGGAATTTATCGTTGTTACGTTTAATCATTACTTTTGTTGTTTTCGAAATAAGCTATAAAAGGCAGAAGGCTTTTTCTAGATTTTATCTTACCCCAAAATTTGAATTGTAGCAACTATTTCTGAGCTTTTATGCGATTGTTTGCCATCATTCTTCCTTTCCTTCCATAGTTCTAGACGAATCCTTAATCTTCTGTAAGAATTATTTCTTTCTCTCTATTTATATCATTTCATTTCTTTTGAGCCATGGTTCACATAGTTGATGATGATTCTCTAGAGGGATTTAAGGAAGAAAGGAAAATCCCATCTTGGTTCGATTTAGAAGTACCCAATGACCCTTTAGATGCATATTCTTTGGTTGAGGGTCACTGGATCCAAACCTTATTTATAGCTGAGTGTGTTTTTTCATTTCCCCCTAATCCTTTTATTCTTCCCTTCTGCCAATAGTTTGACGTCGTTTCGGCAAGGGTAGCCCCCAACACCTGGAGGATTATTAATTGTGTGAATAGACTAAATGAAATCTATGGAACCCATATTGGGATTCCATAGATTATGTTTTGCTATAAATGAGCTATTCCAAGGTAGAACACCTATTATTTGAAATCCATACAAGCCAATAGGGCTTTAGTGTTGAATCTACCTGATTCCAATAAGTATTATTGAAGTCATGCTTCAATAGTTCAAAATTGGCAACATTATCCACTTGAAAATGGAGTGGCCTACCAAGGTCCTAGATGCCCTCAATTAGGGAATGGGATAGGTTATTATTTTAATTCTTGCCTTTCTTGACTGATTTATTTTCAGGTATGTGCTAACTATTACTGCTTATTGCTCTGTTATAGAAGAATGTAAGAAAAAGTGCCCCAAACCGGGTGAAGTTAGCTTGGAAGAACTCAAATTCTTGTGGGGTCTAAACCAAAGGACAGGGGAAGATCATTACTGATCAGCTTTTGTATTTCTAGAGCATAAAACTTCCATCACCTCTTTTGTAGCTCGTCCAACAACCGTTGTTCCTTCCATTATAATTGATTTAGATAGGGATCTAATGTCTACTTACTTGGCCATTAAATCTTCTAGTGTTGGTGCTGAAGTTGGCACTTCTTCTCTCGATTCTTATCTTCCCCTTTCTATTAGAATGGGAAAGAGGAAAATTACTAACCTTATGGAGGAGTATACCACTGTTGGTGCCAAGAAACGATTTGATACCAATGAACAGAAGAAGAAGATTGAGGCTGGAAAGAATCCCCCAACCAACAAAAATGATGAGTCTCTTTTAAAGATACTAAGGAGAGGTCCTACTAATAATAAGGTTGAACAAGTTATTGATACCGACTAATAGGGATTGGTTGGTAAGGTCCCATCTTATGTTAGCTCATCCATAGCCTTTAGTCCTAGCTTAGTTAGGAAATTGATTAAAGCTTGTACCCTTCCAGACCATAGAGTTGTTGTTGCCTCCATATCCCGATCAAAACTATTGGAGAGGGCTACTCAGAGTTTAGCCTTAGTAAACTTGTATATTTTAATGTTGTCGAATACTATTCATGCATTCATTAATTTGTATTGACTTGGATTTTTTTCTGCAGTTCCTAGTTGATTACAACCAATTGCTGCAGAAGGACGATCATTTACGTTTTTCTTCGAGAGAAATAGAGGAGGCCTTTAAAAGGTCTTAGGAAATCTTTGGAGGAGTCCAATCAAGCTTTAGAGACAAAGCAAAAGGCTTGGCAGGAGAAGATTAAGACTATCAAATAAGCGAGGAAGAAAGTTGATGAGGTTATATTTGTGGCTACCTTATTTTATGCTCAAGCTGAGCGTAGGGCAAAGGCAGCTGAAGAGAAAGTAGCCAAACTTTCCAATGACCTTTCTATAGAGAATTCCAAAAGAAAGAAAATAAGAGAATAATCCATAAATAAGGGCTGGGATAAGGCCATCTCTGCTACTTCTGCCCAGATATTGTACGCTAAGAAGAAATTCTTCAAGGACGGTTGGTTGTCAACTCTGATGAAAGTTGGCATAGCTGAGGATTCAGAGCTATTCCAAAGGCACTATACAGGCTCCTCCCCAATCTTGATTATGATTCATGTTCAGGGTAATCCTATCTAGCCATTGAGCCAATTTTTCCTTGAGCTGACCAAGATAATACTCCTATTGATTCAGTTGCCGCTCTTACCGACCAAGATATAAACTCTGAAGCTGAGAAGGATAAGAATAAGGTGTAGACTTGTTCAGCTTTTGGTCTTTGTATTTTGCACCTTTCTTTTGTTTTCTTTTTGCCTTGTTCTGATGTACTTGTAACATTGCCATGTATCAATGAAAGAACTTCTTATTTAATTACTTACCACTTTTTTAGACTTAACTACTATTCTATCTCCTTTTATTGTTGATCAAGTGTTACTTTATCTTTCTAGTTTATTTCCAAGATGGAACAAATTACCTCCACTGACTCTGACCTACTCAAACGTTGTAATAATTTGTTCAAAGCTAGTCACTTGGAGTTGACAGATGAAGAATTAACAGACTTGCTTGGCAGAGAAGCTTCTGATCAAGTAAAGGATGCAAACTCATATATCAGATATCTTCTTGATTGAGTTGTAGCCAATAATGTTACATATTGTGAGATGATTAAAGATTTACAGGTATATCATAATAAAGTTAAAACTTTAACGCATGTCGAATATGAAGCCAAATATAACGCATTGAGTGAAGGCTAGAATTTTGAGGAGAGACTAAAAAGGTATGCTTCTTCATACAGGAGGAAAGAGTTCTTGTTGAATTGTGAACTTGATGAATTTATAGAGATCGCCAAGATCTTGGAGGACGAGAATAATAAACTTTGAAATGAGTTGTAAAGTTTGAAATAGTCTTCTGGTAGTGGTGCCGATGAAGGTGCATCCTTTTTGGAGAATGAGAATGCAAGGCTGATGGGAGAGATTAAAATAGTGATGAAATCCAAACCTGTGACTTCATCCAGAAAATAAAGGACCAGACGACCAACTGTTGAGGAAGTTAGGACCAAAAAAACCTTAGTCGTCCAGGATGCCTAGCTGAAAGCAAAGAACGAGGCTATTGCTGACTTATCTTCAAAGCTGGAAGCTAAGGACAAAGTTCTTGTTGATCAATCAACATAGTTGAAGGTGAAGGATAATGTTTTGAAGAATCTTCCATATCTAGTTGAAAGGTTGACCTTTAAATTTCACAAACAGCCCCAGGAGGTATGGATGGAGGGCTCTAATGAAGCTTTGGGTCATGTTGATGATCACCTTGCTCAGTATCATTCTAAAGGCTACATATGGGGTTGGACGAATTGCCTAACGTTGCTGAAGCAAGATTATTGATACCAAAAATTATCCTCTTATATGGACCAATCAGAAATAAGCACGTGTCACCCAATGTGGCAGTACTCCTAGTCATACATGGCACAACTTCCCGACCAAGGCTAGGGATGCCGACCAACTATATGAGAAGCCTATCCAATAATAGGAAGACCGACCAACATGGTCAGTAAAGCGCCAATGTCCATATACATTTTGAGCATTGTGTACTAATGTAAATGCCTAACTTATAAAGGCATTCCATCCTTTAACATTCCAACTCTTTATCTCACTAATGGGCTATAAATACATTATAATCTCTACATCAGGGGGGACCGGGTACAATCCAAGTGATAAACAATTAATACAAGGCAATAAGAAATACAGTGGACGTAGGTTTTTTCCCTTTAGTCGAACCACTTTAAAAATATTTTTGTATCTTTCATTTACTTATTTATTTTTTATCAAAGAATTAGATATATTCTAGTTCTTTACATCAACGGATTGGAGTCATCTATGGGAACGTATTTCTAAATGTTTCCACTCGTTCATTTATGAAACATGACTGATATTCCTGAATCAAGTACTAGGAATGATGGCATTCTTCTTTCTCCCTCTACTTCACCAACCAACAATGATTTGACTGGAATCCTGGATAGTCTTGCGAGAGGACAAGAAGCTATGGAAGATACCATAAGGCAATTAGCCCAAACCTTTCAAGCTAGGTCACCTTCCTTGTCTGCTCGTGGAAATATGCCACCACTGCCTCCAATAAGCAATTGATATAGCCAATCTAGGACTACTAGAGATACTTCTTACTGCTCAGGAGAAAGCTCTTCACTCAGAACATCGTAGCCATGTGACTAATAGTCTTTTACTCCTGAAAGACTGAGTACCTTAGAAAGGCTAAGTCGAGCATCTCCCTTTGATCATTTTGGACCCAAGTAAAATAGAAATGTTCCCAGGGCATTATCGAGAAATACTCGATGACCAAACGATCAATGTGAGGGCTCAGCCTAATCTAGATCATATGCCCGATGAACTACTCATGTCGAGCATAATTCATAGGAGGAGAGTTCATCATAAACAGTTGGTTGGAATGATCAAGATGCAATGCACAGATCTGACACTGGTAATAACGCATGGAAGGTCTCTATCCAACGGTGGGAATATAGGTTGGGAGAAATATCTAAGGCAAATAACCCTTTGCAGAGAAGCTTTGTGAAAGGGTCTCCTTTTGTACAAGCTATTGTGGATTTTCTGACTCCTTCAAAGTTAAATTCTCCTGTGGTAACTCCCAAATATGATGGGACAATTGATCTTGCTCATCACATAATGCATTACTAAGCAGTAGCTGACCTTTATGTCGTCCCCAACGAAATGAGATACAGGGCCTTCTCAGTAACCATTACAGGTCCTGCTCAGATTTGGTATAATATCCTTCCTTAAGGAAAAATCTTTATTTTCAACCAACTCGTCGAGCTATTCATTGGTAATTTCTATTTTGGAGCCAAACCAATCAAAAGAGTATCTCATTTGCTCAGTGTAAGGTATAGGTAGGAGAGAGTACTAGAGATTATATTACTCATTTTAACAATGAGAAGTTAGAAGTCGTTGATTATAAGGAAAAAGTAACCGTTATAGCCCTAATGAGTGGGTTACTTCCCGAGAATCTCTACTACACACTCATTAAAGATCCTCCGAAGACGATGACAGAGTTGATGGCAAAAGCATCCAAAATAATGAACGTCGAGGAAGTAATGGAAGCCAAAAAAAACTCAGGAGTAAAGACTGAAGGTAAAATCGAGAAAGAAGAGCACAAAGAGAATAAGCAGCACAGGGAATCAAAGAAAAAAGGGATTATGGACAGGCACAAAAAATATAATAATTACACTCCATTAACAATGGGCATCCATCATGTTTTGGAGGAAATAAATCATAGCAAGGAAGTACGTTGGCCTGAAAAGCTAAGAACACCTTCTGGAAAGAGGGATAGGTCCAAATACTATGAACTTCACATAGATCATGGACATATGATAGATCACTGCGTTGCTCTTCAAAATGAAATTAAAGCTCTTATCCGAAGAGGAAAATTAGACATATTTATTGATCAATAGGACAATGGTGGAGCTCGACGAAGGTCAAAGTCTCCTTGTAAGCCTAGAGATGAGAAAAATAGAACTCATGAAGATGATCAGGAGGATGACCCTAATCTACCTAAGAGGCCCAGAAAACCCGAATGTGAGGTATTCATGCTCAATTTTGGATCGTTTCATTATCAAATGATTACGGGTGGAGACACAGGAGGAGTGGATCAAACTTCTTAAAGGAAAGCTTACCTCAATGAGTCTCAAGCTTGTTCCTATATCCAGAGGATTAATCTAGCCAAGGAAGATTGACAAAGGAAGGTTAACAAAGATAAATTGGTGATTGGCTTTTTTAAAAATGACCTCTCAGGGGTACTATATCCCCGTGATGACCCCTTAGTAATCAAAGTCAGAAGGGAAGATATGATTATTTTTAGGGTATTGGTTGGTAATGGCAAGTCGATGGATATCATGTTCTACCCTTGATTTGATAGCCTGGACTTGAAGTTCAGCTAATTGGAACTTTTTCACGGGCCTTCAATAGGCTTTTTTGGAGAAAAAGTATTTCCCTTGGGCACAATTAAGCTTGAAGTGTTGATGAGCACCTGGCTAATAAGTAGGACGAATAAAATATGTTTCTTTATAATGGACAGAAATGTTCATTCTGCCTATAATATGATCATGGGAAGAGTAGGATTAAAGAAATTTGAAGTTGTTCCATCTACAGTTCATCAATATTTGAAGTTCCCGACCAACTTCGTTGTAGGCATGGTAAAAGGTGACTAGAAAATATCTCAAGAATGTTATTACTCTTCTGCCGAGCAAGAGGATCTAGTAGAATTGAAGAAAAAGACCACCACTTACCAAGTGGACATCACTGAGCCCAATAGTGAATCTGAGGTTGAAACCTTAGATCCGAGGGAAGAAACAGAATTGGTGAAAGGTCAAATAATAGAAGCAACGAAGAGTATTGTTCTGGATAATGATAAGCCAGAACGGATTACCCAAATAGTAACAGCACTGGATCATGTTCTTAAACAGGAGCTAGTGGTTTTCCTAAGACAAAAAGAAAGCATGTGTTCGCATGGAGCCACGAAGATATGTCGGGGATTGGCCATAACTTTTTTTCCATGAGCTTAATATTAATAAAGACGCCAAGCCTGTGAAGCAAAGGCGTAGAGTATTTAGTCCCGAGAAGAACCAAGCTATTAAGGAGGAAGTTGATAAGCTTCAAAAAGATTTATTTATTAATGATGTGAAATACCCAGATTGGTTGGCCAACGTCGTTATGGTCAAGAAAAAAGTAACAAGTGGAAAATGTGTGTGGACTTCACAGATTTAAACAAGGCATGCCCAAAAGACCATTTTCCTTTGCCATGAATTGAACAACTTGTTGATTCTACATCGCGGCATGAGCGGCTAAGTTTCATGGATGTTTACTCTATTTATAACCAAATTAAAATGAAGCTTGAAGATAGGGAAAACACTTATTCAATTACTCCCCAAGAAACTGTTGCTATAATGTTATGCCATTTGGTTTGAAAAATGCAGGTGCTACTTACCAGAGATTGGTGAATATCTTTGAGGAGCAAATAGACAAGAATATGGAAGTATACATAGATGACATGTTGACGAATAGTAAAAAAGCATCCGACCACATTGTCGACCTCAGCCAGATTTTGATTAGCTAGAAAAGTATCAGATAAATTTGAATCTGACCAAATATGTATTTGGTGTTCAGGAAGGAATGTTCCGCAGGTACAGAGTGAACCAAAGGGGATTGAAGCAAACCCAGACAAAATCAAGGCGTTGATTGAAATGCAGTCCCCTACTTGCAAGAAGTAAGTGCAAAGGCTAACTGGGGAAGTAGCAACCTTGAACAGATTTATGTCCCGAGCTACTGACAAATGCCTACCATTCTTTAAGGGTGCTGAGAAAGAGCTTTGAATGGAATGACGAATTTGAAAAGGCTAGTCTGGAGTTAAAAAAGTACTTGGGATCATCCCCATTGCACTCCCGACCAATTTTAGGAGAAAAGCCATACTTATATTTAGCCGTCTCTAAGTCAGCTGTAAGTTATTCCTTGATTCGAGAAGAAAATGGAGTCTAAAAACTAGTCTACTACACAAGTAAAGCCTTTTGAGGAGCAAAAATTAGATATCCACGCCTGGAGAAGTTGGCATTGGCATTCATTGAGGCATCCAGACAAATAAAACCTTATTTTTAAGCCCATACTATTGTGGTATACACTGATACGCCTCTTCGATAGGCCTTGCATAAACCGAAAAAGTCTGGGATAGTGGCCAAGATGTGGTGAATTTCATTGCTGAATTCACTTATCCATAGGTTCCTGAGCAACAAGGAACTCAATCAGAGCAAATACAAAAAGTTGATAGCCCAACCAGTGTCATCACCGACCAATATCCCGAGCAGACCTCAGCAAAGGAAAGCTTAGAAGAAAACATTATTGACCTATTAGAGTCCTCAACCAGAGCACAGGAGATGTCCAAGAAATATGAGGAAGCACGGAGTAAAATATTCCATCATGGGATCTTGACAAACCAAGTGTTTAATGACAGTCTCCCCATATGGAACTTATATGTTGATGGATCATCTTGTGCAACCGAAAGTGGGGAAGGTATAAAACTCAACCCTTCTGATGGGGTAGATATTGAATATGCTTTGCGATTCCATTTTCAGGCCTCAAATAATGAAGCTCTCATCGTGGTCTTAAGTCTAGCTCAATCACTGAACGCTGAGCAAGTTATGGCGCACAGTGATTCTCAATTGGTGGTGAATCAGATGCTGAGTTTGTATAGAGCCAAATGAGAGGTAATGACGAGATACGTGTCTCCAGCTATTTAGATGAGTAGAATTCCAAGATTGGAGAATCCCCGAGCTGATGCACTTATTCGACTGGCATTAACAACTAGAATTGAGCTCCAAAGAACTATACCCATTGAAAGTCTAGCCAATAGGACTATTGATGATATCTGATGATTAATTTCATCACATTAGACATGGGACCATCTTCGATGGATCCCATCAGAGCTTATATTAAAGAAGGAATCTTTCCAGCAGATCCAATTGAGGCTAAAAAGTTGAAGTATAAAGTAGCAAGACATGTGCTGGACAAAGGGGTATTATACAGGACAAGACTAATAGCTAGTCTACAACATTATGTTCACCTAACGAAGGTTCAAGACTTAATAGAGGAAGTTCATGAAGGGTCTTGTGGGGCTCATGTGGCAGGAAGATCATTATTTCAGCGGATTAGTACACAGGGATATTATTGGCCAACTATGAGAGCAGATTGTACAGCCTTTGCCAGAATATGTGACCAATGCCAAAGGTATTCCAACATTCACAAAACTCCACAAGTTACTCTGACTCCAATCACTTCACCTTGGCCATTTGCTATATGGTGGATAGACTTGATCGGGCCATTGTCGACCACCCGAGGAAGATTTAAGTACTTTGTCGTAGCTGTGGAATACTTAAGAAAATGGGTTGAGGTAGAACCATTGATAGACATGCCCTAGGAGAAAGTCTAGTAGTATATCTGTAAAAATATTATTTATAAATATGGTTTGCCATATGACTTCATTACAGACCATTGCACATAATTTGATAACGATGAATTTGCCACCTATTGTGCCCAGTCAAACATTCAAAAGTTGCACTCTGCTCCATGTCATCCTCAAAGCAATGGGCAAACTGAAGTAAAAAATAAGACTCTGCTCAATGGGCTGAAGAGAATACATGATGATACCAAGGGGAACTGTATTAATGAACTACACTCCATTTTATGGGCATATCGAAAAACTCCAAGGACTGCGACAGGAGAATCACGATATATACTGGCGTTTGGAACTGAAGTAGTGATACCAGCTGAACTGGGTTTTTCAACCCATAGAGTGTTAAATTTTAATTCTCCTGTTAGTGATTTAATGCGAAGATTAGATCTATACATGATGGAGGAAATGCGCGAGGACGCAACCTTGAGAAAAGCTACTTATCAACAGAGAATAGCATGCTTCTATAACAAAAGGATGAAGCCGACCAACTTGAAGGAAGGAGATTATGTGCTTAAAAAGGTAATCCAGAAGAACAACAAACTTGAGGCTAATTGGCATGGGCCATATCATATCTCATCAGTTGTCCGACCAGGTACTTATAGAATTGAAACTTTGGATGGAGAGGAGTTCAAAAATCCTTGGCATGCCGAACATCTTAAGAAGTACTACCAATTATTTAAATGAAACAAATTTGTGTAATCACGTCATTTCAGTATCAATAAAATGATGATTTCCTCCACTTTTTTGGAAGTACTGGTGATATACATCACCACATACTTGGTCGGTAGTCATTCCAAAATTGATCGGAACAATAATCACATAGTTGATCAGAGCTCCGAACAACAACCACATAGTTGATTGGTACCATTCAAAAGTTGGTCGGCACAAGCGAAAGTTGATCAGCAACATACAAAACAGCATAAAAAACCCAAGTTAAGACAGGATTCTAAGCCCTCAATACTTAGTTAACACAATCAGTAATAGAACTCAACAGATTTTATCCAAACTAGGCAAAATAACAGAAGAACGTTATGAAGATTCCTAAAAAGGAATGTAGCACATATTCCACATACGCCTGATCACCACTAGTAACTAATGCTAAACCTAATAATTTCGATGCATTAGTAGAACCTATGAAAATACATGGGTAATGATGAGTGCATAGTTTTGCATGAATTATGTCCAAATCTAGACCTTGTTAGGCCCTTTATATTATAAATGGTGATTTTTTAGAGTCGTTTTCGTAAAAGAAAAGAAAAATGCAAGTTTGAATAAAATTTGAGTTAAAAATACAATTTTAGTAACCTGAAGGGATGAAATCATAATTTTTCAAACTTTATGGGCCTGAAAATAATTTTAAATATTTATCTAGGCAAAATAAAGTTCTCTCTGAAATTTGGCTAAATTCTGGATTAAAAATGAGCAATTTATGAATTTCGGGGGCTAAAATGCAAAGAGGGGTAATTCTGTATTTTTTAAATATTTATGTCCCTAAATTTGAATTAATTATTTTTATTTTTCATTTTTACAGGTACCCCGAAAATTTGGACAACAAAGGAGTCGATGTGCAAAAATTATTACGACACGGTTGACACAGCTGTACTAAATAATTTTTATAAATCGCTCGAGTGTCCGTTGAGGCTGTGCCACAACTTTTCGGAAAGGTCTTGACAAGATCACAACTTTGAAGGTCGGACTAAAATGAGATTTTGAAGTTTGGGGGGTCAAAAATGCGATTAAAGCTGATGTTGTGAATAGTGCCAAAATTGGGGATAATTATTTAAAAAAAAATCAATTATCTTCAACTCTTCCCAAGGCTCCATGAGATAATTATCATCTCAAATACAACCAATCAGGGAGAGTCCCACCACAATTCAAACACCTTTTTCCTAAGCCTATAAATAAGACCCTTTGGCTCATTATTTTGTGAGAAAAAATTAGAGAGAGTTTTAAGAGATAGGTTTTGGTTCCTTTATTTTGAGAGTTTTATTTATATTTAAGGGACAAGAATTGTATCTTTGTGTGAGGAGTTTTGTCAAGAGTATTTTTTAGACACAATATTTGTAAGTTTGTTTTATTAGTGAAAATTAGTTGTGACACCCAGCTTATTAAAATAAGAGGTGGTCAGCCCGCTACACCAATAAAAACAGGAATCTTAAATGGTCCATTCTTAGCATCACTGTCGCAAAATAATAATACGAGACAACCACCAAATATTTTTGAAAACGGATGTCATATATAATTTTGAAAATAGGATAAAAGAAAATTCCATCATCCAGTTTATAACAAAATATTGATATATATAAATATATACCAGTTTAACAACAATACTAGAAAGCATAACCGAATAAGCTGTCGGTTAACAAACTACATACAAAAGAATACACCAAGCAGGACAGTATGTACGAATACTAAACTTCGGCAACACGCCCGAGTATACTGATGGATCATAGCTAGAGTATCAAAATGAATGATGTGTCTACTACAAAAATCCTACAACATCCGCAAAAATTCCGTAGCTCGTCAACACTGGGAGTCACCCCACTGGATGCGCCCCTAAATACTACAAAAATCCTACAACATCCGCAATCATAATAATAACGGTTCTAAGACCATCCTTCTGGGAGTCACCCCACTGGATGCGCCCCTAAATACTATCATCTTCCAGGGCCTATAACCAAGAGCACCTGGGTATCCTAAATAGAAACGCGTGGGAAGAGGCTATATACCTTCGATAGTGAGTCATAACCATACCCGGACTTACCTCACTTCGAACAATACAATCATACAATGTAACAATCGGTACCATGGCCTGAGGACTATACTCTCCCTGCATGATTAGCCAACGGATTCACCTCTATCGCGTACTTCCCTTATGATAGCATTTAGAGAGGTATGTGTAAACGAACCAATCACAAAATATACCTAATCATACGATCCTAAATTTCGAAACCATACTTACATAACAAATTGTCTATAAGAGATATTTGTTATCATACTAGCCCCTTAAGGTCCAGCACACACTACCCGACTCTATACTATTCCTACTCTCGTTTACTAGACGAAATGATACATTATATCCTTATAAATAATTCTCGAAATAAGCCCGAACAATCCCATACTATCCTAGAGTACCACTCTCCTTATATGAGGTCATGTTACTTCTTAATACATCCTAAGAGAAGTTTCCTAAGCCTTGAACCCAAAAGAAAATGAGTAGAAAGAAAATCCTATTCTTAGGCAGAAAACAGAATACCGGTCGATCGGCCCCTGACCCCTAGTCGACCACGTATTTGGATTTTGCCTTGCGAGCCAACCAGTAGGTATTTCCCCTTTGGCCCGATATACCGGCGTCTTGGACGTGGTCGACCTATCATACCAGATAATTCGGCCATACCCCATTTTTCTTACGAAACCTAAATCTCCAACTCTTCTTCTTCCCTCTACACCAACTTTCATCAATAAATATTATCAACAAATCACTTTTATATGATAACCTACCAACATACAATACTCAAATCATATCTAACTTATATAGGTGAAGATTTGAACAACAAACTCAATCAAAACTCTAAATGGGTTGAATCTTAAGAATAATAACTATTTACACCATTTATTCAACGTAATCATAAAGTATTGCAAGTATAATAACTTGCCTCAAGATTGTAGCCTCGAATTTCTCTTCGTTGTTGTGATTCCAAGCTCAAACCAACAATCTCTCTTCTTTTTCTCAAGCTCTCACTTTTCTCTAACTCTCTAGGTTTAGAAATACACATATAAGATATGAATGCTCTTGCAAGACTTAAATGCCCAAATGACTTAAGTATAACATTAAATGCTACTACATACTTAAAATGACTCGTAACATCATATTTAAGTCATAACTAGCTAAAAGTACCCCGAAACCCAAAAACACGCCTGGCACCTATTTTGACTATCTCAGTCGTTCCCGAACTAACTGTGCCCCCTAAACTGACATTCAGGATATCGTTCATTATTTTCTATTCCAACATCATATCAATATTATAATAATAACCCAAATGGAATATAACTCATAAACGTCACTTTAAAGCCCAGCGACTCAACATAACGAAATATTACACTATTTACATTCGCATAAAGGTAATTATGCGATACTCATAATTATTACCTCTTAAATTACTTAAATTAATATTTACTTCAATTTCATTTATTTTATATAACTAACCCACATGGCAATTTAATATTAAAAAAATTACTCAAAAGTAAGGGGTATTACGTGCTCCCCCCCCCCCCCCCCCCTACAAGGGAATTTTTCCCTTAAAATTTAGGCGTGCCTGGTAAAAAGAGGTGTGGGTACTTTTCTCGGATATCCTCTTCTCATTACCAAGTTAATTCATTGGCATTGTGGTGTCCCCACTGGACTCGGACCAAGGTCACCACTCTCGATCTTAGTCTTCGCTCACCGTGGTCTAAAATGGCAATCGGTTGTTCCTCATACGAAATATCGGGTTGCAACTCAATATAGTCTAATTGAACATGACAATGGGCTCCTTCACATATTTTATACTTCTTTTAAGATGAGACATGGAATATATCATGAATTTATCGTAGGTGTTCCGGGAACGCCAGTTGATAAGCTACGAGGCCTACGTTTGCAATAATGGGAAAAGGACCAGCATAGCGTGGTGCAAGTTTTCCCTTCTTCCCAAGTCGCATCACCCCTTTCATCAGAGACACCCGTATTAAAAATTTATCCCACACTTCCAATTCCACATGCCTCCAATTTGCGTCGGCATAGCTCTTCTGGCGATCTTGCGTAATTCGTTTGCGATTTCGAATGAGTTCAATCTTAGAAGAGGTGTCTTGGATCATTTCAGGTCCAATGAGCTTATTGTCTCCTACTTCCAACCAATAAGCAGGTGATCGACACGGTCGGCCATACAATGACACATACGGTGCCATACCTATCGTGAATTGGTACGAATTATTATATGCAAATTCAACCAATGGGAGGTATTGATCCCATCCTCCTTTAAAATCAAGTATGCACATGTGAAGCATATCTTCCAACATTTGGTTGACACTCTCCATTTGCCCATCGATTTGCGGATGATATGTTGTACTCAACCGTAATTCTATTCCCATTGGCTCTTGGAAGCTTCGCCAAAAATAAGATACAAAAATTTTATCTCGGTCGGACACTATGTTGATAAGCACCCCATGAAGTTTCACAATCTCTGTAATAAAGAGCTGGGCATAGCGTGCCATATTGTAATCCGTTCGTACCAGTAGAAAGTGTGCCTATTTGGTCAAACGATTGACAATTACCCAAATAGAATCACGGCCACTTTGCGACATCGAAAATCTCGTGATAAAATCCATTGAGATGCTCTCCCATTTCCACATCGGTATTTCCAATAGTAGAAACAATCCATTTGGCCACTGGTGGTCCACCTTCACCAATTAACAAGTGGCGCATTGGGAGACATATTCAGAAATGTCCCTTTTCATCCTCACCCACCAATATTGACGACGCATGTCTTGATACATTTTGTCCCTGCATGGATGAACTGCAAATCTCAAACCAAGAGCTTCCGTCATGACGAGGGAGTCTTCCGTGGAAACATAACCCACCCTCAGAACTAATAGAGTAGGACTCTGCTCCCTCAGTCAACAATTAGCGTACCCGGTCTTGACAGTTTTTATCTCCTCTTTGTGCTTTTATGACTCGCATCACGATAGCAGGCGTAACGGTCAAAACTGATAAGCATGCTCTAGCTACAGCATCATCCTGGCCTAGTTCTTTCCACTTAGCATTACACACCTCCGCTAGTTATCCCACGGGTCTTCAACTCAGTGCGTCAGCTCCCACATTTGCCTTGCCTGGGTGATAGTGAATATCGAATTAGTGTCCTTTACGAACTCCAACCACCGTCGTTGCCGCATATTCAGATCTTTTAGCGAGAACAAATATTGTTACGACTTGTGGTCCGTAAAAAGACTAAATTTCTCACCCAGGAGGTAGTGCCTCCATATCTTCAAGGTAAACATCACTGCTGCAAGCTCTAAATCATGTGTGGGATAATTCTTTTCATGGGGCTTAAGTTTGCGAGATGCGTATGCAATAGCTCTATGCTCCTGTTGTAGAACACCTCCCAATTATTGTAGAGAAGCGTATGTGAAGACCAAATAGTCTACTCCCGATTTTGGTAACGCGAGCACAGGAGTAGAGGTTAACTTGTCCTTCAGCTCTTCAAAAGCTAGCTCACAGGAGTCATCCCAAACGAATCGCACTCCTTTTCGGGTCAAGTTCGTTAAAGGACCCACAATTTTGGAGAAACCTATCACATCCCGTAAAATTCGACAGACGGGGTGGCCAGCCATCGCCGCCGAACTAAGTCGGGAGTGAACTAAATAAATATCATTCTTAGCATGAGACAGATATGAGACATAAATAAATCAGTCCATAAGATAAATAATTGAATCAGTCTCCAGTGATCATAAACAACTAAGCGATAAAATACCCATCACATGCTAACTCCGAATAAAACCAATTTCCAATAATGATTAAATAAAATCTGAATAAATAAACCAAATGTAAATGCTCCCACTAGAAATCCTTAAACAACCTTGGAACCGAATGGCCCAATAAATCACTCAACTGAGTCTAATAAAGAAATATGAATGAAAAGGAATCCTAAACTTAAAATAATGCAATAAAGTAAATTCAGCTCCACCTCCACCTCCAAAATAATAATCTCCAAGAATATTATGCAACCACTCCAAATACTAATCTTGAAAAAGGTTAGTGAACGCATGGGTCAGAGACAAAGCCCCGAGCAAGAATACACACTACTCCCCTCAAATAGGATCCCTGAATCCATACAGTAGCATTATACGCAATAAATATCACAGTAGAATATTTTAAATTAAACGGGATAATTAAACGCGATAAATATAAATCACTAACTACCCGTAGAGATCCCCATTAATATAGGCACACTAATATGATTATAAATTCTCAATTCCCACGATGTTAATTTAATTAAATTAAACAACTTTTATTATAGTTATCACTTTTTATTAAAGTGTCACACTTCCCCTTGTCAATCGCCCTCTGACCCGTTTAAACTGTCGGCCCCGACACATTATGTCGCTACAAATTTTAATAACCATTTTTATCTTAAGCATTATTTCACAATTTATAAATTACTCCACCCTTTTAATCAATGTGAGATCCTCAAAATACCCCTTAGTCCCAAAGGGTCCCCAAGTTATCAATACGTCCTACCCTATGTATAGGAGGATTTTCTAACATAAATCTCGACCTAGTCTCATGCCTAGGTTAGCGTAACGATGACAAAGTATCAAAAATCATCCCACCCCTGACATAATAAAGTCACAATAATCTACCCTTACTAGTCCAATACCTAGAAGGCGTAAATCATCAAAAGGCCTACCCACTAGTCTCATACCTATAAGGCATCCTAAAATAAAGGAAGAGCAAAATTACCGAACAACCCGTCGTCACAAAGGCAATATAATAATACCAACAAGTCACACAAACAAGCATAATTGATCAATGTATAAAACTACACATGATAGTCCAATTCAATTAAATCTTAATTTAATTATCACCTCGTCATAAACATCCAATTAATCTCATTTAATTATTTTAAATTAAATATTCCGCTATTTCATCATTTAAAATATCAAAATTATAATTTCATTATTTCAACACAAATTACATGAGTTATATTCCCCCAAATCCATTTATTTTAAAATTAGGGTTTTTCTACATGCGCCCTAGACCAATAAAACACAAAATCATGTAATAACCCTTACTTTTGAATGATTGATTTTATATAATTTAGCCATATGGGATAATTCTATAAAATAATGGAAGTTGAGGTGAATATTATTTTAAGGGATTTGAGAGATAATATTTACTGAGTTGTGCATATTTACTTTTGTGTTAATGTAAATAGCATTATAGTGTATTTTATTGCGTCGTTGTGTTTTAAACGACGGTTATGATTTATATCCCAATTGGGTCATTGTAAATAATTTAATATGACGTTGGAATATAAAATATTGTATGATCTTTCGGATGCCAATTTAGAGGGTACGGTTAGTCTGGAAATGGTTGAGATAGTCAAAATAGGGGCCTAGTTGTATTTTTGGTTTTCGGGACATTTTTCACTAGTCATAATTTAATTATGCCGTTACGAGCCATTTTAATTGTGTAGTAACATTTAGATGAGTAGACTTAATGCAATTAGATATATTAGTCTTCCAAACTCATTTATTTATCATTTGTGGTTTCTAAACCTAAGAGAGTTAGAGAGAGACGGAGAGAAGAGAGAGCTTGGGAGAAATGGAGAGAAAAATAGGGAAATGGAGATTTCAGCTTGGAATCGTTGATTTGGGAAGAGAATCCGAGACTACAAACTTGAGGTAAGTTTTTACTTGCAATTATGTATTATTTGTGTGAATAAATTGTATAGATAGTAATGTTTTTAGAGTTTTAACCCTTAATGGGTTTTTGATGATTTTTGGTGTTTAAACCCTTAATCTTTGATTTAAACTTAATTTGAGTTGGAGATATTAGTTAGTCATGTGTGTGAATGATTTGATTAGATTATTAGTTGTTGATGTTGGAGGGGATTTTAGGATTCATACAACCCGTAGCCCCAATTGGGCAATCTAACTAGGGCGAATCGATTCGCTATTGATGGGGGCTAGAGGTCTGAGAAACCGAATCAATTCGGATTAATACCGAATCGATTCGAGCTGAGACAGAGTGTTGGTTATTCCTAGCCGAATCGATTCGTTGTTTTGCACGAATCGATTCGCTACTTAGGGCGAATCGATTCGGCCCTAGGGTGAATTGATTCGAAATCCTACTGTTTTGAGGGATTTTTCCAATTTTGGTTTTTAGACTTTTTATTTTAGGTTTATGGCCTAGTAACCTTCCCTTGGGAAGTAATAAAGAGTATTAGTGGTTTTTATTATGGGGATTAATACCCTAGATTAGTACGGGATAAACAGGGCTTGTTTCGAGAGTTATTCGATAGAATTTGGTGTTGTTTTTCCTTTAGGGAGTTAGCTTAGAACTAAGGGAGAGTTGGGTAATATGGTTTAGAATCTTTGGAGACTAGTGTTGAGGAAAATTTACCCTTAGTGGCCTATAGTATTGTTATGAGCTCTTGGAGATTAGTATGAGGATAGTTATACTTTGTAGCCTATGTTGTTAAACATGCGACTTCGGGAATAAGAAATACATATTTTAAAATGCTCACACCTTGCTAAGCATAAATGATTTATGGAAATGAAAAAAAAAGTGTGAATCCTTTAAATGGGCATAACTTGTAAATGATAATTTACATATACACACCTCTATAAATGCTATCATAGGGGAAGTTACGTGTATGAGGTAAAGTCCCCTGGCTAGTGAATGCAGGGTGAACCTAGTCCTAGGTAAGAGGACCGGTTATTATATATTGTGTGATTATTTTTCGAAGTGAGGTAATTCTGGGTGTGGTTATGACTCACTGTCAAAGGTATATGGCCGTTTCCTGACGTTATGCGATATAGGATGCCTAGGTTGTCTTGGTGATGTAATACCCCGTATTTTTATGCAATATTAATTTGGGGATTTATTAAATTTAATGTGAATTAATTATTTAATAAAAATTCGGAAATTAATTATGTTATAATTATTAACGTGATGAGAGTTAGTAATTATGGGAAAATTTGTTGAATGTTACTAATGAGCAAAGTAATATATAATAGTGGCCATATTAAATGTCACGAGTGAATAAAATGACAATTTTAGAAATTTGAGTCGGGACGCGCCCGTGTCGCGTCGGGACTAAATATTGATAAATAAAAGTAAATATTTTATAAGTTGTCCGTATGGTAGTTTTGAGTGCGCCAAAGCGTCCGGAAGGGTCGAGATAGTCAAAAAAGTATACCCGGGAGTTTGATTTGGGTCTCGGGGTGTTTTTAGGCCTAATTAGTACCCCGGGAGGGCATTTTAGTCATTTTGTATTTTTGGGTAATTAAACCCACCAAAATTAAAGGGGTTATATCAGATGTTTAGGTTATCTCCTAGGGTTAGATAACTCAAAACACTATAACGGCCATTGAAGAGGAGAGGAGAGAGCTCTCAAGGCATTCCAAGGCTCAAAACTCACCCGTTTGCACCGCCGCCACCGCCAACGCGTAGATCGCGAGACGTGGAATGCAACCACACCAAATTCAACACCAAACCAGATTTCTGAAAATCCCAGGCAAGTGTTTATCTTGCTTATTTCGTTGATGAATCATCCATATTAGTTTAGGAGTTATTAGGATGAGATTTATGGAAGAAAAACCCAATTTGAGATGGGAAATTTTCATGTAGTGATGATTTATATGATATTCTGGAAACCCTTTGTCATGTAAAGGATTAAGAGTTGGATTAAGAAAAGAGTTCTAATCATATGCAAACACTAAAAAAAAAATTATTCCGGACAATCGGACCGTTGGAATTGGATGAAATTTTACAGAGAATTAGCTGAAGACGAGAGGAAGCTACAGAAAAAAATTCAGCTCGATCGAACAGTTCAATATTTTTTAATATTTTTTTTTGCTAGACAGTTTTATGTTTTGAGGACTCGTAGAGATAATAAAAATTCAATTAAAACTCCATTTTAATTCCGATTTCGAAACCGTTTGAAATTCTCATCTTTGAAAATAAAATTCAAAATCCTTTAATGTAAGGCGAAATCTATATTTTTGGGATATTTTGCATAAGGGATAATGTAAGTATATATTAAAGGGGAGAGACACGTAAGAGAGAGTTACGTTGGAACATAAATGGATATCTACTGAATTGTACATTTGGAAGAATAAAGTCCATGAGGGTTACGTAGTAAGTTGGAAAAAACCTTCGAATTAAAGTTAGAAACGAACCATTATACTTGATAAATAATAATGGGAAAATAAGGATAAATGTTGTGAATGTGGGTTATTGGATAAACCTAAATTGATATAATAAAAGTGGTATATTTATACGATTGTGTATGCATATATTATATACTTGTGAAAATCATGCCCGCGCTACTTGCTATCCCTGAGGTTTTCGCGCTGGGACGATCTTATCTCGTGTGCCTTATGGGGGATATTGACTCGTACCCTAGAAGATATAAATCCTAGGTACAGGCTATAGAATCGGTAGTCACGGTCCTAAGAGACGTGAGGGTATGTACTGACCTCTTGGACTTGGAAACTATGCTTCGCCTCAATATTGTTTGTGTATGTATTTATACAGTTCGAGAGTGATTCCAAACTTGTATTCCCTTTAGTACGATTGATACGGGGATTGGATAGCAGAGTATGCCCGCACCATAAAATTTTATGCGGGGTGCTGTTAGAATATATATATTATACGATTATTTAATATATATATATATATGAACTTCTGAAATATGGGAAACTGCCTACTGTGTTATGGTAAGTAAGACATGTATAATGACTCAAATTGGAAATACTTGTTTTGAAAAGTATAATATGATATTGAAAAAAACTTTATGAATCAATAAAGTTAAAATGAGCGTTTTGTACTAAATGAAATTATCCTTTTTAAGCCATGATGTTGTTAAATCTTAAATTTTGAGAGTCTCCAAAGATAAGTTAAATCCTTGGGGAAGGATAGTGTGATATATGATGAGATAAACCATTGGGAAGGTTAGTGCGATAGGAGTGCACATTAGAAGAGAGGCGAGAATTTCTCAAGAGAGTGTCGCACTAATATGTTGTTGCATTGGCCTGTATCAATTTAAATACTTGCTAAACGAATTTTTAAATCATATACACTATTGGGCTCTGACCCGCTTCTATTCCTCTTTCTCTCTTGTATATATATGTATATATTACAGGTGCCTAGCCACAGGGGCATCTTGTTTAGGATCCCTTGGAAGGAACGTGCTGCAGCTTAGGTGGGAGTTGCAGGCCACTTGCTTAGACGATTTAATTTACTTGATTCCACTTCTATCATTCTCCTTATTGGGCATGTGTCGCCCTTTCCACTATTTATCTGTTTTATTGGTACATTTGTATTTCAGTTATTTCTAGTACTGTTACTTTGGGATTTATTCAGCATGTATGTTCTACTTTAAGTTTTAAATGCTGGGGTTTAGTTGTTGAATGTTTAAATTAATTGGATTATATGTTCCAGGACTTTTGTGGTGTGATTCTTTAAATATTGAATTGTTGTAGATAATTAAATCTTTATTTTCAAAATAAAATTTGGAAAGTAATGTTAAAAAAATGGTTTTGACACTTAGCATAATTAAATAGGGTGTTAAATTTGGAAAAGTTATTTTTACGACAGTGATGCTAAGAATGAACCAACTGTTCACCTTGATTTTAATTTAATAAAGGAGTGATCGTCCGGTATTTAATTAGGTGGGGTGTCACAGGTGATAGGTCCTAGAAGATGATAGCTATTTAGGGGCGCATCCACTGGGGAAACCAGGAAGGATGGTCTTAGAAACGTTATATATTGTGATTATAACTATTCTTAATAAAGTGGAACATGTAATGATGATAAAGCATTTAGTGAGATAAATTGCTTTGAAAAAGTTTCCTAGAGGGAAAAGGAACTGGAAAGTTAAATGGTGTAAAACTGAATTCGTAAAGCATTTTTGTGGAATAAGTTGCTTTAAATATGTTTCAAACTGAGAAATGGAATTGTTAAGCTCTATTGTGTAAAAAAACTGAAAAGGAAATCTTAATAAGTAAACTAAGTTATATTTTCTGACACTAATGTATACTTCTCAGTGTAAGATTAGCATAATTCTGGAGTTTAACTAATTCCTTTATTAAAGCAGGAAGTTTATTTCATCACATTCTAGTGAGACGTTAGGATGTGTATTTAGTTGAGAGGAGAGGATGATTCTTATTGCAGAGCGAATCCAACCTGTTTATCTTGTTTAGCATTCATAACTGTTATGCACTTTATTCGCACGTTTATCATCAAAATGGGACGTGACCCATTTATACTTCTCTTTCTTGCATGGCTTTCTCTTATGCTCAGGTGCTCCGCTGCAATGGCGCCATATGTGATCCTTCCTTCTCAGTGTCATGGAACTACAACATTTTTGCGGATGTTGTAGGATAATTGCAATAGACGTATCCATCTTTGTACAGTCTAGTTATGATCAGTTAAACATTCGGGCGTGTTGCCCAAGTCTTGTATTTACTTTTATATTGTGATACTTAATTGTAATACATGGTGTAACTTTTGTATTGGTCTGCTAATCGACAGCTTATTCGGTAATTATTTCTCCCTTTATTATTATTCATATTATCTTGTTTATACGTTATCTTTTGATATTCACCTTCTTTTCAAATTAGATTGTCAAAATGTTTTCTTTTAACTTTCAAATTAAATTGACATCCCTTTTATCAAATATTGGGTGGTTATCTCGTATTATTATTTTCATGACAAGGATGCTAAGAATGGACCATTTATGATTCCTGCATTTATTAGGATATCGGGTTGTACACCTCTTATTAGAATAAGCGGGGTGTCACAGATGGGATCAGAGCATCAGGTTCTAGTGTCCTTAGGAATCTGTGCGGATGTACTACGTTTTCTTGCGTTGCTTGTAATTTGATATAGAGCCTTAGGATTAGGATTGTTGATTCCTCTAGTGAGATTCTACTCTCCTGTTATAATGTATGATTTTAGTAAATCTTTTGCGCGTTCATCCGAGAATCTTATAATGGATGATGAAAGGTGACCAAGGAAGTCCGTTATACGGGCAACAGGAGGTGGGGCTTATTTAGAACTGTAAATCAAAGTATGGGATGAGGACCGCATTGGAGGTCGCTCCCTTCGTGGTATTTTCTTAGATTTCCCTAACAACCACCAAAGAGCGATAGCTATACCCACCCAGGTACCGCTACAAGTAGAGAGTGGTACTAAGCTTGGATTTCCCAGTGAGGTTAAATGGAAGTTTGAAAGGTCCTCGATAAGAACTACACGTTGAATTTGAGTCAGGTGGAGGAAGTGTAACATCATTCAGTGGAAGTATAAGGCTCAGAAGATTTGGCCTAGAGCGAGGTATAGAAATGCCCAGACGTGAAAATTTGAGGAAAATTTTTCACCCGTTGGAGTAATGACGAAATTGTGGGAACGGTATTCACCATATTTAGTGGGGCATGAGGTTTTGCTCGTAAAGGAACCTTGTAGATGGTTTTAACAGCAAGTTCCTCTGGTATATCAGAATTGATGAGAATGTAGACTCCTAAGTATTCACATGAGGATCGGTTAGTTACCGACAATGAATAAAGAGTTATAGGTTCAAAGAAACCTTGCACCGAATTAAGGTAGGTACAAGGAAGAAAGAGACCTTCAGTGGAATGATAGGCTCACTATTAAATGTTGTTAACACGTAGGGAGAAGTCGTGTTTGTAAACTCTCGTTGGTGGGCATCTGCCCAGGGGAAATTCATTGAAATAAGGCACTGAAGGCCGGTGGCATGTTTTCTTTGGTTGACAAAGTTAAGGGAACTACGTGGGTGATTGTTAAGATCGAAGCTATAGAGTCTGAGATGCTGAAAACCTTGACGTAGTCAGGATGGCCAAAAATGGAAAATAATTGTGATGCGAGATGTAGAACCACACGCTTTAATCTTGTCGATAGAAATTAAAGGCAAGGATACGATGCCTAGATAGGGCATTGAGTAAGGTAGTTTTTAGTTCAGATAAGACTAGAATATGGTATCTGGGAACTATTTGAAGTATCCAGAGTAATTGGCAAGAATTTTATAGTGAGTTTCACCTCGGATGAGGGAGGTGTATTCTGTGTGGCAGGGATGGAGTCACAATCTTTTATTAACCTTAGATTCGAGTGTGTAATTTGATCTCGTGGACGTATTGGTATTATTATAGAGGGTATATCTATATGTTTTTTGCGGTAATGAGGTTTTATCTTCATACATTCGCTGTAAAAGCGAGTGTTGATATTTTAAAACTATATCTGGTTGGTATTACTCGTTGGTGTGTTATACGAGCACTGTTCTAAAAAACCCGCCTAGGCTCCGCCTAGGCACGCTTAGGCTTGAGGCTTAGGAGAAACGTCCTGCCTTAAGATTTTGACGCCTTATGCTTGGTAAAACCCTTAAGGCGTACTTTTTCTCTAAAAACGACAATGCTTTAGTGAAACGATATTCCCTTTGAAAGATTTTTTTACAAACCGAACCATTATCTCATCCAAAATAATCAAATAGTATTTTTATTTGCAAATATTCAGACATATTTTTATGATATGTACAATTTTAGTAATTTAATAGCCTTGTTATGGTTAAAAAATATTAAAATATATTAAAAAGACCTAAACGCCTTTTCACGCCTTTTTACGCCAAGACCCGCCTAGGCTTCTAAGGCTTAAGGCTTGGCCTCCACACCTCGATCACGCCCCGCATTTTTTAGAACCTTGTATACGAGTATAAATATTTGTGATTGGTTGGAGCGATAACAGGCTAATAATTGCAAGTCTATCATATTTGTAGTTCTAGAGTGGAACTAGTTGTTCTGCAATATCTCACGTGGATATGGGTTGAGACCTTGTAGAGATGGTCTAAGGTATGTAAGAATTTTTATTTTATATGTTTTATGTTAACTTATCTCCACGACCAACCAAGTTAAGTAGTAGTGTATCAGAGGGGCTCCTTGTTTGGATTTCGCTTTGCGAGACACTCCACGCATGAACCTTAACGACGTTGGGAGTGGAGAGATTTCATTTTGTGTGAGGATGTTGGTTTGGTGGAATTAGCCAAGAGTCACGTGATTGATTTAAGGGCTAAATATAGATGTGCGGTACAGAAGCACAGGAAATGTTTCTATCACTGTATAGATGTGGGCGGGACAAGGAAAAGGAAGTCGGGTAGAGGCTTAGGGCCAGGTTATGATTAGAAGGAAATATATAGGAATTATATTTTGGGTAGGAAGTTCGTATCACTTTGCAACAAGTAGATGCCCCGATTAGTGCGACTTTCCATTTTGCCAAAACAGAAGGATATAGAGGTAGAATCATATTAGTAGAGTTTCGAGATTGGATTTTAGCGGTCCCGATTATGCCTTAGACTATCATAACCAACGATGCGAGGTAGTAGTGTAACGGGAGGGTTCCTTGTCTGGATTTCGCTTTGCGAGACGTCCCACGCACGAACCGAACTAAGGTAAAAAATTGAGAAAGGTCTTCGACAGTACGGATGTAGTTAGATTAGTACTCGTTCGACGTGTGTAGAAACTCATCGACCTTAGGGTTATTAGAAAGTAAAGTTTGGGGGGCATGGGGTGCTATTTTAGGAAGATTTAGTGAGCGACCAATAGAGGATTGGCGGATTGATTTTAAGAAGGATTGGGTTTCCAGGAATAAGATGAATGAAATCTTGGGTAACTCTGAGAACTAGACCGAAAAGAAGGTGAGGCCCATCTTTAGAGAGAGTGTTACGTCGGTAATATAGCTTTTGATGAGATAATGAATAAGTTGAAGCCTACTCCTGTACTCGTGTTACCAAGAGCGGGAGTGGGCTATGTGGTCTTTTCGAACGAGCCTCTATAAGACTAGGGAGGTGTATTAATGTTGGAGTATGGGGCCATTGCGTAGAAATTTTTCAAGCTTAAGACCCATGAGGAGTGTTATCCCACACATGATTTAGAGCTCGTCGCGGTAGTATTCTCCTTAAAGATAGGGAGGCACTACCTTTTGGTCAAGAAATTTAGTCTTTTCACGGACCACAAGTCGTTACCGTATTTGTTTAGGTAGCAAGTTGGTGGTTGGGGTTCGTAAAGGGCCATCATTTCGATGTTTATTATCACCCAGAAAAAGGGTATGTGTGGAAGTAGTTACGCGGAGTAGAAAACCCATGAGGGAACTAGAGAAGGCATGGAAAGTCAAGTGGAAAGAGCTTACCTAGGAGGAGGCTGTAATGAGAATAGTGGAAGCACAAGGAAGGGACGTTTCTGTGTTATCTCCGAATGCGCCACTTGTCACTTGGGGAATATAGAGCACTAATGAGGAACGGGATTGATGTAACCGTTAAAGTACCGGAGTGGATATGGAAAGGTATATCCATGGATAGTCTCACTGATTTATCGTCATGGCAGTGGTCATAATCTTATTTGGGTAATTATCGATCATTTTACGAAATTGCCACAATTTCTGTGAATGCGGATGGATTTATTACAGAGTTGTGAAACGTTATGAGGTGCCTATCAATACAGGGTCGGACTAAGATGAGATTGTGGTGGAAATTGAATTCAAGTTGAATGCATCCTACCACCCGTGAACAGATGGGCAAACGAAGAGAGTTAACCAAATATTGGAAGGTATACTTCGAATTTGTGTATTTGACTTTAAGAAAGGATGGGAGCAGTATCTTTTATGGGTTGAATTAGAATGTAGTAATTCGTACCGTTTCACTATAGGTATGGCACCATAGGTGGCTTTGTGTAGTCGGCCGCATAGTTCGCCTACTCGTTGGTTAGAGACAGGAGGCAATAAGCTCTTGGGGCCCTGAAACGGTTCAGGAATACTTCTTCGATGATATAACTCTTTTAAATTGCATGCTTTGAAGGGCAATGCCAACGCGAAAATAATTCGTGTAGTATCGAAGTTAGGAGATCAAGTTTTAATGCGAGTATCCCCGATGAAGGGTATAACGCGATTTGGGATCAAGGGAATATTTACGCTACGTCAGGTAGACTTTTTCCCGCTGTTAGCGTAAAGTTAGGCTCGATAGTTCATGTGTGGAACAACCGGAGGCTATTTTAGATTACGAAGAGTGTAGACCAAGATTGATAGAGGTACCCTTAGTCCAAGTCCGGTAGGGGACACCTCAATTCCGAGAAATTTACTTAGGGACGAGAGAACGTTATTCGAGAGAAGTACCCCTTAATCTTGTTATATATTATGCCTAAATTTTGAGGGCAAAATTTCCTGATAAGGGGGGAGTGTATAATAACCCTTACTTTTGAGTGATTGATTTTATATAATTTAACCATGTGGGATAATTCTATAAAATAATGGAAGTTGAGGTGAATATTATTTTAAGGGATTTAAGAGATAATATTTACTGAGTTGTGCATATTTACTGTTGTGTGGATGTAAATAGCATTATAGTGTGTTTTATTGTGTCGTTGTGTTTTAAACGATGGTTATGGTTTATGTCCCAATTGGGTCATTGTAAATAATTTAATATGACGTTGGAACATAAAATATTGTATGATCTTCCAGATGCCAATTTAGAGGGTACGGTTAGTCTGGAAATGGTTGAGATGGTCAAAATAGGGGCTTAGTTGTATTTTTGGGTTCCGGGACATTTTTGAATAGTCAAAATTTAATTATGCCGTTACGAGCCATTTTAATTGTGTAGTAACATTTAGATGAGTAGACTTAATGCAATTAGGTATATTAGTCTTCCAAACTCATTTATTTCTCATTTTTGGTTTCTAAACCTCAGAGAGTTAGAGAGAGAATGAGAGAAGAGAGAGATTGGGAGAAATGGAGAGAGAAAAGAGAGAAATGGAGATTTGAGCTTGGAATCACTGATCTGGGAAGAGAATACGAGACTACAAACTTGAGGCAATTTTTTACTTGCAATTATGTATGATTTGTGTGAATAAATTGTATAGTAGTTATGTTTTTAGAGTTTTAACCCTTAATGGGTTTTTGATGATTTTTGGTGTTTAAACCCTTAATCTTTGATTTAAACTTAATTTGAGTTGGAGATATTAGTTAGTCATGGTGTGTGAATGATTTGATTAGATTATTAGTTGTTGATGTGGGAGGGAATTGAATAATTGGGTTTTGGGGATTTTAGGGTTCATACAACCTATAGCCCCAATTGGGCAATCTAACTAGGGCGAATCGATTCGGCCTCCTCAGCGAATCGATTCGCTATTGATGGGGGCTACAGGTCTGAGAAACCAAATCGATCCAAATCGATTCGGGCTGAGACAGAGTGTTGGTTATTCCCATCCGAATCGATTCATTTTTTTGGGCGAATCGATTCGCTACCTGGGGCGAATCGATTCGGCCCTATGGCGAATCGATTCGAAATCCTACTATTTTGAAGGATTTTTCCAATTTTGGTTCTTAGTCATTTTCTTTTAGGCTTATGGCCTAGGAACCTTCCCTTGGGAAGTAATAAAGAGTATTAGTGGTTTTATTATGGGGATTAATACCCTAGATTAGTACGGGGTAAACGGAGCTTATTCGGGGAGTTATTCGATAGAATTTGGTGTTGTTTTTCCTTCAGGGAGTTAGCTTAGAACTAAGGGAGAGTTAGGTAATATGGTTTAGAATCTTTGGAGACTAGTGTTGAGGAAAATTTACCCTTAGTGGCCTAGAGTATTGTTGTGATATCTTGGAGATTAGTATGAGGATAATTATACTTTTTAGCCTATGTTGTTAAACATGCGACTTCGGGAATAAGAAATACATATTTTAAAATGTGCACACCTTGCTAAGAATAAATGATTTATGGAAATGAAAACAAAGTGTGAATCCTTCAAACGGGCATAACTTGTAAATGATAATTTACATATACACACCTCTCTAAATGCTATCATAGGGGAAGTTACGCGTATGAGGTAAAGTCCCCTGGCTAGTGAATGCCGGATGAACCTAGTCCTCGTCCATAGGACCGGTTATTATATATTGTGTGATTATTTTTCAAAGTGAGATAGTTTCGGGTGTGGTTATGACTCACTGTCGAAGGTATATGGCCGCTTCCCGACGTTATGCGATATAGGATGCCTAGGTTGTCTTGGTGATAGGTCCTGGAAGATGATAGCTATTTAGGGACACATGCAGTGGGGAAACCCGGAAGGATGGTCTTAGAATCGTTATATATTGTGATTATAACTATTCTTAATAAAGTGGAGCATGTAATGATGATAAAGCATTTAGTGAGATAAATTGCTTTGAATAAGTTTCCTAGAGGGAAAAGGAACTGTAAAGTTAAATGGTGTAAAACTGATTTGGTAATGCATTTTTATGGAATAAGTTGCTTTAAATCTGTTTCCAACTGAGAAATGGAATTGTTAAGCTCTATTGTGTAAAAAAAAAACTGAAACGAAAATCTTAATAAGTAAACTAAGTTATATCTTCTGACACTAATGTATACTTCTCAGTGTAAGATTGGCATGATTCTGAAGTTTAGTTATTTCCGTTATTAAAGCAGGAAGTTTATTTCATCACATTCTAATGAGACGTTAGGATGTGTATTTCGTTGAGAGGTGAGGATGATTCTTATTACAGAGAGAATCCAACCTATTTATCTTGTTTAGCATTCATAACTGTTATGCACTTTATTCGCACGTTTATCATCAAAACGGGCCCTGACCCGTTTATACTTTTCTTTCTTGCATGGCTTTATCTTATGCTCAGGTGCTCCGCCGCGATGGCGCCGGATGTAATCCTTCCTTCTCAGTGTTATGGAACTAGAGCATTTTTGTGGATGTTGTAGGATAATTGTCATGGATGTATCCATCTTTGTACAGTCTAGTTATTATCAGTTAAACATTCGGGTGTGTTGCCGAAGTCTTGTATTTACTTTTATATGGTGATACTTAATTGTAATACATGGTGTAATTCTTGTATTGGTCTGTTAACCGACAGATTATTCGGTAATTATTTTTTTCTTTATTATTATTCATATTATCTTATTTGTACGTTATCTTTTGATATTCACCTTCTTTTCAAATTGGATTGTCAAAATGTTTTCTTTTAACTTTCAAATTAAATTGACATCCGTTTTCTCAAATATTGGGTGGTTATCTCGTATTATTATTTTCACAGCAGTGATGTTAAGAATGGACCATCTATGATTCCTGCATTTATTGGGATATCGGGTTGCCCACCTCTTATTTGAATAAACGGGGTGTCACAAATCACTCATGAATTTTACGTACCCAAAGTGTTATGAATATTATTCAGATTAAAATATTTTATAAAAACAGCCCCATAGTTAGTGTCCACTTCTTCTAATTAAGTTATTATTTGTTTTTAAGAAAACATGTATTTAAAGTGTTTAGGCGACACTTAAAACACATGATACTAAAGGAAAAGAATAGAGTATTCATGCCTGTGAAGATCGTGTTAAAAATCTGATTAGAAATCTGGATTCCTCTCTAAAATATTTGCAAGGAAGTGTTCTTGAACAAACTTGATTAAGCCCCAATTAAGCCTCCCACAACTTGTGACAAAAAGATTTGATTATATTGGAGGTTGATGATTATGGTTGAGAGCAAAAATATTTGGAAGTGTTTTCGGGTGAAAAACTTGAGAAAAAGTGATTATGAGAAGTCCCCCTACGGATTAACAAGTTTATATAATGATTAGGAGTCCTAATCCTAAACAAACTCCAATTAAAAACAACTTGCAGTGCACGACTTCTGCTTGGGTCAATCGATCGACCCCTGGCATTGATCGATCGATCGCCCAAGAAATCTAACAGTTCGCCTTAAAAATTATGAGGGACAAATATTTTAAAATCATTATAAAATCCGTTTTAACTCCGATTTTAATTCCGCTTGAAGTTTTATTCTTCTAAAATCATAGCAAACATATTTAACCAATAAAAATTATTAAATCCAAAAATTTATTTTTCTCGAATATTCCAAGTAATTAATTAAATTAGATAATAAAAACACGGGGTGCTACATACTTTCCCATTAGCAAAGAATTTCATCCTCAAAATTAGACGAAGCATACGCATCAACGCGTAAATCTCGAAAAAGGAAATAAGGCTCACATATGCCTATCCTGTAAAATAACACAATTAGGTGCCTATACACCTAATCTACCCGAACGCAATACTTGACAAAAATACAATATATATATATATATATATATATATAAGAAGGGATTACGTACCGCGATACACCACTAAACACGCAATATATCCTGCTCTGACTGAACCTGAGGTACATAGCACCTCCCATAACTGAGATTGGTTGGTGCAGTGACCACCCCCTGCGCACGTTGTTGCCGCTCCCTGAACGCTAACTACTGCTAGGACTGGAGGCCTCAGTCCTAGCTGACCCTAAACTCCTTGCCCTTGTTGTCCTTGTGTAACTTGACCTTGTTGGGCTGGTTCTCCTTGGTTTTTTTGGCCCACTCTCTTGTAACACTTTACCGCTGGATGTCCTCCTTTTCCACAAACAAAGCATTCACCCCTAAAAGGTCCGAAATGACTAGTATTGGTTTGATCCTCTCCTTGACCTTGTTGTTTCGGTTGGTCCTTTTCCTCTTCTATGCTTGATCATTGCGACCCTTATTCTCACCTCCCTGTCCATTAGACTCTTGTCTTTTTCCCAACTTCTTTTTATAACTGGCCTTATCTTGCCATAGCAACATTGCGACATCCACCACCTGAGCATAAGTAGTGTATGCCGGATTCCCTAACACCATTTGCCTAATTGACCAAGACAATCCCTTAACAAAACACTCCATCTTCTTCATCTCAGTGCTAACCTCATCTGGTACAAACATAGATAAATTGGTGAACTCCTGTTCATACTAGATAATCGACTTTGAACCTTGCTCCAAGTCCATAAATTCACTCTTCTTTGTGTTCCAAATTGCATACGGAAAGTACTTATTGTTAAAATTTACCAGAAACTCTGCATAACCCAACTGATCTCTCTCCTATGATGTGGTGGTACTCTCCCATCATTGCAAGGCATCCCCTGTCAGCTTAAATGTTGATAACAACTGCTTCTGCACATCTGTGCAGTCCACCATCCTCAAATGCCTCTCCATATCTCTCCTCCACTGGTGAGAAACTGTTGGGTCAGATCCCCTTCCAAAGGTGGGAGGATTTCCCTTAAAGAAACTGGTTCTCACCCTATCCCAAGCTGAGATGGGAGTACCCCGTTGTTGTGCCTCTAAATTCACCCCTCTATGACTCCCCATCACCAAACCGGTCGTCGTGGCCTCACTAGTGATAGCCGTTAACTCCTCAGCCTCCAAAGTAATCTGACCCAGCCTCTCCTGAGCCGCGGGGCCAAAAACAAACTCCTCTCTCCTATTCCCATCTCTCCTTGTGTTCACCATCTGAAAAGATAGGAACAAAACAATATCAGACTCTAAATGACTAAGAGTAAAAATCACTAACATGGAATCAAAGATGAGCAACGCGAAAGCTAAAACGAACTCATAACCTATGAGACCTAAGATCATGCTCTGATACCATCTGTTACACCCCGTAAAAATCTGACAGACAGGGTGGCCAGCCACCGCCGCCAAACTAAGTCGGGAGTGAACTAAATAAATACCATTCTTATCATGAGATAGATACGAGACATAAATAAATCAGTCCATAAGATCAATAATTGAATCAATCTCCAATGATCATAAACAACTAAGCGATAAAATATACATCGCATGCTAACTCTGAGTAAAACAAATTTCCAATAATGATTAAATAAAATCTGATTAAATAAATGTGACACCCCGCTTAAAATAATAACAGGTGGCCATCCCTATACTAAAATAAATCAAGAATCTCAAGTAGATCATTCTCAACATCTACTGTCGAGACTAAATAGCATAGCTAACTACCCAATACTACAATGAGCAGATGCCAATTTTTTTTTAAAACATACAATAAGCATCATATCAACAATATAACAACTACCGAACATGATAAAATGCACACACATATACTACGATAAAATGAAGTACTCAAATAAAACATAATAAGTGCAAAAAAGAAATATATCCGAATATGCTATCGGGTCACAGACAATACAACATCCCGAGGAACGAAATATAAAAGTGCTACGTAAAAACCTTGGGTAGAAACTCGATACACGAAATGAATCCTGTCTAGATTTACAAACGGTAGGAAACTGCTATCACAAAATCCCGCAACAGTCTGCATCAGACACTGGATAGAAAAGCATCATCGGTATCCTTGCGGTGGGACACCTGTAATATAATACAATATATATATATATATATAGAAAGAGAGAGATATAAAAGGGTCAGAGCTCGAGGTGTGAGAACATTAGCAAGTGCATTAAAATGCATAATAATTATACATGCAAAATTTCATAATTTAAGTGGAATCGCACTCTCGTGAAACTCAAACTCACCACTCGACTAAAGCTCCCACCTAAACGTGTGCACATGATCCTGAATTAAACTACCCGACACATTCTAGGGACAATTCAATCTTAATCTACGCATAGTCTACACCCGCATAACCCACTATCTCAAAATATAACCATTATCTTCTTATTCTATCATATCCTAAGTTTACGCCCGAACTTATATATATATATATATATATATACAGAAAGTCTCCTATAAGGACTCCTTATGGTGCAGACCCCGGTACATACCATTTTTTTAAAATAGTAAAAAAATGAATTTTTTGACAAAACTTAATGGATATGATCTCCATGGTGAGAAGATCATCTCTAATTTTTTTTCGTAAAACAATTCAATAAAAAAACTGTTGAGATGAGGTGATATGTAAAAAAATGGTATAAATATGCATTTTCAACCGTTGAAATGTTGGGTTGGCGCCAATCGCTTTATTGATTGAATTTTTTTATGAAACATCCTGGATATGATCTTCTCACTATTTAGATCATATTCATGAAGTTTCATAAAAAAATTCAATCAATAAGTGGGTGAGATGATCGCCAACATTTCAACGGTCGAAAATACTTATTTATACCATTTTTTTACGTATCACATCATCTCAACGGTTTTTTTATTGAATTTTTTGATGAAAAAAATTGGAGATGATCTTCTCACCGTGGAGATCATAGCCATGAGGGTTCATAAAAAAATTCATTTTTTTACTATTTTAAAAAAATGGTATGTACCGGAGTCTGCAACATAAGGAGTCCTTACACGAGAGGGCCTCTCTCTCTCTCTCTCTCTATATATATATATATATATATATATATATATATATATAAAGAGAAGAGTATGCGCTTGCGTTCAAATGAGGAAATTATATATTAAACACCTTTTAACCCAAACAAACCCTAAACAAGCAACTAGGTGTGATTGAATTAAGAAGTAGATCATGAAGATTAATCAAACACACACAATTGAGGAAAAATCCCCCAAAGGGGCAAAACCATTTATTTTCATTATAATATTGTAACTGTACAATTTCGAATTACAATGAAAATACAAGTGACTAAGAATTACCCTCAAGTATCGGATTCTGTAGTCGGTGGCTAGAAATATCCCTTTCCAGGAGGGCTGCAATGAAGAAGAAGAACGGTCTTCTCCACAAGGGTTGAACAGCAACTGGTTGTGTTCTTGGGTTACCAAAAGTGATTCACAAATGTATGAGCAGTTGTGTGAATCAAACCATGAGTTTTGAAACTCATAAAAGTGAAGACTTTTTGGTTTTTGAACTCTGAAAATCGTGCGTAAAGTCTTAGAAACCAACTCCCCGTAGTGGGTTTATAAAAGAAGTCCTGGGCCTTAAAAATCTGAACATGATCTGTTTGTGTTTATCCCAGGCGGACCGGTCCGGGTCTGAGGCGGATCGGTCCGGGTAGGAGGACCGGTTCTTTTTATTTTTGGCTTCTTCGGTTCGCTTGCGGTCTGGGGTGTACTGGCTTTTCAGCAGGCAGACCGATTCGGTAAAGGGGCGGACCGGTCCGTGGTCGGATCGGTTCATTTTCTCTGGGCGGACCGGTCCGGCCTGTCAGACTTTGATTCCTCTTCTTCTTTTGATATTCGGATCCGTTGATGACTGTATGAATCTTGAATTTCTTCAACGGTGTAACGGCGTGCGACATAACAAATTGATAATGGACAAAAATGTCCTTACAAATCTCCCCCTATGTCTATGCCGATACATACATAAAAACAAACATCCGAATTATCAACCAACTAAAAATGCCTATACAAATTTACCCTTCCATGAACCCAAAACTGGAAAGATACAATTGAATAAGACTTCAACGTTTGCTCTTCGAATCTTCAGGAATCTCAACACTTTTCTAATCAGGGTGTGCAATCCAATGATAATCCATGTAGTACCTACACACATGAGAAAAAATAAAATACCAAGTGACGTATCGAGTTTGAAATGAGATAAACAGATATGCCAATATGCTAATTGGTGATAAACAACTCAACACTACAAAACTCCCCCTTAATGTGATAATTCTTTCTCCCCCTTTTTATGATGTCCCCAAATAGACAAATGAGAGAAATAATGCAAGCAAGCAATGACGGGGTGTCACAAGGAAATACACAACTATTTTTTTTGAATTTTTCAAAATTTTTCAAACAAAATCACACCATGAATGAACACAAAGCAACCAAGTCGATGATAGCGTTAATAAATGGGTGTGAACATAATTCGATAGGAAGATCAATGCTTACAAACATGACATATGTGCACGATGAATATTGGATATTCCTAGCTAATGAACTCAAATGCTTCCTTTGGTGTAAAAGAATGACAATATAAGATATTGACTCAATCAAATCAACAAATCAAAGCTCAAAGTGATTTTCACACCAATAACGTCCAAAATGATTTTATGCTTTTTCAAGACTTTCAAGGAAGTGAAAACCCGTTTAAATATTCTCCAACCAAACTCCCTCAGATATATATTTTGAATGGAGGTATACTAAATTCTCAAACTTTGGATAATTGATGGTGAACCTAATGGCCCATATTTGGCATGAATTGCTTTTTATTGCCTTTAAATTTTTTGGGCTCTTTTAACCTCTTTGGACCCCGGATAATAAAATTCCTCCATTTTTTAGGTCCTTTTGAACGGTGGCTTTGGCGCAAAGAAGAGATAATTACCTTTCGCAGCCCCTCCCCGTTCTTAAACAAACACTCAATCTCACCAAAACGGTTTTTACATGCATTCCAATCTTGTCAAGTTTTATTGCATATTGTAAGTTGTATAGACAGAATTGAGATGGAAACACTCAAGCCAATATGTGATACACAAGTGCAATAATCAAATATAGTCGTGCATGTGTGCAATAAAGGAGATAGGAGTCAAACATGTAGGAAAATATCACTAATTACATCTCAAAGACTCCATACTATGTAAAGCACATGGATGAAATGATGTAGCGTCTCAAATCTCTATCAAACAGTCACATGGATAAATGGAATGAAGGTGTGACTTGGCTATCTTAAATGTTCATCCATAAAAGGTGCATAAAAAATACAAAAAACTTTTTGTGTTTTTCTTGAAATATTAATATACAACAAAAAAAATCTTTTTGGATTTTTCAAACAAAATAAATAGTTGTACAATTAAAGAATGATACATATAAAACTACTAGCAATAGGAAGCATATGATATGAACATAAAAAAAAACATCCGATTCTAGACATAAACTAACCCCTCAGTCAACTGTGCAAATCCCCAAAGACTTCCTAAGACTTTCAAATCTAAGGGCATCTAAAGGTTTCGTGAAAATGTCGGCTAACTGACAGTCGGTGGGAACGAAACTCAGGGATACGACGTTCTCCTCAACTAGCTGTCGTATAAAGTGCTCACGTATCCTGATGTGCTTGGTGCGCGAATGCTGGACTGGATTGCGAAATATGTGTATCGCGCTCGTGTTGTCACAGGAAATGGTCATGGTGTCCTGTGAAATCCCATAATCCTCCAGCATTTGCTTCATCCACAAGAGTTGCGTGCAAAAACTCCCGGAGGCTATGTACTCAGCCTCCGCAGTGGATAAAGAGATGAAATTTTTCTTCTTGCTCATCTAGGAGACAAGAGCAGAACCAAAATAGAAACACCCAGCAAAAGTACTCCTACAACGATCTACATCCCCGGCCCAATCGGCATCTGAATAGGCGGACAAATGGTCATCAGTTTCAACGGAATACCAAATACCGTATGAGAGAGTCCCACTTACGTATTTAATAATACGTTTTAGAGCAAGTAAGTGTGACTCTTTCGGGGACGCCTGATATCGCGCACAGACTCCAACACTAAAGGCTATATCGGGACGACTAGCAGTCAAGTAGAGAAGACTACCTATCATACTCCGATATAAGGTTTGCTCTACGTCCTTGCCTGAAGTGTCCTTACTAAGCTTGGTAATGGTACTCATAGGTGTACGTGCATGCTTAGCGAAGTCTAAACCAAATTTCTTCACTAGGTCTCTAGCATACTTGGATTGGGAGACGAACATCCCATCCTCTAGCTGACGAACCTGGAGACCAAGGAAGAATGTAAGCTCACCAACCATGCTCATCTCAAACTCACTTTTCATCTCCTCCTCAAAGTGGTGAGCATGTTGGGAGCATGTGGATCCAAAGACTATGTCGTCCACATAGACCTGGGTAACCAAAATAGCACCGTCATTTCTCCTGACGAACAACGTCATATCTACTCCCCCTCTCTTGAAGCCACGAGCTAAGATATAGGAAGTAAGCCTCTCGTACCAAGCACGGGGTGCTTGCTTCAAACCATACAAGGCTTTCCTCAGATAGTAGACGTGCTCCGAGTGCTGAGGGTCTTCAAATCTTTTTGGTTGTTCCACATAAACCTCCTCCTGTAAAATTCCATTCAGAAATGCACTCTTGACATCCATCTGATATAACTTGAAGTGCAGATGACATGCGATGGCGAGTAGTGGACGGACGGACTCAAGCCTCGCAACAGGAGCAAATGTCTCCCCAAAGTCTACACCCTCTATCTGTGTGTAGCCTTAAGCGACCAACCTAGCTTTGTTTCGGATTATGGTACCATTTTTATCCATTTTATTCTTGAATATCCATCTGGTACCTATCACATTTGTCTCACTAGGTCGGGGGACAAGTTCCCAAACATTATTCTTTTTAAACTGAAGCAACTCTTCCTGCATAGAAGATATCCAGTGTTCATCCTTAAGTGCTTCTTTATGATTCTTGGGCTCGACGTTGGACGTGTAGCAAAAGTGGCTAACGACGTTCTCTAGCTGAGCACGAGTCTTTCCCCCAAGAGTGGGATCACCAATAATGGCAGAAGGGTCATGAATCTTGCGAGCCCAAGTAGGTGTGTCCCCTAGCACAGGAGTAGGGTCCACAGAGTGTGAGAGAGGGACAAGTAAATCACTGTCAGAAAAGTCCTCATCCTCACACTGAAGGTTAGGATCAATAACCGTCGGAGGTTCGTCATCTTGCACGGTGACGTTTATTGATTCCATAACCTTAGAGCTCTTCAGGTTAAAAACCCGGTATGCTCTACTAGTCGATGAATATCCTATCAATATTACATCGTCGCTCCAAGAGTCAAACTTTCCTAATTGCTCTCTATCCCGTAGGATGTAGCATTTACTCCCAAAGACACGAAAATATGCAAGGTTGGGCTTCTTGCCAGTCCACAACTCATAAGGTGTCTGAAGTGTGTGTGGGCGCAGATAAACCCTATTCACCGTGTGGCATGTAGTAGACACTGCCTCTGCCCAAAATCTCTTAGAAACTTTACAACCTAGAAGCATAGATCTGTCCATTTCCTAGATCGTTCTATTCTTTCTCTCAACAATCCCATTTTGGTGAGGATTCTTCACAGCAGAAAACTCATGTTTGATCCCAAGGCTATCACAATACAAATTTACCTTTTTTTCCTTAAATTCAGTGCCGTTGTCACTACGTATTCTGTTAATAGTGACTCCGTGTTGATTTTGTAGGACACGGCACTTGGTCGTTAAAAACTCTACAGCATCGGATTTCTCTCTCAGAAAACCTACAATGAGTACCTGGAGAAATCGTCTACCATAACTAGTATATAACTCTTACCACCCAGACTCTCGGTACGAGTGGGACCCATAAGGTCCATGTGTATAAGCTCAAGAACACGAGCGGTGGTAATGGAATGCAACTTCCTATAGAGACTACGAATTTGTTTTCCCATCTGACAGGGTCCACAAACCGTCGAAGTTGGCCATCCAAGAGATGGTAATCCACGTACTAGGTCCTTTATAGCTAAGCGAGTGAGATCTCTAATATTTATGTGACCTAGACATTGGTGCCACAGATCCATAGGAGTGATCGTGGCACTATTGCAGACAAGTGAGGATGTGGGCTCAGTCCCATAGCAATTATCTTTTGTCCTCACCCCTTGCACTAATAGTTTACTGGCTTGATTATAGACCTTACAAGCGTCCCGGTCAAACTTTACTGCAAAGTCAGCGTCGCACAGCTGGCTAATGCTGAGAAGGTTTGCTTTCAAACCTTTGACGTACAAAACATTTTCTAGCTTAGGAAAACCAGGTAACTCGATAGTACCTCGTCCTATAATGCTAGACTTGCTCCCATCTCCAAAGGTGACTCTGCCATCCTAACAATCCTCAAGAGATGTAAAAAATGAGGCATCACCTGTCATATGTCTGGAGCACCCACTGTCAAAATACCACTGTGAGGTATTATGTGCTTTGAGAGCAACATGAACAACAAAGGCCTTTTTATCTTTCTTAGGTACCCAAGAAGTGGAGACCTTTTGTTTGCCTTTGCTGTTGTTAGTTTTAGCTGGAATGTGAGAAGCATTCACTGATGGCAAAGGCATACATCGGAATTCCTCCATCAAACTCTGAGATGTGGCAGCTAAAAGCTCAACTCGCTCTCTCAGACTGGTAAAATCATCAGTATGCTGATGTGGAGCTGTAGTACGTCGTGTCCGACCAATGCTATAGCAAAACTCCCTGAGGTGGCCTTTTCTTTTGCAATAGGTACAAAAGCACAGTCAAAGGCGGACCTTGGTTTGCTTTTCTTGGTCGAACTCTCCTTCGAGGTTTTTAACGATGACCATAAGGAGTAGTAGTAAACTCAAGAACTGGTCCAGGTGCAATTTGAGAGGTGGAGCCACCATCATAACCAATTCCCTGCCTATCATCAAAACCTAAAGCGGGGCCGAGGAGCATCTTTCCCATTTTCCCTGATATGTCCTCGATTTGTACTTTGACTTCCCGTGCTTTCTCAAGATCATGAGTCAGCTGGGCAACAAATGCTTCAAGTTTCTTTCGAGTCTCCACGGAGGAATGGATCTCACTCGTAAGGCTAGCCACTTGTTTAGTCAAGTCCCCTCTCTCTTTCTCAAAAACACTCTCTCTCTCTCTCTAAACAAACTCTCTTTCTCAACACAGGCAGATTCTCTCTCCCTAAGGGCGGTGAAGGTGGAGGACTCTCTCTCTCTCGCCTTTCTTAAATATTTCTCTAAGCCGGTGATCTTAAGAACTAGCGCTTTATTACGTTTTTTAGTTTTAAATGACTCATAATATAACTCAGCATAGGCGCGTTGAATATCACTCTCGCTCTCACTTGAGTCATCCTCCCCCTCACTCACATCGTTCTCACTATCGAGGTGTCCCTGTGAAGCATCATCCTCATCGTCGTGAAGAGAACTAGGAGTGCTCACTTGACTGGCCATGAATGCGGTGAAGTTACACTCATGTGGTGACTCATCTCCTGAATCCACCGTCTCGACCTCACTGTCGTCGCTAAGAGTAGCATTAAGGACAGCTTTCCCTTTCTCTCTATTCAGACGAGTGGCACACTCAAAGGCTCTATGACCCCTACCATCGCACTCAAAGCATCTCTCATTTTCTTTCTTAGGAGGATTTTTGGAATCTTTTTCATTTTTCTTTTCAAACTTATTTTTCTCAAATTTCTTTTTATCTTTAAAATTGCCAGTTTTCTTTAATTTAAGAATCCTCTTGAAATTTTTTGCAAAAAGAGCCAAATCATCTAAGTCAAAATCACACTCAGAATCTGTCGTGTCAGTCTCTCTCTTTCTATATGACTCTTCCCTCTTTCTAGCCGACCCCTCACTCTTTTTCTCTTTGGCATTAAGTGCAATTCCCTTATCTTTAGACCTAGCAGTTTTAGGGAACATATCAACTTCATAAGTTTGCAAATCTCCTACAAGTTCTTCCAATTCTAGCGTATTTAAATTGCCCATAGAATTTAGCACAGTGACTTTAGGGATAAAACGCTTAGGCAAAGAACGAAGAATCTTTTTAACAACCCTAGCATTAGGAATATGTTCACCAAGATTAAAGCTAGTATTAACAATGTCAGAAAGTCTAGCATAGAAATCATCAAAACATTCAGTCTCATGCATGGTGATGGTTTCAAATTGAGTTGTCAAATTTTGCAATTTAGACTCTTTCACAGCATTTGTTCCTTCATGGGTGAGTTGTAAAACATCACATGCCTCCTTTGACGTGGTGCACGTCATGATACGTCGGAACTCATCGGGATTGATGGAACTGGAAATAGCACTCAAACCTTTAAAGTTAAAAGAAGACCATCTAAATTCATCTTCAGTCCAAGAGGTGACAGGTTTTAAATTAGTCACGTTTTCCACAGTGACGGAGGGAGGTGTCCACCCTCTTTCAACTAAAATCCAAACCCTTTCATCTATGGCTTTTAAAGCCGACCTCATGCGTGCTTTCCAATAAGCATAATTTGTCCCGTCAAAAATAGGTAATTTATTATATGATTTATCCATTTGAACAAGTACTTTTCAAAAATCAATTTTTTTTTTTTTTTTGAAAATTGATATCTTAGAAAAGATTTTGCGGAAAATAGGAATACGCGATAGATTAGCGTAACCTGCTCTGATACCAATTTGAGAAGAGTATGCGCTTGCGTTCATATGAGGAAATTATATATTAAACACCTTTTAACCCAAACAAACTCTAAACAAGCAACTAGGTGTGATTGAATTAAGAAGTAGATCATGAAGATTAATCAAACACACACAATTGAGAAAAAATCCCCCAAAGGAGCAAAACCATTTATTTTCATTATAATATTGTAACTGTACAATTTTGGATTACAATGAAAATACAAGTGACTAAGAATTACCCTCAGGTATCGGATCCCTTTCCAGGAGGGCTGCAATGAAGAAGAAGAACGGTCTTCTCCACAAGGGTTGAACAGCAACTGGTTGTGTTCTTGGGTTACCAAAAGTGATTCACAAATGTATGAGCAGTTGTGTGAATCAAACCATGAGTTTTGAAACTCATAAAAGTGAAGACTTTTTGGTTTTTGAACTCTAAAAATCGTGTGTATAAGTCTTAGTATAAAAGAAGTCCTGGGCCTTAAAAATCTGAACACGATCTGTTTGTGTTTATCCCAGGCGGACCGGTCCGGGTCTGAGGCTGATCGATCCGGGTAGACGGACCGGTTCTTTTTATTTTTTGCTTCTTCAGTTCGCTTGCGGTCCGGGGTGTACTGGCTTTTCAGCAGGCGGACCGGTCCGGTAAAGGGGCGAACCGGTCCATGGTCGGATCGGTTCGTTTTCTCTGGGCGGACCGGTCCGGCCTGTCAGACTTTGATTCCTCTTCTTCTTTTGATATTCGGATCTGTTGATGACTGTATGAATCTTGAATTTCTTCAACGGTGTAACGGCGTGCGACATAACAAATTGATAATGGACAAAAATGTCCTTACAATATATATATATATATATATATATATATTATATGAGAGGGGGGTGTTTTATTGTTCCAAAAAATCTACGGTTGAGAACGAATTTTTTTGGGCGATTTAATGGTGTGGGATTGTGCCACGTAGGATTATACCCATTATGAGGTGGCATTTGGCAAAAAAATAAGCCTTATACGCAACCTCCCCCGTTCTCACTTTCGTCCAAAAATTCAATGCCCCCGTCTTCCTTCTCTCTACCCACGTTTTCTTCCCCACATCTCCAAACCCTACGCCCTCTCCCCTCCTACGCCCTCTTCCCTCACCGCCGTTGCTCTCCTCACTGCCCCCTCTCTCCTCCTCCCTCTTTCCCCGCTCCCTCCACTCCCCTCGCTACTCTCCCCTACCGCCCCCTTACATCCCCCTCCTCGGCTACCCTCCACTCCCCCACTGCGCCACTATTTTACCCAGATCTGCCAGATCCGGCCAGTCACCCCCCTTCCCCCGCTACCCTCCCTCCCTTACCCCGCTTCCTCCACTACCCCGCCACTCTCCCCCGCTACCCTCCACTCCCCTGCTGTCTCCCCTGTTGCCCCCTTTTTTGCACAGACAATCGCACACACACACAATCGCATGGGTGGGTGCGATTTCAACAATCTGATGGGTTCGATTTCTTCAACAATCTGATGGGTTCGATTTTTAGGGTTTTCTTCGATTTTGTTCCGGTATGGTTGGTTCGATTTTTAAGGTTTTCAACAATCTGACCGCACACACAAAATTTGATTTCTTTTTTGACTAATATCTGTGTATGTTATCTTATGGGCTCTAATTGTTTTTTTATTTTATTTTTACAGATCAAGACGGGCTAATATAATTTATTATACTTTCAAAACCTTAAGCAGGTACACTCGGATTTCACAAATGTTGGTATGATTTTTTGTGTTCTTCTGAATAACTGATTATACTTTCAAAAGCGTAAGCAGGTACACTCTTTTCATTTTTATTATGGTTCGATTTATAGATTTTAGATTTGAGGGGTGTAAAAGTATAAATGTCATTTTTATCATGAAAATGATATTCGAGATTATGTTTGATTCAAATTTAATGTCTGAGGCGCCTTATTTTGTATTAATAGTACCATGTTATTTGTATTACATGTAAGGTTTGTGATTTCATTTTAGGTGTTCCGTTAAGTTACACAATAGTACATATAATGCATTAATTTCTCTCTTGATTTAGTTCATTTGCATACTAATTTTTGGCCTCATCTAAATACAGTTTCTAATACTATTTTTATTTTTTAAATTGTGGTTAATAATTTGGGTGGGATTCCTATTTTGCAGGTGTAAATCAAGCTCCTAGCTAATACAATCAAAATTAGTTTTTAATCCTACGATCTACAACTGATGGTCACAATGACATTGTGTTATGGCTATCGTTAGCCCCGTTATTGGTAACTGTTCACAATTCTGCCTTAATTTGTTATGTGGATTACAATTTTGTGGATTATAATCTCCCAATAAATATTGGTTCTCGAGTTATTTTTTTGTTCTTGCTCTTGAGTTCCAGTTGTCAAGTTACGTCATATAATTAATTTATTCTGCTCTTTTTTACAGAGTGATTCAACGTACCCTTGGGTTGATGTCACCGTGGCTACTGATGATTATTCGAAGTTTAAGATATGATCAATTCTTGAGAGGTATTGGATGCATAATAACAGTCCTAAATTTGTGTATTTGTGTATTGGTTTCAATTTTACCATATTAATAATCCTAAATCACGAAATGGTTCGATTTTACCATATTAACAGTCCTAAATCACGAAATGGTGTATTTGTGTGTGGGTTTTGTTGTTAGATTTTTTGAAAATTCATCAATTGGTTTATTTGCACCCCCCCCCCCCCCCCCCCCCCCCCAAACCGCCCAAAAGTTGCAATTTTTTTATTTTTTACAAATTATTTCCCATATTTACGCGCCATCACTGATTCATCAATTGAGTTATCTTTTGTTACTATTAATACACATAAAATGTTTTGTAATGAATTGGGGGGGGGGGGGGGTAGATCGCACACTTCACAAGCATTAAAGTGTTTTTTTGCTATATTTATTAGTTAATTTGATTATCTGTGAAGAAAAAATGTGTGTTCACATTTATTATTTCTTTCAAATGAAACTTATTAATTCTAATTACTTAATTATGTTTCCAGGTATACAGTTCATAGTTTTAACCATTAATCAATTATTTTTACCCATTTCACAGGTTCACGAACCAAGTCATACAATAGAGTATAACTCACAATCACTACTGGGCATACAAATTTCTATCCGGGAGCTACGGAGGTATCCATCTATTTTTTTTGTAAATTTTAACATTAATAATATGAATATTAACCATGACTTAAACTGTCCCGTTTTTTTTAACGTTTCTTAGTTTAATTTTGGTCAAACTCCACCACCATTCCAATTTCTACTATGTGTTTTTTACATAATTCCCCCTCCCCCCAACTTTTATGTTATTCCCCATTTTTTGAAAATTTGAGATACATTTCTAATGTAAGGTATTACTTAACTCTTAATGTAAGGGATAAGTTACAAATCATCTTTGTATTTTATTTTCAATCTCACATTCAATATTTCACTAGAGACATGGTGCATTTGCAATATAATTAATAATTACCTTTGTTTATATAATATTTGACTAGCTCTTTCAATTTACTAACTATATTTTCTTTTTTTGTATCAGGTCGCATTTGGAAAAGAACGAACAATAATGATAGTGGAACATAATTATTTGGGCTTCCATTGATATATATTTATTTTTTTAAGATGTTTGTTTCATTGAAGCTTTTGTTAGGCGAATTTGTTTTTTTTTATATTGTTGGATTTGTCGTTATCCCTTGACAATGGTGGATAGTCCAATAAACAAAGGAGACTTTGCCCAGTTTTTTTAAAACTTTGACACTTTATTTTTTTTAAACAAAGAAATGTTCTCCCTAAATAGTATTTGTTTTCTTTTCTTTTCATTTTGTCATCATATTTTTTTTCATTTTGCAATTACGTACCTTGAACATTTTCATCGTTTTTCAATTACGTACTTTCAAAATTTTCGTTGTTTCGCGATTATGTACTTTCGAAATTTTTGCCGTGCCTTCAGGCACGAACATTTCGCTAGTATATATAATAAAATAGGAGGGACTTTTGCCACCTCATATAGCCACGTCATACAATTTTGTACACAAAACCTATAAGGAGGGTTTTGCCACATCATACAGCCACGGGATGCGTTTAATTATTCCCACCATGTCTGACACACGCTATGTGTGGGGGTGGCTCAAGAAGATATCAGACTCTACTAATTTGTCCCATCCATATCAGACGTAATGTTGAACTCTCTCGCTATGACTCCCTCTCTCTCTCATATGGGTCTCCATCTTCTACATTCCCTCACACACCAACAGTTTCTATGTATCCATCTTCTACATCTCCATCTTCTACATTCCCTCTCTCTCTCATCGGGGTCTCTTGGCAAGGAAGCATAACAGTTTCTATGTATCCGTAAACCTCTCTCTCCATGTATTTAGATCTGAGCGCAACCATTATTAATTTGGGGGTTTAGGGCTGAGATGATAGGGAGAATAGAAGAGAAAAAGTGTACCCATCTTCTTCGCCATCGTGGATCTTACTGCCATGAAGCTCGCTGGATAAAAAGTGAACCCATCCCTTCTATTTTTTAACAGGTTCTTTTATCCCCTATATCTTGCTCTCTGTTTGTCTTTTTTTGACGTTTTGTAATCGGGTCTTAGATCCAACATTTTCCTGTTCTTTCTTAGGCCAAGAACCCCAAGGCACAAATCTTCACCTGTGGTCATGGAGCCCCAAGGCACAACTAATTGCTAGATTTGGTTCGATTTTGGATCTTGCTTTTTGTTTGTTCGCATTTTTTCATTTTTTTAACTATTGTCGGTTTATTTGTAACAAGGGTTTAATGTTTGAGTCTTTGATCTATTGAGAGATCCATGCCAGATCTAGCCAGACCGGAGCCCCTACAGTTGGCTTAGTATGCTTTAACTCCCGTAAGTTCCATTGTGTGTAAGAGGTTGCCTTAATGGCCAAACTTTTTTTTTGTTGTTTTTATTTTTTAGTTTTAATATTCAGCTATTTCATGTGGTTGTTTGTTTCCATATCAATGAGAGTATAGACAATAATACGTGTCTATACTTCATGCCTGATTCTCCACAACTTGATAGTAATTAGTGCGTTTAGTTTTTTCAGATAACATGGTTTAATATCGGCCTTTTCTACTGCTTTGTTAACAATTAAAGTTTTGATTTTGTAGACGTTTAAATATTTTGATTTCTACTGCTTGGTAAGGTCTGATTTTGTAGATGTTAAAAGGTTTTCTTCAACTTTTTCTCAGCTTTGGTTGGTTACATATCTATGTGGAGCATTTATGGCTATTTTTTGCTTTTAGGGTTCTTCAGGCTTTGCTGTGGGGATAAGATACAGGGGAGTCTTCTTTGATTGATACAGGGGAGTCTTCGTTGGTTGGTTATATATTTAATGTTTGATACAGGGGATTCTTCTTTGCTTTTGGGGTTCTTCATATTATTTTTTTATTTTTTCAGAACTATCCGATTTGTTACTCTTTGAAAGAGAGGACTTTGCTTTCTGACGTCGGCATCCCATTTGTAGGAGATCTCATCCGATTTGTTTAGGTATTTAGGATCCCATCCAAATATTCAGTTTTGATACCTTTAACGCTGCCCTATTTATGGGCTTTAGGTATTTCCAGGATGCCTTTGGGGGCTTGATGTTTCCAGGAGTTGTTCTAATGAAGGTTGCTCCTATAGTAGTATCCAGTTATGCATTATAGTTTTGTAGGTACTCACCATTTCAAGAAGTAGCATGGCTGAAGTTTAAAAAGAAACTGAGAGCTGCAAATCTTAGTCAATACAGAATGTCTAAGAAGGTATAATGTACAAGGTATATTGTAAGAAGGTAGTATGGCAGTTGTTTCAGTGTACACAAACTAAAGTTAAAATGGGAACTTTTAAGGTGGAATGATTGTAACAATTTAACAAATAACATAGTGACAATTAAATTTTCACTAACTGATCACATTTTGTGCATTCTCTCGGATGTGTATGCGATAGTGTTCTTTATAAAATTATTTTACGGTATTAGGGGAGCAAAGATTTCGGAACCCCTTATTACAATCGAAGTTTTTGGAGGGATTAATATCTTATACAAGTAATGAAGTTCTTAAAAAGGGCTCATATTTTGGGATTTTTCATTTTTAAAACTTCAAAATCTTGCGCGGACAACCTTTACTCAGTGAAGGTTAGCTTCAGCCTTCATATCTATCTATTCAAGTGTTAAAATAATAAGATGTAATTGCAGTGGTTCTTTCAATTTTTAATACCCTAAAAAATATGGTGCGACTATTAACATCCATTTTAGTTATTCAGCACTTTTAAGATTATTTTTACTTTTGTGTGACGCATTGTTACATGTTTAGTAACATTTCAATTTTTTTCTTCAATGCAACAACAAATAGAAAATATACAAAAATCGAGACGATAAAAATAATTATTAGCATGGACTATTAAATCTTAATGATATATCGCTAATATAAATGCATCGGGATAAATTTATGAGCGTGCCATTGGCGCGGGCAGAAATTTGTCACGGGAATAAATTTGACGTCGTGCACAAAATATCACGGGAGCAAATTTATTACCGTGCCATCGGCATGGTTATAACCTAGCATTGGATCAATATGCTAATCGTGCTATTAACATGGGTTGCACTTAGCCATGACGAGTGAGTGTATCATGAGATGACCAACAATATTTATATTTGCATTGTTTGCGACACAGGAACAAATTTATCACGGGAATAAATTTATCGTCATGCCATTGGCACGGGTACAAAATATCGCGGGAATAAATTTTATCATCGTGCTATCGGTACGGGTACAAAATATTACGGGAATATATTTATCATCGTGCCATCGGCACGGGTACACTCTAGTATATATATATACTAGCGGATGCCTGTGCCCGAGGGCACGGTAATAAATATGCCCCCGTGATAAAATCCAGCCCATATTAACTCGCCATTTTTTTAAAAAAAATAAAACTTTTAAAAAAATATTTTTTTTTAAATATTTTAAAAAAGTATTTTTTTAAAAAATATTTTAATAAAAAAAATAATAAAATAATAATGTATGTATGTATGCATACAAGCATGCAACACATAAAATGTCATGCATGTTTATCATGCATGAGTTACTATTCATAACACCATTGTCCCGCATATGTATACTAGCGGATGTTCGTGCGGATGGCACGGTGATTAATTTCCTCCCGTGATAAAATTCAACCCATAGTAAAAAAAATTATTCAAAAAAAATAATTATAAAATATTTTTCAAAAATATATATTTAATAAAAAATATTAAAAACATTTTTCAAAAAAATATATTTAAAAAAAACATTAAGCATGACATTTCATGCATGGGCATGAAATGAGAATATGTCATGCATACAAAAATGTAGATGTTTTTGCTAAAATTATGCTCCTTTATTTTATATATATATATATATATATATATATATATATATATATATATATATATATATATATATATATATATATATATATATATGTGTGTGTGTGTGTGTGTGTGTGTGTGTGTGTGTGTGTGTGTCATTTGATTTCCCTTGTATATATAATGTATGTTGTGGAGTTGTAGATTGTATATACACTCCTTGAGTTTTGCAAATTTGTTTGGGGCTGACATATCCGGTGAATTTTATACTCTGCATTACCCAACCACTAATAAAATTAAGAGCTAATTTCATATACACGTACATAACATGTCACTCAACATATGCAAGTGGATTGACGACAACTAATTAATAACTATAAAATGTTGTTACAATATGGTTGTTTGTAAAATTGTAATTATCTTGAAGATGACGATCTCGAATATACTAGATTACTGGGATCTCAAATGGTTACTATTTGAATTTTGGTTTTTTTAGTTAACTAAAGTCGTGGATATCAAAACTTCGGTAGCACGCTGTCTAAACTTTAACCAGCCAGGATGTCAAAATAAGAATGATGAAGCTTGGATTCCGAAAATTGCCATAGAATTTGAATCTGAACAACAAGCATATGATTTCTGTAACACCTACAGTGGAAAGGTGGGGTTTAGTATTCGAAGGCACTGGAAGAATGAAAAGCATGGTATTATGAGATAGAATGTTTTCACGTTCTGCCCAAGAGGAGACTTCATTCATTGAAAGAGTAAAAATTGTAGCTTACAAGTTGCAATACAAAGTAAAAACTGACAGCTACTTTGGAGTTCCACATGTCAAACACGCGACACAAGCGTGAATTTAGCCTCCTGATGGCATGCTACATACTCTTCTAAGAGTACCTAATATGGAGTATTTGTTTCCATAGTTCTAGAATAGCAAAATACCGGTGTGATTAATAATTACAAAGATGAAAGTCAAAAACTTATTTAACTAATGTCAAATTTAAGACATTATTTTTAAACTGTAATGAATCCCATACATGGATATTCTATCTCTCTTAATTCAAAACTCAACTATGAAATTTCTATCCATGACAAACAAATTTATGTAGTGGCATGCACGACTTTGATAGTTGACATGAATTGGAAACTTTTCTAGAAAAATTTCATTCAAAAATTGTCTACAAGCAAACTCAGACCAGTAGGAGACTGCCAAAAGGAAATAATTATTTGACAAATCACAATGGACAAATTACGAGGAAACTTCACTGTAGATTTTCAAAGCCAACAATTGTTTGGGATGTAACTAAGATTTATTTTGGGATGTAATTGCTTTTTTGTGCCAAAAACTTTGTTGGTTTTCTATTGTTGCCAAGAGGCTTTATTGAAATGAAACTGTCATTTGTGTTTTTTTTTTCAAGAAATTATGTTTTCAATGAGGTGTGGTGTTCTGCTATTGCAAAGAGATGTGGTGTTCTAATTTGTATTCAGCTGTGTTTTTTTTTTTAATCGTCCCAAATGGGATTTCATTAATGTAACGTAGGATAACAAACAAGAAGAACAACATAACTCAAACAGGCTCGAGTTAAGTAGAAAGGAGAGAAGGGAAAATAACGTAGAACAAACAGGAAAATTAGGACAGCCTAAAAAAAGACTTATACTACAACCGACAAATTTTGGGGTCTGCACACGACATATCCTAACAACAAAACCAAGAAACTGGTACCGAAGGCACCAGAGGGCGAGCCGCTCCGAACAAAGTTTGTACACAAGGCAAACAGACGGTGGAATAATGTCAGACAAACACGTCAAAAACACCAACGCCAAAGAGGGAGGCTCAAACTCTAAGGGACCTAAAAATAGACGAACCTTAGTTAAGATGGGAGAAATCCAAAAAGTCACGGAGACCTTCTGAGTCTCAACCCGAGAGGAACAACCGCTGGGACAGTTGAACCAAAACCCCCAAAACCTGACAGTTATACCAAAGGTGAATAAAACGCTCACAAAGAAGACGAAAGAAGAATCTCCAAACGGAACTTGCAATACACCAATAAATAACAAAAAACAAAAACATAACCAAACAACATATCTTCAAACTCACAAGTTCGAGATACCACCAAAAGGAGAGTTCTTGTTGCAACCAATCCGATATGTTCTTTGAGTGGATCTTTCACAACCAATGACATCTCGACGACTGACCAAACCGGGGGAGCCCACGAGACAGGTTTTGATTTTTTGGAACACTGTTTATCCTCCTTCTGGATTTGAGGGACTCTTGCGGGCCTCCTCCACTCTCGCCGGAAGTGAGAGGGGGGAGGGGTGGCTGGATCAAGAGGAGAGGGGTTGGGGGTTTAGGGCCGGCTGTTATGGCCTTTTTTCTAGAGAGAGGTGAGATCTGGAAAGATATTTTTATGTCTTACCTAAGTTCCAATGTGTGACTTGAGATAGCTGTGTTGTTTTGACACTGTCAAATTTCAGCTTTGCATTTCATAAATACACATCAACACAAAATGGTAATCAACAATCCATAATATGCATAAACACAAAATGGCAGTCAACCTTGGATTTCATTAACTAACAAGATAATTGACAAAGTTACAACCAATTCAAAAGTTACAGCAAATGCAAATTTGTTCTACAACTTTGTACTACATTTAACATTGTTCAATTTCTAAAATACAAAGCTACAACCAATGCAACGGTTAAAGCCCATAGGCTCTTCCACAATTCAATCTCATTCTTCATATCAATCATCAAACCAAGCAAGTTTGAGGGGGGATTTGTTGTTGCCGAATCTGCCAATTTATCCTTTTCAATAGGATTACGCCAGCCCAAGAACCCATTGCAGCTTCGATTCGGACACGAATAAAATAGCCGTCCTCAATTCCCATTTTGAATAGATACCTCAACGCATTGTCATTGTTATCCATGCTTGCAGCAGACATTTGTCAATCCTACAAACAAAATCAATTATATCAATAATTAAGAAAAAAATTGAATTTGGACATACTAAATCACAACATTTGGACATATCAAGTAAAAAATTGAATTTGGACATACTAAGAAAAAATTGAGTATGTACAAAATTTTCAGGTAGATTTACAGAAAATCATCATCTTGGGCTTCCTTATTTGCTTTGTTGGTAGCAAAAACTTATAAGAAAAGAAAAAAAATATTCACTGAGATGAGAAATCAAAAGAAAAAGGAGGCCTATACAGTTGTTGAGGAAACATGTGAAACTGAAAAGAAAGAAGGAGAAATAGCGTGAAGGAAAGAAAAATAAAGAGAGAGAGGGTATTATCGTTCGGTGGAGAAAAGACATGTTGCCGGAGGGGGGAAAGTTGGGATTTGGTCTGCAGTAAAAAAAGCTCTAGATTTGTGGTTGGAAATACCTGCTTGGTTTGATGAGGAGTTGGGCCCGTTTAAATTTGGAAAAGATTTGAGTGGGTCTAAATCTTTTATCCCATAGCTTGGTTGCCATGGTTACACTAGTAAATTGTGAAGACTTGTATTCTTTCAATTGATTCCAATCATGTAATCAACAGTTCATTGTAGTTTTATTCACTTCTAGATATAGTGACTCATAATCTGCAAATTATGTCACACAACTATTATGTCTCTTGACTTTCAATTTTTTGCTGAGATACTCGACTTTAAACTTTAACTCCTTTTAATTCTATTATTTAAACGAATCGGTGATTACAAAATTTGTGTAACCGGCTATGAAAGATATGTAGCTTACAAAATTTGTGTAACCGGCTATGAAAGAACTATACGAAATAAATCCTTTATCGAAAGAACTGTGTGAAACAAATACCACCATCCCTTCTCTTATCGCTTTTTTTTTCTTCTTCTTACCTGCCATTACTATTCCAGCAAACTAGCACTATTCTTTTGACGTACAAGTAGATTAATTACCATGAGTTTTGACATATAAGTAGATTACTTACACAAACTTGACAGGTGTCATGCTCATCCCAAACATTACGGGCCAATATGTTATTTTTTCCTTTTATCCTCCCTTACCGCGGGACATTCATCCTGCGCACACACACACACAAATCATCATCTCCATTTTCTTACTATGTTTCATTAATTGATTTCTTGGCCACCTAATAAAGAAAAGTAGGGAAAAAACAAGAATTTGATAGGTTTCTTGTACCACTTAGGAAGGGTGCAAAGATTTAGGACACCTGGTTTTAAAACTTCCAAATCGTCAGTAGTAAAGCCATCAGCCACAATACCCCATTATCTCTTCACTCCACTTGAACCTTGCTACCACATGAAATCAATGCCAGTCAAAACAAATGTTATAAAAAAATTGTTGATGACATGGATTCCAAACCACATGAGTTTCAACTATACATTGATAGTTTATATTATTCAATTCGACTGAATCCAAACTAAAGTAGTCTCAATTCGACTTCATAACCTGATTAGCAGGTAGGGGCCCCGATCACAAAGAAAACTATATTCTTCAATCACAAGCATAGCCTCATTAATAGCCTTTGATAGCCCTTATCGTCTAATCAGATAACACATGTTTAATGTCCACAAGAACATATCATCTATCCCACAAAATAACCTTCAATATTTGAAATAAACCCTATTAGCTTACAAAGTTTAACAACCATTTATAAAAACTAGATGTGCCCATTAGCTTACAAAGTTTAACAACCATTTATAAAAACTAGATGTGCCCACGTGCTTTGCACGTGTGGGCAAATCCAAATATTCAATTGGATTAGCTGAATAAATGAATAAGAAGCTGTGAATTTAAAAATTATTCATATAAAGCATAAAAACTATAACAAATTATGTACAAGTAATGAAGTAAATGAAATCAATGTGTAAAACAATGAAGCGATAATCACATAATAAGATATGAAATCTCATGAAATAGTAAAAATCAATGTCAATGAATCCGAGTTATTTAAAATGTAAAATGCAAAGTAAGAGACAAATTGTTTATGGAAGAACTAAGATAATAACAAAATGTAATGATAAAATATTAAAATATAATCGTCAAATATCAGGGGTGGCAATTCGGGTTAGTCGTGTCATTTTCGGGTAGCATTGATTTTTATTTTAGTATATGTTTTGGGCACTCCTAAATCTATACAAGCTAATCGGGTCATGTTCGGGTCATTTCGGGTTATTATCGTAAACGGGTTATCGGATCAAAAATTGCCAGCTCTATCAAATATGTTGCTTTTGACATTTGTTAGAATTCGATGTGTCTTATTCATCTTCAATTTTATGAGCGACAAAATGTGCAGGCTTTCGATTAGAATCTCTAAGCAATTTTCCTTTAATGTAGAATCTGTTAATTTTGCCAATGCACGTATATAACTTTCAAATATAGTCCGAGTGCACAATCCCCTGTGGAATAAATTAACATAAAAAAATAAGTATATGAAATTAGTATAGAACGTTTGAAATGTATGCATGAATTTTAAGTTTTAATAAGAATGATATTACCTTTTCTTTAGAAACGATGAAAGTTTGAATGTTGCAGGCAATGAAAGACTATGTTTCCTTGAACAGTGTGACTGTTGCTCTTTCGTTGTCATCTTGAACCATTAATTGAAGTAAGTACCTTGTGTTTGGTTGAACAATGAGTCAATATCCAATAATGGTAATATAGCGTGCCCAAATTGTGAACAACAAAAATTGAGCTTATAGATATTTGTTAAAAACGTAAGACAAACTTACCTGAAAAGTTGGAACAGTGAGGTTGTAAACATATGTCAAGGTCTAATCCTAAGATTAAAAAATATATTTTTTAAGATTTCATATTTTTTTTTAAAACAGTAAATTTTAAAACATATTATTTTATAAAACTATATATATATATATATATATATATATATATATATATATATAAAGAAAAAGACACTTTTTTTTAATAAAAATTGTAATTTTTTTAATAAAAAAACTCTTGTGTATAAAAGCTATATTACTAAAAAACTTAATTTTTAAAACAAACTGTATTGTTAAAATTTGTATTCATAAAAAATACAATTTAAAAATGCATTTATAAAAATACAGTTTTTTATAAATAAATAAAATACTATCTTTTTTATAAAAACAAATTTTTTTATTGTTTTTTATATAAAAAAGTAACGTTTTTTAAAAATAAAATTTTAATAAAAAAATACAATTTTTTTCTATATATTTTTGTTTTTTTCTTTACATATTTTTAAGAATGCAATTTTTTCTTATAAGAAATGAAGTTTTAATTAAAAAATAAGGTTTTTTATAAACAATATAATTTTCATAAAAAAAGTATACCATTAAAGAGGAAATCATCTCTTTTTATGTAAAAAAAAAGATAAATTAATGTGTTCAAATTTGGGGGCTTTAAACAGGTTATTATGTAACATGAAACATATTAATCTCTAAAATAAAATAAACAACGTGATAAACAGATCTACACAAAATGATCACAAATTTAAATGTAAATTCGAACCTCATATTTGAGTTACCTTCCACAATGGCATATATGTTTGGGATGGTTTAGTGTTGCTAAGATTATTTTTACTCCACCTGCTTTTTTTGTGATTAGTTAGAGGATGGTTTAGAGAGAAAGATGAGATATTTTGAGAAGTGGGTTTCACTTGGGAAGTCTTCATAGCAAAACTTGGGCTTTTTCGTGTATTGGGTTGGAAGTTGTTAGGGGTGGCAATTTGGGCACGAACACGACAACACGACACGATCCAACACGAAATTGACACGAAATTAAAACAGCTTGTCGTGCTCGGGTCGTGTTCGGGCCAGACTTTTTTGGCCCACTATCGAGTCGTGTCGTGTTCGTGCCAGGAAATTGACCCGATATTGGCCCGAAATTGGCCCGTTAGAGCCCAATTGCAACACGATAAGAAAATAACCCAATTATGTCCCAATTACAACCCAATTGTGTCCCAATTGTGTCCCAATTAGCCCAAATAAGAAACTCCATCTCGTGAAAAAAGAAAACACATCTTCAATTAGCCCAACGGGTTATCGTGTCCAGTCGTGTCAATCGTGCCAATTTGGCACAATTTTTTTTTTCGTGTCGGGTCGTGCTACTAATGGGTCGTGTTCGTGCTAGCAAAAAAAACACGCTAGCGTGTCGTGTCGTGTTCGTGCCAGATAAAATTGTGTCGGGTCGTGTCGGGCCAGACCCAAACACGACCCATTGGCCCGAATTGCCACCCCTAGAAGTTGTGCATAGGAGATCGTGGTTAGTGTAGAAATTAAAGTGCAGTGTATGTGAGTGAGATTAAAATACAATGTATAATATATTCTTGAATGAAAGAGACAGATAGAAGGGTATTGATGGGTTTTTTAAATTGTATGAGGGTAAAATAGTCTTTATATCATCAAAGAGAAACTCTCCTCTTTTAAAGTAGTAGAGATAGAGTATTGTTTATGATTTACCTTTGATGAGGCGGATTAACTCAGTTTTTCCACATTTACCACCCGGATATCACCCTACACCTTGGTGGTTTTGTAAGTACTCTATCATTCTAGTGAATATATATATTCCTAGAGTGAAAAAAATGAGCAAATTATGCAACAGTTTTTGCAATCTACCCTAAAAAATATCTATCATTTTAAATTCACATTTTCTGTACTGTGGCCTGCCACCATTAATGTAAAGAGGAGCACAGATAGACCAAAACACATATGTGAAAAAGAAGAACCGGCTTGAGGGATATATGATGTAAAGTGGGCATAACAGTATGACAATTACTATCTGCAAAGAATAGAAAAGTATTATAGTCTAATGTAAAAGTTCAATAGTAAAAATAAGATGTCTGAGTTAGTATACAGCAAATGTTCTAAAAGTCCCACCTATTCTCTAGATAACCACGTCTAGCTTAGGCCCAAATATACGTATCTGATTACTGTTTTGTATTTATGGTTATTGTTGCATTGACTGGGTCACTTAAACTTCAAAATGTTAAGTTTGTGATGGTATTTGATATTATATGTAATAAGAAATATAAAAAAACACGTGCGCTAGGCGAACTCTTGTCTTCAAACTAGCACCATTTAGAACATTGGTTTCGAGTTTATTTAACTTACACTAATAATCCTAGAGGGAGAACTTTGGTGAGTGCTTTGAAGTCACCTAGCTAATTCTAACATAGAGAAATTGAAACCAGGAAGAGAACCTCTCAATAGCCTAACTCAGTACCTTCCTCGAAAACAAATATGAACGTATAATTAACTCGGTACCGTCTCCAGAAGTACAACATATTTGCAGCGTACATAAGCATGTGTGGATTAATAAATCGGAACCAACTGAAGACCAAATTTACTATGAAATATAAATATAATGATTTGTGCTCTTGAGAATATAGAAAGGAATATAAAGCAGGGGTTTTACCAAATGACTCAGCATTACCCAACCCATCCTGATACACCCAGTTAGTTAATATAGTCCACTGATTAGATGGAAGGAAATAAAGAGAAATGAAGGAACAATGGAAAAGGGAGGTCCTTAGATCTTGTTTCAGAGTTATATTTTAGTTGTAATTACTAACTCCTATTAATTTCTAATTATGTACAACTGTCAAAATTAACTTGTTTTGTCTTCCCATTTATACCCTCCCCTCTTTCAATCTCTAAACTAATCTTCTCCATTTCTTCAAAAGTAGGAGAATCATCAACTCCGACTTCAAATCTCCATTTCAGATGTCAATAACTCTGATATTTAATAGAGGCAATATCGCTGATCCTAACAAACCGACTAACAAAGAAAACCAATTTATGTTCCATTTTATTTGAAATCTAGATGAAGATGATAAACAATCAAGTAGAAGAAAAAATCAGATTGGAAATGAATCTTCAACGGCAATATCAATCTACATGAACAGAAACTTGATGTATCTTTGCTTTTAATATAAGATGTGAAGGGTGAAAAAACATAAATTGGCGATGATTTTTACTAAACCCATATTTATTCTCTTAGAAACACAACCAGAGCCAGAGGCATATAACCTCTATCTCATCTCAAAACAATAAGTAGTATATATAAATTCATCCGTGCAATGCATTTGGGAGTCTATTTGATGCATTGGTTGGAAATAGTCTTTAGAGTTTAAATGACTATGCGAGTCTATCATTCCTTTTGTGAATCTGTAAGATAAATGCCTCTAAATGTTATAAGTGTTTACTGTACACAACTAAAAATGCCATGATCTAAAAAAACCATGAAAATCCTAAAAAAGACATAAATTATTTTTTGATATCTACGTAAACAAAATTAATATTACTCTAACATGTTAAAATGTATCTAACATATCTCTAAATGGTATTCTTTTCCCAAGAAAATTCAGTCAGGAACGATTGAGGCCTAAAATTAAAGGACAAGAAGATAGGAGTGGAGGCAAAAAAATTTGTAAGAATGGGACTCAAAGCTAACTCTCCCAGCATTATATCTATATCTGAAGGTTTCAATTTTTATAGATAAAACTTATGGTTTTGACCTGGGAGAAACTTATTATCTACACAATGTAGAAAGGACCAGATTATTGGGCAGGAAAGCCATGTATGTGAAGTCATCAATAAACCTTTATATAGCCAGAGGACCAAGAAAGCCATGTATGTGATGTCATCAAAATAAATCTGTATTAACTTAGAAATTGTACATATCAAATTATAGGTGTGTTAGTGAGACAGAACAGATTACTCACATTTTCAGCCCTTCATCACATTTTTGCCTGAATCACTTGTTATCCCCCTGCCAAAAAACATGAAAAGTGAAGAAAAGAGATCAATAGGTGAGAAGTGATACTTAAAAGAATCTAAGAATGATAAACTAACATACATTAAGGGTTAAATATCATTATACTTCAAAGTAAATGGATGTGTGAACATCCATCTTCTATAAAGTATCTATAACCACAATTGGGAAAAATGAAGAACTACATGAAAGCATCAGTTTCATCCCAAAATGGAGAATTCCGTGTAGGTTATTATATCACAACACCAATACTCTTTTATTCACACCAACCTCTAAATATTTCATCAGCTACATCACTTAAAATACATAAAATTGCGAGCACAATTCTTGAAATTGCAAATCTAAAAACAATCATAGAACAACCCTCCCACAAAAATAAAAACTCAAAACTTAAATCCACCCATACCTATAATGGTACATTAATATGCGCTTCAAATGTTATAGATTTGGGTCTTCTACTAAGTACATTCGTAAAGAAGCATCCTCATAAAAACTGTTCATTGTATTATAAATGTTCCCACGAGTTCATTATTGCATCCAAAATTGCAAATGGGCCTAAACAATATATACCCAAATTTCTAACCTTCTCTTTGTTTGAATCGTTGAATTCCTGTGGAACGTTCGGATTGTTATCGGGTGTATCAAGGTGCTGCAGCCAAACAAAAAAATAGAAAATAAAAGAAATGAATATACAACTATTGTAATAAAAAGCCTTTCAGTAGGGATGGTTGGAACTTACATAATTTAGGGCAGTAGAGAATGATCTAGATGCCTGAAAATAAAACGGAAAGGATGAATAAATTACAAAGATTGATTGAAGAGAAAATCAAAATGCGATGAAATGGAGGGCAAATAGAGAGATAAACATGGGGGATTCCATGTAAAGCTTGACTGATCTCAAGGAGACGTTTCACATTAAGTGTTTTAATCGGTCGCTTTTGCATAAAGTTTTGTAAATAAACTAGTAAACTAATGACAAAACATAAAATAACATAAATAAAAAAATATGATCTCTATCCTCCCGTTGGCCGGTTAATCCCAATGGGTACTTGTGCATACATCAAAGTAAACATCCAAATCTTTTTAGTAAGAGGATTTCACTAAGTATTTATTAACCCCCCCCCCCCCAATACACACACACGCACAACAACAACACGGACAAATTATAATAAAAAAATAAAAAATAATAGAAACGACAAAAAAATTGATTAGGAAGAGGCACTATGAAATTGTCTTTCTTCTCTTTAAGTGGCACAACTCTCACTATGCCAGATAGACAAATAATGCTAGAGAGGAACAGCAACCTTGATAAATAAAATAATATCCATTGATATGATCAAACCTGAAAGAAACAGAACAGGTCTTCCGCTGAAGAATTCATAACAGATTTCAACCAATCCTGTTTTCCACTTCCATCCCCAGATAGATTTGAAATATGGGGTGTATTAGCAGCAGTGGGAGCAAGAAGACCTATTGGAGAATTAACAATTCCGTTAAGAAGAAAATTGGGTCGATTTTCAAAAGATATTTTAGAGAGATCAGCTTCTTCTTCTACCTTTTGCAAAAGAGACTTCACTTGACCCCTCAATATTGCCTCATCAGAACAAGGAGTATTATTATGCTTTGTCCTCTTCTTTGATAAACTCAACTATGGCGTCTTTAAACTTCCCATTTCCAGACCAACAATGGGTGAATCATTAGTTATGTTAATAAGTGGGGAGCGATCTTGTTGGTTCCCATTTCTACGTTTCCACTATTTTTTCTATATATAAACAGAAAATCAAATTCATCTATTGAAATGAACAGTAACAAATATGACAAATCTAATCTCATCTACACGATCCATTTTCAACAAGACAAACATAATTGCACAATGATAATTCAAAAAAGGGCATAGATTTATACATAACAAAAAATGAGAGCCGAGACGGGATTTGCAATGCGCTGCTTTTGTGTATCCTACAAATCAAATCAAATTGAGGTAAAATCAAAATATACATTTAAAAACCCTAACTGAAAAAGATCTAGGATCATACTGGAATCGACAACCATGCGATGGGAGAAATCTGAACCGTCTGTTCCATATGGCCTCTCATGAACATGTTTTCTCTACTGCATTCTCTCTCTCTCTCTCTCCAGGTGTGTTTCGTCTCTGGTGAGCATTTAAAGGGTATTAACTGTAAACCTAAGAGAATAAAAGGTAAAACGTAATTTCATTAGAATCATGGACACAGAGTGATAATTGATAGGGTATTTAACTGTAAACCTCAAACCCGGCGCTCTCGCCCAACTCCGAGCCCCCAAAATCAACATCAGATCCAACTGACTCCTCTCTATCTCAAATCATCTTCAATTTTTTCTGATTAAATCTTTAAAACATCAATTTCAGATTATCAAAGATCATGTAAAATTGGATTTAAACTCATTTTAAATACATTCGTTTAGAATCCACTCATTTACAATTCACTTATTCACAATAAAACAATTTACATAATCAAACATTTTGCGGAACCAATCGGGTCCTAACGTGTTAATGACTTAGACACATAAAACCCTGATTTTGTACGTAAGTTTAATTGGCAAAAACATACCTCAATAATGTTGGCAAGCAAGTAGGAAATTTTATCATCATTTCTGCAACTTTTCCTTTTGTTACAAATTATGAATTTTAGTGAGAAACATTCATTCAATGAATAAAAATTAAAACAAAACAAGAGGCAATTAGTTATAGTCGAGAAACCCTAATAACATCATAGGTATGACATGATGTGTGTGACCTCAAGTTTCCAAGCTGCTATCTTCAATTCTCACATTTAACATTAAATAATGCTTTTTTTTATTACTGATTAGTACCGGGTAAGTACCGAACAAGCTTTAAATGGCTTGTACCATGATGTGGACCCCACAATGGTACAAGCTAGTAAAGCTTGTCTGGTAATTATCCGGCATTAACTACCCGTAAGTGTAGGATTAATATTTAAAATTTTGTTTGGGAGAAGTAATCGAGGAGGTGTAAGAGAGATATGGGTTGGGTTTTTTTATTTTCTGGGATTTGAAAATTAGGGTTTCATTTGTAAAATTGTTAATATAGTTTCTCCTTTTTCGTAAATTGTCAATTTGTAAACTAAAATTACTAGCGCCCATAGTAAAATAGCAACAGGAGATTACTGTAAGAAATTAGTAACGATAAAATACTATTAGTAATTCAAAATTTGGTATGTTACTAAAGCGCATTTTGGTGTAGTTAACTTTAATTATTAACTTGATTTGTAAATAAAAAGTACAAATTTGTTCAATAGCTAAAACTAATGGTGACAAATGAGTGGGTCTAGTTAAATATAGGCGTGTCAAATATGGGCGGGGCAATTATGGGTCGAGGAAGGGTTGTGTCGAGTTGGCCCGTTTTGCTTTTAAAAAAAATTGTGTTGCTTTTATCGTGTCTATGTGTGTGTGTGTGTGTGTGTGTGTGTGTGCGTGGCGTGCGCGCGTGTGTGTGTATATATATATCGTGTGTATATACATATATAAACAATATATGAGATCACTTTTGACACGCCTATAAAATAAAATAATATGGGGGTAAAACCAGCCGACATCTACCTCTCTCAGACCCTGCAGTGAAGTGGGAGCCTTATGCACTGGGTACGACCTTTTTTTATATGAGATCACTTTTAAATTTCTAAACCATTTTTATATACTAGTTGTAAAAATATTCTTTCTCATTTTTAATCATTAAAGTAATTGATGCCCATTTGTTTATCACGTGTATCAGAATGGAAAAAATAATAACAAAAGACAGGTTAAAGTGGTTTCGTAACAATAGAAAGATAAATAATGGGAAGAATTGAGAGGTTATGTGGTTTCGTAACTTGAATCTACAACTATCTAGAGTGAGAACACAAAAAAAATATAAGAGAAAATATTTGGAGAGAGAGAACTCGATGACTGTGAGATAGTGTGGCTGTGATATAAATTGCCACTAGGGTTGCCTTTGGTAGATTTATGGGTTGTATATAGGTAGCCCATATTTGACCCCTAAATTTTATTGTAGAGCCCAAACTTTACCTTGACTTTAAAATATGGGCCCCACATTTCATAGAGTGGGACAATATGGGGAGTTTGGCTAATATGGGCCAGTTTTGCCAATACTAGCTAAAATGTTTAATGCTCTTACCAATTCATTGAAACCGATCAACATGAAGAACTGAACCAAACTTAGTTTAATGGGTTAGGTTTTTTATCCCAGGATTCGTTTTGGTTTCAAAAATAATTGACTCAGTCGCTTTGGCTTGATTCTCGATTTTAGTTCGAAACCAAATCAAACCAAACTGAAAACATTAATTGTGGTGGAGATCAGGGAATCAAACTAGTTTACTTTTTAAAATTTATATATACGTACGTACGTATGTGTGTGTATGTATGTATGTATGTATGTATGTACATATGAGCCTAAATAATTATCAGCAAGAGTGATTAAAGTAATGGATACAACAATGTCAAACTTTATAAGATAAAAATCCTTCCTTATTACTAAGACTGTTCACATATAATTTGGCTCGAATATAGATTAAGGGAGAATAACAGGCCTGTGCATGAGAATATTAACAAATAATATACTAAAAAATTACCAACAGTTAATAAAAACACGCAACAATATTCCAAACATCAATTGGCTACCACTAATAAATTCAATGGCAAGGATTCAATCTTTATAAACTTGCAAAGAGGAAATTATAGACTCCCCAACACATATTACTTACTTTTAACATATATAGAATTGATTTCCATAACATGAAGATAAGTTTACAGTCGATAGAAATAATTTTAATTAAAAACTTATTTTTGGCCCCAATAACAAAATTCTTGGGTTACAAAAATTATTTTATGTTTGACTCATAGCTCAAAATTAAAAGAAAAACTCAAAGAACACTCATATTTTGGTAAAAAATAAAACAAATTTTAAAAAATTAGGGAGTCGTGGAGAGAGAAATCATGAAGTAAGAAAACTCAAAGGAAAGTCCAACTCGCATAGCACGACCCCCAATAATAAATATATTTGCGTTGTTTCAAAACATTAATCAGTAAGGGTTAAAGTGAAAAGACTTAATTTTAAGAAATAGTAGAGATTCTAAACAACTTACATGTTTAAAGTTAATAAATGGATGAAAGTGTGTTGCACAAAGACCACCAACCACAAATACAACAAAAAAATGAACATTAGAAATGCAGAGGGCAACGAAAGAATCATTGAATACAAATTATGATAGAAGATAAGAGAGTGAAATTCTCTCCTGTGAAGTAAAATTGTAACTTTTTATATGGATGCGTGTACATATATGTATTTTAGGTCAAAACAACTTAATGATCAATTTCTTATTTTATTACTAAAGAATCATCGAATACAAATTATGATGGAAGATAAGAGAGTGAAATTCTCTCCTGTGAAGTAAAATTGTAACTTTTTATATGGATGCGTGTACATATATGTATTTTAGGTCAAAACAACTTAATGATCAATTTCTTATTTTATTACTATCAAGCTTTATTTGAACATTTAACACCATAACAGAAGGAGCTAAGGTGTTCATAAGAATAGATTCAAAATAGTCATGTATTCACAAATTCTTCACAATCTAGGGACAAGAATTAAAATGCCCCAAAGTTCATATCTTCATGCAATTATTAATGTTTAGACATCCAAAAACTCAGGATAAAAGAGAAAATGTAGTACCCTATTGTTACCATGGGTGTATGATGTATCTATATAGAAAACCATTTGATGCAGAGGAATAGTTACAAAAGTGATGATGTACAACCTTCAAAATCAAGAACATGTTCATTATTAATAAAAAAAAGTAGCCACTCATAGGTTAACCCTCTTCAGAACATACTCGTCCCAATCCCTGCCATTTGTAATGAAATGTCGAGAACCAACATCTCTTATACTTCCCAAGTGCTAAGTAAAATATGAAAGACTTCATCAACACGTGAAAATCATTTATATACACATGCCCAAATTAAGTAAATGAGACCTTCATCTCCAAAACTACTACGCCAAATTTTAATAATTACATGAATAGTATGGTACTTGCTAACTAAAATGCCAACAGTGAGTACAAAATTTGGCACACCAAGACACAAAGACGACTACTGCTATTTCAACCAAAGTAGCTTAAAAAACTAGATAAAAGAATAACGTTTGATTGAAATTTCTTGAGTTCTCCATTAGAAGAGAAGGGAAAATATGGGTTGACGAGATTAATAATTTCTACTAGAAAAGGAGGGAAATCTGAATTCCAAAAAAATCTCCAGCAATCAAACCTGTAAATTTGAGACTAAAATTCAAAACACACATGCTATAGAAAAAAAACAGCGTGATAAATCAATGATACAATTTTTTGTAAATTTTCATAATAGCATATAACTGACTTGATATTGATCATGTTTCAACGTTGTGACAAATATCACAACTACTGCAAGTCAAGACCACAATTTATATCGTAAAGTGTATTTGATATGACTGAAGGAAAAAAGTTTTAAATTGGTTATCACAGTAGACATGGTGGTTTTTAATTCAAATTCTAAAATAGGGGGGTTGCATGCACACTCACCCCAATATAGGCTCCTCAGGCAACATACAAGCACATACATAACTATAATATAAAACTCATTAAATGGTATAAGTATAAAAACCAACAATTTGAAACTTCAACTTGTATTTGTACACCTGCAAATGAATGTAAGTTAATAAAGTTATAAAAATAAAACACTAAGATTATTTCTTGCAAGTGTTATTGACAAACTAACCATGTCACGGGTTTTAAAAGTAACAGTACAGGTAAAAACAATAGTGTCAACACCACCGACAATATTTAGTAAAATTGTCGAATGCCATGGTAGATATCATATTAAAATGAATACGTTTTTAACTACTGAATTGGAAGGATATTGGAGTTTTATTTCATGGTATGGCAAACTATATATACAACTCAAAAATAAATTTTAAAAAAAGGCATGTACTCTGTTTTAAACTTAAAAACAGGGTACCTCAACATTAGATTTAAATTAGAAACAAATACCTAATATCGTTTCCAAGACAAAGAAGGTTTATACACTGTTTTAAATACACTAACTCAATAGATAGTTCATGAAGTAGAACAACCATCAAAAAGAGAATAAGAGGCTAACCTAAAATATAACATAATATAATAGTTTGAAGATAAAAACATCTAAAGCAAATGATATCCCAATGTATTAAGTTTCTACTAATACCAAAGAGTGAGACTGAACAAACCTCATTAAATGAGTTCCGAATGTAAAGGATTTTCACAAACACCTATCACAAGTTCCTCAAACTGTCAAACACAAACACACAAGTTATATCGGTTGATTAAAATTACTGAAGCACAAACACAAACTAAAATTTTAAGGGTACTGCTAAGGGTAATCCCCATTTTTAATTTGGGCATTTACATATATGTTAAAATCTAGGTACTTTGGTTAATTAGTAAGAGCACTCCTGATCAACTCCAAGCTTCTTCTCTCTCACTCTAGATTCTACCCAAATCCTATCTTCCAATCCCACATGTAATTAGAGAGATATAATATGCTATTATTTACAATCTGTAACAGATTCAGTTATCTAACCCATAAAGCGGATTAGATATGAGGTGTTTGCAATTCTCAGTGATGTTCTCTAATTTATGGATGGAGCATTAACGTGTTCACTTTATTTGCTCATAGATGTTTATGTAACTACAAGTATGTTATATACGCTGTCAGGCAGTGGCGGAACCAGGATTTTTGGTCAGCTGGGGCCAAAGTTTCGAGTTGTGCCAGGGGTTCGGGGGCGGGAGGCCCCGAGACGAATTTTTTTTGGGTTATTTTGAGTTTTATACAAATTATAACTTTATTTCGAGTTTTATACAAATTATAGTTCATCCAAATTGACTACAAATTAGATGTTTCGAGTTTATTTCGAGTTTTTTTTGGGCATATATGTTTGGGACACAAATTACAGAAATTTGACAAGGGGCGGATTACAGAAATAAGGGTATATGTTTGGTGAGACTACGAAAAATCATACATACAATCTTTACTTTAGGTTTAGATTTTTAATTAATTACAATCTTACACCCTCAGTTTTGAATATAATTAGAGTTATACCTTAAAGTCTTAAATTTTACCAAAAAACCCTATATATATATATATTTCAAAAATTGAACCGGGGCCTAGGCCCCCCTTGGTCCCCATGTGCATCCGCCCCTGTTGTCAGGTATATCATTACCAGATTTAGTTGTATAACTAACTAGCATTGAGATGGTCGCATAACATTTCATAGTGATTTATTTAAATTTTGGACAGAACATTATTTGTAAGGCTTTTATTATGCAAGTTCATATTCTTTTCTTAATTGAGCTCTAGGATTTCATATATGCAAATTTCTGTACATCTCTGTTATTTTGTTTGCTTTACTTTTCCCTCCCTTCAATCTTGTTCTCTATCTTAGGAAGTCCCTTACAAAAAGTAAAATCTTATTTTTTAACTTAACTATAAGTGCCCAAATTAAATAAAATAGTTTGAAGATAAGAACATCTAAAGCAAATGAGATCCCAATGTATTAAGTTTCTACTAATACCAAAGAGTGAGACTGAACAAACCTCATTAAATGAGTTCTGAATGTAAAAGGATTTTCACAAATACCTATCACAAGTTCCTCAAACTGTCAAACACAAACACAAACACACAAGTTATATCGGTTAATTAAAATTACTCAAGCACAAACACAAACAAAAATTTTAAGGGTACTGGTAAGGGTACTCTCCATTTTTAATTTGGGCATTTACATATATGTTAAAATCTATGTACTTTGGTTAATTAGTAAGAGCACTCCTGATCAACTCCAAACTTCTTCTCTCAACTTCTTCTCTCGCTCTCTCTCGCTCTAGATTCTACCCAAATCCTATCTTCCAATCCCACATGCAATTAGAGAGATATAATATGCTATTATTTACAATCTGTAACAAATTCAGTTATCTAATCCATAAAGTGGATTAGATATGAGTGTTTGCAATTCTCAGTGATGTTTTCTAATTTATGGACGGAGCATTAACGTGTTCACTTAATTTGCTCATAGATGTTTATGTAACTACCAGTATGTTATATACGCTGTCAGGTATATCATTACCAGATTTAGTTGTATAACTAACTAGCATTGAGATGGTCGCATAACATTTAATAGTGATTTATTTTAATTTTGGACAGAACATTTAATTTGTAAGGCTTTTATTATGCAAGTTCATATTCTTTTCTTAATTGATCTCTAGGATTTTCATATATGCAAATTTCTATACATCTCTGTTATTTTGTTTGCTTTACTTTTCCCTCCCTTCAATCTTGTTCTCTATCTTAGGAAGTCCCTTACAAAAAGTAAAATCATTTTTTTATACGAAGGGTAATCCCGTACCAGCTTACCCGCACCTCGGACTAATCCCTCCGCCCCGAACAAGACTTACGAAACAGACGTTTAATTCCTGCGGTCCGTGGCTCCAAGACGCAGCTGCCAAGTTTCGAACCTGGGGTCCCTGGGTTTACAGCAACACCCGGTTCTACCAACCTGGACAATCCTTGGGGTTAAAATCTTATTTTTTAACTCAACTATAAGTGCCCAAATTAAAAGTATAGGTAGAGAGTGCCCTTACCAACACCAAAATTTTAATGGTAAAAAATTATGACTCAGATTTTAGAAAAACAATTCAAGAAAACCCCAAAATGAAATTTTGGAACCCCTAAATTTCAAGAAAACCCCAAACTCTCAGTGGGTATGGTACATGGTTTTGTGTGTGTAAAGAGAGAGAGACAGAGAGAGGGTCCATGTAGTGCTTATATGACTCTTGTGGCACATAATCTATGAGAAAAACGGGTCACCAACAAAGTAAAACACCGAGTTAATCATTTTATCAAACATAAATCAACCAAAAAAACGTAATAATTTAAATCAACACCAAGTGTCAGCAAGTTGAATGTGAAAATAGGGCAAAGCACATACCCACTCCAGCACTGGTAGAGAAATTATAGCCCTTCATTTCCTCCCTCAATCCGTTTTTGACTAAACTATTAATCTCAACTGGAAACATGAAATTCATGTGTCTTAATAACACAACAGAGAGAGATAAAGGGGAAAACTCACAGACCCGTTGGAATTTGTTTCAAACAGAAGATATAGGGGAAAATATACAGGAAGGAGTAATGAAATTGAGAAATAAATTTGTAAAAAAAGTCTCGTGGGTTCAAGATATTTGTTGCAACGGGTTAAATGGAAAGGAAGTCAAAGGGTGGAGCTCTAAGTAGGGCGTCAATTTGTGAATTTGAGTCCTCTTTCGGGTCGGACACGACACAACACAATAAGGGTTTTGGGGACACGAATACAACACGATATTAATTTATATTTTTTTAGTTGACACGAACACGATCCAAATAAAAATGATGTAACACGACACGAATAACACGATTTCTTAAAATTTTAAGCTGAATTAAACATAAATACGCATGAAAATCCAAATAAAAACACAATTAACATGACAAGACGCGTTAATACGACTCATAATTTTGATACGAACACGACACGACATGACTTCATGTCAAAAAAATTCAACACGAATACGAAATATCGTGTTAATTTCGAGTCAATTTCGTGTCGTTCTATGTCGTGTTTTCGTGTCGTTTCTAAAATTATCACCCTTAGCTCTAACTAGAATACACACATAGAGGGAGTTTTATTATGGTGCCACGTGGAGCTCTAATTGGGACCCTTTTAGAGTTATTAGTTTGCGCTCACGTGGGTTACGCGTATTGATACGTTGATTGATGTAAATAAACTGACACTAAAAATGTGTATAGGAATATCTTTTTGTCATTTAAATGGAACAATTTTTTTAGTATTTAGTTAATTTTCTATCATGATAACAATTTAGCTCAAAAATTTAAAACAAAGAATATTAATAGAAGTATGTAATAATGTCATAGTGAAGCATGTTTATCCGTCCCCGATATGCTGAAGAATTATTTGAACTTAGTAAACTCGAACATGTAGAAATGAAAAGGCATACAGTATTTGTTTAATAATCTGTCTAGAAATGAAGAAGTCAAATATTAAGTAAAGGGGTGAGATATATTTTTAACTTTTTATTGCTATTGAAGTCTTGATCATGTGTCTCTTCCACTTTATACACCACGAAGTGTCCTGATGTTCGATCATCGTTACTCAACTTCTTGACTTTTGATGTAAAACGTGAAGTCCTTTCGGTTGCATAAATAAAGTTGTCTTTGCTACTTTTATCAAAAAAATTCACGTGATAAAGAATAAATATTGTTAATTTAAATGTGGTGCAATCAATAGGTATTTTAGTTTTTTTAAAAAATCTTATCTTATTCTTACACACGACGAAGGTATATACCAAGCAACCAATAAATGATTCTGCTTGGTTAAATAATGTGATAAGAGTTTTTTTCTCTCCATCCAAGACTTTCATTTTCAGCGTGTACCTGTAAGGATGCGAAGCTTTTTTTGAGTTTTAAGAGAAGACTGGAGTACTAAATCGAGTGGATAAAGAAGTTATTACTTTTGAGTGTAAATAAAAGGTGAAAATAGTTATAAAACTAAACACATTGTAACTAGAATTCTTCAATCTTCTTCCTAATATTCTCCAAGTAAAAGCATATTTACTAAGATAAATACATTTCTTTACTAAATTTTGAACATAACTTATATACATTTATCTCTTACTAAATTCCAATCTTGACAATTTATGTACCTTTCATTTTTTTTTTATAATCAATCAAATATGCAACATCTTCTACAATAGCAATGTTTTGGGAACTTTCCTCTTCCATGATGTTTTCAAATTCCTTCATAAGTCCAACCACAATCTTAATTGTGTCGAGATAATTATCCCCAAGTGCCACAATCTCTAATTACTGAGTCATCCGACCGTGCTAGTAGTTTGTAATACCTCGTATTTTTGCGTATTTAGAATTTCGCATATTAATTCAAAATGGGAAAGAATACGTGTAAGTTAAATCACACGAGTGTCATAATTTAATATGATTTAATATTAAATATTAATCGAGAGATGGATACTGATTAATATTATAAAATAATATTAATATTTACTAAGCGTGAATAGTAAATAATTAATAGTTATAAATTTACGACATAGTGAGTGATATGGGCGTAATATATTTTATCTCAATTGGGAGTCGCGTGTAGACTAATTTGAGTAGGGATGGCAATTTAACCCAACTCGTAGGAGCCCCGCCCCCTAATGGGGCGGGTTTAAAAACCCTATTAATGAATTAGGAACGGGTATGGGTTTCAAAGAAAAACCTGTTTATTAAATGGGGCGGGTTAGGAGTTAGCTTAAATAAAACCGCCCCGCCCCGCCCCATTTAACTTATGCCTACATAAATACCCTTTATATGTATGTTAATTATAATTATACCATATATATATATATATATACACACACACACACACATACTAAAAAAACCTTTATATGTATGTTAATTTTGTAAAAACTCTATGTGGAAATAAGGATTGACATTTGGGGGACTGTCTCACATATTGGAATACGAACCATTGTAGACCTCTAAAACTATAATGCAATATTTTTAATTTTACTATTTTTAAAATTTATCAAACCCGTAGGAGCTTCGACCCGCCCCGTTTATTAAATGGGGGGGTTAGGAGTTAATTTAAATAAAATTGCCCCGTCCCGCCCAGCCCCGTTAATTAAATGGGGCGGGTTAGGATTTTGAAAACCCGCCCCGTTGCCATCCCTAAATTTGAGATCGAGATAGGAAATATATTTTGAGTGACTCTAATGATAATTTAGAGGTCACAGATGATTTCGAAAGGGTTGAAACAGTCGAAAAAGTGTATCCGGGGGTATTATTTGGGTCTTGGATCAATTTTTGGCCAAACCGGCACCTATGGAGGGCATTTTAATCATTTCGCAAATAGAGGTTAAGGGATCTAGGGAATTCTAAGTGTTAGATCAGAGGTTTAAGACTTGAGGCTATGGTTAGAAACAGTTAAACTTAAGAGAGGCCATTAGAGAGATGAGAGAAACAATTCCCAGAGCTAGCTAAGCAAAAACTACTTCCCCATCCTTCGTTTCCTGAGCATAAGTTGAGTTCCCTGGAGTGTACTATATTGTTGGTTCTTGATGAAGGCCACACTTCCCGTAATGAGAGGAGTCATATTTGAAATACAATATCAAAATCCAAATGGGAAAACACATCATATTATCCAGGACTCCTTTCTAGAATAATTTCAACGAGCTCTACAACACGCTACATTTGGCAAGGCCAGAAAAGGCAGATTTTCTTGCCAAACATGCCTTTTGAGGGCAAAAACCCAAAGCACCTCCCAAATGGCCTCGTGAGAGGTACAAACACCTCACACGGGACCAATGTAACTCGTAGGAACCGATTGTGTGGTCATGGGACCCCCGGTTTGAGAACATGACTATAATTTGAGAAAATCCGCACTTAGGCTTGAAAATGTGTTGTTAGAGGGAGAAACCCCTTAGTGCCCCTTAAGCAGCCCCTTTAGGGGAGAGATCACCGTGCACGGGACCAATGTAATTGGAAGGAACCGATCTCATGGTCACGGGATCCCAAGTTTGAGAATATGACAATAATTTGAGAAAATCCACACTTAGGCTTAAAAACGTGTCGTTAGAGGGGAACCCCTTAGCTCCCCCTAAATCTCCCTTTTAGGGGAGCAGTCACCACACATGGGTCCAATGTAGCTAGTAGGAGCTTATCGCGTGGTCACGGGACCCCCGATTTGAGGGCACAACCCAAAATAGAGAAAATCCACACTTAGATTTGAAAATGTGTTGTTGGGGGGCAAAACCCCTTAGCGCCCAAAACGTCTCTGTGAGTGGTGCCAATATCTTGCACGGGTCCAATGTAATTCGTAAGAACTTACCGCATGGTCACGGGACCCCCAGTTTGAGAGCACAACACAAACTTGTGAATATCCACACTTAGGCTTGTAAACGTGCCTTTGGGGGGCGAAACCACTTAGCCCACCCCTAACAGCCCTGTGACCACGCGATCGGTTCTAGTGTGTTGTAGAGTACATTGAAATTGTTCTGTAAAGGAGTCCCAGATAATATGATGCATTTTCCCATTTGAAGTTTGATAGAGTATTCCATATACGAATCCTCTATTTTAGTATCCTGGATTGGTGGATTTTGATGAAGGCCACACTCCCCGTAATGATAATATCTTACAGGGTTTTGTGGACTTCATAAAGATCCACTAAACACGCCTTTAGAAGATTCATATTTGGAATACTCTATCAAACTCCAAACGGGAAAATGCATTATATTATCTGCGACACCTTTCTAGAACAATTTCAATGAGCTCTACAACACGCTGGATTGGCCAGGCCAAAAAAGATAGATTTTCTTGCCAAACAAGCCTTTAGAGGAAAAAAATCCCTTAGCGCCCCCGACAGCCCCGTGAGAGGTGCCAACACCTCGCACGGGTTTAATGTAACTCGTAGGAGCCAACCGCATGGGCACGGGGCCATCAGTTTGAGAGCACGACCCAAAATAGAGAAAATCCACACTTAGACTTGAAAACGTACCGTTGGGGGGATAAACCCCTTAGCATCCTCCAAACGGCCCCCTGAGCGGCGCCAACACCTCACACTGATCCAATGTAACTCATAGGAGTCGATCGCGTGGGCACGGGTCCCACGGTTTGATAACACAGTCCAAAATAGAGAAAATCCACACTTAGGCTTGAAAACGTGTTGTTGGGGGAGAAATCCATTAGCGCCCCCACTCGGCCCCGTGAGCAGCACCAGCACCTCGCACGGGTCAGATGTAACTCATAGGAGCCGATCTCATGGGCACGGGACCATCCATTTGAGAGCACGGCCCAAAATAGAGAAAATCCACAGTTAGGCTTGAAAACGTACCGTTGGGGGGAACCCCTTAGCACCCCCCAAACGGCCCCGTGAGCGGATCAAACACCTCGTACGGGTCCAATGTAACTCATAAGAGTCGACCGCATGGGCACGGGATCCACGATTTGATAGCATGACCCAAATTAGAGAAAATCCACACTTAGGCTTGAAAACGTGCTGTTGGAGGGAGAAATCCCTTAGCGCCCCCCACACGGCCCCGTGATCGGCACCAACACGTTGAACGGGTCCAATGTAACTCATAGTAACTGATCGCATGGTCACGGGACCCTCGGTTTGATAACATGGCCCAAAATAGAGAAAATCCACACTTAGGCTTAAAAACGTGCTATTGGGGGGAAATATCCCTTAGTGCCCCCTATACAGCCCCGTGAGCGGTGCTAACACCTCACACGGGTCCAATGTAACTCGTATGAATCAATCGCATGGTCACGGGACCCTCGGTTTGAGAGCATAGCCCAAAACACAAAAAATCCAAAAAATCCAGCCAATTTTTTTTAATATAGCTAAAAGTCGTGACCATATTTATTTTTCAGTCACACATAATAAGGGTTATGATCTATAGACATGACCAGTGGTGTGACCGTCCAATAAAATATAATAGGGGGTCACGGCCTAGGCCCGTGACCAGTGATGCGACCATCCAACTATAATTATGGTTGGGTCACGGCCTAGGGTCGTGACCAAAATGATGTGACCATCCAACTAAATTTAAGGTTGGGTCATGGCCTAGGACCGTGACCAGCATAATAAATGGGTCACGGTCTTCATTCACCACCAGGTTCCGTGACCCACTAAGATCCATGACCATCGGATGATCAGGGACATGGGCCGTGACCACAGGAAATAGTCACGCCCGATTTGGTCACGAACCAAATTCGCAACCCATAACATTGGTCTGGGACAAAATTCGTGACCAATCTCCGAGTTTGGTGTAGTGTAACTAATCTGGAAAGGGTAATATGTACATATATAAGGATTCCTCTAGTATATGGTTAAGTAGTATCACCCAACTACAATATCTAGTCTCACTCGTTCGGCCCGTATCTTTATCTTTCAGAAGTTATTACCCAAAATCCCACTATTTGGTCATACAACCTTTAATAATTTCGATACTTTATAACTTATTATATATATAATAAATTAAACCGACTATCCAGTGCCTAACTCCCGTAGAACTAACCCTTAATACCTCAGTCAATTTCCCCAACTCAAAATTTAATTAATCATCCCTTAATTAATTTATTAAAATGGTGACACTCAACGAAAATGCTCGGACTCACTCCCCGGGGCCCGTATCCTAACTAAATTCCATTAAATAAGTTGAGACACTTATAAATTTCCCATCTCTCACACTCTAGGTATAAGCATTCCTTCTAATAAATTATAAATTTCATTCCATAAAATAAATTACTTGATCGTCTAGTTACTCGTAATTATTATTCACTCAAATGTGGGTATAACAACGTTCCATCAATTTATTAACCCATAAATCAAAATTTCCTCTTCCTTAACATTTCTTCACTTACTGTAATTTAATAGAATAGGAATCAGTAATCAAAACCCAGAATTCAAATGCCACAACAAAAAGGGACGGGGAGAGAGAAAATGCCACACGTCGCTCGAAAGATTGTGTCTCTCGTTCGCCCGACATGGTGCGTCGCTCGAACGACCCACGACGTCATTTGAGCAACCCCCTGTCTCTTTCCATTCTCCATTTCTTAATTACAGTTCGTCCAATTTCATTAATTTCAGCCCAGAACTAGTGCGAAAACCTAGAATTTTACCCTAAAATATAACACCTTAAATTCCCATTTGTTAACTATTTTAAGATTCAAACATTTGGATTGTCTAACAGCACCCCATTATAATAAATTCGTAATAAAGGGTATTAAATTTGGAAACCTATATACAGATTTCAGTCCATAAATTTACAACAATAACATCTCCAATGACTATTCAATTCTTCCCAAATAGTTATCAATAACTTAAGGAAATATAACACCAATATTCAGATTTGTTGATACCTAATATATGGGACAAATTCTACGTATAAGACCTCTACATGAGTTATTCATCATCAATTCCAATATAATCAAATTCTAGAAATCTCAAAACATGATTCAATCTTAAATCTAAACATGGAGTTTACATTCATATGAAAATAACACAAATTAAATAAACATGGCAAGAGAATCCTTGCCTAAAATTGTGTAGAGAAGCCTCTTTCCTCCTCCTACGGTGTTCTTCCTCCTCATAAGCCTTTGTTCCTCTCTCTCTTAAAGTGGGGCTGCTAGGTTCACGTTTTAATTAGGAGTGGGGAGTTATTCCTCTTCCTCTAATCTTATATTTTTTTTCTAATTCCCGAGTTGGGCTTTAGGCCCCAACTTTGGATCCCCAAATGAGCCCAAATACAAAATCTAATTAACTCGATAACTACCCAACTCATATATATATACCCCCAGACCATTTCTGAGGGTCTAATATACTCAAACGACCCCGTAATACCTCTCAAAGTGCGTTCCAAATATTTTATCCCCAAAATATATTTAATTGTGTCGTGACACACCCAAATACTTTTTTTTTAAATCCCGTTTGACTTATTCCAAATCATTAAAGTCAAATTCTAAACTTTATAAATAATATTGAGTTTAATTACTCGTAATCCCAGATTAATTAATTTCACCGAATTAATTTGATCCTTATTAAAATTTATTTCGTTCCAAAAGTATATGTGGTATTACATCGAGGCTTATGCCTCGCCTCACCGAGACACAACGCCTGAACCTCGCGCCTTTCAAAACAGCGGTTATTGGCTTTTCATACAAAATAAAACCACTTCTCTAAAGACTATCTGGACAAACGGTTGGACATTATCCTCACTTGTTTAATCCACAATAGAATGGGCACATCTTTTAATCGAAAGCTCAAAACGTTCCATATATGTAACAATATATAGGATTGATGTATTTTTATTGAATCACATACCCATCTAGTTGACTTTGATATGAAACATGAATTTTTTTGACAACTCATACATTTTATGCAATAATATCATCTTCTCCTGCAAAGTATGTATATGAATTTTACCCTATGGTTCTGGGCCTTCCTTAAATTTTTATTTTTGGAATATAGCATATAAAGGAGATGTCCAGATGACAAGAATCCCAACTACGTTGGCACTCTTGAGCCAATGGAGGCTACTCAAACTTTAATTTTATTAAGAGATAAATTTGAGATTACAATGAAAGGCATATAAAACAATCCAACGAATAGTATAATTCCTAATAAAATCTGTAATTGGGCACCCCTGATGCAAATAATTTATTCCTCTGGATTGGCTCTAGGACTTGGGTTCATATAGAGATGGAAAATATAAAACTAAGAAAAGAATGGAGTGAATATTTTTTACTTTCATTGCCAACTTAGAAAGGATTTATTGGGGTTGGGGTTGGGGTGGGGTGGGGGGTAAAGACACACTAAGGATGTGGTTTAGAAATCGAAAGTAATCCTCACATGGTAACATGGGGATGCTACACAAGTCAACTGTGTAATCCTAATGAGAAATTTAATTATCATAAGAACATAAACTCACTTGATTCATTATCAAAAAACTTTTCATTTAAAGTTCAAATTGACAACCGGATCAAAATAATGCTACTAATAAAAATTCATTTCAATTCAGGAACAACTATTAAAAAAACAATTTTGACTAACCATAAATTAAACAAAAGCTCATTAACTTTTTTTATGTCAATAAAGCCCCAATAAGAAACAAATCCATTGATCTACAGTTCTAGGGTTTAATTTAGGAATTAAGTAAAGACGGGTTTTTGGGAGGTGTTTAGGCTGGGACAAGGATAATATATAAAATCCTTTAGGTTTTTCTCTATTTGAAGAAACATTGTTCATCACTGTTCGAATCGTCTCTCCGATACCCCATCTAGCCTATCCTTTAATTCCTCTTCGCGATGCCCTTGCTATCGTTCTCTTAGGACAGTAAATGAATTGTTGACATCACTTAAATACAATTAAATGGTTGTGCCAATAATTTAAATATAATCAGATTTAATAAATAAATAATTTAAAGAGAAATCATTTGTTTAGTATAAAAAAAGTAAGACCTTGTTGAATTGTGGTTATAACGTAATACATATGGGCTGTGGCGTAAAATCACTGAACTAAAAATGAATCCTTTTTTGCCGAGTGAATTAGTAAAACCAAATAATCCAAATTAAGGTATGGCACGGACCAACAAAGCGAAAAGGAAATTAAACCATGGAATCCATCCCAAGGTGGATATGCAATTTGTTATGGAAGCAATTATAATCCATTTTGGAGGTTGATATTGGATCATTGCAATTTAATTAAAGTGACTATCCATAATGGTGGATGAATTGAATTTTTTAATCTAGAGGCACTATAAAATGTTGGGTCAGAGTTTATTTAGTTCCTCATAGTCACATCCATGGCGTATACTTAAAATAATTCAGCCATAAATTAAATTAAATTGCGAGTGAATCGTGATTCCTTTATAGGCTTGATTTGATTGAGATAACCATTCAAAGTTCTACCCAAATCAAATTTAATGGGTATGTAACTGGAGTCGCGTCATGGAATTGAATCATATTGGAGGATGCCTATAACACATTGTATTATTTTGACATCTTTGACCTATTAAGGGAAAACTGCACAAAATCCCTAAACTATATGTTACTTTACATAAATCCCATTTTATGGATTTTTTAGTGATGTTTGTAAGTGACATATGGGGGGGGGGGGTCTTTGGAATATAATGAATAGTTCAGGGGGATTTCTTGCCAAAATTGTGTAGTTCAATGATGTTTTTTTTACACACTTCATCCAATTGCTAATTATTTAGAAGGAACTTTTCTCTTGTTACCTACTCATGGATAATGGGTTGCATGCTGATTGTAATCACTTGACTTAACACCCTTGTTTGATTCTTGTTTTATCAATATATAAGCATATAGTGAAACAACTTCACGTTGGCTTAAGTTCATTGTTACTTTGTTATTTTGAAACAAAATAATAGTGAGGATTTAATTACAAATCCCTTACCTCTGACCATATACAAACAAGTACTTTATCGTGCACCAATTAATATTAACTTGTATCATTAAAAGTGGAATAGGTAGTCCACATATTTAAAAACCTAAAAGGAAAAGCATGGCTAACCTGGGAACTTTGCACATCAATAATGATAGGACAATGATTAGAGCTAACCCTTGGTTGAACAAGACAAATGGTTGCACGCCATTTATAAACCAATTAAGACTAGATAAGGCCGAAGATAGTCTTCTCTCTTTTTTTCTTCTGGAAACATTACGAGAGACAATCCATGTGAAGGTGGGAACTTGAATGTGCATCAAATCACAATTATCAATCATACTTCCACTCTCATCACAAGAAATTTTGCCTAAATCATTTCCCCCTAGAACCTCATGAGAACCCAAAACTGAATTAAAATCACCTAATGTTCAATAATTCTACCCAAAGCTCTCTTCTGTCTTAATTTCAAGTTTTATCATAGACAAAGGTTTAGAAACAATCCTCACCATTGATAGTGGTTAGGAGGATGAAATGTGTTGAATGGAATCCTAATAACATTGACATTATATGGACCATCAATAAACACCCACAAGTTTGGCACTTCATTATTTTTTTAATTCACAGATACAACATGCAGAAAAAAAGAGTCAAAAAATCTAGCCTTGATACTATCAAAGAAACACATTGGTTCATCCATGCAGACTATAGATGGTATGTACTCAAGGTTCTAAAAAACGCGGGGCGTGATCGAGGCGTGGAGGCCAAGCCTTAAGCCTTAGAAGCCTAGGCGGGCCTTGGCGTAAAAAGGCGTGAAAAGGCGTTTAAGTCTTTTTAATATATTTTAATATTTTTTAAAGATAACAAGGCTATTAAAATACTAAAATTGTACATATCATAAAAATATGTCTGAATATTTGCAAATACAAAAAGTATTTGATTATTTTGGATGAGATAATGGTCCAGTTTGCAAAAAAATCTTTAAAAAGCGATATCGTTTCACTAAAGCATTTTTGTTTTTAGAGAAAAAGTACGCTTTAAGGGTTTTACCAAGAATAAGGCGTCAAAATCTTAAGGCGGAGCGTTTCTCCCAATCCTCAAGCCTAGGCGTGCCTAGTCGGAGCCTAGGCGGGTTTTTTGTAATAAATACTACTTATTACACACCCCTTAGAGTATTTTGAGTGGGGATATTAGAGCACTGGATAAGCAAACGTACGGAATACAAGGAAAATTTAGTGGGAGAAAATCAGAACGATGCAACCTATAGAGGAGTCTTATGCTCTTTGTTCCAACTAACAACCTGAATAAGCAAGGGTATGGACATATAAGGAAAATTTGTTTGATAGTGCATTTAAAAGGAATCTGGCCCAAATTTAAATGTGGACTTTATTGGGGATAACAATTATAGTTTTATCCCCAATTTTCAATTATTAATTTAGTTTGGTGGTCAAGAGAAATTAAAATATTTGGATTTGGATCAAATCTGAAGCTGTTAAAATATTCTAAATGTTTATTTTTTTTGCATGGGAGAGTACAATTTATACCTTTAAGCTTGAGGTCGAGTTTTTTAAATAAGGGTAAAATGATATAAGTAGGGAGTCTCTGGGACCCATGGGCCAGTTGCGTATATCAAGTGAAATATATATTTTGTAATCTTTATTAATATTAATTTTAATAAGCTGATCATTTTATATTAGGCTTCCTTAACTTTAGTATACCTGTCACCAAATATTAGGTCTAGTTTTATTTTTTAATAACTTACATTATTATTGATTCATTAATGTGGATTGAGAGAGAAAACCTTGGCTATTTCTTTTGTGTGAGTGTGCGTTTTAATCTTCCATTGCATTTATATCATAAAATGATTCAACTAAGATCTAAGGGCACAACTATAGCCATTTCTAAGAAAGATGTCTTTTAAAAGCTGACAAAATGAATTAAAGAGATTCCAGCAGTTGATTAACCTTAAATTGCCATATTAAAAAGTCTAAATTTTGAGTATACAGTTTTGAAACACATTCCATATGAGAAAGTATTAATTAATTTTCAGATTGAGTATGGTTATAGACATATCTATGTTAGATTGGGCCCTTAATACTTGTTATTAGCCTTTTATTAGTCATTTTGTTGTGTAGGTTTGGTCATGATTGATATATTCTTGTGGCAGATAACTTGACCTCATATTTGAATTTACTCCTTATATCATTGATAATTTCTTTCGATAAAAAAGTTATTGATTTGCTTACAGAATTGAGGTACTAACTTACCCTTGGGGATGACGTGCTCTAGGAGGCCTGGATACCCATAGTTTTATAGTAAGTAAAAATTAAATATTGATTTACACGGCCTTGAGTTTTCTTTGGTCGAATTATCATTTACCACTGTGTTATGCCTTTTGTACTTGGAGATGTGGAATCTTAGAACATATTAACATTTAATATATTATTCTGAGTCAAGAAGAAAGTACAAATATGATTATCTTTTCCATTATGATATTCGTGTATTCAGATTCAAACAAATCCATTCTTAGATTGTCTACGTGTGCCAATATGTGTTGCACATGCGATCTTATCCGGGTAGTCAAGCTAGAGAATAATGCGTTATAAGTAGACATATGCATCAGTGCCTAACAAATTCGTATCAATTGTATTTGTTATTTGTAAATAAGTATAAAATATTATAGTCAAAATAAATCAATCTGCAGCCGAATATAAATTAAATTTGAACATGAATTAATTACAAACTTAAGCAGGGATAAAGACGTAAAAACCAAGAACACAAAAGATCCACAAAATGCAGAATTTCAAAGTGCCCAAGTTATGATGATTAAAGAACTCAATTTTTTTGTAGTCAGAAAGAGAGTCACCATGGTTCTTTCACAAATTCTCTATGCATATGACCAAATGTTTAGAAGTCTTTATTACTAATGTGCCTTATCATCCATTTATTAATGTCATCTTGCACTATAAATAAGATAACATGAAATTAAAGAAAAATCCAAATATTAGATTCTTTACCCTCTTTATTATTCCTATAAACAAAATTAAATAGAAGTGTCTTACCAGTGAGGGTCTTGTTACTAACATGGAATGTATCCACAACTAAATTATTTATAATTTAAATAACATAACTATTTTATACTTGAATAATTTTTTCATTAAAAACAATTACAAGATCGTTTTAAAATAAAATTTAATATAGAAGTATAACTATCTGATAATATCATATAATTAAAGATATGATATAAAATTTTAACCAATAATGATTTTCTATAGAATTCAACAAAAAAAAATTACAAAAAATTATTACAAAAATTGATCACCTTCTCCTTTTTACATCACGAACGATTTTAAATGGAACAAAAATATAAAATTTTAGATGCATCATTTGGAACCTTGCTCCTAAGCAATATAAGAAGGTTGAATTATGATCTCACACACTACAATCCCTCCCTCATCATAGGCTTATTGTTGGAACAGGTCATTGGATATTCTCGATGGAAGACTTAAAAAATATTAATAGTAAAAATGGTACATTTCATATTTTTTTATTCTGAATTGCTAGAATTGATTTTTGTCCCTTGGAGTTTCCAGAACAGGAGAGAATGAGGGTAAAACACATCAATTGTGTAAGACTTTTATGTTGCGATTTTGTCTCAGTATAGAATAAACTATTTTCTTCAGTAGTATATCCTTCGATTACTATATTTAATTATTAAATTCAAGTCATTTTTTATTATCTTTGTAATTTGGACATATCTCATTTTTTTATAAAATGCAAATGGTGAAATGACAATTTAGGAGATCATAACATACATCAATAGTGGAAAAAATCTGAAATCCACATCCTAAAATCAACCTGAAAAATGACTTTGAGTGCCTAAAGTAGTAATTCCCTCTAACATTATGAAGTAGACATCATAAAATATTTCACATCAGTATCAATAACACTGCATCAAACCTAACATACATTTAGAGAATGTAAATGAAAAAGGGCAGATAAGAATCATTTTAACTCACTTATTATTAAATCATAAGTACAAACTATACGACAGACATATTGAGCCTTTAATAACAATTTCATTACACAATAAACACCATATACTTCCTACAATGCATAGTTTTCTTTATATTTTATAAATTAATATTAGAAAGTGAAAACTTACAATTCTATTCCCACTGGAAAAAAAATATTCCCCTATGCCTTTAGCAGACTAAAATCACACATCCCTATATTGTATACCGAATACACTAATTGGGAGGTTAAAAGATCTTATACTAGATTGTTAGCAAAAAGCGAAGTGTTAGCAATCAAGACATCGGAGCTGAGTTTGAGCACCAGAACTGTTAGCAATCTGTCGAAGGTGTGTGTGGGTAACGTGTCAGAACATTTGGATCTTGGTGGAAGTGGCATGATGGATTCATTGATGGGGGAGGCACGTCGTCGTGATAGGATGTGCCCTACAAACCTCTATTGAATTATAGGTTTCATTTTAATTTTTCGTTTTAGGTGTTTCATATGATATGGTGAGGGTTATATATATATATTGTAACACCCCGTGACTTTGGGACTGAGAAATTAAATTTTTGGGAGAAATAAAATTTATTTAAATTGGAGGATTTTAAATTTTAAAATTGAAGTCCTAAAATTGAGGATGTTTTAAAGTATTTCGAATGATGATTTTGAGTGCACCATTGATTCCGGATGGGTCGAGATAGTCAAAATGACTGTCCTTGGGATTTATTTCAGTTTCGAAATATTTTTATGTCAGTTTGACTCGAATTGGAGTAAATGAGTCATTTAAAGTGTGTGTTAACATTTAAAACTAGGACTTATGTTTTAAAGGTTTAAGAGGCTTACGATTTCAACAAATCTCATTTAAGATAAAGAGAGAAAGAGAAAGAAAGAGGAAAAGAAGAAGAAAGGAAGAGAGAGAGGAGAAAAAGCTTGGAGATTCAGGCCCAAACGCGATCCCGGGGACGATTCAACCTCTACAAATCTGAGGCAAGTGTTTAATCTTGCTAAATATTTCATTTGTGTATTTCATTTCATAATTTCTGGAAAAAAGAATTGGATTTTGGGTATTAATAGCCAAACCTAGATTTTATAGATTAAACCTTGAAATTGATGTTTATATATGGGTTTGAATGTGTAGAGATGGTTGGGATCAAATTTGGGGTTGATTTATTGGCTTAGAATCATGATTTGATAAAGGTTTAGGGTTTGTAAGTGATGCTTTTAGGGTTTATAATCTGTCGATTTTGTGAAGAAGAAGAAACCTTTAGAGTTCTGCAGAACCGAATCGATTCGCCCCATAAGCGAATCGATTCGTCTTAGGCAAAAGTGTCAGGTCTGTATGACCGAATCGATTCGGACCCAAGGCGAATCGATTCGGCCTGAGACATTCTCCCAGGTCCTTTGGACCGAATCGATTCGCATTTGGGGTGAATCGATTCGCCCTTAAAGCCGAATCGATTTGGACCAGACCGAATCGATTCGGAACAAAGGTTGTTTTGCTATATTTTTCTAGAATGAGTTTTAATCCATTTCGATCGGGACTCTCGAATTAGAACATCCTATTATGGTACGAGAAGTACGTTTTGAAGATTCATTGGGAATTTCTCACATGTTTTGATGGTGGGGATATATCGAGCTAGTTTGGGGAAACATACATTCGTATGCATTGGAGATGGTCGCGTCAATGTAGTGGGAAATTATTAGGGATGGGAGTCCCATTTAGGGTTTAACTAGTGAGTTAACCTAGGGAACACGGTTAGGGACTTTTCGAGTAAGTTGTGAAGATATGGCGAGAGATTGTTAGGCCGACTTTTATATTGAATCCTTTAAGCGATAGGAGTTTATTTAGGTAGTACGGGTAGACCAACGAGAGACGGGTCGAATATCCTTAGTGATGATGAATTTAGAGATTAGATCGAAAATGCCTTAATGTTAAAGGTTCATGGGAACATTTGAACCGTAGGCGGAAACTGAGAACAATTGGATTGTGTTATCCACTCGAATAGGTTGGGTTGTAATGTTAGTCAAGAGAGTGACTATATGTCTATGTGTGATTAATAGTGGAGATTCCCATACTTGATGGGATCATGGAATGAATTTAGGATTGAGCTTGAGGCTTACCGATTATTAATGAGGTGAGTACCTATGACCGAGATAAGTATCGTGTGTTGATGTACTTTCAGATATAGATAGAATGTATAGTGATTGTTATATATGGTAGACTTGGATTTGGTAACCTAAATGTTACATATATTGGAAGACTATTCATATCATAGGGGCAATGAATGAATATGCTTCAAGTGAGGGATCATATTTATATAACGAATTTAAGTTAGTATGCTTGGAGTGATAACTAGTATAATGAGGAATATGTATGCGTATAGCCAAGTTATGGATTTCATACATATGGTTGAGAGATAGTGTGTATATATGTGGATATATATATATGAATAGATATGTATATATGTATGCACTTATGGCGTGAATATCTATACCATTAGTGATGGTTTAATTATATGATGTGATCATATGGATGTATATGTATATAGTGTTATATATATATATATACTTATGGTGTGAAGTATACCTGGCACATGCTATCGTGGGAAGTTACGCGATGTTGGGTGATCCCCTGGCTTGAGGAGCAGGGGTGGATATTCCCCAGGTCATAGTCGTCCATTATTATTTGTGTGATTTTATTTTGGAGGTGAGAAGTCTTGGGTATGGGATGTTCTCACTTGACCGGATAGGAACTATGACCGCTTCCCATACGTTATGATTGATTTTTTCGCCATGGAGGTGTGATAATAGTCCGATAGGTGGTGACCCCGGGAGAAAGTGAGTAATTCCTGAAAGATGATAGCATGGTGCAGTATTTTGGCATCCTATAACCGTTATGTTATGTGTATTGTGATGTATACATTATGCGTGCTATGTATACTTGGTTATATGAATAAATGGTTGCTTATACATATATATTTAGGGAAAAATATATATATTTATATATCCTATAGGTAAAAAGGATATGGAGTTTCTATAGTGTACATCTTGGGTGAATTTGGTGTACTAGTTTGTTGGGGTCGAAGTATCGTACTTAAAGACAATTGCAGTTATATCGACCATAGGGTTTAATGGAGATTCTAATTATGATCTTAGATAGTAATTTGTATTTATAGTAGTTACAATAATAGAATTTGTGTGGATGACATAATGGATCCCTACGATCAACATTGTCAAGGAGTAGTGTATCGGGGGGTTTTTTGTTTGGATTTCGCTTTGCGAGATGCCCCACGCACGCAACGCAGTGCAATGTTGAGAATAGAGGGAAGTTTTGTCCTTAATACTTGTATGTACGTTAAAATGAGTAATAAACTCTTACATTAAAACCTAATGTTAATGTGTAACGTACTAAAGCTTGTAACTGGTTTAAGTTAATAAATGGATTCACGAGAGCCTAGTAAGGCATATATGTGAATGTATATTTAATTGGGATTAAAATGGAAAGGATTTGAGGTTCTTGTTAAGTGATAGGTCATGTGGATATAGGCCATGCGTAGGGTAAGTAAGGTTGTCCTTATGGGTGGGGTAACTTAATTAAGGTTCCAAGATGCGAATAGGTGCGCGCTAATAGATGAGAGGTGAGTTTGGGGTTTCATGAGAGTGCGACTCCACTTTAATTATGAAATAATGCATTGGTATTTATTATGCACGGTTAACACACTTGCTAAACATTTTTACACCTCGAGCTCAGACCCGTTTATATTTCTCTTTTGCGATATATATGTATGTATATATTACTATAGGTGTCCTACCGTATGGATGCCGGATGCTTTTCTATCCAGATTCTTGGGAGCCGTAACAGATGTGGACTGTTACGGGATTTAGATTGTAGTTGCTTCCTATCTCTTTGTACATATAAATAGGACTCATGTTGTATATCGAGTTTATACCCACGAGTAATTTGTAGTTGTTTATACTTTGTATTTTGATTATTGCAATGTCTGTGACCCGACAACTTATTCGGATTTATTTATTTTCTTGTGTACTCGTTTCATTTTAATTCGAGCATTTTCTTTTATCATGGTACTTGTGTGTACTCTACCATTTCCATTAGTTCTATATTGTTGGTTGGTTGGTTGTTGTATATTTAAATTAAATTTTGGCATCCGCTTTTATAGTTTTGGGTAGTTAGCCTTATTTATTCTAGTATAATTTGTTGATGCTGAGAATGAGCCATCTAAGATTCCTTATTTATTGTAGTATAGGGATGGCCACCCGTTATTATTTTAAGCAGGTTGTTACAGATGGTATCAGAGCATCAGGTTCTAATGTCTTTAGGATCTGTGCGGGTTTCTGCGTTCTTTCGTAAGCGTTTTTTATATAGAGCCATACTATAAGGATTATTGTGTTCACTGCGTTTATCTTCTTCTTCGAGGTGTACTCACTCGACTGACGTTCTGACACAGTTGCTTTTGTCTCAGACGTCGCTATGAATAAGTCGTCCAGGAAGGGACAAGATGAGAGATGCAAAGCCCATAACATATTTTGGGTACGCTTTGACTGGAGGTATTTTCTTTCGCAATTCAGGCGGAGGTAAGGAGGAGATTTCTAGCGGTGATTCACAGTGATTTGACGGTGGTCGAGTGAGTAGGATAATTTTGTGATCGAAAAGGTAAGTGCTGAGGAGAGGCAAATAGTGAAGCCCGTGGGAGGTTTAGATTGAGGAATTAGTTAATAATTGTTAGGAAACCTGGTGTTGGTAACCTTTACCGAGGTGAGGTGTGTGGCGTTGTTTCATTGTCTCGAGTATCGCCTTCGTGAAGAGGGAGTAAGAAGTATGGAGACTTGGGTTCGTTGAGTATGAATGAAAGAGTTGTCGGAAGTTGCAATAGCACCTTGTCCATCAGGATAGTTAGGAAGGATTTTCGTGAGGATGTTTCTTTAAGGAAAGTTAGGCCTTAGGAAGGAGGGCTTGTCCTGGAAGGAGTAGAGAGACTCGGGAATGAAGTGAAACAATTGGATTATGGAAGTATAAGGTAGAATACCTTTCTTTGGGTTTAAGTCACGCTTTATGCGATATCGGGAATGTCGCGCGTAAGGTATAATGAGTGGTTAGCCTTTACACCCCTAGGGTGTACAGAATTTCCTTAGAGGAAGGAGTGAGCAAGTACGACCTTTGTATGGCATCTTTTGAGATAATAGACCGTCTTGTGAGGAGATAGTAGAGAGTTGTGCTATTGAATTTCGAAAGTGCGGAATGTCAAGGTTTGTTGAGTAGTGGTTATAAGGTTATTATCTTATGGATAGGTTAGGGCATGTAATTGTAGTGTTCCAATGAGGAAAGGAGTTATCTTAGAGCAATACTTTAATGTGATGTAAAGGATTTGTATAACTGAGGAAGTTCAAAGTTTAGTAGATTTATTTTGAACGGAGAATTTAGCTTATGGTTGTGCTAGTTTTGAGAACTATGTATTGGTTAGAGTATTGTGTTTGTTGGGACCTGGTGTCAAAAACATAAGGTACTTGTTTGGTGTGTCAAAAGATATGGAATTATTTTATATTGTATTGTTATATAGGCCTTCGGGCAATAATTATGATTCGAAAATATTTTATAAAAACTTAACCCTGGTTCAACTGATCTCAATCCCCGACATAGCTACACAGTAGTGTATTGGAAGGGTTCCTTATTTGGATTTCGCTTGCGAGACCTCCCCCGCATGAATGTAGCGAATGTTAGGAATTCAGAAGAGTTCAACCACTGAAAATTTTAATCTTTTTATATACTTAGTACGCTATTATAGATTAAGTTGTTGATAGTTATATTATGATTTGAGGCTTGTAGAGCCGCATTATGTTGCTACGAGTGGAACTCGGGTACGGGGTGTATGGGCACCCTGGGTTGCAAGTTTGTTTTTAAAATTTATGTGGTTCGATGTGAGAACTGGTAGAGATGGGTATAGTGATCTTGAGGGTAGATGTAAGGACTAGATGAGATTGAAGTCCTAGGCATAACCTAAATTTCGCGGACGAAATTTTCGTAAGAGGGAAGTATGTAACACCCCGTGACTTTGGGACTGAGAAATTAAATTTTTGGGAGAAATAAAATTTATTTAAATTGGAGGATTTTAAATTTGGAAATTGAAGTCCAAAAATTAAGGATGTTTTAAAGTATTTCGGATGATGATTTTAAGTGCGCCATTGATTCCGGATGGGTTGAGATAGTCAAAATGACTGTCCTTGGGATTTATTTCGGTTTCGAAATATTTTTATGTCAGTTTGAATCGAATTGGAGTAAATGAGTCATTTAAAGTGTGCATTAACATTTAAAACTGGGACATTTGTTTTAAAGGTTTAAGAGGCTTACGATTTCAGCAAATCTCATTTAAGAGAAAGAGAGAAAGAGAAAAAAAGAGGAAAAGAAGAAGAAAGGAAGAGAGAGAGGAGAAAAAGCTTGGAGATTCCGGCCCAAACGCGATCCCGGGGACGATTCAACCTCTACAAATCTGAGGCAAGTGTTTAATCTTGCTAAATATTTCATTTGTGTATTTCATTTCATAATTTGTGGATAAAAGAATTGGATTTTGGGTATTAATAGCCAAACCTAGATTTTATAGATTAAACCTTGAAATTGATGTTTATATATGGGTTTGAATGTGTAGAGATGGTTGGGATCAAATTTGGGGTTGATTTATTGGCTTAGAATCATGATTTTATAAAGGTTTAGGGTTTGGAAGTGATGATTTTAGGGTTTATAATTCGTAGGTTTTGTGAAGAAGAAGAAACCTTTAGAGTTCTGCAGAACCGAATCGATTCGCCCCATAAGCGAATCGATTCGGCTTAGGCAAAAGTGTCAGGTCTGTATGACCAAATCGATTCGGACCCAAGGCGAATTGATTCAGCCTGAGACAGTCTCCCAGGTCCTTTGGACCGAATCGATTCGCATTTGGGACAAATCGATTCGCCCTTGAGACCGAATCGATTAGGACCAGACCGAATCGATTCGGAAATAGGGCTGTTTTGCTATATTTTTCTAGAATGAGTTTTAATCCATTTCGATCGGGACTCTCAAATTAGAACATCCTATTATGGTACGAGAAGTACGTTTTTGAGATTCATTGGGAATTTCTCACATGTTTTGATGGTGAGGATATATCGAGCTAGTTTGGGGAAATATTCATTTGTATGCATTGGAGATGGTCGCGTCAATGTAATGGGAAATTATCAGGGATGAGAGTCCCATTTAGGGTTTAACTAGTGAGTTAACCTGGGGGCAAGGTTAGGGACTTTTCGAGTAAGTTGTGAAGATATGGCGAGAAATTATTAGGCCGACTTTTATATTGAATCCTTCAAGCGATAGGATTTTATTTAGGTATTATGGGTAGACCAACGAGAGACGGGTATAATATCCTTAGTGATGATGAATTTGGAGATTAGGTCCAAAATGCGTTAATGTTAAAGGTTCATGGGAACATTTGAACCGTAGGCAGAAATTAAGAAGGATTGGATTGTGTTATCCACTCAAATAGGTTGGGTTGTAATGTTAGTCGAGAGAGTGACTATATGTCTATGTGTGATTAATAGTGGAGATTACCATACTTAATGGGATCATGAAATGAATTTAGGATTGAGCTTGAGGCTTACCGATTACTAATTAGGTGAGTACCTATGACCAAGATAAGTATCGTGTGTCGATGTACTTTCAGATATAGATGGAATGTATAGTGATTGTTATATATGGTAAACTTGGAGTTGGTAACCTAAATGTTACATATATTGGAAGACTATTCATATCATATGGGCAATGGATGAATATTTTTTAAGTGATGGATCGTATTTATATAACGAATTTAAGTAAGTATGCTTGGAGTGATAACTAGTATAATGAGGAATATGTACGCGTATAGCCAAGTTAGGGATTTCATAAATACGGTTGAGAGATAGTGTGTATATATGTGGATATATATATATATATATATACATCCATATGATCACATCATAAAATCAAACCATCACGCACGGGCATGAATATCTATACCGTGCGTGATGGTTTGATTATATGATGTGATCATATGGATGTATATGTATATAGTGTGTGATATATATATATATATATATATATACACTTATGGTGTGAAGCATACCTGGCACATGCTATCATGGATGTTAAGCGATGTTGGGTGAGCCCCTGGCTTGAGGAGCAGGGGTGGATATTCCCCAGGTCATAGTCGTCCATTATTATTTGTGTGATTTTATTTTGAGGGTGAGAAGTCTTGGGTATGGGACGTTCTCACTTGCCCGGTTAAGAACTATGACCGCTTCCCATACGTTATGATTGATTTTGTCGCCATGGAGGTGTGATAATAGTCCGATAGGTGGTGACCCCAGGAGAAAGTGAGCAATTCCTGGAAGATGATAGCATGGTGCAGTATTTTGGCATCCTATAGCCGTTATGTTATGTGTATTGTGATGTATACATTATGTGTGCTATGTATACGTGGTTATAGGAATGAATGGTTGCTTATACATATATATTTAGGGAATATATATATATATATATATATATATATATATATATATATATATATATATATATCCGATAGGTAAAAAGGTTATGCAGTTTCTATAGTGTATATCTTGGGTGAATTTGGTGTACTAGTTTGTTGGGGTCGAAGTATCGTACTTAGAGACAATTGCGGTTATATCGACCTTAGGGTTTAATGGAGATTCTAATTATGTTCTTAGATAGTAATTTATATTTATATTAGTTACAATAATAGAATTTGTGTGGATGACATAATGGATCCCTACGATCAACATTGTCATGGAGTAGTGTATCGGGGGGGGGGGTCCTTATTTGGATTTCGCTTTGCGAGACGCCCCACGCACGAAACGCCGTGCAATGTTGAGAATAGAGAGAAGTTTTGTCCTCAATACTTGTATGTATGTTAAAATGAGTAATAAACTCTTACATTGAAACCTAATGTTAATGTGTAACGTACTAAGTCCTGTAACTGGTTTAAGTTAATAAATGGATTCACGAGAGCCTAATAAGGCATATATGTGAATGTATATTTAAGTGGGATTAAAATGGAAAGGATTCGAGGTTATTGTTAAGTGATAGGTCATGTGGATATAGGCCATTTTAGGGTAAGGTAGGTTGTCCTTATGGGTGGGGTAACTTAATTAAGGTTCCAAGATGCAAATCGGTGCGCGCTAGTAGATGAGAGGTGAGTTTGGGGTTTTACGAGAGTGCGACTCCACTTTAATTATGAAATAATGCATTGATATTTATTATGAACGGTTAAAACACTTGCTAAACATTTTTACACCTCGGGCTCTGAGCCGTTTATATTTCTCTTTTGCTATATGTATGTATGTATATATTACTACAGGTGTCCTACCGCATGGATGTCAGATGCTTTTCTATCCAGATTCTTATGAGCCGTAACAGGTGCGGACTGTTGCGGGATTTAGATTGTAGTCACTTCCTATCTCTTTGTAAATCTAGATAGGACTCATGTTGTATATCGGGTTTATACTCACGAGTCATTTGTAGTTATTTATACTTTGTATTTTGATTATTGCACTGTCTGTGACCCGACAGCTTATTCGGGTTTATTTCTTTTCTTATGTACTCGTTTCAGTTTAATTCGAGAATTTTCTTTTATCATGGTACTTGTGTGTACTCTACCGTTTCCATTAGTTCTATATTGTTGGTTGGTTGGTTGTTGTATATTTAAATTAAATTTTGGCATCCGCTTTTATAGTTTTGGGTAGTTAGCCTTATTTATTCTAGTATAATTTGTTGATGCTGAGAATGAGCCATCTGAGATTCCTGATTTATTATAATATAGGGCTGGCCACCCGCTATTATTTTAAGCGGGTTGTTACATATATATATATATATATATATATATATATATATATATATATATATATATATATACATACATAGAGAGAAACGGAGGAGAGAGAGAAGTTGAAAACGCTAACAATTTATGACAACAAGAGAGGGAGAGGATGTAGTAGTGAAATGGGGAGAGGATGTGTGTAGGTTTTTATAGGTGAGGTAGAGGGAGAGAAAGGTGTAAGGAATTAACAATAAAGGCTATAAATAATTTTTTTGGATAAGTGGGGGTATATTGGAGATAAAGATGGAAAGATTTAATAATAAAGGGGATAAATGGAATTTATGGATAAGTGGGGGTAAATTTGACATTACATCATTCCAAATGTCTTATGCTCATTTTAGGTAGTAGAGATAAGGAGAAAAAATATCAGTTATATTCTCTTTTTTACTTGAATTCTTTACATTGAGCTTTATGAACACATTTTTTTCTTGTGTGTGTGTGTGTGTGTGTTTCTTTCAGCAATCTCATCATGTTGGCTCATTCGATTTCATTAGAAAGTTAATTACATAATGAATGATGTTGGTGTATAACCGAATAGAAACGTTTCTGCATTATCTTCTTTGATAGGCTTTTTACCTAAGTTTACAAGTCTTATGTCATTAATCTTAGTCTTTTGTAAGGTCGTGGATGCAATGATTGAATCAAGCTACACTTCAAGCAATCCAAGTTCTTCGTGATAGCAACATTGGTATCTTATTCTCAACATTCAACCTAATCAAGTGTGTAATTATTATGAAGATTCGAATGAGTAATTTCAACAATTGATGAGAAGAAGGTAACATTTTCAACTCTAATTCCAATCTAACACATGATAAATTTTGTTAGGGTTTGTTATGTGGAAGACATGGTGCAACATTTTTAGGAGCAAGCGGTTGAAATCAAACTGGATTTGGAGAGTAAAGCTGTAAGATCCATGCATCAATTCGATTTTATAGTTTGTACTGAATACCACTAGGCCGACCTTTTGAGGTTTGTTGGTAGATTATAGAGGTTTGGTTATATAGCACTTTTATCGAAGGGTATTATTGTAACGACACAAATTTCCAATTGAGTCCTTTATAGTTTTGGCTCAATTCCGGATAAAAAAGTTTGTGTCATAGGATCGAGTTATTGACCATCCTTCAAGCCTATGACATGCTAAAGTTGAAGACGTAGCAACCATGTTTAAAGCTTCATCAAATGCCGAGTTTAATGTGCCTCATTTCTACGTCAACAACATTGGTTCCATTGCTCCTAAGGTATGAATGCAATTTGAATATTTATATAGGAGCTTGGAACATTTAGTATTGGGTGTACTTTGTTTTTAAACTGTTGTTTAATTTCAAAAAGTTTCATTAAAACTTTAAAATGAAGTTTCTGGGCTAAAAATCAAAATTTTCAGCTTTCTGGAAGTTCGTTCGAATTGTCGTTCGAACGAGTTTATCGTTCGAATGAGAATGTCGTTGGAACGAAGTCTGCCAACGAGTTCCCTTATTGGCCTCTGTAACATTTTTCGAACGAGATGGATGTTCATACGAGATTTCTAACGATTTCATTTTTTATTTCACTGGAACTTCGTTAGAAAGCTCATTCGAACGAGACTTTGTTCGAACAAAAATCTTGTACGAACGAGATTTGATGGCAACAATTTAATTGGCAGTTTTGAGGAGTTTTTCCATGTTTTCCACTTCTTTACCCCACTAACTTTTGACAGAACTTAACTAGTGTGGGAACCAACATTTTTGGTTTAACTTTTTTATACCATTCCATCTTTAAGAGAGAGTTTGAGAGAAAAATTCAAAAGGAAAAAGTTTATGTTTTTGAGTGTCTAATTTAAAATAAAAAAAAATCAGTAAACATTTTCACCCATAGTTTGTTGATCCAAGTTCCTTTATATATATACATTGCTTGGAGTTTTGGCACCGGTTTACTCTACCTATTGAAGAGTTCGTTTGAGTTTTCTTCTACATCCCTCAAAGAAGAAGAAGTGTATTTTGCTGCGGCATTCTCACATGGTGAAAGGCACCATGTTTGGTTGACGATGTACCTATGTCTCATTGGTGAAGCCCAAGATTTCGGTGGAGCACCGGGGTTATCAACTAGGTGGACGTATTTACAAGAAGACGTGTCAAGGCTTGAAAGGGGTCGAGTCGAGGAAGTAAGTCATCTGTCTTGTAATTGTAAAACCATACTTAGTGGACTTAAGGCTAGGGTCGTCTGAGGTTTTTCCCCGTTGTGGGTTTTTCCTCGTACACCGCGGCATAGTGATTTATTGTTTATTTTATCTTTCGCATAATTTACCTAGAACGCATGCTTAGGTAAAAAGATAAATTTTGGTTTAATCACTACTTATGTTTAATTTGGTGCTACATAATTATTTGGGTAAATGCTAATTTGATTCAAGTCATCATTTAATTTGTTAAAATTGATTTGGCCTAATTTGGTAATATTGAAAATATGACTTAGGCAAATTTCGAAGAATTGGGTTGGTTAAATTCGTTTAAGTGAAAAATGTATTAATTGTTTAACTTTAATTTCACTTTGTTTATTTTAATTTGAGATAAATTAAAAATTTGTTTTATTGAATCATCTCGCTTCCGTATATATTTAAAAAGGAAATTATCTTTTTAAAGGAAAGAATTTTAAAATTGGGGTGCCATCTTTTTCAAATTGGTATCAGAGCATTGAGTCAGAAAAGCTATTCGTTTTCAAATTGGTATCAGAGCCGGAGCGCTAATTTATTGCGTCAAAGATCCGTTCTTCGGCTTTTATAATTTTTGTGCTCCTTGTATTTTTTAGGTGGTTCATTTTTACTCACTCTCATTTTTTTTGTATCTCTCGATGGGACGTCTTATTGATGATTTTTCCATTTCTAATTATAATGAAGTTTTTGCCATTCAAGAGGAATTTAATGAGCTTAATAAGTGTAATGAAAAATTAAGAGAATTAAATTTGAGATTTGCAAAACGAATTAAGTTTCTTAAAAATGAAAATTCTTGTTTTAAAGCTAAAGTTGAATTTCGGCAAACCTCGCTATCTCAAAAAGATATTTTTCGTGGAAAGCTCATGGACATAAATTACAATTTTAATATTTTAGTAAAGTTCAAGAAAGAGAGTGATTGTCGAGAAAAGACTCTTAGGGACAGGTTTGCTCACATTAAGGGGAGCGTGATAACCTTCTAGGAGTTATAGAAAATTTAAAGAAGGAGTCCCGTAAAATTGAGGAGTTTAATTTATTACTTGAGTCCAAAATTTTAAAAATGAAAAATGATTTACAAGATTCAAGTAGTTGTGATAATGGTTCTAGTTCATCTTGTTCAAATATTTTCGTTGCTAAAGCTAAGACCATTGTTTGTTTTAGATGGTCCACTTTATCCAAGGACTTTAGAAAATGTCACATCTTAGGTAACATTTCTTATGTTTACACATGCTTGTGTTGTGGTAGGAAAGGTCACCTTAGGTCATTTTGTTTTGATCTTAAAAGAAGCCCTAGGAAGTCTATGTCTATCATTTCATTAGTTTCCAAATCCCATCATTTGAAATATACATCTATATGGGTTCGGAAATCATTTTTAGACGCGCTAAATATAAGATTTGTTGATTCTCATTTTCTTTCACATGAAACCTCCCTTGCTAAATTTAAAGTTTGAATGTGTTAGTTTTGTTTGCATACTCTAGCTTTTTGTGCTTCATATTAAATATCATTGTTAGGTGTATGGATGTTTAATCATTTTGTAGTCTATGCTTCATGCTTAATCCCATGCTAGAATTATAATTTTTTATCTTATGTATCATATTTGTTTTGATTTGCTTTAAATATAAAATACAAAATGATTTGTGTTTATCATTTGGGTTTTTATATCTTGGTAATTTAAGCTTTATGAAAAATTCAAATGATTTTTGTTTGTCTTTTGAGTATATATTTTTATTTTAGGTTAAAAATTTTTAAAACTCAAAAAAGTTTTTTTTTTGTGTATTTTAGTTTGACACACTTTATGTGGCATATACTTGTGTTTGAATCCCATCTTTACGCTCCCATATGGCTAGAACTTTTGGTTTAGATTGTCAATCCTTATTATGTTCTTTACCATGCTTATATGGAGTAGTTGGATTTTGTGTTGCTTAAATGGATTTTATCTTTATATGCCTCTATTCACACATGCACGAGCTCTTTTGAAATTTTATCGTCACATGTTATATTTGAGCTTTGTGAGGTGTTCTCCTACTAATCTTGTCATCTACATATTTGTGACCTAGGAGGACTAGTGCATGTCAAAATCCGTTGCATGTGAGATTTGTGCGATATAAAAAACAATATATATAAATGTGCACGGGGAAGGGCTCCGAAAGGATTTATTATCCTTTGCGAATAGTAAGCCACCGTTTGTTTGGACCTAAAAGAAATATGTGATCCAAAGGCCTAAAAGAAAATTTGGCATTAAAAAGAAAAATAATTGCCAAGGCCTATGTTTAATTGATATATTCATTCAAATATATATGCTTATTGAGGGAGTTTGGATGGTATATCAACGGTTTGCACAATGTCCGTTTATCCTAGTTGCGCTTACAATGTCATGACTCTATTGGTTTGTAGAATCATCAACGTGCTAGGCTTATATGCATTGTATATGTTTGTTCATTGAGTTCAATTTATATTGTCACATGAGGTTATATTGAAATGTGATGATGTTTGCAATCAATTGAGAACTTCGTGAACATATTTTAAGTGATTGGGTCTAAATTTAATCGTTACTAGTTCATACCCCAACACTTCCGTTTCCATATGACACATTTTTGCCATACGAGTGTGAAAAGCTTACTTTATTTTGTGTCATTTGTGTGTTTATATCTATATGTGTGTACTTATGCTTAGGTTGAATCTATTGTGTATACATATATATGATATTTTGTGTTTTTGAGTCTTTGCCGTCCTTTCTAGTCCATCTATGCTTTAATTCATAATTGGTATCTATCTAGTTTCATTTTTGTGTTGATATCACATGCTTAATGCTTTATGTATCATATTGGTATCATTTTCTTGCATCTTAGTTGGTATCCATTATTATTTGTTGGATTAGTTCTGATTTTGTTGCCCGTGTGCTTTAATGTTCTCATCACTTTACGCACGATTGCATGTTTAGCTTGTTATCCCATTCTATTTATCCCTTGTTTAGTTTAAGGGGTGTATATGCTTTTATTGAGGGAGATAAGTTAATTTTTGTATTCTTTATTCTTTGTTTATTCCTGAATAAAAAAGGGGAGAATGATAAGGGGAGAAATGGTATTTAATCCTATTATAATCGTATCTTAGTTTGGGAGATTTAACTTAGGGGGAGAGTCGCGACCTTCTTAGGTAGATCACAATTGATAAAGGGGAGAATTGAGTTTAGGGGGAGTATTTATCTTAATTGCATTTAATATTCGTGATATTCCCTATGCGTTTGATAGTTTGCTTAAGTGTGCAGGAATTCTTCTAAATGGAAACTTTCATCGTCGGCAAAGATATTGATCCTTGGGTTGTTTGAGTCAAGCTATGTATTTTTTATTTTGGGTGGGACATTTTTTATGTCTAGTAGAGATTGACGGCCCTTTTAGGATTTTTGTTGGTTTTTATCCCGGAATAGCCAAAGGGGGAGATTTTTAAGGACAAAAAATTCCAATTAAGTCCTTTGTAGTTTTGGCTCAATTCCGAACAAAAATGTTTGTGTCATAGGATAGAGTTATGGACCATCCTTTAAGCCTATGACATGATAAAGTTGAAGACGTAGGGGCCATGCTTAAAGCTTCATCAAATGCCAAGTTTAATATGCCTCGTTTCTGCGTCAACATTGGTTTCATTGCTCCTAAGGTATGAATGCAATTTGAATATTTATATAGGAGCTTAGAACATTTAGTATTCGGTGTACTTTGTTTTTAAACTGTTGTTTATTTTCATAAAGTTTCATTAAAACTTTAAAATAAAGTTTCTAGGCTAAAAATCGAAATTTTCAGCTTTCTGGAAGTTCGTTCGAATTGTCATTGGAATGAGTTTGTCGTTCGAATGAGAATGTCGTTCGAATGAAGTCTGCCAATGAGTTCCCTTATTGGCCTCTATAACATCGTTCGATTTGTCGTTCGAATGAGATGGCTGTTCGAACGAGACTTCAAACGGGATTTCTAACGAGTTCATTTTTTAATTCACTGGAACTTCGTTAGAAAGCTCGTTCGAACGAAACTTTGTTCGAACGAAAATCTCGTTCGAACGAGATTTGATGGGAACAGTTTAATTGGCAGTTTTGAGCAGTTTTTCCATGTTTCCCACTTCTTTACCCCACTAACTTTTGATAGAACTTAACTAGTGCGGGAACCAACATTTTTGGTTTGACTTTTTCATACCATTCCATCTCTAAGAGAGAGTTTGAGGGAAAAATTCAAAAGGAAAAAATTCATGTTTTTGAGTGTCTAATTTTTCAAAAAAAAAAAATCAGCAAACACTCTTGTTTTCACCCATAATTTGTTTATCCAAGTTCTTTTATATATATACATTGCTTGGAATTTTGGCACCGGTTTACTCTATCTATTGAAGAGTTCGTTTGGGTTTTCTTCTATATCCCTCAAAGAAGAAGAAGTAATTTTTGCTGCGGCATTCTCACATGGTGAAAGGCACCATGTGTGGTTGACGGTGTACCTATGTCTCATTGGTGAAGCCCAAGATTCCGATGGAGCTCCGGGGTTGTCAACTAGGCGGAGGTGTTTACAAGAAGACGTGTGAAGGCTTGAAAAGGGTCGAGTCGAGGAAGTAAGTCATCTGTCTTGTAATTGTAAAACCATACTTAGTGGACTTAAGGCTAGGGTTGTCCGAGGTTTTTTTCCATTGTGGGTTTTTCCTCGTACACCGCGGCGTAGTGATTTATTGTTTATTTTATCTTTCGCATAATTCACCTAGAACGCATGCTTAGGTAAAAATGGTTTAATCACTACTTATGTTTAATTTGGTGCTACATAATTATTTGTGTAAAAGCTAATTTGATTCAAGTCATCATTTAATTTGTTAAAATTGGTTTGGCCTAGTTTGGTAATATTAAAAATATGACTTAGGCAAATTTCTAGGACTTGGGTTGGTTAAATTGGTTTAAGTGAAAAATGTATTAATTGTTTAACTTTAATTTCAATTGGTTTATTTTAATTTGAGATAAATAATTTTTTTTATTGAACCATCTCGCTTCCGCATATATTTAAAAAGGAAATTATCTTTTTGAAGTAAAGAATTTTAGGATTGGGTTGCCATCCTTTTCAATTATTCACTAATTTATTATCACATTTTGGGTTGCACAAAAGTGTATTCTAGTTGCATGTTCAAGTATAAGACAACTAGAAAGTAAGAAAAATAAGAGTTTAGACTCTTCCTCACAAGGGTTGGGACATATCACTAGAAAACCTCAAATTCTAAAAACCCATCTATACTAAAAATATGTTTACACGTTTATGGGCTTTTGGAATTCTTCTCAAGCTTGAGACTCGGAAGCCAAAGTAATGGCACTTTAGGTCCATGTGGTTATGTTTATAATTTATCTTAGCAACTATTTTGCAAAATTTTGTGAGAATGATTCCTTGATTGAAGGACTGCTCAAGATTAATAAGACCATATAAGACCAAAATAACATAAATTGACCCAAGGTCCAATTGACAATAATAGCTCATGTCTACATTATTGATATTCTATGAATACCAATAATAATAAACCTAATATAAACTAATAAACAGGGATTAATGATAGACACAATTAGTCTAAAAAACTATTTTACAAACTGATGTGGCAATATCTTATTTTTTAGGAATGAAATGAACACAATGACTTACATGTGTGTCTAATTTCCTTGCCAATCAATTAATACCACTTATGTTGTGAAATTTTTTTTTTGAACTTATGCCTAACATTACTCAATATATAAATACCAATAATTTATTAACCTAACGTAATATATTGAGACCCAAATTTACTTTTGCAACCCTTGATTACATAATAGTGTGTGTTCTCCATGTTAAAATCTTGATTTACCTTTTCTTATAGGCAAGTTGTTGATCCTATTGAATCTACCTCTATCCACATTGACCCATAGAAAGTATAAGGTTCTCCCATTGTCACCAATAACTTGATTCTCTCTTAGTTTGATCAATAATTCTTTTAGAAATGCAAGATAAAACTTTTCAGCGTCCATATATATATATATCAATCATTAGGGAACATATGTAAGTATGTGCTTTATTATTTGAACCTAAAAAATGTAACGTATACATTTGTTGGGCATTGTTATTTGTTGTAATTCACTTTACCAAAACACGCCTTTACTAACGGACTAGGTTTTTTTTATTACTCATAATATTATACGATTAAAAGAAAAAACCTAACGGACTAGGTTTTTTTCTTACGATAAAGTACCGTTACCCGTCTAATGTATCCCTCAGTAATTTCAGTTCAATATTTTAAAAGTGAAAATTAAAAAGAAAAAAAGAAAATTTTATCTCACAACCAAACTAAAATCCCCGACTCTTACACACCCAAATAAAAAGCCCCAACTCGTAACTTTTGGTTTCTCTATTTCATCGTTACCAATCTCAAGCTCCAGGGCTTCGTTCTTCTTCTCAAACAGGTATATCGCTCAACATCTCTATACATATTCCCTTTTTAAATTTGTTTAAATTTATAGGTATGTGTGAATATTTAGTTTTGTTTAAATCTTTACGTATGTGTAAATCTTAACGCTCAATCTCTCAAAGTTGACTTCTAACAAGATACCCTTTTTAGTTTTGTATTAAATGTGGATTTTTCCACTCTTTGATCTTTTGGCAATGGTATTCAAGACAATCAGTTTCCGTACGAGTTGTAATTTTTGTTAAGAAATATTTAGATCACTCTTTTATTATATTTAGAATGTAACTATCATTGCATTTAGATCTTCTCAGACGGGTTATTTGAGGAAACGTCTCTAGCCTTATGGTAACAGTGGTATCATTCACGCTAAGTTCACCTCCAATCCTCCCCCTAAGTCCATGGTATACATAAGCAATTATACTAAAGTGGATTTTACGTGTATATAAACATACAACCACAAACATATATGTCTATAAATTGGTGTAATCTGATATGTGATTTTTTTAGATTCCTTTTTTTTTTATCAGGAGATAGGGTTAGGGCGTTCATATATCCAAGCATCATATGAGGTATTCCCTCTCTATTATGCTTCTCACTTTTAATTTGAAAAATTTAGTTTAGTGACACTATTAACTGTCATATAATTTATAAGTTATAATTTGTCTTATAGTTTCCATTTCAATCCTATTAAGAAAAGAGGGATGAATTTTTTTAGTTTCCATTTCAGTTTTATTAAGATAAGAAATTGCAAAAAAAAAAAATTATATAGTTGTTGCTTACTTAGTTTATTGTGAACTAGTGAACCATGTTGCTTACCCAACTGTGTTTTGGGGTTCAATATGTTTCTCTTTGAGAACTCTGTGAGAGATGAATTTATTTAGTTTCCATTTCGGTTTTATTAAGACAATAAATTGTAAGAAAAAAATTACATAGGTATTGCTCACTTAATTTTGATGTGTATTAGTGAACTATGTTGCTTGTCTATTTGTGTTTTGGGGTTCAATATGTTTCTCCTTGAGAACTTCGTTTAGACTATTTTTCATGTAAGGTAACATAATTTGAGAGGGAAATCCTTGGTAAAGTGAAAAACGGACACTTAAGGATCGTGAAATACACACTCAATGTGCTCAAAATCAGTTTGTCTTGATTATATAGTGTTTTGACCCTTTTGAGTCACTTAGAATTTTATTATTATAGTTCACGTGAATCTAGATGAGATTCTGTTAAGATGAGTTTTTGGTGGTCTATACTATAAACGTGGTTGCCTTTTAACCAACAAAATAAAAAATGCGTGTCCATCTAGGAATAGTAAGTTTACTTAGAGCATTCTCGTTGTAACGTTAGACATGATGTTGGCAACACCATATTTGTTGTATGTGGATAAAGTGAAAATGTGTTAATTGAATTCACTAATTGATGAAGTCCACAATTTTTTAATCTTAAATCATATTTCTATTTAAATCATTTGGAAGGGAGATTCATAAACATACACTTATGGAAAGAGACTTCATTTTGATTACATGAAAAGGACTCAATGAGAGTGTCATGTGATGTATTTTTTGTGAACACAAACTGACAATTTACATACATGTTGTGACATACACATTTGTATATACTTCTTTTAAACATGTCCTGGATTTGGGTGGATCAATAACAATAAAGCTCCAAGTGTCAAAAGCTCGTGTTCGCATGTTTGGATATATTAGATTTCATGTTTACTTGTTCTTGATCGCATGAGAGACAATATGCTTTGTATATATCCTTATTCTATGTTATCTAGAATAGAAACGCAATGTGCCATGCATTTTTTTATATATACTAGCGTATTACCCGTGCCTGAAGGAACGAAGAAAATTTTCCAAAGTACGTAATCTCAAAACGACAAAAATTTTATTTCCCGACAAAATAAAATGTAATTTAAAAAATATAGGACTATCTACCGTGTTTAACAAATAATAAATAGTCCAACAACTTATAAGCATAGTTGAACTAACTACCACATGATGCAATCATAATAGGTAAAAATTTGATGAAAAGACCTTTCATGAACCAAATTCGGCAATGAAAAAACGAAACTGACGACTTTAAAGTCGATTTTGACCCCTTAAAAATCGCCGAAAATAGCCCAAAATGTAATTAGTTAGGCATGGGCGATAAAAATCCAATGGCGCCATAATTGCCTCATTCCAAGTTACGGTTAAAAACTTATGGCATGTGACACCCCGCCTAATTAAATACCGGGCGATCACTCCTTTATTAAATTAAAATCAAGGTGAACAGTTGGTTCATTCTTAGCATCACTGTCGTAAAATAACTTTTCCAATTTAAACACCCTAATTAATTAAGCTAAGTGTCAAAACCATTTTTAAACATTACTTTCCAAATTTTATTTTTAAAACAAAGATTTAATTATTTACAACAATTCAATATTAAAGAATCACACCACAATAATCCTGGAACATATAATCCAAATAATTTAAACATTCAACGACTAAATCCCAACATCAAAACTTAAAGTAAAACCATCCAGACAGTAATAAATCCCATAGTGACAATACTAGAAATAACTGAATCACAAAGTCCAAATAAACAACTGAAAAATGGAAAGGGCGACACATGCCCCCACTAAATGAGTATGCTAGGAGAGGAGTCAAATAAATGAAGTCTTCTAAGCAAGAGGCCTGCAACTCCCACCTAAGCTGCAACGCGTTCCTTCCAAGGGATCCTATGCAAGACGCCCCTGTGGCTGGGCACCGGTAATATATACATATATATACAAGAGAGAAAGAGAAAAAGAAACGGATCAGAGCCCGATAGTGTAAATGATTTAAAATTTGTTTAGCAAGTATTTAAAATGATTACCGGCCAATTCAACAACATATTAGTGCGGCACTCTCTTGAGAAATTCTCACCTCTCTTATAATGTGCACGCCTATCGTACTAACCTTCCCAACGGATTATCTTATCTTATATCGCACTAAACTTCCCAATGATTTAACTTATCTTAGGTTACTCATAAGATTTAAAACTGAACAATATAATTGTTTTAAAGGAAAATTTCATTTAGTAACAAAGCTCTCATTTTAACTTTATTTATTAATAAAGTTTCCCAGTGTCATATTATACTTTTCAAAACAAGTATTTCCAATTTGAGTCATTATACATGTCTTACTTACCATAACACAGTAGGCAGTTTCCAAATTTCAGAACTTTATATATATATATATATATATATATATATATATATATATATATATATATATATATATATATATATATATATATATTAAATACTCGTATAATATATATATTCTATCAGCACCCCACATAAAAATTATGGTGCGTGCATACTCTGCTATCCAATCCCCGTATCTCTCGTACTAAAGGAAATACAAGTTCGGAATCACTCTCGAACTGTATTAACACATACGCAAACAATATTGCGGCGAAGCATAGATTCCAAGTCTCTAAGAGGATAGCACATGCCCCCACGTATCTTAGGACCGTCTGAACTATCAATTCGATAGCCTGTACCAAGGATATCTATCTTCTAGGGTACAAGTCAATATCCCCCATAAAGGTCCCATCGAGATAAGACTGTCCCAGCGCGGTAACCTCAGGGATAGCAAGTAGCGCGGGCACGATTTTCACACATAGATAGTATATGCATAAACACAGTCATATAACTATACTAATATTATCATATCAATTTGGGTACATCTCAATTCCCATAATTACGACATTTGTCCTCATATCTCATTATTTAGTTCTCACGTATAACCGTTCATTTCTTACTTTGATTTGAGGGATCATTTCCACTTATTACGTAACACTCATAGACTTTATCCTCCCAAGTGTAGAATTCAGCAGGTACTCATCTAATTTTCAACATAACCATCTTACGCGTCTCTCCCCTTAATACATAATTTCATCATCCCTTATATGTAAATATCCCAAAAATACAACTCTTGTCTTACATTAAATGTCCCAAAATTATTCACATGTCCTACTGGTCTTCTTTATCTCCCAAAACATTTTAATAAGGGTGTCCAAGAATTATATCTCATTAAATTGAATTCAACTAATTTAAAAAGGGGAAATGTGAGCCTGCCAGAAGGGGTCGATCGATCGAGGTCTGGGGCTCGATTGATCGAACCTTCGATCGATCGAAGCTCTTGGCTCGATCGATCGATCAAACAGGTATGACGAATTCTGCAGTCAACCAGTTACGGGTTCTAACACATAACCTCATCCAAAACTATATTTTTCACACCCAAACTTCCTAAAATTCGTACTATAATCAGTATACACCCATTTTATTCATCTCCTACGTAAAGCATGTAATTTTACATCAATAACTATGGATTTATAGGCAAAAACTTCATAAAAATCTCAAGAACCCTAGAATTTCTTTAACATGGTTCTAATCAATCTTTTTCAGAATTTTCTTCTTCTAAAACATCATAAATTCGTGGTTTAATCCTCTACATATAATGGGGTTTACATATTATCAATCAAATCATAACTACATGCGATTTTCCTATCTCCAACATGAATTTTCTTATACCAAACTCTTCCTAATCACCCTAAACTAACATGAACGATGGATTAACGAAAATAAGAAAGATAAATACTTGCTTGGGATTTTCGACGTTCTAGTTTGATGACGAATTTGGTGTGGTTGCGTTCCCCGTCGCGCGATCTACGCGTTGGTGGTGGTGGCGATGCAACCGGGTGAATCATTGGCCTTGGATTGCTTAGAAAAGCCTCTCCTTCCCTTTCCTATGGCCGTCACTTGTCTTTGGTTGTTTTAACCCTAGAAGACAACCTTAGACATCTGATATATCCCTTGAAATTTCGTGGGTTTAATTACCCCAAAATGTAAAATGTCCAAAATGCCCTCCCGGGGTACTAATTAAGCCTAAAAACGCCCCGAGACCCAAACTAAACCCCCGGGTACACTTTTCTGACTATCTCGACCGTTCCGGACACTTTGACTCACTCAAAACGACCATACGAGCGACTTATAATATATTCACTTTTATTCATCAATATTTAGTCCCGACGCGACACGGGCGCGTCCCGACTCAAATTTTCAAAATTGTCATTTTATTCACTTGTGACATTTAATATAACCAATATTATATATTACTTTGCTCATTAGTAATATTTAACAAATTTCCCATAATTACTAACTCTCATCACGTTAATAATTATAACATAATTAATTTCCGAATTTATATTAAATAATTAATTCACATTAAATTTAATAAATCCCCAAATTAATATAGCATAAAAATACGGGGTATTACATACTTTTCCCCTAATAACGGAATTTCGTCCCGAAATTCAAAAAATAAGGCGTACCTGGTAAGAATAAATCTGGGTATCTCTCGCGCATATCTGCCTCGCGCTCCCAAGTGGATTCCTCCACATTATGATGCTCCCACTGGACCCGTACAAGTGGAACTACCTTCAACCTCAATCTCCTCTCGCTATGGTCCAGAATAGCCACTGGTCTCTCGTCGTAAGATATGTTAGGCTGTAAGTCTATCTCATCTATCGCAATGTGAGTGTGGGCCATATCATCCCGAAGATATCGTCTCAACGACGAGACGTGGAATACATCGTAAATGCGATGTAAATGCTCTGGCAGTCCCAATCTGTATGCTACTGACCTAATTCTCTCTATAATGGGAAATGGTCCCACATACCTCGGGGCCAATTTTCCTTTCTTCCCGAACCTCATCACTCCTTTAATAGGAGATACACGTAGTAACACTTGGTCCCCCATATTAAACTCCCGGAAGAACCGTTTTGCATCGGCGTAGCTTTTCTGCCTGTCCTGGGCTACTCGAATGCGACCCCTGATCATCTCAATCCTCGCGGAGGTTTCTTGAATCACCTCTGGTCCTAGCAACTTGTTATCCCCCACCTCGAGCCAACAAGTTGGGGAACGACAAGGTCTGCCATACAAAGCCTCAAATGGAGCCATGCCAATCGTGAACTCATAAGAGTTATTATAAGCAAACTTTACCAGTGGAAGATGTGGCTCCCAACCTCCTCCAAAATCAAGAAGACACATGCATAGCATATCCTCTAAATTTTGATTAGTACGCTCTATCTGTCCATCTGTCTGTGGGTGATAAGCTGAACTCAACCTCAACTCAGTACCCATAGCCTCCTGAAAGCTTTCCTAAAAGTGCGACACTAAAATCTTGTCTCTATCTGACACAATATTCAGGGGCACCCCATGTAATCTGACAATCTCAGTAATGAACAACTGAGCATACTGACCCGTGGTATAGTTTGTCCGCACCGACAGAAAATGGGCCACCTTGGTCAAATGGTCTACAATCACCCAGATAGAGTCGTGTCCCCGCTGTGATGTAGGTAACCCTGTAATAAAATCCATGGAAATACTCTCCCACTTACACGCGGGTACTTCCAATGGCTGAAGCAACCCTGACGATTTCTGATGGTCCACCTTTACCAGCTGGCAGGTAGAACACTTGGGCACGAACTCAGCAATGTCCTTCTTCATCCCACTCCACCAGTATTTCCGCCTCATATCCTGGTACATCTTATCTCCTCCAGAATGTACTGCAAATCGAGACCCGTGAGACTGGGTCATCACTGCATGACGTAATTCTTCTCCTTCTGGAACCACCAATCTCCCTTTAAACCTCAAACCCCCATAAGAACTAACAGAATAGGACTCAACACCCTCAGCTAAGAGTCATACAATCTGCTACTGGCAAAACGGGTCTGCGGTCTGTGCCTGTATCACCCCTCGTAACAATCTCGGGTGTCACTGTCATAACAAATATGAAGGAACGGGCTACTGCATCCTGGTGGCCCAACTCCTTCCACTTTACTTTCTAGACGTCTGCTACCTCGTCTACCGGTCTACGGCTCAACGTATCAGCAACTATGTTGGCCTTCCCCGGATGATACTATATGTCGAACTGATAGTCCTTCACAAACTCTAACCATCTGCGCTGACGCATATTCAGCTCTCGCTGAGTGAACAGGTACTGCAGTGACTTGTGGTCTGTGAACAAACATAATTTCTCCCCCAATAAATAGTGCCTCCATATCCTCAATGCAAAAACGACCGCTGCTAACTCCAGGTCGTGGGTGGGGTAATTCTTCTCATGCGGCTTAAGCTTACGGGAGGCAAAATCTATAGCCTTCTCCTCCTGCTGAAGTACTCCCCTAAGTCCTCGTAAAGAGGCATCGGTGTAAACCAGGTACTCCACACACGGCTTCGGTAACGCAAGGACTTGTGCTGAAGTAAGCTTGTCTTTCAGCTCGTCGAAAGCCAATTGGCAAGCATCATCCCCAACATATGGAACCCCTTTGCGAGTCAGATTCGTCAATGGACCCGCTATTTTGAAGAATCTCCGAATGAATCTCCTGTAGTATCCGGCCAATCCCAAGAAATTACGCACTTTCGTCGGTGTCGTGGGCTGTCCCCACTCCCTCACCGCTGACACTTTACTCGGGTCAACTGCAATCCCCTGTTCAGAAACAACATGCCCTAAGAACTATACTTCTCGTAACTAGAATCCGCACTTCTCGTACTTAGCCTACAACTGATGCTCTCGTAGAGTCTGAAGAATCTGTCTCAAGTGCTCGGCATGCTCCTCCTCGGAGTGTGAATATATCAAAATGTCATCTATGAAGATGATGATAAATTGATCCAAGAACTCTCGGAACACTCGGTTCATTAAGTCCATGAACACGGCTGGAGCATTTGTGAGGCCGAATGGCATCACTCTGAACTCGTAAGACCCATATCATGTCAAGAAGGCACTCTTTGAAACATCCTGCTCCCTAATACGTAGCTGATGATACCCCGACCTCAGATCTATCTTCGAAAAGAAAGTTTCTCCCCTCAGCTGGTCGAACAGATCATCGATTCGAGGCAACGAATACTTATTCCGTATCGTGACCTTGTTCAACTCCCGGTAGTCCACACATAACCTCAGTGAACCATCTCTCTTCTTCACAAACAAGACTGGAGCGCCCCAAGGTGAGGTACTCCTGCGAATGAAGCCCTGACCTAACAGCTGCTCTATCTGATCTCGTAACTCTCGCATATCTACCGGAGCCATACGGTATGGAGCGCGTGCTATCGGTCTAGTATACGGTAATAAATCTATGACAAAGTCTATCTCTCGACTGGGGGGTAGGTCTGGTATCTCCTGAAAGACATCGGAATACTCATGAACAAATGGGATCGAGTCTAAGGGAATCACAACCTCCTTAGAGGTATCCTCCTCTTTGTAATACAAATGAGCGGTCGAGCCTCCCTCTGGGCGAGGCATCGCCACCACAAACATCTCTTGCCCCGGAATGGAAAAGACAATACTCCCACTGAAACAATCAATCATGGCTCTGTAAGCTGCGAGCCAATCCATACCGATAATAACATCGTGCTCATGCATATTTAAGACTAACATATCTGCAGGTAATACCAAGCTACCAATCTCTACCCCCACTCCCCGGCATATAAAGAAAATAAGCGACCCATTCCCCAGTGGTGAGTCTACACACGTTACAGTGCTCTCTGCTGTGGCTAATAACCCTAAGGCCTTCGCAAAATGCGTAGCTATAAAATAATGCGTTGCCCCAGTATCAAACAAAACTCGACCCATAGTACCATGGATAGGAAACATACCCTCAATCGCGGGTGGTGCCTGTGGAGCTGCTGCCTGGTGGACGTTATAGACACCTCCATACTGTAATTGCCCCTGCTGCACTGGAGCTGCTGGAACTGCTGGTAGGGCTGGTACTTGAGCTGGGGCTGGGAGGGCGGCTGGAAAAAGTGGCCTCTATGGCTCATTACGGGCACCCTGCTGCTGTGGGGCCCTCTCTCCCTCTGGACAATCCTGGCGCCTATGGCCATGCTTACCGCACCCAAAACATCGGCCTTTGAAATTACCTCCCCTCTGACCCTGCGGACCACGGCCCTGCTGGCCGTTACCACCCCGCTACTGGCCCTGTTGGCCCTGGTGAAAACGCTGTTGGCCCTGCTGCTGACCCTGTTGCTGTCGGTCTTGGCCCTGCTGATTAGGCTGGCCCTGCCTATAACCCCCAAATCCCTGTCTGGAATCACTTGAACGGAATCGCTTAGCAGGGTCCCCCTGATGGGAAATCTACTCGTGCTGACGAGTCTGTCCTTGAGATATCGACGCTCCACTAGCATTACTACCCCCGGTCCTGCCCTGTTGGCTGGACTCTCTTGCTCTCTTGCTTCCCTGCAGATGGAAGCGGTGTTCCTGTCAATGTAGTAACGCAACATTGAGTACATCAATGAAAGTACTCAGAGACAGATTTCCTATAAGGTGCTGACGGATCCTCCAAGCTAACCCGTCCACCAACAGCATTATCTTCTTACCCTCAGTGGGTGCCTCATCTGGCACTATGGTGAGAAGTCTCGTGAACTCCTCCTCACTCTCCGCAACGGTAGAATTTTCCTATTTCAAGTTCATTAGTTTCCGTCTCATCTCAGTCTGCACGACGGGTGGAAAATACTTGCGGTCAAACCGCTCCCAAAATGACTGAATCGGGATCGTGTCCCTCTCCTCCAAGGTGGTGGTGGACTCCCTCCACTGCAAAGCGGCCCCCACCAGCTTAAAGGAAGCCAACAACTGTTTCTGCACGTCTGTGCACTCATACATACGAAGATGCCGCTGGATATCTTTCTTCCATTGGCTGACGATGATGATATCTGAACTACTAGAGAACTCAGGGGGATGCGCCTTCTGAAAGGCATCCCTAACCCGCTCCCACGCAGATGGAAGCTGGGCAGGTACTGGCGCCACTTCCTGAATCTGGGGTGGAGCCTGCTGAACCACCGCTAGCGCGACATTCACCGCCTGAGCAACAATAGCGGCTACCTCATTAGCATTCATAGTACCCTGTGCCGGAGCTGCTGGCTGCTCGTCTTGGGCACGCCTATCCTTTGGTACACGTCTCAAAGGCATCTGAAATGTGAAGAAATTCATTAGTCTAAAGTTATTATCAAATCCCAAATAGCTGAAGACGTAAACGTAAAAGCAGTAATACAATAATCCTAAAATAAGGCTCTATAGCAAAAATGTTAAGCTGAAAGCGAAATAAGCGGTACAGATCCGAAGGACACTAGAACCTGATGCTCTGAAACCACCTGTGACACCCCACCTAATTAAATACCGGACGATCACTCCTTTATTAAATTAAAATCAAGGTGAACAGTTGGTTCATTCTTAGCATCACTGTCGTAAAATAACTTTTCCAATTTAAACACCCTAATTAATTAAGCTAAGTGTCAAAACCATTTTTAAACATTACTTTCCAAATTTTATTTTTAAAAACAAAGATTTAATTATTTACAACAATTCAATATTAAAGAATCACACCACAATAATCCTGGAACATATAATCCAAATAATTTAAACATTCAACGACTAAATCCCAACATCAAAACTTAAAGTAAAACCATCCAGACAGTAATAAATCCCATAGTGACAATACTAGAAATAACTGAATCACAAAGTCCAAATAAACAACTGAAAAATGGAAAGGGCGACACATGCCCCCACTAAATGAATATGCTAGGAGAGGAGTCAAATAAATGAAGTCTTCTAAGCAAGAGGCCTGCAACTCCCACCTAAGCTGCAACGCGTTCCTTCCAAGGGATCCTATGCAAGACGCCCCTGTGGCTGGGCACCGGTAATATATACATATATATACAAGAGAGAAAGAGAAAAAGAAACGGATCAGAGCCCGATAGTGTAAATGATTTAAAATTTGTTTAGCAAGTATTTAAAATGATTACCGGCCAATTCAACAACATATTAGTGCGGCACTCTCTTGAGAAATTCTCACCTCTCTTATAATGTGCACGCCTATCGTACTAACCTTCCCAACGGATTATCTTATCTTATATCGCACTAAACTTCCCAATGGTTTAACTTATCTTAGGTTACTCGTAAGATTTAAAACTGAACAATATAATTGTTTTAAAGGAAAATTTCATTTAGTAACAAAGCTCTCATTTTAACTTTATTTATTAATAAAGTTTCCCAGTGTCATATTATACTTTTCAAAACAAGTATTTCCAATTTGAGTCATTATACATGTCTTACTTACCATAACACAGTAGGCAGTTTCCAAATTTCAGAACTTTATATATATATATATATATATATATATATATATATATATATATATATATATATATATATATATTAAATACTCGTATAATATATATATTATATCAGTACCCCATATAAAAATTATGGTGCGTGCATACTCTGCTATCCAATCCCCGTATCTCTCGTACTAAGGGAAATACAAGTTCGGAATCACTCTCGAACTGTATTAACACATACACAAGCAATATTGAGGCGAGGCATAGATTCCAAGTCTCTAAGAGGATAGCACATGCTCCCACGTCTCTTAGGACCGTCTGAACTATCAATTCGATAACCTGTACCAAGGATATCTATCTTCTAGGGTACAAGTCAATATCCCCCATAAAGGTCCCATCGAGATAAGACTGTCCCAGCGCGGTAACCTCAGGGATAGCAAGTAGCGCGGGCACGATTTTCACACATAGATAGTATATGCATAAACACAGTCATATAACTATACTAATATTATCATATCAATTTACGTACATCTCAATTCCCATAATTACGACATTTGTCCTCATATCTCATTATTTAGTTCTCATGTATAACCGTTCATTTCTTACTTTGATTTGAGGGATCATTTCCACTTATTACGTAACACTCATAGACTTTATCCTCCCAAGTGTAGAATTCAGTAGGTACTCATCTAATTTCCAACATAACCATCTTACGCGTCTCTCCCCTTAATACATAATTTCATCATCCCTTATATGTAAATATCCCAAAAAAACAACTCTTTTCTTTCATTAAATGTCCCAAAATTATTCACATGTCCTACTGGTCTTCTTTATCTCCCAAAACATTTTAATAAGGGTGTCCAAGATTTATTTCTCATTAAATTGAATTCAACTATTTTAAAAAGGGGAAATGTGAGCCTGCCAGAAGGGGTCGATCGATCGAGGTCTGGGGCTCAATCAATCGAACCTTCGATCGATCGAAGCTCTTGGCTCGATCGATCGATCAAATAGGTATGGCGAATTCTGCAGTTAACCAGTTACGGGTTCTAACACATAACCTCATCCAAAACTAGATTTTTCACACCCAAACTTCCTAAAATTCGTTCTATAATTAGTATACATCCATTTTATTCATCTCCTACGTAAAGCATGTAATTTTACATCAATAACTATGGTTTTATAGGCAAAAACTTCATAAAAATCTCAAGAACCCTAGAATTTCTTTAACATGGTTCTAATCAATATTTTCCAGAATTTTCTTCTTCTAAAACATCATAAATTCATGGTTTAATCCTCTACATATAATGGGGTTTCCATATTATCAATCAAATCATAACTACATGCGATTTTCCTATCTCCAACATGAATTTTCTTCTACCAAACTCATCCTAATCACCCTAAACTAACATGAACGATGAATTAACGAAAATAAGCAAGATAAATACTTGCTTGGGACTTTCTACGTTCTGGTTTGATGACGAATTTGGTGTTGTTGCGTTCCCCGTCGCGCGATCTACGCGTTGGTGGTGGTGGCGGTGCAACCGGGTGAATCATTGGCCTTGGATTGCTTGGAAAAGCCTCTCCTTCCCTCTCCTATGGCCGTCACTTGTCTTTGGTTGTTTTAACCCTAGAAGACAACCTTAGACATCTGATGTATCCCTTGAAATTTCGTGGGTTTAATTACCCAAAAATATAAAATGTCCAAAATGCCCTCCCGGGATACTAATTAAGCCTAAAAACGCCTCGAGACCCAAACTAAATCCCCGGGTACACTTTTCTGACTATCTTGATCGTTCCGGATACTTTGGCGCACTCAAAAAGACCATACGGGCGACTTATAATATATTCACTTTTATTCATCAATATTTAGATCCGACGCGACACGGGCGCGTCCCGACTCAAATTTCCAAAATTGTCATTTTATTTACTCGTGACACTTAATATAACCTATATTATATATTACTTTGCTCATTAGTAATATTTAACAAATTTCTCATAATTACTAACTCTCATCACGTTAATAATTATTACATAATTAATTTTAGGATTTATATTAAATAATTAATTCACATTAAATTTAATAAATCCCCAAATTAATATAGCATAAAAATACGGGGTATTACATGGCATTTCTCCCAAAACATACTATTTTAACTATTTTCACAATAATATTTATGCAATTCAACCATCATTCAAAAGAATGAAATAAATACCATAAAAAATTAAATAAGCCACCTAAAAAATACAATCTCGTATAGAAATGAGAAATAAATAAGGTAAAGCATTAAAATAATCTAATATGCTTGTGCCTTCGGCACACGATAGCAGTTTTATTCGCCTGGTGCTCGTATCATGATGATATGAATGTCTATGGTTAACTCATAACGACTAAGACAGTGCCCAAAACTACACGTGCTTAGCTCACACCTTGTGTCAGTTTCATGCACAAAATGAATGTTTGCAAAAGCTTAAGGCGTAAGTAAATTATATATCTCTAATAGACTTTATATTGAACAATATAATTCAAATTCAAATAAAATAGAGGAAAAAATATGACTTGCATACTAATGCACAACCCTAATGTTCAGCAATCACCAAACTAATGGATACAATTCAGTGCATATGAAATAGTGTTCAGAATGAGCCAAATCAGTGGATGTGTCGGAAAAATGTTGGAATGAGCAAAATCAGTTGCAAAAGTCATGGCCGAGTTAACACATTAGGGATGCTTCTGTAAGTGTTCGAGCTTGTGCTATATATGGCGGAGTTGGTTATATATGGTCGAGTTAATACACCACGTTACAGTTACAGTCGCCAAGATACTGTATATGGCCGAGTTGGCCGAGCTGCTGCACTTTTATGCATCAGGGCTGTTACTATTGCACTAGGGCTACTGTATATATAGCCGAGTTGGCCGAGCTATTTCTACTGCATCTATGCATTAGGGATACTATTACACAAATCTAAGACCTCCTCATGTCTAATATCAGAGCTACTACTACTGCATCACTTTAACTATGATGCATCACTTCATCAGGGTTGCTATTGCACAGATATAAGACCTTATTATGTCTTATATCCGAGCTACTGTTACTTATCACTTGATCTATGCATTAGAGTTGCTTCTACTGCATCCATGCATTTATACATTAGAGCTGCTACTACAGCATATAAAGTATAACACAGATCTGCAAAAAAAAAAGCATTAATACATGAAAAGAAAGGAATCTAAGACCTCCTTATAGCATTGGAAGGACTTGTTCATGATTTTGAATTCTGTAATTCTTTAGTATTAGGCATACAAAATAAATGGAGTATCACTAACTCATTGTGTTTGTTTATCCACAATTAGAATGTACCTCCGGAAAAAAGTTAAGCTAATTGTGTTTGTTATCCGCAATTGGAAAAAAAATATCGATTGGGTCCATTGAAATGAAATGCATCATACAACTTTCTTACGAATAACTTTCTTACGATGTATTATCTTCTTCCTGTGATTCTTCTTCTTCTCCCTTCGAGTTGAATAACCCTACAAACACACGTGTTAATAATTAAAAATGTTAGCAAACACTACTCGAGTATTTCATTAATCAAAACAACAAAACACAATGTTATCAAAAAAACAGATATTAGTGCTATATTAGTGTCAATTCACAATGTTAATCAAACTTGTTATTGAAACGTGCCTCGTGTGCGGATCAACTGGCCACTATTGAGTCTTGAAGAACAATGTTAATCAAACATATTGTGTGTAAAAAACCAAGATATCTGGAAGAAATCAACATAAGTGATTTTGAACTAATTTTAGTAGCAGAAAACAGTGACACCAAACATTATGATGTGCACATGTCCATGTGGTATTACTGACACCTAACATTATGATGTATTATAATGATTTTTAGAAAATAGTGACAATAAAGATTCAGAGATAAGTACTTGATTTTGTACATGAAGTAGAGAACAACTTTCGAAATCTTGTAGTTTAAGAGGTGTAAAGGATGAAAAAACACAAATTCTTGGTACATGAAATGTTCCTTTTCCTCCAAAAAAAAATGAGAAAGGATTTATAGATAAATTATATTACATACTTTTACCAACTCAAGCTTTCTTTTTGTTTTTATTTTTTCTAAAAGATGTCTCACAATAGAGTTTTTAATTTTTGCACTAAATACATACCCAATAACCCTCTTACCTTCGTACCATAAGAAAACCCACCTCACATCCTGTCTTCTCTAGATTGAATCGTCTCCCTAGTTAGAAGAGCTGCAAAACTCCCATATCCCCTGATTTGTTGACTATCTCTATTTTGAACTGCTACATTGATACCCCTGTAACACGAATATCATGAGGCTATTGTGGTACTCTTACTATGAACAGTTGCAATAAAACACATGAATTAATTTATCACATAATGTGGTTGATAATCTATAAAACACATGAATTAATTTATCACATATTCTTTTTCCCGGTAAATGTGTCCACAATAACTTTTACACCTTAAATCCTCACAATTGTCATAGAGAATAGAAATACCAAATAAGCCATAAAAATGACCTAAAATTTGATTATATCACCTCCATAACATAGATATCGTCTTATAATTCTAAACCAGTTACCCAAATTACAACTCGTAGTTTTACTTTGAACAATTGTCATATTCAATTTACAATCAAAAAGTACATGTGCAGTCCAAAAAAGCTTGATCTTGAGCCATTAAATTGTAGTAGGTAACAATTAGGATCCAACACTTAAAATTTAGAAAACATGTGCATGCAAAAATTCTTGATGGATAATCAAATATAAATGCCTTACATCACCACAAATTAGTAGCTATTTCCATAATACTCATAGCTATCTCAATGCTCTCAACGTGGTTCAAAGATTATTACTGCACAATCCAGTGTTAAAACCTTAGTTGTAATTTGTAGTAAAAGTTCATTAAACAATACTACCAAACAAAATAGATCCCACATATAAATTACTCCTCTCATGAAGAGTATGATCCTGCCAAAACCTTTTAGAGTGTCAATTGAATAGATAATACCAATTGAAATGCACTGTATATTAAAGACATTACATCTTACATGTCTAAAAACTTATATTCAAGAAAATAACTTAAAATCTCCAATAATGAAACTAAAATTATAAATTTCAAAGCTTCTAACATCTCAAGAACAAACTCTAGATCATCCCTTCACATTATAATCTCAATTACCCTTGGAAATGTGCACATATTTATCCCAAATCAGCACAAACTTAGAAACCTAAAGTGCACATCTTTGTCTGCTGCCATTAAACGACTTTGTGCTTCCCCCAAACAAATCTCCAACCCGTCTTTAGAAGTATTGACATGTGAGTCTATGAATCAAAGAAGAAAAAAGATCCCCAAAAGCTAAGCTCAATTTACCAGCGAATAAAATGAGGCAAAGAGAGAATGAAATCTCTCCTGCAATGCTGGAAAAGCGACGGGAGAGGCGTTGGAATGAGAAAGCCACAACAGCAAGTGTATCAGCACTGATCAGGTGCTGCACCAGCAACACTGCCCCTGCTTTTCATGCCATGCATGTTTCCTCCTGCTCCTCATGAGGCGGTCACACCCACATTCTTCATTACTGACATAGAATTGCCAAACGGAATGAATGAAACTTGGTTCTATAAATAACGTTGATACAAAGTTATCCATGGCAGAAAGTATCACCCTCACAAAGTAAAATACCCAATTAGGAATTTTGTCAAACACTTGAGAGGCATATTTTTTTTTCTTTTCCCTGAGTTGCGGTTATGCAAATGTCAAGATTTGAACCTTTTTTATATAATGAAAATAAATAAACAATTAATGAACCCAAACAAATAATACCTAAAGACATTAGGCTCGAAGATCAAAAGAATGTCTTTAAACAATTAAACCCCAAAAGAATGAATGAACATTAAAATTTATTTTACTAACTGACCGACATTTTATAGAGCACCTAAGACTAATCCAGATATGATTTGAGATTTTCCTCCATTGCTTATGAAATGAAATACACATTTGAGCTTTTATAAACATATTACATGTGAAATTAACTATAAATTTGAAGTGTGAAAATGTTTGCGAACTACCTGAAATGAACTACAATGAACTGAAATGAACTACATGTGAAAATATCTAAACATGTTACCTGTCAAATTAACAAAAATTGAGCTTTTCTTTCGTTACATGTGAAATGAAAAAAAACATAAATTTTAATCAACCTTTGGGTATTGAAGACCAAATATAGACCAATGGGGATATATTTTCAACAAATACCCAAAAAAAATGAACTATAAATTTGAAATTTTCTAAATAAATTTGAAATTTTCTAAACATATTGCCTATGAAATGAACTTCAAATTTGAAATGTGTGCACTATCTGAAACGAATTATAATGAAACTAAAATGAACGACCTATGAAATAAACCCGGTTTTTATGGAATCAAGCCTGGAAATTGACCTGGAAACAAACCCGATTGCTATAAAAATTCTTCCTACTGTTTGAATACAATTTTTTTTCCATTGCTTCAGTACCAAATCAATCATATATACGAAAACAAAGAGAGGGCATACCTGTGAAAAACACTATCGGTGAACCATCAGAATGAGAAATCGCACGGAGAGAGAGAGAGAGAGACGTGTGAGAGAAAGCGAGTTGCGTGAGAGAGAGCGGAGAGTGACAGAGGCGTGAATTTTGTGGTTTGAGTGATATGAGATACTAACCCGGGGTATGTGTGAAATGAGAGAATAAGGTCAATTATCATTTTACCTTTTTTTTTAATTTTGATGAAGAGTGCGAAATAAACTTGAGTGTAGGGAAAGTGGGGGAACTAAAATGATAGAGGGGTAAACTAGGTAATGCAGGAAAAATGTATGTATGATAGCACATGCATGATAAAATATCATGCCAAAATATCATGACATTTTTATTATACATACCCCATGGAAGACATAAAATGTCATGCATGTTTAACATGCACGACACATAAAAATGTATCATATGCTACTATATTATATATCTATATAATACAGTAGAAAACTTATGTATCTCATAAGATCAAAAGATGATGTCATGGGAGAGGTTATATGATCCAAAGGACATAATTTCTTCGCCTGATTTGATCCAAGAGTCTCACATCGTGGCATGTGGCAAATGAAAAAAAATATCCCTTGAACCCCAAACCCTACCCATCGCCCTCATTATCCACATCATTACTCATTTGGGCTCTTACCAAACTCAAAACCTTGCAATGTCGCCTCTCTTGAGCTCCAAGGCCGCCGACCTCTGCCTCCTAGCTGCTGCCCTTAATAATCTCTCTCTCTCACCCTCTCATCCCCACACACACACAGGTAATCTACCTCTCTCTTTCTCTCTCTCTCTCTCTCTCTCACCCTCTCACACACAACCACATATAGGAAGTTTTTTTAAAATTTCGATTTGGTTTTGAAACATTTGGCTTCGGAACTAAGGTAATACCCTTTATTCGTAACTAAGCGATGTGTTTAAAAGTTTCTTACGACCTTAATTTTTTTTTTGTTTAATGTTGGTTTTTATGTACATATTTTATGTCTACTATTTTGTTCATCTGTACGTATTATTTCACAACGTTGTATATATTAGGGCTTGAAGTTTGAAGTGTTCAAATGAAGTTATCAAAGGTTGGCTGAGCTTTTGAATCTGATGTACATTTTTGTGATTTTTGTGTTTGTTTTTTTATTGTGTTTCATATGGACGAACTTTGGAATCATGGAGGTCAACTCAGATATTGGGTCAAATCAGGTATACTCTTTCATACTCGCTTTCAATTTTATTTGGTACTAATTTGAGATGCTTTTAGGTAAATGCTGATTACTATACTTTTGAGTTATACATTTACTTCTTGACTTTATGGAATTAAAAATTTTCTTCTTGATTATAATTGGCACTCTAGGCATGAGCTACAACCATCATGATGTGACAAATCAAAAAGGTTATAGTATAAGCATTCATGAGGTACATGCTATAATCCTATATTATGGTGATTGGACACCTTATATTAATAAAGATGGGTGTTTAACTTGGGTGTATTAATTTCCTTGAATATTCTGAGGGCCAAAATAAACTAAAAAGTGACGCCATTTTAAAAAGAGCGTTGTAATTTTACCCGTACAAAGGTAATTCGCCATACTCCGTTTTTTCCCAACAAATGTTTTTTTGTGTTACTGTCATAGTCTTATTTGTTCCAACTACACTCCATTTTTTCCTAACATACGTTCATTGATTTGGTTGTTTTAGTTTTTTTGGTTCCATTCACGCCCAATTGGATTCAATTTGTTTAATAGGACCTTTAAGTCAGATACCCTAGTGTATATATATATATATATATATACTAGGGTATGCCCATGCCTGAAGGCACGCAGATAATTTTTTAAAGCATAAAGTCGTGCCTTGGTGCGATGGCAAGTGACCTCGCCAAAGCTACGATTAGTCTAGGGTTAGAGATACGGGAACAACCTCTTCATATATAAGGGGTAAATAAGCCGACATCCGCCTATTCAAGATCCTACAGTTAAGGGTATTGCCCTTTGACTGAAGGCACGAAGAAATTTTTTCAAATATCAAGTCATGTATTATTTAAGTCTAATGTTTTGTATTATAGTATCAATCGTTGTCAATTTTCTTGAAGGCATGACGAATACTTTCAAAGTATTGAATCGACTAATTTTTTTGTAAAATATTTTTTATTATAACAAAAAATTTCCGTTAATTTAGAAATTTTGGGCATCATTTTATTTGTTTATAGGACTGTCCCAATGCTAAAACAAAATAAGATACCAAATTAAAAACACGTCTATAATATTTTCAGGAACGTGATAAATTATGAAATCCAAATGAACCCAAGAGTTAATACTGATATCAACACCCCTAATTTATTATTTTAGATTTAATTCCCTGAAATTCCTAATTTTAAATTACCCCCATATAGAAAATTTATAGTTGTGGAAAGTGATATTTAAAAAAGCTGACATATTCATAATAAAATGATAATATAAAAAAATCAATACAATAAAGTTAGCCAAGTCGAGCCTTATTTCCCAAATACGAATACGTGTTGAAGTTTGATATGTGCTGTGACATCGGTGGGGGACCAACAATCTTGAAGATCATAAATTGGGTGGAAATTTTTGTTGCGATGGCTTAATGTCTCTGTGTGTGTTATGGAATGATTGAAAGTCGGAGAATGTCCATTCGGTCTGGGAGCCTTCCTTGTTGAATAGTGATTTAGGCGTTGTATACGCTTGACAATCACGACGATTTTTTTTGAAAGTGTAGTTCGTTAATTAAACCATATGTCGTATTTACATACATACGCGAGTCATGAATTAGTAATTTCAAATGTCCTACATTCTCCTTCTGCAAATAGAGCATATAAGTAAAATTTTGATTGAACAACTTGATCATAAGGTGATCAATAGGACATGACCTCGTAATTCAGATATGCATAACGTTTTCAATAACTTGATCAATATCTTGATAATAAAATATAACATCTCAACACTTTCACTTATACGACCACATACTAACCCATAATTCCATCACTTTAAACTATAAATAGAGTAATATGTGTGTGCGTGCTTACAGTGAGTGACCGACATATGAGCTTGAAATGAATATATCCCAAACAGAACTTCAAATGAAAAGGTCCTGAAAAATAAACCAATCAAAACATCAGTCATGTAAGCAATGGAGTCAATTAAGTTCAATCGCAAGTGCAAAATGTGATTACTCATAAGCACTCAACAAATGTAGTGAATTGCAGAATGACATAAAATTGAATGCGATTACTCACTACTGAGAATCGCAGATGACATAAAATTGAAGCATAAAATTACATTACCAATGAGATTACTCACTATCCATCCCATGTTTTGGGCTTGTAGAAGCTTGTTCTCGAAAAGCATCCATTTGTGGGCTTGAAGTTATACCTTGACTTACATCAGGTGATTAGGCATAAATTCTTCCAAATTTATCCCTTTAATTTAGTTACTTTTAGCACCTCGAACAACGTAATTAATTAGATTTGATCTCATAATCGTGCTACTGACTTATCCTAACGAGTACACCGAGTTTCTGGTATTTCGTGATAATTTTGCAGGTATTTAATGTCAATAACGAAAGAAAGAAACTGAAGAATCAAGAAAGAAAAGAAGGAAAAGTCAAAAAGTGTAATTTCTACCCAAAATTCGGATGAGGCACCTAAAGAGAAGTTGAAGATTCAAGTTCATAAGCACATAGGAAGAAACGACAGTTCAATCGGAGTCCCGATATGAAAGACATGAGCAGTCAAAATTGGAGAAAAAAAGTTAAAGAGGGAGACCGATCCGCAGTTGGAACAGACCGGTCCGCTGTGAAACGATCCAGAGGACCCCGAATAGAAGGAAAACCGAAGAAGGAAGAAAATAAAAAGAACCGGTCCACCCCGGATCGGTCCGCTAGAAAAATAAAAGAATCGGTCCGCATTCCAGGCAGACTGATCCGCCTAAGCCCCGGACCAGTCCGGCTGTCGTGTTTTGATTTTTTATCTCTCTCTAATAGAGAGTCCTAATGCAGCTAAAACTCCTGAAATTTTGTAGGGTATATAAACCCGAGTTTTTATCATTTTTAGGACGGAGAATTTTAGCTAATTTTCCATTCTTTTCAGAAAACCCTAGTTTGGAGATAGTTTATTCTTTTAATTCCAAGAGTGTAGATTATTCAGATTTCTGTGATTACAAGTGTTCTTAATTGCTGCTTTTACTTCTTTGATAAGATTAGTAGTTCATTCCAAATTCCTTTCTACATCTGTTGATACCAAAATTAATATGCTGATGTGGGCGAATAATACGAAGACATTTGTCAAATTTACGTGGTACAATAACAACGAGGAAGTTTATTTCCCCGACTAACTCATGTTCTCTCCGAGCAACGAGGATACACCGAGGAGCTTCAGCACTCCGAGGTACTCTAGCACTCCGAGGTACTCTAGCGCTCTGAGGAATTAAGGCGGTCCGAGCTGCATCTCGGCCGTAGCATAAACTGCCAGATAATCAACAGTTCAATTATTCATTGAATGTTTATCATCTTGACGCACACGCTGCATTAAATGTATTACCATTTCATATGTATATCATTTAATGTATCAACCTTTTCATATACAGCCTAAGGGCTATAAATACCTTGTATCACCCTCATTCAAGGGGACGGGAATTTCTTGAGAGAACTTGTAATCAAGAATTCCACAACACTCAGCAATAACATAACAGTGGACGTAGGCCATTCTTATAAGGCTGAACCACTTTAAAAATCTTTGTCTCACTTTATTTATCTGTGATTGAATAATTAGAGCGATCTAGTTTTTTACATCAACAGATTGGCGCCGTCTGTGGGAAACGACTGTTGCTATCTTTTTTCACCAAAAATCATTTATCATCAATGGCAGATAATCCAGAATCCAGTAATCGAAATGCTGGAAATGCTGGAAATCCTCCAAATCCATCTGCACCTCCAGATCTGGCTGGAATTATGACGAATCTGGCTGAAGGACAAACCGCCATGCAAGAAACTATGAGGCAACTCATTCAAACTCTTCACGGCGGTGCACCTACCCATTCAAGGCAAAGGAGTGATCGTGGGCAATCGCGATCCAGGCGTACTGGGTCATATCGTAATGAAGAATCTAATGATTTTTCTTATCAACCTGGGCGAACTTCATCGATACGGGCTACGGATACAGATCAACATATCACCCTCTCTCCGGAGAGAACTAGCGCCCTGGAAAGATTAAGCAGGGTATCTCCTTTCAGTCGGTTAGGACCAAGGAGAAATATGAGTCCACCTAGAGCCCCATCGAGAAGCTTTCGACCACCATCAGGTTTGAGAGAAGGATCAGCACAATCATGACCAGCTACTCGTCGAGATAGATCTCAGGAAGCTACGTCAGAACAATCAATTGCTCGGACTAAGCGTCCCGAGGAAGGAAATGAAGCATGGAAAGGTTCCATTCAGCGATTGGAGGATAGACTTGGAGAAATGGTTAAAGAAAGGAATCCCTTACAGAGAACTTTTGTTCAAGGGACACCTTTTGTGCAGACCATTGTGAATTTTCCTACACCATCGAAATTCAAAGCACCTGTAGTGACCCCTAAATATGATGGAAAGACAAATCCTGTTCTTCATATAGAACAATACCAAGCTGCTGCCGACATATATGCTGTCCCCGACGAGATGAGGTGTAGGGCATTCTCGGGAACTCTTACCGGATCTGCACAGATATGGTACAATAATATTCCTCGGGGTAAGATTTCGACTTTTATTCAGTTAGCCGAGTTGTTCATTGGCAATTTCTGTTTTGGAGCAAAGCCGGTAAAGCGAGTAGCGCACTTGTTAAGTGTTAGACAAAAATCAGGTGAGAGTACTAGAGATTACATAACTCGTTTCAATAACGAGAAGTTGGAAGTCATAGATTACGAAGAAAAGACAGCGATCACTGCTTTGATGAGTGGATTGCTGCCTAACAAGTTGTACTATACTTTGGCCAAAGATCCACCTAAAACTATGTCGGAGTTGATGGCAAAAGCGGCCAAAATCATGAATGCTGAGGAGGCTATGGCTGCGAAGAAGAATATGGATAAAGAAACCAAGGTGGAGGTTGACAAATCTAAGAAGAAAGAGCAAAAAGGTAATGGTGGTGACAAGCACTCCGAAAATAATAGGACGTCATGGGAAGTCCTGAAGAAATATGATAATTATACTCCATTGAAGATGGGTATTAACCATGTTTTGGAAGAAATCAAGAATAACGAAGAAATCAAGTGGCCAGATAAACTGAGGACCAATCCTGACCTGAGGAATAGGGCCAAATATTGCGAGTTCCATAAAGATCATGGCCATACGACCAAAAATTGCATAGCCCTTCAGAACGAGATTGAAACGCTCATCCGAAGAGGAAAGTTGTCAAAGTATGTAGATCGCAGAGGTGAAAGGAAGAATGATGATAGAACTAGAGATCGTTCCAGATCTCCTCGTCGGACGGAGGAGAAAAAGAAAAGAGATCATGAAGATGATCCAGATGAAGACCCCGATCTTCCAAAGAAGCCAAGACAGCCTGAACGAGAGGTATTTTCCATACGTTTTGGGTCATTTGATTGTAATGTTATTACAGGAGGAGATGCTGGAGGGGGAGACCTTACTGCAGAAAGAAAGGCCTATCTCGGAGAGGCTCAAGCCTGCTCATATATTCAACGAATAAATCTTGCCGAGGATGATCGTCCGAGGAAGGTAAATAAAGAGAAGCTAGTTATTGGTTTTTCAAAAAACGATTTGGCAGGTGTTCTTTACCCTCACGACGATCCCTTGGTGATCAAAATGAGGATGAAAGATGTGGTGATTTCAAGGGTGTTGGTGGACAATGGTAGTTCGGCAGATATCATGTACTATTCATGTTATGATAGCTTGAATTTGAAATTATCTCAATTGGAACCTTATCACAGACCCCTTCTGGGTTTTGCTAGCGAGAAAGTTTTTCCACTTGGGACGATCAAGTTGGACATATTCATTGGAACTTGGCCTGCTTGTCGAACAGAAAGAATACGCTTCTTTGTGATGGATAAGAATGTGCAGTCAGCCTACAACATCATCATGGGAAGAGTTGGTTTGAAGAAGTTCGAAGCAGTTCCATCTACAGTGCATCAATGCTTAAAATTCCCAATAAACTTCGGAGTAGGAGTTGTGAAAGGTGATCAAAAAATAGCTCGGGAATGCTATTATTCATCTGCCGAGCAAGAGGAGCTTGAGGAATCAAGGAAAAAGACTATTACCTACCAGGTGGAGGAAGGTACAGAAATTGAAACTCTTGATCCCAGGGATGAATCCCAACTTGTAATAGGACAGGTGGTAGAATCTACAGAAAATGTTATTCTGGACGAGGAGCACCCTGAACGAGTAACCCAGATAGGTTCGTCGTTGGATGCTTCAATAAAATAAGAGTTGATAATGTTCTTGAGAAACAGGAAGAAAACTTTCGCATGGAGTCATGAGGACATGCCAGGAATAGATCCAAACTTCTTATGTCACGAACTCAATGTGAATTAGGAGATCAAGCCTGTAAAGCAAAGAAGAAGGGTATTTAGCCCCGAGAAGAATCAAGCCATACAAGAGGAGGTCGAGAAGCTCCAGAAAGCCCAATTTATTGAAGATGTGAAATATCCAGACTGGCTGGAAAATGTGGTGATGGTAAAGAAGAAGAAGAATAAATGGAGAATGTGTGTTGATTTCACTGATCTCAACAAGGCATGCCCAAAAGATAATTTTTCATTGCCCAGAATTGACCAACTAGTGGATGCTACCTCGGGACATGAGCTGCTCAGCTTCATGGATGCGTATTCTGGCTACAACCAGATCAAAATGAAACCTGAAGATAGGGAAAGTACTTCTTTTATTACCCCTAGGGGAACTTATTGCTATAATGTTATGCCTTTTGGTTTGAAAAATGCAGGAGCGACATACCAGCGGCTGATGAACAAGGTTTTCACCGAACAAATCAGTTGCAACATGGAAGTCTATGTCGATGATATGCTGACAAAAAGCAAGAAAGCTGCAAATCATTTAGTTGACTTAGCTCAGACATTTGATCAACTGGATAAATACCAGATGAAGCTCAACCCGACGAAGTGCACATTTGGAGTAAGAGAAGGAATGTTTCTCGGATACATTGTCAACCAGCGAGGCATTGAAACAAATGCAGAAAAGATCAAAGCTCTTTTAGGGTTGCGATCTCCAACAACAAAGAAAGAAGTGCAGAGTCTTACAGGACGAGTTGCAGCGCTCAACAGATTTGTGTCCCGAGCAACTGACAAATGCCTCCCATTCTTCAAAACACTTCGAAAAACTTTTGAGTGGACTGATGAATGTGAGAAGGCCTTTCAAGACTTAAAAAAGTATTTGGGAGCACCTCCATTATTGTCCAGGCCAATAACAGGAGAGAAGTTGTACTTGTATCTGGCTGTATCAGAGAATGCAGTTAGCTCAGCATTGATTAGATTGGAGAATGGAGTTCAGAAACCCATCTATTACACAAGTAAGGCTTTTCGAGGTGCAGAAATCAGATATCCAAAGCTAGAAAAATTGGCATTGGCATTAATTAAAGCAAGTAGAAGAATGAGGCCATATTTCCAGGCCCATACAATCGTCGTATATACCGACATGCCATTGAGACAAGCCCTTCACAAGCCAGAAAAATCAGGAAGACTGATGTACTGGGCAATAGAACTCGGTGAATATGATATTGTGTATGAACCCAGGTCATCATTAAAAGGGCAAGCTGTAGCAGATTTTATAGCAGAGTTTACATACCATGATACCCCCGAGGAGCAAAAGGTGCTCGCTTGAGAAACGTGTGTGCTCGCGTTCAAATGATCAAGTTACATATAAAACCGTTTTAACACAAACAAAGCCTAAACATGCAGCAGTATGTGATTGAATAAATGGATAATCTACGCAAGAACATTCAAACACATGCAATTAAAGAAAAATCCCCCTCAGGGGCAAAACCATTTATTTTCACTATAATTTGTAAGAGAACGACTTACAATCGGATTACAATGAAAATACAAGTTGACTAAGAATTACCCTCGGGTATCGAATTCTGTAGTCGCGGCTGGAATTATCCCTTTCCAGTAGGGCTGCAATGAAGAAGAAGAACGGTCTCCTCCACAAGGGTTGAACAAACCAAAGTTGTGTTCTTGGGTTGCTTAAAGGATTCACAAAGGTTTGGAAGAATTGTGTGAATCAAAACATGAGTCTTGGGACTCAAAAATATGAAGACTAGGTGTATTTGGACTCTCAAATTCGTCTCCTAAAGTCTTGCAAAACAACTCCCCCGAAGTTGGTATTTATAGGAAAAAATATGAAGAGTTCCGCTTTTTTAAAACTCTAAAAATCTTATCAGCGTACAGGTACACCGAACCCCATCTGGGGTACACCGAACCGGTTTGGTTGTACCATTCTGGTATGGGGTTAAAAAAACAGCATTCTTCAAGGAATTTTCTCCAACTTCAAAAGGTCATAACTTCTTCATCGTAGCTCGGATTGAGGTGCCGTTTCTTCCAGTATCTTCGTTGCGGTGAGCTCTTCAACTTTCCAGTTGACCAGACCTCCAAACTATGGATGTGAAATTACGAAAATGCCCTTGAACTTCCCTATCAAGCCTTATTTCACTGTTTTGACTTCCCTTGTGTAACACTTGCATTAAGTCCCTAAAATCTTGGAACGTGAAGTCGTTGAGGCAGATGTGGGACACATTAATGGAGATGTTGAATGCTTGATTCCCAAAATTCGGATAGAGGCCGTCATGTGAGATCGTGAGGTGACGTGCCAAATGTAGCGGCGTACGACATACACAAATGTAACATGTTGGACATGAGAAAAATGTCCTTACATCGCTGACCAACCTGTGGATGTTACAGGATCAACAGACATAAACCCAGACCAACTCCGGTTGGTAAAAGGTCTTATGGATGAAGACAGATCGTCAACTTCGAGCTCAGACCATCTCCGGTTGGTAAAAGAGCGAGAAGAGATGGTCGACGAGGAGCGAAAAGTGTCAAGGGAGGATGAAAAGAAGCAACAAATATTTCACCGAGGAACCCTGTCAGATAAGGAATTTGAAGACGGGTTGCCCATATGGAGATTATATGTAGATGGCTCATCTTGCACAGCAGGTTGCGGGGCAGGAATTGTTTTGAACACCCCAGACGAGATTGACATGGAATATGCTTTACGATTCCAATTCAAAGCCTCTAATAATGAAGCTGAGTATGAGGCCATGATAGCAGGTTTAAACTTAGCAAAAGTTATGGAAGCACGGCAAGTAATTGTATTCAGTGATTCTCAATTAATTGTAAATCAGATGACAGGAACATATGCAATTAAAGGAGATTTAATGGAAAAGTATCATGCAAAGGTGATGGAGTTACTGACAGAATTTGATGCCATTCAATTGGTGAGAATACCGAGGATGGAGAATGTACAAGTAGACGCACTGGCCCGACTAGCATCAGCTACTCGTACCGAGCTGCGAAGAATGATACCAATTGAAGTATTGGAAAGTCGGAGCATAGATGAAAACTTGACAATGAATGTTATTACCCTTGATTTAGGACCATCTTGGATGGATCCCATCAGGGTATATATTGAAGAGGGAGGATTTCCAGAGGATAAGCTCGCTGCCAAAAAATTGAAGTATAAAGCTGCTCGGTATGTATTAACTAATGGTATTTTATATAGACGAGGGATTATGGCAGGTTTGTAGAGATGTGTACATCCCTCCGAGGTGAAAGAATTGATTGAAGAAATCCATGAAGGGTCTTGTGGAGCTCATGTAGCAGGTCGAACACTTTTACAAAGGGTAATGACTCAAGGATACTATTGGCCGACGATGAGGGCTGATTGTATAACCTATGCTAAGAAATGTGACAAGTGACAACGTTTTTCCTCTATCCGACGAACTCCACAAGCATTGTTGACACCCATAACTTCCCCTTGGCCATTCGCCATGTGGGGAATTGATTTGGTGGGACTATTGCCGACCACCCGAGGAAGATTCAAGTACCTCGTCGTCGCAGTAGACTATTTTACTAAGTGGGTAGAAGCTGAACCCCTTATCGACATGACGTACGAGAAGGTATACCAGTTCGTTTGGAAGAATATCATCTGTCGATATGGTCTCCCTCATGCCTTCAACACAGACCATGGAACCCAATTTGATAACGAGGAATTTGCTGCCTATTGTCATCAGTCGAACATTTTGAAGGTTCATTCAGCGCCAGGCCATCCTCAAAGCAATGGACAGACTGAAGTGACGAATAGAACACTGCTAAATGGTTTGAAGAAAAGGCTAAGTGAACCTAAAGCTAACTGGATTAACGAGCTACAATCAGTATTGTGGGCTTACCGAACAACTCCCCGAGCAGCGACTGGAGAATCACCATATATGCTGGCATTTGGAAGTGAGGCTGTAATACCTGCCGAGTTGGGTCTTCCAACGCATAGAGTACTGAATTTCAATTCTCCTGTCAGTGACTTGATGAGAAGACTGGATTTGGATATGCTCGAGGAGATCAGAGAAGAGGCATCCATTAGGAATGCTGCTTATCAACAACGAACAACTCTTTTCTATAACAAAAGGGTAAGGAAATGCGATTTAAAGGAAGGAGATTATGTGCTAAAGAAGGTAATTCAGAAACATAATAAATTGGAGGCAAACTGGCATGGGCCTTACCGAGTTACAGAAGTTGTTCGACCAGGAACTTACCGAATAGCAACTCTAGAAGGAGAAGAATTCAAGAATGCTTGGAATGCTGAACACCTTCGCAAGTATTATCAATGATGTAAAATGTACAACGGTTCCATCAATATGAATAAAACGATGATGTTTTCACCATTTTCCTCTCCTTTGTTTGAAAGTTTTTCGGGGAATACTAGTGTTGTACACTACGCTGCTCGACAGCAAAAAGAAGACGATAGTTCAAACCCACGACCAACTCCGGTTGGTAAAAGGGCGAGACCAAAAAATATACTCCTTTGGTTAGGAGGCGTACACTAGCGTGACCAACTAAGGTTGGTAAGATAACTAGTGGACAGATAGTTCGAAAGAACCAAAAAATATACTCCTTTGGTTAGGAGGTGTACACTAGCGTGACCAACTAAGGTTGGTAAGATAACTAGTGGACAGATAGTTCGAAAGAACCAAAAAATATACTCCTTTGGTTAGGAGGCGTACACTAGCGTGACCAACTAAGGTTGGTAAGATAACTAGTGGACAGATAGTTCGAAAGAACCAAAAAATATACTCCTTTGGTTAGGAGGCGTACACTAGCGTGACCAACTAAGGTTGGTAAGATAACTAGTGGACAGATAGTTCGAACGAACCAAAAAATATACTCCTTTGGTTAGGAGGCGTACACTAGCGTGACCAACTAAGGTTGGTAAGATAACTAGTGGACAAGATAGTTCGAAAGAACCTGATAGTTCAATAATCAACTACGGTTGAGGAAAGAACAATATCATTTGATTTGAAAATAGGCCAACAAGTTGGTCGGAAGGTAAAATCATTCCAGAAAATACAAAGAATTCCAAACTGAACCAAGTATAGTTGGTCGGTGATCAACTATACTTGGTCGACGAGGATAAATTATCGACCATGGTTGGTCGGACACATTTTATGAAAAAGTTTACCAAGTATGGTTGGTCGGGGATAAAAACCCATCAACTGTAGTTGGTCGACAAACACAATTTAACAACCTTGGTTGGTCGGAAACATTTTAAACATTTTATACTCATTTATTAAGTGATTGAGCAACATTGATATTTGTAAGTTTGATTACTAAGATGGTTGATGAACAGCACCATATTGTTATCTTTTTAACAGATACATATGCACAAATGTAAAAATGTTTGATAAACACAAGACAATCGCAATACAAATTTGCAAACAGAAAATTAAATTCTTTCATTAAGGTCAAAATATATTACAAGCTACATATATGTGCTAATTATTACATTAAAAAACCTATTCTATTGGTTTCTTTCCTTTAGCTTTTGAAACAGGTTCCTCGCCGGCAGGAGGATCCTCCAGGCAAAGAGGAGAATTGATGAAATTAATATCTCTGAGCATTCTGACGTTCATCACAGAAGGTGTATCCAAGAGATGCTCGGGATGAGATAATTCAGTCTGAGAATGAAGACTATAGTCGCCAAGATATTTTGAAATTAAACTCCGAGGAATGGAACGAGCTGGGATCCATTCCATGTCCAATTTGAAAGGTGGCACAGGCAAGTCTAGTAACCCTGGAGCATTATAATCCCATAAAAAATGCCCTTGCTCCAATTTCAGTACACCCAGGGCATTCAACCACCCCTGCTTATAACCTTCATTATTGGCATGTTCAATACGAGCATCTAAATGAACAAAGGCTTCATTGTATCCTGCCATCCAAAATTCCCTGGGCTGTTTATGGAATTGGAAGGTTAATCTATCCAATTGTTCGTGAAGGTTCCTGGCAAAAACATCTTTATCATTCAAAGCAGACTTCGTCGCAGTAAGTTGATCTTCCAAAGATAGATTTTTCTTGGACATTTCAGATAAAGCCCGATCTTTGGCGTTCAATTGGTATGCTTGAGTTTCCAATGTTGACAGAGTACGAGATTCTTCAACATTACGACTGAGAACCCTTGATCGACTCCGAGCAGGTGGAGAATTTTGCTCCTCGACAACATTTTGAACAGCTCTCCCTCGCCCACAAGATCCTCTTCCTCGTCCCCGAGCAGTAGTGGAAATATTAGATCTTCTCAGAACGTCCAACTCTTGCCTTAATTTGGCATTCTCAACTTCTAAGAACGAGAAACCTTCATCGGTAACTTGTACTAAAGCAGTGGAAGATGACGCTGCAGATTCATACTGTGCCAACTTTTTCTGCAAATTATTGTTCTCTTGTTCCAGTAACTCAGCAATCTGCCTGCAGGCCTCAACTTCACCTTTTAGAGTTCTTTCCCTAACATCGTATCCATCAAGGATCTTTTTATGGCCTGTTTCAGAAGAAAGCTGTTGATATCTATTTTCATATTCCTTGTGCAGCAAAGCAGTTGATTCATTGTGTTGATGTTGTAGATCTTCTAAGGTATAATGAAGTTCCTCGATCAATTCATAGTAGGCCACACTGTTGGCCACAGCTCGGTCGAGTAAATCCTTCAAGTACCGATAAGCCTCAATTGCTTGTTCTGAGGCATCATGGCCAAGGATGTCAATAATTTCTGATACACTCAAATTTGTATGACCAGCTTTATAATACTCATGACATTGCTGCATCAGCTTTGTATCATGTGCAGATATCATTTCCATTCTAGCCACAAACTAAGGATGAGAAGAAGACAACAATCAACAAAAACAAATCATCAACAACAGAGATGAACAAAGATGTATTTTATTAGATCACAAAAGGATTACATTGTTTGATTACAAATAATGAAAGATAGAAATGATAACGAACAATTTCACACCTTTTCCTTGTCTCCCAAGACTTTCTCGGGAGGCTGGGACGAGGATCTTGGTTGCTCGGTGGTAACAGCAGCCTGATCAGCAGGAGTCGAAATTTTCTCAGGAGGAGGAGGCATGGAAGAAATGTCCTCGTTGGCAGAAGGAAGAGAGGCAGGGACTTGATCACCTATGGCCATGGAAGATTCGTCAGAGATAGGCTCATCTTCTTCTTCTTCTACAATTGGTGGGGGAGGACCAGGGAGATGTAGCTGGGATAGCCCAGAGTCTTCTTTGATCTTCAATTCCTGCAGGGCAGCTACCTAGCCATCTCGGAAGTATTTAAACTTCCCGTATTGTACTTGGGACGTCATCGCAGCAATCCCCTTGTCCCATCCTTTATCCCAGCCAGCGTTGAAGGATTTTTTAACTGCAAACTTTCTTTTCAGTTTCTCCGAGGAGAGCTTCACATCCAATTCTTCCTTCTGGCCCTTGATATCTTGCAGGGCGGACAATTCTTCCTCTGCCTTTTTCAGCTTATCTTCAAGCTCTCCAAAGTTCTTGAGCTTGTCGTCATATTTCTGATGCTCGACCTCTAAACTTTTCACCTTATCCTCCAAACTCTTGGAGGTCTCAGCCAACTTCACCTTCTCGGCCTCAACTATAGACAACTTTTTCTCCCATTCAGCTTTGTCCTCGTTATACTGCTGAGGAGAATCCTTCAAAGATTGGGTTAAACCCAGCAGAGCATCCTCTACACCTGACGAGGAGCTGGAAGCTTTAATAGCTTCGTCTTTCTTCACAATGTTATTAAAACAATTCACCAGCTAAACAAAGGAAAAAATGACAGGTCAGTGCAAAAATACAAGTATTCAAAGACAGAAAGGAAATTCAGAATGTGAGAAATTTACCGAAGCAAGGTGACGAGTAGCTAGGGATGTCAGCATATCCCTAGAAATATTTTCATCAATTCCTTGGACCTCGGGTATGATCCAAGTTTTTATCGAGCTCATTGCAGAGCTCGGAGGAATGATGGTTGGAACACCAACAACACCAGATGGTGGAGAAGAGACAGTTTCAGCCAAATTGACTGAGGATGATTTTCTCAATCTCCTCAAAGGGACTTCGGCAGTTTCAACCAAGGAAGAGCTATTGGTCGGAGAGATAGCAGTCATCTCGATAGGAGCAACCTTCTTGCTCGGAGCCACTGGGGGCTTCTCGGCAGCTTTGGAAGGTACAACATCCACCTTCTTAGTCCCTTCTGGGACATCAACTTTGCTTTTCTTGGCTTCAGCAGCAGAAGTAGTGTCATCAAATAGAGCAGGGGGAGCTCTTTTCCTGCCCATTCTTTGACTTAAAGGGATGTGAGAATCTGAAGAAGAATCCTCTGGAGTTGAAGCTGGCTCAACAGGACGAGCAGTATAAGAAGTTGTATAGCTCCTATACTGCAGCAAATATGATGCAGACCTGATGTGCTCATCTGCAACGTTCTTATGCAAACCCCAGATAAGTTTCAGATGCTTAATATTAACCTCTGATTCTTTTGGAGTTTTTCTTTTGCTATCAACTGCAAATAAATACATAATGAGATATCAGTCATACATTTTGTCAAACATGATGAAAGCATAATTTCATAAGTAAGGGAAAATGAGAATAAACCTATCCCATTGCCATATGGGGGGCATTTGGGACCTTCATACACTCTGTCTCCGACTAAGGGAGCATGCTGCCAATTTTTGAAAACTAACCCACGTTCAAAATAATCTCTATTTGCATCAGGGAGGTTAACTACAAGAGTCCTATTTAAAAACCTAGTTTTTAAGTAGTAAACATTATCTAAAATAGCCCATCTATAGCAAAACATAATTTCAGGAATCCCTATACGAGTTCCATGAGTTAGATTTAATTTATACACCCCATTAATTATTCTCCATGAATTGGGGGCTATTTTTGCAGGAACAACGTCAAAGTATTGACAGAACTGTAAGCATAAGGGATTTGGCGGAAAAGAAAATCCACATTCAGCAATGAATAGACTGGGGAACCAATGTCCCTCAGCCAATCGAAAATAATCTAAAGGCTCAGAAAGAACCTCCAGAGTTACCCAGGAAGGAATGGAAAAATCGGAACGAAATATCTCAACAGACTCCACAATATAAACCATACTGAATAAAAGAAATACAGAAGAAAGGAAGAAGATCTTACAGGAAGAAAGGAGGTCTGTTGACAACGAACGAAAATAAGGATGAACGCACAAGAGAAAGAAAGACTGGAGAATTCGAAAAGCTTGAACGCAGAAAATTGGAAAAGGTAGACGACGGTATGGTTACCTAAGAAGTTTAAATACTTTACCTTGGGAAGCTGCGAAGGAAATGATTACAAAAAGAAACTATCGAACTTCCGGCGGCTAAAAGGACAAAAAAAGGGCACAAAGATCGAAGCGCTCGTAAAGATTCGAAAAAAAGCCGGATTCTGTGAATTTGGAAATAAATTCAAATACGATGCTCCTAAAATCCAGGAAGGTCATTTAATATTGCCATATACCGAGAAAGAATGTTCCATACTCCTCAAAGTTCTAAATATGAAACATTGGGGGCTTCTGTTGATACCAAAATTAATATGCTGATGTGGGCGAATAATACGAAGACATTTGTCAAATTTACGTGGCACAATAACAACGAGGAAGTTCATTTCCCCGACCAACTCATGTTCTCTCCGAGCAACGAGGATACACCGAGGAGCTTCATCACTCCGAGGTACTCTAGCACTCCGAGGTACTCTAGCGCTCCGAGTAACTAAGGCGGTCCGAGCTGCATCTCGGCCGTAGCATAAACTGCCAGATAATCAACAGTTCAATTATTCATTGAATGTTTATCATCTTGATGCACACGCTGCATTAAATGTATTACCATTTCATATGTATATCATTTAATGTATCAACCTTTTCATATACAGCCTAAGGGCTATAAATACCTTGTATCACCCTCATTCAAGGGGACGGGAATTTCTTGAGAGAACTTGTAATCAAGAATTCCACAACACTCAGCAATAACATAACAGTGGACGTAGGCCATTCTTATAAGGCTGAACCACTTTAAAAATCTTTGTCTCACGTTATTTATCTGTGATTGAATAATTAGATCGATCTAGTTTTTTACATCAACAACATCATTCTGCAAATTTTCCTTAGTTTAATCATGGTTTTCTGCAATTCAAAGATTGTTTTCATTAGTTTCAGCATGTTAGGCTAAATTTTCTAAGGCCAGGATACATGAACCCAGCCTGATGTGATAGTTGCGTGTGTATAACATTAATCCTCTGAATTTAGTGATTGATTACGACCGTATTGCATAGGAACACGACAATTATAGATCTTTGAATCTCATTTGCTTTCGGGTAACCGGGATGCTTTAGAATGCAATTCGAGTGTAACTACCGTAATACCAATTTAATCATCCTCTGATTAGGTATGGTGCGGGCTTGAACCTCATATACGTAATGCTTGGGAGTACTAAATTCTGGGTCTAATTAATCATTTAAATTTATGATTAGTATTATACCTGCAATACACTAGGGTTGGGGGATTGTATTCCCGTCCTGTTTTTCTCATCATATAGTTTAAAGTTTTAAATCATCTTTCATCAGTGTTTTAGGTAATTTAGTATAATTGCATCTTTTAATAATTTCATAATTGCATTTAAGTGTAGTCATTTCACAAACAAAATCATTTTTCTTTCCCGTTAGAGTCAGAGTTAGGATTTCCTTGTCTATCCAACGTCGTTACAATTTCATTGTCCTATTTCCCTGAGGATACGATCCTAACTTTCCGGGTTATTACTAACGTGACAGGCTTGCACTTGAGCCTAGAGAGAACGCACATTAGAGAAACTTTCTGAGTCGCGTCAAGTTTTTGGCGCCGTTGTCGGGGAATTAGGTAGACTTAGGATTAGATCGAGTCAATCTAAAACTTTGACCAAAAATTTCCAAAAATCCAAAAACATAAAAAATTCAAAAAGCACAAAAATATCCATCATCATCTCTCATAAGCTGTTAATGCAAAATTCTGAACTCACTCCTACACCCCATAATAATCCAACCCGTATTCACGAAAATCCAATAGTTGAGTACGACCCCGATAGCCCCCACACTCCTAACGCCCCACAGTTCTAGATTCTACCTCCCACACCGTCACACTCAATCTCAAATAACACTCCGTTTTCTTTCTTAGGACACACTTCAGAGCACACTCCGAGCACACCAAGTGAGAGCACCGAGTCGTTAAGAGGGAGAGAGATGTCGTAACACGGTAGTGCAACCGCCGATGAGGAAGAGGCCCCATACCGCCCGCTGAGAGAAATTTCATATCCCGAGCGCACTATCACTCCGGGATGCATTATACTCCCGTATAATGCTGGGTAATTTCGTTTTAAAAATGGGATGATCTAGATGTTACCCCATTACCATGGTATGGATTCTGAAAAGCCATATCTCCATATCAGGGAATTTGAGGACGTGTGTGATACCCTAAATGATCAAACTTGCACACAAGAGGTGATCCGCCTCAAAGTCTTCTCCTTCTCACTAAAAGATAAAGCTAAGACCTGGCTATGGTCTTTACCTCCGAGCTCGATCCCATCTTGGAACGAGTTGCAATCTAGATTTCTCAAGAAATTCTTCCCACCACATCGAACAATCTCCATAAAGGCTCAAATTCAAGCGTTCAGACAATCAGAAAATGAGCCATTTCATCGATGTTTTGAGCGTTTCAACGAGTTAGTTACTTCGTGCCCCCATCATGAATTTGATACAACTCAAATAATTTATTTTCTCTATAATGGGATGAATCTTAATTCTAAGCAACTCATTGAAACCATGGGTAGTGGTCCGTTTGTCGAACTAGATGCCCACGATGCTGAGCTTCACCTGAGGTATGTCGCCGAGACTACCCAATCCTGGGATACTTCTGATCCTAATGCTCAAAATTGAGATAGTCAAGTGACCCTGGAATGAGAGTGATAAAGACGACACTAGTGAGTCCGAGATAGTAGTGAAACCACCCACCGCGACACCATTTCCTCAAAGGCTAATTCCTTCCCATAAAGGAAACACATGTGATGATGTTCTAGACGTGCTAAAGTAACTAAAGTTAAATTTATCTTTCCTCGATGCCATTAAGCAGGTTCCAGCTTATGCAAAAGTCATCAAATACTTGTTAACAGTGAAGAGGAAGATGAAGGTAAAGAAAAACGTATGCCTAGCACAAAACGTGAGCTCCATTCTACTTAATGATCTCTCGCCAAAATTCAAATATCCCGGTGCACCCACCAGTTCCTGCACCATTGGAGAAAATAAAATTAAAAAAGCCTTACTTGACTTGGGTGTAAGTGTCAATATCCTCCCTTATGCCATTTATAGGCAAATTGATCTGGGCGACCTCAAGCCCACAAAGATCACCCTCCAGTTAGCGGACCGAACTGTGAAGAGCCCAAGAGGTATAGTGGAGGACGTGATCGTCCAAGTTGATACTTTTTACTTCCCGATAGACTTTGTCATTTGGGACATGGAGCCTTCCTTCGCCTCGAGCAATCATGTTCCCATCATTATTGGGCACCCATTCTTAGCTACGGCTAACGCTATTATCAACATTTGAAATGGGCAGATGCAACTCACCTTTAGGAACACGACCTTGGAGACTAACATCTTCCATATATCCCAACATACGGGGGAAGAAGATGATCTTCAAGTGGTGAGCCTAATTGATGAGATCGTAGAAGAGCACATTGAGGAAAATTTTTATGGAGACGCCTTAGAATCTTGCTTAGTGTCTCATCATGAGAGCAAGGGAACTTATACCATGATTGATAGAGAAAGAGAGAGGGTTTAGAAGAGACACAAATGGTGGAGTTAGAGATCGAGCAAGTAAGGGAGGACGTAGACACTACTCGAGAGAAAGAGCTAGGGGACATGAGCATGGAAGAATTTGAAAAAAGAATTCGATCTGGTGGATGAGAGCCTTAACGACAAAGTCAAAACTCTATTGGATTCATGTAGTCACCTAGAAGAAAGCGAATGAAAAGATAAAATCGATGAATTCCTTCTTTGTGACCATCCACCCATACCACTAGAGGTCCCGAAGGTGAGTGAGGAGAAAATTTGTGTTTCATCCGACCTAAAGCATGACCCATGCGTTCCAAAAATGGAAAGAAACTTAGGTGTTCCCTCCGAGTCAATGCACGTAGGCCACACCTTGAGTAAGCATCACGAGGATCCCTTTCCAATTAGTCACGATGAGTCTCCCGGTCTATCCTTTATCCATGGATGAGGTCCCAACCTGTTCCGATTGTTGGATTATAATCCTAGGACGGGAGAAATAAGGAGAGCATCGGATCCTGTGAGTGGGGTCAGGTGAGTTTGTGGAGAGATGAGAGGTCGTCGCACCCCTAACGCATATGGGGTGATTTTTTGTGTATTATTGAGTCATGTGTTAGGGTCATTTAGTGTCTTTATGCATTTTAAATATTTGTTTGTTTTATTTTTTCGCACTTTTCATTCGCTCTGAGTTAGATTTTAGTCCTTTTTGCTTGAGGAAAATGCAAAAGTCTAAGTTAGGGGGGTCACAAGTGCATATTTCTAAAACTCCACAAATTCTCAAAAATGCCCAGAAATTTCAAAAAAATCACAAAATTCTGAAAAACCCAAAAATATTTTTGTTCAAAATAAATAAAAGTTGGAATTCAAAATTTTCAAAAATATCATTAAAAGTCGGATTGAAGTCTCAAGTTCTAAAAATTCAACATACACAAAGTTGAAATTGACTAAAGATGGAAATTGAGCGAAAATTGACGACTTAACGAATAAGTGTGGAGATTAACAAACCTGGTGAGATTCGAGCCTATCACTTTTTGTGAGTTTTTAAATCAATCCGAGTTAATTGTTAACTCCAAGTTCTTTTCAGCGTCTTAAAAAGTCATCGAGGATCTCAATCCTTTTATTTTGATCGGTTATGAAAATGTTATTGCTTTGAAAAACGTGTCAAAATTGATCTTTAAAGTTAAATTCATCTCGAAACGCATATGGTAACGTAATTGGTATTTTGGACAATGAAGTAGGCCCTCGTTTGTCACCCAAAAATATTGGCCAGAAAAAGATGCGAAAAATCACCCCTTTTGTAACCCAAATTGAGCCAAATATATTGTCCCGTTCGTTTGACAACTTGAAAAACCCAAATAGCCTGGAATTGCAAAAAATGGAAAAATTCAAAATATAAGTCCAAAAAGTGCATATAAAGTGGCAAGAAAAAAATAGATATGCTCAACAAAAATAGCAAGAAAAGAAAAGAAGTGAAAAACAGAAAAAATTGAGAAAAAGAAGAAGAAAATGAGCAAAAGCCCGGAAAAAGCACAAATAGACATCATAAATGATTTTTTCCAATTCCAACCTTCCCTACAATTTCCATTTTACCCTATATACCTTAAAACCCGAAAAAGTCCTAACCGAGTCTAAATTGAGAAATTGGTTACCGCGTGGAGAGCTAATACACCAAAAGATAATAAAAGAGATTGAATGCGCGAAAAAGAGGCAATGTTCCCATTTTTAAAACCGTAATCCGTTGATGAGATCCTATCACTATAAAATTTCCGTCTTTATACTTGTATGCGTGACTTTGCGTCCATTATATTTACTCTTTATATCACGCATACCGAGATAATAGCCACATTCCGAGTGATTTGTTTGAGAGAGTATTCCATGAGAATTTGAAATCAAAACGAATTTTCGGATAAGTAACGAAATGGTCAATCGGTGGAAATTCGCGGTTAAATTTTTGGCTTCGTACACACACATTACGGTTTGAGACTTGTAAATACGACTTGATGATGACTATTTTATGAGAAAGTTTGAATTGTACAATTTTTGCATATTTTGAATTTTCTTTGAGTCGAATTTTGTGGGTACATTCTCTGCAAACTCTCACGAGACACCACTCGCCCTGCTAGGGCGACCTAAGGGTTTAAAGGCTTGTTGCATACGCTAAATGCAATCGCTTTCCCGCAAAAAAGGTATTATATCCCAATAAAATGTTTTTCATGAGTTAAGCCTCGCTAGGATTCTTTTACATTGCTCGGGATGCGTAAAGTTCTAAGTTAGGGGGATTTGATTAGGCATAAATTCTTCCAAATTTATCCCTTTAATTTAGTTACTTTTAGCACCTCGAACAACATAATCGATTAGATTTGATCTCATAATCTTGATACTGACTTATCCCAATGAGTACACCGAGTTTCTGGTATTTCGTGCTAATTTTGCAGGTATTTAATGTCAATAACGAAAGAAAGAAATCGGAAGAATCAAGAAAGAAAAGAAGGAAAATTCAAAAGGGTAAAAGTGTAATTTCTACGCAAAATTCGGATGAGGCACCTAAAGAGAAGTTGAAGATATCAAGTTCATGAGCACATAGGAAGAAACGACAGTTCAATCGGAGTCCTGGTATGAAAGATATGAGCAGTCAAAATTGGAGAAAAAAATCAAAGAGGCAGACCGATCCGCAGTATGAGCAGAACGGTCCGCTGTGCAACAATCCAGAGGACCTCGGATCGAAGGCAAACCGACGAAGGAAGAAAATAAAAAGAACCGGTCCACCCCGAACTGGTCCGCTAGAAAAATAAAAGAACCGGTCTGCATTCCAGGTAAACCGATCCGCCTAAGCCCCAGACCGGTCCGGCTGTCGTGTTTTGATTTTTTATCTCTCTCTAATGGAGAGTCCTAATGCAGATAAAACTCCTAAAATTTTGTAGGGTATATAAACCCGAGTTTTTATCATTTTTAGGACGGAGAATTTTAGCTAATTTTCCATTCTTTTCAGAAAACCCTAGTTTGGAGATAGTTTATTCTTTTAATTCAAAGAGTGAATATTATTCAGATTTATGTGATTACAAGTGTTCTTAATTACTTCTTTTACTGCTTTGGTAAGATTAGTAGTTCATTCCAAATTCCTTTCTACATCATTCAATAAATTTTCCTTAGTTTAATCATGGTTTTCTGCAATTCAAAGATTGTTTTCATTAGTTTCAGCATGTTAGGCTAGATTTTCTAAGGCCGGGATACATGAACACAGCCTGATGTGATGGTTGCATGTGTATAACATTAATCCTATGAATTTAGTGATTGATTACGACCGTATTGCATAGGAACACGACAATTGTAGATCTTTAGATCTCATTTGCTTTCGGGTAACCGGGATGCTTTAGAATGCAATTCGAGTGTAACTACCGTAATACCGATTTACTCGTCCTCTGATAAAGTATGGTACGGGTTTGAACCTCATATACGTAATGCTTGGGAGTACTAAATTCTGGGTCTAATTAATCATTTAAATTTACGATTAGTATTATACCTGTAATACACTAGGGTTGGGGGATTGTATTCCCGTCCTGTTTTTCTCATCATATAGTTTAAAGTTTTAAATCATCTTTCATCAGTGTTTTAGGTAATTTAGTATAATTCCATCTTTTCATAATTTCATAATTGCATTTAAGCGTAGTCATTTCACAAACAAAATCATTTTTCTTTCCCGTTAGAGCCAGAGTTAGGATTTCCTTGTCTATCCAACGTCGTTACAATTTCATTGTCCTATTTTCCTGAGGATACGATCCCGACTTACCGGCACTACACCAAAATGGGAGATTTGTGAGTGTTGTTAGCACTCACAAATGACCTTTATAACTGCTATTTACCGTCATAATTTAGGGGGTGACAAAAGAAAATTTGTAACTCCTAACAGCAGTCACAAACTTTTATAACCCCTTTGGGGTTATGACTGGTGACCCCAATTTGTAACTGTTATTTGTAACTGCTATCAGCAGTTACGTATCTAACTTTTGTAACTGCTGTCAGCAGTTACAAATCTAATACTTATAACTGCTGTCAGCAGTTACGAGTTTGTGACTGTTGTCAGCAGTTACGAATTTGTAACTGCTATCAATAGTTACGAACTTGTGACTGCTATTAGCAGTTATGAAGGTTGAATTTGTTAAATGTAATAAAAATTGTTACAAATATCTTTATATTTTCACAAAATTATGAGAGTAAAATAAAAAAATAAGCTAAAATAAAGAAGTAGATCAAATATCATGAACATGTAACAAGTCTAAAAAAATTCGACAATATTTCATTTATATTTTCGACGTTCCGAATATCTGGTACACATAAAACTTGTTTAGACTTTACATCAAACAAACCCTTCTTGGGCGCTAAGTACAAAATGAACATAGAATAAAAAATTAACTAAAAAAATGACGACACAACACTTCAATGATATCAAATGTGGGGCGTATTGATGCAGTGACATCCTCCCTCGTGTACTCGGATTACATATGTCGGCTGAGCATTAGTTAAATGATATCAATGTACCCCAATCTCCCAACTATACCCATTAGTTAATAAGGGAAGGTTATCTCACCATTTAAATAAGTCTACGGGATACTAGAAATAAATTCAGGCCTAAAAGGCCATTATGTTAACTCGTTAGAAATCTCGTTCGAACGAGTGTCATTCGAATGAAAGGCTTCGAATGAACTACCAACTCGTTAGAAGTGATACTGTCATCTCGTTAGAAGTTCGTTCGAACGACCTGGGCAGGTATTCTAACGAGATGGCAGTTTCAGCCCAGAAATTCTCAAGTTCGTTTTTCTCAATTCTTCTCTTCTCTAAATCTACCCTAAGACCATTCAATTTATGTTCTAACGTTTTTAAACCATTTCTAATCATCCTAGATCATCCCTTCACATATTTTAGGGGTCAAATCTTACAAATCATTATGGAATTAATATAAATCTCCAAATATTTCCCCAAACCCTATGAACATGAACTCATAATTTTCTTATGCCCAATTACTCATCATAAATCCGTTTTTAAATCATCATATATAACTCTTAGAATATTAAATCAGTCCATCATCATTCTACATGCAAATCCTAACCTAAATTCAAAGTTTCTCCAATAATTTCATGGGTTTTCTTCAAAAATTTCAATATAAGATAATTCCTACACTAAACATGGAAGACATATTTAATGCACTAAAAATATCAAATCACTTGACTTTGATTGTTCTTCAGATTTGATGTTGGTGAATGAAGGCTGATTCTCTCCTTTCTCTACAGATTTTCTCCCAAGGTTGAAGATGGCTTGGTTTTGGCTCTTGTAACTTCTCTCCAACTTCTCTCAAAACTCCTGTAGCCCACTCTCTAAACTTTTGCTGGTAATGGCCTTAGTGGCCCCTTTAAAATTATAAATATAAACTCCAATTTTCGTGGGTTTTAATTTCCTAATTTTTAAAATTACCAAAATACCCTTTTAAGTTGCCGGTATGGCCCAAAAATGTCCCGGGACCCAAACTAACCCCCGGCTTGTATTTTCTGACTATTTCGACCCTTCCGGACTCGTTGGCGCACTCAAAATGACCATTAGGTTGATAAAAATAAAATTCACTTTTTAATTCAAATAATTACATTCCTGACGCGACTGACACGCGCGTTCCAACTAAATTTCCCAAATTGCCGTATATCAGTCTCACGACAATTTTTAATATTTTCAAAATTCATATATTGCCATATATACACATCATAATCAAATACCAACTCATATCTCGTTAGTATTTATATCCGGATTAATTCTCAATTAATTCACATTTAATTTAATTAATCCCTTAAATAAATATCAATAAAATTACGGGGTATTACAGTCCCCACCATTGACCCTCATCATAGCCGAGGGTTGCTTTTACCAAATTAATGGTTTTGAAGCAAGTCCTCCCTCATCTTTCTTGAGGGCAAAGGTGGGGTCGTCCCCACCATTGACCCTCATCATAGCCTAGGGTTGCTCCCCAAAGATGATCCCAGACATACTAGAACTAACAAACACAAAATGGGGGAAACACTAATATTTCTCATTAACATTCCAAGTGTTCTGTTGGAGCAACACCCATTACAATTATGGTCCGTCGGGACATTACAACACTACTGATTGTATTTCTTCAAATGATCTGCATTCCAGGGGTTGGAAAAGGGTTCCCCTTCTAGGTTTTCTAGTCTATAGGTCCTAGGGACAACTTCATCGATGACCTTATATGGGCCATGCCAATTCGGGTGGAGCTTGTTGGGCTTTTACCAAGTCTTTTTTAGGACTAAGTCCCCCACTGCAATTGGTCTCTGCTTCACCCTCTGATTGTAAAACCTTGCAGTCCTCTGCCGGTAGGCGGCCTGCCTTATCTTAGCGTCTTCCCATATTTCCTCAATCAGGTCTAAGCCAAGTCTCCTATCTTCCGTATTTCTCTGGGGGTCATAGATTTGGACCCTATGAGTAGGAAACCCAATCTCAGTGGGGATGACAGCTTCTGATCCATAAGCTAGCATGAATGGGGGTTTTCCGATTGAGGTCTTTGTTGTCGTCCTGTAGGCCCATAGTACGGCATATAACTCCTCAACCCATCTTCCTTTTGCCTCCTCAAGTCTCTTCTTGATCCCGTCTAGGATCGTCCTGTTCGTGACTTCCGTTTTCCCATTAGCCTGAGGTCGGCCTGGGGTAGAGAAGAATTGTTTGATACTCACCCTTTCGCAGTACTTCTCGAGAGAGGCATTCTTGAATTGAGTCCCATTATCCAAGATGAGGGTGTTGGGGAGGCCATATCTACATATGATATTTTTCCAGATGAACTGGAAGGTCTTCTGCTCGGTAATCGTGACCATCGGCTCTGCCTCCACCCATTTTGAAAAATAGTCAATGGCCACGATGAAGAACCGATAGTTATTGATGGCCCTAGGCAAGGGGCCTACTAGGTCGATCCCCCACACTGCAAATGGCCATGGGGATTTAATGGAGGTAAGAGGCTGATGAGACTAGTGTGGGATGGTGGAAAATCTTTGAAATTTGTCACACTTTTTTACATATGACGTGGCATCTTTCCCCAAGGTTGGCCACCAGTACCCTTGGGTGATCACCCTCTTCGCTAAAGACCTTCCCCCAATGTGGCTTGAACATGACCCCTCATGCACGTCTCGCAAAATGCGTGGGACTTCAGATGGGTGTACACACCTAAGTTAGGGGAGCAAAAACCCCTTTTTGTACAAGGTGTCTCCGATGATAGTGAATTTTGCAGCTCTGTATCTTAACTAATTCCTTTCTTGCCTTGCTTCTGGAATCTCTCCCTCTTTAATATATCTGATCAGAAGGTCCATCCATGAAGATTCCTTAGAAACATTCAGGCAATTGCTGAGTGAATCCTCAGCATCTTCAATAGTTGGTCAAAGAAAAATTTCCATTGGGACTGTCCTCCTGATACTTGTCCTAGTTGCTGAGGCCAGCCTGGTAAGTGCATCGGCTCGGCCATTGTCATGCCTAGGTATCCTCTTCAATTTCACTTCTCTGAAGCTCTTCAGTAATGACATTACTTTCTCAAGGTACTTGGCTATCCTCTCATCATTGGCCTCGTAGGCTCCTAGTATCTGATTCACTACTAGCCTCGAATCACTATGGACCAGAATCTGGCCAACACTAAGAGATTTGGCCAAAGAGAGGCCTGCTATTAAGGCCTCATATTCGGACTCGTTGTTGGAGGCTTCAAAGTTGAACCTCAGGGTGTACTCAATGTCTGTGCCATCGGGTGCTGATACTATCAGTCCAGCCCCACTTTCGCTATCGCAGGAGGACCCGTCAATGAAGAGGCTCCACACAATATTTTCTTCTGAGAAATTTCCCTCGATGAGGGATCCCTCTCTAAATAGGTATCTTCCCTCTTTATTTTCAGCCACTTTCCTTCTAGCGGTGCTTGTCTCAGCCTTATCTGCAGGTGTGTCCATGAGCTTGTCTTGTTAGGTATATGTCTTCCCGAGGCTCTCATCCTTGGCTTCATCATCTTCCCAAGTAAACTAGGCCACAAAATTTGCCAATGTTTTCCCCTTAATGGTCGTCCTAGGTTGATACACAATGTCAAACTCCCCCAGCTCTATAGCCCAGGCCATTAACCTGCCTGATTTTTCTAGCTTTTGTAGGACCTGCCTAAGAGGAGAGTCAGTGAGGATGATCATTGTGTGGGATTGGAAGTATGGCTTCATCTTTATTGATGCATGGATCAAGGCATAGGATAACTTCTCCATCCTTGGGTATCTTTTCTCTGCTCCCTGGAGTGCCTTACTGTTAAAATACACTGGCCTCTGTACCCCATCTTCGTCTCTAACGATTGCAGTGCTAATGGCTGACTTTGAGACAGCTAGATACACATGGAATCGTTCACCCTGCACTTGTCATGACAACAGCAAGGGAGACCCTAGGTATGACTTTAGCTCCCTGAAAGCCTCATCGCAATCCTCGCTCCATTCGAAGGCCTTTTTAAGAATTTTAAAGAATGGTAAGCACCTGTCAGTGGCTCTGGACACGAACCTATTCAAAGCATCCACTTGCCCCGTGAACCTCTGAACGTCTTTAATGGTCTTGGGGGTCTTCATCTCCATAAGGGCTTTTATCTTTTCAGGGTTGGCCTCGATGCCTCTTTGATTCATGATAAACCTCAAGAATTTCCCTGCTCCAACCCCAAAGACACACTTGGCCGGGTTGAGCTTCATCCGGTACTTGTCCATCATGTTAAAGGTCCTCTCAAGGTCGATCACATGATCCTCTGCCTTCAAACTCTTAGTCAGCATGTCATCTACATAGACCTCCATAGACTTCCCAATTTGGTCTTCAAACATTTTATTTACAAGGCACTGATATGTTGCCCCTGCATTCTTCAGGCCAAAGGGCATGACCCTATAACAGTATGTCCCCTTGTTGGTAATGAAGCCTATTTTCTCCGAGTCTTCTGGGTCCATGAAGATCTGGTTGTACCCTGAATAGGCATCTATGAAGCTCACGAGCTCATGGCCTGCGGTAGCGTCTACCATCTGGTCAATGCGGGGAGAGGGAAGCTGTCTTTGGGATAATGCTTGTTGAGGTCGGTGAAGTCCACACACATTCTCCACTTCCCGTTGGCCTTTGGGACAATGACTACATTGGACAGCCATTCAGGGTAGATGACCTCTCTGATAAACTCAACATCTTCTAATTTTTTGGCCTCATCCCTTATGACCTCATACTTCTCTCTAGAGTAAATTCTCCTCTTCTGCTTTACCGACTTTCCACCCTCTACCACGTTGAGCTTGTGGCACATGATTTCAGGGTCGATCCCCGGCATATCTGCATGATTCCATGTAAAGACTCTCTGTCTTCTCCTTAACAGTTTAATGAGGTCTTCCTTGATATTTGGCTTCAGAGACTTGCCGACTTGGACGGTTTTTTCCAGGTCATCCTCATTGAGGATGATGGATTCTACCTCTTTCGTGGCCTTTCCTTTCTTCAGCTTCGTCTCGTCCCTGGGGTCTAGGGTATCAATATTGTAAGTGGTTGTAGCCTTCTTGTGTGCCTCTCTTTCTTCAGCGTAGTTATAATAACATTCTCGTGTTGTCGTCTGGTCTCCCTGAACTTCCCCCACCCCGTAAGGGGTTAGAAATTTAATCATCTGATGGACCATAGACGGCACAGCTTCGAACCCCTTAAGGGGTACCTGCCCCAGTATAATATTGTAAGCCGAAAAGATATGTTCATCCATCACAAAGAAACTGACCTTCTTTGTAAGCCATCTCGGCCACTCGTCCCCCATCCCGACATCGGCCTCATACACTCCGAGGGGATGAACCTTTTCCCCACTAAACCCAATTAATGGGTGATGGTACGGGACGAGTCTTGCACGGCTGAGACCTAAGGCTTTGAAGCATGGCCAAAACATCACGTCAGTAGAGCTACCCCCATCTACCAAGATCCTAGGCACCTCGCATCCATGTACCCTGGTAGTGATGACGAGAGGGTCATCATATGGGGCTAAGAGGTCTTTGAAGTCCATTCTTGAGAATCCCACTATCAGCGTATCCATATCGACCTTCTTCCTCTTTTCTGACTTTGCCTACAAAGAGGTGGAGTGCACAGTTTACATCACGGCCTTGGCTTCAGCTGCATGGGCCTTCCTGTCTGCGACTTCTGACCCTCCTCCTGCTAGGCCCCCTGAGATCATCCCCACATTTATAGAGATTATAGTAAGTCTCTTGACAGGCCCGTGGTCGTCTCTCAGAGGGAGGTTAGGGTCGTCCTCATCATCAGAAGGGTCGTCCCCTCTTTTTGGAGGATCTTCTCGGCATGCATTACCTCTATTCTTTCTGGGGTTGTCCCCTCGGCCCCTCTTGAAGGCACTCTTGTCAACGTACTTCCTCAACTTCCCTTCTTTTAACATTTTTTCAATCTCATCTTTCAGAGCAAAGCATTTGTCTGTCACATGGCCATGGTCTTGATGAAATTAGCACCACAGGTTTTTATTCCTCTTGTTGGGGGCTGCCCTCAACTTCTCAGGCCACTTCAGGAACCGGTTACTCTTTATCTCATTGAGAATATGTTCAGAGCTGACCATTAGAGGGGTGTAACCGGCGAACTTGTCATCCGTAGACCTCTTCTTCCCCTATTTGTTCTTCTTAGGGTACTTACCCCCACTAGCGCCTCCTTTTTCGTCTTCGTATTTTGCGGCCATCGCCTCTTCGGCGTTCATCACCTTTCCTGCTGTCGACAGTAATTCAGCCATCGTCCTCGGAGGGTCTTCAGCAAGCTTCCATAACAGCTTCCCCTTCTGGAGTCCTCTGATGAGGGCGGTCATGGCTATGCTCTCCTCATAGTCTTCCACCTCTGTTGATGCAAAAAACTGGACCGAATCCCATTTTTATGATCACAGATAAATAGATAAAAGCAATCCAATCAAGCACATGAGAGACAAAGATTTTTAAAGTGGTTCGGCTGTAAGGAAAAGCCTACATCCACTGTTATTTTATTCCCAGGAGTTTACAATAGCACAATGTGGTAGAGAGAGGGAGAAAAAGGGTGTGGATCTTGTGTATGGTGTCTCTCGGTTCTTGGATCTCTTGGATCTCTCTTGGATATCTCTTCATAGTTGTCCCTTTTGGCTAATGGAATACATGTATTTATAGTAATGGGAGATAAATAGATTCATTGTATGTAGACATTTATACATTATGTCTACATTCAACGAATCTAATTGCTTGGTATGCTATGTGTTGTCATCTACAATATAAATGTACATTAATGATCATTAAATGCGTAGTTATCCTTTGATATTCCTGGTTGGTATGCCGACCAACACTCCTCGGGTGCCGACCAACTCTCCTCGGGTGCCGACTAATACTCCTCGGGTGCCGACCAACTCTCCTCGGGTGTTGAATATTGCCACGTAGGATGACACGTGTCCTTTTCTGATTGGTCCTCGTAGATGGAGAATTTTTGCGTTAACAGAAGCCCCCAATGCTCCATGCTTGATGGTTTACTTGAAAGGATGGAGTATTTATTCTGCAGTGCTGCTCGGTGCTCGTGAAAATCTTGATTCTACTTTCTTGATTTGTTCAACATAAAGGGCATTATCTCCTGGACGACATATGATGCAGGCTGATCGATGGTTGCTAATCTTTCTTTTGAGGAACTCTGTGTGCTATGTATCACCCTTGGGAAGTTGGATGCAGCCATGCCATAGTATGCAGCTAGTAGCTTGTAGCTTGTAGCTTGTCATAATCTTCAAGTATGTTGATTGGTTTGCTAGCCGACCAACTGCCTCCTGTGTCGAGCAACTGAATGCTATCTTCACGTGCTTGATTCTTCTGATTTATGATCCTCTGAATACTTTGTCGAGTAACATACCAGCTTTTGAACCCAACTCTTCAATCTGATTAGTACCAAGCTAGTGGTGGACTTCGAAACATTTTCACACGACCTCTTCTTCATTATTGGTCGAGACAGTAGTAGTAAAGATCTGAATGCTGTAGATGCTGATTTTGACTTCTACCTCTGTTCGGGGACGAGCAAGAGGTTCTCGGGGACTAACAAGTGATTCTCAGGGACGAGCAAGAGCTTCTCGGGAATGAGCTAGTGCTTCTCGGACAGATCATCCGTGATGAATATCAGAATGTTGAAAGATTTTAACTTCATAAACTCCCCTTATACTTTGGATGATCCTCCTGCTGGTGAGGAACCTGTTTTAAAAGAAGAGGGAAAGGAAACCAATAGAATAGGAATCTCAATGTAATAGTTAGTATACATTTTCATTCTCAATGTATTTTGTTTTTTGAGTTTAATGAAAGACTTTCATTTTTGTTCGCAATCTTAATTGCTATTGTCTTGTAAATATCAAACACTTTACATTTATGCATATGTATCTGTTAAAAAGATAACAATATTGTGTTGTTATCGACCAACTTAGTAATAAAAAGAATTACAAGTATTAAAAATGTTGCTCGATCACTTAATAATAAAGTAATGAGTATAAAAATGTTTAAATTTTTTCCAACCAACCAAGGTTGTTAAATTGTGCTCATCGACCAATTATAGTTAGTGAGAGTTTATCCCCGACTAACCATACTTGGTAAATTTTTGTCTTTATAAAATGTATCCGACCAACTAAGGTCAATAAATTCTTCTTCTCGACCAACTACAGTTAGTGGGTTTTTATTCCCGACCAACCATACTTGGTGTATTTTGTTTTTCAAAGAACTTTTTACTAGTTATCTTACCAACCGTAGTTGACCACGCTAGTGTACACCTCCTAACCAAAGGAGTATTTTTGGTTCTTTCGAACTATTTGGTTCTTTCCAACTGTCCACTAGATATCTTACCAACCGTAGTTGGTCACACTAGTGTCACCTCCTAACCAAAGGAGTATATTTTTTGGTTCTTTCGAACTATCTGGTCCATTAGCTCTGAGGATATCCTAGCGCTGAATGAACCTTCAAAATGTTTGACTGATGATAATAGGCAGCAAACTCCTCGTTATCAAATTGTGTTCCATGGTCTGTGATGAAGGCATGAGGGAGACCATATCGGCAGATGATGTTCTTCCAAACAAAATGGTACACCTTCCTTCTCGTATGTCATGTCAATAAGTGGCTCAGCTTCTATCCACTTAGTAAAATAATTTACTGCGATGACGAGGTATTTGAATCTTCCTCGAGTCGTCGGCAATGGTCCAACCAAATCAATTCCCCATATGGCAAATGGCCAAGGGGAAGTTATGGGTGTCAACAATGCTTATGGAGTTCTTCGGATGGAGGAAAAACGTTGGCACTTGTCACATTTCTTGGCATAGGCTTATATAGTTAGCTTTCATTGTCGGCCAGTAGTATCCCTGCGTCATCACCTTTTGCAAAAGTGTTCGACCTGCTACATGGGCTCCACAGGACCTTTCATGGATCTCTTTAATCAATTCTTTCACCTCAGAGGGATGTACACATCTTTGCAAACCTTCCATAATTCCTCGTCTATACAAAATACCATTAATTAGTACATACCGAGCAGCTTTAAACTTCCATTTCTTGGCAGCGAGCTTATCCTCCGGTAATTGTTCCTCCTCAATATATGCTCTGATGGGATCCATCCAAGATGGTCCTAAATCAAGGGTAATAATATTCATCCTCAGGTCTTCATCTATGCTCCGACTTTCTAATACTTCAATTGGTATCGTTCTTCGCAGCTCGGTACGAGTAGCTCATGCTAATCGGGCCAAGGCGTATGCTCTCACATTCTCCATTCTTGATATTCTTACCAGTTGAACAGCAACAAAGTCTGATACTAACTCCATCACCTTTGCTTGATACTTGATCATCAATTCTCCTTTGGCTGCAAATATTCCCAAAATTTGGTTTACGATCAATTGAGAATCACTGAAGACAATAACCTGCTGTGCCTCCATAGTATTTGATAAATTAAGACCTGCAATCATGGCCTCATACTCAACCTCATTATTAGAAGCTTTGAATTAGAAACGTAGGGCGTATTCCATGTCGACTTCGTCTGGGCTGTTCAAAACGATCCCTGCCCCACAGCCTGTAGTGCAAGATGAGCCATCTACATATAGCCTCCATATAGGCAACTTGTCTTCTAATTTCTGGTCTGACAGAGTTCCTCGGTGGAATACTTATCGCTTTCTTTCATCATGTCCTGATAATTCTGAATACACCTCTTGAATTTCAATATACCTCCTGAACTTCAATATTCCTCCTGAACTTCAATATACCTCCTGAACTTCAATATCAAAAGTAATTCCTGAGCAAGAAAAACAACTCCTGAATGATGATTGGTCGGGGCCCCGATCGTTTGAGTTTGTGGAGTTGAATTTGATGATCGACTGCATGATGATATAGGAATGTGCCACCAAATGAACAAATATATCTGTAATAGAAGCCCCCAACTGTGGAATGTGAACTTTGAATGAGATTTATCGACCAATACCAACCGGAGTTGGATTTTATCTACCAACCGGAGTTGGATTTTGTCTACCAACCGGAGTTGGATTTTATCTACCAATCGGAGTTGGTGGTAATTGATAATAAATGATGAAGACTTCCTCGGAGCTGACCAACGGATTGTTGGGAATAAGATAATATAAATGTTGGAGACCTCCTCGGCGCTGACCAACAGATTTGTTGGGAATAAGATAATATAAATGCTAGAGACCTCCTCGGCGCTGACCAACAGATTTGTTGGGAATAAGATAATATAAATGCAGGATACCTCCTCGGCGATGACCAACAGATTGTTGGGAATAAGATATAATAAATGCTGGAGACATCCTTGGAGCTGAATAAGATATAATAAATGCTGGAGACATCCTTGGAGCTGAATAAGATATAATAAATGCTGGAGACCTCCTCAACAGATTGTTGGGAATAAGATAATATAAATGTTGGAGATATCCTTGAAGCTGAATATATGATTATAAATATTTGTCGAGCTCCATGCTGAAATGAGAATAGAATATGCATCCAAATAGATATAAAGAATAATAATAAAGTGCCTCGCCGATCAGTCGAGGTAGAATCATATAATGCCGAACAAGAATAAGATCTTTCAGAACATAAGAATATGTCCGAGAACGTTGTCAGGCCTGAATATAAATAAGAATTATCCGAACGAATGTTGTAATTATCCTTAAAGCTGAATAAGTATCTTGTCGAGGCATAATTGCAGAATGCCGAATAAGAATAATATTTTCCAGAACATAAGAATATGGCCGAGAACTTTGCTGGGCCTGCATATAAATAAGAATTACCTCAACCAACTATCCGTTGGGGGTGAAATATAATAAATGTTATAGTTCTCCTCAGAGCTGAATATGATAATAAGTATCTCGCCGTGCTCCATGTTGAGATGAATATAGAATGTGAATCCCAATGGATATATAGAATCATTTGTGCTGGAGCAGATATCATAGCAATAATAAAATCAATAGTTCCTCGCTGAGGTGAAATTTCATACTGCCGAGCTATGATAATATTTTTCAGAAGAGTAAGATTATTTCCGAGCATTCGTCGGAGTTGAATCTTGTACCTGTAAAAATTAATATCTTGCTCTACCATTTGTGTAGGCTGAATTGATTAGTCATGAGAATAATTTACTCATCCAATCAATATATGATATGTATATGCTTGAGAAATAAAAATATTAATAATATGCCAAATGTGTGTGAGATGGACAAATTATTATCAAATATGCATCATAAATAAGACGTAAAATTATTTAATCTCCAACAACTAATCAGGTATTAGTTGCTGTTTGAAAATTATTTATCACTTGGTTTTAAAAATATTTTTTGGATGATCATAAGTTAAAAAGACTTAAGCCCCCTGCTTGTCCCCAAGCCGAACTCGTGTTTAAAGAAATATCGGGGGTGCTTAGCATTTTTTAATACCCCAAGATTCTACTACTGCCGACAAACAACATGGATGTTGCCGACCAACATTTAAGGAGATCCCAAATTATATAATATATGGTTGGATGACCAGAATATCTCGAATCTTTAGATCAAAAAATAACATTCAATGTAGAATTTAAGCCTTAAGAATGTTAATTAAATGAATAAATATATAACCCACTAGATCGTGTGATTTCGACAAAGAAACCTTGTGATGTGATGAACGAGGGGCCAACATATCAAATTTGTGCCCAGAGTCTTGATATGGTCATGATTATTTACTGATCCTCTTTTACAAGAGGTGGGTAATGATTTTTCAGGTGAGAGAAAATTATTTTTTATATTGATCCCTTCCTATTCCCAATTTGGAGAGATAAAAATATGGTGAATGATAGAAGTTATTACCAAATTTATATAAAAAAATCAATCAATTTGACTTTATTGACATAGATGGAAGATGAACCAAATTAAGTATATAGTTCATAAAAGTGAATGCAAAGAGACTCAAACTTGAAGAGAGAGAAAATAGATCTGGGTCATGATTTCCATGAGAAGACTTTTTATTGTCTTTAACCTTTTCCCATTCTTTTATTAAAAATATGATGGGAATTTGAATAGACATCAAAGATCTTACAAAATTTATTTCAAAATCAACAATGAAAATGATTAAATCTTATCATCGTCGTATATATTGGTATATGTAATCATTTAAAATATTTATTCCATGATATAAAATTAAAACTTGAGAATCAAGCAAAGAGTTATGATTTATGAAATCTACTATTTTTCAGATTTCTAAATAAGAATTAATATAACAGTTATGATTTAAAAATCATGATATGCAACATTTTGCAGATAAAAATTGGACAATTAATTTATGTATCTAAACATAAAATCATGATTGAATCAAAAGATGTATGTATAATTGATTATACGTAGAGAAAATAAAAACTTAGCTTTTGATGGAGAACAATGCTTGTAACACGTTCCCACAGACGGCGCCAATCTGTTGATGCAAAAAACTGGACCGAATCCCATTTTTATGATCACAGATAAATAGATAAAAGCAATCCAATCAAGCACATGAGAGACAAAGATTTTTAAAGTGGTTCGGCTGTAAGGAAAAGCCTACATCCACTGTTATTTTATTCCCAGGAGTTTACAATAGCACAATGTGGTAGAGAGAGGGAGAAAAAGGGTGTGGATCTTGTGTATGGTGTCTCTCGGTTCTTGGATCTCTTGGATCTCTCTTGGATCTCTCTTCATAGTTGTCCCTTTTGGCTAATGGAATACATGTATTTATAGTAATGGGAGATAAATAGATTCATTGTATGTAGACATTTATACATTATGTCTACATTCAACGAATCTAATTGCTTGGTATGCTATGTGTTGTCATCTACAATATAAATGTACATTAATGATCATTAAATGCGTAGTTATCCTTTGATATTCTTGGTTGGTATGCCGACCAACACTCCTCGGGTGCCGACCAACTCTCCTCGGGTGGCGACTAATACTCCTCGGGTGCCGACCAACTCTCCTCGGGTGTTGAATATTGCCACGTAGGATGACACGTGTCCTTTTCTGATTGGTCCTCGTAGATGGAGAATTTTTGCGTTAACAACCTCCAACTTTTCTTTGTTGAATCTGGCTATGTAGTCTCTTAGACTCTCATTCTTCCTCTGCTTAACATAGAGCAGGTGTGTGGTCTTCTTCTGTGGCCTCACCCCAAATCAAAAGTTGTGGATAAATCGGTCTGCCAACTGCTTAAAGTTTTCAATGGAATTTTTTGGAAGAGACATATACCAGACATGTGCAGCCCCGATCGAAGTACCGGAGAAGGCACGACACCTCATCTCATCTGAGATAGAGTATATGTCGGTCGCTGATTGATACATCTCAATATGTTGGAATGGGTTGGTACTCCTGTCATATCTTGGTGTGACCGTAGGTGGCTTGAACTTTGATGGCGTAGGGAAGTTGACTATATTTACCATAAAGGGTGAGCCTATGGAGTATCTTCTCTGAAGAAGGTCCCGGCTCTTCAGTATATCATCGATCTTATCCTACAGTCGTTGGATCGAGTCATTCCAAGGCCTCGTAGGGTCGACCAGGCCGATGTTATCTCCTGCCGCCTCTTTGAGGTGGACGGAGGGTTCTGCGACGGCAGGCCTGTGTCGGCTATTTACTTCCCCCTGACCATCGTCTCACCCTTTGGGTCGGCCCCCAAGGGGTCGGCCATCTGCTACCTCCCTTCTGGACCTCGCAGCACTCCTAGTTCTGGACAATTTTTCTCGCAGGTCATTTATTGGGCCCAGCCTCTCAAAGGCCGACCCCCTGCTCAAGCGGTCAAAAGAAGAGCCGATCGAGCGATCGTCAGGATTTTGCCTTGCATTCTTCCCTTTGCTCTCCTGGAGAGGTCGTATAGTATTGTTGGAGACCTCACACGGTTCCCAGCATTCTATGGGGGCCTCGTCCCCCTCCAGATCATCATACCTGTTATCAGGGCAAGGGTTTTGTTGCCTCCCCATATGTAGACGCCGGGGGTCAGCAACATCCCTGCGTCGCTGAGGGGGCGGCAGGTCTTTGCGTAGTGTCTGGGGTGGTCCCCTGGCCTCATGCTGCCCTGGAGCCGCTGCCGGAGTAATCATCTCAGGTGAGACCTCTGGTGGTCTTAGTATGTTCTGGCTTAGAGTTGTGAACTGCTCCTGCATGATTCGCTGGCTTGCTGCCAGAGACTTCAAGGCTGCCACCACATCAGCCATCTCAAACTGAGGTGATGGCTGACTGGAACTGGGTCCTATTCCACTATCCGGTGGAGGGAGTGGTGGTGGTGGCATCTCCTGTGCCATGTGTTTGAGCTATGAAGAGCTGAACAGAAGAAAAGACTAGTGAGCTTGAGAACCTTAATGGGTCTCTTTCAATGGTGAAACATCTCCTCTCAGGGGGAGAGCTGGTTCACCACCAGAGTGCCCAGTGAGGCCAAGTTATACAAAGGAAGAGATGCCTTCTCGTTCCCACAGACGGTGCCAAATTGATGATGCTTGGGTTCAACACCATCAGATTAGTGATGATGAGCTCAAACTATAAGTACCATGGCAACCATAGATGTATAAGTGTGTAAGTGTGTAGAAGGAGGTACGTATAAGAGGAGCAAGATAATGATCTATAGTGGTTCAGTCAATCAGGCCTACATCCACTGTGAGTGTGTGATCCACTAAGTATGGGCACTAATGGCCTTGGATACAATGAACATAAGCTCACTTTCTCTCTCTATAGTGTGTACAAGCAGAGTTTTTACTAGGGTTACAATTATCGATCCATCCCTTTGTAGGGTTGTAGGTGACGAGTATATATAGGTCCTGGGGGGTGTAGTGTACCCCCCAAGTATGCATGGTGCATGTGAATGATGATCTAGCCAGTCTCCTGTTAACACCTGTAGATGACAAATGATGACATAATATTCCCTCACGTGAGGGGGTGATATGGTTATAACGGTCTTCCACGTGCCATGTGAGCCTCACGCGCACTGTTCCACGCGTCTCCCAAACCACGCGCTGTGATGATGTCACCCTCGGCCTATGATATGAGGCCGAGGGCAAAGTTCCTTCTAGTAGTGTGTCGGCCCCTCGGAGGGTCGTCTGGGTCTGGTGAGGGGTTGGCCCCTTGGAGGGTCGTCCGAGCCTAATAAAGAGTCGGCCCATTGGCGGGTCGTCTGGGCCTGGTGAGGGAGCGACCCCTTGGAGGGTCGTCTGGGCCTGGTGAGGGGTCATCCTGGCCTGATGAAGGGTCATCCTGGCCTCGCCCAAGTGGATTACGCCCTCGGCCTGGCCGAGGGTATATATAGGTATATCATTGTGTGTGTGTGTGTGTGTGTGTGTGTCTATATATATATATATATATATATATATTCTTTTGGTTTATTCTACTATTTGTATTTAGTCAATGAGAAAGATAATGATACCAAAAATAACCTAAGTATGTGGAAACTTAGCATCTATTGGGTGAACTCTTAATTGATTTAAAAGATACAAGGAAACAAATAAATAACGTATTGTATGGGTAATATGGGTGGACACCACGAGTTAATGTGTAGTAAAACGGTTGAATTGAACTAGTTAGGCGGGGTAGCATAGCTTGGATGGGTTTGTAGAATACGTTAGGCATTCACAATAGCGGAGGGATGAAGATCTCAAGTGAGAGCACGTGAAAACTAACATGTATATGATATTTATTAATTACGCATTTTAAATACTTGCAAATATTTTTAAACTGTTTTACTAGGGCTCTGTCCCGTTCTCCAAGTCTATTTTGTAAAAACCATTTTAGGTGTCTAGCCATAGGGATGCCCAGCTTAGGAGTTCCTTCTCATTTCACATGCTACAGTTGATGTGGACGATTGTAGAACCTCTGTAGTATATGCCTCCATTCCTTCCAGATCTTATGCATCATTTTATCTATTTCAATTAGGCATATCACCCCCACATCTATTAGTAGTTATTTCAGAGACATTATACTTCGTTATTTTAAGTTGCTGGATTCAGTTTTAGTTATGAATGATGGTATTGGAGTTCAAGCTGGGGTTTTTATTCCAGTCATATCTTATTTTATTCGGTTGTTCCACTACTTGTGATGTTGGTCAATTGGAATGGTGTATGTGATTTCTTCATTTCTTTACTGATTTTCCGATCATTGCATATTAATTTAAAAGATTCAAATTTGTCGCCATCTTAAATAACTAATGTATGTGGTTAGTAATCAATGGTTTGACGGTGATGCTAAGAATGAACCAACTATATATTCTTATTTAATTTAATAAAGGACTGATCACCCGGTATTTAATTGGGCGGGTTGTCATATCTCATCTACCCATTTAGGTCCTTACTTAAAATCGTCACCCACGCATGAACTCCACCAGCCATTTCGTGAGTTCTTCATCCACCCCATTATCCATGAGAGTATTTATGGTGCTACTCTCCACTTAAAGTCGTTGCATGATCTTATTATTCTCTAAATTTAGGCATAATCATTGAGGATGACATCACTTTCGAGTTATAAGAAACATGTGCTGACTTTTATCCCTAACACTAATCCTTTACCCATTTTCCATTTCCCACCAGCCATTTTCCATATTACCACATCATTCATACCGTCCATTTATCATTATATTCCATCGTCACACTTAATTTTTGTGAAAAGAGTGTTCGAAATTATATATGTAAAATGTCTTCATTCTCCCTCTACAAGACGAATTGTATTGCATAAAAAATCATCGCAGATAAAAAAAAGAAAAAAGAAAAAACTAACGATATATAGAAAAAAGAAAAACATACGATCAAAATTTTGTGAAATAGAGACATTAATTGTTAGAGTTATCCACTCTTCTCAAAATCCCAAAAATCATCGTATCATCCATATTACCCATCTCAATTCCCCTCGTCCTTTACATTATGTCCCATTCTTACCTTTGTTGAAGTGTTTGGGTAAATGAAAAGTCTACGCGGTGAATAACTCGACGTTCTCGATATAGCGATTTGCATTCCTTCCTTGAGATCAAATTCATTCTTATATCCATTCTTTCATACATGTGTGTGAGACGTTTGAACTTGTTTAAATTTACTCACATCCTCACACACAAGAGAGATACACTTACCCAAATCTCGAGAGATCATTTTAGAGAGAGATATTCGGTGAGATTTGGAAGTCGAAGCATTGATTTTAAAAGGTGATCTACAAATTACTCTTATGACACTTAAAACCGTTTTAAGTGATTCACACTATGCATGTTGAGTTCTAGAAAGGATTTGCCTTGGGTATTAAGTGAGTTTACTTTAATAGACTTCATAGTTCATTACTCGTATTCCTTAAATGATGAATTATATTATATTTATGTCTAAAGATGAGATTAACTTCCTTTTTCAAATTAAGAATTTTGTGGGTTATTCACTGCAAAACCTCATGGGACAACACTCATCCTTTAGGTCAACCGAGAGGTTTAACGGCTTGTTGCACATGCTAAGTGCAATCGCTTGTACCCGCAAAAGTGGCGCCCTTTTGGTTCCTTATCTTTTTCTTTCTTTCTTTCTTTCTATTTTTTCTGGAGAATTAGCAATGTTCTGTTTGGGGGTGGTGTGATAAGCACCCAAAAGTGTTATATTTATACCTCAAATAGACACATTTTACTTGCTAGTTCTCTATAAAATCGGACATATGTTGGTATTTTTTTGTTTTGTAGGTCAATATGCATTTGCAGTGTTAAACAAGTCTAATTCGAGGCAATTGCTATAAATAAGTGGTCAAGTACATCAAATGTGGCAGTGATGCAGTTAACAGAGGCTAAACCAGTCCCTTACCAAATACCTAAACCCGAACTTAAGCCCAGACCAACCCTAGCATTCCCTATAACTGCTCTGTGTGTGTGTGTAGAATTATTGTTCTTATTCTTAATATATATATATATATATATAAAATACTCGTTCGTGTCATTTTTATTTTTTTTATTTTTTATTGCTTTATTTTATTTTATTATAATGTCTTTATTTATACTTTGAATATTTTATTATTTTATGTAAGTATAATATGCGTGAGTATAGTTGCATTATTTTTAATTATTTTTGTTTTATTTTATTTTATTTTAGGGTTTTTGTTTTTTTTAGTATTTTATACTATGTGTGTATCTTTATATTCGTGTATGTACTTATTATAGGTGTCCATTTTATGAGAATTTTAGTTATTTATTTCTTTTATTTTACTTGTTTTTCATTTTATTAGTTTATTTTTATTTTATTCTTGAGTCTTTTATTAATAGGTTAGGATTTTAGTTTTTAGTTTTATTAATTTTGTTAGTTTTATTTTAGATGGTGTTATTTTAATTATTAAATACAAACAAAACAAGCGCGCACACACAACTTACACCCATGCACCTTACCACACCTAAGGCTACCCCATCATCTTATGCACCCATAACCTTTCTCTCTCCTTCTCCATAACTGACTCAGCCTTCACTTCGATTAATTCAATCCAAGACTCAATCTACCTAAGACCCAACTCTCACCTGCTATAAACTCGTTCCAACTCCACACCGGCACAATAATTCGGCCACAACCATGTGCCTGAACCCTTGACCAATCAAATCGGTCATCAACACCCCTAACCTCCTACCTTTAACCCGACTTCTAGAACTCCCTACTCCGGACCTCTAAACCCACTACCCCCAACCAATCCAATGAGTCCAATCCTGCCATAACCCGAACCTTACCCCCTCCGTCTAGCCACAATGCAAAACTCGTTTTCCACCTCACTGGAGCTAGACCAAACCCGGAACTCAATTAAGCCCCTCAACCCTAAATCTACCCATCCACGAACCCACTATAAAAACAAACCGAACCAGCTGAATACCCAACTCTAAAACCATAACCACTCATCTGCGGACCTGCCCGTCAAAAACCATCAAATCTGCTCCCTTGACCTAATACCAAAGATCGACAACCCAGCTTGATCCCAGCCACATTGTCAACCCCTGAACCCATTACCATCTCCATACCCATCAGTCCACATGCAAAAATCTAAAATTCAAACTTCTCACACATCTGTCTTAAATCGAAACCCAATCCCTTGTAGGGGTGGAAAATTGTGTTATTGGGTTGAGTTCAGGACCAACTCGACACGAAACGAAATATTTTTTAGTCACACGAACACGACAGGACCCGATGTCATATTAATTTTTTATAACCCGAACACGACACGCTTCGAACAAGACACGACACGATTGGCACGATTTAAAATTTTTGTCTGATTAAAACCCATTAACACGACATGATTGGCACGACACGATTGAAATGACACAATTTGTAGCATATTTTTTCAATTCATGCTATATTGTATTTGTACAAAAAAATAATTATATCAAAATTTAATTGAGCATGAAAGATTAAATCAATAATTTGAAAATTCCATAATATGTAAAAACTATATAGTAATCATGCACAACTACAAATTACATCAGAAACCATTACATCACAATAAGAAAGCACAACTAGAACTTATATAATCTCAACCTCCAAAAGTTCTAAAAAATTTCAAGCATACATAAAGTTGTTAATGGGATTACAATTCACAAATAATAGTTTTTTAGCTAAAATCACAAAAAACTAATAAAGTCTTCAAAAGATCACTACTCTTCTCACTGCTTGCATCATTCTTTCTTCCATCATCATGCACAATATCATTCCTATGAAAAAAATATAAGCATTATTATAATAGAACAAATTAGTAATCTAAGTAAAACTAATAAAATATTAAAAATTACATGTATTAACCTTGATAGGTACCGATGAATTACATTCCTTCTTATCCAATTCCATGATATCTTCAGTGACCTCAAGCAATTTAGCTCCAAATCACCTTATTAGTACAAAAATTCAAAATTATTAAGAAGTGAAAATCGTTTATTTAAAAAAAATTGTAAAGAAATATGAATTTACATTTAATGCCAAAAAATCAATCTCTAGTACAAATCAGCGCCTCCACAGCTTCAGGCTTAAGTGAGCTCCAATATTGATCAAGCATACAACCACCACTACTAAAGACCGACTCCAATGCAACCGTGGAAACAGGGACACTTAAGATATCCCAATCCATACACGCTAGATCAGGGTATCGGTATTGATGAGCTCTCCAAAAACTTAAAACATCAAATTGTTCTACTAAGTCCCTACTTGGTTCATCCAAATACATCTCAAGTTGTGTTTTTTGCAATTAAGAAAGTGTTCGACTCTCATAAGAAGAGAACTCCTAAAAAATAACAAATTTATTAACTAAAAAATAGCAACTTCGGGAATAAAAAACAACAATATTTTTTCATAAAAAAATAACAATATTTTTGCATTTACTAAAAAAATAGCAACTTTGTAATAAATAGCAGCAATTTTTTTTTTATAAAAAGTAGCCATTTTTTTGCATTTACATTAAAAATAACAACTTTTGGAATAAAAAATAGTAATATTTTTTCATAAAAAAACAACAATATTTTTGCATTTTCTAAAAAACAACAACTTTATAATAAAAAATAGCAATGTTTTTTCATTAAAAAAAGCCGTTTTTTTGCATTTACTTAAAAACAACAACTTTTGGAACAAAAAACAACAATGTTTTTCCATAAAAAACAGCAATATTTTTGCATTTACTAAAAAAATAGCAACTTTGTAAAGAAAAATCAATGTTTTTTTCATAAAAACTATTTTTTGCATAAAAAATAATCTTTTTTAATTTACTAAAAAAATGACAATGAATATTTACCTTGAACATGTTTTGGGGGGTTCGACTTAGTACGGTAGCATTTGTCTTCTCATCATCAACTTTCTTACATCCATCTACCGTTTTTCTAAAGGTATTCTCGCCCATAATAGAGTTGCTCATGTATTCACGAAAAAGATCAAACAACTTTCCTTTAACAAGATGACTTTGATAATTGTTGATACCATAAAGTTTTTGGTAAGTGAACTCAACATATATAAATTTGAGACGAGGATCCAAAATCGCAGCCATTGCCAAAAGCAAATCCGACCATTGCTTCGAAAATTTCTCATACATTTTACATGCCATTTGCTTCACAGAGCATCCGAACTTTGCATTTATTCCCTTAAAGTTAACACAACCATGGAAACGGAAGTAAAATACAAGTTAGCCGTAGGGTATTTGTTTCGGAGAAGATGCAAGTCACTTCATAGAAAACCTCCAAAAACTTAAAAAATTTCTCAATCTTTCCCCACTCCGTTTCATTTGGACAATGCAAAAAATTTGAGTCACTAAGTGCTAAACGAACAAATGCACGATGATAAAATATAATACTCTCTATCATTAGAAATGTTGCATTCCACCTAGTAGGGACATCTTGACGAAATCCCCTTTTTGTATCCAAATGAACAAATTTCACACATTCCATAAATTTTGCTTTTCTAACTTGTGAGCCTTTAACATACTTCACACATTCGCGCACCTTTCCCACCCATTCGTCTATTGCCTTCAAACCATCTTAAAATATTAAATTTAAAACTTGAGCACAACATGAAATATGAAAATAATCACCCTTATTTAAAAGTGACCCTTCATTATTTAATTGGATTTTTAACAATTCAACAAATGTATCATTGCTTGATGCAAGGGACTCCCCTGCAAAACCCATTTACCTTTGACCCAAAGACTCTTATCCATTTCATGGAAAACTCATTATCTATGACACCCATGCATCTGTCATTTTTCCAAAATAAAAGTCACATGTTCTGAATGACTTTTACCCCCTTTCCAAAACTACCCTCATCCATTATACCTTCCAATTTTACCCCTTTCTCCATACCTCTAATAAAAGAAGACCCTCTCTTCATTAAAAAAGCAGAGTGTGGAGAGAGAATTTGGAGTAAGAGAGTTTTAGTTAGGAGCATCATTTGGAGTGCATTTTTTATTCATTTTATGCGTAGTTAGGATGAGTATTCTACAAAAAATTTAGTTGTTTCTCTTATCTATTTTTTTTATAGTACCTTGAGTGTGAGGTAGACTATATTGAGTTACAAATTGTGCACTGAGTGACATCTTTGAGTGTTGTAAAATTCAGATTTGTGGATATAATTATTGTTCAAGTTTGGGAAGTTAATATTAGACTAACTTGGTTTATTTATTTGTTTTCATTCTATTTTATTTATTATGCCCTTTATTGTGTCATTATTACATTTAATATGTAATAATACCAAAATGAGAGGCTAAATACCCTCATTCAAGGGGTGAGATGAAACCCTTAAGTTAATTATTTTCATTTTTCAGTTTGTGTATTTATTATACCCCTTTAAATATTAATTTTGAATTTTTACAATTTATATTTACGCCTCGAGAGAGGATTATTTTCGAGAGAAAATAATAAATTCAGATTGTAATATTTATTCATTAATTAAATTAGAGATAGGCAATTTTTGAATGATACTGTAGTTTGAATTTCTCAACTCTAAAACCCATTTTTTAAGATTCAAAATGTTGGGGCTGGATTGCGATGGGGAGCAGATAAAGGTGGATCACTCTTTGAGGGTAAGGTCGGAGGCGGTGAGGGCGGCGCTTGGTGACGTAGGGAGGATAGCTTCTGGGGATTCCATCTTGCTATCCTTGCTGAAGGATGTATTGCTGAGTAGGGTGGTTGATGTGGAGGACGGGCTGCAAGTGAGGCAGATGGCCCAGTTGTTCATTTTGCTGGTGCTGGGAGGTTTCATGGTGGCGTCGAGTGGCGACGTCATCCATTTGTTGTTCTTGCCGTATTTGAGGATGTTTTCAAACATCCCTCTCTATGATTGGGGGAGTTTGACTTTGATGACCTTCTATTTTTCTTTGGATGCATTCAGCCGGTGCTACCGACAAACTTTTACTAGAGCCACGTATATCCTCGAGGTATCCTTTAATTTTGCGCATTTTCCTTTCATGCATTCGCATTTTCCTTATGCGTCTCTTTTTTATTGGGAATTACTGTCTTTGGAAGACGTGGTTCTATGAGGTGATTGGGTGCAATACCCAGCTGATTTCCTTGAAGGACGAGACTATTGGGGACTTCTGCCGATTGTATCGATGGCGCAAGGCTAATCGACGGTCGAAGGGATCTCTTTCTCTGGAGGCAGTGCGTCAAGTCTTTAATGGCCTGACCTGTGGTAGGGTAAGACTCTTTGTTTTCTGTCATGATTTTTGCACATTCTGATACTGTATTGACTTATGCCTTCTGGGAATTTTCAAGTGACTTTTTACCCTTGGGGGACAGCCATTCAGGATACGGGGGTGACCAAGGAACGAGTGGTTCGACAGATTGCAGAGGAGTAGGTGGTGGTGCCACCTGCGCAGCCTCCTACGTCTATGAGGCGGGAGCGGCTGCTGCCGGTGGATGTGAGGATCGCGGCTATGATTGGCGAGTCCTACTTGTTGTACACTGATATGGCTGCACCGTATGACTATTGGACTTTGTGATGAGCTGGTTGATAACACCCAGCATATATGATACCTTGTCCTTCCCTCCTATGGGTTCGAGTCGGGCGGTGGGTCTCCCACAGCGGCGGTGGTCCATCGGCGTCTGCAGCGGCGGTGACTTCGGAGGTTCCCTTTGTTTGATTGCATACCCCTTCATACAACATCCGACGGGATGATGGAGGGATGGTCCCCATGTTGCATCATCCTCATACGATGGATCCGAAGGAGCTGGGTTTGACAGAGGAGGTTCTTCATCCTGTGGTATACCTTCTTCCTCTTTTTAGTTCCTTTTCTGTTTTGATCCCTCTTTGATACTGATTTTGCTTTCTTCTTGCTGCAAGTTCATGTGTCGACCACTTGGCTGAGGGACATCAGAGACTGAATATCTTCGGCGACTTCCCATATTCGGGATGCGGTCCCAGTTCCTTATTGCTTGGTATCGTCTACTTCGTCTGATGAGGACTCTAGCTCGGGTAGCGGTGGTGCACTATATCGTCGTAGGTGAAAGAGAGTGCATCGCATGGGTGGAAGCTCTTAGAGAGACGGGTGAAGGATAGGTGAGAAAGAGAAAAAATGTGGGTTCGGGCTGAGTCCTGTTTGTTTTTTGCTTTTCTTTTATTTCCTACAAAATTTGATGTAACACAAAAGAATATATATATATGCAATGCAATGGGATTTTTTATTATCTTTTGCTAATGGTGAATGAATTCATGCACATGCGCTTTTTACTTTGCTGCTGAGACCATAAAAAGAGTCATTTTTAGGATTTTTTTGAAGGAAAGTTTTAAAAATGGGAAATTATATAGGGGTGGAAGAGGATTTTTTTAAAACTCTGTTGAGAATATCAATTTTATTTCTATTGGGTTTTTCTCAATTTGATACAAAAGAAAAAAGGAAAATTTCCAAAAATTGGGGGTTGCCGATTGGCAAGCCCCTTGCTCTGCCTATCGGCAGTCAAGTTCAGTCCCATCAATTCAAAGCTTTTGATTAGTTTCCTCTTCAGCTTCTTGTACCTTGTGGGGTAGGATTCCCTCCGATTTTTGCAGAGGTTATGTCCTTTATGAGGATTCTCAAGTATAAAAAGGGGTAGGAGTGGAGTGTTTTCATCACACCTTCACATTCTTACTTACTTGCCTACTATCTCTTAGTCCTGTAAGATGGCTCTCCCTGGTAGCATTGAGTTTGCTAACTACCTCGAAGCCTTGGAAGTAATGTGCTCTTATAATGTTGACTACGATGCTTTCAATATGCGTCGAGTCTCTTTGTGGCCCAATCGGCCCATTGAGTGGAACATACTGATGGCGGCGGTATAATTTTGGTACCCCGAAGATCTTGTATTCCGCTTTGGGTTGGATGAAGTTTTTCCTACCTACGAGGAATTTTCTTCCATGCTGGGGATAAATCCCAGTGTTGCTGCGGCTTTACCCGAATTTTCCCGTTCTCCCAGTGATATGTTGGTCGGGCTTTTTCGTATTTCGCCTTCGATAACTAGATCACTGGTTGTTGGAGGAATGATCTCCCTCCCGACGGTGTTGCAGTCCATGTAATTGCAAGAAGTAAGTGATGTTGGCTATGCTGGAGTCGTTGCTCTGGGCCTGGTTTCAAAATTACTGCTGGTGACTGGGGAACTGCTGGTGGATCCGCAACTTGCAGCCACTACTTCATGGATGTCATACCATCACAATCCTATGGCGGTAATACTGGCGGAGACCCTGAACAGTCTGGATGCCTGGCGAGAAGGTCATTCTGACTTCCTGCGGGTAGCCCCGTGATGTTGTTCATGTGGTTGTCTGAAAGACTTCGCCTGGTAAATCTTCCATAATATCCTTTGTCGGTTGTACCCAACTTCTTTTCGCGTCACTTCTTCAGCATTGGCCTGAATATTGAGAGCTGGGAGAATTGGCTTGTGGAGCATGGGGCTCGGAATCTGTACTAGTCAGTGCCTTAGTGGGGACAGTTGCTGCCAGTTCTGGAGCTAGGAGAATACCCGTATGTGCGGCTTATTGGTCTGAGCCAGACCTCTTTTTATTTCCCTTGGCGGCTTCTGCGCCAATTTGGTTGGGCACAGGTCGTGCCACCTCGGACAATAAATTTCTTTCCGATAGAGGATTTGATCGAGCGTCTGCGCCTGTGGCTTTGCTCTTTATAGGAGAGTTGACCTCCGTTGACCCGTCCCTCTTAGTCTGTTGGGAAAGTTTAGCATATTCCTGTAGATTATATGAAGTGGTTGTAGAGGAGAGTATTTCACAAGATGTTGGCAGTGGAGACTGGCTTGTCTCTTTTAACACCATGGAAGGAGGTGTTGTGGTTTTTTCGAAGCTGGTTCGATCTTGTCAGTCCATGGAGTGTCTACGACACTCTTTTTAGGCAGGGGAAACTTGGGGACCCCAGGATGCAGATGATGATGGCGGAGCGGGCTCCTCTGGTAGCTATGGGTAGGATGGTTTATTTTGTAATGGGTAAAAAATGTGGGGATTTTATTTGGCTTTTTTAGGAGGGTAGGGGGAAGGGAGTTATCCGTTCCTTTTCTTATGTAATCTATACCGTAATTTCTTATTAGTGAAATAAATAAGTTTCTGATCATCCAACTGGGCCTTTCGATGATTTTTGTGTTGTTTGAATTATCTATACCGATCGCTAAGGCATACATAATCCTTTTGTCCAAATATATGTTATAATGAATTGTCGTTCTCGGAGGTAAGAAAAGAATAGTATTTAGTGAAAAAGAAAGGGTCGTGCTCAAGTAAGGTATATGAGCTGCCTACGTGCCTCTGGGGTTTTGAAATTTTATACTTTGTTTGAAAATGGTTATTTACAAAGGATCAGGCCCACGCAGTTCTTGGCAAGGGGAAATGAAGAGATTTTTTTTTAGAATAGAAGGGAGATGAGAAGAGTCGTAGCGCACCGAGATTTCGGACTAGGGGTAGAACTTATTGAGAAGGTCCCAGTTGAATGGACGAGCCATCCCTTCCCCATCTAAGTCGATAAGCATGGCGGCACCGCCGAACAAGATCTTCTTGACAATGTAGGGGCCGCTCCAATTGGGCTTGAAATTCCCTCTGGGGTCCAAGATGGGTTCTATGATTTCTTTGAGGGCTAGGTCCCCTTCTCAGACACCGCAATCCTCGGCTCTCTTGTTGAATGAACGCGTTATTCGGTGATGGTACCCTTGTATGTGGTATAGTTCTTTTAATATCCTTTCATCTAGGAGGGTCATCTCGTCAAGACGGTTTTGGCACTAGTCTTCTTCGCTGACCTTGCTTTCAAGCATGACACGCAACGAGGGTATTTCCATCTCCACGGGTAGGACTGCTTCGATACTGTAAACCAGAGAGTAAGGGGTAGCCCCAATAGAGGTTCGAATTGAGGTTCGGTAGCCCCAGAGGGTGTACGGGATCTGGTCGGCCCAATCCTGATAGCTTTCGGTCATCTTACTGATGATGGATTTGAGGTTCTTGTTGGCATCTTCAACTGCACCGTTATTCTAAGGTCGGTAGGGAGAAGATTTATGTCTCTGAATCCCATACTCGTTGACCACCTCTATGACTTCTGCCTCGAAATGTAACCCGTTATCTGATACTAGCTCGTGCGGGACCGCATACCAACAGATGATGTTTTTCTTGAAGAATTTAACCACTTTCTTAGCGTTCAGCACTGCGTATGACTCCACTTCGGCCCATTTGGTGAAGTAATCAATGGAATCTAGGATGAACTCGTGTCCATTGGAAGCCTATGGTGTAACCTTCCCTATGATGTCGATGCCCCGGGTGGAGAACGGCCAGGGAGAGGTCATGTTGTATAATTCATGTGGAGGCAAATGCTAAAGGTTGGAGAATTCTTGGCATTTGAGGCATCTACGGACATAGGCGGTGCAATCCTGGGTCATGGTGATCTAGTAATAGCCTTATCGGATGATCTTTTTGATAATCATGTGTCCGTTCATGTGGGGTCCGCATTCCCCGTTGTGGATCTTTTATATTATCTTTTCAATGTCAGCCCATGCGATGCAGTGCAGATGAGTTCCATCGAAGTTCCTTTTGAGCAGTGCTTTGTGACAAATGATGTACTAGGAATCCAGTCTTCAAAATATTGCTCTATCTTTCTTGTTGGAACCCTCAAGATACCTACCATGCTTGAGGAGGTGCCAAATATCATAGTACCAATAATTGGCTAGCTCGAGATCTTCTGTAGTGACGAGCTCAATGTGGTAGTAGTGGGTTGGTTTGTCTTGCTTTTAAACTAGGAAGGGGGTCATAGTTATTCCTTCAAGTATGTCAACCATGGAGGCCAAGGTAGCGAGAGCATCGGTTAGGTTATTCTTTGCTCGAGGTAGGTAATGGAAGGCGATATCTTAGAATTAGGAGGCTATTTCTTCTAAGTGGGCAAAGAAGGGTTGGAGTTTCTCATCCTTGATTCTCCATTTTTTGAGCACTTGACTGATAATGAGGGCGAAATCCCCGTAGACATCTAGGCATTGAATACCTTTCTTGAGGGCAACTTTAAGGCCTACTGTGCATGCCTCGTATTCAGTCATGTTATTGGTGCAAGGGAAATCTAACTTGATGGCGATAGGAGTGTGGGAGTCATCTGGGGTGATCAGAAGTATCCTAATTCCATATCCCTTCTTGTTGGCAGCGCCGTCAAAGAACATTTTCCATCGAAGGTTGTCTTGAGCAATGCAAAGGATGTTTTTATTTAGGAATTCGTAGATCCAGACATCAGCTTATTTTATGAGGTAATCAGCGAGGTAGTCAGAGATGGCTCTTCCTTTCATGGCTTTCTGCATGATGTACACGATATCGAAATCGGCTAGGAGCATCAACCATCGGGCCATTCGACTGGATAAGGTGAGTTTCTTAAGCAGGTATTTAATGGGGTTCATTCGGGATACAAGTTTGATGGGGAAGGCGAGCATGTAGTGCCGTAACTTTTGAGTGACCCAGACAAGCGCAACACACGCCTTTTCCAAAGCAGTGTAGTTAACATCGTACCCGATCAATTTGAGACTGGCATAATAGATGGCTCTTTTTTTGCGGGAATCTTCAAGGTATTGGGCTGGTAAAGCCCCAGCTGTAGTGTCGGTTATGGTTAGGTATAGGACTAAGGGGAGACCAGGCTGTGGTGGCATGAGTACCGGAGGTTGGGTCAGATATTATTTGATTCGGTCTAAAGCTTCTTGGCATACCTCATTCCAAACTTTTATTGAATCCTTTCGGTGGAGTTTGAAGATAGGTTCACAGATGGAGGTTAACTGGCTGATGAACAGCTGACGTATTGCAATTTCCTGAGGAAACCTCGAACTTCTTTCTCTATTCGGGGAGGTGGCATCTCAAGTATGGCTTTTAGCTTGGCGGGATCTGCTTCTATCCCCTTCTCACTGACCATGAATCCCAAGAGTTTTCCCTTTGTAACACCGAAGACGCATTTATGCGAATTGAGTCTCATCTAATACCGTCGTAGTCATTCGAAGGACTTTCAGAGAGCAGGAACATGACCCTCTCAAGTTTTGGATTTGATAATCATATCATCCACATAGACCTCAACTTCTTTGTAAATCAGTTCGTGGAGGATGGTTATGGCAGCCCTCTGGTAGGTATCCCCATCGTTCTTGAGACCAAATGGCATGACAGTGTAGCAAAAGGTTCCCTATGGGGTGATGAATGCGGTTTTTTCTTGGTGGTCTGGGTGCATTTTGATTTGGTTGTATTCGGCAAACCCGTCGACGAATGACTTGAGAGCATGACTGGCTGTGTTGTCCACGATCATGTCGATATTGGGTAGCGGATAATCATCCTTTGGAGAGGCTTTGTTCAAATCCCGATAGTTTACACACATCTAAACTTTTCCTCCTGATTTCAACACGGGAACTATGTTAGCTAGCCACGTGGGATATTCGATCACACGAATGAATACTACGTTCACTTGTTTAACCACCTCTTCTTTGACCTTGAGCGACCATTTGGTGTGGAGCTTTCTCAACTTTTGTTTGATCGGCTTGTATTCTGGGAGAGTGGGAATCTCATCCTGAGCTATTTCACGATCAATGCTAGGCATATCGTCGTAGGACCATACGAAGACATCCATGAATTCTTTTAGCAATTCTTCGAGTTATGCATGCTCATGCTCGTCGAGGGTAGTCCCTATCCTAATCTTGCGCAGTTGGCTACTAGAACTGAGGTTAACAACAACTGTCTCTTCTTCATTACCTTGAATGAGGTTATGTTGTTTATTATTAACCTTATTTAGATCAGTTAAAAATTATTCATTTGAAAAATCATCATCATCAAAAGTTTGCTTAGAATCCAAACAGTTAATATAAGGCACAGCAAGATACTCAAAATATTTGTTTATTTCATTGATTTGAAAAACAGCATTGAGAACCTCGTCAAAAGAGGACTCAATTACATTTGAACATGGATAGACAACATAAGAAGAAAAGGGGTAAAGATTAGGATTAAGGGAAATTTCAGTAGGTAGAACTGGTGCAGCATGCCAGTTGAGGAGAGGTATATCAGCAGCTTTAATCAGGTGGGATGGATCCAGTGATGCAGTGCTTGAATGAACCATGCAGAGTGTTAGCCCCAGTATCTGTAAGTTGAAAGAATCTTCATAGTCACTTTCCTCATTCTCTTCGATATCTTTGATGAGCAGTTGTATATGGTGTTGGGAACTCTCGACCCATGGGTAGCTGTCTTGGAAAAAGATCTCCATTCCAGGATTCATCTTCTTGTCTGTATGGTCATACCATGGTTCCGAAAAGCTGTAAAAGGGGAAGTCCTCACCCTCTTTAATGAATTGTCCGTTCAAGGAGTCACCTGGGATAGTCTGGATGCGGTCTAGTCTTCTCTTTGGTCGAGACTGGCGGATCATTCGGAGCTCTTGTTCTAACGATTGATACCCCAAACCACAAGGAGGGAAAGCCTTCTTTAGTTCAATGAGCTCAAGTATCCCTGGTTGTCTTTGCCCTAGCCCCAGTCCGGGCATGAAGTGCATGTTTCTGAACATCTGAATCACATTACCGTTACCATGAGGGTCGTATTCTGAACAAACCCTTTCTTTGAAGTTGTCCCCTGTCGGGAGTAGAAGTGGTTCAACTTAGAATCCTGATAGGAGCATATCATTTGACCTGTGTTGTATCTCAAGGATTGGACTGTTGGTACTTGCACCATCGGCATTGTCGTCATCACCCAAGATGGTAATGACCCGTCCATCGGTAAAGAACTTTTATTTCTGATGGAGTGATGAAGACACGCCCTTAATATTGTGGAGCCAAGGTTGTCCTAACAATAGGTTGAAACAGTCTGGGATGTCAATAACTTAGAATTTGATGACAGGGTTTATAGGGCCTGCCCCAATTACAAGCTTTATGGATCCCATCACCTCCCGACGGGTATTATCGTAGGCACGCACAGCAGCGGAGGTTGGAGCGAGGTCTCTTTCTTTCAGGCCTAAACATTTGAAGGTTCTCAGTGGGCAAACATTCAAGGCGGATCCATTATCGACAAGAGAGAGTGGAACAACCTTCCCCATAACTTCGAAGGAGATGTTGAGTGCATGATTGTGGTTTAGCCCAATCTTGGGGATTTCTTCTTCGAAAAAGAATAGCATTCGGGTAGAGGTGAAGGATTTAACCAAATTTACCGCTTCTTCTGGTGTTGTAGAAGGAGGAACTGTGGGTCCAGTGAGCAACTTGATCAAGGTGTTTTTGTGCAGCTGAGAAGACATAAAAAGTCCCCATAGAGTGATGTTAGCTTAAGTTTTCTTTAGTTGATCGAGGATCTTGCTCTCCTCGAGGGTCATCTCTGGCATAGGAAGGTTTTCCACACCTTTCCCCGTGTCATTGGCTGGTAGTGAGTTTGGGATCTGGTAATGCCTCCCTGATCTGGTTATGTGATTTACTGAAGAAGGGAAAAATATGAATCCCGTTTCCTCGTCGATCTCGAGTTGTTTTGCCACCTTATTTATTTCTTCGAGGAGTTCTTCAAATGGTATCATTCCACACATGTCGGCTACCGGGCCAATTTTTTTTTAAGCTTGCTCTTCATTCAAATCTTTAAACTCTTCCCCCCATCTGGTGGCAACAATTCTGTCTTTCCATGTAAAGTCAATACATTCCACAACTTCAACGGCTTCTTCACACAGGTCTTCCCAATCAGTGGGGATGTGTAAAGGTGAAGGGACCAGGCACCCTTGTAGCTTCAAAGCATCGAATAACTCGGTGATACTGCAAATGCTATTGGTTTGCCTGAATAACTCTACCATAATCTGGATGACGTCATCCAGGTTGACTTCAACGGTTGGTACTACCCAACTATTTGACTCTCGGGCCCATTTTCATGCATCCAAGAACAGTGTACTGAACCTCTGGCAATCAGTGACCATCTGTGAGGGCAATTTCAGTCCCAACTCTAGGAGTTGGTTTAACACTTCTGATAATTCTATGCCTCCATTTTCAGAACGGGTACGGACAGCGATGCATGCTCTGGTAAGGAGTGACAGTGCCTGATCAGCGAGGCTAGTAGGGTGTACGAGGAAATATAGGCAAATTCAGATAGGTTTAGGAAAGTATATGGGTGTGATTTGCATTGAGGGATTGAATTCTGGCTTCTCTTCTAGAAAGATGGCATTGGCATGATTTGGAAGCGGGTTGTGAGTAGTGTTTGGCTTAGGATTGGCTGGTGGGGCAATGGTACCCCGATCAATTAGACCTTCGATTATGTTTCGGAGGTGAAAGCATTGGTCGGTGGTATGGCCAGCAGTTTGGTGAAAGGAAAAATGGGCATCTGCCTTGAAGTTTCTTGGGAGTGGATTTGGCAATGGACGGGGATCCAAAGGTTTGATAAGGTTTCGGCATAACCAGGCTTGATAACTTTTGGAGAGGGGAGCATGGAGCTCGGTGTATTCCTTTCGGACTGGGACAGGGCGGCTTTCTAGCGCCCATGAGGTGGTTGGTTGAGAGATGTTGTTGATGGTTGAGATTGTAGCACTGGAAAGCTTGTCATATTTTCTGGGGGTGAACAGTCCGGACAACTTATTTGGTTCGACTTCTATTTTGGCAAGACCCTCCTCGATTTCTACTTCTACTTCTCTGAGAGCTCGGAAGTGGGGATAGTATTATCCTCCCATTATTGCTTGGACAAGGGGTAAGAATTTCTTCTTCACTGTGCTGACTTGTTCTTCTTCGGAAGGCCGATTGGTCATGGTTGCTGATTTTTCCCTCCATCGGGCGATGAAGTTACTGAATGATTCTCCAGGGTTCTATTTGAGCAGATCTAAATCACGGCGGGTGACCTCAAGCTCTTCATTGTATTTGTATTGTGACATGAATTCCCGGGCTACATCCTCCCAACTACGAATTTTGGACTCTTCGAGAGACAAAAACCATCGGAGGGAGCTATCCTTCAAAGTTTGCTAAAACAATTAGGCTATCACTTCTTCAGAAGCCCCTAGTAGAGTCATGTAACGGTGATAACTTCAGAGAGGAACAATCGGTGGTACACTTCCTCCAAATTTCTCGATATTCGGCATCTTAAACTTCTCGGGTAACCTTGCTTTAGGATAAAGAGACATGTGGGTGTAGTCCATGTAATTTCCTGAGATTCTGACTTGGTCAAACTTCTTGGTGAGCATATTTAGGTATTCTTTGACTTTGTTCAGCTCTTCTTCCGTCGGATCAATGATCATAGGCAAGTTAGCCCCAGGTTGGGCAAGGTTCGGCATAGGAAGCTGGGCAGGCGGAGGCCCATTAACAGGAGGGCACGTGGAGCGTGCTGATACTCTTCGGGAATCCAGATGGTCTTGGGTGGATCCATAGCACGAGGGAATAGGTCCTCGGGTTCTTGACGAATGGGTACCTGGTTTCATTGCATCTCTCAATCCTCAGTTTGGAGGTTGTTAATCTTGGACACAAGCTTAGCTAAAACTGCCGTCAGATCCGGCTGCACAACGGGTACTTGACCTATGTTCTCCATGGAAAGCGGATGCATTCCGAACTCGGAAGGAGTAATAAGGTAACAAACGAAACTCCGAGGTGACTTGACTAAAGACCGAAGCCAATAAGGAGCCAGGCCAAGGGCTTGCGATCGACTGAGAAGGCGTAAAATGGGATTTATTATTTAGGGAAAAAAAGGATGAATATATTTTTGACATTTTTTTTTAGATTGAAAGACAACATATTTTTGGATTTTTGATAAAGAGAGGAGAAATGTTTTTGGATTTTTGAAAAGGAAAGGAAAAAATATTTTTGGATTTTGGATAAAAAAAAAAGAAGAGAATTTTCTTTTTGGAGACGGTCTCAGCATGATTATTATAATTATTATGTTTTCACTTGTATTAATTCTCCTAAATGCAAAATGAAATGCCGGACGGAACCCGAGCCTGGAAAAATTGGGTTTATAATATATGCAAAGTTTATGGTTGGACTAGTGACCAGGCTTACGGGCAGGGTCCCATTTTTAAAAATGCGCAAAAAATTCGGGCGGCAGGCTGACCCGAAATTTTGGCAGAGTTTCGGGTAGAAAGCGACAATCTAACATGTGTGTCCTAGGCTTAACACCTATATGAGGGTAAGCAGCTGGTTAGGTGAATCGAAAAGCATTCCCCCTTTAGAGCGACTTCCACGATATATGTCTTGATCTTGCGGGTAATCGATATGTATGGACAAACCATTTGATATACTTGAGTGTACGTGAATTGCCTCACCTTATACCTCGTGGGAATGGTACGTGTGAGAGCGAATTCAATATACTCGGTATACGTGAACGAGTTCCCTACGATATACTTCCCGTCATGACTTCGGTCAAGCGGTACAATGCGAGGGGAACCGTTCGATATGCGTCGAAGGTACTTGGCCATTAGAAGGTGAGAGTCAAATTGCTTAGGCTAACCGTGCCCTGCCGGACCAGCGCCCATCACAAAGTGACCCTCCAGTTACTGGGTAAAAATTTGGTCAATAACAATGCTCTTTGGTGATGTCGTGTGAATCATCCATGATTCTCTTATTAGTATCTTATGAGAATGTATTTTACGATTATTCCAAACAGGGAGCAAAGTACAAGTACCAATGGTTCAACAAGTATGGATGGATGATGCGTGCAACATATGGATATATGTGACCCTAGGTGCATGTGGTGCGAAGTGTACATGGATAATTTTCGACAAGTGTGTGAATAGAAGCATAAGTATGGGAGATACATGGAAAAGGGGAGCATGCAAAAATGGAGAAAATATGAACAAGTATAACATCCATGTAAATAGAGTCTATCCCTCAAAAGAAAATCCCAAGCAGAGTCGCCACTGTGGCCATCCCCCGATCCTCGCGGCGGGCGGGTGCGTGAGGGAGGATCCTAGGTCTCATGCATCCCTCTCGGGAGCGCTTCGACCGACGTCATTTGGGTAAGGTGAAAAATATAGAAAGATGGAGTCGCCAGTCTATTTTACTCAAAATAGACAAAAGAGAGGGAGCCATCCCGAAGGACAGCATCCAAAGACATACTGATGCATACGAAACCAAAATGATTTGAAAAAGGTCCGGAGGCTAAGTTACGAAATGGGAAGGTGTTAGGCATCCATTCCGCCCTTTCGGTCTCTCATGGGTTTTTGTTATTTTCCTTTATTTTCCTCGTGATATGTGTGCATGTGTACATATAGTGGAGATAGGAATCATCGACTTGCACCATGGAAGAGGTAAAGGGAGTCATCCGTAGGAAGGTATAAAAATATTAGAAAATAGGATTTACGCAATTATCCTTACATTGACCGTTATGATGGAATGATAACGCGTGTGGAATAATACGCCACTAAGAACAAATATATGTATATACATAATATAAGAGAGTGGAGTTTAGAGAAAATAGAAAATGAGAGAAAAAGTAAAAATAGGACTCGAGTCTCGGGTTTTACCCCGAGACGACTACGTAGCCTATAGAGGCATCAAAGTCCACGTAGTTCGCATGCAAAATGAGGGGTGGGGTTTATCCCATAAATCCAATCGGGGGATTCTCTTATTTGTGTGTATGTGTGTGTAGAAAAAGTGTTTGAGTTGTGAGAAAAGTGTAAGAAAAGTATGAGAATTTTCGTTTGAAATTTATGAGCAAACCCTCTTTTTTTATTATTTTTTGGGTTTTTATTTATATGAAAATAAGATATGTGCAATAATACTAAATAAAAAGTATATTAAGATATGTGAGATGAGGGAATAAAAGTGCTAAGAAGTGAAACAAATTAATGCGAATTTATGAGAATTTAAGGAGAGAATTGAGAAAATTGGACCTTCTTGAAGATCTTGAGCTTAATCTTGAATATTGGAGATCATCCCTTGCACTTGGATGATGATGGAGAGTGGTTAATTCACCAAGTTTGATGAAAAGGATGATGAAAAGTGAAGGTTGGAAAGGGATTTGGATGTCGAAATCGCGCTGACTTCGAGAGAGGTTTTCTGGATTTACTGAGAGTGAAATCTATCAGATATGGGGTCCTCTTGCAAGTGAGGTCAGGCCTCCTTTTTATAGGCCCAAGGCATTTCCAATCATCATAGCCCTATTCCTGCCAATCGACAGGTGCGTTTAGGCACACTGCCGATAGGCAGGGTCTGGGACCTGCCGTTTGGTAGTGTCTTTCAGGCCATTTCAGAAAATCGGCCACAAATCGTAAACCATTGATCAGAATCGTGCACGAGGTAGATCGTTGGAAAGGTAATTCAGAGACCTTTAAAAGTCCTTTGGACCGCTTTCGGGTTCGGGAGTTGACTTTGGGTTAAATATGGCTCGAAAGAATTCATCGGTCCATTGGACGGGGAATCATCGGATGCAAACGGATCGTTCATCCTCATGGTAAGTCTGAATCGTGGACGGGGCAAATCGTTGGAAAGGTTAGGAGATGTAATTCGACATTCCAAAGAGGTTAATCCGGTTTGGGGAGTTGACTTCGATCAACCGAGCCCTGGAACCATTCGAAGACCTTTCGGAGTAAAACGGATCGTTCGTCCGTACCGTTAGTCAGAATCACGCATGGGACGGACCGTAGGAAAGGGATTTCAGTGCCCTTCAAAGATTCGTTCAGTCCCGGGTCAAGTTAAAGAGTTAACTTTGGTCAAACAGAGCCCCGAAGCGTCCGATGGCCTCCTGATTGAGTTTCGGGGGAAACAAGTCGTTTGTACGCATGGTAAGTCGGAATCGCGCACGGGATGGACCGTTGGAAATGGGTTTCAGTTCCCTTTGAAGATTCATTCAGTCTCGGTCGAGTTGATTACTTTAACTTTTGGTCAAATGGAACCTGAGAATGCCCGATGGCTTCTAGGTTAGTACTCGGGGTATGACCTGGGTTTGTAGTGATGAAGGGAGGTGTTAGGGACCTAAGGAGAGTTTAGGGGGTAACAGAATGGGGTGTCTACATTGGGATATTTTAGAAACCATTTTTATTAAACCGAGGCATTTTTTCTAAGTCAAAAATAATTTTTCAAGACCTGTCGGCGAGCATTTTTAAAATAATATTTTTTTCTTTCGTTCAAACGACATTGACATGTCGTTTAAACGACTGCTCCTAACGACATCCCATATCATTTGAAGGGTCGCTCGAAGGGTTATTTTGTTTTCTGCTTCAAATGAACCCGTATTATTTTTTTAATTTTAAAGGTTGTTTTTAAGGTCGTTAGTAATGACATCTAATGTTGTTCGAACAACTTCTAACGACATGCACCTCCACAAGATTTTTATTCAACTATAAATACATGTTTTGAAGACCTTTTTCATCAAGACTTTTGATACACGAAAACTGCATTTTGGCAAACCTTTAGTCTTCATATTTTATGGTTAAAAACCTAGTTTTTGATTCACCAAAACATCCCAATCCTTTTGTGAATCATTTTTGGAACCCAAATACTTCTTGAAAGTTTATCTTTGTGGAGTGCCATTCTACTACTGATTAGTAGTTCTTGTGGTAGCTACTTGCTATCATTGAGGTTCTTCAGGGGATCTTTGTTAGTGCTAGGCTGTCGTCTATGTGGATTTGCTGTAGTAAATTCATTGCAGATTTTGTTGTGTAATTGTAAGTTGCGATTTGCATTATATAGTGAAATAAAGGTTTGACCCGAAAGGGTTTTTTTCCCTGAACCTTGATTTGTGATTGTTTGATTTTTATATTAGATTTATATCACATATATGCATGATTATGGTTTAATTAATTTGGATCAAAGATTGACTCTAATTAAATAAGTTTAACATTTGAAAATTTGCGAATTAAATTGATAATCGATATCATGCACTTTAACAAATTTGTATCAGAGCAGGTTACTCTAATTTACCGAGTGATTCTTTTTTCACAAAATTTTTGTGCTATTGATTTTTTTTTACAAATCTGATTTTGAAAATTTTTGCAATTTTTTCGATAGAGAACTTATTTAATCGGTTGTCCGTATTTGATGGAAGAAATTATACCTATTGGAAGCCCACATAAATTATGTTTAAAGGCTATTGATGAACGTGTTTCGATTGTTTGTTAAAGATGGTAGACTCCTCCCACTGTCACCGTTGAGAATGTCAGCAATCCCAAACCTGTGTCGGACTGGACTGAGGAAGATTTTATATTGAGTACATGTAACTCCAGTGGCCTTAGCGCTATTTTTGGAGCTGTCACCCCTGACGATTTTTGTCGTATTATGATGTGCACCACGTCTAAAGAGGCATGGGATATCCTCCAATTAACACATGGGGGTACCAACGCAGTTAAGGCGTCTAAATTACAAAATTTGACCGCCTAATTTGAGACAAGCACGATGTCTAAGTCTGAGTGTTTTGTCAAGTTTTATGATAGGTTGTCGGACATAGTCAACAAGAATTTTAATTTGGGGGAGAAAATTGATGAGAGAAGGGTCGTTAAAAATATTTTGAGGTCACTTCCATCCCGTTTAATTCCTAAGTCACTATTTTAAATTCTTTGTGGATTTTAGATACACTTAGGTTAGAAGAACTCGTAGGAGACCTTCAAACTTATGAGATCGACATGCTTCCCAAAACGTTAAGCCTAAGGATAGAGGGATTACACTTAAGGCACAATCTAAAAAGAGTGAGGAAGTATCTAGAAAAAAAGAGAAGAAAATAAAGAGTTTGTGAGTCCGAGTCTGAGGGAGAGTTTACTATTGATGATATGTCCATGTTTGCTAATTTTTTTTTAAAAATTCTCAAATTTTCCAAAGAAAATTCTTTCAATAAAAAGATATTTGAGAAAAATAAAAAGAAAGAAGACTCCAAAGAAAGTGGTTAGAAAGAGAAAGAGAAAGAGAAAGAGAAAGAGAAAGAGAAAGAGGAAGACGCGGGACGTTTTGAGTGCGAAGGCAAAGGTAATAAAGTGCTTGAATGTCACACTATGCTGAAGAAAAAGGGCAAAAAAATTGTTATGCCAGCCACTCTTAGCGATAGTGATGAGGGAGTGAATGATTCCGGGGATAAGTCATCACATGGTATGTATGTCGCCTTTATGGCAAGTCATGTGAGCACACCTAGTTTGTCCCACGATAATGAGGATACTTGTGTACGTGAGAATGTCAATGATGACTTTAGTGTTTCAAGTGAATGTGAGAGTGAGAGTGAGATTGAAAGTGAGGGTGAAAGCTATCTCTAAAAACCATTAAGATATTTATACGCCGAGACCTTAAAGACAAAGAAGTTGAATAAGGAGTTAGGTCTTAAGGTGTTAGATATGGAGAGAGAGAGAGAGAGAGAGAGAGAGAGAGAGAGAGAGATGGAAGTTTTGAGGGGATTTGAGGTGTTAGCGAGTCAACTCGAGAAGGTGAAGGTTTCTTTAAGTGAGCAGTTGATCGACGTGGGTCAGGAAAAGAGTGAACTTGAATCCCGTGTGTCCCAACTAGAGAGAGATCTCGAACAAGCCCAGGAAGTCAAGGTTACTATAGAGGATACATCTAAGAATGTTGGAAAGATGTTCTTCAATCCCTCTTTGGGTAAAGTTGAGAGACTAAGAATTGGTAATAACGGTGCGTCCATTTCTCATGGTGCACTCGAGCCAGTTCCTGAGTTTGTGATAGATCCATATGGCTCTCAACCCAACCCAACTCACCTAGGCATTAGTTACCTGATAGGATAGTGCGTCCTAGATGTTTTAAGAAAGGTGTTCTTAGGCTCGTGTATGTTTACACCCATTGTAAGAAGAGAGGACACCTTAAGGAATTTTGTTTTAAGTTGGGTAGTGTGTCACATAGATTTTTACCACGTGTTCCCACATATGCACCCACACATGATACTTTACATGATCCTTCACATCACATGAGAGAGTTTGCACATATTCGAGATCAGGTTAAGTTTTAAGTCAGGACTTCACAAAATTTTATGGATGTTTTTCATAGGTTGTCACCACCATTGGAAAACTCCTCCGCACCTAACGGTTGAGGTTTAGACTTGTTTGCTAGTATAGGATGAGTTTCATGATGATATTTTATGCCTATTGCTAGTGTGCACCATTTTAGTATTTTTTTTTCATTTTTGATATATTTTTTGAAAAAACAAAAAGATTGTTGTTTTTGAAAAATTTTGGAAAAATACAAAAAAAAATCATTTTTTTCTGAAAAAAATTAAAAAGGGCAAAAAGATTTTATCTTTGAAAAAAGGCAAAAAGATTTTTGCATTTTGTTTTACACCGTTTATGGATGGACATTAGGATGACCAAGTCACAATATCATTCCATATCCATGTGACTATTTGATATTATTTTGAGACGATACATCATTTCATCCACGTGCTTAATAATGTTTGGAGTCATTAAGATGAGATTTGATATTACTCTCTACATGTTTGACTCGTAATTTCTTTTAATGCACACGTGCACAGATTGATTTGATTATTGTGTGTGTCTATCACATGTTGGTTGAAGTGTCTTCATCTCAATTATGTCTTTAAAACGAACCAAATGTGATAAAACTTGACAATGAAAGTAGTTCATGTTAGAACCGTTTCCCGTGAGGAATTTGTTTAATATGAAAAAATGATGAGTGAACATGGGAAAGGGCTACGAAAGGATCAATTAACCTTTGCATGAAAGCCACCATTTAAAAAGAGCCAAAAAATGTGTAGCATTGTGAAAAAGTAGCCATGGCCAACCTAGTTTAGTTTGATATGATCATTCAAAAGAAAGGAATTGAATAAAAAAATATGATCATTTTTATATATGAGAGAGTTTGGTTGGAAATACGTCAATGGGTTTGCACGTCATTACAAAGTCTTGAAAGCATTACATAGTTTAGACTTATTGGTGTGGAAATCATTTCAGACTTTGATTTGTGGATTAGATTGAGTCGATGTCATTTGAATTCAACAATTTTTACACCTAAGGAAGATTTTGAGTTCATTCGTTAGGAGTTTCCATATTCAACGTGCACACATGTTATGTATGTTTGAGTTGATTTTCCTATTGAATATGTTCACATCCATTCATATTGTCTCCACGATTTGGTTATCGTAGTGTAAATTCATGGTGTGTGTTGTTTTTATAAATTATCTTTGCTTGAAAATTTTGAAAAATCAAAAAGATATTGTGGATCCTTTTGAGTTTATCCTTGCATGAGCGTAGTTGATTATTCATGATGTTTATTTATGCTTGTCGTGACAGTCCGTGATTATTTTTGTTTATTCTTTTCCTTGTCTATTTCGAACAAATAAAAAGAGGGAGAACGAATTATGAATTATGGGGGAGTGAGAGAATTTGAATTATGGAGGAGATATGACTTGATTTTATTTGATTTTATTTATGCTTTATCTCATTTCAAACTTGATACATCACGAAGGTATTTGCTTTGTTTATTGTGTGTACGATTTTGATGCTATTTGGAAAGCACACAAAAGAAGTACAAGGAAAGCAAAGAGATTTGAAGATTTCAAAATTGAAGATTTTGAAGAAAATTTAAAGACTTGAATTTTTAGTATCTTTTCGACTTTTGGGTTTCATGGGAGGGTATTAGATTTCTATAGACATTTTCATTGATAATTCAAATGTTTTTATTTTGTACCGGCGTAGACATAGGGGATATTTGTAAGGACATAATTTTCATAGTTCATAGTTTACATAGAGTATGTCGTATACCGTTACAACCGTCGCGAAAATCTCACGATAATTTGTTAAAGACGACAAATCCGAATTTCAAGCATCTTCAAATGATGAACAACATGAGGTATAATTCCGTATAGAATGTGTTTAAGTTTCGTAAATGTTTTACTTTTGTACTGGGATATTTTTTGAAACTGTTTTTATCAAACTGAGGCGTTTTCAAAGTCAAAATAATTTTTAAGACATGTAGGCGAGCAATATTAAAAGAATATTTTTCGCTACTGTCATTTAAACGACTGCTTCTAATGACATGCCATATCGTTTGAAGGGCCGCTCAAAGGGTCATTTCTTTACTGCTTCAAACGAACCCGTATTGTTTTTTTCAATTATAAAGGTCATTTTAAAGGTCGTTATTAACGACATTTAATGTCATTCAAACAACATGAACGTGTCGTTCAAACGACTTCTAACTACATGTACTGCCACAAGATTTTTGTTCAGCTATAAATACCTGTTTTGAAGACCTTTTTCATTTAGACTTTTGATACACGAAAATTAATTTTTGGCAGACCTTAAGTATTCATCTTTTATGGTTAAAAATCTAGTTTTTGATTCACCAAAACATCACAATCCTTTTGTGAATCATTTGTTGAACCTAAACTCTTCTTGGAAGTTTTTCTTTGTGGAGTGCCATTTCTACTAGTAATTGGTATTTCTTGCAGGAGCTTCTTGCTGATGATTGCAGTTATTGAGGTTCTTGAGGGGATGTTTGATGTGCTAGGCTTCGGTCTATGTGGATTTACTGCGGTAAATTCATTGCAGATTTTGCTATGTAATTGTAAGTTGCAATTTGCATTATTTAGTGAAATAAAGGTTTTACCCGAAAAGGTTTTTTCCTAAATCTCGATTTGTGATTGTTTAATTTGCATATTTGATTTATATCACATAGATGCATGATTATGGTATAATTAATTTGGATCAAAGATTGACTCTACTTAAATAAGTTTAACATTTGAAAATTTGCGAATTAAATTAATAATCGATATCACGCACTTTTACACTATCCTCGTTAGAATTGATATTTTCATGATCCTCCTTGCTTTCCTCTACCATATCAAGGGCTCGACAACTCTTTATCATATCTTTACCTAATAAATAATGACTCGTGTCAAAGTTTTCCCTGTCTTCAATTAGTCTGTCAGTATATAGAGAGTTAGATATACACGCTTCTACATAATATCCAAAATATGATAGGTTAAATTATTCCTAGACAATTGCCTCGACTTCTACTGACATATTTTCAAAAGACAACTTCATGATGCAAATCACTACAATTGATGTTAGTGCTAACCATAGCTAAGAATGGTCATCCTAAAATGACAAGAGTTTGAGAACTCCCTATTTCTAAGGGATGTGCTTCCAACACAATAAAATATACCGATTAATAGAAACAATCTACCTGAATTATGTCATTTTCCATAATTCCTCTTGAGATTCTAGTGGACCTATCATCGAGCTGCAAAGTGACTTTTATTGCATTTATTTCGCATATGTTCAACTTCAAATACATAGAATGTTGAAATAATTTAACGCATATGCCTAAATCAAGGATAGCACAACCAATCTTGCGTTACCCAATAATACATACAACGGTGGGCAAGCCGGGGCCTTCAAACTTTTGGGTGAGACCATTAATGATAATGGATCTTGCTTGTGAAACCATGTATCCCTTCTTTCACACATTTTACTTTCGCTTGATCGTGCATAAGTCTTTTAAAAACTTATCATATTATGGAATGTGTTAATTGCCTCTAGCAGGGGAACATTCATGTTTACTTATTAGAAAAGCTCTAGGAGGCCTTCATTTGCTGATTTATTTGCTGCAACCTTGAGTAGTTGGGGTAATGGAGCGTAACTTGGATTTAAAAATTTTGAATCTAAGTTTGGCTCCTCTATATTACTATCGATTTTTGAGTTGTGGAGGTTTTTAGTTCTCTTATCTTTGGTTATATGATATCCCCATGATTGGGTTTGGATTGCGAGGTTTCAATGGAGGTTCGATGCGACTTCCTTTTTATAACAATGGGTAGTTATGCCCTTGGCATATTTTGTATTAGTTTCATCGGGGTTCACACCCTCAATGTCCATTTGTCCTTTTGGATTTTATTGGGCATGCACCAAGAGACACACTTTGTCAAATCCTTGCTAATTTTAAACCAACTACGATACAGATGTTTGTATCTCCTGCATAGCCTGAGTCATTTGCAACATCTAGGTTGATTGTGCATGTATTAATTATTCAAGTTGGTTTATCCTTTGGTTTTATACATATGGTTCCTTGATGGGTTTTTTATGCATAGTTACGTAAGAAACATAATTTGGGGCTACGTGAGCGAATATTAGTATTGAGGTTTTGGATAAACTGAGTCTGGAATTGAACAAGTGCTTAAGATTTATTGTAGTTTCCTATACTAAGAAATACTTGCAATTTGTCATTCCTCCATACAAGTTTTGGATAGTTTCTCTATATGGGGTTGTACATCTCATTATAGGGGCTATTATATGGCTTTTTGTAACCTCCCATGGTGTTTAGTTATTCCTAGTACACCCTTTCCAAAAATTGGATGGATGGACATTCATTTATCGAATTATCGATTGTATCATAAATCTCACATACTTGTTTATTAAGAGATGCCTGCAACATTTTCTCTTAACTAATTTGCATTGCCTTGGCCTTGCGACACATGTGTGTACGATTGGAATGTACATCATCCTCTTCCACCTTGAGATGGTACAGACTTTATTGTTGTCCTGAGGTGGCGGTATTCACTTTATAAGAACAATCATTAAGTTCTGATGTTTCCCAACCATGTGATATTTTGGCCACAAACTCCATATGAGCTTCGACTTGATCCACATTCAAGGTAAGAAAACTATCGTGACATATTGTCTCCATCAATTATATCATCATTGGGTCAAACGCACTATGAAAAATTGATATTTCTCTTATTTTGTTATTGCCATAGTGAGGACATTAATGAATCAGGGCCTTAAATTATTCCCAACACTTGTTGAAAGGCACATTCTCATTTTGTAAAACATTTTGATTTTGTTTCATAAGAGAATTGATCTTATGAAGCAGAAAGAATTCCTTCAAGAATAGGTCTTGTAACTCGTGCTAATTACAGATAAAGTTGGACTAGTAAAGTTTTCAACCACACCTTATCATTATCCTTTACTGAAAAGGAGAATAGTTCATGCACACACGCTCTTGGGAACAATTTTGATCCGAGAAAGTGTTACATATTTTCTCAAACTCACTTATATAACTATAAGAGATTTTTTTTCTATTGCATGGAAGGATGGAAGAAGGCTAATCATACATATACGAAAATGGAAATTCCCATCATTGTATGACTATGTGATGCACCTAAGACCTACAACTGTCTCTGGACGGATAGTCATTCAAGGTTCGTGCTAGACTGACCATAGAATAATCAAAAGGTCGTTAGTGGAGAATCGAATGATTTTATGGATGGTGGTGTGGAAGGAAATGTGATTGCATATGTAAGGTCGACTAGGTAGGCGTGGTGTCAAGGGTGAAGTCTTTGTTGGACAAAAGCAATGGTCGTCAAAAGTTCAATTAACTATTATTGTTGTTAAAGGTAGAGGCCAGGTTTTGGTCCACATATTCTCCATCATTGTTCATGTTGAGATTTATTTTCATTTATCACGTTACTAGTCTGGCGGTTTTAAATCCAAACCTGGAACCCTTTTATCGGTTCTAGCAGATTTTAGCAAAAAAACTCAATATGTTAAACAATAAATTAAATTAATTTTATCTTTGTTGTCTCATATCCTCGACTACAATGCCACTTTGATTCAAGCCATCAAATTGAGTATTGTACAAAAACAATGTCCTGCAAATGGTTTAATGCATAAATACAAAAAACACAACTTATTACACGGTATAAGCATAGTGGTGAGTTGGGTAACGAGTATATAAGATTTTTATCATTTCAACAAAAAATAATTTCACTTTAATGTGTTGTTTAATTTTTCAATAATAAATAAATAAAAGATAATTGGTTGTGTGGTTTATGGTTTCTTTAATACCTTGAACTATAATTCCAATTTAATATTGAAGTGAAAGCTAATGAGTTTTTCTTTTAATTTATTACAGGAGGAGGTTGTGGATCACTTTTTCGACCCATGAATTATGTGAATCAATGCTCGAAAAGTAAATTTTTTTCAATGGTTACAATCTCATATAGGTAAACTATCAAACATAAAGTGAAATCTTTACATGAAAGATGAAAGTTTTAGTTGTGAGAGTGTAAATTATAATGTACATTGCATTTCATACTAAAAGTGAGAGTGTGCTACGGTTCAATCGTCCAAACTTATTTAATTAAATGTCAAGTTAACCTAGTTTTTAATTCTTCTAAACCCTACTACATGAAACTAAGTGATTGGAAGTAGTAAATAAAGAAGCATGCAACCAAACAAACAAGAAAGATGAAATTTAGGAAAATATCCCCGCAGGGCAAAACGTTTTCTTATCTCATTATTATATGCAAACCACAACTTATATGTATATAGAGAAATATACACAACGTTTTCTAGACGAAATTCCCGCACGCGACCCTTCGTCCTTCTTCAGCAATGGTTCCCACGAGAACCGCAAGTCTAGCAGTGGAGACACCTCTCCACAAGAGAAACTCCAAGAATGAAATATGCGTTAATGAGGGTTTCAAAGTGATTCACAAAATATTAATTGGGAAGATGTGTGAATCAAAGTATGTTTTGGCCTTTAAAAGGTGAGACTTTTGTGAAGCAGATCTGCAGAAACTCCATTTTTAAAAGTCTTGCAAAATACCTATAAGAAGCGAGGTTTTATAGGCAAACACAAAAATCGAGGCGGCGTCAAGTCATTCAAACGAGTTAGATAGGTCGTTCAAACAAGATCTGTATCTTGTTAGAAGCGACCATCTAACGACCACGGAAAACTAAAACAGTGAGCTCTCTCTAGAAAACATGTGATGTAGTCCATCAAACGAAACATCTAATGACATAGGCTTGTCGTTCTAATGACTGTAGGCGAAAAATATTTTTATGTAAAATCCACCCTCGTTTTTGTTAAAATAAAACTAAGTAAAATCAAATAAAATAAAACTATGTAAAATCCACCCTCGTTATTGTTAAAATATTTTTATGTAAAATCCACCCTCGTTTTTGTTAAAATAAAACTAAGTAAAATCAAATAAAATTCTCCCAATAATATTTATTGTTGAAGCCTAGTCGCTAAAGCGTGAATATATTAAAATCGAGTAAGATTTATAAATCTATTTTGTCAATTAATGTAGGAGGGTAGTGTGACAGGGTCTGGTAAGATGGTGAAATGGGTGAGGCGTGACCCACTTTAATGAACTCCGCCTTCAAGGTTTTCAAGAACTTATAGAGCAACCATCTCCTTTTGGCAAAAATGGAACCAAATCAAGAACCACTCCCTGCAAGAATATGAACTTCACAACAATAATAGTAAGTTTTATCAAGAAGATCTCCTGAGAATAATGGTTGTCAGTGTGGGAGTGAAGAAACAAAAGCACTTAGCACTTAGAGAGAGAGCAGGGAGAGAATACTAGGTGGTCTGGTGTGATTTTGACGGAGTAACGGTGTAACTTGAGTTTCTGATTGTGGCTTGACCTTGCCCAGGGGTCCTATTTATACCTGAGCACTATGGCTGATGTAATACCCCATATTTTTTGCATATTTGAGATTTAATTAATTCGGTAATTAAAATATTTTATTTTAAATTATGCGAGATAAGTAAATGAATTGAATTGAATAATAATAATGTGATTATTAAATATTAATTGTGAATGGAATAATCATTAATATTATGAATTATATTTACTGAGAAAATAGTAAATGATTGGTGATTAGAAATTATGTCATAGCGAGTGATATGGGCATAGAGTGAGAGATAGTGTATATCTAAAGAATGAATTAAGTAGTGAAACTTAATTAATTGAATAAATGAGAAGATAACTAAAATGTTAGTTTCAACTCTTAAAATATGAAAAATTTTAATTCATATAGCGTACTGTATGGGAGGTACGGGGACTTAGAGATGTGAATAGTTTAAATAGTTACTTATGTCTAGTTAGATTGGGTAGTACAACTAGGTAGGCTAAATAGATAACATTCGGCGTGTGCAATAGTTGAGGGGTGAGGAAACTCAAGAGAGTGTACGTGAACCTAACATATGTAATCAATAACCGAACTTTGAACTGTGATAAACTCTTGATAAATATTTTCAAAATATTTTGAGTACTAACTCTTGCTCAAAACCTTTTAGGTAGGGGTGACAATTTTTGACCCGACACGATAACCCGACACGAACTCGACAAGAAGTTAGCGGGTTAGGGTTGACGATTTCTTAACACGAACCCGAATATGACACGACCCGCCAACACAAATAATAAACGGGTTGGGTTAGTGTCAAACATGTATAACTCGAAAATGACACGAATAGACCCGTTTAACTCGTATTTTATGGAGAATATATTAGATAGTTTATATATATTGATAGGCATTCTATAAAATTCATGGAGAATCAGATGATAAATTATTTATGTGTTGAAAGAAGTTGAAATTAACTAAATTTAAGTTATTGTAGGCCTATGAGTGGTATGATTGGTTAAGAGAGAAGGAAAAAATTATTTTATATTTTACTTAATGGGTTATGCGGGTAAACCCGAACACGACACGATAATAAATAGGTTGGGTTAGTGTTTGCTCATCTGACACGTTAGTTAAATGGGTCGGGTTAGGGTTGACTAATACTTAACACAAACCCAACATGACACGACCCGAACACGACACGACGCACACGAATTGCCACCCCTACTTTTAGGTGTCCAGCCACAGGGACGCCAAACTTAATATTCTGTTCCAGGGACACGCAACTGCAGCACGGGTGGATGCTTGCAGGAGTTTTGATTAGACGATTTATTTCCTCTTTTCTTAGTGTGGGATCTATTGGAAGGACTTCAGTATTACATTTTTCATTTGAGCATGTTGTCCCATTCAAATTTTATTCAGTTATTATTATGTTGGATTTATTTAGTTTGGTTTAGCGAATGGTTTATTTGGCAAGACTTAATTTATCTATATCTTGTGATGGATTAGACTCTATATTGGTGTATGGTTTTAATTTAGTTTTTCGCAAGTTATTATCTGTTTAATGAAAGATAAAATTAACATCGATTTAATTAAATAAAAGGTGATTAGTAATTAATTTTGTTTTCGACAGTGATGCTGAGAATGAACCAATTTAGAAATCCTTATTTAATTTAATAAAGGACTGATCACTCGGTATTTAATTAGGCGGGGTGTCACAGATGGTATCAGAGCATCAGGTTCTAGAGTCCATAAGATCTATACGGCTAACAATGATTTCGGCGTAGAGTTCTTTTAATTTAGAGCCCTACTATTAGGACTATTACTTTTATCTTGGCATATATGGGATTTACGTACTTTTATTTTTTATCTGTATTGACTGTGAACTCATACGAATTTGATTTATTTTCAGATGCCACCAAGGAGAGAGAGAGCGGATAGGGCAGAGGCTAGAGAGGGTTTAAGGGAGGCTCGACAGGAGCCACATGTACCGTCACCAGCAGATATGATTTTGACTGCCCAGGTGGTAGAGATAGTGGCCCAGGCGAACAATGCAGCCATGACAGCTATGGTAACTCAATTTCCTCACCTCCAGGCCCAGCCGCTAGTGGCACCGAAGATTCAGGCCCAGCTAGGGCCATCTACTTGGCAGAGAATCAGGGAGACCTTCTAGAAGGGGCACCCGCCTAAGTTCAAGGTAGCATTGATGTAGTGGCGGCATGCCAGTGGAAGAAGAATACTCAGTGCCATCTATGCATGATGGAGTGTATTGAGGCGCAGAAGCAGATGTTGGCTACTTTCAGACTAGCCGGAGCTGCCTTAGAGTGGTGGAAATCGATGACCACCACTGAGAAGAGAGATTTGATGACCATTAAAGAGTTTTGGGTACGGTTCGACCGCAATTACTTTTCGCCTGCAATTGAGTCAGAGATGTGAAATAAATTTGGGGAAATGATACAGAGTGACCGCTCGGTAGCAGATTACATGGAGGAGTTCACCCGTCTCGCTAACTTTATGCCAGATGAGGTGAGAAACGAGGAGAGGAGGAGAGCTAAGTTCATGGACAGTTTATCGTGAAAGATTAGGCAGCACTTGATTGGTAATCATGTGTTAGTGACATACACTGATGTCATCAATGCTGCACTTGTTCACTATTAGGATCATCGCTTCCATGCGAAAGGGAGCAAGAGAGGTGTATAGTCGAGCCAGCAGGGCAAGGCAACTGGGGGTGGTACCAGTGAAGCATTATAGCATCAACAGGCATGCCGTTAGCAGGGGTAGGATTCTCGGAAGGGGGATTAGGTCAAGAGGTTTAAGACTGGGGGATATCGTCCTGATGGGGGATATAAACAGGGCCAGCAGGGTCCCCAACAGTAGTAGTTTTCGTAGGTTTGGCAGGGCTAAGGGAACTAGGGGGAGGCCAACGGACCGAGGTTAGTAGGGCCATCAGCATTAGGGCCAGTAGCGCCAAAGACGGAGAGTGTTCCCAGGGCAGTGCTTCATATGTGGCCAGCAGGGTCACAAGAGAAGGGATTGCCCACAGCAGGGAAGAGCACAATAGCAGGTGCTTAGTAGGGACAGCAGGCTCCGTTACCTCCTACAGCACCAGCATCAGCAGCGGTAGATGCACTAAGGGTGTGTGTATAACGTCTAGGACGTAGCCATACCACTAGCACCTCAGGCACCACCGACAGTGGACGGTACGTTTCCTATTTATGGGTTTGAGGGTAGGATTCCTTTTGATATTAGGCCATCGCACTCATTTATTAAGACCAGATTTGCTAGATTTGTCAGTTTATTAGAGACAATCGGTAGTCTCCTTATGTGTGTAGAGTCACCGATGGGTAATGGATCGCTGATACATATAATTTATAGAGGAGTCGACATCATTATAGGGAGACTAAGATTAGCGGCAGATCTTCTTGTGTTAGATATGGAGGGTTAAAATGCGATTTTGGGTATGGATTAGTTTGTAGGCTATAAAGTGATGGTAGATTGTTATGAGAGGACCATTGTGTTTCCCATTTCGGGGCAGAAGATGTTACTTATGGTGATGCCTCTTCCTAAGGGAGGGTTGCACACTCACTTATATTATATTGAGGAGGAGACCTCAAATGAGATAGTTATACCGCTAGACTCAATTTCGATTGTGAGGGAATTCGATGACGTATTTTAGGAGATACCTGGTCTATCACCCAGTCACGAGATTGAGTTTGTTATAGATCTAGCATCGAGTTCGAGACCAATTTCATGAGCACCTTATCATATGACCCCTTCAGAGATGCGTGAGTTGAGAGAGCAGATTCAGCAACTCTTAGGTCAGGGTTTTATTCGAGGGAGCACGTCGCCATAGGGTGTACCGGTATTATTTATGAAGAAGAGGGATGGTTCACTTCACTTGTGTGTTGACTACAGGGAATTGAACAAGGTCACGATACGAAATAAGTATCTGTTTCCGAGTATTTATGACCTATTTGACCATTGCAGGGATAGGCATACTTCTCCAAAATTAATTTGAGATCTGGGTATCAAGAGTTGCGCATTCGAGAGGAGGACATTCTTAAGACCGCTTTTTTCTCATGGTATGGATCGTACGAGTTTAGGGTGATGCTGTTTGGGCTCACCAATGCACCAACAGTATTTATGGATCTTATGAACAGGATATTCAGAGAGTTCTTAGACCAGTTCATGATTGTTTTTATAGACGATATTCTAGTCTATTTTCGCACCAAGGATGAGCACGCAGAACATTTGCGTATGGTTCTGCAAATGCTACGGCACCATCAGTTGTACGCCAAATTAGAGAAGTGTGAATTTGACTTCGAGAGGTGCAGTTTCTAGGCCATATCATGTCTGACAGGGGAAATACTGTTGATTCTAGTAAGGTATCGGTGGTGGGGAGTGGGGACATCCCACGACACCGATCGAGATTCACAGCTTTTGGGGGTTAGTCGAGCATATCGTCGCTTCATCAAAGGGTTCTCGAAGATTGCAGGTCCATTGACGAACCTAACTCAGAAAAGAGTACTATTTGTGTGGAGCGATTATTGTCGGTTAGCGTTTGATGAGTTAAAGGACAAGTTGACATCAACACTCGTAATTTTTTAACTAGAGGATGATTGGAGTACCGGGTCTATACTGATGAATCCTTGTAAGGACTTGGGTGTGTATTAAATCAAGAGGAGAGGGATATAGTTTATGCGTAGAGAAAGTTTAAGCCCCATGAAAATAATTACCCTACCCACGACCTTGATTTGGCAGCGATCATTTTTGCTTTGAGGATACGAAGACATTATCTTTTTGGGGAGCAGTTTACTTTGTTCACGGATCACAAGTCAATTCATTATCTCTTCACGCAGAAGGATCTGAATATGAGGTAGAGGCGGTGGCCACAGTTCATGAAGGATTACCAGTTTGAAATACAGTATCATCCTGGTAAGGCTAATGTTGTGGCAGGCGCATTAAATCGATGACCTACGGGGGAGATAGTAGAGATCTGAAAGGTGAAGTGGAATGAGCTTTAGCACGATGATGAGATCGCCAGAGCATGAATAACAGTTTTATCTATCACTCCCAAGATTGTGATGCAGGTAGTGAAAGCACATGTAGAGGATTAGTACTGTCAGGACATAGTACGACAGTTATTAGCCGAGGGTGCAGAGTCTTACTTGATCAGCTCAAACGGAGGCCTATATTTTAATGGGAGACTTATAGTGCCAGAGGATGAGGATTTGAGACATGTATTTATGACACAATCTCATGGTTTGAGGTTTGAGGTACATCTCGGCGAGGATAAAATGTACCAAGATATGAGGAGACAGTATTGGTGGTCGGGTATGAAGCGAGACATAGTAGAGTTTATCTCGAAGTGTGTTACCTGTCAGCTAGTGAAAGTTTACCATCAGCAACCTTCAAGGATGCTACAGCCACTTGAGATTTCCCTGTGGAAGTGGGAAAACATTTCGATGGACTTTATTACTGGGTTACCGGCCTCGCAGAGGGGTCATGATTTAAGTTCGGTGATAGTGGATCGACTGACCAAGGTAGCCCATTTCTTGCCAGTTCGTACTGATTATGAGATGAGTCAGTAAGCGCAGTTGTTCATCATTGAGATAGTGAAGATGCATGGGGTGATAATTAACATTGTGTCTGATAGAGACAAGATCTTTGTGTATCAATTCTGGCAGAGCTTTCAGGAGGCCATCGACACAGACTTATGGTTGAGTACCGGTTATCATCCACAGATAGACAGACAGACTGAGAGGGTTAATCAGATGCTGGAAGACATATTGAAGATGTGCATTCTATATTTTGGGGGAGGTTGGAGCGATACCTTCCATTGGTAGAGTTTGCGTATAACAACTCTTACCAATTTACCATCGGTATAACACCATTTAAGGCACTTTATGGGAGGCCTTATCGTTCATCCGCTTATTGGTTAGAGGTGGGGGACAATAAGTTATTGGGGTTAGAGATGATATAGGAGACGACTGCTAAGATTGAGCTTATTCGGGGACGTATACGAATAGCTCAAGATAGGCAGAAGAGTTATGACGATCGGAGACACGTTGATTTAGAGGTTGGCGACCAGGTGTTGGTACGTGTGTCTCCCATGAAAGGAGTCATGAGATTTGGTAAGAAAGGAAAGTTAGCACCGAGGTTTGTGGAACCTTTCCCTATTATTGAGAGAGTGGGGCCGGTAGCATATAGATTAGGTTTACCGGAGCATCTCTAGCGGATACACGACGTTTTCCATGTGGCATCGCTGAAGAAGTACGAGAGGAGCGAGAGAGCTTTCTAGCACGTCCCACTCGAGGAGATTGATTTTCAGCCAGATGTCTCATATGAGGAGAGACCCGTGGCTATTCTAGACCACAGTAAGCAAAGGCTACGATATAAGGTGGTTCCTCCAGTTAATGTTCAGTGGGGGCACCACAGTGTTGATGAGTCTACTTAGGAGCGGAAGGATGACATACGAGAGCAGTATCCAAAGTTTTTTACTGTAGGTATGACCTAATTTCGGGGACGAAATTTTTTTGTAAGGGGGGAAGTATGTAACACCCCGTATTTTCTGCATTTTTGAGATTTAATTAATCTGGTAATTAAAATGTTTTATTTTAAATTACGCGAGAGAAGTAATTTAATTGAATTGAATAATAATGTGATTATTAAATATTAATCGTGAGTGAAATAATGATTAATATTATGAATTATATTTACTGAGTAAATAGTAAATGATTGATGGTTAGAAATTACGTTATAGCGAGTGATATGGGCGTAATTAGAATTTATCTCAACCGGGAGTCGCGTGTAGATTAACTTGGGATCGAGATGAATTATTTATTTAGAATGACTCAGATGATGATTTCGAGGTCACGGATGAGTCCTAAAGGGTCAAATTAGTCAAAATAGTATACCTGGGGATGTCAATTGAGTCACAGGTCAATTTAAGATTAATCCGGGACTATATAAGGGTATCTTGGCCATTTTGTAATATGGGGTAAAGAGACCTACGAATTTTGGAGCCTTATATCAGATATTAAATAGAAGGAGCTAGGGTTAAAAACACCAAGAACAAAGGTGAGTCCTTAGAGAAGGAGAGGAGACCATTCTTGGAGCTCTTAGGAGAGTTCTTAAAAAATCAAGGTGTGTTCTTGCACCAAAAACATCTTTGGAAGGAAGATTCTAGAAGAAAAAAATCAAACCCAACATCAAGCCATGAAATCAGACCCTACAGTACTAAGGCAAGTGTTTATTGCAAATTAATATGAAGTTATAATACCCATGTGACTAGGGTATCATTTATATTGATAAATTTGATATTCTTGGATAAAAAGAATAATTTGAATACATGTTTGGGTAGAGATTGCATATAGAATGATTTGATATCAGTATAGGATAATAAATTAGAGATTTTGTGTTAGTATCCACGAATTAAAACTGGGTTTTTGATGTATTATGATGAAAGAACATAAAACCTAGGGTTTTTGAGGATTAGATGATTAAATACATTCTCAAATGTTATTCGTAATGTTTTGATGCAAAAATTACGTTAGAAGCTGTCCTAATACATATGAGAAGCGTTTTGGACAATTGCTTTGGATTTTGGTGGAGGAACATGGACGTTATAGGTGTATTAATGGTGAAAAATGCATCTGCAAAACGAAGAAGACCAAGTACAGAGGGGTGGACCGGTACGGATCAGAGGCGGATCAATTCGGTTCCCCAAAAAAATGTAAAATCTCCCTTTTTACCTAAAACTCCTAAATTGTTGTCAGGAAAACTTTTGGGAGGTTGTCAAAATATTATAAGGGATCTATTATATTGTTGTAGGCCATGATAGGGTTATGATAGTTTAATGTATCGAGAGAATTAAGACAGTGATTAAATAGGACTTAACGACATAGTAATTAATTAGTGAGAATGAGAATGTAATCACGGAAAAGCGTGAGTGAGCATATGGCCTGAACCAGTAGGGAAAGGAAGACTTAGCTACTGAAATAAAGTAAGGAGTAACTAGGACCCTTAGAGTAGTTAATAATACTCGAATAATATGATAATGAGTTAAATCATAAAATAATAAGTACAGGGAGTATGTGAGTGAATTATACTACGTACGAACGACGATAATTAGGTTGTGTGAATACCTACTGAATATGTATATATATAGGTTGTGTGTGAACCTGTATAATTGTATTTATGAGTTATCATACCTACGCTGCTTGCTATCACCGGAGGTTCTCGCTTAGTGGGCGATCCCACCTTGACGATTCCAGTGAGGTCTGGATTGGTGCCCCAAAATATAGAACTTAGGGCGGCTCGCTATGTGACATGTATTAGTGAGACCAGCGTGTCATTTGGGTATGTTAGGTATGTGCGTAGCCCAAAGGCTTAGAACTATGTTCGCCTCCACCGTTTAATATTTGATTTTGAGTTCGAAGAGAGATACCGAACCACTAGTCCCCATTTAGTACGAGAGGTACTTGGACTGATAGCAGAGTATGCCTATTGTTTTCACGGTTGTCCTATTGAGAGACACCGTATATATATATATATATATATATATATATATATATATATATACGATCATGATTATTCTACTTATGTGTGACAGTAGAGTGATAGATAGTGTATATCTAAAGAATGAATTAAGTAGTAAAACTTAATTAATTGAATAAATGAGAAGATAACTGAAAAGTTAGTTTCAACTCTTAAAATACAAGAAATGTTAATTCAGATAGCGTACTGTATGGGCAGTATGGGGACTTAGTGATGTGAATAGTCCAAATAGTTACTTATGTCTAGTTAGCTTGGACTAGGTAGGCTAAGTAGAGAACGTTAGGCGTGCACAATAGTTGAGGGGTGAGGAAACTCAAGAGAGTGTACGTGAACCTAACATGTGTAATCAATAATCGAACTTTGAACTGTGCTAAACTCTGGATAAATATTTTCAAAATATTTTGAGTACTAACTCTTGCTATAAAAATATTTTCAAAACCTTTTAGGTGTCCAGCCACAGGGACGCCAGGCTTAATATTCTGTTCCAGGCACATGCAGCTGCAGCTGCAGCACGAGTGGATGCTTACATGAGTTTTTATTAGACGCTTTATTTCCTCTTTTCCTAGCGTGGGATCTATTGGGAGGACTTAAGTATTACAGTTTTCATTTGGGCATATTGTCATATTCAGATTTTGTTCAGTTATTATTATGTTAGATTTATTTAGTTTGGTTTTAGCGAATGGTTTATTCGACAAAACTTTATTTATCTATATCTTGTGATGGATTACACTTTATATTGGTGTATGGTATTAATTTGGTTTTCCACAAGTTTTTATCTGTTTAATGAAAGATAAAATTGACACGGAATTAATTAACTAATAGGTGTTTAGTAATTAATTTGGTTTTCGACGGTGATTATAAGAATGAACCAATTTGGAAATCCTGATTTAATTTAATTAAGGACTGATCACCAGGTATTTAATTAGGTGTGGGTGTCACAACTGAGTTGACACTTTTGGGTGCCAAAACTAAGGGGGTTGGTGAGGGACAAGGTCTGTAATGTACCTTTTGTCCCTATCTGTGTGCAGCTGCTTGTCCCTTCTAACAGGTGCCACCTGGTGAAAACCAAAGTCAAAAAGAAAATATGTCTGCGGTGAATGAGAAAATATCTGATTTGGTAAAGATCTTTTAAAATGGTAACTTGTGTAAAAACCTTGTAAACTTGAGGGGAGGTCTCAAGGACCACCTCCTATAAAATCATTCAAACTTGAGTGGGGCCTTGAGGACCCCCTTTATCTAAAATCATTTTTATAAATTGTTCATTTCTTGTAAGCAACCTATTGGTTGCTTACTTTGGTTATGACCAGTGTGATTGTGCAAGGACTGGGTGAACCCTAGGGTCTTTCTACTAGTATTCTCTCAATCTTAAAGTGCTAAGTGGTTGAGCTTACTCAACAAACCTTATTCCTCAGCCACCAAGCCAAAACTCCCAAGAGATCCCTACTTGCATTTTCGAGCCTCGCTTGCTCAACTAAGCAACCTATAAAAGAAAGTAAAATATCAGTACTTTAATATATTTTCTACTTGCAAGTCTTGGGGAGAATGTCACTGTAGGTAGACCTCCTCGCCCACTAGCTCTTTTAAGTAAATTATTTGGGAGTAGAGGGATCATTATGGGTAAACCTCTTCATTTAAGATACATTTCTTGTGATAGGCTAACTGGGGCATAGGGGGATGCTCTCCATAAGTCCCCCTACCTTGGCCTTTTTTCCGTGGCTTGAGTGTAGGATGAGTAGATGCTCCCCAAGGTCCTCCTAGTTTTTTATTCATTTCCTCTGTGTTCTAGGCTTTGAGGACGAGGGGCTCCTTATGGTAGGTCTCCTCGCCCCAACTTCATTCTTATGATCTTTGGACTTTGGGGGGACGAGGAGCTGCTCATGGTGGACCTTCTCGCCTAAACTTTTTTTCTGTGATTTTTGAGCATTTTGGGACGAGGATCTCCTCATAGTGGGTCTCCTTGCCCAAACTTCATTTATGTGATTACTCAAGATTTGAGGACGAGGAGATCCTTATGGTGGGCATCCTCGTCCAATTAAGTCCTTTTTTGTCTTGGCCAGGGTACTCTTTGTAGGGGATGCTTGTGATGAGGCCCCCTCGCCATACGGACCTGCTCGCTCATTTATTTGGGAAAATGCATAAGCACCCCTCTACATTAGTCCCCTCATATAAAAATTTGTGTGTTGGGTATACCAAAGGTTTTTTTTACGCAATGATTCACAATTTCTTAGAATACGAACAGTCTAACTCAATCTTATGATAATATTATCGCATTAATTAGTCCTATCACATCAGCCCACATTTAGGGTCTCGAGGTGACACGTGTCGGATGGGGAACACGCATCTCATCATTAGGAAAATGATCTGATCCCTTTTTGATTGGCAGGTTGCGTGTGGCTTAATAGGGAACAAAAAGCCCTTTTTAAACTTCTTCTTTCTTTTCACCCTAGCATTTTCAAACTTGGTTTTCTTCTGGAGAGAGAGAGAGAGAGAGAGAGAGAGAGAGAAGTTGAGAACCGCCATTATCAATCACTTAAATTCGTCGTCTTTTTTCCACCATTTTACCCAACAAATGGCCTCTTCTTTCAGGTTAGCGCTACAACTGTTCCTATAACTGTGGAACATCCTGGGGAAGCTACTGTGATAGAGGAATTATGCTGTCATACCCTACTCTCTTTTCTATGTCCCCTTGCTTCCTTCTTTTAACTATGCAGGTAGGCTCATCCTCACTCCCCTGTTTCCTTGTTTTCAGGTTAGCGAGGTGGTCATCCCTAGTTCTGCGAGACATACGGTGAGTATTGTACTGCGCACTCATCAGGTACTAAACTGTCATACCCAGTTATTTCTGTATGTTAAAGTTAGTACTTTTTCTCTTCTTTTCTTAACAAGATAAATTCTAAATCCTACTTGTTTTTTGTTAGGCTAGTGTTCAAGGTCACATGGTGCCTCCTCGGTTTGGCGACAGTATTTTGACCCCTCTCGGCTATGGGGTGAGATTTTCATAATCTTTGTTTCAATTTGAGCATGGGTATTCTATCACTTGCTCCTTCTCTTCTTTGTGGCTTATCTCTTTTTGTTTGTCCATTTGCAGGATCCGGTCGGTGAGCCTGCGGAGGAGACTGGTGAGGCTGAGCATAGCTCTGAGGTTATCGGTGATGCTAGTTCTGGTGAGGACTCCTCTCTTCCTCTTTCGAAGCTTGAGTCTCAGAATACAGGTTATGGTGATATAGAAGTGGAGGCTCCAGTAGATTTTATGAGCGCGCTGTGGTGCTCAAAGCTACCCTCGAGATTTCGTACGCATGAGCGGGAGGTGTTGAAGATGCTTCTGGAGCACCATCCTGAGACCTTTACGTCTCAGATGTAACACCCCATAATTTTTTTATCGTAAAAATCTTTGTTAAATAAACTATTTCAAAAAATTAATATTTTTGGAATCTATTTAATTTTGGTACGTCAAAATATTGGTTTTTATATATAAAAATAAGGTTTTAAGTGGAATTTAAATTAGGATTAAAATTTGGAATTTATGACTTTTTGTATCAAAATTGAGGGAGAATTCGACCTAAGGAGGAGAAAAAATAAAAATTCAACTATCCAATCGAGCTAAATTTTTTACAGCAGCTCCGTCTCGCCATCAGCTACAATATACTAAAGTTTCAATCAATTCCAATTGTCCTATCATCTGTAATAAATTTTCGAGTGTTTGTGTTTAATTAGGACTCAAATTCTTTTTGGTATATAAACATAAAGTGACGAGTTTAGGACTTTTAAAACACATTTTAGCATTCTCAAAAATCAGTAGCCTCCTTTATTTTCATCTTCTTCCATCTACAAAACCTTAGTCTCATTTAAACTAAGATTCAACCCATGATTTGAAGGCTTATTTGGTGTTTTCTTGCGCTTAGGCTAGAACGAGTTTTTATTATTTTTGCGAGAGGAACACAGTGATGTGATCAAAATTTGTAGGCAGAATCTTATGAGTTTCTTATGATGACTTTAAGGTACGTGGTTTATGCAATATGCTCCTTGAATCTCTCTAGAGTAGTCGTTTTATTCTTCATTTATTTATACTCATATTGTTGATATCATGACATTTATTGAAATCTAAAATATTGATTCGATTTGAGATATTATATTTTTTTATGGGCATGGTGTCTTGAAATTTTTATATGACATGGAGAATGATCACCTGTCAATATTCCAAAAGTCCAATAGCCCGGATGAGATTTTATGAGGCTTAGGTTAGGTGAGGTGAGGCCCGGTGACCTATTGATGTGTTATTGAAAAATTAAATTGGTATAATGCTCGGATGCCGCATTGAACTTGAATTCAAATTCGTATTGTTGTACTTATTCACCGTGATTGTTTTGAGCATCTATTCTTGTCATATTGTGTACTTCCTCATTTTTTTTAGTGGCAGGTTAGCATGGATTTGGATGCTATGGATTTTTGGAGGATTTTATTTTTGTATAGCTTGGCAGTGTAATTTATTTGGAGAGCTTAACATTATTTTTTAGTGAAATTAACTTTGTAATTAATTTGGAAGTGTAAATTTTGGATTCGTTATATTTATTTAGTGGAGTATAGATGCTTTATACTAATTGTTGAGAATTTAATTTAGTTTTAATTGTAGTAGCGCCTCGTGTTTTATGCGGGGTGTTACAAATTGTATCAGAGCTTAGGTATACGACAACCCTCAGGTCTTTGGGTTTGGGTCTAGCATGCAGGTTAGATGTGTTTCGTTGGATATAGGGAGTTTTTTTTAGGACGTGGTAGGCATTGAGGTTATGATTAGTAATCTTGATGTGAGGATGTTTAGAATTGATTTGAGGACTTTAGTGTTGTGATGATTTTTGAGAGAGAGAATCGAGTAGTGATTCGTGAGAGAGAGCTTGGAGAAATATGTGGGTAGGATTGGGTGTATGGGCGCCCAATCGTATCATTCTACGGGTAGGCATAAGTAAGCCATATTTTATTTGCGCGACTTTACTTTTGACGTTTACGCCTTGTCGAATTTCGAGGACGAAATTCCTGTATTAGTGGGGAAGTATGTAACACCTCGTAATTTTTAAGCCGTAAAAATCTTTGTTAAATAAACAATTTCAAAAAAATAATTTTTTTGAATTTATTTAATTTTGGTATGTCATAATGTTGGTTTATATATATAAAAATAAGGTTTTAAGTGGAATTTAAATCGGGGTTAAAATTTGGAAATTATGACTTTTTGTATAAAAATCGGGGGATGATCCAACCTAAGGAGGATAAAAAAATAACAAAATAAAAATCCAACCATCCGATTGAGCTGAATTTTTACTTTAACCCCATCTCACTGTCAGCTACAACATATTAAAATTCCAGCCAATTCCAACGGTCCGATCATCCGTAATAAATTTGCAAGTGTTTGTGTTTAATTAGGACTCAAATTCTTTTTTGTACATAAACATAAAGTGACGAGTTTAGGACTTTTAAAACACATTTTAGCCTTATCAAAAATCAATAGCTTCCTCTATTTTCATCTTCTTCCATCTACAAAATCCTAGACCCGTTTAAATCAAGATTCAACCCATAATTTGGAGGCTTATTTTGTATTTTCTTGAGTTTGGGCTAGAATGAGTTTTTATTATTTTCGCGAGAGGAACGTAGTAGTATGATCAGAATTTTGAGGCATAATCTTTTGAGTTTCTTGTGATGATTTTAAGGTTCGGGATTTACATAACATGCTACTTTAATCTCTAGAGAGTAGTCGTTTTGTTCCTCATTTATTTGTACTCATATTGTTGATATCATGACGTTTATTGGAATCTAAAATATTGATTCGATTTGAGATATTGTATTTGTTGATGGGCATGGTGTCATGAAATTTTTATATGATAAGAAGAATGGTCACCCGCCAATAGTTTAAAATTCCAATAGCCAGGATGAGGCTTTACAAAACTTAGGTGAGGTATGTTGAGGCCCGATGACCTATTGATGTGTTAATAAAAAATTAAATTGGTATAATGCTCGGATGTCGCATTGAACTTGAATTCAGATTCGTATTGTTGCACTTATTCACTGTTATTATTTTGTCATATTGTTTACTTCCCCATATTTTTCCTTTAGTGGTTGGTTAGGGTGGATTTATAGGCTATGGATTTTTGGAGGATTTTAGAGCACGACGTTGGGAGAATTTTATTTTTGTATAGCTTGGCAGTGTAATTTATTTGGAGAGTTTAGTATTATTTTAGAGTAAAATTTAATTGCAATTATTTTGGAAGTGTAAATTTTGGATTCATTATATGTATTTTGCAGAATATAGATGCTCTATACTAATTATTGAGGATCTAGTTTAGTTTTAATTGTAGTAGCGCCTCATCTTTTACGCAGGGTGTTACATCAGAGTGTCCTGAATATTGAATGTCTCACGGTCTTCAACCTGAAGGCCCCGGCCACCCATCTCCACGATTTCTTATCTACTTCTCTTGCCATCATAACCACTCTAACGGTCATGTTATTCCTCCAGGCTCTTCACGATCTTCAACGATGCTATCACTTTCAACTAGACTGGCTTGACACTTTTATACGTCATTTTCTCGATGCCACTTTTAGGAATATAATGAAGCTTCATACCTCCAAGCAGGCCAAGGTGCAGCAGCGTCAGGCTGAGGCAGCACAAATCTAGGTTCAAACTCAGTCCCTACAGGCCAAGATGGCCAAGCTAGAGGTTAGTGATGCGAAAGATAAGGCCTGATTGGCTAGGTTAGAGGAGCATCTTGTTTAGGAGGTCGGTCCTTCTTACACAGACCTGCGCTCCAGGTGGGATTTATTTTTTTATCTTATCTAGCGGGTAGATAGTCTTGTTATGTATACCTCATTTTGTATACTTCTTCATATGTAAAGAACTGTTGACATTATTAATGAAAAGACCTCTGTTGGCTTCCATTACGTTGTGCATTCTCTGCTTCTGTTTATATTTTGACACCTGCTTACTATGACTTTCTCAAGTTTTCTGCAAGCATTTAGTCTATTTGAACTGGCCCGGATACTGTGGGGTACTTGCATAAATTTGAGTAAGTTATACTTTTTAGAGTTTCCCCTTCTGACTGTGGGGTACTTTCATATTATCTAAGCAAGTTGATATTTTTTAGAACTGTCTCCTTTAACTGGAGGGTACTTGCATATTACCTGAGCAAGTTAATATCTATTTTTTTTAGAATTGCCCCTTCTAACTGTGGGGTATTTTGCTATGTACTTACATTTCTTAGTGAATAGCTTGGGAAAAAAGGATTAGCTTTTCTACTTCCCGTAAGCTTTGAATACAATTTATGGATGTAAGTGAATAAAAATGGTTATTTTCATAGAGATCTTGTCCCTGGTCTGCGGGGTCCTTGTTTCAAACAAGTTTCTTAGGAACCTATTTTTAAAAAAAAATTAGTGCATGAAGGAGTAGGCCCCCTTCTCCACAATTTCAGTGAACTGGTCAAAGTTAAATTTTTTTCGAGAACAGAGGTTAGAACTTGTTCTCTAAGCTATAAATCTTGTTGCAAGATGAGTAAATAAAAAGAAATCAAACATGTTCTTTTTTTTAATTTTATTATTAGGAGGGTAACCTCTTGCTGGTCTGGTGATGCAAGAAAATTTGTCTGTAGATACTTTACTTAATACCCTTATTTTTTGGGATATATGTACCCCCCAAGTGTGATGAGGAAAGTTGTTTTTGTCGTGAACTCTCTTCTAGGTTAGTAGAGAGAAGTTCTAAATTATTCTGGTGTATTTACCTCATACGGCTGGTAAATAAGCAAATAAAAAAAACATCCATACAGTGAGCAAAAAAAGTGTTACGATTCATTTCTGGTCATACTGTGTACTATTTATAAGATGGTGTTGATATATTATTTTTACAAAAAGGAACTTTTATGGTATTAGATCAATTTGCTCAAATTCTTTTATAGAAATGCATTTTAACAAAGACTAGGCATGGTACCTCTTAAGCCATTTGCAGCTGATGGATTGGAGACAGTCACTCTCCGGCTCTGAGATATGGAAGTACCCTGATTCGCCTACACCCCTCACCACAAAAGGGCATTCCCATTTGGGTTTGAACTTTGACACTGACAAGTTGCGGAGGTGATGAGTGGATGCACGAAGGACCAAATCCCCCACCTGAAATTCTCTGGGCTTGACTAGGTTTTCATAGGCTATAGACTGCTGTTGGGTGTAGATTTTAAAGTTCTCGTTTGCTTTGTCTCTATACTTGTATATTGCCTCCAACTGCACATATCATGGATACGGGATGAGCCCATTACTTAGAGCGACCCTAACTGATGGTACCACCAATTCCACTGGTAGGACAACTTCGGTCCTATACACAAGTGAGAATGGAGTGAAACTGGTCGACTTTCTTTTTGAAGTGCGGTAAGCCCACAGTACCATATGTAACTTCTCATCCCATGCCCCCTGCATGTCTTCCATCATCTTCTTCAGGATATTGATCAAGGTTTTGTTGGTGACATCTACCTGGCCGTTTTCTTTTTGGTAGGAGATGGTTGAACTGTTGCGCACAATCTTATAATTATCCGTGAGAAGAGCCATCTCTTTACATACAAACTGTTTCCCATTATGTGTTAGAATCACCTTGGGTATACCAAACCTTCATATGATATACACCTTGATAAACTGGGTTACCATTTGGTTAATCACTCTTCTTAGAGGAATGGTCTCTGTCCATTTAGTATACAATTCTGTAGCCACAATAATAAAATCTTTGCCACGGGATACTGGGTTGATTTTTCTAACCAGGTTAAATTCCCATGTGTTGAAAGGGTAGGGAGCTACTAGACTTTGTAAGCTGACTGAATGGGAATGTACCATGTTCCCATGCAGTTGACAGGCTTTTCATTTCTTCATATAATCGATGGTGTCAACCTCAAAGGTTGGCCAGTAGTACCCCAACGTCATTAATTGATCGTATAATTTGGCATCTACCATGTGAGGGGGCTCATGAGCTTACTTCAACACTCTCCTCGTATCCTCTTTGGCTATACATTTTAGCGCCTTCTCGTTGTAGCCTTTCCTATAAAACTCTCATTCGAGCAGGTAGAAATAATCTACTCTTTTTTGCAGATAAATTTTATCTGCTCTCTCTGTTGACAACTCACCATCTTTCAGATAGGCTATATATGGTTGCCTCCAATCTTCAAAGGCTTCCACAGAATTAACTTCTACTGGCTAGTCAAATTGGGTTTGGAAATAGCCTTGTTGCAGACGAGAAGCCTCTGCACTCATGGTGGGCTCATGGTACCCCCCTCCCCGCTGTAACCGGCGATAAAGAGGGATATCAGTATCCCCGCAATGCTTTTCATATATCTCTACCAACCTCTCTATAGCTTCCTTTTCTCCAACACACCTTTCTAAGAACCCTCCAGGGATCTTAAAGTAAAGTGTTCCCTCTAACAGGTGGTATTTAGCCAATTTTAACATCTTTATTGTTCCTTCTCTAGTTTATAGCTGCTTCACAACTAGGTACCTCCAATCTTTTAGATTATTGCTTGGAAACAAGGACTTCACTGTGGTAGGCACTGTTCTTTGTCGTACTGTGATTGTTGCTTCTGGCCCATCCATGTTTAATTTATAGGCTATTATTGGTAGCGCATTGGGATGCTTGTTTAGTGTCCGTGCATGCCACTCAACAGTTACTTCCAGGAACTGCCCCAACAACTTCTGGATGATGTATCTGTAAGGTGCCAAGTTATCATGTTTGAGGGTGAACTCCCCATTAACCTGTTTCACAACTAGGTTAGAGTCCCCTCATATGCACAATACCCTGATGCCTCTTTGGAGTGCTTCCAACATTCCCAAAATGAGAGCCTCATACTCAACCTAATTATTTGAGCATTTGAAGTATAGCTTGAAGAAAAGGGTGATCTTCTGCTTACTATTTGAGAGTATAATGCCCGCACCTCCTGTTCCTTATGCACTAGATCCATCAAACTCCATTTTCCACTTATCCATCTCTTTTGCCACACATGCCTGGAAATTCTCCTTCGGTAACTCTTCACTGGGGGGGTCAAAATTACCACTTAGGAAGTGGGATAACAGAGCCGCTACCGCTTAACATTTGATGGCATGCATTTCAGATCATATTTCGATAAAATTAAGAACCATCTCGCTTCTCATTCTACTAGGACCGTCTGTGCCAGGAGGTACTTGATAAGGTCACACTTAGTGACTATATGAACTATAAAGGCTAACAGGTAGTGTCTCAATTTTTGAGCCACAAAGACTAAGGCAAGGCAGTGTCTCTCCACATTGGTATATCTAGATTCTGTACTCGAGATCACCCTTGACAAGTAATACACCGGCTTCTCTACTCCTTCCTTCTCTTGAGCCAGTAGTGCTCCTATAGACCTTTCTATTGAAGTGAGGTAGAGCAGTAGTTGTACCCAACTTTCGACGGGATCATCATGGATGGAGAGGCTAACATTTCTTTGATCTTCTCAAAGTCTTTCTTTTGTTCATCTCCCCAGGTCCACTTGGCTTTATCTTTCAATAGGGGCGTAAGCGTAGGTATGAACCTTCTTAGGTAGGACACCTTCCATAAGAAGCTCTTGAGCTGCCTCTGACTCTTCGGAGGTGGCATCATCATTATGGCCTTTTTATTTTTTGCATTAACCTGTACCCCTGCCTATTCACAACAAATCCCAAAAACTTCCCTGCTGTGACCCCGAAGGCATACTTCGAGGGATTTATCCACATCTTATACCTACGACATCTCTTAAACACTCTTCGAATGTCTTGTATATGCGTGCTTTCTCTTTTGGACTTCACCACCAGATCATCCACATATAATTATAGTATATCATAAAACAAATCATAGAAGATTGCCATTATGGTCCGCTGATAGGTGGCCCCAGTGTTCTTCAATCTAAATGGTATGATTGTATACTGAAAGTTTCCCAATGGCGTACGGAAGGCAATCTTCTCTGCGTCCGTCGAGTCTATCTTAGTATGATTATAGCCGACATACCCATCTATAAAACTATACATTTTATGGCTTGGGGTAGCGTCAACTAGGCTATCTATACTAGGTAAGGGAAACTCATCCTTGGGACATGCTCGGTTTAAGTCATGAAAGCCCACACAAATCTGGATTTAATTCTTGTCCTTCTTCGCCACAGGTACAATGCTGGAAATATACACGCTGGATAGGCTTAATGAACCCCATTACCAACAGTTTCTCTACTTCAACTTTTATCTTTAGGTCGAGGTAAGCTTTATATGTACGGGTTGCTTGCCTGACTGGAAGAGCATTAGGAAGAACATTTAATTTATGGGAGCTCACTTCTCTATCTATTCCTGACATTTTCAGGCAAATACATCAGTGAACTCTTTGAGCAGGCTAATGAGCTCTCCCTTCTATTTCGGGTTCAGACTCTTAAAAATTAGAATGGGTCTACATTCACTCCCTTTTACTCTCAGGTTAATTTCATCTAGCTCTTGCAGATGCTCCCTGGGTCCATCTTGCATGCACTTTGGAGCCTCTTCTGGTTCTTCGATATGTTTAATGATGTCGAATTCATCCACCATAAAGCATTCTGGTGCCGGGTCAGCGCTCTCATCCTAGAACGCCGCCCGCGCAAACCATTATAAATGGTATATGACTTTTCCATCAGGTAAGACCACCTTCTTACAAGTTTGAGGAGGTTTGGCTACCTCCTCCACATTCCTCTTGCCTTTTGCTATGTGGAGGATCACCCTCTCCTTCAAATAATCACGGACAAACCTCTTTGGCTGGGCACCTCCTCCAACCAATTGCTTTTCCTCTAACTTTCTTACAGAATTCTTCATTTTTTTGTCCAGTTCTATGTAAAATGCTGCATCCACCAGGTGGGCCTCGTCAACAGAAAAGGGCTGCTGTGTTGCTTTGATTATGATATTTGTTCCTCGAATGTTGACTTTCGCACATTGGTGGTATGTGGAGGGTACTATGTAATAAGTATGCATCTGCACCCTTTCGATGAGCAACTGGTAGCTGATGTTGTCATTGATGACGTGGAACTTGATGTGATAAGTGAAATTCCCCAACTTGATACCCTATATTTTGATCAACCTCCCAATTGGTCCCTGTCAATTTAGTGAGGGGCCTCCACGTTGCTGCATTGCTTCCAAAACCTTTCTTATTATTACTACTTTCGTGTCATACTTTACTCCTATCTGGTCAAAGAACCACTTGAACTTAGGACTCCTCATTATAGTTCATATTCGGAGTCTAAGTCCACTTCATATGTTTGGAGATGTACTCCGCCTTAGATGTCCCTCCTTCATCTAGAGCAAGAATGACATTCATTTTGCCTTTTAGGAGGTTCATTTGCTCGACCTCCTCACCTCCAACCTCTTCTTGGTCAGGAGTGAAGAACAACTTCTCACGTATCCTCTTCTGCTTAGTTCTCTCTTCACTGTTCAGTGCTATACTTTCTAGCTACTCGTATATTTTCTCACTACTTTCCCCACTCCGTTAGATCTCGAGCTGCTTATTCATCATATGCCACTACTATATTGGTAGTGCCAAAGTGATGTGCCGGGAGTGGATTCTCGTTGACATCTACCGGAGGTATTTTTAACTTACCATTGGACACCTGCTCTCCAATTATCCTCTTTAGATAGTAGTAGTCTTTAGTGGAATGTTGTACCCTCTGATGTAACTCACAATACTTAGGATTATCTTTGTCGGTTGCTGTTGAGATATCTCCATTTAAATGACGGGGTCCTACTACCCCCTCTCACACTAATGTACGATAGCAATCCATTGATTTCTCTACGGTATTAGGTAGCGGTGGTGGGGCATCCTCTCTAAAATATCTCTTATCACCTGGGATGTTATTTTTGGATCCGGGGCCTCCCTTCTTGCCCTTTGAACCTCTATCCACATAATTGACTTCTTGCCTCCTTGAGACTTGAAATCTTCCAAAAGCCAGTGGCACTTGTGTCCTCCAACTTGAGGACCTAGGCTTGATTATCATGGCTATGTTACTATTAGCACTGGTAAACTCCCTAAAAGTTCCATCTTTGGTCTCATTGACCAAATAGAGCTTGTATTCCTTTAAGATCCCGTCGACACATATTTGAAGTAGCCTTACCTCTACTACCTCCTCATGGACATCCAATTCCCTCTCGCGAAAACATTTGATATATTGCATTAACTCCTCACCAAGCTTTTTCCCCTCCTGTGTCGGGTGTCTCAACGTGAACTCGTCCTCTGTTACAAAGAAATTTTGGACAAATTGCCTATGCATTTATTCCCACGCGGGGATGTTGTTCGGTGCCAAGTGGCAGTACCACGTATAGGCCTTCCCTGTAAGGGTTTTGGAGAACTCCCTCAACCTCAGATTTTTATCATTTCCATGCACTCCTAGGTACTCGACGAATCTTTTCACGTGCTCTCTTAGATTCTCCCCTTTGCCACTGAACTTCATAAATTTTGGTGGAATGTACCCCTCTGGGTAAGGCTTCTCGTTCACAACTTATGGATAAGGGTCCTGCAACTCCTCGTATAGATGAGGTGCTTCTCTCTGAGAGGAGGAAATCAACTTCCTCACCTCCTTTATAGTAACAGCTTTGGGGGGGGGGGGGGATTCCTCCAAACGCATAACCTTTGTTGCTGGTGAACTAAATGGTGCCATAACTTGCTCCCGCACCACCTTCCGCGACGGAGCCATTTCCACCGAAATCGCTGCTGGAGTAGCTGCCCCTCCAGAGGGGCAGCTGCTAGTGTTACACAACACTACATCAAAATGCATTTTTAGTAACACACAAACTTATTGATTACTAACACTATTATACCGTTACAATTACTAATAGTAATTTACCATTACTAAATTAAGAAATGTGTTACTAATAACCTTTATCGTGTTAAATAATAAATCAAAAATCAATGCTAATAACACATCTACCAAAATAGCAGCGGGAGGCTTCCTTCCTGATGGAAATCCCCAAACGTTCTCTCCTCTCACCCACTATGTTCTCTCAATCCTCACATGACCTCAATCAGAGCAATCGATAACCTCCATATCCCTCTATCTGTATCTCGTATATTCAACTCTAAAAAGAACGATGGACCGAAAAAAAATTGTTGACTAGATCTTCCCAAGATGGATTGTAATTTCCAATTGGTAGGAAGATATTTGAAGCAAGGAAGATACACTTGCTTCTCTCGTCGCCATCCTCGAATAGCTTGTAGCCCAGGTAAAAACAAAAATTACAAATTTCTTTTGGTTTAGATTAGATCGATTTTATATTTTTTTGTAGTTTTTGATGTGTAGTTGTGTTTTTGTTAAGTGATCTACTTTTTCGTTAAGTTTTTGGATGAATTAGGTTAAAGTGATCAATTTGTAAATCAAGCACTCTCATCTGTTTAAATTTAATCGATTTGATGTTTTCGTGTAGTTAAGTTAAAATTAAGTGAATGACAAATTGTTATACTGATCGATTTGACGTTCATTTCGGCTCGATTAGGTTAAATACAAACAACACATTTTAGCTCTTTAGATTTCTTTGATTTAAGTTCGATTTGACATTGAAATTTGTTTAATTTATTTTCATGTATTTTTTTGCCATTTTCTGTAATGAGATCTACATATTGTTAGTTTTTTGAGAGAATTAGTATAATGTATAAATTATTCAATTTTATCTCTTTCGATTTGATGTTTTCTTTTGTTTTTGTTACGAGATCCAGAGCTTGTTATGTTTTTAAGAGAATTAATGTACAAATTATTAAATTTTATCTCTTTCGATTTGTTTCATTTGATATTTTTTTTGTAGCTTTTATTAAGAGATCTACATATTGTTAAGCTCTTGAAAGAATTAGAGTAACATACAAATTATTCAATTTATCTATTTAAATTTGTGTGACTTGATGTTTACTTTTGTTTTTCTCTAGTTTTCTTTTTTTCTTTTGTTGTTTTTTATTACGCACTTTTGTATGTTTATATATGTATAAAGAAAACGTTAAACCAAACATGTATAAGCAGATCATGCATTAATGTTAAGTTTGTTTGATTTGATGTTTTTTAGTTTTTCCTTTATTTTTGTTGTGAATTTGTGTTTTTGTACAAGATCTATAGTTTTTTCTAGGTATTTGAATGAATTAGGGCAAAATTAAGTGAAGTACTAATTAAAATGAACTGAATAACCAAATTAGTAGTTTTTATTATTTTGAGAGGATTAGGTTAATTTAACCTAGGAGTTTATAATCTCACTGCTGAGGTGCTGAGGTAATAACTGTAATATACAAATTAAGAACTTATTAATGTTCAGATTTGTTCAATTGTTATTTTTTTTGTTATGAACACAAGATATATAGTTTTTAGGAGACTTAGAGGAAATTGAAGTGAATAACTGATCACACAATTTCCTGTTAGGTTTTGTTTTATTTGATGTTTTCTAATTTTTCTTTTGTTTGTGTAGTTTTTATTGTGAATTTATGATTTTATACAAAATCTAGTCTTTTTTAGGTTTTTGAATGAATTAGGGCAAAATGAAATGAAGTACGAATTAAAATGAACTAAATAACAAAATTTATAGTTTGTATTGTTTTGAGGGGATTAGTTTAATTGAACCTATAAGAATAACAAGTTGCGGTGAGGATGTCGGTTGTAGTAGGAGATACACCAAATTAAGCATGGGATTTAAGGACGACCGAGAGGGCAAAAATGCCGGCTTTAGTGGTGGTCGATTTGGAGGCGGTGGTCATGGTGGTTATCGCGATGAAGACCCTCCATCCGAAGTCATAGGTGCGTTATTTTCTCCCTCTCTCTTCACTCACGTATATACATTGATGACATCTCAACAGCAATTGGTTATTTGTATGTATGTAAAGGCTTCGGCATTTGTTCATGCTTGTGAAGGTGATGCAGTCACTAAACTCACGCAAGAGAAAATATCGTATTTCAATGCCCCAATTAATCTGCAGGACAAAACTCAGATTGGAAAAGTTGATGAAATATTTGGTCCCATTAATGAATATGTGAGATTTTGTCTTCCACTTCATGATGTTTTTATAGATTCTTTGATTTTAGTGGTTTTTGCTTTTATTATTTGTTATTTTTCTTCAAATAATGTGGGTATCACTTTATTTGAACAACTAAACTACAGGCGAGGGGGCAGAAGATTGAGTTTGGGTTATGAGATATGGGCTTTGGAATGAACAACTAAACTACCAATGGGTTGGATTTCTTTAGAATAGCATATTACATCATAGAGACTTAATGGAGAAGAATAAAAATTACGCGTTCCAGGAATTACACCCAAGTTACCTTAAGGCTTCACCTTCCAAGTGTAATTAGCATCAAAACGTACGAGCTTCATGTTTCTACACCTAAATCTCTTTTTAATTATACTAATACATAAATATTCATGGATTTTAGGTCACTTTTTACTTCTAATACGATCAGGCTTTATTTAGAATTTACAGAAAAAAACACAAGCAAAGCTAATAATCAATATAAAAGTCAAATTACGCATCAAATACAATTGAGTGTAATGCGTAATTTGATTATTGTCTTCGAAGTGATTCCCAGTTTTCTATCCGCTCTGGTCTTTTGTAGCCCCTCTTGCCCTCCATATGCATAGGTTAGGCAACGATAACATGTGTTTTCGTAAGTAAAATGTTGTGACCTTGGGTTGGAATACATACAAAACGTAAAAAAACTATGTCACATGGGCACGGTTAACAAGTGTGTTCAAAATACTTTTCCATTCCCAATTTTTGGATATGGTGACTTCGAAAAAAGATCTGAAAATGAGTAATAGGGTCTTAGGTATACCATATCACATGATTCTTTTAGCAGGCACCACCAGATAGGAGCATACACTGAATCATAAATATGTGAATTAAAGGTAAATTATTAATGACAATGTTGAACGACGGGTATATTTCTTTTTTATCTAATAATATTAATGCGAGTAGAGAGTACTGGTGCTCTAATTGTAAATTGCAATATCTTAAAGTATGGTATTTTATTTCCTTTCTTCTTACACTATTATTAGTAACACAGTTAGTGGGCATATTCATTAGAAATCCATATTATGGCCTTTTTTGGTCTTTTATCTTTTTGTAGTGTTACCTTAGACTACTGTTACACGTGTGCACACACACACACACCAAAGTTATATATATACTTCATGTAAAGTCTCTTTTGGGAGAGGATCTTGGTTTTTGAGAGCTTTTCTTGTGTACCATTGATGAGTTACGTAAATTGGTGTCAAAACTTTCGTGAGACCCTTTAGTGAACCCACTGACACGCGTTGGATACACCACATGGCGTTTCAAATATGTTTGGAATTTAAAATTAGATGGACACGGTCAGGAGTTAGGGAGGACACCATTTGAACTTGGGGAGGACACGGCTAGGGCATAAGGAGGACACGTCTGCGACAATAATCATGTTTTTTTTAAATTATGACTTGGGTTCTTCTAAAAAATTCTCCTTTCATTCGCTCACTAATCCTTGAATGGTTCATTGGTATCCCACGAAAGTTATTATCTTAAAAACCCCTTCATTTACATGAAAAATATGAGTTGAAATACTGTTAGCATACTGTAACTGGTTGTAGTGAAAAGGGTGAAACACTGTATATGAAAAAGACAAAAATGCTAATGATGATAAGAAAAGTTATAAGCCTATAAAATTCATAGATTAACTAATGAAGTTTGTCTCATATAACGTAGGAGTGTTTGTGTAATAATGCATGTGGTATTAGGAAGAGTTTGGTGTAAATAATAAATCCTCTAATATGAATCTCAAATGCAGAGTTTGTATGTGTAACTTAGGATAAACAAATACAGTTAGGGAGAATTCATATTGTGTTCGAAAAAAGCACTTGAGCTGCCAGTCTAAGAAGCATGGATACTTAAAAGTTACAGAATTGGAATATACAGACACTTTCCAATCTTCAATGCATATCCAATACTCTAAATAAGTGTTTGTTGACTTAATTATCAATTTTGACTTCTGGATACAATGTGGGTGCGACTGGGATTATTTTCCTTCCCCCAACCCCCCAAAAACACACACACACACACGCAACAACAACAACAACAACAACAACAACAACAATAACAACAACAATAAAAAGGAGATGTTGGGGGAATTTTAAAATGTTAAAAAGGTAAGGTTCATTATTAAGAATAAATTGGCAAATGTTAATCATCACATCTCACTTATTAGCCAATCATCCCCCCCCCCCCTCTCTATCTATGATAATTATAACACACTCCTCTCCTGCAACCCTCTTCCACCATTGTTATATGGAGCCAAAAATGTTAAATAATTGAGAAGAATTATAACAAACGTACGTAGATGATGAAGAAAATGCATAATTACCTGCTTTTCTTCTCCTGTTACATTGTTATATCTCTTGTTTTTATTTCATCAAAGGATGAAGAACTATTATCCTTATTTTCATTCAAAACTGAGTTGATAGATCCTTTGGGTCACCTCAAAGATTGGGTTGGGCAAAATGGCACACATCATTATAACTGGAGTGGTGTTTGGTGCAACCAACAAGGATTTGTGTACAAGCTTGACCTTTCTAATATGAATCTTAGTGGCATTATGTCCCAACATATAAGTTCTAAATGGCTTAAAGACTCAATTATGAGATTAACGAATATGAAATTAGGAGAGCCCTCTTTAGCATGAAACCTCTAAAAGCTCTCTGGCTCGACGGCTTTCAACCCCTATTTTTCCAAAAATATTAGGACACGGTTGCTCCGAGCCTCGAGGACGTTATCAAAGATAGCTTCCGTAAGGGATTAGTGCCCGATTATATGAATAGAAACCACATTACTCTAATCCCCAAAGTTGACAACCCTAAAACCATTAACCAGTTTAGACCCATTACCCTGTGCAACGTCACGTATAAAATTCTAGCTAAGACTATAGTGAATAGAATTAGACCCATCCTTATGAAAATCATCAGCCCTTTCCAAGCTAGCTTCTTACTTGGCAGACAGACCACGGACAACATTATCATCACCCAAGAAATCCTCCATACCCTCCAAAATAAGAAGGGTAAATCGGGTGGGATCATTTTTAAGATCGATTTAGAGAAGGCCTATGATAAAGTGAGTTGGAAGTTCCTTCACAAAGTTCTTACTTCCTTCAACTTTAGTACCAATTTGATTGATCTCATCATGAATTATGTTATAACCACCAGCATGGCCATCTTATGGAATGACGACCCCATCCCATCCTCCAGACCTTCTAGGGGGCTTCGATAAGGGGACCCTCTTTCCCCTTACATGTTCGTGCTGTGTATAGAATACCTATCTTGTGGTATATCGAGGAAAGTGGACTGCAAAGAATGGAAAGGACTCCGTGCCTCCCCCAGGGGCCCAATCCTCTCACATCAATTCTTTGCTGATGACTTAATCCTCTTCACCGAGGCTTCTAACACTGTGTGTTACTCAGCCATAGAGACCCTAAAAGACTTCTGCCTTCTCTCCAGATAAACCATCAACCTCACTAAGTCTAAGATCTTTGTGTCCCCCAATATTTCCAAAAGAGATTCCCCCGATCTTGCTCACATCTGCAGTATGAGTCTCACCAATGATCTGGGGAAGTATCTGGGCACCCCTATTATTATGGGACGTGTGATTAAGAATTCCTTTTTCGATATCCTTGATAAGATGAAGAGAAAACTTATTGGGTAGAAGACCAATCTCCTTTATATAGCTGGAAGAGCCACGCTCATCCAAGCCACCACCTCTGCCATCCCAAGCTATAACATGCAAACTATCCCCTTCCCAGCTAGCGTCTGTAAGGAAATTGATAGGATAAATCGCAACTTTCTTTGGGGAGAACACGGAAACAAGACAAAGGTCCACCTTGTTAAATGGGATATTGTTTTCCGACCCAAGAGGTCAGGGGGTTTGGGGATCAGGAAGGCTACTTTAATAACATGGCTACCATATCCAAACTCGGTTGGAGACTCATAAATGAAGACAATACTATTTGGGTTAAAGTCTTGAGAAATAAATATGCGAAAAAACCCAATCTCAAAACTTGGCCAAAGAAGAATAAGGCCTCTCACATTTGGCGGGGAATTTTTAAGAATAAGGCGACCATGAATAAAAATATCAAGTGAAATATCGAAAATGGAAAGACCGTCAACCTCTTTGACGATTGGTGGTGTGGTGATAACCCCATTAAACCCAACTGGGGGATTACCCCTGATGAGGACATGAGAGTGGAAATCTTATTAGACCAACAGGGTCGATGGGACTACAATGCCATACACCATTGGATCCACCCTATGGATACTACTGTCATCCTCAACACGGATTTACCTAGGATTAGCTCCCAAAGCGACATACCCATATGGACCCCTAACCCGAATGATAAATTTACCATCAAGTCATACTATGATCTTCTCCTGGGGAGGGACCTTAATGTGCCGGGGCATAACGAGTGGAACCACATATGGAAGAAGCAAATTCCCCTAAAACTGAAAACATTCCTATGTCCCACCTTCCATGGAAAGCTCCTCACTAACCAACACCGTTTGATTAGAAACACGACGGATGACCCAGGTTGTCACACGTGTAGTAGGATCGAGAACATGGAGCATGTGTTTCGTGAGTGCTCCACTGCCATGGGAACTTGGCAAATTATGAGACTGAGGGTTAACCCGATTAGTGAGGGTACGAAGAATCTTGGAGAATGGATCATAACTAAAGTTTCAAATAATAAACATGACATCCTCTTTATTTCAACTATTTGGCACCTTTGGAAAGCTAGGAACCAACGAATCTTCGAGGACTTTTCTCCTCCTCTTACTATGATTGCCAAGTTTAGTGTAAACTATGCACTCGAGATCCTTAGTGCATACACTAAACATGACAAGCATAGAGGGCCACTAATTTCTTCACTAATTTCGTGGTTGTGTCCTTGTGCAGGTAGTTTGAAGATCAATACTGATGGAGGTTGGGATAATAGTATCGGAGTGGGATCTTTCGGTGGCATCGTGAGAGACTGGAGGGGCGAATGGATCACCAGATTTTTTAGAAAAATCATCAGAGCTCACCCACTACATGCTGAATAATTCGAAGGCGTCTTCTATGGCTTGATCTTGGCTAGAGACAGGGGGTGGAAGAACATCAACCTTAAGTCGGATTGCAAAGTGGCAGTGGACATGATCAATAAGGGGGAGTGGATAAATTACCCACATTCAGCTATTATTCTCGATTGCAGAGATCTAAAGACGAAGCTGAGCATTGTTGTCAAGTTCATCCCAAGAGAAGCCAACTGGTGTGCGGACTGGTTAGCCAAGTACGCTAAGTTTCGGGCGGAAGACTTCTTCACTTTGATGGACCCCCTGGACCAACTCAGAGCAATTATTGATGAAGATAAAAACAAGTTTCACGTTGAGGCGTCTGGATCAAACTAAGTGTAACTGTTAGGTTTATGCTTTGGCATTATGGATGTATGTCAGACTATTTGTACTATTATGGTTTGTTTGGTTAATTAGTTAATATATTTCCCTTTTCACCCTAAAAAAATTATAAATGGATTAAATAGTCTCTCTATTCTCAACTTATGTTGTAATGGGTTCTCAATTTCACTCCCCAAATCTCTTTCAAATATCACTTCATTAACTAGCATTGATGTTAGACAAACGACATTGTTAGACCTTTACCTTGGGGGCTTGGGATGGCTTCTGGCATGAAAGCAATCAATTCATCAACTAATAATTTCATGGGTGTCCTTCCCGAGTATATTGGAAATGTAACTTCACTAGAAAGTCTTGATTTTCGTGGGAGTTACTTTTTGGGTTCAATTCCTAAATCTTATAGGAATCTGCAGAAGTTGAATTTTCTTAGACTTTTCGAGAATAATCTTTCTGGAAAAATTTTGTCCGAGATTGGGGACCTTTCGTCGATTGAGACGATAATTCTCGGATACAACAATTTTGAAGGTGAAATTCCAGAAGAAATCGGTAATCTCACCAATCTTTAATATCTAGATATGGTAGTGGGGAATCCAAGTGGTGAAATTCCACCTCAATTGGGTAAGCTTAAAAAACTAACCACAATTTACTTGTATTAAAACAGTTTTTAAGGTAAAATTCCACCGAAAGTAGGGAATATTTCATCATTTGTGTACTTAGACATCTTTGATAATCGTATTTCCGAGTGAGATTCCAAGTGAGATAGTAAAACTGAAGAATCTACAGCCGTTGAATCTCATGTGCAATCAATTAAATGGTCCAATTCCAACCAGGCTTGGTGAGTTGACTCAAATTAAAGTCCTTGAGTTATGAAAAAATTTATTGACAGGTCCTTTACCATCGAAGTTTAGAGTGAAATCTCCATTGCAATGATTAGATGTGTCTTCAAATTCTTTATCAGGAGAGATTCCTGGTGGGTTGTGTGACTCAGGTGAACTCACTAAACTCATTATGTTCAACAACTCTTTCCCAGGTGCAATGCCACTTGGTCTCTCAAATTATTCTTCCTTAATCAGAGTTAGATCCTAAAACAATTTTCTTTTAGGGGAAATTCCTTTTGGGTTTGGAAATCTACCCAAAAGAACTTTTGAATCTTAAAGAATATTCCCGTATATTTCATTTTCTCTTGGTTGTACTCCTATCTTTACTGGTGACGGAGATGGTAGTAGTGGTTTTGCAGCAGCGGCTGCAGCTGTCGCTGCTACTGCTGGTGTATCTGGTTATGATTTTGGTGTTGATCCCAATCTGGATCTTGAATTGGATCTTACTCTTCGTGTCTCAATGGAAGAAGAGAGGGCAACCAGTTTTAATATAATTTTAATTGGCTCTTACTCTTCGTGTGCTACAGCGGAATAATGCGACTTCTCAAATAAATTCAATTTTAATTGTGTGACAAACCAACCAGTTTTAATACAATTAATCCCAAATTTTAGATAAACCCTAACACATGCATCTAGGTGATTTTAAATCATAAATCAATAAATATGCAAAGGATACCAATTTTAGAAAAAATCCCTGAAGGGCAAAACCTTTTATTTCACTATAATTTGTAAATCGCAACTTACACGGATTACAACGAAATACGGTGACACACGAATACCCGCAGGCCTCGGTCGGCGTCGTCAGCAATGGAACAACCTCAACAGCCCCATAAGAACACGCAGTTCTATCTTTAGTAAAGATTCACACACACCGAATTGTAACACCCCATGTTTTTATTAATCAATTTAATTAATTAATTAGATTATTCGAGAAAAATAAAATTTTGAATTTAATAATTTTTATTAGTAAAATATGTTGGTTTTAATGTTAGAAGAATAAAACTTCAAGCGGAATTGAAATCGGAATTAAAATGGATTTTTTTAATAAGTTTTTAATTATTTTTACTTATAAAATTTTTGTGGGGGCACTGCGCTCAGACTTGCTCGATCGATCGATCTACCCAGGGAGTCGATCGTTCGACCAACCCAGCTTTGTGGCGGCTCGGCTAGCTGTTTTATAGAGTTGGATTGGGATTAGGATTCCTAATTAGTATATAACCTTAATAATTCATGGGTGAGACTTCTCATATTCACTTTTTCACAAGCTTTTCTCCAGATAACACTTCTAATATATTTTCCTCTCAACTATAATCATCAACCTCCAACATAATCAAGTTTTTGTCACAAGTTTAGAAAGACTTAATTGGGATTTAATCAAGTTTGTTCAAGAACACTTCTTTGCTAATTTTTCGAGAGGAACCCAACCGTGCTACTAGATTTTTCTTCATCTTAATCACAAGCATGAATACTCTATTCTCTTCCTTTGGTATTATGTGTCTTAAGTATCGCCCAAACCCTTAATCATGTATTTTTGATAAAATAAATTAGTAACTTAATTAGAGAAAGTGGACACTAAATTTTGGGGTTGTTTTGATAAAACTTTTTAATATGATTTAATCCTTGAAACCCTTGGGTACATAAGTTAGATTATTGAGTTTTTATGGTTTTTGGGGTGTAAGTTCACATGTAGAAGTTATAGGATTATTCATATGTTATGTGGGATGCGAACACAATTATAAAAATTAAAAGATTTATAAAAGAGAACAATTATGCCATATTGAAGAATATTCGCATATTAAATAAATTATCAGTATTAAACGGAAACAATTATGTTGAAAATGACGACTATATTATTAATGAAATTGAATTGAATTGTGACATTTGTGATTAAAGTGCCATGTTGTGATTATGATTTGTGATATTGTGTGAATTGTTTTATTCACTTTTGCCATCGCGGGGACGAGGGGCTTTTGGGTAGTTTATTGCTCACCTTGGTTATAGGATGCTTACAAGGTATGGGACTAGTGGGTAGGCTTTGATTATAATTTATGCTTGCTAGGTATTGGACTAGTTAGTGTAGATTCGTGCGGATTTCATATTTCGGGGTGGGACAGATTTTGAATGTTTTATCGTCGTCACGCTAGCCTAGGCATGAGACTGGGACGAGTAAATGTTGAAAATTCATCTTATACGTAGAATATGATGTATATGTACTTTGGGGACCCTTAGGTACGGGACTAAGGGGCATTGTGATGATCTCACATCGATAAAAAGGGTGGGGTTATTTGATAACTTAATAAATTGAGAAGATGAGAATTAATGCCTAAGATAATAACGAGTATTAAAATTTGTGGCGACATAATGTGTTAGGGACCGACAGTTTAAACGGATCAGCTTGGGTGATATATGTCGTGTCGTGTGTGGAATCTTATCATATTGCGGGATCGACAGTTTAAATGGATCAACTGACTATTGACAAGGGGAAGTGTGACACTTTGGTGGATTACCACCCGTGGCGAGAGGACCGCTATAATTAAGATAAAAATTGAGAAAAATGATAAATTGGGTTAATTTAATTAAATTAACATCGTGGAACTTGGGGATTTAAAATCATATTGGTGTGCTTTTTGTAATGGAGATTTCTGAGGGTAGTTAGTGATTTATATTTATCGCGTTTAATTATCTCGTTCAATTAAAATATTCTGTTGTGATATTTATCTCGTATAATGTTATTGTCTGAATTCACGGATCCTATTTGGAGGGAGTAGTGTGTATTCATGCTCGGTACTCTGACCTCGTGCGTTGACTAACTTTTCAGGTTAAGTTTTGAAAAAGCTACATATGATTATCAGAGTTTATCGTTTGGAGGTGCAACTGGAATTTATTCATTTTATTGCTTTATTTAGTTAGACTTTCTTTTCAATCATATTTCATTATGAGACTTCATTTGGATTTTTATTGGGTCATTCGGTTCCAAAGTTGTTAGAGGCTTTCAGTTGGATTATTCACAGTTGATTATTACTCAGTTGTTAGTTAAATCATTATTGGAGATTGAATTTATTCAAAGTTTTAGCATGTGATGGATCTTTTACCGCTAAATCGTCATTATTTTATTTGGGATTAATTCAATTATTTGTCTTGTGGATTGATTTATTTATGTCTCATATCTGTCTCATTCTAAGAATGATATTTATTTAGTAGCCCTCGACGTAGTTCGACGACGGTGGCTGGCCACCCCGTCTGTCGGATCGCGCGGGGTGTTACACGAACCTTACTAACTGCAGTTGTAATCAGCCCAATACCATATAAGGCACCTAAATCACCAGTAGAGATCCTCTTTACGGGAGAAAATTTCAACAATATGGTATCTTGGGTTCCAACACAATTCACATAAAGATTGGGATATTTTGAGAATTGAAAATAAGGATTAAAGGCTTAAAGGATAAAACAAAAACGTTTCTGCAGTTTGCAATTTTTCGTACTGTGTAAAACTCAGGTCTCCTAAAAAAATAGACTCGTTTAATAAGCTATTTATAGAAATATTAAGTCAGCGCGTCGCTCGAACGAAATCATCATGTCGCTCGAACGAAGACACGTGTCGTTTGAGTGACACTTCGTGCGAGATCCCCTGTCGCTCGAATGAAAAACTGCGAAAAATAAATTCATTTTTTTTATTTCAGAAAATTCGTCTTTAAATCTTGGGAAAATTATTTTGACGAAAAACAACACCTCAACACTTAGAAAATATTTTAAATTTTTTTTAAACCTCTTTTAAAAATCATCCCAACACCTTTAAGTGAACCGTTAAGGAACTTATATAATTTCTTACCGAAATTAACCTTGCAGAGGCTTGAATGTTGAAGAAGCTTGATATTCGGATCCGTCTCGATGCTTGAATGATCTTGAACAATTCTTCGACGGTTGTAGCGGTATACGACATACTCAATTGATAACGAAAATTTATAAAATCACGTCCTTACATATATTTAAAATCACACCAACTTAATATTCTTTTACAAGTGATTCTATCTGAATCATTTTGAAATTGCATATAGACCGCATTATCTATTGGTCATTTAAAAATCCACAACCAAAGTTTTACATGGGCTTTACCTTGACGAAACTCAACCAAATCATAATATAAACACTCTCTCTCTCCTTGGAATCTCTCGTCACTGTGGAATTTAAGATGTTTTATTTAAGTGAGTCTTCTCAACCTTTTATATTCAAATGACTTTGGACCCTAAATTTATAATAATCATACTTTAATATCTATTTTTAGAGGAAAAAATATAATTATTCTTAACAATTACAATAACTGTAAAATTATTATTAATATTTATTTTTATTTAAGATCTATTTTTAATTAAGATTTTAGTTTGATAGTTACAAATTTTATGCTCTTTACACAAAAATTGGTGTTGATAATTCTAGAAGCGACAACATGATACAAACATGACCCAAATAATATGCGACATCATATGAAATTAAATATTTTTCGCCTACCACGAACCGACTCAAGTAAAACACGACACACCACGAAATCTTTTTTTTAACCTAAAAAGAGCAAGACCTAAATAAAACATGACACAAGATGAAATCGTATTTTTTTACCCAACACGAACATGATATAATTAAAACACAATATAAAACGAAGTCTTATTTTTTTTTTTACCTAACACGACCCAAGTATAACATGACACGATATTAATTTTTTTAGGGGGTAAATTAGATTACCCTAACTCTTGCGGTGATAGTGGAGGACAATATTATTTAATTGTTAAAAAAATCTTAATTTAATGTGTTATACTTTGTTATTTAAGGTTAATTATTATAAAGAATTAAGCTCTTAAAATAAATTTATGACGTATCAAATAAATAAGTAATCAATTTAGCCATTAAATTAAAATTTTGGAGTCATGTACATATCACATGATTTAGTTATGTTGTTAAACCCAATTAAAATACGACACGGCACAAAATCATATTTTTTACCTAACATAAATACACTCCATATAAAACTCGTCACGACGTGAAATCACATTTTCTTACAACACGAACATGACTCAATTAAAATAAGTCACGTCATGCCACAACACAAGATCCTAATTATTTTCAACCATGAATTCAACTCAAATAAAATGCGAGACAGCATGACACAACACGAGAACATATGATTTTGATATGACCAATTAAAAAATATTACATAAATAAAATTTATTTACAAGCTTCATATATTATATGAAATATGCAAGCATGAAGGTCACGTGATGCGTGGCCGAATATAAATTTATATTTCATTATAAAGACTGTATGAATTATTTTTTAGAAAACGAATTTATAATCGGATGTTTAGGAAAAAATTAAATAAGCAATAAGTAGACCGCGTGATGCGTGACCGAATATAAATTTGTATTTCATTATAATGACTGTATGAATTAGTTTTTAGCAAACGAATTTATAATCGGATGTTTAGAAAAAATTTAAATAAGCAATAAGTAAAAATGAGTGATAAGGTAATTTGATAAATGGCATAATTTTAAATGTTGGATACAAAAACCCACTTATAATAAGTGTTGAGACTTACAATAAGTTTTGTTATTTCAATACACATAAACACAAAATTTCTTAAACTAAATTTGAAGTGTGAAACAAACTAAATCTGCAGAATAAATGAAAAACAAAACTAAGCCCCCAAAAGATGATACCTGAAAACAAAGTGGGCAGTAGCTTGAGTGCACTATCATTGACATGATCTATATCAAGGTTGACTTCCTTGACATTACCAAAGGAATGAACAGTAGATGTGCCATCTCCAGATTCACATTTGTTTATATTTGAAATTGGGTTAGAAAATCTCTCTGGAAGCATGATTGTATTGAAAGCAAGGATCTTATTTAAAAATCTAGCCATACGTCTATATCATTTGCATTTTACTATTTTTCAGATATTTTCCTTAACTATTACCATAAACTTCTATGGCTCCAAACAAATCCTCCTCTAATGTGCTGAAATCCGCTTATAGCATAAAACAGTAGGATAAACATGAGATATACAATATTTCACATATAAAAATTTCTGACAAAATAAAATTAGAATTAAATTAAAACGAAAACAATTTTTATATGTAAAAATGTATAAATCAGTGCGAAAGAAATTGTAACTATATCATACCTTTCAAATGATTCAACTGAGAATGCATTGATAGACGGTTGCCGTCGTTTGGGCTTGTGTTTTTTTTTCTTTGTCTGCCTAACGGATGGTTCATATATTAAAGGGGAGAGAGAGAGAAGAAGAAGCGAAAAAGGTTGTAGGTTTCAATGTAGGTTCTTGAAAAAAAAGTATATATCATTTGTGCGACACCATATATTGGAACTTTTGACGGTCCTTACTCTTAGAGTCAAGTCCCAATATGATGTAATTGGAGCAACAAAAAATCTTTCAAAAATTAAGTATTTTTGTAGTTATAAAGTAAGCAAATCTAGCTATTAAGAGTTTAGACTTCTAATTATTATTTCAAACTCCATCACTCATTTTAACAAACACCACATATGCAAAAAAAAAAAACATTGCAGATTTATTGAGAAATCCACCATTACAATGGTCATAAAATTTACACCTCAAAATCACATTGTCGCCAGCGACTATTCACTACCACCTCCACCCAAACCCTGAAATAACAACAAACTCAAAAAAAAAAAAAAATCAGAAACTTAAACCATTTTATAACACACACAGAAGGAACTAAAACACATAGATTCAACTATGGGTATGGATGGCTCATCAAGATTAATTAGAATTTCTTCCAAGAATGTCAAAAATCATATTTACCCTACCACATGTACATTAGCCAGCTCTTAACTTTTTCTTTTTTAAAAAAAGATTAAAAAAAGTGTATTAATCATATATAAAACATTCATTGCCACAAAGCTAGGCAGTCTACAAATTACCATCAGAGCTGATAAACAAATGCAAATATTTAAAATTTATATAATATCCGTACAACTAACCAATCCTTAAGTCCACCAAAAATCACAAAATTAAACCCATATAATCAATATAACAATATATGTATTTATGAACTGGCTGACTTCTATCCAAAAATACAATTTAACATCATAAGTACCCTCCACCATATGTATTGCACAGTCTAACCCCCACGCCTATGATTGCAGAAGAGGACCAAACAGAGCACCGTACTCATGCCGAAGGTGAAATGTCAGAGCAACGTTGCCTTTAAGTATTTACCGTGAACCAGTGTTATTATCGGCAGTGAAATGTCGTGTTGGCGGAGTTCGAGAAAGAGGAATTGACCGATCAAAAGGCATGTCGTTTGAGGCTGTGTAAGGGTCGATTTATAAGGTGTTAATTTATAGAGGTGGGAGTAAACAAAACGATTTTGAAGGGGTATATAATCAACCACCTTGGGGTGAGAGAGGGATGAGGAGGAATATGGAGGATTTTACCCAATTAATTATGTTGGAAAGATAAGGAATACTTGGAAAGGTAAAATGCTCTCTGTAAATGCGGGGGAAATTTTACATTAATTGAGAAGAGGAAGGGTTATATGGGGGAAAACAAAGGCATTTTGCTAATCTTTAAGGCACAGTCCATGTTATATTTAGGTTGACAGAAAAGATAAATATCATTTATTAGAAGAGAGAGAATACTGATAATTTATTAGATGATTTGGGTCTATAGTTTTTATATAGTTATATAGATATATCATAAGAAAAATACAAAAATATAAATATACTTATGCCGGAAGTTTTCCTTCAAATTATTGAAACTTTGAGGATCAATCATTGTATAAGTAGTCAGTGGCGGACCCAGGATTTCCGGACAGGGGGTGTGAAATTTTTTTACAAAGGTTGGGGGTTCGGGGGCGGGAGCCCCCGAGCCGATTTTTTTTAGGGTCATTTTTACTCTTTTGCAATTTTTTAACCCTAAAAATGTTAATATTTATATTCACCCATTTTTTGCTCCCACTTTGTTTGGAGACTTTTTTCAAAATACCTCAACAAAATATTACCCAAAATTTTAAATAACAATAAAAAAATACACAATTGCCCTAAATTTGAAAATATATTCAAAATTATGTTTCGACAATTAAAATTAGCAAAATTAAACATATATCGGCACAACAATTAAAAGTAATCTAACAAAAAATTGGAAATTTAAACATTTTGCATTTATTAATTAACATTTAAAAGTGAGCATTTAAATTAACCATGAACTTAAAATTAACAGCTAACAGTGTTAACTAAATTAAACTAACAGTGTAACCCCTATTGAAATGGATAAAAAAAAGGTACCTGATATGTTTGTGAATCTAAGAGCCGGAGGAGAGAATGAAAAAAAGGTACCTGCTATGCCAACAATAACAAAGATAACATAGATAACCACTTTGTTTGGAGATCTTAGAAGAAAAAATCTCTGGCCGAAGGGCGACTGTCGGAGCACCGAGAGGGGCATCCGGAAGAGGGAAGGCTTGAGGGAGAGGGAGAGGGAGCATGGAGAGTTGCCATTTTCGCCCCTTGCCTTGGAAGAGGAGAGGGAGGAAGAAAGTGACGAAGAAAATGAATTGAATAGGATAGGGTTACGATCATTTAAGTTATTTTAAACTTATTACATTTTCGCCCTTTACGTTCTAGAATAGCAAAACCTTAATGCATTTCACTCTAAAATATTACACATAGGTCCCATTTTTTTTTTTTTTACATATATCTCAGATTTTTTTTTTCCAAAAACTCTGGAGAGCGACCGCCCACCTTCGGAAGTACCTAGGTCCACTCCAGTAAGTAGTTGTGGTTTTCTTGATAGAGGTAGTTAAAAAAAATTGCAATTTAAGAGGTTTATGTAACACATCTATGAGAGAGTAATACATTCACAGCATTCCAAGTGGAGCCACGTCTTGAACCACTCAACCATAAAAAAAATGTGAAGTTATGATGCCATGTTGGGAAGGCGGTTCCAAGTTGAAATAGAATTACTCATTCTTTCACCAACCTAACTTTCTTTATTTATCTCTATATACTATAAAATGCAAAACAAGGCATTTATTATGCTCTGCAATTAGCCTATCCATGTGGCACATCAAATCATCTTAAGATAACACATGGCATTGACATAAATGTATTATTAAGTCCCAATTTCGTTTCTCTCTCCTCTTAATTCTCAAGCATTCTCTCTTTATTTGGTTTCCCAAGAGAACAATACATTCATCTCCCCCTCTCTCCCAACATGTAAAGTTAACGTACATAACTCAAAAAAATGTTTTCTATAAAAAATGTACTATTTTTTATAAATATTTTACTAATTTTTATAAAATCAGGTTTAGAGTTTTTAACTTCTTTTCTTTACATAAATTCTATTTTAAAAGGCTTTCCTTATAAATATAATCTTTTTACAAAAAAACTATTTTTATAAAGTAACTTCAACTTGCAAATTTTATATACCATATTAGACAACTATAAATTTTATTATAAAAAACTTTTTTTTGAATAATTTTTATAAAATCAATTTTTGTAAAAGAAATTATTAAAAAAGTGTCGACACTATAGTTTTATAAAAAAATGATTATATATTTATATTTTTATAAAAACAGTAATGTGTGTATATATATATATGTGTGTGTGTGTGCGTGTGCGCGCGCGTGTGCGTGTGTGTGTGTGTGTTCTATTATTTTTGTTTTTTTAATTTCCTTTTCTTCATCATTAATTCTTCTTCTTTCTACATTTCAATTTTATATGCAAGTATTTGTTTGTCATGAAATATTCTACAAGTGAATTACATATATTCGTTATTCTTTTATAAATTTTTCTGCATTAAAGGCACCTCGATTTTGTACGTATGTCTGCATTGCATTATATAAAATTACTCTAATCACCTGCACATCGCGCCAAAAAACTAATCTAATCTAATATATATATAATAAAACTTTTAAAAAGACTCTTTTCACTTTTCCTAAAAAAATAATATATAAGTTTATAATTTTTATAAAAAATTGTTTTAAAAATATAAATTTTTTAAACAATACTCTTTCAGTGAAAATATAAATAAAAAATTATTTTTCATAAAAACTATAGTTTTAGCTCTTTTTTTCTATTGAACACTTTCTAAAGTCAATTTCTATTGAACATTTTCTAAAGTCAAAAGTAAATCATCTCTCGCTCGCGCATCGCGCGGGTTTACACCTAGTTACTTTTTAAAACAAGTTTGACTAGAGGAAGATATGGGGTGTACGTGGAAGCACCTCCTGGTGATTGGTCCGATTGTAATTTAGTGAAACTCCCATCCCTTTTATTGGTGAAAGTGGCCGACACGCCTGTCCCGGTTGTTAAAGCACGTCGCACTTATTGAAGAGGCTATCCTTCCACGTGTCATCACACACTTCACTCCAACTAAACCTAGCGTGAGACGACCGCCAATAAAGAAAAAGTCCACAACACACTATCATTTAAAACACTAGAAAAAATAAATAAATCCATTAAATAGAGAGCAATAATAGAGCTGCCACCCAACAAACCCTAATCTTCCACCGAAACAAAAAGCAGGTAAACTACTCTTTAAGTCTTCACATTCTCTCTCTCCTCTCTAAACTTTCAGATCAAGAACAAGCCATTCCTCTCTAGGTCTCTCTCTCTCTCTCTCTCTACATAACAATATGTTTTTATATTTGCACGTATCGATTCATTAGTTATCTCAATCTGTATGCGATTTGTTTGTTCATGTCACTATTTATGTCGATCTGGTTCGATTTTATTATTCTCCATTGTCAATTTTAATTAATTACAAACTTTCCAATTTAGATTGTTTTACTTGTACGTGTGTTTATTTATGAAGATCGAGTGTTCCGTCACGATTTTTTGGACCAAAGATGCTGTGTTTAATCTAATTTTTTACTTTCTCCTTGATTTGTTTGTTTCGAGAGAATATGTTTTCTCGGGAGAGGGGAATTTTTAGTCCTAGAGAGATTTTCCGTTCATTAGATGGAGCATTGTTTCGAGAGAATATGTTTTTATGGGATTTATTTTCCTAGAGAGAGAAAGAGAAGAGAGAGAAATTTTCAGTTATTGAGAGAGTTTCCATACATTAGATGGAGCATTGGCTGGAATAAATCATATATTTCTAATTTTTTTGTATTGATCTGATGGATCCTTTTTAATAGTAAATTTTGTGGACTAAGTCAAATTTCTTAAATTGAATTTTCTGATTTGGCTTCAACATGGTAAATCTGAAGGGAAGTTGGGGTTTAAGGAAGGGTGCCTTTGTTTATCCGGAAAGAAAAGGAAAAATGAAAGGAAAGGAAGGAAAATAACTTTCACTTTTTGTTGTGTTTGGTTAGTAGGAAAGTTGATTTTTCCCACAAAACACATCCTACCAAAGACTTGCAATTTTGCAAGAAAGTTCAAGGAAACTTGATATTTTATCATGTAAATTATTATTGCTATTATTTTTAAGGATATATACCAAATAGTCCCTCGAATATTTTTTAATACACGTTTAGTCAAATGCTTTTTATTTTGCTCCAAAAAGTCCTTCACCACGCCGTTAGCGCTTACCTTTAAAAATATGAGAATATTAGACCTTTAAAAATATGAGAATATTAGTTAAATGGGTGTTTGAGGGACTTTTTGGAACAAAATAAAAGGCTTGAACTAAATGTCTATTAAAAGGGACTTTTTGGTATTTGATCCTTATTTTTACTATCATTATTATTGTTGTTGTTGTTATTATAATATTACACTATTTATTGATATTTTTACGAATTAAACATTTTTAATTTTTATTTCATATTTATTAATGTTTGATTTAAATGGATGTTTATTATATAAATTATATTTTTTGGTAATTGAAATAAGAAAATATATTATACTTTTTTATTGTAAAGTTATAACTATATATATGTGTATGTATATAATTTTTTATTTATTTATAATTTTCTTGCAATTTTCTTCTTGTTAACCAAAAACACAAACAAGAAAGTAACTTTCTTTTTTCTTTACTTCACTTTTATTTTTCCCGGGAATCATTTTCCAGCTCAACTTTCCTGAAAAACTAACGGAGCTGAAGTGTTGTTTGGTTATTAATTATATAAATGTTTTATCTGTTTGATTCTTCTCTTGTGTTTTATGGTTAATGAAGGTGTAACCACTTTGTCATTAAAGCTTTAGTTATCTTTGTCTGCAGGGTGGTGAATACTAATAGTGTTTTACAACTGAGTCCTTCGAAGAAGACTTCTAAAAGGTGCATAATTGTATATAGCCAACTGAAATTGAACAAATAAATAATAGTAGATTTCAGACAGAGGTTGAAAGTTCATCAGAAATGTGTTACAGGGCTTCATCGTAGTTCTTGTATGTGCTAAGGATACGAATAGAGCTGTAAGATTGGCTAAGCTTGGAGTCATGCCTGTTTCAGGAAATGAAGAGGTGTTTATCTTGTTTGTGCTAAATTGGATTTGATTAGTGTAAAAGGTTTTCTCATTGCTTTGTTTATTGAAAACTTCATCTTCTATTGACAGCCTGGGGTCATTTCCCGGCAGTCTAGAAATATTTCTGCAGGTGTTCCTATTAAGAAAAGGAGGTTTCCACTGGTTTGGCCTTCTTCACCTCCGCTGAATGAATCACCTCCGATCCCTGCGAAAAATGATTCAATAGAGAACAAACATTCTAGCCCAAGTCAGGAATCATCTCGTTTGAATGCTAGTGTTGGAACAAGTTCACCTGGAAAATCGGATGCGAGCAAGGATTCCTTATCAGAGGTAAAGAAGGAAATCACTACTGATTCAAATTGTAACCCGGTCTTAAACAGTGTTAAAATCTCTAGCACTAAACCTCAGGAACCGACATCGATAATTCACTCCGGTTCTATGGACAATGTAGACAGCAGAGAAAAGCTTTTGCTTACTGTAAAATCTGTGGACCAGAATGTACTAGGAATTTCTGAGCTGCACTTGGTACCTAATAAAGATCTTGAGGTGCATTTAGGGAAGGAATTACTTAACAAGCAACAGAGTGGAGGGGATTGTAAACCTGAACCTTTTACAATTCCAGGGAATGTTGAATTGTCATTAGGAGCAAAAGAACCTCTTGTTCCAGCTTTGCCAACTAGAATTAGTGAAAGGTGTCACCAGATGTCTGAAAAATCAGACCATTCTTCATTATCTTTGTCTCTGAGCAAGGGAAAATGCGTTGACCGATGCAAGAGTGATGTCGATACTAATAAAGACAGCAATCGTGTACCCTCTAATAGATCAAACTGGGATCTAAACACTACTATGGACGCATGGGAGCGTTCTGTTGGTGATGCTCCTCTGCTAGATACTGTTGGTTTTGATAGATTAAGACAGACTGGTGGTTCACATGATACAAAATCTTTCCTAACACCAACTGTAGCCCCTGGTGTTGGTGTCAATATAGGGAGACGGATTCCTGAAGCTGGTGATCACAGATCCAATTTTCCCCTCTTACAGTTGCCCCCTAGACAGAACTCTAAAGCTGAGGACCTTCTTCATTTAAGCCTTAGTACATTGTCTTGTCCATCAAATTTCAGTGGAGAACACTGTGGCTCATTAGCTAAAGTAGATTCAGGAAGGGTTGTACCTGACTCAAATATGCTCGACTCAAATATGCTTGGACTGTTGGTTTCTACTGAAAGCACCAATTCTGCTGGTGATAAGAATGTAAAACCAGAACCATTTGATGAGAGTGCTAAACATGATTGTGGGGACGCTAAAGGGAAGTCTAAGGGACTACCGTCTTGTAGAAATAAGGAATTGGTACAAGTGTTCAGTAAACAAAATTTTAAGTTGCCAGATATTAACCCCTCAAAAGTAGTTGAACACAAGTCAGTTAAATCTGAACCAGTTCAAGATAGTAATCTGGAAACACAGAGAACAACAGAAGTGATATCACTCAGAGCACTTGGAAAGGTTGTACAGTCTGTTTCTTCTACTATTGATCCCCAAAAGTCGTGTTCTTCAGCAATGCCTAATTGTTCAGAGTTGCCTGTAAGCGAGGATGTATCAAATCAATCAGAATATTCTACTTTTACAAAAGAAGTCTGTTTTAATATGAACACACCTCAGGAAGCATGTGGAAGCGTTGAAAAGGTTGCTGCCGAAATGGGTTCTACATGTATAGGCTATGAGACTAAGAAATCAATATCATCTGATGGGATGAATGTTGACGACACCGTGGCATGCAAATTGGAAGTGATGGATGAGCTTCCTCATTCTCGTGGAAACGGTGAGGGTTCTGAAAGTGATGAGGGAAAGATTAATATATCAGCTGATATGATGGAAGAAGATTCTTATGGTTCTGATTGCGAGTCAGATGGTAATCATGCTCTAGTCACTCCCAAGGATACAGAAGATAGACAAGATGGCAGAGAAGATGATGAGTATGAAGATGGTGAGGTCCGAGAATCCCTAGTCCATACAGCAGTAGAAGGCCCAATTGAGGAGAGGGAAGCAAATGACGTCAATCTTGGTGGTTGTGACCATAGAAACTGGAATTCTCTTGGTTTTCCTGATGATGGAAATACTGCCCAAGCTCCTATTGATGAAAAAGACAGTTGGAGGGAAGATCATGCCGAAGCAAGCAATGATCATATCAAAGTATGTCTTGATGCTGTCCTCAATGATAAAGCCGATCAGGTTGTGGATAAGAATGTCTCTTTGCAAGAGTCATTTGCAGTTGAAGTGAGGGTGGCTGGAGCTGACAAAGAGAGTGCCACGATGGCGGGTCAAAGAAGACTATATGATCAATTGGCAAGCAGTGATGTGCAGAAGAGTCATGATACCGAATTGTTGTCATCTGATGAAGGTACTAATGGTGGTAAAATGACTGAAGGATTGGCTGGTCAGGTTGCAGATGAGAATATCAAACGAACTGACATCGTGGAAAAAGATGATTCGACTTTGTCCAAGATAGAAGATTCTCTAAATGGGAAGGAGGCTTCTAAAGAAGCGAACAGTGGTGGTAGCCGAAGCAGGATTATAAATTTACCTCGAGCTTCTACTGCGACATCGCAATCTCCTTGTAAAACAAGGTCTGTTCCAGACAGGTCATTTGCATCGGGAAATGGAAGAGAAAGATATGCTGATTTTGAGGGAGAGAAATTTCATTTACGGAGGAATAGGTGAATATGCCTTCCTACTACTTATTTCTGTACCTTTGCCCCCTGATCATCTTTTTTCCTTTTCAGGCTTTTATCTTTTATTTTTAACTTAAATGATCTGTAAATTGACATTTCTTAATTTTATGTCACAGAGATGAATTCTACACTGATGGTCCTCGCAAATTCGTAAGGGATAGGTTTCATGATCAACCATTCAGAAACTCTAGAGGCAACTTTGGGCGTGGAAGAGGGAGGTTTTCCAACCGTTTTGACAATCGACGTGGTGAATGGGGGGGTTCAGATCGTAACTTCCCTCCAGAAAGTTGCAATAGTCAAGGCGATTATCGGTTTTCAAGACAGAAACGTGCTTCTGCCGTTGGTGATGGAGAGCTTGAAACTAATGGTTATGCTATGGCTACAGACGGGGGCCGTGTAGGTAAAGGCGGGAGGGGAGGAGGGAGGAAACCCTTGAATGATGAATTGCCTTCTTTTCGTAATCAACCCTCAAGGAGGCTATCTCCTGGAGGTGGTAGGGACGGTCCCGTGACAAGGGACTTTCAAATGGTACGTAGAATTGCGAGAAATATTAGTCCGAGTAGATGTACTGGTGAAGATGGTTCTGACATGGCTGAACTTGGGCATGGTGAGAAGTTTATGAGGGGTTTATCAGATGATACTGTAGATCCCATGTTCACTCGTCCCCAACATCCATATGACCAGTTCGTGCGAAGGAACAGGAATTTTTCATCTGTCCAGAGGAGAGGGGGCCTTTCTCGAATTCGATCAAAATCTCCAATAAGATCCAGAACACGTTCCCCGGGCCCATGGTCGTCTCCTCCGCCTCCTACTCGTAGAAGATCACCAGATGGATACAATGGACACCAAGAATTAACTCCTCGAAGATCTCCAGCCATGTATAGGATGGAGAGGATTAGGTCTCCCGATCACCCTTGTTTCCCTGAAGAAATAGTTGCTAGAAGGCGTGGGTCTCCTCCCTATATGTCCCGTCCTAACAATGATACGAGAGATATGGATTCTGGACGGCCGCATGGGCCTCCAAGGTCTGTCATTCCCAACAGAAGGAGCCCATCTGATCGGGTCTTACCAAGAAAGAATAGGAGATTTGATAATTTAGATCCTCGAGAAAGGACTGATAATGGTGGCGAGTACTATGGGGGTGGGCCAATGCGATCTGGACCTTCTGGTAGATTTCATGAGCTTGGCGGAGATGGGAGTGGTGATGAGAGGAGAAAATCTGGTGAGAGACGGGGAGGACTTGTTCGTCCTTTTAGGCCTCCTTTTAATGGCACAGATGACGAGAATTTCCGTTTTCATGTTGAGGATAGCCCCAGGCCTTTTAGGTTCTGCCCAGATACGGACTCAGAGTTCATTGAAAGAAGTAATTTGAGGGAAAGAGAGTTTGATAGGCGGATCAAGAATCGACCTGTAATTACTCCTAGGAGAATGAGGGGTATTGAAGAGCAGGAAGGAAATTACAGGCAAGGTGGTCAAGTGTGGCATGATGATGGTTTCGATGAATCCTCGTCTCGAGGAAAAAGAAGAAGATTTTGACTTTATACACGCGTTGCTTTCATGAACTGGAAAGTGGATTAGCTGGTGGAAGTAATGTGTTGTTTTGGAGGGGGTTGGGGCCGAGGATTTGCCTCGTTACCACAGGGGCGGAGGCAAGAAGAACACATGGTCGGTAGCTGCCCACCTTGTCTTTTGGGCAAAAAAAAATTTCCAGGACAAATTTGTAAATTAAATTAGTAATAAGTCGAAAAGTTTTGAGGGTAGAGAGGTAAATTTTCACCTTATCAAAAGTCTGTTTTCTAGCCTTGCTCTACCTACTACTATCCGTAAATAATATCTACTATAAAATATAGTAATTTTTGTAGAAAGATCTCTCATAGAATCACAAAATTAGTCCCAAAATAATTGAAAAAGGTCCCTAAATAATTGAAAAGTTTGGCTGCTGCTTTTCAAATATTTAAAATACAAAGACAAAAATACCCTTTTGCATTTTATTAAAATATAATATAATTTTAAAACATAATGATAAAATTTACACTATAAGATAAAATATAATTTTATTATTATTATTTTAATTTTTTACTTGACATATTATTAATTTTTTTAATTGGATTATAGTACATTTTATGAGTTTATTAGACTTTGTTACTTATTTTGTCGTTAAATATGAAACTTCTCTACAAAAAATTGATATTTGGTGACATTTAATCAATTTTTAACCCAAAAAACTTGTAATGAAAAAAAACAGTTTTTAACAAAAACAATTTTGAACAACAAAAACAGTTTTTGAAAATAAAACTGTTTTAATTAAAATAAAGACAGTTTATAACAAAAAAAAAAATTTTTTTAATAAAACAAAATAGTTTTTAACATTTTTGTTAAAAATACGTTTTTGTTAAAAACTGTCCTTTTTCATTAAAGTATTTTTATTTTCTAAAAACGTTTTTTAAATAATTTTAATCTTTGAAAAGTTATTAAATTGTTTTTAATTTGTTAAAAACTGTTTTGTTTTATTAGAATTTATTTCTCTATAGCTTTTTTTCCCTTATAAGTAGTTCTTGTTTTGTTAAAAAAAGTTTTTTTGTTTTGTTAAAAACTGTGTTATGCTCAACAACTGTTTTTTTGTTTAAAGGTTATTTTTTTCATTATAAGCTTGTTTGGGTTAGAAACTATTTAAAAGTCGCAAAATATCTTTTTTGGTAGATGAAGTTTCATATTTAGTGACTAAATATGTAACAGAGTTCAATAAATTCAAGAAATGTACTATAGTCTAATTAAATAAATGAGTAATATGTTGAAGTATCCTAAAGTGTAAATATGTGAATCAACGTTAAAAGATTTCTTACATATGGCCCTTCGTATACTTAAGGATCTGTTTGGTGCATGTTATGGTAAAATTTGCCATGGATAAAATTTGTCAAAAGGCAAATATTGTTTTTTTTATATTAGGTTATCAAATATCAAATTTGCCAATTCTCACATTATTAACCAAAAATATGTTTTTATTTTATTTTTTTATTTTCCTTCCAAGTTTTATTTAATAAAAGAACAATTTTTTATTTTCTTTTTACTCCCTGTTTTACCCCAAAATTATTTATTAAAGAATTGTTCTTTTATTTTCTTCTTCCTCCCTGTTTTTATTATTAAAAACAGTTTTTACAGTTTTTAAAAATGTTTAAAAATTGTTACGAAAAAAGAGTTTTTAAAAATGTTACGAAAAACAGTTTATTGAAAATGTTTTTAAAATTATTTATTAAAATAACAGTTTTTAAAAATGTTACCAAAAAAGAGTTTTTATTATATATAAAAAAATGGGACATATACCAAATAGTCCCTCGGACATTTTTTAATACCCATTTAGTCCAAACTTTTTTATTTTGTCTCAAAAAGTCATTTGCCACATATTTTAGAGAGGGAGTGCCGCTGGCGCGGATAGGGCTGTGTTTCGGCCGGATTGGATCGGAAAATGACCTTTCGGAAAAAATTTCAATTTTTTCGGAAATTAAATATTTGTTCCAATTTTCTATCCAATTTTTTCGGAAAATCAAAAAAGTTTCCGAATTCGGAAATATCGGAAAATCGGAAAAAATTCGGAAATTAGAAATATGGTATTACCTATGTTCGAGACTATAAGGGTCGGACGATGTAAACAAATATGCGCCGCCGAAAGTAGAAGAAAGGGGTTGGACGACCGTATATAGATTGGGTCGAGAGAGAGAGGTGAGAGATATGCACCGCCGAGGAGAAAGGGGCGAGACGAGAGAGAGAGAGGGAGAGATGTGAGAGATATTTTAATAAGAATATCATACAACCCTAGTTGCTCTCTACTAACGGCATATATAAATATATGGGGTAAGGTAAAAAATAAAGGAAATCTAAATTGTACACATTCTTATTACATAAGGATATAACTTATAAGGTAAAAAAATATATATAGAAAATATTCGGAAAAAATATTCGAAATATTAATCGGAAGATATATTCGGAATATTAATCGGAAAAAAGATTCGGAAATTATATCGGAAAAATTGGAAAATCGGAATTTAAAACATAGTTCCAATTTCCTATCCAATTTAATTCGGAAAAATCGGAAATCGGAAAATCGGAAATCGGAAACCTTATATATGTTCCAAAATCGGAAAATATTGGATCGGACATCGGAAAAATCGGAATGTTCGGAAAAAAAACACAGCCCTAGGCGCGGACCTCTAAAAATAAGAGGATATTGAGTGCTTGAGGGACTAAATGGGTTAAACTAAAAATATGTGTCATTTTTAAAAAATATATATTTATAGTAGGGACTATTTAATAATTGACCCTAAAAAAATTGTTACGAAAAAATGTTTCGTAAGAATTGACAAATTTGTGTGCAAATTTGTCTTACTCAAAAAGCAAAGCAATGTTTGACAACATTTGTGTCAAATTTATACATAGGAGATGTCGTATATTGACAATAATTTGTAGGTAAATTTTTGTATTAAACACGCTAAATTATAGGTAAATATTTTATGGGGTAATTATATCTAGGTCCCATTTATTGGGTCAACAAGCTTATAAGTCCTATTGACCTTTTAATAATCCCATAGGTCCTATTCCAATTTTTCAGGAAATTTTTTCACAATTTTACCCTTTTAAAACCAATCATCCGTAACTTCCTTTGAGGAAGTTACATAAGTGGTTGGACTTTTTTTTTTTAATCTTTAAATGATCATAACTTTTGATTCACAAATTCGTTTTTCGCAAAATTACTATTTTTGAAATCTGCTCGACGAGATCTATCAAACAAGGTCCATGAAAACTATAAAATTCCAAAGAAAAAAATTTACACAAACAGTAAACTTTACTGTATGCACTAGAATATGAAATAGTTTTATATCTGTGACATTTCACAAACAGACAGTAAAATTTACTATGGTAATACTACACAGTAAATATATATATATATATATATATATATATATATATATATATATATATATATATATATATATATATATATATATATATATATATATATATATATCCGGGGGATCCAAACCCTCTTTTTTAAAAAATACCTTATATTTAAAGGTTCGCGCTAACGGCATCCAAAATACCACCATTGTTGGAGCTTCAACGACCTTCGACAGAGCTCCGATTTGGGGTGGGTAAGGGTGGCATGTGGTCCGCGCAGAGCTCCGATTTGGGGTGGGTAAAGGTGGCATGTGGTGCCGCTGGCGCGGACCTTTGAAAATAAGAGACTTTTGAATGAATGGGCTTTGGATCCACCGGAGTATCATGGGGTACCGCTGACGCGGACCTTTGAAAATAAGATTGGATCAATGGAATAGGGATCATCTGGAGCGCCAATTTGGGGTGAATAGGGGTGACACAGAACTTTAAAAATTTACGAGCATATTGGATATATATATATATATATATATATATATATATATATATATATATATATATATATATATATATAGTTTGTAGTTTTATATTTGTGACATTTTCACAAACAATAACAATTACTGTGATAATATATTTATGAAATAGTTTTATATATATAACATTTTCATAAACAATAACATTTACTGAGTTAATATTACACAATATATATACAACATTTTCACAAACAGTAACATTTACTGAGTTAATATTACATAATATATATGTATATATATACACACACACACACACACACACACACACACACACACACGGTAGATCCAAACCACTATTTTTTTTCAAAATTACCATATTTTTAAATGTTTACGCTAGCGACATTCAATCCCCACCACTACCCACCCCATTGTCGGAGCTTCAACGACTTTCATCAGAGCTATGGTTTGGGTTGGTAGTAGTGGCATAGGGTGCTGCTGGTGCGAACCTCTGAAATTAAGAGAATATTAGATAAATGGATTTTGGATCCACCGGAGCTCCGATTTGGGGTGAGTAGGGGTGGCATTGAGTTAGGTTTATATCTATAACATTTTCACAAGTATTAACATTTACTGTGTTCATATAACACAGTATATATATATATATATATATATATATATATATATATATATATATATATATATATCCAAACCTCTTTTTTCTGATATTATCTTATTTTTAACGGTCCGCGCCAGCGGCATCCAATCCCCACCACCACCCACCCCCTTTATCGGAACACCAACAACCTTCATCAGAGCTCTGATTTGAGGTGGCATGGGATGCCGATGTAACATTTTCACAAACAGTAACATTTATTATTTGTGAAAATATTACAGATATAAACCTAATCCAATGCTATTACTACTCACCTCAAACTGGAGCGCCGGTGTATCCAAACCCCATTTATCCAATATTCTCTTATTTTCTAAGGTCCGCGCCAGCGGCACTCCATGTCAGCCCAAATGAGAACTCTGATGAAGGTTGTTGGAGCTCCGATAATTGGGGTTGGTGGTGGCCGGGATTAGATACCGCTAGCGCAGGCGTTAAAAATAAGACAATATCAGAAAAAAGAGGTTTGGATCCACCGTATATATATATATATATATATATATATACTGTGTTATAACACATTAAATGTTAACGTTTGTAAAAATATTATAGATATAAACCTAACCCAATATCACCCCTACTCACCCCAAATCGGAGCGCCAGTGGATCCAAACTCCATTTATCTAATATTCTCTTAATTTCAGAGGTCCGCGCCAGCGGCACCCTATGCTACTACTACCCACCTAAATCATAGCTCTGATGAAAGTCGTTGAAGCCTCGACAATTGGGGTGGGTAGTGGTGGGGATTGAATGTTGCTAGCGTAAACCTTTAAAAATATGGTAATTTAAAAAAAAAAAGAGGTTTGGATCTACCGTGTGTGTGTTTGTGTGTGTATATATATATATATATATATATATATATATATATATATATATATATATGTATGTTACTGTTTGTGAAAATGTTATATATATAAAACTATTTCATAAATATATTATCACAGTAAATGTTATTGTTTGTGAAAATGTCACAAATATAAAACCATTTCATTTTCTGGTGTATACAATAAAATTTAATATCTATGACATTTTTACAAACTATATATATATATATATATATATATATATATATATATCCAATATGCTCCTATTTTTAAAGTTCTGTGCCACCCCTATTCACCCCAAATTGGCGCTCCAGATGATCCCGATCCCATTTATCCAATCTTATTTTCAAAGGTCCGCGCCAGCGGCCCCCCATGATACTTCGGTGGATCCAAAGCCCATTTATTCAAAAGTCTCTTATTTTCAAAGGACCACGCCAGCTGCACCACATGCCACCCTTACCCACCCCAAATCGGAGCTCTGACGAAGGTCGTTGAAGCTCCAATAATGGTGGTAAGGATTGGATACCGCTAGCGCGAACCTTCAAATATAAGGTAATTCTGAAAAAAATGGTTTGGATCCACTGTATATATATATATACTGTGTAGTATTAGCACAGTAAATGTTACTGTCTGTTTGTGAAAATGTCGCATATATAAAACTATTTCATATTCTAGTGCATACAGTAAAGTTTACTGTTTGTGTAAATTTTTTTCTTTGGAATTTTATAGCCTTCATGGATCTTGTTTGATAGATCTCGTCGAGCAGATTTCAAAAATAGTAATTTTGTGAAAAACGGATTTGTGAATCAAAAGTTATGATCATTTGAATATTAAAAAAAAAAGTTCAACCACTTATGTAACTTCCTCAAGGAAGTTACGGATTGTTGGTTTTAAAAGGGTAAAATTGGAAAAAAAAGTTCCAAAAAATAAGGAATGGGACTTATATGTAAGGGAAAAACATGATTGGACTAGAATGTATATAAGAAAGTCTAATATGATCTAAACGTAAATGCCCCATATTTTATTTATCAACTTATTTGCTTTTTATCATGATAAATAAAAGTAACCAAACGGACCCTAATTTTCATACATCTCGCCCTCTACAAGGTAGTTACGAAGTTCTGTAAAAGAAGAAATGAATTTTTGAAAACATGAAAGGACGCTAAAGTCCTTTATTAATGTAGAACTTCATATATGAACTGATTCCATGTTACAACCAAGGGCGGATCCAGGATTACACGAAGGGGTGGACTAACAACAAGTCAAAGTTTATAAAAAAAATTAAATAAAAAATTAGAAAAAAAATAATTAAAAAATTTAGTTCAATATTAGAATTCATTCGATCATAAAAAAACCATTAACACATTTTATAAATCATTAAGTGATTACACATTTTATAAATTATTTAATCAACCAAATGTTTACTATATGTGTAGTTTAATATGTTGTACAATATTTTTTTGGTTCAACAGGTTTCATGAAATTTTACTTTTGCTCCAATAAATTATTTGTAAACATATAATAAATATTCATTACATGTACAAATAAGACCTATTTTGAAATATCATATATAATTTATAAATAGGACTTATTTGTCAAGTCTCCAAATATTTACCTAAATCAAATAATCAATTAATTAATTAAATGCATATATCTGACTTTGTAAAAAAACCACTAATCTAATCTCAAAAGATACACAAAAAAAGAATACGATGGAAAATTAGTATGGACAAAAATGATTGAAAAAAAAAGGAGAAATTAATTACGTACGACTTACGTCGGAGGGTGAAATTTTCGACCGCCTAAAATTGTTGCTGGCAGAGATTAGGTTAGGTTTGAAAATTGAATGAGAGGCGCGATTTTAGGGTGCATTGGGAATTGGGTGTGTGGTTGTGTGGTTGGTTGCAACTTATGTTAATGTTTGGTTTTGTGAGGGGGGACAAAGCTAATTTTCCTTGGCTTTGGGTATTGAAAAGTGACGTGGAGGTTTTTTTCTTTGGTCAAAAGTGACAGACTCATTTTACTTGCTTTTTCTTTATTGTTTGGTTCCTTCCTTTTAACCTTGTTTGCTGTTGGGCGGTAAGCGTAAAATAACGAAGTGGGCTAAGTTTTGAATGTGGGCTGGGTTACATGGTTTTAGGCTTTTTAAAGCTAAGAGATTTTTTTTGGGGCTGGGCTGTAGCCCTGGTCAGCCCAGGCCCAAATCCGCCATTGGTTACAACGGTTTGCTCAAATATTTACAATGGCTAGTATATACCTTATAAGAATATGTATGTATGTATGTATTAAGTATTATTTTGTTGTATGATTGCTGAACAAAAAGTCATCCTACATCAAATGGCTAAAAAATTGCACTGTGCAGTTTTGCTATTGTTCCAGATACGAAAAAAATAAGGGGATCTTAACTGGTCGGTTTAGGTCGTGTATGAGTTACGGGTTAAGGGTCAAAACACCCTTAACTCATACACGACCCGTTAAGATTAACGGGTCTAATAACAATACTCAAACACGAACAATTAATATTAACGGGACATGACCCGAACCGTTACCACCCGTTAATATTAACGAATCAGTTTGAGTCTAAACGGATAACGGGTTGGGTGACCTCCCTATAGTACCCGTTAGTCTTAAATGATTTAGAAATAATAGGTTTTAATGGTTGTTTTTATCGGGTACGAGTTGGGTGACCATATAGTACTCGTTAGTGTTAACGAGTATTAACGGGTAGAAATGGGTGCAAATAAATTTTCAAACCCAAATTTTTAGTGTTAACGGGTCTACCGTGTTAATTCGTTAATGACCCAAACTCAATAAAGGTAAATCCATTAACTTATAATTTCGTGTCGAGTCGTGTCGTGTTAACGAGTTTTTGTGTTTTTTGAGAGGTCCAGATCTTCATATGAGTTTGGATCCTCCAATTTGAGTGTTATATACGTGTGATAATGGTTGTTTGGCCTTTTATGCATTAGTTATAATGTTGGATCAAGGTTGTATTTGAGAGCTATTAGATCAATAATTTCAAAATTGACGCACAGAATAATTTGGGTATGTAATGAATTTAAGGGTATAAATATAAAATTGATTAGTGAGAAAAATCTTTGACTCGTGGATAGATACTCAAAGGGGCCGGTTTCTTTAGTTGTAGATATCATGCCCCTAGATGTATATTTATCCTATAAGAAGGGGTGGTATCTAATTACCCCTAAATTTTATTTTACCTAAGATAATGTTATGTTTTCAAATCATATTATATTTTAATAAAATGGAAAAGGATATTTTTATCTTTATATTAAAATATTTGAAAAGGACGCGAGGGAGGATATTAAGGGTGTGGGAATACCCACACCCTTTATTTTTTTGGTGTAAATATCCGAATTTGCTTTTTTTTTTTCCAGTGTAAAAATATGGACTTACTTTGATTTAATTATTTGTATGTTAAAATCTGAGTTTGCTTTGTATTTTTTTTTTTGTGTAAAAATCACATCTTGCTTTTATTTTATTTTATTTTGGTGTAAAAATTTGAACTTGATTTTTTTTTTCCGTGTTAATATCTGAACTTGATTGCTTTGATTTAATTATTCTGTAAGTTAAAATCTCGTTTTGATTTTTTTTTGGGTAAAAATCTGATCTTTATTTTATTTATTTTTTTGGCGTAAAAATCTGAACTGTTGCTTTTTTTTTTCGGTGTAAAAATCTGAACTTGTTTTGATTTAATTATTTGTATGTTAAAATCTCACTTTGCTTTGTTATTTTTTTGGTGTAAAAATCTGATATTGCTTTTATTTATTTTCTTCTAGATATGCTTGGGTACTTCAAAAGAAATGTTTCGCCTTGCCAACCTGAGAGTGCGCACGATCTTAATGGACTAACTTATTTAATCAAATGCCTTCAAACACAAATCCAATTTTTTTGCCAGATTTTAATCTTTGATTAAGTTAGGTTTGCATGTGATGATCGTGCCAAATACAGAAAATAGGCTAAGCGTGCAATCACAAATATATATGAGGAAAAATCCCTTTTCAGGGCAAAATCTTTATTTTTGCACTTTAGATAGTTTTAGAAGACAACTTACTTACAAAATTCTCCAAAGAAAACCACTCATATCCAGAGCAGTCCACAGGTGGCGGCCCACCCTTGGTATCCACCAATCAACCTTTCTTCAATCTTTTTTTCAGCAGTGATCCCATGGGTCACAAGGATTCAGAAGTATATTATTAGGGAGATTGTTTTGTGAATCAAAAGGGTGTTTTGACCTAAAAGGACTGACGACTTTTGCAACATATATGCAGTTTGTGTTTTATCAAAAGTCTCTAATAAAATCTTTACGATACATGTATTTATATGTCGTACACATTTTTCGAGGCGACAAAATTCGTTCGAACGAAAGTAGAAGTTGTTCGAGAATGTCATTTCGTTAAAACGAAAATCGAGTTCGTTAGAACGTAACTCCAACCTCGTTTTCAAACGAATTCAAATAGAACACCCTCTTTAGATGTTCGTTCAAAGAAAATATCAAACGGGCCTTCAAACGAAATCGCCATTTTGTTCGAACGAGGTAAAATAAAAATTAATTTTCAACTTAGAAAATATTTGCCTCGATTTTTATAAATGCTTTTATAAAAATCTCCCAAATATAAATGTAAATAAATTTAAAATCCTAAACGATTTATACCTTCATAATGTGAAGAATTCTTGAACTTTGGAGATGTTGGAGATTCAGTTCATCGTATCGGCACGTCTCGATTTGTAACGGGATATACCAAATGTTCCATAGTGGAAAATAAAACAAATACTAAGATTAAGCTACACTATTTGCCCTTACACAACCTCGTGATCAAAAATTTCTTCAAAGAGATCAAGGAGGATTAATGCGGTTTAATCCTTCTTGGTTTAATGAACACCCAACTTGGTTAGAATATAGTACCTTTGGTTATTTTCTTTTAGTTATGCGTAGGTACTACAAAAAAAATGTCTCAACGTTTTCTCCCCCTTTGAGGGACGAAGATGATTACGACCTTGATGTCACGTACCATATATTTTCTATATTTTTCTTCTTTAAAGGCTCCATACCTACACCATAATTCTCCAGAACATTCTTTGGTTGCCTAGTATATTATCTAGTATTGTGCAATATGTTATGAAATATTGTAGGATTTTCTAGAACAATTTAGAGTTTACTTGTAATGTATGGAATAATCAACAATTATAAGGAAGTATGTAGCCTTCTAGAATGTTCTCACAAGGACGTGAGACCATTCTGGAGAATTAATATAGACTATTCATGTATTTTGATCTCCATCATCCATTGAGGAGGTGGATGCCTACACATAGGTGGGGAAGTCATTTGGCCAAACCGTTTAAGCCAGGCATTGTAGTTTGTTCTCAAGTAATACAATACGTGTTCCTTTGTGTTCAACTTGATCCATTATTCTCCTTTCTCTAGCACTTGTGTTATAACTTCACTAGATTTCTAGGCTTAGTTAGTAGCCCATAAATTATTGGAGTGCTAAGTTATGCTTGGAATATTAGTTAAAGTATATCCCCGTGACATTGAGAAGGAGCTAATTGAATGGTTTTCGCTATTATAGTTATTTTCTGTCGACAAACTTTATGTAAATGAGTGCAACCCCTTTTGTGGTGTTATTCTAATGAAATTTTGAACACCACTACCATATAATATTTTCTCTTATTACAAGTTGAATGATTTTCGCTATTATATTTATTTTTTTATCCTTCGCCCACCTTGATAAATGTCTCTGAATCCGCCTACTGATATCGGAATAGTAGAAAAGTTCATGTATACTCACCTCGTTGGATCAAAATAACTATTTGGTATAATAATTAATCGTATTTTGGATTGAAACAACTGCTTAAAATGAGCGATGCATTTACCTTGAACTGGTGGTGTAGAATACCTGAAAATTGCATTGGGTAGTTTTGTGGGGCTAGATGGTTGTAACTTTGCTGTCTAACCTATTAGCAGTGCTTCCTGGCCGTTGTTGCCTTTTGAGTGATGAATGGTGCATTTTCTTCAACACTCCTTCAGTTACCATTTCGGTCCTAACACCCCTTTCAACGTGTCAGCTTTTTAAAATGCCCTCTAGTGCCTATAGCATTTGCACTGAACAAGATTCGAGCTAAACTGGTGAAATAGACTAATCTAATTTAATCTAGTACAACTGTTCTAGGTTTTAATATAGAGTCCTGACGTGTGCGCTATGTAAGTACTTACAAATAGTATCAGGAAGATTCCAATATATAATAAGAAGGCATAAATATTCATATCTCATGCTTACTATTTTGGGGTAAAAAAAATACAATTAGACTCTTTTCTTAAGAGTTAAAATTTGTTGACCGTGAATTTCTCACTTGATTGTATGTTGTTTCAATTACATTTTCCAATTTAATTTTCAATTGATGTGACATTGCAATAAGTGTTGTACATTATATTGTAATAATTAGAGAGTATAATACTTTTTTTGTAATGTCACATATGAGAGTGCGAGCTCTTGATAATTACAATTTTGAAAAGATAATTTTTATTCTCAAACAACAAAGGGAAAAATAATTTTATCAATATTAGAATCTAACGAATATTATCTTCTTATTAAAACAAGTGATTCTAATAATGCGTAAAGGTAAAATCATTCATACAACACTGGATGTAAAAGGAAAAAAAAAACAACTAACGGGAAATTTTTTTTGGGCTAGAATGAACGATAAATGTATTATGTTAGAATTTTTCACAAACACATAAAAATGATTTATGATCATGGATAAAACTAACTTCTTATCAAAACTTTCAACCATATTTTTCAAGGAGAGCGTCAATAGTTGGAGTATTTTATACAATCGTGATCGATTCATTCCGCGACCAATGTCTTCAAATCTAATGCCAATTAAATATTTTTTTCGAAAGGAAAGGACACTTTCTTCTAATGTAATAGAATCATCGAGTAACCACCGACTACAATCCAGGATGTGAGAGGAATTATGCTTGAAAAAGATGTAAATGTTTGGTTTCCAATAAAAACTTACAAAATGTTTTTAAGGTTGTTAATAATCGATCATATCTAAGAACAAAACTATATTGAAAAATAATTTGTCAATATAAGTTTGAATATGAAAGCTTTTATTTTATTTAAGAATGTAAAAAAAAACATACGATGAGAAGATTAAATTTCTTTTGCTATTGAAAGTTAAAAAATTCTCTCTTAGAAATCACTTTTCACCTCTTGTTTGGATTAATGGAACAACTCTTGATTATATACACAAGTGTGAAGACAAGTAGGATACACTCAAGTGTAAGAAAAAAATCATAGAACAAGATAAGATCAATGTCGTTGTCCAATCATGATTTTCTCTAGGCACAACTGCTAAAACAATCTTTTGGAAAGATATTTCAAAAAATAAAAAATCTACATTCTCACAGATGCAGTGCGGTCGCGTAAAAATTCTTCACTGCCAGGAAGGTTCAACAACTTAAGGTTGCACTCCAAGCGAGAGCTTTTTCACAGGTCTTCCAAACGATTGTAACCAACGAAGAAGACACTTCACGAATGAGAAGTCATTCGCTAAGGTGAACAGTCAGCGAATAAGGTCTCGAACATAGTCAAAGTTTGCTAGTTTTGCAAAATTTCACAAATCTCAGAATTTTCTTCTCCAACTTATAACCAAATAAATTCTAAACATAAATGATACATTTCAAACATAAATTTATATAGGAAAATACAACATTATGTATTTGAAAAATCTAAAACACCGCAAGGCTAAATTAAAGCCATTTTTAATTTAAGAAAATATTTAACTAAGATCATGAATTTAAGTCTTCTAGATAATTTACCTTTTTCCAAGTGATTAACTTGGAGCAACAACATGAATGAACCAATATAAATTTAACGAATATTTTCGAAGACCTCTTGGACAAGATTCAAAGTGTGTTTTATAAAACAAAATAAAACAGTCCAAGTGATGTGGGTACATAAGTATACTGCAACAATCTCTCCTGTTGTCTATTCTGTTATAAAATACACAAAATCAAAAATTACAAGCAACCGAATGAAATCTATCACCTAAGACACGACTCGCCCGACCAAAAGCGTATAAGATAAACTAATATAATTACAAGTAATGTAAACTCAAGATGCTCAAGCATTTCTTTTAGTGAAATTCTTGTACATATTTTTTCGTCACACGCTAGCAAATTGATTAATACCAATGTATAATCTCAAGATAGAAAAATATGAGAGTAATAAGATGAAACATGTGAATATAACATTGTATCACTTCCTCAACTATGTAATTCCTCTCAATAGAAATGACATACCATACAAACACTCTCCATAACTCTACATGCTTAAGGACTATGTACTCCTCCTATTTACAAAAATCTTTCCCTTTTTGTAACGAAAGAGACAAAGGAAAGAACTAAGCATATAATGAGCTAAGATTGATCAAAGAAACTTAACGAGAGTAAACATTCTAATCAAACCAATAAATTGAGAGTGAGCTATAAAGCAAGTGAGCAATTAATACGATGATTTAGGCACGATATATAACATGTGATAAACAAGCCTAAGATGAACATATTAACAACTACACATGGAAATATACAATATATCAAAGCATATATATATATATATCTGCTAAAATGTAGTAAAATTTTAAAACAAACGAGTTATAGGATTTATACAAGATGCAAGCAACTGAGCACAATCCTAACTCTCAACCTATAAAGCCCAATATAAAAGGTATATCCTACTCTCCTTTTCTAATCTCATTAAAGCTTAAAGATCTCACAAACTCGACTGAACATCCTATAAGGTGTTCCAAACATGGCCAAGATAAATGTTGGTATTCCGTTGATACTCATCCAAAGACATCGAAGAGGAAGAACCCAAAGCCATTAGCACAGTCTGATGCTCCTCCAAGGGAGGTGAAAGCTAAGACTGAAGATAATATGAAAACTGTGAAGCCATGTAATCCAACTTTGCATAACCGTTCGAATTCTCGTTAGGCTCAGTATACGTACGAGAATGAGGAGTGCAGGGATGCACGACAGGCAGTGGTACAGGAAGATCGTTGTCATTCCTTAGCTGAAAGATGTGATTTTTCCCTCAGGTTGTTCCATAATTCATATAGAAGAATTTGAACCCTAACTCCTGGAGCAAATGTCTGATTTGATAATCAAGGGCAAAATATGAGACTTCATCTCATTCTTAGAACACATATCTTAATTAAATATTCCAAATCTACTGAACATTACCAATGCACAAAGTGATAAGGGAAGAGTTCTAGGAATCTGGAGCGGGCAATGTTGGATGTCGAGGCACGTGAGCGCGATTTGAGAGCCATTAAAATAGTCCAAAAATCATGAACCAAGACAAAGCACAAACTTCATATGAAAAAATGGATATCAAAGATAAACCAATGACCTTATACAAAGAAAAATATGCAAGAAAGTTTTATGTAAGACAATGTGCCAAACAATCATAAACTCTCACCCATATTTGACACTAGAGTAACAAAGTCCTCAAATGTAGAGCAATGTAAGAACATACGTGGATAAACACTAAAACAACTACTCTAAGTCAATGAAGTTCATATCAAGACAAATAAATTATCAATCATAGACAAAAACTCAACCATAGAAACTACAACACCAAGCCCTACTATCTTAAAAATATAAAATTTACCAAATCTAAGGAGAAAACTTCCTAAGAAGATAAGTAACAACTTAGATCTTGGAAAATAAGCACCTAATCTTCCAAGCTATGGATATGATAGGAAAATTGATGATAATGGGTGAAGAAATAACCTGATTTGGGTAAAAATGGGTAAAGTTGCGAAGTGAGTATGAAAATCAACTTAACTCATCCCATATGATTTCGCGGTCATCCGTTAATACAAAAAATTTTGAACCTTTTTCAAACCATTCAACAAATTACAATTGCTAAATAAAATATTTGCGAAATCTTAAAATAATTTATAGAAAGATAAAACATTGATTTTCTCTTTAAAATTCAAAGTCTCTTTTTACAATTTGCTGGCAAAATAAAATACAAGATTCTTTTCAAAGTAAAAAAAATAAAGTACAAAGAAACTAAAGCGTCCATGCATCCCAAAGCTTCGATAAATCTTTGCTCAATCCGATACATATACAAAACCTGTAATGCATATTAATTGTGAGGAGGCGAATGAAAAACTCGGTAGGCTCGTATAAATGCTCCAAGTGAACTACACATATTCGTATTTTCACATATATAAAAGTGTATGCATATGGGCGCTCAACTAAAATCTCAAGACAATCTTAATCAATCTGAGGATCTCACCATGATTTTCTACACTCCCCAAAAATCCCCTATATATAAATTTTTGCTGCACTTCCCTTAATATGGTATGGATTATTGTTTATTTATCTTTCAAACACCCCATGACCCCAAACAAACTCATAATACTATCTCTCATAATACAATCACAAGGCACGATAGGGTACTACCTCATTTTCCTAACATAACATAAGGGCTTAACAACCCAAGGGACTATGACAAGGTTCTCGAGATAAAAGATAAGACAATAACTCGAAACACACCCCGTCTAGCGAGTGGTTTGGCTAAAGGATGCCTGCGCACCCTCCATCTATAATAATTAATGAGATAATTCTCCCAATATATCATTTTTAACAATAGATTAAATTACCATAAACTAGATATTATTTCCCTACCTAATTTCTACAACCCAACATATGACATAAATTTATCTAATCACATTTCCCCCCACTACACTACATGAGACAAAACCACATAAACATGTGTCCAACAAGAATGATATATAGATACAAGTAAAATACATATAAAGATGCAATACATAACATAAAATATATGTATACAACAAAGGGTGAATATGTATAGCACACAAAATAAACATAGTCAGATGAACACTTACCATAAGAAATTAACAACCACGAAGCTTTAAATCTGAAATCTTCCATCTCACAAAATTGTCCTTAAATCATGAATCTGCTAAAAAATTATATCATCTTTCATTTTTGAACCAATCACAAATTTAAAGTGTAAGGCCTATAAATGGAGGTTTGAGGTTTGTGTTTAAATGGAGTATTATGGTTTAGGAGGTTAGGAGTGAAGATAAAAGTGTTGTTGTAGGTTATCTTTGAGAGAAAGGGTGAAAAACTATGTAAATCTCGAGTATAAGCCAATAGAACCAAGGCATCGCACCCCAAAAATGGGCTAAAGAGTGGTTGTGATCCGCGAATACCACAGTTGCGCCTTTTTCTCCCGTAGTTGTAGGCTCTTATGCTCGAGTCCAAATCCTATGGCCGCGGGTGAAATATGTGGACAACTCTCTCTCTCTCCCCTCACTAATTATGAAACTTCCTCCCCCTATAAACCCTAGCTTGCTCTCCAAGCTTAACCAAAAGACTTATATACCCCGACCCATTCCTTCTTATACCAAATTTGGACAAATCCAATTAAAACCCATAAAATCCTCAATTAATCCTTTAAAATAAATTAAAAAAGTATGCGGTATTACAGTTAAGTATATATAATAGTATTTGTGGTTTTATTGGTGCACATATAGTCATGCTTTTATTGAACTTTTGACCTCATCCGATATTGTAAATCACTCTTCTTATAACAATAAAAATGTTTTTGTAAGTAATAGTAGTAGTGCTAGTGAAAGTAAAGAACATGATCTACACACTTCTTATGGTAAGTGTGTTTTGAAATCCAAAATTTATTGAAAAATAACTTGATACTTTTATCAAAATTTAAATGTTTAAAATAAGAAAAACTTTGAAGAATAATGATGATCTTATCTCTTCATTTAAAAGAGATTATTTGACCATTTCGTTGGACAACATAAAAAAGAAATTTCAAAACTGTGAAGAATTCAGTGTCAAACCTTTAGGAAAAAATAATATACTTATTAAGGACTTGGATTCTATCAAACAGAAAATTTTAAGGTAGAAACTTTGCATGTTAAAGCTTCATCATCATATTAATCACCATTTTATAGTTTATTTCCAAAAGTGTTCAAAACCAAATGAAATAAGGCGGTGTAAATCATTTTAAGGACAAAAATCCATAGTTTGTGAAAGATAATCAACCTTTTAAAAAAAGTCCTAAAATTGATAACCCGTGTTTAGGTTATTGAAAAATGAGTCACCTTAAAGGTTATTATTTCACATTGCAAAAAATTCAAACACTTGAAAAGATTGTTCCTATGAACCATTCAAATGTTCTAGACTTAAACCTTTTTAACGTGGTCGTTGTCATAAGCTAGATCATTTACGAGACTTTTGGAATTTTCTCAATTCAACCTAGGGTTTTCATAATTTTAGGGAGAATATGAGTTTTGTTGGGAATAATCGTATATGAGGGAAAGGAAATCATATTCATTACGTTCCTAACAAGAAGGGCCAATAAATTTGAAATTTCCCCAATGTTCGACTTATGTCTAAGACATATCTCGATTGAGTCATGCGTGGATTAAGAAGGATAGTTTGAAAAAGATATACGTAAAGATAAAAAGGGATACCACATTGCCTCTGCTGATTAGGTAGGACATGTGAAGGGTATGAAGAGTAATTTTCGTGGTTGCCTAAAGTTGGGAAGTTCTTTGGTTTCTTGGCACGCCAAGAGTGAATTATGTGTATGTATTCATATAAGAGGCTGAGTGTAATCCGGTTGGTAGTTATTGTACATAATTAATGTGGAAAAAAATTATTGAAGGGTTATAGTATTCATTAGGATTGCATGGACATTTATTACGATAATACTAGTGCTATTAATATATCCAAAAATCTAATTTAACATTCCCTCACCAAACACATTGACATTCGACATTATTTTATTAGATATCTTGTTGAAGACAAGGTAGTGTCTTTAAGTTATGTTTCAATTGAACATAAATTAATAGATATTTTACTACCTATTGATTGGACTAAATTTGACTATCTTAGATCTTCATTTGGTATTTGTGTTGTTCATTGATTGTTTAATAACATCTATAGGATTTTGAGATTATTTCACACTTGCTATACATCCCATGACTTGTTCATTCTTAAGTTTATTGTTTTTTTTTATAAATTTTTAATACGATTATATATAAGATCTTTATAAGATATACTCCTTGCATATCTTGTATATTAAATGGCTTATTTTCATCACTTTTGCTTTTGATAGGGAACGTGAGGTGCGTCGTAATATAGTTCAAATTTCCTTTTGAGTCCTATAAACTTTGAGAGAAATTGTATTGAGGAAAAATGATCATATCTTGTTTCACTTTATACCTCACTACACATTAAATAGAAGCCACTTTATTAGGAATGCTAAATATTTTGATCTTTTACAAAGTGTTCAAAGATTCATTAGACTTGAAATAAGTGTCCCTAAACTCCTTAAAGATATGTATGTGCGGTATTTAATTTCACGAATTGGTGAAAATTGATATTGAATTTGTTTACGTTATATATATATATATATATATATATATATATATATATATATATATATATATATATGCTCTTGTGCGGACTAGTCCGCATTTTAAGAATGCGGACCGAATATGTGTCACCTAACGGTACGCCTAGAAATTATTGCCTAAATTATAGGCACATTCTCTCTCTCTTTTGGGCTCACCGCCAGGTGACACATGTCCATCCCGCATTCTTAAAATGCGAACTAGTCCGCATTAGACTTGTGATAAGAGTCCCTAAACTCCTTAAAGATATGTATATGCGGTATTTAATTTCACGAATTGTTGAAAATTGATATTGAATTTGTTTACGTTATATATATATATATGAATATATAAAATAATGAGAGAATTAGCGATTGGGGATATAGATTTAGAATGATTGATGCTACCGTTTATTCGAAAATAGTATCATGTCTTTATTTTGAATCAAAACCGCCACTTGCAAAACAAAATTTACCAAAAGTTATATTCTATCCATCCAAATTTGGTTAACTCTTGGGATATGAGACCAACAGTTTAAACCACAATCACCTATTGAGGGGAAAAAGTGGTAGTTTTAAGTGAGATATGATCTCAAAAGTGATATCTTAAAGATTCATCATCTAAATTAAACTTGGGCTTGGTTTTAATATGTCAATGGTGTTCATTTTTTTTCACCAATGATGTATGATCTGGTGTTCTTGATTGATAAATCTTGAGATAATATTTTATTAATTATGAACATTTGTCATACATTCAAACTTTTGGTAAGTGGGATAATTATGCTTATATTTTTCCTTATCCAAAAATGTCCTAGGGGTTGTTCACTTATTGCGTATTTATGAAGAGATATCATTTAAAAATCACTTATTTAGAGATATGTTGTGTAAGATGTTTCTTATCTTATTTTCCATCCAATTGTACGCTCTATTTTTTCTTTTCTTCATTAAGCTCATTTGTTTATTTAATCTCTTAGTTGTATTAATTTTTTTCTCTGTCTATACTATGACAAATGATATGTGTGTGTGTGGGGTGGGTGGGTGGTGTTGGTGGTGGTGTTGGTGTTGTAGTAGGGGATCGATTATTTGAAGGAGATACTTTATTAGAGGGGAGTATTTATGTGAGAAGTTTTCATAGTGTCATATATGTATTTTGCATCATTTGCCTACATCTCTTGCTACTTTACTAACTCTAGCATTTGTTTACGTGTTTCAATACACATTGACGTTTCAAAGAGTTTGCGAATGTGTAATAGGAAAACATGATTCAAACGCTCCTTGAAAGTTTATTAGAAATTGTTTGGGTCGAGTAAGTCATGTCATATGAGAGAGATCTCTTTCATTTGCTTGTAATTTTTTATTTCGTGTTTTTTGTCACAAAATAGACAAAGGAGGAGATGACAAGCATATAGTATACTCACGTGTCCCCTAGGATGTTAGGTTGCATTGATTGCATTGACCAAGCCGGCACACCCGAATCTAGTTACTTATAATTAAGTTTGAAATTCAAAGTGAGTGAAACCATATTTCAATTAACAAAACTATAAACATATGTCTTACTTATAGAGTCATCAACAGAGGTCCATAAAACTAAAAACTTTTTTTATAAGATTAAAATACTTATACTTATACAAACTTGATAGAAACATAAGTTAACCTAATTACACCATTAACATTAAACAAAACTTATTGTTTTTTCTATTCCTTGCTAACCCAACTCGAACGAGACCTAAAAAACATAACCATAGGAACCGTGATCAAAATAGCCCAATGAATGCATAATTACTACACTATTGCATGAAATTAAATGCAACAAATGATATCCATATAGTAATGTATGAAATGATATGGTTCATTCATAAAGAATGACCCAACATTCCGAACTGTGGTTCACATATCCTATCTGCAATAGATGATTCTCCCCATTACTCGTCGGGGAATACCCCTTATTTATAATAGATAATCCTCCCACATTCCGAGTTGGGGAGTAACCTCCCATTTTGGTAAAATGAAATGAAAAAAATTCATATTTATAATTTCATCATCATATCCATAATAATGTACATATACATCTTTCTAGTGAGTACACTCACCTTGGGTTCTCAACTATATGTTTGCATTTTCCTCGGGTGGAACTGAACTTGGTGGATTAGATCTTAAACCCCTCAATCCAACTAAATGAGTATTTAATTCAAATAATAACCATCATATGAATATGTTTATATCTTTTAATGATTATACAACTACACTATAATCCCACTCAAGTAGAATTCCATGAAAATCGAGTAAAGATGATGCGATGGTATCTATATTGATAAAGTTATAAACATTCAACCTAGAAAACACTTCATAAGGAATTTATAAACAATACCAAACACTCATAAATTCTACTTCTCAATATATGTAATCATGGAATATGTTTTTAAAATACCCTTTGGAAGGAGGATATATGAATATTCTTTCAAGGGGTGTCTAGTATGGAGTCAAATTATTATCCTTTATTATTAACTATTCATAAATCATAAATTTTAAAATACAGGTGTCCAACCTTATCAATATGAAAATATATCTGAATATACTTTCCAACACAAGTGACGGTGTAATTTTTCAGGGTTTCTAGAGCAAGATATGACCATTTCTTTATAACATATGAAATCTGTCTTACAAGCTCCTCTATTGTGCAGTTAACTTCTGAGAATTTTCATATTTTTCTACAACATAACTTTTTATAATTTTCAACAAATTTTAATAAATACATTGAATAATACAAAATTAAAGTTTCATAATTTTTATAGTTCATATGCTATGTCAAATTGTTTATCAAACTCAGGGTATATTTAAAGGAATTATGCAAACAACTATGTACCAACTTACTAACATCACCCAGGTCTAACCACGAGGAGTTTTAATTCTAATATTTGGGTATGCTTTTAATATACAAGTCTAGTTTCATCTACAACTATAATTAATCGATTCCATAAAGTATACAAAATTATATGAAAGTTTGAATACAAGGGAGTTCTATACAAGGCAATATGGCTTACACATACCACTTGTCTTTCGTATGACCATATACAAACATATATAATTGAGGATGAAAGTTTAATCAACAATTGATGATTTCTACAATTTCATAAGGATAATCCAATAATAAAACAATACTAACACATAAATATACATTGGGAATACTTTTATGATTTTATTTGAATTTTCCAAACTTTTCTTATCACACTTTATTCCTTAAGCATCTCCTTTCTCTCCAAACTTAACCAAGGGTTAAAAATGATGAATAAAGAGGTGATATTTAGGGTTTTAAGTTGGACAAATCCACTTCCCTCTTCAACCAACCAAATTTGGTGTACTAAAAGACAAAATGCAACTTAAAAGAATAGATAGCTTTGCCCTCGGTTCATAAATTCAGTATAACTTCTTACTCAAACATCTATTTGAAACACCGTTTCTTGATCTACAAACCTAACTCAGATATCAACAACTATATACTTTTACCTTGACCAAATTTTCACATACTAAGGGTTAAAACTAGTCTCTGACATGAACATTCCTACCGGAACTTTAAATTTTTGTTGTTTGTAACCAACTTAATATTTCATGATTTTTGAAGGTAAAAATAGACTAAAATATAATAATAATAATAATAAATATATATATACACACACTAAGTTTGCACACTAAATATAGTAATCAAGCTCCTGTGCACACTAAGTTTGCACATCATTTTTTTAAAATAGTAAAAAAAATATTTTTGAGCTCATTTTTTTGTGTGATATTTAAACATTTAAATGGACCCATATAAAAAAAATCATCTCGAAAAAACCTTTTTTACTATTTTTAAATCGGTCAAAGTTTCGCTACTTTTAAGAACTTCAAAAGTTGTGAAAGTTTAACCGATTTTTTTAAAATAGCCAAAACAGTTGTTTTGAGTTGATTTTTTTATATGGGCCCTTTTTATTGTTTAAATATCACATAGAAAAAACAAACTCAAAAATATTCTTTTTAATAATTTAAAAAAATTGGTGTGCGCTAGCACGTGTGCAAACTTAGTGTGCACAGGAGCCTGCCTAATATATAGACAACCTGCCTATACACACACACACACACACACACACATATATATAATAATATAATCATGATTCAAGTATAATATATCATAGTTTTAAGCAGGTTGTCAAAACTCTTCCTCCTTAAAAAGTTGTCCCCGAAATTTAATATGAATTTCGCTTACTAAACAAATGGGGATACTATTTCCTCATGATATCCTCCCTTTCCCAAGTTGCTTATTCAATTCCATGGCTCCTCCACAACACTTTAACTAAGGGAATAAATTTGTTCCTTAATACTTCTCCCTTACGATTAAGAATTTGCACATGTTCCTAGATGTATGACAAGTCTTCTTTCAATTCAACAGGTTGATTTTTCTACTGATATGATTGATAAGCACCCAAAAGTGTACATTTTATACCCCGAATAGACGCATTTTAGTTGCTAATTCTCAGAAAATTGGGTCTTATATGCGTAAATATTAATGTGGAGGCTTGATTGCCGTTTGCGAATGTTCGAAGCTTATTTCAAGGTAAATGCGTGATTTATGGAGCTAATTCCCCAATCCCGTAACCTTAATCGATCCTAAACCAATCCCGTAACCTTAACCGAGCCTAAAATTATCCCAAACCTTCACCCGAGCACATGTGTGTTTAGTTTGTGCTTTTAAAATTTTTAGTTTGAGTCGTTTTATTTTTTAGGATTTATTTTAGATTTATTTAGAATTTTCTAGAATTTATTTTCTATTTCTTTTTCTTTTTGATTTGTATTAGTTTTTAATTGTAGTCTTTATTTTTAGTCTTGCTAGATTTTATATTTTTAGGAATTTAGGTTTTTATTTTTATTAGATTTGTAGTTTTTATTTTTATTATTTGAGTTTTATTTTTAATAGATTTTATTAATTTATTTTTAGAGGATTTTTTTATGTTTTATTTTTGTGCGTTAAGTTTTGTTTTCTCTTATTTTTTTTGTTTGTTTTTAGTTTATTATTATTTTTGATTTATTTTTTTTAAATTTATTTAATTTGTTTCTATTCGAGTCGTGTTTAGTTTTTAGAGTTTGCATTGCGTGTCGCATTATTTTTATTTATTTATATTTTTAGTGAGTTTTATTTTTAGTTGATTTTTATTTTTAGTTTAGTTTTTTATTCTACTTTATTTTATTTTATTTTATTTTATTTGGTTTATTTTTATTTTATTTTTAATGGGGCACAAATTAAACACACACACATTCACACATCCAACTCACACCCATTTACTATACATCTCACTATCCTACACCTTACACACACCCAAACAACTCACTCACACACACTATCCTAACCTACAGTCACCCACACCCAATCACACCCTCACAGACCTTCTTCAACCTTCAACATTTTCTCTCTCCTCTCCCTCCATTAACAAACCCAACACATACCACCTTACTTATCCAACCTTATACCACCTGCTCCAAACCTTACCTTAACCCGCTGCCAACAACCCGCAACCATAACCCATAACCCTAACCCACGATCATTCCACACTCGAATCCCCTACTCAACCTGAGACCAGCCACAACCCATCTCATATACCCGTCGCTGCCTAACCCGCGACTCCGAGCGACCCGGGAACCTCCTGGCGACCTATTTTGGGTTCTGCTCGTAACCAACTCCGACCATAAGCCCAAATCGCGAACCACCCACCTGAACACAAACCCGACGGCGCCCAACAACCCAAACCAGTGACACAACCCGACTTCCACCCTCCACCCAAAGACGCATTTCACCTTTTCAACTCAAAAACCCATTTTCCAGCTTATAGCTCCTTTAAACCATGAGCATCCAAATCGCACCTGTTAATAAACGAAAGCTAAAACCAAAAAATATACCCACATGTATTTTAAACCACCTTAAACCCCCTTTTCAAATTTACCGCCAACTAACTCCTTTTAACCATATACCCAAATGACCCTCTAACAAAATCAGATTTTTATCCCCACACTCCATGCACTTGTGCTCACCTCACTCAACCCACATGCACCCATTATCTACCCAATTTACCCCTAGCTCTATGCCCACTATTTAAAGAGACGAAGAAGACCCAAATAAAAAAATAAGAGAGTTAGGCTAGAGAGAGAAATAGAGAGAGAAACACCATTTTTATTTTTTTTAGTAGTTTAGTTTATTTATTTATTTTTTTAGATTAGAGAAAAAAATTCAATAAATTGAGTGTTTGTAATTAATTGAGATGATGGAAGAATTGAAAATTAAAGCAATTGAAGGCAATTTTGATTTGATTACTCATCTCTAATTTTCATTTTATGCTCTTATTTGATTCTAATTTTTATTGGATGATGATTATGGAGGGCTTATCATCCCATTCAAGGGATGAATTGAAACCCTCATAAATCCAATTTTATTTAATTGTCAATTTTAATTTTGTTAGTTTCCTTTGATTAATAAATTTAATTCCTACTCATTTTCACATTAAGAATTGGAAAATCATCCTTGATAAAGGATTGAAAATTGTATTATCATTTGATCATTTGATTCAAACTAGAGATATGCTTATCACTTGATTTAAATGTTAGTATAATTTTCATCTACCCTTGTTTTTATTTTGTCTAATTAAAATTAGTTTGATGAATTGATCCTAGAGGGTGATTCATTTAATTGATTCTAATTGATTTAAAGTAGTGTTTGTGAGAATTATACTTACTTTTCTAAAAGAATATTTAATTAATTCATTAGTGTAATGAGAATTAGATTTTGAATTAAATGAATATTTTGGAAATTGATGAAATTAAAATAGTGCAAGCTTGGTTAATTTGTGTGAATTGAGGGTGGATTTTCCATCCCTTGAATATTTTTCTCTCATTCAGTTACATCTCACTCATTTTTATCACGCACTTGTTTATATTTTTCACATTTTACTTTTAATTTGATTACCTTTTTATTTAGTTTGGTCTTATTTCACCTTCATCTCAAAAATTGTTTTAATATTTGAACAAGCTAAAAAAAATAGAAAATGCAAAAATAAAAGAAGAGAATAATAAACAAATGAATTGCATGCCTCTCTTGTTTGTTTCATTCTTAGATTTGGATTTATTTCCTTACTTACTTCTACACTCTAGTTTTATTATAATTTTGTAGGTATGAAAGGTTTTGATTAGAGGAGCTTTCAAACAACGACATGAAATACCAAAAAATCTTCTCTATCATTGATGGATTCGCCAAATACTTACGAAGTACTGATACATGAAAAATATCGTGTAAATGATACAACTCTGGAGGTAGCACCAATCTATATGCTATGGTCCAAACTCTTTCCAATACTTCACATGGACTAATTTATCTTGGACTTATCTTCCCCTTCTTCCCAAATATCATAAAGCATTTGCACGGTGAAATACATGGGAATACAAAATCTCCCTCCTTAAATTTCAATGGATTCTTTCTTTTATTCGCATAAAATTTCTGCTTGCTTTGCGCTATTTTTATCTGTTCTCGAATCGATTTATCATTTTAGTTTTCATATCTATCAATTTAGGACCCAAAATTTTTCTTTCACCTAATTCATCCTAACACAAAGGTGTTCTACATCTCTTCCCATATAAAGATTCATAAGGAACCATACAAATGGTAGACTAATAACTGTTATAATAGAATTCCATCAATGGCAAAATGATCATCCCAACTACCCTTAAATTTAAATACAAAAGCTTGTAACATGTCTTCTAAAATTTGAATCGTCCTTTCTGATTGTCTGTCTGTTTATGAATGAAATTTCATACTAAACTTCAGACTAATGCCTATGTCATTGTGTAGACGAGGCCAAAATTTAGAAATGAATGTTGGATCTTTATTTGATACAATTGGTAATGGTGCCCATGTAAACGAATAATCTCATCAACGTACATACATGTATACTTCTCAATAATATAGGTAGTTAACTGGAAGAAAATGAGATCACTTTATCAATTGTTCTATAATCATCTAAATATAATCATGACCCTTTTGTGACCGTGGTAATCCTATTAAAAAATCTATCATTATATGCTCCCACTTTCATTTCGAAATAGGCATTGTCTGCAATAATCCCGTTGCCTTCTAATGTTACGCCTTCACATGCTAGCATACTAAAAATTTAGCTACAAATTCTACAATCTCACATTTCATATTGTTCCACCAGTAATACTCTGTCAAATATCTGTACATTTTGGTACCTCCAAGATGCATTGAATAAATAGAACTATGGGCCTCTTCTAAAATATCATTCTTTAAGAATGGATTATTTGGTAAAAAAATTATATTCTTATAAAACACAAATTCATCATTCTTTATATAAAAGTCACTCTCTTTACCACCCTGAAACTCATGTTTGTCCTTCTCAAGGAATGCGTCATTAACCTGCAAATTTTGAATACGTTCTTCCAATAAAGGTCTCACTGTAATATGTGCCAATAATTCTCCCTCTTTGACAATTTAATTCAATACCCATCGGCGAAGTCATGAATATTTCCAATGTGGGCGCATCGTATACAACTAAGAATTCCCGATGATTTTTGACTCAAAGAATTTCCTACTACATTAGCTTTCCTAGGTTGATGATGGATGGTACAACATAGTATTTAATCAACTCTATCTAATGCCTCTATCTCAAATTCAGTTCTTTTTGTGTAAACAAATATTTTAAACTTGGATGATCAGTAAATATTTCACAATTTCTACATACAAGTAATGTCACCACAATGTGACACCCCACCTAATTAAAATTTGGGTGATCAAGCCTTAATTTAATTTAAAACAGGTTTCTTAAATGATTCATTTTAGCATCACTGTCGAAATTTTTTTAATTACTAACCACCTAAGTGAAATTAAGCTAATGCCAAATTTTATCTTCATTAAAATAGATACAACAACTCATGCGGAACAATATAAAGTAAGCAGTACTAAAACCATCCATCATAAATAAATGAATAAATAAGGTCTTGCTCAAAACCACGGCTGAAGTAAAACTAACTCAAAAGCCAACAAAATCCGAATAACTACAAATGTAAAGAGTGGACAACATGTCCCAAACTGAGAGTACTAAATTTGAGATCCTACACTAGATCTGAAAAAAATGAATCGTCTAATCAAGGCCCTGCAACGTCCACATGTGCTGTAGCTCCAAAACCCCTGGAATGAAATCATGCTGGGTGTCCCTGTGGTTGGGCACCTAAAAGGTTTTAAAAATATTTTACATAGCAAGAGTTAGTACTCAAAACATTTTAAAAAATATTTTGCAAGCAGTTATCACAAATATGAGTTTTTGATTACACATGTTTAAGACTTCGTACACTCTCTTGAGTTATCTCACCCCTCTCCTATAGTGCACGCCTAACGTTGGTACTTACTCCACCTAGCTATGCTACCCAAGCTAACTACTCTAAAATACTCCATTGAACTTATCTACTCTTTAAGTTCCCATATCACACACATAGTATTTAAATATTCCATATCTCATATGTTATATATGTAGATAACTTATTCATATCTTATTATCTTTATTCTTTTTATAATTAAGTCTGACTACTTGATTATTACTAAAATGTTATCAGTCCATCTGATTATCTACTATCTTATGTCAGTAGATTATACATACAATATACATTTATCACACGACATATACTAAATATCAATTATCACTAATATGTCCTTATAACACACATAAAGGACTCTTGGTTCAGAATGATTCATCGACCCCAAGTAAGAGTTGGTTCGGAATAATGCATCGACCCCAACTAGTTATATATACACATATTCTGGTTTGGGACTCTTTCATCACGACACCAGTTCTAAGGTTTGGTTCAATATTTTTCATCGACCCAAAACATGTAATAACCATATGTTAGTTCGGAATATCTCATCGACCCTAACATAGTTAATTTAGGGACGCTTCTCTTAACCTAAAATTTCATACAATTCAGTAGGTACACACCCAACCTATCAATCATGTTCATACGTAATATTTTACTCTCTTATTTTAATCGTACTTGTTAATTTACAATTTATCTCACTATCGCAGATAATTGAGTATATGCACTACTCTAAGGGCTCTAGTTACCTCTCCAATTAATTCAGTAGTAAATTCTTCTCTATCCTACTGATAATTATTTTGAATTTATATTAACTCTCCTCATAACTTAAATTCACCATTTCCGATACTCGACCCGTTCGTTCTACGTTTATCAATTCATTTTCTAAGTCTTTCTCTCAATGACTATGAGGGGTCTTAGTTCTCTACCTACTGGTCTTTATCAAGTCCTTGGATAGGTATAAAAATATTCCAGACTTCCCAATAAGTGATGGTCATCGAAGAAAATTCACTTAACAAGATTTCCCAGGAAATAGCAAGGGTCGATCGATCGACCTTCATCACCGATCGATCGACTGATGAATGTCGATCGATCGATTGACTATTCTGGGCAGCTTCGTGCTGTTACGCTTTTCTTAAGTTTTAACCACTCAAAACTCCATTAAACCTCCTAGAACTATCGATTAACATCACTAATAAACTTATATATGTATAGAGACTAATCCTAACGTGAATATGTCATCAAATCTATAAGAAAATCATCCAAGAACCACCAATATCCTTATTTTCTCAAAACCCTAGATATATGGTTTCTTTATCTTAAATCATCACATACTCAGATTTATATGTTGTACAAGCAATCATATTTCTTCCGTAATTCAATCCTCTACAGGTGTAAATCTAACTACATGCAAGTCCTATCCCAAACATGCATTTTAAATCAAATCCTTCTTCAAGAATTATTCACAAAAACCATTTATTCTACTCATCTTATGCATGGATATTATAACTCAGATTTAAATTTTGTAAATAACCACTTGCCTTTATTTAGAGATGATATGATTTCATGGTTGTTGTAGAGTTTGATTATTTGTCCCCTTCAATCTTCACTCTTCAATTACTTGAATTGCAAGAATCCCTTTGAATCTCTCATACTTCTCTTTTTATGCTTTGAGAATGACTTCTCTTTTCACTCTAATAGCTTCTCCGTGAGTTATGAGGTTTATAACCCTAACCCCTTATTTATTAAGATGATAAAAGACTCCAAAATTTGTAGGTCTTCCCACTCCTATATTTTAAAAGACTAAAATGCCCCTGAATGGTCCGGACTTAGCCCAAAAATGCCTCGGGACCCAACTAGTACCCCTGGGTATACTATTTTGACCATTCTGGAGCTAACCGTGACCTCTAAATTGTCATTGGAGTCACTAATATAATATTTCTCATCTCAATCCCCAAATTTGGTCTACACGCGAGACGCGGTTGAGATATAACCACGTACGTCTATAATTACACATTATGCCGTACACCTTAAATATTCCATATTTACTATTCTCACTTAGTAATTCTGATTCTTAATATTAATATGTATCCTCTCGATTAACATATAGAAATTATAATTATTTTTTTACAAATCTTAATAATTACAATTATTATTACCAAATTACTTTGCTCACGTAATTTAAATAAATTTGTATTTTCCATTTAATTACCCACTTAATTAATTTCTAAATACACAAAAATACGGGGTATTACACACAACTTCAAAGCAAAGACAATGGCAGCTAGCTCCAAATCATGTGTAGGGTAATTTCATTCTTGTATACTCAATTCTATAGAATTATATGCCGTTACTATCCCATTCCATATAAGAACACATCATACCCATGGTATGAAGTGTTTGTACAGATCACAAAAGTCTCATTCCCACAAGGAATAGTAAGTACAGGAGCTGAAACCAACGATTCTTTAATTCTTTAAAACTCCTCTCGCATTCTTCATCCCTCATAAATTTCAGTTGTTTACAAGTCAACTTTATCAATGGTAACACTATTGATGAAAATTCCTTAATAAATCTATAGTAGTTGCCAATCCTAGAAAACTCGTAATTTATGTCACATTCTTAGGCATCTCCCATTCAACAATGGATTCCACTTTCTTTGGATAAATATATATCCCATCTCCCAAGAAAATATGCCCTAAGAACACAATTTGATTTAACCAAAACTCACACCTGCTAAACTTAGCAAATAATTTTCTATCTTAAAATCTGTAATATAAGACTCAAATTCTACTCATGATCATCCGTAATACGTGAGTAAATAAATAAATCATCTATGAACACAATAAAAAAGGAATCAATGAAAGGGTGGAATACCTCGTTCATAAGACCCATATAAACTGATGGAACATTAGTTAATCCAAATGGCATGACCAAAACTCACAGTGTCCATATCGACTTCGAAAATTTGTTTGGAAATATCACTATCTTTTAGTTTGAAGTGATGATAACTCGATATCAAATCAATATTTTAAAACACTGTGTTCCTCTTGTAATTGATAAAACAAATCATCGATATGCGGTAGTGAGTACTTATATCTAATGGTCTCTTTATTCAACTGTCGATAATTAATACACAATCACATTGTTCTGTCTTTCTTTTTCATGAATAACACTGGGGCTCCCATGGTGGATCACTAAATCAAATAAAACCACTGTGATCGAGGAAAAATTGAGCGTCGTGTAAATACTCTTGTCCTTGTCATTAGTTTAGAGCATTAATGCAAAAATCTAAACTTTAACTACACATGCATATATTTATAGCGGTGAGTTTGGGTATTGAATCCACAAAGAATGTCATTTAAATTTAATTGATTTATTACTTCTAAAAAAATGTAAAAGATGATTTTTGATTTTTAAAAGTTTTTATACTACCATTAATTTAGGCGAGTATTAAAACAAAATTATTTAACAACTATGAAAACTATAGGTCGAGAATTAAATCCCTCACCTTGGAATACATAACATAAATGGTTACATGTTTATACAAGTTTAAAACACGGTTAATAGTCATTTAAACAATTATTTAAACTCAGAGTGTCACTCCCTAAATTTCCGTAAAAGTCTAAATACAAGTTTTTTTTTATCAATAATATTTCCAAAATTACACATGCAAGGTAGCAAATATGGTGCATACGTGATATTACCCATTAAGGTTCCTAGGTGTAGAAATGGAAACAATTAACCCATCAAAATAAGTTTATTCCATCTTACCATAGTGACATAACTATATACCTAAGGCGAGTCCATTAATCTCAACCTAATTTAATGAACTAGAAAGCGTGTTTAAATAATTAATTAAAAATTGTATGAGAGAAAGCGGTAAAAATAATAACACTTACTTGAACGAAAATTAGAAGAATTTACATTGAATATTTATAAAGAAAATACTAAACTAATAAATCTTTAAAAAACTACTAAAACTAAGAGTTTCCTATTCTAAAATTGGGTTTATAAAAAATTAGTTTAAGGGTTGAAAATGGAATTACATAATAATAGGCGTGAATGCAAGAAATATCATAATAAAGAGAACCACGAAAATAATCATACACAACAGAGAGTAAAGATCACACACAACAACGTATCTCAATACTCGAGATTACATCAAACAGTGTATCTCAATACTCGATATTACATCCCTTTTCCCCGAGTCAGGGTGTACAATTTATAGATGCATGAAAGTAGAGTTTGAGTTATACAAGGAACTCAATTGACATGTTAGATATATCATGGAGCACCTGAATATTTCTTCCGAGATTATTGGTAACTGATTTGACTATATCTGTAAGTGTTCTAGTGTATTCGAAATACTCATGTGTGAGTAAGATTATGATTTGGGCCGAGAAGCATCCTGATGGATCTATTTTGGTCGGCTACTCTCATGGTCTATGTTAAATGGGTTCCCACAATTGCCCCTAAAAATTTTGGGCCTTGTGAACCAAGGGCTAATGATTTGTAATATTCTGATGGCATTCTTGTATACATGAAAGAAATGCAGGGGTACGCTCATCCTGAACAAATCTTCACGCATACTTGTAATTCGTTCGAATGGGTGGGGGTGCTGTTGTCCGACCAAGCATTTGAACCGCCAAAAATCATTTAGGAGACTATGTTAATCATTGCCATCGAGTTTTAAGCCAGAGATACAATCCTTCTCATTAATTCAGTTCACTCTCTTACTTTCTTGCTATGATTTACAAAGCCTATATTCTTCAGTGTATTCTGTTCTTCCAAGGCTCCATTAATTTTTGTAAGTTCAGTTCTTCTCTTCTTCTTGGCTTTCCTTGGAATTTATTTCATAGCTGTATCTAGGGTTTTGTTCCTTGTTTGTATAATTATGGCGATGCTAGATAACAAAGCGGTAGCTGAGTTTAGGCATCAATACAATATTCCTGATTGGGTGATCATCGACTGTGCCCCTCTTCTTCGTTATGTTCGTTATGTTGAAGGGGGCATTGATTCACACCCTCCTGATAACCCAGGGGGGTTTAACATTTTGCCCAAACCCATTGTTTGTTAGGTTCTTCAAATATTTTGAAATTATGCTTGCCCAGTGTGCCCCTAGTGTTTGGAAGATAGTTAATGGGGTCCATAGGATAAACACCCTTTATGGGATAAAACTAGGCCCTGTCGAGATCTGCTAATTCTAAGTGTGGTCGCGAACTAGTGACTGTCTTATGTATTTAAAAATCAGGAAGGCTGAGAGGGTTCTGGTGGTGAATTTTTCGAACTCCCATAAGGATTACTGGGAACATGGTTTCATTGCTAGAAAATGGCAACGTCCTCCTGTTGGTGTGGGTGAGAGGAAATAGGGCCCTATAATTTCAGACTATGGACAGGCCCAAATAGGTCGCTTTGTTTTTGTTCTTGACTATGCAAGTCTTCTTTCTGACCTCTATCTTCTTAGCTAATGTTCTTCCCCCTTTGTTCTTTCGGTTCGCATAAAAAATCAAGAGCCTGATATAAGTGAGGTAGATGTTGATGAGCTTTTGAAATCTTGGAACATTAAGGAAAGGCTTCTAGACGGTGAGCACCCGAGGTAGGCGACCTACCTATTAGAATACAAAAATACAACTACTAGTTTTATCGCTCATCCGGTCGACACAGTTCCATCCTTAAAGTCTCCTTAGGTTGGCCCTTTTGATCCCATTATGACAGAAGAGGGAAAAGAGGAAATTAAAGAGGAGGGATAATGATCTAACAAGGAGGAAGGGGAATTATAAGTGGAGGGAGAGGGGGTAGAAGAAGAAGAAGAAGAAGAGGAAGAAGACACGACCCTCTAATTAAGACAGGAAGTTGAGGCTCCTTGATAATGATGATCAGACTATTCTGTCTGATCGACTTAAGTTATTGAAGACGTCTGAGGCTGGATCCCCTAGGACTAGTAGCTCTAGCCCATCTGATAAGGGGAAAGAAAAGGAGAAAGAGAATAAGAGAGAGACATGAGAAATGAAGAGGGAGAGAGAAAGAGAGAAAGAGAGAAAGAAGAGGATAGGAGAAAAGAGGAGGAGAGGAGGGAGGCCAAAAGGAAGTTGATCCTGAAGGCCTCTAGATATCCTCCTCTAGCTGCAGATGCTGAGGGGGATAGAGTGGGTGATGCCTCTTATTTTTCCCCCGACCTACTAAAGAGGTCGGTTCTTGATGCTGACCTTGAGCGTTCCTCAAGATTGGGATCCTCCCAGCTCTCCCTCAAAACTGCTCAGGGGATGGCCCTAGTATGTCTTCTCCACTGTATGTTTCCCTATACCTTCCTTACCTTCACACCGACTTGTTGATTTTTCTCTATCTCTATTGTTGTTATTTGATTTTACAATCCTTTTGGATGACCATGCTACCAAGTCCAGAAAAAAATAAGAGCTGGAAGACGCTCTTTGTTATAAGAAGAAAGTCTTTACCGAAGCTCGCCGAGAGTGGGTGCAAGAGAGAAAAAAACTGACTAAGGCTTGGAATGGTCTTGAGGTGTCCCAAAAAGTGATGATTATCGAGAAGGCCCAGCTGGTCGAGGCAAATGAAGCTCTGTTTTGCAAGGTTGTTAAGCTAGAGGGGGATCTTTCCCAAGAAATATATGCCAGTTGTCATGAGGGCTTTCATAAGGCTTATGATGATTCTGAGCAATAGCTGGCTTATGGATGCAAGGTAGCCTTCAATACTGGTTGGGATCAGGCTTTGAAGGCTGTTGGAACTCCTGTTGAGTTTGATCTTTTTGGCCTCTGTAGAGGGGGCTTGGAGATAATCCTGAGATTAGGGATAATCCACCCATTGGCAACAGTGTTTGGGATTAAGACAGCGTGGCAGCTCAAGCGAGGCAACTCATACTTTAGCTTACTGATTACTTAGTCATATTGTATCTTTTGTTTGTATTGGCTATGAGATATAATGATTGTAATGATGTAACGAGAATAATGAACCTGTATGAGGTCGAACGGTACTTGCGAGAGACCAGGCTTGGCAGGGCCTGTGAGAGGTTTCACGCTCTATCGAATGACCTCATCGTGGGAACTTTAGAGGGACTTGGTTTGGAGGATTGAGAAGTAAGGTACCATTAGGGTTTGTCCTGATCATCTTAGATACACCTAGTAAAACACCGTAGAACCCTGACCGTGGAACCTCAGGCGGAGCAACTTGGAGTTCCATCGGGAGTTGAGTCATAAACTAAATAACCCTATACTTAATGTCACATCTACTATAGGTGATGTCACTATCCAGCTAAACAATGTCAGACATGCACTTGAGTAAACCACCATGGTATCTGGGGCTGTTAGGCAGCTGGTGAGCCACCTCTGCAACAACAACCCCTTGACACACAGTGGTTAGGCAAAAGGCATGACTTGGCATTTAATGTTTATGATGTGGAGGCAACTAGTGCATCAGGCATTTAATGTTGTGACATAAAGTGTGAGGGATGTCTTTCATAGTCTTAAATGACTGAGTTGCCTCAGGGGTGGTGTGGCGGGCTATTTAAGGACCCCAACCACCTTTGAGGAGGGGAGATTCTTTTGATAATCAAGGAGTTATTGCTAGAGAGAGTTATTACAGACCAGAGAGTTTCACCCACTCACTATTGTTATTAATCACGAAGCTTTTAATACTCGACAGAGAGAAAAATGGTATTTTGGGTGTGTTTCTACCTGCCTACTAAGGTGTATCTAAGATGCTTACTTCCCTCTCCCTCTAGCTGAGCTACTTCTAAAAAATTCCATTACTACTTTTCTAAGTTATACACGAGAGATTTGTGAGTTTAAATCGAGATTCATCTTCATTAGGCTTGTATTGGCATGTTCTATTACTAATCTAAAGTCTTGGGCTAATTAACTTATCATTACCATACTTAAAAGGGGTTACGCCTCCATCTACGATCTAAAGTACCCTCTTACATTTGGCGACTTTGCTGGGAAGGCATTATCCTAAGTAAGGTGTATGGTGTAAGATAATTCTACTCGAAGACTCAGCTTTGATGATATCCAACATAATGAAGAACAGGCCGTGAGGGAGCAAGAGTCCCTAAGGGATGGGGCTCCTCGAGTGGAGGTGCCTCCGGTTCCGACGACGTTAGGCGTTCCGGGGGCGACACAACCTTCCACGAGCGCGGGGTTGGGACTCGCCCAGATGGCGCTCCTCATAAGCAAATTTTATGAGTTTTTACAAACCCCAGTAGCTTTGACTATGCTGGGAGGATTGGAGGCTAATGCTTTCGTAATACCGGGGGTAGCTCCAATGGCCCCACCAGGTGCAGGTATTGCTGCAATGATCCCAGTAAGCGTACCCTCTGTTATGAATCCAGCAGTGGGAACTTCAGGTGTTTCGATGATACCACCGATAACGTTCGTTTCAGTTGCAACGGGCACTCAGCCCGTGGCTCCGCTGCTGGTTGCCCCGGTGGCATCACCCATGGAGGAAATGAGAAAAGAGATGCAGAAGGAGATGTTAAAGTTCATATAAGATTCCTCACAATCCGATGGCGAGGTGGCTTCAGTTTATGATGACTTTCGAACACCTTATCCTCAGAAATACAATGATGAGCCTTACCCGAAGGACTATATTCCCCCTATCTTTGAAAAATATACAGGGAAAGGTGGGAACCCGAAGGAGCACATTACGCATTTTATTGAACACTTGGGAGCACATTGCAATGATAAGAAGCTTGGATTGAGGGAGTTTTCCAAATCCCTAACCAATAAGGCATACACCTGGTACTCCCATTTGACTCCCAACAACGTTGCTACGTGGGAGGAGATGCATGTATTATTTGTCCAAAAGTTCTTTCTGGCAGAAGATGAGTTCACCTTGACCCAACTTGGTAGGGAGAAGCAAGGACCTGGGGAAGAGGTGGTGGCCTTTGTTCGAAGGTTCAGGGAAAGGTCCCTCGATGTAAGGGAGGAGGCCAAAGAGTCCAAGTTATTACAGATTTGTGCTGAGGGACTGCTTCCTGAATACATCTGCCATCTTATCAATGAGAAGCGCGAGGGAACTTTTGCGGCATTCTTGAAAGCGGCAAGAAATATCTCTTTAGTGGTGCGACCCAATCCGGTGGTGGCACCCATGATGTTCAGGCAACCGATGCAACCCGCGGGGGGAGATCTCAGCCCCCACGGGTAGGGTACTCCGAGGGGGAAGATAGGGGCAAAGAACCAAAGAGGGACAACAAGAGGAAGTTTGGAAGAGACAAAGAAGACCCCCCACCGTTGCCTTGCACGATAGAAGAGGCTGTGAGTTATTATAACACGATGGTCCAAGGGGGAACAATTTATGAACCAAAAGGCATTCCGATGGAAGAACTCGATGCTACAACGAAGGCGGATCCTAAATATTGTCAGATTCATCAGAAGATCCAACATCTAACGGAGAGATATTTCACGCTAAAAAGAATCATTGACAAGTACATGAAGGCGGGAATGTTGCAGATCCCCCCACAAAACGTCAACAACAATCCACTACCAGCGCATGGGGCCAATCTCGTGGTGGCCTATGATGAAGAGGTAGAGAGAGAAGAAGGAGAGGAGTACGAGGAAGCTTTGGAGATTTGCACAAGGGGAATGGCTAACGTCGTGTTAACTTACGATGAAGCAAGCACCAAGGATTCGGAGGATGTATATGATGCCGAAAGCGAAGAGGTAGACTTGACCTTAGAATATGGGGCAGTTTTAAAATCCCCGAAGTTCACTTGGTTCTTCGAATAAGTGGGGATTCCAAAGGAGAGTAGGCTGGAGATAACCCGGGCGATACTTGATATTTCGAAAAAGAATGTGGTCCCTTCGCTAAGATGGAAGGGACCCATGGCCAGGTTGGTGAAAAGGTTTCTGTCAGAAGTAACCTTCAGCGACGCAGATAGGGCTGTAAGGTTCCCTCACATCAGGCCATTATATGTGACCGCCAGGGTCAACGGAGTTAGCTTCGCAAGGACTCTTATGGATGGGGGAGCTTCCATCAATATCATTCCAATCAACTCCTTCCACATGGCCAATATTCCAGAAAAAATCTAGTTCCTATGCCCTTGGTGATTTTGGGGTACGATAATCAATCTTCCAAGTCCATTGGCTACATTAACGTTGGGATTATAATGGGAAATCTGAGTTCCCATATCAAGTTCCATGTAATAGAGAGTGAAAATTCCTATAATCTACTAATAGGAAGGGTGTGGATGCACAACCAAGGCCTAGTTCCTTCTATATATCATCAATGTGCTAAGGCGAATGTCAAGGGCACAGAGGTGACCATTAGGGCCACAAAGAGGCCCTTCGCTGTTGAAGAAGCTCACTTGGTGGACGCAGCGTTTTACACAGAGTTAGAAGAAGATGTTCAGATCTTGACAAGAAGAATAGAGGGAGCATGGGTTCCCTCGATCAGAGAAAGGATGGGGCCCTTGGACGAGCAGAAGAAGGCGATTGCAAGCAGTACAAGGAAAATGGCTGAAGAAGCTCACCAGGTGGCCCCTCAGCCCCAAGGCATCTCGAAGCAGCTTAAAGATAGAATGAGGTCCAGAGTGGACCCGATAGAGCTTGAGGTCCAACGACAGAGCATACTGAATTGGTTCTCAGGGGAAAAAGTGGTCGAAGCTTCTAGAGAGAAGAAGAGGAAGGCGATCACCACTACCAGCAGGTAGTGTAAGAAATTTGTTACCGAGGAAGGAAAGGTGGTGTGTCAATTATAACGGTGTGATCGAGCGGCCGAAGAAACTGAGGATGAGGTTGACCCGACATATGAATGTTTTTTGGCAGATCTACGGGGGCAGTTCATGGTGATAGACAATTCTAGCATACAGGAATTCGTGGAAGAAGTCGTCGAGGAACCAGATTACATAGCAAATCAGCCAAAGCCCCAGGCACAAGAGTTGGAGCAATTGAACCTGGCAAAAGAAGGAGAGGATCCAAGACCCATCTTCACCTCGAAGGATTTCAGTAATCAGAAATGAGAGGCCTTGGTCGAATTCATTCGGGAGTTTATAGATGTCTTCGCATGGAAATACACAAAAATGGAAGGGTTGGATGAGGAAGTAAGCTGCCACAGGTTGAACGTAATGCCTTCAGCCATTCCAGTGAAACATGCAACAAGAACGTACTGTAATACCCCATAATTCTACTTAATTAGGAAAATACGTTTTATTTAAATTACGTGAGTAGAGTAATTTAATGTGAGTTTTATTTAAATTAAGTGAGTAGAGTAATTTAATGTGATAAAATACGTTTTATTTAAATTACGTGAGAAGAGTAATTTAATATGATATAATGTTAATAAAGATGAATACGACGATTAAAAATTTACTAAATGTGAAGTAGTAAATTTTGAATGTTGATATGTATGGTCTAGTGACAATAGTGACGTACCGGAGTTATCTCAACCGAGTGTCGCATGTAGGAAAAAAATTAAAGATGCGAGTAGAAAAATATTTAAGAGACTCAAACGATAATTTAGAGTCCACAGATGATTCCTAAAGGGTCGAATTAGTCAAAATAGTGTACCCGGGGATACTAGTTGAGTGCCGGGTCATTTTCGAGCTAAACCGGGACCATTCGGGGGTGTTTTGGTCTCTTTACAATTATGGGTAAGTAGACCTACGAATTTTGAAACCCTAGATCTGATTATAAGAGTTGAAGCTAGGGTTAGAAAGAAAGAAAATACACCATAGCCATTAGAGAAGAGAGAGAGACAATTTCCTAAGGCAAAAGAAGGGAGGAAGGGAAATTCTAAGGAGATTTCACCATAAAGTTGTTGGGAAGGAGGATTGAAGGATCAAAATCATCAACCATCATCAACAACCATGAAATCAGACCCTACAAATCATAAGGCAAGTGGTTATTTGCAAAATAAATTGAGTTATAATACCCATATTTAAGCTTTATGAAGAACATAGTTTTTATGATATTTTTGGGAGAAAAATAATTGATTATGACCCATGATTGGTAGGGATTGCATGTAGGACGTTTTTGGATCTCCAAATATTCTGATATCATAGAAAACTAGATGATTAAATCGAACTAAAAGTCTAGAATTATGATGAAAGATTTAAAGAATGTATTTTTAGGGTTCTTGAATACTAGAAAGATTTTTAGTTGATTTGGCCAAGATTTATAATGATTTTGTTGTTTTAAATCGTTAGTAATCATCCCAGAATATGTAGGAATGATTAGAAATTGTTGGTTGCAAATATGGTGAATTATCATGAAAGATAGATAGATAAAAATGGTGAAACCCGCATGAAGAAGACGAACTGGGTCGGTCACTGCTTGATCGATCGATCGACCCTTGAATGTCGATCGATCGAGCAGTGGATCGATTGACCATATCACCTCGATCGATCGACCCTCGCTGAACTTTAGAAAATTTTGTGAATAAATTTCCTTTAATTACCATCGCTTGATGGGAACCTTAGTGATGATATTTTACCTATGAGGAGACTTCATAAATACCAGTAGGTGTACCATTAGATTTCTTCATAAATGATTGAGTGGGAATTTTGGGGAAATGGACCGACGGGGAGAGCGATCGATAGCCGTATGTTGGGATTGTGAGAATTTGGCTACGGAAAGGGTGAGATTAAATTTCTGGAATAATACCAGCAGGTTAAAGTTAACTTAACTACTGAATTAAGGGAGGGGTAACTAGGGCCCTTAGAGTTGCGTGAATACTCGAATAAATACAATAGCGAAATAAATTATAATTAATGAGTACGATGAATATAAGTAAAATATATTACGTACGAACATGATTTGATAGGTCGGGTGTGTACCTACTAAATTATACAAAAGTTTGGGTTAAGAGAATTTTACCTAAATTAATTATGTTAGGGTCGATGTAACGTTCCGAACTAACATAAAGTTATTATATGTTTGGGGTCGATGAAAAATGCCGAACCAAACTTTAAACTGGTGTCGCGATGAAAGAGTCCCAAACCAGAATATGTGTATATATTTATATTTTTAAATAGTTGGGGTCGATGGATCATTCCGAACCAACTCTTACTTGGGGTTGATGAATCATTCCGAACCAAGAGTCCTTTATGCGTGGTAAAAGGATATGTTAGTGATAACTGATATTAAATACATTATTGTGTGATAAAATGTATTCTATATGCATAATCTACGGATTGAAAATAGTAGATAATGAAATGAATTGTAAATATCTTAGTAATAATTTATAGCGTGATGTAATTATTACAAGAATAAGAACAACGAGCAGTAAATAAGTTACCTACGCTTATGGGTGGTATAACTAGGTGAACTAAGTGTCCTCATTAGACATGCACTATAGAAGAGAGGTGAGGAAGTCCAAGGGAGTTGTGCGAAACTTTAATATGTGTAATCAATAACTCAATGGTGATAAATGCTTGCAAAATATTTTCAAAATGTTTTGAGTACTAACTCTTGCTATGTAATTTTTTTTAAAACCTTTTAGGTGCCCAGCCACAGGGACACCCAACATGATTTCATTGCAGAGATTTGGGAGCTGCAGCACGTGTGGATGTTGCAGGGATTGTTTAGACACTTCCTCTTTTTCAGTTCTAGTGCAGGATCTCAGTTTTAGTATTTTTAGTTGGGACATGTTGTCCTATCTTTACTGGTACAGTTTATTTTAGTTATGGATTTTTAGTTGTCTTTTATTGGCCGTGGTTTTCGGCAAGACTTTACCTGCATTCAGTTAATTATGCACACTGTTTTATTATTACTAGAATTATAATGTGTTTGTATGGATTATTTATTCTTCTTAAGGAAGATAAAATTTGGCACTCGTTTAATTTCACTTAGGTGGTTAGTAAATTAAAAAGGCTTTTGGCAATGATGCTAAGAATGAACCATTTAAGAAACCTGTTTAAATTAAATTAAGTCTTGATCACCCAAGGTTTAATTAGGCGGGGTGTCACACGTACAAGCCCGAGCTGGATCTGAAGATTAAAGAGGAGGTCGAGCGCCTGCTAACAACAGGGTTCATCGTACCGATACAACACCCACTCTGGCTATCCAGTATTGTCCCAGTGGGAAAAAACCAGATAAGGATCTGTGTGGACTTCAGAGATTTGAATAGAGCTTGTCCTAAAGATGAGTTCCCTCTACCCTCCATTGATAGCCAGATAGACGCGACGGCTGGTCATGAGATGTATAGCTTCATGGATGGGTATGTGGGGTATAATCAGATCAAGATGAACCCCTCGAACGCAGAGAAAATGACATTCAGAACGCCGTTAGGTAACTTCATGTACATGGTGATACCGTTCGGCCTCAAGAACGCTAGAGCGACGTACCAGAGAACGATGATGGCCATCTTTCATGACTTATTCCACAATTTTATGGAATTCTACGTGGATGACTTGGTCATCAAATCAAAGGAGGAGGGGTCCTACCTGAGCGATTTGAGGAAGGTGTTTTCTCGTTGTAGAAGGTATAAGTTGAGGATGAACCCGTTGAAGTGTGTTTTTGGATTAACGAGTGAGAAATTCTTGGGTTTTGTGGTTGATAGACAAGGGGTGAAAATGGACCAAGACAAACATCGAGCGATCTTAGAAATGCCAAGTCCTAGGACCGGCGAGGGAGTTGAAGAGCTTCCTCGATAAAGTCTCCTACCTTAGGAGATTTGTGCCTGGATTGGCCGAAGTAACACACCCGCTGATGCTGCTGTTGCGAAAGAGCACGAAGTTTAGGTGGGAAGAGGTTCACCAAGAGTCTTTCGCTGGGTTGAAGAAGCTACTGGTTTCACCATAGACCATGGTTCCCCCACGGGCAGGAACGCCGTTGCAGTTATATCTTACATCTACCACGAGGTCCGTCGGAGCTTTACTGGCACAGGAAATTGATGGGTAAGAACGACCAGTCTACTACCTCAGTAGAATCATACATGGGCCAGAGATTAGATATAGCAGTTCAGAAAGGCATTGTTTAGCCTTAGTTTTTGTAGCACAATAACTTAGGCATTATATGCTGTCTTTTACAATTCATATTGTAACTACATGCGATCCTATTAAGTACTTGTTGGCAAAAACTATATTGATTGGAAGGGCAGCTAGGTGGTTCCTCATCCTCTCAAAATATGACATAAAGTGTGTAGTTCCTCGCACGATCAAGATCCAGGCGTATGCCGATCTATTGGCAATCTTTCCATCAGGAACATTTGAACCACCTAAAGAAGACATTCAAGGATATGACCTACAAGCCAATTATCTGGATGCAACTGAGGAGGAGTGGACGATGCAGTTCGATGGATCTTCGACAGAAAAGAAGGGAGGTGCAGGGGTTATTCATTCAAAAGGAATGGAAGAGATTTGCCTTTCTTACAAGTTAAATTTCCTTTGTTCCAATAACGAAGCAGAGTACGAGGCATTGGTACTAGGGTTGCTGGAGGCTCTTCAAAGGGGAATTCATTCACTCTGCATTAAGGGTGATTCGAACTTAGTGATCCAACAAGTAAACGGAGAATATGCATTGAATCACATGAACCTGGTACCATACAGAATGATCATTAAGAGACTCCTCAGCCAGTTCCATCAAACTAAGATTAGGAGACATCCCAGAATGATGAATCGCCATCCAGATGCGTATGCAACTATTGCCCAAAAAATGGTCATGAGTAGTGATACAACTATCATCACGATCCAACGAAGAACAGCTCCTTCGGTGGTGCAATCAATGCTACCAATGGGGGAGGATGCGGACTGGAGGGGAGAGATTAGGAAGCACCTGGAGTCTGGCGAAGGGGCAATGAGGCTAAGAGAGTTGGCCCAATATTTTATAAACCAGGGAAATCTCTACTTTAGAAATGCAGGGGGATGGTTATCAAGATGTATTGGCCCAGAAGAAGCAGATCGAAGGTTGAAGAAGTCACATGAGGAGCACTACGAAAAAACTGAGGTACCTCTGTATAGGAGAATTCAAAGAGAGGGATATTTCTGGCTTAGAATGAATCAGGACGCGGTGGAGCTACAACAGAGGTGCGATAAGTGTCAGTTTTTCTTCAAAGCAGTTGAATGTCATTTCATTGAAACTCAAGCCGACTAGAGGCAACCCTATATCGATTTCATCCAAGATGGAGTTACCCCAATCGAAAAAATTGATGCAATGGGACTAAAACAAAGGGCCCCAAGGTTCTATATCCAGGGAGGGCAGCTCCACCGAAGAGGATACTTCAACAGACCACTACGCTGCATCACGAAAGAAGAGGCAGCTGAGGTCCTCAAACAGGCGCATGATCCAGCTGACATAGGAGGGGCCAAGTTATATGATTAGTTGATGACGTTGGGGTATTATTGACCAACAATGGAAAAATATTCTACTGAGTTCGTTCAAAAATGTAAAGTTTGCCCACTACATGGAAATATGATCCATGCCCCATCGGTGGACTTACACTCTCTGGAAACGCCTTACCCTTTTCACACTTGGGCGTTTGACCTGGTGGGGGCAATACATCCTCCTTCGAGGGGGAAGATATGGATACTAGTTGCAACAGAGTACTTTACAAAGTGGGCTAAGGAAATACCACTCAGAAGGGCAATGGATGGGGTGGTGAGCAACTTAATTAGAGAATACATTATTTGTTGTTTTGGGATCCCAAAGGTTATTCTCTCAGATAATGGGACACCCTTCGTCAACTCAGTAGTAACGATGCTCATGGACAAGTACTCCATTGTGCACCATACTTCAACGATGGCATACCCAAAGGGAAACGGTCAAGACGAGGCAACTAACAAAACATTGGTTAATATTCTGGCCAAGGTGATGGAGGACTTCCCAGGATCGTGGGACGATAAGATACCAGCTGTGTTATGGGCCAATCGAACAAACAAGAGAAATCCACGGGGTACACTCCCTTCTCGCTTATTTATGGGGCGGATGCAATCCTTCCAGTGGAGCTAGAAGTTCCCTCTGCCCGATACACATTACGAAGCAGCATGCTCCCTCAGAATAGACACGTGCAGTTGGAAGCATTAAACGAACACAGAGATAATGCGATGCAACACTTTCAAATGTACATGAAACAGCTCTCCAGGGCATATGATAACCTGGTAAGGCCTCAGAAGTTCGCGGAGGGGGACCTCGTTTTGAAAGCAGCAGTGAAGCACATCAGGGGGCTTCCTCTACCGAAGTTTGCAGCCAATTAGGAGGGACCTTTTATTGTAAAAGAAGCTCACAACTCAGGCTATTACTTAATTTCTAGAATGGAGGAAGACAAGCCATTTAAAATTAACAATAAATGGCTAAAGGTTTATCATGTATAGATAATTAAATTTGAACCATGATCATAAATAACCATTGTTATGAATATACAAGTTTTAGTTATGACTTGAACATAATGAAAGAGATACAGAAATATAGAAATTTATAAAGCAGTTGTAACATGCAGATGAATGGGAAAATATACATTTTTCATTCATTTGTAAACGATAGAGCATTACAAAATTGGGAACTACTGCCCAAGGATTACATAGAAAGAAGCAAGAGGAAAATATATATACAAGAGTTGACTAGCATAAGAGGAATCATAGGTCTGAAGACGAGAAAAAATCTCCAGGAAGGCCCAAAGAAGCTGCAGTGCAAGACTGTTGGGCATTGATGGAAACCTCCAACCTCGTTTGTACTTGTGCACGTTCATTGAGGAGTCTTTCTCGTTTCAGCTTGGCCAGGTACAAAGCTTCTTCGGCATCATCCACCTCGTTATCAACTGCTTCTAGAAGGGGTGCTATTTCGGCCAACCTAGCTTCCTCAGCCCGTTGGTCCTGCTGATGCTTCTGCAATAATTCCCTCTGCCTGATCAGTTGCTGGCTCTTCAAAGTTTTTAAGTACGATATAAGCCAGTTAAAATGAAAACCATCACGACCCAACTCCTTCAAATAGCCAAGAAATTGGTTAAGGAGTTGTCTGGTAATGGTCGCAGTGGGAGTGCTAGCAATTTCTGCAACAACGGTAGCCATGCCTTATAGCCTATAACTCATGACAGAGATGTTGGAACGTAAGCAATCCATCGAGAAGGTTTCAGGATGGTGATTCCCAAGTTGCTCGATCACTAGTCGATGAGTGGCAAGCATTTGGGGAGAATGTTGAAGCACAATTAAGCAGAATGCATGAGGAGCCAAATCTGATAGAGGAAGCTCACACCCGGATTCACTCTCCACTGCAGCACCGGTCGTGGAACCTTGGTCAGCATGGCCAGAATCTTTCGAGACGGCAGGTTCCCGATGAGGTGAGCCAATAGGCGAAAGAATGGGTGGAGAGGTCTCTCGTGTAACCTGAGATAAGAAAAGTGAGGAGTTTATGAAAAAATCTTAACAAGCATTTTCGTTGTAAAGTCACCGTTATAGGTGGAGTTTATGAAAAAAACTTAACAATCATTTTCGTTGTTAAGTCACCGTTGTAGATGGAGTTTATGAAAAATCTTAACAAGCGTTTTCGTTGTTAAGTCACCGTTATAGGTGGAGTTTATAAAAAATCTTAACAAGCTTTTTCGTTGTTAAGTCACCGTTATAGGTGGAGTTTATGAAAAATCTTAACAAGCGTTTTCGTTGTTAAGTCACCGTTATAGGTGGAGTTTATGAAAAAAACTTAACAATCATTTTCGTTGTTAAGTCACCGTTATAGATGGAGTTTATGAAAAATCTTAACAAGCGTTTTCATTATTAAGTCACCAGTATTGGTGAAGTTTATGAAAAATCTTAACAAGCGTTTTCGTTATTAAGTCACCGTTATAGGTGGAGTTTATGAAAAAAACTTAACAAGCATTTTCGTTGTTAAGTCACCGTTATAGGTGGAGTTCATGAAAAATCTTAGCAAGCGTTTTTCGTTGTTAAGTCACCGTTATAGGTGGGGTTTATAAAAAAAAACTTAACAAGTGTTTTCGTTGTTAAGTCACTATTGTAGGTGGAGTTTATAAAAAAAACTTAATAAGTGTTTTTGTTGTTAAGTCACCGTTATAGTGGAGTTTGCAGAAATTCTTTGACAAAAATGAATAGAATTAAGGAAAATACCTCAGTGACAGCTGGGGCAAGAACGGGAGTTACCATAGCAGCCATAGGGGTAGGAATCATTGGGGGCGGGCTCATCACCGCAGAAGCTACAACGGGATCCCTGGTTGCAGAAGCCTCAACGGCAGGCAAAACTCCATCACCAATATAGGGGAACAAAGCCATCATGGGTTGTTCATTGGGAGAAGATGGTGGGCTCCCAAATGAGGCCTCAACATGGGTGGATGCAGAAAAACCACCACGGGGAGCAGAAGCACCAACCTTGGCCTTATACGCGTGCAGACCTTCGAGAGAAGGTAGAGCAAGATGGGGAGAAAGCTGCAACATGAAGTTCAGTGTTAGAGAAAAAAAAAAGAAGAGGAATAAAAAAAAATGGAGAAGCCTCTAAATGCCACTTACCTCAGTTATGGTACGAAAAAGGGGAATTGTGGTCAAGGGTCTCGTTAGCACCGTGGGAAGAGGAATGTTGTCTAACAATAAGGACACTTCAACCTAGGGCATCCCAAAAATCTCAAGGTTTAGTATGATAAATAAATAAAGGGGAGAGACTGAAAGGATGCTATACCAAACAAATTAGAGGAAATCATACCTCGGGCTCATTTTCTTCAGCCAGAACGATGGGAAGAAGAAGCTCGGAGGGAGAAAATAAACCAGAAGGGATGGGGAGAGTTGTCTCTGGTTGCGAAGAGACGCCCACAGAGTCGACAACATCACCCCCCATGGCAACATCTCTTGTACGATGAGAGGCTGAACGACGGGAATATGTAAGCCTGGTCATGGGCTCTCGAGGAGAAGTCACATCGGGTGGCGAAACATCAAAACGTCCCCCCACGAAAGGGCTCACGGGGGGGCTAGGGGGATTGGCACTTTATTCTTCAACCTCCTGCACCAAAGTTGCCAAAATGCATAAGAAAATATACTTTTTTTTTTCTGCCGAAGCAAATGGGAAATGATAATAGAACAAGTATACATACCTCAGATCTGACAGGCGAGGGGGTAGGAGATAATTGCACCTCAGGGGTTTGTCTCTTCTGGGACTTGGTACCCAAATTTTTCTTCCTCGTTCCTGATGCACCAGTTCCAGTACCTCGAAGAACCTTTGAAGTCTTTCTCCTCTTCGCTGTGGGCTCGGTGGGATCAACTTGGATTATGGGGAAGGTTCTCGATGGAGGAACAACTAGAACACATCGTTGGAACTCAGCGTTTATGCGTGCCACCTCAGCTTGAACTTTATTTCTCAACTCCTCAGCTATCTCTGCAGGCATAAGAGGAGGAACGGAGGCAATAGGGAATGCCTCCTTAGGAGCTTGAGATTTAGTCTGGGATTTGGACTTGGAAGAAGTCCCTCTCTTTACCTTCTGCCCTGAAGGTTCATCGGTAGCAGCTTTGGTCGAAGGGGCAGCCTTCTTAGAGGCTGCAGCACTCTTGGGTTTGGGCGTAGTAGTAGGGATCATGGAACAAAGGGGAGGAAGCTCAGTGGGACATGCCTTAGGGGTCTTACTCATAGGGAACTCAACCCCAAGGATGGAGTTGCCCTTTAAACCCAGCTCCAACGCAGAAAAGGAAAGAACTGGAGGGTACACTGGATCCCCCTCGATGAACTCTGTAATATTAGCCAATTGTTTCGGCCAATATCGTGTAGCGAACAGAGAGGACACATCCCCTTGCCTTTTTTTGCTGGGAATAGTTACTCTCCCAGCCATTGCAGAACTTATTCCCCATGCAGCGATAGATGAAAACAGGGAACAGGCGTCGCTAAAAGAATCCTTGGGGTTTGATGATTGAAAAACTGGGTGAGGAGCCCCCTGATCAAAACCAAATTGGCGGCTGCATCGATTGGGATTATAGTGCTCGCTAGTATATCCCCACTAGGTATAGGAAGGCAGATACCCGGGGGAGAACAGAACAACCACAGCTAGCGAGGGATCTTCAATATCTGCGCCTACCTCCACTAACCTGGCATCATGTTGGAAAAACTCACAGTTGTAAACAAAGATGTCCTCTTCGTAGGGTCTCATAATAAATTCCTCAAAACGATCAATTACAGGGATCAAATCCTTTCAACTCAGTTTCTTATGATAAAGGTAGGAGCGTGGGGGCATAATTCTTTCCCCAGAGGGAGGACGGTTGATCTTGGCCGCTACGGCAGGGAAACAAACATAGAGGAAGCTCATCATAAGGACACAGTTGGAAATTTTTTCCAAATTATGACGACCAAGTGATCGTTCCATGTCGAAGAGGGTCCTGTCGAGCCATGTATAGAGAGATCCCAAGGCAATTGCAGCCAAAGGAATCTTAGTACCTCGGGCCAAGCGAAGGGATATATTGATAAGGTCCCTTTGAGACTGATCGTTAGGTTTTCTCGGTAGAACGAAACGGGAAAGAATAACAAGGATATAAGCAGGAAGTTCCAATGATGTACCTTGACCAGGGGCACCTCCAGAAGAACTACCCTCGGCAGAATCCTTGAAGAAATAGTTGATAAGTGGGGAGAAGGTGGCTTTGTTCGACAAACTGGTGCAGCTTCGGCATATTCGGTCCAACTCCAAATGCTCAGCAGTCTCCTAGGCATCCAAAGCCTCATCAGTATAAGGCTCGTGGCCTATTGCTTCAAGTCCCAGGAGCTCACACACGTCTTCTAACGTCACGGTGAACTCACCCCACGCAGCGATGAATGTATGGGTGGTAACGTTCCAGTGAGACACTAGAACAAGAAGGGCAACATTTTTCTTGGAAAGAGTGAACTCACCAAACCACTTAGCCCGTTACAGCCCAATCTTGGTGAGAGTTTCAGCATAGGAGTTCTGCATATGGGAGTTCCACGTAGCAAACTGAGCAGGAGAACCCCCGGGCGCTTCACACACTCAATATGGGACCACGGGAAGTCCCCTCGCTCCAAGCGAAATCGAAGAGTCCCCTCGGGAGGGAGAAAACCCCACTCAGTAGAAGCTTCATCTTCATCACCCAACAATAGAGGGTCAAACTTAGAAGAAAAATGGACCCTCTTATAGGCACCAGTAAAATCATCACCTTGTCCAAAAGTAGGTGATCGACGGTAAAACCTTAGTTGTTTCTGGCAGGAGGCATCCAGGGTGGTGGCAATGGTAGAGGCAGCAGGCGGAGCACTGGCGAAAGAAATGGTGGGGTTGCTTGAGGACGCCATGACAAATAATGATACAGTAATAGAAAAGCTTTGAGCCATAAGGGTTTGAGAACAAGAATGGAGAAACACAATCACAAGTGGTGGTATAGAAGGTAACAGAAGAAAGAAGTTAGGTAAGAGAAATAACAATGGAGTTCTCACAGACTTTCTCTCTCTAAAGTAAAATGGAAGCTTGAGGAAGACGAAGGCAAAGTAAGAGAAAAGAAGGTTTAAGTGTTGGGATATGGCCTTTTAAAATTTTCTGAGTTTGGCATTTAGATTTTCCTACAATCGCACGTGCGCGGCCTCCCATAATTATTTCAAATTAACACGTGGCACTTAGGGAAGTGCTTTGGTAGTTGAAAATACAGCACCACATCATCAATGAAGTGACGCATGGGGAACAAAAATCACTGCCTTCCTAAACAAGTTTAAGTTTTAGCGCAAGAAGATTTTGTCAGGCATATCCAATAAACTTCTAACGAAGAAGAAACCACATGACCAAACGTTTTTCGAACATAACAAAGCACCACGGAAAAGTTTTTCATTTACCAGGTGTCCAAATGAGTATTTGAGAAGCTTACTAGGCCTTTCGGAAGAATTTCAAATATTCAAGCTAGAACGGTTGAGGATCAGTACGAGGAAAAAGCGATGATATTCCCTTCGCCCCAGCCCCAATGAGAATGGCGCTTCGGCTCAGATACATCGGGGAGAATTTTAGTTTTTCCAGAAGACTATATCGCTGTGGTTCCAACAGGAAAAGAAGGCCAGAATTTTTTCGAGGAGAGAAGGTTCATCGGATTGAGAAGTTTTCGTGCAGGAATTTCTTGTTCCCACAATAAATCCATCCATGAAGGGGAAAATGTAGAGGGGGCTTGGAGATAGTACTGAGATTAGGGATAATCCACCCATTGGCAACAGTGTTTGGGATTAAGACAGCGTGGCAGCTCAAGCGAGGCAGCTTGGCGTGGCAACTCATACTTTAGCTTGCTGATTACTTAGTTATATTATATCTTTTGTTTGTATTGGCTATGAGCTATAACGATTGTAATGATGTAATGAGAATAATGAACCTGTGTGAGGTCGAACGGTACTCACGAGAGACCAGGCTTGGCAGGGCCTGGGAGAGCTTTCATGCTCTATCGAACGACCTCACCGTGGGAACTTTAGAGGGACTTGGTTTGGAGGATTGATAAGTAAGTCACTGTTAGGGCTTGTCCTAATCATCTTAGATACACCTGGTAAGACACCGAAGGACCCTCACCGTGTAACCTCAGGCGGAGCAGCTTGGAGTTCCATCGGGAGTTGAGTCATGAACCAAACAACCCTCTAATTAATGTCACATCTACTGTAGGTGATGTCACTAGCTAGCTAAATAATGCCAGACATACACTTAAGTAAACCACCGTGGTATTTGGGGCTGTCAGGCAGTTGGTGAGCCACCTCTGCAACAACAGCCCCCTGACACATAATAGTTAGGCAAAAGGCATGTCTTGGCATTTAATGTTTATGACGTGGAGACAACTAGTGCATCAGGCATTTAATGTTGTGACGTAAAGTGTGAGGGATGTCTTTCATAGACTTAAATGACTGAGTTGCCTCGGGAGTGGTGTGGGGGGCTATTTAAGGACCCCAACCACCTTTGAGGAGGGGAGGTTCTTTTGAGAATCAAGGAGTTATTGCTAGAGAGAGTTATTACAGACCAGAGAGTTTCACCCACTCACCATTGTTATTAATCACGAAGCTTTTAATAATTGACACAGAGAAAAAGGGTGTTTTGGGTGTGTTTCTACCTGCCTACTAAGGTGTATCTAGGATGCTTACTTCCCTCTCCCTCTAGCTGAGCTACTTCTAAAAAATTCCATTATTACTTTTCTAAGTTATACACGAGAGATTTGTGAGTTTAAATCGAGCTTCATCTTCATTAGGCTTGTGTTGGCATGTTCTATTACTAATCTAAAGTTTTGGGCTAATTAACTTATCATTACCATACTTAAAAGGGGTTACGCCTCCATCTACGATCTAAAGTACCCTCTTACAGCCTCCATTCCCCCGGTCTTGATCCCTTTGAGGAGGACGAAGAGGGTGATGGTCAACTTGATGGTCATACAGAGATTGCTCATGCCGAGGTCAGTGTTGATGGTGGCTCTGGCATGGAGCAATCCATCATTGATAAGGGCAAAGCCATTGTCGAGGCCAATCGGGTGAAGGACCAAGGCTCGTAGACTAGAAATTTTTCCTTCTTCCTTGTACAACTCTGTCTTTTGTAAGTTTGTAATTGTTTATGAAAACTTACTGTATTGGCCTTTGGCCCCCTCCTTTTTAATGAAGATGAAATCTTATTCCTGTGCATACGTTTGCTTATCCTTTATGTGCTAATATATTGCTTGTGATTTGGTGTATGTTATTTATAGTTTGCTAATTTAGCTTGATACATTCCTCCTAACTCCCAACTCGGTCAAATTCTTGGGATGAATATCAATTTGAAAGCTCGCAAAGCCCTTGTAAAGATTTGCAAGTCTCTAAGCACTACACCCAAACTAGGAATCTGGCATGGTTTAAAATCGTGCCAAACCCAATCTGGCACGCATTTGACACGCTTTTAAATCGTGCCAGATATTAAATCTGTCACGCTTTAGTCCGGATTGCACGCTTTTGTCACGGTTTTAAATCGTTCCAATTTTTTTAATTAATAAAAAAAAAATTATTTGAAAACAAATTAGGAGAATCAATAAATTCCAAATATGATAAGAATAATATTTATTATTTTGGAAAAAAATCTAAAAAATTCACAACTTGTGAATCTCACACGTTGTTGGTTTACTACTGTACGTACAAACTTCAAACATTACAAGTCTTAATATTTCACATACAAAAAAAAATGGGTTGGGTTTCCTCTATGTTCTGGACATTCTAAAACCCGCTAATATAAAACATGCGTAATGTAAAGCCCGCATGACTATAAAATATAACAATAAAATTACAAAAGCCCGCACGGCCATAAAATTAAATAATAAAATTCTAAAAGCCCGCATGGCCATAACACATAACAAAATGAATCCTGAATGTCAACAGCATTACATAAAAAATCTTCCTGTTGTAAACCATTGCCTTTTTCATATGTTCCATACAGATAAAATATTGTCCTGCAAAAAATAAGATACAAAAAAAGATGATATTAGTAATCAAGTAATTTCAAAAAATTAACAAACCTATTGACATATTTTTAAGCCTAATATATATATTTTTTCATGTTATCATCATATTCTCAAATTGGGAGTCCGATGACTACGCGTTCTGTTCCTATGAGTTACATTGGTCTCGTACGGGGTATTTGTTCCTCTTACTGGGCTATTTGGGGGTTGGCTTGGATTTTCACCCTCTAATGGCATGTTTTAAGCGTAATCTAGTTATTTTGAAATTATCATCATATTCTCAAATCGGGAGTTTCGTGACAATGCGAACAGTTCCTACAAGTTACATTGGTCCCATACGAGGTGTCCCACGAGGACGTTTGGGGGTTGGTTTGAGTTTTCACCATTTAACGACATGCTTGTAAGCCAAAGTCAATATATTTTCAAATTATCCTCGTATTCTCAAATCAAAAGTCCCGTGACTATGCCGTTAGTTCCTACGAGTTATATTCATCTCGTGTGAGGTGTTTGTGCCTCTTACAGGGCCATTTGGGGGTTGGCTTGGATTTCACCCTCTAAGGACGTGGTTTTAAGCATAATCTAGATATTTTCAAATTATTGTCGTATTCTCAATCGGCATTACCGTGGTAATTCAACCAGTTCCTACGAGTTACATTGGTCCCGTACGAGGTGTCCGTGCCTCTAACGGGGCCGTTTGGGGGTTGGTTTGGGTTTTCACCCTCTAACGACATGTTTTTAAGGCAAAGTCTAGATATTTTTAAATTATCATCTTATTCTCAAATCGGAAGTCTCGTGACTATGTGGTTAGTTCGTACGAGTTACACTCGTCTTGTGGGAGGTGTTTGTGCCTCTTATGGGGACGTTTGGGTAGTGACTTGAATTTTCACCCTCTAACGACATGTTTCTTAGTGTAATCTAGATATTTTCAAATTATTGTCATATTCTCAAACCAGGAGTCCCGTGACAATGGGGCAGTCACTTCCTATGAGTTACATTGGTCTCGTACGAGGTGTCCGTGCCTCTCACGGGACTGTTTGGGGGTTGGTTTGGGTTTTCACCCTTTAACGACATGTTTTTAAGCCAAAGTCTAGATATTTTCAAATTATCATCGTATTCTTAATTCGGAAGTCCCTTGACTACGCGGTTAGTTCTTAAAAGTTACAATTGTCCCGAGCGAGGTGTTCGTACCTCTTACGAGGTCATTTGGGGGCTAATTTGAGTTTTCACCCTTGAAAGGCATGTTTTTAGCCTAATCTAGATATTTTTAAATTATCGTCGTATTCTCAAATTAGGAGTCTCGTGACACCGCAGTCAGTTCTTAGGGTAACATTGATCACGTACGGGGTGTTCATGCCTCTCATGAGGCCGCTTGGGGGCTAATTTGGGTTTTCACTCTCTAACGACATGTTTTTAAGCCTAATCTAGAGTTTTGAAAATTATCTACATATTCTCAAATCGGGAGCCCCATGACTAAGCGATCAGTTCCTATGAGTTACATTAGTTTCGTGCGAGGTGTCTGTGCCTCTTACGAGGCCGTTTGGGGGTTGATTTGGGCTTTCACTCTCTAACAACATGTTTTATGCCTAAGTCTAAATATTTTCAAATTATTATCTTAGTTTCAAATCGGGAGTCTCGTGACTACGCGATCAGTTCCTACGAGTTACATTGGTCCCGTACGAGGTATTCGTCCCTCTCACGGAGCATTTTGGGGGTTGGTTTGGGTTTTCACCCTCTAACAGCATGTTTTTAAAAAAAAGTATAGATATTTTCAAATTATCCTCGTATTCTCAAACCAGAAGTCCCGTGACAATGTGGTCAGTTCCTATGAGTTACATTCGTCTCGTGTGAGGTGTTTGTGCCTCTTACGGGGAAGCTTGGGGCCTAACTTACATTTTCACCCTCTAATGGCATGTTTTTAAGCCTAATCTAGATTTTTGAAAATTATCTTCATATTCTCGAACCGGGAGCCTCGTGACTAAGCGGTCCGTTCCTACGAGTTACATTGTTCCCGTGTGAGGTGTTCGTGCCTCTCACTGGGTCGTTTGGGGGTTTGATGCGAGGGAAATCGAGATTTCGTGTAGGGACACTATCGTTGATTTTGGCTCCCGCTCTGGATACAAAAACCTAAACTACAACTACACTTGACAAGCAAGCACATCGGTAAGTCGGGTATCATAAGAAATCCACAGGGAGTGATTGAATTTTAGATATTAATTGCTTTAAAACTTCAGGAATAAAAGTGTTAAATAAATAAAAGAAAAGGTGATGGATGGTTATGGTGGAAAAAGAAAATAATAAGTTACACTACACAAAAGTAAAGCGAGGATCGGGATCGCATTCCTCCACACGGGCTAAGCAACTACTAATCAGAGTTAAGGAACGAAAGCAATTTAATCGAGCATTTTCAATTAAGCATAAACATTACACAATAAGGAATTCAACCAAAGTTGCGAGATTAAACATTTAACGAAAAATGATCACACGCGGATTAAATTCGGAATATCTCTATAAACACTAACGCTGCGTGACAAAGAAAGTTAAACGCATAATAATTCGACTTTAATACGCGAGGTTTCAATTAAATGCAATTTTACACGAAACTCTAACTTTCGAGGTCCAAACCCGTAAATGGCGGAACGAAATCCCGACCCTATTTATCTTGGGGCTAAGCATGAATAAACTAAATTAACAGAGCAATAAACTAATTAAGCAAGAAATAAATTAATCTAGGCAAGAAAGTAAAGAAAGAAAGTAAATCAAAGCATGGAAATTAAGGAAGACAACTAAATTAATGTAATTAAAGTTAAGGTACAACTTACAAAACAAAGAGTACAAGAGAGGAGTAAGGAAAATCTCCCTCTACAAAACCCTAAAATCTAAGATAAAATGGAAGATATCTCTTTAAAATGAAGAGAAACTGTATTTATACAAAACAAATCCCATGGAAAACTTGTGAATAAAAGGAATAAAAAAAACATCTGCAGGGCCGAATCGATTCGGAATTGGGCCGAATCGATTCGGATGGAAAATATCTCGAGGCTGCCAAAGGGGTGAATCGATTCGGGTGAACTCCGAATCGATTTGAAAAGGAGGGAGAATCGATTTGACTGAAGTCCGAATCGATTCGAAATGGAATAAGTGGCACTCTATCTCAACCCGAATTTATTCGGAGTCGGGCCGAATTGATTCGGACCTACAGATCTTGAATCTTCCCCTGTTTTTGGGGTGTTGAAATTCTCTTTCGTTCAAAAGCCCATAAATTCTTGGTGCGGACTCGAAATCGCGCACCGTTTGCGGCCATGCGTAGCTTGTTCAGAAGGATTCAATTTCCATGAAGACATTGCACCAGTTGCCCAAATTGTAAAATGACTAAAATGCCCTTACGCGTCCGACTGTGTATGGAACTTCGCTGGAATGTATCCAAACTTCATACTAAGCATCCAAATACCTACAAAATCTCAATTAACCCCTGCAAAACATGTTAACATAGAAATCCGTGGTTGTCTGATTAACGAGCATAAATATAGGGATTAAGATACCCGAGGGGGCTAATAACGAATAGGTTAATGGGTGAAATACACAATATTTGCGTCGTATCAGGGTTGATTTGGGTTTTCACTCTCTAACGGCATATTTTTATGCCTGAGTCTAGATATTATCAAATTATCATTGTATTCTCAAACCAAGAGTCCCATAATAATGCGATCAGTTTCTATGAGTTACATTGGTCCCGTACGAGATGTTCGTGCCTCTCACGGCGCGGTTTGTGGGTTAGTTTGGGTTTTTACCCTCTAATGGCATGTTTGTAAGCCAAAGTCTAGATATTTTTGAATTATCATCGTATTTTCAAGCCAGAAGTCCCATGACTATGTGGTCAGTTCCTAGGAGTTACATTGATTTCGTGCAAAGTGTTTGTGCCTCTTACAGGGCCGCTTGGGGGTTGTTTTGGAGCTTCACCCTCTAATGGCATGTTTTAAAGCCTAATCTAGAGTTTGAAAATTATCTTCATATTCTCATAGCGTGAGCCCCATGACTAAGCAGTCAATTCCTATGAGTTACATTGGTCCTGTGCGAGGTGTCTGTGCCTCTTAATGGGACGTTTGGGCGTTGATTTGGATTTTCACTTTGTAACGGCATGTTTTTATGCCTAAGTCTAGATATTTTTAAATTATCTTCGTATTTTCAAATTGGGAGTCTCGTGACTATGCAGTCAGTTCCTATAAGTTGTAGTGGTCCCGTACGAGGTGTCTGTGCCTCTTACGGGGTATTTTGGGGGTTGGTTTCTATTTTCACCCTATAACGACATGTTTTTAAGCCAAAGTATATATTTTTCAAATTATCGCTGTATTCTTAAATCGGAAGTCCTGAGACTATGTGGTCAGTTCCTACGAGTTACTTTTATCTTGTGTTAGGTGGTTATGCCTCTTACGGGGCCATTTGGGGACTGGCTTGGATTCTCACCCTCTAACAGCATGTTTTTAAGCGTAATCTAGAAATTTTCAAATTATCATCATATTCTCAAACCGGGAGTCCCATGATAATATGATCATCTCCTATGAGTTACATTTGTCTCGTACGTGGTGTTCGTGCCTCTCAGAGGACCGTTTGGGGGTTGGTTTGGGTTTTCACCCTCCAATGGCAAGTTTTTAAGCCAAAGTCTAAATATTTTTTAATTATCATCATATTTTCAAATCAAGAGTCCCGTGATTTCATGCTCAGTTCCTAATAGTTACATTAGTCCCGAGCGAGGTGTTCGTTCCTCTTACGAGGACATTTGGGTTTTCATCCTCTAATGGTATGTTTTTAAGTGTAATCTAGATATTTTCAAATTATCATCGTATTCTCAAATCGGGAGTATCATGAGTATGTGGTTAGTTCCTACGAGTTACATCGATCACCAAGGAACTAAAGTCAAGAGCAGGTAGACCCTTCAATAGGAGAGTGTGGAACATCAGGTTAGGAGGTCTACTATAGAGCACATGGCCTCATCAGGAAGCCAGAGTAGCTCCATTGAAAAAAAGCAAGATGGGACATCAACACGGGGGAGAACATCCCATAGATGGAAGTAATGCTCACTTTATCCGCTTACGGCATATGAACCAGTCTAAAATATTGTTAGACATCGAACAAGAAATTCTCTACTTCCTTAGCACTCTGAACACCATTGAAGCCCTTTATAGTAGTGGGCAGGGCCAATTCAAGTGCCGGTTGGAGACCTGGTTCGAGATGCATATCTTAAAAGAGATCCATCACCTCGCCCAACATCCCTTCCTTTTCAATAGTCAATTCAAGAGCAAAATCCAAAATAGCCAATGGAAATTCAAACAAAGGCAATTGACTAAAATATATCAAATAAAGTCAGACTTACTCTTTTCCGTGGTGGTGCTGATTGTGTTGAAGGATCCACATGCTCTTTTCCACTAGATTCTTTCTTGGTGACCCGTTAGCCCATAAGTCATTACTGTGATGAAGCGATTGTCTTTTGCTAAAATAATGAAGGAACCAACACCCCTTACACTCTCTCTTCGGCTTGTGCGTCTACCTTACCTGAGCTATTTCGATCACCCAGTAGGCCTTTGATTTTTTAGGTAACATCGCGAAAGCGTATCATCAGATTTTACTACGAAGGAAGGAATGTCGATGATAGCAGCCACGAATTACCCTTATCAGTTGCCTGGACCTCCAACTCATGGACAAACGACCTTTGAGGGGAGGGAGCTGCTAGCAACGGGGCTTTTTGAGGGTTGGTTTGGATTTTCACCCTCTAACGTCATGTTTGTAAGCCAAAGTATAGATATTTTCAAATTATCATCGTATTCTAAAACCAGAAGTCTCGTGACTTTGTGGTCAGTTTCTACGAATTACATAAATTTTGTGCCAAGTGTTTGTGCCTCTTACGGGGCCATTTGGGGGTTGTTTTGTATTTTCACCCTCTAATGGCATGTTTTTAAGCCTAATCTAGAGTTTTGAAACTTATCTTCATATTCTTAAATCAGGAGTCCCGTGACTAAGCGATTAATTCCTACGAGTTACATTGGTCTCGTGCGAGGTGTTCGTGCCTCTTACGGGCCCATTTGGGGGTTGATTTGGGTTTCACTCTCCAACGACATGTTTTTATGCCTAAGTCTAGATATTTTCAAATTATCATCATATTCTCAAACCTGGAGTATTGTGACTATGCGATCAACGCTTACGATTTACATTGGTCTCGTGCGAGGTTTTTGTGCCTCATATGGTGCCATTTAGGGTCTGGTTTAGGTTTTCACCTTCTAACAACATGCTTTTAAGACTAAGTTTTCCAAATTATCGCCATATTCTGAAAGCATACTATAATATACATCTTAGCAATTATGGTATTAAAATATAAACATCAATGAAGTTGACAGATTTTATTTTATGTATTTTGGAGTGAACCAACAACAATGTTGGCTTTACATTACAAAAGATGGGCCTTTGACGATTTTAGTAGTAAAGTTCTATTCAAATTTGCATTATAATTTTTAGCATTTTCATTTATCTAAAGGGAAATAATTTTTTATATTAAACATGTATGTTTGTTAATCTTTTTAGCTCCTTCAATCAGATAAATATAACCCCAAGATGAATAAATCGAACACGAACATAAAGATATTTACAAACCTGCTGAACTGGTGTGTGGACTTCAACAAAGCCTACAGATTCCATCGACTTGCGTATCTTCAATAAAATCTAAAGAAGGCGAACTTATATCAACAAACTAAGCTTTAAGCACAAGAGTTAGAATAATGGGTGATTTTTTTTACTTTCACCCTAACTGTTATTTGAACTTTTGTATTACACCCTCACTTATATAAGAATTTGAGATACACTCACAAATGCATCGCGAAAGCTCACATAATGTAAAACAATATCAGATCGAAGCTAAATCGAAGCTAAAGGATGCTTCTCTTGTTGAATTATAAATCTTGAAAGAAAGACAATTGAAGCAACAACCATTGACAGTAAGAACCTCACATAAGCATAATCTAATAAACTTAGCTCCACTAGATAACAACTCAACAACTCAAATTGCAAACTTAACGTGGATGTCTCTTTAGCGTGAAAGGTTACCCTACTATGGATGTCTCTTGAGTAGTCCTGTTGAAGATTTTACAAGTACAAGAAATTTACAATCAGTCCAAAGCAATAATAATCACAAATATAATAGTAGAAGCATTATAGAAATAATACTTACCTAAGAAGTTTGTATTGTTGGATTGCCTATCTCAATGTTCAAAAATTTGAGTACATCTCTCTCCATATGCACCACCTGAACATTCATCGCCTTAAGTACAAACTTTTATAGAAATTACATGGACAGTTATACAAAAAGCGAATAGATTAGTTTAAAATACAACCAAATACAAAGCCAACCTCACCTTTGGTGTAGGTATTATCTGTTATATAGGAAAAATCTTCAACATGTGGAGGACTGATCTCTTCATACTCTCTATGTCGATCAACCAAGGGAAAAAAGAAAATTAAAACTCGCCATCAAGATAATAAACATAAGTAAAAGACAGCAGGAGAAATGGATCAGAATTTAATTACAGTTCCATGTACCTACGAGGCTACAAGCATGCTAGTAACACCAAGAAACTGCAACTTATTCCTGCTTAAGTATGGGAAGATAGGAATCTGTCAATGTATGACATGGTGAGATAAAGTGTGTCCGATACGAGTTTATACTCTTCCACAACCTCCACTAACCAATCTACTAAGATTGCTCGCATAGCCACTATTACATCTTTTTGAACCTTTTCCATGTAATCAGGCAATGTCCTCCTCTTTTCCTCCACCTAAATTACACACTTTCCATTAGATTGAATGGTCTTTGACATTATATGTAATATATAATAGAGAAATCCAAATTCCAAACCCTAAGATGAACTTAAAACTAGTAATAAGTGAAGGCAAAGTAAAGTTTGTATACATGTAATCAGGCAATGCTGTCCTCTTTTCCTCGCGGTGGTTTGCATCACCGAGGATTGAAAACAAAGAAACAAAATGAAAACTAACCATTGATGTAATAATGCTACTAACAGAAACTTAATAGGTGAAACAAATTATAGGAGTATTCCTGGTGGTTCTTGAAGTGGGGGAGGGACGAGATCGATAACACGAATAAAAGTGGTTCTTAAAGTTGACAGCGACGATGATGACTTGACGAATCCCATCGTCCATGACAGGCTCAGCTACGAGAGCGATAACGACCAGGCCGTAGTTTGGAGTGACAGTGGCCTCTGCAAGATTGGATTCTTCCTATGAATAATTATTGTTGTTAATTTTAGTTTCTAGGGTTTGTGATTTAATGAAATTGTTGGTTTTATTGAATCAAAATACAGAGACATAATCTTGGGAGAGAGATAGTGGGGCATAGCAGAGCAAGCGGGAGAGTAATGAGTTGAAAGTGAGAATGGTTCCAAATGAAAAGTCAAATGTCATTTATATTTATATATATTTTTTTAATTTAAACATTGCAAATTCGGTATGGTTTTAAACCGTGTCAAAATTTGGCACGATTTAAAATCATGCCAAATTTTAATAAGATCGTGCCAAGTTTTGGCACATTCTAAAATCGTGCCAGAAGTTCCTTGTGCTGGCATACCTGATTTTCATTTTTGGTGTAGTGAAGGGTGAGGAATAAGCAACAAAAAAATCAGTCTGAACTGGTCGCTCAGTTGAAAGATAACATTAAAGAGAAGGAAGAGATAGGTGCCTCTAATCAAGAAGAAGTAAACTCCCTGAGGGAAAAACTTTTGGAGAACGCCGAGGTTAGGCAAGTGGGTGAAGTACTTCAGGTAGAAAATGATGCTCTGAGAAGGGAGGTAGCTAGGCTAAAGATCAAAGTTGTTGCGCTAGAGGAGCGCATTGAGATATTGAGGAGTGTTTTCAAAATGGGACCTCGAGAAGCTTGGTCAGAGGGTTCTAATACTGTCTGGGCAGATTCCTCAACAAATGCTTAAAGAGGTGGCGGGTGAAGTTTTCTCCCGTGGTTGGCTAAGCGTTCTTAGGGAGGTCAAGACACCTAAGGATTCTAGGCTATGGTATAAGTACCAGGCTGAGTGTGCTGCCTACTGCCACAATCCCTTCCCGAGGGATGATAAGTGGATTCCAACTGATGCCATTCCTCCCCATCTCTTGTAACACGACCTAGACAGTGATGTGGAGGAGCTGGCTCCTAAACCAAATGACGATCAAAAGGCGATCATTGCTTAATACCTTGCTCGCCATCCTGGGCAATCCTAAGCCCTTATATTTTTTTGGTCTTTATTGTAAATGTAGCTTCCATTATAATGAATCAAAAAGTGTTATTTATCAATTTCTAATGTTTTGAGCCTGTGTTGATGAAACATGTTTTATTGATTTCTTAATAAACATATTTGTCGACCAAATGGTATTGATTGATCATCTTGTTTCCTTTATTGTTCAAGTGGAATGGTACTTAGATTTTATCACTTTGAGCTTCTTAGCTGACTAAATGATATTAAAGACTAGTGTTAGCCATACATAGTTATGTATTCAAACATTCTCCCAGTGTGATATACCTTAGTAGTATCACTCCATCTACCTTACCTTTTAGGTTTTCTCGTCACACTCCCTTAGGCCTAAGCAATATAATGGAAAGAATGTACCTAGAAGATCGGCCATTTACCTGAGCAAGTTTTTTACAACCAACAAAGTCGGCGACCAACCTAAGTTGGCTTTTTTGCCTAAGGGTTCCTGTAAGGGTTTTGTTGTTGCCGAGGTAACTCATGAGGTCTCTTGTGTTTGTAACAAGGACCTGAGGGTTGTAGCAATTGAAACTCTTCTATTATCTTGTTATAATTACTGCAAACCCTGCTCGGCACGTGAGGTTCCCCGATAAAAAGCAAATTGAATAACTTGCCGTAATACACATGAGTTCTATTATGCATGAAGGAGTATATCATTTGGAAAAGGTGCGTATTACTAAGATGTGATCAAGAAACACTTAAGCAACCATTATATCATATCAAAGTATGAGAGCCAACTGGCCTTTATTTATTAAATAGTAACTATCAAGCAACATAAGTTTGAAAATAAAAATTTGCATAACTAATTATGCCAATGAGAAGATAAAGAAGACTAAAAATAAAACTTCTTAAGGTTGGCTGCATTCCAGGCTCTTGGTATCTCCCTTACCTTTAGCATTTCCAAGTGGTATTCTCCTTGAAGGTTGTCCCTTATTACCCTAAAAGGTCCTTCCCAATTTTTTCCCAGCTTGCCATTTGATGGTTTCATAGAACTGCCAAGGACTTTTCTTAGGACTTTATTATTGTATTGCACGACCAATTGCCATTGATATGAGGCTAAATTGATCAAGGCTAGCTCTCTTCGCTCAGCTGCTAAGTTAAATTCAGTTTGTAATGCAACATTATTAAGGCTTTGGTTGACTAAGGTGGGTCTCATAATAGGGAGACCTGCTTCCATAGGGATGGAAACTTTCATTCCATAAGTGAGCGCAAAGGGTGTTTCCCCAGTTGGTCTCCTGGGAGTGGTATGGTAAACCCATAGGACATGAGGGAGCTCATCCACCCTGGCTCCATTGGCTCTTTCTAACTGTTTTCTTAGTCCATCGAGCATGGTTTTATTGAAAGCGTCTGCCTGACCATTGCTTTGGGGGTATGCCACATAGCTGAAGTGGTGCCTAATGCCATGCTCATCACAAAAGCTTTGAAAGAAATTACTTTCCAATTGTATGCCGTTATCGGTGATGATAGTCCTTAGTATCCCCAAGCGTGTTATAATGTTCCTCCAGATAAAACCTAGTTATATTAGAATCGCGAATGTTTGCCGGTGGTTCTGTCATCACCCATTTGGTGAAGTAACCTACGCCAACCAACAAATACTTACGATTTCCACATGTGGTCGTTAGTGATACCACTATATCTAATCCCCATTATGCGAATGGCCATTGGTTTGTTAGGGATTTCAGGTCGCTAGCAGGCTGGTGGACTATAGGAGTGTGTTTCTGACAATTTTCACACTTTCAAACGTAAGTACCTGTGTCCTTTTGCATATGTGGCTACCAGTAACCCTCCTTAATTACTAGAAAGGCTAGATATCTCCCTACTGTGTGACTCCCACAGATTCCCTCATGAAGTTCACAAAGTACTTGCTCAATGTCATATGGGTGGACGCACTAGAGATAAGGATCTATGAATGACTTCTTGTAGAGCTTCCCCTCTGGGGAGAGATAAAAACGAGCAGCCTTGGCCCTTACCTGATGGATCGACCTCTTGCCATCGAAAAATATATCACTTCGTAGATAATTAATGAAATGATCCATCCAACTGGGGGCCTTATTTATGAGGAGGACTTGCTCGGCTACGACTGTTTGGTAAATATTTGGCTGCGTGAGGAACTCTATCTGAATTGTTATCCTCAGTCCAGAGTCAATTACTGAGCTTAGGGATGCTAGGCCGTCGACGAGACTGTTCTTCCCATGGGGGAACTGTTGAATGTTTACTTGATTAAAACTTTCCATAAGTCCTCTTACCACAATGAGGTAGGCTGCTATCCTATCGTATTTGGCATTTAAGTCTCCGCTCACTTGTTTGGATACCCGTTTGGAGTCGCCGAATACTTGAAGATGCTTTGCCCCCAGCAGTTGGGCCTTGCATAATCCAACGATCAGCGCTTCGTACTCAACTTCGTTATTGAAGGCCTTAAATCCCAATCTGATTCCCTTCTCGATAACATCATATTTTAGAGTGATAAGGACAATCCCTACTCCTGCCCCTTAAAATTTGAGGCTCCATCAACATATAGGGTCCAATCCTTAGACTGTGCTTCCTCCTTTGTTGACTACTCAACTTTTGGTTGGTCGATTGGCTGGTCTCCTATAAATTCAATAATAAAGTTTGCTAAGACTTGTCCCTTAATTTCCATCCTTTGGTTGAAAGTGGATATCGAATCTCCCAAGCTCAATCGACCATTTCAAAATTCGACCGAAGAGGTCAATTTTCCCCAGGATAGCTTTGAGGGGGTATGAGGTGATTATAGTTTTCTAATGGGCTTCAAAGTAATGCTTCAGCTTCTTCTAGGCAACTACCAACACATAAGTAAGGTTTTCCAGAGGCAGGTATCGCTGCTCTGTATCTAGAAGTGTCTTGCTGGCATAATAAACTGGGTGTTGACCTCCTTCCCTTTCACATACTAGGTCGGAGCTTACAGCATGGTCTGATACTACCAGGTAAAGGTGTAGTGGGTCTCCATCACTTGGAATTACTAGTAGGGGTGGCTTGCTAAGGTAAGATTTGATCTCTTCCCAAGCTCGTGAACAATCATCGTTCCATATGAAGCCCCTGTCCTTCTTTAGGAGCTGAAAGAATGGTCAGCAACATTATAAAGACTTAAAAATGAAGAGATTGAGTGCCGCGAGCATACCTAGTGAGCTTTTGAACATCTCATAATGTCTGGGGAGGCTGGACTCTAGCGATCGCGTCGATCCGGCCTTGATTGGCCTCAATCCCACTTTTACTGACTAGTTAGCCCAAGAACGTTTTTGACTAGACGTCGAATGAACACTTACTCGCATTAAGCTTCATTCCATACTCCCTAAGGATTTCAAAAGTTATATCTAAGTCTGTGATGTGGTCGCCCTTGTTCTTGCTCTTGACTAGCATATCATCGATATAGACCTCTATGGTGTCTCCCATCTGTATCTTGAACATTATGGTGACCAATATCTGATAAGTTGCCCCTGCATTTTTCAAACTGAAAGGCACAGCCTTATAGTAGTATAACCCAATGGGGGTTATAAATGATGTTTTATCATGATCAAGTCCGAACAAAGGAATACGGTGGTAGCTAGAGTATGCATCCAAAAAGCTCATTCTTTCGTGTGTTGTCGTAGCGTCAACAAATTGATCTATTTTAGGAAGTGGGAAGTTATCTTTGGGACATGCTCTGTTGAGGTCCGTGAAGTCAATACAGACTCTCCAACTTCCATTGCTCTTGCATACCACCAATGGGTTAGACAACCATTCGGGGAACTAAACCTCCCCGATGGATACTGCATCCAATAGTTTTCCTAATTCATTATGCACCGCGTTAGCCATCTCGGGGGCTATTCGATGAGCCTTTTTGGTGATTGGCTTGAAGGCTGGATCAACGTGTAGGCGATGGCAGGCTATGTTGGGATCAATACCTGGAAATTCGTTTGATTCCCTAGAAGAAACATCTAGGTTTTCCCTAAGGAAGGTAACCAATTCTTTCTTCTCTTGAGTGGCAAGGGTGGACCCGATCAGAAATTTCTTCTCCCACTGGTTATCATCGGCCACAATTTCTTTCAGGTTTTCAATGACCCTATCGGTGGGGTGGACCCCGGTCTCCTCCATCCCTAGTCGATCATACTGTAATTACTATTTAGAGGGTACAACCGCCTCCTAGACTTCCTCGTGAGCATCCTTTACCTCCTTTTTATTTTCCTTCTTAGGGTGATTGGCCGCGATAAAGAACTTTCTGGCTGTGGCCTGGTCGCCATAAATTTCGACCGTGCCCCGGTCGGTAACACACTTCAACTTTTGGTGGTAGGTGGATGGTATAACCTTCATGGCGTGGAGCCACCCCCTCCTTAAATGATGTGATATGGGGACTTAATGTCCATGACTAAGAACTCATTTAGCTTCGAGATGTTTCCTTCCCTAACTGGCAGGATTATCTTCCCTAGTGGCATCGTGATCATTCCTGCAAAGTCGACCAACGAAACTGTGGCTTTTCTGAGGTCGACGATGTTCATCTTCAGTTTATGTAACAAGTCCAGGTACATAACTTCTGATGAACTCCCCTGGTCCACAAGCTGCTTGTCAACGTCCCAATTGGCTATTTTGAGTTTGATCACCAATGCTTCATGATGCCGGGTACTCACCCCAAATAAATCTTCCTTGTTGAATACGATATGCTTAGTGTAGTAGTCGGCTTCCTTTGATCATCGACGCTTACCAGCCTGGGTTTTGGTGGGGTCGATCTGAATAGCCTTCATAACGGCAGTTACCTTATTAAGTTCCATCTGAATGGGGTTCCCCTTGATATGCTTAAGGTCTGATGCCCCATGGATTACTGTAAACTCATGTGTTGTATCATCATCTAGAACATTATATGGCTTCTGGTCGCCATTGGCTGTGACCTTGTCTGCTTTTTTCTTGATGTATTCATTGAGGTGCCCTGCTTGGGTTAATTACTCCAAGTGTGACTTTAAAGCCTTATAATTCTTGGTTCTGTGACTGCCCTCCTTATAGAATGCGCATCTCAGCGTATTGTTCCTTTTAATTGGGTCAGCACCCATCTTCTTGGTCCATTTGATGAATGGTTCGTCTTTGGCTTGCTCATAATTTTGTAAATGGGTTCATTAAAGACCGTGTTAATAGCTTGGAATGCCTTAGAGGGATCGACCTTATTCCCATTCTTGGATCCATTCTTGCCTCCGTTATTATTTCCCTTTTGAGTATCGTTCTTCTCTGTTCCCTTATTTGCCTTCGCTCGACCGTTGTTTGCTACATTAGAATGAACCACATCGTCCACCTTGGCATATTTCTCAATACGAGCCATGAGGTCATCAATAGTGCTAGCTTCTTTCTTAGTTAGGGACTGGTGTAACAACGAGGTGGTCGGTAGACCAATTTTGAAGGATGCTACAGCTACCTACTCCGAGACGTCCTCGATTTCGTTGAAGATTTACCATTACCATTTGGCATAGTCCCTAAGGCTCTCTTATGGCTTCTTCTTCATCGTAATAAGTTCATTAATCCGCTTAGGGAGTGACCTGCTGCTTATGAAGCGTGCAGTGAAGGCCTCTGATAGAGCCTGGAAGTTTCCGATCAATCTATGAGGAAACTTTTCAAACCACTTATGTGTTACATCATGCAGGCTAGAAGGGGAAATCCAGCACATTAGTGCATCATTATGGATTCATAAGGTCATTTCTTTTCGATATTACCGAAAGTGGTCAATGGGATCTTTCTTTTCGTCGTAGTTTTTGAACCCGGGAACAACAAACTTCTTTGGGGGATCTTCTTATTCGATCGCCCTTAAGAAAGGGGATTTCATCTGAGTGTTGAGAGCCCTTATGGATAACTATCTGGTGGACCTGGATCCATGATGGGATGAATGTTGGTCCATCTCTTTACGAACCTAAGTCCTAATCTCATCGTTATGTTGATCATTGCTCCTGTGTCGTCTTTGTGGCTGGCCACTCTCTGATCGACCATGCTCTGATCTATCGCGTTTAGTTCTTTCCTGGTCGCGCCTAGAGCTCCTCCTTCTGCTATGAGTATTACTCACCAGAGGACTAGTAGCCCTTCCACAACGTTTCCTTGTGTCTCTATAGAGATCTCTTTGCATTCTTTCAAGTCGCCTCTGAAGGCGGTCATTCTCTTCCACTTGGAGGCCTATAGCCTCCCCTTGTTCTTAAAGCCTAGCTTAGTAAGCGCAACCAACCTAGAGATCTGAGTAGATATATTTAGCCCTTGGCTTTCTTTAGATGGATGCCTTTCTTGGAAAAACTTGGGGTTTATATGCTGGAAAGTCTCAGATCTGACCATAGGAGGAATAGGGTTCTCTTGCACATTTCCAACTTGAGGAATGTTGCTGCTATAGTGAGACATTAAGGGATTTCTATTTGTGAAGATTTTTAAAGGTATATAAATATCTTCCCATAGATGGCGTCAATTGTGAGTACAAGAAATGTCACAATAAAGATATCCACGAAAGTAATCACAACGAACAGAAAGTAACGATCATACATAACAACAGTGTACGTAGTTCGTCAAATGGCCTACGTCCATGGAGAGGTTACTATTTTATTATGGTGTCTCTCAATACTCGAGATTACATCCCTTTTCTCTTGGTCAGGGTGTATAATTTATACATGCATGAAAGTAGAGGTTGAGTTATACAAGTAACTCAATTAACACATTGAATATGTCAAGGAGCACTTGAATATCTCCTCCGAGATTATTGGTAACTGATTTGACTATATCCGTAAGTGTTCTAGTGTATTTGAAATAATCATATGCGAGTCAGATTATGATGATTTGGGCCAAGAAACGTCCTGATGGATCTAGTATGATCGGCTACTCTCATGGGCTATGTTAAATGGGTCCCCACAATAGGTTATTGATTAAATAATAAAAAGGTGACGATGGGAGAATGACATGCTTTATGAGTGCATGTGATGGTTGATGGGAATATCATGGGAGAAGAATAAAAAATGGGGAAAAGAAAGAAGAAGGTGGGAAAGAGTGTGTGAAAAAAGATGGGGAAAGAAACTAGGTTTAATTATGGGTTATATATTAATGGCTGCATAATTATTATTAAAAATATACTTGGTCTGATGGGTTAAATACACCCCAACCCCGTTTAATTTTAAGAAGCACCAATAATGCCACGTGTCATGATATGATGGTTCCACTTGTCACGATATGATGGTTCCATATGTCATCATCTGGTGCCTAGTGTCATCACACATCGGCACCACGTGTCATCGTATTGTGGTCCAGTGCTGCCATGCGTCGCGATCTGCTCAACCCAATTTTCTTAATTACACTTTTCACCGCCAAGTTTATAACTTATTCATTTGATCTCGGCTTCACGTACTGTTTTAATCGATATTTTCTTCGTTTCGGGGTTAAAAAATTCCCAACAGAGTCTGGGCTATAAGGATTGACTTTTTCATTGACCCAAATCTTTGACTTTTGATTTTTTTTGGTTTCAAACTTTGACTCCTTATAACTTCTTTATTTGAGATCGGATTGACGCGCCGTTTAAACCCGGGCATTCCTTGTTTTAAGACCGATAATCTTTATGAAAAGTCCAAGTCTAGTACTACCTTTGTGAAATTATTGTTTTACCCCTGAAAGCGCATTTGTGCATGTGCTATCTCAGAATGCTTCTATACTTCATATTTAACTTTTCAAACCGTGTAAATACTCAAATAAACCTTGCAAAATCGATTAATCATGAATATCAAGGTTATACTGTAAATGGGTATAAAACATGGGATTTAGTGACCATGCGACTGCAATATTGCTCAGAAATAGGGATAATAAAATACAATATTTGACACTAATCATACCCCCTAACTAACGTGTTGCTAGTTCCTATTGATATAGTAAAATATTTCTTCATGGCAAATTATCTATTTAATTCAAGAACTATAAAAAGGATAGAGATCTACTTTCGCGGGATGCACGGTTGCATTTAGCTTATACAACAAGCGGTTAAACCCTTAGGTTACCCCAGTGGACGAGTTTCCTCGTGAGATTTTACAGTGATGATACTCACAAATAGAAGATTTTTTTTTTCTCAAAGTAGTTCCCAATTCTCTTAACACAAATCTCAAAACAATCTCGAGTTTTAACAAGTAAATAGCAATGACTGACATATTTCCCCAACAGTTTATTTACTATAACCATTATGTTGTATTAATTCATGAGATTTATATATTGACAGAGTGTGTGGAATGCAGTAATTTTATTTTATAAGTGATATTGTTTTAATATTTTAATGAGTCAACGCTTATAACGAAGCGCACTATTATAATTATCGCCGATGATTACTATCAAAAAATGAAAACACTTTGAATTGGCGTAATTAACTTGGGACATGTAGGCAAAAAGAGTAATTGTAATTAGGAGCAAATCCTTGCACATGTCAGTGACAAAAAATATTTTTATAAAATGATAAAATGTAATCTCATGATAGGATACTATTTTATAAACAATGTGAAAATAAAATCTTTTCCTTGTTGAATAAAATCACGTTAACCCCATAACCATTTAAGGAATTTTCACGATGGAAAATGTGAAAACAGATGATAACGTTCAACACCTCAAAATGATTTTGTATTTTTGAAAAAAGGGTGAACTTTCGAAGAATAACTTCTTTTTTCTTTTTTTGGAATTCTTTCTTCTTTTTGAATACCATAATTTTATATTTTCTTCTCATTTTTTCTTTATTTTTGTCAAGTCCCTATTTCACTTTTCATTTCTTTTTGAATCAATTTTCAAGATGTTGGTAAAGCGGATGAATGATGAAAATGAATTGCCTTTGATCAAAAGTGAGGTTAAAACATAACTTTTGAGTTTTGATTTGGAAAAGATCATATCACCATTCTTTAATCGATAATCAAAATTAAAAATATTGAGATTACCAATGTCTTAAAACATTTTTCAAAGAATAATAAATAGGTGTATACATCATTCAAAATAGGAGAGAGAACACAACGCTCACATAGTAAGTATACCTATGCATTTTTATATTTACTTAGTCATTTAGCTTTTAACAATGTGCATAAAGTGTCAATACATGAAACATATGAATTGATAAAGTATAATAGTGATTGTAAATAAACTAAAGACCTATTTAGATGGGTCAATTCTTAGATATGTTTGTTGTTTTTTGTTTAAAAGAATGAGGTAACTTAGAGAGTAAAATCTATAAAAAACAAAATTTTTTGGCCAAAAAAAAGACGAAAGAAAATATTTTTCAATTTTTTTAAAAATTTTGTTATCTATATAAATGATTAGACTTGGTTTCACCGAGAAACTTTCGCCAATAATCACTTAAACAAAATTTATTTCTTATTATTTTCTTTTATTTAATACAGGAAAATGAACACGGTGTATGTAAATACGTTATGACACCCCCAAACTACAGTATTACATTGTCCCGAGTGTTATTTAAGAACAATATTCAATTCAAATTAAAGAGAGATTTTATTCAATATGGGGCGATCCCCGGATATCACGTTCAATAATCCCGCAAACTACGTTAGAGACAAGAAAAATAAATATCTTTTTATTTTTGAATTTTTTAATAAAATATGCACAAAATAAAAAGTATCATCTTTTAATTTACCATAAACTAGAATACGAAACTTTTGACGATCCATCCAGAAGACATGTCAACTTTGTAGGCTTAACGATGAGCTTCCACGGCGTTTTATGCCACCTAAAAAATTGGAATTCCGTATATGCCACGGGTGTGTGTGGTGGTGGTGGTGGTGGTGGTGGGGGGGGGGGGGGGGGGGCATGACTTGGAAGGAAAATTTGAATTATCACAAATTTTTGCATAAATATTTCATTCGAGTGATGTGTGGTTTGGATATAGCTGGGTAGGTACAAACGAGAGGAATATGCACGCTGTCTCTCGGTTGTAAAACCAAATTAGTTAAAATAAAATCAACACGATCTCCCTCGAATTTTTGAAATTGAATAAGAGGTAGGTCACATGTTGGAAAAATCTCGATTACAGAAAACATTTGAAGTAAGCATTCCTCAACAAGAATTAAATCAAAATCGTCGAGACTTTCTTCTGATTATTTTTGTAGTTTTAATGGTTTAATTACGGTAGGAAAATGGTGTGAAAGAAATTCAATTTATAAAAATTCGTCAAGTGTGGGTTGAATATCTCAAGAATTAGAGTCACTTTAACAAATTGATCTTCTGAAAAGTATTGAGATGGGACATAGATTTTCAAATCCATTATGTTTTTGAGAGAAAAGTTTAATTCATTTAAAGGTGCATCTAATTCAATAACATCATTATTTTTTAATATTTCTAAAATTGGAAGCAACTTCGCGAGAAAAACTTTATTTTTCTTTAAGCTTTGGGTCATTAGGAACATTTTTTGTTCCAAAGATGTCAATTGTTGATCAAAATCCTTCGATTCTTCATATGGTTCAAAATATTCCTTATTTGTAATTTCGCAAGAATGATGTTCAATTTTGTATTTTGATGAATTTGCAAGTAATCACTAAAAGATATCAATTTTGGAAAAAAGTCTTCATTATCAAGAATTGGAACGTCATTATTGTAACTACTAACAAAATTTTCATTATAAGAATTTTGAAAATTATTGTTACAATGTTTTTGAATACTATTATTATAATAACTTTCACTAGCGTTATTATAAAAATCTTATTACCCATTATTATAACAATTAAAATATTGATTTTCAAAATTTTGTAAATATTCACTGAAAGACATCGGTAGTGGAAAACTTTAAAAATTATTATTATAATAATATTGCGAACCATTATCGAAACTATTACTATTATAGTTACTAGCATGTACTCCGCGCGATGCGCAGGGGAAAATATATGTTACGAATATTGATAATTGGATGTTTTGATAAAAAAAATTGTAGTCTCACTACAAAAAAATAATAAATCTTATATTATTTTACTGTATTAATAAAATGAAATGTAAAAATTTCTAAAGTTTTTTGTCCGTTTTCATGATAATCTCACTCATATTTGAATTGAATTTTTTATAAATAGTATTCTCCCTTTCAAGATCCTATCAAAAAATCATGAAAATAATTAATTTTTTACTATTTAAAAAAATTGGTTGGCCTAGTATCCACACCTGACAAGAACATTATTTCTGTTTTTAACAATTCAAATTATTTTTAATGCATGCAATGTTATTATTTGATCCAAATCTAAGTATAATCACAACATATATAATCAGTAATGTTAGTCATTATTACATTATACGCATAAATAAAATACATATTACATTAGATTATGAAGAATGAAAAGCCCTTTCATTATATCTTCCTCGCACCAAAATCGAAAAAATAATAGAAAATGGATAGTCAAGATTAATAAGCTGCATGAGGGGATGGGGAAGACTGGACATAACTAATGTCTTAAAAAAAATGACCTCCATTGGCTACCAACCTTTTTCCTTCGAAAGATTTAAATTATTAAATTACGAAATCACATTTTTCACAAAAGAACCTCAAAAGTATAAAAAGAAAATTATTTTTTTCTTCTTAGTTTTATGAGTAACTGAATGGTCCCTTTACTCTCCACACAAACAAATCTATGTTACCCACCTTTTCTGTAACCTCATCACCTTCAATAAATTACAACCTCATCTCTTGAAATTTTGCAAAAAATAAAACCATCGAGACATACGGAATCAAAACCTCAAAGGAAAATGATAATAAAAATCAGATTGAATATTGAAACAATAGCATTAAAAAAATAAAAAATAAAAAAAGTCAAATCAGTATTCAAAACAACCTTGTTTTGGTAATAAAAACATATCTGTTAAAAAGAGGATAATGAAAAATAATTAATAGAGATCAAAATAACCCACCTCCCACAAAAAAAAATAGTAAACGGAACACAAAATTGAAATCATATTGAAAATATAATACAACAGTTGAAACTCAGAATATCAATTCAAAATGGAAACACGAAATATAGGAAAATGAAAATGAATACCCAAAACAAAATTAGAATAATGAAAACGAAAAGGGAAATGCGAGGGAGATTCTTATACCAGCTAGTGTAGGTTTGTAAGATTTTATATGATTACTTTATATTTTTTTGGTCAAATATTCTGTCGCCTTTTTTAGTACTCTCTGCAAAACCAAGCCTACATAACACGCAACCCTACAATCCAAGGTGTTTAAATCTCAACTGATATCATGAAATAGGGTTTCACCAGAGATGCTCTAAGCCAAGATGGAAGTAGCTATTAATGTGGTTGAGGAATCCAGATCTTCAATGTTATACTAAACTCACAAGCTGCCAAACCATAATTCGTAAGTTTAATAATGAATAAATGAAAATTTCATTTCCCAAGAAATTTTACTGAAAGAAAAAGCTGTTCAAAATTTATATATATATATATATATATATAGGAATGTAACATACCTGATTATGAAAAGATATCTAAAACAAAAGGTATGCCAATTATTTCTACAAGATGAAATGGAGACGCGGGCGGTGGAAAGATGATTGTGCATATTTCAAAGTGAAGAGTAATTTTACGTGGGTTTTCACTTTTGGGGTAGATAAATCGTTCTCACTTTTGGGGACTGTTGATTTACTTGAAATAGCGGTACATGTAGAATTGTTCACAAAGAGAAGTTCTTAGTGTACCAAATTGAAATCGTATTAAAATCGCATTGCCTACGTGGCGTGCTGTGATTGGTTAATTTTTTATGGATATGGGTCCGCGCCAGCGGCATTAACCAATCACCGCTTGCCACGTAGGCAATGTGGTTTCAATGCGATTTGAAATGGCGGTACATATATAATTGCTCACAAAGAGAAGTTCTTAGTCTACCAAATTGAAACCTCATTGAAACCGCATTGCCTACGTGGCGTGCTGTGATTGGTTAATTCTTTATGGATATTGGTCCGCGCTAGTGGTATTAACAATCACCTCTTGCCACATAGGCAATGTGGTTTCAATGCGGTTTGAAATGGCGGTACATATAGAATTGCTCACAAAGAAAAGTTCTTAGTGTACCAAATTGAAACCGCATTGCCTACGTGACGTGCTGTAATTGGTTAATTCTTTATGGATATGGGTCCGCGCCAGCAGTATTAACTAATCACCGCTTGCCACGTAGGCAATGTGGTTTCAATGCGATTTGAAATGGCGGTACATATAGAATTGCTCAGATACAAAAGCCTAACATTTATTACACCCTTACGCATTAGAATTTTGAATAAGAGAGGAGTGAAATAGACCATAACTTTTGAGTGGAAAGAGTTGATGGGAAAGAGACTACCGAGTAAAGTGGGTAGTATTAATTGTATATTAATACCTCTAATACTATTGTATTAGAGGTATAATATAGATTGAAGGAATTAAATGAATACATACTTACAAAACGTTTGCTATCCAAGAATTTTCAATCACGTGCACTTTAATTTGTTTTTTATGTTTCTTGGATCTCAAATGGTTATGGTACATACAAAATAAATTAAAACAAAATATATAAAAAATATGCACAGAGCAATAAATAAATTAAAATTTTAAAGAAAACAATCACCGACAATGGGTCCATTTTGACAGAGAGAAAACCCGGGCATCGTGTAAATACGCTTATCGCTGTCATCGGTTTACCACCTCAATGAAAAACCTAAAATTTAACTACACATGTTTGTATGTATAGAGTCGAGTTCGGATATCGAACCCAGAGATAATGTCGTTTAAAATTTAATTGATTAATTACTTCTAAAAAAATGTAAATGATGATTTTTGATTTTTAAAAGTTTTTATACTTCCATTAATCTTGGCAAGCATTGAAACTAAATTATTCAATAAGTATGAAAACTACAGGTTGAGAATTCAATCCCTCACCTCAGAATACATAACATAAATGATTACTTTATTGGACAAGTTTAAAATACAGCCAATACTCATTTGAACAATTATTTAAAATGTGAACATGGATGATAATGGTCAACACCTCAAAATGATTTTGTATTTTTGAAAAAATGGTGAACTTTCTAAGAGTAACTTATTTTTTCTTTTGTTTGGAATTCTTTACTCTTTTTGAATCCCTTAATTTTATTTTTTCTTTTATCTCCTCTCCTTTATTTTTGTCAAGTCCCTATTTCACTTTTCATTTATTTTTAAATCAATTTTCAATATGTTGATAAAGCGGATGAATGATGAAAATGAATTGCCTTTGATCAAAAGTGAGGTTAAAACATAATTTTTGAGTTTTGATTTGGAAAAGATCATATCACCATTCTTTAGCCAACAATCAAAATTAAAAATATTGAGATTATCAATGTTTTGAAATATTATTCAAAGAATAATGAATAAGTGTATGCATTATTCAGAATAGGAGAGAGAACACAAAGCTCACATGGTAAGTACACTTATGCATTTTTAAATTTACTAAGTCATTTAGCCTATAATAATTATGCAAGTATAATACGTGTTGTGGATAAAGTGTCAATACATAAATCATATGAATTCATAAAGTATAATAGTGATTGTAAATAAACTAAAGACCTATTTAGAAAGATCAATCCTTAGATACGTTTATTATTTTTTGTTTAAAAGAATGAGGTAGCTTAGAGAGTAAAATCTATAAAAAAAACAAAAAAATTAGGCAAAAAAAAAAAAGAAAGAAAGTATTTTTCAATTTTTTTAAAATTTTGTTATCTATTTAAATGACTAGACTTGGTTTCACGAAGAAACTTCTGCCAATAATCACTTAAACAAAATTTGTTTATTATTTTTTTCTTTTATTTAATACAGAAAAATGAACACGATGTATGTAAATACATTATGACACCCCCTAACTAAAATATTTCATTGTCCTCTATGTTATTTAAGAACAATATCTAATTCAAATTATAGCGAAGATGTTATTCAATATGGGGCTCCCTGGATATCACGTTCAATAATCCCGCAACATACGTTAGAGACAAGAAAAATAATAAAAAACGAATATGTTTCTATTTTTTTGAATTTTTTAATAAAATATGTACAAATTAAAAGTATCATCTTTTAATTTACCATAAACTAGGGTACAAAACTTTTGAAGGTCCACCCAGAAAATATGTCAACGTTGTGAAATTAACGACGAACTCCCACGATGTTTTATGCCTCCCTAAAAATAGGAGTTCTGTTTATGCCACGGGGGCATGACTTGGGCGAAAATTTTGAGCCATGACAAATTTTTCCATAAATATTTTTTTCAGGTGTTGTGTGGTTTGGATATAGCGGGGTAGGTACAAACGAGAGGTATATGTGCAGTATCTCTCGGTTGGAAAATCAAATTAGTTCCAAGAAAATCAACATGATCTCTCCCGAATTTTTCAAATTGAATGAGAGGTAGGTCATGTGTCGAAAAAATCTCGATCATAGAAAACGTTTGAAGTAAGCATTCCTCACCAAAAATTGGATTCGTCGAGACTTTCTTTTGATTATTTTGGTAGTTTTAATGGTTTAATTATGGTGAAAAAATGGTGTGAAAGAAATTCAGTTTATAAAAATTCATCAAGTGTGGGTTGAATTTCACAAGAATTAGAGTCATTTATAATAAATTGATCTTCTGAAAAGTATTGAGATGGGATAGGGATTTTGAAATCCATAATATTTTTGAGAGAAGAGTTTAATTCATTTGAAGGTGCCTATAATTCAATACCATCATTATTTTTTAATATTTCTAAAATTGGAAGCAACTCCACGAGGGAAACTTCTATTTTCGTTAACCTTTGGGTCATTAGGGACATGTTTTTTCCCAAAGATGTCAATCTTTGATCAAAATTCGCCGATTCTTCATATGGTTCAAAATATTTCCCATTTGAAGTTTCGAAAGAATGATGTTTAATTTTGTATTTTGATGAATTTGCAAGTAAACACCAAAAGACACGGATTTTGGAAAAAAAATCTTTTTTATCCATAATTGGAACATTAATATTGTAGCTACTAACAAAATTTTCATTATAATAATTTTGAAAATTATTATTACAATATTTTGGAATACTATTATTATAATAATTTTCACTACCGTTATTGTAAAAATCTTATTACCCATTATTATAATAATTATTTTCAGAAGTTCCCAAATATTGATTTTCATTATTTTGTAAATATTCACTAAAAGACATCGGTAGTGAAAAATTTTGAAAATTATTATTCTAATAATATTGCGAACCATTATCGATACTATTACTATTATAGCTGTTAAAAGAATTAAATGAGGACATACTTACAAAATGTTTGTTGTTCGAGAATTTCCAAACACATGCACTTAATTTTTTTTTTATGTTTCTTGGATCTCAAATGGTTACAGTACATACAAAATAAATTAAAACAAAATATATATAAAATTATGACAAAGCAATAAATAAATTAAAATTTAAATGAAAATAATCCCCGACATCGGGTCCATTTTGACAGAGGGAAATCTGGGCGTTGTGTAAATATGCTTGTCGCTGTCATCGGTTTACCACCTCAATGAAAAACCTAAAATTTAACTATACATGTGTGTATGTATAGCGTCGATTTCGGATATCAAATCCAGAGAGAATGCCGTTTAAAATTTAATTAACTAATTACTTCTAAAAAAATGTAAATGACGATTTTTGATTTTTAAAAGGTTCTATACTACCATTAATCTAGGTGTGTATTGAAACTAAATTATTTAACAATTATGAAAATTATAAGTTGAGAATTCAATTCCTCACATCGGAATGCATAACATAAATGATTACACTGTTAGACAAGATTAAAATACGGTTAATACTCATTTAGATAATTATTTAAACTCAGAGTGTCACTCCCCAAATTCAATTAAGGACTTTTCATGATGGAAAATGTGAACATGGATGATAACGGTCAATACCTCAAAATGATTTTGTATTTTTTGAAAAAAATGATGAACTTTCAAAGAGTAACTTCTTTTTTCTTTTCTTTGGAATTATTTGCTCTTTTTGAATCCCTTAATTTTATTTTTTCTTTTCTCTCATTTCCATTATTTTTGTCAAGTTTCGATTTCACTTTTAATTTCTTTTTGAATCAATTTTCAAGATGTTGCAGATGAATGATGAAAATTAATTTCCTTTGATCAAAAGTGAGGTTAAACATCATTTTTGAGTTTTGATTTGGAAAAGATCATATCACCATTCTTTAGTCGACAATTAAAATTAAAAATATTGAGATTATCAATGTCTTAAAATATTTTTCAAAGAATAATGAATAAGTGTATACATCATTCAAAATATGAGAGAACACAAAGCTTACATAGTAAGTATACCTATGCATTTTTAAATAATTAAGCCATTTAGGTTTTAATAATTATGCAAGTATAATACGTGTTGTACATAAGGTGTCAATACATGAATCATATGAATTTATAAAGTATAATAATAATTGTAAATAAACTAAGGCCTATTTAGACAACTCAATCCTTAGATACGTTTATTATTTTTTGTTTAAAAGAATGAGGTAACTTAGAGAGTAAAATCTAAAAAAACAGAAATTTTAGGCAAAAAAAAAAAAAAAAAAATTAAAGAAGACGAAAGATTTTTATTTATAAATTTTGTTATCTATTTAAATGATTAGACTTGGTTTCACCCAGAAACTACTTCCAATAATAACTTAAACAAAATTTATTTATTATTTTTTTCTTTTATTTAATACAGGAAAATGAACACGATGTATGTAAATATATTATGACACCCCCTAACTAAAATGTTACATTGTCCTCACTGTTATTTAAGAACAATATTGAATTCAAATTATGGAGAGATGTTATTCAATATGGGGCGATCCTAGGATATCACGTTCGATAATCCCGCAAAATACGTTATAGACAAGAAAAATAATAAAAAATAAATGTCTTTTAATTTTTTGATTTTTTAATAAAATATGTACAAAATAATAGTATTATCTTTGTTTTACCATAAACTCGATTATTTAATATTGATGAAAACTGTAGGTTGGGAATTCAATCCCTCACCTTAGAATACATAACATAAATGGTTACATGGTTAAACAAGTTTAAAATGCGGTTAATACTCATTTAAAAAAATATTTAAACTCAAAGTGTCACTCCCCAAATTTATATAAAAGTTGAAATACGAGTTTTGCATCAATAATATTTTCAAAATTACACACGCAAGGTATAAAATATGGTTTATACGTGATATATCCCATTAAGATTCCTGGGTGTTAAAAACGAGAACAATTAACCCATCAAAACAAGTTTATTCCATTTTACCATAACGAAGTAACTATATACCCAAGGTGAGTTCAATAATCTCAACCTATTTCAATTAACTAGAAAGAATGTTTAAATGATTAAATAAAATAGTGTACGAGGGAAAGCGATAAAAATATTAACGCTTACAAAAATGTTAAGAATTTACATTGAATATTTAAATGTGTCACTCAATCCTCATATTACAACCTCGTAAATCTCTCAAAAAATACTAAACTAATAAAGCCTTAAAGTAACTACTAAAACTAAGAGGGAGTTTTATACTCTAAAATTGGGTCTAACTCTAAGAAGAAATGGATATTTAAATGCGTCTCCAAATGGCCCAATTTATAGTTTGGAAAAAATAGTCGAGGGGCTAAATCTGGAATTAAAAAATAATGGATGATTTAATTAAATAATAAAAAGGTGGTGATGGGAAATGAATTTCTATATGAGGGCATGTGATGGTTGATGAGAATATCATGGGAGAAGGATAAAAAATGGGGGGAAGGAAAGAAGAAGGCGAGGGAGAGAGAGGGTGAAAAAGATGGAGAAAGAAACTAGGTTCAATTATGGCTTTTATATTAATGCTAGATTGAGACTAAGGCGGGGATCATTGCTAGATTAGAATTGTAGACAGAAACTCTAGAAACCAGAGGATTTAAATTAAGTAGGACTAAAAAAGAATACGTGGAGTTCAATTTTAGTACTAATAGGAGGACAAACGGGGATGTGATAAAATTGGAAGGTCAAGAGATGCCTAGAAATGGCCATTTTCATTATTTAGGCTCGATGATCCAAAAAGATGGAGATATTAGTGATAATATTACTTATAGGATTAAATCAAGGTGGGTTAAGTGGAGAAGTGCTACCGACATATTTTGTGATAGGCGTATACCTTTAAAGTTAAAAGAAAAACTTATAGGATGACCATTAAACCCACTATGTTATATGGGATATAGTTTTGGGAACTAAAAAATAAAGTCTGCAGAACATGAGTGTGGCAGAGATGCGAATGCTAATATGGATTTATGGTAAAACTTGAAAGGATAATATTCGAGATGAATAAATTTATAAAACGATAAAAGTATCTCCTATAGAAGATAAATTGAAAGAAATTCAACCTAGATGGTTTGGACATATCAAGCATAGACCAACGTATGCCTCCATAAAGAAGAGTGATTTAGTTAGTATTGATGGTAATTGCAGAAGTAGAGGTAGGCCTAAATTGACTTAGTGTGATATTGTAAAAAAGGACATGATATCATGTGGTTTGACTGAAGATATTGCACTGAACAGAATGGAATGAAAAAATAGAATTCATATAGCCTATCCCAAATAATTAAAAAAAGACTTTTTTGAGTTGAGTTTTATATTAATGGGTGCATGATTATTATCAAAAGTTTGCTTGGTCTGGTGGTTAAAGGTAGGGAAGTGGTAGATGGAGGTCATGGGTTCAATACTTCTTAGCCCCATTTAATTTTAAAAAGAAGGAACAACACCACATGTCATCATACCGTGGTTACATGTGTCATCATCCATTGATACAATGTGTCATCATCTTGCGACACCACGTGTTATGATTTAGCAGTGCCACGTGTCGCGATATGCTCAACTAAATTCTTTAAATACACTTTTCACCACAAAGCTTGTAACTTCTTCACATGACCTTGGATTCACACGCCGTTTTAATCGATATGTTCCTCGTTTTGAGGTAAAAAAATTTCCAACAAAGTTCGGGTTATAAGGTTTGACTTTTTTGCTGATCTAAAGCTTTGACTTTTGATTTTTACTTATTGTAAACTTTAACTCTTCATAAATTCTTTGTTTAAGATTGGATTGACACGCCGCTTGAACCCATATATTCCTTGTTTTGAGGCCGACAATTTTATTGAGAGACTGAGTTCGGTACTACCTTTGTGAAATTACCATTTTGCCCATAAAAGCACGTTTATGGATGTTTCTATCTCAAAAAGCTTTCATACTTCATATTTAGCTTCGCAAATCCTGTAAATATTCAAACAAACCCGAAAAAGTAATTAATCATGAATATCAAGGTTATTAAGTAAATGAGTATAAATGCGGGATTTAACGACCATGAGATTGCAATATTGCGCATAAATATGGGTAATAAAATACCTTATTTGACATTAATCACTCTGCTTATCAAATCTTGTAATTGAACTTTCAATTCTTTTAAATCTGTTGGTTCTATTTTGTATATAGAAGGGAAATTGGACTAGTTCTTGGAACTAATTTAATGGAAAGCTCTACTTCCCTATCAAGCACCAGTCCTGACAAATCCTCTGGAAGCACACCGAAAAATTCTCTAACCACTGGTATATTTAAATTTTAAGTGTCTCTTTGCTAGTATCAACCACATAGGCTAAATACCCTATACAATCTTTACTCAACAACTTCCTGCTCTTAATTGTTGATATAAGATAATTAGGAATAATGTTCCTTTCTCCTATAAATCAAAACTTGGATTCACTTGGTAGATGGAATGTAACTTCCTTTCAAAAATAGTCAATAGAAGCTTGATATGATGATAACCAATTCATCCCCAATATAAAATCAAAATCCCTAATGGACAACTGCATTAAATCAACATATAATTCTTGCTCACCCATTTATAAGACACAATGTTTATAAACATGCTCAACCAGAATCATACTTTCCATTGGGGTAGAAATATATAAAGAACAATTGAGAAATGAAAATGGTCTATCCAAATATGAAATAATAGGTAATGCTATGCATGAATGTGTATATCCAGGATTAATGAGCATATAAAGATCGTTATTTAAAATAAATAGTTTACCTATAACAACTTTCGGTGTAGTATGAGCATCTTGCAATGTCATAAAAAACACTTGTCCTCTAACCTTGGATACACTTTCTTATCCTATACCTCTTCGTTTAGTTGTACTACCTGGAGATGATCCTTTACTAGGACCACACTAATAACTAAAACTATTCCTGGTAACATAGGATAATTCGTTTTTAGATGCCCCCTTCTAATGACAGTTAAAACATTCTAAATTCAGTGACTTTGGGAAGTTTATCTTTGTATGACCTTTCATCCAACAAGAAAATTGGATCTACTTGTGATGAAACTCTTGAACCACTTCCACTACTAGGTTCATCCCTTTGCGGACTATTTCCTATACCCACACCATACTGAAATTTTTACACTCAAATACTTGAATATTCTGTGTCACTGCCCTTTTGATAATTCAGATCAAATCTACTTCTCTTTCCACCTTGTTCTCTTTTTCCTCTTACTTCATTCACATTTTTTTCTACTATCATGGATTTATTCACTAAGGCTGAATAATTAATAGTCTTTAAAGCGAACAATCGTAATTTAATGACCAACTCCAGTCCATCATGGAATCGAGTACACTTATCTTCATCATTTTGTATAAACTTCGAAGAAAACCTAGACAAGGCTGTTAGTTTAACTTCATATTCTTTGACTGTCGTCTTTACCCGAGTCAACATAAAATATTATTTCCCCTTTTCTTTTTGATAAATTGGAGGAAAAATAGTTATCATACAAAGCTTTAACAAAATCATCCCATGATATCACATTCCCACCACTTGGGGAAATTAACAAATGCTTGGTGGCATCCCACATATACTTAGCTTCTCCTTTTAGCATATACGTTACCGATGTCACTTATTGATTTTCAAGCATTCTCATTACTCCAAAAATAAGTCCAATCTCTTTAAGCCATACTTCTGCCTCAGTAAGATCAATTTTTCCTTCAAAAATAGGTCAATTCATCTTAATAAATTTCTCGTGTGAAGTATTTCTCTCTTCTCAGTGTATCACCTCGTTATCCCTAGCCAATGCGTGTGCCTCCAGTTTTCAAGCCTATTGTGCTTCCATATGACCTATAAACCTAGATTATTGCTCAGCCAATAAAGTCATAGCATGTGATAGTTTTGCATATTCGTCAATTATTCTGGCTTGAGTTCAGCATTTATATGAACAGGTTGCTCAACCTCCGCTTCTTCTAGAATATTAAAAGCCTCATCTTATACTCTCACACTAAAACTCCCTCCTTTAATTCTTTTATATCTTAAATGAATCATAGATATAACAACATGCATATATACATATCCTCTCTAACATAATGGTTAGAATGAGAAAACATATTTCTCATGTTTACTGGTAAATCTAGACTCTTTTAACTTCAAAACCTCTAAAACCTAGGCTCTGATACAAATATATGACATGCCCCAACCACAAAAATATGACATATAAAAATTAATTAATTAGTTATAATTAATTTTAAAAGTCAAAGTGAGTCAAACCACATTTCAATTAACAAAACCATAAATATATATTTTACTTATAGAGTCATCAATGGAAGTCCATAAAACTAAAACCTTTTTTTACAAGATTCAAATACTTACACAAAATTTCTAAAAAAATAAGTTAACCTAATTACATCATTTACATTAAACAAAACTTATCATTTTATGCATTCCTTGCCAGCTCAACCTGACCTCCTAGATTTGGTAGTGAAACCACGAGACATGAAAAACATAAACATAGGAACCGTGAGCAAAATAGCTCAATAGATGCATCACTACTACACTATTACATCAAATTAAATGCAATAAATAATATCCATATAGTAATGTATGAAATGATATGGTCCATTATAACAGAATAACCCAACATTCAGAACCATGGTTCACATATCCTATCTGCAATAGATGATTCTCCCCATTCCTGATCGGGGAATAACCCCTTATCTGCAATAGATAATCCTCCCCCATTTTGGGTTGGGGAGTAACATCCCATTTCAATAAATCTAAATGAAAAAAATCATATTCATAATGTCATTATCATATCCATAATAATGTATGTATACATCTTTCCTGTGAGTACACTCACCTCGGGTTCTCAAATATATGTTTGCATTTCTCTCGGGTGGAGCTGAACTTGGTGGATTAGACCTTAAACCCGTCAATCCAACTAAATGAGTATTTAATTCAAATAATAACCATCATATATTTATATATCTTTCAATGATACACAACTACAATATAATCCCATTTAAGTAGAATTCCACGAAACTCGAGAAAAGATGATGCAATGGTATCTATGTTGATAAAGTTATAAACATTCAACCATAGAAAACACTTCGTAAGGAATTTATAAATAACCAAACACTCGAAAAATTAAACTTCTTAATATATGTAATCATGGAACATTTACTCAAAATACCCTTCGGAAGGAGGATATATGAACATTCTTTCACGGGGTGTCAAGTATGGAGTCAAATTATTGTCCTTTATTCTTAATCATTGAAAAATAATAAATTTTACAATACATATGTCCAACCTTAACAATATGAAATCATATCTAAATATACTTTCCAATACAAGTGACGGCGTAATTTTTCAAGGTTCCTAGAGCAAGATATGGCCATTTCTTTATGACATATTAAATCTGTCCCACAGGCTCCTCTATTGCGCAGTCAACTTTCGAGAATTTTTGTATATTTCTACAACATAAATTTCTATGATTTTCAACCAATTTTAATAAATACACTGAATAATACAAAATTAAATTTTCATAAGTTTTAAAGTTCATATGCTATGTTAAAAGGTTTATCAAACTTCGGGCATATCTAAACGAATTATGCAAACAACAACTATGTAACGACTTATAAACATAACCTAGGTCTAACGACATGTAATTTAATTATAATTTTTGGATATTATTTGTATATATGAGTCTAGTTTCGTCTCCAACTAAAGTTTCTCAATTTTGTAAAGTATACACAAATATATAGAAGTTTTAATACAATGGAGTTCTATACAAGGCAATATGGCTTACAAATACCAGTTGTCTTAAGTACGAACATATACAAAGGAGCAAGGTCCTAAAAAATGCGAGGCGTGACCAAGGCGTGGAGGCCAAGCCTTAAGCCTTAGAAGCCTAGGCGGGCCTTGGCGTAGAAAGGCGTGAAAAGGCGTTTAGGCATTTTTTAATATATTTTAATATTTTTTGACTATGACAAGGCTATTTAAAATAATAAATTGGTACATACCTTAAAAATATGTCTAAATATTTGTAAATTAAAATACTATTTTTTAAAATACAAAAAAAAAACAAAAAAATTGCCTCTTTTCACGCCTTATTTCTAAAAAAACTCTCGTTTTTTCACGCTTTACCCCCCAAAAATGCGCGTTTTTTCACGCCTTGCCCCAAAAAACGTTGATCATCGTTGACCACGCCTTGATCCACGCCTAGGGACAAAACTTGGTGTATGTAAAAAGCCTCGCGCCTAGGCGCGCCTTGGCGCCACCTAGGTGCGTTTTTAGAACACTGCAAAGGAGTATGAAAGTTTAATAAACAATTGATGATTTCTACAATTTCAATAATTATAATCCAAGAATAAAATAAGATTAATATGTAAATATATCTTGGGATCACTTTTAAGATTTTATTTTAATTTTCCTGTATTTTCTTATCACTCTTTCTTCCTTATGCATTTCCTTTCAATGCACCAAGTAAAGAAATGAAAAAGATAGCCGTAGGATTGAAGAGAAGAAGCTCACTCACATGTTAATAGGAGTTGGCATGCTGCCTGAGATCCTACATTTATCTCTCTGCTCAACCTGAGGCTTCACAGGCAAAGGAGCGCTCGTAGTACTTATTTGAAAACAAAGAAACATGAAGAGTGACTACTCGAGTACTTGCACAGTAAAAGCAAGTAAATACTAAGGTATGCCAGATTAATACCTGAGGCTCCAAATGTAAAGGAGAACCCGCAGTACTTACCTAAAAATAAAGAAACGAGAAGAGTGACTACTTGATCAATTGCACAGTAAAAGCAAGTAAATACTGAGGTATGCTGAATTCATACCCGAGGCTACACATGTAAATAAGCGCTAGTAGTACTTACCTAAAAACAAAGAAACAGGAAGATTGGATATTCGAGCACTTTCACAGTAAAAGCAGGTAAATAATAAGGTATGGTGGATTACATGAGGCTCCACAGGTAATGGAGCGCTAGTAGTACTTACCTAAAAATAGAGAAACATGAAGAGTGATTACTCGAGCACTAGCACAGTAAAAGTAAGTAAATACAAAGGTATGGCAGATTAATACCTGAGGCACTACAGGTAAAGGAGCGATCGTAGTACTTGCTTAAAAATAAAAAAACTTGATGAATGACTATTTGAGCACTTGCACAGTAAAATCAAGTAAATTATAAGGTATGCCAGATTAATACCTGAGGCTTCATAACTACAGGGGCACTTACTGCACTCACCTGAAAATAAGGAAATAAGGTGAGTGTTACTTGAACTTTTGCAAGTATAAAAAAACAAATAAATGTAATGGTATTCCAGTATAATACATGAGACTCCACAGTCATAGGAGAACTCGTAATACTCACCTGAAATAAAATAAATAGGATAGATGATCACTCTAACATTTGCAAGATAAAAATGAGTAAGTACAAATGGTATGTCAGCTTAAATACCTGAACCCTTATGGGTGGAGAAGGGCTCAAACCAATCACAGTACTCATTTAAACGCAGTGGATTGAGTGTCATATAGGAAAAGATTATTTGTACCAACCTTCTAATAAAACAAATAGGAAATGTCAAGAAAACATTATCAATCATGATAAAACTATACACTGGTTACCTATTCCAAACGAGTAATATGTAATGAAGCCCCACTCGTAGAAACACTCAAGATCGGACGGGTGGAAAGTGCTTGGACTTGAGGCCTGTTATCAATAGGCAAACACACATGAGGAATAGAAATCCTACCATAAGGAGGAAATTCTGGGATAGTTACCCTAGTGGGCAAAAGTATACCCCCTATTGAAAGGGGGACGCTCGTCAAAGGACACTACAAAGGCAAAAGATGAGCTATTATGAATTAAATTTAATGATATAGAGAAATGCTTAAACAAGATAAGTGATTGAAGAATACCCCCCCAAGTTGTTGCAGCACTGGTTGGGGGCTGTCCAGATGAATGGATCACCCCAGACGAAATAATTGGGCCACGAGTAGACGTGGAAAGTGAACGAGTTATATAACAACAAGAGCGAAAGTAAGCATCAAGTATTGAAATTTGATAGATGGTTTTACGAAGGCTTGTGAATACCTGAGAAGAGCTTGTGGCTATTGAAGATCTTACCATAGTTATGGGGAAGACGGTTAAAAGCTTGAAGTAATAAAGAGTAAAGTAGATCCATGAGCACTTACATTCAAACACTCGTAATTAAGGATGCCAGAAGATACATACCTCTTGTTCTTAACTCAGAGAGGATAATGACATGGAGTTCCTCTCCCTTTGAAATGGACCCTGAGGGGGATGAAGGGGAGAAAGGAAAGACAGAGCAACTGTGCTCACCCATCACGTTCCACTCGTTCCCATAGAGGAAACATACTCGAAAAGAAAAATGGACATTAATTGCAGAGTAAATTAAAGATAAACTTGAGCAAGAACTGTAGTAAACACTTACAGGCTACCTGAAATGAGCTTTCCCATAAGGAAAAGTCCCAGTAGTTAGACTATTTGAGGAATGAGAATAGATCATGCTGTCGTCATGATCACTGACAGGTTACTTTAGATCCAAAATAACATCCCTCGTGGCAGATTAAAAAATGGAGAATCAGTCAAGTGATCTTCATTAAGGGCGTTCGACTCAAAATCATTTGAAGAAGAACGGTGATAATTATAGGAAGGTGTATTTCCATAATCAACAAGTTCATGTTCAAATGGACATGACGTCGAGGGAGCACTCACGTTACCGTCAGTTTTGTAATTTTTGAGTAAGAGGGGAATAAAAAGAGTAACTTCTATAAGTGGAGAAGGTGGTGGAATAGATGATTGAGAGATAGTTGCTTTAATGGTCTCATAACCTTTCTCACGAATAGTTTGAAAAATCTCCTCAATGCCGAAGGTATCAATATCAGAGATTTGGTCTACCAAAGCAACATAACCAATATCTTTAGTTGATCGCCTCTTTTTCCTTGTCGCTGGATTTTTGACCGAGGATGAAGGTGAGGAAGACCCACCAATATTAACGGGAGAAAAATTAAAAACATTTATATATGTGTGTTGCCTCTTGGAAGAAGTTTTGGCTTTGCCTTTGGCTTTCGTCTGTTTGGACTTAGCCTCTGGATGCTTTGAGTAAATGGTTTCCTCACGTATGTGAGGGGTAACATGGTCTAATTGAGTCCTCATAACTTATTTATAATCCAATTCTTATTTACGAGGGTGTTTCATCATATTTTTATCAATGGATGGGATTGCCTTAATGAACAACTCGTGAGGGACATATTGAATGTAATTCTTGATAAGCTCAATTTAATTCCGCCTTAAGAAAAACAACGAGAGGCTGATAGATAATAGATAATCGCAAGGAGGGACAAGAAAATTTCAAAAGCAAGAAGTCCTACGGAACATACCCTCAGGAGTGAAGTTGGAATAAGCTTCCAAGTATAAATTATTGGGCGAGTGGTTAGTAGGGAAATTTAGGGAGTAAGTGCCTTGGTCATAACCGTATTGCTTCCTCACTCGATCTGCGTGATAAAACTCAACCCTTTTCCCCAATGCAGTCAAGTATGGGGGATTATAAGGGAAGACTTAGGCAATAATAGAAACACGAGGACAATCTTTTACACATTCCAAATTAGCTGGAGGACTGAAAAAATCTGACGCAGTAGAGAAAAATGCCCAAAAAAATATACCACCCACTCTCTTCGAGTAGGTACATAAGGGAAATTCATCAATATTGTTTAGAAAAGGACTAAGTGACTGCTTAAGAGTCTTCTGATTCCACTTAGCAATACGAGGAACATGGCTGTGTAATGGGCGGGGCTCTAGGGCCCAGTTTGGGAACCGCTAGAATAAAAATCCCATAAGAATGAAGGAATTAAAAAATTGAAAACATTGTATCGCCCGTGTGATATTTACATATCCACTTGCATTTGATATTGCTAAGTATACATTGATCCAAGTGTTAAAGTAGTGAGCAGTACACTTCTACCACGAGCAAGCCTCACCGTCAAATGAAAGAGTAACTTCCGAGGAGAGTCATTGGGCCTCCCCTAAAATCAAAATCTTGATATAAAAGTTACAAATAATGCAAATTGGTGACTTTTAGACCCCAACTTTGGGCCATATTAACTTTTGGTCACTTTGGTATTGGCTTCATCGTTAGATAAGGGATCAAAATCCTTGAACCAATACCCCTACCATTTGGCAAATAAGTGCTTGCTTGTCCCAGTAAGAGTGAGACCCTCATAATAAATGCAATCCCAAGAGATTGATGCAACTCCTCACACATTTTCTTCTCCTTATCATCCTCTTAACCATTCACAAATACAGAGTTTCCTAAGATGGGTAAACCTTTGAGATCATAAATGTGCTCTAGGGTAATAGAGAATTCCCCCAACATGTGGTGAAAGTATGCGTGTCTATGCTCCAGCGAGACACTATGATATTGAGGGAACTATAACTTTTGCTAATTGTACAACTATTAAAGCTATTTAGATTCCTCTCCAGACAAAGACCCTCAATAATGTTACGATAGCTTTACACAGACTTAACATTATCCACCCAAAGTTCCCATTCATTAGGATTCTCAACACAAATATCAACATTTATGTTAGAAAAAGGGAAATTACCTCCGTCCACTCGATTTCTTAGAATACCGCAAGCTAGAACGATAAAAGTGTCATTGGATCATTGGAACCCAAGAAGTGGATGCTCGACCACTCTATCAAGAAATTCAGTTTTGAACCTCTTGAGCGAGGGCATAAATCTATCATCGTCCCCAAAAATGGAGCCATTATGTAAGGGGTAAAATTCCCTTTTCAGTCTTAATTCCAAATATGATATTTGGGCCTTAGAAACAACAAAAAAACTACCCACCCTCCTTCGAGAAGATTCAACACTGCCTTTAGCAATGGAGGTAGTAGAAAAGGAAGGTGCTAAAGACTAATGACGGTCAAGATTCTAACAATGGCTGAAGCGGTCACAATAATATGAATAGACAATGAGCGCATTAAACCTCAGTAGTGATGGTGGAGATGAAGTTTGAAGAAGGATTAAATGAATAAGCTTAAGAAAAGATGGAATTAAGGGCTTGGAGAAAATGGCGGATGAAAATATCTGATTACTCTCTATCTCTCTCTCTGAAAATATCAAATGAAGGTAAAAAGTTTAAGAGGTGGAAAAAGGGGAATTTATAAGTTAAAAGGTCAAGAAGAAACCGAAGGTTTGAAAGTAGGGCAATCATCACCTAAATCGAGAATAACTCTCCTCAAGTGATAAGTGTCTCCTCAAAGTACTAAAAGGTCATCTTATAAAACCATGCGCATCACAACATTCAATGCACAATAAAAGTAATGATGACAACAATCCTCTTGAAGTCTCAAAAGGTCTTTTCGTACTTAACTCTTCCTCTTCAAATCAAAGGAAGACTTTTGCTCGTGGGGGGACGGGGGGGGGGGGGGGGGGGGGGGTTAATATAGAGGGGTACACAAATAACCCTCTTATAAAAGAAGAGTTTTTACGAGCAATACCCACACAAAGGGGGTGTGCGAGCAAACCCATAATTACCAAGGCATTATGTGAGTAGTTATCAATAAGGAATGTTGGACGAGCATGCCCAAATCATTAGTAAGTCAAATGAACAATGATGAATCAAACTTGTTGGAAGGGTAAGTTCAAACAACTGGCAAGTCACAGAGCAGTGACTAATATAACTTATTGGACGAGAAAGTCCAAGCCATTAGCATGTCACCCAAGCAGTGACTAATAAAGCTTATTGGATGAGAAAGTCCAAGTCACTAGTAAGTCATATGAGCAGTGAACAACAGGGGGACTGCATGCGCAACCCCGAGTTACTAGATATTTATGCAAGAAGTAAAGAGGCTTTGCTATAAACCTTAAGTTATAGTTTTTTTAAAATAAAAGCAAGTACAAAAACAACACTGCCTGCTTAGTAAAGTGAAGTTGCAAGTAGTTGCTCAAGCAACACAAAAGCATTTATTTGAATAACTCATTTACTAACACTTAGTATTGTGGTTTGAACGCATGTTTACTTAAAAAGAATCCTTGGCTAAGAAAGTAGGGATCGAGCAGATGGCCAATTGGGGCCTCTTGAGAGTTTTGGTTTGGAGGCTAAGAGGTAAGTTTTGTTGAGTAAGCTAAGGATAAACCATTTCAGTATATTAGGAAAAAGAGAATACTGAAGTGAGGGACCCAAGAGGTCACTCACATTCACTCACATCACTCAGTCCACAGTTACTAACTAGAGATCATTCAGTGACTAGCTCGCAAGACATTTTATTTTTAGTTAGTAGCGAGTGGACCTCAAGGTCGCTCGCCAGCAAAAACCGTTTACAAACAAATAAAATAGTAATGTTAGGCGTTAAGTCCGACAACGCTACTTTTTGTCCATTATTATACCAGGCGTCACTCCATGACAAACAGATCGTGGTAGAAAGTGAAAAATAGTAGTATAGATAAAAGTATTTTCAGGTATTTGTTGCATAGGAATATTCCTTTAGCATGCATGTGCTATGTTAACCCTAAGGTTTCACTATAAGTAGACCACTTGGGGAACAGTAATTAGGATCTTCTCACTAGCATTGTTACTCTATAGAAATTCTTATGGATACTCTGCCTTCCCTCTCCTAGGTATTTAAGTTCTTATCTCTTCACTCTCAGAGAACCGCTGCTCTCAAGTGGTTCATTCCTTTATTATTATTGAAAAGTTATATTCAATCATCGTCTTATCATTATTGTACTTAGAAGTTTTGCAAATATATTAAAAAGTTGGTTTTTGGTCTATGTTTTGTTATTGAAATATTATTGCCTTGACGATAGTTTCCATTGGAGTGGGTCACACGCCACCCATTTATAAGTATTCATAAACTCCAGTACCACTACCCTCCTACATATGTCATCGAGGACCATCTTTGGCAATATCAATTTTCTCTTGTATATGTGTAAAACATAAAGATCTTATTAATATTAGGTACCATTGCCTACTTCAGGGGCTTTATAGTCACTTATGGGAATTGTGTCATTCCATAGACAATAACCTCATCTGGGATTTTAGAGAAAATGAATCTTTTGTTCATAACATCTTCTTGAGCGTTATATATAACCTCTTCTAAAGAGTTATTTGGGAATGGTTTTATTTAACCTCCATCATTACAGAGTCAAGTAGTTAGGATCTATAGGTTTGCCATGCTTCTAGCATGCAATAAATTTCTTTGTTACCAGATTTATTTTGTCCTATTGGGACAATGATTTTGGCAAAACACATTTGCAACTAGTCCATATGACTACATCTAACATTTTAAGTTTCGTAATCATTTGATGTTGCGATATCCTTTTCACTTCATTTTTGCATTGAGTGATACACAAATTAGATGACACAAAGTATAAGTATTCAACAGTAAGTATCAACGTTCTTCAAGAATAATTTATACTTCAGGTAAATCCTATCCTCCCCTAACGGTGGGAAGAGTGCCTCATCAAAAATAAAATTTCACAAAATATACAATGAATACTATATTTGTCAATGATTCAATAGAGGGTGAGCCATAAACACCATATAAATATTGAGAGTATCCTTATAAAAAATAGCTACCCAAATAAACGTTAATGCACCAAATTCAATAAAAAGCTATGTTAATTTATTATTAAAAATGGTTTAACTAACCAAAAGTCTATGTGATAAAATATTTTACTAAGTTTTAGAATCTCACAAATTTTATCTTCTTAATTAAGAAAATGATTCTAAAAGATGCGAAAAAAGTAAAATAAGCACAAGACCGGATGCACGAGAACAAAACCCACTAACGGGAAAATCTCGGGCCGATAAGAATGAAAATACACTATGGTTGAGTTTTACAACTAGATGATATAGACTTATAAACTCACGATGCTACAACCGACTAAACACTCTTTCCCACCATATTCTCCGTAGAGAGCATCAACAGCTGGAGTACGCTGCACAATCGTGACCGATTTTAGTTTGCAATCAATTCCTTCAAATTCTCTTGCTAAAACTTTATTCTTCAAAGTAGAAGAAACTTATATTGTTCCGGTACGGAACCTTTCCAGCAACCAAAACGCTACACCTAGGATCTTTGAGGGAATCCTACAAACATGTGTGTTGGGGTGTTTACAAAGGGTGTATGGCTTTAAATCTTAAAATGACTTTTCCAATTCAAGGAAGAGAAAATATTTACTCACCAATAAATATTGAATTTTGAATATAAGATGAGTAAACATACCTGTATTAAAACAACGACTTGAAAGAACTCAAAGAACAATGAGTGGAAAATATGCTCTTAAATATTTTAAATATTTTTAGCAGTGAAAGTATTTTTTCAAATATCTCACACTTGGTTTGGAAGAGTAAAAAATACACTAACTTATAGCCCTTTGATTTGGAAAGGTTTAAATTCTCAAATGCTAGGTGTCACACTCTTAAGGTATCAAATAGTCACATCAGGGTCTAATTCATCCAAAAAGTTATACTTGACAGAATAACCAAGCAGATTTTAATGATACAACTTTTGCAAAAGTGACTTTCAACGCTGTCAGGCACATTTCACTGCACCGTCGCTGCAGCGAGCTACTACATCACTACGGAGAACCTAAAGCGAACCAGGTCGCACCGATGTCCAAATATTTTGAACGAGCACACAAAAAACTAGTGATATAGTGTCGTTACAGTGAGGAAGACAATCGCTGCAGTGGAATTTCTATGATGCAAGTCGCACCTTTATCCAGAAAATTTGGTCATAGACACGAAAATGCCGACGATAAGCTATCCCTACAACGATGTAAGCTACCTTTACGACAAAGCTGAATCGAGGAAGATACAACATGTGTCCATAAAATTTTGTCCAGTTTGCCTGTGAAGTTTTTTCAAAATATGTTTTGAGGTAAATTCTAAGTATGAATGTTTCTCAAATGAACACACATTTAAAATACATAAAATGATGCAATTTTTTATAAAATAGATTTTTCTATATGAAGAGTATATTTGCATGTGTATTTGACAAAATTACAAAACAAATGTTAATTAAAAATATTTTTTAATTAATAAAACAAATTAACCAATGAATCTATGTCCACTAAGTTTTATACCTTTTCCTAAGTAGTGCACTTGAGGTTCATCATTGAGTGAATATGGTTCGTTGATGATGCTTGATGGAGATCTCTTAGAAAAATACTCAAACATTTTTTGTAAAGGAATTTGTACATTCTATTCCATGGAGCACATCGAGTATACTATACTCATACAATCTCCCCTTTTGTCCAATTCTCAGAAAAAACTATAAAAGGAAAAATTACAAGAAAATGAAGGAAATCTACCATTTTACGACCTGCGTGGCCAATGGAAAATAAAAAAATAAAAAATTACATTTGTTGAAAGTAACTAATCATTAAAAGAGACTAAACCATCTTCATGGTTAAAAGAAAAATCTCTTGTTCAAACTTTCCTGTCACACACCAATGTGAAGAAACATGATAAGGAAATATGATCCATATGAACATGTGAATATAACATTGTGAACATGAACATCATATATATCTAAAATAACTCCCCCTAAAATATACAATTCCCCTTAATAAACATAATATATCAACAAATAACTCTAAGTAGGCTAATATGCTTTAATAACTACACCCCCATCTATAAAATTCTCCCCCTTTTTGTCACGAAAAGAAAAAAAAGGAATGAACTAAGCATATAATGGAATCAAGTTATCAAAGAATTTTAAGAGAGTAAAACATGGTAATCAAACCAACAAATATAGAAGAATCATGTAATGAGTGAATAATCAACATTTTAGTCAATGAAATATAAATCATGAGAGTAATAGGCATAAGAGCAATAAGTTGAGCTACACATGGGAAGAATAAAAATATCAAATAAAGATATACAAAATGCTTAAATATGATAAGAATTCAAAAGTTTAAGTGTTTATAAGGATTATAATGAAGATTATCAATTTGAACCAAAATCAAAATAACTCTAAAATAAACCCAAAACAAGCAAAAAAAATTACATCACTTATACTTCCTCTTAAATATTCAAAGAACATACAAATCAGTAAGCTCATTGTTAGCATCATGTAAGAAGTCCCTAACCTTCTGCACGTGAGTATCAAACTGGTGTTGGAAATTATCATAGATAGAAGAGTTCATCAGACCAAACGATGGAAACAAAATAGAACCTGGTTGAGTAGATATCCATGAGATGGTAGAATCCAACTCAGTTTCAGTTAGAGGGTGTAAGCTAGATGACTGTGATGTAGGGGCATGATGAGGAGGTGATGGAACGACATGCAATGGTGGTTGGGTTACTATAGTCACTAAGCTGAGCAATTGACTTATAATATGAATTAATAGTCAATGAAGATTGCGGCTTGTCCTACACTTCATCGATGAGTAAAGGAACTCCAAACTCCAAAAACAAATGCACGATCAAACGATCATAGGGAAAATGTACTTTCAAACTGTCCTTAGTATGCTAAAAGTCCAATCCAAGATAAAACTACACAAGCACATAATATGACCCGAACCAATGGCGTATAATGGTCGTGCATGTTTAATTGATATGTTGTGGGAGTGGTCTGTGGGAAAAATACAAGAGGAAACAACCATGTTCATTAATTAAATTCTTAGCAAGAAATGCTCGAGGAAGCGTCTTTCAATTATAGGAATGGAAATGGTTATCCCTCAATTGAATGATCACATCCCGGTTGCGAGGTTTACCCAAAATGGACTTAAAAGGATATCTGGGATATTTTTCTTCTGGAACTTGGAAGTGGTTGCTTATCCACTTAGATGAAAGTTTCAATCGAATTCCCATTACTTTAGCATAAATAAATCTAATGCCCAAGTTGTCCTTACCATCCACAAGAGTCAAATAAAACTCTCACACCATGTTGGGCTAACATTGTCAGATTTGAGAATAAATTCCAAACCAATTTATTCTTCCACCCAAGAACTCATGTAAACGGGTGTTGGAAAAAGAATCAAATTATTTGACCTCTCCCAATGCACATAATGTGTGGGGAAGAGTTCATTAAATATTAAAATATTGGTGGAAGTCGAGGCACATGTGCTTGATTTTGGAGTGATAATATTGACTGAAATCACACACCACAAAAATCCTATGAGATGTAGAAATGAAAACCAAGGATCTTATATTATCAATAAGAGTAGAAAAGTCCCAAAAATATAAATCAAAAGCTATACACACTAAAATCTATTGAAGAGATTCAATTTAAACTCAATATAAGTAGAAACTCATTAATTATAAAGAAGAATTCAACAAAATCTATCAAAAGAACTATCACCAAGGCCTAACTATAAAAATGATTAAATTAGAAAATCTCCTGAAAAAAACTTACTGAGAAGGCGATTAATCCACTAGAATGACGTAAAGACAACCTAAAAGACCCAAGAACTAAAATGGTAGGAAAATATGGAGATTTATCAAAGAGGTGAAAGAGGTTTTGAGAAAAAATGGGTAAAAGATTAAAGCATCCCAATTTTTTTTTCATTCCCAGGTGTTGTCACTGCCGCGAGAATGTTCTCACAGGCCGAACCAGCAGCAAAGCTCCGACGATAGAAGCCGTGCCAACCTCCAGGGATCAAAAGCGGTGAAAAAAGAGCACAAATAAAAAGAAAATGTATATATAGATTCTTAACTATAAAGCATGCACATTTTAATCCCTAAAATACCATTTTAAATGACCAAACAAGTTATAAAAGATCGTAAAATGGTTCTTGGTTATACCAAATGCTCAAGAATGGTTTTAGTATTCAATAGCCTAAAGTAAAATTGAATCCATATAAGAGATAGAGTGATTCAAGGACATAACTCATTATATGAAATGAATAAAATGAACATTAATTCGTAAAATCGAAGAATGAAGATCAATGTTTGAATTCACTTGTGAATTTTTTTGACTTTATGTAATAAAGAGAAAGCATCATATTTACTTGAAAACAAATAAAATTTTCAACTATCATATTGTGGCCATCCCCATCTTTTTCCTCCCCGGGGTCGGCGCTCGCGGGCGCAGTGGAGAGAAAGAGAAAGGGTCTCGCTCCCTTTCTAGGAATGCTTCGGCCGTCATCGATGTGGGGTGAGGTAAAGATATAGATTCGTGAGCCTAGTTTGGATAAAACAAACAAAAGAATATGTTGTCGCCTCGAGAGAACGACATCAAATACATACTGATGGTTGCGAAAACATTTAGTACAAAGGTTCGGGGCTAAGTTACGAAATGGGAAGGTGCTAGGCACCCATCCTGCCTTTTTGGTTTCTTATGGGCTTATGTTATTATTCTCCTTAATTTCTTCGGGAAGTGTGTGTGCGTGTATATATAAGTGGAGATCAGAATCATTCGATTTGTGTCATGAAAAAAGACGGAGTGAGGTCATCCATAGGAGTGTTACCAAAATAGTAATTAAAAATATGATGTGTGCACTTATCGAGATATTGATCGTTATGATTAAATGATAATATATGTTAGATAAGATGCGCATATGAATATGAAGTATAATATAGATAAATAATGTATGGATAAAATAGAAAAAAGAGGAAAATGGGAAAATCGAACTCGTGTCTCTAGTTTTAGCCCCAAATGTCTACGTAGCCTATAAAGGCATCAAAGTTCACGTAGTTTGCATGCAACACGAGGGTGGGGTTTATCCCATATATTCAAATGGGGATTTTATTATGTATGTGTGAGCGTAAAATAGATGTTTCAATTTTAAGAAAATCTAGTGAAGAATCCCGTTTGGAATTTATAGGTGTAACCCTCTTTTTCTTGTTTTTTTGTAGAAAATATGTTATGTGAAATAATACTAATAAAAATGTGAGATTATCAATATGTAATGAACTAACAAGGATGAAATGCTAAAGTAAAGATTTAGATAACTAATGTGAAAATAAGGAAATTTAAAAGAGTGAGAAGAGTGTTTCGACCTTCTTTGGAGACTTGGAGATTGATCTTGATTGTTGATGAGCTTCCATGAAAGAGGTTGAGGAATCTAGGGAAATTTTGATAAATTGGGTGTGAAAGTGATGGAAATAAAAGGTAGAAAGAGGTTTCAAATAAGGAAACTTCGCTGATTTTATAAGAATGTTGCTGAGATCACTGAAGTTGATGTTTTTTGAGGTGCCTTTCAAAGTGAGCTCATCATATCCATATATAGGGTCTGGGGACTGCCGATCGACATTGTCCTTTTCCTGCCTATCGGTAGGTAACCCTAGACACACTACCGATAGGCAGGGAAATGGACCTGCCAATTGGCAATCTCATGCAGATTGTTCGAAAAAATGGTTGTAAAATGCAATACTTAAGACCAAATTGCACACGGGCATACCGTTGGAAAGGTTATTAAGAAAACTTTGAGAATCCTTTAGGGTGCTACCTGGTTCAAGAGTTGACATTGTATCAAACGGGACTGGGAAGCGCCTGTCAGTTCTTTGGACAGGAGATCGTCGGATGATAATGGATTGTTTTTCCAAACCATAAGTCCGATTTGTGCAGAGGGTAGACCATTGGAAGGGTTATGTGAGTCACTTCAATGTTTCAAAGAGCTTCTCTTAGTTTGGAGAGTTGACTTTGGTGAAATGGGCCCCAAAAGCACCCGGTGACCCTTTGGAGTAAAATGGGCCATTCGTCCGTACCATAAGGCTGATTCGCCCATGAGGTGGACCGTTGGAAAGGGTATTTCGTGACCTTTAAGGATTTAACCAATATCATTCCAAATAAAGAGTTTACGGGAGTCAAACGGAGTCCAAGAGTGCCCGGTAGCCTTCCGATCAATTTTCAGGGTAAAATGGATCATTCACGTGAACGGTAAGACCAATTCATGAATAGGGTAGACCGTTAGAAAGGTTATTCCGATATCTTCGGATATTAATTGGGATTTTGCTCGGGTGAGGGAGTTTATTGGGTCAAAATGGGGCCCGGGTGAACCCGGTGGCTTCCAGATCAGTTTTAGATAGTAAAATAGACCGTTCGTCTAAACTGTAAGGTCGATTCATGCATGGGATGGACCATTGAAAGATGATTTAGAGACCTTAAAGTATTCATTGATCTTTCACTCTAACGATGAAGTTAACCAGAGTCAAATGGGGCGGGCCCAGGAGCTCCCGATGGCCTCTAAATTGGTACTCGGAGTATGACCTAGGGTTCTATGGTGAATGGGGAGGCACTTAAGGAGAGTCTTAGGAGGGTCTTAGAATGTGGTGTCTATAGATCCCCTGGACGAGTGAGCTTTGGGAAAAGAGAAAGCCATCGAATAGACATCACATGATTGTTTGGAAAAGTGGTCAATTTTGAGGACCTGATGAAGATCACCGATTCTGCGAGTCGGGGTTAAATCTCAGGACCTATTGTTATGGTGACCAATTCTACGAGTCAAGATAAAATCTGAGGACCTAAAGTTGGGGAGACCTATTCTCCGGGTAGAGGTCAATATTGAGGACCTAAGGTTGGGGGTGACCAATTTTGTGGGTTGAGGTCAATTCGAAGGACCTAAAGTGGTGGCGACCAATTTTGTGGGTCGAGGTCAATTTTGAGGACCTAAAGTTATGGCGACCAATTCTGCAGGTTGAGGTCAATTATGATGACCTAAAGTGGGGGCGACCAATTCTATGGGTCGAGGTCAATTTTGAGGACCTAAAGTGGTGGCTACCAATTCTGCGGGTCAGGGAAAATTATGAGGACCTAAAGTTATGACGACCAATTCTGCGGGTCGAGGTCAATTATGAGGAGATAAATTGGTGGAGACCAATTTTGCGAGTCAAGGTCAACTCTGAGGACCTAAAGTTGGGGCAAAAAATTCTATGGGTCGAGGTGAATTTTGAGGACCAAAAGTTGTGATGCATGGGTTTTCTCTCTGGGAGTCTTGAACTTATCTTTGGGAGTTTGGATGCACTTGTGGTTCCACTGAAGAGTGCGCTTCTCTGAGATGCCACTAGGGAGAGATATCCGACAAGGGCTTATAGCTCTGCTGGGGAAGTTGGAATTTCCCTGGGAGAAAGTTTAATTTGGAAATTCCGCTGGGGAAATGGGTAGGATATTGCATAGTCCTGCTATGGAAACATTTGATTTTTGAGGTTTTGAGTTTCGTTGGGGATGAGAATGTAGGGTTTAAATGGGGGGATAAGAATGTAGTTTTAATCTGTGTAGGGATTTTGAAGCTTGAAAAATGGATTTCTTAGTGAAGAAATGTTCCAATATTTATTTGGCAATTTTAGGAATTTTTGGAGTTTTCTGGCATTTTTTGTACGAAATTTCAAGTGGATTGCTGATCGGTGGGTGGCAGATGTTATCGTTCGGCAATGGATCAATCTTATGGGCTGCCTTGGGAATGGTAAGAGGTAAGTGCCGATCAGTAGGTATTAGGGGATTTCCGATCGACATGCCCCTTGGTCTCCTATAAAAAGAGGTGAGTTCTCCAAAATTTTCACAGCTCCTAGCATTCAGATCTTCTGCCTTTTCTTGCTAAGATCCGTTTCTAAGCTTCTTTCTCATCCAAGACTTAAAAATAGCAGACTTTTCGATTAGCTCAACCCACATAGTGTGGTTGGGTGTCGATGATTGGGAGAACTTAGAGTGGCGGGCTAGGTTACCTCTGGCATTGGGCAACGAAAATTCCTTCGAGTTGTTAGAGCTAGTTGTCGAGGATTGATTTCTGCTGTATGAGCCCTCATATCCCCGATCGTCTAGGATAAGGAACCCTAATGGCTATGTAAGTATTAATGACATTTGGAATTTTTGTCTTCTTTTGTTTTCTTTGTTTTCTTGAGTTGAAAAAAGGTTTCTTTATTGATTTTTTTAATTTGGAAAACTGACATAACTTCTATGAGCTTTTGTTCCCAGGGGAGGATGGGGTTTACGAATGTGTGGGAGAACCTTCCAGGGTTTGTGCACTAGGTAGTTTCCTCTGTGGGTTTCGGTCGCCTGGAATCTTCTTTGGTCGAGACCCCATGCTCTGCGACTGGTCTGTGTGCGCTTGGGGAGAGGTGGTAGGACACTACCCACACCATCCATTATGGATTTGGGAAGATGACGATGACTCCCATAAATGTATAGAAGATGTTGGGTATTGATAGTGAGGGCCTGCATATTGAGGTGGACCGATCTTTGAGGGTGACACGTGAGGCAACCGAGGCTGCGTTGGTAGATATGGGGAGGATAGTTTCTGGAGATTTGATCCACATTTCTTCTCTCTGATAGATGCTGTTGAGATGGAGGATCAACGAGATAGATGGGTTTCAGGTACGACAGATGGCCCATTTATTCATTCTTCTTTTGTTAGGGGGTTTCTTGGTGGCGTCGAGTGGCGACATGATCCATCTATTATTTTTACCATTTTTCAGGGTATTTTTGAATATCCCTCTTTATGACTAGGGGAGCCTGACCTTGGCGACCCTTTATTCTTCTCTGGATGCTTTCAGTCGGTGCTGTTGGTAGACCTTTACGAGGGCGCATACCTTCTGGAGGTAATTCTCGCATTTTTCTTTATGTGTTTTCTTGCATTTTTCCTATATTTTTTTCTTTTACTAATTCCCGTCTTTCTGTAGACGTGGTCTTATGAGGTGATCAGGCTCATTGCCCATTTGATAGACTTGCATGATGATGAGCTGAGGGACTTATGCCGGATATACCATTGGCAGAAGTCCAACCAGCGGTCCAAGCAGTCTTTTTTTTTGTCGACAATACATCAGTCCTTGAACACCCCGATGAGTGACCATAAATTTTCTTTGTTTGTGAAAATATTGATCTTTGTTGGGAATTCGAGGTGACTTTATACCCTTGGGGGACAGTTATCTAGTAGACGCGGGTGATTGGGATGTATGCGCGGATGCACCGACTACTGTAGAATAAGTTCAGCTATTGTTTGTAATTGGGGAGAGAGTGGTCCGACAGACTATGGATGATGAGGTGGCGGTCCCACTGGTGATGTCCCCGATGCACATGAGGTGAGCAAAAGTCCAATTGGTGGTCCAAGCAGTCGCTTTCTCTATCGGTGATGCATCAGGCCTTGAACATCCTGACGAGTGACCAAACATTCTCTCTATTTATGAAAATATTGATCTTTATTGGGAATTATAGGTGACTTTCTACCACTGGGGGACAACTGTCTAGTACATGGAGGTGATTGGGATTCATGCATAGATGCGACGACTTATAGCAAATGAGTTCGGCGATTCTTATTATTTGGGGGAAAAAGTGGTCCGACAGATTATAGAGGATGAGGTAACGGTCCCATCGGTGATTCCCCCGATGTACAAGAGGAGGGTGCAGGAGATGTCAGAGGAGGCTAGGTGGCAACGATGGTTGGCGAGACTTACTCATCATTACCAAATATGGTGGCGACCTATGGCTACCTCGACCTTATGATTAGATGGATGATGCCTTCTTGTATCTGTGTTGTGGTGAACATGCCTTCGCCTCTTATGACTTTGGGCAGGGGTACGAGTAGGCCAACGGGGTCCGCCAATAGAACAGGTGGTGCATCATCATCATTGGCAGTATTGGAGGTTTCATTCATTTAACTTTCTCCGCGTTCTTATAATTTTTGATTGGCTGGAGGGGGATCCCTGTGTATTTCTCACCCCCTAATGTGGTGGATCCATGGGTGTTGGGGCTGATGAAGGACATCCTTCATCCAGAGGTATATCTTTTATATTTCTTAGTCTTTGTCTGGATTTTTCTTTGCTTTAGACTGACTTATTTTCCTTTTATTTTTGTTGGCTTGTTTGCAACATGTTCGGGTGTCGACTACTTAGCTTAAGGATACTCAGGACTAGGTGGCCTCCGTGATTGCCTATATCAGGGATTTGGTTTCGGTTCCTTCTTGTCTTGTTCTGTATGCTACCTTGGAGGAGGGATTGGGATCGTGGAGTGGAGGTTCCATAGTTCGTTGCCGAGGGAAGCGCGCTCTTTATAGGGATGGGGGTCTTAGAAAGAGAGAGAGATTGGGGGTTTCGGGTTGAGTTCCGCTGTTTTTATTGTTTTTCTTCTTTTTTTCCCTAAAAACTGTAATGATGCAAATGGAAATGTATAAAATGAATGAGATTTCTATTTATTTATCTTTGCTTAAATGACTTATTGTACATACACTTTTTACTTTGTTGATGAGACCTAAAAATGATGGGGTATTTTATTTATTATGAGAAAGGATGAGTAAAAATGGATAATATAGGAAGAAATAACTCACGGGTTTTTGAAATAAGGAATTATTTTTTAGATTTTTGATTTAAAAAAAAGGAAAAGATAGGATTTTCTAAAATAAGGGGGTTGTCGATTGGCAGACCCTTTGTCCTGCCTATCGTCACTGCCAATCGACAAGTGAGTCCAGTCAAATCACCCTAAGGTTTTGATTGCACTTTCTTGCAGCCCAAAGTACTTGGTAGGGTAGGCTTTATTTCGGGCACTTTGGTTTTATTATTGTTTGCCAAGGTATTTGGGGTATATAAGGGGGTGCAGTTTTTCACCCATTCCACATTTTCTCTTGTTTTTTATTTCTTGTCTTCTTCCTTATTATTTCCCAAATGGACCTTCCCCTGATCGCAAAATTTGCTTCTTATTTTGAGAGCCTAGAAGCCACGTGTCTATATAACGTATACATCAAGTCTTCTTGTGGCACAAATGGGCTATTGATTGGAAAATGTTAGCGACGATAGCGCAATTTTGGTATCCCGAGGATCATGTTTTTTGATTTGGTTTGGACGAGGTCTGTCCCTCTGATGAGAAGTTTTCAGCCACGTTGGGGGTTAATCCCAACGTGGTGGCGGCTATGCCCAAATTCTCTCGATCTCCCCGGGCACTGTTAACAAAATTTCTACATATTTCCAAGGATTTTAACGATTTGGGACATGCTGGAGCTATTTCCTTGGGGCTAACTTCGAAGCTACTATTGGTGACCGGGCACCTGATGGTGGACCCTCAACTGGCTACCATTACAGCGTGGATATCATATCGCCATAACCCTACGACGATGGTAGCTGTTAACAAACTCTATAGATGCTTGGTGGGAAGGCCGCTTTGATTTTCTGAGAGGAATCCCGATTATGCTATTCATGTGGATAGCAGAGAGATTCTACATGGCGGTCCCCCCTGAATATCCCTTGACATCTGTGCCGAATTTCTTTACTCTCTATTTCATCAGCTTTGTCCCATCCATAGAGAATTGGGTAAACTAGTTTGTGGAGTACGAATCTCGATGTCTGTGCTTCTTGGTGACATGGTGGGGAGAGCTGTAGCCCATTTTTGAACTAGGATAATATCGGTATATTCGGTTAGTTAGCCTTTGCTTGACCTAATTCTATTTTTTCTGGTGTCTCTTGCGCCAAGTTTGATGGGAGCAAATAGTGCCACCTTGAACACTAGACATTTTTCCAGGGGAAGACTTGACAGAATCCATACTCATGAGGTTGGGATCTCTGTGGGAGAATCATCGGCCGTGATGCTGTCCTTATAAATCCGTAGGCAGGATTTGGCATGTGTCCGAGGATTACCTGAAATGGCTGTGGAATCATGTGGTGGCAAATATCTCGGTTGAAGAGATCGGACATAGATGGTTTTCCCTTTTTGATACTATAGAGGGGTGTGTAGTGACTTTCTCGAGGCTGGATAGAGCATATCTTTCTATGGAGCACCTTTAGAATACCAATCAGCCTCGGAAGTCTGGTGGCCTCAAGGAGCAGAGGATGATGGGGTTGGGTCTTTCGGCAGTTGCGGATAGGGTCTTTGTGAAGCTGGTGTTCATTTCTTGTGATTGAGATGTGTTTGCTTTGTTTTTGGTTTCTGGGAATAATTTTGGGAAGGTTTGTTTAGGCTTGTTTTAAGGATAGTTTGGTTGGCGGGTGGTGGGGGTGGTGGTTTCCTACACTGATACTTCGTGTAATTGTATTGAACTCCACTATTTGAAATAAAAAAACATTTTGATCACATTGTTGTCCCTCTTGATGATTTTTACATTTGAATTATCTATACCAATTGCTAAGGCATACATAATCGTTTTGTTAATGTAAATGATACAAGGAACTATCGTTCTCGAAGGTAAGAAAAGAATATCATTTTGTGAAAAATAAGGGGACCTCGCTTATGTAAAACGTATGAGCTGCTTACATACCTCTAGGGTTTTGAAAATTTTCTGAGTTTTATTTTTAAAGCAAAACATTTTTTAGAGGATCAGGCCCCACGTAGTTCTGAGTAAAGGGAAATGACGAATATTTTTTTAGAATAGAAGGGGGATGTGAAGGGTCATAGTGCACCAAGATTTTGTACTATGGGTAAAATTTCTTAAGTCGATCCAGATTGAATGAATGTATCATCTCTTCTCTATTAAGGTCAATGGGAATAGTGGTGCCGCCTGACAAGATCTTTTTTATGATGTAGGGGCCACTTTAGTTTGTCTTGAATTTCTCTCTAGGTCCCAGATGGTTTCTATGATTTGTTTGAGGGCAAAGTCCCCTTTCTCGGACACCACGGTCCTTGACTCTTCTGTTGAATGATCGCACTATCCGACGATGGTACCCTTATATATTATATAGAGCCTTTAGTCTCCTTTCATCTAAAAGTGATAAGTTGACAAAATGACTCTGATGCTAGTCTTCCTTGCTGACTTTTCTCTCAAGAATAACATGTAAGGAAGGTATTTCTAACTCAATGGGTAGGACTACTTCCACGCCATATACTAGAGAGAAAGGGGTAGCCCTAGTAGATGTCCTGACTGAAGTGCGGTAGCCCCAGAGGATGTATCGGATCCGACCGACCCAATCTCGGTAACTCTGGGTCATCTTGTTGATGATAGCTTTGAGTTTCTTATTAGAGACTTCAACTTCACCGTTGGTTTGTGGTCAGTAGGGAGAAGATTGTGTCTCTAAATCTCGTACTCGTCGACCAGTTCTTGTAAGGACATATTTTCCATAGTCCTTAGTTTACTTTAAGTATGTCGTATCCCGTTACAACCATCAAAAGAAGTTCAAGTTCACACAGTCAAGAAGACGGATCCAAATATCACGCATCTTGAAAATCTACGCGACATGAGGTATACTTTGTTATAGATTTTTGTTTGAGTTACTTAGATTTTTTACTAAGTATTGGGATACTTTTCTAAACGTACTTTTATCAAATTGAGGCATTTTTTTTAACTTAAAAAGTTTTCTAAAATAACTGTTGGCGGACTTTAAAAAATAAAAATTTTCATTCCTGTCATTCAAACGACATTAGAATGTTGTTAGATAGTCATTTAATTCCCCTGTTCGATTTTGGATCAAACGAGAGCGTACTGGATTGAATTTTAATAGGTCGTTCAAACGACTTCTCACTGTCGTTCGAACGATATGCTGAAGTCGTTCTAACGACCTTCACCGCCTCAATTTTTTTTTAGCTTATAAATATTTATTTTATGAAGGTTTTCAATGAAGACTTATAATTTATGCAAACTGCAGAACTGATGTAATTAAGTCTTCACCCTTTAGGTCTAAAACACATTTCAGATTCACCAAATCAATCCCATATACTTTTGTGAATCTTCTTTAAAATCCAAACACTTCTGTCATAAAGTTTATTCTTGTGGAGTGTTGTCTCTACTCCCGAACTTGGGGATACTTGAGGGTATTCATTGCCGAAGAAGGAACTGTGGTTCTCGTGATTCTCGAAGGAGTTATTGTCGGCGACTGCGATCATTATGGGTTCTCGAGGGAAGCCATTACTAGTTCAAGGATGAGGTCTTTGTGAGTTCTCACGGAAATTCATTGCAGTATTTGTCTATGGTATTTTAAGTAATGATTTGCAAAACTTTAGTGAAATAAAAGGTTTTTACCCGAATTTTTTTTTATCCTGAAACTTGGCCTTATTTGTGATTGCATGCTTTAATTTATCAATATCTTGAATCACATAGTTGCATGTTTAAAGGTCAATTAAAATTTGTTGTCGATTGTCATATAATTAATTAAATTTGAGATATTAAACCAATGTTCACTCTCAAATTGGTATCAGATCTAGAAAACTAAATTAATATGTCTGTGATCCCGTGTCTTTAGGTTTGACTTTTGAAGGGTATGATATTTTAGGACACAATTGTTTAAAGGGTCTAATTAGAAATCGCGTATGAAGTCAAGTACTCAAGACTTTAGTTAAAAAGGATAATTCTGAGAGGTGTCTTGGTTGTGAGGGGTGTGGTCATAGGGTAGATAAGTTCCCCTCTAATCATAGGAATGATGTTAACAAACTAAGAACTCATGTTTCCACCCTTAGTGATAGTGAGCCGAAAGTGGAAAACTTTTATGCAAGTGCGCGAAACCTTATGATGTTTGTGGCTAGTCAAGTGAGTGATGATGACAAATCTTCATATGAAGAGAGTTCTTTACATAACTCTTTCGTGGCCATAGTGAGTAGAAAGTCTGGGTGATGTAAGTGAGGATGAAGAGGTGGATGAGAGATACTTGCAAGTTGCCTCTAATGAATTGTATGCTAAAACTGTAAAGGTGAAGAAGGCTAACTTGAAGTTGGAATCTAAGTTGAAAGAACGTACCATAGAGTATAATAATGATGCTTTGATGAAGATCTTAGGGAACGTGAGAAGACTCTTCGAGAGAAGCTAGAATATGTCGAGGGTGAGAGAGATAGTATTCATGGTTTGATGGAGGCTATGAAAAAAGAGCTTCTAGTGTTTGAGGAGTCTTGGTTTTTACTCGAGTCTAGGATTGGTGAGCGTGAGGAGAGATTGAAAAATTCAAGTAAGGTTAAGTTTAATTTGGAGGTTAGGTCGGAAAAGTTGGATACGATATTAGGCAACTTCCAAATTAAAGATGATAGGTGTGGAATTGTCTTCGATGAATATGTTGCTCCCATTCCCAAAACGAAGACCATGAATATGAGTGAGCCATCTAGGAATATTAGGAGAGGACCACCTTTAGGTAACGTTCATCGCCATATCTACACTTGCACTCCTTGTGGTAGGAAAGGTTACCTTAAGCCTTTTTATTACAAACTTCAAAATGCTCTTAGTAAGTTTAATAATAGAGTCACTTAGGTTCCCAAAACCCCCATGCGTCGTTACACATGTATTTGGGGTTAGGAAATCGGATTTAGAGGCTTTAGGAATTATGATTCATGACTCTCATTTGCTTGAATGTGATTCTCCTCATGTTAGATCTTACGGTTGATCATATTAGATTTTTTTCATACGCTAGATATGCTTCATGGTATATCTCTTCAAGTGTTATAACTGGTGTATCTTTTGTGTTCTATTTTTCGTTTTTGAAAATTTTTGGAAAAATACAATAAGATATTCTATTTTTTGAGAAAAAATTAAAAAGCCAAAAAGATGTTATGTTTGATAATTTTTTTGAAAAACACAAAAAGATTTTTGTATTTCTTTTTACACCATATATGGATGGACATTTAGGATTACCAAGTCACCATATCATTCCATTAGCCATGTGACTATCTGATAGTGTTTTGGGACACAACATCATTTCATCCATGTGCTTGATAATGTTTGGATTCATTGAGATGTGATTAGTGATTACTTACTATATGTTTAACTCATAGTTTCCTTTAATGCACACGTGCACATATTTATTTGATTATTGTGCTTGTCTATCACATGTTGTTCAAAGTGTTTTCATCTCAATCCTATCTTTAAAACGATCTAAATGCGATAAATCTAGACAATGAAAGTAGTGCATGTAAGAATAGTTGCTCGTGAGAGTTTATTTAATATTGAAATAATATGAGTGAACACGAGAAACGGCTGCGAGAGAGGCATGCGAACTCCTCATGAAAGCCACCGTTTGAAAAGAGCATGAAAAAAAATTAAGCCAATAAAAAGAAAAATATGCCAAAAAGGGGCCAACAAGAAATATCTTAAAGAGAATTTAGAATCGGAATAGAAAAATAAAAGGAATTATTATTTATGAGCGAGTTTGGTTGGAAATCAACGGGTTTGCATGTCCTTACAGAGTCTCGAAAAAGCATTTCATAGTTTTAGATGTTATTGTGTGGAAATCATTTCAGACTTTGATTTGTTGATTAGATTGAGTCGATATCATTTAACTTCAACATATTTACACCTAAGGACGATTTTGAGTTCATTCATTAGGAGTATCCATATTCATCGTGCACATTTGTTCCGATTGGTTGAGTTGATTTTCCTATTGAATTTGTTCACACCCATTCATTCCGTTTCCAAGATTTGGTTATCTTAGTGTTATTCATGGTGTGTGGTGCTTTTGTAAATTATTTTTTATTGGAAAAAAATTAAAAAATCAAAAATAGTTTGTGGAACCTTTTGAGTTTATCCTTGAATGAGCTTATTTGATATATGTTTGTGATGATTTACTATGATTGCCGTGACACTCCGATTTGTTATGTTTATTCTTTTCCTTGCCTATTTCGAGAAAATAATAAGGGGGAGAACGAATTATGAATTATGGGGGAGTGAGAGTTTGAAATATGGGGGATACTTGATTTTATTTGATATTTGATTTATGCTTATCTCATTTCAAACTCGATACGTCATGAAGGTGTTTTATTTGTTTATTATGTGTAGGATTTTGATGATCATTTGGAAAGCAAAGAGATTTGAAGATTTAAAAATTAAAGTTTTTGAAGAGAATTTAAAGACTTGCATATTTAGTATCTTTCCACTTTTGGATTCATGGGAGGGTATTAGACTTGTAGAGGACATTTATTGATAATTGGGATGTTTTTATTTTGTACCGAAATAGACATTATGGGAGATTTGTAAGGAAATATTTTCCATAGTCCTTAGTTTACATTAAGTATGTCGTATCCCGTTACAACCGTCAAAGGAAGTTCATGTTCACACATTCAAGAAGACGGATCTGAATATCACACAACTTCAACATCTACGTGACATGAGGTATACTTTGTTATAAATTTTGTTTTGAGTTAGTTAGATTTTTTACTAAGTATTGGGATACTTTTTGTAAACTGATTTTTATGAAAATGAGACGTTTTTCGAACTTAAAAAGTATCTAAAAACTGTAGGCGGACTTTAAAAATAAAAAATTCGTTCATGTCGTTCAAACGACATGACTATGTTGCTCAAACGACATTAGAATGTCGTTAGATAGTCGTTTGATGCTCTTATTCTATTTTGGATCAAATGAAAGCGTACTGGATTGAATTTTAATCAGTCATTTTTACGGTCGTTCAAACAACTTCTCACTGTCATTCGAACGACATGCTAAAGTCATTCTAATGACCTTCGCCACCTCAAAAATTTTTGTTAGCCTATAAATATCTGGTTGGTGAAGTTTTTAAATTAAGACTTTTCATTTACGCAAACAACAAAACTGCTTCAATTAAGTATTCACCTTTTAGGGCTAAAACATTTTTTAGATTAACCAAATCAATCCCATAAACTTTTGTGAATCTAGAGTTGGAACCCAAACACTTCTGCCACAAGATTTATTCTTGTGGAGTGCTATCTCTACTACTGAACTTGAGGATAATTGAGGGTATTCATTGTTGAAGGAGGATCTGCGATTCTTTTGATTCTCGAGGGAGTCATTGCTGGTGACTGCGGTCATTATGGGTAATCGAGGGAAGCCATTACTAGTTCAAGGATGCGGTCTTTGTGAGTTGTCACGAAAATTCGTTGTAGTATTTCTCTATTGTATTGTAAGTTCTATTTGCAAAACTTTAGTGAAATAAAAGGTTTTTTACCTGGAAGGCATTTTTTCTTGAAACTTGGCCTTATTTGTGATTGCATTCTTTAATTGATTAATATATTGAATCATGTAGTTGCATGCTTTAGGGTTAATTAAAATTTGGTGTGAATTGTCATATAATTAATTAAATTTGAGACATTGAACCGCTGCACACACTCAATTATGTGATCTCGACTTCGAAATGTAACCTATTGTTTGATACTATCTCGTGAGGGACTCTGCATCGGCATATGATATTCTTTTGGATGAACGTGGCTACCTTTTTGGCATTCAGTAATGCATATGACTCAGTTTTGACCCATTTAGTGAAGTAATTAATGGCAACCAAGATGAACTCATTCCCATTGGAATATTTAGGTGTGACTTTCCTTATGATGTCAATGATCCAGGTGGAGAACGACGAGGGATAAGCCATGTTGTATGATTCTCGAGGAGGTAAGTGTTGGAGATTAGCAAATTACTGGCATTTGATGCATTTTCGAACGTAGGCAGTGTAATCCTGAACCATAGTGGTCCAATGGTACCCTTGATGGATAATCTTTTTAGCAAGCATATGATCGTTCATGTGGGGTCCGCAATCCCCATTGTGGATTTTTTTCATCATTTCTTCAATGTCAGCCCCTGTGATGTTGTGCAGTTAGGTTCCATCGAAGTTTCTCTTAAACAGTGCTTTGTCGCAAATGATGTATTGGACAACCAATTTGCAGAGGGTCACACAATCTTTCTTGTTGGCATCTTGGGGATACCTATCATGCATGAGGAGGGGCCATATATCATCCATATTGAAATCTTCCACTGTGACGAGCTCAATGTGGTAGCAGTGGGTGGGTTGGCAAAGGTTGTTTTTGGACTATAACATGGAGGTTAGGGTAGCAAAAGCTTCAACTAAGATATTTTTTATGCAGGGCAGGTAGTGGAAGGTGATATCTTGGAACTAGGAGGCCAAATTTTTTAGGTGGGCATGGAAGGGTAAGAGATTTTCTTCCTTGACTTTCCATCTTCTAAGGACGTGGCCGATGATGAGGGAAGAATCCCCATAGACATCTAGGCATTGGATACCTTTCTTGAGAGCGACTTTGAGGTCTACGATGCATGCCTCGTATTCTATCATATTGTTGGTACAAGGAAAATCTAGCTTAATGGCAATGGGAGTGTGAGGGTCATTAGGGGAGATTAGGAGTATCCCAGTACCATATCCTTTCTTGTTGGTAGTGCTATCAAAGAACATTTACCATCAAAGGTCCTCCAGAGAGGTGCAAAGGATATCTTCATCCGAGAACTCGAAGATCCAAACGTTGGCTTCTTCCATGGGGTAGTCAGCGAGGTAGTCAGAGATGGATCTTCCTTTAATGGCTTTCTGCGTAACATTCACGATATTGAACTCAAATAGCAACATCAACTATGGGGCCATTCGGCTAAACAGGCCGGGGTTCTCAAGTACGTATTTGATGGGGTCCATACGGGACACAAATTATAATACCCCGTATTTCTGCATATTTTGAATTTAATTAATTCAAAATTTAATTCATTTATTTTAAATTACAAGAGTGATGTAATTAATTGAATTAAATGATAATTTGGTTATTAAATATTAATCCATAGAGAGATAATGATTAATATTATGAATTAATTACCAAGCGGATAGTAAATAATTTATTTAAATTATTATGCTCATAGCGAGTGATATTGGCGTAATTGGATTTTTATCTCAACCGGGAGTCGCGTGTAGTCTAATTGAGGTCAAGATAGTATATTTGTGTAGAGTGACTCGGATGATGATTTTGAGGCCACAGATGATATTGAAAGGGTTGAAATAGTCAGAATAGTATACCTGGGGGTATTATTTGGGTCCCAGGGCAATTTTGGACTAAACCGCTACCGTTCGAGAGAATTTTAGTTATCTGGTAGCCTAGGATCAATAGAGCTACGAATTTAAAAGTCTTATATCATCGAATAGAGGTTAGAGTCTAGGGTTAGAAAGATAGAAAACCTAAAGAGGCCATTGGAGAAGGGGAAGGGTCCATTTTTGAAGCTTAAGAGAGAGTCCTTGAAGAATTGAACCCTGTTCTTGCATCTTTATCATCCTAGGAGTGTGGATTGAAGGGGAAGACAACTAAACCAATTTCTTAATCACGAAATCAGACCTTACTGATCAAAGGAAAGTGTTTATTTGCAATCCTTTTGAGGTTATAATACCCATGTTGCTAGGGTTTCAAAATATAATGATTTAATTGATATTCTTGGAAGAAAAGAATGATTTGAATGCATGTTTGGGTAGGAATAACATGTAGTATGATTTAACATTTGTAGAGGATAAGAAATCAAAGGTGATGTGTTAATCATCACGAATTTAATCTGGGGTTTATGTGAATATTAATGGAGAATATTGAAACCTAGGATTTTTGATGAATAGTTGATCCAATCCATTCTTGAATGGAAATCTTAATGTTTTGATGTTAAATTTTTGTTAGAAACCATCCTAATACATGTAGAAAATATTTGGGACAATTGGTTTTAAGTTTGGTGGAGAAACATGAGAGTTATGTTAATGATAATGGTGAAAAACGTACTTGCGTAGAGGAAGAAGACGATCTGGTATAAAATGAATCGATTTGGCCAAAGGGAGAATCGACTTAGCAAGGCGAATTGATTCGGCCATAGGGTGAATCGATTCGGTTTGCCCAGAATTGCTTATTTTGCCTACATAAGATTTTAAACTTTGTGTAAATAATTGCGTGACCTTTGGGGCCTATGTAAATTATTATGAGGGACTTGTGGGATTACAGTAGGTCCTTGGTAAGAACACGTGGTAGTCTTATTGAGAGAGTTAAGGCTGGACTTATTTGGGATTAAATAGTAAAGTAATTAATTCGTGAGAATGGGAATAAATTACGGATGTTTTGAATAAGCTTTTGAGTAGACCAGTAATGTATGACTGAGTTAGCTACTGAATCCATAGAAGGGGTAACTTGAACCCTTAAAGTAAAGAATAAAACTTGATTAACTACGATAGTAAGAAGATTCGTAACATGATAGTACGGTGAGTATTTAAGGGATAAATTCTACGTACGAAGTAATGTTTAGGTTGTGTGTATACATACTGAATAAACGAATATATAGGTTGCGTGTATTCCTATCTTGTGAATTGTGATAAATGTTAACATACCTAAGCTGCTTGCTATCACGGAGGTTCTTGCGTAGTAGGCGATCCCACCTTACCCGGCGACCCATGGAAATTTAGTGGCTACAAATGAATATGAGGCCCCGTGCAAACAAAATATTCCCCATGGCCCCATAGATAGGAAACATACCCTCACCTACGGGCGTTGGCTGCTGAACTGTTGCCAGTGGGATGTTGTACACACACCCATATTGTAACTGCCCCTACTGGGGTAAAGCTGCGTGATCAAATGGAATGGCCGGTAATCCTGGCACCTGAGTCAGTGCTTGGAAAGAAGTTGGAAACATAGGCCTCTGTGGCTCCTGGTGAGTACCCTGCTGATGGGGTATCTTGCCCTTATTTAGGAAATCCTGTTTCCTGTGACCAGTTTTGTCACAAGTAAAATATTTGCCTAAAAAATTCCCTCCATTTTGACCCTGCTGGCCATGACCTTGCTGACCATTTCCCCCTCTCCCTTAGGCCTGATGGCCCTTCTGGATATGCTGCTAGCCCTACCTATTAGCTCTGTGCCTGAAATGAAATCCTCTCGATCTTAATCACTTAACATAATACCCTTGCTGGGAACTCTACTCACCTTGTCTCTGCTATCCCTAGGCTGATGGTGTTCCACTGCCACTACGTCCCCCAGTCTTACCCTGCTCACTGGACTCAATTCCATGGTTACTTCCCTTAACATGAAGACGGTGGTCCTAGCAGTGAAGTAATGCAACATTCAATATATCTGCCTAAGTCTATAATGAAAGATTACCCAAAAGATGCTGGCGGATCCTTCAATTAATTCCATCAATGAACATCTGCAACATTAACTGCCTGAGCAACAATTGCAGTAACCTCTGCAGCGTTCATAGTGCCCTGAGCTGGAGTGGGCTATGGTGCTGGTTGCACCGCACTTGAAGCTCGTCATGCACGTCAAGGCGACATCTAAAATGAGGGATAAATATTTTTATTAGCATTCGATTTAAAAATATCTCAACATGGCTGAAGTCATAAATGAGCACATGTGAATGCAACAGTCCTAATAATAGGGTCTATATATCAAAAGATGCTAAGAAGAAAGCATAATAAGCCATACAGATCTGAAAGACTCTAGAACCTGATGCTCTGATACTACCTATGACACCCCTCCTAATTAAATACTGGGTGATCAGTCCTTTATTAAATTAAATCAGAATATCCAGTTGGTTCATTCTGAGCATCACTGTTGAAAATCAGTTTCTTTATTAATTCACCTATTAATTAATTAAGTTAGTGTCAAAACCTTTCCATTTTTAATTTATATAAATCCATTACACAAAACGTAATAATAATTTAGTAACATCACATCACATCACAACTGAACTAAATATAATAGGAATAAATGTGGATGGAATAAACTCTCTAGTTTAAATGTCTCAATACCATCATCCAAATAAAACCGATAATAATAGTACCAACATAAGTAATTAGAATATTTGGAATAGAGATAGAATGACTAAAATCCTAGGCGACATGCCATAAATGAAAATAGATACTACATATGTGTGAATCAATAGAATGGAAGCGTTTAAACAAAGTCTTCATCTCCAGTAGCAGCTATAGCACGTCGAGACATCCATACTCTATGCCGAGCGTCCCTGATGCTGGACACCTGATGTAAAAGATACAATAGAGAGGAGAATATGCAAGGAAATGGGTAAGAGCCCGATTGTAAAATATTTTAAAAATAGCAAGTTCTTAACAAGTGCAATTAAGCAATTATTATGTACATGATAGTTTCTCGGGCACTCGCTTGGGAATCTCATCTCTCATCTAGAGTGCACGCATATCGTATCTTAAGGTCTTCCTAGTTTAGGCTCCCAATTATAAATCTAACCTATATCATTTCCCCGCATTTCCATGCAATAGGTATGATAATTAAACATGTTCATTTCTCTTTAATATGAACTAGGCTTTCAAAGCTTTAGGACTAAGCATTCACTTAATTTAATTTAGATTTCATTATTCATTTTCATCTACTAATTTCACACAGTAGATTAAATCACAGTATATATATATATATATATATATATATATATATATATATATATATATATATATATATATATTCATCACATTATTATATATACTAATGTGGCACCTCCTAGACAGAGTTGCGGTGCATGCACACTCTGCTATCATGTCTTGATACATCTATGGTGTATAAAGAACTGTTGGTTCGACGTTTCTCACAAATTATAAATCTCATAACAAATGTACCGGAAGCGAGCATACTCCCTAGCAAAATGGGTCACGCGCATACCTACGCTCCCATTAAACCGTCGAAACTATCATTCTCACCAATATCACGTGTCCAAGGTCCTATGCTCAGAGTACAGATCTAAAATCCCACCAATGGGCTCATCAGGATAAGATTGTCCATAATACGAAACCTCCACCCCGATAGCAAGCAACGTAGGTATGTTATACACAACATAACTCATCGTATAGGTATTCATCTCACCTATATATAATAACAATAAGTCATGCATACAACCCATATAATAAGTCCCATACGTAGTATATTTATATCTCGAATATTATACATATTTATAGATTATGACTTTACTTCTTAAGATATATTCCCGAGCTTTCCTCATCACTCAAAGCGTATTGTTTATTCCTCCTATAAATTCCGTAGGTAAGCATCTACACCCTACTGGTCCATATCATTATAATTCCCGAATTTCCATGAATTAAGTTTATCTTCAAATTAGGTTTATTCCTAGATAATTCCTAATTCAATTTAACCCTTTATTCCATATCATAGGACTAAGCCCGTACATTAACATGGCCTATTGATATGCCCCTATAAATATAGTCCCGACACGACTCACACGCGCGTCCCAACTTATTTACCATAATTATCGTATTCATAACTTGCGATAATTTTATAAAGTCATAATCATATGTAAAGTCATAACCGTATATTACTTTTAATGACTAAGTAATATTCAACAAAAATTTCTCGAGTAATATTTACATCCGGATTAATTTTTAATTATCCCATAATTAATTCTAATTAATCCCATTTTAAAAGTCATTAAAATACTAGGTGATACAATTATAAGAAGTAAACTTACTGGACTTCGAGATCTCATTGAATTACATTTAAGTTGAGTATGAAGAGGTCATCAAGACCAAACACGATGTTAATTTTAATTAAATGAATAAAGTTAAATTGTAGTAAAATATTTTATGTGTAATGAGAAAAAGGTTATAAATGAACCTCCTAACCTTTATGTTTAATGGGAAAAAGGTTATAAATGAACCTTCTCACCTTTTCCAACGACGTAAAATTATTATAAGATGAGTAACCCATTATGATGAGAGTTACATTTAGTGTATGTGAAAACTATTATGCTTTTGATATTTTACACGTGTGATGATGCTGGAAATAACACCACCCTTCAAGGTGTTTGTAAGCTCAAATCAGTAATAACAATGGCATCTCAAGTATATATTAAGTATACGAGATCGAGATGAGGAGAAGAGGATGAACACCAATATATAAGTGGTTCATCTAATTAGGCCTACATCCACTGTTCAAGTGAGTGAGTAAGATTACTAAAATAAGAAACTAATGGCCATGGAAACAATCTCTCAAGCTTTCTCTCGCCACTGTGTAATTTGACAGAGTTTTAGCCAGGGTTGTAATTTTGGATCCCTTCTCAAGGTAGGAGAAGAAAAGTATATATAGTGTTTGCGGGGTGTAATGTACCCCCCATGCATGCAATGAGCATGTGTGTGTTGATCTAGACAATCTAATAAAGACATTTGTCACTGTCACATGTATAGAATGATGATGAAATATTCTCCTCACGTGAGGGGATTGATTTAGTTACAACTAGTTTTATCCACATGTTCTTGTCCTTACATATGCTTATAAATGCTCGACCTTGCCCTTGGCTGGTACAACCTCGGCCTGGAAGAGTATGAGGTTAATGAAGTCTGGCTGTTGCCTCATCCGAGGTTATGCATGATGACCTCAGCCAGGTAAACTGGCCAAGGTTAGGTCGGGAGAGTTGTAACGTCGGCCTGGGTTGATGATAGGGCTTCCAAATCATTCCCCCATGTAACACTACTGATCTCGACCGTTGACTGTGACGTCGACTGAGGCCAATACCACTGTTGGAAGGAGTCCACGGGTCCTTACAGACCTCGAATGATGACCAGTCGAGGTTGATGTATGAGGCAGATATGATGTCGACTGTGGATGACCTGATGGATAACTGACCCCATGAGTTATGAAGACCTCAGTTGTTTCCTGATTATGGGGTAACTAGTAACTTTGGCTGCAGCTGACCTTATGTTAGACGAGATCACTGATCGTCAGTCTTGAGACCTTGTTACCTCGGCCATCGTGCTGGCCGAGGTTGGTGCCACCGAGCTGTCAGGTACACTTTGGGAATATCAATCACCCCTAGCCCTTAGTTACCTATATAAATAGGTGACTAAGGGGTATGCAACTCCGAGGCTATTCTTCCTTGCATGCAAACATTTTTTTGACAAGTGTCAACTACGGAAGTAGATAGCGTGCCGGACAAGTGCAATGATTATGGTCTTTTGGGATCCCAAGGCAATAATGGGCCTCGGGATGCGTACAAGCAAATTTTGAGGGTTAAAACCCTTTTCCCTCTTTTTCTTCCTCATTTCTTCTCACTTTCCTGCCTGAGTTTCGTTTGCTCTCTCTCTCTCTTCAAGAGCTCCATCTTTGCTAGGTTTTAGGTTCTTTCCTGGTTTCTGATGTTCCTCTTCTTCATTTCTCCTTCAGACAGGTATCACCTTCACCCCGTCTTTCCTTTTTCAGCCTTATTTTTCTATTTCTCATATTTTCCGATGACTATTTGAATTTTTCTGTGGTCGTATGAGTTTTTCGATGGCTCTTTGAGTTTTCCAGTGACCTTTATTCTTGGCTTAAACTTGGTTTGAACTTTATCAAAACCAGGTTTGAATCCTTATTTTAGCTTGCGTCTAGTTGTTTATTTTTAGTTTAGGGTCCTAAGTGTAAGGTCGTCTTCCTATGCTCTGACCTTTTTATAAACTTATTGAGGATTTACCTTCTCTTAGAAAGATGATTTTGTCAAAAATTAGGCACATAGAGCTAACCCAAGAGGAAGCTCGTAGGGCTGAGGCCTTTCCCCTCAGACCTATCTTTCCCCCACCTCTGAAGGTAATATACACTGATCCAGCCAAGCCTGTTGAGACAGTAGAGGATCCAATAGACCCTTCTCCAATGTCTGAGTCATCTACCTCAAACCCTATGTCCAAAGATTCATTCTAGGAGGCAATGGATTTCTCTATTAGGTAAGATCAGGTCCTTGATTAGGTCAAGGTGGAAAGTCGCGCCTCATCCCACAACGGTTCCAGCACTTCACGAACTTCTTCTGATGTTGAAGTTGTAGGGTCGAGTGAGGATGTTCCCCCAATTATTGATGTTATTCCCTTGTTGGATGCCACAGGGGCTGAGTTCGCTTGGAGGTTCCTCGGAGGTGTTACTACACCTGCCCAGGCTGATGTTGCCAGGGATGAGGATGACGGTCATGAGAGTGACATTGATACCTCAGAGGCAGCCAAGATTGAGAGTATTATCATCGAGTTTGACCTGTTAGCCTTTAGGAACCTTTATTCCATAGGTCCTTCTATCAAACTTAGGAGACCTCTGAGGGATGAGAAGGCCTTCGGTGGTCGAGATGGGGAAATCTGCGTATATGAGCAAATTTTCAAGTTAGGATTTCATCTCCCCATCCATCCAATAATTAGAGCCATATTATCTCATATTGACCTGTCCCTTTCCCAATTATCTCCCAATGCTTAGAGGGTGATGATTGGAGCCATCGTCCTATGGAGGGCAGTCCATCATTCAGACCTTCCTGTCAGGGTTTTCACAGGGTGGTATGTGCCATCCTTTGCCAGGAACCATCCGAGTTACTATCACTTATTGTATAGGAATTCTGATAAGAAGATATTATTGGTTACCCAAACCTCAAATCATAACTGGAAATCACGATACTTATTCATCTCAGAGGCATGGGAATTTGGTATTTGTGCCCCCTCTTCATCACTAGAGCCGAGGACCCCTCTGAGGTGGGGAAAATTATCATTGGCTACCAAAGCCGACCCTGGGTTAAGCCAAGATAACCTTCAAAATGTCAAAGACCTTCAAGATCAGGGGGAGCTTGATTGGAGAGTTAAGTATGAGCATTTGATGACCCCTTACTACCTTTCTGAGACGAGCTTGGGGGGAAGTCCTTTAGTCGAGCTTCGTAAGTGTTTATTTTGATAAGTTGTACTTATGATATTCAATTTCTCTGATTTACTAACTCAGACCTTGGCCATTTATAGAACGCCCAAAAAGTATATCAGACGACCTGTGGGAGATGTCTTCACTAATCCTGATCAAGTTGGTGAAAAAAGCTGGGCTCAATGCACCTCCTCCTCCCCAACCAAAGCAGAACGTCGGCACTTCTAAGGACGATGCTATAAAGATGAGGAAATCCATCGCTTCTACCCATGAGGATCAGAGATAGAGCAAAGCCCAAAAGGGGGATCGCTCCATCCCCATCTCGTCCGATAATGCACTGGTTGCTTGTCTGGAGCAGTTGAAGATCAGTGACAGCCTACTTGGTTATGGTCTGAAGGCGATGGATGCCATTAGTTCTACGATGACCGATGCTGACAAACGCTTTTTATGCTCTATAGATACCCCTCTGTTGGCCGAGTTTTTCCTTTATAGGTCCATCTAGGTAGAGATTTTAGCTTTTTTAGTACTAAGTGTAACCTCATACTTGATTTTGGTTGTCTTGATCTAATACATCTAACTTTGTGTTGCAGGGTATCCTGTCTATGCACCAGTTTGTTGACTGGACCTTGAGGAAGTTGTCCTTAATTGAGAAGGGAAAAGAGTCCCAGAAGGTGGAGGCCTCTCTAAATGCTGAGGTTGAACGTCTGAAGACAGCCTTGGGTGAATCTAAGAATAAGTGAAGCAGAGGGACAGGGACATTGCTAAGATCTAGAAGGACCACAACTCTTCCCTGAAGGCCAAGGGTGACGTTCTTCAACAAAAGGTTGATGCTACTGTGAAAGCTGCCCTTGAGGACGCCTCTAAGAAGATATTGGACGACTACAAGGTCTCTGATTAATTTATAAGCTTCGACTTTGAATACCTTAAAAAATGTGTTATAGATACTAGTAAATGGACGACCATCAAAGAAAAAGAGTCAGGGAGTTTGACAGCCTCAGACTTCATTGGTCTCGGCTATGGTAACCTTTAGTTTGCTCAGGCCTTGCAAGAGATTGAGGAGGAAGCTGCTGCTCCTATAGAGACAGCCCAGCCAGAAGCTATAGAGACTGAGGATGTCAATCCTTAAGATGATGGGGTAGAGGTTACCAACGCCGGCCAAAATGATGGGGCCGAGGTTACTAACCCTGTGGATACAAACACATAGACCACAATTTGTGAAGCTTCACTTGTAATTTTTGCTTTTCATCTGTAATTGTTTGTAACCTCTGATAACATTCTCTTGCACAATTTGACTTATAATTCTATCTTCATGTTACATCATCCTTCTTTAGAGGATTTTGTTTCTTTTGATGAATGCTCTTTTGGATAGTTTTTATATGTCATACAATGGTGTTTGTATTAAGGTCTGAAGTCTCAATATAATGGTGTCTTCATCATTAAGCTTTGATGTTAGGTCTGAGATCATCAAACTAAGATGTTACCCTCATAAATTTCACCAAATTAATAGTTTAAAGGTCTGAGGTCATCCAAATATGATGTTTCACCTCAGACCTTATCACCAAATTATGATGTTTAAAGCTCTGAGGTCATCAAACTAAGATGTTACCCTCATAAATTTCACCAAATTAATGATGTTTAAGGTCCGAGGTCATCCAAATATGACGTTTCACCTCAAACCTTGTCATCAAATTATGATGTTTTAAGGTCTGAGGTCATCAAACTAAGACGTTACCCTCACAAATTTCTCCAAATTAATGATGTTTAGGTCTGAGGTTATCGAAATATGATGTTTCACCTCAGAACTTGTCATCAAATTAATGATGTTTAAGGTCTGAGGTCATCAAACTAAGATGTTACCCTCATAAATTTCCCCAAATTAATGATGTTTAAGGTGTGAGATCATCGAAATGTGATGTTTCACCTCAGACCTTGTCACCAAATTATGATATTTTAAGGTCCGAGGTTATCTAACTAAGATGTTACCCTCATAAATTTCACCAAATTAATGATGTTTAAGGTCTGAGGTCATCCAAAGATGATGTTTCACCTCAGACCTTATCACTAAGTTATGATGTTTAAAGGCCTGAGATTATCTAACTAAGATGTTTCACCTCAGACGGTGTCATAAAATTATGATGTTTTAATGTCCAAGGTCATCAAACTAAGATGTTACCCTCATAAATTTCACCAAATTAATGATGTTTAAGGTCTGAGGTCATCAAATTAAAATGTTTCACCTCAGACCCTATCACCAAATTATAATGTTTTAAGGTCTGAGGTCATCTAACTAAGATGTTACCCTCATAAAATTTACCAAATTAATGATGTTTAAGGTCTAATGTCATCAAACTAAGATGTTTCACCTCAGACCCTATCACCAAATTATGATGTTTTAAGTTATGAGGTTATCTACCTAAGATGTTACCCTCATAAATTTCACCAAATTAATAATGTTTAAGGTCTGAGGTCATCCAAATATGATGTTATCCTCATAAATTTGATCATTAAAGAAATCCAAACAAAGTATTGACACATGAACTGCTCTTCTCATTAATATTCTCTTCATAACATGATATATTCACATAGAAATAATTGCAGTAATCATATGTAGTACTTCTTCAGGTGATCAACATTCCATGGATTGGAGAAAGGTTCCCCCTCGAGATTTTCTAGCCGGTAGGTATCGAGTACAACCTCATCGATAACTTTATAGGGACCATGCTGATTTGGGTGAATCTTGTTTGTCTTCTATAACGTCTTCTTCAGCACCAGGTCTCCTACAACTATAGGTCTTGATTTCACCCTTTGATCGTAGAACTTTGATGTTCTCTGTTGGTAGGCTGCCTGCCTGATATTAACGTCTTCCTTTCTCTCCTCGATCAAATCTAGGTCAAGACTTCTCTCTTCCCCATTCTTCTCGGGATCATAGGCCTGAACTCTGTGAGTGGGGAGTCCTACTTCTGTAAGTATGACGACTTTTGAGCTATGTGCTAACATAAATGGAGTCTCCTCCATTGGTGTCCTTACTGTTGTTATATAGGCCCATAAAACTGCATAAACCTCTTTCGTCCATCTCCCCTTAGCCTCTTACAACCTCTTTTTAATACCATCGAGGATTGTTCAGTTCGTGACTTCGGTCTGCCAATTTTCTTGGGGTCGGCCCAGAGAAGAGAAAAATTGCCTGATCCCGACTCTCTCGTAGTATTTCTCCAAGGAAGAATTCTTGAATTGGGTTCCGTTGTCTGAGATGAGGTGTTCAAAAGACCATGCCTGCATATGATGCTCTTCCAGATAAATTGGAAGGTCTTCTGCTCTATAATCGTGATCATCGGCTCAGCCTTTACCCACTTGGAGAAGTAATTAATCGTTACTATTTGAAATCGGTAATTATTCACAGCCCTTAGCAATGGTCCCACCAAGTCAATCCCCCATACCTCAAATGGCCAAGGGGAACTGATCGATGTCATAGGTTGATGAGGGATAGTGGAGAATATCTGGCACTTACCACACCTCTTCACGTAGGCTGCAACGTCTTTAGCCAAGGTCGGCCACCATTATCCCTGCTTAATTATCCTCTTAGCTAAAGGTCTTCTTCTTATGTGACTGGAGTAAGAACCCTCGTATATATCCTGTAAGACGCGGGAGACCTCTGTGGGATGGACACATATGAAAAGAGGTAGTGGAAATCCTTTCTTATATAGGACATCTCCTATTATTGAGAACTTTGCAGCTCTGTACCTCAATTTCCTCCTTTCCAGCTTCAATTTCGGCAACTTTCCCTCTCTGATATATCTGATGAGGGGGTCCATCCATGAGTCTCCTAGGTTCAAGTTGAGGTAAGAGCTGGCAACATCTTTATCCTTAATGGCCGGTTTGCATAGGATTTCAACTGGTACTATCCTTCTGATGCCTGTCCTTGTTGCTGAAGCCAACCTTGCCAATGCATCTGTATGACTGTTATCTTATCAAGGGTCCCTCTTCATATTTACCTCTTCGAAGCCTTCTAGCATCATTCTTACCCTCTTCAGGTATTTCGCCATCCTATCGCCCTTAGCCTCATACACTCTAAGTATCTGATTGACAACCAACCTCGAGTCGCTATGAAGTAAGAGTCGGCCAACTCTAAAGGTTTTTGTTAAGGAGAGGCCTGCTATCAAGGCCTCATATTCCGACTCGTTATTTAATGCTTTGAAGTTGAACCTTAGTGTATATTCAATGTCGGTACCATCCGGGGCTGACAGTATTAGCCCTGCACCGCTTCCACTTTCGTAAGAAGACCCGTTAATGAAGAGGTTCCAAACATCTTCATCTGAAGAGAAGTGACCCTCTGATAGGGCTCCTTGCTTGAAAAGGTACCTGTCTTCCTCTTTCTCAGCTATTCCTCTTTTGGCTCTACCGGACACAACCTCTTACTGGTTTAGGAGGATGTTACTATTTGATTCCTCTGTGATCTTTGGATTATTCTCAACCTCGACCTCTTCCTATGTGAACTCAGCAACAAAGTCTGCGAGTGCCTGCCCTTTGATGTCCACCCTGGACTGATAGATAAGGGCATAATATCCCAACTCGATGGCCCAGTTCATCAATTTGCCTGACTTCTTAGGCTTGTGGAGGACTTGCCTTAGTGGGGAGTCAGTGAGGATGGCCATAGAGTGGGCTTGGAAATATGGTTTCATTTTTTTGGAAGCGTGTATCAAGACATAGGCCAACTTCTCCATTCTAGGATAGTTCTGTTCATACCCTTAAAGGGACTTAGTTTTGAAGTATACAAGCCTCTATATCCCATCATCTTCTCGTACTATGGCTGCGCTTATAGCTGAATCTGAAACTGCTAGATAGACATCTAACTTCTTTCCCAGAATGGGCCGAGATAAAAGTAGTAGGGATTCGAGGTAGGACTTGAACTGTCTAAAAGCCTTGTCACACTCCTCGTCCCATTCGAAGGCCTTTCTAATCACCTTAAAAAATGGAAGACACTTGTCCATAGCTCTGGAAACAAATCTGTTGAGTGCAGCGACTCTTCTAGTGAGCCTCTGAACATCTTTTATACTTATTGGAGACTTCATATCAAGCAAGGCCTTGATTTTCTCGGGTTTGGCCTCTATTCCCCTTTGATTGACTATGAATCCAAGAAGCTTTCCATCTCCTACCCTAAAGACACACTAGGCAGGATTGAGCTTCATCCTGTATAAGTCCATGGTGTCGAAAGTTCTCTCCAGGTCTGCTATGTGGGTGCAGGCCTTCAAGCTCTTAGTCAACATATCATCTACATATACCTCCATGGTCTTGCTAATTTTATCTTCAAACATCTTATTTACAAGACGTTGATACTTGGCCCCTGCATTTTTTAAGTCGAAGGGCATGACCTTATAGCAATAGGTCCCCTTGTCTGTGATGAATGCTGTCTTCTTTGAGTCTTCAGCATCCATGAAGATATGATTTTAGCCTGAATACGCATCCATAAAGCTCAGAAGTTCATTCCCTGCCGTGGCATCTACCATATGATCAATTCGTGGTGAGGGATAGCTATCTTTCGGGTAAGACTTGTTCAGGTCAGTGAAGTCTACGCACATCCTCCATTTTCCGTTGGTCTTACGTATAATGATGACGTTTGATAACCACTCTCGGTATATAACATACCTAATGAATTCTGCCTCTTTTAACTTTCTGAGCTCTTCCCTGATGATATCATACTTTTCCCTAGAGTAAACTCTTCATCTTTGTTTGATTGGCTTAGCATCCTCTACCACCTTGAGTTTGTGTCACATAACCTCCGGGTCGATGCCTAGCATGTTTGCATGGCTCCAAGCGAAGACACTTTGCCTCTTCTTCAAAAATCTTATGAGTTCTTCCTTGATCCTCGATTTTAAGGCCTTGCTGATTTGGACAGTTTTTTTGGTTCATCCTCATTGAGGACGATAAATTCTACCTCTTTCGTGGCCTCTCCTTTCTTTAATTTTGTGTCATCCCTAGGATCAAGTGTGTCAATGTTATATGTGGTAGTTGCCCTCTTATGGGCCTCTCGCTCTTCGGCTGAGTTGAAGTAGCATTCTCGTGCTATGGTCTGGTCACCCTGCACTTCCTCTACCCCATAGGGGGTCGGGAATTTTAGCATTTGGTGGACCATCGACGGCACGGACTCAAACTCCTTAAGGGCCACTTTTCCCATGATGAGGTTATAGGCCGAGAAGACATTTTCATCCATAATGAAAAAATTAATCTTCCTGGTCAACCTCTTAGGCCACTCGTCTCCCATTCGTACATCCATCTCATACATGCCCAATGGATGGACCTTTTCACCGCTGAATCCCATCAACGGATGATGATAGGGTACAAGCCTTGCTTTGCTGAGGCCTAGGCTCTTAAAGTAGGGCCAGAACATAACATCTGCAGAGCTTCCTCCGTCTACGAGGATTCTTTGTACCTCACATCCATGCACTCTTATTGTAATTACCAAAGGGTCATCATGCAGAGCTAAGATACCTTTGAAGTCGAGTTGGGAGAACCCAACTATAAGGGTATCCATATCTACCTTCTTCCTCTTCTGCTTAGCCTCTGAAGACTCCAGATTCACAACCTCCACTTTGGTCACTGCCTTAGCCCCTGCTAAATGAGATTTTCGATCGGCTACTTTAGAGCCACCCCCTGCTTGTCTCCATATATGGTATTAACACTGAAGGAGATCATTCCATCCCTCTTCACATGGGCATTATCATCCTTTGGTGGGAGGTTTGGATCGTCCTCATCATCACCATCGCAGTCCTCGTCTCTTCTCACTGGGATTTCATCTCGACACCTGTCGTTTGTCTTCTTTTTAGGGTCATCTCTTACCCTTTTGGTAGCCTTACCATCAACATACTTCCTCAGCTTTTCGGACTTCAACATCTTCTCGATTTCATCCTCAAAGTGAAGCACTTGTCTGTCACATGACCGTGGTCTTGGTGGAACTCACACCATAGGTTCTTGTTCCTCTTATGCGGAGGGGCCTTCAACTTCTTCGGCCATCTCACAAACCGGTCATTCTTAATCTCATTGAGGATGTGTTCGCAGCTCATAGTTAGAGGAGTATAATGTGAAAACTTGTCATCTGCAGACCTCTTTTTTCCATCTTTCTTTCTTTGGAACTTCCTGCTGCAACTTCCGTTCTCATCCTCATACTTTGCGTCCATGGCCTCTTTAGTATTCATGACCTTCCCTACAGTTGCCAATAGCTCTGCCATGGACTTGGGAGGGTCTTCAGCAAGCTTCCACAAAAACTTTCCCTTATAGAGTCCCCCAATGAGGGTTGTCATGGCAATATTCTCTTCGTAATCTTCAACCTCTAATTTTTCTTTATTGAATCTAGAAATGTAGTCTCTTAGGCTCTCATTCTTGCCTTGCTTGACATACAACAGATGAGTGGTTTTCTTTTGAGGTCTTACCCCAAAACAGAAGTTGTGAATGAACTGCTCAACTAAACCCTTAAAGTTCTTGATAGAGTTCTTCGAAAGAGAGGTGAACCAGATGTGCACAGCTCCCATCAGGGTCCCAGAGAAATCCCAACACCTCATCTCATTCGGGATTGAATAAATATCCGCTGCAGACTAGTACATCTCAATATGATGTATAGGGTTGGTACTACCATCATACTTGGGAGACAACGTAGGTGGCTTGAACTTGGCAGGGGTTGGGAAGCTCACTATCCTGGCCACGAATGGGGAGTCCTATAAGAAACCTATTTGCAGTGGGTTTCGGCTTTTGATGAGGTCCCCTATCTTCTCTTCAAGACGTTGAATGGAATCATTCCATGGTTTTTCAAAGTTGTTCTGGTCGAGGTTGTCCCCAGCCACCTCTAAGGGGTGGACTGAGGGTTCCCTAGTCACTACACAACGTTGATTGTTGACCTACTCTTAATCCATATCTCGGCCTTGCTGGGGTCGACCATGATGAGGCCGATGTTTCCCCTCTTCCCTTTGTGAGCCTGCTACACTTCTTGACCTGGATAACTTCTGCCTCAGGTCATTAATTGGGCCGAGCCTTTTAAAGGCTGACCCTCTGCTCAAGTGATCAAAAGCTGATCCTCTTTATTGGGCACAACCATCTCTTCTGTCCCCACAACCTCGACTTTGGTGGATAGGATGTACAGTGTTGTTCGAAACCTCATACGGCTCCCAGTAGCCCTCTGGAGCATCTTCTGCCTCCATATCATCATACCTATCTTCTGGGCAAGGGTGTCCTTACCTCCCCAGACATAAACGGCAAGGGTCAGCAATGTCCCTCCTCTACTGAGGTGTAGGTTGGTCTTTTTGCGGTATCTGGGATGGTCCCCTATCTTCAAGATGGGGCTGAGCAGCCACCGGAGTAATCATCTTTGGTGATACACCAGGTGGCCTCATCATATTTTGACTGAGCTGTGCAAACTGTTCCTTTATTGCTTGCTGCGTTGTAGCTAAGGACTTTAAGGCTGCAGCCACCTCAGCCATTTCGGAATGGCGTGGTGCCTGGGTGGAACTAGGTCCTCCAGCACCTGATGGTGGAAGAGGTTGTGGCAACTCCGGTGCCATGTGTTAAAACTAAAGAGCTTGTGAAGCAAATTAGCTTAGCACCTTACAGGACCTCTTTTAATAGTGAAATAGCTCCACGCAAGGGGTGATGCCTGGTTCACCAACATAGTCTCCGGTGAGGTTAAGCAAAACAAGAGGAAGATACATCTTCTCATTCCCACAGACGGCGCCAAAATGATGATGCTGGAAATATCACCACCCTTCAAGGTGCTTGTAAGCTCAAATCAGTGATAACAATGGCATATCAAGTATATATATTAAGTATAAGAGATTGAGATGAGGAGAAGAGGATGAACACCAATATATAAGTGGTTCAGCCAATTAGGCCTACATCCACTGTGCAAGTGAGTGAGTAAGATCACTAAAATAAGGCACTAATAGCCATGGATACAATCTCTCAAGCTTTCTCTCTCCACTGTGTAATTTGATAGAGTTTTAGCTAGGGTTGTAATTTCGGATCCCTTATCAAGCTAGGATAAAACAAGTATATATAGTGTTTGGGGGGTGTAATGTACCCCCTATGCATGCAATGAGCATGTGTGTGTTGATCTAGCCAATCTAATGAAGACATCTATCACTATCACATGTAGAGAATGATGATGAAATATTCTCCTCACGTGAGGGGATTGATTTAGTTACAACTGATTTTGTCCACGTGTTCTTGTCCTTGCATATGATTATAAATGCTTGGCCTCTCCCTTGACTGGTACAACCTCGGCCTGGAAGAGTATGAGGTTAATGAAGTCTGACTATTGCCTTATCCGAGGTTATTCATGATGACCTCGTCCAGGTAAACTAGCCGAGGTTAGGTCGGGAGAGTTGTAATGTCGGCCTAAGCCGATGATAGGGCTTCCAGATGGTTCCCCCATGTAACACTACTGATCTTGGCCGTTGATTGTGACGTCGGCTGAGGCCGATACCACTGTTGGAAGGTGACTTAGTCCACGAGTCCTTACAGACCTCGGTTGGTGACTAGACGAGGTTGATATATGAGGCAGATGTGATGTTGGTTGTGGATGACCTGATGGATAACTGACCCCATGAGTTATGAAGATCTCGGTTGTTGCCTGATTGTGGGGTAACTAGTAACGTCGGCTGCAACCGACCTTATGTTGGACGAGATCACTGATCGTCAGTCTTGAGCCCTTGTTACCTCGATCGTCGTTCTGGACGAGGTTGGTGCCTCCGAGCTGTCAGGTACACTTTGGGCATATCAACGTGTTATAAAGAGATTGTTGTATTAAATAAGTGTCCCACCTATGGTATTTTTAGAATTAATACCATTATATTTTCTAATCATTGTATATTTAATTTATAAAACTTATGATCATTGGGAGTAAGTTTATATATTCGATTTATTGTAAAGTGGAGAAAAAAATGTTAACATAAATTTTCAATATGTAATGGATGAAGTTATAAGATTATAAAAGATTATCTGCGCACATTAAATTTAACTGTTCATTTTTGGACGATTAGTTATTACAACTCATATTTATTGATTTTATGAAAGGTATGTAGTCCACTCTTATCTACTTATGTTTATTTTGGTTTGACGACCAATATAATGAAGGAGTGCAACACAATCCATTGACTATTATGGAAAGCTGCATCTGTAGCATGATTTGATGCTACAACTTATTGATTATGGCAACGTAATAAAATTTCGAGACTTGGAGTTATCGACACTATTACCATGCCGATGAAATATTATGATATTGTCGTTGCAATCTTCTTTATTAAGATACATTAGGTATTATGTGAGTAACTAAGCACATTGAATGTAAATACATTTTAAAGAAAAAAAATTCTAAAACAAGTGTCATTTAACACATTTGCACAAGTGTTAACATGGAAAATTCACATGATTGAGATATCATGAAAGATATTAATGAAGCATGCTTAAGATATGAGTCTTGAGTATAGCCGATAGAATCTCCATGTGGTGGATTTTTAGTGCTTATTTTGACACTACTATATGATATCACACAATGTTTCAGAATCATTATTTCGGTCGTTATTGTATACATGCATGTGAATGAAAGAATGTGACAGAAATAGTCTTTTACAGAGACATTATTGGACCATTATTGAATAACCCTATTTATAGACCTTACTGGATGATTTGTTAATGTTGTGGTACATGAAAGCGATTATGCTCTTGAATTAGAATGTGAGCGCCATGACTCGCATTAATGAGTTATTTGATTAAGTTGTTTATGGAAAACCATTTAAGGATGACTCAAAGATTATTGCACACTTTATGATAATTATGGATCAAGTGGGAGACTTCTACAATTATTTTAAATAATTTTTAATTATGTGCTCCATAATTATATTAATACTATGAGACACTTTGGTTAATGAAAGGGTACCCCAAATACCAAGAGTCAAAAGGACTCTTGGGCATCTACCTTGATGAACGGTTGATACTAAGTGACTGTTGGAGATTTAGGTCATGTCCTTGCCTATAAATAAGTGATAAATTTCCATCGTTCAGGAACTCTAAAAGGCAACATAAAGGAAAGGGAGAGAAATCTAAATCAAGGAGAGTAAATTTTGAAATAGTGTTTTATATATATAGGGATATCTAACCGTTGGAATGCGTTGAAATTGGAGTATGTTCTTCCCATATAAAATATGAAGCCATGTTTCGAAATTCAGCTAAATTGGACATCATTAAGATTGACTGCTCCATCAATCTTTCTAGTTGTGGCATGATGGACGTATGTTATTTTAATACCATTTATGTTCCACATAATTCATTATATGTGATTATCATGAAGATCTAAGATCCTATTATTTAGAACAATTGTATGTGAAAATTAAATCATTAATGTATCAATGATTAATATTATGGTGTTCTTGAAAATGGTTTTACACAAACAAGTAACACTTCTCTTAGAGTCAACAATGGACAAGTCAATGCATTTGAATGCAAACACCTTAAACCCATATCCCATACGTGATATGAATGGTCTCCCTTTAGACCTAAATGCATCCAGGTGAGTTTCATAACCAACTAGAGGATGATTCAACCCACGGTAAGGTCCATGCCTTTAGCTAAAATTATTTTCAATTAACTCCATGTTTCTCCCAACAGAGTTATCTCTGAGAATAAGTTTTCCAAACAAAGTTAAACTGCTTAGAAGATGTTGGCATCTATTTGATGTGATGCTGATTCCTAACAAATGAATTATTCTAATTCTTTGTACATCTTTACGTGTTTAGTCGACTAGCGGACAACTTTGCAAGAGACACATCCTTCAAATATTTTACAAAAACTAAAGTTTGACTCAGAAGCCCCTCACCTAATTCATCGAGTTGAGGCAAGATTTTGAGTCCAATCTTTTTCGCCGGCCAAATCGAAAGAAAGTGAAGGGAATTATACCCTTTTTCTAGTCTATATTTTTCTTAACGATGGATCAATATATTTTGTAAATTAAGAGCTCGATAGTGTGACATAATGGTGTCCTTGGTATTCTCTAGTTGGGAACTAGTCTATAGGAACTGGGATTTTATTCAGACCATATATCCACTTCGTTCTAGTGTCATCATCCTATTTGAGCCACAAAATACCAAAGTTGTGAAAATTACGGGTTAAATCCTCCCTTTGAGCTCTCCCAAACGATGGAATTGATCTTTCCGACCTCTGCTGTGAAATCAGATAACCTTAATAAATGAAATGTGTCAATGATCACAAATATTTAGTCCCACTTTCAAAGATTAATTTGTTCTCACTCCCATATTTTTGTTTTCTTATTTGTTGGTCATGTTTTAACAAATATAGGACAAGTATCATACTCTGTGGAAAGGAAGAGAGGTATTTACAAGGCAGTTGTGGAGGTTTTTAGGTAGTTAAGGATCTTAATACAATTGTAAAAATACATAGGAGGAGAGCCCAATAAAACTTTAGAAATTGGACTAAATCTAAAAAAATAAATGGGTCACCCATGTTGTCTGTGTCCATAGAGATTATACATGTTGTAGACAATTTCCTAACCGAGATGAAAATATTCAGATCCGGGTTTTGGTGGCCCAAGTCCATAATAGCAATTGGTTTTCACCAATTTGAAGCAAATATCACATTTCCATTGAATCCAAATTAATGGTAGGGATGGAAGAAATTAAAACTTCCATTCTGATTTTCTCTCCAGCCAAAATTTTTTCATCTTTAAGGAGGTGGAGCATTCATTCAGAATGTGCTTAATTGGTAATAACCTTCCACCACCAATTTTTTTCCACCATTAAAGGGGTTGATAGTGGTGGCAAGATCAGGTCAGATATGATCTAGGTTTTCTCATAGACCATTAAAGTGAAGGTATGTCACTTTTAGAGACATGTGTACATATGAAACAACCTTACAGCATTTGTGTGAGATCAATCTTCGACAACCATTTCAAAGTCAAACGATCGTTGATGAGTATAGAACCTTCAAAGACCAGATACGAATGAGAAAAAGGCCTAGTGCTAGGAAAACTTCCCTTGGCCTTTTTGGAAGTTTGAAATATCTTTTGGGAATATGGATATTAATGATGAGAGAAATATATCCCTACAAACGGGACAAAAACTCGACTGATCATATCAAAAGACTAGGAAACCAAAGGTACGAGGCTATTTCAGTAGATTTCAACCACGTGGCAACTGAACTATGTCAAAATTGGGATTATATTGCAAAAGGGGTGTAATACCCTGCCCCGATAAATTAACTAAATTATATCTGGATTTTATATGAGAAGGAACTAATCATAATTACACGAATTTATGGGGAATAAATTGAACTATATAAGGAGTATAGAATCTTTGGTTATAAATTATATAGGCCACTGGGGCAAATCTGAGAAAAATTGGAAACTTAGGACGTCATAGCAGGTTTTCGTCGCTTGAACAACGAAGGGTGTCACTTGAACTGTAAAAGGATGTCGTTCGAAAGGCATCACATATCATTCAAACGACGCCATAGGTTGTTTTAACGATGCTAAAAAATCAGACCTCCCACACTGCTGTCAACGTTTGAACCGTTGATTTACTTTTGTTTCAGCTCTCAGAACCTGACATTTCGCATGAAGTATACCTTATGTTTTAGAGGGGAATTTTTTTATGGATAAAAGAGGGAAGCTTGGGATGTTAGGTCCTGATAAAAATAACCCTGCCATTGTTGCTGTCAAATTGTGTGATGTCGACTAAGTGGCGTGTTAAGCCCTTGGAGCCTAACGACTTAGATTGTTCAGTGTAAGTAATTTGTGTTTTAATTTTTGGCTTTGGAAGTCCAATAAGAGTGAGGCACATATTGGGGGAAAACCACAAAAGGGGGTGTTCATATTTCTCTCATGCTAGAGCTCACAACTCCCTCTCAAACCCCCACTGCATTTCGTCGATTTAGGGTTCTAACCCACTACACTTACACCTTAAAATACCTACTGATTGTTATGGAGATACGAGGATATGGAGATAATTATTAAGGGTTTTGAAGAAGATATAGAAGTTGGTTATTGGAGGTTATAAAGAAGGCTTTGCTGAGGTCTTCTTGAAGCTTGCATGGTGAAAGTCTTATAACTCCCTTTAGGTACAACTTTGGAGGTGCGAGAGTCACCCATCTTCACCACCACCACTTTGAAGTAATTTGAGGTGGGATTCACTAACCCTAGTTTAGGGTTATTGATGAGTAAATTTTAGTTTGTTATCAGCATATATTAGGCTAAAATATATGAAGGTTTGTGATAGGTTTGCATCAATAGAGTTGTTGGTTGATTTCTATGGTTTCATGGGTTTTACACAAATGTTTTAAAGAAGGTTTAGAACTGAATATAATTTTATAATACTATGTTAGACCATTTGGGTATGAAAGTATGTAACCAAATATTATTTGTGTAGTTTTCTAGTAAAATTGAAAAAAGACATTTTTATAGAAATAAGAATGTTAGAAAATACTAATTTAGTGTATTGTTAGTAAAAAGAAATAATGAACATTTTATGGGAATAAAATATTGGACAACGTAAATTCGTTGAAATATTTATGAAATAAATATTTCTAAGTTCCTTGCAAAATGGAAACTTTATAAATAGATGGACATTTGTCAATTTTAAAGAAATTGATAAAATATCTTTATTACTTGAAAAGTATGTTTGTTGTAAATGGTATACAATTCTAGATGAAAATGTATGTTTAATCCACTTGGTTGGATTTTAGTATTTAAGGTTCACTTTCTATGCATATGAACTTGTAGTATTTTGATAATAAATATGTGAACAAGTTTAAAGAAAGTCTTGTTGGGTTTAAATATAAAATGAGACAAAGGGACATTTTAGTCTTCAAATTATGTGGGAAAATGGATACTGAGAATCTGAAAATGTAAAGTATAAGACTACATGTGCTAAATGAAAGAAATGGTAATTTCTAAGAAAGTGAAATGGTAATTTCTAAGAAAGTAAAGGTATTCTTGTGTAAAGGGTGTTATGTTATGTGTCAAAGTGGCAAGTATGAAAGTTGGGTAAAAGTGTGATATTAAACAAGTGTTAAAATTGCTAAAGCGTTAAATATTAAGTGGAAACTTAATAACCATTTTTGAGAAATAACACTTGTTAAAGGAATATATTTCAAGCTTGGCAAATAAATTGTAAATTAATAATTTACTTAAAGTGGAACATTTTTATGGAATAAAAATGTCAAACAATGTCTTTGAACTAGTATGGGTGAAAACGAATTAAGTCTTAAAACATGAATGATTTTAGTATAAGTCATGCGCGTGTGTGTGTAAGGGACTTAAAAAGAGAATAAATAATTTTCCAAGACTTAATGGGAAAAATGGACCGTTACGTCCGAGTTTTGGCTTCGGCAGGGTAAAAGTAAATAAGTGGAATAATGTGTCCATGTGTAAAATACTAAACACATTAATAAGGACTTGGATGCAACCGAGAAATGAGCAAGAAGGGCCTGAAACCCTTTATGTGAAAAGCCCTAAATCATTGTTCAGAGCATATGGTGCACATAGCCGTTGGTGTGGAGCTCGTGTAAGTATGCAATAAAGGAAGATTCTGAGAAAATATATATAAGGAATAAGGAACATGTAAAGAAATGGGTTATGCAGTAAAATGTGTTAATACAACATAACTTGAATGAATGAAGTGAATGTTCCGGTACAGGTGAAATGGACAAGTAAATGCGTATCTATTAATGTCCATAAGTTAAGGTAAAAAGGGTAAAGTAAAGTGGGCAAATGGGTGGTTATGTACCTTAAGTTATTAAACTCATAAGTTGCATAAGTATAAATTGAAAAGGTTTTCAAATGATAAACAAGTATTTTCTAACATAGTGAATGTGGGTGTTGAAATGGTGCTTTTCATTGGAAATACTAAAGTATATTTAAATGAATACAAAGGGGTGACTTCGGTAAAGGAATGGGTTGTGATAAATCAAGTGTAGTAGCTTTAAGTGTTGAACTGGGCATGTTAAATACAGTGAGAAATGCTAAGTGTGAATAAAGGAAGTATTTATAAGATTAAGGTAAATTAATCCGGATGACTAAGGTTTTCGAAAGTCAAATGGTTAATGCATTGGAACATGTGTTTTTAAAAGATACATATATATATATATGTAGATACATATATCTTTTCGCATGCATGTGATTATAGCATATGAGTATTCATCTTTGCCATTCGTTTCTATATTACTTTTATATTCCCACTGGGCATAGGCTCACACCCTCACTTTGTTATGATAGGTTGGGTGTGGGTTCATATTTTGAGGGCGTTATACAGGTAACTTTACTTTATTTATTTTACGTTAGTAGCTCTGTTTACTCGAACTCGGGGTGCTCCCCATGGGTCCTACACGTAGTTTATCTTGAAACTGGAATCGCATGCTAAACAAGTGAAATGTTAATTGAAATCAAACTAGACTAGCAAAATTATATAGGTTGTTTCATTGCACATCACCCCTAATGCTCAGGCCGGACCGAGTTGACTACGGGTAATCCATAAATTTGGTTCGGGACGTTACAAGGGGTAATAAGCTCTCCCCACTCAATAGCTCCATTGTAAAACATTCAAGATATTTTAGTGAAGATTGGAAACCAAATCCCACTATGGACGTAGGCCATTAACGAATGAACCACATAAAGATTCTTATTCTTGTATGATTGTTATTTTCTATTATTTTTGTGCAATTTTTTGCATCAAGAAGTTCGGTGGACAATGTAATAATAATGGGTTGGGATGTTCACCTTATTGATTCACCGTAGTACGCCATGGTTTATTATTATTATATGAATCCTCTTATTGGGATAATGTATCAAGTTCTTGTTAAGGTGTTACCCTCTTGCGTTAAAACATTTTTGGTTAGCGACAACAACAGTTATAATCGTGAGTTATTTGCAACATTAGTTTCAGTTCTAATTTGTTCATCCATCCATCATCAATGTAGTTGTTGGGAGTTGTATATCCTATTTAATTCAATTTATCTCTTTTCCTTTATGAGAGATTATGTTTGGGTTCAATGTATAGGTCCGTGTTGGAGCCTTGGACATTTTTATTTACTTTCAATTGAGATTTACTATTAAGGCGGATTTGAGACTTATTGTTATTGGTATTAGTTCACCCTTTAACTCTTTTTACTTAGAATGATAATTGATTATTAGATAACCCTTTTGGACTATGGAATGTACATGAGATTTTCCACTGTGTGTATTGAAGATAGGGGTTTCACATCTTATCAATTTTACTAGGGGTTAAAAGGGTCCAATAATGAATCAAAATATGAAGCTATGACAGTTGGACTAGCAGTTGCGATGGGGCTAAATGATGTCACCATAAATTGCGATTATCGATAATTTATACTTAGATAAATGGTGACTACAAAGTAAGGGGCCCTGGGAAGTTATCTAATGGATAGAAAATCAAACCTTTTTTAAGACCTTTAGATCGTTGATGATGGAATAATTGTTGAGTAATTTCAATAGTTACGTTCATGCTTTGTTAACATTAGCCTAAAAATTAACACTAAACTAAAGAGGACCATCGAAGTAGAAAACACTATTAGACCCATCATTGAAAAAATTGAGCCGCAAACCATAAAAGGAGTGTCTCATACAAAAGAAAATTCCTAGAATAACTTTTATAAAATTTTTAATTCTCATTATAAAAAAAATGATGTATGAGATTCACGCATGAAAAAAAATTTTGTACGAGATTCACGACTTTAAGCATAACTTTGTAATCAAATATTAAAATGATTCACTATTTTTGTGTTGTATATTTTAACTTAGAAATATAAATTTTCATGTTCGATAGGTCTAAAATTAAAATATTTGATTTGCCAAAAGTTTACTCAAAAGTTTTAAAAACATATTTGTGACTTAAAAATCGTCTAGAAAAACTAAAATGTTTTTCCTCACTTTTGACAATTCGTGAAAAATCAAATCGAGGGAAGATTTAGCATAAAACAAAATCAAAACTTACAAAACTTACCAATACCTCGAGATGTGTTCATCAATGTATCAATGTCGTCCAGCAAGATGATGCTGGCAGACATTCTATAAATCTCCAAAATAGAAGGGTAAACTTAGACCTACATTTTTATGTTTTATAAATCTAGAATAAATTCAAACCAAAGTAAAGATATAAAACATGTCCTTACAAATCTCCCCCTTTGGATTCTAGGACATAACCAAAAAGACGATTAAAATAAAAATTAAAAAATCGACGAATAAAAAACGCCCATACATCATATTTACCCAGTCCCAAACCTCGCGAGACTCGATATCTGTATAGGATTTAATATTTAATCCAAATTTTATAGTACAAAAATCACCTTGTATTACACACACTTAAGCACGCTCGTGATGTACAAAAATACACGAGTAAAATGATAAATGAGTATATAAAGATGGAATGCATATACACTCACACACTCAAAACTAATACCTCTCAATCAAACATTTTTCATTTTTGTACCCGAATAAACAAAAGGAAGAACCCCAAAACATGAAAAAATAAATCAAAACACCAACTAAACTAGAACCAATTTTAATATATGAATCAAAGAAAATGATAGAACAGAGGAACATGGTTTTGGGGAAAAATATAACTTTCACTCACAACGCAATAGTTAAATAATGGAAGTACTTTAACAGTAATGATAAAAATGAAAGAACAATAAAGGAAACAAAATGAAATCTATACATGGTTCAGCCGAGCTCATCCTAAATCTAAGGGGCAAAGGGAAAGGGGAGTTTTTCTTATTAATATGGAAGGTTTCAGAGAGTACTTATTCATCAAGTTTCATATATCTCTATTTTGACACTATATCAGGATTTATATACACATCCTTATAACGTTACTCCTATTTTGTTGCATGCATTTAGGGGGGGTTGAGCTGAGAAGTAAATGTGTTCTTCACCGGCTACTCTGCACTTCCCCGCATTTCCTAGTCATTAGAATAATGGTCCACCTTCATAGGGAACATTATACCCAATTGAAGTAATGGCCAATTGTCAAAGTCTCAAGAGTCCCAATTCTTCAAAAATCATTCAACTGACGAAAATATGTGTTCAACTACCTGTTCGGATTATCAGACCAGTGATATTATATTCATAGGTCAACCATCACTTTTTAGGCTATTCCATGCGATGACCGCGTTCGTCTCTAATCTGACCAGAATATCCCTCATAAGTAACCCCCAAAATCATTTTATTAATGAAGATGAGTTGAATAGTCTTTCTCTTGGATGAACGGTGTTCATGTTGTTCATACGCCCATAATATTTTGTGATACCTCATGATATATGTGAAAACTTGTGTAATCTTGATTCATTATGATCTACTTGGGATTTTGTGATGACTTAAGCATCTGTGAGAAATCATGATTTATCATTACCTACTCCCGACGTGAGACGCCGTTTGGTAGATGCAGCATAATCATAGCAAGCCTGACAAAGCGCCTGCTCCCAAGGCGCACAAGGGTGTCTGAATAATCTCACGCACTCTAATTGTGTAATTTATTCACCGAACATTTGCACTCATTGGATCGAGCAAGATCTAACTATTTAATTTGAAAAGGTTTTCTTTCTCAGTATAAAAATAAGAAAAATTCCATTTTTTAAACTACTAAATTCCTAAATTTCATTTACAAGAGAACTTCATGTTTTCTCATCTCTCAACATTTTTTTCCCCCGTACTCTCCTATTTTTCATACATGTGTAAATTCCTCAATTTCTTCTAGTCAATATTTTTGTGTTTTTGCATCTAGAGTTTTTGATCTCTTTTCTTCCGCCGTTTTATTTCATTTACTGGTGTGCTTCTCTTCTCCATTTACATATTTTTGAACCACTCTGATCTGGCTCATCAAAGTTTAGGTTTCATATTCTATTTTATTAAGATTATCACTTTTGTTTCCCAGATCCCTAAAGGTAACCCTCATATTTTGAATTTCATTACCTCTGAATCACCCTTTCTTTAATACATTAATGGGCTCCAACCCTTTAGGCTTTCTTTTAACTTGTCCCACTAACAGAGGCATCAACACTATAAGGCTTTAGCAAATATTTTGGAACACTACGCCAAATTAGGCGGATAGTCACGGCCACCTGGTCACAGTCCAAAGCCTTGACTATAGACAATAAAGGTATGGCCAGTTCCATGACCATAAAATGTCATGACCCTAGCAGGAGATAGTCACGACCTTTGTCCCTGACCATGGTGGGTCATGTCCCTCATTCATGATGATGGCATGACCATTACAATGTCAAATTCGTGCCAAATTTCCCTCCAACAGTGGTCACGAACTATGGGGGAAGTATTCTTTTACGAGCGCTGCTTCCATACGGGACTAAAGATTACTTTAGCAAAGCCCATTCACGACATTCTTTTATTTATAAACCTTGTTCCTTATCCATTAATAACGAATGTTTGGAGGATCTTGATTGGATCCATGTTAAAATTTCTTGATCTGTTTGGACCCGATCACCCTTTGACAATGGACAAATTGCTGATTGTCTATAAACCCGTGGACGAATAAGGGGTGGTATACCCTTTCTTTTAGACATAAGGGAGAAAGATTTGTTACCATCCTTCCTTCTTCCAACCACAAGTTTTTTATACTCCTAAAGTAAAAAAATGAAGGGCGATGTGAACGATCATTTTGTTTTAGATCAACTATTTTTGTATAAAAGAAAATCTTCCTCTGAACTTTAATACGTCTTCCTTATTACCCTCTTATACCTCCCTTTATTTTAAAATAAATTGTGTGATTGTACAATTACCTTCTTAACACATATTTATCCCAATTTATACTCGTGTTAACCATGCAGTGTAGACCTAATCAAATCTTAGGGGTCAGGAGTTCACTCGGTGATCAGTTAAGTTTTTCTTCTGAGACACGAGAGTTTGTAAAAGACGTATAAGATTAATCCAAGTGTGAGCCCTCATCCAACCTAGTTGTTAGTTCATAATTTGGTATGTCCTGAATAGTTTAGGTGGCCATCCGATCGTTACACTATTGCATAAATGGCTATGATCCGAGTGGGGTGGGCATAAAAGATAAGAACAGTATTCAAGAACAAATTTCCTTTATTGATAATAGTGGTGTTGCTACGATCTACATTGTAAAGAGATAAATGGGAAATACAAAAATTAAATACTTGAATAAAATTAAATGAATACAAAAGTGCTTTACAAATTTGAACCATTGAATGATGTTTCATCACGTGTTTTGTGTTGGAAAGGCCCAGCCTTCATGATCCCACATGCCATAAGTACCCGGTCGTTTAATCTCAGCGACGACCTATGGACCCTTCCAATTATTGTCCAATTTTTCATGACTTGGATTATTGGTTGAGTACATTATTTTTCTGAGAACCAAGTCTCTGATGTGCAATGTTCAACTTTTCACCAATCTGTTATACTACTAGGATGATTTTTTTGGGTCACGACCATCTTTAGCATTACCTCTACTCTTCGTTCTTCCAAGAGTTCAAGGTTGTCTCTAAGTTGTTCATTATTTTCCCCTAATTTAAAATAGTGAACCTTCTGACTAGGTATCTCAAGTTTAATCGATACCATAATTTTTGTGACATAGGTCAGAGTGAAGGTAGTTTCCCTTGTCGACCTCCTTATCGTTGTCCTGTATGCCTAAAGGACTGAAACCATCTTCTCTACCCATGGTCCCTTTAAATTCTCCAACTATGTTTTTATCATGTGCAGTAGTGTTTGATTTATGAATTTAACCTATATATTCCATCTGGGATGTTTGGGGGCAAAGAAATAATTCTTGATCTTGAATTTCTCACATATCTTGTCAATCCGTGCAATGTTAAATTATTTATCGTTATCATAGATTTTGGCATATGGAATGCTGAATAGAAAGATGATGCATCTTTATATGAATGAATCCACCTTATATTCGGTAATCCTAGCTAAGAGTTCATCCTCAACCAATTTTATAAATTAATCGATCACCAAGAGAAACTTTCATTGACCCTTCCCAATTGGAAATGGGTCAGGAATGTCCATCCCCCGTTGGGAGAATGGCTACGGTGACATAATTATTTACAACTCTTCGACGAGTTGGTGGATGATGTTCGCACCTCGCTGACATTGATTTCACTTATTAACATATTGCTTAACATCCATACTTATTGTTGTATAATAATAACCTTTCGTCAAAGGATGTACCATGAATACACTTTTGTGGAGGCTTCTCAAGATCGTCGTCACCTCCGTTTGATAAACAAAGAAAAGGATCGATCGACATACCCCCTTTAGTAAATGATCCCTTCATAGACCAAATACTTTGTTACCTTGCCCCAAATTTTCTTGTCTTCTAACCGATCTTTCTAAAAGTCTTATATATTTTGTATATTGTACTTAATTGTCCATCCAATTGGGTCCTCACTCTGCCATACTGACTACCTTTTTGTTCTTTGATCTGAATATTGGGCCAGTCTAAGGTCTTCATGAATGGATTCCCCTGGTTGGTTGATATGACTCTGGCCAGGTAATAGTCCTTCATATTTTCTTCTTGTGGGATATGTGTGATAGTGAATGCCTAAACTATCCTGACCACTTCTTGAAATCGTTTAAGATATGACATCATATTTTCCCTTTATCTTCATATTCCCCCATTAGTAATTGAATCACCATGTTTAAGTCACTAAATAATTCCACCTGGTTTTATTTGAGAGATAGGGCAAGTCTTACTACGGAGATCAGGGCATCATACTCGGACTCATTATTAGAGGCCTTAAAATTGAACCTCAACGTGTGTTCCACACATGATCCATCCAGTGCTTTGTTAATTAATCATTCTTTGCATCCCTCTTTATTAGAATACTAATCTACATGGACTACCCATACTTATTTCCATTCATTAACTTCTCGATTGTTGTCATAGCCTGCAATGCTTGTCAACTCTGTGATAAAGTTCACGATTGCCTGTACCTTAACAATTACCCTCGACTTATAGTGAATATCGAACTCCCCGAGATTAGTTGACCACTTTATCACTCGTCATGAGACATTTGAATTATGGGGAACCTATCTGAGTGGATAGTACATCAAAATGACTATAGATTGGGATTGGAAATACGGTTTTAGCTTTCGCGCCGATATGACGAGTGTGAAGGCTAACTTCTCCAACATTGTATATATGGATTCAACTCCCTTGAACACCCTGCTAACATACTTCAGTGGTCGCTAAACATCTTTATCATCTCTGATTGGAGCCAAACTAACTGTCTCAGAGGAGACGGTGAGGTAAAGATACTACTCCTCTCCCGTAACTCGTTTCAAAAGGAGCGAGACTTTGGCTAGATAAGTCTTCAGATATTATAAGGCATGTTCACATTCATATGTCTAGACAAAAAAAAGTTCAATGTCCAAGAGAAAGAGATACACTTGTCAGTTGCCTTTCTTATGAATCGATTCAACGATGTTACTCTCCCTGTCAGTGACTTCACCTCTTTAATGGTGTTCAGTCTTCTCCTGTCCCACATCGCTTTGATTTTTATGTGTTCACCTCTATCCTCCTTTGAATGACTATAAAGACCAAAAATTTCCCAAAGGCCATGTTGAAAGCATACTTTTATCAATTGAGTTCAATCTGGTACCGATTGAGGATTTTAAATGTTTCCTTCAAGTCGGTTATGTGATCCTCCCCTTTCATACTCGTCACCAGTATGTAATCAGCATATACTTTCATCATATTCCAAATCTATTATTCAAACACATTATTGGTGAGTCTCTGATATGTTTCTTTGGAATTCATTAATCCGAATGTCATCAATCCCTGGTTTGTCACAAATAAGGTTTGATCCTCATTGGCTGGGTGCATTCGGATTTGGTTACACCTGAATTAATCATCCATAAAGGACAATATTTCATGCCCTATTGTGGCATCCACTAGTGCAAAAATTCTTGGTAACTGGTACAAGTATTTTGGACAATCCCCGTTCAAGTCAGAGTAATACTCGCAAAGCCACCACTTATCATTCGACTTTCGAACCATCACAACATTCGATAACCATTCGGGTTATTTGACATCCCAATTGAAACATGCATCAAGGAGCTTACCTAGTTTAACATAGGTTGTTTGATTCCCCTCAGAGGGAATGCGCTCTTCTTCGGTCATATTATTTAGCTAGATGGATCAATGCCCAAAATATCCTCATGTCTCCACATAAACATCGCATGGTGCCTCTTTAGGAATGAGACAATCTTTACCCTTCTTCCATCGATTGTCGATGATCCCACGTACATTACCCTCTCTGAACGATTTTCATATAGTGGGATCGGGATTAGAGCTTTGACCGTGGACCCCATAATCAGTTCCTCTCTCTGATCCAACCAATCTATATTGAATTTATCCTTATTCTTTTGCAGTGATGAAAAGTAATAGCTCCTTGCATGCGATTGACTCCGGCGCATTTCCCATGTCCTGTTAAATATTGGGAACTAAAAGGTAAGATATTTTATTAGCAAAAATTACATCTAGTAGACATAGGGTCATTTGATCGATCATCATCTTCTAAGTCGAAGGTAACCTAACCATAAATTTTTTACCTCCAATGTAATTGATTTAAGTCTACGCCCTTATCATGAACATTAGTTCGATTGACCCCTACGGATACACTTGCTCACTAGAGAAGACCAAGAGTGGGCCCTTCACTTGCTTCATCCTTGCTCCCCTAACCTTCATTTTCTCAAAACACTGATAATAAATTATGTTTGCTGAACTCCCTGTATAGATCATGATTCTCTCAATCATCCAGTTGGATATCAATGCCAAAATCAGGAGAAGATCTTCATGCTGGGTAATCAGATCATGAGAATTCTTCGATATGAAAGTGATTCCCTCCTGATCCTTTTTTACTCTTATATGATCTTTGAGTTGATGTTGATTCCCCTCTAACAGTGAATCCATCAAAAAACCATGTTAATCCTTCTTTCTTTTTCTACCACCACTACCTCTTTAGGCTCTTTGCGCATCTATTCTTATTCCTTTGATTGTCTTTTATGTCGTTCCTCCCTTGGTTCATTATACCAGTACTCTTATTTTCCTCCTTTTCCAATCATGAAATCTCATAGAGGTCTCCTCTGAACTAGTGCCTCAGTTTCACTCTTCAAATTAAGGCAGTTATTTGTATCGTGGACATAATTACAGTGGAATTGGCAATACCAATTATACTTTAGTTTAAGGGGTCTGTTATTGGGCTTTTTCGACCATCTCAGCATCTTCAGGTCATCCATATTACTCATCACCCATCCCACAGTTGTGTTGATTGGATTATTCTATTCGGTTTAGGCTTGGTTTACCCTATAATTCCCTATTGGGGTAAACCACTACTTGTTCTGGTCATCTTTTAGTCTTACCTCTCCTAAGTCTCCCACCCGATGAGTGGATTGTCGATTGCGAATGGTATCCTCTTCATAGATTTGTCTTTACACCTTCTTCATTAACTCATCCACACTAGTTGTAGGGTTCTTTCACAAGGAATAAATGGTGTTATTGCTATACAACTTGTGAAAAAAGGCTGAGACGACCATTCTCTCATCCAGGTGGTCGATCCGAAGAAAATTGTCATTAAAGATCTTCATATATTCCCTAAGAGTATCTATAGACAACACATTCTAGGACCCCCTAAGTCCTTCCTTAGGTCCCTATGACCTCACCACTCAATACAAACCCTTTGTTATAATTCGAGTACCGATCTAGAGTCCATTGGGCACTCTCGGGCGCCGTTTGACTCCGATCAACTCTATCATCAGAGTGAAAGCTCAATGAATATTCAAAGGGATCTAAAACCCCTTTCTAACAGTCTTCCCTATGCATGAATCGACATAACGGTTGAGACGAATAAACTATTTTACTACCGAAAATCAATCTAGAGGCCACCGGGCACTCCGAGGCCATAATTTGACCCCAATCAACTTCATCGTCAGAGCAAAAGCTCTTTGAATATTCGAAGGGAACTTAAACCCCTTTCCAATGGTCCACCCCGTGCATGAAATAACATAACCGTTCAGATGAATGATGTTTTTCCCCCCAAATCTAAATCAAAGGCCATCTAATGCTCATGGGCTCCATTTCACCAAGGTCAACTCTTCAGCTCGAACGAGACATAATGAATCTTCAAAGGTCACTGAATACCCTTTCTAATGGTCTGCCCCGTGCATGAATCAACCTTACGGTATGAACAAATGACACATTGTACTCCAAAAGGTCACTCGGTGCTTTCGAGCCCCGGTTGACCAAAATCAACTCCCCAAACTGAGCGAAGCTCCTTGGAACATCGAATTTCCTGGCATAACCTTTCCAATAGTATGCCTCTTTCATCATTCTGTCTTACGATTTGGATGAATGATCCGTTATCATCTCATGATCTTCCGTCTAAAGGATCGGCAGACATTTTCAACCCCCGTTTGACCCAAAGTCAACCCCGAACCGGGAGCGGCCTAAAGGACTCTTAAAGGTATCTAAATTACGTTTCTAATGGTATATTCTATGCGCAAATTGGATTTACGGATTGCGTTCTACGACCATTTTTTAGAAAAATCAGCAGGAGATTGCCGATTGGAAGGTCAATTTCTCTGCCAATCGGCAGCATGCCTAGGGTTACCTGCCGATTGGAAGGGCTAGGGGTCTGTCGATCGGCAATCTCCTAACCCTATAAAAGGAGAGCATGAGCTCACTCCCAAAGGACACCTCAGATCCATTAATATTAGTGATCTCAGCATCATTCTCCTGTGCCTTGTGTGGAAATCCTTTTTACCTTTCATTCCCATCATTTTCCAATTTAGGAGAAATCCTCCAACATTCTTCACTTGCAAGGAAGATCACCACCAATCAAGATCGATCCTCAAATATTCAAAGAAGGTACAAACGTTCTTCCCTCTCTTTGAATTTCTTTATTTTTGCATTAGTTGTATAAGTTCTCAATTTAGTCTTTTACTTTAGATTATACACATTAATATCTCATCCTTTACTAGTTATATTGCACATAAGTTATTTTCTATATAAAAAAAATAAAGAAAAAAGGGTTATACCTATAAATTCCAACGGGATTATCCACCACATTATCTCAAGACTAAAATAGCTTTCTTACACACACACGTATAATAAACTCCCGTTCGAATCCATGGGATAAACCCCAACCTTATGCCGCATGCGAACTCCGTGCACTTTGATGCCTTTATAGGCTATGTAGGCATCTCAGGATAAAACTCGACACTCGAGTCCAATTTTCATATTTACATCTCTTTCTATTTTATCCTTATATTATCCATAAATATAATACTTGTGATTCATACCTGCGCGTTTCATCTAACATATATTATCGTTCCATCACAACGATCAATATCTCGATAAACACATACATTGTATTTTCTAAACTATTATTTTGGGAATATTTCTTGGGATGACCTCACTGTATCTTTTCCATGATATGAGTCAAGCGATTTTGATCTCCATTTATATATATGCGCACACACACTTCACTGAGAAATTAAGGAAAATAGTAACATAAGCCCATAAGAGACCGAAAGGGTGGGATGGATGCCTAACAGCTTCCCATTCCGTAACTTAGCCCCCAAACCACTGAACTACTAGTTTCGTAACCATCAGTTTGTCTTTGATGTCCATATCTTGAGGCGGGGACATGTTCTTTTTCATATTTTGAGCAAAATAGGCTGGCGACTCCATCTCTTTACATCACCCCACATCGACGACAGTCGAAGCGCTCCTAGAGGAAGTGGGCGCGAGACTTTCTCTCCTTCCCCGAGATGGCCACAGTGGAAACTCTATTGGGGAAGTACTTGTCATAAGAGGGCTAGACTCTATTTACATGGGTCTTATCATTTTCTGCTTATGTGCATATGAACCTATCCGCATATTCCTTTTCCTCTTCTATTTACCTTTTTGTATATATCTCTTTCATGCATATTTTCACCCTTCACACAATTGTAAATATTCACCATGTACACCTGACACTACTTACACATAGAATCACTTACACCCATATGGTGCACACACCACTTAGAATATCCATGCTTAGGTGTCACTAGAACACACCTCCACTTATCACACTATATATATCCATCCTCTCTCACACATCACTTTTAGTTGATCAGTGCTTAGGTTTACTACCACACACTGACTCATACATATTCACACATCACACACTCTCACGTATCCATGCTTAGTATAATATCCATGCTAGATTTACTTTTCATGATACTTGTACATTCTTCCCTATTAGTATAGTGCTCATTATGAATAAAATACTCTCTCCTTAATATATTAATCAAGAATCACGAATTTTTTCACACTACATCACCAAGAGCATGGCTACTGACCAAATTTTGTCCCATACTGGGGGTCACTTTATGATGGGCATTTGCCCTACAGGTCGCACTTAGCCTAAGAAATATGACTCTCACCTTCCATTGGACAAGTACCTTCGACGTATATCGAACGGTCCCCCCCATCATACCTGATGACCGAAGTCATGACGAGAGGTATATCACAGGGAACTCGTTCACGTACATCGAGTATATCGAATTCACTCTCACACATATTGTTCCCATGAGGTATATAGTGAGGCAATTCACGTACACTCAAGTATATAAAATGACTTGTCCGCACATACCAATTGCCCTCAAAAGCAAGACCTATATCGCGAAAGTCATGCCAAATGGGGGGAACCTTTTCACCAATTCAACAAACGCATACCCTCATATAGGCATCAAACCTAGGGCACTAATATTTAGTTTGTTGGTTACTACCCAAAACTCTTCCGAAATGACAGGTCGGCATGTTGCCCAAATTTTTGAACGATTTTATCTTTTTTTCAAAACGGGACCGTGCCCATGAGCCTGGAAACAAGTCAAACCATATTTTACAAATTTTTTAAACCCAATTTTCCCGGGAACCTGTCCCATTTGGCATTGCTTTTTCATTTAGGTAAACCTAATGCAAGTGAAAACATAACAGTAATAATAATGATAATCATGCGGAGACCTTTCTCTCATTTTTCCTCCTTCCTTATCATAAATGTCAAAAACATTTTTCCTCATTTTATCAAAATACCAAAAACATTTTTCCTTCCTTTTATCATAATTGTCAAAGACATTTTCCTCATTTTTCCCCTCATCTCCTTAAAAAATAAACTCGAATCATTTTCCTTCTCAGGTTGATCGCATATCCGACCCTTGGCCTAGCTCCCTATTGGCCTTAGTCTTCCGTCGAACTGCCCTGAGGTTCTGTCACGTTCGGAATTCACCTTCACTATCTCTCCATGAAAAATGTAGACAAAGTGCCGAATGTGTAACCTGATTTGATAACGGTCCTAATCCAACTTACCGCCAAGATAGACAACCTTCAAATTGAGGTTTATGAGATACAATGAAATCGAGTCCCCATTCTCGAAGATCCCAAGGCCCTCTTCTCTCACGTTATGGGTCTGCCTGCACCTGAGCCTATTTGGGTCTCAGAAGAGTATTAACACACTCCACGTGTCCCTCCTGCTAATGGGACATCACCAACTCAACTCCCTATCCCAAATCTTGCCCATCTAGGGGCTAACCTGCCAGTGACCGTTAATCTAAAGGAAGAAGAGTAAAATAAGGTCAAGGAGGACCTTAAGATGTTGACCAATAGGTTTGACCAAGTCCGAATCTCTAGGAACTACATGGATTACACCGATATGTCTTCTACCCTAAAGCAAGGCTGGCGAAAAAGTTCAAGATGACCAACATTGAGAAGTTCGAGGGTAGCAATCCCCTAATTATTCATCTCAATTGTTACCACCAAGCCATGACTCTCCTAGGTGCCTCTGAGCAAATAATAGCCCAGATGTTCCAACAGACTTTAAAGTACAGCACTTATCAAGTTCTTATCTATCGAAGAATTCATAATTCGTTGTTGGTAAGATGTTACCCGTGAATTCATGTCGTAGTACAAGTATAACAAAGTGTTGGAGGTTACTCGCCATGATTTAGAACTTCTCAAGCAGAATCCTAGGGAAACTATCAATACTTTCATAGCAAGATGGAGGGAGAAAGTGTCCACCATGACCAACCGGTATTTCGAAGAGGAACAAGTTAGTATTGTGAAGAAAAACTTCTTCCCCATGTCTAAGCGATGATGGGAGGACAGTATTACCCCCATTTTCGAGCGCCCTTTGGGAAGAAGGAGTGGAGATCGAAGAAAGTATTTCCAAGACCGAAGCTAAGCTAAAGAAAGTATCCAGACAGTTCACTCCCAAAAGCATGAGAAGCCTGCTAATACCACAGTTTCAACCATCAATAATATCTCTCAGCCTGCCACTTCATGGTCACCATAATGCCGCCTAAACCCGTCAGAAATGAATATATCGAACTTCATGCTCCCCTCTTCAAAGTATACCAAGCCTGACTAAGTCTAAATCTTATCAATCCATTGGACCATAGTCCATTACCAAACCCACTTCCCAAAAATTTCAAACCATACACCCATTATGACTTTCACCAAATTATCGGCCATACCACTAATCAGCGCTTCCATCTTCGGAATATAATCCAAGGTCTGATTGATCGGGGTACCATCACCCCACCAGCTAATCCAAAGACAAACACTACTCGCAACCCACTTCCAAATCATGCTAATGCTATCTTCCTAGAATAAGACACAGAATTCTACCCATATACCCAAACTGTACCCAGTAAATCAGTCATTATACCCGTATACTCACCTAAATACCTCAAAGTTTGCCCGTACTTTCTCCTACATCCTACCTGTTTTGTAGATCAAGCCTTGTCACTTATCATAAGAGCATGCATTATTGTTTGTATACATTCTGGAGAAAAAGATATGGAATTTCCCATAATACTAAACCCGCTCCTAGAGTTCGGCCTAAAATTTCCCTCAGAGATAACCATTGACTGTAAAAAATTCAACAAACTGTTCTTGGAAGCTAAGAAGTGGGCTCGAGAGTCAGATAGTTGGGTGGTACCCACCGACGAATCCATCTTAGATGATGTCGTTCAGATCATGGCAGACTAATTTTGACAGACTAGTGAAATTTTTAATATGTCTGAGCTTCTTAATGCTTTAAAACTATAAGGGCGCTTGATACCTTCACTTATACATCTCCCAAATCAGTGGGAGGATCTCTACAAAGAAGATGTTGACGTTGTAGAGTGCATTGACTTTTTATGGAAGGATGACGTCATTGCCATCGGATGGGGAGACAAATTTGATAGTTTAAATGAAGAGAAAATCCCAGAAAAGACTAGCCCTGTAATCGATAGATGTGGAATGATATCGTTTAAGGATCAACTAGGAGATATTAACAAAGAGGCCGAATAGCCCGAGAGAGATAAAGAAATAGGGTTTCTATTTTTCCCCTCTTCTGTGAACTATATAAGTAAATATGGAAGGCACTACCAAGTTTTGAACCCTCAATCCTCAAAGATAGATAAAGGAAAGGGAATTGTTAAGGAAATCCCAATGTCAAAAATGACCCTCGAGGAGAGCAAGATCCTCAATCAGTTGAATAAAACCCAACCTAACATCACTCTGTGGGGACTCTTTATGTCTTCCTAACTGCACCAAAATTCCTTGATTAAACAACTTATCAAGCCCATAATCCCTCCTTCCACCACGCCAAAAAAAGGAGTGAATCTAGTTGGATCCCTAAACTCTACTAGAATGCTCTACTTCTCCGAAGATGAAATCCCTAAGTTTCGTTCAAATCATAACTATTCTTTCAATATCTCTGTCGAGGTCATGGGAAAGGCCATCCCTCTTTCGCTTGTCTACAATGGATCAGCGCTTAATGTATGCCCATTAAGAACCCTCAACTTCTTAGGACTGAAATCAAGCTACCTTGGTCCAACTTCCTCCGTGGTAAGGGATTGTGACAATACTCGTCGAGAAGTTATGGGATCCATAAAGCTTACAATAGAGGCTGACCCTATAAATCCTGTTACTAAATTCCAAGTCATCGACATATCGACTTGTTTTAACTTATTTCTCGAATGACCGTGGCTCCACAATATCAAGGGCGTGTCTTCCTCTCTCCACCAGAAACTGAAGTTATTCGCCAATAGGCAGGTCATCACAATCTTAGGTGACGATTATAACACTGATAATGTAAGCACCAATAATTTGATAGTAGAGATATAGCATGGGGAAAATGACATGCTTTTGTCTGGCCTTCGGGTCGAACCACTTCTTCTCCCAGCAGTGGATGACTTCAAAGATATAGTTTTTTCAGAACACAATCCTCACAGTAACGTCAATGTAATACAGATGTTCAAAAACACGCACTTTATACCTGGATTGGGGTTGAGATGATGACAATAGGGGATACTAGAACCCATAGTACTGAAGAAGGCCTTTCCTCCAAGTGGCCTGGGCTATCAACCATCATCGAAATAACTCAGAACACTCCGCAAACCTTGGTTGAAGATAAGGCTAAAAAGTACTAAATTTGTCTCAAGAGATTCCTTTAATGAAAAATTCATCAAAGAGGGTAAAGATTTTCCCTTTTGTGTTTTTTTCGAACCGTGGTATGATCTTGTGGACAAAATGATGAAGCCAGGAATGGTGATCTTCTTCCAAGACAACTACTCATGGGCCGAAGATTCCTAGCATTATGTGCAACCACTCATTAAGAAGACTACAGATGCTACCAGAGATTCTAAGGGAAGTAACTCCTAGGATTCATTCAATCTGCAGACACTGGGTCTAACACTCTGCATGATCTACTCAAGCAATATATCAATGGACCCATCCCTCCTGATCAAAGTTGCTGATGCACCTCTCCTCAACTGACATGCTATACTAGTTCCACCCACTGAAATGCGACCCAAATTTGATGTTTATTCCATTTCCTATTCTTGTGTCGTTCCCCCTATTCTGATAATAATATAATTGATCGACACTGTATTTATCGAAAATGAAATAAATGAAGATTTTGAGTATCTTGTTATGCCTTATAATAATTGTCTTGATTCTAATCAAACTCTTGCTGATGTTGATTTTGCAAATGAACAATTCTTAATTGATTTTAATACGGTTAATAACAAACAACATAACCGCATTCAAATTAATGAAGATTAAATTGTTATTTTTAATCTCGGTTCTAGTAGCCAACTGAGCGAGATTAGGATAGGGGCAACCCTTGATAAGAAAGAGCATGTACAACTTGAAGAACTGTTGAAGGAATTTATGGACATATTCACATGGTCCTCTGAAGACATGATCGACACCAATCCCGAGATTGCTCAGCACAAGATCCCAACTCTCCCAGCATGCAAACCAATCAAACAGAAGCTTCAAAAGCTCAGCACCGAATGGTCGCTAAAGGCTAAGAAATAATTGGTCAAACAGTTGAACATAGTTTTAATCTGAGTAATTTAATATGCCATGTGGTTATCCAACATTGTACCCATGCCGAAATATAGAGGAAAGGTTTTCATGTGCATTGATTATCGAGATTTGAACGAGGCCTCTCCGAAGGATGATTACTCGTTGCCTAATATCGACATGATTGTGGATAGCACAACCAGTCACGCTTTTAAGTCATTTATTGATGGGTTCTTCAGATCCAATTAGATTAAGATTCACCCGTATCATCAAGAGAAAACTGCATTCATCACCCCTTATAGAACCTTTTATAACACCGTTATGTCATTTGGTATAAAAAACACAAGGACTACCTACCAAAGGGTTGCCACAACCAATTTTCAAGATCTAATACACAAATAAGTCGAGGTCGATGTAGATGATATGATTATCAAGTATAAAACTCAAGAAGGACATGTTCCTGCTCTCTGAAAGTTATTTAAACGGCTATGGCGATACAAGATGCGACTTAACCCACATAAATGTGTCTTTGGTGTTACCAAAGGAAAGCTTTTGGGACTCATGGTTAGCGAGTAGGGGATAGAAGAAAATCTTGCCAAACTAAAAGACATACTATAAATGCCACCACCCCAAATGGAGAACAAAATCTGGGGATTCTTGGGAAAATTACAGTATATCACCCAGTTCATCAACCAGTTGACTTCCATTATTGAACCCATCTTTAAACTCCTACGAAAGGATTCAACCAAAGTTTGGAACGAATCAAGCAATATCTACTCATACTACTATAACCTGGCCTCCTTCTACTTTTATACTTGATAATAAAAAAATACCATAGTTGGGGCTCTGCTAGCCTAATACATTAAAGAATCCCCCAAAGAGTGGGACATTTACTATTTTAGTAAAAAATTATACGGGTACGAAGTCAACTACACTGCCTTATAGAAAGCATGTTCCGCCCTTGTCTAGATGACTCAGAAATTACGGCACTACAGTCTCACTTTTCCCATCAGACTTGAGTCTCGAATGGACCCTATCAAATACCTACTCGAGAAACCTACCCTGTCTAGTCTAATGGCCCGATGGTTAATGCTGCTTGTCGAGTTTGATATTTTGTACATCATGCAGAAAGTTGTGAAAGGAAGAACCATCTCTGACTACCTTGCTGACTACCCTATGGAAGAAGCTGATGTTTGGATTTTTGAATTCCCAGATGAAGATATCCTTTGTACCTCCTAAGAAAACCTCCGGTGGAAAATGGTCTTTGACGGTGCCGCCAACAAGAAATGATATGTCATTAGGATACTTCTAATCGCCCCTGATGACTCTCACACTCCCGTTACTATCAAGATAAACTTTCCCTGCATCAACAACATGACCGACTATGAGGCATGCACAATAGGACTCAAGGTCGCTCTCAAGAAAGGAATCCAATGTCAAGATGTTTATGGGGATTCAACCCTCATCATCATCCAAGTCCTTAGAAGATAGAAAGTCAAAGACTAGAAACTCTTACCCTTTTATGCCCACCTAGAAGAGATTGCCTCCCAATTTTAAGATATCACCTTCCACTACTTACCCCGAACAAGGAACATCTCGGTCGATGCCCTTGCTACCTTAGCCTCTATAGTCAACATGCCCGAAGGAATAACAATGGCCCCCTTTCGAGTCAGAAAAAAAGCTAAAACCACTCACTGCTACCATATTGAGATCATCACAGAAGAGGAATCTAACTTGGCTGAGTGCTGGTACTATGATATTTGGCACCTTATGAAGCACGGTAGTACCCCTAAGATGCCAATAAGAAAGATCGAGCAACCCTCCACAAATTGGTTACCCAGTACATTATCTGTGATAAAGCATTATTCAAAAGAAACTTTAATGTAACCCACTTACACTGCATCACAGGGGCTAACATTGAAGAAATGATGTAAAATATCCACAAAGAGGAATGTGGACCCCATATGAATGGCCATATGTTTGTCAAAATATTATTCGATTAGGTTACTGTTAGACCACTATAGTTTAGGATTACACCACCTATGTCCGAAGATGCCTTAAATGCCAATAATTTTCTAACCTCCAACACTTACCTTTGCGAGAATTATACAACATGACCTCTCCCTGTCCATTCGATGCGAGAATTATACAACATGACCTCTCCCTGGCCATTATCCACATTGGGCATCGATATCATAAGGAAATTTACACCCAAAGCCTCAAATGGGTACGAGTTCATCTTGGTTGCCCTTGATTACTTCACCAGATGAGTCGAAGTCGAGTCATACGCAGTGCTGAATACTAAAAGGTAGCTTAGTTCATCCAAAAAAACACCATCTGTCGATATGAGGTCCCACATGAGCTAGTATCAGATAACGGGTTACATTTCGAGGCAGAATTCATGGAGTTGGTTGACGAGTATGGGATCTAGAGACAAAAATCTTCTCCCTACTGACCACAAACCAATGGTGCAGTTGAAGCCTCTAATAAGAACCTCAAAGAAATTATTAGAAAGATGACCTAGAGTTACCGAGATTAGGCTGATCGAATCCTTTACGCCCTCTGGGCCTATCGTACTTCAGTTCGAGTATATAATGGGGTTACCCCTTACTCTCTAGTATACGACATGGAAATAGTCATACCAGTTAAAATAGAAATACCTTCATTACATGTCCTTCTTGAAACCAAAGTCAACGAAGAAGACTGGCATCAAAGCCAACTCGATCAGTTGTCACTCCTGGACGAAAAGAGACTGAAGGCTCTATATCATATATAAGGATACCATCATTGGATTGCACGATCATTCAATAAGAGAGTAAAGTATCGCGGTGTCTAAGATGGGGATTTATCCATTAAAAAAATTATAGACCCCGTCTATGACCCTAGGAGAAATTCAATCCAAATTGGAGTGGCGCCTACATTGTTAAAAGATCATGTTTGGTAGCGCCGCAATGATCACTGACCTAGACATAGAAGAGATGACGCATCCAGTCAACCTGGACCGTCTTAATAAATTCTACCCTTAGTCCAAAATCTTGACGCCCTACAACTCTTCTTATCCCCCTTCTATAATAAAAATCTTCATTTCCCTTTACTCAGAACTACGTGGGTCTTGATCCTCTAAACTAATTTGTTTTCAAAAATAAAACCCATAAAATTTTTAAAACCCCCAAAGGTACGTAGGCAACTCATATGATTTACATGGGCACGGTCCCCTTCTTTTTCATAAAATATTATTCTTTTCTTTCCTCCGAGAACGACAGTTCATTTTATCATTTACATGAACAAAAAGATTATGTATTCCTTAGCGATTAGTATATATAATTTAAATGTAAAACTCATAAAGATCCCTATAACCACTATCCTTATCCATATCCATTTCATGTAGTCCCCAAAGCTATAGCCATATAGCGATTAGTATAGATTTTGTATTCCTTAGCGATTAGCCACTACCCTTCTCCATAGCCATTTCATGTAGTCCCCAAAAACATGCCAAACCCTACCAACAGATTGGGAATGATGGGTCGATGGTCGACGATTGTCCCACAAAGAGCCCAACCGCATGCGTATGCCTTCAGTCAAATCCCCCACAGGAAAGAAGTCTAGTGTCCAAGGTGGCACAATCTGCAAACATATGACTTGATGCATGAGCCACTAGGGAAAATAGAAAGAAGTCTAACGGAGGCTAACTAACTGAACATACTGGTATTCCCCCAGTTTTAGAATGGCCTACAACTCCCCCACCAAGGCATTAACCAACGAAGACATCGATCTCCGTGCTCCACGAAACAATTTACCCAGTTCTCGATGTTTGGGCCAAAGATGATGAAATAGTGGGTGAAGAAATTTGTCACAACTACCAAAGGATATTCAGGGGGACAACCAACCGAAATCTCTTAGATAACCACATGAATGCATAATCAGGCTACCTCTCAAAAAATTATAACGACCTTCCTGCTAAGCATCTAAACCATTCAGAGTCTCAACCAATATCACTGCTGCAAGACTGTGATGGTAAGGCATCCATATTGTATCGCATCCAACTGGGGATCCACCATTAAGTCCTCCTTCACCAACAAGAGCCTCGTAGTAAGGCATAAGGCAGCAACTCTAGCAAAACTAACATCAGTTGAACATCTTCAACACAATAGATTCAACGCAGTCCAACGAAGGTGACAAGCTCCACTTTACATCAAAATTTATATCTCCTCATCCATATGCCAACCATGCCTCGAAGGCCTTCCTTTATTCAAAAATTCCAAAAAACTCATTTTCCCTACTCAAAATAAATCCCTTCAAAAGGGAAGCTCTTTTTCAACCAAGCCTCTGAGGCCACCTTCTACTCAAATATATTCAAAATTTCCACAAAACACACTTTTCATAATCTTTATCAAAATAAAAACTCACCAGCAAGTTAAAGTGCATGTAGAGTAAGCCACTAAATCAGGATAATAAAAAAAATATGCATCTTTTTTTGCCCTTTTTTAAGTCTATTTTCAGGTGCAATGCCGCTACATCAAGTATGCAATATGGTCAACGCCAAGATCCCATAGTCAATGATGACTCTAAAAAAAATCACGAGGAGCCATCCCTCAAGGATAAAAGGTCACGTACATCCCCAATAGAAATTCAGAAAGCCTACCCAACGCTGCTTACCCTACCTCTGGTGTCAGCATCGGCATATGATCCACCTATATATACAAACCCTAGCAAGCAATCCCCAATAGCTCGTGAACCCCATACTCATAAGCACTTGCCTCTTACCCTTCACTAGGAAGTTAAAAAAATCATGCCACTGCCGTTTGGCAACCCCTATAACATGTCGATCGGCACCCCCCCGAAATTTCGTACAAAAAATACCAGAAAATTCCAAAAAACATTCCCAAAATTTTTGAAAATTGCCAAATAAATATTATAACACTTATTCACCAAGAAAACCATTTTTACCTCCCAAATCCACAGACTAGTTAAAGCCCCATTTTTATCCCCAACTTAAAACAGCACGTCCATTACCACTCCCCAGCGAAAATCTGAAAACTTCATACTCAGCAAAAATCAAATGCCTCCCTAGCAGGGCTACCCATTTCCCTAAGAACAGTTCCCAAACTCAACTTTCTCCTAGAAAATTCCAAAGCAAGAACTAGAAACTCTAACCGAACATCTCTCTCCAACAATGATTAGCCATGAAATGCATTTCCCTAACGAAATCACAAATTCCCCAAAAATACAAAATGCTTCCCCGATAGGGCTACGTAAACTTCATAATCCTCAAACGAATATCCTCTCCCCAGTAGAGTCCCAAAAAATGAAAATTCCCAAAAGGGCTATCCCCATGCCCTCACTTAAGGTCCTTAGAATTGACCTTGACCCAAAGAATTGGTCGCTAAAACTTTAGGTCTGCATAATCGATCTCAACCCTCGAATTAGTCGCTCACCACTTAAGTTTTATTAAAATAGACCTCGACCCACAGAATTGGCCACTCCAAAATTAAGGTCCTCAGAATTGACCTTGGCCCTAAGAATTGGTCATTTCCCATCTTAAGGTTCGTAGAATTGACCTGGACCTGCAGAATTAGTCACCTCCATTTAAGGTCCTCAGAATTAACCTCGGCCCTCTGAATTGGGGGCCGCCATTTAAGGTCCTCATAATTGATCTTGACCTGCAAAATTGGTCACCTCCATTTAAGGTCGTCATAATTGACCTCGATCCTCAAATTTGGTCACCTCCATTTAAGGTCCTCAAAATTAGCCTCGACTCTCAGAATTGGTCGCCTCAACTTAAGGTCCTCAGAATTGACCTCGACCCTCAGAATTGGTCGCTTCCCACATTAAGGTTCTCAGAATTGACCTTGATCCTCATAAATGGTTTTTCCCATCTTAGGTCCTTAGAATTTGAGCTCATCCCACAGAATTAACCATCCCCAGCATTACCTTAGGTCCTCAGAATCAGCCTCGACCCTCTGAATCGGTCATCCTTGTCCCTTAGGTCCACAGAATTGACCTATTTTCCAAAACATCATGTGGTATCTATTCGATGGCTTGCACTTGTTTCAAACTAACCATCAAGGGGATATATAGATACCATATTCTAGGACCCCTTAAGTCCTTTCTTAGGTCCCTATCACCTCCCCACTTAACGCAAACCCTAGGATATACTTCTAGTACCGATCTAGAGGCCATCGAGCGCTCTTGAGCCCTGTTTGATTCCAGTCAACTCTATCATCAGAGTAAAATTTCATTGAATCTTCTAAGGGATTTGAAACCCCTTTCCAATGATTTTCCTCATGCATGAATTGGGATAATGGTTCGGAAGAACGAGCCATTTTACTAATAAAAATTGATCTAGACGCCACCGAGAGCTCCCGGGCCTCGATTTGACCCCAATCAACTTCATCATCAGAGTGAAAGCTCTTTAAATATTCGAAGGGCACTAAAACCCCTTTCCAACAGTCCAACCCATACTTGAAATGGCACAACCGTTCAGATGAACGATCCATTTTCCCCCGAAAACTAAACTAGAGGCCATACGGCGCTCCAGGGCTCTGTTTGACTAGGGTAAACTCTTCATCTCGAATGAGACTTAATGAATCTTCAAAGGGAACTGAATACCCTTTTTAATGATCTGCCCTATGTGCGAATCGGCCTTACGGTACATGCGAACAACCCGTTTTAATCTGAAAGATCATCGGGCACTTTCGGGCCCTGATTGGCCAAAGTTAACTCCCCGAACCAAGCAAAGCTCTTTAGAACGTCGAATTTCCTCATATAACCTTTCAAACAGTCAACCCCTTATGCAATTATGACTTACAGTTTGGATGAATGATCCGTTATCGTCTGACAATTTTCCATCTAAAAGATCGGAGGGCGCTATCGATCCTCGTTTGATCCAAAGTCTACTCTTGAACCGGGAGAAGCCCAAAGGACTCATAAAGGTATTTGAATAACCTTTTTAATGGTATGTCCCATGCGCAATTGGGATTTACGACTTGCATTCTACAACTATTTTTGGGAAAAATCTTCACGAGACTATCGATTGGCAGTCCATTTCCCTGCCAATCGATAGTGTGTTTGGGCTTACCTATCGATTGGCAGTTCTAGGGGTCTGCCGATCAGAAGTCCCCTAACCCTATAAAAGGAGAACATGCGATCACTCCCAAAGGACACCTCATATCCATCAAAATCAGTGATCTTAGCATCATTCACTTGCGATCAGCAAAGTTCCCTTGTGTGGAAATCCCTTCCACCTTTTATTCCCGTCAATTTCCTATCTAGGAGAAATCCTCCAATATTCTTCACTTGCAAGGAAGATAATCACCAATCAAAATCGATCCTCAAATCTTCAAAGAAGGTCCAAACATTCTTCCCTTTCTTTGAATTTCTTTACTTTTGCATTAGTTACATAAATTCTCAATTTTAGTCTTTTACTTTATATCATACACAATAATATCTCATCCTTTATTAGTTAAATTACACATAGGTTATTTTCTATAAAAAAAAATAGAGGAAAAGAGGTTTACGCCTATAAATTCCAACGGGATTATCCATCATATTATCTCAAAACTAAAATAACTTTCTTACACACACACATATAATAAACTCCCGTTCAAATCTATGGCATAAACCCCACCCTTATTCTGCATGAAAATTGTGTGGACTTTGATGCCTTTATAGGTTACGTAGGCTTCTCGGGATAAAACCCGAGACTCGAGTCCAATTTTCATATTTGCATCTCTTTCTATCCATATATTATCGATAAATATAATACTTGTCATTAATACTTGCGCATTTCATCTAACAAATATTATCGTTCCATCATAACGATCAATATCTCGATAAACGCATACATCTTTATAATCAATAATATGTGGAGATTTAAAAAAAATCTTCCTCTAGCTATTTATTCTTCCAAAAAAAATAAAAAAAATAAACTATTATTTTGGGAATATTTCTTAAGATGACCTCACTCTATCTTTTCCATGATATTAGTCGAGCGATTCCGATCTCCATTTATAAATACATGCACACACACTTCACGAAAAAATTAAGGAAAATAGTAACATAAGCCCATAAGAGACCAAAAGGGAGACATGGGTCCCTAACACATTTCCATTCCATAACTTAGCCCCCGAACCTCTGAACCATTAGTTTTGTAAGCATAAGTTTGTCTTTGATGTCACTCTCTCGAGGTGGCGACATGTTTTTTTGCCTATTTTGAGGAAAATAGGATGGCGACTCCATCTCTTTACATCACCCCACATCGACGACGACAAAAATGCTCCTTGAGGAAGAGGGCGCGAGACTTTTTCTCCCCCCCCAGGGAAGGAAAAGGGATGGCCACTGTATCATCCTTAGTCCGGAGGATAATTAAAACGTGGTTCGTGGATTTTCTATGTACATTTATTCCGATGAAATATCTGACAAACCGAGCATGTGATGGAGTTTGTCTGCAGATGATTGAATTGGGTCCTCACTAACCCATTCAACATAGTAGCAATGGATCGATACTTGATATGATTCGGACTGAAAAAGAAGTCAATATGGGCCTCGTAGTGATCTATGTGGTCCATAGGATTCCTTTTCGCATCAAACAAATCTATCCTTGGGAGTTTTAAATTGGAGGATTTGGGACGACCCGTCACCTCTCGAAAGAATTAAAAGGCATGCCATGCGTCTTCATCATTTGTGATCATCAGTGGAGGGTAGACTTGCCTAGAAACTCATGCTCAATGAAAGGTGGACAAGAGCACAGGTGGGGTGGGGGTATAAGGGGAACCTCGTTTTCTAGGTTTTTCTCCACTGGAGAAACTTGATCCACTTGTTTCTCCAATGTTGGTGGGCTAGATTGTAGATGACTTAGAATTTTGGTGAGCTGGTCCTAGAGTGAATCTTGACACTCTCAGGGGCCATTAAGGCCCTAAATTACGGGGTCCTTATTCATGGATTTGGAAACTGTCGTTCCCAAAAACGGTGCCAATTATGTTAGGGGGAAAATGTAACTTTCACTCATGACAAAATAATTAAATAATGGAAGAACTTTAACGGTAATGGTAAAAATGAAAGAACAACAAAGGAGACAAAATGCAAAATATAAGTGGTTCAGTCGGGCTCGTCCTACATCCACGAGGCAAAGGGAGATGGGAGTTCTTCTTATAAATATGAAAGCTTATATAGAGTATTTGTACATGGAGTTTTGTATATCTTTGTTTCAACACTATATGAGGCTTTATATACACAGTCCTAAAATGTTACTCCTATCTTTTTCATGCACGTTAAAGGGAGAAGTACATGTGTTCGTCACTGTCCACTCTGTGCTTCCCCACTTCTCCTATCACAAGGATAATGATTCGCCTTAATACGGAACGTGATAGACGTTTGAAATGATGGCTAGTTGACAATGTCTGAAAAGTTCCAATTGTTCATCAATCATTTGGTTAATGAACATGTGTGATCAACTACCAATTTGGATTACCCATCCACCGATATCACGTTCAGAGGTCAACCATGACTTGTTCAGATATTCCATGCGATGCTCGCATTCGGCTCTGGTCTGGTCAGAAATATCCCTCATCAAATGGAACTCGAAAAAATTGGAAATACGAACCAAACATGTATATAACCAAATATGCTCTCAAAATCCATATCACCAAATCAAAAGATAAAAAAACATTGAGATTGTCTTTTGCGTACCTAAACGTGTAACCACTGGTTAAAAAAATTTCAAATTTTAGTCATGATAAAATTAAAGGGCACGCCCTAAAGGTCTATGTGATAATATTAAATATGATTCATCTTCCAATTCATTTTAATATTCTTTAAGTATTTAACAATAAATCTTGTGGAAAAAGTAAATCAACATAAAAAATTAGATATATGAGGACAAAAACCCACTAACGAAAAAAACTTAAGCTAGAGAAATAATATCACTTAAAACTTGGTAAATACTTACAGAGCGAATGAACATCTTATACTCCTTCCTCGTTAACTCTCACCTCACATTTTTTCCACCAATATTTAGCAAGTCGGATACTTTTACAACATCGATGAGAATCTCAACATATCCAATATCTTGATCTACGATCAACAAAGTTTCCCTTGAACCTTTCCAAAATGATCTTCTTTATACTTGAAGTATCTTTTTTATTACAAAGCTAATGGAATCCATTATGTGTGATCAAGTACAAATATGGATTGAAAGAAAAATATGTAAAAGAATAAACTTTGGTTCTCTCCTTTTCTAAAAATTTTCTAAGCGATTTCTGGGATTTTTAAAATGAATAAAAATTTTAAGACACAACTCTCTCTCTCTCTCTCTCTCTCTCTCTCTTCTATTTGCTCCTAGAAAATATGAGAAGTGTTATAAAATGAATATTTTTATATGGATGTCCATATATATATTCCCTGTGTATGTATCTTTGGATACCATACTTTGTACTATAAATAAGGGCGATACCCATTGAGATAAAATACCAATGGAATGTAAAGTTTTCTCTCCCTTTAAATTCTCTCCCTGTCTATTTTATTTTACAACATGGTATCAACACGAATGCTTTCACATATTTTATTCACTTCTTTCCACTAATCCCAAATTAATTTTCCTCATTCTCAGGTATTTTGTGGAGATTTACCATCTCTCGACTTTGGTGTTTCAAAAATCAAAGGAAAAAAAATATTTATTGGTTCTTTGCCAGCGATGAAAATTTTGAAAAGATATATATTTGGTATTTTGTGAATTGTAAAGTAAAGTAAGCACCTCTTTAAGTTTTATCCTCATGAGGTGATAGTTTTTCTTATTATTCTACATTCAAGGTAAGTACGGTAAGTTTAATTGAATATGCATGATAAATATTTTATTAGCTATAATATTTCTTTATTTGTGAACTACTTATTTATATATTGAATTTTTTATTTTGGGTTGTTGTGAGTTCTTTTGTCAAACTTTGATTATTTTAATATTCATATATTTTAATCCTTAAAAAATCATATTTATAGTTGGACTCATAAATTTTTGGGAATTCCTTATGACCCCTATGTTTTGTTTATAATTTATAATAAATTAAAATTTGGAGCCAAAAGTTTTCTTTTTTTTATTAGGACCCGAAGTTCCTAATCATCATTCAAAATTTAGGTCCTAAAGTTCCGAAGTTGCTATTTAATTTTTGGGACTAGAATTTTTCAATGATTATTTATATTTTGGGGCCTGAAGTTCCCAAATAGTTATTTTAATTTAGGGCCTAAAGTTTCCATATAGAGATTTTAATTTGGGGCTAGAAGTTCCCAAATCATTTAAAATTGGGACTAAATATTTTGAACTTGAAATTCCAAAAAACTGTATCCATTATAAATCTTTAAGTTTGGATATAATTGGGAATGGCCTTTAAAGTCCCTAAATATTTAATGTTGTGATATGAAGTTTACCTCATTATTTTACAATTGGAACCTGAAGTTTATCAATAATTATTCAAAATTGGAACCTACACTTTTTTCCGTTCAAATTTTGGGAGCTGAAGTTCCTAAATTATTTGGACCTAAAGTGTTAAGGAAAATATATCACAATCAAACCTGAAGTTTTGATTGTTTAATTGAAGGGGTATAAATTAAAAGTTCTCCAATTGTATATGTGATATGAAGATCCACAATTATTATTGTAACTAGAAGTTCACAAACTATTATTTGAAATTGGGATATAGTTTTTTCGATTACTATTGAAAAGATGAGGCATGAAGCTCTTATGTTATTAAAAAATATTTGAACCTGAAGCTCCAAGAAAATATACCCTAAATCAAAATATGAAGTTTTTAATTATTAATGTAATGGAGTATGGAATTATAAATTCCCAAAATAATAATTTATAATATGGACCTAAAGCTCCAAATATTTTTTTTATTAGAATTGACATAAAATTAAACTGGATAAAAAATATGTCCTTTTAACTTCTTGACTTTTTATTTTTTAATTAAATGAAATATATTTTTAAATGCTCTTTTAAAGATTAAAGGTCCTTTTAACTATCCTATTAATATTTTACCATTAAAACTTTGTCTCTTAACCTTTCGGTTCATTTGAGTATTAAATTATATTTTAATGGTATTTAATTTTAACTAATCTTTATATTCCCATCATTTACTATACATTTGAATCTTGGGAATGTGTCAAAAATGCGGAAAAAAATTTATACTCATTGTTTTAAAATAAGTTGCAGCATTATCTATCGGAGTTGATAATATATTTGGCACTTTTTTGGAAGATTCTCTAGCATTTTTTTGCGTAATCAGACTTGGAGTTTTTATTAAAAAAGGGTAGAGAATTTAATATCTTTTTATATTAATAATATTGAATCTGAATTTTAACTATATGTGTAGAACTAGAAGTTCTCATACACAAATGATAAAAGTTTTATATTTCACATAATTCGCATCAGGCGTGGTGTGAATTATTTATATTTAGGAAGTGAAATCCTAGGTTTTAATTTCATAGGTAATATGAACTCAAATATTCATATACATATGATATTAAATAGAGCCTAGAGTTCTACAATCATGGATCAATTTATTGATAGGATGTAATAAAAAAACCCTGAAGTTTCAAATAATATATTGAGAACCAAAGTTCTCATTACTTTTTGAAAGGAATTTTAGTCATAATTATTTTAGTGATCCATAACATATCCTTAACTGTTCATTTTATTTACAAAAAAGTTTGAAAAAAATGAATAAATATTAAGCAAAGCCTTTAGTTTTGGAAGAAAGTAAAGATTTATTTTCTAGTTATATTTTCGAAACCTACAGTTTCTAATTTATGAGCCTGGAGTCTTTAATGTATGATCAAGAATATGAAATTTGCATTCATTAGTTAAGAACCTAACTTTAATTGGCTAATTTTTCGTTCTTTAGTTTTACATATTGATTTCATATATAGTATATGATTCGTGGTGATGCAAATCCATATGCATGATTTTTGTATATATATTTATTTTGTTGACTTTTCATAGACCTAACGATATTTATTTTGATATCTAAAATTCTTTTGATATTATTAAATATTATATGATTCGTTGAGAAAAAATTGTTATCAAGCCCATCTTTTGAATATCTCGTACTTTCCTAAGAAGTGATATTGTCTTTAAAATACTAAAACTTGTTTAGTTATGGTCATTAAATGCTTGACTATAATATAATTATTATATTGTTATGCCTCTATATATTTGGACTCACATGCAATTCACTATCTATATTCAATCTTGTCATTAATAATTATGAACTATCATTATTTAATGACATTTGTCTAGTAGACAATGAATCATCCACACCATTATGAAAAAAATAGCACTTTTTCAACTTGATATGTAATATAGTAAAAGTTTCAACCATAGTTAAACATGTTAAAATTATTCAAGGCTCCATAAGAGCTTATGTGGCGTTGTTATGTGGTACCCGCCCAATCATATGCGATAATTTATATGAAAGCAATTCTTGAAGAAATTCTCTTCGTTTTTTGGGCATCTGAATACATGAGTACCATATTAATAAATAATACAAATTAATTTTTCATTACTTCTAGTGTTAAAAGGCGGAATCTTGCACTATCAAGCCATCATTTCATTATTAACGGGGTCATACTATATAACATTTATTGTTGTAGAAGTTTACTCTGTCATGGTCCTTAAGATCCATGATTAAAATAGGTCACATTATACAATAACCTATTTAATGATTTTTTTCACAAGATCTTTTTATTTTAGTTGATGCATGGGTATAGCTTACTCGATGTGCTCCATATAATAGATTTTCTAAATTCCTTGACAAAACATATGTGAGCCTTTTACCAAGAGATCATTAAAAATCTTAGTGGACTTAGATTCACCTTGATTAATTTGTTTTTGTAATTGAAAAATATTTTCAATTAACCTTGGTTTTGTAATTTTTTCAAATACGAATGAAAATATACTTTTCATATAGAAACACTTATAATCAAGAGGCAAAACTCCATTTATTTTCCTTTTCTGTATTTTATGTATCCGTGTTCATGTGAGAAACAAAAATACTTGCAGTTTTACTCCAAATATATTTTGAAAAATCTTCTAAGACAAACTCGATAAAATTTTATGGACGCATGTGCGGCATGCCTCGCTTCAGCTTTGTCGCAACGATGGCTTGCCTTACTGTAACGATAACTTTTGCTGCCATTTTCTTATCCACGATCAAAATATCTAGATAAAGATTCAACTTTCTTCATAACAGTTCCACAACAATGATGGTCTCCCTCGTTGTTTGGTGGTGTCATCGTGCAAAATATCGGGACATAGGTTCAACCTGGTTCCCTTCAAGTTTGTCGCAAAGACGCAATAGATCGTTGTAGCGACACTATGGCGAAATGGTTCTGATAGTGATGAAAGTGACTTTTGAACAAGATATTTCTTTAAGATTTGTTGGTTAGTGTTTTAAGTACAATTACGTGGATCCATTAGCAATGGACACATGTCTCCTTACGTGGAAACAGTCCTAGTCATCATGCACTTAGTCAGCTCAGAAGATAGTTGCTCGACAGGCATGTTGACCAACGTGAAGAATGCAGACCATCTAAGTAAATGAACAGCCATCACTAGAGGGAAACAATCAAGGGTCCTTCCACACGTGGTCTAGACTATCAATCGTCACATTCATTATGTATGGGTGTAAATGCTTGAATATATAAAGGCATTCCAACCCTTGATTTCCAGGTCAGTATAAATACAAAGTATTCCTTTCATAAAAAGCAAGATAGAATGGACTCTAGGAAGTTCTTCTTAACAAGAGTACCTAGCTTTCTGTAATCACTGAACTCAATACAATAACAACGGACGTAGGCTTTCTTATACAGCTGAACCACTTTAAAAACTCATTGTCTCTTTTGTGATTATTTCATTACAATCTTATATTTTATCTATGACTAGAAAATTGGATCTAGTCCATTTTTTTACATTAACAGATCAGCGTCGTCTGTGGGAACGTGTGTCTAAGGGAAGATGAACGATCCTGAGCCTAGTGCTAGAATTGAAGGCAACCCCACTGTTTCATCTTCTTCGCCTACAATATCGAACCTGAATGGAATTCTTACTATTAATGTCAAGGGTCAAGATGTTATGCAGGAAACCATGAGGCAATTGGCTCAAACTTTACATGCTAGATCCTCAGCTTTTTCCAGGTAGCAAACAGTTCCTTCGTAGAGGAGAGAAATTCCACCTCTGCCGCCTTAGACTAGCCGACACATCTATTCCAGATCTTCACGTGATAGGTCTTACCATCCAGGAGTAAGTTCATCACTGAGAGCCACAGAATCCTCTGATGGCCATTCTTTTTATCCCGAAAGGTCAAGTGCTTTGGAAATATTGAGCAGAGCCTTGCCACCATGAAGCCTTAGTTAGGTCCAGATAAAGTTTCCAATGATCTGTTCATACTGAGTAGACTTCTCAGGAAGAGAGCTCGGTGCAAACACATGGTTAGAATAGTCGAGCAGCCACAGATAAATCTGATATAGGTAACCCTTCATAGATGGGGTCAATCCAACGATTAGAAGATCGAATGGGAGAAATGTCCAAGGCAAAAAATCCAATGCAAAGGAATTTCATCAAGGAATCTCCTTTCATCTAGGAAATTATTTATTTCCCAATGCCATCCAACTTTAAAACCTAGTGGCTACCCCCAAATATGATGGTATAATTGACCCCGTTTTACACATCGAGCAGTTCCAGGATGCGGCCGATATATATTATGCTCATGGCAAGAGATTTTTCAAACACTATTATAGGTTCAACCCAAATTTGGTACAATAATTTTCCCCAAGGACAAATTACCTACTTCACTCAACTGGCTGAGCTGTTCATCAGCAACTTCTATTTAGGGGCCAAGCTAGCTAAGAGAGTAGCGCATCTCCTGAGTGTCAGGCAACGAGTAGAGGAGGACACCAAAGAGTCCATCACTCATTTTAGTAACGAGAAATTGGAAGTGGTCGACTACGAGGAGAAAATATCCATCACTGCTCTAATGAGTAGATTACATCTAGAAAAGTTGTACTATGCTTTGGCCAAAGATCCTCCCAAAACTATGACTGAGCTGATGGCTAAGGCAGTAAAAATCAAGATCACCGAGGAAGCAACGGTTGACAAGAAAAGTCATGCCACTAAGCCTAAGAAGAAGGATTTGGTGGAGCAGAAGGAGCAAAAATAAAAAAAAAATATGATAAGCTTAAAAAATATGGAACATATAGTCCATTGACTATTCACCACATCCTAGAGGAAATTAAACACAATAAAGATTTTTGATGGCCTAAGAAACTGAGGGAACCACTTAACAAGAGGGATAAATCAAAATATTATGAGTTCTATAAGGATAATGTCCACACGACCAATAACTATGTTGCTTTAAAGAACAAAGTTGAATCCCTCATTCATCGACGAAAGTTGAACAAATTTGTTGGTCGACATTAAAAATGAGAAATGAGAGGAAGGTCAAATTATCCTTGCAAACCTAGAGATGACAAGAAGTGAAATCATAAAGATGGCGATGAAGGCGACCCAGACCTACTGAAGAAGCCCAAGCAACCTGAGCACGAGGTAGTTATGATAAGTTTTGGTTCTTTTAATTTCATGTAATTACAGGTGGAGATGCAGGAGCAGGAGATCTAATTACAGAGAGAAAAGTCTACATGAATGAAGCACAGGCTTATCCTATATTCAACGAATTAATCTCAATGATGATGATCGACCAAGGAAAGTCAACAAAGACAAATTGGTGATTAGTTTTTCCAAAAATGACCTCTCTGGGGTACTGTATACCCATGATGATCTGTTGGTTGTCAAGTTTGATTGATAATGGGAGCTCAGCTGATATCATGTTTTACCCTTGCTTTCAGAGTTTAGATTTGAAACTCAGTCAGCTAGAACCTTATCATGACCATCGATAGGTTTTTCAGGCAAACAAATTTACCCCCTTGGGATTGTCAAGATAGAAGTGTTGTTCGTCACTTGGCTAGTAAGATGTACTGAAAAGATATGCTTCTTTATGATGCATAAGAACATTTAATCTACTTATAATGTGATCCTCGGCAGGGTAGGGCTAAAGAAGTTTGAAGATGTACCATCTACAGTCCATCAGTGTTTGAAGTTTCCAACTCATTTTGGGATTGGTGTCGTGAAAGGTGACCAAAAGGTGGCCAGAGAATGTTATTACTCCATAGTCATGTAACAAAATTGGTTGATTTGGAAAAAAAAATACCACCACTTACCAGGTAGACATTACGGAGCCCAATAGTGAGTCAAAAGTTGAAACTCTGGATCCCTGCGATGAGACAGAGTTAGTTAAAGGGAAGATTTTCGAAGCCACCGAAAGCATAATCCCGGATGATGACAAACCAGAGAGGACCACCCAGATTGGTTCCACATTGGATCCACTACTCAAACAAGAATTGATTTCTATCTAAAGACAATGAAAGAATGTGTTCTCTTAGAGTCATGAGGATATGCATGGAATTGATCCCAAATTCCTCCGTCATGAGCTCAATGTCAATAAGGATGTCAAGCCGATCAAGGAGAGGCGTAGGGTATTCAGTTTGGAGAAAAATCAAGCTATACAGGAAGAGGTGGAGATATTACAAAAAGCCCAATTCATTGAGGATGTCAATTATCTAGCATGATTGGCCAATGTTGTGATGGTCAAGAAGAAAAATAATAAGTGGAGAATGTGTGTAGATTTTAGTGATCTTAATAAAGCCTGCCCAAATGACCACTTTCCCTTGCCTAGGATTGATCAGTTGGTGGGTGATACATCAAGACATTAATTGCTGAGTTTCATGGATGCTTATGCAAGAAATAATCATATAAGAATGAAACTAAAAGACAGGAAAAGTACTTCTTTCATCACCAATCGAGGTACCTATTGCTACAATGTAATGCCCTTTGGGCTTAAAAATATTAGAGCAACATACCAGAGGTTGGTCAACAAGGTGTTTAAAGAACAAATTAGGAAAAATATGGAGGCTTATGCAGATGATTTATTGACTAAAAGCAAAAAGGCTTCAGATCATATCAATGATCTCAATCAGACTTTCACTCATATGTAAAAACATCAGATGAAGCTAAACCCAACCAAGTGTGTGTTCGGTGTGCAGGAAGGAATGTTCCTCGACTTTATAGTAAACCAAAGGGGAATTGATGCCAATCCAGACAAAATAAAAGCTCTAACACAAATCCAATCACCAACTAGCAAAAAAGAAGTACAAAGGCTTACTGGTAGAGTAGAAGCTTTAAACAAGTTTGTTTCCCAGACAACAAATAGGTGTTTGTTGTTCTTCAAGGTGCTTAAAAAGACCTTCGAGTGGAATGCAGAGTGTGAAAACCCATTCCAAGAATTGAAGAAGTATATGGGATCACTAGTTTTATTGTCCCGACCTGTTTTAGGGGAAAAATTATACTTGTACTAAGTTGTCTCTAAGTCCACAATTAGCTCGGCATTGGTTCGATTGGATAATGGAATCCAGAAACTAGTTTACTACACCAGCAAAGCATTCCAGGGAGCTGAAATCACGTATTCGTGCTTGGAAAAAATAGACTTAGTACTCATTGATGCCTCTAGGCGTATGAAGCCTTATTTCTAAGCACACACCATAGTTGTGTATACTGATCTACCTCTTCGGCAAGCACTTTACAAACCAAATAAATTAGGAAGATTGATGTACTCGACAGTAAAACTGGGAGCGTACGACATCATTTTCGAACCAAGGTCCTTATTGAAATGCCAAGCTTTTGCGGATTTCATTATAGAGTTCACTTATCCAAAAGTTGTCTGTGAGACCCCGCCTAATTGACCCCGGGTGATCAGTCCTAAATCAAATTAGAACAGGTTTCTCAGTTGGTTCATTCTTAGTATCACTGTCGCTCTTTTTAATTACTAACCACCTAAGTGAGAAAATTAGACTGGTGCCAAGTTTTTCTTTCATTAACTAAAATTAAATACTCATGCGGAAAAAGAATAATATAAATAATCACAATTAGTTGAATTCAACCATTCGCAAATAATTAGCTGACCGAATAAATCATCGGTTTCAAATCCAAGAAAAGTAAAGACAAGTAATAAATCTCAACAGGTCTGACATAAGTACTGAAATAAAATTGTGAGCGACATGCTCGAATAACTGATAGGAAGTCTCTACACTAAGAATGAAAAGAACGAGGCGCCTATCAAACTCCCACAACATCCACACTTGCTGCAGCAACGGATCCCTGGAATGAGTCAAGCCTGGAATCCCTGTGGCTGGACACCTAAAAGGTTTTTAAAAGTTTTTATAACAAGGGTTAGTACCCAAAACATTTGGAAAATATTTAGCAAATGATTAACTTGCAGTAATAAGTAAATATGCATGCTCTCCATATTTTAGTTAGTGCATCACTCCCTTGAGGACATCCTCACCCCTCCTCTAATGTGCACTACTAACGCCTTGATTAATTTACCTAGTTATTTATGTCATGACTAGATAACCGATATAATCCCCTTGCCACCACCCTACTCTGACCGAGCGTGCCATAATTATGATTTCTAAGTTGTTATCAACATTAAATTAAATAATCATTTCCCTTTTTAAATTTCATATAACTTTCACACCCATTTTATATTTAATACAATTCACGGCCTGTATTAATTTACCAGTATATAATTATTTACCTCATTAAATATGTATAGTTATATCAAAACATTCACAAACATGCTAAAATAATAATTAATACTAAACATCCTCCCGAGTAATAACTCACCAGATGCAAATACTCTAAAGTGATATCCCACTAGGCATATTCACATAACCTAGTTAACCCAAGTCAGAATCGCTCACTAACTTGGATATACATAAAAATTGGAGGCGTTCATATTTCTTCCCTGAAAGTGAGATGTCCCTCACCCATATAATGGACGCTATGACTTGGGAATATACTCGCCCTACTCCTCAAGCTACGGGATTCATCCACTACGTGCAACCTCCCTCCTATAGCACTAGAGTCGATATAATAATAATATCTAGCCATTGATATTGATGCACACACCATATATATATATATATATATATATACTATCGCACGTCGTATATATATATATAATTAAAATAAACTATCCCAGCTATCCCGTGTACTAAGTCCGTAACACAAGCCTCTTCAAATTATTATGAGTTTATGGTCCAACTCTAATTATTAATTAATTAAATTACATTTGGTGTCTCCCCCAACCAATATATTCGGACTTACTCTCGTGGCCCGAAATATACAATACTCGAGTATAAATTACCGACTCCAAATTATTTAGCCTTCACTCTAAATAAAATTAACGTCTTGGTATCGCTCAACCAATAACCCTCGACTTGTCCACTCAATCCGTATTTAATGATTTTGAAATATTATTTCCAAAATTTTAACCATAGTGTGTCACACATAAACTTCCTCCAAATCCCAATTAATTTTAATCATGGTGTGACGCGAGTAATTTCCTTCAAATGCTAATTAATTTTACTCATAATTAATTAGCTTGAAAGTCCTATATTTATTTCTCATTAAATAAGGCATGGAAAAGAATTTAACTTAATTTTCCCTTATATACATAAACTGGACGAACTACCAAAAATTTTGAACCATCGATCGATCGATCCCAATCCTCGATCGATCCATCGTACAAGTCAGCGTCTTCTTCCCCCTTCTGTTTCAGCCATGGACGAAAAGCTTCAAACCCTAATTTCTTTTATAGTGAAACCTAAGCCTTCCCATCAACAACATATATAAAAAACCTCATAAGGGACTCCCATAAAGTCTACAAACACCATTTAATTTACGTTCTCTATTGTTTTCATAAATTGGGGGGGGGGGGGGAATCCGATTTTACCTTTAACCCATTTAACCATCAAATCTTTGCCTCAAATTCGTTTCTAGTTCATCCGGATTACATCCTACCAGATATATATATACTTCTCTCAGATTACACATGAATTTATACATAATTTATAAATAAGAATATTAGTTTACAAAACCCCCATGCTTATACCCTTTAAATCCCAAAACGAATTTTAATTACTTACATCACATAAATATGAATCGAAAGGCAAATTAAATGCTACATCAAGTTAACCACTTGCCTTATGATTCGTAGGGTTTGATTTGGAGTTGTGAATTCCCAAGGCTGGAGATGAGATTCCCTCTTTTTGGCTCTTTCCTTTGTCCCCAATTTGCCTTTAACTGCCTCTTAGGTTTTCCTCTCCCATTAAGTGTTTCCTAAACTTCAATCAGCATTTTCCCTTTTCTCTTAATTAGATAATTAGGCTAAATCCCGTTTTAGGCCTAATGGGCCAAGCCCAAGTGACCCAAATACCCTCGTGTGGGCCCGACTATGCCTAAAAACGTCCCGTGACCCGTTTACTACCCCGGGTACACTTTTTCGACTATCTCGATCCATCCAGACTCAACCCTCCACTCGAAATTGGCATCCAGATTAATTTATAAAAATCCTTATCTTACACCCAAATTAGTCTATACCGACTCCCGGCTGAGATAAGTACATACCCCATCATTAATACCCGAAATGACGTAAATAAATTATCACTATTCACTTAGTAATTTAATTTCCCTAAATATTAACCATTCACTCCCCGGTTAATATTTAATTATATATTGTCATAATTAATTGAATTAAAATTACGACACACAAGTAATTTTGAATTCCTGAATTAATTAAATATTAAATGCACAAAAATACGGGGTGTTACATTGTCGACCAAAAGAACTTGCCTGCTGAGCAGACTTCTATGAAAGAGAGCTCAACTCAAAAGAAAACTAAAGTTGTATTCGATCAAGTTGAATCATCCAGAACTTAAAAAATGATTCAGAAGTATGCAGAGGAAAGTAAGAAGATATTCCACTATGGAGTTTTATCTGCAAAGAGCTTCAGTATTAATATCCCATTGTGGAATTTATATGTAGATGGATCTTCATGTGCAACTGAAAGTGGAGCAGGTATCATACTTACTACTCCTGATGGTATTGATATTGAATATGACCTTAGATTTCAGTTCAAAGCATCAAACAATGAAGCCGTGTAAGAATATTTGATAGTTGGACTGGAATTGGCCCATTCATTAGGCACCGAGCAGGTAGTGGTGCATAGTAATTCATAGTTAGTGGTCAACCAAGTGTTCCATCTATATGGAGTCAGGGGAGAATTGATGATTAGATAGTTTGCCAAGGCCATGGAGATTATTTCCATATTACCAGGAGTGAAAATGAACAGGATACCAAGAATAGTTAATGCCCGAGATGATGCACTTTCTCAGCTAGCTTCAGAAATAGTAATTAAACTTTGGAGAATCATTCCATTTGAGATCTTGAAAAATAGGACCGTAGACCAGGATCTGATGATCAATTTCATTACTATAGATTTGGGACCCTTTTGGATGGATTCAATCAGGGCTTCATTGAAGATGGAATACTACTAGCTCATCCTAAAGAAGCAAAAAGGCTCCGGTACAAAGCAGCCAAATATGTATTGGACAAAAGAATTTTATTTTGAAGGGGATTGACTATCTTCTTATTATGCTGTGTTCATCCATTGGATCTTGAAGGTTTGATCAAGGAGGTGCATGAAGGTTCTTTTAGAGCTCACGTCGTTGGCTGGTCATTGATCTAATGAATCAACACGCAGGGATATTATTGGCTATCTACGAGGGAAGATTATAAGGCCTTTGCAAGAAAGTGTGATAAGTTCTAGAGGTTCTCAGTAATTCACAAAACACCCAACGCTGCTCTAGTGCTAATTACTTATCTTTGGTCCTTTACCATTTGTGGAAATTATTGGTCAGCCCACTGCCGACCATTAGAGGCAGATTCAAGTGCCTAGTAGTGTTGTTGATTATTTCACAAAATGAGTGGAAGCAGAGCCGTTCATAGAAATTCCTTATGAGAAGGTGTACCAATTCATCTGGAAAATCATCATATGTAGGTATGACATGCCTTATGCCTTCATTATAGACCATGGAACCTAATTTGACAACGATGATTTTGAAGCATATTATGTTCAGTCCAAGATCCAGAAACTCCATTCTACACCAGGCCATCCACAAAGCAACATCCAAACAGAAATGACAAAAAGAACGTTGCTCAATGGAATAAAGCATAGGCTTAATGCTGCCAAGGGAAACTGGATCAATGAGTTACATTCTATTCTCTGGGCTTATAGAATAACGCCAAGAACGTCAACTGGAGAAACACCTTATATCCTTGCATTTGGGACATAAGCCATGGTACCATCCAAGATAGGCCTACAAACTCACAGGGTGATGAATTTTGATTTTCCAAAAGTGATTTGATGCGAAGGTTGGATTTAGACATGCTAGAAGAAGTCCAAGAGGATGCTGCTCTCAGAAATGCTGCGTACCAACACAAGACTACTCATTTTTATAATAAAAGGGTCAAATCGACTAACTTAAAAGAAGGCGTATATGTCCTTAAAAAGGTCATCCAGAAGAGCAACAAACTTGAGTCCAATTGGCATAGACCATATCCCATTTCAGTTGTTGACCAACCAGGGACCTATTGAATTGAGACACTAGAAGGGGAAAAATTCAAAAACCCTTGGAACGCCAAGCACCTTTGAAAATATTATCAGTGAATTAAGGCATTGAAGTATTATATTTCTATTTACTTTATGTTCGGCACAACTATTTTTCAAGTTCAATAAAAATCTTAATTTCAGTTCCTTCTTTTTTTTCGATTTTTTTCCAAGTATGGCGATATACATCCCCTATAAATAACAAAATAAAAATTGTCTCTTGGTCTTTATCTCTTTCCGATCAATAACACATTTCTTAATCAGGTGGAATCTATCAAATTCGAGATGCACCAACAGCTTAAAGCACAGTTGTATCTCACCCAAAATATTACTTCATGTATGACTTTGTATTAACAAGTCACGAATAAAAAGTCCAACCCGAACAAGTCAAATACATGAATGCACTCCTCACACTTGGTTGGCACTACTAATTTACTTCATGTATGGCTTTGTCTTTGATAAGTCAAGAAAAAGAATTATGTAAAACTTCGTATACAACTCAAATAGTTACAAACAAGTTTTACCCAACTAAGTTAAATGCATGAAGGCATGTAAACATTCTTAACCATTGGAATAGACACATATATTCCTCATACACTTGGTCACCACTGATAACTGATGCTAAACTTGGATAAATAAAACTACTTGTAGTTACATCTAAGTGCATTAGTAGAATCTACGGCCTTATAATAAGAATTTAGTAATTCATTATTAAATGATAACTCAGCTGACTAATTGATTAAATAATCATAAGTTGACAAAACAAAAGTATGAATCTTTATTCAAATAATAATTGTATTACATTCAAATGAATAATAAAATAGATAAAAACTATTCAATTCGACGTTTTCCCTCAGATTTGGAAGTTGTTTGCACTCTCTCCATCCCAGTGGGAGGATCATCCAGGGTATAAGGGGAATTAATAAAGTTAAAATCCCTCAGCATCTTCCTATTGCAGCTGCTTAACGGATTGATCAATGAGGAGGACAAACTATCTCGTGTACATCATGCAAACCATAATCACCAAAATATTTGGTGATTAAGCACTAGGGAATAGCATTAGAAGGAATCCATGATATGTACAACTTGAAGGGAGGCTTGTCATAATCTAGCAGACTGGGCTCATTCCAGTACCATAGCTCATTGTTTCGATCATATTTCAGCAAAATCAGACAGTTGGTCCATCCCCATTGGTAACCTTCTCAATGACTCTGGTAAATATGATCATTTACATGGCCCAGGGCCTCATAATGGCCTTCCATTCATACCTCTCTGGGTTGCTTGTGAAATTGAAAGGTTAATGTATCAACCTGGTGTTAAAATTTCTTCTAGACATCACTCTTGACTTTTAACTGGACGGATTGATGGGCAATAGCTTTATTCTTAGCTTCCAGTTTCATAGACAAATCAGCAATAGCCTAACTCTTTGCCTTTAGATAGACAACTTGGTCGATCATAGTTTTATTAGCCCTTTCCTCATCTAAAGTTGGTCGACTAGTTCTTTATTGCCTTAAAGTGTGTCCATGCATGGTATTCTTCATAGTCTCAATTTCTTCTACTAACCTAGCATTCTTAACCTCTAAGAAAGAAATAACTTCATCGGCACCACTAGCAGATCACTTCTTCAAAATGTCCAACTCATTTATGATCTTATTATTTTCCTCCTCAAAAGTTTGGCTATTTCCCTGGCTTCGTCTATCTCAAGATTTAATAGGAACTCTTTTCTTCTGTACATTGAGGCATATTCTTCCATCTTCTTCTCAAAGCACCAACCTTCACTCAATGCTTTGTACTTAGCCTCATAGCCGGCATAGAGTGGAGCCAAGGAAAACTTGTGGTCTTCTTACAGATCTTCAATCATTTGATAATAAGAAATGTTACTTGCCACTTCTCTATCCAGCAAGCAATGAATGTGAATGTATGACTCCTTAACTTGGTTGGATACATCTGGACCAAGCAAACCAACTAAGTGTTCTTCGAACAAAGGAACATGGACCGCTTCCAGGAGTTTCTACTCCATCTAAGCAGATCAAATTCAGCAAGAATGATGGCCTTCTTCCTAGCATCAAACTAAAAATTGTAAATATAAGAATATAAGGGTGATTATTGAGCAAACATAACACAAAGTGTGAGATTTCATTCAACCAAGCGGGAAGGCATAAGTATGATAAATATAACACATTTAGCCAAAAGGGGAAACATTTTCATTAATAACCAAACGTGTTAAAGAATAATGATCTAGTTACAAGGGAGAAGAACAAAAAACAAAAACAAAGGTGTTAAACCTTCTCTTTATCCTGAACATTGCTCCTAGAGGATAGGTCAGTAGAAGGAATTACTTCATCAATGGGCTCTAAAGTAGATCCAACAGGCAGAATGGAGGATTACCTAGACCCTTCCTCGTTATTAAAATCTTCCTCTAAGTTTGGAGGAAAGCCTAGATCATGCCTCAAGAATAATTCAGAATCTTCTACAGTGTCGACCTCCTTAAAGGGCATCTAAACAGCAATCCTTAAAGTATTTTATCCTAATAAACTCAATTTGAGAGGAGGAAGCCAGATACACCTTGTCCCAGCCTTTATTCTAGGAGTCTTCTATCATTTTCTTATTTTTGGCCTTCTCTGTAATCAGCTCAGAGATCAGACTAATAGTTTTCTCCTTGGCAGACTTTAGGAGAACTTGATTATCTACTAACTTGTCTTCAGCTAGCTTGGCTTTATTTTAGCAGTGGTCAAACTGGTTTCAGTAGTCACCAGTTTTCCCTCAGCAGTGGTGGTCCTATCATTGGCCTTCTTGAGCTCCTCTTCCCAGAACTTTTGCTTGGTCTCCAAATCCTTTTGGCTAGCTGCCAAGGATTTCCTTAGACTTTCAAAGGCCTCTTCCAAATCTCTTCCTGGAGAACGTATTTGATCACCCTTCTTCATAAGTTGATTTAAATTTACCAAAAACTGTACAAAGGACAATGTCAGGTTACAAGACAAGATATCAAAAGCAAGTAATAGAAGAAAAAGAAGTTACCATAGATAAACTTTAGAAAGCATTTTCTGCCAACTTTATTCGTGGAAGAGGAGCAAGGGATGTTCTATCAGCAGAGTGAGTACCAGTATTGATTAATTTCTTAGCCATACCAGGATTGATGACAACGGAGGATGACCCTGCAATGGCCATATCCTCCTAAATTTTCTCAACCAACTCCTGCTCGACAGAACTCTTCTCAACTTGCTGATTAGAAATCCCTTTTCTCAACCTCCTGAATTGAGCCACAGCAACACCAACCTCCTCATTAATAATGATTTGAAGAACTTTCTCATTGAGTTTAGGTATTTTCTCTGGCCTCTTGCCATCATTAGTTTTACCTGCTTTATTCGGCTGCCCTCTTAGCAGTTGGAGATAAAGCTCCAGCCATCGGGTCAGGAATATCTTTATTTCCCATAGTAGAAAGTGGGGAGGTGGGAAATGTAGAAATTTCTAACAAATAAAAAGAAGATGAAGTCCTAAAATCCTTCTCAACCTCTGTAAACTCCTCAGCTGAAGATGTGGAAGTCGGTTCCTCTTTAACATCTATGGGTGCTACATCAGGAGGAGTGGTAAACCTAGAAACAAAGGAGGTAATTGAACTCCTGTACTGCAATAAGTATGAGGCAGCTCGGGAGTGTTCCTCGTCAGTCCTCTGGTGAGTGTTCCAAAGGAATTTCAACTCACGAATATTAACTTCCCTTCTCTGGGACACTTTTTCTTTCTCTCAACTGTGCAAAATAGAATAAGAAAACACTAGTGAGCATATCATCAAATGTTGGATATCTAAAAAGAAAATGTAGTAATCAAATTCAACAACCTATTCCATGTCTTACTTTGGGGCATCTGGCCCAATCATACATGATTACCCCAAGTCGTCTTCCCTCTCATACTGAGTGGAAGTTTACAGTGAAGCCTATAACCCCCATAGATATTTCCATTAGTTCGCCTATGACCAAGGAATAATCATTCATGTTATTAAGTCTGATTGGGAAGATTACTCCTTTTTTACTGTTAACTTAGGCTTTACTAGGAGTAGCGTGGTCGTTATATATGTGTAGAGACAAAATCTTATCCTTCCAAAGGAGCACAACCTTGAATATGCTTCATTAGGTTGGAGTTGCCATCATTGGCCAACACAACTTGAAGCTTTTGAATAGTTAGTAAATATTGAGCCTAGGTACCTAGTTATAGAGAGATTTGGTCCTATGAACGTGGGCTAAAAAATCTCTCCATAAAGGATATTGAGTTTCCACTTAGCCTAACTGAGTGCTCGTTCCCCAAAGATCTTCCTCATGTTTCTCTAATTGCTGAGGTTGATCATATGACACCAAAAGGAAAAAAACTTCCATGAACATTATTGGAACGAAAAGGAAATATTCCTCGACCGTTGGTTCCTCCAAGGGTAAATTGTCCACAAACTCCCTAAAATGTCTAATTCAAATAAGCATTCCTCTAACCTTGTGTCCACTACTTTAAGGCCAGAGCTAGTAGAGCAAACTTCTATGTTGGTTTCTGATGTGCTTTCTCAGATGTGCAGCCATCATAAATAACTCCCTCTGTTGTACATTCTCAATGCTAGAGGATTTTGAGGAAGAAAGTGAGTGGAATACTCATGATTTCAACTCTCGCTCCCATGTCATCAGGTTCCTCTAAGGAAACTTTGTATGACCTTCCAGTTGATGAAGTGGTCGATGATTCCACTCAGGTTGATACAGTTGTGCCTCCTCATAAAGATCAACAAGTAACTCATTTTTCTTTTTAGATTTCATCTAAGTGTTGAGTTCTTTCTTGTTAAAAAAAAATATTCCATTATTTCTCCTTTTTCTAGGATGCCCCTCCTCTATCGGTGGATGCTTTCTTTATTCCTTATGATGATAACTCCATTAAAGGCTCTTTAGCTCCGATTATTGAAGACAATATTTTCTAGGTGCCTAGTTTGTCCCCACCTTCAATTATTGGATGAGATTCATCTAGGCGTGCTTTATCGAAAGATGTTGCTGAAGTGGCACAAAAATTGTCCATGCATGAAGAAACGGTGGGTAACTCAAGTGCTATTATTAAAAATCCAAGACCAAATTCCCCCCTAAGTTCACTTGAGTTACCACTGGTTGTGGTTCCTTTAGTTTCTTCTACTGAGGTAGTTTGACCCGTACTTTGCTTTGATCACATAGTGTTTTCTAAATGCTCATTATTTTTAAGACTTAGATTAATGTTGTAATTATAGGTGGCAAAACATCTTCCACTCTTTGGACTTATTATGGACGTGATGGCCCTCTTAAGGTCAATAAATGAGGAAGTCCTTCTTCCTGTCCTTATGATGCCAAGAATTTTTGTGAACCTTCTAGTTAGGATACTTATATCTATGTTATCTCTGGATATCTTCTCCCTCGTCTGTCCAACTACCCTTGAGGTAAGTGCATTGCAAAAAAATTTTAACTTTTACTTTTCTTTCTCTTTTATGATCTCATTTTAAACTTCCTCTATTTTCATTGTTTCAGCTTGACAGTATTGAGGAGGTGAGCCGACAACTCTTCCAACTGAGGTTGAACTGACTTGAGCTTATGCTGTTCCTTGCTCTTTGGAAATTGAGATTCCTCTTGCGGTGCCTATCATTTTGGCTCTAGAGGATGATCCCATGATTGAAACCCAAGCTAAATCTCGAGAAACAAGTAGTCCCATGCCCCTATCAATCATTCTCGTTATTGTTGAGGTAGTTCACATAACTCTTTTAATATTTTTTGTATACAAATGGTTTTAATTATTTTTCTAACCTGCTTGGATATAACTTAGAGAAAAACATCACTTTCAAGGTTATTTACTCTTTTTTATTTTGAGTAACGTGATCACAAAAAAATTGTCACATGCTTGGTGATTTACTCTCTCAATTTAGTAATGTTTTCGTAAATATTTCTCACCTTCTTGGTGATGTACCCTGCTTGGGAATTATTTTAAATAAACACCTTCTTGGTGACTCACTTTTCTTGGGAGAGATTTCTTAAAAATAATATACTTTTTTGGTGACTCACCCTTAGTGAGCAATATTTATCTAAATAATGCACCTAATTGGCGACTCACTGTTCTTGGGCAGCATTTCTCTAAAAAATACATCTGTTTGGAGACTTAAATGAAATCTTTATTAAGGCTTTCTTCATTTTACCTACTTTGTAAGAAAAAACTCACCAAAGTTTGCTAACTCTTTTTGTGTTCTTTGTTTTGTAGACTTTGGTAGAAAGAAACCTTTCCAGGGAAACTCAAATGAAACATCTGAAGTTGTTATGTATGTGCACGTGATGGAGGTGAATCCCGTTGTAGTTGAGCTTACTTCAGTTGAATCTTAAAGCTAAAGTGATCATGATTCTATAAACACTGTTGAAAAGGAGGAGATAGAATATGGTTGTGGTGTTCCAATTCTAAATATTGTATGACTATATTTTTGTAAGCAATTACTCCAAGTTAGTGCCTTCATACAAGGTTCCCCACGCTACCTATTGGAATGGATGATTTCCTCCCATCCTAAAACTTTTACTGATAATTATGTGAGGCCCCACAATGTGGTAATGGGTCATCCACTCCAATGTATGGAAGATGCGGTGTCTGAAGTTGTGGATAGATGACTTAGAAAGATCAGTCCTTAACTAACACATGGGCCTCCTCAAAGATTAGAGAAAGGGAGGGTTTGATTTCTTGTGGCTCGTCAATAAACTTAAATACCTCAAGGATCCCAACATACCAACTTATCATTCTCAATATCTCAAGAATGTTGAGGATCTTAAAATTGAAAAAGAAAACATGAGGAAACTTTCCCCCAACCTGAAGGGTGTGATAAAAAGATGGCAGCAGCTTAAGAAGCCTTGGTGTCAAACCCCATACTTTTAAGAGCATTTTATTCCACATGTGCATTAAATTATTAATTTAACTAGTAAATTGAATTGATTTCTATAAATATTAATTAGAGAGTCTCGGGATTAATATTTATGATTAAAATAAGTATATAGTGATATGGAAATTATTATATTATGTCGTTTAGAGAGTAAAAATGATGGATTGAATGGGTTTAAGGGCGACGCATACTGTACGCACGTGTCAAGCCCAGTTAAAGCAATGGTTGAGAATTTGTAGTTAAATAATTCGGATGTCCATTTTTAGTGCGCCGGTGATCGAAAATAGGTCAAAATAGTCTCGAATAGGTACCCGAGAGTTATAGTTTGGTTCTGGGGGTATTTTAGACATAGAATGGCTTATATAAGGGCATATTCATCTTTTATCCTTAAGTCTTAACCCTAATCCAAAAATTAGAGTTTTAAAGGGGGAATTAGAAGGTTAGTGGGGGGTGGGGGGGATATAAGCTGCCATTAAACTCTGATTAGTGGGACCAAGGGAGAGAATAAGAGAGGAGATAAAAGAAGAGGAAGAAGACTTAAAGAAGAAATATAAGTCATTTTTGAAATCAAATCAACAAGAACATGTAGAGCTTCAGCTAATCATCCATCAAGTAAAGTGTTTACTTGATTTGAATTTGCATATTGCTGTTAATTATGTTCATAATTAACAAAAGTTGAATCTAAAATTAAGAATTCATCATAGAGAAAAATACGATTACTGATTTGTGATTTAACAATATTAATTTGATTTTAGATTAATATGAACGAATTTAGTGATTAAATCTGTAAGTATTCAATGAAAGGGATGAACTTTGATGGGTGTTTTGGAATGATGGGTTAAAGACTTGATTGTACTTAGAATTGGTGAATTAAATCAATAAATAAGAAATTTTAGTTCAATAAATGTTGGATTCGGGTTTAGATCATGTTTACAATTCACCTGGGATACTAATATATATGTTTAGGATCATAATTGGTTGTTTGGGGAGGCTTGGGATCTCCATTTATGGACCTTGAAGGTGTAAACCCATAGTTGGAGACGAAATGCAACCCAAAAAATTGAATTGGTTCACTGGGGGAGAGAATCAGATCTCTTGACCAAACCAGTTCGGTCTACCAAGCGAACCGATTTGGTTTGTTGGCCTGTCCCATTTTTAATTTTCGTCGTTTTGAACCATTAGAATTGGACAAATAGGTGTATAGGTTTCCAGAATGGGTTTGGATAACCTTTGAACAATATTATAGGGTTAGTAAATTTTTAGGCCAACTATTAATTAGATTCAAGTTAGACGACTCAGTTAACAAGTGCGTGAACACTTTGCAATAATTAACTGGAGTCGGCAAGCCGGTTCGGAGTTCAGTATTGGTAGGCTAGTACGCTGTGGGGTTCCCATATGTGTGTGTGCGTGTGTGCGCGCGCGTGCATGATTGTCGTTTATCTATTTAAAACATACTTGACTCGATAGTGATATCGGTAGAAGGTTGTGCGTAGTGGTAAACCCACCATGATGTTGACTAGTAAGTGTTGGGTTTTCCCCCAAGTCATAATACTATTGCATGACCACTACCCATGAGTGAGGATAGGTGTTTTTTGGAGATCGATTGGGAGCGATGTGGTATGTTTATGACCCCCGAACGTATATTTACGGCTGCCCCCATTATTTGTGTTCGCTGTGGTGAGATTTAGACCCAGTGACCTAGTTATGGTATGTGGTGTACCTGGACCCTGATAGCACACGAGGTATGCATCTGCGGGGCCCTACTTTGGGGATTTTGTATATATGTATATAGTGAGTGATGTATATATATGTGTATATGTATATGTATATGTATATGTATATGTATATGTATATGTATATGTATATGTATATGTATATGTATATGTATATGTATATGTATATGTATATGTATATGAGATAGTTGTATGAATATCAAATTATAGCATGTGTATAGTTGTGTCACATTTATGAAGATATGCCTAGTGAAGGTAGTGCATATTAACTAATTGTGATTATTATCGAGATTGTCTATGTTAGCGGTTATTGACCAAGTTAGCCTGGGTAGCGTGATTAGGATAATAAAATAAATGGGTTAGGTGTGCACTGTAGATGAAAGGTGGGGAAAAGTCTCATGTGAGTGTGATTGAAAGTTAAATATGAAGGTAATACACTATACCATTACATTTAAAGCATTTAAATACTTGGAAATATTCTTCAAATGTTTTGGGCTTTGACCCGTTGTCAAATATATTCAAAATCCCAGGTGCTCAACTACAGGGACCTTAGGGCTAGTCTTTCCATCGTGCTGTTGCATGTTGTAGTTGTCGATGCTGTGAGATTTTATTATAACCACGTCATTCTTTCTATCTAGATAGGACCCAATGTTTAAGTATTTTTCCATTTTGGCGTATTGACCGTAGATTGTTAGGACATTTCTTTTAAGAATGGAATTTCCTATTATTTCTCCATTGCATGTTTATGTTGGTATTATTTGTCTTCATTGATGGTTTTTTCGATTTTTATTATCAATGATTATTCTCTTTTCATTTCTGTTTTTCTTTTAGTCAGGTTGTACTTATGATGGTCGTATATAATTGAGAAGAAGGTTAATGGTTGAAATAAAACCGAACTTAATAGGTTACTGGTATAATTAAATAAATGTTACGATAGTGATGTTAAGAATGAAATCATACTTGATTCCAGTGAAATTTAATAAAGTCCTGATCAATCAGTATTAGAATAGATGGGGTGTCATAGTTACTATCAAAGCACAAGGTTCTAGTGTCCTTTACGATCTGTGTGGGTTTACTACATTTTCAGCATTGCATTCCTTTGATGTAGAGCTATAGGTTTTCGACTTTTGTTTTCATATTGCGCATTTTTATTATTCTACTATTGCAATATATTTAAATGGAATCTCACAAAATTTTGATTTGGTTTCAGATGCCAAGCACTAGGAGAGGGAGATAAGTAAAGGCTGCAAGAAGGGTTGCAGAGAGGGATGCTTAATCAGAGCCACAAGTCGCCCAAAGGATTATGATCGCAGTAGAGGTCGCAGCCATCTTACCGCAGGAAGTTAAAACTTCCATGACATATATGGCGTAACACCTGCCTCAGGCACAACCATATCCACTAGTGGCAGTACTAGTGCAGACTCACACGCTGTCATCCGTGTAGGAATGAGTTAGGGAGGCCTTTCAGAAGGTCCATCCACCAGAGTTGTAAGGGAGTGTAGATGTGGTTGCGACAAGCTAATGGAAGAAAGATATTTAGAGGCATATTTGCATGGTTTAGTGTAGTGCCACTCAGAAGTAGGTATTAACTACTTTTAAGCTAATTGGGGAAACTTTACGGTGGTAGACCATTTAGGAGTTTTGGGTGTGGTTCGATCGCAAGTTTTTCCCGTCAGCTGTGAAGATTGAGGTGAGAGGGAGATATCTGGACCTCACATAGGAGGGAAGGATAGTGGCTAATTATGAGAAGGAGTTCACTCGTCTAGCAAATTTTGTCTCAAAAGAGGTGAACGCAGATGAGAAGAGAATAATGAAGTTCGTGGATGGGCTCACGTTGAGGATCCGAAAGTATCTGGTGGGTAACTCGACGTTAAAAACTTACACTAATGTCGTTAACGTCGAATTGCTACATTTCCAAGATCATCGCTTTCATCTGAGAGGATCAAGGAGGTCAGGAGACTAAAGCCAACAAGGCAAGATTGGGGGCAGTGGTGCCGGCGGGGTGCCACAACAGTAGGGCAAGCAGAAGGAAGGGTTCCCAGTAGGGCTCATCAAAGAGGGTCAGACTGGGTGATAGTAGGTACGGGCAAGTCTAGGCCTATCAATGGGTTAGGTCTGGACCCGGACACGATTCGTTAAACTCGGGTCAGAGCACTTTTATGAAACCCAATTACCTGGTTACTCGATTACCCGCCAATTAAATGGATCGGATATGGATATAGGTAGATCCGATTCGTTAAGGACTCGACCCAAAGATTATATATATATATATAAGTCAGTATATGTACATATTTTGGGTAGAACATGTAATATAAACATTACTTTATTTAAATTATATTTTTTTTGTCCATTTTTTAGTTATAACTATTCGGGTCGGGTATTGGGTCCTTAACGGGTACGGGTCTGGAAGAGATTTTTTGATACCCAATGGGTAATCGGGTAAGACCCGATCCGCTAAAAAATGTTCCGATCGGGTATGGATATAGGTAGACCTGATCCAGACCAGACCGTTTACAGGCCTATGTAGGGGAAACAACATGCTCCTCAAGGCTAGCATGGTTAGGGGAACCAGAGTGGAGGTCACTAGGGCTAGGGATATCAGAACATCAGGGCCAGCGATAGGGGTAGCCTCATGAGGGCCAGATGCCAATAGAATTTTCCAGGAGGTTTTTTATATGTCGAGAACAGGGCCATAAGTTGCATTCTTGCCCGAATAGGACTAAGGGTCAACAACAAGACACCCAACAAGGGCATCAGTAGCCGTAGCCACGAGCGGTACAACCTCAACAGGGGCAGTTTTAGTATAGCCGTTTTGACAACGTCCGTGAAGAAGTTATGCCTAGGCACCGCCAGTAGTTGAGGGTATATTTCCTATTCATGAGCATATAGAATGAGTATTGTTTAACATAGAAGAATCACAGTCCTTTATTAGCACTAGATTTGCACGGGATTCAGGTTTAGTGGACCTGGCATCTAATATTATGATGTACGTTAATTCACCATTGGGTAGCGGGGCTCTAATTCGTTTTATACGTAGGCTACGTTTGGTAGAGGATTTGCTCTTTTTGGACTTGTCCAAGTATGACGTTGTATTGGGGATGGACTGGTTAGTGAGGTATAGTGCAGTGGGGGGCCGTTATAGTTAGACGATCATGTTCGCTATTCTAGGAAAGTATATATTTCATGTGGCGATGCCTCGTCTTGAGGGAGGGTCGAGTAGTCCTTTATTTTTTCATCGAGGAAGAAACTTCAGAGGGTACAGTCATATCGTTAAATTCGATCCCTGTAGTTAAGGAATTTCCTAATGTATTTCAAGAGATGTCAGGGTTACTGCCGAGTTAGGAAATTGATTTTGTGATAGATTTAGTATCGAGAACTAGACCGATAGTACGTGCACTATACCGCATGGCTCCATTAGAGATGCAAGAATTGAGAGATCAGATTCAAAAGCTTTTAGGGTGGGAATTAATCTATAGAATTACCTCACCTTTGGGTGCTCCAGTACTGTTTGTGAAGAAGAAAGAGGGGTTGTTGAGGCTGTGTATTGACTACTAGGATTGAACAAAGTCACGATTTAGAATAAGTATCTGTTATCGCGTATCGATGACTTATTCGATCAGTTGAGAGGAGGAGTCTACTTATTAAACATTGATTTTATGTCAGGATACCATCAGTTGAAAATTAGGGAGTAGGATGTCCCTAAGACTGCATTTTTTTATCAGATACGTGTCTTTTAAGTTCTGGGTTATGTCGTTTAGGCTAAACAAAAACCAAAAAATTTCATGGATCTCATGAACCGAGTACTCAGAGATTTCTTAGACCAATTTGTCATTATATTTGTAGATGGCATCCTGGTTCATTCTTGAACAGAAGGCGAGCACGCAGAGCATTTACAAATGGTTTTTCAGACTTTGCAGGATTATCAGTTATATGCCAAGTGCGATAAGTGTGGGTTCTGGTTATGGGAAACACAATTCATGGGTCATATAGTCTCCCATAGGGTAACTGTGGTGGATTCGACAATGATTAGGGAGTGGGACCAACCCACGACACCGATAGAGGTTTATAGTTTTAAGAGGTTAGAGGGTTAATATCACCAGTTTATCAGAGGGTTTTTTAATATTGTGGCCCCCTTGATGAATTTGACTCGTAAAGGCATACGTTTTGTGTTGGATGATTACTTCCAGTTAGCATTTGATGAGCTAAATGACAAGTTGACATCAATATTGGTGCTCGCATTGCCTAGGAAAGGAGTGAAGTACCTTATTTTTACCGTTGCGTCCCTACGAGGACTTATGGGAGTTCTACAGTAGAAGGAGCGTGCTATAACTTTTGCATGTCGCAAGATTATGAACTATGTGAAGTATTGTCCCATGAACGACTTGGAGTTAGAAGCAGTTATTTTGCCTTGAGGGTTTACAAGCATTATTTATTAGGGGAGAATTTTTATTTGTTCATAGACCACAAGTCACTACAGTATCTTTCCACTTAAAAGGAGTTGAATATGAGGCACACTACACCAAAATGGGCAAATTGTCACCTTTCAGCCGGCCAGCCTTGTCAAGGTCATTGACCATGCCAAAAAAACACGCGTTTTATGTCACGGTCAATGACCTTGACACGACCGTGACAAATTTTCCAGCAAAACCCCTTTCCCCCTTCTTTTTTCCCTCCCACCGTTCCCTCCCTCTCTCTCTCTCGACGCTGCTCTCTCTCTCTCTCTCTCAGGTCCAATTTCTCTCTCTCTCTCTCTCTTCCATTTATATATATATTTGTCTGTATATTTATGTGTGTGTGTGTGTGTGTATATATCTGTGTGTATGTGTGTGCGTGTGTGGGGGGGTGGGGCAGGGTGGGGCGGGGTGGGGTGGGGCAGGGTGGGGGAGGGGGTGGTGGAGGGGGGCAGGGGGTGGGGCGGGGTGGGGCAGGGGGTGGTGGAGGGGGCAGGGGGTGGGGTGGGGTGCGGTGTGTGTGTGTGTGTGTGTGGTGTGTTTTGGGGGAGGGGGGAGGGGGTGGTGGAGGGGGGCAGGGGGTGGGGCGGGGTGGGGTAGGGTGGGGGAGGGGGTGGTGTCATTTTTCATAATTTTAGCATTAGTAAACATAGGATAAAAATATCTGATTAATTCCTTGGTTAAATTAAATTAAATTAATTTTAGTGCTTAAATATTATTAAATGGTTTTGAATTTTTTAAATATTATTAAATGGTTTTGTAGTGTAGTGGATTCCACCATATTCTGTTATGTCTTCTTTACTAACTAGAATCTTGTTGCAGATAGGATTCCCTTTAGGGTCTTATGTCTTGAATTAATCTGAGGGGGTGGGGGTGGGGGTGGGTGGGGTTTTGAATATTATTTACATTCAAAATAAATAATTGATAATAGTTGGATAATAATTGGATAATAATTGTTTTTATACCTATAGAACAGCTTAGATAGTGTGTGTGTGTGTGTGTATGTGGTCAATACATGAATTTATTTTTGTATTTGAATTATCCCATGAATTTATTTTTGTATTTGAATTATCCCATGAATTTATTTTTGTATTTGAATTAACCCATTATATGAAACATACTTGAAATTAAATATAGTGCGCATAGATACTAGCATTCTAGTTCTTGTGCGTACGCATTCAATAACCCTTAGACCCGTTCGAGAGTCATTACCCCTGTAATGAGATCTCTCGAATTGTCCCGTTTGGACAGTTTGAGACTGTATAATTTTTGTATAATATTCTTATTGGCTTAAAGTTGTTACTTTTGGAGGAAGTTCTGCAGTCGTATCTTAATGTTCTCTGGGTACATACTAGATTGACAAGTGTGACTGTTATTTTAATTGACCAATTGAAATAACACTCAAACCTGCCAATCTACGTCGTGTACTTGGAGAACTAAGGGGATATGCTGTCGAATTTTTTTCAAATCGTAACAATGTGCATGAGCTGTTAAGTATATTACAGAAAAATGCATTCTTGAATGGGATAGGACCACATACCCTTTAATAGGATAATTAAATGATGGGATAATTAAAAAAAACATACTATAAATCTAAGTTTTGTTTACCTTTAATAGGTGTTTAGTTGTGGTAGCTGTGATGGGATATCCGAAATACAAAGAGTGGATGGGTGAGACTAATAGAATGGGGGATGTGTTTCGCAGAGGTGCTAACGAATTTGTGAAATATGCAAAGAGATGTCGTAATGATGAAGAGTTTCCGTGTCCGTGTGCTAGGTGTAAGAATGGTAAGGTGTTTGAGTGGAAAACAGTTGAACTACATTTGTTAAGATCGGGTATGCAAGATAGTTATCGATTTTGGAGTTTTCACGGTGAATTGAAAGTTCCTTTTGTCCCTGACCAACCTTCACAACATCATTCAACAAGTAGAATAGATGAAGAAGGGGACGACGTAGATCATAATATGTTAGAGGATTTAGTTGATGATGCGTACGGAGTTTATGAAGCTGAGGAGAATGAGGTTACTAATGATGTAGAAGATTCAAGTGCTCGTGAAGATAATACGATAAAACTTGACGATGACTACCAAAGTTTAAAATTTAAGGCGACCCAACCGTTATACTCAGGCTGTGAGAAAGATCAAACAACTTTACATGCCATGGTTGGTTTGCACAGTTTGAAGACGCAGTACGGTTTGTCTGGCAATAGCGTGACGGGAATTCTGAAATGGGTGAAGGGCTTATTACCCAAGGTGAATACACTTCCAAATAGCTATCCTGTTATGAAGAACAGTTTGAAAGGTTTAGGAATGAAGTATAAATCGATTCATGCTTGTGTGTATGACTGCATACTATACCGAAAGGAGTATGAAAATCTCGATCGTTGTCCGGTATGCGATGAACCTAGATATGTCCAATCTACTAGTAAGGAAGGCACAAGCTCAAAAGTGCCTAAAAAATTATTGAAATATTTTCCCGTTGGGCCTAGATTAAAGCGATTTTTCACAGTACCATGGATTGCAGAGGCAATGACTTGGCATGCTAGGGCAGAAGTAGGGGGTAATATCATGCGTCATCCTATTGATTCTACTGCCTGGCGGAGGATGAATTATGAGTATCCCGATTTTGCTCGAGAACAACGCAACATTCGTTTGGCTATATCAACAGATGGTTTCAATCCATTTGGAAATCTAAGCACTAATCAGAGTGTATGGCCAGTGATCCTAGCCCCACTCAACCTCCCTCCTTCACAGTGTATGAGACCTGAATTTTCGATGATGGCTTTATTGATACCTGGGCCAAAGGCACCAAGTGAAGACATTGATATCTACCTGGCTCCTTTGGTAGAAGAATTAAATGAGTTGTGGGAAGAGGGTGTGCAATCATTTGACTCTTTTAGAAAAGAAGAGTTTACGCTGAAAGCTATGTTGATGTGGGCAATTCATGATTTTCCAGCTTATGGGACATTATCCGGATGTGTAGTACATGGTTATTTGGGGTGTCCTATTTGTGGAGAGGAGACTGAATCTCTTCGTCTATCCTCTAGCTTAAAAAATTTATACCATTTCCACAGGAGGTTTTTACCCACAGCTCATAGTTTCAGATTTGAGAAAGCTTCCAATTTTTTATTGGGCGGAGTTGAACATAGGCTACCGCCGAGACAACTTTCGGGTTCAGAAATTGAAAGTAAATCTTCTGAATGTGGCGATGCCAGGTAAGAATCCCAAATTTAAGAATGTCAAGCATAAGAAGACCCCAACTGGGAATGAAACTGAGATAATAAAGGCATGGTCTCGGAGGTCAATTTTATTTGACTTGCCTTATTGGAAGAAAAGCCCGGTGCGCCATGTATTGGATGTGATGCATGCAGAGAAGAACTTCGCTGAACATATTGTGGGTACTTGCCTTGGGGAGAGTCATTCGAAGGATGGAGAAAATGCACGAAAAGACCTTAAAACGTTAAAACTTAAACCACAACTATGGTTGAAAGAAGATAGTAGGGGAAGGACAATAATTCCCCCTGGTGCGTTTACTTTGACGAGTGAGGAAAGGAAGGTGCTTCTAGACACAATATATAATTTGAAGGGCCCATCTACTTTTTTGTCCAACTTGCAAAGGATTGTGAATTATGCTACTCATGATTTACATAAGTGTAAGTCCCACGATTGGCATGTGATCATGCAATTGGTTCCTCTATTGTTTAAGCACTGTTTCTCCAAGCACAAGGATTTGCGTAGGGCTATTATGCAAATTAGTATTACCTTCTCCCTCTTGTGTGAGAAGGTAGTGAATCGAGAACACATAGTGGCCGCAAAATTGGCTGTGAACGAAGCGATTTGTGTATTGGAGAAGTACTTTCCCCCAGCATTCTTTGACATAAGTGTTCACTTGTTGGTACACCTATGCGACGAGGCACTTCTTTGTGGTCCAGTTAGATATCGGTGGATGTATCCGTTTGAAAGATTGATGAAAGATTTTAAAGATTACGTCAAGAATACGCGATATATTGCAGGATCAATTGCAGAGGAATACATCACCGTGGAGTCATCAATATATACTCGGGAATATATGACTGACTCTACCAGCGTTGATGACACTGATGAATTCCTCGATGATGGTGGTAATGTGATGGGAAAACGAGTGAAATTAACGAGTTTGCAACATGAACAAGTAGCTCGTTATCTATTTGACACACATGAAGATGTCGAAGAATGGAAAAAGTAAGTTTCGAATATTATAATGTTTAACATTATTTTAGATTATTTTATACATGATTAATTTTGTAATATGCAGTAAATATGAAGCCTGTGAGAACAATAAAAGATGAAAAACAGTGGTACAATCAGACAGCGAATTTAGGCTATGGTTGACACAAAAGGTAATTACAATGAAAACAGTCGTTATATAACGTTACATTACACTCAAATTTTACCACTAATATAATTAATTTATCTATATTCTCAGCTCCTAAAGATGGGTGATGCGACATCAAGGCTTGCTCGTCTAGCCACTGGACCCTTGTTCGTGGCACAAGAGTACAAAAAATATCGATTGAACGGTTACATTTTCGGCGCTAAAGTGTACGAGGAAAGTACAAATGTACAGAACTCGGGAATTTTATACAAGGCTCTTACTTTCTTTCGAGCGAGCGCAAAAGATAAAAACCTCGTTGAAGCTGAAATGACTTACTATGGTGTAATCCAAAATATATTTGAATTGGATTATATAAGCTTCAAAGAGGTTGTATTTTACTGTGAATGGGTAAGAGTTGAGGATAAAAATGCTTCCAAAGTTGATCCTGTCACCAATTTGATCATGGTTGACTTGTCCAAGTTGAAGAGCAACGACCACGTGAGCGATGAGCCGTTTGTTTGTGCATTTCAAAAGGTTAAGCAAGTGTTTTACTTGGAGTATATCAACAACGAGCCGTGGTCAATTGTCCAACACGCGCCAAGGCGTCTAAATAGTAGTGTGGATGACTTGGCTGCTCCTACCGAATATCAATCCATTTTTGATGATAACCCGAATTTGAAACAATTTTTCAATTTGTAATAATTATTTCAATTTGTACCGAAACATCCATTTTTAATGCTTTTACTTGATCTGCACTTTATCATTTTCACTCTTGTGTAGTGTGCGTGTGTGGAGAGGAGATTAATACATAAATATTCCAACTACATCTAAGTTTTGTTTATACTAATCCATGAATATACGCTTCTTACCTTTAATAGGTGATTAGTACATAGTTATTTGGGGTGTCCTATTTGTGGAGAGGAGACTGAATCTCTTCGTCTATCCGAACACTAAGAAATGCCATAATCCTATGGAGCGATGCTCTGCAAATTCCTCCCAACCGTTATGTAGCCAAACATCACCGGTTGAAGTTGTCAATTCCACTTTCCATACCCCACCACTTTCCATACCCCATTCAAAGGTGGAGTTGACAACTTCAACTGCTGATTTTTGGCTACACAACGGTTGGAAGGAATTTGCAACGCATACCTCCATAGGATTATGGTATTTCTTAGTGTTTAGATATGAAGAGAATTATAATTGACACGATTACCCGGGGTACATTAGTTGGAAGGAGGTGTCATATGAGCTCAAGTTAGCTGTTTGAGTGACACTACAGGTAATGTATTTATATTTATATGTCAATTTCGATTTCGATTTCAATTACAATTTATATTTATCTATATTTGAGGGGCGGATACTAATTTTACTTTATTTCAATTCAGGGGACAGGGAGTGGCCCTAAGGGTAGGCCACATATGCTCTATACTTATGTCGCTATTCGGACGAGAAGGGAAGGATAAGGAGGTGTTCCCGAGCGTCGTGGTACAAAATCTCTTTTCCATGCAAATAGTTTGTAGATTTGAGATAAAATGATGTTGATGTTGTTTCTTTTTAAATAGTTTCTTATTTGAATATATATTTGCATTATCTTTAGTTTGTTCGGATATATGATGTTTGGAACAGGTACAACGTTGCTATAACAGGTACAAATATACTGCTGGGCAGTGGCAGTGGCCATACTGCCCAGCAGTTTTTTTTAATTCTGCCCAGAATTGTCACGGTCATTGACCGTGACACGTCCGTGACAAAATTGACACGGGCGTGTCACGGTCAATGACCGTGACAATTTTTTTAAACAGGTTCACGACTTTGTCACGGTTATAAACCGTGACAAACGTGTCACAGTCATTGACCGCGACACGACCGTGACACAAAACGCGAGTTTTGTGTCAAGGTCAATGACCGTGACACGACCGTGACAAAAAAAGTTGTCTCGCCTCGAAATGTCACGGTCATTGACCTTGACAAGGTGAATTTGTCAAGGTCAATGACCTTGACAAATGGGCAGATTTGGTGTAGTGGCAGCACATGTTGCTTGCATTCATAAAAGACTACCAATTTAACAGTTAGTAGCATCTAAAAAAGACTAAAGTGGTGGAAAATGCATTGAGACGTAAGCCTACGGGGTAATTAGTGGCAGTTTGGAAAGTGAAGTGGGATGGGATTCGTCAAGAGGAGAAGGTATGGAGGTGATGACCATCACATCCGAGATCATTTTGAGGGTTGTGAAGGCAGACGCAAGAGATCCTTCTTATTAAAAACAAGGTGGGATAGTTGTCGACATATGGTGCGAAGTCCTACTCAGTCAGTTCTGAGAGTGGCTTATGCTTGAATGGAAGATTGATTATCTCGGATGACGAGGACCTACGGTGTGTAGTTATGGAGGAGTCACGCAGGTCACGATTCTTGATTCATCTATAAGGGGAAAATGATGTATCAGGATATGAGGAGGGGGAGTATTAGTGGGATGGTATGAAGTGGGAGATCACATAATTTGTCTCCAGATGCACCATTTTAAAAATGGTGAAGGTTGGTCATTAAAGACCAGCCAAGGTATTTCAAGCGTTGGAGATTTCGGTGTGGAAGTGGGAGAGTATATTAATGGATTTCATTATGGGATTTTTGATGTCATAGGGGGTCATGATTCCATTTGGGTTATTGTAGACCCTTTTACTAAGGTATCTCATTTTGTAACCTGTTCGGGTCAACGACATGACAGGGAAGTATGCCCAACTCTTCATTTCAGAGATAGTGAACTGCACGGAGTACTGCTCAACATTGTTTCTGACCAAGAAAAGAACTTTGTGTCCCACATATGGCAGAGATTTTAGGAGGCGTTAGGGACATAATTGCGCTTGAGTAAGACATATAACTCAGAGATCGATAGGGAGACAAAAAGGGTGAATTAGATGTTAAATCATAAGCTGAGGGTGTGTATTCTAGATTTCAAGGGTTGTTAGGAGTAATACCTGCCATTGGTGGAGCTTACGTACAATAACTCGTACTAATTCACTATAGGCATAACACCTTACGAGGCCTTATATCTAAGACTTTGGGCTATGCACATACCCAACGTACCCAAATGATACGCGGGTTCCACTAATACACAATACATAATTATCCGCCCTAAATTCTACGTTCTGGGGCACCCATCCAGACCTCACTAGAATCGCCAAGGTGGGATCACCCTCTGCACGAACCTCCCATGACAACAGCTAGTGTAGATATATTCACACACATAACAAATCACATAATAGGTATTCACACAACCTATATGTATGTGTATATATATATATATATATATATATATATATATATATATATATATATATATATATATATATATAATATAGGTATACACACAACCTTTAATACATCACGTACGTAGTATTTATATCTCTTTAATACTTGACATACCAATGATTCTCATGTAGTAATTTATTCATATTTTTTTAGTATCACGCATTATCCGAAGGATCCCAACAATCCCTTAAGTTATTTCAGTAGTTAACACATCACTATACTACTAGTCTTTGACTTAGGTCATGGTTTACTCTGCTCGGCACCCAATTCCTAAATTCCCGATACGCATCTCAATCGGATAACTATCGCCGGTCCTAATCCCAAGATTACCCTCATTAAGATTAACTGAGCCTTAACTATATGTCTACTGACCTTATCTAAGTTTTTATATAATTACTAAACTATCACCAAAGTTTTCTGTAATTAAATTTCATAAGGAAGTATAACATAAAAGGCAAATCTCAATAAAACTGGACAGCCGAATCGATTTGATAAGGATTAGAAATCAATTTGCCCACCGAATAGATTCATCCTTCGAACCAAATCGATTCGCACCTGACTGTATTTTCTTCGTTGCTATTACGAGTTTTCACCATTAAAACCCTATTAAAACTACATGAAACTTCCCCAAACTCCCATCCAACATACCCAAACATTAATTATATGTGTAGTGATAATTCCAAACGTAAATAATACATCAAGACTATAAGAAATCTACCCAATAACATATCAAAACCCATAATTCATCAAAACCCTAGTTTATATGTTCTTCATGCATATTCATCAATTTATCTAGATTTCTTTCATGTTAATCATCCCATATTCTATGATTTCATGTTATTTATATATATGGATTTGTTCTACATGAATTCCTACCCCAAAACATTAATATCACCCATCCAAATCTTAAGAGCACCATTTAAATGATGAAATTTTAACCTTACACTACATTCGTATTATAACATGCTTAAAGTAATGCAAGATAAACACTTGACTTGATAAAGTAGGTCCGATTTTCAGTTTGAGGTAGTCAGGATGTTCTTTCTTTGCTCATATCTCGAATTCGACAACATTCGTGGTGTGGAATGGTGCGGAATGACCTATGTCTCTTCTCATTTTCCTCTCCTATGGCCTCCTCTCTCTCCCAAGTGTTGTAACCCTAGCCTCTAACTTGAAGGGGGTGATATAACACTCAAATTTTCTGAGTTCCTTATCCCCTAGGTTCCTAAATGATCGAAACACCCTTATATGGTGTCGGATTGGTCTAAAATCTCACCGGGACCCAAACAGTACAACCGGATACACTATTCCGACTATTTTGACACATTTGGAATCAACCATGACCTCGAAATCATCATCCGAGTCACTCTACATATATTTCCTATCTCAGCCTCATATAGTCTACACGTGACTCCCGATTTAGATATAACACCGTCACGTCGACATCACTCGCTACGACGTATAGTAATTATTACAAGTTATTTACTACTCGCTTAGTAACTTTATTTCGTAAATATTAATCATTATATCTCCCTATTAATATTTTAACAAACACATAACATTTAATTCAATTAAATTATGGCACACATGTAATTTAAAATAATCGAATTAATTAAATTCTAAATATTCAGAAATACGGGGTGTTACATACTTCCCCCCTTACAAGGGGATTTCGTCCTTAAAATTCGGATATACCCGATACTAACAACTTTGGATTCTTTCATTCAATGCATCCGAACGTATTCAATGTTAACTCATAATAATATTTTAGTGTTTCCAATATGCACATGCGAGTGGTACCATTTTGACTAAAGGTCTACTCACTACAACCAAAAATTAGCGACAAGTCCATTCAAACTCTTACATACCGATATCCCCTTATGCTTAAGGTCTTGCTTATACAATATCAAATGAAAACTATCGTGAATTCGCTAACAATGCCTCAAAAGACAATCCTATACTCCACTGGATCTATTATCTCTATATTAAAAAAGGCCCCACTTCTATAGGTGTCAATTTCCCATGTTTCCAAACACATAACTCCCTTCATGGTAGGCACCCACAACAATCGCTGACCACTTATGTCAGACTTTAAAATTTTGATTGATAGTGACGTAACTCTCACTACTTCCTTAACTGTACGAAAATGGCATAGATAAACTCAATCCCTATCGACGGATCATGAATCAATTCGGGTCCGTGAATCTTGTTATTCCCCACTCTTAACCAACCGAAGGGTGGAAGATAAGATCTTTGCATGAAGCCTCAGAAGGCTCCTCACAAATAATTTCCTACTATGAGTCATGATATGTAGCTTTACCATTGGTAATTAATATGCCCAATTACCTAAAGATCCAAAATACATATTTCTCGCATTCTCCCACATTTTAATCACCTCTCTTGTCTATCCACTGGCCTACGGGTGACACGTCTATCTCAAAATGCAACTACGTCCCCATCGCCTTGTGACACTACCTACTTGAGGTGGGAATCTAGAGTCTCATCCTGGTTCACAATAATATTGGGCGGCACCTTGTGCCAGTTCATTTCTTCTCTCTAGTGAAATATTAAGCATATTGCCTGATAGTATCACTCACCTCAAATGAATAATAATTATTCCGTTCTGTCAATTCATTCTATAAACTTGAAGTAAATCGTAACCTCTCTATGATTTTGATCACCCATTAATGAATTTTATCAGTCTGCATTTCCATTTCATCACTAGAATCATCAATCTATTACAAATTTCTGGTTGATCATCTCGGACCAACCTTTTCCCATCTACGAGTGGTGTATCTATATATAATTTCACTATTTCTTACTCAACACTGATCCACATGCTCGACACTTCATCATGTGACATGTCTTACTCCTATTTCCTGGGATATACCAAAATCATGGCCCATGCATTTTCTCTAAAACTGAGCACTTTTGGGGAGCTTTTTCATCTGGTAGAAGTCAACATCTTATCTATGCGTAAGACGCTCGAGGCATTTGACTATGTGATATTGCGATCTACTTTCCAAAATTTTAATGTCCTCCCTTGCCAAGGGATAACTTTTTCATGTGCCTCCTCCATTTTTTAATTCACCTCGGTTGCGATAGTTTCCCCTTGACATACCCATAGTCGAATTATCTCCTTTTCGCAAATGAAGCTCAGTTCATCATACCATTCCACTTCTGCTTCTAACTTCTCCATAGGCATACCTTAAACACATTTATAACCACACCCCATTATCTCAGATGATGTTAAAAGTCAAGCTAACCAGGGCGCCCATACACCCTATATCACGTGCACATCTACACAATCATCACCAACGTCACATATGTAAGATACTTATCTCAAGCTCAGCCTCACACTCTCGGTGTGACTATACCATAAGGTTATACTCATGAGTTACCCTACTAAAAATGATTTAGTTCTCCTCGAGACTGCCCCACTCATCAACTAGTGGTGCAAAAATTTTCCCTAGTGCTCCCCACACAACACTACCCGACTTCATTGTCCTCATATCGTATAAGATCTGTCATATCAAAGTGCTGTCATATACATGTGAAATAACTAAAGTGCTATACCCATACCCTAGGGCCCAGCACATCTCTAAACTCCCGACATTTGTTGGGGTTCATGCATGGGATGATTGAAAGCAAAATCCAAACAAGTACCCCCCCCCCCCAATACACTACTACATGGCATTATTGATTATCAAGATTAGTAAGCCTAATGCATATAATCGGGACACTAAAAATCATGTCCCCCATCGTATAAGTCTAATCCTAAAACCCTTCCTCTCTAAATGAGTCATATACACTAGGCTCTCACTATCACTAAGTCCCCATCACAAAGTCAATAATGAACTAAATCTCTCCGCTCGACAGAAAACTCGAGATACTCTGAATCACATCGGTAAAGTCCCTACATGCTGGGATCAAATATAATGAGACAACTATACTCTCTGAAGTCACCTTCACAATATAATATTGATGCGAGATCCTCCCTCTTTTAGGTGAGGCATTGCAAAACAGCACATCCTGCCCTAGAACAACGGACACGATATCCTTTCAGTAACAGCCCACTAAAATATATCCTCTTAGTGTCCACCTCTGCTCCCCTGTAGATGGAACCAAATAAGGCCCGCCACTCAATGGTAACTATATAAAAACTATAATACTATTAATGATACCTCTACTAAACTCGTTTCACGTGCGAATTTAATGTTAACGATTTACTGTGACTCACTTATGTCACACAAAACATACCCCATTAACCCTAGGATAAAATGCTTACTTTCAATTTCCAATAGCACTGGTGGTCCAAATAGTTTCTGGACATAGAACTATTGTCCAAACCGAACCAAAAACTTCTATAATTGTTGCCCCTACTAGGCATTATACTATTGTCCCCTACTCTTCGCACATAGGACACCTCTATGTGCCATCCCATGTCTCTTGCCCTACTGGCCATGTCGGGGTTGTCCTCCTCCCGAACTTGGTAGTCTTGGTCCCGATTGCCACCCCCATTATTACTTTGGCTCTACTGGCCCTATGGAACACACTACTGGCCCTGACGGACCTCACTTAATCCACCGTCACTTGGTAGGAATTCCATTGATCTGAATCATTTAATTGTGTCCCCTGCTGGGTATACCCCTATGGTGCCTCACTATCACCAATTACATTCATTATTGATCTGCTTAATAGACTCTCTAATCTTTTGTCTCCATTCACATGGAAGCATTTATATTGGCCTTGCCAAAGTAGGATATTGATGGGATCAACATCAGTTATCCCAGTCAGATTTCCCCTTCAATGTTGGCTTATTATACTCATAAGTCCATCATCAACTCAAAGACCCCCTCATTGCGTACAAAATTCTCTAAATAATCAAATTATTCCTCATGCTTGGCCATTTTTGATCCCTACTACAATAAGTACTGGAATTTCCTTTACCTCTCTATTAAAATAGCTGATAAAAGGATTTACCGTCAAATCGCATCCCAAATTCCTTGATATTCATGGTATCTCTCTTCGAATGTGGTGACTGGTTCCCAGCACTGCAATACTTCTCCTTTAAGCTAAATGTTTTGTCCAAACTTTAGTCTTGAGGGTTAATACATTCCCTCACATGTAATCCCATTTGAATGTTCTCATTCAATGGGTAAATCACCCTTCCGTACTTTCACCAAACTCTTATGTATGGCTCTTTTAAAAGACCTCTTCGACTCTCTACCTTATCAACTGTACTAGGTGAGTCAAAATTAGCGCCACCATTTTCTATGATGGTTCTTGGGAAAACTACTGGGACCTAGGTATTATCCCCACGTTATCTGCCTAAACCATAATTATGGTGACTTGTAACGCGGTCACCGTTCCCAGAATACTCTATGGCTTTGGATGGGCCTCTCTTCCTGTAATTCTCCTAATAGCCCTCCTTGGTCATCCAATATTGTTTAGTGTACGAAGCCCAACCGAACTTATATTTTATTCGCATTAACTATACTTAATAATAGGAAAACGTAAGTCGTATTATGAATCAACACTCCTAAGCATAAGGATCTATATACAAAGAAAAGAAACCCTAAAAATGTAGCAAGCCGCACAGATAGTATGGACTCTAGAACCTGATGTTCTGATACCATTTGTGACTCCCCGCTTATTCTAATGACGGTTGATCAGTCCTTTATCAAAATAAATAAGAATCTCATTTGGTTCATTCTTAGCATCACTATCCAAAAACTCTTTAAATTACTAACCACCTATGTTAAATTAAGCCGGTGCCAAATTTTATCTTTCATTAACATATAACATGCGAAAATAAATAATATAACTCAATCGTCACAAGATAACTAGATAAATGATAAAACCAAATAAATTATTTGTTCCCAAAACTAATATCCAAACCATAAATCTACAGAAATAAATCTAAATCCAAATACATAGTCTGACAAATAAAACTGAAAGAATGTATCAACTGAAAGGGAAACATGCCCAAATGGAATACTTAATCATAAATCCTAATCTATGAATGAATAATTGAAGTGTCTAAACAAATCCTGCAAGCCTCCACAATGTTTCAGCTACGTATCCCTAGAATGAGTCATCAAGTTTGGCATCCCTTTGGCTGGACACCTAAAATGTTTTAAAAATAGATTTGACATAACTCAAAGCCCAAACCTTTGAAACACATTTAGTAAGTATTTCAATTGTAGCAATAAAAGAAGGTATTAGATGCACATTTTAGTTCCACATACACTCCCTTGAGTTCCTCACCTCTCATCTATAGTTCATACCAAACGTCTCCTATTTTACCCACCTTATTCTAACTAGCCATAAGTATCTAACTAACCACAAATAGGTTTAGCTCCCCCGTACCCCCCATACGATAAGCTACCGTAAAACCAATAATTAATATTAACCGAATATAAACATTTCACTGTTAATTTAGTTTCTCACACATAAATTACTTTTAGATATACATTATCTATCTTTTTCACCATTCATACATAAGTAGAATAATCACACTTGTATATATATCACACTGTAATATATATGACTATAGTATCCCCCGAAATGGCCATCGCGATGCATGAATACTCTACTATCAAGTCCATGTACCTCTCGTACCAAATCAAGGACTATCGCTTCGAAATGTCTCATCGAACCATAAATCAAGAACCATACAATGTAGGCCAACAAAGTTCTAAGCCTTTGGACTACGCACATACCTAAATTACCCAAATGACACGTCGGCGCCACTAATGCACAGCACATAGTGACCGACCAAAGTTCTATATTCTGGGGCACACATCCAGACCTCGCTGTAATCACCAAGGTGGGATCTCCCTCTGATCGGAACCTCCCATGATAGCAGGAAGTGTAGGTATGTTCACACACATAAGAAATCACATAATAGGTATTCACACAACATATATATATATAGGTATATACACAACCTATAATACATCACGTACATAGTATTTATATCTCTTGAAAACTCGACGTACTAATGATTCTCATGTCATATTTTTGGAGTATCACGCACTCCCGAAGGGTCCAAACTATCCCTTAAGTTATTTCAGTAGTTAACACATCACTATACTACTGGTCCTTGACTTTAGTCATGGTTTACTCTTCCCGTCACCCAATTCATAAATTCTCGATATGCATCTCAATCGGTTAACTATCGTCAGTCCTAATCCCAAGATTAACCTCATTAATATTAATCGAGCCTTAAATATATATCTACTGACCTTATCCACGTCTTTATATAATTACTAAACTATCACCAAAGTTTCCCGCCAATAATATTCATGAGGAAGTATAACCTCAAAGTCAAATCTCAACAAAATTGGGTAGATTAATCGATTCGATAAGGATTCCGAATCAATTCGCCCATCGAATTGATTCGGCCTTCAAACCGAATCGATTCACACATGATTGTATCATCTTCTTCGTTGCTATTACGAGTTTTCACCATTAAAACCCTATCAAAACTCCATGAAACTTCCCCAAACTCCCATCCAACATACCCAAACATTAAGTGTATGTGTAGCGACAATTCTAAACTTAAATAACACATTAAGACTACAAGAAATCCACCTAAGAACATACTAAAACCCTAGTTTATGTGTTCTTCATGCATATTCATCAATTTACCCAGATGTCTTTCATATTAATCATCTCATATTCTCCAATTTCATGTTATTTACATATATGGATTTGTTTTACATGAATTTCTTCCCCAAAACATGAATATCACCCATCCAAATCCCAAGAACACGATTTAAATCATGAAATTAAAACCCTACACTACATGGGTATTTTAACATGGTTAAAGTAATGCAAGATAAACACTTGCCTTGATAAATTAGGTCTTATTAGATGGTGAGGATGTTCTTTCTTTGTTGTGATCTCGAATCCGACAGAGTTCGTGGTGAGAAACGGTGTGGAATATCCTAGGTATCTTCTCCTTTTCCTCTCCTATGGCCTCCTCTCTCTCCCAAGTGTTATAACCCTAGCCTCTAATTCAAAGGAGCCGATATAACAATCTAATTTTCGGAGTTCCTTCTACATTAGGTTCCTAAATCATTGAAACGCCCTTACGTGGTGTCGGGTTGGTTTATAATTGCCCCGAGACCCAAACAATACACCCAAGTACACTATTCTGACTATTTTGACCCATTTGGAATCAACGGTGACCTCAAAATCGTTATACGAGTCACTCTACTTAAATTTCCTATATCGACCCAAAATATTCAACATGCGACTCCCAGTTGAGATATAACACAGCCACGTCGATATCACTCGCTACGACGTATTATAATTATCATAAGTTATTTACTATTCACTTAGTAACTTTATTCTGTAAATATTTATCATTATCTCTCCTGATTAATATTTTAACAAACACATAACATTTAATTCAATTAAATTACAGCACACGTGTAATTTAAAATAACGGAATTAATTAAATTCTAAATTAATTCTATCTCAATTCATGAATTAAACCCACCCATAATTATATTAATTCTCCCCAAAACATGAAATCAAACCCTATTCTACCTGGGTATTATAACATGCTTAAAATAAATTTCCATTTAAGTACTTGCATCTCAATAGCAGGTTTGAAATTCTTTGGGATGATGGTGTGGTGGTTCTCTCCTCACTCCAATCTCGATTATGTCGCGTTCAAGGAGAACAAAGGTGTAGGAAGCTTGGTTCCCCCCTCTTCTTCCTCTCCTATGTCGTCTCTTCATTTAGCTTTCCGTTAACCCTGGTTCCTTTTCTCTAATGGCAGATATAAACTTAATATTTTCGGAGCTCTATATACCTCAAACTCCCAAATTATCGAAATGTCCTTAAACGATGTCGGGTTGGTCCAAAATCATCCCGGGACCCAAACTATACACCTGGATACACTTTTTTTTTGACTATTTTGACCCTTTTGGAATAATCCGTAGCCTCGAAATCATCATCTGAGTCACTTTATAAAATTATCTTATTTCTACCTCAAGATACGGCACACATTAAATTAAACTTAAACCGAATTAATTTAAATCTAAATCATCAAATTAAATAATTTCTCCTAATTAAATAAATTCCTAAATCACCAATTTTATAAATTTCCATATTCTGCCAAATACGATGTGTTACAATGGATACTTTAAATCTTTACCATTTAGGGTTTTCTATTCTTTATAAAGATGACCATTTAGGAGGTTTGGCAGCATTTTTTGTATACAAACAACTCCATTATTTGCTTGGATTTAGCTTACAAGACCTCTTATGCACGAGGTTGAATTCAGTCGGGGGTTAAGGAATTTTGGATGCGAGACCATTGGCAAGTTCTTAGTGTATGTTTTGAGGGGAAATGTTTTTATTCACCATCCGTAACAGAATTAGAAGAAAGTTTTCAAAGACCTCGTCTGTGCAACCATGTGGTGGTCAGTATGAGGAAGCGTTTAACTATCTTTCTCTTTCTTCTCTAGGAGAGATTAGTACAAAGACTTTTTGAGTTAGTAAAAACCTTACATAAAGGGTTTGACATGTGTTACTAGGTTACCAATTTCTCACCACTTGCTCACGGGTGGTTGAAGTTACCCTCCTCCATCAGTAAGAGCATTTTAACCATTTTGGGGACAGAGTCCCTAAGATTTGGACGAACGAGGCCAAAGTAGGCCCAATAAATAGAGATAATGTAGCACGGACCCAAGTAGCGGGACCTTAACAGTAGAAGTAATCGCATAGGGGGTTTTGACCCTAAAAGGTTTCCAAGAGTAGACAATATGATATATTTTGTCCAGTAGGGCTAGGAGAATTATGATTAGTGGTGCCACGACCTATGAGAGTAGGGCAATTGAGGCGACTCTTAGAAGAATCGACCAAAGAATTAAGGTCAGCAGGGCCGCCAATGGTGCTGTCATTTTGATAGCTTCTTTTTAGGAAGGTTTTATGCATGTGGAGAGTAAGGTCACCTAGTTTTTAGATGCCTTAGTGGCAACCAATTTCTAGGGTACCTCCCAGGGATAGTTATAGGTACGTTTATGGCTCCCGCGTATGAGTATATCTTAGACATTGAGGATTTGTCATTTTTATTTGTAGTGTGTGTACTACAATTATGAGTAGATAAATTTCCTTTGAACTATATGTATTTGTGATTACCCCCAGTTAGAATGGGGATACTTTATGTTGTGATTATATAGATGTTGCAGTTTTTCTGGTCGGCTCGATTTTAGCCGCCTTATTGATTTTTAGATGAGATATCATCATGTTACTGCTGACATTATGCGTGTATTGTTATGTTTTTCTTATATCAACAATCAGGATAGGCTTTTTATGCTATTTTGGTCCTAAATTACTTTCGGTGGTTTGCTTAGGCTCGAGAGAAATGGATTGCATGCTTGTATATATATGGATATCAGTACATTATGGGTGATTACAGTCACGTGTAGGTGTCACTAATAGACTGAGGTTATTTCGATTTTACTTAGATAGGTGTTGAGTTATAACCTACGTAACAGATTTATTTATGCCTTAGAAATGGCACTAACAAAAAATCTGTTGCGAGGGAATTTCATGGATTCACTTCGTTAGTGATAGTAAAAGTGTCGTGGGAGTAGATAACACAATTTTCCAGCCAATGGATCATTTAGGAACGATGTTAGTTTGAAGAAGTTACAAAAGAGGTATGGTTCACTAAGTAGAGGTTTAACCTACAAAGAGCAGGTTAGGGTCAAGATACGATACGAGTGTTGGATGTTTTGTATCAACGACCAGTTGGAACAATCGAGGAAAGTGTCCTCTTCTGACAATTGAAACTTGGTGAGTTATCATAATGGTGCAATTAGGTGGAGTATATCTTGATGGAAGATTTTTAGCACAATATGGTGTGGGAGCATCATTAGTGGGTTTTACTTTACAAAGGGGTAGTTCACTGTGAATTGTGATGATATCTCGTTGAAGAGGTAATGGTTTATTAATGGTGTCGGCTACACCCAAATCTATGACTAAGGGTCATTTATGCCCCTGTGTTGAAATTTACCAGGAGTAAGTATGTATATAGTATTAGGAATAAACCATTTCTTTGATAGAGGATAGGAGAGGGTTGCAATCTTGGGGAAAATTTTGTCGAGAGGGTACCCAAACTAAAAGAGGTGGTTTTGACCAAGATTCATGTTTGGTGATTCACTTAACTTTCCGTAAATGAGTAGAAATATTGAGCTAAGAGAGTATACTCATTTGATTGTGATACGGTGCATGGGTTCTAAGGGGAAAATGGACCATTTGGGTTATAAGAGATAGATTTACCTAGTCGATTAGAGTTACGAGACATTTAAACCATTCGTGTTAGGTTGTGATTAATACACCTTATAGGAAAGTGTGTCCGAAATTGAGAATGGGAAGTTTTGTCGGAAGAAATAAGGGAAATGGAGGATAAGCGAAAGCTTGATTTATAGTTCAGGAGGGAGGTCATGTGTTATTAGCTACCACCGGCATGGAAAATGTGGAGTCTAGGTTCCTATAAGGGGTAGGTAACTGGATCAAGTTCCTCTTAGAAGGTTTAAGTAGGACAAGGCCGATGTCGTTTAACTTCACCTTACCACCATTGATGTGCATGATGCATTTCTTTAGGGTTATAACAGAAGGAATCCTTTATTATCATGTTGGTTTTTTAACGATTAGATTAGTTTTCTTGATAATATAGCCAAAAGTTATTTGTGATAAGAGAGACCATAATCTATGCTAGGTCATAGACTAAGTAGATTCATTTTTAACAGTGTGATGATGCTACAGGTGAGATATTCTTAGATTTCCATTTCGAATTTTGAGGATGAAATTCATTGTTTGAGAGGGGAGGGCGGGGAATGTAATACCCTGTATTTTATGTATATTATTTAATTAATTAATTTGTGGAAATTAATTATGTGTGTTTATTATGACTAGAGCAGTCAACATTTATATTTTTATGTGTTATTTAAGTTGAACTAGAATTTGGACATAAGACATGGTCATTAATTAATACTCCGACTCGCATAGATAAATTATTAAAGAATTGAGTTGTTAGTTATTTGTCTTAGTTATATTTAGTAATTGACTTTTGGTATGTGTAGAATGTATATTTATAGTTTAAATGCCTATTGGATTCGTATAAGGATGGTGCATGGTTTTAAGTTATTTAAAGTTATTTTTGGGCTCTTTTAGGTGACGCGCGTTAGGGGCCAAAACCTTATGTCAGAATTAATTGGTAGAAAGAGGTCATTAGGATTCTCATCTTATCAAAAACACAACGGGGAAGCACTAGAGGGACTAGAGAGAGAAAACATGAAAAGGAAAGCATGATTTGGGGAAATTATGGATTGATTTCTCAATCAATCCACAAGGCAAATTTGTATAGAATGTGATTATGATTGAATGTGTATTAATATTGTGATTATTCATTGAAATATGAATATATTCATAGACTAAATCTTATTTGAATGATTAATTTGTTTAAATTCAAGATTAACCTAATCTAGATGTTAATTAGATTGAATTCCCCTTTATAATGATTGATTTCCTCATAAACCTGGTTTAAAACTAATAGATTATGATTTGAATTTGTTTTATATTGAGAATCATATAAAAACCTATGTTTAATTGAATCAACCCATGGAAATTTGTATAATTGAATAGATCTAGGGTTCTTGGATTTTTAATTGGATTTTTGTTGAATCTTGGGATAGATTTGGGATTTGATGATGGAAATAGGTCCCAATGGTTATTTTGATGTGTTTTTATCAATTAAATGTTGATTAGGTGATTGGATGATTTTTTTAGGATCATTAATGGGGGATGGAGAGAGTAAAATGAGGGTTGAAAATGATGAATCCCATGATAAGGGAATTTTGATAGATTTTTTGTCGACCAATCGACCGGTCAAAGGCCACCGGTCGACCGGTGGTGGCAGATATGGACTAAATGGGGGTTTTGAGTACATGGTTAGATATTTTGGCTTTTAGATTTCATGTACGTATAGAATAGTGGTATATTCTGTTGAATTTAAGTGTTAGGGCTTGACATTTGAGATAGTTAGCTATTTAGGAAATTGTTGATTTAAAGGGGTTAAATTGAGGATTGGGCATTTAATTGTAAATTCGTGTGTAAGATGAATTAGAAATTGATAGTTTTAAAACGTGGAGGTTTGGGGATGGTTAGTCGGGATTATTAAAGTCATTGTGATTGACTTGTGGAAGGCTTGTCCTTTAGGTGAGAATAAAATTTGGTTAAAACCCCCTTAGGAATGGTAGATGTCATAGTTGATAGTTTTATATAAATTAGGTGTGGAGTTATATCTAGACGTGATATCTTGGGATATTGGACTAGGGCTAATTGAGATGTAATATAGTTGATGCGTGGGTTTTAATGTATGATAGGGGGAGTCTACAACTTGAATTAGGAACCCGAGAGGTTAGGGTTGATGTTTTATGGGATAAATATATGGTTATAGATGTGATATACCTTTCTATGATAGCGATGCTAATATAACCCGGTAGCGTAGAGTTAGTATGTCTATGATTTACTTTATGCCATTTGTCATGGTTATGTATGTATACGCTTTAGCGCGTTAGTGAGGGTGGAAATTTCTTGTGTGTTTTATGTGCAATGCATACCATATATGAGTTCTTATTGGCAGGTATACTATGTGCGACGCGGACCTCGTTGGTACCCAGGTGACTAGACGGGCCCGTCCTTAGTCATATTTTACCCTTGGGTCAAACCTCTAGGTACCCACAACTGATATGGTCTTTGGGGATATTTATTTCATAAGTCTTGGTTATGGTAGGCTTTATGACTAATGGGTAGACGTGGAAATTTATCCCTTTCCATGACGAGGTTTTAGGTTTAGTGGACAACCTAAGACTATATTAGTACGTGTGAGTGATCCCCAAAGGAATTAAGAATAGGTGTTCGTTATGCGTGGGTGCGAGAGATGCTTATCTAGTTGTATATGTTGAGGGTTGTACCTTTGTATGCACGTTAGACATGAGTAAACCCTTTTTCCTAATATATGTGATTTAAGAGTGGTAGTACCAGAAATAGTTGTACCAGTTTATCTGCTATGACCCCAATGCGGATATATGGGTTACCTGTGAGTTAACCCAGTCCGAACCAAGCATTAGGTGTGAAGTGCAATGGAATAACCTATATAATATTGCTAGTATGATTTTATTTTAATTAGAATTTCACTTGTTTAGCATGCGAATCCAGTTTCAAGATAAACTACGTGTGGAACCCATGGAGAATACCCCAAAGTCCAAGTAAACAAAGCTGCTAACATAAAATAGTGAAAATACTTACCTGGATAACGCTCTCAAAATACGAAATTGATCCCAACCTGTCATGACAAAGCGAGGGTGTGAGTCGATACGTAGTGGGAAATATACAACAGTGCAATTTAGAACCGAACGATAGAAAAAGACCCAACATGTTATAACTATGTATACATGAAACTTTCTTATATATATATATATATATATATATATATAAGAAAGCTGCATGTATACATAGTTATAAGATGTTGGGTCTTTTTCTGCCATTTGATTCTAAATTGCACTGTTGTATACTGTTGTATATTTCTCACTGGGCATCGACTCACACCCTCGCTTTCTCTCTCTCTCTCTCTCTCTCTCTCTCTCTCTCTCTCTCTCTCTCGCTATATATATATATATATATATTTATACACACTCTAATGCGTGAAATCACTTTATGCAAAAACGTTACTGATTCCGTTTAATTCACCTTAATCTCAGAAAAGAACCTTTTTGTTAATACTTAACATTTATTCCTTCATTTAACTCGAGCTGTTAAATACTTGAATTACTACATGTGTTTAATTAAAAATCATGCCTTTACCAAAATTACCCATTGTTACACGACTAGCCCATTTTACTATTTTCATTTAAAGCACCCATTCAACTCATGCGACCACCGCATTGAAAAATACTTATTTAACCTTTGGAAAACATTCATGAACACATTCTTGTGTTAATTACGGGTTGAACCTCTAAGGTCACTTAGCTCACCCATTTAACCACTATCCCTTACAGTTTTCATTTGTTTTATGGACATTATTATATTTACATATTACAAGTCCACTTAATCCACAACCGGAATACTTTTTAATTCACTCAAGTTAGGTTGTACTCACACATTTCGCCACATAACTCGTTTATTGATATATTCCACATTCCATTACCTCCTTCTCAGAATTATTTCACTCAACCATATACATTAACAGGCTCCACACCGTGCACCATATGCTCTGACCAGTGATTTAGGGCCTTTTACCCAAGGGCTCCGGGCCTTTCTTTCTTACTTCTCAGTTGCATCTGAGTCCTTACTAATGTGTTTAACATTTTACACATGTCCACATTATTGATTTTATTTATCTTAAACCGGGCAAAGCCAAAACCCTTATTCATGTGTTTAACATTTATTTACCTTAAACCGGGAGAAGCCAAAACCCGGACTCAACCACCCATTTTTCTATTAACACTTGAAAAATTGTTTCCTTTCTCCTTTAAGTCCCTTATTCACACACACATGGTTTATATAAAAATAATTCAGGCTTTAGGACTTAATTTGATTTCATCCATACTAGTGTAAAGACGTTCTTTGACAATTTTACTCCATAAAAATGTCCCATTTTAAGTAAATTACCATTTACCCTTGGTTTACAAAACTTGCACTTCAATCCATTAACAAGTATTATTTCTCAAAATGGTTATTAAGTCTCCATATTAATATTTAATACACCTTTAACCATTTTAACAATTGTTTAATACCATGCTATTATTCAACTCTCACACTTGACGCTTTTACACTATGAATATGTAAAATAACACCTTTACATAATAAAATTCCATTTTTCACACATTCTTTTAAGAGAAAAATCTCCATTTGTCTTATTAAACGTTTAGACCCAACAAAACTTTCCTTAAACTTGTTCACATATTTATCATCAAAATACTACAAGATTATGTGCATGAGAAAGTGGACTTTAAATTCCTAAAATCCTCTTAGATGGGTTAAACATATATTCATACTAGAAATTTACACCATTTATGACAAACATTCATTTTAAGTTATAAGAGCATTCTTAATTTCTTTAACTTAGCAACTATCTATTTTTTAGGAAACTTCAAAACATGTATTCTCCCTTTATTCTTAACAAGAATGATAATTTCTTTACATTTTTATTCCATAAAATGTCCATTTTTAGTTTTATCAGAAAACACACTAGAATAATATTATCTGACATTTTTATTCCATAAAAATGTCCAATATTTCATTCTACTAGAAATACACAAAAATAACCTTTTCTTACATTTTTGTTCCCCAAAAATGTATGTTTTTTCTTTTTACTGTAAATACACTAAAAGATCATTTTCTTACATTTTTATTCCCTTAAAATGTCCGTTATTTCTTTTTACTAGAAATACATCAAAGTAACATTTTATTACATTTTTATTCCCTAAAATGTCCATTATTATATTCTGAAATTTATTATGTTTTCAAGACCTATTTTAGATCACCTTTTTTATACCATTTCATACCATGCTAATATGATGAATAATCAACACTAGGATGCAAGTCAATAAACTACACACATATATTTAACCTAATATATGTAAATAACATGTTGAAATATACTACTCATTGAACATCTATCAAAGTTATTTTTCCCACCTCAATGGAGCTCGAATCATTGGAAGGCATGAAAGATCAATGGATATGACAACCCCCTCCCCCCCCCCCCCCCCCCCCCACCTCCTAAGGTGTCCTTAAAGGGTTTGTCTATCACCTACAAGTTTGTCTCCAAGAAGCACCATTCTTTACAAAACCTACATAATATATTCATCTTCTTCTAAGAGTACCTCTTCAAACACCCCTCAAAACTTCCACCAACAACATCTTATATTTATACATTAACCTTAAAAATTGGTCAAAAATTGAATATTTTTGTGAGTGTGGACACTACATTGTGCCAAGATAAATGTCGGATGTAGTAAGAGAGAGTTATGAGCTCTTTGTTAAAGGATGTAAGGAAATGGTAGTCTCATTTACTACCCTGCATCTTCTCTCATATACACTGAAGCCTTAATAACCCATAAATAAGATACCAAATACTTGCACTAGACAATTTAAGCCTCCAAGGGCTTGATACGACACTTAAATCTATGATCCTAGCTATCACAACAATTTTGGAAGACCCATTACAATTAATATCACGTCCCATACTTCTCATTCGGATATAAGGCCAATACCCAAGGAATCTCACAACATTACCGACAAGGTTTTTGAACCCATGAATGAGAGCTCGACAACACACTGATGGATCTGAAATGTCAGACGTCGTTCGAGCGGTTGCTATTCTCATTCGAACGACAGCGTAATGTCATTCGAATGACGAGGAAGGACGTTTGAATGACCAGCCTGGGCGCAGAACCTTTCTATTAATTCCAATCTTTCTTCATTCTTTTCACATATGCCCCAATAGTTTCCAATTTATAAGAAAGGTATATATAATTTATATTGAGTCGAAACCAATAATCCTATAGTTCACACATATATAAAATCCACTAATTATCTTTACTATAATTTATCCCTCATCACATATAATCCATTTAATTAATTAATTAGGTGGCATATTACAAACTTCCCTCCTTAGGGAATTTCTTCCTCAAAATTCTTGGTCTATCACAATTTATAATCCAGTCACCTACGTCGAGTTTCCAATACTAGGCACTCTCAATAATATGGACTAACCCTAAGGTTTTCACTTTAATCAATCATTATTGTTAATCCGATCATGACGGACCCTAAGATCATATTACTAGTCATCAAGCATTCATATCGTGCCTATGCTAACAAAACCCTTAGATGGTCGATACCCATCAAGTACCTCAATATCACCAATGAACTCATTAACATGTCTACATTAGGATTCATAACCTACATTTCCTCAAAACTTCTCCGATCACGCCTAGCCTATGTTGATATAATCTCAACACGTATCAATGACCTCTAAGACAATCATCTTATCCCACAGTTCTACCCAACCATTATCTCCTACAAGATCCCGATGTCGATCTAGGGTCACTATGGGTACCACTACACGAACACATACAAGGGGAACCATCTCCTCAATTGCCAATGTTCATAATACTCACGAGTTACAACCTCGAGATGCACGACCAACTAGTTATACCCGTTAACTAACAAACCCATTAAACTAAAACAATCAAGTAACATATACAACTATATGTGATAATACAAATATATCACCCTGCCGCGGATGTTACTCAGGCATAGAGAAGCTAATAGACCGCGGTCAGAACTAGGGATAAGGTGTGGCATTACAAAGCACGATGTGCGGACCTACCAAATAAAGGGCAGGGCACATACCGCTTGCATTTATGTAAAGGCCGCGGCCCTACCTAGTATAGGGTGCGGCACCTTTGGATTTAGCCTCATGAAGGATGCAACACACAATATGCTTGTCTTACAAACCGCATCCCTCTCTATTATAGAAAGTCCACACTTGATATACATCACGTGCTCAAGTCGCGTCACACATCTCAAATACCTCCTATAAATAGAGGACCACACCTCAAAATAAGGGGAGGTTCCCCCTCTGGGAAGATTCTACAATAAAAACTCTCTCTACACAACCTCAACATACAACTTGGCGGTTACTCACCTACATTGTAGTCAACTCTCCGACACATCGGAATCCTCATAAACATGTATTCTCTTCTATTTACATGCTTGTACGCCTCTTTAGGAAAAATTACTATGTACAAAACAGCGTATATAATGAGAGTGTGGCACCAAAGTGGACGTAGGCTGGTTATTATAGTCGAACCACTCTATATCTTATCTTTTATCTCTCTTTACTTGCTTTGTTTTCTTATTATGAACTTTACTCTTGATTTGCTAGAACGAGAACGACAAGTGTAGGATTTCTCGTATTATCAATCTGATCCCGTCTGTGGGAATGAGTTATTTCAATCTTGTTCCTCTATGATACGAGTTCTTAAACACCTTAGTTTATTCGTGGGGATCCTTTGGATCATCGTCTCACAAGTAAATTCTGGTTATTGAGATATGTTTTATATTCACACCCTTAAATGGGTATTTCTTATAGTCATATCTGTTCTTGGGTCTTTGTTTTATGATCTTAGATCTATTTTACATACCCTTGTTATATCATTTCAGCCATATAGTGCTAAAAAGCCTGATGGGCATCAGTCCCGAAAGGATGAATGATTAGGGGAGGATTGTATTTACTCCCATTTTTTGCTATTCTTGACTGATGATCTGGGGTTTGTCATGGAAACTGTGTCATTTTGTGCACCGTGAGAATGTCCTCTCATTAACAGATCCTAGTAGGTATTCTCCCCACGTGTTGGGGGAGAAAAACTCAGTCTGGGCTTAAAATTTTGGGATTGCTCCCTTTGCTGCATAGGGGGATGCAGCCAGGCAGTTCAAATACCTTTATAGTCGCGACCTCTACTAGCGCGGTTGCATTACAAAAACTTTAAAACATCGAGGAACGGACTTATATGGTATCCAACTCAACCTTGGTGAATGTCATACGAAGGTGACGGCAGTGCACCTATGTGCCTTACTGGCCGCGGCCTCAGCAGTAATACCATGTAGCAGTGCAAACGCTGCATCCCCATTTGCTACTTGGTTACTCCAATATTCCTGGGATTACTCACTTTTGTTAGTTTTGTCTCAGATTATATATACTTTGTAAAGATTAACAAAGCAGAAAATGGAAGGAGAGTCCAACCAGAGCACAGAAATCAATGATAAGATTATGCAGCTGTACAATCACCTCAACCATCTCTATGACAGTCATGCCTCACTCTAAACCCAGGTCAACTATTTGACTCAAAGGGTCCTCATGCTAGAGGTCGCGACCGCATTCAAAGTGGGTGCGGCACTAAGTATCATTGCTTTAACAACCTTAGATGCCACGGCAGTACTAGAAGATCCTTCCGTAAAAGCAATCAACAGAAGCCAAAAAAGGAAATCAGAGAAGACAGAAGGGAGATCTAAGGCCTACACTCCATTGGCCTTCCCGATTGAAGACACCCTTGAGTCCATCAAGGAGGACAAGATGCTGAGGTGGCCAGAGAAGCTTAAAGCTCCACCCACAAGAGTAACAAAGCCAAGTGGTGCAAGTTCCATCAAGACCATGGCCTTGACACTGAGCAATGATATGTTTTCAAGGACGAAATTGAAAGGCTAATTGGGTAAGGAATGCTACAGAGGTTCCTTAGAGATGCTTAGAGGATGCAGCCTGGCCTGATGGGCCATACTTTCCTTATCTTTATGATTTAGTTTATATCTCCTTCAGTTTATGTTCATAGTGAACATTATCTTTTATTTCATTCTAACTTTTTATGTCTATGCTTATGAGGATTAATGAATATAATGTTTTAATTTCTCGATTCCATTAAATGATATCTTATGAAAGACTCATTGTCTTAAATAGATTCTATATGGATATATCGAATTATATCGGGAATAATTATATTCGAATAGGCTCACAATGCCCGTAATGACGCCTGGTTATATGAACTCGAATGATAACTGAAAATATTAAAAGTGACTATTGGGATTAGCTATCTGAATTGGTCTGTAACATCACTCATAAAGGCTATATACCAGCATATGATAGCCACATTCTCGGAAGCAGTTATCAGAAAGCGTTATTGGCAGCAAGGGCTTCCAATGCCCATTCTTTGCTTTTGGGATGCGTCATTAACCTAGGGAGGTTACTCCCCCAGAAAACATCATTAACTTGGTGGATATGATACTAAACATCATTAACTTGGTGATCTCATATTAGCTTGGGCAAGCTTCATAATACCTAGCTCGGGAAGGCCTAAAAATAACCCAAAGGGGCTGGAGACTTTATTGTCTACGAATAATCCTATATCTGAAGGGACCAAAGACTTAATTGTCTACGGATAACTCTATTATAGCTTGGGAAGGCTTTATATATATCCACATAAGCTTGGGGAAGCTTCATAATACCTAACCCGGGGGGGCTGATAATAACCCAATCAAAGCAACTAAAGGAAAGCCGTGAAAGGTAATCGAAGCGACTAAAGGAGGTTGTGTTGCTATGATCACGAGGCATGCCAAAGCTACAAAAGGATGGCCTTAATTACCTAAAGGGATAAAAAGGTACCGCATCCTTATATATATGGTTATGGCCATTAAGTGGAATCATTCAGAAGACGCGGTAGTAGAAGTCATGCAGGATTATTAACCTGCCGCAACCATATTCAAGAAAAGCGATATTGTAATGAGGATCCATTTATAAAGCTACAATGTATTTAGAGACCGCAGCTATGTACAAGAATTCAAGAGGAAGGGTTAAGGTGAATGAAATAGGCCGCAGATTATGTGAAGAAACCATCCACACTACAGTGTCGCGGCCTTAAGCTATATCCCATATTGGTTTCTAAAGGTAGCCGCGGTCTCACCCATTCTTGATATCCCATATTAGTTATTAAATGATTATAAAATATGGTCGCAGCCTATGACCCATACGTTATTATGAAAGTGCATTTTTTCAAGAAGTAAATGTATGGTTCAAGCAATCGAAGATGTGTAGAGAAAGCATTCATTCAAGTATTGCAACAAGCAAAACAGAAGAATAAAAAAGCTACTAGAAAAGAAATCAAATAGTCAATATTAAATGTGGCCGCAGCCTTGATGATAAAGTTGGGTTCCAAAAATCTTGAAAACTATTAATGTAAAGATTACAAACAACAAAAAGATAGAAGCAACAAAAAGGTAAAGAGGGACGCAACCCTAAGATTCAGCATCATCAACTTCATCTCCTTCTTTTCCTTCCGTGGCCATCATGGTCTCTTCATCCGTGGTCGCTGCCTCAACCTCCTCCCTCAACCTGGATTTTTCCTCGGCGGCGGCCTTGAGCTCAGCTATACATTGCTGATGCTCAACATCACCAAGTCCCCAGGCAATAACTGTCTCTTTAGTTTCGGGGAAGTTCTTTATGATTCTGTGCCTGATCTCTTGGTAACCACGAAGGTAGGCCCTATTATTTATAAGATAAAAAACTCTGGAGCCCTTGAATGACTCCGCAGTGCTGTCGATGGCCAATTAAAGGGCTTCGCCATGATCCACCTCCATTTTCTTAATTTCCACGACATGGGCTTCAGCATCACGATCATCCCTGGTCTCTAACTCCTCGTACCTCTTTTGAAGGATTCTGAGCTTATTATTGGAAGACTCTGCGACTTGGGTAGCTTCCGAGGCCTAGGCCCGAGAGACCTTGAGAGATTCCGCAGCCTGGTTGAAATTTTCCTTCGCTTCCTCTTTGGCTTGGATTGCAGCTTCAAAGTCCATCTGAGTTGCCTGAAGAGCCGCGGTAGAAGGCTATTTGCCAGCTTCAAAGGAAGAATTCCTTACATTCTCCAAGTCAGTGGCGTAAACCCTCTCCGCAGCCTCTTTTAGCTTGTACAGGGCCTCGTACTTCCTTTTCTGACAAATCATGACGTCCGTGGCTTGATAAGAGAAGGATTTAGGAATAAGGCACGGAATGCAAAAATAAAACTAAAAGAACTTGCACTTACCCTCAAAACACTATAAAGACCATAATCCTCCAGGTCGTCATGATCTTCATCCACCAATCTATTAAGGTCCGTGGCATCAGGACCCTTTTCATCATGCGAGCAGCCCTCCCAGTAGTGTCCCATGAGGACTCAGGGTTTGGCTGTCTGAGTTCTGGTCATGGATGACCGTGAATACCAACCTTGGCGCGGCACCGAGGAGGCCAAGTTGGCATTAATTGCAACAATAGATGGCGGTGGGGGAGAAGTTGAATGAATGGGGTCATCAGACATTGACATCAGACCTGCCGCAGCCAAATTAGCCCCAATATTATCGTCGAACTCTTCAACTTGGAGTTGGGAGGCAGCAAGGATAGTTTTTTCCGCGGATTGATTTTGGGTCGCGGCAGGTGAATTTTGGTCGCTGTAAGGGACTGCGGCTGTAGCCTTGGTCTTGGGCCTCTTCCTTTTTCTATGCCTTGCAGTGTTATTGAGAAAGTTTGCCTCCTCATCCATCTTTACCAATTGGGCAGTCAAAAGCCCCCTATCAACTTCCTCACCTGAAAGAAGAAAGGCAATAGTAAATATTTGAAGATTTCAATATAAATTATCGCAGAGCAAAACTATTGATCTAGTTATTACCTTCCACGACCATCTGTTATGGTATGGATTTACTGGGCAAGTAGCCTACTTCAAATACAGTAGTAGAAGTTACAAGTACGCTAAATTTCTTCTCCTCGGCAGGAATGGATGCGGCCTTGGAAACTCTTTTCTCTTGTCGCTTGCTCAATTGCAAGTTGTCAAGAACTGCAGAAAAAATTTCAAAGGTTAGTACAAAAATAATAATAAGCAATTATAAAGAGGGTATGCGGCTATAATTGAAATACCTAGCTTGGAGGGACACCCCCACTGCCGCGGCATCCTAAACGATTTTTCCCTCTCGTTCTCTTGAGGGTGAATCTCCCACCCTTCTACAGAGATGTAGAAATACTTACCCTTCCAAGTCTTTACACTGGTCGAACTCCCAAAGTAAAGGGTCTCGTCCCTGTTGCGGATGGAGAAGTAGTCATAGCCAGCAAACTTTACAGAGTTTTCCTTCGGGCGATAGAAGTGGAAAAACTCCGCGGGAGTAATATCTTTCTTGAACCAATTATTCCAAAGCACGATGGCTACAAGAATGGCCCTCCAGCCATTGGGATCTAATTGGGTTGGTGTTAATTTCATTATTTGAAAAATTCTTCTAATGGGAACAGGAACGGGCAACCACAAATTATAAATGAAAGTGTGTAAAGGGAAACATACCCCATCATCAGCAAGGGCCGTAAAGGGTCTTTGTTTTGTGGTAGGAGCTAAGCACATCAAGCCCTCAAGAAACTCGAAGTCCTCAGCAACTTAATCAACCCATTCTTGGGTCACAATGTTGTGGATGTTAAGTGAAGCAGGAAGCCTCTCAGCCCTCCCAAATGGGCCAGCTGGTTCATCCCTAACATTAGTTACACCCCTTGTCTTGGTGTTATCTTCTATGTCCATTGGTTGGTAACTAGAGTTGGCTTCCTTTTCTATTGGAGTGGTCTTAAAATCCTTCCTACAGGCAAAATCCGTGGAATCTGAGTCTAGTACTACGCAGTTAGGGCAATCCTTCAGTTGACAAGGCCATATTGACCTCAAAGGAGGCACGAAAGTAAGTTCAAGAGGGGAGGATCCAAAATGTTTTGACTATAAGTCTCTCAAAAATTCATCTGGGTCAAAGTTCATATGGCTGCAGCAGTACCTGAAAAGTAGAGTCGTGGTTAGGCGTCGCAGCCAATATGGTTCTAAAAAGCCCGTAAGAAGCAGCGGCATAACTAGTTATATAAAGATTAAAGTGAATAGAAGTGATCAACAAGGTTGGCTAAATATGATAAGTGTTGGGTTCTATAGCCCTAAAAGACAATTATTGTCGCGACATATTGATTTGATGAGTGTTATTTCCTTGCAGACCGTAGTTTCTATGGGCTAAAACACCATTGACTCTAATGTGAGATCCTCAGGCCGCAATCATCAATCTATGGGTTTAACTACCACGGAGCCTTAATCTAAAAACCTAAGGGATTAACCTACCAAAAATAAGCTACAGGTCGCAGCCGTCGCTTGCCACATGTCACAGCTAGGGCTTAAACCAATGTTGGAATGTATAGTATGGATGAAGCGCAACCCTAAACGAAGTATTTTATTATGCCACGACCATTCAGTCAAACAGTTTAGTATCTGATGTTTATTCGTTCAAAGATTGAAGACTCAGAATATGAAGAGTTTATCTATGAACATCAAGAACAGTTATTTGATTTCAATACGATTCGACACAAATACAATCCATATGATTTAAGCATTAGAAGATTAAGGTTTCATTTCATCATATGAAGATTGATTCAAAGAATAAATCGAAAACTACTACAATTATTTATCATTCATATGTGTTCGATTCTTGGAACTTGGCAGATTATTCAATCAAAACCCTAAATATTTGTTAATCAGTTCGGGTTTCTTAGAAACAGGTATAAATATAGAAAAATCTAATAAGAAGGGGAGATGCACAAATTCAGAAGTTCTAAAGATGAATTATGAACTACAAAACTATTAAAGAGGTTGTTGGATGGAAAATTACCTAGAAATGGAAAAATCGACAATGATCAGCCTCAAACTGCCTCCGGACCACCACGCTCAACCTTGGAAAGCCGCCGAAAAAAGCAAGAGGATGAAATGATAGAGTTCAATTTTCGATATGATCTCAAAGATTTAGAAATCGTAATGAAGTCCACAGATGGAACAATTTATATAAGAGGGCGTGGGAAGACGAAGCGGCACCTTGAAAGTAACGAGGCACCTTAAGAGGACTTAACTACTCAGCCGAAACCCCAATCGCAATCTCTTGGCACTACGATTTGGGGGCTTAATGATAATACAAATATATTACCCTACCGCGGATGTTACTCAGTCATAGAGAAGCTAATAGACCGCGGCCATAACTGGAGACAAGGTGTGGCATTACAAAGCACGGGGTGCAGCCCTACCAAATAAAGGGCGAGGTACATACCGCTTGCCCTTATGTAAAGGCCACGGCCCTACCCAGTACAGGGTGTCGTACCTTTAGATTTAGCCTCATGCAGGATGCAGCACACAATATGCTTGCCTTATAGGCTGCATCCCTCTCTATTACAACAACTCCATACTTGATATACGTCACGTGCTCAAGGAGCATGACACAGCTCATATACCTCCTATAAATAGAGGACCACACCTCAAAATAAGGGGAGGTTCCCCCCTCTGAGAAGATTCTACAATATAAATTCTCTCTACACAACCTCAACATACAACTTGGGGGATACTCACCTACATCGTAGTCAACTCTCCGGCATATCGAAATCCTCATAAACATGTATTCTCTTCTATTCACATGATTGTACGCCTATTTAGGCAAAATTACCATATACAAAACAATATATATAATGAGACTGTGGCACCAAAGTGGACCTAGGCTGGTTATTATAGCCGAAACACTCTATATCTTATCTTTTATCTCTCTTTACTTGCATTGGTTGCTTATTTTGCACTTTACTCTTGATTTGTTGGTACGAGAACGACAAGTGGATGATTTCTCGTATCATCAATATGCAAGAACGCGAGGCCACGCACATAGAATAAAGGTGCATTCGAAGAAGAGCGCACTCACATATCGTGATGCATCATCCATAACAAGCCTAACCTGCATTACTAGTGAGCTTACACAGCGCCACACTCGAATAAAAACAAATCAATAACTTCCCATTATCTGAATCAAAGAAGGCGCACGAAGGCAATAAATCAAGTGACTGCCACACCTAAGAGAGCAATCTAATTCTGACGACAAATTAAACCATACGAAGTATGAACCCAAAATGTATATTTAAAGTCTCTAACTCTTACCGGTACTTGTTAAGTACCATGACTTTACCATGCGTCCTGGCTTGGCCTCTTAATCCTGACAACTTTTACCAAGAATCATTTATCCACACCAGACGGACGGAATAGAAAAAAATTCTAAGGTAATCTGAGACGTTAGGATTACCTCTGTAGGACTAATGCTACATAAATGTCACTAATAAGAATAATGATCCTAATTCAAGGAGAAGTTACTTTTCTTGTCACTTTTAATTAGTTACCAACCTATCACAGCTAGGCCTCCCAAATTTAACATACGGTAGATAACCTTGGTTTTTTAGATCATTCCCATTAAGTGAAACACAACACCCACGTACTTTCAAATGATAAATTCCTGAACCATTGATACCACCCTTAGCACCCTTTACAATATCCCCAAATCATAATCATTCTAATGGCATCTCAACTTTCAAGCATCGCCCATGCACAATTATTTCCCTCAAGAGAGTCGTTACTACCCATACAGGTAGCACATGTAGGTGCTATAATCAAGCCTAACACTTTATCCCTAGTTTTATCTTTAAAATCCATGACGGATATCATTGTGTTCTAATTCTCCCAGGTGCACCACCTAGCATTGATTATCCTATTATCAAAATTATCCTCGAGGGTCATATCGTGCCACATGCCTATAAACAAGAGCCACAACACTAATTCTGAGGTGCCATCACAAGTCAACATGATCTAAGTGTACTACAGTCATCAATAGTCTACCATCACTTATGTAAACTTTAATACAATAATGATTCCCAATGCCTCATGGGCGACGATGTCAAACTCAATTATTTCTCTAAACAGCTGACGCGTCTATTACAAGAAACCTCGATTCATAATTACTAAGGAATGGATATCACTCGTATTACAATATCATCACATAAAAATGATTACATACCTCTGATTCGTATCGAATATTGCACTTATATGCCCTTGAACTTATGTATTTTAGTCCCCTCGGGTACCATAATTGCTATAATTATGCTCATTAATAAGACAACCTCTGTTTTATACGCTAACATGCTATTTCATGTATTATTGAGCTTTTATAGGTGTTATGGTTCTTAGTATGAAGTTTGAGCGCGTTTCGATAAAGTTTCGTCGCGATTCACACGTTCAAAGGCATTTTCGTAATTTCACACTTTGGGATTTTTGCTCAAAGTATTCACGAAAGTTGTACCCCTTCGGCCAAGCTTAGTGTGGCCATGATCGGTGCTCGAATCGTAATTTGAACGAAGGAAACACGGACCTTTAATCGGGGAAGAAATATAAGACTTTATTTATTATTATTTTATTAATATATTAACAGTCTATTTAATTCCATTTATGTCCTTTTCTCTTTCATTTTGCAGGATCTTCCATGGGCGATTTTGTCCAAGCTCGGGTTTGTGCTCGGGTTTTGGGGTCATCCCAAACTGAAGCGTTTTGTCCGAAATCGTAGCATGGGTCGCGTGTGGAACTAGTTGTGTGTCAGTTGACTCGGGTTTTTGGAGTACCCACTTTGACATTTCCATGGCTTTGGCCATTTTTTATGGAGTTGGGTTGTTGGAATTTTTGGAGATGGAGGTTTCATTTTTGGCCACACACATCAACGTTGCAGGTCCGAACCATAATAGCTGCTTATCTCAGGTTGGCATCAATGGAGGTATAGTAGTCTCGGCAATACCCATTTGGGTATTTGGCATTTGGTGGATTGTTGTGTGCGCAACAAAGAGATTGGTGGGCTATACCAGCAGGTGTGGTCAACCGGCCCAGCCGTCGCGATCGACCGAGAAATGGGTTGTTGCCTTGTGTTTCATCCAGTGTGCTCCTCCCTTTACACGCGGTCGACCGGTCCCCTGTTGATTTTGTCGACCTCTTTTCCTGTTACCCACTTTCTATTTTTTATTTATTTTTCCTTTTTCTTTTGTTAGTTAATTAGGAGACTTATCCTATTTTTATTTCTTTTTCCTTTTTCTTTTATGTTTATTGCCACTTAGTATAAATACAAGACTTTAGTTACTTTTGTAAGAGATCTTGTTTTAATATCTAGTTTCTCTCTCTCTCTCTCTCTCTCTCTTAGTTTAGGTTAAGGTTAGAGTAATTTTGGGGGTTTATTTTGGAGACCACCCCTCTCCTCATTTGTGTTGGATTCTCTCCATTAATGTAAGTGCTAGTTTACTATTCATTGCCATTTTCCTCTTATTTATGCTTTTTCCATTTATTTCCATGCTTTTCCATTAATTTTCACGCCTAGATAATTATTAGTGTTAATTTATTTAGTGTTGCTTTAATTAATTAGTTTCATTTTATTTAATGTCATTTAATATGTTTAGGGGTTAATTTAAATTAGGTTGTGTCGGATTGAAGTCACCTAGGGTTGATGTGTTGCTTTGCTTTGGTGATAGAGTTTTTACGTGTTTATTTCGATTGGGTTGTTCTACTTATTACGCCTAGGAGATTTAACGGGGTAAATACTATATGCTCCATATTTACCACCGTGCGTGCGTAATTTCTGAAATATTTGTTGACGCCAAAATCTTATTAGACTTTTATGCGAATTTAGGGGTGTGACAACTCTTGATTTAATTAACTGTCAAAATGAGATGAAATCTTAATAACTCATGAGCCCGTGTAACCATTTTATACTAATTAACTCGGGGTGAGGAATATTCAATGCAACCTATATTTTTTATTCATTTTGTTAATTTAGTTTAAATACACTTATGCCTAGTTTATCTTTTCTTTCTTTTTAGTTAAGAAAATACTTTTACACTTTTATTTTAAAAATATTAAACCAAGTAAATTCTAGCAACTCGTCTCTGGTGATTTTCGATACCCGGACTTGGCCGCTATACTCCCTTTTTTAGTGTAGTCATAAGTTTAGGTTTTTCTACTGAGGAGGTGAATTGAAAACAACGATCGTCATTTTGACATGCGCTATTTTTCACCCTCAATCAATCTCCAAGGAAATTTTCAATACGATTTCACAAGCCTATATATTTTAATCATCAATGATTGTTCAACCACAATAACCAAATTACCTTACCATGCAAACCTCATACTACATGTTAATCTACCTATTAACGGAACTACATATTTCGTACAGGTAGGATAAGGGACGTTGGGTAATGCCTATGAACACTAAACCCCATGCCCACGAACACTACAAGGGATCCTATTTATCAATGACACGCTAAAACCACTAAGTTATAAATTAATAACATCTAGGCTTTGGTAAGACACAAGAAGTCGGGTATTGCCCAAGGGGAGGCCCACCCTAATGACGTCGTAAGAGGTCCTATTCTAAAACATCACAACTCATTTATTTAATACTAAATCACCATGGTTATTTAGTTTTACTATTAGGTTTCCTCAATCATCAATATTATCTAATCCCACATAATAGTCAAGGCATATGAATCGAGATATACTAATTCCAAGCCCACAACCAAAGGACCCTATATGTTCTTACCACGCAACTGATACTTTGAACCACATTACTCCTTATTATCACTCACGTGGCCCCACTCAAGGCTTATACGGTATACTCATATGTTAACAATCACTAAGGCGTTCTTCCACAAGGACAACATCCTATCAATTATCCATCAATCACGGTGTTACCCTAAGAATCAAATTTGCCTAATCATAACATTGATATGGACTCCTTATATGTGTCGCACCTAAGACTCCATATAATTAAAAATCATGATTTCGTATTCATGACCCTCTAACTATAAATCCCTATCATTGGGTATATAGAATTTTTCTTATCTCATTCCATTAATATCTCCAAAGAATCCACGTCATCCAAGGTTGAAACAAACACCCCACACTATAAACCACGGTGTCACCACTTTTGGCTACGTGGGCACCCGTAAATTATTACACACTTAATCAGAATTGCGGAAGTGATTTATATCAATTAACTTGATCGTATGCCACTTAGCACAAGCTTAGTTGTCGTGCTAATATCTTTGACCTTACCATCGAGGACAGGAACTAAACCATCATCAAACTAGCATGACTGGCCCAAACCAACATCGACATCGAAAGATCCACTACCGACCCCACCACGTCACTCCCGAAAGGAAACTTGAACCTAGAGCTCTGATACCATTTGTAATGCCCCGCCCTGGATATATGAGTAACCCGTGAGTCAACCCGATCCGAACCGAGCATTAGGTGTGAAGTACAATGGAACAACCTATATAATGTTGCTAGTTCGATTTTATTTTAATTAGAATTTCACTTGTTTAGCATGCAATTCTAGTTTCAAGATAAACTACGTGTGGGACCCACGGAGAGTACCCCGAAGTCCAAGTAAACAGAGTTGCTAACATAAATAGTGAAAGTAGTTACTTGGATAACGCTCTCAAAATATCAAACTTCTCCCAACCTGCCGTAAAAAGGCGAGTGTGTGAGCTGATGCCCAGTGGGAAATATGCAATAGTGCAATATAGAATTGAATGGCAAAAAGAGACCCAACATGTTATAACTATGTATACAAGCCACTTTCTTATATATAAACACACACACACACACACACACACACACACACATATATATATGTACTCTAATGCGTGAAACCGCTTTATGCAAAAATGTTACTTATTCCGCTCAATTCACCTTAATCTCAGAAAAGAACCTTTTGTTAATACTTAACATTTATTCATTCATTTAACTCACGTGGTTAAATACTTAAACAACTACATGTGTTTAACCGAAAATAATGCTTTTACCTAAATTTCCCATTCTTACACGATAGACTATTTTAGTATTTTCATTGAAAGCACCCACTCAACACACGCGACCACCACGTTGGAAATACTTATTTAACCTCTGGAAAATATTCATGAACACATTCTCGTGTTAATTACGGGTTGAACCTATAAGGTCGTTAAACTTACCCATTTAACCACTATCATTTACGTTTTTTATTTATTTTACGGACATTATCATATTTGCATATTACTACTCCACTTAATCCATAACCAGAACACTTTTTGATTCATTCAAGTTAGGTTTCACTCACACGTTTTACCATAAAACCCATTTCTTGATATGTTCCACTTTCCATTACATCTTTCTCGGAATTATTCCACTTAACCACAAACTTTAACGGGCTCCACACCGTTGGTTATGTGCACTATATGCTATGGCCAGTGATTTAGGGATTTTCACCCAAGGGCTCCAGGTCCTTCTTGATTACTTACCAGTTGCATCTGAGTCCTTATTAATGTGTTTAACATTTTATACATGTCTGTATATTCGATTTATTTACCTTAAGTCGACCAAAGTCAAAACCCAGACTCAACCGTCCGTTTTTCCATTAACTATTGGAAAATTCTATCCTTTCTCCTTCAAGTCCCTTATTCACACACATGTGATTTATACTAAAACCATTCACGCTTTAGGACATAATTCAATTCCACCCATACTAGTGTAAAGATGTTCTTTGACATTTTTACTCCATAAAAATGTTACACTTTAAGTAAATTATCAATTTACCCTTTGTTTACAAAACTTGAACTTTAATCCGTTAACAAGTATTTTTTTTCTCAGAATGGTTATTAAGTCTCCATCTTAATATTTAAAACAACTTTATACATTTTAAGACTTGTTTAATACCACACTATTACCCAACTCCCACTCTTGATGCTTTTACACTTTGAATATGTAAAATAACACCTTTACATAATAAACTTCCATTTTTTCACACATTCTTCTAAAACCAAAATCTCCATTTGTCTTATTAAATGTTTAGACCCAACTAAACTTTCCTTAAACTTGTTCACATATTTATCATCAAAATACTACAAGTTTATGTGCATGAGAAACTAGACTTTAAATTCCTAGAATCCTCTTAGATGGGTTAAATATATATTCATCCTAGAAATTTACACCATTTATGACAAACATTCATTTTAAGTCATAAGAGCATTCTTAATTTCTTTAACTTAGGAACTATCTATTTTTTAGGAAAATTCAAAACATGTATTCTCCCTTTATTCTTAACAAGAATGATAATTTCTTTACATTTTTATTCCATAAAATGTCCATTTTTAGTTTTACCAGAAAACACACTAGAATAATATTATCTGACATTATTATTCCATAAAAATGTCCAATATTTCATTCTACTAGAAATACACAAAAATAACCTTTTCTTACATTTTTATTCCCCAAAAATGTATGTTTTTTCTTTTTACTGTAAATACACCAAAAGATCATTTTCTTAGATTTTTATTCCATAAAAATTTCCATTATTTCTTTTTACTAGAAATACATCAAAGTAACATTTTATTACATTTTTATTCCCTAAAAATGTCCATTATTATATTCTGAAATTTATTATGTTTTCAAGACCTATTTTATATCACCTTTTTTATACCATTTCATACCATGCTAATATGATGAATAATCAACACTAGGATGCAAGTCAATAAACTACACACATATATTTAACCTAATATATGTAAATAACATGCTGAAATATACTACTCATTAAACATCTATCAAAGTTATTTTTCCCACGTCAATGGAGCTCAAATCATTGGGAGGCATGAAAGATCAATGGATATGACAACTCCCCACCTCCCAAGGTGGTCTTAAAGGGGTTGTCTAGAACCTCCAAGTTTGTCTCCAAGAAGCACCATTTAAACCCTCTACAAAACCTCCATAATATATTCATCTTCTTTTAAGAGTACCTCTTCAAACACCCCTCAAAACATCCACCAACAACATCTTATATTTATACATTAACCTTAACAATTGGGGAAAAATTGAATATTTTTGTGAGTGTAGACACTACACTGTGCCAACATAAATGTCGGATGTAGTAGGAGAGAGTTGTGAACTCTTTGTTAAAGGGACTAAGGAAATGGTAATCTCGTTTACTAACCTGCATCTTCTCTTGTATACACTGAAGCCTTAATAACCCAGAAATAAGACACCAAATACTTGCACTAGACACTTTAAAGATCCACGCGACACTTAAATCGATGATCTTAGTTGTGACAACAATTTTGGAAGACCCATTACAATTAATATGACGTCCCATACTTCTCATTCAGATATAAGGCAAATAGCCAAGGAATCTCACAACATTACCGACAAGGGTTTTGAACCCATGAATGAGAGCTCGACAACACACTGATGGATCTGAAATGTCAGACGTCGTTCGAGCGATTGTTATTCTCGTTCGAACGAGAGCGTAATGTCATTCGAAGGACGAGTAAGGCCGTTTGAACGACCAGTCTGGGCGCATAACCTTTCTATTAAATCCAATCTTTCTTCATTCTTTTCACATATGCCCCAATAGTTTCCAATTTATAAGAAAGGTATATATAATTTTTATTGAGTCGAAACCAATAATCCTATAGTCCACACAAAACTAAAATCCACTAATTCTCTTTACTATAATTTATCCCTCATCACATATAATCCATTTAACTAATTAATCAGGGTGGTGTATTACAAACTTCCCTCCTAAGGGAATTTCTTCCTCAAAATTCTTGGTCTATCATAATTTATAATCCAGTCACCTACGACGAGTTTCCAATACTAGTCACTCTCAATAATATGCCCTAACCCTAATGTTTTCACTTTAATCAGTCATCATTATTAATCCGATCATGACGGGCCCTAAGCTCCTATTACTAGTCCTCAAGCACGCATAACGTGCCTGTGCTAACAAAACCCTTAGATGGTCGATACCCATCAAATACCTCAATATCACCAATGAACTCATTAACATGTCTACGTTAGGATTCACAACCTACGTTTCCTCAAAACTTCTCGGATCACGCCGAGCCTATGCTGATATAATCTCAACACGTATCAATGACTTCTAAGACAAGCATCTTATCCCATAGTTCTACCTAACTATCATCTCTTACGAGATCCCGATGTCGACCTAGGGTCACTATGGGTACTACTACACGAACATATACAAGGGGAACCATCTCCACAATTCCCAATGTTCATAATATTCACGAGTTACAACCTCGGGACGCACGAGCCTGTCGTAACTAGTTATATCGGTTAATTAACAAACTCATTAACCTAAAGAAATTAAGTAACATATACAACTATATGCAAGAATGCGAGGCCACGCACACACATAGACTAGTGTAGAATAAAGGTGCATCCAAAAAAGATCGCACTCACATACCGTGATGAATCACCCATAATAGGCCTAACCCGCATCACTACTGAGCTTACGCAGTGCCACACTCAAATCAAAGCAAATCAATAACTTCCCATTATTAGGATCAAAGAAGGCACATAAAGGCAAGGAATCAGGCGACTACCAAACCTAAGAAAGCAATCTAATTCTGACAAAAAATTGAACCATATGAAGTATGAAGTCACAACGTATATTTAAAGTCTCTAACTCTTACTGGTACTTATTAAGTACAATGTCTTTACCATGCCTCCTGGCTTGGCCACTTAATCCTGACGAGTTTTACCAAGAATTATTTTCCACACCGGACGGACATTATAAAAAAATAATTTCTTCAGGAAGCTGAGACGTTAAGCTTCCCTCCGTAAGACTAATGCTACATATCCGTCACTCATAAGAATAACGATCTTAATTCAAGGCAAAGTTTTCTTGTCACTTTTCATTATTTACCGACCAATCACGTCTAAGCCTCCCATCATAAGAATAACCACCTAGCATTGAGTATCCTATTATCGAAATCATCCTCGAGGGTCATATCGTGCCACATGCCTATAAATAAGATCCGTAGCACTAACTCTGAGGCACCATCACAAGTTAACATGATCTAAGCATACTACAGTCATCAATGGTCTACCATCACTTATGTAAACTTCAATACAATAATGATTCCCAATGCCTCATGGGCGATGATGTAAAATTCAATTATTTCTCTAAACAAATGACACGTCTATTACAAGAAACCTATATTCACTATTACTAGGGATTGGTTATCACTCGTATTACTATCTGATCAGATAAAACTTATTATATATATCCAAGGAAATTTTCAATACAATTTCACAAGCCTATATGTTATAATCCTCAATAAGTGTTCAACCACTATAACTGAATTACCTTACCATGCAAACCTCATACTACGTGCTAATCTACCTTTTAACACAACTACATATTTCGTATTGGTAGGATAAGGGACATCAGGCATTGCCTATGAACACTAAGGCCCATGCCCACGAACGCCATAAGGGATCCTATTTCTCAATGACATGATAAAATCACCAAGTTATAAATTAATAACATCTAGGATATGGAAAGACACAAGACGTTGGGTATTGCACAAGGGGAGGCCCACTCTAATGACATCGTCAGAGGTCCTATTATAAAACATCACAACTCATTTATTTAATACTAAGTCACCATGGTTATTTAGTTTTACTCTTAGGTTTCCTCAATAATCAAAATTATCTAAACCCACATTATAGTCAAGGCACATGAATCGGGATATACTAATTCCAAGCCCACAACCAAAGGACCCAATATATTCTTACCACGGAACTAATACTTTCAACCACATTGATCCTTATTGTCACTCCCGTAAGCCCACTCAAGGATTATACGGTATACTCATATTCTAACAGTCACTAAGGCATTCTTCCATAAGGACAACATCCTATCAATTATCCATCAATCACGGTATTATCCCAAGGATCAAATTTTCCTAATCATAGCATTGATATGGACTCCTTATATGTGTCGCACCTAAGACACGATATAATTTGAAATCGCGATTTCCTATTTATGACAATCTAACTATCAATCCCTATCATTGGTTATATACAATTTAACTACTTTCCCCATGGGCATTATCTCATTCCATATAAACCACGGTGTCACCACTTTTGGCTTAGGTGGGCACCCATTAATTATTACATACTTAATCAGAATTGCGGAAACGTGTCACACCTCACCCAATTAAATATCGGGTGATCAATCCTTTATTAAATTTAAAAAAGAATGTTCGATTAGCTCATTCTTAGCATCACTGTCGAAAACATTTAACCTTATTAATCACCTAATAAATAATCAAGCTAGTGTCAAAACATTTTCCATTTTAAGTTATACCCAAATAATTCATTAATACATTGCAATTATTAAGACAAAAACCATTTAACTTACACATGAATAAAATAAATACTGGATATGAATCAACTGTTGAAATAAAAAGACTGGATAAAAACATGTCAGTTAAAAGTCTCAAACCATAAACTAATTTACTGAATCCAACTAAATACTAAATACGGAAATGAAGGAAGTACAATCTCTCCAATAAAATAACTAAGGATGGGAGACACACACCCTAAACAAAATGTCTAAAGAGAACTGAATGAAATTAAAGGGAGGGGTTTAAGCGTGAGGACCTGCAGCAACCACAACTGCTATTGCAGGTCAAACAATCTGAATGTCTATGCCTGGTGTCCCTGTGGCTGGACACCTGATATAAATAGTACAAGAAAGGAAAATATGCAAGAGACGAGTCAGGGCCCGAGTTGTAGAAATAGTTTAGCAAGTATTTGAAATTTTCATTAAAGCAAATATTATGTGCATGTTAGCTTTTCGTACTCTCATATGAGATTCTCACCTCTCAACTATTGTGCACGCCTAACATACATCTAGTCCAATCTATCTATCCTAATCTCATTTAACTAGATTCTAGACTTACACCACTAACTATATCTCGAAGTAGTATCCCGCATTCCCAAATACTTTTATTAAATGTTTCAACATTTATTATTTCGATTAAGGGTTATCACCCTAAAGTTAAGTATTCACAACTTAAGGTACTTAGTATTTCATTATCTTAATCATCTACAAATATCACGCGGTAGTTAATATATATACACACACACACACACACACACACACACACACATACACTAATATGGAACCCCTAACCTCAGAAGCGGTGTATGCATACTCTGTTATCGAGTCCAGATACATCTCGTACTCAAACAAGGAGAATCAGTTCAAAAATCTCCCACGAGCCATAAAATCAAGCACACATATTGGAGGCAAACATAGTCCTAGGCCTTTGGGCTACGCACATACCTATGCACCTAAATGACTATTCAATACCATCATTCTTACAAATGGCAATCCAACTGACGTACGATGTTCTGAGGTGCCAAATAAAATCCCCCTGAAGTCTCATTAGGATAAGACTATCCTCTATCATTTTCAAAACCTCTCATGATAGGAAGTAGCTAGGTATGTCATACACATAATCAAATATACTATAGGTATTCGTACCACCCATTAATATAATTAGGTATTCACACAACCCGAACGTAGTTTCATATATATTATTTATTTCTCTAAAACTTTCGGTATACTATAAATTACAATTTATTCTCTCTATCGCACCTTACGCATCATGATTCAACCATGTGATTATTTCCTAGTAGTGTACCCAAGTTCCTCACTACTAATCTATGGCAATAATTATCGTAAGTACTCCCTCTCTCTTAAATTTGCTAAGACGCATCGTTTGAAGCCAATTCGGGCAAAATTCCTATTTTCCCGAGATCTCGTTAAAAGTGCCCAGATTATCGTTCGAACAAGGTCGTTCAAACGGACTAGACTTTGAATTATCATTGGTAATGTCATTCGAACGAGTTCGTTCGAATGAACTACGAACGAACTTAGTCTGAATTTTTGTTCTTAATCTCATTTTTAATATCATTCGGATGAGGTCATTCGAATGTTTTCCCCGGGTTGTTCGAACGAGTTCTACTAGTTTCGTCCCTAACCTCCAAAAAGTCCATTTTTCCCCATTTTTAAGACTCCAATCCTCTATAAAGTTTACCCAAACACCAATATAACTAACCTAATTGATATCCCATCATGTATACTCAATTTCTAACATCCTAATATCCTCAAATCATCATCAATCAGTAACAAATTTTGAAATCCCCAATTAAATCTATAAGAAACCCTAGCTTTTTAATTTTATGCACACTATTCAAATCAAGCTCAGATGCGTTCATCATATTACATCAAAAATTCGGGATTGCTATTCTACATGCATAGGGATTCAATCTTTGATCAAAATTAGTCCTAACATATGATTTAAATTCTCTAAATCCACCCAATTCAATTCTAAATCATGAGTTTAATCCCTATTCTAACATGAACACAATTATTGATAAAAGGAAGCAAGTATTAAACATTTGCCTTAATTATGATGGTCTGATTCGCTGATGTAGGCAGTATGGGTGTGTTCCTCGTTCTCCAATCTACACGGTGGTGAACCTAATGTTGCAAGGTGGTGGTTCTAGGCCTTAGCTCCTTGGGTTTGTTTCTCCCTCACCCTCTGTGGCTCTCCCTTGAAACTTGTGTATGAAAACCCTAATTGGATTCATGTAGAAGATATATTCTATCTCTAATTTTCGTGAATATTAATTGTCAAAAAATGAAAATTACCAAAACGCCCTCTCAGGATGCCGGTTTGGCCTAAATCTGTCCCGGGACTCAAATTAAACCCCCAGGTAGACTTTTCTGATTATCTCGATCCTTCCGAAAATGTTGGCGCACTCGAAATGACTATTCAGAATACTTATAATTAATTTACTTCCTAATTCTTTTAAATTAGTCCTGACCCAACTCACACACGCGTCCTGACTTAATTTCCGTAACTGTTGTATTTTTCACTCGCGACAATTATACCAATTTCATAATTATATATTACTTTATTCGCTCAGTAATATTCAACATAATACACATCAATAAATACTAACCCTCAACTCGCTAGTTAATATTTATTTTAATTCGAATTAATTCTTAATTAATTCTCAAATTAAATTCAATTAATCCTATATTCAAAAATCATAAAAATACGAGGTGTTACAAAGCGACTTATATCGATTAACTTGATCGTATGCCACTTGCAAAGGATTATTTTTCGTCCTAATCTCTTTGACATTACCGTCGAGGACACGAACTAAACCGTCATCAAACTAGCATGACTAGCCCAAACCAACACCGACGTCGAAAAATCCACTATCGACCTCACCACGTCACTCCCAAAAGGAAATGTTAACCTAGAGCTCTGATACCATTTGTAACACCCCGCCCCAAATATATGGGTAACCCATGCGTCAACCCGGTCCGAACCGAGCATTAGGTGTGAAGTGCAATGGAACAACCTCTATAATGTTGATAGTCCGGTTTTATTTTAATTAGCATTTCACTTGTTTAGCAAGCAATTCCAGTTTCAAGATAAACATCGTGTGGGACCCACGGAGAGTACCCCGATGTATAAGTAAACAGATTTGCTAACGTAAAATAGTGAAATTACCTACCTGGATACCGCTCTCAAAATACGAAACTGCTCCCAACCTGTCGTGACATAGTGAGGGTGTGAGTCGATGCCCAGTGGGAAATATAAAATAGTGCAATATAGAATCGAATGGCAGAAAGAGACCCAGCATGTTATAAATACATATACATGCAACTTTCTTATATATATGTAAACATATATATACTATAATGCATGAAACCGCTTTATGCAAAAATGGTTCTTATTTCAATTAATTCACCTTAATCTCAGAAAAGAACCTTTTCGTTAATACTTAACATGTATTCCTTCATTTAACTCACGCTGTTAAATACTTAAATAACTACATGTGTTTAATTAAAAATCATGCCTTTACCGAAATACTTACACGACTACTTACATTCCTTTACCCATTCTTACACGACTAGCCCATTTTAGTATTTTCATTTAAAGCACCCATTCAACACATGCGACCACCGCATTGAAAAATACTTATTTAACCTTTCGAAAACATTCACGAACATATTCTCGTGTTAATTATAGGTTGAACCTCTAAGGTCGATTAACTCACCCATTTAACCACTATCCTTTACGTTTTTCATTTGTTTTATGATCATTATCATATTTGCATACTACTACTCCACTTAATCTATAACCGGAACACTTTTTGATTCATTGAAGTTAGGTTGTACTCACACATTTCATCAAACAACCCGTTTCTTGATATGTTTCGCATTCCATTACCTCTTTCTCAGAATTATTCCACTTAACCACATACTTTAATGGGCTCCACTCCACCGGCTATGTGCACCATATGCTTTGGCCAGTGATTTAGGGGCCCTTCTTGCGTATTTCTTGTTTGCATCTGAGTCCTTAGTAATGTGTTTAATATTTTACACATGTCCACATTATTCCACTTATTTACCATAAATCGTCCAAAGCCAAAATTCGGACTCAAGTATCCGTTTTTACATTAACACTTGGAAAATTATTTCCTTTCTCCTTTGAGTTTGTTATTCACACACACGTGATTTATACAAAAATCATTCATGCTTTAGGTCTTAACTCAATTTCACCCATACTAGTGTAAGGACGTTCTTTAACATTTTTACTCCATAAAAATGTTTCACTTTAAGTAAATTACCAATTTACCCTTTGTTTACCAGACTTGCACTTTAATCCGTTAACAAGTATAATTTCTCAAAATGGTTATTGAGTCTACAACTTAATATTTAAAACACCTTTAGCGATTTGAACACTTGTTTAATACCACGCTATTACCCAACTCTCTCACTTGATGCTTTTAAACATTGAATACGTAAAACTACACCTTTACATAATAAACTTCTATTTTTCACACATTCTTTTAAGGCCAAAATCGCCATTTGTCTTATTAAATGTTTACACTTAACAAAACTTTCCTTAAACTTGTTCACATATTTATCATCAAAATACTACAAGTTTATGTGCATAAGAAAGCGAACTTTAAATTCCTAAAATCCTCTTAGATGGGTTAAACATTTATTCATTCTAGAAATTTACACCATTTGTGACAAACATGCATTTTAAGTCATAAGAACATTCTTAATTTATTTAACTTAGAAAATGTCTATTTTTTCAGAAACTTCAAAACATGTATTCTCCCTTTATTCCTAACAAGAATGATAATTTCTTAACATTTTTATTCCATAAAATGTCCATTTTTCGTTTTACTAGAAAACACACTAGAATAATATTATCTCACATTTTTATTCCATAAAATTGTCCATTATTTCTTTTTACTAGAAATACACAAAAATAACCTTTTCGTACATTTTTATTCCCCGAAAATGTCTATTATTTCTTTTTACTAGAAATACACCAAAATAACATTTTCTTACATTTTTATTCCCTAAATATGTCTGTTACTTCTTTTTACTAGAAATACACCAAAAGAACATTTTCTTACATGTTTATTCCCTAAAAATGTCCATTATTTATTTTTACTAGAAATACATCAAAATAACAATTTCTTATATTTTTATTCCCTAAAAATGTCCATTATTATATTCTAAAATTTATTTTGTTTTCAAGACCTATTTTATATCACCTTTTTCATACCATTACATACCATGCTAATATGATGAATAATCAACACTAGGATGCCAGTCAATAAACTACACACATATATTTAACTTAATATTTGTCAATAACATGCTGAAATATACTACTTATTGAACATCTATCAAAGTTAGTTTTCCCACCTCAATGGAGCTCAAATCAGTGGGAGGCATGAAAGATCAATGGATATTACAATCCCCCACCTCCTAAGGTGGGCTTAAAAGGGTTTTCTAGAAATTCCAAGCTTGTCTCCAAGAAGCACCATTAAAACCCTCTACAAAATCTCCATAATATATTCATCTTCTTCTAAGAGTACCTCCTCAAATACCCCTCAAAACTTCTAGCAACAACATCTTATATTTATACATTAACCTTAACAAATGGGGAAGAATTGATTTTTTATGTGAGTGTAGACACGACACTGTGAAAGATAAATGTCAGATGCAGGAGCTCTTTGTTAAAGGGACAAAGGAAATGGCAGTCTCGTTTACTACCTTGCATCTTCTCTTATATACACTGAAGCCTTAATAACCCAGAAATATGACACCAAATACTTGCACTGGATAATCTAAGGCTCCAAGGGATTGACACACCACTTAGATTGACGATCCTAGTTGTGACAACAATTTTTCAAGACCCACTGCAATTAATATCACTTCCCATACTTCTCATTCGGATATAAGACTAATACCCAAGGGATCTCACAATATTACTAACAAGGGTTTTGACCATGAATGAGAGTTAGACACCACACTGATGGATCTGAAATGCCGATCGTTCAACCGATTGTGATTCTCGTTAGAACAAAAGCAAAATGTCGTTCGAACAACGAGGAAGGTAGTTTGAATGACCAGCTTGGGCGCAAAACCTTTCTATTAAATCCAATCATACTTCATTATTTTCACATATGCCCCAATTGTTTCCAACTTATAGAAAGGTATATATCATTTTTATGTAGTCGAAACAAATAATCCCATAGTCATTACAAATATAAAATCCACTCATTCTCTTTACAATAATTTATCCCTCATCACATATAATCCATTTAATTAATTCACTGGGGAGGGGTATTACATGTGCTCTACTAGAGATGTTTGTGACCTATGGTTAGGATGTATACCTACATATTTATGATTCGATTGGTGTATTACATATACTAGAGATGTGTATATTGTATTGTTGGCATAAGATAGTAAAATGTATATGGATTTGAGATATGACCTTATTACTAGTATCTTGGTTATTTTGTGAGAAGTACCTTAGGTTTTGAGACATGAGTACATTATATGATTCCTATTAAAAGAGTTTAACCTGTTATAGTTAACGATAAAGATAAAAGAATAAGGTTTTAAGACTTTAATCACATGAGAAACAAATGGGTTCAGGATTTAGAATCGCATGATATTTTAGATTGTTCGGTTGGGTAACAAATGACTTAAAATATTTTAAACTTGAGAGGAAGATGTGTAGTTATAATGTGGCCCAGATTTAGTTATAATCTTATTCTATATAGACTTGTCATTTACATTTTATTTAAAAAAAAAAATTTTATAGGTCCTTGTTGCGTTAGTTCCTGTAGTCGCAAGTTCGTTGGAGAAGCATATCTACCAATTCCATTTCTTACTCCTATAATTGTAGGAGTCAAGAAAGTGTGGCTCATTTTATTATTGTACTCCTTTATTTTGAGTTTTGTTATACATGTATATTTTATGTTTTAGAGATGGCTTATGTTTTATTAGCAGTGATTGGTAACAGAGTTGGTTTTGTGTTGATTCAGTATTTAATTATCTTATCATTATTCATTCGGTTTTAATTATTTCTTATGTTGAGAATGTTACCAAAAGTTTTTTATTCCAACAATTTTTATATTTGAATTGATCAATCTAGTCATAGATTTTACGAGATGTCACGATATGACAATATCTTTTAGATAACTTCCACTAATTCTCTTTCAAACCTTATCTTCCAACACAATAAGTCGCAAAGAACTGAAGCTTACTTCACAACCATGACAAGTTTTGGTTCACAACTATTTTCTTCGTGACAACCCCAATTCAAAATTTTCTTTCATTTTGAAGATGAAACTTATTCCAAGTAAAAATGGAACCAAAAGAAATATAAAAATGTTCTAATTAAAACTTTTTAGGATGAGAGATGTGGTAAAAAAAAATTATAAGTGTTTAGCTTGCGAAAAACTCACAATGTGTGATTTGAGATATTAAGTGAATCAATCTATCTCAAGAGAAATATTTAAAATAATTTTGTTCTTCTCTTGAGATGAAGTGAGTAAATCTTCAAACAAATTTTGATTCACATATATATAAGGTTGTGACTTAGTAACTATGTCAAAGCCTCTAATATCCTAGAGGGGATGAAAAGTATATAAAACTATTTAAATCTAAGTTTTCCCAATTCTAAAATCTAGAACTCTAAATTTGAGAAAAAATAATTTACCTATTAAATTGAAATTGAACAAGTGGGAATAGGATTTTATATCTTAAAACAACATGTTCAAATTTCTTGAATCACAAATATACACAGGACATTAGATTTATTCTAATTAACCTCAAATTAATGCGTATTTCTCATTTAACTTGAAAAGAACAATATTATGGGATGCAGGAAGATAACTTTCACTTGTCTCCGTTTCAAGTATTCACTTATGCACTTTAAAACTCTCCCCTATTGAATGAGAAACTGCTTCGAATATCCGTCAAAGTGGTGAGGAATTCCATTATCCTACAAGACATTACAACTTGATCTAATTCCTTCCATTAATTGCTTAAGCTGAATAGATAGTTTCAAACTTGATTCTTATTAGAATTCTGATGTATCTTGAAGTTGAATCTAAGATTTTGTGGTTTGGTAAAGCAATCCACTCATAAAATTCCTCAATAGACATAGATCAAATTTGGATTTAGTCAAATATCTTAATTTTAGAAGAATGAGTGAAATTGCAAGAGATTCAACAAAAAAAAAATCAAAAATGAGTTATACTTAAATCTCAATTGTTCAACTTATGAGATTTGGAGCCAAAAACTAAATATATAGTCATCTCTAAAAACCTCGACTTTCGTACGCATGGTGTCATGTTAGCTCTATGCACATGGTTCAAATCCCACCGTCCTAGAAGATAACGTGTGGATTCGATCGCGTTTTATTATAATCATGCGCACGGTTGTCCATAATATATAGGCACACGAAAGTGCCAAAAAAATTTATATATGCAACATGCATGTCTTTTAATTAAACATGCAATGGCATTAATTAAACAAAGGCCTAAAATCTTAGTTATGATTATCATAAAAAATGCATAAGATGATACAAAATGTATGATATCCAAAAAACCATTTAAGTCCAAAAGACGAACACATACAACAAGTAGAGATTGAATTTGGATCAAGTCTGAATCCATCGAGTTAATACCTACAGAAATGTGAACAACAAAGGATGAGACATATATGATAATAAGAGAAGACATTTCCCCTGCTCGAGAATTCTCCGTAAACATATATCAATTCAAATACACACTAGAAATATGAAAAGTAAACTCCATTTAAATAATATTGACATATACAAATTGAATATCCCCTTTCATGGGAATAATTATTACTTGTGTGAATTGGTAATAAAAAAATGCATAGTTTATAAGATAATTAAATTTTTCATGTTAGGTGATTTTTATACCACGTGTTATAAATAATTAATTGGCAATATTAATTATACGAGATTTGACTATGTACCACTAAGCATAAAATAAGAAAGTATCTATTTTATTTTATGTGGTGAGGTATTACCGTATGTTATGAGGTATTAACATTTGGATCACAATCTAGAGTGATACGGAGACCCGAAGATGTATTTTTATAGCTTTGGATTGGGCTCACCGGGTAGGTATACCTTTGGGATAAGTTTTAGAATTGTTTGGTAGTGTCTTGGGCTCATTTGGAGGCCTACGATTAGGCATTTTTATGACCTTCAGGTTTAAGGATATTTAAGGGTTGTTAACCTCCATTAATTAAACACTTTACACATAAAACATAAATCTTATCAACCTTAGAGATTTGGAAAAGCTTTGGGAGAACTTTGGAGAGGAATGACAAGGAAGCAAAGAAAAGGAATCACCCATTCGTATAGTTCAGGTAAGAATTCTCTTTCTCTATCATCACGTAATTTGTAACTTGTTTATGATTTCATTGTCATTTAATCTGAATTGGGATTAGAAACATGTTTATGAATTAAATATTTTATCTTAATCATCTTATTATTGGGTTTAAGTGGGTTAAAGCTTTGGACTATTAATGGGTTAAGGATATGATTTCAATATTGAGGCTTTTTATAGAGAACCATAAATTGACTTGTTGTGGTTTATGATTCTGATATTATTACTCACGATTATGATAAACTTACTTACGCTAATCAAATCCCTATGTTAATATGATATATGGACCTGAAAGTGTATGTTAATTGAACCACTTGAGTGAAAAAAAATGAAATTAGGTTTAAATTGGGATTTTTTAGATTTGAACCTTAAATTATGTTGGAATTTGATTAATCCTTGTAGAAACGGGTTAGGAACAAAAATATGTGGGTTGTATGGTTAGAATTTGAGTTTTGAGTGTTGCATTGAATCTTCAAGACGATTTCTATGGAGGTTTAGCTGCTATTAAAAAAATTCAGAAGAAGAGCCGTTGACCAGACCCATTGGATCGATTCGGCTTTGACCCAGATCGATCCGACCTGAGGGTTTGGCAAATTTGGGACAACTCTGGTATTTTTCCAATTTTAGGGGTTTAGATATTTTCGAAATAATATGTATGCTAAAATTTAAATCGTCTATATGAGATTCAATTAAAATAACACAGAGGTGGGTTTTAATTAGGGTTTTGAGTTATAATAAAACTTTAATTAAATTGGGATGATTGATATATGATTTAGAGTATTCGATATTGATTAATGTCAAATATTGCATTTTATTACCCCTTTTACCGCGTAATATTATAGTCCCATGCTCGTTAAACCCAAATGTTATACTCATTTATTCTATAACCTTAAATATTCATGTATAATCTCTTTTTAAAGGTTTATTCGAGTATTTAAAGGCTTTATCATGATAATAGTGAAGTCGGGAAGGAATCAGAACAAAAAAGTGCACATATGCACCTAGGGGCAAAATGGTAAATTCATATGAATAATATAGAACTCGAACTCTTCACAAAAGTTGTGGCCTCAAATCAAGGAACGTATGGGTTCAAATGGCATGTCAATCCGATCTCAAACGAAGAAATTATGACTATATAAATTTGAACCAAAAAGAAAGTCAAAAGTCTAAGTCGTGGGTCAAACTCAAAGTCTGACCTCGTGACCCGAAAACTATTAAAATATTGTCATCCTCGAAATGTGGGTCACGTTTGTTCTTACGATGCGTGAATCGGAGGTTGTATGAGAAAGCTACAAAGTTTTGGGGGTTGTTTGTAAACATAGAAACTTGGAAAGAAAATAGGGATTATATATTATTTGTTGCAGTGTTTATAGTGTAGGGCTAGTTGGCTCATTGGGAGAACTATTTTTTGTCGAGGCAGAGGTCTGGGGTTCGAAACTCTTTGACCCCAATTTAATTTCTAATTCCAGATTTGATCATGTGGACTTGTGAGCACCGCATGGCGGTGCGATTTTATGGCCACGGGAGCGCCACGTGGCACCCCAACCCCTTCCCATTATTTTCCCCTTTGTTTTCTTCACTAGATCAGATCCTTTCTGATTTGTTTCTTTTTCCTTAAATCTTTCCACTTGATCTTTTTTTTTTGTTTCGTCCAAACTAATTTTCCCCATTAGATGCCTTTTGTTCCCATGTGATCCCCTTATAGTTGCTTTTATCGAGAGATTTTTTTCTTTTCTTCCAATTTATTTTTTCCATCAAATACAATTCACTCCCATGTGTGTCTCCCACAATAAATATAAAATGGAGTATGACACTCCTAATTTTGGTAGAGAGGGAATAATTATATTATGACTTTCATCTTTACACCAAACTAGGTGTAAACCCGCGCGATGCGCGGACTAATTATTTTTCACATTGATTTTTTACATAATGAAGAACAACATGTATAATTCTAGAACTTTGTAGTATCTTTGTAGTCCATCAAGTCAACAATTGTTATATTTAATTATTCCATTAAAATTTTTGAAGTTTTAATGTAATCTTATGAGAAAATACTTGCTACTTTGGATAACCATTTGGAAAACAACCACATCAAAATTGATAATGGTCACGCTAATTATATATTCTTCATAAACAATAAAAGTTTCTCCAATCAAATTGAGTTCCCAATTAGCTACTTACACCACATAAATAGTTGATAAAATATAAATTGATATTTCAACGAAAGTATTTCTACAAACATTGTTGCACTACACATCATGCTATTAAAGTGAAGATAACTGAAATATCATCATAAACACAATTAAAATCCTAGCACAAATATATGTCCCTTTGATTGGCTTTTTATCACAAAATATAACCATATGACTGTAATAACCTAAGAAATCAATTTCTCCTACTAATGAAGGATTTGAATCAACAAATTAAAGAATGGTAAAAAACAGTACAACGGTTGGGATAATCAAATTTTCTGAGATAAAGTCACCAATTTCGGCAAATAGAATAGTTGGTTGTCGCATAGAAACAATTAAAAGATAAACCCAATTACCTCAATCATCTGAAAGCTTTAATTTAAACGTATAAGTAGATGTACTCCCTGTATAACTATGTGTACATATTATGCATACATATGTAGAACTTCTAAGAATCTGACAGTTCACTATTTAAGTGACTCTTTTGTGGATTATTTCCATCAAAACCAACAAAAAAAATATACAATCACCTCCTTGTTTACTAAAAAGGTTGAATGTAGATATGAAAAGCATCGAGTTTATATCTACGAGACAAATGCACATTGGGTGTGAGCATATGATTTATATATAATCCAATGGAATATTACACTTTTGCACGGTGCATACTGAATACAATGCATTGGGGTGAAAGAATTAACATATATCAATAAGCCACAATATCTTTTTTTACATGGTGAAATTTTAAGAACAGGTAAGAAAAATTAATCTAAGAAATTTACATTGTGGAATTTTGAACATACAAACCACAAATGCAACAACGGGAAAAGCTCTTAACAAAAAATTTCTCCCAAAATAGTACAATCTCGCTTCGGGGAAATAAATCTTCTATTTATTCAGTAGAAGCCATACAGAATGTCCTCATTTGAAAAATACACAGTAAAAATTTCACTTAGTATTTATGTCAATGAATTGCTATCCCAAACTATAACAATAATCAGTATTTGACATATAAAGAGAAAGAGATTCCTACCACACGCTAGCAAGATAATTAATACAGAATTTTGTCCAAATATTATCCATTACTTAGTCAAAATCACTTAGACTGAGCATAAAAAATATCGCAAAAATTCTTTAATATAACCTATACATCCAATCCAAAGACATGGCCACAACCCCAAACTAATAGAGAGGGTATCTCCATAACAAAAATACCGACCGAAAAAAAATTATTTATTTATATTTGTGGATACAGACCCATCTCACACCTCAAATTATTGTAACAACCCTCGATTTTTGGAGACTGAGAAATTTAAATTTTGGGAAAATAAAATTTAATTAAATTGGAGAATTTCAATATTTGGGAATTGAGGCCCAAAAATAGCGAATATTTTAAAGTATTCCGGATGATGATTCTGAGGGTACCATCGATCCCGGGAGGGTCGAGATAGTCAAAATGACTGTCATTGGGTCTTATTTCGGCTCCGGAATGTTTTTAAGTTATTTTGGCTCGAATTGGAGTAAACGAGTCATTTAAAGTGTGTATTAACTTTTAAAACTGGGATTTTGTTTTAAAGGTTTAAGTGGCTTTCGGATTAAGCCATTCTCATTTGAGAGAAAGAGAGAAAAGCCCTAGAGGGAGAAAGAGAAGGAAAGAAGAAGAAAGGAAGAGAGAGAGGAAGAAAGCTTGGAGATTCCGGCCCAAAATCGCGACATCGAGGACGATCCAACCTCTACAAATCTGAGGCAAGTGTTTAATCTTGCTAAATAGCTATTTGTGTATTTCATTTCATAATTTGTGGGGTAAAGAAATGGATTTTTGGGTATTAACATCAAAACCTAGATTTTTGGGTTTAAATCTTGAAATCAATGTTATTCTATGGTTTAATCTCATATAAATGGTTGGGATGAGATGTAGGATGGGTTTTCTTGTTAATAACATTATTGGGTTAAAGATTTGGGGATTGGAATGAGAATTTTAGGGTTTAAATTCGTGGGGTTTGCTGATATGGAAAATCGGCCAGCTTAACTGGTATGGCCGGTCGACCGCGGTCTGGGGACCGGTCGATCGCGCCTTAAAGGAAAAGCCTACTGCATTTCTTCGTAGGCAAAATTTGGACCCGCGGTCGACCGGGGGTCAGGGTCCGGTCGACCGGTCCCCTGTTTTTAGCTCAACGTGGATTTCTTCTTCCCCTTTTCTTTTGGAGTTTATTCTTAGGGGCTTCCTTTATGGGCGGTTTTATGGGTTTCCTAAGATGACTTCTAGCCCTTTTTGATTGGGTTTATTGATTTGGGGTTCTCTCTTATAAAGTAAGAAATATCTTTTGGTGACTTATAAAGGGGGTCTCTCACTTAGTATTTTTATAGTGGGAACTTCTTGGAATCATTGGATAAGAGATATCCAAGTATGTTGTGAAATCTTTAGGCCGACATTTATGTCAACCTCTTATAAGGATAGGATATTGTTAAGTTACAACTTGGGGCCATTTGGAAGAGAGTGGTCGCATACACTTTAAGAGCGAGGGGTCTCCTATCCTTAGAAATGTTTAGGCTAAGGAATAATTGATAACTCTATAGGAGTAAGGGTTCCCGAGATTTATTTGAACCATAGGTGGCATTGGGAACGCTTGGGATCGTACTATCGACTAGAAGTAGCGGTACTATAAATTCTAGTTAGGATAGTTTACACGTAATTATGGGGTTATGACCACTGAGATTCCAATACTTGAAATGAGGTTGGAATAAATTGAGGTTTTAGACTATTAAGTCACGTGTGTGCCTATGGTTAAATAGTACTAAAAGTAATTAGGTACTTGTGGATATGGATGAAATGTGTAGTGATGGATTCCTACACATGCTCTTGGGTGATAATCCTAATGTTGAATATATATGTATAGATATATATACATATTGTTTGGGAGACTATTCATCATAGGAAAAATGATTAAATATGTTTCAAGTGAGGGATTGTATTCACATATCGAGGTACATTTAAAGGAAATTGTGGTGACGGTTGGTATATGGAGGATTATGTATACTCATAGTTGGGTTTATATATCTTATACACATGAACGTGAATTAGTATATATATATGGATATAGTGATGTGTGTATATATGTACATATATCTATGTATGAATGTGAATATATGGATATATCTTATGTGGTGGACATACATGGTATGTATATTTAAACCGTATATGATGGTTTACTATATTAGATCATATGATGGGATCATATGGATGTATGCATATTGCGCATATGAGCGATATATATATACTTATTTGGTTAAGCATACCCCGCTCATGCTATCATTGGGAAGTTTCCGCGCAGAGGGTGAGCATCCTGGCATATAGTGCAGGGTGTGGATATTCCCCAGGTCATAGTCGTCCCTTGTGTTATTATACGATATAGATATATATATTGGGATGAGACGTGGTGGGTATGTTTCGTCTCATTGCCGGCTGGAACTATGACCGCTTCCCGGGACGTCGTGTGTGTGAGTATATCATGAGGTGGGTGTCGTTGATCCCCACCAGGTGGTCCCCAGTTGTTACGTGAGCCGGACTCTGGGAAGATGATAGCATTGATGCAGTTTTATCGGCGCTATATATAGTCGGGTATTATATTTGCATGGCCATTGTACATCATATATGGTATGTACACTTGGTCATGGGTATATGGATGATTGGTATATGTATATATATGGTGAGCATAAAATACCTATATATATGTATTTATATATCCTATATAGGAAAGGATATAGAGTTTTGGTAAAGTACATCTTAGATGATTATGGTGTACTAGATTGATGGGGATTGATGTATCGCACATAAGGTATTATTCGGTTACATCATCCCAAGGATATTATTGGAGATTCTTTTATTTTATTTTTATTTTTATTTTTTTCTTCTTTTCTTTCTTTCTTTCTTTCTTTCTTTCTTTGATAGTTAGTTTAGCAGTAATGGTAGTACTATATAGTATGTTAAGAATTATGGATCTCTAGGATCGACATTGCCCAGGAGTAGTGTAACGAGGGGGTTCCTTGTTTGGATTTCACTTTGCGAGACGCCTCACGCACGAAACGCAGTGCTATGTCGAGAGTTGAGAGAAGTAATTCTATTTGTGGCATCTCGGATCTCTAGTCTTGACCTTGTCAGGAGTAGTGTAACGGGGCGGTTCCTTGTTTGGATTTCGCTTGCGAGACTCCCCATGCATGAAACGTAGTACAAGTTTGAGAGTAGAGAGAGGTTTTGCCAATATTCCATGTGCATGATATTAAGAAAATAAATCCTTACATTTTAGCCTATATATATGTATATATATAGATATATGTATATATATAGATATATGTATATATATATAGGGGTAACGTATTAAGACTTATAATTCATTATTATTATGAATCGAAATCCTTTAAGCCTTATGGCATAATTGTTGTAATCATAATCTAGTAGGATTACAAAGGGGGGATCCTTAGATTGTGACGGGATAGTAGCTCTCGTGGGTATAGGCTAGGCCTATGATAAGTTAGGTTGTCCTAATAACAATATGGGGTAATTTAACTAAAACTTGAGGACGCGATTAGGTGCGCGCCTTTAGATGAGAGGTGAGTTGGGGTTCCACGAGAGAGCGGTCTCACTTTAATAATGAAATTAAGTGCACCGATAATTATTATGCACGGTTAACACACTTGCTAAATATTTTTCACAGTCGGGGCTTTGACACGTTTACTTTTCTCTCCTCCTTGTATATATATATATTACCACAGGTATCCTACCGCATGGATGCCGAATGACTTTCTATCCAGAGTCTTGGGAGCCGTGACAGGTGCGGACTGTTGCGGGATGTTTCATGTAGTCGCTTCCTACTTCTTTAAAATTCTAGGCAGGATTCATGTTGTATATCAGGTTTGTACACAAGGGATATTTATTTATATGTTTATATTTATTCCATTTCAGTTGTTGTATTTGCTGTGGCCCGACAGCCTATTCGGGTCTACTTATTTAGTACATCATGTTGTAGTTATTTAGTTCATTTTATTTCTAGCATCTTTTTTATCTTAGTTCTTTCACGCATCTTTCTTTTCTTTTTAGCGTTAGTTGGTTGGATGTTGCATATTTTATTTAATTTTCACATCTCGCTTATGTGTTATCGGGTAGTTAGTCCTATATTATATGGTACCGACAGTTGATGTTGAGACTGGACCATCTGAAACTCCTGATTTATTATAGTATAGGGCTGGCCACCCGTTATTATTTTAGGTGGGTTGTGACAGATGGTATCAGAGCATCAGGTTCTAGAGTCCTTAGGATCTGTGCGAGTTATGGATTCTTCCGTTAACGTTCTTGACATAAAGCCCTATAAATAGGACTGTTGTGCTCACTGCGTTGTTTTCTTCTGTGAAGTAGATTCACTTGATTGGCGTTCTGATAACAGTTGCTCTTGTTTATTTTCAGACGTCGCCTAGATTTTGTCGTCTAGGAAAGGATAAGATTAGAAGTACCATACCAATCGTATATTTTGGGTACGCTTTAATCGGGGGTATTTGTTTTTCCCCGATTTCGGAGGAGTTATTGAGGAGATTTCTAGCAGTGGTTCGAGGTGATATATCGGCAGACGAGTAAGAAAGGAAAATTTACTCGATTGACGAATCTTGGTCTTAGTAAGGAAAGTCCGAGGAGAGGCATGTAGTGTAGTCCTTGGGAGGTTTAGATTGAGAATCTGTTAACCTTAGTTAGGAAACCTAATGTTGGTGACTCTTAATGAGGTGAGGTTGGTGTAGTTATCCCAATATCAGGAGTATCGCCTTCTAAGTTGAGGGGGAAATGCCTTTGGAGACTCAGTTTCATTGTGTAGGACGGAGGAAGTTTTCGGCAGTTACAATCGCGCATTGCCCTTCAAAATGGTTAGGAAGGGTTTTGAGGAAGATGTTTCTCTTGTGTAGAAATAGGCTTAGGGTTAATGATTGTCCTAGAAGAAGTTGACGACCCTGAGTCGAGATTCTAGAACGAGGGGAACCCTTGAGTTACGGTAATGTAAGGTATAATACCTTTATTTGGGTTTAAGTTACGCCGTGTACGATATTGGGAACGTCGCGTGTGAAGTGATGAGTAGCTAGCCGCTATACCGCTAGGGTGTATGGAATTTTCCTAGAGGAGGAAGTGAGCAAGTGTGGCCTTTATATGGCATCTTTGGAGATGATATACCTTTTTCATAATTGAGAGGTTCAGAGTTTGGTAGATTTATGTGGAGCGGATAGTTTAGCTCATAGTTCTTCTAGTTTTGAGAGCTAGATATTGTTTAGCCATATTGTATTTATTGAAGCCTTGTGTTTTAAACATAAGGTGCTTGTTTGGCGTGTCGAAAGACGCGGGATTGATTTATATGGTATTGTTGCATAGGCCCTCGGGCAATATTTAATATATGGAAATCTTTCTTTTTATAAAATCTTAACCCTGGTTCAACTAATCTTAATCCCCGACCTAGCTACACAGTAGTGTATTGGGAGGGTTCCTTGTTTGGATTTCGCTTGCGAGACCTCCCCCGCACGAAGGTGGCTAGTGTCAGGAATTGAGGAGAGTTCTACCATGGTGAAATTTTAAACTTTTGTATATTTAGTATGTTGTAATAGACCATATTGCGGAGGGTTATGTTATGATTTGAGGCTAATGGAGCCTGATCATGATTTTACGAGTGGAAACTCGGATACGGGGTGTATGGGCGCCCTGGGTAGTAGTTACTTTAAAAACTATATGGTTCGATATGAGAACCAGGAAGGATCGGTATAGTGATCCTAAGGATTGATGTGAGGACTAGATACTGTTGAGGTCCTAGGCATGTCTTAAATTTCGCGGACGAAATTTTTGTAAGGGGGGAAGTATGTAACAACCCTCGATTTTTGGAGACTGAGAAATTTAAATTTTGGGAAAATAAAATTTAATTAAATTGGAGAATTTCAATATTTGGGAATTGAGGCCCAAAAATAGCGAATATTTTAAAGTATTCCGGATGATGATTTTGAGGGTACCATCGATCCCGGGAGGGTCGAGATAGTCAAAATGACTGTCATTGGGTCTTATTTCGGCTCCGGAATGTTTTTAAGTTATTTTGGCTCGAATTGGAGTAAACGAGTCATTTAAAGTGTGTATTAACTTTTAAAACTGGGATTTTGTTTTAAAGGTTTAAGTGGCTTACGGATTAAGCCATTCTCATTTGAGAGAAAGAGAGAAAAGCCCTAGAGGGAGAAAGAGAAGGAAAGAAGAAGAAAGGAAGAGAGAGAGGAAGAAAGCTTGGAGATTCCGGCCCAAAACCGCGACATCGAGGACGATCCAACCTCTACAAATCTGAGGCAAGTGTTTAATCTTGCTAAATAGCTATTTGTGTATTTCATTTCATAATTTGTGGGGTAAAGAAATGGATTTTTGGGTATTAACATCAAAACCTAGATTTTTGGGTTTAAATCTTGAAATCAATGTTATTCTATGGTTTAATCTCATATAAATGGTTGGGATGAGATGTAGGATGGGTTTTCTTGTTAATAACATTATTGGGTTAAAGATTTGGGGATTGGAATGAGAATTTTAGGGTTTAAATTCGTGGGGTTTGCTGATATGGAAAATCGGCCAGCTTAACTGGTATGGACGGTCGACCGCGGTCTGGGGACCGGTCGACCGCGCCTTAAAGGAAAAGCCTACTGCATTTCTTCGTAGGCAAAATTTGGACCCGCGGTCGACCGGGGGTCAGGGTCCGGTCGACCGGTCCCTTGTTTTTAGCTCAACGTGGATTTCTTCTTCCCCTTTTCTTTTGGAGTTTATTCTTAGGGGCTTCCTTTATGGGCGGTTTTATGGGTTTCCTAAGATGACTTCTAGCCCTTTTTGATTGGGTTTATTGATTTGGGGTTCTCTCTTATAAAGTAAGAAATATCTTTTGGTGACTTATAGAGGGCGTCTCTCACTTAGTATTTTTATAGTGGGAACTTCTTGGAATCATTGGATAAGAGATATCCAGGTATGTTGTGAAATCTTTAGGCCGACATTTATGTCAACCTCTTATAAGGATAGGATATTGTTAAGTTACAACTTGGGGCCATTTGGAAGAGAGTGGTCGCATACACTTTAAGAGCGAGGGGTCTCCTATCCTTAGAAATGTTTAGGCTAAGGAATAATTGATAACTCTATAGGAGTAAGGGTTCCCGAGATTTATTTGAACCATAGGTGGCATTGGGAATGCTTGGGATCGTACTATCGACTAGAAGTAGCGGTAGTATAAATTCTAGTTAGGATAGTTTACACGTAATTATGGGGTTATGACCACTGAGATTCCAATACTTGAAATGAGGTTGGAATAAATTGAGGTTTTAGACTATTAAGTCACGTGTGTGCCTATGGTTAAATAGTACTAAAAGTAATTAGGTACTTGTGGATATGGATGAAATGTGTAGTGATGGATTCCTACACATACTCTTGGGTGATAACCCTAATGTTGAATATATATGTATAGATATATATACATATTGTTTGGGAGACTATTCATCATAGGAAAAATGATTAAAAATGTTTCAAGTGAGGGATTGTATTCACATATCGAGGTACATTTAAAGGAAATTGTGGTGACGGTTGGTATATGGAGGATTATGTATACTCATAGCTGGGTTTATATATCTTATACACATGAACGTGAATTAGTATATATATATATGGATATAGTGATGTGTGTATATATGTACATATATCTATGTATGAATGTGAATATATGGATATATCTTATGTGGTGGACATACATGGTATGTATATTTAAACCGTATATGATGGTTTACTATATTAGATCATATGATGGGATCATATGGATGTATGCATATTGCGCATATGAGCGATATATATACTTATTTGGTTAAGCATACCCCGCTCATGCTATCATTGGGAAGTTTCCGCGCAGAGGGTGAGCATCCTGGCATATAGTACAGGGTGTGGATATTCCCCAGGTCATAGTCGTCCCTTGTGTTATTATACGATATAGATATATATTTTGGGATGAGACGTGGTGGGTATGTTTCGTCTCATTGCCGGCTGGAACTATGACCGCTTCCCGGGACGTCGTGTGTGTGAGTATATCACGAGGTTGGTGTCGTTGATCCCCACCAGGTGGTCCCCAGTTGTTACGTGAGCCGGACTCTGGGAAGATGATAGCATTGATGCAGTTTTATCGGCGCTATATATAGCCGGGTATTATATTTGCATGGCCATTGTACATCATATATGGTATGTACACTTGGTCATGGGTATATGGATGATTGGTATATGTATATATATGGTGAGCATAAAATACCTATATATATGTATTTATATATCCTATATAGGAAAGGATATAGAGTTTTGGTAAAGTACATCTTAGATGATTATGGTGTACTAGATTGATGGGGATTGATGTATCGCACATAAGGTATTATTCGGTTACATCATCCCAAGGATATTATTGGAGATTCTTTTATTTTATTTCTTTTGTTTTTTTTTTTTTCTTTTCTTTCTTTCTTTCTTTCTTTCTTTCTTTCTTTCTTTGATAGTTAGTTTAGCAGTAATGGTAGTACTATATAGTATGTTAAGAATTATGGATCTCTAGGATCGACATTGCCCAGGATTAGTGTAACGAGGGGGTTCCTTGTTTGGATTTCGCTTTGCGAGACGCCTCACGCACGAAACGCAGTGCTATGTCGAGAGTTGAGAGAAGTAATTCTATTTGTGGCATCTCGGATCTCTAGTCTTGACCTTGTCAGGAGTAGTGTAACGGGAAGGTTCCTTGTTTGGATTTCGCTTGCGAGACTCCCCTTGCATGAAACGTAGTACAAGTTTGAGAGTAGAGAGAGGTTTTGCCAATATTCCATGTGCATGATATTAAGAAAATAAATCCTTACATTTTAGCCTATATATATGTATATATATAGATATATGTGTATATATATAGGGGTAACGTATTAAGACTTATAATTCATTATTATTATGAATCGAAATCCTTTAAGCCTTATGGCATAATTGTTGTAATCATAATCTAGTAGGATTACAAAGGGTGGATCCTTACATTGTGATGGGATAGTAGCTCTCGTGGGTATAGGCTAGGCCTATGATAAGTTAGGTTGTCCTAATAACAATATGGGGTAATTTAACTAAAACTTGAGGACGCGATTAGGTGCGCGCCTTTAGATGAGAGGTGAGTTGGGGTTCCACGAGAGAGCGGTCTCACTTTAATTATGAAATTAAGTGCACCGATAATTATTATGCACGGTTAACACACTTGCTAAATATTTTTCACAGTCGGGGCTCTGACCCGTTTACTTTTCTCTCCTCCTTGTATATATATATATATATATATATATATATATATATATATATATATATATATATATATATATATATTACCACAGGTATCCTACCGCATGGATGCCGGATGACTTTCTATCCAGAGTCTTGGGAGCCGTGACAGGTGCGGACTGTTGCGGGATGTTTCATGTAGTCGCTTCCTACTTCTTTAAAATTCTAGGTAGGATTCATGTTGTATATCAGGTTTGTACCCAAGGGATATTTATTTATATGTTTATATTTATTCCATTTCAGTTGTTGTATTTGCTGTGGCCCGAAAGCCTATTCGGGTCTACTTATTTAGTACATCCTGTTGTAGTTATTTAGTTCATTTTATTTCTAGCATATTTTTTATCTTAGTTCTTTCACGCATCTTTCTTTTCTTTTTAGCGTTAGTTGGTTGGATGTTTCATATTTTATTTAATTTTCACATCTCGCTTATGTGTTATCGGGTAGTTAGTCCTATATTATATGGTACCGACAGTTGATGTTGAGACTGGACCATCTGAAACTCCTGATTTATTATAGTATAGGGCTGGCCGCCCGTTATTATTTTAGGCGGGTTGTGACAATTATATTTACTCTGCTTTGTTTAGAAATTATATTACTGATATTGCAAAGGTATAAAAGCATAGAACCCAACCACTTACATACTTTATCGAACACCATCTAAACAAAATTTATATACATCAAAATTCGTTGGCAATATGAGATCCATGAGTACGATCCTAATCCAAAATATCCATTAAAGAAATTAAAGCTTCGAAAATTTGTTTGTGCAAACAAAGATGAGAGCTAGAGATAAAGTTAAAGAATTACGAGAAAATTATGTGTTGACTCCACTGATTTGAGTCTCCAATTCATCCCATTTTTTTTTCTTTATAAAAAGACATTATAGTTTGAGTCTCAAAAACAGAACATGAGTTTAGGTGTAACAAAATTTCGATTAGGGTTTTTAGTGAGAAAGAAGACGCTTACTATGGGTGGGTTGCTCTAAATTACCAAATGGGTGTTCTTAGAAATTCGTCAAGGTTGCCCACTCTTGGCCTTCTTGATCTAGGGGGTTTGTTGTTGCAGGTGGTGGCAGAAATTGACGAATCAAGTGAAGATCAACATGTTTTCAGATACTGGATTGCTTCGGTTGAACATGAGATCTTAGCGTATTCCTTGCCGGCGTTTGTTTTGAATTAAACTTTTGATAGGACAGTTATGATGCTCAGTCATACACAGGAACTTAGAGAAAGATCTAGGCGAACATTTGAAGTCACTCACCCTTGTATCAGTTTTGGTTTTGTGAAGAATTATACTTGTCACGGTTTATATTTGGATCTGGGAATGTGGTGGTGCGTATTATGGGGAACTCGAAAGCCATAAGTTGAGAGAGGGGAGGGAAAAGGTATGGGAGAAGGATAAAGAAGGTTAAAAGTCGAAGAGGGACAATTCCAATTTGAATATGAAGGGTCTCCCATTATGATTGAGCTGATGTGGAATAGGATACAGCAGTTTCAGACCTTGAATACAATAGATACCTTGATCTAACTTCAAGATCAACCAAATCAATATCCCATACCATACACGCATATACATACATACATATATATAGAGAGAGGTAAAGAATTCGAGAAGAGAGATGGACCTTTGGTGGAAGCATTTGTGGAAGTTTTTGGATGACTAAAGGGAGTCACTACTGGTTTCTTGATCGGTTGATCATCAGGACTATAGATATTGACTAAAATTAAACTATTGAAGAAGTTATTTTAGTTGAAACGCAAACTTTAAGATCAAATCTCAGTACCCCGACCATAGATTGAAAGGAGGTGGGAGAAAGCCTTCAAATGGAAAAACTTTCAAGCCTTGCAAATGGGAGATATAAAGAGATGAAATAAGGGTCTACATTCAACGATCTTGGATTAGATACAAAGTGTGCCACTGGGTTTTTTTGAAACAGTGCAACTCCTCGAGAAACTAAAAAAAAATATTGAATGCATCTACGAAAAAAAAGAAAGTAATGGATTTATAGTCCCACGGCCCTAGGGTGAACTTTAGTAAAAGATAGAGATAGTGAAGTGATGTGCCACGTGAATAGGCTAATTGCAAAGCATAATAAATGCCTTGTTTTGCATTTTAGATTATATAGAGATTAAATAATTAATGTCCATTCTACAGTTCAGTTTTCTTCACCAATAAAAAGAACTATTTAGGATCTTTGGAGGGGCATCTGATTTGAACCGAATTTTTAGATTATGATTCTTATTATACTGTAGTTCATTTTTAAATTGTAGTTTGTAATCTATTTTCAGTTTTAATTAAAAAACTATTATTTATTTGCTTTCTATAAATTAGTTATTTGCACTCTAAAGTTAGTTAAATTCTTTCATAATTAGTTGCGCACATTAAAAATTATTTTTCTTCTTTCAAAATTATATCCTCTTGCACACAGTTTTATTTAATTATTTAGAAATGCTTTTTATCTAATTTTAATTCGGTTGAGATTAATGAACTCACATTGGGTGTGTAGTTGATTCGCTATGGTATGATGGAATAGACGGATTTTTAATGGGTTGATTATTTCTGAAATTACACCAAAGGACCTTACTGGGCTATATCATGTATGCACTATATTTGCGACATTGAGTGTGTAAGTTTGGGAATATTGTTAATGCCAGACTCGTATTTAGACTTTTATGGAAATTTAGGGAGTGACACTCCGGGTTTAAATAAGTGTTTAAACGGATATTGATCAAGTTAAAAAATTTGTATTACCATGTAATCATTTATGATACATATTCTGCGGTGGGGGATTTAATTCTCAATCTATATTTTTTATATTTACAAACTAACATAGTTTCAATATCTACCTGGATTAATTCTAGTATTAAAATATTAAAAAAATAAAAATTCATCTTTTTCACTTTCTTTTCGAAGTAATAAATCAATTAAATTTTAAACGACATTCTTTGTGGATTCGATACCCGAACTCGTCATTATACATATAAAGCATGTGTAGTTCAAGTTTAGGTTTTTGTATTAAGGAGCAAACCCGACGACAACGACAAGTGTATTTACTCAACGCTATATTTTCACGTTGTCAAAATGGCATCATTTTCATGAAATGATTTTCTTTAAAACTTAATTGATTTATTTCTTTGATCCCGACAATGCACTCAATCAAAATGGCATTATTGCAGGGGAGTGTTTCTTTTACAATTTTATTTATTAAATCTTTATACATATTTTTATATATATGTTGTTTTAATTTTTTTTGTAGGTACTAAAACAATTGGAGATCCAAGAAACATAAAAAAATTTGAAGTGAATGCATGTGGAAACTCTCGGATAGCGAACTTTTGTAAGTATATATTCATTTAATTATTTCAATAGTAATAATAGTATTGATAGTGGTTCTCGATATTATTATAATTGTAATTTTCAAAGTTTTCCACCATTAATGCCTTTCCATGAATATTTACAAAATTCTAAAAATCAATATTCGAGAACTTATGAAAATAATTATTATATTATGAAAATTATTATAATAATAGTTTTTCAAACTACTATTATAATAATTTTCAATATTGTTCTAATGAAAATTTTGTTAACGGTTACAATAATGTTGTTCCAATTCTTGATAATGAAGAATTCACCCTTAAAGCGATATCTTTTGGTGATTACTCACAACTTCATCAAAATACAAGAATTAAACATCATACGAAACTTTAGTAGGAAATATTTTGAACAACATGACGAATCGGAGGATTTTCATCAACGATTGACATCTTTAAAACAAAAATGACCCAAATGACCAAAAGCTTAAACGAAATGGAAGTTTTTCTCATGGGGTTGCTTCCAATTTCAGATTTATTAAAAATTGATGACGTTATTGGATTAATGCCAAAAAGTGGAAATTGATTTTAATTATCAATGGTTAGAAACCATAGATTTTCAAAATTTGGAAAGTGTTGAGTCAAATTCTTTTCAATCTAGCTCAATAAGTGTGGAGAATATTTCAACTCATGAAATAATGGAAATGGTTCAATATTCTTCGGATGAGAATGAGAAAAATCAAGTTTTGAAGGAAAATGCATTTGTTGAATCAAGTGTTTTTAATGTGAATGTAGATGATCAAGTTGTTTACAAAGGTTAAGAAAGTTTTAAATGACCTTATCAATCCTATACTTGCACATTTTGTCACAAAAAAGGGTCATTTGAGAGAGTTTTGATATAAGATTTTAAAAATTCAAAGGAAGTAAAAAGTTGTCCCTAAATGTTATTCTAAGATGGTTCATCATGAAACTTTTGGGTGCACTTTTTGTCATAGAATCGATCATCTTAGAGATTTTTGTTTCATGTTTAGGAATCATTGTGTTTGCTCACATGATTATGATTTGCTTGTTGACTTGAAAAATGAATTGAATGTGCTTGTGAAGGAAGTTAATGAGCTGAAAATGAAATGTGAAAGACATTTTAAAAAGAAAAACTTGTCTTGTGTTTATTCTCATAAGAATGATTTTATGAAAAAGAATGTTTCAAAAAAGGAGGTAATTTGAATTTCAAACCTCATGTTGTGTCAATGGTTTCTCCTAAATCCCAAAATCCCACTTCAAGGGATGTTTGGAAGAAGAAAAGAAAATTGTATGTTGCCTTAGGCATCTCACATCTCATTGATACTGGAGAGGTTTCCCCACATAATTGAATTGATTGATGCTTTTATAGCGAGGATCTACTTGTTTCATGTTCCATATCATGTCTTAGGCTATGTGTTTGGAGTTGATGTCGTTTGTGTTGCCTCTTCTTTGTATATACATGCTTTTTGTATTCCTGGTTTTTGTTTATGTTTCCATTAAGAAAAATCCAAAAAGATTTTAAGTTTGTTTGCTTTGTGCGAGAGTGATTCGTGATCAATATATGATTTGTTCCTGTCATAAATTATTTTGTTTATTTTGATATATTCTTGAACAATCCAAAAACATGTTTATTTGTTTAATATTTTGTTACTTATCCTTGTTTTCTTGGATATTTTTGGTAAGCTTATGCGAGGGACATAGCTTGTGTTGGTTATGACATTGATGTTAATGCTTTTACATGCTTTTGGATCGTATATCTTGTTTCTTAGATGTTTAATGCCATTTGTTTTAAATATGTGATTTTCATCTATTTCATATGATTATCACTTTGCTTTTGAACATATGTGTTACTTTTCGTAGAGTCTCATGCTTATTCATATGTTCCATGATTATGCCCGCATGACATTGGCATATCTCATCACGATAATTCTATGATTTTCACGATAAATCATGATTCATACGCTTTTGGTTTGCCATCCTACTTGAATAATGTTTTGAGTTTGGGGGGTAAAGATTAAGTGATCTATTTCTTGAGAGTTTTAAGTGCATCTAGATTTACATATTTGCACAATTGAGTTTGTTTTTGTGTTTTTACGCAACTTATTTATGCATATTTTATGAAAATTCAAAAAGATTTTACAACTATTTTTGTATTTTTGGTTAAATCCCATGCTTAACATGTTGATAAATCTTTAGGATTATGTAATTTGGAGTTTTGATGCTTAAATGGTTTGTTATTTATGTAATTATTGAATTTGTTTTCTCAACATAAACGTTTCAAAAATATCCTAATAAACATTGACTTTGGTTTGACTTTGATAACTTGAAAGCTTGTAATCACTTTACACCTCACGAATTCACAAATGGTATTACATATTGTCATTTTTACAAGAATTTGCAACTTTAAAATTGAAAATCAATCTTGCATGAGTTTCATAAGCACTCCATGATTATATATGTGAGAAATATTACATTTTTATGTAATGGAGCTGAATATGGAATGTTTTAAAAGCGTTGATAAGGGCTATCATTAGTGTGATAATGCCCGATTCGAATTTAAGTATCAGTGTATTGGTGTCAACTAGGTGTGTGAAAAGCCAATCAACGGCAAAAGTTAATTTGTTGAAAAGAGCCACAAGCCAAGTTCTTAACGGGAAATAAAAACAAGATAGGAATTTAGCATTTTAAAATGAAATTGTTATTTTAGTTTGGCATTGAAAAGAATTGATCAACACTTGCCGAGGCCGTTTGTAGATGGAGTTGAACTTAAAGAAAAACTCATGATCGTAATAAATTTTCTAACAAAAAGTTTTCTAAATATGTCAAAAATGCAATTTGTCAATGATTTGTGATTTTCCATCTTTATGCACATGCAAGCTCATAAGATTATTATCTTACTTTTGTTGTGTTTCAAATTTGATTTGAAAATATTTAATTTATATAACATTTGTAAATAATTTTAATTTTGCAAATCAATAATGATTTTACATTCTAAACTATGTGATCTTGTATGATTTGCATAATTGTTTGGTTTTGTCATTTAACCTTGTGTTTCTTTATACATGGTAGTATTTTTGGTTTGCGATAATGATTGTTCTTTGATCTTTGTCTTTTTTCATGTCGGCGGGTGCATATTTTGATTGGATTGAGTGGTTTGTGTTAGTTTGTGCAAAGAAAATGTTTTGTGGTAGTTTGCGATTAAAAGGGAGAAAATTTATTAAAAGGAGTGATAAGGTTGGAAATAGACTTCTTCCACCAGTGTTGTGTTTAAGAAAGTAAGAATTTTGGAATTTAAGAATGGTTTTCTGTCCAATCCATCAACAGGGCCCAAATTAAGCCCGTGTGCAAAGTCCCTTATTTTTCAAGCATTTGCTTTGATTCCCTGTTATTTCTAATGCAATCCTTATATGTTTCCTTCTTCTATATTTCATGTTTCCCATGTTTTACCCCTATTTAGATATCTCTCTTATGCTAATTTGATATATGCTATACTTTTTTTTATTCCATGACAAAAAGGGGTAGAAGATATTTGTTGATTTATTTAATCTGTTTGTGTGTTTGGGGGTAATGGGGGATAGTTTTAATATGAGATATGTGTTACTTTGTTAAATGGGGGGAGATTATGGTCCATGCTTTGTGATAAAAGGAGATGTGATAATTTCGAGGAGATGATATACTGATTGTTTATTTCATGTTTGAGGAACATTTGATAGTATCATATGAGGGGGAGTATGTTGTGAGTTTGTTGTTTGCATATATGTTTAATTGTGGGGAAGCTATTGTCACGACCCCAACCCAGTATCCGTAAGAAACGATTGTCTTGATATGCCACCAAGGTAAAAAAAAACAATATATAATATATATATATATATATATATATATATATATATATATATATATATATATATATATATATATATATATATATATATATATATATTGTAGGGAAAATATAATCACGTGGTTATGAATAGTAAAATATTGAAAGTGAAGGAATTACCTCATCAAAGCTTTCTAAACGAAACTTCATATCTATTTATATAAAAAGTAACAACGAGTTACAAATTAACATTCAAAAGAATTCAAAAGAAATTTCTAGAGAGCCAGTATGCTCTAAAAATAAACTTGAAACTAAAACTTTTAAGAAAAATATCAAATTCCAAAACCAAAGTTCTCAACGAGTCCTCATATGTTCCTTTTGCAACTTTACTTATATCCCGAAAATTTCAAATTTACAACATCAGCTGAAACTTGAATGAGATTTAATCTCTCGGCATTACAGGTTTTTTCATAAAATTGATACATATTCAATTTAGAACATAAGGCATATACATATACAAATAGGAATTTGCAGTAATATATATATATATATATATATATATATCGGACTGAACAATTCATAACAGATAAAATAATTAAGCATATGTCAATTATTCAGTTTTGGCAGTCATGTATGCTTTAATACCCAGATAGATAGTGTTACCCAAATGTTTCTGTAATACCCCAAACTTCTATGGATATTTAAATTACATGAGTGGGTGTAATTTAATAATATGAGAATTTAAATTAAATAAGATGGACTAATTATATTTCATGTCGCATGTGAATAAAAGCGACAGGTAATGTTGTTTTATGCGAAAAAACACATGTGGAGATGTGTTGGGTTTAAGACAATAATTTTTGTTAGGTGACTCAGATGGAAATTTTGAGTACATGGTTGGTCACGAAAGGCCTGAGATAGTCAAAATAGAGTACCCGAGGGTAGTGTTTGGGTCCTATGGATTTTTTGGATCAGTAGGGACTCACATTCGTGTATACGAGTCAATTTTAGGTTTATTAAGGGATAAGCCATCATTTCTCTCTTACAAGTCACGAGAGAAATAGATAAAGAAGAAGAAGAAGAAGAAGAAGTAGAAGAAGAAGAAGAAGAAGAAGAAGAAGAAGAAGAAGAAGAAGAAGAAGAAGAAGAAGAAAGAAAGAAAGAAAGAAAGAAGGAAGAACGGGAGAAAAATAGGAGACTTGGTCCAACCTTCGGCAAATTCTGGCACGAGTTCGTTGGATTTATCCAACCAGGCAAGTGTTTAACTTTCTTTAATCATTTTAGTGTGTTTATAATCCATATTATAGTTGGTGTAAAAACTATAAGATTTTTGGGTTTGGGATTCTTGCACAAAAAGGGGTTTTTGGAAGACGATTTCATAAGAAATTGATGTGATAATAATCCCACATGAAATCTAAGTTAAAAATCCATGTTAATGGTATAAATTATGGTGAGAAATTGGAAGAAATGAAAATGGTGGGTTTAATGCAATTAGGGTTTAATCCTTGGAAAAAATTGAGGAATCCCATAAATTCATTGGTGTGCTGGGTAAATCATAGTGTGTAGATGTATATATTAATGTTGGGAGATGTTAGAAATCCTAAAAATTGAGTTGGATGAGTTTTATAATGAATTTTTGGAGTTGTAGAAGATGAAATTCCAAAACTCTAGGGACCGGACCGTTCCGTTTTGGGGGGTTATCAGATCGGTTCGTTTATTACCGGACCGGTTCATTTTTCTTATCCACCGGATCGGTCCAATTTTTTTTAAAAATCTTAAATGTTTCTTGGACTAAAAGGATTGAGAAGAATTTCCTTTTTGGAGATAAATACTAGGGGATCCTAAATAGAGTGCGAGAACCTCTAAAAGAGTAAATGGGTGATATATAAGTCTAGGGTTAGTTGGAAAGATCTAGGATTTAAATTTAGGAAACGACATTTGAGGAATTATTCAGCGGGTCCGTACATATATATTATGTGTATAGAATATGTATATATATATATATATATATATATATATATATATATATATATATATATATATATATATATATATATATATATATATATATGTCAATTATATATGGGTAAAATATAAAGATGTCCAATATGTATGAGTAATTCCTAAGGTGCGAGTACGATAATATAAGAATACTAGCTAGAGTGATAAGCGGCTACTCATAAATAATGAATGTGAGAATTTAATCGTAAGTGAGTGAATACTTATGGGATTAAAATAAGTTGTGTGTATACTTATTAATCTATACGAATGCATATATTCGGGATTCTAGGCTAATGCCACGAGAGATAGTCCTAGATAGTCGTATATGATGATGACGATGATATATATATATATATATATATATATGTACGGGTATAGAGATAGTATATATATATGATGTGATTTTAAATATATATGTGTGTGTGAATGATATATAATTATGTGAAGCATACCCCTTTAGTTCTATCATATAAAGTTGCGCGATGTGGGTGAGGCCCTAGCTTGAGGAGCAGTAGCGTATAATACCCAGGTTATAGCGTCCAGTATTAACCATGTGTGAGGTTCAGGGGTGAGACGTCTTGGGTATGATTCGTCTTATTTTCAGTGAGGAACTATGGCTGATTCCCCTACGTTGAGATTTGGTTTATACCAAGTCAGTGTGAGAATTTGACCGGTGGTACCCAGGATGATGTGTGAGTAATTCCCTCGAAGATGATAGCATTGAGAGCCTGCATCCATTGAGTTATTGCTCTAAAGGATGGTTGTTATACTTATATAGTGTCTGATATATAAGTAAATATATATATATATATATATGGACTAAAATGTGACACCCCGCATTTCGAAATAAGGGGTGGCCAGCCCGATACTCCAATAAATACTGAAAATCATGGATGGGAATCATTCTCAGCATCACAAATATAACACGAGTATACGGGAAAACCACCCAATAATTTAGAAAACGGGTTGAGAAAACATTTAATTTGATTAAAAGATTAAGTTAAGAAAATAATTTAAGCAACCCATTCTAAAAGATAGTGGAATTTCCAAGATAACATACATATATATCAATCCCCCCATAATAAATGTACAAGAAGAGGACCGAATAAGTTGTCAGTCCACAGCTACATAAAATTAATCACAACAGTTCAATATGATACATATTACATCCATTAAACAAGTACAAAGTTGGGCCACATGCCCGAATGACAGACCCGATCATATCTAGAATTACAAAAATGAGGGCGTCTAACAAAAACATCATGTAATATCCGCAAATCTTACAGCTCCTTGAAAGCATAAGGGTGGAAATTTCAACACGGGCGTCCTTGCAGAGGAGCACCTGGGCGGATACAATAACATGCACAACATGGAAGAAATGAACGGATCAGGGCCCGGTTTTTATATAGTTCCCAGATGAATAAGAAGCATAATAGATATGAACAGTTAATCGTGAATGATGAAGACGAAATATCTAACACCCTAATCATGAATCATAAATGGGACAGTTAAAATGACATGCCTACAATTAAATTATCTAAGAGAATTAAATTATGCATGATTAAGTTAAAAGCTTCCATCTTTCATAGCCACTTTAATCCCATTTCCATTCCTTAACAGGAATATAATATCATTATTATTCTCATTTCTTTTCAATTCTTATTCCTTAGCAGGAATATCATTACCATCATACATTCGGTGGTAATAAACATATCTCAAGTCCCACTTGAATTTAGAAAAGTTATATTCTTATACATATAACGATTCTAAGACCGCCCCTCCGAGTTTCCCCACTGGGCTCGCCCCTAAATAACTATCATCTTCCAGGGACCTATCAAACAAGGCAGCCTGGGCACCTAACGCACGTCGTGAAGTGTCCATATGCCTGCGAGTGAGTCATAACCACACCCGAAATTACCTCACTAGTGCAGAAAAACATATAATAAACCCGCATATGGCCGAGGACTATAGTCTCCCTTCATTCACTAGTCAGGGGACATCACCTCATGCGCGAGCTTCCCTTATGATAGCATTTAGAGAGGTGTGTTTAAGTAAATTAGCATTTACTATTAAAAATCATACTTTTCATTTCCATTAACATATATGTGTTTCGTTTTATCTGAAACCATAATCATAAAATATTTCATTGATATTTAACATAGGGTATGCCTCGAATAATTATCCAAGGGATCACAATTGTTCCCGAATCTTAAGGTCTTATATACCTCAATTTAAGACCCTAATGTCTCCAAGCATGGGCCTACAACCCCTATCCACCTATTAAGGTGTTAAAAGAGAAGTGATGCCTAAACATCACTTATAAACATCCCTGGACTTAACTCCAATTGAACCCACTTAACACTGGGGTGGCAACCAAACTCAACCAGGACTCTAAAAGCCAAGGTTTAATGCATTCAAGAAGGTTCCTAAGTCCCTATGAAAAGAAAAGATTTAAAGAAATGAAAATAAGATTTTAGGAAGAAAACAGTGGGCCGGTCGACCGGTCCCAAGATCGCGATCGATCGCGTCTCAAGTTTTTGCCTAAGAAGAAAAGCAAAAAGCTCACTTCGGCAGGGCCGATCGACCGGTAAGGGGACCGCGGTCGACCGCACCTCAAATTTTATGCCTTTGAAAGAAAGCAGTGTGCCCTCTCTCGAAGGCCCGTTCGATCGGTCTAAGGACCGCGGTCGGCCTGTCATTACAGACCTAGACCAATATTTCCTATTTTCAAGCTAAGCCCAAAGCCAACTTCAACCAAACCAAACCAACCTCATTTACTGATACTAAATGATCATAAATGCTTCCAACTACATTATTCTACATCAATCCATAATCAAATCTCTTCCAAAGACACCAAAACTCATAAATCCCAACAAAACCATAACTACATTAAACCAAAACTATCACATATCTACCAACACTAATTATCCCCATTAAACCATATAATAGCAAGTAGAAAACTTGCCTTGGGGACTCAAATCTTAGATTTTGATGAAGAAGAATGCAAGATAACTCCACAAATCTTCAATCTCTCACCTTCTCCACAAGTTCCCTTCCTCTCTCTCTCTCATTTTAGGGCTAGAAATGTTCTTAGAGGAAATAAGAGAAATGGAAGGCTTAACAAGCCTAAAACGTGGCCTTAAGCAAAAATCTCCAACTTTAAATGGTTAATACTGCAATAAAATGATTTCTAATACGCAATATATCAAAACCAGTCAAAAGTGCCCAAAACCTCAAAATACAATATGGCACACATTTTGACTATCTCGCACCTCCCGGAACTAACTGTACCCTCCAAATTATCATTTGGAAATTTTATAATATATTTTAAGTTCCAGTTCCATTTTAAGCCAAATTGTCATTTTAATTCTCATGACTCAATAAAACACCATATAGAAACATTTACTTACACACATGGTAATTATACAACTTTCTAGTAAATATTAACGTATCTCATCAAATTAGTACTTACTCCACATTCCAACATTTTATATATAATTACCCAATATGGTAAATAAGTATAAAATTGGCTCTCAAAAGTGAGGGTTGTTACATAAAACAAGGAAAGAAATGTGAGTTAATTCCTGGTTTATCCAGGAGTATAAAATCCGAAATATAAAATGTGATATACGTATATAAAGATGAGAATATTATATACGAGATGATAACACTAAGATGTGAATAGTGTATAATAACTAGTGAAAGTTATTAATTATGAATGGATAAATTATAAGTGAGATAATATAAAAAGTAAGCTAATGCGAGAGCTTAGCATAATTATATACGCGGGGAATTAGATAGCGTATGATGATTTAGTTATTGTGAGAGATTAATTAGGCGGGGTAACTTAACTAGGGTGTTTTAAAATACATGCGTTAGGTGTGCACTGTTTAAATATTACGAGTGCCACATTTTAAATATTAAAGTAAATTAAGCACTTGCTAAAATGTTATTTCAAAATCCGAGATCTGACCCGTATCTATTTTTCTTTTTCTTCCCCTTTTGTTACACTCTTTAGGTGTCCAGACACAGGGACGCTTGGATGATTATCCATTCGAGTCAGACATTGCTGCTGTAGTTGTGGATGTTAGCAAAAAAATATTTAAATGCTTTCATCCTTGTGATCTAGATAGGAGGTACTGAGTGTATATTCGGGCATGTTGCCCAATTGATGTCCTTTATTTTATGTACAACGATTTTATTTTATACCTATTCGATTTGGTTGTAATAAATGTTTCACCGAGAGTTATCGGTTAATTATTTATTCATATATGTTGTTATTTATATTTCCATGAGAAACTTTTTTGAATTGTTCTTTAAGTTAAAAGATTAGAAAGTTTAAAATTTGACTTCAGACCTAATAGGTTATTAGTAATTAATTGGTTTTTCGACAGTGATGCTGAGAATGAAACCATTTGAGATTCCTGTTTAATTTGATATAGGACTAATCACTCGGTATTTTATTAGTCGGGGTGTCATAGGTGGTATCAAAGCATCAAGTTCTAGTATTTTTAGGAATATGTGCGGACGTGCTATGTTTTCAGCGTTGCCTTATATTTGATATAGAGCCCTATATTTAGGATTGTTGATTTCTATGGTGAGATTTCGTTCTCCTAGTACAATATATATATTAGTGAATCTTATTTGCGTTCAGGTGTGTTCGTCTGCCGAATAACGAATGAATGATCGGCGAAGGCTGTGGGGAAGTAACAGGAGGTAGGGCTCAGTTGAAGTTGAATAATATTTTGGGGACAATGACCATAGTCGAGGTCACCCCTAGTGTTTCTTGGGAAGATGGGGCTGAAAGGACTGCTAGGGTGCAGTATATATTTTCAAGTACCGCTATAGCAGAAAGTGGTGTCAAACTAGACTCACCCGGCGTAGTCAAAATGGGAAAGAGTCAGATGGGTCTTTGAAGAGGACCACCCATTGTAATTTTAGAAAATGCGTAGATTGTGCATGTTAGCCAATGGAAGTTAAATATCCAAAGGCTTTGGCATATGGCGGAGTGTGGTATACCCGGAAGTGAAATTTGGGGTACAAATTTTCTTAGCTCATGGGAGCCGAGTTGTAATGGTGGGACTAGATCACTACATTTGAAAAGTAAAATATTATGCCAATGAAAGGATCTTAGGTACGGTTTGATCGCAAGTTCCTTCATCTTTTGTTAAGAAGAAGATGTGAATGTAATTCTGAATTTATCATAGGAGAGATGAATGGAGACCTTATCTGGCAAACTTTGTACCCGACGAAGTAGGTACAATGGAGAAGAGAGTCCTTATGTGGGTGATGGACTCGCGAGAATAGTTGCCAGCACTTGTGGGAAATTCTACTTGAATGATCAATGAAGGTGGTGACAATGTCGTGTTTTGGCAATGAGGACATTAATGCTTCTATGTGAAGGGAGTTACAAGATTTGAAGGATTTCATCAGAGAATAAGACTGAATGTAATGGTGATAGTGAAACATCACAGGGGATACCCATTAGGGGACCCATTTAAATGATTTAAATAGTTGGAGTTCTACGAAGTGACGGTGGATTCAATCAAGACTGGTAAAGCCAGTAGTATGTTCCTTAGGGCCAGCGGAGCCAAGGTAACAATGGGGTAGCTAATAGGGTTGAGGCTACCAGGGTTCGAGATAAGGATAATCTTAGCACGATCAATATGTCCAGGAATAAACGATTATAGAGAGATATTTTTGTCGAGAGTAAGTCCACATAGAGGGACGTGGAAATATATGTGTGGAATATATGCCTGTGAGGCGGTTATAAACAAAGTTAAAATGGTATAATGGATTAAACGTCGTGTGAGAACGACGATGATCCAAGTGTATATGTGCACTGCGAGTAGCACACCCGAGATGGGTTAAAAGGGTGTGGGGATCCATTTAAAAGGATGTCTATTGAGAAGAGGAAAATCCAATTATTATGTGGAAGTTGAGCGGATCCTTACTCAGTTGAATGTTGAGAGTGGATTGCGGGTAAATAGAATGCTGATGTCTATAAGGAAAAAGGACCCAAGAGTGCGCATATGGCAAAAGTGCACAGTCAGAAACTTTGATACACCCCAGAGGAAGAAGAGGAATATAAAGTACCACTTAATGTGAGATATTGTAAGTGGGAATTGGTGTTAGGTGAGACACAGTGAGATTGTGTAAGGACACAAATTTTCAATTGAGTCCATATGTAGTATTGGCTTAATTCTGGACAAAACCATTTGAGTCATAGGATAGAAGTTTGTTCCTATCAAGCCTATGACATTTGAAGATATTGAAGACATAGCGGCCCATAATTTACAGCTTCATCCTTGCCGAGTTTAGTGCCATGTTTCTACGTCAACATTAATTGGACTCCAAGGCTCCAAAGGTATTAATGCATATATATATATATATATATATAGGAAGTTGGAATGTTTTATGGGTGTTATTTTTATGTAAATGACTTTTTATTTTCAGAAAATATTTTTAGAACTTTGTATAAAAAGTTTTGGACTTAAAATGAAATTTTAAAAAAAATTGGATTTTCTGAAAAGTCGTTCGAACGACATTACTAATGAGATTGAATTCCAACTCTTTGTTTTCTCGTTAGAAGTTTCGTTCGAACAAAGTCATTCAAATGAACTTGTTCGAACGAGATATCAAACGAGTTTTTCCCCTTACTCTCTGAATTCTCGTTAGAAGTTGTTCGAACGATGTCGTTCGAACGACATTGCTGAGTCGTTCGAACAACCTGGGCGAAAACTTAAAAAATTTGACATTTTTTCATTTTGTCCCACTTTTCCACCACTTGCCCCATTAACTTTTTACCAAACTTATTTAGTGCGGGAAGAACTATTTTCCAAGTAAATTTTGAGAGGTTTCTAACATAGTTTTGAGAGCAAAATCTTTTCTCCAAAAGTTCCCTTTTATGTGTTGAGTTTTATGGATTAAATTCTTCGAAAAACACATGTACACCCATAAGTTAGTTTAATTCCAAGTTCACACACACACACACACACACACACACACACACACACACACATATATATATATATATATATATATATATATATATATATATATATATATATATATCATTGCTTAGAGAGTTTGTTTGGTACAAGGTTTTCTTTACACCAACAAAAAGAGAAGTTTAGGTTTATTCTCTACCCACAAAGGAGAAGAACTGGTATTTTTTACGGCATTCTCACATGGTGAAAGGCACCATGTGTCGTTGACGGTTGATGTGCCTCCATTGGTGAACTCTAAGATTCCGATGGATGCTGGAGTTATCTACAAGGCAAAGGTTGAAGAGCGAAGGAAGCGTCGAGGATTGAAGGAGTCGAGTCGAGTGTTGTAAGTCTTCTTGTCGTTGTCTTTGTAAACATACCGTACCAAGTGAATTTGTTAGGCAGGGTCGTTCGAGGTTTTTTCCATTTGGGGTTTCCTCGTACATAACGGCGTAGTGTGATTATGTTTATTTTTAGCTTGCAAAAAATCACCATAGATGCATGCTAGGATAAATAAGATAAATATTGGTTTAGTCATCACATTTGTTTAATTTGGTGCTAATTTAAGTTTAGATAATTTGTTTAAATTTAATTCAATTCATGTCCAGAATTTAATTTTATAAAATTTGGTAGGGCCTATATTGAAAAATAGAATAAGTCATTGGCAGACAAATTTTGGGAATCAGGTTGAATTAATTTTGGTTAAGTGGAAATTAATTTGTTTGAGTAGTTTATTTTTACTTTTTGTTTAACTTAATTTTAATTTTGAAGAAATTAAAATTTAAAGTTGTTTTTTGTTTAAAATATGAATTGAAATTTTAATTACAAATTTAATTGAACCATCACATATTTTCTTAGAATTAAAAATTTAGGGGATTTCTCGTTTACAGATTGTCTCTGGGTACACAACTTATAGATGGAAATAGGTTGGTTTGGGATGGCGAACCAGAACTTTTGTATCAAGCTGATAATTCCAGTGTTGGAATGGGCAGGCAGGCTAGTAAAGGAAGAGTGCACCAGTGCGAGGTGCCACCCAATATGGTTGTAAGTCAGGATGAGATCCTTGAACCCCACCTCCGATAGGGATTTTTGGGAAGTAGTGGGGATAATTTTTTGTTTTGGGCAAGTCGTTTCACCTATGACCCGATGAAAAGACAGGAGGTGGTTGATGACTAGTAAAGTGGTATGCATGAGACTTTGGAGTCACTGTGGTTAGTTTACTTTTTCAACTAACCTAACTTGTAATTTAATAAAATCGTAGTATGGTAATTAAGAGGGAAATTACCGAATGGTAGAGTTGTGTGTAGACACTCGTACCTGTTTGTTGTGGACAAGGTGCCTATTAAGGGTTTGTGTGGAAAAGCCTGGTCCTTCTCCCTCTGGTTGTTTGGAAGGGAGAAAATAAATAGACTGTTGGATTGGACGTGATTTAGAGTCCGTTGTTGAGAGTGGCATTAACCACAAACTGTTTTGGGAGACTTTAGAGCGTCGTAAGAGTTACGTTGCCATGAAATGAGATTTTAGGGACCGATTGGAGTGATCTGATGTTCTTATGGTTTCTCTCAGGATGGGAGATTTATGTTGAGATTGGACACAGGAAGCTAGCACTTAGTGATGTGCAGATTTCTAATAATATTAAGGCAATAGAGCTAGTGATTTATAGGATCCTTTTATTTAAATGTCGTTGGTAGAGCACAATGTGTGATGTGCCATTATTGAAGTAAGAGTTTATGACTGATGGAGTGTATAGGTATGAAGAGAATTGAACAAGCTTGTGGTAAAGAAGGGTCTATAGTGGTTAAGCCTTTAAATAATTGGGTCCTACTTGTGGACATATAGTGGAGTGACCCTTATGTTAATATGATTTGACTTTGGGCACTAGAGTGGGTGTTGTGGTTGGGAACCAAAGTCTTTGGTACCGGTTTTCTCCGAATTTCGAGGACAAAATTCCATTGTGGGGGGGGGGGGGGGAGAGGGGGGAATGTAATACCACGTACTTCTATGGATATTTAAATTACATGAGTGGGTGTAATTTAATAATTTGAGAATTTAAAGTAAATAATATGGACTAATTATATTTCATGTCGCATGTGAATAAAAGCGATAGGTGATGTTATTTTATGCCGAAAACACGTGTGGAGATGTGTTCGGCTTAAGACAAATTTTTTTGTTAATTGATTCAGATGGGAATTATGAGCGCACGATTGGTCGCGAAAGAGCTGAGATAGTCAGAATAGAGTACCCGGAGGTAGTGTTTGTGTTCCGGAGACCTTTTGGATATGTAGGGACTCAGATTCATGTATACGAGTCAATTTTGGGTTTATTAAAGGATAAACCCTTATTTCTCTCTTATAAGTCATGAGAGAAAGAGAGAAAGAGAAAGGAAAGAAAAAGAAAGAAGGGAGAAAAAGAGGAGACACGGGCCAAGCCTTGGCGAATTTCGGCATGAGGGCATCGAATTTATCCAACCAAGCAAGTGTTTAAATTGCTTTAATCATTTGAGTGTGTTTATGATCCATTTTATAGTTGGTGTACAAACTATAAGATTTTTGGGTTTGGTATTCTTACACAAAAAAGGGTTTGGGGAAGATGATTTCATAAAAAATTAATGTGATAATAATCCCACATGAAATCTAAGTTAAAAATCCAAGTTAATGGTATAAATTATGGTGAGAAATTGGAAGAAATGAGAATGGTGGGTTTAATGGAATTAGGATTTAATCCTTGAATAAATTAAGGAATCCCATAAATTAATTGGTGTGATCGGTAAATCATAGTGTGTAGATGTATATATTGATGTTGGGTGATGTTGGGTGATGTTAGAAATCCTAGAAATTGAGTTGGATGAGTTTTAGAATGAATTTTTGGAACTCGAGAAGATGAACTTCCGAAACTATAGGGACCGAACCGATTCATTTTGGGGGGTTATCGAATCGGTTCTTTTATTACCGGACCAGTTCGTTTTTCTTGGCTATCGAATCGGTCAGGTTTTTTTCGAAAATCTGAAAAGTTTTCTTGGTCTAAAAGGATTGAAAAGAATTTCATTTTTGAAGACAGATACTAGGTAATCCTAAATAAAGTGAGAGAACCTCTAAAACAGTAAATGGGTGATATATAAGTCTCGGGTTAGTGGGAAAGATCCGAGGTTTAAATTTAGGAATGTTTGGGATGAACGACATTTGACGAATGATTTGGCGGGTGCGTACATATATATTATGTGTGTGTGTGTATATATATATATATGCCTATTGGGTAGAATATATAGATGCCGAATATGTATGAGTAAATCCTAAGGTGCGAGTAGGATGATATAAGAATACTAGCTAGAGTGATAAACTACTACTAAAAAATAATGAATGTGAGAATTTAATCATAAGTGAGTGAATACTTATGGGATCAAAATAAGTTGTGTGTATACTTATTAATCTATACGAATTGATATACTTGGGATTCTAGGCCAATGCCACGAGATATAGGCCTGGACAGCCGGATATGATCATATATATATATATATATATATATATATATATATATATATATATATATATTATGTTATTTTAAATATATCTGCATGTGAATGATATATTTATGTGAAGCATACCCCTATAGTGCTATCATGGGAAGTTGCGCGATGTGGGTGAGGCCCTGGCTTGAGGAGTAGGTGTGTATAGTCCCCAGTTCATAGTGTCCATTATTAACCGTGTGTGAGGTTCAGGGATAAGATGTCTTGGGTATAATTCATCTTATTTCCAGTGAGGAACTATGGCCTCTTCCCCTACGCTGAGATTTTGTTTATACCAAGTCGTTGTGAGAGTCCGACCGCTGGTACCCAGGATTATGTGTGAGTAATTCCATGAAAGATGATACGTTGAGAGACTGCATCTATTGAGTTATGGCTCTAAGGGATTGTTGTTACACTTATATAGTGTGTGATATATAAGTATAGATATACTTGATGTGTACAGTATATTATATATATATATATGGACTAAAACAATGAACGAAATGTGAGTTGATTTTTTGTTTATCCAGGAGTATAAAATCTTAAATATAAAATGTGATCTACGTATATAAATATGAGAGTATTATATACGAGATGATAACACTAAGATGTGATTAGTGTATAATAACTAGTGAAAGTTATTAATTATGAATGGATAAATTATACGTGAGATAGTATAAAAAGTAAGCTAATGCGAGAACTTTGTATAATTATATACGCGGGAACTTTGTATAATTAGATACCGTATGATGATTTAGTTGTTGTGAGAGATTAGTTAGGCAGGGTAGCTTAACTAGGATGTTTTAAAATACATGCGTTAGGTGTGCACTGTTAGATGAAAGGTGAGGGGTATCTCATGTGAGTGTGACACCAGTTTAAATATGGAGAGTACCATATTTTAATTATTAAAGTAAATTAAGCACTTACTAAAGTGTTTGTTCAAAACTAGGGTTTTTCAAAACTCGGGCTCTGATCCGTATCTATTTTTCTTTTTCTTCCCCTTTTGTTATACTTTTTAGGTGTCCAGACAGAAGGACGCCTGGATGATTATCCCTTTGAGTCAGACGTTGCTGTCATAGCTGTTGATGTTGGCAAGAAATTGTTTAGACGCTTCCATCCTTGTGATCTAGATAGGAGGTACTGAGTGTATATTCAGGCATGTTGCCCAATTGATGTACTTTATTTTAGTTACAGCGATTTTATTTTACGCAAATTCGATTTGGTTGTAATAAATTTTTCACCAAGAGTTATTGGTTAATTATTTATTCATTTATTTTGTTGTTTATATTACCATGTGAATGATTTTTAATTGTTCTTTAAGTTAAAAGATTAGAAAAATTAAAATTTAATGTCAGGCCTAATAGGTTATTTGTAATTAATTAGTTTTTTGATAGTGATGCTGAGAATGAAACCATTTGAGATTCCATAAGCCAAATCAATAATTTCATAAGTCAAATCAGTGTCTATATGGAGAGATGTAAACATATAACAAACGAAGGAATCATCAATATCAGAGAAAATTTTAAAATAAAAGCGTTTCACAATATATATATACATACATATATATATATATATATATATATATATATATATATATATATATACATACATATATATATATATATATATATATATATATATATATATATATATATATATATATATATATATATATATATATATATATATATATATATATACATATTACATAATATAATATAATCAAAATGCACAAGAAATGGCGTAGAATACTCACCTAAAACAGATTTTTAAAAATGATCACACGTTAATCTAACAAATATGATAAAGGTTTAACTACACATCCTAAACAAAGTCCAATTCTAAAAATTTGTTTTTAATCCTAAATTAAATTATTGTAAAAAGTTATTAAAAATTATTTTCTTAACTTCTAAATTCATTGATCGTAATTGAAAAATTAAATTCATGGTTCTTCCTAATCAGTCTATTATCAATAGAGATGGTGGGTCACAGCAGCACCACTTAAATACCAACTCATCGAGACAAAATATTTTCAGATTCATTCCTAATAGAGATGGAGGGTCACAAGGGAACCACTTAAATACCATCACATCAAGACAGAATTTTACCATGCCTAACTTTGGAATTACTTGATTAGATTCCATAATAACAAGTAATTACTTAAGAAAATTATTTTGAAAGTGTATATAAAATTTTGAAGGAGTTTACATATGTCATAAATAAAATACATATAGATTATTCCCAAATTTAAAATTTTCATTCATTGAGCATTTGGTGTATTTTACCAGCATAACTACTAAGTAAAGACATAAAACACGAAATTAAAACTATAAAAATGCATTACAACATTTAAATAAAATCATACCTACGAAATGAATTTTTCTTCAAACTTATCGAACTCTTTCTCAAGATTTTTTTCCAAGCTTTTTATCAATCTTTCTTACTATAATTATCAAGGAATTGGTGTGAGTTTCAAATGATCCCAAAAAACCTATTTATAGGTTTTCGATAATATTACATTATTGACACATGTCCAGGTGACTAAGCTTTTATAGTGGCGAGTCAATGCTGAGGTGTCACATGCTAAAGTGGCCTTAAAGTCTTAATATCACCAATTAGTGGCAGGTGTTTTAGGTTTCTTTTTAAATACGATATATGTATTGTTAAGGTATCCAAATTAGGCACGAGTTGGAAAGGTGTAAAGAGTATAAGAGTAATTTTACACTAGAAGGGTTTTTTGGAAATTTCACAATAAGTTATTTTTTCAAATTTTCATAGCAGTCTCAAAAAATATTTTATTTACAAAATGGTCATTTTAATATTTGTATTTCATATTCGCTCTCCCATGTAGCTTCTTCAATGGAATGATTACTTAATGATACTTTCACCTTGGTTCGCAACACTTGATCTTTATGATTCAAATTTTTTATCGAATGATCAATGTAAGTTAAATCTTCTCTAACTTGAAGAGGTTCATGACTTAATATGTGTGTTGGTTCTAGGACCTATTTTTTCATCATTGATGCAGGAAACATATTATGTACACTAGAGAATTCAGGTGGTAAAGTTATTCTATATACAACAACTCCTATATTTTCCAAGATTTCAAAAGGTCTTATGTATCTTGGGCTCAACTTCCATTTCTTACCAAATCGGATTACTCCTTTTATTGGCAATACTCGTAAAAACATATAATCTATTCTTTGGAATTGTAACTATCGGTGTCGGTTGTCTACATAACTCTTTTCATAACTTTGAGACATGATGAGTCGGTCTTGTATCAATTTCACTTTCTTTATTGTGATCCATACTAATTTTGGTCCCAATAATTTTCTTTCTCCCACTTCCAGCCAACATGTAGGAGAACGACACCTTCTACCATTGAGTGACTTATACGAATCCATTTGGATACTTGTCTGATAACTATTATTATATGCAAATTCCACTAATGGTAAATGATCATCCCTTTCAAATCAATTACAAATGCCTTAATCATATCCTCCAAGGTTTGAATGGTTCTCTCAAATTGTTCATCCGTTTGAGGCTAAAAAGTGGTGCTGAAATTTAATTTGGTTCCCATGGCTTCTTGTAGTCTCTTCTAAAACAAGACATGAATCTAGGGTCATGATCAGAAATAATTGAAATTGGGGTTCCATGAAGCCTAATAATTTCCCCATATGTATAACTTAGCTAACTTTTCTAGAGAATGAGTAATCTTAATGGAGTGAAAATGAGCAGATTTACTTAACCTATCAATAATCACGCAAATAGAATCATTACCAATTGAAAAACTTGGTAAACTTCTCACAAAATCTAGGGTAATATGTTACCATTTCCACTCAGTGATAGGTAGGTAGAGGTTGTAATAATCCTGATGGTTTTTAATGTTCAACTTTATTTATTGACAAACCAAACACTGAGATATAAATTATGCTCTTTCTTTTCAAGTTGTTCCATAAAAATACTTCTCAAAAAGACCTATACATCTTTGTATATCCGGGGTGAAACGTGAATCTTGAATAACAGCCTTCCTCTAAAATTTGCTCTTTAGTTGGGTGTCATCCACACCCCATTTCCAAATCTCAATATATCATCTCGTATCATAAATTTCGTTCTCTTCCTTTCCATGGCTTCTTCTCTAATGTTCTTCAGTTGTGGGTCGTTTACTTGTGCAATTTTGATCATTTCCATCAGCATGGATAGTACTTTCTAATTTGCAATTATTTTTCTTTTCCCATATATACAAACATCTATTTCCATACTTTTTAAATCTTTCAATAGAGTTTCCTGGTATGTAATAAGACATGCTAAATTTGGTGTAGACTTCATTCTTAATGCACAAGCTACTACATTATCTTTTCCCAGGTGATAATGAGTATTTATATCACAACCCTTCATCAATTCTAACCACCTCCTTTGTCTCATGTTCAATTCTTTTTTAGTAAATAGATACTTCAAACTCTTATGATCTGTGTAAATCTCACAAGTCTCACCGTACAAATAGTGTTTCCAAATCTTACGAGCAAAAATTATAGCTACTAATTCTAAGTCATGGGTTGGATAATTATATTAATATGGTTTTAACTTTCTTAAGGCATAAGAAACTACTTTTCCATTTTGCATTAACATACATCCTAAACCATTTTTAGAAGCATCACTATAGATCACCAATCCTTTTGTACCTGAAGGAATAGTCAAAATTAGGGCAATCACTAATCAATTCTTAAGTTCTTGAAAACTATTCTTGACTTCCTTAAACCATTAATATTTCACCTTCTTTTGTGTTAACCTAGATAGAAGGTTGTTAATACTAGTTTAATAAATCTTCGATCATAACCTACTAATCCAAGGAAACTACGGATCTCAATCACATTAGTTGGTCTTGGCCAATATATTATAAACTCGATCTTTTGAGGGTCAACCGAGACTCCCTCCTTGGATATGGCATGTCCTAGGTAAGAAACACTAAGCCACCAAAACTCACACTTCTTTATTTTTTTATATAATTTCTCATTCCTAAGGATTTGTAATACTATCTCTGAATTCTTTTCATGTTCTTCAATACTCTTGGAATAAATAAGAATGTCATCAATGAAAATAACAACTTATTGATCTAAATACTTCGTAAACACTCTATTCATCATATCCATAAAAGCGATTGGTGCATTAGTTAGTCCAAATGACATTACAAGAAATTCACAGTGACCATATCTAGTATGAAAATCTGATTTTGAAATATCATCTTTCTTAATCTTAAATTAATGATAGCCTCATCTAAGGTCAATCTTAAAGAATACTTATGCACCTTGTAATTGATCGAACAACTCATCTATATGAGGTAAGGGGTACTTATTCTTAATGGTTACCACATTCAGTTTGTGATAATCTGTACATAGTCTCATTGTCATATCTTTCTTTTTAATAAATAACACTAGAGCACCCCAAGGAGATATACTTGGTCTGATAAAAAATTTATCTAAAAGGTCTTGTAATTGAACTTTTAACTCTATTAATTATAGAGGTTCCATATGATATGTTGGTTTTGAGATTAGTACAGTTCTAGGAATAAGGTCAATGGTAAATTATATTTCTCTATTAGGAGGTAGACCTTTTAAATCATCTCAAAAAACATATGTCAGTTTTTTAGTAATAGGAGTATCTTTTAAGCCTGGCTCTATCATTTGCAAATTGGTAACACTCATGGCATCCCTTATTAAGAAAACTATAGGCTTGCATTGTATAAATAATACACATCGGAGATATGATGCCAGTTCCTTCAAAACTAAATTTTAGTTGGTGATGAATTTGGAAAGTAACACTCTTCTCAAAACAATCTACCTTAACATGACATGATTCTAATCATTCCATCCTCAAAATGACTTTCAAATCTCTAATGTCTAAAATTATCATATTAACAAATAGTTTATGACTATCAATATCTATGGGGTAAGCCTTGTACATTAATTTACCCATGAATAAATCACCATAAGGAGTAAAAACATGTATGTTATGATTCAAGGGTTTAGGAATATTATGAAAGCGATTTAATACACGTATAGATGCATATGAATGGGTGGAACCATGATCTATCAAAGCTTGAAAATGTTGTGCATGTATAAGAGTACCTGACACTACTGGATTAAAAGCTTGGGTATCAAAAAGTGCAAAAAATCTCCCTTGTCTGGCTTGATTATTCTTTTCACCTAAAGACTTTATTGGCACCCTTGATGGGTTTGGTAAGTCTTTTATCTAATGTTCCTTTTGTCCACATCTAAAATAAGCTGTTGGATCCTTATAACAAGGCCATCTCCAAGCATATTACCACATTACTGACATATCTAGTTATTATACTATTTGTTATCACTAGATCCCCTAACATTGGATGTACTCCTAAAAAAAATATATTATTCGGGTTATTTCCTTTTTGTTCCCAAAACTTCCTCTTACCTTCTTTAATTCTATTATTTTCCTCCCCGTCCTTCACAACTATTGTAGCCCTAGTCACGACTTCTATATATGATGTTAATTTCGTAATAGAAATTCGATTATGAATATTTAACCTCAACCCAAATTCAGACGTTTTAGATTTCATCACATAATTTGCAACTACGTGAGGTGCAAAATGGGATAACTTAGTAAACTTTTCTACGTAATATTCCCTTCCACTAGACTCATAAAGTCAACTGCCATTTCATCTTGCACTGTTTCAGGAAAATATTTCTCGTAAAAGATCACTAAGAAGTCATTCCAACCTATGTAAGTATTATTTTCCTCATGTATTCTCTTAGTCATTCTCCACCAATGTTCGACTTCACCTTTTAACATAAACATTGAAAATGCAACCCTTTGTTCATATGTACACTTAAGAACGTCGAGTATCTTTTCCATTTGCATCATCTAACTTTCTGCTTCAATGGGAATACCTTTATAAGATAAAGGATTCGGCTTTTTAAACTGATCAATAATACATTTACTTAGTTCTGGATTCTTTGGTACTCCATTATTCACTTACTGCTCTACAATTTTTGCTAGACTTTTAATTGCCCTGTATGCACCTTCCAACCCTTCAACATTTGAATCACTAGTTCCCATAGTTAATCGATCTTATCTTGGCCATTTTCTACAGCCATGGACAAATGTAAGATGTACTATGTTATCTTAAGATACCAACTACAAGAAAAATTATAATAGAGGTAATATAACACATATGGTAGGTTGTCACATAATTTGGATATTTAATGATATCCTCTCGAGTTTTAGGACTTAAAACCTACAATGTTTGAAACCTATGCTCTAATACCACCTATGTCATGAACCCGACCCAACATTGGTAGGGAACGAGTATATATATATATATATATACACACACACACACTAGGGTATGCCCGTGCCAGAAGGCACGATGAATTTTTTTAAAAAGTATGTAATCGCAAAACGGAAAAATTTTCCAAAGTACATAATTGCAAAAAAGAAAATTTTTCATTCCCCCAACAAAACGAAGTGTGAAATCGTATATAATGTAAGTTATAAAGTTTTATATATAATGCATATAGTGTTACAGAATTTAAAAAATTTGAAGAGTTTTCTTTCTTTATAAGACTACCCACGTCGTTGATAGGACCACATGCCGCATTTAATTCGCAATAGATAAACAATTTTTGAAATAACCTATGGTACGAACCTATTAGTTTAAGAAAATTGGAAAAATTTTGAAAGCTTTTTTAGATACATACACACACCGTGTTTATATACATACATAAATACACGTGTTAATAATTTAAGTCAAAATAGATTTTTACCCGTGTCAATATTTTAGAAAATTTGGAAAAATATATTTTATTTATTCGACCATCCCCCTCGTTATGAAATTAAAAAAACTCCAATAACAATAATGCTAACAGTCCTTTTTGAACCTAGTAATCAATTTAACACGATTTATGAAAATATCTTGAATACATCAATAAATAAATAAAATAACATGAATACATCCATAATAACATGAATACATCGACAATACTAACAATCCTTTAGGTATTCCATAAAAGTTTCTTGGACCTCGTATAAAGAACCTCACCTAAGAGTGAATGAAATGAATTTAAGTTTCCTACGGAATATAATGGTGTAAAAAACTATTATGTTTTTTCTATTCAATTTTAATGGATGAATACTTTAACATGGTACATGCTCCATGGTTCATTATTGCGGCACTGAGGACCTATATATCAAAAGAAAAAAATTATAGTTACGTGAAGGAAAAACTAATGAAGAATTTTAAAACGAAATGAACATTCGCCAAAATGAATTTGATTCAACTAATACCATCTTTTCACATAACAAAGCAAGGTACACCTGCAATGAATTAGTCAAATTGAACCAAACGTTAAAAATAATTAAATGACATAATAAAGAGTATTGTCGAGATAGAGTATCATTTAACTAATTTAATAGGTATGATCTATCTATTAGTTATATGTTATCTCTTCAAAATATAAGTTTTTATGATCAAAGATAGTGAATGAAAAAGCTTGCATTGTTTGAAGTAAACTATGTATTATTGAACTCCTAACAAAGTAGCAAATTTGGAAAATCAATTACATGCTAACAACATCAATACACAAATTAATGAGGCAAAATCGACGTTTAAGAAGGTTACACATACCAGGTTTTTTATGCCGCGGGTCACACGTGCTTTCTCGAGAGAATAATTTCATGAATTAACACCAATGCTTGCACATCCAATACACTAACATACTATGAACTTTGATGGAAATCTATAAAATGGAGGTGGGGGATGATGTAGCTAATTCTCATATTGAGAAACGAAAAGCTACCCAATTGAAAACTGCATAATTGGACCTTCTTCATCAAAAAAGTTTCAAACATATTTATATACAACATTAATGGTTTAACATACAACATTTTGACCATATTATTAATCTAAAGTTATGAGGTCTTTAGCCATGAAATTCCCTACTTGCAATAGATCAAATAACAAATTCCATGATCCACTTTTCATTAAAGACCCTTATTTCATAATAAATGAAGATAAGGGGTAAGTTTCAAGTAATATTGAAAGAAAGAGAGATAGGTGGAGAGACCCCAACAACCTAAATATGCTTGGGGATTCTGTGATATTTTACCAGTTTCAGTATCAAACTCGAAAAGTCTTGCCAAATTGAAGGTGATTTAACAAACTATACAACACACACTGCATATTTGGCCTGAAAATATAGGAAATCGAAGAATTGTCATTAAGACTATGAGTTAGAATCAAGTACAATGGTGGGTTGTAGTTCATTATCCCTCTTTTGATGAAATCAACATATCCATATCATTACCTTTTCTTGGTGGTTGTGGTGTTGGGATGTAACAACCCGCCTAATGGGATACCGGACGATCACTCCTATATCAAATTAAAATAGGGGTCACATATGGATCATCCTTAGCATCACTGTCGAAAATCCATTTAATTACTAATATCCTATTAGGCGAGCGTTAAAAACTTTTACTTAACTACTCTTTTTACGATTAAAACAAAACATCCACAAGTTAATGCGTAAATGAAACTGAAATAAATTAAAATAACCGAACACTCGGTTCAAAAATATACAACCATATCGAATGCTGTACTGAAAGAATAAATAAATGCAATTGAGCCACTGGCTCGAATGTTTATACAGTACCTCCTATCTAGAGTACAAGGCTGGAAGCGGCTATCAAAAACCTGCACGCATCCACAGCTGCTGCAGCTGACGTCTGACTCGAAGGAATTTTCATCCAGGCGTCCCTGTGTCTGGACACCTATGTATATATATAATATAGCAAGAAAGGAAAAGTAGATAAACGGGTCAGAGCCCGAGTTTTTGAAAATATTTTGCAAGTGCATAAATGCCTTATTATTTTGAAAAAGGTTTTATCTCATATTTAAGTTTGGTATCGCACTCCCATGAGATACCCCTCACCTCTCCGATAATAGTGCACTCCTAGCGCATCTATCTAGAATATTCTAGTCAAGCTACCCTGCTAAACTAGTCTATCACCCCACCACTATCTACCCTAGATAGTCCAAGTAATGTACTAAGGGCTAAGCTTCACCCCAGTCTCAACGCTATGCCATGTTCGTGCGTGGGGTGTCTCGCAAAGCGAAATCCAAACAAGGAACCCCCCCGATACACTACTATGAGGCACGGTCGATAGTCGAGATCCGCCAGTCCCTAAGTACAGAAAGATATATAATAATATATATACCATAAGAATTAATAATATGAGAGCACTAAGGATTAAACTTCTCCCCAGTCTCAACACACTGGCATATTCGTGTGTGGGGCGTCTCGCGAAGCGAAATCCAAACAAGGAACCCCCCCCCCGATACACTACTATGCGGCAAGGTCGATCTTCGGGATCCATTAGACCCTCGGTACTCGATTCATCCATATATATATAATCATATTTTAACATAACCATCCAGATCTATCTCCCGGACTGAGGATTTATATATCAAGTATTTATCAATACCATTATTTTTCTCAAAATTTCCCATTTCCCTTTTTATACTCAGGAAATGTAAATATAAAAGCCAATTCATTATCATGAATTGCTTTAACAAATCATATACCTTTTAAAAGCCAATTTTATTATCATAAAAATGCTTTTTTTTTATATCATCCCATTTCCCTTTTTATACTCAGGAAATGTACCCAAAGCCATTTCCATTATCATGAAAACGCTTTGATCAAATCATGCTTCCACATCCCTTCTTCCATCCGGGAGTGTTACCGAAGCCAAACCTTTATCCCATTTCCCTTTTTATACTCAGGAAATGTAAATTAAAGCCAATTTATTATCATAAATTGCTTTAATAAAACTAAGACCGCCCCTCTGGGTTTCCCCACTGGACGCGCCCCTAAATGGCTATCATCTTCCAAGGCCTATCTATACAAGACAACCTAGGAACCTACCAATGTCGGGAAGCGGCCATATTGCCTGCGGGAAAGTCAGGACCACACCAGGAATCCCCTAACCAGCGCAGTAATACAAATGCCCATATGGCCTAGGGACTATATCCAACCTGCTCAACAGCCAGGAAGGCTTCACCACAACGCGCGCAACTTCCCTTATGATAGCGATTTAGGGAGGTGTGTAACCATAATTTATCAATTGTGAAAATCATTTATCTTTCCATTTTGAAAATATTCATTTTTATATTTTCAAAATCATTTCCATCATATCATATATATATACTTTATTCACATAATATATATACATACCATATAGTCCTCCTAGAATATATAAATGACCATAATGGCCTATATCATCTAGCGATGACCAATAATCCCAAAGATTCCCTCCAGGAATCATAAACATGCATTCATATAAGCATGATACTAAACCCAAAGTATTTTCTTTCTTTAATAAATAATACATACTTAAATCCCATCTACGGATTCATTTGGATATCTCCAAGTATACCAATTCACTCTAAGTGAATATACACATATATAAATTCTCAATTCCTCAAGTCCTTTAGGACATAACCCTCCATAATTTCTAATTTGGAAGGGCCTTAAACATTAAACTCAAAAAGGAGAAATAATCCTAATCTCCAAAATCTTGGGCTGAAAACAGGGCACCGGTCGACCGGTCTTAGACCCCCGGTCGACCGCGGGTTGTAAATAAGCCTACGAAACAAAGCAGTAGGCCCTTACTCCTTGACGCGGTCGACCGGCCATAGGGGCGCGGTCGACTGGTCACACCAGGTCCTCAATACTTTAATTCCTCAATTCTCCTAACCAACAATCCAAATTCATTTTCGGGGTTTCTAAACTACCCCAAAAATTATCCCGAACATCTACGACATTAATTCTAGCCGTAAATTTTCCAATTCCCGATTTGATTTCCGAGTTGATGATTTCAACCCGGAGCTGTCATCTTGTAAAAATCATATCAAATCGTAGAAAATTCAGAAAAATACGCGGTCGGCGCCCACGCGACTGTATCGAAAAGATCTACAACTTTCGTGTTTTGGCCGAAAGCTAAATCACTTCTTTTCCTGGCCAAAAAGGCCCCCTAAGGTGACGGGTTTACTATTCATCACCTTCTTCAAGAAGGTTTCGGCCATTAAAGCTTCTCCCAAGCTTTTGTCACCTCACCCAACGTCCTACAATCTCAACCAACTACAAATACACATATATTAAGGGTTCTAAACATCCTAGAACCCAAAACCACCAATTAATTTAGGTTAAAACCTAAGTTCCATAAATTGAAATATTATTTGGGGTTTAATTGTTTTAACTCCCAAAAACCCGTTTTATCCACGATAACCCACCCCAAAACCATTAGGGTTTGTTTATACCAAACTATGGTATGAGATATTTATGTAAAAAGATAAATAAAGCAAGTAAACACTTGCCTCGTGGATAAAATCCGACGACCTCGAGTCGAATTCGGCGGAGTTTGCCCGAGATCTCCATTTCTCCTCCTTTTTCTCCTTCCTCTCTCTTTTCTCTCTCTTTTCTTTCTTTCCTTTATCTCTTTCTTCTTTTCTTCCCCTTTCTCCCTCTTTAAATAAGAAGAAAAGGGTTTTAAATCCTTAAAACCCAAAAACGACTCGTTTACCCAATTACGAGTTACTTTTACGTCTAAAATTACCCGAAACTCATTTTCGACAATCGGACACTCTTTTCCGACTATCTCGGACATTCCGATACTCACGGCGCAGTCGAAATTCCCATCCGAGGTGCTTGACCACAAATTACTATTCCAACCCAAAATAAATAAATGCGGGTTTTCCAATTAAAAATCTTACCTCGTGTCGCTTTACTCAACGACGACATATAATTAAAATATTTCGACCTATATAGTCCCAAAAATAATTACAGCACCCATCGAAAATCATTCAATCCTCGAAAATCCCAAAAATTACTATTCAGGAAAATTCCCCAAATTCCAATTTATATCCAATTATGGAATTTAACGGCCTCCAAAAGGACGGGTTGTTACATACCCCCCCTTACAACGGAATTTCGTTCTCGAAATTCAGATACGATCTACACCACCAATCTTAGGATCACTCCAAATCCTAATACCTCAAGGGAAATGATACTAACCCAACGGTTCCCAACCATATGCTACACGACTATCACGATCGCAAAGTGACTCTTATACGTCACATAATACCCATCATCTATAATGCCTATCGGCATGAATTTCAACCTTATATACTACGCCCATTCTATTTCAGGCGGTATATAAACCAACTTACCAAGGTGCCCATACACCTTTCTAACTTGTGCATATCTGCACATCCGTAGTGAACGTCAGACACGTAACACTCTCTCCCAATAAGGATATCCTTTCCTCGGTGTAATACTCATCTATGGGTCCTCCCAACCCGCGAAATTAATTCTCCTAACCTCGGCGCCACTAACTCTAGCGAATCTACATCCTACTAATGCTACGGTTTAAGCGTTACCCTACCTAAGCGAAACGAGTATCCTAAATATGTCCCTAGTGCCCAAGGCCTCTCTCGAATCCCGACATTTGCTCGGTTTAGTGCGTGGGACGTCTCGCCAAGGCGAAATCCAAACAAGCAACCCTCCCGTTACACTACTCCCTCGCGTCGTCGGTCATCGAGATGTAACGGCCCAAGGCATACCAGCGGGACGTCCTAAATCCTGCCTACGCTATCCTATGAACGCGTTTCTACTATCTTTTTTCCGCCCATACGGAAGGAAACCTAACCAATCGAAGTGCCCACTTTCTGTAGAAAGTGTCACGAGTATAATACCCAATTTGTATCTCCTCAAAATTTGCCTTTTCATTAAGGCTGGTTATATTCCTCAACCCAATTTCTCCAAATTTGCCTTCTTATTAAGGCAGGGATATAATCCTCAAATCAAATTCTCTAAGTCCCACTCCACCCAACTACTTGTGGTGAGAGGACCAATTTAGTGCTTTTTCATAGCACAATATCTCCATAAACATACCATCATCACAGGGCTCATAGTCTATAGTGGTTCATCCACACTATAAGACTAACCCACATCCTTGCATCCAATAACAGCTCTCCACGCCCGACGCCGTTAAGAGTCATGTGTGGAGTGTCTCGCAAAGAGAAATCCAAACAAGGAACCCCTCCACACATTAACACTTGACTTCGTCGGTCACGGAGTCCCGTTATTTCAGACATGCAACCGGGATAATCCTATCCCTAAACAACAAAAGGTGGTCTGAACTCCTATCTCTAACTAAGAGTCACACCACCCAGCGCTCGCACTATTTTTAAGTCCTTGCGCAAACCGGTACTGAGCTAAACCTTACAGCTCAACAATAATCCTGTGGGCCTTAAATTATATCTATAAGGTTGCCACATATAACAACCAAAATAAGGAAGCCTCTGCTCATCGAGGTTCCATCAATCCATAATAATAAAGGTGAACTCAACCTTTATCAAGGTGAGACACCACAATAACAACCTGTTCCCTCGAGGAACCATGGACACGATAGTCTTGCCATCATTAGCCTGCTATCGCTCCGAAAATACCAATAACATAATATAATCACCATAATACCATACTCGTATAGACATATAAAACGAGTATCACCACACAGATATATATATATATATATATACATATATATACACAATCTATCAACATCCGCCTCTCTGGCGAATGAAGGAAAATAAAATTCCGCTATTGCGGAAAACACATAAACACACATGATATTATGTTATCGTGACCGCCATAACTCAAATTACACACACGAGTCCAGGGCTAACTAATACCGCGACTTTATCTAGTCACGCCAAATATACCTCCTCAATTGAGGTAAAACTCATAACAACATCTTCGCCTTTATTCACTGTCGGCCTCTAGCCGAACCTTATGTGAATAACCCAAAACAACATTCTTCTCATTCATGCTGAATCATGGGGACTCACGGTTAGAACTATCCGTAAGATCCCTTTCGAACCCTCAATTTCCATGAGGAATTCGACTTTAGCACCACTCTCTACTTGAGTGGTACTGCGGTAATCCTATCTACCATTATTTAGTAGTCGCCGCCAAAATCCTTAACAATCACCATAAGGAGAGTGACCTCTACTATGGTCCTCATCCCAACCTTCTACCAGCTGCTCCAGCTAAGCCTCACCTCCTGCTACCATTCAAGTTCCGCACACGATTCTCAAACGAGCGCGCAAAAGATTTCTATAGTCTCATAATATGGCAGGAGAACGAAATCTCATAATAGAAATCAACAATCCTAGTCCTGAGTCTCTATAACAAATGAGAGCAACGCTGAAAGCGTAGTACGTCCACACAGATTCCTAAGGACACTAGAACCTGATGCTCTGATACCATCTGTAACAACCCGCCTAATGGGATACCGGGCGATCACTCCTATATCAAATTAAAACAGGAGTCACATATGGATCATCCTTAGCATCACTGTCGAAAATCCATTTAATTACTAATATCCTATTAGGCGAGCGTTAAAAACTTTTACTTAACTACTCTTTTTACGATTAAAACAAAACATCCACAAGTTAATGCGTAAATTAAACTGAAATAAATTAAAATAACCGAACACTCGGTTCAAAAATATACAACCATATCGAATGCTGTACTGAAAGAATAAATAAATGCAATTGAGCCACTGGCTCGAATGTTTATACAATACCTCCTATCTAGAGTACAAGGATGGAAGCGGCTATCAAAAACCTACACGCATCCACAGCTGCTGCAGCTGACGTCTGACTCGAAGGAATTTTCATCCAGGCGTCCCTGTGTCTGGACACCTATGTATATATATAATATAGCAAGAAAGGAAAAGTAGATAAACGGGTCAGAGCCCGAGTTTTTGAAAATATTTTGCAAGTGCATAAATGCCTTATTATTTTGAAAAAGGTTTTATCTCATATTTAAGTTTGGTATCGCACTCCCATGAGATACCCCTCACCTCTCAGCTAATAGTGCACTCCTAGCGCATCTATCTAAAATATTCTAGTCAAACTACCCTGCTAAACTAGTCTATCACCCCACCACTATCTACCCTAGATAGTCCAACTAATGTACTAAGGGCTAAGCTTCACCCCAACCTCAACGCTATGCCATGTTCGTGCGTGGGGTGTCTCGCAAAGCAAAATCCAAACAAGGAACCCCCCCGATACACTACTATGCGGCACGGTCGATAGTCGAGATTCGCCAGTCCCTAAGTACAGAAAGATATATAATAATATATATACCATAAGAATTAATAATATGAGAGCACTAAGGATTAAACTTCTCCCCAGTCTCAACACACTGCCATATTCGTGCGTGGGGTGTCTCACGAAGCGAAATCCAAACAAGGAACCCCCCCCCCCCGATACACTACTATGCGGCAAGGTCGATCTTCGGGATACATTAGACCCTCGGTACTCGATTCATCTATATATATATAATCATATTTTACCATAACCATCCGGATCTATCTCCCGGACTGAGGATTCATATATCAAGTATTTATCAATACCATTATTTTTCTCAAAATTTCCCATTTCCCTTTTTATACTCAGGAAATGTAAATATAAAAGCCAATTCATTATCATGAATTGCTTTAACAAATCATATACCTTTTAAAAGCCAATTTTATTATCATAAAAATGCTTTTCTTTTATATCATCCCATTTCCCTTTTTATACTCAGGAAATGTACCCAAAGCCATTTCCATTATCATGAAAATGCTTTGATCAAATCATGCTTCCACATCCCTTCTTCCATCCGGGAGTGTTACCGAAGCCAAACCTTTATCCCATTTCCCTTTTTATACTCAGGATATGTAAATTAAAGCCAATTTATTATCATAAATTGTTTTAATAAAACTAAGACCGCCCCTCCGGGTTTCCCCACTAGACGTGCCCTAAATGGCTATCATCTTCCAGGGCCTATCTATACAAGACAACCTAGGAACCTACTAACGTCGGGAAGCGGCCATATTGCCTGCGGGAAAGTCAGGACCACACCCGGAATCCCCTAACCAGCGCAGTAATACAAATGCCCATATGGCCTAGGGACTATATCCAACCTGCTCAACAGCCAGGAAGGCTTCACCACAACGCGCGCAACTTCCCTTATGATAGTGATTTAGGGAGGTGTGTAACCATAATTTATCAATTATGAAAATCATTTATATTTCCATTTTGAAAATATTCATTTTTATATTTTCAAAATCATTTCCATCATATCATATATATATACTTTATTCACATAATATATATACATACCATATAGTCCTCCTAGAATATATAAACGGCCATAATGGCCTATATCATCTAGCGATGACCAATAATCCCAAAGATTCCCTCCAGGAATCATAAACATGCATTCATATAAGCATGATACTAAACCCAAAGTATTTTCTTTCTTTAATAAATAATACATACTTAAATCCCATCTACGGATTCATTTGGATATCTCCAAGTATACCAATTCACTCTAAGTGAATATACACATATATAAATTCTCAATTCCTCAAGTCCTTTAGGACATAACCCTCCATAATTTCTAATTTGGAAGGGCCTTAAAAATTAAACTCAAAAAGGAGAAATAATCCTAATCTCCAAAATCTTGGGCTGAAAACAGGGCACCGGTCGACCGGTCTTAGACCCCCGGTCGACCGCGGGTTGTAAATAAGCCTACGAAACAAAGCAGTAGGCCCTTACTCCTTGACGCGGTCGACCGGCCATAGGGGCGCGGTCGACTGGTCACACCAGGTCCTCAATACTTTAATTCCTCAATTCTCCTAACCAACAATCCAAATTCATTTTCGGGGTTTCTAAACTACCCCAAAAATTATCCCGAACATCTACGACATTAATTCTAGCCGTAAATTTTCCAATTCCCGATTTGATTTCCGAGTTGATGATTTCAACCCGGAGCTGTCATCTTGTAAAAATCATATCAAATCGTAGAAAATTCAGAAAAATACGTGGTCAGTGCCCATGCGACTGTATCGAAAAGATCTACAACTTTTGTGTTTTGGCTGAAAGCTAAATCAATTCTTTTCCTGGCAAAAAAGGCCCCCTAAGGTGACTGGTTTACTATTCATCACCTTCTTCAAGAAGGTTTCGGCCATTAAAGCTTCTCCCAAGCTTTTGTCACTTCACCCAACATCCTACAACCTCAACCAACTACAAATACACATATATTAAGGGTTCTTAACATCCTAGAACCCAAAACCACCAATTAATTTAGGTTAAAACCTAAGTTCCATAAATTGAAATATTATTTGGGGTTTAAATTTTTTAACTCCCAAAAACCCGTTTTATCCACGATAACCCACCTCAAAACCATTAGGGTTTGTTTATACCAAACTACGGTATGAGATATTTATGCAAAAAGATAAATAAAGCAAGTAAACACTTGCCTCGTGGATAAAATCCGACGACCTCAAGTCGAATCCGACGGAGTTTGCCCGAGATCTCCATTTCTCCTCCTCTTTCTCCTTCCTCTCTCTCTTCTCTCTCTTTTCTTTCTTTCCTTTCTCTCTTTCTTCTTTTATTCCCCTTTCTCCCTCTTTAAATAAGAAGAAAAGGGTTTTAAATCTTTAAAACCCAAAAACGACTCGTTTACCCAATTACGAGTTACTTTTACGTCTAAAATTACCCGAAACTCATTTTCGACAATCGGACACTCTTTTCCGACTATCTCGGACATTCCGAGACTCACGACGCAGTCGAAATTCCCATCCGAGGTACTTGACCGCAAATCACTATTCCAACCCAAAATAAATAAATGTGGTTTTTCCAATTAAAAATCTTACCTCGTGTCGCTTTACTCAACGACGACATATAATTAAAATATTTCGACCTATATAGTCCCAAAAATAATTACAGCACCCATCGAAAATCATTCAATCCTCAAAAATCCCAAAAATTACTATTCAGAAAATTCCCCAAATTCCAATTTATATCCAATTATGGAATTTAACGGCCTCCAAAAGGACGGGTTGTTACATGGGAGAACACCCAGAACAATGTGTGAGACTCGCGGTAGTAGTTTACGGTGCTTAGCTTAGTTTGACCAAAAACTTTCTCAATGTCACCATAAATTAACCATGTAAAACCTAGAGAGGATAGAGGAATCCAAAGGAAAAAACTCAAATTCGTCAGCGGCTGAGATAGAGATAGATATTTACCTAGGACAAAAAGAGGATTGAGAATGCTAGATATTTACCAGGTACATCACTAACTCCTATTCAATTTGGCCAAGCTCCTGAAAAATTATGAGAAACCAAAATAAAATAGCATAAAAGAAGTCGTGGGTTCATCTTCGTGTCACTAAGCTTCATGTAATAGTGACGGACAAAGACTATTTCCAATGAAAGTGCATATCCGATTCTACCAGGTAAATATCTAGCATTCATTTGCCATCTCTAGAGGGTTATATTATTATCTGAGCATGATAAAACAAACACGATACTTAAAATAACAGTTAAAACAAACATAATAGTTAAAAATAAAATAGAAATAAATACATCAGTTCACATCCTTAAGTCTTTTTCCAAAGGTTCCAAACAGCCGTTCAATAGGATCCTTCAATTTCTTCAAAATGGTCACTACTTTCCTGTAATCCAAAGCATTGTAACTTCTTTCTCTGATTACCGGATTCCAAAAATTCTTCGAATGATTGCTCAAAAGAAAACTGATTAACTGCCTTCCCTCAGAAAGTGCATTTTTCAACTGATTTGCATCTGCCTCAGATAAAAGACAAAAAAAATTAGCTTATAGATTATGTTTAAGAGGCCCTTGAAAATAACTGAAGTAGTTTCCCTTCAGCAGAGCACCTAACTATGGATTAGCTTATAGATTATGCTTAAGCTTCAACATACGTTATCGTCATGTCTGTAATTCTCTTGTCACTATCGGCATAGCCTTCGTCACTTGATCAGCTATAACATCATTCCAGCAAGCTGTCTGACCATCCATGAGCTTGAGGGGCTCACCCCGTAGTAGATTATTAATAAAACACACCAAAACCCTGGGGACACCCTCACTGGGACCATCAATCCCTGGTATGAAATCCATTTGTGGACCAATCCAGTTAAAACGCCTCACAATAGAGAATTTAAGACCATTATCTGTTGCCTCGACATTTATTATCCTCTCAATCAATTATTTTACACATGCATAAGGCCACCTATGTTTCTCAATTGGCCCAAACATCTAAGAGGCATACCATTTTATTTACTATCAGCTGCAATATATTTTCTTTACTATTAGGTGCACTATTTTTTCTTTGTCGTTTGTTCAAATATTGTATCGGTGTACAGTACAAATCATATATTTAAGTGAAAAATAGTAAAGAAAATACAATGTACCTTGAACACTCAATATTAGAGAAAAATTCACATTAACCAAGGTAAACTATCAATGTTGATCATGAATATGGATGCAACATCGTGTAATTACAGACTCCTGTAATTACAACTTATGTAATTAAAGACTCAAAGTCAAACGATTCTCTTGTATAATAAGAAATAAAAGCAGAGCAGAAAGTGCTAAAGAACTTGAACATGATTAATTATCTGATTGGCATCTCCTATTTTAAGCAAAGAAAAACATCAAATCATTTCAGTGTAAATGTCCCTAATCCCATTTTATAATATTCTGTACAATTTGAAAGATGCATATATTAACATGATATAATCAACACAAATTTGATATTAGCAATTCCTTATACCGCATGAAAATATTAAGAAACACAAAAACGAGCATTATTAAACAATTAAAGCAAATCTTAAAAATTCAAGCAAATCTTAATATTTAAGTGTCCTATCCAAATCTTAAAAATCGCCCAAAAATCAACTCGAGCGCCTTGGTGGGTAACTGCAAATAGATCCACACATATGTATTAGTGGTGGACAATTAAAACAAAAACGAAAATAATGACTCTGCAATTTCACAAAGGATAGCAAGCATACATTTGGGAATTTTCACAAATATCTGGAAAGCATACAATTTTCACGCCTTGATAATACCTGAAATAAGATATTAATGAGATGGCAATAAAAATTATAATACATTAAAAAAAAGTGTATATAAAGATCCTCAATTCAAAATTTCAATAATGTAGATCCCCAATTCAAAATTTCAACAATGTATATCCCCAATTTAAAATTTCAACAAAAACAAAAAATCCCCCAAACAGATTCGTAACTATGTAGATCCCCAATTCAAAATTTCAACTCCCCCACCCATTTTGGAAACCTAACCCCCACTCATGTAGAGATCCAAGTGAGTCTTCTTCTTTGTCAGCACCTAAGATATAACCCTAAATTATAAATCCAAAATCAAAAGCCTAAACTCAACCACGCCCTAGCGTTGCCACAAACATAAAATGTTGTAGATATAGATACAAAAATATGCATGTATAGCGAAAATCACCATATCAAAACCTTTAAAATTTCAGCTTTTTTTAATTATATTTAGGCATGAGGGAAGGAGGAGAAGAGAGATATGGAGGTCGTTTGCTGGAGAAAAGGGTGAAAGAGATAGATTAATGCCCCTGATTTTTGAAGAGTGATATGTCTGGAAATGAGATTCGATATGAAAAACATAACATGAAGAAAAATAAATTACATCAAAACATCAAGCCGTTAACACACAATTAGAGTCTTCAAACAAAATAAAAAATATATATAACCATGATTTATAAAGAGAAAAACCCTAATATTAGGTTGTAATCCAAAACCAATAAACCAAATAAACCCTATTTTGAAAATCAAAAGAATCAAACCTAATCGAAACCCCCTTTCTTACAGCGGCCTAAAGATCGAATCGTCGGCGTGGAGGAGGGGCGGAAGTTGAAGCTATGGGGATGTTTAGGTAAGGTTTGTTTTGGCCCAAAACTTTTGCGTTGACAATGAGAGAACATGGGAGAAATCTTTGTGTGAGAAATGAGAGACGGTCTGAGCGGGGAGAGAAGTAGAGAAGCACTGCGATTTTCACCAAAATACCCTCAATTTTGAATTAAAGTGCAAGTTTGGGAAGTAATAAAATGGAAGGGAATCCAAAATTTTCAAAGATAAAATAGGAAATGCAAGAAAAAACTTATCTAGTGACATTATAGTTCCATCTTATGACATACATAAGTTTTGTAACTTATTATTATTATTATTATTATTATTATTATTATTATTATTATTATTATTATTATTATTATTATTATTATTATTATTATTATTATTATTATATACACACACACACATACATATACAGAGTAAAAATACAATCACATGGTTATGAATCGTAAAATAAAATGTGAAGGAATTATGTCATCAGAGCTTTATAAAGAAAAACGTTGTCCCTTTATATATACAAAAAGTAGCAACTAGTTACAACTTAACGTTCAATAACATTCAAAAGTTATTTCTAGAGAGCCAACATGCTCTAAAAAACCTTGAAACTAAAACTTTTAAGGAAATAACAAGACTCAAAAACCTAAGTTTTCAATGAGTCCTCGCATATTCCTTCTGTAATTTTACTTACAACTTGAATATGTTTAATTATACAACATCAACTAAAAGCGGAATGAGAAGCCCCGGCATCTAGGCGAGATGATGGGGGGAACTCCAACTTTTTTTGGCTAATCAATCTTTACACATTCCAATTTTTTTTTACATAAAATTGATACCTATTCAATATAGAACATAAGCTATATACATATACAGATAGGAATTTGCAGTAATATATACAAAGAAAATGACAGTATATATATTCAAAATGAACAATTATACATATGTCAATTACTTAGTTTTGGCAGCCATGTATGCTCTAATACCTAGACAGATAATGTTACCCAGATGTTTCCACCCGGTAACATCACAAACAGAAAAAGGATACATATTTCCACACCACATATTGGACTTCATTGCATATTATGTAACTTGTTATGAGTTTTGTTTTTGTGTTTAAAAAGGATTCTTAAATAATTTTAAAATATTTTTAAGACATGTAATCAATTAAATTCATAATTTAAATTGGTTGGTGCAATTAATTTAAATTACAAAGAATAAGGGTAAAACTATAATAATAATATTTTGTGTATAAAAACATTGATAATTTTATTTTGAAGTTTTTCTTATATTTTTTTGAATTTTCTTGATTTATTTTGAAATTAAAAATGTCTTGATATCAATATAAAAATCTAATTTAAACAATTGTGTTATATTTGTGTTGGTTTTTAATGTTTATACGCTTGCCATACATATATTGTACCATATCTGTTATTCGTATATATACCATATATATACTAATGGTAATAATTCAAACCTTTTATTTAACATACAGTTTTGGCTCATGGTTTTGCTAATGCTCTGCAAGTGGCTTACACTGATTTAAAACGGTATCGTTTAAGGGAAATTCTTCCACACGGTTTTGTTTACGTGGATTACAGCTAGCTGCCACAGGTTAGTATCTTAGGTGGTTGTTTTTTGTTTCTTTAAGATCTGTTGGATTTGTTTTTATCTACGGATGGTATCTCTCATTTGTAATTGGTACACACCTTACTTGGCTATATATAGAGACGTCTGCCTTTATTTTCAAAATACTGAGAGAATTTATTTTTGCCTTGTTACTCTGCCGAATTAGAGAGAGAAAGAGAGCTTACATGCTTGATTTTTCACGATATAACTTATGATTCGTGTATGTCTCTTACAAGGTTCTAAAAAATGCGGGGCGTGATTGAGGCGCGGAGGCCAAGCCTTAAGCCTTAGAAGCCTAGGCGTGAAAAAACGTGAAAAGGCGTTTAGGCCTTCTTAATATATTTTAATATTTTTTAACCATAACAAGGCTATTAAAATACAAAAATTGCATATATCATAAAAATATGTCTGAATATATGCAAATTAAAATACTATTTGATTATTTTGGATGAGATAATGGTCCGGTTTGTAAACAAATTCTTTAAAAGGCGACGTCGTTTCACTAAAACATTGTTGTTTTTAGAAAAAAGTGCGCCTTAAGGGTTTTACCAAGAATAAGGAGTGAAAAGAGTAAGGCGAGGCGTTTCTCCCAAGCCTTAAGCCTAGGCGGAGCCTAGGCGGGTTTTTTAGAACAGTGGTCTCTTAGGAACAAAGTTTGATTCTTTTAACTTTTTCAAAGACTCTAGAGGTTGCTGTGGCATTCGATTTATTGAACTAAGAACCCCATCTCGTCACTTTTGGTTTTCCAAGTTTAAAACCTATTGTTAGTGTTTCTCTCGTCTCTGTAGATTCTTATAAATTTGTTCTTAGATCTAGTGTTAATGGCCTTGTGATATTTGTTGTTGTGTGACTTATTTGCCGTAGTATAACACACGGGAATCACACACTCTATCATATATCGAGTATTGCTTATTTTTAGTGCAATAATTGTTTGCATTTTTGTTACTGTTTGTTTTCTGGACTTGCTATATAGATCTATTCGATATTGACATAATCTGTTTTAGATATATCAATTTTTGTTGGTTTGGTTTTGTCAAGAAAACTTAGTGTAACTATTCCATGTTTGTTTTAGTGTTTTCTTACACCTCACAGACGGTTCAACACGATCAGTTATTGATCTGCTAAATAGGTTTAGAGACTTAAATCTAAGAATTTTATAGGACTTAGTTGTAAAGAACGGTTACCATGACTGTACTTGGATCCCTTCTTGCTCCCTATATCTAAACAGTCGAACTAAACCTTGAACCTATGGAGTGAACCAAGAACTTTGGACTACTAATCTGTTTTGAAATATTGGACTATAAGATCTATTAGGTCTATTTCTAGGGTGTTTGATTAAATTTAGTTTAATCTAACCTTACCTTTAAAACACCTTGTTAATATTTGACTTTGTGCTTGAATTGTTTATATATTTTAAGTCATATATTATTTTGAGTATTGCTAGATTGAATATGATTACTTAATTATTCTTGTTGCATAATATTAGTGATATTTCAGGAACGGGTATACAACATTGCATATCGCTTGTAGTTCATACACTGTACACTTTTATTCACATAGGCACTAATTCTTGTGTACATATTAGATCAAATATGAGTGTTCTAATTTTTGAAAAGAAAGTTTGATAGCCTGATTTAATCAAAAGAAAGGAACATAAGATTTGCTACTGATATTTAGGATATCAAAACTGTTTCATATTCATTTGGTTTGCAAATAAGTGTGAGTGTGTCATGTATCATATCGCACGTCATAAACACTACACTACTACACATCACTATTACAATCAATAGGCACTAAGCTGACATGCGCTTAGGAAGTTAGAGAGAAAGCTGGGACGTGAATAAGACAATATATAAAAGACAAATTAAAGCTGAGATTCAGAAGAAGCAACCATTGTAGAGGCTTGGTAGGTAATAGTCGTTTTCTATCTAGTTTAATTTGAGTCTTGATGTGTGATTATAACTCGTTCCTTATTGATTTCTTTTAGTGGACTTTGGTAGATTAGGTGACCCTATAGGGTCCAATGTTTTTCCGAGGGAAGGATTTTTTCAACGTAAAATAAATCACTACGTGCTTTAAATTCTGCATTTTAAACCTCACACTAAAAAGTAGGATTTAAATCTAGAAATTCGCTCAATAAACTGAATTAGGTATTATTTACTTATTACCCTAGTTTAATTAAGATATTAATTAGGACTCTAACTAACTTGCCAAACTTTATTCTGTTTGTAATATAGTTATCAATTTAAGTAAAAGTTGGAATTGGTCCCCCTTGGATAATCTATAAAAACTTGTAGGTAATTCGGGTTTATTCGACATTAGTTTAGGTCCGCACTATAGTCTATTGCGTTTTAGCTGCCGCTCAAGTGGTATCAAAGTTAGACTTTAAAAGATCATTTTCAAACTATTGTTAAATTCTTTTTACCTTATTTTAATGGAAGATTCAAGTCAGTTACTTAGGCTAGGAAATTTAAGTAAACACCCTATTTTTTATTGTTCTAACTTTCCCTACTGGAAAGTTCGTATGATAGCCTTTATACAAGGTACATTGGAGATGATGTTTGGGACTTAATTGAAAACTGAAGTTGCACTGTTATATGGATTTAGTTAATTTCGTAGAATACAATCCTACACAAAATATAAATTAGGCCAAGTGTTGATACTTTCCAAATTTTAATATATCTTACTAACTCCTAAGTGAGCATACAAGATTATAAGTTAAGCCAGAAGAAATCATAACCACAACACGCCGATGTACGAGGAAAATTAAAATGGGAAAAACCTCGGACGGCTGGGCCTAGACAAATCCACTACAAATACGATTTTAAAAAGAAACTCCAAAGACTTACGGACTTGACACACTAAGATGCGGTGATGCAGTCTCCTCTACCCCCATTAGTAGTACGCGAAGATCCAACCCTTTGCACAACACTTCCCATGTCTTAATATCCACCAAAACCCAAAAGCCGTCTCAATTCAACAAGCATGCAGAGTTCCATCGCACACATCAATGGTGAATGAATCGTAGAGTGTGTGGGGTTTTGATTCTTCAATTTGATAAAAAATATAGCATATGTGTTAGAGAGTATTTTCTAAAAGGGATGATGGGAATTTTCTTCAAAGTGCAAGTTATATCCAAAACAGTTATTTTCGGCCATATTAAAGATAGGTATGAAGTAGTGGACCAAAACAGTTACCAAAAAGAAACTGTCGAAAATTTAAAAAAAAAATCAAAACTGAATCCGGTCGTTTAAACGACTATGTTCGAACGAACTTCTAACCACATTTTAGAAGATTATGCAAAGAATCTCGTTCGAAATTCGTTTGAACAGGTTCGTTCAAACGACACTTCTAACGAAACTTCAAACGATAATTTAGATGATTTTTCAAAGATGTTCGTTAGAAAAATTGTTCGAACCCGGTTCGTTCGAACGACCTAGGCTATTTTCCAACGAAAATGTAATTTTTTAAGATGATTTAATTTCTTTGAAAATTTTGAAAAAAAAATCATTTTAATAAAATTAAATTTGTCTCCAACACATAAAAAGGAACCGGGTCATATACCTTTGGAAAAAGAGCATTCGTAATCGATTTGATGAGGTGTGAAAGATCGGATGCCCAAATTCTTCAATGTTGATAACTGAACGACACACAATGATCCTAAATGTTTTGTCCAATGGAATTTATTTAAGACTACAAATGACTCAATTGGAAATTTATCCTTACAAATCTCCCCCTTTGTCTATTCCGGGACAAAACATAAGATAAAAAAATACAAAAAAAAACTTTAAATTTGACTGACTCGACTAATTATAGTTTTACACTGTTGGAAGTAGGCAATTGCAATAGAAGTCCTACACACATGAAACAACCAAGACATAAAACGCATGGGGAAATAGAGAGTTTAAATAACAAAAATGTTAGACTCCCCCTAAACATGTTCTCCTTTTTTGTCTGGAAAAGACAAAGGGATAGAACGGTACCTGCAAAGTTAGTGAATATTACAAGAGTAAGAATAGACAATGGAGCAAGATAATATTCACAACAAGAATGGCAAATGAAAATCATCCACACAACAAATATAATAAAATGGGAATGAGTGATGATTAACCATTAATGCCTAAAAAAACAAGAATTTTTAATAGAAATGCTACAATATCCAAATATAAGGAAGAAAATGAAAGTACAAATATCCGATACAACTGAGATAAATAAATACAAACTATAAAATCATCCCACTCACAAGTACAAAAAGGGAAATATAAACTAAAATAAAAGAACGTTAAGGAGCCGGAGCATCATGTGGAGTGACATCGGGAACGAGTCCTGTACGAGAAGATCATGTACCATGATGCATCTTAAAAATATGAATCTCCTCAAAGTTCGCCATAAGGATGGAATATCTCCTAGCCTATGTTGCGTCTCTAGCTACCTGTGCAGCCTCGCAATGAGCTTGAGCCCCTTCGGCTCACTCGCCGCTCTGATGCATCATCATGATAAGCTCCTATATGAGAGCTCGGTCTTGATCGCAATCCTCCTATATTTGCTCAACCTATGAACCTATAAACCTAAGATCCTACGACTCGATAGGTGGTAGGGTGGGAGGTTGATAATGATACATAGAATGTCTAGATGGAGCTGTAATGGTGGAGGTGGCAAAGAGAGAGGACCCGGAGTGGGAAGGTGTGGGTTAAGGAGTGTCACTCGGGAGGTGCCCACGAGATCGACTAATGGAGGAGATATTTATCATTTTAAAATGAGTTATCGAAATATCCGAGGGAAGAAGAGGTCAACCTACCTCAAGACAATGTCGATAAATTATAACAACAAAAGGTAAGGCATCCCTAATAGGACCAAGAGGATTTAACTTAACAGTCTTAAGTACACTAAAGATGAATCTAGGAAGGTCAATAGTTGCCTTAATGCTAATGACAAACATTAACTCCATATGTGCCTTAGTAATTTGAGTGGGGTTGGAACGGAGACAAAGGTAGGCGCAGACAATTCAGTTTAGAATCATAAAATTAGGATTAAGATTTTTATGATAAATAGTTATTGAGTCGGGCTTAAAAGTACGACACACTGTGGTCATAATGAGTTGTCCCTCGGGTCAAGAGTCATTGCGCCAAGGATAAGTGGGGTTTGAACGACCGAGAATTCATGTTTAATACCAACTTCATCACAAAAGGCATTCATACCGGATTCCTTAAATTCAGTTCCATTATCACTTCTAAACCGGTTTATGGTGATAACATGTTTATTTTGAAGGACTCGACATTTAACCGTTAGGAATTCAACAGCTTCGGACTTTTCTCTTAGAAATTCTACTATAGAGTATCTAGAAAAGTCATCTACCATCAGTAAGATATATCTCTTTCTGTGACACCCTGCCTAATTAAATACCGGGCGATCACTCCTTTATTAAATTAAAATCAAGGTGAACAGTTGGTTCATTCTTAGCATCACTGTGGAAAAATACTTTTCCAATTTAAACACCCTAAATAATTAAGCTAAGTGTCAAAACCATTTTTAGACTTTACTTTCCAACTTTTATTTTATATAAACCAACATTTAAATCTTTACATTATTTATAATTAAAGAATCACGCAACAACCATACTGGAACAAACCATCCAATAATTAAACATTCAACTAAATGAATCCAACATTTAATACTCAAATGAAAACATCCTGACAATAATAAATCCCAAAGAATAAAATACTGGAAATAAATGAATCACAATGTCCAATAAAACAACTGGATAATGGAAACGGGCGACACATGCCCAACTGAATAAATATGATAAGAGTGGAATCAAATAAACGAAGTCATCTAAGCAAGAGGCCTGTAACTCCCACCTAAGCTGCAGCACGTTCCTCCCAAAGGATCATATGCAAGATGCCCCTGTGGCTGGGCACCTGTAATATATACATATATATACAAGAGAGAGAGAAGAAATAGAGACGGGTCAGAGCCCGATAGTGTAAATGATTTAAAATTTGTTTAGCAAGTATTTAAAATGTTTACAGGCCAATGCAACAACATATTAGTGCGACACTCTCTTGAGAAACTCTCACCTCTCTTCTAATGTGCACGCCTATCGGACTAACCTTCCCAACGGTTTAACTTATCTTAGGTTACTCGTAAGATTTAAAACTGAACAATTTAATTACTTAAGAGGATAATTTCATTTGATCACAAAGTTCTCATTTAAACCTTATTTGCTAATAAAGTTTCACATTACACACTTCAAATCAAGTATTTCCAAATTGAAGTCATTATTCATTTCTTACTTACCAGAAACACAATAGGAAGTTCCAAATTTCATAAGTTCATATATATATTAAATACTCGTATAATATATATATATATATATATTCTAACAGCACCCCATATAAAAATTATGGTGTGGGCATACACTGCTATCCAATCCCCGTATCAATCATACTAAGGGAAATACAAGTTCGGAATCACTCTCGAACTGTATTAATGCATACACAAACAATATTGAGGCGAAGCATAGTTTCCAAGTCCAAGAGGTCAGCACATACCCTCGCGTCTCTTAGGACCGTGACTATCGATTCGATAGCCTGTACCTAGGATTCCTATCTTCTAGGGTACGAGTCAATATCCCCCATGAAGGCTCATTCCAGATAAGACCGTCCCAGCGTGGTAACCTCGGGGATAGCAAGTAGTGCGGGCATGATTTTCACACGTATATAATATATGCATACACACAGTCATATAAATATACTACTTTTGCCATATCAAATTTAGGTTCATCTCATAACTCATAATCACGACATTTATCCTTATTTTCACATTATTAGTTATTGCGTATAACGGTTCGTCTCTAACTTTAATTTGAGGGATTATTCCAACTCACTACGTAACACTCATGGACTCTATCCTCCCAAGTGTAAAATTCAGTAAGTATTCATCTATTTTCCAACATAGCTATTTTTACGCGTCTCTCCCTTAAATATACAACCCCATCGTCCCTTATGTGTAAGCATCCCAAAAATGTAAATTTCGTCTTAGATTAAAGGTCTCATAGTTGTTAATAAGTCCTACTGGTCTCCTTTATCTTCCAAAGTACTTTAATAAGGGTTCCCAAAGGTTTTCACTCATTTAATGTGAATTTAACAATTTCAAAGGGGAAATGTGAGTCTGCCAGGAGGGGTTGATCGATCGAGGTCTGGGGCTCGATCGATCGAACCTTCGATCGATCGAAGCTCTAGGCTCGATCGATCGATCAAGAAGGTATGGCAAATTCTGTAAGAAACCAGTTACGGGTTCTAACATAAAACCTCATCCAAATCCTGATTTTTCATTCCCAATCGCCCAAAAATTCGTTCTACAATCAGTATACACCCATATTATACATTTTTCACATAAAACATGCAATTTTCCATCAATAACCATAGATTAGTAGGCCAAAACTCATATCAAACTCAAGAACCCTAGAATTTCTTTAAAATGATTCTAATAAGTCTTTTCCCAGAAATTTCTACTCCTTATTCATCATAAATTCGTGGTTAAGCCTCTACATGTGAAGGGGTTTCCAAATTATCATTCAAATCATTACTACATGCGATTTTCCTATCTCCGACATGAATTTTCTTCTACCAAACTCATCCTAATCACCCTAGACTAACATGAACGATGCATTAGTGAAAATAAGCAAGATAAATACTTGCCTGGAAATTTCAAATTTCTGATTTGATGACGAATTTGGTGTGGTTGCGTTCCCCGTAGCGCGATCTACGCGTTGGTGGTGGAGGCGGTGCAATCGGGTGACTTTTTAGCCTTGGATTGCTTGGAAAGCTTTCTCCTTCCCTCTCCTATGGCCGTTCTAAGGTTTTGAGTCTGATAACCCTAAGGGACAATTCTCAATGGCTGATATAGCCTAATAATTTTCGTGGGTTTAATTACCCAAAAATGCAAAATGACCAAAATGCCCTCCTGGGGTGCTAAATAGGCCTAAAAATGCCCCGAGACCCAAACTAAACCCCCGAGTACACTTTTCTGACTATCTCGACCCTTTCAGACACATTGGCGCACTCAAAACGACCGTACGGATAACTAAAAAAATATTTCACTTTTATTGATCAACATTTATTCCCGACGCGACACAGGCGCATCCCGACTTAATTTTCCAAAATTGTCATTCTATTCACTGGTGACATTTAATAGAACCAATATTATATATTACTTTTCTCATTAGTAATATTCAACAAGTTTTCCATAATTACTAACTCTTATCACGTTAATAATTATAACATAATTAAATTCCAGATTTATATTGAATTAATAACTCACATTAAATTTAATAAATCCCCAAATTTAGAAAGCATAAAAATACGGGGTATTACATACTTCCCCCCTAATAACGGAATTTCGTCCCAAAATTCGGAAACTAAGGCTAACCTGGTAGAACAATTCTGGATATCTTTCCAGTACGCAAAATATCTACATAGTAGGGCGTTTAAGCACTATAGTCTCCGCCTCACATCAAGCTTGATTAGCATTCTTATTGGAGACACTTCACATGGTGCTCCTAACCGACAACATTCGCATAGGTCACGACTATACATTATAAGTTTTCATTAACTTACTATCATTGGGAGGCCGCACCCCATTACATGGCAGCTACTCGGATTTATCTATATACAAAACTCCCATTCTGAGAAAACCATACAAACATCTGACCACTCTTGTTCGCCTAAAACAGTCGTGGAATTTCACCATAGTCATCGGAGTATTCCCGAACGATCCAAAGTTCTGAGTATCCACTCACCTCTAAATATACGAAAGGAGAATATTCGAGGTTCTTCCATACCAAAACCTTAATAAGCACCTCATACGCGATTAACAGGTACGAGTGCCTTTTCAGAGCACTCCTTAAAACACCATACTAAGATTCCAAAATTTCCTTCACGTGGTTCCACTAATTTCTAATCACCGTGCGCCTATTCCCTGGCTAGGGGTGATATATCCTTCTCAAAACGAAACCTTATCTTCGCTCGTTCCTGAAATCCCATATTAAAGGTGGGATTCACAAATCTCATCTCGATTCAGGAATTAATACTGCGCCAGACCATGCACTGGCGCGATCCTTCCTTTCAAAGGAAGTCTGGGGCGCACTAGTTAACATTGCCTTCATCTTGTCTTGAGGGTGGTAACCCATCCAAGAATTTCATCGACTTTACCGACATCTTCCCATTTCAGGAATTGTCGATAAATGAAAAATTCTCTGGTTGCTCTCCTCTTCCAACCGAACCCTACCTATGGGCGGTGCATGTAGGGACTACTCACTACGTCCCGTTAAACGTTGATCTTTCCTTGAAATGTCTCACATTATGTGACACATAACATTCCCTTTCCTTCCTTGGTGTATGCCTAAAGTTCCGACCCGTGCTCTTTTCCTCCACGAAGCGCACTTCTAAATCCTTTACACCATACTAACATCATCACTCTTTGCATGCATAAGTTCTCTCTCACATTTGACTAATAAATATTCCACTCCGAGGGTTCTTCATAATAATTAAATTTCTACTCTATTCAAGGGATACCCTTTCTTAAATGGCTTCCCGCAGTCTTCCCATCAAATTTGGTGGTGATATTAAAATTGCACACTAACGTATGGATTATCGCCCCTCATGTGACGTTTAATCCACTCTATCACTTCCACTTCGTTCTGTTAGCCCCACAAACACATTTTCCACACGTCCATTACCACGTCCCTTCATTTCGGACGAGTTTTAACATCAGCTAACCAGGATGTCTACACCTTATAAACCATGCATACTAGCGTAAGCATCACATACGCTTTTCACCTAATAATTAATTCTTTGTTTTTCCTAGTGCTCGCAACGTGATTACAACACTTGGGCACTCTCGATCACCCTAAAAATTTGAAATTTTAAATCCTCCTTATCATTATTCCACCCCTCAACTCATGAGGATAAAACAAAACTTTCAATGCTTTCATATCACACAATCCGGCTCCAGTAGCTTTAAACCAAAATTCAACTTCCAACTTACATATGTATTTACTTGATCCCATTTCGACCGGGGTACCGAACTCATGGAATAGTGACCAAACGTCTCCCTATTTCCAACCTCATGCTAAGTTTCATGCGTGGGATGTCTCGCAAAGAAAAATCCAAACAAGGAACCCTCCCAATACACTACTACCTAGCATTGTCGGTTATCGAAATCCGTTAGGTCCTCCGTCCATAGCATTTACCCATTTACTCTGTCTTTTGACAGAAAAGTTACATTTCCTCCCATAATTACACTTAACAAAGAACATCTCACCAATTGCACTATCGTTCAGAATTGGGTGTTGGAAAATTGCGTTCCATGAATCTCGAATACATACAATTGGAATTCTTGAAATCCCTTTCCCTAATAATAGGGGTATAACTCTTAATTCTCACATCTCTAGAGGATAGATATAACAATGCACTCTTCCTATTACCAAGTCCTGAGTGCTCAACATAATACTAAGTCGAATCTTTTCGCTCAACAGTAAACCTGATACATACCAAATCATAATGATAAAGTCTATACATACATTGGCATCGAATATCTCGAGCCCACTATCCCCTCCGAAGTCTCTAGGATAGATAATATAAGTGCGAGTCCAACCTTCTTACAGGTAAAGCCTAGCTAGAACAAAAGTATGCTGCACTAACGCAACCACTCCTATAGCCTTGCAATAAATGCCCACTATCGTACTAACCATTTCTATAACATTTTAACAAAGATAATATCATACTCGCGTATCGCATCACTACAACGAGTAACCTCAGTAAGGTACATAACATTGTTTATATACTCATTCATCCTCCGTGGATAGCACTAAAGAGAAATGAAAATCCCGTTACACTAGGAAAAAGTATTCACATAATAATAACGTTTATAATTTTATGCATTAAACTCGTCTCACATGCAAATCTAACAGTGAACAAAATATAGTGACGCGTTCGTGTCACATAAACACGCCTCATCCTCTTAGGATACAACTTATACTTCCACCTTGTCAATCGTCTTGACTGCACAAATGGTCTTCGGATGTAACAAGTCTACTAAAACCAAACAAAACTACTTTAATCGTTGTCTTTTACTAGATACCATACTCTTATCCCCTCTACTCGCTTTCATAAAATACCTCGATACTTAATTTACTTAACACCTGAATTGCATTCAGAAACTCACGAACGATTGGAATCGAATCCAGGAGGATCACAATCTCCTTAGAGGTATCCTACTTTATATAAAAATATAGGCGAAAGATCCCCCTTTTGGGCGAGGCATCGCCACTCAAACATTTCTTCCCCCGGAATGGCAAGGACAATACTCTCACCAAAGTAATCTATCATGGCTCTATAAGCTGCGAGCCAATCCATACCGATAATAACATCGTGCTCATTCATATCTAAGACTAACATGTCTGCTGGTAATACTAAGCTACCAATCTCTACCCCCACACTCCGACATATAAAAAAATAAGCGAACCATTTCCCAGTGGTGAGTCTACACATGTCACAGTGCTCTCTGTTGTGGCTAATAGCCCTAAGGTCTTCGTAAAATGAGTAGCTATAAAATAGTGCATTGCCCCAGTATCAAACATAACTCGACTCATAGTATCATGGATAGAAAACATACCCTCAATCGCGGGTGGTGCTTGCGGAGCTGCTGCCTGGGGGATGTTATAGACACATCCGTACTGTATATGTCTCTGCAAAACTGAGGCTGTTGGAAAGGGTGGTGGAGCTGGCTTCTGTGGTTTATTACTATCACCTTCTTACCATGGGGCCCTAATCTTCTCTGGGAAATCCTGACGCCTATGGCCATTTCTGCCACATTGGAAGCACCTCCCTCGAAACTGCTTCACTTCACTACGTTGTTGACTAGTCTCGCTTTTTCCCTGGTCTTGATGGCCTTGATGGGAAATTTGCGGAAAAACTATGTTAGGGTGAGGACAATCCCTCCACTTGTGACCCGGATGTACACATTTATAGTAGAGTCCTGAAAGTTCTCTCTGGCTGGATTGAAGTTCCTTTCCAGACTGATCCGGACAAGTTTGACGTTCATGACCGTCCATTCCGCATTTAAAACACCTCTTCGTGACTTCACTCGGCCCCCGACTTTGTTGACCCTGACGCTTTTGGATTTCCCTACAGAATTTGTTACCTTTGTGGCTTTTACGGTCTTGAAGAGATTGTTGTTGCGATTTTTGCATCTTCACACACTTGTTATTTCCAGTCATGACAGACTGACTATACTCTCTAGATCTTTTTTCCCCCATAGGCTGTGTGCTGCGTTCTTGATACTGTAAGACTACAGTGGTAACTGCCTGTGCCACAATACCTGCTAACTCGGCAGTTGATATTCTCTCTGGAGATACCTGAGGTGTAAGTCGATCTTGCTCGTTGACTCCCCTAACCGCTTTAGTTAGTTCTTCTTGACGATCCATCTGAAAATTTAAATAAATTTGGATGAGTTCATCATTCTCATAAACAAATCGCAGAAGCATGAATTCCCAATGTATAGAGATGAACACAACATTCCTAGTATTAGGGCTCTATATCAAAAATGCTAAGATGAGAGCGAAATAAGCCGTGCAGATCCTAAGGACACTAGAACCTGATGCTATGATACCACCTGTGACACCCCGCCTAATTAAATACCGGGCGATCACTCCTTTATTAAATTAAAATCAAGGTGAATAGTTGGTTCATTCTTAGCATCACTGTCAAAAAATACTTTTCCAATTTAAACACCCTAAATAATTAAGCTAATTGTCAAAACCATTTTTAGACTTTACTTTCCAACTTTTATTTTATATAAACCAACATTTAAATCTTTACATTATTTATAATTAAAGAATCACGCAACAACCATACTGGAACAAACCATCCAATAATTAAACATTCAACTAAATGAATCCAACATTTAATACTCAAATGAAAACATCCTGACAATAATAAATCCCAAAGAATAAAATACTGGAAATAAATGAATCACAATGTCCAATCAAAAAACTGGATAATGGAAATGGGTGACACATGCCCAACTGAATAAATATGATAAGAGTGGAATCAAATAAACGAAGTAGTCTAAGCAAGAGGTCTGCAACTCCCACCTAAGCTGCAGCACGTTCCTCCCAAAGGATCATATGCAAGACGCCCCTGTGGCTGGGCACCTGTAATATATACATATATATACAAGAGAGAGAGAAGAAATAGAGACGGGTCAGAGCCCGATAGTGTAAATGATTTAAAATTTATTTAGCAAGTATTTAAAATGTTTACAGGCCAATGCAACAACATATTAGTGCGACACTCTCTTGAGAAACTCTCACCTCTCTTCTAATGTGCACGCCTATCGGACTAACCTTCACAACGGTTTAACTTATCTTAGGTTACTCGTAAGATTTAAAACAGAACAATTTAATTACTTAAGAGGATAATTTCATTTGATCACAAAGTTCTCATTTAAACCTTATTTGCTAATAAAGTTTCACATTACACTCTTCAAATCAAGTATTTCCAAATTGAAGTCATTATTCATTTCTTTCTTACCAGAAACAAAATAGGAAGTTCCAAATTTCAGAAGTTCATATATATATTAAATACTCGTATAATATATATATTCTAACAGCACCCCACATAAAAATTATGGTGCGGGCATACACTGCTATCCAATCCCCGTATCAATCGTACTAAGGGAAATACAAGTTCGGAATCACTCTCGAACTGTATTAATACATACACAAACAATATTGAGACGAAGCATAGTTTCCAAGTCCAAGAGGTCAGCACATACCGTCGCGTCTCTTAGGACCGTGACTATAGATTCGATAGCCTATACCTAGGATTCCTATCTTCTAGGGTACGAGTCAATATCCCCCATGAAGGCCCATTCGAGATAAGACCATCCCAGCGCGGTAACCTCAAGGATAGCAAGTAGCGCGGGCATGATTTTCATACGTATATAATATATGCATACCCACAGTCATATAAATATACTACTTTTGCCATATCAAATTTAGGTTCATCTCATAACTCATAATCACGACATTTATCCTTATTTTCACATTATTAGTTATCGCGTATAACGGTTCGTCTCTAACTTTAATTTGAGGGATTATTCCAACTCACTACGTAACACTCATGGACTCTATCCTCCCAAGTGTAAAATTCAGTAAGTATTCATCTATTTTGCAACGTAGCTATTTTTATGCTTCTCTCCCTTAAATATACAACCCCATCGTCCCTTATGTGTAAGCATCCCAAAAATGTAAATTTCGTCTTAGATTAAAGGTCTCATAGTTGTTAATAAGTCCTACTGGTCTCCTTTATCTTCCAAAGTATTTTAATAAGGGTGCCCAAAGGTTTTCACTCATTTAATTTGAATTTAACAATTTCAAAGGGGAAATGTGAGTCTGCCAGGAGGGGTCGATCGATCGAGGTCTGGGGCTCGATCGATCGAACCTTCGATCGATCGAAGCTCTAGGCTCGATCGATCGATCAAGCAGGTATGGTGAATTCTGCAGGAAACCAGTTACGGGTTCTAACACACAACCTCATCCAAATCCAGATTTTTCATTCCCAATCGCCCAAAAATTCGTTCTACAATTAGTATACACCCATATTATACATCTTTCACGTAAAGCATGCAATTTTCCATCAATAACCATAGATTAATAGGCCAAAACTCATATGAAATCAAGAACCCTAGAATTTATTTAAAATGGTTCTAATCAGTCTTTTCCCAGAAATTTCTACTCCTAATTCATCATAAATTCGTGCTTAAGCCTCTACATGTGAAGGGGTTTCCAGATTATCATTCAAATCATTACTACATGCGATTTTCCTATCTCCGACATGAATTTTCTTCTACCAAACTCATCCTAATCACCCTAGACTAACGTGAACGATGCATTAATGAAAATAAACAAGATAAATACTTGCCTGGAAATTTCAAAGTTCTGATTTGATGACGAATTTGGTGTGGTTGCGTTCCCCGTAGCGCGATCTACGTGTTGGTGGTGGAGGCGGTGCAATCGGGTGACTTTTTAGCCTTGGAGTGCTTGGAAAGCTTTCTCCTTCCCTCTCCTATGGTCGTTCTAAGGTTTTGAGTCTGATAACCCTAAGGGACAATTCTCAATGGCTGATATAGCCTAATAATTTCGTGGGTTTAATTACCCAAAAATGCAAAATGACCAAAATGCCCTCCCGGGCTGCTAAATAGGCCTAAAAATGCCCCGAGACCCAAACTAAACCCCCAAGTACACTTTTCTGACTATCTCGACCCTTTCAGACACGTTGGCGCACTCAAAACTATCGTACGGATAACTAAAAAAATATTTCACTTTTATTGATCAACATTTATTCCCGATGCGACACAGGCGCATCCCGACTTAATTTTTCAAAATTATCATTCTATTCACTCGTGACATTTAATAGAACCAATATTATGTATTACTTTTCTCATTAGTAATATTCAACAAGTTTTCCATAATTACTAACTCTTATCACGTTAATAATTATAACATAATTAAATTCCGGATTTATATTGAATTAATAACTCACATTAAATTTAATAAATCCCCAAATTTATAAAGCATAAAAATATGGGGTATTACACTTTCCTCCTATACTTTCAGTGCGAGTAGGACCCTTAAGATCCATGTGTATCAATTTTAAAACCCAAGAGGTGGTTATATAATTCAACTTCCTCTAGGGGCTTCTTAATTTTCTTTCTTAGTTGACAAGGTCCCCAAATTGAGGAGGTTGGTTTTCCTAAGGATGGTAAACCTCGAACTAGGTCTTTCCTCACTAGACAATCAAGATCTTTAAAGTTTACATGACCTAACTGTTGATGCCAAAGATCGACAAAAGAAACCTTGGCACTATTGCAGACGAGAGAGACCTTTGGAACGATTCCATAATAATTATCACTAGTTCTCACACCATGTAAAATATCCTCACGCGATTTATCATAAATGGTGCACTCCGATTGGCTAAACTTAACGTCAAGGTTTTCGTCGCGTAATTGACTAATTCTTATCAAATTATCTTTGAGTCCATCAACATAAAGAACATTTTCTAGTTTTGGAAAACCAAAAACTTCAATGGTGAGAGGCCCTGGTTCTTTTAGATAAAGAACATCTTCATTGGCACATTCCTTTAGATGATATCGAATTGCAACCCGATATATCATATGAGGAACAACCAGTTGCAATTTTAGATCACGGGGAGCGTAGGCTAAGATCTAGAGTGGTGCCCTTGGTTTGGGTCCAATGGGGGCATCACAATGCCAAAAAGTCAACATGGGAGCGTGAGGACAATATGCAAGAAAAGTATCCACATCTCTTTTTGTAAGGTGCGCCTAAATTTTGAGGGCAAAATTTCCTTATAAGTAGGGAGTATGTAATAACCCTTACTTTTGAGAAATTTATTTTATATTAATTTACCAGGTGAGGTAATTATATAAAATATTGGATAATGGAGTAAATATTATTTTAACTTATTTAAAAGATGACATTTACTAGATTTTGCATATTTACTGTTATGTAAATGTAAATAGCTTTATGTTACAATTTATGGTGTCTTGTGCTTTAAACGACATTTATGGTTTAAATGAAGTTGGAACTTGAAATTATTTATATTATTATGGATGCCAATTTAGAGGGCGCGGTTAGTCCCGAAATAGTCGAGATAGTCAAAATAAGTGCCATATTGTATTTTTGGGTTTCGGGAACTTTTGACAGGTTATGACTTAATTATATAGTTACGAGTCATTTTAATGGTGTATTAACATTTAAAGATGAGAATTAATTCTAAGGGTACAATTAAGTCTTGCAACCCCTTTTATTTCTCTATTGTATACTTCTTAAACCTAGAGAGAGAGAGAGAAGAAGAAGAAAATTATGGAGAAAAAGAAGAGAAAGAAGGAGAATTGAAGAAATTAGGTTTGCTCTTGCATCTACCGGAAAGGAATCCGAGATTTCAGCTTAAGGCAAGTTTCTTACTTGCTAATATATAATTTAGGGTGAATAAATTGTAGTGATAGTTGTGTATTGGAATCAATTGAACAAATATGGGTTTTGATGAATTTGTGGTGTTTGAACCCTTATATATTGTTTAGATAGATATTTTATTGAGTATAGTAGTTAGTATTCACATAGTATGGATTTGGTTCAATCAATGATGTTTGTTGTGGGTGACAATGGAGGAAAAGATGAGTTTTGGGAAAATTGGGGTTTTAACATCCATGGCCGAAATTGGGCATCCTCGCCCAGGCGAATCGATTCGCCCCTAGCGAATCGATTCGCTAAAGGGGTAGGCTACAGGTCTGGGATGAGAGAATCGATTAGGCTTATCTGAATCGATTTGATAGTATGCAGAATGTTGGGTCCTCTTGATCGAATCGATTCGGCCGATCCGAATCGATTCGCTTTCAAACCGAATCGATTCAGCCAGGGCGAATCGATTCGAAATTATTGCTATTTTAAGGGATTTTTCTATCTTGGTTTGTAACCCTTTTCTTGTAGGTTTGGGACCTAGGAACTTTGTCTTAGGATGAACTAAAGTGTACTAGAGTCTTATATTAGGTATAGGACTACTCTAGAGTTGAATGGGGATATTTGGGCCTATCTCGGGGATTATTTAATAGGCGTTAGGGTAGATTTTTCTTGTGTAAACTAGTTTGAGACTAGGGGAGAGTAAGATTATATAATTGGGGGAAATTTAGAGACATGAATGAGGTATACTATGCTTGGTGGCTTACAGTAACGTCATTAATTCTCGGAGAATAATTTGGGGGGCTATTGAACATTGAAGTTTTTAATGATGACATTAAACAATAATGGCTCTGGATAAAGACTTAATGTATATTTTAAAATGGAAATAACGTGTGAATGATAAATTTACATATACACACCTCTCTAAATGCTATCATAGGGGAAGTTACGTGCATGAAGTGAAGATCCCTGGCTAGTGAATGCAGGGTGAATATAGTCCTCGGCCATAGGACCGGTTATTATATATTGTGTGATTATTGTTCGAAGTGAGGTAATTCCGAGTGTGGTTATGACTCACTGTCGAAGGTATATGGCCGCTTCCCGACGTCAAGCGATGTAGGATGCCCAGGTTGTCTTGGTGATAGGCCCTGGAAGATGATAGCTATTTATGGGCGCATCCAGTGGGGAAACCCGGAAGGATGGTCTTAGAATCGTTATATGTTGTGAAATATAACTATTCTTATTTAAAGTGGGATTTTATTGAGATACGACACTTTTTGAAGTAAATTGCCTTGAATACGTTTTCTAATGAGAAAAAGGAACGGTGAAATGACATTGTGTAAAAAGCAAATCTCATTAAGTAATCTTTTATTCATATTCTCTAGCATAATTGAATTGTGAGCATTGTTATTATATTTGCAGTAGGTTATTCTTTTAGATTGAGAAGTTAGATTCCTTATCATTATTTATGGTGAACGAAACAAGCTTACTTATGATAATTAAATTGTCCATAACTATCATGCACTCTATTCACTTGGTAATCATATTAAATCGGGCCCTGGCCCATTTCTATTTCTTTGTTTTGATTGAATCTTATAATCACCCAGGTGTTCCTCCGCAAGGACGCCCGTATTGACTTTTCTATCCCAATGTCTTGGAGCTGTAACACTTTGCGGATGTTACGGGATAGTTGATATAGACGCTTCCATCTTTTTGTATTTTAGTTATGATCGGTTACACATTCGGTCGTGTTACCCCAGTTTTGTACTTGTGTTATATAATGTGATATTGTACGCTAATACACGGTGTAACCTATTTGTACGTGTGTGTGAATCGATAGCTTATTCGGTTATTTTTTTTGTTGTTGTATATGGTTGCTATGTTATTATTTGTCTTTATCTTTATCCACCTTCTTTTCAATTGGATTGTTTAAATGATTTTCATTAACTTACAAAATAAATTTTTGACAATCTGTTTTCTAAAATAATTGGTGGTTATCTCGTATACTTATTGCTATATGTTGATGCAAAGAATGGACCATATATTATTCCTGTAATTATTGGAGTATCGGGATGGCTGATATACCCGTATATACCCTCGTTCATGTCGAGGGCGCCCTGCGCCTCATCAGGCCCAGACGACCCCTAGGGGGCCGACCCTTCATCAGGCTCCGAAAGACCCCTCAGGGGGCCGACCCTTTATCAGGCTCCAGACGACCCCTCAGGGGGCCGACCCTTCATCAGGCTCCGGACGACCAGACGACCCCTCAGGGGTCGACCCTTCATCAGGCTCCGGCGACCCCTCAGGGAGCCGACCCTTCATCAGGCTCTAGACGACCCCTCAGGGGACCGACCCTTCATCAGGCTCTGGAGGACCCCTCAGGGGGCTGACCCTTCATCAGGCTCCGGACGACCCCCCGAGGGTACGACAGTACGAGGCCCAAATTAGGCCAGACTCATTATCGAAAGGAACTTTGCCCTCGGCCTCATATCAAAGGTCGAGGGTGACATCATCACAGCGCGTGGTTTGGGAGACGCGTGGAATAGTGTGCGCGAGGCTCACGTGGCACATGGGAGACCGTTATAACAAAATCACACCCTCACGTGAGGGAATATTATATCATCATTTGGCATCTACAGGTGTCAACAGGGGACTGTCTAGATCACCATTCACATGCACCATGCATACTTGGGGGATACACTACACCCCCCAAGACCTATATATACTTGTCACCTACAACCCTACAGAGGGATGGATCAATCGATAATTTCAACCCTAGCTAAAACTCTGCTTGTACACACAGTAGAGAGTGAAAGTGAGCTTATGTGCATTATATCCAACACCATTAGTGCCCATACTTAGTGGATCACACACTCATAGTGGATGTAGGCCAAATTGGCTGAACCATTATACATCATTGTCGTGTTCCTCTTATACTCATCTCCTTCTACACTCTTACACATATACATCTCTATGGCTGCCATGGTTACTACTGTTTGAGCTCATCATCACTTATCTAGTCGTGCTAAATCTAAGCATCATCAGTTTGGCACCATCTGTGAGAACGAGAAGACATCTATTCCTTTGTACAGCTTGACCTCACTGGGCACTCTGGTGGTGAACCAGTTCTCCCTCTGAGAGGAGATGTTTCACCATTGAAAGAGACCCACTAAGGTTCTCAAGCTCACCAGTCTTTTTTCCAGTTCAGCGGTTCACAGCTAAAACACATGGCACCGGAGATGCCACCACCACCACTTCCCCCACCGAATGATGGAGGAGGACCCAATTCCAGTCAGCCACCACCTCGGTCTGAGATGGCTAATGTGGCGGAAGCCTTGAAGTCCCTGGCAGCAAGCCAGCGGATCATGCAGGAGCAGTTCACAACTCTGAGCCAGAACATACTAAGACCACCAGGGGTCTCACCTGAGATGATTACTTCGGCAACAACTCCAGGATAGCATGAGGCCAGGGGACCACCCCAGGCACCACGCAAAGACCTGCCACCCCCTCAACGGCGTAGCGATGTTGCTGACCCCCGACGTCTACGCCTGGGGAGGCAAGGAAACCCTTGCCCTGAGGACAAGTATGATGATCTGGAGGGAGAAGAGGCCCCCATAGAATGTTGGGAACCATATGAGGTCTCCAATAATACTGTAAGACCTCTCCAGGAGAGCAGAGGGAAGTGCGGAAGGCAAAACCCTGACGATCACCCGAAAGGCTCTGATTTCGATCGCCTAAGCAGGGGGTCGACCTTTGAGAGGCTGGGCCCAGTGAATGACCTGCGAGAAAAATTATTTATGTCAAGGAGTGCCGCGAGGTCCAGAAGGGAGGCAAAAGATGACTGACCCCACGAGGTCCGGCCCCTAGGACGGGATGACAGCCAGGGGGAAGTAAACAGCTGACACAGGCCAGCCGCGGCAGGACCCTCCGGCCATCTCAAAGAGGCGGGAGGGGATAACATCGGCCAGGCCAACAGTACGAGGCCCTGGAATGACTCGATCAGGCGATTGGAGGATAAGATTGGCGATATACTGAAAAGTCGAGACCCTCTTCAGAGGGGATACACCATAGGCTCACCCTTTTGTGGCGAAGATAGTCAACTTCCCTACGCCATCAAAGTTCAATCCACCTTTGGTCACCCCAAGATATGACGGGAGCACCAACCCTGTCCACCATGTTAAGATGTATCAATCAGTAGTAGACATATACTCTATCTCAGATGAGATGAGGTGTCGTGCCTTCTCTGGTACCCTAACTGGGGCTGCACATGTCTGGTACACGTCTCTTCCAAAAAATTCCATTGAAAACTTTATGCAGTTGGCAGACCGGTTCATCCACAACTTTTGCTTTGGAATGAGGCCACAGAAGAAGACCACCCACTTGCTTTATGTTACGCAGGGGAAGAATGAGAGTCTGAGGGACTACATAGCCAGATTCAATAAAGAAAAGTTGGAGGTGGAAGACTATGAGGAGAGCATAGCTATGACAGCCCTGATTGAAGGACTCCAAAAGGGGAAGCTGTTATGGAATCTTGCTGAAGACCCCCCACGGACGATGGCTGAATTACTATCAACAGCAGGAAAGATGATGAACACCGAAGAGGCGATGGCCGTAAAATATGAAGACGAAAAAGGAGGCTCTAGTGGGGGTAAATACCCTAAGAAGAACAAAGAGGGGAAGAAGAGGTCTACGGATGACAAGTTCGATGGTTACACCCCACTAACGGTCAGCTGTGAACATATTCTCAATGAAATAAAGAGTGATCGATCCCTGAAGTGGCCTGAGAAGTTGAGGGTAGCCCCCAACAAGAGGAATAAGAACCTGTGGTGCGAATTTCACCAAGACCGCGACCATATAACAGACAAATGCTTTTCTCTGAAAGATGAGATTGAGAAGATGCTGAAAGAGGGGAAGCTCAGAAAGTACGTCGACAAAGGTGCCTTCAAGAGGGGCCGAGGGGACGACCCCAGAAAGAAGCGAGGCAATGCATGTAGAGAAGGTCCTCAAAAAAGAGGGGACGACCCTTCTGACGATGAGGACGACCCTGACCTCCCACCGAGAGACGACCAAGGCCCTATCAAGAGGCTTAATATAATCTCGCTCGGAGTGGGAATGATCTCCGGGGGTATAGCAGGAGGAGGGTCTGAGGTCGCTGACAGGAAGGCCAATGTTGCTGAGGCCAAGGCAGTGACGAAGACGGTACACTCGACCTCTCTGGAGGTCAAGTCAGAAAAGAGGAAGAAGGTCGATATGTACACTCTGATAGTGGGGTTCTCGAGAATGGACTTTAAAGGCCTCCTAGCCCCACACGACGACCCACTCGTCATCACAACTAGGGTGCACGGGTGTGAGGTGCCGAGGATATTGGTCGACGGGGGCAGTTCTGCAAATGTAATGTTTTAGCTGTGCTTCAAATCCTTAGGTCTCAGTCGTGATAAACTCTTCCCATACCATCATCCATTGATTGGGTTCAGTGGGGAAAAGGTTTATACCCTTGGAGTGTATGAGGTCGATGTCAGGATGGGGGATGAGTGGCCGAGATGGCTTACCAAGAAGGTCAGTTTCTTTGTGATGGATGAACATGTGTTTTCAGCCTACAACATCATACTGGGGTGTGTGGCCCTCAAGGGATTTGAATCTGTGTCGTCTACTTTCCATCAGATGATTAAGTTTCCTACCCCTTACGGGGTGGGGGAAGTTAAGGGAGACCAGACGACAGTGCGAGAATGTTACTACAACTCCGCTGAAGAAAGAAAGGCACACAAGAGGGCTACAACCACTTACAATATTGATACCCTAGACCCCAGGGATGAAATGAAGCTAAAGAAAGGAGAGGCCGCGGAAGAGGTAGAATCCATCATCCTCGATGAGGATGACCCGAAAAAAACCGTTCAAGTCGGCAAGTCTCTGAAGCCCAATATCAAGGAAGACCTCATTAAACTATTGAGGAGAAGACGAAGAATTTTTGCGTGGAGTCATGTAGATATGCTGGGGATCGACCCTGGAATTATGCACCACAAGCTCAATGTGGTAGGGGGAGCAAAGACGATAAAGCAGAAGAGGAGAATTTACTCTAGAGAAAAGCATGAGGTCATTAGGGATGAGGTCAAGAAGCTGGAAGATGTTGAGTTTATCAGAGAGGTCATCTACCCTGAATGGTTGTCCAATGCAGTCATTGTCCCAAAGGCCAATGGGAAGTGGAGAATGTGTGTGGACTTCACCGACCTCAACAAGCATTGTCCTAAAGACAGCTTCCCTCTCCCCCGCATTGACCAGATGGTAGACGCTACCGCAAGCCATGAGCTCATGATCTTTATGGATGCCTATTCAGGGTATAACCAGATCTTCATGAACCCTGAGGACTCGGAGAAAATCGCCTTCATTACTAACAAGGGGACATACTGATATAGGGTCATGCTCTTTGGACTAAAAAATGCGGGGGTTACGTACCAGCGCCTCGTAAATAAAATATTCGAAGACCAAATTGGGAAGTCTATGGAGGTCTATGTAGATGACATGCTGACTAAGAGTTTGAAGGCAGAGGATTATGTGGCAAACCTGGAGAGGACCTTTAATACGATGGACAAATACCAGATGAAGCTCAACCCAGCCAAGTGTGTCTTCGGGGTCGGAGCAGGGTAGTTCTTGGGGTTCATTGTCAACCAAAGAGGAATCTAGGCCAATCCTGAAAAGATAAAGGCCCTTATTAAGATGAAGACCCCCAAGTCCATTAAAGACATTCAGAGACTCACAGGGAGAGTTGCTACCTTGAACAGGTTCGTGTCTAGGGCCATAGACAGGTGTCTACCATTCTTCAAAATTCTCAGGAAAGCCTTCAAATGGAGTGAAGAGTGTGATGAGGCTTTCAAGGAGTTAAAATAATACCTGGGGTCTCCCTTGTTGTTGTCACGGCCCGTGCAGGGTGAACGACTTTATGTGTACCTCGTCGTCTCAGAGTCAGCCATCAGTGCAACCATTGTGAGAGACGAAGACGGAGTACAAAAGCCTGGGTATTTTAACAGCAAGGCACTCCAGGGGGCAGAGCAAAGATATCCAAGGATGGAGAAGTTGGCCTATGCCTTGATCCATGCATCGAGAAAGATGAAGCCATACTTCCAGTCCCATACAATGGTCATCCTCACTGACTCTCCCCTTAGGCAGGTTTTTCACAAGCCTAAAAAATCAGGGAGGTTAATGGCCTGGGCTATAGAGCTGGGGGAGTTTGACATAGTGTATCAGCCTAGGATGGCCATTAAGGGGAAAGCATTGGCAGACTTCATGGCCGAGTTTACTTGGGAAGATGATGAAGCCAAGGATGAGAGCCTCGGGAAGATAGATAACCGACAAGGTGAGCTCACCGACACACCAGCAGATATGGCTGAGACAAGCACCACTAGAAGGATTGTGGCTGAAAATGAAGAGGGAAGATATCTCTTTAGGCAGAGGTCACTCACCGAGGGAAGTTTCTCAGAAGAACATACCGTGTGGAGTCTCTTCGTCGACAGGTCCTCTTGCGAAAGCGGGAGTGGAGCTGGATTAATAGTATCAGCACCTGACGGCACAGACATTGAGTACGCCCTGAGGTTCAACTTTAAGGCATCCAACAATGAGGCCAAATATGAGGCCTTGATAGCAGGCCTCTCCTTGGCCAGATCTCTTAATGTCGACCAAATTTTGGTTCATAGTGATTCGAGGCTAGTAGTGAATAAGATACTAGGAGCCTACGAGGCCAAGGACGAGAGGATGGCTAGGTACCTTGAGAAGGTGAGGTCATTACTGAAGGGCTTCAGAGAAGTGAAATTAAAGAGGATACCTCGTCTCGACAATGGTCGTGTTGATGCCCTTGCTAGGTTGGCCTTGGCAACTAGGACAGACATCAGGAGGACGGTCCCAGTGGAAACTTTGCTTCGACCAACTATTGAAGACGCTGAGGGAACACTTATCAATTGCCTAAATGTTTCGCAGGAAACTTCGTGGATGGACCCTCTGATCAGATACATTAAAGAGGGGGAGATGCCAAAAGCAAGGCAAGAAAGGAAGAAGTTGAGATATAGGGCTGCAAAGTTCACTGTCATTGGGGACACCTTGTATAAAAAGGGATTTTTACTCCCCTTACTTAAGTGTGTGCACCCATTTGAGGTCCCATCCATTTTGCAAGATGTGCACGAAGGATCGTGCTCAAGCCACATTGGGGGCAGATCCTTAGCGAAGAGGGTGATCACCCAAGGGTACTAGTGGCCGACCTTGGGGAAAGACATCACGGCAAGTGCGATAAATGCCAGAGATTTGCCACCATCCCTCACTAACCCCATCAGCCTCTTACCTCCATTACATCCCCATGGCCATTTTCAGTATGGGGGATCGACCTCGTAGGACCCTTACCAAGAGCAGTCAATAGCTATCGGTTCCTCATCGTAGCGATTGACTATTTCTCAAAATGGGTAGAGGACGAACCGATGGTCATGATTAAAGAGAAGAAGACCTTCCAGTTCATCTGGAAAAATGTTACATACAGATATGGTCTCCCCAACACCCTCATCTCGAATAACGGGACTCAGTTCAAGAATACCTCTCTACAGAAATACTGTGAAAGGGTGAGTATCAAACAATTCTTCTCTACCCCGGGCCGACCTCAAGCCAATGGACAAACAGAAGTTACAAACAGGACGACCCCACCATGGTCCTCAAGAAAGATGAGGTAAAACTTTGTTTAAAACCATTAAATTTGTAATTATATCCCTCGTCTATAATGAGGTCGCATGGAGGGGACGGCCCCACCATGGTCCTCAAGAAAGATGAGGGAAAACTTTGTTTAAAACCATTAATTTGGTGATCATAACCCTCGGCTATAATGAGGTCGCATGGAGGGGACGACCCCACCATGGTCCTCAAGAAAGACGAGGGAAAACTTTGTTTAAAACCATTAATTTGGTGATTATATCCCTTGGCTATAATGAGGTCGCATGGAGGGGACGACCCCACCATGATCCTCAAGAAAGAAGAGGAAAAACTTTGTTTAAAACCATTAAATTGGTAATTATATCCGTCGGCTATAATGAGGTCGCATGGAGGGGACGACCCCACCATGGTCCTCAAGAAAGATGAGGGAAAACTTTGTTTAAAACCATTAAATTGGTAATTATATCCCTCGGCTATAATGAGGTCGCATGGAGGGGACGACCCTACCATGGTCCCTAAGAAAGACGAGGGAAAACTTTGTTTAAAACCATTAAATTGGTAATTATATCCCTCGGCTATAATGAGGTCATATGGAGGGGACGACCCCACCATGGTCCTCAATAAAGACGAGGGAAAACTTTGTTTAAAACCATTAAATTGGTAATTATATCCCTCGGCTATAATGAGGTCGTATGGAGGGGACGACCCCACCATGGTCCTCAAGAAAGACGAGGGAAAACTTTGTTTAAAACCATTAATTTGGTGATTATAACCCTCGGCTATAATGAGGTTGCATGGAGGGGACGACCCCACCATGGTCCTCAAGAAAGACGAGGGAAAACTTTGTTTAAAACCATTAATTTGGTGATTATAACCCTCGGCTATAATGAGGACGCATGGAGGGGACGACCCCACCATGGTCCTCAAGAAAGACGAAGGAAAACTTTGTTTAAAACCATTAATTTGGTGATTATAACCCTCGGCTATAATGAGGTCGCATGGAGGGGACGACCCCACCATGGTCCTCAAGAAAGACGAGGGAGGGGTTAGTGATATTGTCAATCCAAAAACATCACAGTGCAAATTATATAAGAGAGAAGTATGGAAGACAGAAAGAGGCATTATATTACAGAATGATGTTTTTTCTACAAAAGTAAAGTACAAAAATGGATTACACGAAGAGGGTATAGGCTACAGACAGCCACCCTATTGAGAAATATCAGAGGGCAAGGCCTCAACATCAATGGGAGATTCTTCTATGACCATGACAGGCCGAGCCTCAGATGTGCCCGTGCCTTCGACATGCTGAGATTCCACTTGGGCTAGGGCTTCAGCAATAAGTGGATCGTCCAGTTGAACTGCCTCTAGAGCGGGGCGGACGGACGACACTGGATCAGTGAACTTTAAGACGACCCACCGACAAGCCGTCCTGATTCCCCTCTCCAAGTATTCAAGGCCGAAGCCTTGAAACTCGTCCGAGAGTTTGTAGGCCTCCACAGCATCGGCCTCGGCTTTCTTGACAGCCGCCTCAATATCGGCCTTGTTCAGAACCTCCAAGTTGATCAAGGCTTCATCCTTCTCCTTTATAAGCAGGTCCTTGGCCTGATGGTTGGCATCATGCTGTCTCGTCAGCTCATCCAAGACCCTGGCATGCTCAGTCCTGGAACTCTCTAGTTCAGCCCTTACAGTCTCGAGCTCTGTCTGCAGGTCGGCCTCATGCTGAATCGCCCTCTCGACTTCATGAAACTTCTGTTGATTCTCAGTTATCCACTTAGTGTCCGAGGTAAAGGCACAGACAGACTGCACAAAAAAAGACACTTGTTAAGAGGCTGAGGAAATAGTTAGTGAAAAATTCAACTAAGGAGATGAAGTAAAAATAAATACCTGAGCCAGTGTGTGCAAACCATAGTCATACACCTTGGTCGGGGGCATTTTAGACAACAAATCATAGTCGGCTGCCGAGGGGGCAGAGAACATAGAGGCTTTGTCCGCCCTCAGATTGGCAATCAGGGAGGACGGCTCGGCCTTTATAAGCGCCAAGTTCTGGGACCAAAAGGCCCCCATGATGGAAGATGAACCAGCCCCCTCAGACGACTCTACCCTCAGCCTCGTCCTTAAGTTCGGTCGAGGGTCAACAGGATTTTCATGATCTTTCCTTTTGTGGCTATCAGCAGTCGGCTCAACAATCGTCGGCCCCACGGCCTTCGTCTTCCTCGGAGCTTGCTGAGGCTCCTTGCCTTTCCTTTTGCCTAGACCTGATAGTAAGGTGGGAGCAGTCATTTCCCAAAGTTGATCCGATATGCCAGAGGGACGACCTGAAAGGAAGACGACACGTCAGAAAAATGCAGAGGCATTGATGAAACACTTGAAAAAAGTAAAGAATGGAAAAAATAATATAACTCACATAGTTCTGTCAGGGGGCCGACCCTCAGACCAGCTTCCTTGAGGAACCGAGGGGTCATCAGATCTTCAAACTTTGGAAGTTCACTCCCTCTCCCTCGTCCTCTCAGATATTCAACTATGTCTTTCTCTTCCAGACTAAGTCCGGGGTCTGACTTGGCCTTCATTGAAGGGTTAGACCATCTTCTGGGGACCCAAAGAACCGTCAGCTACAGGTTGTGCCTCGGCTGAGAACTCCCACTCTCCGGAGGCAAAGAAGAATCTCTTCTTCCAATCATGGTTGGAGGTTTGTGCCATGTGGAGAAGTTTTTTGTCAGACCTCCTCGCTCTCAGGTGATAATACCCAGGCTGTTTGGACGAGGAGGTGATATTGTAACAGGCCAAGAATACATCGGCCGAGGTCTCATCAGTGAAAGCATTTTTTGATAAGGAGATATAACCAAGGATCGTCCTCCAAGAGTTGGGAGGAAGTTGAGAGGGGGCAACGCCGAGGGCTGATAAAATATCAACGATAGCAGGATGTAAAGGGAGTCTGACACCTACCTTGAACATTTGTTCGTACACCGCTATCTCTCCCTCTTCACCCTCAAAGACCCTCTCGTCCTCAGAGGCAACCCTCATAGATATGGTGGGAGTAACACCATATGCATGCCTCCACAGAAGAAGGTCATGATCCCTGACCGAGGAAATATAAGACGAGGCGTGAGATGTGTCAACTGGGTCATCTGAGTCCTCATCATCCTCAGTACCTCACCCTCGGCCTCGACCTCATCACCTGTCAGAGGCCCTTGGGTAAAATCCATCTGGAAGGCATGTGGAGATAGAGTTGTCACAGGGACAGCCTCGGAAGTAACCATACCCTCGGCCTGTCAGCCTGGGCTTAGGTCAGACACCTCACCTCTCCCAGAAGGTCCAGCGCCAATTGGCGACAATGCTCTCTCATCCATCTCACTCGAATAACTCTCAGTTGGACGACAAGACGACCCACAAGACTCATAGGGCCTTATTATGGCAAGAGGAATGGGAAAAATGGGTCGTACCCAATTAGGGCCGGCCCCTCGTCTCCTCTCCTCCTCTTCCTCTATTCGCCTAATCTCTACGAAGAGCTTCTCTCTCAAGGATGGGAACTCCTCGGCTAAACTGTAAAGCCTCCTAAGAATTAATGGGGAGACCCTACACTTGGATGAATTTCTAAGCTAACTACAAACAAGTTTGCAATTGACCAAACTGGACTTTTGGATTGAAATAAAAGAAACCAAGTGTTTTAATCAAGAACACTCAAGAACCAGTCGCCAGAGAAGACGCCAGAAAAGTTATGAAACACCCTAAGGAAAATCCTACCCTACAAGCCTAAAATAAGAAAGTAAGCAAGAAATGAAGGAAAAGAGGACACTAGGGCAGAGGGATTACTTGAGAGGGGAGAGCGAGACTGCCAAACTTGAAGTGTTGAAATTTACAGAAATGGTGGTTTGTCTGTTGGAAATCTAGAGAGAGAGAGAGAGCTTGGGCAAGAAGAAGAAGAAGAAGAGAAGGAAAGGTTTCAAAAATTGCTTATATACCTTAGTGATGAGTGGGCCCATTACCCAAGGCAAAGCACAGCCCACGAGGAGGACATCATTAGGGCACAAAACCCCAAGCAGCATGCAGCCGCCACGCCTTGAAAACTGGAATGACATTGGATAAAAATTTGACAGGTGTCACATCAGCTTGACAGGTGTCACTCATCAAACAGACCATACACTTAGTCTCAAAAGCAATATTATCCCTCAGCCATCTCAGCATCATCTATGGCTAAGGGCTGGGGCGTGATTGATATACCCGTATATACCCTCGTCTATGTCGAGGGCGCCCTGCTCCTCATCAGGCCCAGACGACCCCTAGGGGGCCGATCCTTCATCATGCTCCGGATGACCCCTCAGGGGGCCGACCCTTTATCAGGCTCCGGACGACCCCTCAGGGGACGACCCTTCATCAGGCTCCGAACGACCCCTCAGGGAGCCGACCCTTCATCAGGCTCCAGACGACCCCTCAGGGGGCCGACCCTTCATCAGGCTCCGGACGACCCCCCAAGGGTACGACATTACGAGGTCCAAATTAGGCCAGACTCATTGCCGAAAGGAACTTTTCCCTCGACCTCATATCAAAGGCCGAGGGTGACATCATCACAGCGCATGGTTTAGGAGATGCGTGGAACAGTGTGCGTGAGGCTCATGTGGCACGTGGGAGACCGTTATAACAAAATCACTATGTCATCATTTGGCATCTACAGGTGTCAACAGGGGATTAGCTAGATCACCATTCACATGCACCATGCATACTTGGGGGGTACACTACACCCCCCAAGACCTATATATACTTATCACCTACAACCCTACAGGGGGATGGATCAATCGATAATTGCAACCCTAGCTAAAACTCTGCTTGTACACACAGTAGAGAGAGAAAGTGAGCTTATGTGCATTGTATCCAAGGCCATTAGTGCCCATACTTAGTGGATCACACACTCACAGTGGATGTAGGCCAAATTGGCTGAATCACTATACATCATTGTCTTGTTCCTCTTATACTCATCTCCTTTTACACACTTACACATATACATCTCTATGGCTGCCATGGTTACTACTGTTTGAGCTCATCATCACTTATCTGGTGGTGCTAAATCTAAGCATCATCACTGGCCACCTCTTATTTTAATAAGTGAGGTGTCACAATAAACTGAATTACTTATTATCTTCTTTTAAACTTAGTTTAATCAAGATAATAATTAAGACTCTAATTAACTTGCCAAATGATATTCAATTTGTAGTATAGTTATCAACTTAGGTAAAATTTTGAATTGGCCCCCCTTGGATAATATATAAAAACTCGCAGGTAATTCGGGTTTATTCAGCATTAGTTTACTTCCGCACTATAGTCTATGGCGTTTTAGTTGCCTCTCGCACAAATCACCCTCAGAAAACAGTATTAATATTGTCAGCAGTGGAGAATCAACTCCACAATGTTATGTACATGGATTGTGTTCTTCTAGGGTTTGAAAATATGATCAGCAAATCATCCAAGGAGTTTGGATTGTAAAATAAAAGTGTTTAAAACAAACTAGGGTTGAAGACCTTTTGGATATGTGTGGGAAAGTTTTTTTGCCAAAAGTTCTATGTAAAACTAATCCCAATACCCTTTTATATAGAAAAAATGATTTTTTAGGGGGCACATATTTTGATAAATATCGTTCGAATGAAAATAAGACTTTTTTCAAAAGGAAATTCTATCTCTTTCCAACCAAGTAAAATTCGTTCGAATAGTCAATCTCGTTCGAACCAGCTTTAAATGATATTAGTTTTGCTAACAGAAAAATCTTGTTTGATGTTCGTTAGAACAAACTGCTAATCTCATTCGAATGAAGACTTAAAGTCGTTCGAACGACATAAAATATTAAAGTTTTTGTTTTAAAAAATAGCCCAAACATTTTATACAAATAAACACCCAAAATGAAATTCCAATGATCAAAATTCATATGCATTCATACCTAAGAGATCCTCAAAAATACAAAGACAAAATGTGGCACTAAACACGACATGATAATGCAATTTCTGAAGCTTTGCTGCTACATCTTTAATCAAACACGCATAGGCTTGAAAGGTCAACATACAAAGCCTAACATGTGACTCAAAATGCTTTGTCCAGAATTAAGCCAATACATAGAAATTGACTCAATTGGAAATATGCCCTTGTAAAGTTTATTTTTACTTTTTTGGGGTGTTGTCACATAATAGCCAAAGGGGGGGGGGGGGGGGGTTGATAATGTTAACATTTGTAATGTATATAGATTGGACATGTCATGTGTCAAAGGGTTTGAGTAATGCTCTATGTCAAGCCCAAAATCTTGATTCACTAGTTAAGTGAAAGTGTCCTGGAACTTTACTCATGGAGATTGTGATTCAAAGAAACAAAGACACCTCAAGAAGTTTTTAAAGACGCTCGTTGTTGAAAATTAAATATATCTTGTTATGAAGTTTGATTTGACCTTGGTTATTGCACACACTCACGTGTTTTACAAATTGTGAGAATTTTTTCATAAAATGTTTTCTGAAAATTAGTTTTGCTGAGAGGTGTGTTTGTTTATGAAAATTGGGATCGAGGCTCGACTTTAGAAAATATTTTTATATTTCTTTGGAAGATTTTTATCTAAGTCATTTGCATGGCTAGAAAATTACACCGTTCGCATGGCAACATAAGGTGCTCGTGCGCATGATCTTGGCTAAATTTCCATACTTCTTAAAATAGTGCGCACCAAAAAAGTGCATTATGCGCACGGCGGTGTCAAATTTTAAATTTTTACCATAAATATTCATGTTTCCCTCCAATCAAAGATAACTCTTTTCCCTCATTTCAAAATATACTATCTAAGGACATTTTTTGAGTTTTTGAGGTTTTATTTATCTCCTTAAACTAATTTTAAAAATTCAATTGAGAGCTTGAATTTTTTAGATCTAAAATGATATCTACATTTAAGAGCTATTTTTAAGTGATTTGAATCCATAAATTAGCCAAATTTACCTCATCCTTTGAACCTACACTTGATCTACACTCCGAGATCTAAAATGGAGGTTTTCAAGCTATGAAGAGTTTGAACATGGTGTGGAGCTAGGGCGGAGAATGGACTTTCATGCTCAAGTGATGGAATTTCACTTGGATTTCTCATTGGAATGAGGGAGGGTCGCGGTATTCCACAGTAAATTCTTGCCAATGCACTTGATTGATTTATCTTCGTGTATCTTGTAAAGGAACATTTCAAATTCAATGATATTTGAGGTTACACGTAGGTTTTTACCCATATGTTAGCGTTTTTCCTTGTACACTTAGTGCTATGTGTTTTTGCATGGTTACTTGATATTTTTAATTGATGATAGTGTTTATTTGGTTTTAATTTCACTTGATCAACTTGAGAATTGAAAATTAGTTTTAGATCTAGGTTTTGTGAATTGGAAAATTAAAATTAAAAAAAAAAATTGTGTAATAGCCTGTTCATTCCCTAGGTTATTTTAGGTGAACACTCATTTTGATTAGTGTTTGATAGTGTTGAAAATTGTGTAATTAAATATAATTACTTAGTTTATAACCTAACCTTGTTTATTACAAAAAAATTCGAACATTGTATTCACAAGAAATTAAACCTTGTTTTAAGCTATATTCTGAATAATTATCTCATGTTACAAATTGTGCATCCAAAGTTAATTGTAAGCTTTCGACCTTATGATGTTAGCTACATTTTTTTGTCCATTATATGTAAATATTCACCTTTGTGATAATAACTTTAACCCAAAACTATAATAATTTGCACCATCGAACGCCACACATGCATAATCCGGACATGAATTTATCATAAATACTTCTTAAATCATTATAGGAAATTTGGGCTATTACAGTTTTGATGACTTTGGAGAAGCTGATTCTCTAGAGACAAAAATGTACCCTCATAGTCGACCTGACACAAGACCGGGACAATCTTTTTATAAAGTCTTTGAGGTTGATGCTAAGGAAGTTTCTTCGCAGATAGACTATCATGAGTCAATTGTGTTCCACAAAGGCGGGATTTTTGGACTTTAGAGGGGAATGTTCTTGAGGGAGACCTTTTCTATGCAAGTCACCCTCCTTTTGAAAGTTCCATAAAAATTTCGACGGTGAAGCATCCTTAGCAACTAGCTAGGAAGTAAACCAACCAACAATTGAGATGGCTCTTTCGAAAGAATAGGCGATCAAGGTAATGAAGCGTTCGAAATCTACATACTATTTATTAGGTATTTAATATTTTTTATGTGTTTGATGAAGGCAGTTTGGCCAAACATGTGTAGGCCTTGTGCCATTTCATGTGATTAATGAAAGAAATTTCCATTTATGCTTATTGCCTTATTTATTAACTATCTATGAATGTATCAAGGTCTTTATGCTTGTGGTTGATGGAGAATAGGTCAATGACCAACCCAATGGACTTATAAACTTAATAGATAAGCCAATATTCATAACATACTTACTAAAAATTAAAAATTTAATATTCATATATAATTTAATCGTTAGTCGGTGAAGTTGGGATATGTCACCAACTTCCCTGAATTGTAAAATTTGATCAATAAGAGAACGTTATATTAACTTATTATCATAAAAATTGACAAATTTCATTCATATTTAACTTAATCATTAGTTAGTGGAGTTATGATATGTGACTGACTCCATTGGCTTATAAACCAATAAGTTAACGTTTATATTAACTTATTGGCATAGAAATTGACAAGTTAGCATTTATATTTAACTTAACCATTAGTCCTATTATTCTGTGGGGGACTTGTTCCTATTTTGATAAAAAGGTTACTCGTTTTAAGTTGTACCTACCATTCATGCAATATTTATGCTAATTTTGGGCAAAGGTCTATTCTTGGGGAGACTTGCTCCTATTTTGGGAAAAGAGATTGTTGTTGTGACCTCCTAAAAACTTTCACATCTGAGAGTTGAAAGACTAATCTCCAGTGGTATGATTACTTACAATACATATGCCAATTCATAAGAGATTTACCCCGTTGGCTTCATAGGGGTAGTTATGTAGGCACAAAGGACGGAGGGGGGCTCATCTACCGATTTTCCCTTGGTGTTCTCTAATCGCCATTTGATCCTAACAAATGGAGTCTTATTGGTAATGTTTTCAAGTTTGTTTCATTTTGGGAAACTACTAGGGTATAATGATTTCAAATCCAATACTTTGAAAAGAAATCTCTAAATGCTTCATTTTCGGAGTGGGTTCCACTATCTGATACCAAGGCCCTAGGGATGACGAATATGATGATTATGTTTCTCCAAACAAATCATTTGGCATCGACTTATTATATGTGAGTTTACGGCTCAGCCTCCACCCATTTGGTAAAGTAATCTGCGGTAATTATTTGGAAATTACGATTCCCATGCGAAATAGGTAAAGGTCATATATTACATGCCCTCATTGAGATAAGGGCCACAGACTTGTAGGAAGGTTCAGGTCTCTTATCGTTTGCTTGATAATGAGCGTGAACTCTTGATATTTAGGGAACTATCGAACAAAATTCATCTCATCCCTTTGTATGGAAGTATACCAATTCCCTGTGAGATCTCCACATAGGACATATATATTACTCTTATATGATCTCCACAATTTCCTATGTCCATCTCATTAAGGATTACTTTTACCCACCTTGGGTGGATTCACTTGAGCAATGGATACGTTAACTATCATCGATAGAGTTTTCCCTTAGATTTAAGGAAAAACCATACTGAATGGACTTTCAAATGATTAGCCTCTTTTTTATCCGCTGGGAGATCTTCATTCCTTAAATACACAATGACGGGGTCCATATATAAAGGATATGAATCTATCTGTATAACATCCATCATAATTTTTTATTCATCGATGTTGGGTCGGTGGACATACTCAACTTCAATTGATGCCTTCAAATTGGTATCAAATGTGGAAGCTAATGTAGCTAGGGTATCAGCATGAATGTTTTATTTCCTTGGTAACTTTTTAATTTATGTCGATCTGTAGGCCTTGAGGATTTTTCTTGCTTTATCCTGATAAACGAGCATTCATAAATCTCTAGCCTCATATTCCCATCTTAATTGGTTGGTTATCAAATGACAATAATAATGATATCTTATCATCCCATGGAGATCACCCTTTAAATTCCAATTATCATGTCCTTATATTTTGTCTAGTTGTTGGATCTCTTGAAACTAAACCAAATATCCTACTCAATAAGGGCTCCTTAAGGTGTAATGAAGACGATTCCAATGTTAGTGCCTCATTCATTTTATGCTTCATCCATGAATAATCTCCATTTAGGTGTTTGGTATGCTTATTCCAGGTTGAGCGTCTACAGGATTTGGCTAGGCTAAATAGCTTATTCTTCTGGGCTTGTTGAGAACTCAACAATGATGTTGGCCAATACATGCCCCTTAATAGCATCTTGGGGCTCATATACAATATCAAATTAAGCCAACTCCAATGACCAACTTTGTCCTCCTGTTAGATATATTTTCTTTCTTCAATACTTATTTGAGAGGTAGAGAAGTTAGGATGACTATAATGTGAGTGTCAAATAGTGATGCAAATCCCTAGATGACATCATAACATTAATTACAGCTTCCCAATAGGCATATACTTTCTTTCAAATTCAAGGAGAATTTGGTTGGTGTAATAAATTGGCAAATGTTCTCCATCTTGGCATCAAACCAGATCTCTTTTGTTTACATGTTATGAAACTTCCTTGTATAAGTGGAGTTTTCATCACTAATTAGCATTGAAAACGATGAAGGAGATCGCAAGTGTTTTGTGATCTTCTCTATAGCTTTATTCGCAATAATGTGTCTATGTTGTAGTATTTGTTTTATTTAATGATTAGAAAAAGGGCTAACACTTGTCAGATGATCTGGATATAAACCCATAAAGGGTGACCATCAACCCGATCAAGACATGAACGTCTCTAATAGTGGCCAATTTCTTTATGTCTTGTAAAGCATGGATATGATCAAGGTTAGCTTCAATTAATCTATGCATCACTAGGTACCTAGAAACTTGTCGGAGCGGACCCAAAGGTAGATTTGGAAGTATTTAACTTCATCGGGTAATTGTAACACCCTTTATTTTCAACGTGCCAAGTGGCCAATCCGATACATCGAAGATTAGGGGAGTACCAACCAATTTATATCATTATCAACATCGAGTATATAAATAAATAAAGGAATAATACAAACCATCCACACGACATATTAAAATAAAAACCAACAACTGAAATAAATAAAATCATGTCCACCATGAATTACATAACTAAAGGTATCCATAAACTAAATGGAAATAACTAACAGTCTCAACAAATTACTATGCTCAAAACCAAAATATAAATAACTCTGGTTGTACTATAGCTCCATATAAAAATCTTTGAATAACAAACACATAAATCATACTGGAATAACTGGAAAGGAAATAACATCCTACACTAAGAAATGAAACTATAAATCTAAGGAAAAGCATGTCTGACTGCTCATCTCTGCTACTCCTGCTTAGGAATACCTGTAAAAAAAATAGATAACAAATGGGTCAGAGCCAAAAAATTGCAAGAAATAACTTACTATATCAAGACAGTAATAACATGCAACTTATTTAAGTAATCATGCCAATTTATCGACACTCAAATGCAAAATATATCTCACCTCCCAACATAAGTGAAATAACTTACTACGAGAGTTATATCAAATCCATGTTATGTGATACAAGTCCCAACTCTAAGACTAATGATTAAGATAACTCTTACTATCATACGCCAATAATAAAACGCTATCATTATCCATACTTCTAAGGATATAACTAGTATATCTCCCCATGTGTCATTCGAATAATAAGAGATGCACAATATCAAAATGAGAACAATAACGTGATGAAAAATTTGCATATGATATATCCATCGCATGACTAAACAAAATATATTATCCTCATAAACCACATGAATACTTCAACCTTTGGGGACATCCTTATGCCTTTATCAATAAATCCGTTGGAGTCACACCCCTAATGGATTTAGAACAAACACACACAAAGGAATGGGGTTCGTTAAGAAGGAAAACCATTGTGTAGTTAAAGACCAACCCACCTGATGGATCAAGTCATCCGCCTCTCCACGTCATAAGATGTCAACCAACTAAATGTGAGATCAAAACATCGAACTTCACACCGCATGGTACATCAACTAGGGGTGTGGTACTCGGTTCCACAATTCACTTAAATCCACAACACCCATCGATAGATTCCCCAGGATACAAATATGTACATAAGATATGTTCACAAGTATCACACAAAGTATACATATATTACCTATACATGTATACAAACATGGTGCTTCAGTCTAACCATGTAAATGTATATGTTTTACACTCTTACACGTATGTAATAAATTTATACGTCCCCAATACTAATCCTAAATCTCATGACCGTAATCCCCATTAAAACTTAGCAAGATTAGACTCCCAAATATCCTAATCAATACCTCCGGTGGAATCATAAATGAAAGCAAAGGTTCTAATAAAAAAATAAGAGACCTCAACATTCTACCTAAACCCGTGTGCATGGGGCTAGTTTTTAACCATGTGCACAACACATGTTTTAAACTTTTTTCCCATATCCATGCGCACGGTTTTTTTTAGAGCCGTGTGTATGGGTCCCTATTCACAGCCCAACGAACTAAAAACAGAGTTGCAACACCCAAATTCACCCAAAACCTATCCAACTCGACTTTCTTCGCACCAAATCGTCTTTAATTATTATTCTAACCCTAAATAAGTCTTAAAACATCTTAAACATGATAATCGTTTCTAAAATATTTCTAATAATATATGATCATTACCTAGATCAAAGCACCAAATAGGGTTTAAATTCTCTATTTTAATAGGAAAGTAATCAGGGTTCATCTTAAATTCGAGATTAATCAATAAAGTGGTTATTAAATCATCAAAGTTCATTTTAAATACACGATTCATCAATCTTAATAAGATTTATAACAAATCTAAACAATTTCTAAGCATATAATCATCATAATAGCTAAGGTGCAAACCATTAGTGCATCAAATTTAGTTTTTTCATCAAAAACCATCATAATGACCAAGGTACAACCTAGTGATATATTGAATTTAAACCTTTCATGTGTTTTATCCCTAAATTGATTTAATGGAACAATCAAAACATAATTAAATTACATATTAAAATGTGATTGAGCAAGATATTTCTTTCATGATAATGGAGGTTGAAGATCTCCCTAGTGATCTCTTAGTTCATCCCAAAAGATTTCGTTAGATCTCCCCGGATATCCCTTGTCTCTTGCTATATTTATAATTGCATCTGAAGTTCTGAGTAAAAATTTAGCCAATTCGTCCATATCCAAAAAGGCCATTCCATTTACTCATCCTCTTCATAGTCCACTGGTCTCCCATCTTGGATTTGCATATGATATTATCATATTTATTAATTGGGGTAAAAATAACCTCAAATTCTTTTTCAACATGATCAAATCATATGGAAAAAAACTCTGGTCAGTTAGTAAATTCTTTTGAAAGCTCTTTTTATGTGGCCACAAAGACTTCTATATCTAGGAAGCTTTCAATTGCTCATCATTCTGGTCTTAACTCCAAATCCTTGCCAATCAAGTACCTTGGATGCCATCTTCAAAAAGGTAGAAGTAAATTTATTCAATTTTCTGAGATGCTTTCCAAGATTAAAGATCAACTCAATGTCTCGTCTTCCAAATTGATCTCTCGAGGAGATAGACTTACTCTAATCAGACATGTTCTCTCCTCTATGCTAATTTATACTTTATCAATTCTTAATCCCCCAAAATCAGTTATTAAGAGGATCAATGGTATTACAAGTAAATTCTACTGGGGGAAGCAATAATGAGAAACCTCCTCACTGGATAAAATGGCCAGAGATATGTGCCCCTTTTGAAGGAGGATTAAATATTAGAAGTCTAGAAGATGTTTTATCTGCTTCTACTTTGAAATTATACTGCAAATTTAAATTTGACAAGGGATTTTAGGCTTCATTTATGAGACATAAATATTAAAGTTTGGATTTCTTAAGATATGGCTCTCCTCTTATGAAAAGAATTGGTGTTTGTAGAGATTTATCTAATAGTTTCATTGATGAAAATCAACAATTATGGCTTCCTTTCACTACAGGAGAGTTCAACTTTAACTCAGCTTATCACTGTTCTAGACAGGTTAAACCATACTTTCTAAGTTGAAAACTGAATTGGCAGCGAGATTTTCCTATTAAAATCTTCAACTTCACTTGGAAGCTGCTGAATAACTCTATTCCTCTTTAATTTGAAGTTTAAAAGTTGGGCATTAGATTGGCATCTAGATATGGAGGGTTTGAGATTGAAGAAGAAACTATTGACCATGTTTTCCTTCAATGCAAGATTGCAAAAGAGGTTTGGAATTATTTCAACTATAAAATTGGTGTAAAAACTAATTTCTCTTCTTACAAAACCATGCTTCTGGCATGGTGGATTAGGATGCCTAATAGAGATCATTAAAAATTCATATATTCTAGTCTACCTAAGATCATTCTTTGGGAATTATGGAAAGCTAGAAACTCTAATTTTTTTGATAATGCTCAAATTTAACCCTCGAATATTATCGACAAAGTTATTATCTTGATTTGTGATATTGGGCAATGCAAAGTTTTCAGTGATAAAAGTTGTTCAGGTGACCAGTTCTTAATTAAGTGGTTCAACTTAAACATCAAACCCAAACAATTTATTTTATATAAATGTGTTTGGCTCAAACCTCCAGAAGGTTCTTTCAAACTCAACATTGATGGAGCATCTAAAGGAAACCCTGGCCCTAATGGTGTATGAGGAGTTATCAGAGATGAAAATGGCATTTTTATTGTTGGTTTTGAAAGGGCATTGGGCTCAAACTCTTCCATTTTTGCTGAGGGAAAAGCAATAGAGGAGGGTCTTAAGTTAGTACTTCATCTCAATTTGGATTAAATTCACATTGAATCTGATACAAAGATCCTTGTTGACATTCTAACTAAAAATACCAAACCTCCATGGATTATTTTAAGCATCATTAAACACGTCATTTTCCCCAGGAATTTTTGTATTAAGCATATTTGAAGAGAAATTAATTCTATAGCAGATTATATGGCTTCCAAGGTTGCATCTTCATAAGAATCCAATTCATACTGGTCCTTTAAATATTTCCCTCCTATGGTTAAAGGGCTTCTCAACATGGATAGACAAAATTTTCCTCAGATTAGAAAGAAACTTCATATTATGTAATGGGATTCATTTATAAAATCCCAAATTTCTTCCTATGTTTCTTGTCAGCTTTCTTGTAATGGGGATTCTTATAAATCCTCAAATTTTCTATCTTAAAATTTCTAGAGTATTGGGCATGACCTCAAATTTAATTTTCATAAGGTTTGTTTGCCCCATAGAGGCTTTTTCTCTGTCCTAATTTTTTATAATATGTGGGGGGGTTCCATCCCTCTTCTTTAAAATAAAAAAATAAAAATAAAAATAGGCTCAAAGTAAATAATTAATGAGGGTTAATGCTACTTTTACACTCTTAATCCCACTTATCTATAAAATGACTAATTATGGACCCTATATGAGCTAAAAATGCTACTCAAAATCACCCAAAACATAGCTTAAAGGTATACCGACCCGTGGGACTCAATCCAAAACATATATTTATAGGCCTCTGTAGCACCTAGAGTCTAGTCCAAACGATAATACCTCACAACGTAAAAAAAATACACAAGTTAAATATTTTATGAGTTAACCTCATATAATTAATTCCACCAGTTAACTAATTTATAGCATGCAGTCTAGATGTTATAAAACATGCAAATTTGATTGTCACATAAATTATCCACATGATAACACAATCTCACAAAAGCAATAATATATAATTCACTATTTATTACTAAATAATAATTATTAATAAATAAAATACGGGGTATTACAATAGATTCTTAGGATCTTGAAGGTGTTGGAAAGATCTCTGGTGGTCGGCTTCATGTCTTCTCTTGATGAGAATTTTGTCAATATAAACTTTCATGGTTGAGATGATCTATTTCTTGAACATTTTTTATTACAAGAAGCTCGTATGTTGCCCCAACATTCTTAAGGCCGAATGTCATAAATTTATAGCAGTATGGTCCCAACATCATGATGAAGGAATAATTCTCTTGATCGGGATCGAACAAGGGTATCTAATGATATCCTGAGTAAGAATCCACAAAGCTCATTCATTGGTGGCCTAATGTTGAATCAATGAGCTAATCGATCCTGGGGAGAGGGAAGATCTCCTTTAGGCAGGCCTTGTTGAGATCTCTAAAGTTAACACGAACTCTTCACTTTCTACTCCTCTTCTTGACCATTACCATGTTGGAAATCCAATTTAAAAGATTAACCTCTTTAATGGAGTTGGCATGATGAAGATTCTGAACTTCTTTCTCCACTACATTGCCTTTATTTATAGCTAACTTCCTTGGCTTTTGCTTGACCGATTGTCATGTAAGATCCACATCCAGTCAGTGGTAGCCAATATTTGGGTCAATTCCAAGTTGATCATAAGGTTGTTAGGAAAACACATTAACATTCATTTTCAAGAAATGAATGAGATGCTTTGCCTCATATTTTGGTAGCTCCAAACTGATTAGGAAAGATTTGTTTAACTATGATGAGCCTAAAGGAATGGTTTTAAGTTCTTCCAATACTCAGTCGGTGTGGGTAAGTCTGGTCTCCTTCACCCCCATACGAGCTCCTTTTGGTTGTTATTTCGGTGTTTGCCCTCTGAATCGTCATCATTATCACACGCCGCCTAATTAAATACCGTGTGATCAGGCCTTCATTAAATTAAAATAGGATTCCCATTTGGTTTATTCTTAACATCATTGTCGAAAATGTTTTAAAACATTTACTAACCACCTAGTATTTAAAAAGTTGGTGCCAAATTTTATCTTTTTATTTAAAATAAAAAAATACGCGAAAGCAATTACAATAACTAACCATCCATGCAAAAATGAATAAGCTAAACAATCATCTATTAAATAACTGAAATCAAATAGTACTGAATAAACCATCGGTTACCAAAACCAAATAAAAATCCAATATAAATAAATCTGAATACAGAGTCTAACTAACATAATGAAATAACTGAGGGCTAACACGCCCGAATGAAATACTGAACTTCACCTTACACTAGGAATGAAGTGATTGAAGCGTCTAAGTACAAATCCTGCAAACATCCACAAGTGTTGCTGCTATGCATCCTTGAAATAGATCATCTCTCTTGGCGTCCTTATGGATCGACACCTAAAAGGTTTTGGAAAAAGGTTTTGCAAGTACGGGTCAGAGCCCAAGTAAAAATCAATTGAAAATATTTATCACGCATTTAAATATCAATTTAAATTAACAGTTATTAGATACACATGTTAGGATGCGAACACTCCCTTGGGTTTCCTCACCTCTCATCTATAGTGCGTACCTAACATCCCACCTAGTCAAGCTACCCAATCTACCAGGTCTCAAGTATCTAATAAGCCTCAAATCAAACTAGCTCACCCGTACCACCCATACAGTACATTACCAATTACCCTTAGTTACCATTAAGTCCTTAGCTAAGATTCTCCTCAACTTACCCTTACTGCTCATACAGTACGCTACCAAATAACCTTAATAACTAATATCTCTCTTTTGTTGTTATTAAACCCATGTTACTATTTCACCTATTTTATGGTTCAAGCATTACCATTTAAGTTTCTCTACTTAAACTTTATTTTAGATATTCACTATATATCTCCATACTATTCACACATTTCTAGATTCATCATTAATTAGATGTAAACTATCTAATCTCCCTACTATTTACTCTTTAGTAGATTAATGTTCTTAGATACATACTAACTCGTCTCGCTACTATCATACATAAGTAGATAAATCTTTTTATAGATACACACTATCTAGCCTTGCTAATATCGCACATAAGTAGATAAATTTTTGTTTAGATACACACTATCTAGCCTCACTACTATCGCACATAAGTAGGAGAAAACATCCAAGTATTATATATATATATATATATATATATATATATATATATGTGTAGCATCCACCAGTCTAGCCACCGTGATGCACAATCGCGTACTGTGTTATCAGTCCAACTACCTATTGTAAAAAATCAAGGACAAATGGTTCGGCATGTCTCCTCGAACCTAAAATCAAATCAAAAGCAATGGAGGCAAATCATAGTACTAAGTCTTTGGGGTTGCGCACATACCTAGTGTACCCAAACCACCTACCGGCTTCACTATCTCTCTCGTATAGTTATCCACTAATAGTACTATATTCTGAGACACAAATCCAGATCTCACTGGAATCGTCAATGTGGGATCGCCCACTGCGCGGAACCTCTGTGATAGCAAGTAGCATAGGTATGTTCACATACATAAAAGCAAATACTAGGCATACACACAACCTATCTATATATATATTCAATATAGAGGTATGCACAAGACCTATAATAATAAAACCGTATAGGTATACACTCAAACTATAATAATCTATCCGTATAGGTATACACTCAACCTATGATTATCGCCCGTATGTAGTATTTATCTCTCGAATACTCACAGCACAATTTATTCATTATATACTCTCTATCGTATATTCCCGAGTATTATTCTTTCCCCGAAGGGCCCATTGTTACCCCCTAAGTTAATTCAGTAGTTAATCAACAATTGTCCTACTGGTCTACCTCATAATTTCCCTTATCCTCTCCATGATCCATTCTCATTCTCTTGAATTATTTACCTTACGATTTAAATCCAAACAATTCTAGCCTTAATCCTCCTGATTAAAGATTTCGATCTCGGACACCCTTCTGTAGAAAAATCATAACTAATTAAAAAAAGTCAGAAAAATACGAGGTCGGTGCCCATGCGATCGTAATGAAAAGATCTGGAAATTTCATTTTTTGACAAATAGCCGAATCGATTCGCCTTGGGGCGAATCAATTCGAAATGGTATTGTTCATCATCTTCATTACGTTTTTGCGATTTTTCCATGAAAGTTTTTTCTCCAAAACTCCATTACACTTCTCCAAACTCCCAACCAACTTAACATATCATTCATTAAAGGTATATGGACAACTTTTATCATAAATAATACATTAAATCCCATAGAAATTCATTCAAGAACCGATCAAAACTTTAATTTACACAAAACCCTAGTTTCTCATGTTCTTCATCTTTATTCATCAAGAACCCATATTTAATTCATCATAATCAACCAAATCCTCTGATTTTGTGTTATAAACATAAAGGAATGTATCTACATGCATTAATATATCAATCCGTGAATTAAACACGCTCAAAACCATGCTGTTTCTCCCAAAGACATGAAATTAAACCCTATTCTTCATGGGTATTATAACATGCTTAAAATAAATTCACATTTAAATAGTTGCCTCTCAATAGCAGGTCTGATTTCTTGGTTGATCATGGTGTGGTGGTTTTCCCCTCGCTCCGAACTCGATTCCGCTGCGTTCGGTGCGAAAAACTATGTAGGAAACTTTGGATTTCTTCTCCTCTTCCGCTCATCTTGCCTCTCTTCCATTATGATTGTAATAACCCTAGTTCCTCTCTCAAATATCATATATAAGCCTTAGCATTTCTGGAGTTCTTTACATCACAAACTCCCAAATGATCTAAAATCCCTTATACAGTGTCGGGTTGGCCTAAAATCACCCCGGGACCCAATCTATACTCCCGAGTACACTTTTTTGACTATTTTGACCCATTCAGAGCCAACCGTGACCTCAAAATTACCATCCGAGTCACTTGATAAAAGCATCTTTTTTCACCTCAAATTACGGCACGCGTGAAATTAACTTAAACTGAATTAATTAAATCTAAATCATCCGAATTAAATTATTTCTCCAAATTAAATATATTCCTAAATCACTAATTTAATTAATTTCCATATTCTCCAAAATACTGGGTGTTACAATCATCTTGGGTGTTCTTAGGCTAAGCTTGATTTGATTTGATGGAGGTAACAAAGCACCTTTATGCTATCACTTGATCACCCCTGATTTCAATGATTCCCTAATCGATCACGAGTTTTAACTTTTAATGTAGTGAAGAAGACACATCTCTTATGGTATGGAGCAATCCTCTTCCTAGGATGGGATTGTAAGGTGAATCTGACTTGATCACATAAAACTCAATCCATGATTGACAGTGCCATCCTTAAATGACGATTTGATTTTTCTTAACAGTGTCTCCACATTGTTATTGGAACCAAGAAGATCGACCTTTATGTCTAGATCTTGGATGTTTATCCAAACTTGTGTCGTTCATTCACATGCGTGATTGCTCAGGATCTCCCCTGGTGGACTAGTATACTTTTAACATCAAAGTTGGCCATCTTAAGAGTATAGACCAATGCATCCTTATGATAATGTGGCGATCTTCTTAAATAAGCTTTGATATCAATTTGTAAACTTGTGCAGTGCAGGGAAAAATTTCAAGTGTTTTCAAATTGACTTAATTCAGTCAATCCCAAATTTTAGTTAAACCCCAACTCGTGCATCTAAGTGATTTGAAATCATAAAATATAAGAAGTATGCAAAGGAAATCAATTTTTAGGAAAAAATCCTCGAAGTGCAAAAACCTTTATTTCACTAACAATTTGAAATTTACAATATACAAGATTACCAGCGAAATCTGCAATGAGTTAACCGCAAAAAACCCACAAGAACACACAGTTCTGAAACAGTAATGAATCGACCGCAGAAGATCGACCATGATACACAATCCAGTTAGCCAAGGAACACTCACGAGTACTCCCTATAACACGCAATCAATCATCATCCCAGTACCTCCTTCAAGTGGCACCTATATCAACAGTAGAGATCCTCTCTATAAGAAAAAACTTCAACAAGTTTGTATCTTAGGTTCCAAAATAATTCACATAAAGTTTGGGATGGTTTGTGAATTGAAAACAAGGATTAAACCCTTAAAGAATAAGACAAAAATGTTTCTTCAATTTGCAGTTTTTTATACTATGTAAAACTCAGGTCTCCTATGGAAAACAAACTCGTTTAATGAGCTATTTATAAAAATGTTAAGGCGACACGTTGCTCGAACGAAATCAGAAGGTCACTCGAATGAAGACACGTGTCGTTGGAACGACACTTCGTGCAAGATCCCCTGTCGCTCGAACGAGCTGCTCTGTCGCTCGAACGAGAAAATGCAAAAAATAAATTTATTTTTTATTTCAAAAATTCATCTTTAAATCTTTGAAAAATTATTTTGACGAAAAACAACGCCTCAACACATAGAAAATATTTTTGGAAACTTTTCAAAACTCTTTTAAAAATTATCCCAACACTTTTAAGTGAACCATAAAGGGACCTAAATACTATCTCGTCGAAATCAACCTTGCAAAGCCTTGAATGTTGAAGAAGCTTGATATTTGAATCCGTCTCAATGTATGTATGATCTTGAACAATTCTTCGACGGTTGTAGCGGTATACGACGTATTCAATTGTTAGCGGACATTTATAAAATCACATCCTTACAAATATCCCCCTATGTCTATACCGATACAAAATAAAAACATCTGAATTATCAAAACAAAAAAATGACTATAAAAATCCAATACCCTCATGAACCCAAAAATGAAAAAGTGCTAAACATTTAGGTCTCAAAATTTTCTTCAAAAAATCTTCAACTTCAAAATCTTCAAATCTCAAAGCTTTTCTCATGAGGGAGTGCAACGTAATGATCTTTAAATTTGTACCTACACACATGAGACAAAGCAGATACCTTCGTGACACAACGAGTTTGAAATGATGTAAGAATAAATCAATAAAAATAATCAAATCTCCACCATAATGCAAAAACTCCCCACAATTCATTCTCCCCCTTTTTATTTGTCTGAAATAGACAAGGAAATGAAGAAACAAAAATAGGCATGGAGTTGTCATGATAAAAAAAAATGCATAGAAAATATGCATCAAAAAACGCTCATGCAAAGAGTAAATCAAAAGCTCCCACAAACTATTTTTGTTTTTTCAATTTTTTCAAACAAAAATGAAAAAAAAATAATTATACAAAAATCACACAGCATGAATTTACACTAAGAAAACCAAATCATGGAAACATAATGAATGGGTGTGAACATATTCAATAGGCAAATCAACGCAGTCAAACATAACATATGTGCACGATGTATACGTGACTCCTATCGAATGAATCTCAAAATGGTCCTTAGGTGTCAAAAGTGTTGAATTTAAATGACATTGACTCAATACATCAACACATAAAAGTCAAAATTGATTCCCACACCAAAAATGTCTAAAACTATGAATGATTTTTCAAGATGCTGTGAGGACGTGAAAACCGGTTTTTCATTTCTTTCCATCCAAACTCCCTCAAAAAATAATAATCATTATATTTTTCTTTTGAGGTGGCCCCTTTTTGTCATATTTATCTTGTTATTGCCTTTAAATTTTTTTCGGGCTCTTTTAAACGGTGACTTTCACGATGAGTTAATTTTATACTCTCTCAGCCCTTTTCCCGTGATTCACCCATCGTATTTTGTTGCAATTAAATTCCTCACAGTAAACGATTTTTACATGCACTACTTCCATTGTCAAGTTTTATTGCATATGGTTCATTTTAAAGACAGAATTGAGATCACAACACTCCGATCAATATGTGATAAACAAGTACAACAATAAAACAAATTCATGCAAGTGAGCATTAAAAGAACTTATGATTCAAACATGTAGGTAGTAACACTAAATTACATCTCAATGACTCCAAATATTATAAAGCACAAAAATAAAATGATAACGCATATTAAAACACTATCAAATCATCACGTGGATATGGAAGGAAATTGTGACTCGGCCATCCTAAATGTCCATTCATATATGGTGTAAAAATAAAATACAAAACTTTTTTGTCTCTTTCAAAAATTTTATCAAAATAAAATATTTTTGTATTTTTCAAAAATTTTCAAAAACAAAAATCTAATACAAAACTTACACGAGTCATAACACTAGCAAGAATATATCATGAAACACAACTAGCGTATGACAAGCATCCAACACGATCAATCGAGAGATCTAACATGGGGTGAATCACGTGCAATCAAACAAAAGTCATGAACAATCAATCCAAAAGCCTCTAAACCGATTTCCTAACCCAAACAGATTTGTAACGACACGTGGGGGTTTGGGGAATCGAATTTATCTTCTTATTAAACTTCCTAGGGGTATTTTGAAGTTTATTTGCATACCACAGTGTGTGCAAGTGTAAATCGAGCGGTGAGTGTTACCTAAAGGTGGCCCTCTCCCAAAGTTTCTATGTGGAGCTCTCCTAAAGTCCCTAGGTGGATCTCTCATAATGTTCCTAGGTGGCTCTCTCATAATAACTCTAGGTGCTTCTCTCTTCACAATACTAGGAGGCTCTCTCACACGTGTGGGGTGGCTTTGGGAATGGGTACAACACTATCATCAAAGCCTATACCACGCCTATCCTCCTTGATTTGGAGAGTGCCTAGATCCCTATCTAACTTTTCTGATCTAGACTCCAAATCAAACTTTACCTTACTTGTATCTCTTAAGCTTTTCTCAAGCTCCCCTATCCTTGACTCAAGTACACATCTAGAATCCTCAAACTCTAAAATCTCCTTTTTCATAGTCTCCATTAACCCTCTAAGACTATCTCTCTCACCCTCGACATATCCTAGCTTATCTCTAAGCATCTCCTCACGTGTCTTAAGATCCTCAATTAAGGCATTCGTGTTATTCTTATCAAAGGCACGTTTTTTTCAATTTAGCTTCTAATATCAAGTTTCCCTTTTTTAACTTTATAGATTCCACATACGGGTTATTTTAGGCAACTTGCAACTCACTCAACTCTTCTTCTTCCTCTTCCTACTCACTCTCATCACATTCACTCTCATCACTAGTCACAGGGGTGGGAAGCTCTCGCTTAGTCATATAAAAACTACTTTTTCAAAATCACTATCACTAAGTGAAGAAACATGAGATGTTGGTTTATTAAAAATCTTCCTTATATTAGTGGGACACTCATTTATAGTATGACCAATTCCCTCACAACCAAGATACCTATCAGAGTCGTTTTAGACAGATGATTTAAAATAAGAATTCATGTGAACTTTTAAATTAGATCGTTCAAAAAGTTGACATCTAAAATCATTAATACCACCAAAATCCATACTTAAGAAAATCAGGATAAAAAAAAATAACTTAGTGCAACCCTCTCTGATACCAATTTGATAATGGGGTGATCTTCTTAAATAAGCTTCGATATCAATTTGTAAACTTCTGTAGTGCAGCAAAAATTTCATGTGTTTTCAAATTGACTTAATTCAATTAATCCCATATTTTAGTTAAACCCTAACTCATGCAACTAAGTGATTTGAAACCATAAAATATAAGAAGCATGTAAAGGAAACCAATTTTCAGGAAAAAATACCCGAAGTGCAAAAACCTTTATTTCGGTAATAATTTGCAATTTACAACTTACAAGATTACCAGCGAAATCTATAATGATTTAACCGCAGAAAATACACAAGAACACGCAGTTATGAAACAAAAATGAATCGACCGCAGAAGATCCACCAGGACACGCAATCCAGTCAGCCCAGGAACACTCACTAGTACTCCCTATAACACGCAGTCAATCATCATCCCAGTACCTCCTTCAACTGGCACCGATATCAGTATAGCGATCCTCTCTACAAGAGAAAACTTCAATAAGATTATATCTTGGATTCCAAAATAATTCACATAAAGATTGGAATGTTTTGTGAATTGAAAACAAGTATTAAAACCTTAAAGAATAAGACAAAAATGTTTCTGCAGTTTGCAGTTTTTCGTACTATGTAAAACTCTGGTCTCCTATGAAAAACAAACTCGTTTAATGAGTTATTTATAAAAACGTTAAGGCGGCGCATCGCTCGAACAAAATTAGAATGTCACTCGAATAGAGACACGTGTCGTTTGAACGACACTTCGCGCGAGATCCCATATTGCTCGAACGAGTTGCTCTATCGCTCAAACAAGAAAATTCAAAAAATTAATTTATTTTTTATTTCAAAAATTCGTCTTTAAATCTTGGAAAATTTATTTTGACGAATAACAATGCCTCAACACTTAGAAAATATTTTTGGAAACTTTTCAAAACTCTTTGAAAAATTATCCCAACACTTTTAAGTGAACCATAAAGGGATCAAAATGCTATCTCATCAAAATTAACCGTGCAGAGGCTTGAATGTTGAAGAAGATTGATATTCGGATCCGTCTCGATGTATGTATGATCTTGAATAATTCTTCGACGGTTATAGCGGTATACGACATACTCAATTATTAACGGGCATTTATAAAATCACGTCCTTACAGCTTATGAGGTAAATTAACATTGACCAAGTTCTCATCGATTAATATGATCATCCGGTCGAGGTCAATATCCTTGTGCTCTCGCTTGGTGAGGACGAACTTGGATACCACCACGTATAATTCTTCTTTCACGTTAGCTAGAATTTGAACTCTCCCAAAGATTTTTACATGTGCATTCGGAAAGGTTAATATAACCATGTATAGCAGTGATCATTCCTAATAGTGGGAGAACGTCATCATCTTTTTTCTCCACACCCAAGCTGAAGACTTGGTCTTATCGGCACTAATAGATTCTTTAAGATGGACAAACTGGACGAGGTCTTTCGAATGGCATTTGAACATCTTCTCGTCCTCTATCTTATCATCGTGATCCTGATGATAAGTGAACCAAATATTAATGTCCTTTTCATTTGGATCAGTGTCCATCTTGGGAGCCTTCTTATACTATTTATTGTTCTTTATCTAAGGATGGAGCTTATAAATTAGTTCCTTAAAAAAATTGTCTACCCCTTGGTAGGTATTCTCATTAGTTGGCATCTTTGCTCGTCGTTTGGGATTATTTATCTTGGCCCCTTTATTGGTGGAAGTTAGTTAAGTCCCTTCCTTCGACCCTTACTGTAAGTTGTTTTACTTGGTACCATTTAGAAGGTTGTTCAAACTAATTATTAGTATAAAGGATCTCATCTTCTATCTCGACATATTTTGCGATGCGTGCTATAAGATCATCCATAGATGATGTCAGCTTCTTAGTGAGGGATTGATAAAGGCATCTATCTGGCAATGTCGAATTTAAAATAGGAAATTGCCAATTACTAATTGCAATTATCAATCTCATTAAATATCTCCTAATATCATTGAGCGTATTTCCCAAGAATCTCTTATTTTTTTGCCTGGGGGAGATTAGGGGGATGGCCTCCTTTACTGTTTCGCTTCTAGTGATAAAACGGGTTATAAACTACTCGATCAATTCCCATTGAGAAAGTGAGTTCACGTGGATAGTCTGTATATTAGGTTACTCATATAGAAATTCAAATTTTAACCAAATTTTATCTTGATTAATAATTAGGCGTGCATTCCAGATACAATCTAAGTTAAATTATGTCCAATCACACAAACAAACCAAACTAAACATAAGAAACTGATGAAAAATCCCTTTCGTGCAAAACCTATATTTCAGCACTATATACAAAATTGACAGACTCAATGACTTACATACTACTTAGATCTCCACTAACTATAATGCACGGGTCTTAAATTCTTCTATAAATACGGAACAGTCCAGCACCGTCCACAGGAAGCGGTCTTCCCTCGGTATCCACCGATCAGCCTTAGGATTCAAGATTAATTTTTATAATTCTATGAGGAAAATAGTTAGTTAAAATAAATATCAATCTTAGTATTTGAAATATTCTTGAAACTTTCTAAGGAAAAGCATGTTAAACATCCCACTTGAGCTACACTAAAAGCACCATTAAATTAGGTGCATACAATCTGATTGAAGTCATTCTGAAGGTGCCATCCTTTTCAAATGAAAATCGATTAACTATTACCAAAGCATATTCATAATTTAGGGTAATGACACCAAAATTTCTAGGATTTTTTTTTGCAAAGCAGTATTTCAATGAGGCATTTTCAACTAGTGAGAAAGTTCTCAGATGTTTTATTGCAATTTACCCTAAAATCAAATGAAAAAGAATATGCAAGGGGAAAAATTTACCTCTGACACCAGAAATTTCGTATACTGATCATGGACTTCCATCTGTGATATAAGAGGCATAAGGAGAGTCATATATAATTATTAATCAATTAACCCTTACAAATTCCACTAGTAATTTAGGAAATCGTAAAATTCACAAGTCAACACATGGAAGCTCAATATTTTCACCCAAAGAAACATTTTGCAATGAAGCAATCTAAGTTGCTAATGGATTATTTTCTACAAATAATAACCTTTCTGTCCAGGTTCCAAAGGAGATGAAAGTGCCCATGCTAAAAATAAGGGGTATGGCAATAAGTCAAATGAGATTTTGTATGAAGGTGCAAGAAGAGTTTATGTAGCCAGAAAGAATGCTTATTTATCATCATTGGAGGAAAATAGGAAATATTTGGATAAAGGAGTACCCCCATTGTCTGTAAAGCATTTTGACTTCTCTCTTAAGGATAAAATTTCAAATGAAAATACCACGTTTCAACGTTTGGCAAATAATTCGATCCGCCATATGCTTCGAGATGGTGAATAACCTGGATGCTTTTTTTATGGGCACAATTCTATGTTTTACAACGAACAGTAATTTATAAGCAGTAATATGCAATGAAGAAATGAGGGAAATAATTTTTTGGAAGAGGGAAATAAGGTTGAAGCATTTTCGAAATTTTCTCAGCATTTAAAACTGGAGGGGAAAGGCTCTATGTATAGAAGAGGTTTTGACTATTAGGAACAGTCAAAACAGTTAAACTGTCTTTAACTGTCTTAGAGTTAAATTCAGTTTAACTTAATTTAATTAATTTTAGCCCAGAAAGTTAATTAAATTCGATACAAAAAAGAAAGGGAATTTTATAAGAACAAACCCAAGCTCGAATCGAGTCGAGTCGAGCCGAGACGGACGGATGGAGAGAGTGTGGGCTTTTGATCCAAGCGCAACACTTTCATAGTGTAGGACCTCCTCCTTTAAAGAGTTAGGATACTCCAAAGGCATCCAAGTCTTAGTTCATATTTTCGATTATATTAACTCTTCGATTTCCCACTACTCTTCCAATGTAGGACAAGAGTTACACACTCCAAATTCATTAACTTTCATTACTTTATGAGTCACTTTGGGGAACTATTTACCATTCATAACTTAATGAAATTAGACATGTGAATATAATACATTAATCTCCTTGCGAAGGAGAACATGTCCATATATGGTCCCATAATTATCGTGGTGTGGGTCCCATCTAAATTTAAGCTCAAAGTTGCTCAACATTTGTTGTCCAATACCCATTTTATAATAATCCCCCACATGAATGATATATCTTTATATATAAAGATATGCAAGATGCATATGCAGATACATATTGAGTAAAATTGAATATTTATTGCATTGGGAGAAGTAGCCTAGTGGCCTTGAACTTTCCTTAGTGATATACTATCGGATTTATTTGGTTAATCGGTAGACTTCATGTCTTTGAGACGTCAACTATTTTTGTAAACCTAGACAATAATATTCACACAATAATTCTTCAACACCGTTGGTTCTCATGTTTCTGGTCATTTTGGCCATGAACTTGGTTCCGTGAGTATTTTAGAGAATTTGCCTTACATTATTCTCATAGAAATGGTCCCCTTCTTACTCACATAGGTGATATCCATAAGGAGTATCCTTATACACCCCACTTAGACATACTAAGATATGGATGTCATTAGAAGCATAAGTTATCCTCATTTCACTACAGATGTGCACTGTCTCATCTTTGGAATGGATAGGATTAAATATCCCCCCAATGTGTACTGAATACAATGTAGTTTGATTTACCCATTGAACCTATATCTTGGGATCTCCAGTCAGCTAGGTTGGGTTGCCACTATATTGTTTATTTATAGGCTTTAGACCCATTCCTCTCGATGATCTTTCAACTTGCTCTCGGTTTAAACCTTTCGTCAGTGGATCTGCTAAATATATTTTGACTTTATATATTCAATTGAGATAATTCCATTTGAGAGGAGTTGTCTAACAGTATTATGTCTACGACGAATATATTGAGACTTTTTGTTATGCATGTGATTTTGTGCCCTTTCAATCGTCGATTGACTATAACAGTTTATAGATATTGGGAGCACATCTTTTGCCAATTTGGAACATCCTTTAAGAAATTTCTATGCCATTCAGCTTCTTCTCCAGCTTTGTCATGTAAAGAATTCAGATTTCGTTTTCAACCTAGCAATGCATGTTTGTTTTAAGGATTTCCAAGATATGGCTGCACCTCCAAGGGTAAACACAGACCCACTCGTAGAGTTAGAGTCCTTTGTATTAGATATCCAATTTGCATCGCAATGTCCTTCAACTACAACTGGATATTTTAAATAGTGCAGCCCATAGTTCAGAGTGTATTTTAAATAACCTAAAACTCTTAATATTGCCTTCTAGTGATATCTCCCTTGATTACTCATATATCAACTTAGGTTACTTATTGAGTATGTTATGTTCGATTGTGTACAGTTCATGATATACATTAAGTTATCGCTAATACAAGCGTACTCTAGTTGAGATATGCTTTCCCCATTATTTCTTGCTAGATGTAAATTTACGTATACAGGTGTCTTGATATGACTGATATCATACTTCTTGAATTTTTCAAGTACTTTCTCTATGTAATGAGATTGAGATAATATAAGTCCATCCGATACTTTAGAGATTTTAATTATTAAAATAACACTGGCGATACCTAAATCTTTCATGTCAAGTCGGCTACTAAACATATGTTTTGTAGTTTTGACAATTTCTAGGTTACTACCCGTAATTAGCATATCATCAACATAGAGGCATACAATGACACATCCATTTTGAATGCTTTTAAAGTAAACACATTTATTTCACTCATTAATTTTGAAATGATTTGATAACATTGCATTTTCAATTTTTTCATGCCATTGCTTAGGTGCTTGTTTTAATGAGTAAAGTGATTTCATAAGCTTACATACTTTTCCTTCTTGTTCGGGAGCCTTGAACCCTTCAGGTTGCTCCATATAAATTTCCTCATCTAGTTTACCATTTAAGAATACAATTTTTACATCCATTTGATGTATTTTAAGTCCATTAATGGAAATTATTGCTATTAACATTCGAATGGACGTAATTCTAATTACTAGTGAGCATGTGTCGAAGTAGTCCAACCCTTCATTTTGCCTATAGCCTTTAGCTACAAGTCTTGCTTTGTATTTATCAATTGATCCATAGACCTCAATTTCTTTTTGAAAATCCATTTGTAACCTAATGGTTTCGAACCTGATGGAAGATCCACTAGTTCCCATGCATTATTTTGCAAAATGAATTCAATTTCGTTGTAAATTGCTTCTTTCCAATTAGAAGCATCGGTTAAGGATATCGCTTTTTTGTATGATTAAGGTTCATTTTTAAGAAAATATGTTAGAAAATTTGGACCGAAGGAAGTCAAGGTCCTTAAACTTTTACTACGTTTTGGTTGATCCTATATTGATTCAAAGGTTGATGAGTACCATTTGTAGTAGCTTGATTTGTCCTTTTAGAAGGACCAGATTCTCGGGTCATGTTATATGGAAAAAATAAAGCGTCCATCTATTCAATAACCATATTTGCATGAATATTCAGAATCTCGAATTTACAAACTAAGAAAAGATATTCCCTGCTATTTATAGCATAATTGATGAACATACAGTCAACGGTATTTGGTCCTATTTTTACCTTTTTAGGTTTAAGAACCATCACCTTGGCTAAGCACCCCCACACTCGTAAATATTTATAGCAAGGTCTTCGACCTTTCCATAACTCAAAAGGTGTCTTGTGAGTTTTCTTGTGTGGGACTTTATTAAGAATATAATTAGCGAATAATAAGGCTTCCCCCAAGTTCTGGGGAGCTCCTGAACCTATCAACATAGAATTTATCATCTCCTTCAATGTACAATTTTTGCATTCAGCAATACCATTAGATTGAGGAGAATAAGGAGCAGTGGTTTGATGGATAATACCATGTTCAGAACAAAATTCCTCAAAAGGAGAACTATATTCACCTCCTCTATCACTCCTAATAGCCTTTATCATTTTGATTAATTGATTCTTAACTTCATTCTTGTATTGTTTAAATGCTTCAATAGACTCATCCTTACTACGTAATAAATATACATAGCAATATTTTGTGTAATCGTCAATAAAAGTAATAAAATATTTTTTCCCACCTCTAGTTTGTACAAATTTTAAATCACAAATATCCGTGTGAATTAAATCAAATGGTTCAGTGATCCTTTAAACATAATGGAAAGGTAATCTAGCTAATTTTGATTCCACACAAATATCACATTTATGATTTTTATCAATATTAAATTTTGGCAAAATTTTTAAGTTCATTAATCTACACAAGGTATCAAAATTAACATGTCCTAATATATCATGCCAAATATTAGAAGACTCGATCAAGTAAGTAGAATTAGCAATTTCATTCATTGGGGATGCCTTTGGCATCAATGTCAATACATTCATTTTAAATATCCCCTCCGACAGGTAGCACTTTACCACATACACATCATTTTTGGAGAACACAAACTTATCATAAACAAACATAAGTTTAACCCATTCTTGCTTAAAAGCGATTCGAAAATCAGATTTTTACGGATGTCAGGCACGTGCAGCACATTATTAAAAGTAAGTTCCTTTCCTAAAGTCATTTTCAGAATGATCTTTCCATGTCCCACGACTTTAGAACTCAAAGAGTTCCCCATAAAAAGGATCTGCTCATTTTCCAAAGATTTTTAAGTTGTAAACATCAATTTGTTTGCACAAATGTTGCATGTATACCTAGTGTCTACCCACCATTCCTTGGTATTTCCTACCAGATTGCATTCGGAGACAACAACAAAAATATTTATATCTGCGATACCATCAGAAATGTTCTCACCCTCCATCACATTTTCTTGAACACTGCTCTTTATAGCGTTCTTTAGTTTGTGACACTCCCTTGAGCGATGTCCTGGCTTGCCAAAATTGTAGCATTTTCCTTTGAACTTCTTTCTTTGCTTAGATGTGCCTTCCCCATCACGCTTACGTTTGGATTTAGGACCTTAAACCACATGATCCTTGGACTCCATGATGTTCTTCCCACATTTCTTTTGACATTCACGGTTGTCTTCTTCAATCCGAAGTTGCACTACCAATTCTTCGACATTTAACTCCTTGCGTTTGTGCTTGAGGTAATTTTTGAACAAGTTTCAAGATGGAGGAATCTTTACAATTATTGTCTCCACTTGAAAAGTATCACTGATCGAAATTCCTTCAGCGTGAATGTTATGAAGAATAACCTATAGTTCCTAAACTTGTGCAATAACCAACTTGGGTTCAACCATTTTGAAGTCTAAAAAATGGCCCACTATGAATTTCTTCATACCCACATCTTCCATTTTGTATTTCTTCCGCAAAGAATTCCACAATTCCTCAGTGGTTGTCATGGTTCTGTACGTATGGTATAACTTCTTATCCAAGTATGTCAGGATGTAGTTTCCGCACAGAAAGTCAGATTGTTTACATGCTTCAATGGCAACAACTTTCTCAGTTTCATCCCCCTCTTGCAAAGGGGGATAATCTTCATACACAAACCTTTCCAATTGGAAGGTTGTGAGATAGAAATGCATCCGTCCTTGCCAAAATTTGAAATCGGCCCCGTTAAATTTTTTCGATATCTCCCATGTGGCATGCTGACGGGGGACAACAATAGTAACATGAGTCACATTCACGGTCGGTGGGGACTGTTTTTGTACGTTGTGATTCCATTTCTGTTACAAAAACAATATTTTTATCAATAATAATATTTATTTGTATTGAATTTCTCAAAACACACTACCAAATTATGTTATACTAATTTCTTTAAATTATAATTAATACCAAACGAATTCTAACAAGAATTCTAAATACTCTTTTGAAACATATAACACAAAATTAAATAAATTGTAAATAGTAATTTTTACTAGTCTAAATTGATTTAAAAAATTATGTGTAAAATCAATTATGAAGATTGATTGAAGTGTATTCAAAACAGATTTTTTAGAAAGTACACAATTTATAAAAAAATATGTACAAAACATAATTTTTACAAGAATAATTAAAATTTGATTGTTTTTAATTATATATGTAAATTGGTAAAAAATTATAATTTTTGTAACAATAAATAATATTTCTATATGAATTTATGAAACTGTAAACATTTAAATTTTCCTTAAGATTGTTATGCCACTGACATAATAAATTCAAAATAAAACAGAATAAAATTTAGTAATTACAAAAAGTAAAGGAATAAATACAATTTGAAAGACTTACTCGAAAGAAGATGATAATGCAAAATAATGTGTAAGAAAAGGAGTAATAACAAGAATCCGAGCCCTGTTTATCAGTAGTATCCTTAAGGCAAATTTATTCCCTTCATAAGTGCTTTACTGTTGATGAACAATTGCCTCCCAAGATGGAACGAATTTTCGGATTAAACAAGTAGCACAACAATGTATAATCCCAATGAACACAATTCTGTGTATTTACTCAACCAAACAACATAACTAATGTGGATGAAATGAATGCAGTGATGCAGAAAATATTTTTGTGAAACTGGAACAACATTTCGGGTTGGAGATAAATGGAGGAAGAACTTTTCATTAGTAAAAAGTTGGATGGTAAACAGGTATATATAGCAATGACCCTGAATGTTGGAAAAAATAGTTTAATTAACTGTCAAATAATTAATTACGATTTTTACATTTTAATTAATTAATTTTGGCCCAGAAATTTTCTTAAGCCTAGCCCTAAGCCTGAACCGAGCTGAGACGAGCCGTCGAGACGGACATACATGCGCACAGGTGTGAACCTTTGACCGCAAGTCAACCCAAGCATAACTTTGGTCATCTCCTCTTCAAAGAGTTGGGATACCTCCAAGGCACTAAACCTTAGTGCCAATTTTTTGTATATTAACTCTTCACATCCTTCCAATGTGGGACTAGAGTTACACACTCGCAATTCATGAACTTTCATTGCTTTATGAGTCACTTTGGGGGACGTATTTGTCATTCATAACTTAATAGAATTGTACATGTGAATATACTACGTTAATCTCCTGGCGAAGGAGAACGCGTCCGTATATGGTCCCACAATTATCGTGGTGTGGGTCCCATCTAAATTTGAGCTCAAAGTTGCTCAAAATTTGCTTAGTGGCCTTGAACTTTCCTTAGTGATATGCTAATCGGTAGACTTCATGTCTTTGAACTGTAAACCGTTTCTATAAACATAGAGTACAATATTCACACAATAATTCTTTAACACGGTTTGTTCTCACGTTTGTGTTTATTTTTCACATGAACACCACTTAGTTCCCTGAGTATTTTAGAGAATTTTCCTTTCACTATTTCTTGAGTATTTCAGGTTGAAGATAAATGGAGGGATAATTTTTCATTAGTAAAAAATTGGTGGGTAAACAAGTATATATAGCAATGACCCTGACTGTTGGAAAAATTGTTTAATTAACTGTCAAATAGTTAATTACAATTTTAACATTTTAATTAATTAATTTTTGCCCCAGAAATTTTCCTAAGCCTGAACTCAGTCGAGCCGAGTCGGTCGACCGGACGCACATGCGCGTGTGTTGACCATTGGCCAAAAGTCAACCCAAGCATAGCTTAAGTTCTATCCCCTTCAAAGAGTTGGGATACCTCCAAGGCACCAAACCTTAGTGCTAATTTTTTGTATATTAACTCTTCACATTATCATTACTCTTCCAATGTGGGATAAGAGTTATACACTCCCAATTCATTAACTTTCGTTGTTATATGAGTCACTTTGGGGGACATATTTGTCATTCTTACTTTATTGGAATTGGACATGTGAATATACTACGATAATTTCCTTGCAAAGGAGAACGGGCCCGTATATGGTCCCATAATTATCGTGGTGTGGGTCCCATACAAATTTGAGCTCAAATTTGCTCAAAATTTCTTTCCAATTCCCATTTTCGAATAGAGAAATTAACTAAAAATAAACACAAATTATATTGCAAACAAAACTAATATTTTATTACAATTTAAAAAAGAACAATGGGCTTTTTCATAGTTCACACTAATTGAGTCCTACTGGAGGAAGTGAGAGAAAGTTTGAGGGTCAGCAAATAATGTTATGCCTTTAGCAAAACCTAGTATACTTGACGTGCACTATCCTCACCTTTTTCGGTTAGGAAGTATAACAGGCAGATAAACAATGACTTTTAAAAGTATAAATTTACCACCCAATTAAATAAGTATTCACAAGAGACGTCGGGTGAGTTCTATGAAATTAAATTTTCTTACGCTCTTTAATGAGGGTTAACATGACAAATTAATGTGATTGGATAAAATATTGACAAATCATTAAAAGTTGATGCACCCACTTGTGAGTCATTAATATTTGAGTAATTTACACCTATGATCCCAAAACTTTAATGTTTGTAATGATTTTATCCCTAATTTTTTTGTAATGATTAAGCCCTAAAACGGTCATAACTTTACAATGTTAGTCATTTTATTCATTTTGCCATTAACTTTAACGGAAAATTTTAAAAATATGCACTTTAACCCCATTTTGGTTCCAAATTAGAAATGAATACTTTTATCAATTATATTTGGATTTGTGATGTTTCTTTAGTAAAGTTAAATTATTACAATATCTTTGTGACATATTATGAAATTAATTATTTATTTTAAAATATAAACGAAGTATAATAATAAGACAGTGCTCCTATGATGCCCCATATTTTACTTCGTTGTATAATTATTGTTAATCACGTTGTGGTATTCATGTATGAGATGATGTATACAATTTTTCCACAAACAGGAGACAAGTAAAAAATGAATAACACGGCGAAACGTGAATCGTAGTTTGATAGAAACACGACACGACTTAATGTAATAAAATTTTGATACAAATATAATACGAACACAACTTATCATGTGAATTTCAAGTGAATTTTATATTGTGTCTAAATTTGTCATGAAATAACATTAAAAGATATTAGAACTAATCTAGAATGTATTAAAAAAATATCTAAAACTCACATGCTTTGAATTCCTAGGAATAAACAATAACATATTATATTTGCAAAAAATATATTTTTTTAAATAAAAATTTGATTTGGACACCCCTAATTCTTAAATTTTGTGATTGAGTTAAATACATATTTTAATTTAAATATTTAAAATTTGATTACGATTTAAACGTCCTCAACAAAGTGTCAAAAATCCATTGACAATTTGGGATAAAATGAGGGTTAAATCGGATATTTTGGGATTTTTTCATTAAAGTGAATGGAAAAGTTAACATAGGGTGTAAAGTTATGATAATTTAAGGGCTAAATTGTGACTAAAAGTTTTAGGGACCAAATCATTACAAATGCCAAATTTAGAGGCCATAGGTGGCGACAATTTGCAAAAATTTAGACTTGGGCTTAAAAACATGGCGTCGAGTGGTGAAAACATAAAGCATCCATAGAACGGTCCCCTAAGAGGCACGAGCACCTCACACGGGATCAATGTAACTGGTACAAACCTATCGCACAGTCACCGGACTCCCGGTTTGAGTATACAATGATAATTTGCAAAAATATAGACTTGGCCTTAAAAACATGGCGTGGAGGGATGAAAATATAGAACAACCACAAAACGGTCCCGTAAGAGGCAAGAGCACCTTGTACGGGACCAATGTAACTCATTCGAATCGATCGCGTAGTCATGGGACTCTCAGTTTGTGTATTCGACGAGAATTTGTAGACAGTTAGACTTAGGTTTAAACATTATTTGATTACTGATATCTTTTTTGTTTTGTGTCTTATATTTTTTTGCATGACAACATTTTAGGGTTACATTTTATTCATGTGGAACACATGAACAAATCAATGGTTTGCACGATGTAGATTGTTTACTTATTATTGTTGTTGATATGCGAGATTGTTGTTTTAATTTTTTTTTCTGTTCGTGCGGGCTTTTGTGTGATTAAACATTTTGGTTTTCATATATAAACAAAGGAGGCTCTATCGATTTGTTTTTTAAAATTGTAAAGAATTGTTGATTGAGAGATTCTTATTTTCAATTTTTTAATGGCCTTGCAGGCTTTTGTGTTGATTAAACAGGTTGATTTTTATGTATAAACAAAGGAGACTCTGTCAATTTTATATGGACATGCGGGCTTTTGTGTTAATTAAACAGGTTGATTTTCATGTATAAATAAAGGAGATTATGTCAAATTTTTTTAAAAATTGTAAAAAGAAGTTGATACGATTAACTAATACATTTGGATATTTTATTTTACTATAATATTATTTTGATAAAATGATTATTTATTGATTACAGGTTGTGCATAAGAAGTTCAAGAGACATGTTTTTGAGTGTATCTACTATATGTGACACTAAAAGAAGTTTTTGAAGCGTGACAACCATATTTATAATCTTAATTTAGGGATGATATTTTTTTTGACAATTGTATATCTTATTAATTAGTATGATTTTGTATTCATTTAAATATTTCGACTTGAATGTTGACTAATGGAAGAAAATGTTATTGGATAGGTGTTTTAATGAATGCAGTTGATATATTGTGTTTATGATTTAATTATTTGATTTATAATGAAAATTAGACGTCATTTATTATTGCAACGTAAAGCATATAATAATATAATTATTTACGATAATTTTTTATTTATCAATTGGGACGGTTATAAACTGTCCCTAATACCTATTTTGTATTAATTAAGAATACCTTTTGGGACGGTTTTTACCGTCTCTAATTCCCATTTTTGCATCAATTGAAATTACCTTTTAGTACGGTTTTACCGTCTTAATTGGGTTGCTAGAATCTGAGTAGTATTAGGGATGGTTTATCCGTCCCTAATACTACTCGCGAGAGCGGAATTTTTTTCGTGGGAACACCTTTTGGAATGGAATAATCTGTCCCTAATGCCAAATGTAGAGCGTCCATAAATTCACATTTAGGACGGTAAAATCCGTCCCTAAAATATTTGCAATGCCTAGTATAAGGGACGGATTTTTGCGGTTGCAAAATCCGTCCTAAATACTCTTTTGGGACGGTTTGTGTACTTTTGGGGGCAGATTTTTACCATCCCTAAAACTTATTTTTCTTGTAGTACGTACATATATCACATTTTCGACACCTTTTCCATACACTTTAAGGACTGAAATTTCTATTTTCTTTATTTTAATGTTTAAATTCATTGAAACCCTCTCTAAACTTGTTTATAACATCATCCTCAAAATACTGCAAGTTTATATACATCAGAAGATGGATTCTAAGTCCAAAATCCTATTAAATGGGTGTAACATATGATTTATTCTAGAAATTTCATAATGTTTGCACAAACATACTTTTTGAGGAAAAAGACATTTTTGTTTCTTCAAAACTTGAATAAAATGTCCATTTATATAAAATCTCAATTTTTCACAAGAAAACTTTGAAACGTTTATTCATGAAATATTCCCAACAAAATAAACATTCTCCCAACATTTTTATTCCATAAAAATGTTTAAACACGCAGTTTTCTTAAAATGTATCATTTTTTCTCAAAACCATTCAAACCCATTTTCCAAACTCATAAGAAACGTCATTCTCAAATCATGTATGCATCCTACTCTTAAACTCTACGTGCAAGACCAATACTAAGAAAATAGAGTTATAAATTTAAGAGTAGAATGTCCCCCCCCCCCCCCCCCCCCCGGCATTGAGGTCCAAAATGGTTGGATGAAGAAGAAGGTGATGTCAACCCACCACCTCCCAAGGTGGCCTCAAAGAGGTTACCTATCTCCACAAAGCTTGCCTCGATTAAATCTCCAAGCACAACCTCTACAAACTCCATAAATTTTCTATTCTTCTTCCTCAAAATCCCCAATAATAACTCTTAATTTCGTAGTAGATCTACATAACAACGGGGGAAATGGGTGTATAAGGATTATATATTGTGAAATACTAGTAATATATGGTGGCATATGGCGGAGGGATTGTAGTGGCCTGGTGTAGCAATGGTGGGAGGAGCTTGGGAAAGATGAAACACCCTTAAAATTAGAGACAGGGAGAGAAAAATTTGATGGGTATTTGCTAAGGGAGAACCTCCACATCTCTATCCGGTTCTCATCAAAATAAACCCACAAACCCACTTAAAATCAAGCCCCAAATATAAAATATCGATTTTGATCATCTGGGTTCACCAGGAGGTGACATGTAATTGATCTAACGGTCCAAAATGTGACAACATGAAAGAGCAATCTTATTTGAAAGATTTTCGGGAAGGTCATTCAAACGAGAATGGGACCTCGTTCGAACGAGATTAAGATGTGGTTCTATCACCCATTGAATGGCCATCTAACGAGGTAGATAATCCTAAGCAATGACATCTCGTTAGATCCTCATTAGAAATCTACTTCAAACGACGTGCGATTCTCGATCAAACGAACTCTATTTTCTTTCGATTCATCCAATTTCTTAAAATCTTCAATTTTACCCAAAAACATATAAACAGTTATCATCAAGGCTCAAAGAATAATCAAATAGAGATAAAAGCCCATTTATTATTAATCCAAATCCCTAGGGTTTCATATGATTACAATTCACACGGGAAAAATAATAAAATATTGGGTGTGGGTATTACATTTTTCATAAAGTATCTTCCACAACATAAATATTTTTTCAAACATTTTATTCTATAAAATGTGTAAGCACCAAGTTTTCTTGAAATATATCATTTTACTCAAAACTCTTGAAATCATTCGTAAACCATTTTTCACAAATTCACAAGAAATAAATCTCTTAAATCATATATGTATTATACTCTTGCAAACTCTAACTACAAGACCAATACTACAAAAAATAGAGTTTTTAAGCCAAAGAGTAGAGTTTCTCACCTCAAAGAAGCTCCAACAATGGTAGGATGAACTTAGCAGAAGATGGAAACCTCCCACCTCATAAGGTGTCCTTAATGAGGTTGCCTAGCTCCACTAATCTTACTTCTTGAAAGCTTTAAGAAAAAAACCCTTTGAACTACATAATTTTTTCCTCTTCCTCTCCAAAAATCCCCAACAATGTCTCCATGAAATTGCATCTTACGCAAACATGTGGTGTATATGGGTTTTATAAGCTTGAATATGGTGAAAAGGGTTAGACTGTGGTGGCTTTGGGTGGGGGATGGTGGTGCTAGTGTGGTGTATGGTAGTTGGTGGAGAAAGAGGTCCAAGAGCTAGAGAGAGAATGGCTAAATATGATTGGGTTGCTCAAATGACCCAAAACCCACTCTATATACCACTAAAACCCTAAGGGCTAAATCCCAAAATGCCCCTAAACTCAACCCTTTAATCCATTGGACCATCAAGCCTATAACCCACATTTTAATCTAAGCCACTGAGAGATCGATAGCTCATTCAATCCGATGATCCACATTATAACAGCATATTAAAATGTGCAGAAAATTTCTAATTTTTGTCCAGTCATTCGAATGAGGTATATAACGCGAGTAAAAGGTGGATTAAAAGAGAAAAAGACACCAGTTCGTTTCGAACAAGAAACTACCCCTCGTTCAAACGATAAAGTACCTCGTTCGAACGAGGGCGTTCCAATGAGATTTTAGAGAACGATGGAAATCGAACATGTCCTAGTCGTTCAAAGGTCATTCGATCCACATTTTTAAATGACAGGCCTTTCCTCATTCAAATGATATGGACACTCGTCCGAACAACAAACATAGTTCAAATTAACAACTTTAAGCCATAACAATTCAGTTTAATCGCAGCAGGGCCACTATATTACCCAAATTTGACCCAAGATCCATCTTACCAAGTCTAAAGTCCAAATGGCTCACACGAAGTTACCGAATCACATGGGTACGATCAAAATCATAGGGGCAGGTGTTACCTTCTTCCATTCTTTGGGAATTTCATCCTCAAACTTTTCAATCGATTAATTCCTCTAGTTCTTGTAGGTTATTAATCCTTACATTAAGCCATAGGGATCCTTCAAGGCCGGGTTATTGAAATCCTAAACCACTAACAAGTCATCATACTGCTTTCTTAAGAGCAATCACCAAAGAACTCCACACGGGGCCGATCCTAATGCCTACCGTTAGGCTAATCAGTAAATCACATAATAGTCCTTGAATCTCCATTTTCCACTGGTCATACTCAATCAATCCCTAAGGCTTTCTTACTAACACCCAAGTCATACCCAACACCTCTACCGGAGCAAAACTCCCTAGTGATGGACACTCACCCAAGAGCAAAACAATATGCAACTAATACCCAATCCACCATCGTAAATTACTTCAATTCTTAGGACTACATATTATGAGTTTCCTTGAAATCTCATGTCATCTTGACCACACAAACTTACTTGAACTTAATACTAACCTCACATCGCTAGTCACTCATTCTGAGGAGAGACATACTAATTAAATCATAAATTTTGCATCCAACTAACACCTCTCACAATATCCTTATCTGAACCTAGGATCACTCTAGGCGTACGATAATGGAACACTTATTTGGGTATTACACCAATTCACTCACTGTGGCACAAAAACATAGTATGCTATGTTTCCTTGGGTTCTAACGCCTTATGATATCCCCAATCATAATCATGCTCCTTATAACTAAAGACGCCAATTGCCACGATAACTCATCACCTAGTCCTTGTAACTAGAGCCACTAACTGCCACACCGATTAATCCTGTGAGTTTAAGGAAAATAGACACTATGAGCAAATCAGGCAACGGGACACGCAACCACACATACACGAAACTTATGTAGAATAAGGGGGTATTTCCCATAAGAGCGCACTCAGCTGTCGAGATTCAATAACCAAAGCAGGTACATTTGCACTCATACCGAGTTAGGTCATGTATTAATCAAAATAACAATATGAAGTAAGTCATAGAAACTACAACCGAGGGAACACAATCCTCAGGCCCCAAGACCAAAAGAACATAATAAATCGACATGGAAGAATGATTTTTTTGAGAGAATCCCATCTGCATACAATGGAATATGGTTTGAGAAGGGAGAATCTAACATATGCTTTGAAGCCTACGACTCCTCTTAAAAATTCTCATCATATTCTAGCCTATCCATACAACCTGGCTTGGGTCACCAGCCATGATAATCAAATCACGAACCATTAGCCTCCATGAGACGAAAGTAACATATGGTCATATCGTGCTTTAGTAAGTCAATGCTGGACTTCCCTCCTTATGAATGATACTTTCACTTTTATCCTTGACAAACACGAATCTCTCCAGTCGACGAGTGCCAAAAACCTTTGCCAATGCCGGTCGTATCTATCTTTCTGGTCGAAGTGACTTCATGACAACCCTAACACACTAAGGTTATCTTTTACTTCGTCGCACAGTGATGATATCCCATCATCTACTTAAGCAATGCCCAACTATGCAAACACTCACCTTGTAATAACCATCACTGGTACAACGCCAACACTGCGCCTATCTCTAAATTCTACCCAACTGAATTTACACGACGACTATGCAAGTCGTCATTATCTCTATAAGAATAATGAGTACTACACGGGTCTACACCTCCTAATTCGTATAAGTCTGGCAAGACGTGCCAAGAGTTAACCATTTCCCTGCTAGGTTTATTCAACTTCTACTAACAACACATGTCTATACCTTAATCATACTTCAACACTCCATCTTGGGTTTTATTCTCAAGTATTGACCCGACATCAATAATATAAGTCTCCAATGCATCTCCTCATACTTTGCCATATCGAGTACTACAATTTTCCTTACTAGTTATCCTATGACCATGAGGGTTATGTCCCATCATGACATAAATACCTAACTTCTCTTAGAAGTTCACATCACCTATCTTTACCACAATGAATTATGCTTCCACAAATTACACGATTAAATTCCTCTGAACTTGGTTAATAACAGAACATTTTCCTTCTATAACACCGAACATGATTGGCTCCCTAAGGACACCAAACACAGTTTAGTGTAAACGTCACCCAAATATGACAAGATTTCATCACCCATGATTTTATCACAGTCGGTACGCCTTACCAACCTCCTAGCATCCATCTCAAATGACTGTTATATGCTTGCACAGACACTAACCTATAAGTCTCCAATAATGATGTACTGAATTCGGATGAAAATTTTACTTTCTTTTATTTGAATCCTTGGTATAGATTCAACCGATGCCCCTATCATTAACACCTGAATAATGGGCCCAAAAACTCCATTCCAATTAACATGAAGCCACACACTACGTATCAAGAAAAATCTGACACTACTAAGGAGTCCGGTAAGATACATGATGTCGTGATTAACCTATAATCCTTTAATTCCACACTACCGATGTCACAAGGGTTCTTATTCCTCAATATCGCACCATGTTCTCTAAAACTACATCATGGGAAACTACCTAGGGTTTACTCATACGTTATTGCAATTCGTTATTGTTACACACGTCATGCACTTACCATCAATGGCTCATAACTCACATCATGGCTAACAATATATATATATATATATATATATATATATATAGAGAGAGAGAGAGAGAGAGAGAGAGAGACTATTCCTATGGTACTCATCTATAATGGCAGTATCCTATCAACTAAGTCCTAAGTACACATCCTCAAGTAGTGACCAACACGAGTCTATAAGCTTATTGACTTGTAAAATACTTATGGGATGACACTACCCCAAGAATTAAGTTTGCCTAATTGCATCATCACTATTTCTAGCCATGAGTTCCTAACTAAGGAACCTAATGCATCCTTATGGAGAATACTTCTTAGACATGTCACTCTAGTCACCTAATCTCCATAATTGATTTTAAAAAATCTCCCTATCTACATAATGGATGACATTCATTTTTATTGACACCTTAAAAGTCTTCTCACATCATCAAAAGTTGACATAAAGTGCACCTTACACTACATACCGCGGCGTCGCCACTAACGGCCTGCACAAGCACACACAAGTTACTTACACATCTAAATTAGAAGTGTCGAGAATTATTAATGTCAACTAACTTAACCACTTTCTACCCGGTAATAAATTGACCGTCGTGCTAATATCCTTGACTCAGTCGTTGAGAACACAAACCGAGATCATCACCTGCATAGCGTGACCGACCCAAGACCAACACCAACATCAAAAGATCTTCTATCGACCTGACCACACCACTCCCGATAGGAACCTTCAACCTAAAGCTCTAATATCATTTGCAACATCCCGATGAAAATTTATGGGCTACTCGTGGGTCAACCTAGTCCGATACGAACATTAGGTGCGAAATACAATGAGACAATCGAAATAATGATGTTGGTCCTGTTTTATTTAATTAACTTTCCACTTGTTTAGTATGCAATTTTGATTCATATCAAGCTACGTGTGGTCCCTACGAAATGTCCCCAGAGTTCGAGCATTCAAAGATACTAAAGTAAAATAAAAAGGATACTTACCTATATAACGCCCTCAAAATACGAAATCGCACATAATATGTCGTAACAAAGAAGAGGGAATGAGCCGAATGCCTAGTGTGAAATATAATAAGGCAATATAGAATCTAATGGCAGAAAAGATACTCTAACATGTTATATATATATATATATATATATATGAAACTGTTTTAATCCTATGAAGAAACCATTTTGGAAAACTTACTTAATTTTTTCGATTTAATGCACATGGTTAAATAGTTAAACAAAGTACTATTTGTTTAGAGAGAGTACTTCTCTTATCGAAATAACCCATTTACACACACCGAATTTAACTTAGTATTTTTCTTGATATTAGCCCTTCAACACACGCAGGCACCATATTAGAAATACTCATTTTCCATTGAAAGACTCTAATAAACACATATGTGTGTTAATAATGGGTTAAAACCTCCGTAGGTTGCTTAATTATCCATTTAATCACTACACTTTACCATTCCTGTCACTTTATATGGACATCAGCCAATTTCTCATATTATTTGTCCACATTATCTTTTCAACCAATTTACCAATTTCACTTCATGTTAAGTTGTCTTTTTTTATACTCACAACACAACCCATTTCTTTACCATGTTCTATTAACTTTTTCTCGAAATCCTCCAAATAACCTCGTATATTTATGGGTTGTGCTACCATATGCTTTGGCCAGTGTTTTGGATCTTTCACCCTAGGGCTCCGAGCCGTTATTAATTTTTTTTTCAGTCTTATTTGAGTCTATATTAATGATATGCCCCAAGTGTCACCCTGCCTAGAAACTAAAGCCTCGGCCAACCGTGACAACAGCTCTCGTCCATAGCAAGGTCGGCCCAGGCCGACACCACCACCAACCTCATTATGGGGGGCACTGCATGTATCAAAAGGGTCAGCGACACTTTAGTTCACCTGGGAATGACAACCTCGGCTTGGAGTTGGACAAGGTCGCAGGAAGCCATACTTCTACCAAGGTCAGCCTCATTAAGAAATCAGTCGATGTTCCAAGCACATGCCAGCTCAACCTCGGCCCTGGCCGGCCTCAATCCCTTGTCTCGGCTTAACTTAAGTCAAGACCTTCATGTTCCATCTCGGATTGAATGAGAAACTAGACTTTATCAACCTCGGCTTCTCCCAGGTCGAGATCATGACCAAGCACGATGGCCGAGCACCTATTGACATTTGGATAAGGACATGTGGACACAAGTCAGTTATAACGAAACATTCCCCACACATGGGGAGAATATTTCGTCATCATTCTCTACATGTGACAGTGACAGATGTCTTCTTCATATTGGCTAGATCAACACACACATGCTCATTGCATGCATGGGGGTGCATTACACCCCCCATGTACTATGTATAGAGGTCATCCTCTACCTTGCAAAGGATCCAAGATTAGCAACCCTAGCTGAAACTCTGTTCAAATACACAGTAGAGAGAGAAAGCTTGAGAGTTTATATATATGGCCATTAGAGCCCTCATACAATGATACATATCATACACTTGCACAGTGGATGTAGGCCTAATTGGCTGAACCACTTATATTTCGGTGTCAATCCTCTTATCCTCACCTCCTTCTACTATATGTGTATGTACCCTTATGCTGCCATTTTTAACATTGAATTGAGCTCACAAACACCTTGAAGGGTGGTGCTATTTCCAGCATCATCATTTTGGCATCTTCTGTGGGAACTGAAGCTATCTCTTTGTCTTTATTTTCTCAACCTCACCGAAGACTCTGGTGGTGAACCAGGCCTCCCCCCTTTTTGAGGAGCTTTTTCACCATTGAAAGAGGTCCTGTAAGGTATTAAGCTCATCTGCTACTCAAACTCTTTAGTGTTAACATATGGCACCAGAATTGCCCCACCTCTTCCGCCGCCTTGCGGGGGAGGGCCCAGTTCCATCCAGGCACCGCCTCAGTCCGAAATGGTGGAGGTGGCCGCAACTTTGAGGTCTTTGGCTGCAACATAGCAAGCTATGCAGGAGAAGTTTGCACAGCTCAGCCAAACTATGATGAGGCCACCTGGAGTCTCACCGGATATGATCACTCCGGCAGCTGTCCAGCCTCATCCTGACGCTAGGGGACTACCCCAAGCACCAATGAAGGACCAGCATGCACCCCAGCGGAGGAGGGATGTTGCTGACCCTAGGCGCTTATGCCTGGGGAAGCAAGGAAACCCTTGCCCGGAGGACAGGTATGACGATCTAGAGGTGGAAGAGGTCTCGAAAGATTGTTGGGAGCCATATGAGGTTTCGAATAATACCGTTCGTCCTCTTCACCAGAGTCGAGGATGTGTTGGCCGAAGAGCTGAAGAGGCCCAACAACAAGGATCATCTTTTGATCGATTGAGCAGAGGGTCATCCTTTGAGAGGTTGGGCCCAGTGAATGACCTAACACAGAGGTTATCTAGGTCGAGAAGTGCTGCTGGCTTGCAAAGAGGAGACAGACCAGGTCGGCCTGACCAAGGTCGACCCCGTGAAAGAAGGGGCAGAGACCAGGAAGAGGTCAACAGCTGACGTTGTGCTGCGGTAGGGGAACCCTCAGTCCATCCCTTGGAGGTGGTTGGGGACAACCTCGACCAGGCCGATGGAAGGAGACCATGTAATGACTCTATCCAACGCCTTGAGGAGAAGATAGGAGACCTCATCAAAAATAGGGACCCGTTGTAAAGGGGTTAATCAGAGGGCTCTCCATTTATGGCTAGGATAGTGAGCTTCCCGACTCCTGCTAAGTTCAAACCTCCCGTGGTGTCTCCCAAGTATGATGGCAGCACCAACCCTATACACCACATTGAGATGTATCAGTCGGCAGCAGACATCTACTCAATACCTGATGAGATGAAGTGTCGAGCCTTCTCTGGTACTTTGACAGGAGCAGCGCATAGTTGGTTTACTTCTCTTTCGAAGAATTTAATTGAGAACTTCAAAGGCTTGGTTAAAAGATTCATTCATAACTTCTGCTTTGGGGTAAGACCTTAAAAGAAGACCACTCATCTATTGTATGTCAAGCAGAGCAAGGACGAGATCTTAAGAGACTACATCGCCAGGTTCAACAAAGATAAACTTGAGGTTAAAGACTACGAGGAGAATATAGCCATGACCGCCCTCATAGGAGGGCTTCAGAAAGGGAAGTTGTTGTAGAAACTCGCGAAAGACCCTCCCAGGTCCATAGCCGAGCTACTAGTAACTGCGGGGAAAGTCATGAATGCCGAAGAGGCAATGGCCGCCAAGCACGAGGATGAGAACCGCTGTAGTAATGGGAAGTCCCAAAGAAAGAAAGATGGAAACAAGAGGTCAGCCGATGACAAGTTCGCTTACTATACTCCTCTAAATGTGAGTTGTGAGAATATCCTCAACGAGATCAAGAATGACAGGACTCTGAGGTGGCCAAAAAAATTGAAGGCTCCGCCACATAAGAGGAACAAAAACCTGTGGTGTGAGTTCCACCAGGACCATGGACATGTCACAGACAGATGCTTCGCCTTGAAGTATGAGATTGAAAAAATGTTAAAATTCGGAAAATTGAGGAAGTATGTTGATGGTAAGACACCTAAAGGGGGAAGAGATGACCCTAGAAAGAGGCAAAACGACAGATGCCGTGACGATGTCCCAGTTAGAAGAGATAATGATTCAGAAGGTGATGATGAAGACGATCCGGACCTACCGTCGAAAGATGATAACACCCCAGTGAAGAGGGTTGGCATGATCTCCTTTGGTGTTGACACCATATGCGGAGGACTTGCAGGAGGTGGCTCTGAAGTGGCTGACAGGAAAGCTCATGTGTAAGAGGACAAGTCAGTGGCCAAACATGAAGTTGTAAATCTAACGTCTTCCGATGCAGTGCAGAAGAGAAAGAAGGTGGACATGGACACCCTTATAGTTGGGTTCTCCCGACTCGACTTTAAAGGTATCTTAGCCCCCATGATGACCCTTTGGTAATAACAACAAGGGTGCATGGGTGCGAGGTGCAGAGGATCCTCGTGGACGAGAGGAGCTCAGCAGACGTGATGTTTTGGCCTTGCTTCAAGAGCCTAGGTCTTAGCAAAGCTAGGTGGGTGCCCTATCATCATCCTTTGATGGGCTTCAGCAGCGAAAAGGTCCACCCATTGGGCATGTATGAGATGGGCATTCGGATGGGTAAAGAATGGCCCAAGAGGTTGACGCGGAAGATAATTTTTTTCATGATGGACGAGAACGTCTTCTCGGCCTATAACCTCATCATAGGAAGAGTGGCCCTTAAGGAGTTTGAGGCCATGCCGTCGACGATCCACCAGATGCTAAAATTCCCGACCCTCTATGGGGTAGGGGAAGTGCAAGGTGACCAGACCATAGCACGAGAATGTTACTTCAACTCGGCCAAAGAGAGAGAGGCCTATAAGAGGGCAACCACCACCTACAGCATTGATACATTGGACCCGAGAGATGAAACAAAGTTGAAGAAGGGAGAGGCCGCGAAAGAGTTAGAATCCATCGTCCTCAATGAGGATGAGCAGAAAAAACCATCCAGGTCGGTAAAACCCTAAAGATAGAAATCAAGGAAGAGCTGATAAACTTCCTCAAAAAGAGGCAGAGTGTCTTCGCTTGGAGTCACGCGGACATGCCCGGCATTAGCCCTGAGGTTATGAGTCACAAGCTCAACGTGACCAAAGATGCCAGGCCTAGGAAACAAAGACGAAGAGTTTACTCCAAGGAGAAGTACGAAGTCATCCGAGAAGAGGTCAAAAAATTGGAAGAGCCTGAAGTTTATAAGAGAAGTCATATATTCGGAGTGGTTATCGAATGCAGTCATCGTTCCCAAAGCCAATGGGAAGTGGAGGATGTGTGTTGATTTCACGAATTTGAACAGGTCTTGTCCAAAAGACAGCTATCCCTTACCTCGGATAGATCAGATGGTGGATGCTACTACAGGACATGAGCTCATGAGCTTCATGGACGCGTATTCAGGCTATAACCATATCTTCATGGATGCGAAAGACTCAGAGAAGACAGCCTTCATTACCGATAAAGGGACGTATTGTTACAAAGTGATGCCCTTCGGTCTGAAAAATGCAGGGCCAATATACCAACGTCTTGTGAATAAGATGTTAGAAGATCAAATAGGCAAGACTATGGAGGTGTATGTAGACTATATGCTAACGAAGAGCTTAAAAGCTTGCACTCATGTGGCAGACCTCGAAAAGACCTTCGATACTATGGACTTATACAGGATGAAGCTCAACCCAGCAAAGTGGGTCTTCGAAGTAGGAGCTGGGAAGTTTCTGGGATTCATTGTCAATTAAAGAGGAATTGAAGCAAACCCTGAGAAAATCAAGGCTTTTCTTGATATGAAGACAACGAGGAGTATCAAAGACGTCCAAAGACTCACGGGGAGAGTGGCTACACTTAACAGATTTGTTTCCAGGGCAACGGACAAGTGTTTTCCGTTCTTTAAAGTGCTTAGAAAGGCCTTCCAGTGGGATGAAGAGTGCGAAGAAGCATTCAACCAACTCAAGTCTTACCTTGGGTCTCCCTTGCTACTGTCTCGGCCCATAATAGGAGAGAAATTATATGTGTATCTATCAGTCTCTAAATCTGTTGTCAGTGCAGCCATAGTGCGGGAAGACGCTGGGATCCAAAGGCATGTGTATTTCAACAGTAAGGCCCTCTAAGGGTCTGAACAAAATTACCTTCGTATGGAAAAGTTAGCTTACGCCCTGATACATGCTTCAAGGAAGATGAAGCCTTACTTCCAAGCCCACTCCATGGTTGTCCTCACCGACTCCCCACTAAGACAGGTCCTATATAAACCTGAGAAGTCCGGGAGATTGATGACTTGGGCCATTGAGTTGGGAGAGTATGACCTTACTTACCAACCTAGGGCAACCATCAAGGGGCAAGCCCTCGTGTACTTTTTTGCTGAATTCACTTGGGAAGAGGCTGAGGCCAAGAATGACCTAGAGGGTGCTGAAGGGTCAAACAGTAGTGTCTTTCTGGACCAGGAAGAGATGACACCTAATGTCTCCCGAGATCAGGAAGAGGTCGCGTCCAAAAAGATCAGGAATAGAGTAGCGGAGAATGAGGAGGACCGGTACCTCTTCAGGCAGGGAGTCATGTCAGAGGGGGCTTTCTCATCAGATACAGACATTTGGAACCTCTTCGTTGATGGTTCCTTGTGCGACAGCGGAAGCGGTGTAGGGTTGATACTTTCAGCCCCAGATGGTACCAACATTGAATACACATTGAGGTTCAACTTCAAGGCATCTAACAACGAGTCTAAATATGAAGCTATGATAGCAGGTCTCTCATTAGCAAAGACTATGAGTGTAAAACGACTCCTACTTCATAGCGACTCAAGGTTAGGTATCAATCAAGTATTGGGAGTCTATGAGGCCAAAGATGAAAGGATGTCCAAGTATCTGAAGAGGGTGAGAACGATGTTAGAATATTTCGAAGAGACAAAACTGAAGAGAGTACCTCAATAAAGTAACAGCCACGCAGACGCGTTGGCAAGGTTGGCCTCGGCGATGAAGACAGACGTCAGAAGGACAGTTCTGGTCAAGGTCTTAGGAAAAGCAACCATCGAGGAAGAAGAGATATGTAACCCTTGTCACAATTTGAACCTAGGAGACTCATGGATGGACCCCCTCGTCATATATATCAGAGAGGGATAGCTACCCGAATCCAAGTTAGAGAGGAGGAAATTGAGATATAGGGCTGCCAAGTTCTCGATAGTAGGAGACGTCATGTACAAGAAGGGATTTATGTTGCCTCTCCTTAGATGTGTGCATCCCACCGAAGTTCCCCGGGTCTTACAGGAAGTGCATGAGGTTTCTTGCTCCAGTCACATAGGAGGAAGACCCTTGGAGAAGAGAATCATTACACAGGGATACTGGTGGCCAACCTTGGCCAAAGATGCTGCAGCTTACGTAAAGAGGTGTGATAAATGTCAGAGATTCGCTACTATTCCATATCAACCTCATCAACCTATGACGTCAATCACCTCTCCATGGCCATTTGTAGTATGGGGGATTGACTTAGTAGGAATTCTACCAAGAGCTGCCAACAGTTATCGATTCTTGATAGTTGCCATTGACTACTTCTCAAAGTGGGTGGAGGCAGAGCCGATGATAATGATTACGAAGCAGAAGACCTTCCAATTTATTTGGAGGAACATCATATGCATACACAACCTCCCAAACACTCTCATCTCGGACAATGGGACCCAGTTCAAGAACTCCTCTTTAGAGAAGTATTGCATAAGAGTTGGGATAAAGCAGTTCTTCTCATCTCCTAGCCGACCTCAGGAAAACGGTCAGACCGAGGTCACTAGCAGAACAATATTCGATGGAATCAAGAAGAGGTTTGAAAGAAGTGAAGGGAAGATGGACTGAAGAGGTCTACGATGTGTTATGGGCCTATAGAACCACGGCAAGGACACCTACAGGAGAAACTCCGTTCATGCTTGCACATGGCTCAGAGGCCGTCATACCAACAGAGGTGGGACTCCCTACTCACAGGGTTCAGACTTATGACCCTGACAAAAATGGGGAAGAAAGGAGGCTAGACCTAAATCTGATTGAAGAGAGAAGAGAAGATGCAGAGATCAGACAAGCAGCTTACCAACAGAGAGCAGTGAAATTCTACAATCAGAGGGTAAAATCAAGACCTATCACTGTGGGAGACCTAGTGCTGAAAAAGACTTTACAGAAAATAAATAAGCTCCACCCAAACTGGCATAGTCCCTACAAAGTGACTGAAGGGGTTGTGCCTGGCACCTACAGGCTAGAAAGCCTAGAAGGGGAACCTTTCCCTAACCCATGGAATGCTGATCACCTAAAAAAGTATTACATATGATATTGCAAAGAGTTATGTAAATGTACCATCTTATTATGAAGAGTTTATTAATGAAAGATCAGTTTCCATGATGGTTCTTGCTTCATTGTGCTCTAATGTCAGAAATTATGAGGATAACTTCTTAGGTGATGACCTCAGACCCCTATAACATCAATCAGTGGTGACAAGGTCTGAGGTCAGACACCATTCTTGGATGACCTCAGACCCTTAACATTATTAATTTGGTGAGATTAATTATGAGGATAGCATCTTAGGTGATGACCTCAGACCCTTATAACACCATTCAGTGGTGACAAGGTCTGAGGTCAGACACCATAATGAGATGACCTCAGAACCTTAACATCGTTAAGTTAGTGAGATTAATTGTGAGGATAGCATCTTAGGTGATGACCTCAGACCCTTATAACACCATTTAGTGGTGACAAAGTCTGAGATCAGACACCATAATGAGATGACCTCAGACCCTTAACATCATTAAGTTGGTGAGATTAATTATGAGGATAGCATCTTAGGTGATGACCTCAGACCCTTATAGCACCATTCAGTGGTGATAAGGTCTGAGGTCAGACACCATAATGAGATGACCTCAGACCCTTAACATCATTAAGTTGGTGAGATTAATTATGAGGATAGCATCTTAGGTGATGACCTCAGACCCTTATAACACCATTCAGTGGTGACAAGGTCTGAAGTCAGACACCATGATGAGATGACCTCAGACCCTTAACATCATTAATTTGGTGAGATTAATTATGAGGATAGCATCTTAGGTGATGACCTCGACCCTTATAACACCAATCAGTGGTGATAAGGTCTGAGGTCAGACACCATAATGAGATGACCTCAGAACCTTAACATCATTAAGTTGGTGAGATTAATTGTGAGGATAGCATCTTAGGTGATGACCTCAGACCCTTATAACACCATTCAGTGGTGACAAGGTCTGAGGTCAGACACCATAATGAGATGACCTCAGACCCTTAACATCATTAAGTTGGTGAGATTAATTATGAGGGTAGCATCTTAGGTGATGACCCCAGACCCTTATAACACCATTCAGTGGTGATAAGGTCTGAGGTCAGACTATTGATTGAGTTTAAACAAGACATCATTGCAACCAGACTTCAGAGTTAAAACATCATATAGACAGAAGCATTCAACAAATAAATGAAATGAAAGATCCTCCTCAGAGGTCGTCATACAGTGTTAAGATTCAAAAAATAAGAGTCAACCATGTTCTTCAAAAATTATAAACATTCAGGGGTTACAAAATAAAGCTTCACAATTGAACTTAAGGGTTGGAGGGAAGAATGCTTGTGTCTTCGGCCTGGTCCTGTTGTACAACCTTAGTCACCTCGGTAGTATCTTCCCTGAGGTCAGTCCCTTCAATCTCCATGTCGTCCAGTGTGGCAGTCTCGATAGGCAAAGCAACCTCCTCCTCAACCTCTTGAAGGGCCTGGGCAAAGCTGAGGGTTGGCAAAGCCGAGGCCTACGAAATCAAAGGCCTTTAAACTTCCAGCCTCCTTCTCCTTGACAGCCGCCCATTTGATAGTGGCTTTGATACCTCTTTCAAGGTACTCAAAGCCGAAGCTCATAAATTCATTAGAGGTTTTATAGTCGGCCAATATCCCCTCAGAGGCATCTTTGAGGGCTGCCTTCACCGCCGAGTCGACTTTCTGCTGAAGGACATCATCCTTTGCCTTCAGAGCGGTAGTATGCTCCTTCTTGAGCTTGGAGATCTCCTTCTCTAACCCCTGCACCTTCTTGTCAGACTCTTTAGCCTCAGACTTCAAGCGGTCTATTTAGGCGTTCAGTGTGCTTTGTACCTTCTCGGCCTCTTGCCCCTTCTGGATGAGGGGCAACTTCCTCAGAGTCCAGTTAGAGAGATGGTGCATAGCTGCCAAGCCCTGCAGATTATGTGATCATGTATAAGTTGAAGACCAGATCAGAGGTTACACTTGGAAATTACAAAGAAATATGAGATCATACCTGAATGGACCTGTGGAGGCCGAACTCAACCAGTAGGGGCGTATCCAGTGATCGGAAGAAACGTTTATCGACCTCGGTCATGGTAGAGGTGAAGGCATACAAAGCCTGTAGACTGTGGCCTACGATGCTGTCGTTGATCTTCAATTGCTCTATACGAGCCGCCAACGCGTCTGCAGAAGAGATGGGGATGGAAGAATCCCCACCCTTTTTCTTCTGCCTCTGGTCTTCAGCGGCATGTTCGGTAGAAGCCCTCTTCTTGGTGGCTTGAGGCTTCAAGGTTGAGGGTGCTGGAGGAGGAGCATTAAGACCTGCCTTCTTCGTGAGCTTTGTTAAACTCGGAGCTGCCATTTCCCAAAGCTCGTCTGAGATATCCTTCGGACGCTCTGGAAAATTGAAAGGTCTGAGTTAGAAGATCAGACATGCATAAACTCAGAGGTTTAACTTGGAATAAAAAACACTTACCAAGCTCGGCAAGAGGACTTCTACCTAGACCAGTCTCAGAGAGACAGTGGGGGCTCATCAAGTGTTCGAATTTAATGAGAAGACCATACATCCCCTGATCTTGAAGGTTCTACAGGCTCAGACCAAGGTTGGCCTTCGCAGACATTGTTACCTTACCCCATCTTAGGGGCATCCTTGGCTCTAGCAAGGAAAAGGTAACACATGGGCCAAATTCCCATGGACCTGAAGCGTAGAAGTATCGAGGCTTCCAGTTGTGGTTGGAAGTCTGAGTTATCTGAAGTATCTTTTTCTCAGGCTTCTGAGCTACAAAATGATAGTAGCTCGGATGATTTTTAGTAGAGGAGGGGACATAGCAACCAACAAAGACCTGAACTGGAAGATATAGGGGGTGGCGTTCTATTCCAAACTTAATCATGGGATGGGCTCACTCACTTTCTTTCTATAGAAAAGGGTTCGATCATAAGCTTATGTGATCGGAGCCAGCATCTCAAGGAGCGATGGACATCCCTCCATAAGACTATAGCCCCTATTATGACCCTCCTAGCATTAGAGGATAATTAGGAAGGGGCCAAATTGATGTAGGCAAGGATGGACCTAATAATGGGATGAATGGCCAAACGAAACCCTAACTTGAACATCTGCTCGTACAAGCAGATCTCACCATCTCAGTCATGGTAAGCCATCTCTTCCCTCAGAGGCCTTCTAAGCTTTATAGAGGGGCTGATGGAGTACAAATATCTGAAGCAAAGAAGGTTTACCTCAGTAACGGTACTCTCGATCTCGGCCGCCTCAGAGACATCGACATCACTTTTAACGTCATCATCACCGTCAGTGTCTAACTCAACGTCTGCCTGAGCAAACGTTGATGGATTACTTAGGAACCTCTGAGCGAACTCAGACCCAGTGACAGATGACAGGGGAATGGCGTCAAGAATGGGTGGAATAGCCACACTCGGCTCAATAGTCTCAACCTCTGAGGAAGAGGATAAGGTGCTTGAATTATTATGGGGCGAGGCCCGACTAGAGACCTCAGCTTGATCAGGGGCCTGATCTTGTCGAGTTGTGAAGTCCATGGCCTCTTAGAAGGAATCCACAGACATAGGGTCTGAGGTGGAAGACTCAGACTCAGACATCGGTACTAGTTCGGCAGGGACCTCTGCTTGGCTAAATGGTTCCAATGGATCAGGGTATATCACCTTCAGGGGTGGTGGAAAGATGGGTCTAAGAGGGAATTCTTGTGACCTACGAGCCTCCTCCTGTGCTCTTTCTATTTGCCTATTTTTTTCTAAAGTCTTCTCTCTGAGAGAAGGGAACTCCTCAAGAAGTTGGTAGAGGGGTCTGAGCATCAGAGGCAGACACTACACTTATGGAGACCTCCTAAACTACAAACAGGACTGGTAAAGGGAATAACGTAATCTAAGGATCAAACTGCCAAACTTAGCAAGAACAGTTCGCCTGAAAGTATGGAGATCTCACCGAAAAACTCCAAAACTCGTCGGAAAACACAAAAGTAAGGGAAAAAGAAGGGAAAATGAAGGAAAAGGAATGGAGGAAGATACCTGAGGATGGAATGGTAAGGAAAAATGAAGAGGACGCGGGGAATCTCCACCAAGGACTTCGAACCAAAGCTTTCTAAAGAGAGAAACCGCTGCAGAAATGAAATCGTGCTAGGAAAGAGAAATGAGGAAGAAGGAGACAAAAATGGGGGTTTAAACCCTTAAATATGGAGGCAAGTTTCCCAAGGCCCATTATTGCCTTGGGAGCCCCAAAGGGCGGCTGACAACACATGCTTTCCAGGCAAGCCACGCTCCAGCGATGGACAAGTGTCAAATGAACATTGACACATAAGAGAAAGACCTCGGAGGTATAGAGATCCCACAGTCACCTTCTCTCACATGTAACTAAGGGCTGGGGGTGATTGATATGCCCCAAGTGTTACCCCGGCCCAGAAACTAAAACCTCGGCCAAGACATTACCGAGGTGGGAAATACTTTGGGACCGTGACAACAGCTCTCGGCCATAGCAAGGTCGGCCCAGGTCGACACCACCACCAACCTCATCATGGGTGGCACTGCATGTATCATAAGGGTCAGCGACACTTTAGTTCACCTGGTAATGACAACCTCGGCCTGAAGTTGGCCGAGGTCGTAGGAAGCCATAATTCTACCAAGGTTAGCCTAATTAAGAAATTAGTTGATGTTCCAAGCACATGCCATCTCAACCTCGGCCCTGGCCGACCCCAATCCCTTATCTCGGCTTAACTTAAGCTAAGACCTTTATGGTCCATCTCGGATTGAACGAGAAACTAGACTTTATCAACCTCGGCTTCTCCCAGGCTGAGGTCATGACTAAGCACGATGGTCGAGCACCTATTGACATTTGGATAAGGACACGTGGACACAAGTCAGTTATAACGAATCATTCCCCACACGTGGGGAGAATATTTCATCATCATTCTCTACATGTGACAGTGACAGATGTCTTCTTCATATTGGCTAGATCAACACACACATGCTCATTGCATGCATGGGGGGTACATTACACCCCCCAGGTACTATATATAGAGGTCATCCTCTACCTTGCAAAGGATCAAAGATTAGCAACCCTAGCTGAAACTCTGTTCAAATACACAGTAGAGAGAGAAAGCTTCAGAGTTTGTATTTATGGCTATTAGAGCCCTCATACAGTGATACATTTCATACACTTGCACAGTGGATGTACGCCTAATTAGCTGAACCACTTATATTTCGGTGTTAATCCTCTTCTCCTCACATCCTTCTACTATATGTGTATGTACCCTTATGCTGCCATTATTAACATCGAATTGAGCTCACAAACACCTTGAAGGGTGGTGTTGTTTCCAGCATCATCAATTAATGTGTTTTAACATTATTCAAATATCTACATTATTTCACTTTTAATCAGCCGAAGCCAAAACTCGGGGATTTCACCGCACCTTTTGTTACACTTTAAAAATCACCATTTCATGTCCTTTCATAGTTGCATTGATTTTATCATGTAAGAGTGTAGTTGTACTGGGGTCTATGAATATCTAGATCTGGTAAGGCATGACCCACTCCAATGGAAGTTGCCTTCAGGTCTTCAAGGCCCCAAGAGCAGTTGGAAGTTGAAAGCTAACTATTTTTGGTAAAATGGAGGTTCTATGATTGCTATTTGACAAGACAATGATTAGCTATAACTTTTTAACAATGATAACAGAGAAAAGGATCACTTAGAAGTTATAGTTCTTTGAGAGCACTTCAAGTACCATGGAGAGAGTAAGGGAGAGAATATTTTCTAGTGAAATTCTATAAGAGTAATAGTGCTAACATTTTTTATTATGTTATGACCTTACCCAAGGGCTCTACTTATAGGAAAATGCTAGGGCTAATTTTGCATGTGCGCGCCAAAAGGATATTCCTTTGAGAAAATATTTAAAGTGTACTTTTTGTCTCATTTCATTGTCTTGTTTGTCCAATCTGACAGACAACATCTGGCACAACCCAAAATCAAAAAGCAAACAGTCAGATATAATGTCAAAAAGTATGATTTGGTAAATATATTTTCAATGGTAACTTAGTGAACAATCTCTAGGAAAGCTTACGAGTGACCTTGAGGGCCACTCGCCAATGGTGAGTTTGAAAATACTTTGTCAGCAGAGCCTTGGCTACTCACATATTTGACTAAATGCAAACTGTGTAAGTGTATGAGTGACCTTTTAGGCGTCTCCTATTAGTATTATCTCTTTCCTAAGATGCAGAAGTGGTTGGGATTTATCTTGCCCAATAAGACCTATCTCTTAACCTCCAAACCAAAACTCCCAAGGGATCCCAATGGATTTCTCGATCCCTGCTTGCTCGACGAAGGCTACATGTGTAAAGAAAATAAAAGTGTTAGTAAATATTCCAATGTACAAATATTTACAATTATTTGCCTATTCACATAGCATCCCCTCATTATCTTGGGTCTGCTCATGTACTTCATTTCCTTCTTATCTTGGGGCTACTCGTTAGATATTCCTTTGCTAGCTTTAGGAATTGCTTGGTCAGGTATTCCCTCTTTGGACTTAGGTCCACTCGTGTGGCACCCTCTCCCATGTTTGGCCTGTTTTAACTTATTATTGTTTATTAGCTCTTGGGCCCACTCATTGTGTCACACTCTCGCATTTTTTCTCTATTTTTACCTTTTCTTATTCATTTGTTCTTTGGGTCCACTCGCATGGCACCCACTCGTCCTTTTTTAGTTGTTTGGACTTTTGGGTGACTTTTATCAATTCATCGTTTAGGCCCACTCATGCAGCACCTGCTCGTCTTATTTGGACCATATTTATTTCTTTGTATTTGGGCCTGCTCTCATGGCAGCCCCCTCGCCCACATTTGGCAGTCACTAATTCTTTTTGGCCATACACCCACTCGTGTTGCACCCCCTCGCCCTGTTGGGCTTATTTTTCAGCAGTTGAATGGGTGTCCCTCTACATTAGCCCTCTAGTGCGAAAGTGTTTGTGTTGGTTAGAAATGAAGAGTTTTGCATGAAATAAATCAATACTTTCTGGGGTATCCGAGGGTTCTCTTTACACAAATCATTACTTTTATTGGGCATTTAATTCGTTTGACAAGATGGTCGCACTGATGGCACCTTTTAGTATCTTGAGGACACACATGTATGCCTGAGAACCCTCATTTCATGATTTGAGTAGTGATTATTCTTCTTTTTTATCCATTAGGCGTGCGTCACTTATAAGGTATAAATATCTTTCTCAAACATTTTTTTAACTTCTACCTATTATTTTCCTTCCATTTTCGAGAACTAGAGAGAGAAAAAAGATATTTCATTCCTAAACACCCCTTTCCCTCCATTGTTATTTGTTCAAGTTTCTAATTATTTCAATGGATTCTTCTTTAAGGGTATCGTCCATTATCTCAACTTCCGTGAGCGAGATTATAGTTGGGATCTTTGCCCATTCAGGTTATTGTTTCCACTACCACTAGGGCCACTATTATGACTTCTTCTATGGCCGCCTCTATCGCCACCACTACTGCTGGGTGTGGTGCTGGTGGTCCCTCTTCTGGTGGGTTTGCTAAACTATTTAGGGTTCAAAGGTAATATCTATATTGCCGCTCAAATAGGGATATCTCGATTTATCATCCCGCCCATTTTTTGGTGAGAAGGACACCTTTATGACCTCGCTCGAACGGTTTGAGATTGAGTTTGTTGATAAGATCAACGAGTAGCCACTTTCTAAGTTTTACTGAGTCCACTGATACTCTAATTGTGCTTGCTGATAGCATTTTGTGCATGCGAGTGGATAGAGGTGACTTCTCCTTTTCTAACATCAATATTGATGTCTTTGGGGGGGGGGGGGTCTAGAGGAATGGGACCTCTGTGTTGATTATGTTATGATTGTTCCAACTCACAAGGTTGTTATCGAGCGTCTTGGCCTTGCAAGGACCCTCATAAATTTCAAAACTTGAACGATTGCAATCACTCTAATACTTTCAATCTCTTAGCCTCTTACTAGAGTATTGATTCTCATATTTTTGTCACCAGCTGGTGTGAATTCTTCATTACGCTCGAGGATATATACGAGTTGACTGGTGTAGGGGGAGTCCCCACCAAATAATGATTAGCTTAGTTAATCCATTTCTTGGCAGACAAAGGAGGAAGGAAAAGATCACTCGAGCGATTTCTCTCGAAAGACCTACGTCGACGATTCTCTACAAACGTGACTTGAAGTATCTCTCTCGAAGACTCTTCACCGATGTGGTTCGAAGAATCCAACTCGTAGATCAAAGTCACTCGAATGACAATAGTTTGTAAGATGAAACAGAATGAGTTGTATCATTTACTTTATCTTATGTTACATAAAATCTTATGAAACATATCAAAGTCCAAGAGGTTGTTTGGTACTCACGAGGGACCATGCCTGGCAGTGCATAGGAGGGCTAACATGCCCTCTCAAACAACCTCCTCCTGTGAACCTCGCAGGGACATGGCTTAGAGTATTGGGAGCAAGGAAATGTTGGGAATATAGTTACGAACCCTATTAACACACTTAGGCAAAAATTCATCTAGTATATGTGGTTGCTCGAGCCACCTACAACGGAGCTACCATAACTTCCACTCATTCGAGGTAACCTCCTCGAGGTACCTCAAGCTTGCAACATTGGATTAAAGATAGTTCTTTACTAACAGACAGGAGACAAAACACTTGAGATACCTATCAGCTGAGCAACCTCAAACCAAACACCATCTCGTTTGACTGATGTGACCACACACCTAGTGGGGTCACTGTTCACCCATTTTCTGACGTCATCACAATTGGTATTTAGGGACTCAAAATTATAGTACTCAAGTAGATTTATCCGTAGGATGGCAGGTCTAGTCTACTAAATCTAACCCCTTAGCTATTCTAAGATAAGCCCTTAAACTACCATGTCATATCCCTCATTAATGCCCACCATGCTTCCCATTGGTAAAGAAGTTTCTCACCAAATTATAAGATCCCATGAATTTAATGCAATATCTCCCACATTAATGAGGGGGTACTTGCGCATTCAATGGGGATTAATCACATTGAATACCAGCAAGGTTACTCGAGTAACCTTGCCTTCGTATAAATGGACCAACTAAATCGTTTATAGGGGGAGCATTTTTCTGAACCTAGAATTGCTACCCAACTTCCTTCATATACGAGAGCTCCCGTGAGGACATTACTCCCACACCCATTTAATACCCATATCATTGAGTATTAACTAAGCTTAAAGTTCCTTCCTTGCCTTTATTGTGCCCAGAGTGCTTGCTCTTTCTCCCTCCGACCAAGCTACTTGTTGGTCCCATCTATTTATTATACCTGTTGCGTATTTATGGTGCAGATATATCATTTAACATAAGTCTGAATATTGAATCTCATTGCCTCTTATTCACTTGTATCCATTGTCATTATTTAGTTCTGTACAGAGTGTTAATTCCAATCTTGATAAGGGGTTACGCCTCACTTGATACTAACAGTATTCCAACAAAACACATCTTACAACTGGTCTTCCCCTTTCGAGAGATTATGTTTTTATTGATGGTTATGAGGGTGCCGTCGAGCAGGACATGTTCGAGGATCTCCGTCATGATCTATCAGAGTGACCTCATTATGTTGCCATTGCCAAGACTAGGGCCACTAAGAATTCTTTTGCTAAATGGCAAAGATATTGGTTACGAGATTTTGAGCCAACTCCCAAAGAGGGGAGTTTGAGCGAAGTCCCTAAGAGCTAAGATGGCCATAAGATCAACTCTTCCACCCACTTAGCTACTATCTTTGTAACTTTTCATAGCAGGTCTTTATTTCAAGGGAGAACAACTAACCCCCCCTTGTTGTTAGGCTTGCTCGAGGGAGGAATGTGCCCCTCACAGCTCTCACTCTTGGGTCCATATAGACTTGGTTAGACCGTACTCACTTCGATATGGAGCATTCACACGACCGTTTTAATGTGTCCAGTTTGGTTAACTCTTTCATACTCATGTGAATTTTGTTCGAGCAATTACCCAACTTTGCTCTCGATCCTCGCTCGTTGCACAGTCAGGTCGCTCGCATTGTGAGGTTCCATAAAAAGTCTCTGAAGTAACCTTTGGGCCTATTTATAGATAATATTGATGAGTTTTCATTTTTCTCTTACTCAAAGTGAGTGGGTGGTGTTTTTTCGTGGGGGCTTCTTCTTAGATTCTCCTAGGACTTTTCTTCATCCTGCTAGCGTGGACTTAATACCTAATTGCCCCAATATTTTATGATTGCAATGGTCCTTCCTTGCATTCTTCCCTTGTTAATAAAGTTTGGCTAAGGAATGGAGTTCTACCATTCCGAGTGTGTTAGGAGGCAGTTTTGTTATGACCAAGGGACTTACAAACTAGATTTTCCCAGTAGACTCTCACCAACGAACTTATATTTAGAGGTTTTTATAAATTTTAGTCCTGAGGGTATGATCCAAAGGACTGACAACTTGATAACTTCTTTATACCCCCTCGAGATTATCTTCCCTCCTTCAGCCACTTGTGGTTTGGCTTTGGCAATGTCAAATCAAATTTGATCAAAAACTGTATAGAGGATGTCCCCCATAAGTCCTTTTCATTTGCATCCCCACGAATGAAAAGTACCTAGTCAAAAGGACTCAAGAGGAAATTTAGCACCGCAGTTGTGTCGAGAAAATCCCCCTCAATCAGGTTACTCCTATTTTGGTGAATCCTTTGCACGAGGAGACCATCTATACCAAAAACTCAAACCCCAAGACTCAGAAGGCAAAGGGTCAAGGCAAGTGAAAGGCAAAGACTAAAGTCCCTTCTAAAAGGAAATATCTTGACATTGATGTTTCGGACTTTATTCTAGCTCAGCCAGAGGTGGTTGCTCTTTTCCCTTCACCAATGAGGACTCGAGTAGATAAACATAAAATAAGGGCAACCAAGTTCACTGGTCCCTCTACTCTACTAGATCAAGAGTCATACATTGACACTTTAGGCATTGAGGACACCTTCTAAACAATCCACTAGCAGGACTATGATGCCCTTGGTGTTTCTCTTTCCCATCCATCTACTTCATTTTCCCTTCCTCTTACAGAAGGTACTCTAATCACTTCTTTTTAACTTAGTAAAATTATAAGTCATGGGGTTACAAGTTCTTTCTCATCTGAAGAGGAACTTTTTGATTATGGAAGCACCCCTTCCTATGATTATGATAGTTCTTTTCAAATGACATTAGTATTTTTTATATCAACTCAAGCCACTCACCTAAAATTTGTACTTTCTTGCCAGCTTCGAAAGGTTCCAATGTGGATTGGGAACCTTTCAATGGTGACCAAGATGACACCATGATTTATTCTCCTTTCACTACCAGCCCCACTACTAGGCATTGTCCCTAAGGGCAAACTCCTCCCCAAGATTCTGTAAGTTTTTTAGCACCTTTATTTCTACCATTCCTTTTCCATTTTCTTTGTATATATATTGCAATATTTTACTAATTTCAATTCTTTTTTTTGTCCCGCTCTTGATTAGGTTTCCACTGTGGGAACGAGTGGCCCCTCGAAAGTGAGGGCCACCCCCTCATTTCTTTCTCCTATAGTTCATCGAGTCAATTTTCTCCCTGAGAGGAACTCTATTATTGTGTCCTCTATAAGCCTTGCTCGATAGGTTTGTACATAAAAATAATAATGCTAGTATTTTCTTACTTCCTGCTCCTTTAGCCTTTTTAGAGATTTTTTTCTATCCTTGCTTATCTCGCAGCTTTCCACCATATTCCCCACTTCTACGAGGGGTTATTCAGTGTCTTCTCATTCAGTCCTATTTATCAAACTTTCCAAAATATTTAAAGTTTTGTTAGCTATGACTATTTTGGATTCGTTACTTACATGTTCAGATTCTCTTCTTTGGTAGGTGACTGTAGCCACCACTTCTGCTACCATGCCACCTGCATTCTCCACGATGAGCATTTCTTTAACTAGACCCTCAGTTATCATCCCTACGATCTCTACAAGGGTATTTTTTATCACTATTTTCCTTGTGTGTTTTTTATCTTTTGATTATTTCCTGTGACTACTGCAACTTTATTCTTATTTTATCTGAACTTTATGCTATAGGACTCTCTTTCGAGCAATCCCCCAATTAGTAGGGGATACTCCTCCCCATAGAAGTAGTTATTTCTGGTCTGCCTCCTTTCGAGAGGATATCCATTCCCAGGGTATGCCTCCCTCTGGACAACAGGACAAAAGTCCAGGCCTTCTCTACTCAACCCATTTATAGTGTGGCTTTGAGTGGTCCTCTCTCACGTATAACTTCTTCAACATAGGTATTTATCCATATATCCTTGTCATTTTCTACTTGGCCTTTTCCAAACAATTTCTTTGTGGACAGGTTGGTACGAGCATTCTTCTAGCCCCTATGATTGATTTTAGCCCTTCTCCCTCCTCTAGGGTTCAGGTACTAGGATTATCGTTCTTCTATATTCTCATAGATTGTGCTTTGTTTTTCATTTGAGCTATTATTTATTCTTTTCTCGTTTGTGTTTTAGGGGAGCACTAGTGCCTCCTCTCCAAAATTATCTTCAGTTAGTTCTCAAGCGAGCAGTTTACCTTCCATGTTACCCTAGGTACTCTCGTTCTCTTCTTTGAGTTTCCTATACTTGTATTTTTCTTCGTGTGTGAACATCTTGGATCATAATTATATCTTTTTCTTTAGGTGCTCCCCTTGAGTGTCCCTACCACTGTGGAACTTCCAGTAGGCTTACCAGTGAGCACCCCCGCATTAAAGGCCTCTCAGGTATTTATTCTATTATAACTAGTATTTCACCTAACATTCTTACTTTATTGTGAAAAGTATCTTGGTGACACTTTTCTTGTTTCCTTATTTTTCAGGCTAGTGGCACTGAAGTCCCTCTATCTGTGGGACATCCTGTGAGAACTACTGAAATGACTCCTTGGGTACTATTCTATCCTATCTTATTTTAAGCTTACTTTTAATATGCAAGTTCTCACTAAGACATCCATGTTTCCTTGTTCTCATCTTATTGCTTCGAGTGTTCTGATATCTTTGGAATAACTTGGGAATACTACTGTGAGTGAGGTATTATACTATCATATCTTATTTACTGTTTTTGTCTTCTCTCCCTTTTCTCTTTATTCTTGCTTTCACTATGAAAGTACTTAACAACACTCTCTTGTTTCATTGTTCTCAAGTTAGTGCATTAAATGTTCCTATATCTATGGAATTGTCTATAAGTGTCATAGCGAGCACTCCTCATGTATTATATTATCATACCTGATTTACTATTTTTTGTGTTTCCTTTTTTAGAGTGTTTCCTTTGTTGTGCAAGTAATTTACTAACATTATCTTATTTTCCCATTTATCAAGTTAGCACAGTGAGTCAGGGAGTATATCACAAGCTATCTGGTAGCATGATGACTCCTATTGGCTTTGGATTAAGCTCATTCTCATAATTATTTTTCTCTAGCATCTTTCTTAGTTGGTTTTGTTCAATATCTCTTTTCCTCCTTCTCATTCCTCCTTCACACCTTTGTTTTTAGGATTATGCGAGCTAGAAAGTGGAGGTATTTGGTGACAATGGGCCAAGATCTGAGACCACTTAAATTAATGGAGTCGATGGGGAGGAATCGGGCAAGGAATATTCTCTACCACCTTCTATGCCCAGTTCTATAAACACAGGTTATAATTCCATTAAAATAGAGACCCCTGAAGTTTTAATGAGGGACTTATGGTGTGAGGAGATCCATAAGAGGTTTAGAGATCACAAGCGGGAGGTCTTAAACTTAATTCCTGAGCACCACCCAAAGACTTTCACTACTCAGAGTGTTCTCAATATTGACAGCCTCACAGTTCTCAACATCAAAGTTGTCACCACTCACGTGCCCAAGTTCCTATCCATTTCTCCTTTTGTCCTTACTAGTTCAAATACTCACCTTTTCTTAGTATCTATTCATGATTTGGAGAGTCGATACCACTTTAAGCTTAATTATCTTGATGCCTTTATGCACCACCTCATTGGTCTCTCTTTCAAGAAGTTAGTGAAAGCTAAAATATCTAAATAGGCCAAAGTCGAGTGACACTATGTGGAAGCTTCCAGCCTTCGCGATCAGATCTAGGTATTGGAGGCCATGTTGGACATGGTTTTAACTGGTGATACTAAGAATGATGCTCGACTGTCTAGGCTTGAGAACATCCAGGGCACTATCTTACAATTTTAAGGTTGTTCTTAAAATAAAACAAAATTATCATTTTTTTAGTTTGTCAATGAAAAAAAACTGTGTACTCTATATTCATTTGGGTGCTTGAGCTATTATAAGTGAAGGGACTATGCTCATTATACTTTATCCGTTGGAGGTATATAGGCCCCTTAAGTATAATGAGAAATGTTCCTCAAATTCAAGACCATTTCATAAACTATAAGAGTCAAAATCTATTCTTCCCCCAAAATTTATTAGTCTCGACAAAATTACTAGGCAAGAAAATCTAGATGCATCCACTCGCATTATTGCAAAGTGAGTGAACAAGAGATATTGAAAGTGAACATAAGTTATTATCGTTATAAAAGAAATCGCATGGATGACTGGTCAAAATGAACTGTATTCATTCATTTTCTGTAAGGCAATGCCTATCTTTGCTATTACAATAATTTCTTGCTCAAAATTTCCTTTTACTAAAAGGACTAACTGTTCAAAAGTTAATGACTGAAATCATAAAAAATATTGGGACACCTTAAGCACAATAATTTTTTAACCACTTGTAGTTAATGGACTGGATGCATTCGCTCCTAGGATCTAAAATCTAACAATATCCTGACTTCCCCACTCCTCGCACCATTAAGGGTCCTTCCTAGTTAGGCTCGAACTTTGACACTGACATGCTCCTTAGATGGTGAGTGGATGCACGTAATACCAAGTATCCCACCTGGAATTCTATAGGCTTAACCAAATTTTCATAAGACCTAGAGAGTTTCTTGGTGGCCTTGTCTCGGTGCTAATCATGGGCTTCCAATTGCACATGTCTTGGATCAGGTATGAGATTATGGCTTATATCCACTTGGGCTGAAGGTACTACAAACTATACTAGTGAGACATCTTATGTCCAATAAACTAAAGAGAAATGGTTAAACCCCGTTGGCCTCTTCTTCGAAGTTCTATAAGACCATAGGACCACTAACTGTTTCTCAGCCCATGCCCATGGTAAGTCCTCCAGCATCTTCTTCAAAATATGAATCAGCGTCTAGTTCATGGCCTCTACTTGACCATTCCCCTTGGGGTAGGATATGGTTGACCTGTTGTGGATGATTTTATAATTTTTTATGACGAGCCCCAAATCTTTGCATACGAATTTCTTACCATTACCCGTAAGGATAACCTTCGAAATGTTAAACATACAAATTATGTACTCTTAGAAGAATTGCGTCACTACTTCAGTGGTGACCCTCCTCAAAGTGATAACTTTTTTCCACTTAGTGTACAGTTTGTGGAAACAATGATAAAAGCTTTCATGAGAAGCTGGGAAGATCTTTCCCACCAGAACAATTGCGTAATTATGGAAGGGGTATGGGGTTGATAGACTCTGTAATCTCACTGAGAGGGCATGGACCACATTAACATGCACTTGACATGCTCTACACTTATTCATGAAGCTGATAAAATCAACCTCCATTATTAGTCAGTAATATCCCAATGTCATCAATCGATCGTACAATTTAGCGTCGCCCATGTAAGAAGGTTCATGAGCTTCCTTCAATACTTTTTCCACGTCTCCCCCTGCCATGAATTGTAGTGCCTTCTTATTATACCATTTCTTATAAAGCTCCACCTCTACCAAGTAGAGGAGACCTTTTCTTCAGATATATCTCATCCTCTCTTTTAGCTAGCAATTCTCCATCTTTGAGGTATGAAATATAAGGCTTCCTCGAGACTTCAAAGTTTTCTATAAAATTAGCTTCGTCCGGTTAATCAAACTGTGTTTGACACTTTAAACAACCTTTTTATAAACGAGCAACCTCCATGCTCATAGTGGGATAATAATAACCCCCTCGTTGCAACCACATATAAATGAGATATCATTATCAATATAATATTTCTCATACATTACAGTCAGTCTCTCTTTAGCTTCCTCTTTTCCTATGCATCTTGCTAGAAATTCATCCGAGCTTTTGAAGTAGAGTGTCCCTTGCAGCAGGTGGTAGTTGACCATCTCCGACATCTTCATATTTTCGTCTCTAGTTTCCAATTGCTTCATAATCGAGATTCTCCAATCATCCAACTCTTCACTTGGGAACAATGACTTTACTGTTATCGGCACCATTCTTCGTCAAACTGTGATGGCGGCCTCCTACTTTTCATCTCAAACTTTTTATCTATCATTGCCAATGCGTTTGGATGCCTATTCATTATTCGCGCACGACTTTCTATCTTCACTTATAAAAATTAGCGAAGAAGCTTCTAAATAATTGATCTATACAGGTCCAGGTTGGCATGCTTGAGCGCGAACTCTCAATTAACTTGCTTAAAGACCAAGTTAGAGTCCTTTATTATGCACAACACTTTGATGCCTCTCCTCAGTGCCTCCAACAGTCTAATTATAAAAGCCTCATACTCCGCCTCATTGTTAAAAATTTAAAATCTAGCATAAAGAAGATAGTGACTTTTTCCTTACCATTAGAGAGGATGATGCCAGCCTTACCCATTCCTTGCACTCAAGAACCTCTAAAATCCATCTTCCATTCCTTAATCTTTTCTTCTAGACAGGCTTGGAAATTCTCACCTCGGAATTCTTCGCTAGGAGGCTCAAAGTTTTGACTTGGGAAATTGGCCAATAAATCAGCCACTGCCTAGCTCTTGATAGCTTTTAGGACAACATATTTCAAATAATATTCAGATAGTATTATAAATCACCTAGTCGCCCTACCCATAAAGATGGTCCGTGCCAATTGATATTTGATAGGGTCGCACTTGGTGATGTTATGCATCGTGAACGGGAGTCGATAGTGCCTTAACATCTGGGCAATGAAAACTAATGCTAAATAATGCCTCTCCACACATGTGTATCTAGATTATGTTCTTGAGATCACACGCGACAGATAGTACACCAACCTCTTTATTTATACCCTCTATTAGGTGAGCAGAGCCCCTGTAGACTGCTTAGTTAAGGTTAAATACAATAGCAAGGGCACACTTGCTTCTTGTGGAATCATCGTCGAGGGAAAAGATAATATCACTTTTATACTCTCAAATGGTTTCTTTTGATCCTCCCCCCAGATGCACTTGGATTTTTCTTTCATGAGAGGGGAAAAAGGGTGAGTGGCCTCTGCTAATTTCGGTATGAACCTCATCTAATAGGAAATTTTCCCCAGGAAGATCTTGAGTTACCTTTGGCTCTTTGGCGCTAGCTTCATTAGAATGGCTTTGTATTTTCCACATTTACTTGCACCCCATGCTTATTTACCATAAATCCTAGAAACTTTCTCATTGTTACTGTGAAAGAATATTTAAAGGGGTTCATCCTCATCTTATACTTTTGGCACCTCTCGAATACTCTCCTGAGGTCTTACATATGCTTGGTCTCCTGCTTAGATTTCACCACCAGGTCATCTATGTAAAAATATAATGTCATAAAAATTCATGAAATATTATCATCATGGTATGCTGGTAGGTGGCCCCGATATTCTTTGAACCCTAATGGCATGACCGTATAATAAAATTTCCCCAAAGGGATTCTGAAAGTTATCTTTTCTTCATCTGCGGGATCCATTCTAATCTGGTTATAAACTACATATACATACATGAAGCTATAAATTTCATGGCCAACTGTGGCATCTATCAAGCTATCAATTTTGGGCAATGGGAACTCGTCCTTCGGGCAAGCGAGAATTAGGTCTCTGAAATCTGCACAGACCCGTATTTGCTTCTTGTACTTCTTCTCTACAGGAATAATACTTGAGGGACAGATTGAATGTTAGACGGGATTGATGAATCCAATTGCGAGTAACTTCTCAATCTCTACTTTAATCTTTAGGCCTAGTTCAATTTTATAAGTTCGCATGGCCTGCCTTACAGGAAAAGCATTGGGCAATACATTTAGCTTATGAGAGCTCACTTCTGGATCTATCCCAGTTATCACCATGTATTTCCATGCAAATATGTCTATAAATTCATTGAGAAACTGATGATCTCCTCCCGTTATTTAAGACTCAAACCCTTCAATTTAAGATGGGTCACTCATTACCCCCTTATGTTCCCAGATTTATCTCTTCTAACTCCTAGAATTGCTCTCACGGCCCATCTTGCATACATTTCAGAGCTTCTTTGGGCACCTAACATGCTTAACTATATGGGGTTCATTAACCACAAAACACTGTGGTGTCGGGTTGATGATTTCATCTCGAAACACTACCCACACAGACCGTTATAAATGGTAGGTAACTTTCCCATTGGCAACACAATTTTCTTACAAGTTCGTAAGGGCCTTGCCTCATCTTCAAACTTCTTTTTACCTTTTTCTTTACTCTCATAGGGGGTCACTCGCTGGCCCAACCTCTCATGTACTGATTTCTTGACTTGAGCACCTTCTTTGACCATGTGGGGTTTGTCTATTCGCTTGATCAAACATTTCCTCTCTTTGTCCACCTCCGCATAAAAGGCTTCATCGACCAGTGGGACTCTTCCACCGAGAATGGTCTTTTAGTAGCTTTGATTATCATATATGTTTCGTAAATATTTGATTTCGCACATTAGTTGAAGAGGTGGGGAAGATTACACATCATCTAGAACTTTCAAACCAAATAGACTGGGTGCATAATGTGTTTCATGTTTTTCTGCTCTGTCCATTTTTATATACTGGGGATGCATAGGTAAGATTGAGTTAGACTCAGATGCGGCATACAATGAGTAGCTGATGAGTATTTTGGATCGACGAATCAAAATGTTTCATTCAAAGGAGACACTGCTAGTGAGAGTGAAGTGGAATCCCCACAACGAGGAGGAATCCACTTGAGAGCGCGAGAATTTGATGAGGCAACAGTGCCCCCACATGTTTTAATTCAGGTATATGAAGTGTTAGTATTTTTCTACTCATTTTATATAAGGAGTTAGTTTTTGACTCATTTTATATGAGGAGATAGTTTTTTACTCATTCTATATGAGGAGATGGTTTTGACTCAGTTTATATTAGGAGATAATTTTTCACACGTTCTATTTGAGGAGATAGTTTTGACTCATTTTATATGAGGAGATAGTTTTTGACTCATCTTATATGAGAAAATGGTTCTGACTCATTTTATATAAGAGATAGTTTTTAACTCATTTTATATAATGAGAATTTTGACTCATTTCATATGAGAATATTGTTTTGACACATTTATATGATGTCTTCGTATTTTGGCTCATTGATATGAGGTGTCAGTATTTTGACTCAGTTACATGAGGTGTTTTTGTTATTGACTTAAGTAAATGAGAGGTAAATTATGAATTTTGAAGACGGAATTCTTTTTATTAGGTGGAGATTGTAATACCCCATAATTTTAAAGGATTTTTAGTTAATTAAATAAATTATTAATTATGGAAATTGAAGAATTTAAATTATTATTTAAGTAAAAAATTGATTTAATAATTATTTTAAGTGAATACTTAAATTTTAGAATTATTTAAGTGAAAGAAAGTTTTATTAGTGTTAATGGAAGTTAGAATATATATTATGGAAGTTATTATAATTATATAATTCATTCGAGAAATTATAGAATTTATTTTATGAATTAGTAAAGTGTTAGGACATAATTATAAATAAATATATGGGATTTAATTATAATTATAGAAAGTAAATGGAAGATTTTACACAAAAGGAATTATGGTTTAAGATCAAGAGTACTTTGGTAATAAGATAGTTTCTTGGAGAAAGGTTTTGGGTAGGGTTATTCAAGAAATAAAGAGAAAGGAATTATGGTATTATTAATTAAAAAAATTATGAGGGAAGCATTTTTTATAAAAACAAAATTGGGCGGTAGAAACAATGCCCCCTTATTTCCAATCTCCTTGTATTTTCTACAACCAACACTGAAAATCCTACTATCTTTGTTATCTTCAATACACAATTCAACCTAAAACCAAACCTAAATTTTTTAAAAAAATTATAGCATTTCAATCCTAAAAATATACTATACAATTCCTAACAACAGTTGTATTTTTCTGGGATGCTAACTTTTACACTAAGTATGGGAGCAATTGGAGAGTCTTTTCAACATTTTTTAAAAGAGGATTTCTTTTACAATTCTTCCTCTAAAATTACTATATTATTTTGGTGGATTACTACATGAAGGCAAGTTGACATTCTACTCCTCTCTTTTGTGTTTTTAAATACCAAATTCTACCTCGACCTAATTACTATAAATAGAATATATTAGAGATAATCAGATTTGTAAAATACTTCTTATAATTTCATAATTAAATAATATGATATTATTAAATTATTGAACGATTAAAGATTTATATTTTTTAAGTGAAATTTGGCAAGTTTTGATAATTTTAGAAATTGGTAATTGGAAAGTATATGAGATTTAGATTTGAGTTAATTTTCGTAGAAATTGTGATATTTAGAAATTTTAATTTATTGATATTTTCATATGCAAATCTTAAAATGTATAAACTCCACAATTAAACATTAGTTAAATTTATGAACTTGGATAATTCCCCTTAGTCAAGCCTTGATTTGGAAATTCTTAAATTTATGTAGGCTTATGGAATTGAAATGAATTTGGATTTTTGTATATTGTTAGAAAAAATCACTAGTTCTTTACTTGTTGTCCGGATAGAAAAAAAAATCTTCCCCATATGTATGTTGATATAATGATTTGATGAAATCCTTAGATTATATTGGAATTTATATCACGTCCTTGTGATTCAAGAATTGTGCCATTGGTAGTGCAAAGTGAAATTTATGAATAAAGTGGGTAATATCCTCGTAACAAAATTTATGAGATAAATAATAAATTAAGAGGTGCTAGTAAGTACTGAAACGTAAAATGACCCATTTTCCCCTCTTAAAGTTTAGAGTAGAATTTATGCCTCACCCCCTCCATTTAAAAGTAGTATAACAATGAGAAGTAATTTATGGGAATTTGAGAACTTAATGATAAAGTAGAAAAGAAGTTGGAATACATTAGTAATGTATAGAATTTATATTGTGGAACTTTATCGAGAGTTGATAAATATTACTCTTATGTTGATAACTCTACGTATGGGCCACTTCTGTTATAATCCTATTATGGATATATTTGGACGGATAAGGTTGGTTCCGTATCGTGGGGCTTGGTGACCCCAAAGGGGGATAGGGGCAGACACAATTATGATGATCTTATTATTGGTGATATTTTGTGGTGAATAAGGTGAGTTTGCATTTCTGTTTATGATGAGGATTTATTTATGTTATGATTTATTTAATTTCACATGCGTGTGATGCTCATTACATCTACGAGGTTGGATTTAAAAATGAAAGATGACATTGATTATAGATACCTGTGAGGCATGTGATGTGTTGTGAGACATAACTTAATAACTATATCATTATTATTTATTTGCATAGATGTCATTGGGTGGCGTATCTATGTTAGGTTGCAATGGTCAGACCATCATTTTGAACCCCCCCTCCCCCCCCCCCCCCTCCCCCCCATGTGTTAGTGATTATCCGACTTAGTTTCTCAATTCTTGTTGTATCGAGTTATGTTCCAGTTTCATCACAATTATTAGGATATAGTTGTCATCCTATTTATTACAGTTTATGCATTGAGAAATGTAAGGATAATGATTTTAGTTTTAACATGTACACTTTTAGTTAGAGTTGAATTTCTAGTTGGTTAGCTTGTGAAAGTTTGTACCTCTGATGTCACTCGGATGTGATGTATTAATGTATTATAGTTTACTTATATATAATAGATAGTGGTGATATATTTCTTATCAGTTGTTATCTTGTGGGATTTTTTTGCTACACTCTTATTGCATTATTTGTGTTTTTTGGTTTCACTCATGCTAACTATGGTATTTAAATTGTTTGAAAAACTGTAGTATTTAGTAAAGATACTTTATCAATATAATTGCTAAAAATTATAGGGTATCACAATTATATAGTGGAATTAATTATAATTAATGGACTAGGATTTGAATTTGGGCCAGATTGGGTTTACATATGCACAATGAGAGTCGTGAACTTATCTCTTGTGTTCCCTACCATTTATATATATGCATAACTCTATCTTGATCATAACTCAATTTGACCACTCTTAGATTTTATAAACCCTAATTCGAAAATGAAAGAGGGGGGGCGACAAGTAATAAATAGTAGAAAAGATAAGAAAGTGACCATGATGGAAAATCCTGCACTTTATTCTTGATTAGTTATATTATGAATACGATTGAAGATCGTGAGGTACTTCGAGCCCTTGTTCTTAATTAATCTGCATAAAACAATTATGTTCAAATGAGATCTAACCATATATATCTTGAAACTAAACTTATGTTACGTCGTATAGGATTTTGCGATTTGTATAATAAAAAAATTCATAGTACGATTCATATGCATCATCAATGGATCCTAGGGCACCCACTCCAAAACTATCCATGCTGGATGTGTCAAATATATGAAAATTTAAGAAAGTGTGAAATAATGAAATATGAGGCACATAACATAAAATTTATATAAGAGGCATGCATGACAACATTTAATCAAGCGAGATTGAGAGTTTGATATTATTATGAGGTGCATTTTAAATGTAAAATGAGTTATTTTAAAATTTTGAATGTCTCTGAAACATCATTCCATTATTTGGTGTGGCATTTTTGAATATTTCAAGTGAGCACTAGTTTAATTTTTTTCAAACAATCATTTCATATTTATTAATGAAATCTTACTTTATAAAACATTTGCTAGATTGTGAGTTGTGTGCATTCTTAAGTTATTGGTCAATATTGAAGTGACAAATATTTTAAGCTTTTATCTTAACTTTTCAAGTGAAAACAAGGTTGTATAAATTTGAGGTAGTTCGAATGTGAGTGTTTTCAAAGTATAAAAGAGTGTAAGTTATAATACCCCGTAATTTTAAATAATTGATATAGTTGGATAAAATAATTAAATGATTAATTTAATTAAGAATTTTGAATAATTTATATAATTGGATTGACTAAATTGGATATTTTTTGTTTTAAATTATGGGATTTAATTTTTGGGTAATTTATGTGATATTATTGGTTTCAAAATATGGGGTTATTTTAAAGCTCAAATGTTGTTTAAAAAATGGTGGATTGTACCTATCAGTTGGGTGACCCATTAGGTGAATTTTGGGAGTATACAAGTTTGGTTTTTGGGCCTATAAGCTAAATATAGTTTGAGTTTTAAAAAAGTGATGAAAATAGATTTTAAAAAAATAAGTTAGAATAAAGGTTTGTTTGGTTTGCAACTATAATTCTATTTTCTGTGTTTAAATAAAATTGTGGTACAAATTTGTGTTTGGCAACCTGTTTTTAAACATTGAATTATAATATTTTTGTGTTATAATCAAGTTATTCAGAAAACAGCAAAAGAGTGTTTTATAACTTCTGTTTTTTATTTTTCAAGTCAGAATGATGTATTCTTAATATTTAAATGCATTTATACCTTAATATATAATATACATACATAAAACATTAATATATGTGCAATTCTTATAAATAAAAGATATATATGTACACGTACACAAAATTACGGATATTTATATCATTAAATTGTATAATATACTAAGATCCATATGTTAAATAATAATATGAATAGATACAGGATATTTATATATAGTTTTATACATGTATTATTAATGTATTGAAAAATATAAAATCTACATATACTACATATGTATTAAAAATATTATCAATTCATGTATGTATATAATTTTATTGTGAATTATACATGAAATATCATTATATATAGACACACACACACACACACACACATATAAATACATGTGTGCGTGAGTGTAGTTAAACTCCCCAACATACCTCATTAAATATACATAGAAATACATGATATTAAATGTACATGTATATAATTTATGATGTATGTATGTATGTATGTATGTATGTATACATTCATGTATCATGTATGTATGAAAGTTTTGTGTATGTGTTTATATAAATACACCTATATGTATAATATAAATATACATGTTTGTCAATTTTGTCAAAATTTCAAAAAACTGTATTTAAAAACAAGTTTACCAAACGCACACCAATAATTATAAACACGAAAAACTGAATTTTAAAACTGTATTTAAAAACAACGTTTAAATCGAGTTTTGAAAATAGAGAACCAAACAGCCCCTTACCTTCCCCTCGTCATTCCTAGAACAAAATACTCAACCTAGTTGAGAGTTAAAGAGAGAGTCAACTTGGGAGGTAAGATTTTGGAGAGGGGGCTCAGAAGATTAAGGAGATTAGTTGGAAGCAAGATCAATTGATCATTATATTCATCAATTTAAGGATCATATCTCTAAAACAAATCAAGGAAATAATTCTTTCTACGTCTTCCTTTGGGTATGAATTGTTTATATTAGAATCTTAATTAAATTGGGAGTTAAATTTACATGTATTGAATTTTGGGGAGTTTAGAATCTGTGTCATAATGTTATAATTAGAATTCTTGGCTTAGCAAGATAATTGGAATGCTGTATTACCATATTGTGAGACATTATGAAATTGGTAATAAATTCATGTTGAGATTGGTGAATATAGTTTAGATTCATGGTTGGATTTTATTAACTAGTGGAAATAGAGATTGGAGACATGAAGATTGAAATTAGGGTTATTATGTATAATATCTAATTAGATAATTTATATTTGGATTTAACGAATAATTGATTAGTTTATAGAATTTATTTTAGTAATCAACTTCTCTATTTATTGTTTGTAATTGAGAATCTTTGTATAAGAATTAATGAAATTTTAATCGTTGGGAAAAGGACACAAAAAAATTTCCTTTATTCGCTCTCTCTTTTCCTTCTCTCACGTAACCCTACTTTAGGGTGCATGGAGGCTATCAATCCCCCATCCCCCCGCCCATCTATCTGATCCAAAACCACCAGATATTCCTAATGTTTGGAAAAGATCATTTTCTTCATTATTGCAGAATTAAAAGATCCAATCCTGTCATTAAAACCAACAACAACTTTCAGAGGAGAACCTGCGATTTTGTTTTAAAAAGAAGATATTGAATCATTAGCCAAGCCATTCAAACATGCTCTTGTTGGAAAGTTCTCGCATGGGAGGCCACCTATGGAGGAGACTATGAAGGTATTTCAAATGTTTGCCCTTATCACTACATTCAATATAGGTCTTATTGATCACAAATATATCCTTATAAGGCTTAACAATGAAGAGGATTATGCTAGATTGTGGATGAGAGATTCTTGGATTATAGGAAAATACCTATGCACACATTTAAGTGGACATCTAAATTTTGTCTAGAACAAGAAAGTAGTATTACTCCAGTTTGGATTAATTTTCCTCAACTTCCAATCCATTTTTTCTCCAAGGCCTCATTATATTCAATTGCTCAGCTGATAGGAAACCCCATTAGACTTGACTCATCTACAGCAGACTTGAACATGCTTAGTTTGGCAAGAGTTTATGTGGAAGTGAATCTATTGAAAAATATTCCAAGAAGAGTTTGGATAGGCTGTGGCTCATGAGGGATTTGGCAAGAAGTTAGCATTGAAGATATTCTAAAATATTGGTCCTACTATTCTAGGAAAAGGCATGACAGAAGTAATTGTATGATCAAATATCCAAATCAAAAGAATTTCACCAAGAACAAGGCCGAAGGTAGAGCAAAGAATGAAGGCAATCAAATACCAAGGAAGGTTTATCAAGAAGTGAAGAAAAATCATCAATATCAGACTACAGAAGATAATACGAAGGTTGTGGATCATGTCATGTTATAAGAAACTAGAACTAAAGGCAACAAGATCATTCAAGGGGGAAATCTCCCATCCTGAATCTAGAAATGATGTAGTTATTCCTTTAGTAATAGAGGAAATAATCAATTACATTAAAGAAGGTCATAAAGAAACTGAAGATTCAGTAGTAGTTAATTTTTATATAGAGGAAACAACCAATTGCATGGTAGAAGGTCATTCAGATACTAAGAAAATGTAGAAATCAATTTAGAGGAAGGAGAATTTGAAAACTTGGAGGAGAGACCTGTCAAACATTGAAAAAGTCAACCAATCTTTCAAAAAAGAAGATAATGACAATTTAAGAAGCAATACAGTAGGAGATTCATTAAAAGGTTAAGGTAAATGGGAGGGAAGTGGTTGATAATACTTCAACAGAAAATCTTTATACCTCAGATGGAAACATTAATGAAGTTGAAAGAGTTTTATAATTAAAGAAACGGATGTGTTTGCAAAGAGATTAGAAGGTAAAATGAAGAAAGAAAGGAAGAAAAGGGATTTATTCACAAAAGAATTGAAGTTGAAATCCATGAAGAAAGTCCAACATCACAAAAGTAGTGTTCGAGTGTTTGATCTCCTTTTTAAGTGGATTACCAGATCAGCTGTGCAAAGTAACAATAAATTCTCTCCTCTTGAATCTCGATGATTTCTTGTCTAGTTTAGAATATAAAAGGAGTAGCAAAAAAATACTCAAATAAAAGAATAAGGAAACTTATTAGAATGCATAAAATCCTCAAAATTGCTTTGTTGGAGCCAAAAGTAGATTCTCAGAAAATTGAAATGTATAAACTGAAATGGGGCTTAAAAGGATGTCTTAGTAATAAATCTGGAAAGTTACGGATTACGTGGAGGTTTAAAATTGATGTTTGTCCAATTAAGAGATGAAAAGAAACAATTAACAGTTTTTTTAAAGCATCCTTCTTTGCAAGAGAAAATTATTACGTCTGTTGTCTATGCCAATTGTTCTAAAGAGGGTAGAAGATCTTTATGGAGTCAACTTAATGATATGTCTAATAAATTCATGGATAATTCTTAATGTGCAGTTGAGGACTTCAATGTAGTATCTTGTATAACTCAAGAGGTTGGAGGTAATACAGTGGATTTTAATGCTATTTGTGAATTCAATCAAACCATAGAAGACTGTGGGGTTGTTGACATGGGATTTATCCGTTCCAGATATACTTGATGTAATAATAGAGATGGGGAAGAATTGATTCTTGAAAGGTTAGATAGAGGTCTTGCAAACCTGAAATAGATTGCAACTTATCCTAATACTTCAATATCACATCTGAACATGTGTTCATCTGATCATGCTCCTCTTTTGATTTTTATCAAAACTGAGTTTGATATGGTGCTAAGGGATTTCAAATTTCAATCTATGTGGTGTGACCATGCTGAGTTTGAAGAGATCATTAAAAATTCTTAGGGGATCCTTCTAATGATTTTGGTTTACAGAATTTTTCATTCAAACTGCACCGACTTAAAGGGGCCTTGAAACAGTGGAATAAACATGTGTTTAAAAATATATTTTAGAATATAGAGAGCTAGAAGATGAGAATTTATAGCTGGAGATTGCATATAAGCAGGTCAGAAGCGAGGAAAACAGACAGAGGTTCCACAAAGGTAAGGCAAGTTTACTAAAAGTTTTGCAGATGGAAGAAACTTATTGGAATCAAAAACCCAATATCAAATGGCTGAACAAAGGAGACTCTAATACTAAGCTTTTTCATGCTCAAGTGAAAGCTAAGCATAGAAATCTAAGTGTCCACAGAATTAAAGATCAAAATGGGAAAATTATAGAGGATTAGGAAGAGTTGAATTCTTATGTTGTTAATCATTTTTATATCCTCCTGTCTGAGACAATAGGTCACAATGAAAACCAGTTAGAGTTAAATAATCTCATTCCCTCTATTGTAACTCTCTAAATGAATGAAATTCTTCAAGATTTTTCAGATGAAAATGAAGTGTTCCAAGTAGTGCAGCAACTGAGTTCAGAGGTATCTCCAAGACCTGATGGTTTTGGAGGTGTTTTCTATCTAAAATGTTGGTCCATAATTAAAGAGGATTTAGTAGCAGCTATAAATGATTTCTTTATTAGTTCAGTTCTTCTAAAAAGCTGGACAAGCTCTTTAATCATTCCAATCCCAAAGTTAAGCATCCTAAGACCTGTGGGGACTTCAGACCAATCAGTGTGTGTATCTATAAGATTATTTCAAAAACCTTATCTACTAAACTCTCAACTGTTCTTCCTCATTTAATATCACCAAACCATAGTGGATTTTTGAAAGGGAGGAGTATTCAAGATAGTGTTAGGCTTGCTCGAGAAATGGTTTTCAATTTGAACAATAAAACTCATGGAGGAAATGTCAGTATAAAGCTTGATATGGAGAAGGCTTATAATAGAGTTAAATGGGGATTACTTATTAAAATCGTGAGATGTTTTGGTTTGGGGGAGAGATGGATTGACTTCATATGGAGAATTGGTTTTCAGTGTTAATAAATAGGGCTCCTAAAGGCTATTTTCATTCTTCAAGAGGTTTTAGGCCAGGAGATCTAATGCCTCCTAGCCTATTCATATTGGCTACTGAATTGTTGAGTAGAGGTTTGTAATGTCCGATGAAGTCAGGTACAGTAAAACTTTTCTATCACTCTAGTGGATATCCTTTGATCTCCCACCTCTCATTTGCAAATGATGTGATAATTTTATCTGGAGGTGACAAAAGAAGATTAAAGGCCATTGTAGATTTTCTTAGCAAGTATGAAGAAATTTCGGGTTAGAAAATAAATTATTCCAGAATAAAGTTTACTATATATGATAAGCAGCCTACTAACAAATAAGTTTAGATAAAATCTGCTACTAGTCTAAAATGTAGAAAGCTTCTATTGCAATATTTAGGATGTCATCTCTTTTAAGGCAGAAGTAAGATCAGCTATTTTTCCAAAATCATTGACTCGGTGAGAAGTAGAAATCAAGGTTGGAAAGGTAAATTTCTCTCTAGTGGAGGGAGATATATTATTTTCAAAATCATCAATCCCTATTTATTTACTTGCTTCTTTAAAGCCTCCTAAGGCCATTATTAGGAGAATCCACATTATGATGAATAAATTTTTCTAGTGAGGAAATGAAGACATTGGATGGAAATTTCAATGGAAATCTTAGAAATCTCTTTATAGAAAGAAATATGAGGGTGGCCTGGGGTTTTTAAATATTAAAGTGTTGATCAAATCTTCATATATGAGAATGTTTTGGAAATTCATATCTAAAAATTCTCTTTGGGCAAATTGTATGAAGAAGCGATACAAATCAAATAATCTAAGTGCGGGTTCTCATACATGGAAAAGATTGAGGAATGTTATAGAGGAGTTCTTAGAAAACATGATCTGTACAAATGAGGATTGGAACTGGTAAACATCAATCTTTGGTCAATTTACTTTTTCTTCAGCTTTGAAAATATGCAATGAACACTTTACAACTTCAGCTCTTATTAATCAGATTTGGGATGACTACATTCCAAAGAAAATTTCAATTAATTCTTCGAGAAAGATGAATAATTAATTATCTTCCTCTTGATGATGTGATCAAAGACTTCGGAATCAAAGTTATTTCTAGATGCCAGGCCTGTGAAAATCAACGTGAGTCTACTTATCACTTATTTTTTAATTGCAGAGGTAGAAAGCCTATATGGGATTATTTTGAAGCCCTAATGGGAGATAAAATTGATAGAAATTTAATATCTTCTATGTTCATGAGTTGGTGGTTCAACAATAGGGCAGGAGACTACATGAAATTACTGGGAAAAGCTATTCCAAATATTGTTTGTCGAGAAATATGGAAAGGGAGAAATCTGGCTTTATATGATTTTAAAAAGTTCAATCATCTTGGGGTGATCAATAAAGCTATTACTCTCATTTCTAATATGTGCAGTGGTATTAAATTTGAGAGTAATCCTAATATATTTGATGATAGAATTTTAATAACATTTCATGTGAACATTTTCCGTTCAGTGAAAATTCCAAAGATTTTACAATGGATTCCTCCTAGTCAAAATTGGTTAAAGATGAATGTTGATGGTGATTCTAAGGGCAATCCAGGCCTTAGAGGTTATGGGGGGATTGTTATAGATGTTAAATCTTAATTTGTAGTGGGATTTGCTAGTCCAAATGGCATTTTTAAAAACTCTGAAGTTGAAATTTTGGCATTGAAGAAGGGAATCCAGATCTGCATTCAATTTAATATCAATTTTGTTCACATAGAAATGGACTCTCTTTTGGTAGTAAACATCTTCAATAAAGGCTGGTCTGTTCCTTGGAGAGTTAGAGATAGTATAGACGATATCAAATCTAATATTCAAAGAATCAAACTCACTTTGAATCATAGCTATAGGGAATCTAATATGGTCGTTGACTGTTTAGCCAATGATGGATTTCATTTGACAGAGTTGAAGCTTTATAAATATTGGAATGATCTTCCTAAAAAGGTTAGAGGAGGTCTGAAGCTAGATAAGATAGGTTGAAAATACATTAGATTTTTTTAATTGTTTAGTTATTTTATAATGGGTCTTTTAGAAAGTCCCTTATTTTCTTTCTTTAGCTTGTCGTTGGCTATTGGCTCCCCAAAGACTCATTTTCTTTTCTGATCTTGTAATGGGACACTTAAGGGAGGCTTTTTCCGCTTTTAGCAATAATATGTGTGGGGTTCCATCCCTCTTCCTAAAAAACTGAACTTTTTCTCTAGGATATATGTAGATTACAATTATGATTAGATGAATTGATTGGATATTCATTTATGTTAGGTTTTATATCTTATTATGATAAGTAATTTGACTTTAAATATTAATAAAATACTAAATATATGATTGGAATGAATTGGGACTAAAATGGTGGGGTTGAGGAGAATTTTCATAAGTCTTAAAAGCTGGACCGAGTTAGGTTTTTATTAGTTTTGATGAAGACAAACATGTGGTTTAAGGTTATGGTCATTATAAGAAGATGCTTGATTTTGGTTGGGACGTTTATGGGGTTTGAGTGTGGTTAGTGAAGTCTATGTAGGGGTGGTTTAATACGATTAGTGAGGTCCATTATAATCTAAGTTATTGGGGATACCTTTGGGGGTTAGATTATCGATTGGAAACTAATGTACAATAGTAGGACTCTAAGCTATTAGTTAGGTGATAATACTTGTTAGTACCATGCGGTGGCGGAACCAAGATTTGACGCTGGGACGGGCTAACGTCGGGGGTTCGGGGGCGGGAGCCCCCGAGCCGCATTTTTTTGAGGTTATTTAAAATATTTTGACGAAAATCATCAAAATTCCTATTAAGGGTGCGCTGAATTTAAATTTCGGGTGGGCTGAATTTAAATTTTAACATTACTTTTTTTTTTTTAATAATTAACACTACTTTTTTTTTTTTTTTTTTTTTAGGGGCGGGCTGGAGCCCCCCCCCCAGCCGACCACTAGTTCCGCCCTTGGTACCATGTGTTCCTAATTATTTGATTTTATGTGCATGAACATACCATACCATGGTGGGTGTATAGGCTTTAAGAAAATCTACTAGTTAAAGATTTGATGGGACACAAGTAGTAAGGCCCCATATGGCACCAATTTTTTATAACACAACTTGTGCATAGATATAAATTATTTTCTCGATCCCATGTGTTGATGATATTCCATATCTTGGGTAGGGGTGGCAATCCGAGTTAGTTGTGTCATTTTCGAGTCACTTTGATATTGATTTTAGTATAAGATTTGGGTACTCTTAAATTTATACAAGCAAATCGTGTCATGTTCGGGTCATTTCGGATTATTACCATAAATGGGTTGTCGTGTCAAAAATTATCAGCCCTAATCTTGGGATGGGATAATGAGATTAGACCCTTTGGGGATAAATGTTGGTATGTGATTATACGTTTGGTGTGATGGCATTGAGATTTCACCTTGATATGTATATTGGAACTTTGGGAGTTGAGACATTCTTTAGTCAATTAGGAATAGTTTAGACACAAGTAACCCCCACGGGTGTAGGGGTAAGATATAGTCTTGGGGTCGTGGGAGTGCTCTATTATTGGCGATCATGGGTCAAGTGAATCATATTGTTGTTCTTTTATTGGTTCATATGTGTTCTCTATATATTATGGCCATGGGTAAAGTGGGATCATGTTGGGGGAATTATAGCAATTGATATTTACTTGTGGGCTTGTGGGCACTAATCAATTGTGACCATAGGTCGGGTGTACTCATGTTATTAATATGCTAGTAGTTGTATTAGTAATGTATAATCAATTGTTTTATTATATAATTTGGGTAAATAGTAGTAGCATTCATTTAAAGTATGGTATCACTTGTAGTGGTGAGTATTTTTGGAATAAAAAGTAATGTAATTATATGGTTTGAGTATCCAACGGTAGACCCCCCCCCCCCCCCCCCCCATCTTATGAGATTGTGCTGAGTACATATAGTTTGGTTGTTGGATAGTTATAAGGATCATATAGCTAGGGATAAATCTATCTTATTTGAGTATATTACATGAATGGGTGTAGATGGGATGTTCAGAATTGAGGGGTGGTAGGGATGTCATATTGTTAACTGTGAAAGGGTTGTGTGAATGTCCTACGGTGACTAGTGAGCTATTGGTATGATTTGATAGGATTTGGCATGGATAGGGTTATGCCCTAGTGATTAGTGTTTATGCATTTATTTTGGTTTTTCCTATATTGGATGTATCAAATTGAGTGTGGGTATACCTCTAGTGGTGTAGTATATGGAGTAATTAGTTAGAGAGCACTATCATTGGTGGAGAGCGTAGGAGCCTTAGTTATTGAAGTAGGTGTTAAATTGATTCATTTTTTTATAATTTTTGTTTATGTATTTTTATCACGAAATAAACAAATGGGGAGATTTTTAGAGTATAATATAATCATGTGCCCCATGACATTAAAATTATCTCATTTTGTGTTACAAAATACTATAACACCCCTTATTTTCCATGTGCACTTGATCAGTCTGACATGCTGAAGATAGGGTGTGTTAATCAATTTATATAATTCTCAAAATTAACGATATATAAAAATGATAGTAATTAAAAAATTTCCATGATATAATAATAATAATAATGATGATGATGATGATGATGATGATGATGATGATGATGATGATAATAGAACTTAGATAAAATAAATCTCTCCAAAGAAACTGAATCCAATAATAATACAAATGTCTCAACTAAAATGTAAATAATTGGAACCCCCTCAGTTCAAATATAAAACGTTGAATATAAAAGACAACTTAAATGCCAACTCAAATAAAATAGCAAATCCTACACTAAAGAAGATGAATTGGATCTCCAATTACTGCAATTTTGACTACTCAATGTAACTCTGACTTCTCAGTGCAATTTTGCATGCTCAGTCCTACTAATCTTGTATTCAATGAGCTAATTAAATAAAATTAGCATCGTGAGACTTGAGAATTTAAATTCATATTGGTGTGCCTTTTTAAATGGGGATCTCTACGGGTAGTTAGTGATTTATATTTATCGCGTTTAATTATCTCGTTAAATTAAAATATTCTATTGTGATATTTATTGCGTATAATGCTACTGTCAGGATTCAAGGATCCTATATGAGGGGACTAGTGTGTATTCATGCTCGGGGCTCTGACCTCGTGCGTTGACTAACTTTTTCAAGATAAGTTTTGGAGAAGATGCATAGGATTATCGAAGTTTTCATTTGGAGGTGCAGTTGGAGTTATTCATTTTTTTTTTGCGTTGTTTAGTTAAACTTTACTTTTCAGTCGTATTTAATTAGGAGACTTCATTTGAGTTTTATTGGGCCATTCAGTTTCAAAGTTGTTTAGAGGATTTCAATTGGATTATTCATATCATTCTTATTCAGATTTTATTTAATCATTATTGGAGATTGGATTTATTCGGAGTTTTAACATGTGATGGATCTTTTATCTCTTAGTTGTTTATGATCATTTGAAATTGATTCAATTTTTATCTTATGGACTGATTTATTTATGTCTCATATCTGTCTCATGCTAAGAATGGTATTTATTTAATTCACGTCCGGCTTAGTTCGGCGGTGGTGGTTGGCCACCTTATTTGTCGGATTGCTCGATACCTGGGAGAAAAATATTTTATAGATTTGGGTCAGGGCCCTGAATGTTGTAAGAAACATCTATATTACCTAATAATATTAAATGCAACCCATTTATGCCCCATGTCGTCACCCGCCGGCACTCGTGAAATATATTAATCTCACATCTCATCTATCCTGATACATTTCTAACTAAACGTACCCAATCCATACATTACAATACTAAGGTTATCCATCCACATAATTACAACAAAGTATAAACTAGTAGTATAGTGTCCCACCACCACTCAACTCCCAACCTTACTAAGTTTCATATGTGGGACGTCTTGCAAGCGAAATCCAAATAAGGAAACCCTCGATACACTCCAACTTAGCTTATTCGGTCTTTAAGATCCGTTGGCCTAAGGCTAAACACATAAAAAAGTAATATCCACATAAACCTAATACCCAAAACCTGTAAGTCTTAAGGATCTCATACCCAATTGTCTCCCCATTCTCGTCCGAATAGGCTACATGCCTGGGACGTATCATGAACGAAATAATGGTAAGGGACTCCCTAAGTAGATATCTTAATCAAATATATGTATACTGTAATACCCCGTATTTTTAAATAAATTATATAGTATATTGTGTGCTTCGATGATATTTGATCTCACAATATGTGCATATAAATATAATGTCTCAATATATATATATATATATATGTGTGTGTGGATAAATTGGATCGGTATATTTTAAAGGTTGAGTTTTAAAGTTATATTAATGAAATATGATTTTTATGGGAATTAATGAAACTAGGTCAATTGGTGGGTTTTAAAGGGCGTATAGTAAAATGAGATGGACTTGGAAGCTAAGGCCCAACTTTAGTTAAGAAGAATAAAACCCTAATAAGACTTAAGAGTCTTTATTTGAACATAATGATCATCTTAGAGAGAGACACATTTGTAGAGAGAGAAAGAGGCTTTAAAGAGATGGAAACTTGGAGGATTTTAGACTTTTTCATCAAATCTTTGAAGGAAGAATGATAGTATGATTGTTTATTGATTTAGATTGTGCATACTCTTATGAATCTAGTTGTTTAATGATTTAGATTATGCCTATTCTCATGAATCTAGATTTAAGATGAGTTAAATGTAATTTTAAACTTATGTGAATCTAACTCACCACCCATTATTTCATGATTAGAAGTTGTTTAGTCTTGATAACAATCAAAATCCCCCTATTTAGATGTAATTATATGTTGGAATCTCGAATCAATTAAAATTAATTATGTTTCTAAGGTTCTTGAATATGATTATTGGGAATTGGGTTAAATCTTGAACTAAAACTAGGGTTATGTCGGTATAATAATGCCTCAATCATGTTTTGCATGTGCCCCCCTTGTTTATATGCTATATGAACCTTATATGAAGGTTTTTAAATCATGAATGGAGTCTTGGTTTGGGAATTGATGGATTGGAGGAGACAAAAGCTGTAAAGTTAATTTTCAAAATGACTGAGTCGATTGATCGATGGATGGATTTGATCAATCGATCGATGCTTCTAGTTTTAGGAAAATTTATCCTATATTGCTTTAAAAAGGGTGGATTTGGGGTTTGTTTTGGTATAAACTATGTCCTAAATTGAGCTATATGACTTAGTTTATATTATGATTAATGTGAATTTGGGTTTTTTTTTTGTATAACCTACGCCCATTTGCATTTGATTGAATTGGGATGTGTGAATAATTCAAAAATGGATATTTAAATTAGAAGATTGCGATGGATATTATTTATTATGATTTTGTGTAATGCGTACCGTGCTTGAGTACTCATGACGAAAATACTAAGGCTATGGTAAATCGGTGAGTAGGTGAGATGCCTTAGTTAATTTTATCCCTGGGTCATACGTCTAGGCACATATGTTCGAGAGGGATTATGGAGAGATTCCTTGTATATAACCTTGGGGTATGGTAAGTTATATGATTGATAGGTAGACGTGATGATTTATTCCTTGCCTTGATGAAGTCTTAGGTGCAGGACGGCCTAAGACTATACTTATTATGCATGATTGATCCCCAAGGGTAATAGGGATAGGCCTTTGTTGCCTAGCTGCTTATGTGATACATTTTGTTTATATTTCCTTTCCTTCTGTTTGATAATTATTTGGTTAGTTGATTTCATAATGTGCGATTTAGCATGTATTTGATTTATTAATATTGTAGTTCTACTATTATTTTCACGAATGGTACTTGCTTAGGTATGTTTATTTTTAATTCGTGTGTTGGTCTTTTGCAAAATCATGTTATATAACTATAATTCAACTACATTTGAATAGGTGCGATATTGGGAGGACATTGTCATGTCTTTTAACAGAATATATGTTTTTGAATGAATTGAAATAAAATAGATGTCGTTAATGAATTGTAGAGTAACTTTATGTTTTGCTGTCCCGGTAACAGAGTCTAACATTATTGTTCTTTAATTTCTAACGACCATAATGATAATTTGGTTTGAATTTGAATGTATGCAGTTATGTAATTGTGTCTGTGCCATTTCTTGGAATAGACAATTTGTGTTAAGGGAACCTACGACATACAAAATTGGAACATGCTCTGATATGTTTGTAAAGGCACTAAAGCAGGATTTTTCTTTAAATTAAGTTTGAGTAACTACATTAGATATTGATTTCATTTCAAATTTTAAATACTATTTGAATTTCAACTATTTTAATGTGTTTCAGAAAGATTGTTATGCATCGGAGAATTTACCTCATATCCGAGCAGGCACATGGATGTGGACACAATCAAAGTAATGTTAGTAATTATAAGTTGTATTCTTTTTATTCCATCTCAAGTTTTTTGGATTGAAGTGTGACAAGTGTTGTATAGTAAACATATCTTTTATTTTATACTTCAATGTTGGTTTCAGTGTTAGTTATAGTTGTCTATTTAGAGTTGTACCTTTATTTGTTGGGTTTTAAAATGGTTAAAATTGGTTTTATTAAAATACTCTATTTATTAGCCTTCAGAAAATTTTGAATATATTTACTAACTATCTTTGCATTTGGCAACGTGAGTGGGTTCTTTTAGTTATTATTCATGTTGATTTCTAATTTCTAGAAACGTCTTTGACCTTGGGTATGACTTCGGGGATACGCCTTTGATTTATAAACATTTTGTTGTTTATTTTTGGGAGATTACTTCCCCGGGAAAATTCAAATTCCTTAACCAATTAGTGCTTATGTTTCACCAATAAATCTATCTACTTGGTTTTATAATGTTTGCCTTTCTGCCTTCGGTTTTTATTGTTAAAGATGAGATGTCTGCTCCTGCCCAAAATATCCTTCTTATATTTTCATCTTTTCCAAACATATCCTACTTTTAACCACCCAACTTCATAGTTTTTATGAATCTTGCTAATTAAACGAAAAAGAAAATGTGTGAATGCATATGTACGGACACCGTGTTTGTGTATGATAGCATGTTAGTATGTCCTATATTTTGCATTAATAGCCTAGACTATTGAGTGAATACACACATTGTTTCATAATCGTATTGTGGTATTTTACTACTATTAACTTGGATGATTCATTATATTTTCTTAACCATTTGTGAACAAAACTCTCACTATCTTTCATATAAAAAAATGTTTGTTACTTCTCTTATCGAGAAATGCACACTCTTCGTTTGTTATTATTTTGTTGTCCGCATACTTCTTTTGTTACCTCTTATCCACATGTGATGATAAGGGTCATTTATTGTAGTATTTATGTTCATTCATGGTGGTGTCTTATAGAGTTTGGGTGGAATCCTCTTTCTTTTTTATGTTTTAGTAGTAACCACGATGAAGGTACAATTGTGATTTTTTTTAGTTTTGTAAATGTTTTCTCCCCCGCCTTAAGTATATTTGTTTATTTTTTGTATTCGAGATATATGGGCTTAACTTGAGATACTATGTTTGCTTCACATATTTTAACTTGATAATTGGTGTTAGTATATCATGCTCTGTTAGTTATGTTTTCTTTTTATAGATATGATGTTGTGAGGAGTCGACGGATAGTCTTTTTTCAATATACATTACCTCTTGGAAGATGTCTTCTATTCTTTAGCTTTGTGTGTTTCTTTAATTACATTTTTTTTCTCTATCACTTTGATAGCTTTGATGTTCTCATATCTGACATATATGAGATTGACATACACTCTACATAGAGTTGTTTCATTTAGTTGATGAAGTTTTACTAATTGTATGCATTATTCTAACATTTGAGGCCATTTTCAAATTCTAATTATCTGTGTGGTTGAGATTGACTTTTTATATTGCTAATGATTGTATGTTTTTGTTGATTGTATGTTGATATTGTTCTTGAGATTGACATTATATGATCCTACTGATGAAATTCCCTGATTTTACGCTCCTACTGATGATTACTAATTTGGACTATTTTTTTATAAATGTTGGAGTTTCAATTTTGCATGTATACATTTATTCTCGTAGAAAGGAATGACCAACCAAACCTGGAACAAATGAGTCCAGTACCACCGAAGTCCCTTCCTCACGAGAAACTCCTATTCTAAATAACAATGAAGGATCTAATACGAGCCTGCTACCAAGGATCATTACTCCAAGTACAAGCTTTTATTTCCTCGAGTTGTTCAGGCAGTTATTCCCACAACAGCTTACTACTCTGACAAGTACAATCAGACGGTGATGCAGACAGCTGAGAAAGGGTACAAGGTTTCCTCCTATTTCCCATTGGTTCCCACCGAGAAGATTGCCAAGGCTTTTAGAGCTCAAGAGGCTGCTGCCCACTGACCAAAATTACCAATTATGATGGTATATGCTTTGCATGTGGTATTCTTATGATATGTTTTGTGCCAATAAATTAGTAAGGAACTTCCTGATATCATCAAGAAACTTCATTGTTCAAACATGATGTTTGTCTAAATGGCTGATGAGCTGAATATTTTGTGCACAGTCTATTTCCTTAACGTATTTAAATAGATTCCAGTAAACTCAACGATCACACTAAAACATCATTAGTTACTAAATTATTGTTAGGTGTCCAACTTCTTAGCTCCACAATCATCATATGGTTAAGATTAACATCCTTTGTCTAACTTTCAAAAGGTCTGAGATATCTTCTTCCTCATATATTTTTTTACAAATATCGCTCCCCTCTTCATATGCCCTCTTTATTCCCAGCTTTCTCAAATCGATTAACCACAAACATCACAACCGACAATAGTGATACCACTGCATGGTTTTCTGTGTTTTGTTTTTTTATACCACCCCCACATAGGTTTCTAAATCCCTATTGATTTATGTTTTCACTTGGTATCATGAATTTCTATGCATACTTTTGGCCTTTAGGTTTAATTTAAAACAACATATTTAATCTTTATCATTTTTGGCTCTATACTATGATTTATTTTATGCATTTTTTAATTTATGTAGACTTTATTCATGATTTTTATATCCCTTTCAAATTAATTTGTCTATTCTTTAACTAACTTACTATTTTTAATATATACCAACACTAAGAAAATGAGAATTGTAGGTATGTCAAACCTTTTGAAAACTAACTAGCGCTATTGATTTTCATGAGTCGGTTGCGATGTACAAGGTTTGAGGAATAGTTTCTACAATTTAGAAAGGGTACATTGTCAATTCCAGGCTACTACGTTGGGATATAAACCGTTTTTGCTACTTTTTTAGGTTATAAATTGTATATGGTGATCAACCACGTAAGTAGAAGTTGTTGATGTAAATCAGTAGACTTTATTCATAATTCTTTTTAGTATATATTGACACTAAACAAGGTTGAATTGATGTATTGGCATTTTTTTTCACAAAACAAGTTAAATTTGATTACTGATGTATTAGTGATGTTGGAGTATTTTTTTTTATTATTTTTCTTATTTCTTAAACATGGTGGATAGTCCTTTACACGAAGGAAACTTTGCCTAAATTTTATTGATTGATTGATTTATTCGTTGTATTTTGCCAAGTTGAGTTAAATTGACGATGTTCATTATATAAGGTCCAAGACGGACTATTACTATTATTGTTATTATTTTAAACAGGGTGAATAGTCCTATATATAAAGGAAATTTTGTTCAAATTTTTTCAATTGTTTAAACAAGCGTTGTAAAAAAACTTTACGACTTAAATTTAAACGATTTAATACTTTGAAAATCTATGCTTACAATATACAAAATATTTATTATTTACATTTAGTTGTGTTGTATTTTTTTTACTTAAATTGTGATGTTTAAATGAGGTCCAAGATTGACTATTATTATTATTGTTGTTGTTCGGAGTATTTTTTTTTAAAAAAAGGATAGTCCTATAATCAAATGTGATTTTATCCAAAAAATTTAAAATCTTTAGATGGTGTTGTAAAAAAACTTTAGAACTTTAATTAGATTTTGTATGGATATGATGTTGTTTATGTGAGGTTACAAGATGGACTATTAGTATTGTTATGGATATTTTTTATTTCTTGAACAGGGTGGACACGTTATATACATAAAAAAACTTTGCCCAATATTTTAAATTTATTTTAAAATATTTGTCTTATATAATAGTTAACAATTATTACGAGATCCATGATGGATTAAACACAATGAATAGTTATATTAGCATATGAAAATCTGTTCAAATTTTGTAAATTGTTTATTATGTATTGTAAAAAAACTTTTTGACATAATGGGTTCGTACTACTGTGTATGTATGTTGTAAAAAAAATTCAAAAATTCTTCATTTTTTAACTAATAGTTTGGTACAATCAGCTATTTCAAAAATTGTTTATCTTTTGCAAACTAAATACAACGTATGGTCTAATCAACGACGTACATTTTTGAAAATTTGCGTCGTGCCTTTAGGCACGAAATGTATGTATATACGTATGTATGCATGTATGCATCTACGTATACATTTGTATTATGTATGTTTATATATTTATGGTTAAACTTCTCAACATATATCATTAAATATAAGTAAAAACACATAATATATTTATGCATTTATGTTGTATGAAAGTTTTATGCACACACACACACACACGTGTGTGTGTGTGTGTGTGTGTGTATATATTTGCCATTTTTGTTAAATTCTTAAAAAACTGTATTTAAGAACAAGTTTTCAAAACGTACACTAATATTTATAAACACAAAAACTATATTTAAAAACAGTGTTTAAATCCTTAGAATTCAATTGATAGTCACCACAGATGCCGCATGTTTCTTCATCATTGCAGCATGCTTTGACCCAGCGAGATGATATTTCTAAACTATTTCACTACTGCAAACCGCGTTGCATATTTCACACATCCTCACAGCATCCACTGCATCCCAAGCTTCCAAAATCTTCCGTTTCTTCGTGTCTAACTTCTCCAAGGCGGCTTGTTTGAATTTCTCCAAACTCTTCACGTGCTTTTTACCCAGCTTATGTTGTTGGAGTACATCACTTGTGTCGCATTCTATACCGCAAACCTCGCACCACATAGATTGAGTTCTGAGATTAGTCCGCACACTGTAATTTCTAATTAGAGGCACCAATTTCTCTGTTCCATTTTGAGGTATTGTTCAACCCTACAAAAGTGGGAAACAGTTTTTTCTTTAAGGATTCCATCGTATTCAGTTCCAAATGGTGAACGTGATCCAGATTTTTTCGGTTCGACCTGCTGATAACTTGCCTTCTCAGGGTCTGTTTGTGAGGGGGTCTCGAGAGGCTTAGGTGAGTAACTCTCCACGGGTGGCAGACCACCAGAATTGTTGGGTAGGGAATAATTTGCGCTTTTTTTATTCTCCTTCGGCGATTTATCGTTTGGACCCTTTTTCTGCTTTCCCTTACCACCACGCCGATTCTTCTTCTTTGGAGTCGCATTAGGTTGTTTCTTGCCACTGCCATTATTCCTTAGGCTTTCTTCTGTCTTGGTATCACGGTCGTCTTTATTGCTTTTTATTCCAACGGCTGCTCTTTCTTGGGGTGGCTTTGGCTTATCAATTGCTAGAGGATGATCATCCACTGCTGCGGGGATCTCGTCATGATCCACTATAAGAAGATCTGAAACAGGTTCTACCGGATGTGACTCATTTCGTACCCTGGATAAGTGGTCGTGCTGATGAGCGATTGCCTTGTGTTTAGAAGTCCAATCTTGACGGCTCCAAAGATAGAATGGGGGTAGATTCACGTTCCACTGCTCTATTTGTTTGTCATTTATTTCAATCGACCCAGGTAAATAAAATGACTTGCTAGTAAACAACTCATCATCCTCCCAAACCAGATCATATGGAGGATTCTTTTTATCTAACCTCTCGGTCTCCTGTGGAACAATAAGGACAATGAGCTTTGGCTTAAACTCAAGTGCCTTGTTGATGAACTTGTTTGCCAAGGCCGCATTAACTCCAAAAGGGGGGTTTAGCCCCATGATCAACTGAGACCCTGCCGAAAATTCCTTCGTTTTCACAGTCATCCAGTCCCTCTTCACAAAGTTAAAATCATTCTTCGCTATTATTTTTGCCTAAGGTTTGCTTTTAACGAGAATGAAATATAAATATATAGTGACTTTATGATTAGATACAACCTAATAACAAATATATATTAGGGGGGTTTCAAGTGGATGTTCCACAAAAAGGAAAATTGTATCAAAAAAAGAAAAACTCTGGATAATCCCGTGATTACATGAACAATTTCAATATACAAAATTTCAATGTGAATAAAAACTTGCGCATCTTAAGAATATTATTCAATTTTAATTAGGGTCTGTTTGATTCAAAAGTTGGCAAATGTGGGGATAGCAAAATTTTTCATAGGTAAAATTTAAATTTACCCGGGTTTTTCACATTAGGCTATCAAATAACTATTTGGCAAAATTAAAGTCAATCCAATTAGTTTATTTAAATACTAACAGGTGGAGGCACGGCTGCTTGTTTGAGTTTCTCTAATCTCTTCACGTGCTTTTTACCCAGCTTATGTTGTTGGAGTACATCACTTGTGTCGCATTTTATCCCACAAACCTCACACCACACAGATTGAGTTGTGGGATTAGTCCACACACTATAATTTCCAATTGCAGGCACCAACTGCTCTGTTCCATTTTGAGGTATTGTTCCACCCTGCAAAAGTGGGAAACAGTTTTTTCTCAATGAAAAATGAATATTTTTTTAAAGCATATTGCATGAAACATGTTAAGAAATAAGAGGAAAGACATTGTTTACCCTTTGCAAATGAGAAACATTTGCGTCTACAAATAAAATATATAATCACATCCACAACTCTCCCAAAACATCAACAAGGGATTCCATCAAACTTAGGCCAAGTGAAAGTGTGTCAAATCTCATTTTTCAACATCAGCATCCAACCCTTTAAGAATAGTTACCCAGAAATGCTAATACCCTAGCAATTTATGAATTGGGATATTGGTTCCTCCAATTCGATGCTCTAGAATTAGCTATCAGAAAATATCTCCCTATTATTTTTGCCTAAGGTTTGCTTTTAACGAGAATGAAATATAAATATATAGTGACTTTATGATTAGCTACAACCTAATAACATATATATATTGGGGGGTTTCAAGTGGATGTTCCACAAAAAGGCAAATTGTATCAAAAAAAGAAAAACTCTGGATAATCCCGTGATTACATGAACAATTTCAATATACAAAATTTCAATGTGAATAAAAACTTGCGCATCTTAAGAATATTATTCAATTTTAATTAGGGTCCGTTTGATTGAAAAGTTGGCAAATGTGGGGATGGCAATTAAAAAATTTCTAAACAGTTTTTTATAAAACAATTTTAAAACGGTTTTTATAAAATATTATTAAAAGAGTTTTTAAATCAAGTTTTAAAATAGTTTTTTTACAACATTTTTATAAAACAGTTTTTAAAAAACAATTATTATAATATTCGAAACTGTTTTTTAATTATTCAAAACAGGTTTTAAACCTTTTAAAATAGTTTTTAATAGTTTTTATTAAAACAGTTTTTAAAATATTTTAGTATAAAAAAATAAAAATAAAAAGCACTTGAAAGAAGTGGCAAATTAGGTTGCAAATATTTTTCACCCAAATAGCAAAGCAAAATTTGCCCACATGTTATGCATGGGAGGTGTTGTACATTGGCCACAAATTTTGCTATTAAACACACCAAATTATAGAAAAATACCATATTTGCCAACGTATTTACCATTTACCGTGATAAATAAGGTTATCAAACAGACCCTTATAATAACCTTTTAATCATCCTACTACTCAGAAGTAGCTCAACTCGTGAATAAATTAACACCTACCCCGTCCAACACTTTAGAGTGTATGCTGGCCTACTATGTGTTCCCGTTCAATGTTAATAATTGTAAAATTTTAATAACACCAATAATACCTCCGCAAGTTTTCTATGTTAAGATATTAGGAAACACAGGTAAACAGAAAAAAGAACAAATATGCTACAATTTACTGTGTATTTTAATAAACGTGTTTCATTTCTATCACATTTTCCTAATTTTTTTTTTTTGATAATTAAATGCCATTAAAACCTCGCAAAGGGTGCGAACCCGTATACAGAGAGTATACAAATCAGCTACACGCTGGAGAAAGGGGGAAAATACAGAAAAGAAGAACAAAATACATCCTCAACTTAGAAATCACATGCTACGGTTATATTGTAGCTTGTCGACAAAGTCAAGAACCTCCATAGTCGTGATTGCCAAGCTACCCTTATACCAACAAAGAAGCGTGCTTAAAAACAGATAACGAAGTCTCAGGGAAGCTGTCTCATATCCTTCAAAACATCTCGAATTCCTCTCCTTCCAAATCGTCCAAAAAATACAATGAGGGACTAACCGCCACACACGCCTGACACCTTGCCTCCCCGTCGGAGATCTCCAACCCTCTAAGAGATCCCTCACTGACCCACGCATAACCCAATATGTCCTAGTAATGAAGAAGAAAATATCCCACAAACTTGTTGCCACCTTGCAGTGTAAAAGCACGTGATTGGTCTTCTCTTCCTCCTCCTTACATAACCAACATCGACTAGCTAGCCGAAAACTCCTCTTCTGAAGCCCCTCATGCGTCAGAATTGACTGTCTAGCTGCCGTCCACACAAAAAATCTGACCCTCGGAGGCACTTTCACCTTCCAAATGTTCTTCCAAGGGAAGCGATCCAAGTGGTCCCCACTACTGCTCAGGATCGAATAGTAGCCCCTGACCGAGAACACCCCTCCCCCACCCTTCCATCGCAAACAGTCCTCCATATTCGTCGGGCGTGGGGCCGAGCTCAACCACTCAAAGAACATATCCGCGTCCGGAAGCTCCTAATCCCAGAGACTTCTTCTGAACTTCGGATCCCATCCCACACCCTCCACGCTAGAAGCCCAATGGTCCACCACTAACCCATCCTGGTTTTCTCCAAGGCTGAAGATCCTAGGAAAGAGATTCTTTATGGACCCCTGATCGCCCCATCTATCCTTCCAGAATCTGATCTTGTCCCCTCTCCCCAAAGAAATACTCGTATGTCTGGAAAACTCTGTCCACTCCCTAGATATATGCTTCCACAGACCCAAACCATGCGCAAAACTCCCCACCACCGGCCCCCATCCCCATTGGAAACTTTCCCCCCTCGCTACAACCACTCTCCTCCACAACCTCTGATCCTCCCTAGGGAACCTCCACAACCACTTCCCTAAAAGTGCTTTATTAAAAATAGCCAAGTTCTGCACGCCCGCCCCTCCTAATTTGATGGGCTTACACACCTCTTCTCATCCTACAAGGCTATACTTAAAGCTAGCCTCCGTGCCTTTCCATAAAAAATCTCGCATAATTTTCTCCAACTTCAAACGAACAGCCCTAGGCAAGGGAAGAATGGACATGAAATATGTGGGCAAGCTAGACAGCGTACTCTTAATCAACGTCAGTCTCCCCCCTTTCGATAAGAATCCATGATTCCAACCGGCCAGCTTCCTGCGCATTCGCTCCAAGACCGTGTCCCAGTTGGTCGTGACTTTATACTTAGCTCCAAGCAGAAGGCCAAGATAAGTATTGGGTAAGGAGCCCACCTTGCCACCCAAGATATCGGCTAACTCCTCCACATCACCCTCACCCCCGATCAGGATCAGCTCACACTTACTCGCATTGATCCTAAGGCCCGACACCGCCTCAAAAATAATAAGAATGATCTTAAGAGCACAAACTTGTCTCCGATCTGCATCACAAAAAATAATTGCATCATCAGCAAACAGGAGGTGAGCGAACGTAACCATATTAGAGCCCATATTCCCAAAAGAGAACCCCCTGATCCACCCTGCCTCGACCACCCTCCCCATCATCCTACTAAATGCCTCCATGACCAAGATGAATAGGAAAGGGGATAAAAGATCCCATTGGCGAAGTCCACGAGAACTAGGAAAGAAACCCTCAGGCACCCCGTTGATCAATACTGAAAATTTGGCCATCGAAATACACATCCTGATTCACCGACACCACCTAACCCCGAATCCCATCCTCTTTAACAAGTACAGAAGAAAATTCTAGTTGACATGATCATACGCCTTCTCAATGTCAATCTTACAAGCGATACCAGGTTCTCTGCTCCTCGACCTAGAATCCACACACTCATTAGCCACCAAGACTGCATCAAGAATCTGCCTACCACCAACAAAAGCATTTTGGGACTCGGAGATCACAGGATCAATGACCTTTCTAAGACGAACCGACAACACCTTGGCTAGAAGCTTGTAGACACTACCGATCAAGCTGATGGGTCTGAAGTCTCTGATGTCATAGGAACCCCCCTTCTTGGAGATCAAAGTGATGAATATCGCGTTCAATCTAGGCACAAAATAGCCCCTGTCGTGGAACTCGTCAAAAACATCCATGACATCATCTCTAACTATGACCCAACAATGTTGGAAGAACACCATTGAAAATCCGTCCGGACCAGGTGCCTTATCCCCACACATCGATTTTAGGACCTGCCCAACCTCCTCTTCGGTGAAATTGCCCTCCAACTCGACAGCCTCAGAATTGGATATACTCCCCAAGTCGGACCCATCGACAGTGGGACGCCACGTCTCCTCTTCCCTAAAAAGAACCTCGTAAAATTAAGAAATGTCCTCCCTCACATCTCTATCGTCTTGAAACACCACTCCCCCCACTTCGATTTTCCCGATGTGATGGCTACGCCTGTGAGAACTAGCCACCGCATGAAAAAATTTGGTATTCGAGTCCCCCTCTCTCAACTACAACGCTCTCGATTTCTGCCTCCAGCTAATTTCTTCCTGAATGAGCTCGACACCAATCTCACCCTTCTTGACCTCCCTCGCCCTTTTCTCCTCCTCAAAGAGCCCGACTCTCCCCTCCTTTTCGTCGAGAAACCTGACCTCCTCCAAGTATCCAAAGGTAGTCAGTCGCACGTTCCCAAATACCTCTATATTCCATTGCTTAATATCCTCCTTAAGGAATCCCAATTTTACGGCCAACCTGAAGCTGGTGTTCCCCTCTACCTGATAACCTGTCCACCAGGATCTAACTCTATCCACAAAATCAATCTCATTGAGCCACATATTCTCAAACCTAAAAGGAGTACAACCCTCTTTCCATCCCCCCACACTCTAAAAGAATCGGACAATGATTTGAGGTGACTCTAGGGAAGCAGGACTGGACCACCCCCTGAAAGTGCTCCTCCCACCCCTTAGAAATGAGAAATCGGTCTAGACGAGACATGGACAGGCTATCATGAAAACTAGACCACGAAAATAGGCCACCCTCCAATGGAAGATCTACTAACTCCATATCATCAATAAAATCTGAAAATTCACTCATATATCTATTTACTCTACCTTCATTACTTCTCTCTTAAGCGAACCGCACCACATTGAAGTCCCCCCCAAAGCATAAGGGGAAGTCCCATACCCTACTTACTCCTGCCAACCCCTCCCACAATTCCCACCTACTAGCATCCTCCACTGGCCCATAAATTCCCAAGAATCACCAAGTGAACACGTCCTCTAAATTTTAAATAGACAAGAAAGGGACCATCCCGCCTTCATACTGCCAATCAAATCAACCACCCCTGAATTCCACAAAATAACCACCTCGCCTGATGCTCCCTCCGCACCCAAACTAGCCCAATTCACTCCCCTAACCCCCCAAATGGACCTAATGCAACAAGCGTCCATATTACTCATTTTAGTCTCCTGTAGACACAAAATGTTGGGCTTCCACCTAGCGACGGCCCTTCCACCACCCCCCTCTTTGTTCTATTATTAAGCCCCCTAACATTCCACGATATAATTCTTAACTTCATAGATTTACGACACTAAATTTATCACACTCCCACCATGCCTCACCCCTTCCCCATCCCTACCCCTCCTCTCTATTTTCTCGAATAGTTCCCGAGCATCCCTCCCGCTCCCTTTTAAGTCCACCCCCGAGTCAATTTTCACCACTTCAAACATACCCTCCCTCCAACCCACCGGGTCCTCTTCATAACCTTCTATTTTGCTACCCCAATCACTCCCATCTTGAGTCGTTATCACAATGTCCACCCACAATTTAGAGTTACCTAACACCTCAAAATTTGAAACCCCACTATCTCGTAGGGATGTGCACCCCGCACCACTCGAGCCAACTGTTTCACTAGCCACCACAACTGTTTTTTTATTATTAACTGGCTCCTCCACAAGGCCACGGCCTCTCACTTTAATTGTTACACTAGACTTTACCGTACTACCACCACGCCTGCCCATCACCTTGCCTTTTTATTATTACAGAAGGATCTGAAAGTCTTAATATTTTTAAGACCTATCATGGCATTACCGTGATAAACTCCTTTACTATTTTTGCAGTAGTAGCAGACATCCCAATGCCTTTATGAATTTTAGACCCTCTTCTAGCATTATCTAAAAAAGTATCATTTCCTGACAAAGCCCCTTTTGTCTTTGTAGACACGCACTTAATCTTCGCCGGCACTGCAGGGGGCACCCTGACACTCCTGATACTCCCAACATTCACGACTTCAGTCACGCTAAACTTCTCAGAAGGAACTATATTGACATTCCCCACTTTTATTAAGTCAGATACACTATTATACTCAGACATATTATTTAACACCACCTCCAAAAGGGAGTTGGTCAGACTAGAGGACCCAGCCTCGAATTGTTTATCCATGACCACCTTCACACCTGTTCCCAACACTTTTAAAATTTCCGTATCTTCATCATTTTTTTGGGTACGAGACCCCTTGCCTGAAACAACAAAATTAGTAACCTTCCCTCCTAACATTAAGTCAGAGTGCCCGCCTAAAGATGCTAATTCCTTTTTCTTGGCAGAGTCCCCTGCCTCCTTGAGATTGTTACCCCAAATTATGCCAAAATTCTTTTGACACACGTCTTGGGCCCCTTCAATAAAATTTGTGTTGCTGTCATGTTCCCCACCTTTATAACTTTGAGACTTCTTAAAACCAACCCCCATTTCCTCGTGACTGACATTACCATCTATTCTAACATTTTCCTTAACCTCCTCAAAAGCCCCCTTACTTTTCTTAGAAAAACTGTGTTTTTCCATACCTCCGCAGTCTTTTTTATTCTCAGCCCTTACATGCTCTTCTACATCTACCACATAACTGACATTTGACCCACTTGCCTTTATTTCAATTCTCTTGTTAACAAAAGTCCCTGATTTACTACATTTTTCCATTCCCCAGAGCACCGACTGTAGACTCCATCCTCATGCCTGACGTTTTGGCGCATGCATTGCCTTTATTGGGTTTACTCCCAACTGTCCGTTGTTTGTCTCCCTCCTGAAGAAAGTGCGCTTCCCACTGCCTACCATCGACGGCTTCTACCTGCTCTACCTCTAAGATACCATTGTGACCCGCCGTTATAGAACTGTAGGGCGACAGAAGATCAACTAAAACTCCCTTGATGCTTTGAAACATTGGCACAACACAACCATACAACCACAAAGGGAAGAGAAACGTAAGAATGGACAGCGTCACATTGAAAATACTTTAAACAAATGAACCATTGCAATTCCAAATCAATAGTTGTTCATACTAAAACCAAACATCTAGTAGGACACAGGTCACTTTTCGCAAAATAATTTGCAGTATAAATACAAATATGATTAGTATGTCTTTATGTCGCTGAGGGTATTTAGCTGCAAAGTGGGGAATTTTTAGGCTTACGTGATATATGTAGTAGCAGGCCACATGTACAAACCAATAACACTACTATATGACTCCGCGCAATTTGGCCACCTGACCATGCTACTTACCCATAAAAAGGAAGGGAATGGGACACTGATGACAAGCATGGAAGACAACAAAAGGAAAGTAGAAAATTGTAGGACACTTACAGCAACATATGAAGTCAGGGGGTAGTGCAAAGCCCAATTTGGGTCGGGATAATAAGTAGGTGGCACCGCCACGGAGGCAGCCTCATGGTACACCACAGTTCCGGGTGCGTATGAGTATGCGAAATTGTCTTGGTACGGATTAATGTTAGGGCTAGGGTTAGGGTTTCAGGAGTGGATTTGAGGATAATGAGGGTGTAAGTGGTTAGGGTTTGGTGGTTGCATATTGGTTTTTAATATATGAATAGAGAAATAAGGTAGATTTAGCTCGGAGTGTGTGCGTTTAGTCCTATATATATAAGCCTAGTGTGAGACTCTTTCCGCCTCGAGTTGAACTAAATTAGGGATCCTAACTCGTCCTGTTTAATAAAATGAGCGGGGTTATTTTATTTAAATTAACTTTTAACCCATCTTATTTAACAAACGGGGCGGGTCAGAGCTCTTACGGGTTGGATTAATTTTTAAAATAGTAAAATTAAAAATATTACATTATAGTCTTAGAGGTCTACAATGGTTCGTATTCCAAAATGTGAGAATCCTCCAATTATCAATCCATATTTCCACATAAATCTTTTACAAAATTAACATACATATAAAGGGTTTTTTTAGTGTGTGTGTGTGTATATATATATATACTAGTGGAATGCCAGTCCCTGAAGGCACGGTGAAAATTTTCCAAACACCACAAATAATCTTTTCGAAACCTCGTATAAACAACTCAAATTTTACTAAAGGCACAATATATCGACTATATGACGCCACAGCTAAACTAATAAATATAATTATAATCCATGACAACACTACTCGCTTACGTTAAAATTCCAACAAAATTATTGTCAAAATAAATATACAATATTTAAGTCGAAATTTTGTTTCCTACACAAATAGAGTCAACAATTTAGAAAATTTAGAGAGAGTTCTGTTTGTTTATAGGACTATCCACCCTTTTTTTAAAAAAATTCTAACAATGATAACAATAAAAATAATCCATCCTAGACCTCGTATAAACCACGTCATGATTTAACAATATTCACTTATAAACCCCAGGTATGAGTACACACCAAACACCATTATTCGTAAAGGAATCTCAAAAGTATTAAAAATAAGATATGACAATCCCGTTTGATTCCTAATAAATATCACCAATATGTCCATGTCTTCAATGGTGAGATAGCTTGATCTACTGAAGAAATTCAGTCGCATCTCCCTCTTCTCCCTCCTGCATGTATAATTGTAGATCACCTACAAATATCATGAATATTGTGATTAGTGAACTATATGAGTGCACAAACTACTTAACAATTTTCATTATTCTTATTAAACGTCTTAAAATAGATCATCTTAAACAATATACTGTGTACCTCACTTGTTTTGACATCGAAAGTGGTGTGAAGAATCTCTCATGTGCCACACCTCACGCCTACTGTAAGTTAGATCATCTTACATGTCACATCCTCGCACCTACATTAGGTGTAGGGTAAGAGAAAAGATTATTAATTAAGGTGGGCAAACTATAATACAACTATGGTGCCAAAATGTAAAAATTTCTCAAATTTTGCTCTTTCTTATTGCAATTGCTTCTTCTTCCCTGCTTTCCCTCCATTCCCTCCTTTTACCTAAACAAAAGAAGCAGAATTAGTGAATTGTATTGTTTATGCTAGCATTCATAGTCAATCAAATAGTGGCTATAAATATTTTAATGACATTGAATTTGAATATGAAAGGGATGACCTCTTTAAAGAACACACTGTGATTTTGAATATAAAAAGCTAGTTGGTTCACTCATTGAATTTTTAAAACTGAGGCAAGTGTTATTGTTGGCTTCTTTGCGCATCAGCTATCTGAGCAAACTTTGCATCTCCTTCTCTTGAATCCAATCAATTTCTCAAGTTTTTTCGATACATATGTGGCATCGTCCTGTTATTATTTGTATAAGATAGTAATTGTTTAGAAATATATTTGAAATTAATACGTAAAAGATTTACTATAGTACCTCCTTATCATTTTGAGAAATTTCAGATAATGGGATCCCAAAATAATACGTAAAAGATTTGAAACTTGTACCTGTATTAATGGATTTGAACTATGTTAAAATTGAGAGCAAATTTTGGTTGAGAATAGAAAAACTAAACATAATTACAATTTCAAAAGCATAATAGGTAAAGAGTGAGAAAGTACCTGGCACTAACTCACTTATATAGTCACCATCAAACACCATCATATCTGTAAAAAGTTGGAAAATGTAACAACAAAGAATAATGAATAAAAATACCTAATCTTTGAGTCGTGACAATATTTTCACCAGTGTATAACACAGGGCTTCTAAGTTATCCATCAAACATGGATGTGAAACACAAAAACTGATAACGCTTGCCTCAGAATTTATAAAGATAGATATAAAGCTAAACACTAACAACACAAAAACTGACGGAACATAATTTACATGGATGTGAAACACAAAAACTGATAACACAAAGACAAATCATTAATGACATCTGCAAAGTTTATCAGACTAAAATGATGCACTTATTTGCCAATATGAAAACAAATCACTGTTACCGTAAGAAGACAATATCACATGCATGCCTATATCCATCGAGATCAGTTCAAAGAAAACACATAATATGAATTATGACTTATGTGATATACAATAGATGATGTAACTTGCTCTAAGTTGATGTAATTAATTTTCAAGAAAGTCGACTCATTTATATTCAGTCCCTACTTTTCTTTTTAGTTCCTGAAATGTCACATGGAAACAAATTCATATGACCAATCAAATGTGTTAATATGTTCACAGTGTTGGAGACATTGATGAAAAAGAGTGAATGAGGTGGGAGATATGGTTAGATAGAAGCATACCTCGTATTAGGCGGTGCCTTTGTTTATAGTTGGGTTGTAAACCTAAATCTATTGGATCATAACATCTCCACCATTATAGTTTAAATTAGCTATTGAAATTACAAAACAGAAATGAATGAAAAACTTTGCCTTGCATGAGCAGTGTGACTTCCAAGTTCCCTAGATTTTTAAATTATAAAATAAAATACAGAAGTGGTACTTAAAAATATCATAAAATGGACAAACCAATGAGAAGTATTACCACATATATGGTCGTTGACAAATGCGCTACCGATTGTAGTACATGAGATATTCTAGTGTTGCGGTGGTTGTGACAGCAACAATCGTTGACGGTAAATATTCCGCACAGTTGTTTTAGCATCAAAGCGATCGAAATCATCTTTAGCTCATCCAGGTTCCTGGAATTAACAAAGTTCAATCCAATAAGGTATTAAAACAACTCTAATTGTTTACTCAAAGATGAAGAAGGAGATACAATCCATATATTAGCAGAGTATCCTTTAGGAATTTCTTTAAGAAACACGCTGGGGGATACGGATTAGATATACCAGTGTTGTGGTGGTTGTGACAGCAACAATCGTTGACGATAAATATTTCGCACAATTGTTTTAGCATCAAAGCGATCGAAATCAGCTTCAGCTCGTCCAGGTTCCTGGAATTAACAATGTTCAAACCAATAAGGTATTGAAACAACTCTAATTGTTTTATCAGAGATGAAAAAGGAGATACCATCCATTTATTAGCATAGTATCCTTCAGGAATTTCTTTAAGAAACATGCCGAGGGATACAGGTTAGAATGGACTACCCAATATCACAATTCCAGTAACTTTTTCAGGTAATGAAGCACAAAAAGATACGCTGCTTGGGGTCCAAAATCTTTTCCAATCAGGAACACCTGCAACATTAGGACATAAAATGAGAGACAAAGTAACATTCATGATATAATCTGTAATACTCTAAATCATTGTTACATGTGAAAGGAGAATGAAAAGAAAGACAAATGTACACATCACAGATTTTATGAGTTAGAGACTTCATCACAATGTAATTGATTTATCATTTAGTTATAAAATGACCCTGGGAACGGTGAGAGCATCAAGGAAACCGACGAGGTCGGTGATAAGGTCCGTAAACAAAGTGTTCTAAGGCTCGTGTGGTGGATCTGATAAACAATAACTAAGCACAATTAGTAGACTACGAATGGATGTGGGTGCCAAGTGAGTGCCTTTCAAATGGTGGATTCTACTTGAGGTGTTAGCTGCAGATGCCATAAAATTTGGTAGTTTTAAGACACTAAAATCTCCACAATCCTGAAAATACAAAGTTAACATACATAGCTTAGAAATCAGAAACATACACACAAAAAAATGTATTAAACTTAAATTCACAATGGGAAATCATTAAATAACCCAAACAGTCCATATTAGTTCCTCCGATGCCATCTTGGAGACCATGGAGACTCTCGAGCAGCTCAATCTTCAAGAAATAATAGTACAAATAGATCAAGAAAATAGAAGTTAAGAGTTTGATATTAATGTGACATCTTATTAACACAACAAAAAATATAAACTTTATGAAAAAAAATATGGAAACACCTAGTTCTGTTTCATTTTCCATGAAATGGAAACACAAATATGTAGACATGTATGTTACTTTTAAACTAATTAGCCTACCAATGTCCCCTCTGTGACAGGAAAAAACTAATAATTTATGTATTGCCTCAATTCAAGATTCTAACAAAATGAGTATTCATACCTTTTAAGTGGTATCAACTGTGATTGCTTCAATTCTTGCTCTATGTACATGGTGCTTGAACTGAAGAAAATTGGAATGAAAACAAAAACCTCAAATTACAAACAAACCCCAAAAAATTCATAGAATCCTAAGTTATCAAAACTCCAAGAATAATAACATCACCATTCACTAACAAACCAAAAATAGACACATGAAATGAACATAAAATGTGAATAACATCATGATTCAGTAACAAACCAAAAATAAATAAACATAGAGAATGAGAGGGAAAGTTTGAAGCCAGTATAAAAAGTATCGGTGGCTTTCAGCTAGGAAGTAAATGAGAACACTAAAAGAAAATAGAACTTAAGAAAAGACTCGTGAAATTAAATTTGGTGAGAGAGTATACCTAATTAGAACTCACAAATGTAAAAACCTAAACAATTGAACTCACCTATTTTCATAAACTAAGAGTGGGTAGCAATAAACAAAATAATCTGTACAAACCAAGAGCTGGTAATAATAACCAAAAAAATCATATGCACAAAATATCACCATTCAATAAAATACTCAAACAATCTAAAAATATCAACTTTATCACAACATATCAATTAGGGGAAATCGATACAAACGAAATTAGCTAATACATTAGTAAAGGTTTTGTTCTTACAATTTTTAAATAACTACTGAATTTAAAAAGAACTCAAATAATACAACATAAATATTAATATTTTTAAATATATACTGAATTAAGATTTATTCACATTTTGGGTAAAGAGATCTTAGAGGATACCTTGAAGGGTGGAGGGAGAGAGAGAATCAATAAAGAAATATGCAAAAATCTAATTAGAATAAATACACGCACATACACACACTCAGATAGATTTAAAAGTGAAGATTGAACGTAAAAATAAAATAAAAAAACCTAGAAATGAAAGCATGCGAGTTTGACCTTCCCATCTAGAAGAGATGAAGACCAGTCAGGAGAGAGAATGCAGGGGGTTGTACCGTGCTTTTGAAGTTCGAGAGAGAGAGAGAACGAGGGGCTGCGTGGGGTTTCATTGTGTGGAGATCGGTGTAGGGTGGTTTTATCTGATAGAGAGAAGAGGGAGGAAAAGGATGAGTGAGAAGGAGAAAACGAAAGTATGCTAGGGTTGGGAGGGTAATAGATTGAGAAGAGTTTATAAAAATACCCTTACTTTTGAACCATTGGATTCAACTTTCTAACAATCAATCCTAGCCTCTAATTAGCTTATCATCTTATGGAATAGTGTTTACACTTCTACTCCTTATTATATAGATATATATACTAGGGTATGCCCATGCCTGAAGGCACACTGATAATCGCAAAATGTCAAAAAATTTCAAAGTACGTAATTGCAAGAAGGCAAAAATTTCATTAGCCAAGAAAACAAAATATAATTTTAAAAAAATGGCCATAATCTCCTTTTTTTTATATGATTAACACCCTGCTTAAGAATAACAAATAGTCCAACAACGTTCAAATAGTTACATTGTGCCTCAAATTAACAAAGTGTCAATTTTTTAAAAAATGGACATAGTCTCATTTGTATATTGGACTATCCACCCTGGTTAAGAGGTAACAACCAATCGCACAATATTCGAAATGTCCAAATTCATCAAACAAATACTTGAACAAAACAAACTTCTTTAAAAAAATCACGACAATATTTGGGAAAAACTAACAAAATAACGGTCAACCAGATTTAATCCAATACAAATAAGTTAAATTTTAAAAAAAATGGACAGAATATCCTTTGTTTATATGACTATCCACATGTTTAAGGTATAAAAAACACTTCAACGACAAAAATAGTGACTCATACATCACTTATTTAACAATATTCTATAAAAATACCATGTGCAAAACCTAATAATTCAAAAAAATAGCCAGAGTTTCCTTTGTTTATATGAAACAAATGAGGTCTACGTTTCAAAAGTATACAAAAAAATGATTATAGGTCTAGGTTTAAAAAAACGAAGCCAACAAAATGATTACAGCCAAAAAATAAACAATTAAAGAAAAAAATAATTTATAAGATGAATAACAAACAAAAAAACGATTAAAGAACAAAACGATTACCTTGGTTTAAGGGGAAAAATTGTACAGCGATTTCGTTGTTATTGTTGTTCATTGTTGTTGTACGATTACAGGTATAGGTTCCAAAAAAAATAAGCCAACAAAATGATTACAGCCAAAAAATAAAAGATTAAAGAAAAAAATGATTTTTAAGATGAACAACCAACAAAAAAACGATTAAAGAACAAAACGATTACCTTGGTTAAAGAGGAAAAATTGTACATCGATTTCGTTGTACTTGTTGTACAATGATTTGCATAATGATTACCTTTGAACAAAGAAACGATTATATGCCAGAGTTGTTGTGCATCGCCAACAAATAAAAGTGAAGACGGGTAGGGGAAACGGGGGAGTAAAGTGTGAGAATGGGTGTAAATTCTCTTTTACCCTTATTTTTTAATCTTAAAAAGAAGGGGGAACAAATTATAGTGTGTCAAAGAGGGGGAATCCAAAATTTTCAAGGGTAAAAGATGTAATGAGCTCAGTTTTGTATGTTCATATATAGTTTGTTTTAAATATTTTATTATTACATATGAGATATGGACAATGTGTTATTATGGATAATGTTAATTTATTATTTTTAGTCTAATCCCCCTTCATAAATCATGAAATATCAAATTAGTTATAAACATAAAATTTTAAAGTTTTCGGTAGGAATGTTCATATTGGAGACTGATTTTGACCATTATAATATAACAATTTACTTGAGGTAAAAACTAAAAAGTTGTATATATATGAATTAGGTTTGTAACACAACAAACGGTGTGTTAAACGGATGTCTGAGCAAGAAGTTATACCGTAATTACGAAATAAGGGCAAATTTGTCCATCCTTTAGGTCGTATTTTGTCTTATTAGCACACCATGTGTTATGTTTTGATTGGTTGGAAGGGGAAGCTAGTTAGGCCGACTTAAACACCTTGAAATGACCTTTTTTTGTTCAGCAAAATGGATCAAATCAAAGTTTAATAGCACATCCTAAGCTAAGTGATAAGTTTTGGGGTAGAAATTGTAATTTTATGAAACTTTAAGTACTTGGATTTAATTAAGAAAGTTTCAGGGACTAAAATTAAAATATAAAAAGGACCATTTTGTAAATAAAATATTTCTAGGGAACTCTAAGAAATATTAAAAATATATAGTGTGAAATTACCAAATGCCCTTCATGTGTAAAATGACCATTAAACCCCTAACACCTTTCCACCTCGTGTTTTCTTTTGGACACCCCCACTGCACATGTGTCGCCTTTATAGGAAAGGATAAAACACATGTCAATCCTTTAGAAAAAGTTAAAACACAAGTCGTCATTTGGTGAACCAAGACTGCAAGGCTGCTCTGCTACGCGACACGTGAACGCCGACTCACCAAAATGAAAGCCTTATCACCCAAACATGTGTAATCACATAAATACCTTTGAAAAACTATAAATAAAGCCTTTGCATCAACCATTACACGAAATTATACCAAAATCTTACAAAGAAATAGTGAGAGAGAAAGTGCGGGGAAAGTTTAAAAAGAAGTTTCGTCTGAAGATTAACGAGCGATCCAAGACTCGATACCTGTAACTTCGTACTTCTGTTTTAGGTGAGTACTCTGACATTCCTTGTGCATTTTAATTATATGCTATTATGCAAATTATATATATTTTGTGAACTGATTTTATTCTCAAAATTCATCTGATACCGATGATTGATTCCTTGTGATATGTTTATATTTGTCCATATTGGCATACCGATTAAAAAGAGTTTTGAAAATAAGATTAAATATTGGAAATAAGATTCGGCCTAAGGGACCTCTCTTACCGACTGACCTTCCCAGTTGGGTTATCGCTGGTGTACCCTAAATAAGGCATTGTGACGAACAAGTTTGATTGACCCTCAACTACCGGGGAATAATACGGTAGAAGAATACGATATTAGAGTGTACTTGGCCATTAAAATGATATGATTGAAAGAAAAAGATATTAAAAATTAATTTGTCGTATCTGTTATATTCTGTGCTATTCATTTCTATATATTCTCATCTGAAATTTTATACAACAAATTCCTATCCATATATGTATATGTCTACTCTTTGAATTTGAATAGGTATCAATTTTCTGAACAAAACCTTGGAATGTCTAAAGATTGAGCCTCACTCGGCTTTTAGCTGATGTTGTATAACTAACCATTTTTCATGAAATAAGTAGGCTTGGGGAGAATGTAAAAGGACTATGTGGAAGATTCATCTTTTAGAGCTCTTTTTGTTATTTTAAGTAAAAAGTTTGTTATATCATATAGAGCATGTTTGGCTCTCTTGTAATAAGTTTTAAATTTTGTCTTAAGTTGTAACTCGTTATTACTTGTAATATAATGAAGTTTCCTTTTAGAAAGCTCTGATGATGTAATTCCTTTAATTTCAGTATTTTACGATTCAAATCATGTAATTGTATTTCCGTCGCATTAAATTAAGGAAACAATTTAAGTCAGAATATTTGTTGCCTTGGTGGCATGTCAAGACATTCGTTCCCCACTACTATTTTGGGACGGGGTCGTGACAAAAGAGGTAGTGCAGGAATAATTCATCTAATGACATCAAACTTCAATCTTATAACATATATAAGTTTTGTAACTTATTTTATATATATATATATATATATATATATATATATATATATATATATATATATATATATATGTGTGTGTGTGTGTGTGTGTGTGTGTGTGTGTGTGTGGTTTGATTCTAATTAACATACGTATAAGGGTCCGTTTGGTACATGCCATGGCAATATTTCCCATGGTAAAATTTGTCATAGACAAATGTTGTTTTTCTCACATTAGGCTATCAAACACCAAATGAGGTACAACAAGTTTTTTTGGCAAAACATTTTAATAACACATTTTTAAAACAAATTTTTTATAACATTTTCTCAAAAGTGTTTTTAAAAACATTAAAACCGTTTTTAAAACAATTGTTAAAAACAATTTTAAAAAACAGATTTTAAAAACAATTTTAAAACGAGATTTTTAAAAGTGTTTTTAAAACCATTAAAACCTTTTTTATAATATATTCAGAACAATTTTTATAAATGTTTAAAACAGTTTTTAGAGTTTTAATGTTTAAGACGTTTTTTTAATAATTTAAAATAGTTTTTTAAAAACAGTTTTAGTGTTTGAAACAATTGTTAACGCTTTTTACAGTTTTTTAAAATAGTTTTAATATTTAATGTTTAAAACCGTTTTTACAGTTTTTTAATTTTTTAAAACAAATTTTAAACCTTCTAAAACAATTTTTAAACCTTCTAAAACAGTGTTTTTAACAGTTTTATAACAATTTTTAACAGTTTGAAAACATTTTTAAAACAGTTTTAGAATAATTTTTTAAAACGTTTTTTTATTTAAAACAGTTTTTTTTATTTAAAACAGTTTAGAAAGTAGTTTTTTTTATTTAAAATAGTTTTTTTAACAATTTATAAAACATTTTTTAAAATATTTTAGTATAAAAAATTAAAAAAAAAAACACTTGCAAGAATTGGCAAATTTGTGTGGCAAATATTTCTCACCCAAATAACAAAGCAAAGTTTGCCAACATTTGTGGCAATTTATGCATAGGAGGTGTTGTACATTGGCAGATAACTTGTGGACAAACTTTTGTATCAAACACACCAAATTGTAGGCAAATACCTCAATTGTCAACTTATTTGTCATTTGCCATGGAAAATAAGGGTAACAAAATGGACCCTAAAGGGTGTTTATGTAGGCATAAGTTAAATGGGGCGGAGAGGTTTTATTTAACCTAACTCCTAACCCGCCCCATTTAATAAAAAGATTTTTTTAAACCCATACCCGCTCCTAATTCATTAATCGGGTTTTAAAACCCACCCTATTAGGGTCGGGGCGGGACGGGGCTCCTACGGATCGTGTTAAATTGTCATCCCTAAACTAAACCCAACATCAACTCCCATTAATGTCCATAAAGTTCTAAAGTTTCGAATAATTGAAAAATACTTTGTTTACAACTAAATTATACTTACTTCATCCCAAATTATCTAGAATGAATATTCAATATTAAAAACGGATCTCAAATATTTAGTCTCATTTTTAAATATTCATTTGTAGCCACTTTCATATTTTTAGTTTTTAGTTGTTGGTCACGTTTTAATAATTATAGGACAACTATCATTCTTTGTAGAAATGAAGAAGAGAATCATTTGCAAGACGGTTGTGAACGGTTTTGGATGATTATGTGACTTAATAAGAAAATGGGATTAAACAAAAATAAATATTAAAAATGATGTTTTTAAGGATGCAATCAATCAATGGTCCAAATCAAGAATTGTCATAGCCTCCCCAAGGCCCCAATCAAGCGCAAACCTCAAGACAACCCAAAAATATTTCACTAAGAGGTCGAAAAGCCTTAAGAGTCCAAGATGAATCATCCAAACAACTCCAAACCGACCCAAGATAAGACCAAAATTAATGGAAAGTGTTCTTAGCTAATTGGTCCTTGTGCACAGTGCAATTGACCGATCGGTCCTATGCTCAGGCAGTTTGCCTATAAAACGAAGCACTCGCCTAACATTTCAGAGGCATTAACTTCACTTTAATTTTCTCTAAAGGTTATGCCCAAACAACATTGAATTTGATTCTGCCAATGGTGGATACTTAGGCATATTAGAGAAGCACGATCTCTAAAACTCAAGTCAAATCTTATACATATTTCTTTATTTTAACATTATTCTCATAAATATTCAAAAAATAAATAAAAGGGTTTAAAACCATGATATATTCTCATACAGTTTAGAGGACCGCTAGATCCGGGGATTGTACCTATTATTTTATTCTTAATGTTGGAAGTTTAGTCATTCTTTCATCATCAAAGTGACTTTATGACTGAAATCATGTAATACCCCTTACTTTTGAGCATTTATTTTATTATTAGATTGTCGTGTGGGTTAATTATTTAAAATAAATGGAAATCGAAGTAGATACTAATTTGTGTGATTTAAAAATTAATATTTATAAGTATTTCATATTTACCGTTACGTGAATATAAATAGTGTAATATTATTTTATGTTGCGCGGTTGCGCTTTAAAGCGACGGTTATGGTTTATATCCCAATCGGAATATTTTTAGAAAGTTAATATGACGTTGGGATAGGTTATTATTAACGATATCTCTAATGTCAGTTTAGAGGGCACAGTTAGTCCGGGAAGGGTCGCGATAGTCAAAATAAGTGCCATGGATGTTTTTGGGTTCCGGGATACATTCGGCTAGTTATGACTTAAATATGAAATTACGAGTCATTTTAAGTATTTAATAGCATTTAATGTTGGACTTAAGTGTATTTGAGCTATTTTGGGTATTTAGTCTTGTAAGAGCATTTAAAGCTCATTTGTGTTAACCTAGAAATTGAGATAAGAGAAGAGCTTGAGAGAAAGAAGAGAAATTATCGATTTGAGCTTGGAATTGCATCAACGAGAAGAAATCCGAGACTAAAATTTTGGGGCAACTTATTAAACTTGCAATAATTTATGATTGTGTTTGAATAATTTGTATAAATAGTTAGTGTTCTTGAGTTTAAACCATTTAGATATTTTATTGAGTTTGTTGTTTAAACCCTCATATATATGAGTTAGGCATGCTTCGCTTGGTTTATATTAGTGGGTTATCATGTAGAAGTGATTTGAGATATTATTGGTTGATGATAGTTGGTTTAGATGGAAGAATATGTAGTTAGGGGTTAGATTTTCGTATAGAACCAGCAACCATAACTAGGTTGTCTGACCCGGGCGAATTGATTCGCCCCTTGGTGAATCGATTTGGTAAAATGGTAGGCTACAAGTCTGAGTTAGCGAATCGATTTCCCCCTTGGCGAATCGATTCGGTAAGCTGGTAGGCTACAGGTCTGGGGTAGCGAATCGATTCGAGGTAGACCGAATCAATTTGGCAAATATTGTCTTTAAGCAGAAACTTTGGTTCTCTTGAACGAATCGATTCACTATCTGGCGAATCGATTCGCTTCAAGGGTGAATTGATTCGGCCAGAGGCGAATCGATTCGGAAATCCTGTTGTTTTAAAGATTTTTCCAACCTTATTTTAACTCCTTTTCTCTTGGGTTTAAAGCTTAGGAACCTTCTTACATGATGTGTTATAGATGTATATGATCTTATATAAGGAGATTGATACCCTAGGATAGTAAGGGGGCATCCGGGCACATTTCGGGGATTAGATACGAGAATATAACACCTCATGTTATTAAGTAAATGATTGTAGGATTGTTGTATATTCGGATTATGTCGTTTTGGCTTTCGGGGGCTAATATAGAAGTGTTTATACCTTATAGACTTAATTCATTATATATATATATTCATTCAGATGTAAGAATTATATATGTAATTAAGATATACCTTGCGGTTATGGTATATATGCACATACCTCTCTAAATTCTATCATAAGGGAAGTTACACAAAAGAGGTGAATCCCCCTGGCTATTGAATGCAGGGAGAGTATAGTCCTCAGGCCATAGCACCAGTTGCTAAATTATGTGATTGTTTTATTCGAAGTGAAGTAATTCCAGGTATAGTTACGCCTCACTATTGAAGGTACATGGTCGCTTCCCATGCGTTGTGATTCAGGAATACCCAAACAGTGAGATATCGACTGTGGGTACCCAGGTGGTCATGATAATAGGCCCTGGAAGATGATAGCATTTAGGGACGCATCCAGTGGGGTAACTCTTGGATGGATGGTCTTAGAACTGTTATTGTATGAATATAACTGTTCTCACCGAAATTGTATTTTAATGTTAAGGATTAAATGGAATTAGGAACCCACTTTAATTATATGTGATCCTCCAGGCTTAAATGACTTGCGAGGATAAATAAATGATAAAATGGTAAACCATGGATATTGTATATAGTTAATGTTATGCGAATCAACTCATTAGTAGATAGTTAGGTTATCCTTATTAGTAGTCGGGTAGATTAACTTAAAGTAAAATGTACACGATAGGTTGTGCACTTTTGAGGAGGGTGAGCATAATTTTTAAAGTGAAGAGCGAGCCTAACCTGTTTATGAAATCTTGCATTCATAGATTTTATTCATCTTATTCACTTGTATATCATATCAATCGGGCCATGGCCCGTTTATATTTTGCTCTCCCTGTGTGGGTCTTGTTTATGTTCAGGTGCCCCACCGCAAGGGAACCCATTCTGACTTATTTTGCTCTCCCTGCAGGATATTGCGGATGTTGCTTGAATTAAATTAACATTTACCCAAACTTAATTTAAGCACCAACTTAATCATGAGTAGTGATTTAAATCAATTTTATCTTTTTACCTAAACATGCGTTCTAGGTGATTTTGCAAAAGATAAAATCAACAAATAATCACTACGCCGCGATGTATGAGGAAAAACCCACAACAGGAAAAAACCTCGGACGACCCTCGCCTTAAGTCCATTAAGTACGGAATTTACAATTACAAGCAAGATGACTTACAACACTCAACTCGACTCCTTCAATCCCCGACGCGTCTTCTTGTAACTACCTCTTCCTAGCTGACAATCACGGACTCCACCACAACCTTGGAATCCACTAATGAGGTTGTAGGAACTACCATCAACCACACATGGTGCCTTTCACCATGTCAGAATGCCGCAGCAAAACACGAACTTTTTCTTTGTGTGATGTAGAAGTAAACCCAAACTCTCTTTTATGTTAGAGATAAATATGGTGCCAAACAAACTCTCCAAGCAATATGTATATATATATATAGATAGAAATTTGGATTAAAACAAACAATTGGGTGTAAACTTGGTTTTGTTCTTTTTATAAATCAATTTGGAGAACAAACACCAAGGAAACTTTTTATGAAAGAATTAAGCTCACAAAACCTATCTAGGAGATGGAAAAGGTTCTTAGAAAAATTATGGTCCCGAAGTCATTAAATTCTGTGAAAGAGTAGTGGGACGAAGTAGTGGAAAGTAACAAAAAATTGCCAAAAATTATTCCCGCTGAAATCTCGTTCGAACGAAATTTCGTTCGAACGAACTATCTAACAAAGTTCCAGAGGCAAGTCGTTGGCAAACCTCGTTCGAACGAAATTCTCGTTCGAACGAAAAACTCGTTCAAATGATAATTTTGAAGGAAGAGATAGAAAGCTTAAAATTTGATTTTTAGCCCAGAAACTTTATTTTAAAGTTTTAAAGAAACCTTCTCAAAATAAACCTTAGTTTAAAATAAAAGTACAAGTAGACCCAATATAAAATTATTCCAAGTCTCCCTATATTTATATAGAAATACATTCATACCTTTTGGAGACTATGGAATATGATGTTGATGACGTAAAAACATGACACTTGAAACTCGGCAATGATGAAGCTTTATAAGTCTTGGCCGCTACGTCTTAAAATCTTGCATGTCATAGGCTTCGAGGATACTCACTAAATACTATCCTATGACACAACTGTTTTTGTCCGGAATTGAGCCAACACTACACTAAGACTCAATTGGAAATTTGTGTCCTTACAAATCTCCTCCTTTGGCTATTTTGGGACAAAAACTAAACAAAAATCCTAAAGGGCCGTCAAGCTCACTAGACTCAAAAACATCCCACCCAAAATAAAGAGTACAATGCTTGACTCGAATACCACTTTAGAATTAAACGCTTTGCCACTACAAATAGATGCCGCTTTACAATACCTGCACACTTAAGCAACACATTAAACGCATAGGGAATATTAAAATATTAAATGCAATATAAATAAAGATTCCTCCTTAATTAATTCTCCCCTTTATGAACTATGATCAACCTAAGAAGATAGCGCTCTCCCCCTAAGTTAAATCTCCCAAACTAAGATATGATTATAATAGGATTAGATACCATTTCTCCCCCTATCAGATACATGCTTCTATTAAAATTAAGCCATACTTTCAAGCTCACTCCATGGTCATCCTCACTGATTCCCCACTCAGACAGGTCCTACATAAGCCTCAGAAGTCAGGAAGGCTAATGACCTATGCAATCGAGTCGGGGGAATACGATATTATTTATCACCCTAGGGTTGCCATCAAGGGGTAGGAACTCGCAGACTTTGTAGCTGAGTTTACGTGGGATGAGGCTGAGGTTGAGATTAGTCAAAAGGATGCAGATGAACCACATAGAAACGTCTTCCAAGATCCGAATGAGGTTGAGTCAAGTAAAGCCAGACAAATAATAGTCGAGAATGAGGAAGACATATACCTTTTCAAGCAAGGGACCCTGTCACGGGGAAACTTCTCTTCAAATGAAACTGTTTGGAACCTCTTTGTGGATGGGTCGTCTTGTGGAAGCGGAAGTGGAGCGGGGTTGATAGTGTCAGCACTAGATAGTACCGATATTGAATATGCACTGAGTTTTAACTTCAAAGCTTCAAACAATAAGTCAGAGTATGAGGCATTAATAGCAGGTCTCTCTTTGGCAAAATCCCTTAGTATCAGCCAACTCCTAGTCCACAGTGACTCAAGGTTGGTCGTCAACCAAATCCTGGGAGTGTATGAGTCCAAAGATGAAAGGATGGCCAAATACCTAAAAAGGGTGAGAACGATGCTAGAAAGCTTCAACTGGACAACTTCCGATATGATGCACTCGCGAGGTTGGCCTCAGCAATAAGGACAAACATAAGAATAAGAACACCAGTTGAAATTTTGCTCAAGCCGACCATCGAAGAGGAAGAGGTTGCTAGACCCTGCCTATATCTGGATATGGGAGCCTCATGGATGGACCCTCTTATCAGATACATCAGAGAGGGAGAGCTGCCAGAGTCAAAGTTAAAAAGGAGAAAGATGAGGTACAGAGCTACTAAATTCTCAATTATAGGAGGTGTATTGTATAAAAAGGGGTTCCTTCTCCCCCTTCTCAGATGTGTCCACCCTTTAGAGGTTCCACACATCTTGCACGATGTGCATGAGGGCTCTTGTTCAAGTCACATAGGAGGAAGGCCGTTAGCTAAGAGGATAATCACTCAGGGATACTGATGGCCGACCGTGGCCAAAGATGCAGCTGCGTATGTGAAGAAGTGTGTTAAGTGTCAAAGGTTCTCTACTATCCCTCATCAGCCTCACCAACCTCTGACTTCAATTAGCTCCTCTTGGACATTTGTAGTATGGGGCATTGACTTGGTAGGATCCTTGCCAAGAGCTACAAACAACTATCGATTCCTAATAGTGGCAATTGATTATTTCTCCAAATGGGTAGAAGCTGAGCCAATTATCACAATCACTGAGCAGAAAACCATCCAGTTTATCTGGAAGAACATCATATGCAGGTATGGTCTTCCAAACACCCTCATCTCAGACAATGGAACCCATTTCAAGAATATTTCCTTAGAAAAATACTACGAAAGAGTAGGGATCAAGCAGTTCTTCTCTTCTCCTGGTCGACCCCAGGCAAATGATCAGACCGAGGTCACAAATTGAATAATCCTTGATGGAATAAAAAAGAGGTTGGAAGAGGCTAAAGGAAGATGGATAGAGGAGGTATATGTTGTGTTATGGGCCTACCGGACGACAACAAGGATGTCAATAGGAGAAACTCCATTTATGTTAACCCATGGCTCAGATGCTGCCATCCCAACAGAGGTAGGACTTCCTACTCATAAAATTCAAATATATGACCCTCAGAAGAATGGGGAGGAAAGAAGACTTGATCTTGATTTAATTGAAGAAAGAAGAGAGGATGTAGAGATAAGACAGACGGCCTATCAATAGAGAACTACGAGATTATACAATCAAAGGGTGAAGTTAAGGCCTATAGCTATAGGAGACCTGGTCCTAAAGAAGACGTGGCAAAAGGCAAATAAGCTCCATTGAAATTAGCATGGTCCTTATAGGGTAGTTGATGAGGTTGTGCCTAGTACCTATCGGCTAAAAAATCTTGAAGGATAACCTTTCTCCAACCCTTGGAATGCCAATAACTTAAAGAAATAATACTTATGATGTTACAATTTTTTCTTTTTGTAATGCATGTACCAGTTTATACGAAGGATGTCAATGAAAAGATGGCAACGTTGTGCTAATAATCTATTACATTATGTTAAAACAACATTAATTTAGTGAAAGTTTGAGGTAAAACATCATAATATGGTGACCTCGGACCTTAAAACATTATTAACTTGGTGAAAGTTTGAGGTAAAACATCATAATGTGGTGACCTCAGACCTTAAACACCATTAGTTTGGAGAAAATTTGAGAGGTGAAACATAATAATATGGTGATCTCAAACCTTAAACATCATTAGTTTGGTGAAAATTTGAGACGTGAAACATCATAATGTGGTGACCTCAGACCTTAAACATCATTAGTTTGGTGAAAATTTAAGAGGTAAAACATCATAATGTGGTGACCTCAGACCTTAAACATCATTAATTTGGTGAAAATTTAAGAGGTAAAACATCATAATGTGGTGACCTCAGACCCTAAACACCATTAATTTGGTGAAAATTTAAGAGGTAAAACTTCATAATGTGGTGACCACCGACCTTAAACACCATTAGTTTGGTGAAAATTTGATCATAATATGGTGACCTCAAACCTTAAACATCATTTGTTTGGTGAACATTTGAGAGGTAAAACATCATATTATGGTGACCTCAGACCTTAAACATCATTATTTTGGTAAAAATTTAAGAGGTCAAACATCATAATGTGGTGACCTCAGACCTTAAACATCATTAGTTTGGTGAAAATTTAATAGGTCAAACATCATAATGTGGTGACCTCAGGCCTTAAACACCATTAGTTTGGTGAAAATTTAAGAGATCAAACTTCATAATGTGGTGACTTCAGACCTTAAACACCATTAGTTTGGTGAAAATTTGAGAGGTAAAACATCATAATGTGATGACCTCAAACCTTAAACACCATTAGTTTGGTGAAAATTTAAGAGGTAAAACACCATGATGTGGTGACCTCAGACCTTAAACACCATTAGTTTGGTGAAAATTTGAGAGGTGAAACATCATAATATAGTGACCTCAGACCTTAAACATCATTATTTTGTGACCTCGGGCCTCAAATAACATTAGATTTGTGGAAATAAGAGGTAAAACACACCAACATATAAATTTTAAGCAAAGCATTGTATGAAGCAATAAAATCTGAAGAAATTGAACTAATAAGTATCATAAAAAGGGTTCAGAGTTACAAAATAGAGTATCAAGAGCCTTCATCAGAGTTCATAAAAATAAGAGTTACAGAGCCTTCATAAAAAATTACAACTATTGTAAACTTGAAAGGAAAAGAGTGTATGTCATTGTAGCTACAGTCGTCTGGTCATTGTCGACGTTTGTCACTTCAACTCCATCATTATAATGAGTAGCGTCTTCAGTCGTTGTGACCTCGAGAGGAGCAGTCTCGGCTGGAGCAGCATCAGCCTCTTCAACTTCCTTTAAGGCCTAAGCGAATCAAGGGTCCCCAAAGTCAAGACCAACCAAGTCTAAGGAAGTTAAAGTCACAGACTCACCCTCTTTTATAACTACCCACTTTACAGTTGCTTTGATACCCTTCTCTAGGTATTCAAAGACGAAGCTGACAAATTCATCTGAGACCTTGTAGTCTTCGATGGCCTTCTCAGCAGCATCTTCCAAGGCAGCCTTAACTACAGCATCAACCTTTGATTGAAGAACCTCATTCTTGGCCTTCAGAGCTTTGTCATGATCCTTCCTGAGCTGAGACATGTTGTTGTCCTTCTCCTTGATGGCTCCCTTCAACCTTTCAACCTCTGCATTCAGAAAGGCCTCAACCTTCTCAACTTTCTTACCCTTCTCTATAAGGGGAAGCTTCTGCAAAGTCCAATCAACAAGACGATGGAAGGATAAGACACCCTGCAGAAGAAGATCAGACGTATGAACATATGAGATATAATTTCTAAAAAGCCGATGTTACACTTGTGAGAAAATGAGCAAAAAACTGATACCTGGATTGACTTGTGGAGAGCAAACTCGGCCAATAAAGGGACATCCAATGTGCATAGAAAATGCTTATCTTCCTCAGTCATTATTTTGCCAATATCATTGAAAGCCTTCGGACTGTGTTCGATCAAGCTATCTCCTATTTTGAGCTGAGACAGATGAGCAGCTAGGGCATCGTTTGTAGAGATGGGTATGGCACGATCCTTAGCCTGAGCCTTGCTCGGCCTCGCATGCTCTGGGTCAACAGTGGACTTCCTCTTTTTGTTAGCATCGGCCTTGGAGGTGTCGATGCTCTGCTTGGTGTTAGGTGGGGATACATTTTTTCCACTCTTTTTCTCCATGAGCTTGACAAGTCCAGGAGCAGACATTTCACAGAACTCGTCTGATATGCCTGTAGGGCGCTCTGCAAAAGACAAGTCTCTGAGTTAGTCAATTAGAGATATAAAACATAAAAGGTATAACTTGGGTAAGAAAAATAAAGACTTACGAAGCTTTTTCAAGGGACCACCCCTTAAACCTATCTGAGATAGGTAATAGGGGGTCCTCATATGCTCGTATTTAACGAGACGACCTTTTTCTCCCTGATTGCGAAGGTCCTTAACTTTTTTATAGTTATCCTGGATAAGACCAGGGTCGGCTTTAGGAGCAAGGGAGACCTTCCACCATCTCAGAGGGGTCCTGGGAATCGACATTCTAGAAGCCTCATCCGAACTAAATTCCCATTGCCCGAAAATAAAGAAGTACCGAGGTTTCTAATTGTGGTTTAAAGTTTGGGTAACCAAGAGCATTTTCTTCTCTGATTTCCTGGCTAGGAAATGATAATAGCTGGGGTGGTTTTTGGCAAACGAAGGAACGTAACAACCTGTGAAAACTCTGACTGGAAGGCCTAAATTGTGAACAACCCTCCAAAGGATGATGGCCCCAACCATAACCCTCCAGGAATTTGAGGACAATTGGGAAGGGGAAAGAGTTATGTGCGAGAGTATAGCTCTGATGGATGGGTGGATAGGAAGATGAAAGCCCAACTTAAACATCTTCTTATAAACACAGATATCTCCATCTCGACCATCGAAATCCCTCTCATACCTCATAGGTTTCCTAAAGATGATTAAAGAATCTATGGAGTAGAGATGCCTGAAAGAGAGGATATCGTACTCATTCATAGTACTCTCTTACTCGGCGACCTCAGAGGTATCAAGTTCTCTCCCTTCATTATTGTCACCATCCCCAGCAACGTCATCTTGGGCAGGTGTAGGAGCACCACCAGGAAACCTCTGAGCAAATTCAACCCCGGTAGCAGCCGATAGGGGAATAGCACCAATAGGAGGGGGAATTGGCACACTTGGACCTAAGACTTCAACATCAGAAGACCTATGCAAAGTGCTAGCACCTTGGTGAGATGAGGCACAGGTTGAACCACGGCTTCCTCAGGAACCTCACCTTGACTAGGAGAATAATCCATAGCCTCTTGAAAATAGTCTACATATTCTCCTGCTTCAGAGGTTGACATGGGGTCTGAGGAAGATGACTCAGACATTGGTACAGGATCCTCAGGAACCTTTGCAGGCTCAACAAGATCGACTGGCTCAGGGTATATAACCTTCAGGGGTGGAGGGAATATTGGTCTGAGGGGAAAGGCCTCAACCCTACGAGTTTCCTCTTGGGTTATCTCTATTTGCCTAATTTTCCCAAAGATCTTCTCACAAAGAGATGGGAACTCTTCTATAAGTTGGTACAAGGGTTTGAGCATAAGGAAGACGACACTACACTTGACTCAAACTGCAAACAGGAAAATAACTTGTTCAATCTAAACTAAAGATCAAACTAGGAATATAAAAAGTTTTCACCAAGAACTTCAAGAACAGGGTCACCGGAGAAGACGACCAGAAGGTCACAGGGAAGTCTAAAATCTAATATTATTGGAAAAAACAACCCTAAGACAACCTAATATGGCAAAGAGGTCACACAAGCGCTACAAACCTAACCCTATAGCTACCCAACAATGATAAAAAGCTTCACCGAAAAAGGAAAATCTCGCCGAAAAATAAAAAAATACAAAGCAAAGAATAAAAATGGAAAAGAAATGTCAAAATTAGTACCTGGCTAGTCGCGAGTAAGGGATGAAGAGGTTAGGAAGCAAAGGAAACCCTGGATCACATCACAACGATGGGGGGCTTGAGAGCAGCAGTTGCAGAAAGCTTAGGCAAGAGAAAAAAGAGAATGAGGAAAGAGAAGAAGGTTTTAAACCTTATCAATTATGGGGCACACGTTCCAACACACCCATCATTGCCCTAGGTAACCCAAAAGATAGCAGTCAGAATTATCACACCTTGGGGAGTACGCTTGTCACTTCAATAAGTGACATGTGTTAAGAAAACATTAGCACCTAAAGAAACTCAACCTCGGCCTAACCTTCATACCCCTCAGTCAGCCACTTACATAGGAGACTGAGGGCTAGGGGTGATTGATATACCCAAAGTTCACCCTTATCCTCAGGGTCACTCACCTCGGCCTCACGTCTCACAGTCGAGTTAACAAAAAGCTATTGACAACCATCAGCAAGGTCATCTTTTATAAGGTCGGCCCTCGTATACCAACCTCGACTGTCCATCATCCGAGGTCATCAGAAGTTATGGGATCAATCTATACCAACGTCATACTCTGCCTCAGCCGACGTTGCACCCTACCTCATGCAGAACCTCGACCGGTCATGGTTACCAACCTCATACTCATCAGATGTCATCAATCTATATCAACTATTGACAGGATAAAGCAACAACATCAGATGTCACCAACCTCATACTCATCTAGGTCATGGTTACATTAGTCAAGGACACAAGTCTGAGCTTATGCAAGCACATGTAAGGTTTGGAACACATGGACAAATCAGTTATAAATGAACCATTCTCCCCAGGTGAGGTAATATTATGGTCACCATTATCTACATAAGATCTTCTAGGTGTCATTCTGATACTGGTTCAATCCTCATACACATGCTCATTGCATGCTTGGGGGGTACATTACACCCCCAAGCACTATATATAGAGGTATTCCTCTACCTTGTAAAAGGAGCTATAATTTGAACCCTAGCTAAAAATCTGTTAATTTACACTGTAGAGAGAGAAAGTTTAAGATATTGTATCTATGGCCATTAGTGCCTTCATCTAGTGAAATTACTCACACACACTCACAGTGGATGTAGTCCAGATTGGTTGAACCACATACATACTAGTTTTCTTCCTCTTCTCCTCACCTCCCTCTACTAGATATTACTCTTATGTTGCCATTGTTATTGCTAGCTTGAGCTTATCAACACCTCATCTGGTGGTGCTATTTCCAGCATCATCAGTGTTGATGCAAAACGTTCAGGAGTCACTTATGCATCCCTACAATTGAAGGTTCATGTGATAAACTACCTCACCCATGATCTAGAGCTAGTCGTTGTGATGCTTGCACTCAAAAGTTGGCGGTATTATGTGTACGGGTAATGCTTTGAGGTGTTTTTCAATCATAAGAGCAGTACATCTTCACACAACGTGATCTTAATCTCCACGAGAGAAGGTAGATGGAATTGATGGAGGACTATGACTTCTCATTAGAGTATCATCTCGACAGGGCCAATACGGTAGCCGATGCTCTTAGCCAAAAGTTTAGCCTCACCCTTGAAGTGATGAGATGCTACTGGGTGAAAATGTATGAGGAATTGGAGAGGTTTGATTTGCACGTACATCAGGGTTGTGATAGGGCATACCTTTGGGATGTGGTGGCTAGGCAACTCATTTCGCAGAAAGTTTTATATGCCGAGTTATATGATCCCGAGTTTGTCTGGTATCACGATCGTATTTAGAATGGGGAAGTGTTCGACAATCTTATTGTGGATAAGGATGGAGGGTTGCGACACAAGGGTTGTTTGATTGTCCCCATTGTTGAGGAGATTCAGGACGAAGTGATGGAATATGCCCATCACTCACGCATCAGTATACATCTCGGTGCCACCAAGATGTATAAGGACCTGTGCATGGATTTTTAGTGGTCCGGCATGAAGATATATGTGACAATGTATGTAGCCACATGCTACACTTGTCAGCAGGTAAAGGTCAAGCATAAGTAGCTAACAGGGCTATTATAACCACTACCCGAGGCAGAATGGAAGTGGGAGCATATCACGATGGATTTCGTCACGACGTTACCACGGTTCGAGTGTGGTCATAATGTGGTTTGGGTTATAGTGGATCAATTCATGAAGTTTGCACACTTATTGTTGATCAAGGTCAAGAATAGTGTGGCTAAATTGGCGAGGTTATATGCAAGAGAAATAGTCAGGCTTTAGGGTGTCCAACTCCCGGTCGTCTTAAACAGGGATAATGAGTCCGTTTCTAGGTTTTAGAAGAAGTTTATTAAGCTGAATATGAATACGCCATGCCATCCCGAGACATACGAATAGTCGAAGAGAACCATCCAAATTCTGAAGGACATGCTAAGAGCTTGAGCACTCGACTTTCAAGGTAGTTGGGCGGAGAATATTCATCTGGCAGAGTTCGCCTACAACAACAGCTATCAGGCAAGCATTGAGATGGACCCCTTTAAGGACCTTTATGGGAGGCCATGCCACTCTCCAATTTGTTAGGCTGAGGTGGATGAGAAATATCTCACTAATTCAGAATTGATCAAGAGATAACGAAGAATGTTTGGGTAATTCGTCAAAGAATCATGATGGCATAGAGTTGACAAAAGAATTAGTCCAATAATCATCGGGTACACTTGGAGTTTTAGGTAGATGTCATGTGATGTTAAGGGTTAGAGCAAGAACTAGTAGTCAACATTTTGGACAGAAAAGAGACACTAGCCCCACGGTATACCGGTCCCTTTGAGATCCTAGAGCAAATTGGGGATGTTTCGTACCATTTGGCATTACCTCCACTGTTATCCAAAGTGCATAATGTGTTCCATGTATCCATGTTGAAGAAGTATCGTTGTGACCCCCATCATGTCATCGATTGGAGTTAGAGGAAGATGTTACGTTCCCCACACGACCTATATCTATTCTGGACCACGTCGACTGGGTCCTACACAACAAGGTTATCCCCTTGGTAAAGGTTGTTTGGGAGTTTCAGGGCATTTAAGGCGCTACCTGGAAACGTTAGTCTGAGATGCGGGAGAAGCATACAGAGCTGCCTAGTTGGTTGTTCTTATTTTCGAGATGAAATCTCTTAAGGTGGGGAGAATGTAATACTCGTGCCCTCAATTTTATCTCCAACCTTATATAAGTTGTATTTATGAATGAATATTGGGATTTAATCATCATCATAGCCTTCGTTCTTATCAAAATCAATTTTTTTGTAATTCAACTTTAATTCTATAAAATCAGAGGTCATTCGAAATGAGGGCCTTCTCATATGAACAAGATTGGAATGAGACTTCTCACTATTTAAGTTTGATCCCTTTCTCTCGCACACTGACATCTCGTTAGAACACCTTGTTGGTAATGTCGTTAGAATGAGGGACCTGTCCCGTTCGAACGAGGCTTAATGTCATTTGAACGAGCGCATCAGATATTTAAAAATTCAAGATTCCCTTGTGTGTTATTGTGTTTTAGGCCATTGGATTGATGACGTGTCGATATCTGGTGAGACCAGATGATCAAAACGTGTTTGGTGCGTGTTGGCTTGGGTTTTAAATGATTTTTGTGGTTTATTTGGGGTTATAACAAAAGATGGAGGGTGGGTTTTTCCCCCACTATTTTCAATCAGCGCATTCTCTCTCTCTCTCTCTCTCTCTCTCTCTCTCTCTCTCTCTCTCTAAGTTTAAAGAGTTAATTTTCTTCCCCAAGCTTTCCCCAACACAGCCACCCCTTGAAACCACCTTAATACACCATTTCCAAGCATTTTCTACCATCTCCAAGCTTTTATCGAGGAAGAAAGTGGGTAAAGCTATACTTGTAGGAGGGAGTTTTGGAGCTATTTGAAGAGCTTTTGGAGTCTTGGAGCTAGGAACTTCCATATCTATTTTCTCTCTTGGTCTCATCTTCAAATTTAAGGTTGGGTTTTCTTCTTCCAAAACTTTAAGATTTTCTAGCTATAAACACATGTAGGATGAATGTTAGATAATATTTGATGCCTAAAATGAAGATATTTGATACAAATATTATAGTCTTGAAAAAATGGAGTTTTTAACAAGACAAAATCCTAGAGGGTCTTTTTATGAATATATGGTATTTACCTTGAAAATGGAAGAAAGCATGTGATATATATAAACCCGTGACTATTATTTGTCTAAGTGCATTTTGAGAAATTTCTAGGCTTGAAATCCTCTTTCGCACACGTAAAATCATGTAGTAAGATATATAATGATATTTTAGACTTGTTGAATCATACTAAAATGGGTTTTGTGAAGAATGATTAAATGTATAAAAATAGTCCTAATATGTGTTAAACATTATTGAAATGAATAAAAATGATATTTGGGGTCACATATGATAATTGGGCAAAGTTATGGACATTTGGTAAAAAATGGTCTTGAAGGTTTAAATGCATTTTATGTGGCAAAACATAAAATGATTACATGATTATTGATATAAAATCATAGAAGGACTGTGTTGGAAGAGAAAGGTTGAGTTATAGTGCCAAAATTAAATTAAACGTGTTTTTCACAAAATTATGATAAAAAGGTCAAAATGGTGATTTTTGCAAAAATGAGGGTACTAGTGGTTGGACTTCCTCCTTAGACATTATTGGTCAGTTTTCGGTGAAAATGGATAAAAAGGATAAATGGCACGTTGACAAAGTGAACGAACGGTTCAAACCGTAGAATGAGAAAAATAGTAAAATGATGGAATGATGTTTACATTAGTTAAAATGTTAACACACACTAAATTGGACTCAGATGATTGTGGGATAATTAAGGAGGGTCCGGAGTACTGGGATGAAAAACCTAAAATCACTGAAGAGAGCATATGGTAGAATAGTCGACAGTGTGGATTCTGAGAAAAGATAAATGAAAGAGAATTATATTGGTTGTACTTGTAATTTAAGTAAAGAAACCTAATGAAATGATACTAAAGGATAAAATATGATTAATTAGTCTCTAGACCCGTTAAAGGGTGATGAAATTGGTTATGTGTGTGTGACAGCATATCGCTCTATGCATTGCATAGTAGCTACATTAATACTTGCTGATTGTTAAATGTTTTCGGAAGTGATTAAAATACACATTATACGCATAGTATTTTATAGAAAATGTATAACTTAGTGTCTCTTAACTAGTATTAATAACATCAGGTAAAATACCATATACAACCTTTACTCAATAACTTCCTGTTCTTAATTGCTAATATAAGACAATTCGGAACAACATTCCTTTCTCCTGTAAACCGAAACTCGAATTCACCTAGAAGATGAAATGTAATTTCTTTTCGAAAATAGTCAATAGAAGAAGGATATAATGATAACCAATTTATCCCCAATATAATATCAAAATCCTTAATTGCCAACGGTATCAAATTAACATATAAATCTCACTCACCCTATCGTAAGATACAATCTTTATAAACATGCTCAACCAGAATTACACTTTCCATTTGGGTAAAAATATATAAAGCACAATTGAGAAATGAACATGGTCTACCCAAATATGAGGTAATGCCACGAATCAATGAGTAGATCCAGGGTCATTAAGTGCATATAGATCTTTATTTGCAATATAAATTTTACCTATAACAACTTCCAGTGTAACATGATTATCTTGCAATGTCATCACAAACACTCTTCCTCTAGTCTTCGATCCACTTTCTTGTCCTATATCTTTTCCTCTAGTTGTACTACCTTGATAGGATCCTTTACTAGGACCCACACTATTAATTGAAAATGTTTTTTCTAACATAAGATAATTCTTTTTTAAATGACCCTTATGATGACAGTTAAAACATTCTACATGTAGTAACTTTGTGCAATTTTTCTTTATATGACCGGATATCTCACAAAAGTAACAAGCATTTGGATTTCCTTGTACGAAAACTCTTGAACCTCTTCCACTACTATCTACAACCCTTTGCGAACTACTTCATATACCCATACCATACTGAAATTTCTACACTCCAATCCTTGGATATTTTGTTTCACTACCCTTTTGATAAATTAGATCAAATCTAGTTATCTTTGTGCATTGTTCTCGTTTCCTTCTTGCTTTATTTACATCCTTTTCTACTAGAATGGATTTATTCAAAAAGGATGAATAATTAGTAGTCTTTAAAGTCGACTATCGTTATTTAATGGCCAACTCTAGTCCATTATGGAATCGACTACACATGTCTTCCTCATTATGTACAAACCTCGAAGCAAACCTAGATAAGGCCGTAAGTTTATCTTCGTATTCTCTGACTGTCATCTCATTAGGCATAAATTATTCCCATTTATCCACGTAATATAGAGGGTTTTATCGCTACGCGTAATGTAATTCAAGTGGATTTATATCATATCTTCGATAATGGCAAGTTTCTAATGAATATGTTGGGGTTCGTGTGTTCGTCATCTATTTTGCAGGTGTTCGGTGTCCTAATCCGAGTTCCGTACCAAAAGCTTCAAAGAAACACAAGAAAACAAGGTTTCTGCAAAGAATGATAAAAGGGAACCGAACCCAAGGAGCTAAAAATGAACTGAATCCCTCATAGGCAAAGTTTCTGGAAAGGATGGAAAAAGGTAACCGAACTGAAGTAATGCAAAAACGAATTGAATCCACCTTGGGAATACTTCCTATGAAAAGATGAAAAGATGGAACCGAACCGAAGCTGGCAAATAACGAACCGATCCCATGCTCGAAGAACTTTCTATAAAGGCTACAAAAGATGGAACTGAATCGAACCATTTACCTAGATCGGTTTTGTTATCGATTTTCTGGATTTATCCACTTGTAAAAATAGAGTCCTATTTGGTTCAAACTCTTGTATTTTGTAGTTAATAAATTGTAACTCCTCCCAAACGTAAAGGAGAGCTTCTAATTCCTTAAGTAAGCTTTGTAATTCATTTAGAAGGAAGAAGAATAAAAAAAACCTTGTTACCTTCAAGTTGCAATTCAAGTAAAAGCATTTTAATTTCTGTTTCAATTTTTGTTCTAGTTATTTGTTCACTTATAATTTCATCTGTCTTCATCGTATTCTCGCATTAAAAATGTTTTCTTTCATTCCTAACGTGTAGTTTTCGAGTTTTCATATGTCCGGCTAGATTTTAAAGGTCAGGGTACATGAACTCAACCTGATGTGTTAGTTTCATGTGTATAAAATTAATCTTCTCAATTTAATGATTTATTACGACTGTATTGCGTAGAAACACGAAAACTGTAGATCTTTGGATCTCGATTGCTTCAGGGTAATCGGGATGCTTCAGAATGCAATTCGAGTGTAACTATCGCAATACCGATTTACTCGTCTTCTGATTAAGTATGGTGCGGGATTGAACCTTATATATGTAATGCTTGGGAGTACTAAATTCTGGGTCTAATTAATCATTCAAATTTATGATTAGTTTTATACCAGTAATACACTAGGGTTGAGGGACTGTATTCCCGTCCTGTTTCTTTCATCATATAGTTCAAATCTCAGTTCAATCATTATCAATAATTTAGATAAGTTAGAATAGTTGCATTCTATTCATATTTTAGTGCATTAAATAAATATTTTCAAAAATCGCATTTAGTATAGTCAATTCCCAAAACCAATCATCTTTTCCTTTACCTTTTTAGAGTCAGATTTAGGATTCCTTCATCTGTCCAATGTCGTTACAACTTTATTGTCCTATTTCCCTGTGGATACGATCCCGACTTATCGGATTATTACTTGAGCGACAGGCTTGCACTTGAGCCTAGAGAGTACGATATTCTGAGACACATTCTTAGTCGCGTTAAGTTTTTCGCGCCGTTACCGAGGAGCTATGTAGACGTAGGATTATATCGAGTCAATTTAAAATTTTGACCAAAAAATTCCAAAAATCCAAAAACATATAAAATTTTGAAAAAGAACAAAAATATTCATCATCATCTCTTATAATCCCGTTAATGCAAAACTCTAAAATCGCTCTAACTCCCCATAATACTCCAATCCACATTCACGAAAATCCAATAGTTGAGTACGACCCAGATAGCCCTCACACTCCTAACGCTCCACAGTTCTGGGTGCCACCTCCCACACCGTCACACCCAATCTCAAATAACACGCCATTTTCCCTCTAAGGACACACTTCTGAGCGTGCTCCAAGTATACCAAGTGAGGATACCGAATCTTTGAGAGAGAGAGAGACATGTCACAACACGGTAGTGCAGCCACCGATGAGGGAGAGGCCCCGTATCTCCTTTTGAGAGACGTCTTATATCCCGAGCGCACTATCACTCCGGGATGCATTTTACTCCCGTACAATGCTGGGAAATTTCGCTTTAGGAATGGGATGATCCAAATACTTCCCATTTACCATGGAATGGATTCAGAAAAGCCATATGCCCACATCATGGAATTTGAGGAGGCGTGCGAGACTCTCAGTGATCAAACTTGCATAAAAGATGTTCTCCGCCTTAAACTCTTCCCATTCTCGCTAAAGGATAAGGCTAAGACATGGATATGGTCTTTACCTCCAAACTCGATTTCATCATGGAATGAGCTACAATCCAAATTTCTCAAGAAGTTATTTCCTCCACATCGAACGAATTCCATCAAGGCTCAAATTCAAAATTTCTGACAATTAGAAAATGAGTCATTCGATCGATGCTACGAGCGTTTCAATGAGTTAATTGCTTCGTGTCCTCATCATGGTTTTGATAAAACGTAAATCATTTCCTTTATCCGTAATGGGCTGAACATTAATTCCAATAAACTTGTTGAAACCATGGGTAGTGGTCCATTTGTCGACTTAGACGCCCACGATGCTGAGCTTCACTTGAGGTATGTCGCCAAGACTACCCAATCTTAGGATACATCTGACCCTAATGCTCAAAATTGACATCGTCAAGTGACCACCACTCCATCGGCGTCCGGCCTATTTCATGTAGAAAAGAATTTTATGACGGACAGTCGACTCGATACACTTGAGAAAGGACTACGAGACCTACGTGAGTAATATGGAATAGGACCAACTGGATCCATCCCAAACCCCGTCGAGAAGGTGTGTGCGATTTTTGAAGCAGGTCATTCAACTTAGGAATGCCCGACTATACTCTCCTACAAAGTGATGCTTTAAGAACAAGTAAGTGGCATAGGAGGATTCAAGGGTAATTTCGGTGCACCGCATGGGAATTCTTGCAACCCTTTATGGAAAAATCACCCTGGTTTTAGCTATGGGCAACAACATGCTGCGATGAATCCTAATTCACATGTTGCCCCTCCTCCACTACTGCACTTTCAATAAGCTCCACACATGCAAGGACATGTGCAAGCACCACCACCTTAAGGAGCATATATCACTCCACCGCGAAGAACCCTCAAGGATACGATCAACCACTTTATCAATACCCAGACTGTAACTAATACTCGGCATGAGCGCATGATCAAAGACATGAATGCGAACATTTCTCAGTTGCAATCATCATTGAATATCCAAGAGAAAGGCAAGTTTCCTGCCCAGGGCCAAAGACCGCCCCAAGGTCAAACTAGTGTTAGCTCCACCTCGACAGAACATCAGGAGTAAGCTGTGACTACTCTTTGTAGTGGCAGAATCGTTGATTTATCACCTCCCCCACACGATGCAACCAAATACAAGGAGATTTCGCCCGGCACGAACGAGACCGAAGATGTCCCCTTAAAGGAGAGTGATAAAGAGGACACTAGAGAGCCCGAGGTAGTAGTGAAACCACCCACCGCGGCATCGTTTCCTCAAAGGTTGATTCCTTCCATAAAGGAACCCCCGTGATGAAGTGCTAGACGTACTAAAGCAAGTGAAGCTAAACTTACCTTTCCTCGATGCTATTAAGCAAATTCCAGCTTATGCAAAAGTCATCAAAGACTTGTTGACGGTAAAGAGGAGGATGAAGGTAAAGAAAAATGTCTTTCTAGAACAGAACGTGAGCTCCATACTACTTAACGATCTTTCACCAAAATTCAAAGATCCCGGTGCACCCACTATTTCCTGCATCATTAGAGAAAATAAAATTGAGAAAACCTTACTTGATTTGGGAGCAAGTGTCAATATCCTCCCTTAAACCATTTATAGGCAACTTGATTTGGGCGACCTCAAGCCCACAAAGGTCACTCTTCAGTTAACGGATCGAACCGTGAAGATCCCAAGAGGCATAGTTGAGGACGTGATCGTCCAAGTTGACACTTTCAACTTCCTGGTAGACTTTATCATTTGGGACACGGAGCCCTCCTTCACCTAGAGCAATCATATTCCCATCATTCTTGGGCGCCCATTCTTAGCTACAGCTAATGCCATTATCAATACTCGAAATGGGCAAATGCAACTCACCTTTGGGAACATGACTTTAGAGACTAACATCTTCCATATAGGCCAATAGACGGGGGAAGAAAATGATCTTCACGCGGTAAGCTTAATAGATGAGATCGTAGAGGAGTATTTTGAGGAAAACTATAGTGGAGATTACCTAGAACCCTGTTTAGTATCGAGCCACGAGAGTGAGGGAACGTACACCGGATTTGAGTGGAAAGTTGGGGAGTTAAGAGAGTTACTTGATGAGAGAGCGTCCGACGAGGACACGAGAGATGTAAGTTGGGTTTCCAGATTCGAGGAGTTACCACCGAGGGATACACGCATGGTTCCCTCCAATAAAAAATTTTTAACCCTCGAATTGAAGAAACTCCCCTCCCATATTAAATATGCATACCTAGGAGAGGATGAGACATTTCCTGTTGTTGTCTCCTCTAGCCTAGACGAAGAGCAGGAGGGTAAATTGCTAAAGATTCTGAGGAAGCACCAAGGTGCTTTTGGTTGGTACATTGCTGATTTGAAAGGGATAAGTCCTTTGATTTGCGCCCACAAGATCCATTTTGAAGAGGACGTCAAGCCCTCGAGATAAATGCAACGAAGGTTAAACCCTAATATGAAAGAAGTGGTGAGGACCGAAATAATTAAGCTATTGGATTCCGGGATTATCTACCCAATCTTGGATAGCAAGTGGGTGAGCCCTATTCAAGTTGTCCCGAAGAAGTCGGGCATGACAGTGATTAAGAATGCTAAGGGAGAGCTAGTTCCCCAACACACCATCACCGGGTGGCGCATTTGCCTTGATTACCGGAAACTCAATGCGAGAACTAGGAAAGACCATTTCCCCTTGTTATTTATTGATCAGATGCTTGAGAGAGTAGCGGGCCACCCTTACTATTGCTTCCTTGATGGTTATTCCGGATATAATCAAATTGAGGTAGATGTACTTGACCAATATAAAATGACTTTCACTTTCCCCTTTGGTACGCTTGCCTACAAACGTATGCCATTCGTCTTGTGTAATGCACCCGCGACCTTTCAAAGGTGCATGTTGAGTCTATTCAGTGACATGGTCGAGAGAGGACTTGAAGTGTTCATGGACGATTTTAGCATTTTTGGCACCTCCTTCGATCTTTGTCTGGCAAAGCTAAAAAAAGTACTTGCCCGGTGTGTGGAAAAGAACTTAGTACTGAATTAGGAGAAATGCCACTTCATGGTCACTGAGGGAATAGTTCTTGGCCACATAATTTCATCCAATGGGATAGAAGTTGATAGAGCTAAGATAGATGTCATAGCCGATCTACCCCCCACCAAAATCGCTCAAAGACGTGCGCTCCTTCTTGGGCTACACGGGGTTTTATCAAAGGTTCATTAAGGAATTTAGCGCCATCGCTAGGCCCTTACGCAACCTACTCATGAAGGACACCCCATTTGAGTGAATGAAAGCATGTCATAGCGCTTTTGAAAAATTGAAAACCATGCTTGTGTCCTCTCCCATTATGCAAGTTCCGGATTGGTCCTTACCACTCGAACTTATGTGTGATCCGAGCGATTATGCGATAGGGGCTGTTTTAGGCCAAAGGAAAGATAATAAGGCTGATGTCATATACTACGCTAGCCGGACTCTTATCGTACCACAACTCAATTATTCTACCACTGAGAAGGAGTTGCTAGGTGTAGTCTTTGCCCTTGACAAATTTCGGTCCTACCTTATTAGTTCTTCCATAACTTGCTTCACCGACCACGCGGCGTTGAAATACCTACATGTGAAGAAAGACGCAAAACCGCGCCTCATAAGGTGGATCCTACTCCTACAAGAGTTTAATCTCTCCATTAAATATAAGAAAGGAGTAGAAAACGTCGTTGTCGACCATTTATCACGGCTTTCGTCCGACATGCCTAGTGATCCAATGCCCATGGACGAATACTTTCCGGATGAGCAACTCTTTGCTACCTCTTCTTTTCCCTGGTTTGAGGATATCGTGAACTATCTTGTCACGGGAGTCGTCCCTCCCGATTGGACACCGTAAGATAAGAAGAGGTTTATTACTTGGTTGCGCATGTTTTTCTATGATGATCCTTTTCTGTTTAAATATTGTGCCGACCAAATCATCTGACGTTGTGTACCGGATGAAGAGATCCCAAAAGTCATCCAATTTTGTCATTCGAAAGCTTGTGGAGGTCACTTTTCGACAAAAAAAATGGCCGCTAAAATTCTGTAATGCGGCCTCTATTGGCCCACAATATTCCGAGATGTGAACAATGCTTGTAAATCTTACAATAGGTGCCAAAGGATGGGAGCTATTACCCGACGAGACATGTTGCCATTAACCTCGGTACTCATTATTGAGATCTTCAACTGCTGGGGTATTGACTTCATGGGCCCTTTCCCCCCGTCCTTTGGTTTTCTATACATCCTTGTTGCGGTCGACTACGTTTCCAAATGGGTGGAAGCCATAGCAACCAAGATAAATGACAACAAAGTGGTGATTAAGTTCTGGCAGGAACACATACTTTCCCGCTTCGGTGCTCCGAAAGCGATAATTAGTGATAATGGCACGCACTTTTGCAATAGGCCATTCGAGTAGCTCATGAGAAAGTATAGCGTCATTCACAAGGTTGGAACGACTTATCACCCAAAAATGAATGGGCAGGCTGAACTAACGAATCGGGAAATCAAGAACATTCTTGAAAAGACCGTCAATCCTACCCGGAAAGATTGGTCACTTAGATTGAACGATTCACTATGGGCCTATCCTACCGCATACAAAAATCCGCTCAGCATGTCCCCATTCCACTTTGTGTATGGAAAACCTTGCCATCTTCCCGTAGAATTAGAGCACAAGGCGTATTGGGCGATTAAGAAGTTGAATTAGGACATTGATAAAGCCGGTGAGGCTCGTAAGCTTAAATTAAATGAGTTAGAAGAGATACGCAATAATGCGTATGAGAACGCAAAAATTTCTAAAGAACGGATGAAACTCGCTCACGACAACATCATTCGACGCAAAGAGTTTCTTCCCGGACAAAAAGTGCTTCTCTATAACTCTCGGCTTTATCTCTTTCCGAGAAAGTTGCGATCATGATGGTCAAGCCCGTTCGTTGTAAGGAATGTTTTCCCTCATGAAGCTATTGAGTTAGATAATTTGAAAGGGGGAAATACATTCAAAGTGAATGGACAACGACTAAAGCCATATCTAGAGGCGTGTGTGGAATAAGTCGACACCGTTTGGTTGTCGGACCCCATTTACGGTGTTGATTGAGCTGACAAGAGAGCTCGTCGCACCCCGACGCGTATGGGGTGAATTCTTATATATAGTAGTTAGGCTTCGGTAGATTAGAGTGTGTCCGTAGGTAGGTTACGTAAGGATAGGGGTGAGATCACGCATTCGAACCCAAATTTCATAAGGGCATCGAGGAATTCAAGTGGGAGAATAAGTGCAAGAGCCTAGAAAAGTGAGAGAATAGGATTCCAGAGCAACAGACTGAGATAAGGGGTTCTGTCACAGATGGAACCGAACCAAATCCCCAAGCCATATCGATTCAGTTTGGAAAAATAAAAATAAAATAAAAATCCCCAGAACCGAACCGAATCGCCCCTGAACCGGATCGGTTCAGTTCCTGCGATTTTGCTTCTTCCCGAGGAACCCACTCAACCCCCCTATCCCCTCTCTTCCCCCTATTCTTTTCCTTTTCCCTCCAACACAACCACCCCCTTTTCCCTCCAAAATTCCCCACCCACACCCCTCCCCACCACCTATATATACCTTATCTTCCTTACTCTTTCCCTCACACCTCTGTAACACCCCGTATTTTTGTACATTTAATATTTAATTAATTCGGGAACTTTAAATTACTTGTGTTGTAATTTTAATTGAATTAATTATGGCAATATATATTTAAATATTAATCGGGGAGTGAATGGTTAATGTTTAGGGAAATTTATTTACTAAGTGAATAGTAATAATTTAATTACGTCATTTCGGGTATTAATGACGGGGTATGCACTTATCCCAGCCGGGAGTCGGTATAGACTAAATTGGGTGTGAGATAAGGATTTTTATAAATTAATTCGGATGCCAATTCTGAGTGCGCGGTTGAGTCCGGATGGGTCGAGATAGTCAGAAAAGAGTACCCGGGGGTAGTAATTAGGTCTCGGAGTATTTTTGGGCATAGCCGGGCCCACGCGGGGTGAGTTGGGCCACTTTAATTAAGCCCATTAGGTGAAAAACGGGATTGAGGGTTTTAACCTAAGTGGGGGGGTTAGAAAATCAGCAGCCAACACAATTCTAAGCCTAGGGTTTGAGAGGGAAATTGGGGGAAAGCTTAGCAAGAGCAATTGGGAGCTTTTGGAGCCAAATTAAAGGGTTAATCTGGGGTGTTCTTCGTCAACCAATCTCTACAACAAAGGAATCAGACCCTACGAATGATTCCAGGCAAGTGGTTAACTGTTTTGATTCTTAAAGTATGATAATCAATTCATATCATAGTGATGTGTAAGCCAAAATTCGTTTTGGGGATAAATGGGTACAAAAAAGTGGGTTTTGTTAATGGAACCATTGAATGGAATTTAAGGAAAGAATTAATTGTGCAATATAATTCTGAGTATGATTATCTGGTTTGAATGAGAAAAATCGGATTATAAAAGGATGAAATTTGAATTTGAAATTTGGATTGTACCCTAGAAATTTTGTGTTCTTGAGTGGGTCAAGATTTATAGTGTTAATGATGTTAAAGGGTTTAGATGATATTTTTAGTTCATGAGAAATGATATAATATGATTAACATGCTGATTTGAAGTTGGTTTTTGAGGAAAAGAAACCTTAAAGCTCGTTAATGGTGGAAATTTTCGTGGGGAAGAAGAGCTATCACCAAGGGATCGATCGATCGATCGGGGGCCATCGATCGATCGACGATGGGAAATTTTGGGCAGTTCGGCCAGGTGGTTTATAATGAGGGTTTATTTAAGTTTTAATTCCCTTACTTTTATTTGGTGATAAATTCATATGGGACATATGTTTCCTTAACAATTATAGGGTGATATAATTGGGTTTAGGAGGGTGTGAACGGTATGTCATGAGATGAACGAATTTGGAGAAATAATTCAATTATTGATATTGGGCCAAAGAATGATATTCGGGAATTGTAGTTGGGTGACACTACATTATTAAAGGAATTTAGGTGAAATATTTAATTATGGACCAAGTGGGTGAGTCCGGGTGTGCTAACAATTATAGGTAAATATAATTGGGGAAATTATGGAAATAAATGTGTGACACATTGTGGGTGAAAATGTGAGAATGAAATTTTGAGATGTAAAATGGACCGAGTGAGCGAGTCTAGGGATATTGGGTAAGTGGCATTAAAGTACTAAATTTATTATTGAGAGAAAGTAATTAACTTGGAGTCGGAACATTGACTCGGGAAATATTGAGGTACGGGCTAAGTGAGCGAGTCCGGGGATAATGGTTGGGTGACACCAAGTTATTAAATTAATGGGTGTGATAATTAATTTAATTAGAGTCGGATTTTAGACTCGGATAGGATTAAATTAAAAAGTGTGATAATTAATTTAATTAGAGTCGGATTGTAGACTCGGGAAGAATTAAATTAATAAATATGATAATAAATTTAATTAGAGTCGGATTGTAGACTCGGGAAGAATTAAATTAATAAATGTGATAATTAATTTAATTAGAGTCGGATTGTAGACTCGGGTAGGATTAAATTAATAAATGTGATAATTAATTTAATAGGAGTCGGATTGTAGACTCAAGTAAGTATTAAATTAATGGGTGTAATAATTAATTTAATTAGAGTCGGACGATAGACTCGGGGAGGTATTAAATTAATAAGTGCGTTAATTAATTTAATTGGAGTCGGACCATAGACTCGGGGAAAATATTATATAAATTGAGGTATGAGTTGAATATATTAGAGTCGGACCATAGACTCGGAAAAACGATAAATTATTAAATGAGAAAATTAATTACGTTGAGTCGGGCCACAGACTCAGGAAATTTCAGGGAGTGTACGGGATATTTAGTACACGGTAAAGCCAGGGTTTATAATATATATATATATATATATACGTGTATATATTGTGTGTGATACTAAATTACAGGCAGTGTACGGGATTTTGAGTACACGGTAAAGCTGGGGTTTATATTATATATATACGGTACAGTGATAGTATATATATATATATATATATATATATATATATATATATATATATATATATATATATATATATATATATATATACGTGTTTATATTGTGTGTGATATTAAATATCAGTGACTAGATATTTATTCAATTTAAATACTCTAATGCTATCAAGGGAGGTTGCGCGATGTGGGTGAATCCCCTAGCTTGAGGAGTAGGGCGAGTATATCCCCAGGTCATAGCGTCCGGTATATATGGGTGAGGGATTTATCTCACTTTCAGGGAAGGAATATGACCGCCTCCACTACGTTTATATTTTGGGCCGAGTTAGTGAGAGATTACAACTCGGAGAAACTAGGTTTTGTGAGCACACCTAGTGAGATAGAATTTTAGAGGGAATCATCCGGTGAGGGTAAACTCGGAAGGATGGATACACGTGTGATATATGTGTGGATGTTAGTAAAGGTACGTATAATATGGTAGTAAATACTATATGTAGGTGATAATACAATGTGTGATGTATTTACTTTATATAACTCGGGTTACAGTTATACGCATTTAATTAATGAGAAATTAATTAAGTTAATCATTAATGGGAATAATACAGTGTGTGATGTATTTACTTTATATAACTTGTGACACAGTTAAATGTTGCTATTTAAGAGGAATTAATTAACTTAATTGTGAAATAACTTATAATTCAAGAATCATTATACTCGGGTTAGAGTAGTATGGCAAGGGAAGGCTATACCATGACTAGTTGGACGGGGTAGTACAACTAGGTGGGGTTAAGGTAACCGGTAGGTGGCACAATAGTGGAGGGGTGAGAATGCCCACAAGGGAGTGCGACACTAACTTAAATATGAAGCGCATTCATGCATTTTAAATTACTACAGTTAATTCACTTGCTAAATATTTTCAAAATGTTTTGGGTTCTAACCCTTGCTATAAAACTATTTTCAAAACCTTTTAGGTGTCCAGCCACAGGGACGCCAGGATTGATATTCTGTTCCAGGGACACGGAGCTGCGGCATATTCGGATGCTAGCAGGAGTTTGGATTAGACGCATCATTCATTCATTCCTAGAGTAGGAATCTTGTATCAGTCTCAGTTTTATTTAGGTCTTGTAGCCCAGACTTCTCAGTACAGTTTTCAAGTGTAATTCATTCAGGTGTTGAATATTTGTATTGGATTATTTATTTGGTGGCCGGTGATTTATTCGGCAAGTTGTGTAATTATTATTCTATTTACTTTCATTCAGTTGTGTGAATGGTTTATATTTTAATTCCGTATGTACTGTTTTGTTTAATTAAAAAGTTAAAATTGGCACCAGTTTTTGGAATACTAGGTGGTTAGTAAGTTTTAAAAAGTTTTCGACAATGATGCTAAGGATGATCCAACTGGGATTCCTATTTTAATTTGGTATAGGACTGATCACCCGGTATTTTATTAGGCGGGGTGTCACAACCTCCAACTCTCTCTCTCTTTACAAACCCTAATCCTCCCTCTCCTAAGTCTCAGATTTCCCCAATGGCCAATCCCGCTCTCCTGCCTAAATATCTGTCAACCGAAGTTCTGCCCGATGGCAATGCGCAATTTCGCTCCCATATGGAGAGAGTATGGTGTGACCGATTTTTCAGTTTCGCCCGCCAATTGAATATTGAGCGAGTGGTCAATTGGGACGAGCTGCCCCGCCCCGTCACAGCCCTTTTTTCGCCAGAGGGGGTGGACGCAATTCTTGCAAGAGCCTCATCCAGTCATATGGGCGGATGAAGTCCAGGCTTTCTATGGCACTCTCGTCGACACGGGAGACTTTGCGTGCCAATCATTTGTTGACGGTTGCCCTATTCCATTCACCTTAGCCATCCTCTCCCGCAAGCTTGCGAAAAAGGGTGTTCCCCACCTGGACGTATACGACTACCCAACCAACGCCCCAACCATTCCCAAATAGCAGTGCATTGATCGACTCGCACCCGGCGACTTTTGGGACCGGAGTACTTTTCCCATGGGCCGTCTCGATGACAAGGCGCGCATCACGTTCAATATCGTGTGCGCCAATTTGCTTCAAACTTCCAATGACTCGGCGATGTGCCCTCGCCAATCGACCCTTGTGTACCACATGTTCGACTCGGATTTCACCCTCAACCTGTCCAGGATGCTTTACGCAGATATCATTTTTGCCGCCTCGGAGCACAAAGGTGCGGTACCCCTCCCGTATGCCCGCCTCATCACGTCCCTCTTAGTCGACGCTGGTATCCAGCCACCCTAAGCTTTCCCCCGTCTCCCGGAGCCCATTGGAAAGACATCCCGCAAGAGCAGTGCCCAGCAACAGGCTGCCATTCGAGCAGCCCAAGAAGCGATCAATTTAGAGGCCGAGGAAGAAATTTAGGTTGAAGAGCCGGTGGAGGAAGACGTTGAGATGTAAGGGGATGAAGAGGAAGAATACAATGAAGACGATGACTCGGATTTTGAGCCCCCGGGTGCTGATTTCGATAGACGGCTGGCAGTGGTGAAATCCCGTTTTGACGGGTTCATCACCCAATACAACCAAGATCAAGCCGCCTATCGCAGGGACCAAGAGGCTTATCGGCGAGATACAAGGATGATGCACCAACTCCAAGCCCACCTTTATGAGCTCAACCTTGGCGGTCCCCCACCATCTTTCTTTTATGACCCCTATGATCCACGCGCACCCGGGTCCTCTAATCAGCCCCCCCAATGAATCCCCTATCGGTGTTTGCTATTTGTTTGCCGTTAAAGTGGTTGGTTGCTCTATGTTGTTTGCGTGTTTTTCCCTTATTCTATGTAACACAGTTTGTTCTTTCTATACATAAATGCTGCATTTTTCTCATTTGTTTGTTTTATTTTTCTGCATTTTTAATTCGCTTTGAGTTAGATTTTAGTCCTTTTTGCTTGAGGACAATGCAAAAGTCTAAGTTAGGGGGGGTCACAAGTGCGTATTTCTAAAACTTCACAAATTTTCAAAAAAAAAAGCCCAAAATTTTCAAAAAAAAAATCATAAAACTTTGAAAAACCCAAAAATATTTTTTGTTCAAACTAAATAAAAATTGGGATTCAAATTTTTCGAAAATGTCATTAAAAGTCGGTTTAAAGTCTCAAATTGTAAAATTCAAAACACACAAATCGAAAATTGACCAAAGATGGAAATTGAGCGAACGTAGGCGACTTAACGAATAAATGTGGAGATTAACAAACCCGGTGAGATTCGAGCCTTTCATCTGTGTGAAAATTATCAATCAATCTGAGTTAATTATTAACTCAAAGTTTTTTTCAGCGTCTAATAAGTCGTCAAGGATCTCAAGTCTTTCACTTTGATAGGTTTTGAGAAATGTGTGTAATATTCCCTTGGAAAATGTGCAGAAGAAATCTCTAAACTTAATTCATCTCAAAACGCATATGGTAACGCAATTAGTATTTTGGACAATGAAGTAGGCCCTCGTTTGTCAACCAAAAATATTGGCCAGAAAAAGTAACGAAAAATTCATCCCTTTGCAACCCAAATTGAGCCGAACAAATGTTTTCACTTTCGTTTGACAACCCGAAAAACCCAAATTGGCCCAGAATTGTGAAAAATGGAAAAATCCCAGAAATTAAGTTCGGAAAGTGCAGAAAAAGGGTAAAGATGAAATTTTTGATAGAAAAAAATGCTCAACAAAAATAGCAAGAAAAAGAAAAGAGTGAAAAATAGAAAAAAAAAGAGAAGAAAATGAGCAAAAGCCTGGAAAAGCACTAACGGACATCATAAGCAAAACTTTCCAATTCCGAAATTCTTAACTTTAACCAATACACCTTTTACCCGAAAAAGTCCTAACCGAGTCCAAATTGTAAAATTGGTTACCGCGTGGAGAGCTAAGACACGAAAAGATAAGAAAAGATATTAAACATATGTGTAAGAGGCAATGTTCCCGTTTCCCAATGTTCGTATTCCGTTGAAGAGATCCAATCACTATAAAACTTTCATCTTTCGACTTGTGTGCGTGAACTTGGTTCTAATATATTTACTCTTTATATCACGCACACCGAGAGAATAGCCACATTCTGAGTGATTCGTTTGTGAGAGCATCCCATGAGATTTTAAAATCAAAACGAATTTTCAGATGAGTAACGTAATGGTCAATCGGTGGAAATATGCGGTTAAATCTTTGGCATCACACACACGCACTATGATTTGAGACTCTTGAACATGACTTGATGATGACTATTTTCTGGAAAAGTTTGAATTATACAATTTTTGCATATTTTGCGTTTCTTTGAGTCTAATTTTTTGGGTATATTCACTGCAAACCCTCATGAGATACAACTCCTCCTACTAGGGTAACCTAGGGGTTTAAAGGCTTGCTGCATACGCTAAATGCAACCACGTACCCGCGAAAGAGGTATCCTATCCCATTTACGAGCTAGACCATGTTTTGATTCTTTTACATTGCTCGGGACGATCAACGTTCTAAGTTAGGGGGATTTTATTAGGCATAAATTCTTCCCATTTGTCCACATAATTTAGAGGGTTTTATTGCTACGCGTAATGTAATTCAAGTGGATTTATATCATATCTTCGATAATGGCAAGTTTCTAATGAATATGTCGAGTTTCGTGTGTTCATCATCTATTTTGTAGGTGTTCGGTGTCCAAATCCGAGTTTCGTACCAAAAGCTTCAAAGAAACACAAGAAAGCACGGTTTCTGCAAAGACTGATAAAAGGGAACCGAAACCAAGGAGCTAAAAATGAACCAAATCCCTCATAGGCAAAGTTTCTGTAAAGGATGGAAAAAGGGAATCGAACCGAAGTAATGCAAAAAGGAACCGAATCCACCTTGGGAAAACTTCTTGTGAAAAGATGAAAAGATGGAACTGAACCAAAGCTGGGAAATAACGAACCGATCCCATGCTCGAAGAAGTTTCTGTAAAGGCTACAAAATATGGAACCGAACCGAACCATTTACCCGGATCGATTCTGTTGTCGATTTTTCGGATTTATCCACTTGTAAAAATAGAGTCCTATTTGGTTCAAACTCTTGTATTTCGTAGTTAATAAATTGTAACTCCTCCCAAACGTAAAGGAGAGCTTCTAATTCCTTAAGGAAGCTTTGTAACTCATTTAGAAGGAAGAAGAATAAAAAGAAACTAGTTACCTTCAAGTTGCAATTTAAGTAAAATCATTTTAATTTTTGTTTCAATTTTTGTTCTAGTTATTTGTTCACTTATAATTTCATCTTTCGTCATCGTATTCTCGCATTAAAAATGTTTTCTTTCATTCTTAACGTGTTGTTTTCCAATTTTCATATGTCCGGCTAGATTTTAAAGGTCGGGGTACGTGAAATCAACCTGATGTGTTAGTTGCATGTGTATAAAATTAATCCTCTGAATTTAATGATTTATTACAATCGTATTGCGTAGAAACACGACAATTGTAGATCTTTGGATCTCGATTGCTTCGGGGTAATCGGGATGCTTCAGAATGCAATTTGAGTGTAACTATCGCAATACCGATTTACTCGTCCTCTGATTAAGTATGGTGCGGGCTTGAACCTCATATACGTAATGCTTGGGAGTACTAAATTCTGGGTCTAATTAATCATTCAAATTTATGATTAGTTTTATACCAGCAATACACTAGGGCTGAGGGATTGTATTCCCGTCCTGTTTCTTTCATCGTATAGTTCAAATCTCAGTTCAATCATTATCAGTATAAGTTAGAATAGTTGCATTCCATTCATATTTTATTGCATTAGATAAATATTTTCAAAAATTGCATTTAGTATAGTCAGTTCCCAAAACCAATCATCTTTTCCTTTTCCTTTTTAGAGTCAGAGTTAGGATTCCTTCGTCTGTCCAACATCGTTACAACTCTGTAGTCCTATTCCCTGTGGATACGATCCCGACTTATCGGATTATTACTTGAGTGACAGGCTAGCACTTGAGCCTAGAGAGTACGCACTTCTGAGAAACATTCTTAGTCGCATCATCATCTTTCCTTGATTCAACATAAAATATTCTTTCTCCTTCTGATTTCGATACATTGGAGGAAAATACTTATCTTATAAATCTTTAATAAAAGTATCCCATGAGATCACATTCTCTCCTTTTGGAGTAATCAACAAATGTTTGGTGGCATCTTAAAAATACTTAGCTTCTCTTTTCATCATACATGTTGCTAAGGTCACTTGTTGATTTTTAGGCATTCTTATTATCCTAAAAATAAGTTCAATCTCTTTAACCCATACTATTGATACCAAATTTAGTCTGCTGACATGGCTCAATTGAATGATGACACATGGCAATCTACGTGGCAATATTCGACATCCGAGGAGAGTTGGTCGGCACCCGAGGAGTATTAGTCGGCACTCGAGGAGAGTTGGTCAGTACCCGAGGAAAATTAGTTGGCACCCAAGGAGTATTAGTCGGCATCCGAGGAGAGTTGGTCGGCACCCGAGGAGTATTAGTCGGCACCCGAGGAGAGTTGGTCAGTACCCGAGGAAAATTAGTTGGCATCCGAGGAGTATTAGTCAGCACCCGAGGAGAGTTGGTCGGCACCCGAGGAGTGTTAGTCGGCACCCGAGGAGAGTTGGTCGGCATATCAACCAGGAAGATCAAAGGATAACTATGCATTTAATGTGCATTAATGAAGATGACAGCGTATTTAATGAGCCTTAATGTACATTTATATTGTATTAATAGATGGCAACATATAGCATACCAAGCAATTCAACAATTAGATTCGTTGAATGTAGACATAAATGTCTACATACAATGAATCTCTTTATCTCCCATCACTATAAATACATGTATCCCCTTAGCCAAAAGGGGGGAGATCCGGAGGAGATCCAAGAGAACCGAGAGACACCATACACAAGATACACCCTTTTTCTCCCTCTCTCTACCACATTGTGCTATTATAAACCCCTGGGAATAAAATAACGTGGACGTAGGCTTTTTCTTATAGCCGAACCACTTTAAAAATATTTGTCTCTCATGTGCTTGATTGTATTGCTTTCATCTATTTATCTGTGATCATAAAAATGGGATTCGATCCAGTTTTTTGCATCAACAGATTGGCGTCGTCTATGGGAAACGACTGGTAATATCGTTTTCTCACCAAAAATAATCCATTACGAATGGCTGATATTTCGGAATCCAGTAATCAAAACGCTGGAACCCCTCCAAATCCATCTGCTCCGCCTAATATTCCAGATCTGGCTGGAATAATGACAAATCTGGCTCAGGGCCAGACCGTCATGCAAGAAATAATGCGACAACTTATCCAAACCCTCCATGGCGGTGCATCAACCCATTCAGGACTGCGAAGTATTCAAAGAAATACCCGCGCACCATCCTCACATACTAGGCGTACCAATTCACATCGCAATGAAGAATCTGAAGATTTTTCTTATCAACCTGGGCGAACTTCGTCAGTGCGAGCCACAGATACTGAACAACGTGTCACTCTCTCCCCAGAAAGGACCAGCGCCTTGGAAAAATTAAGTAGGGTTTCTCCTTTCGACCGATTTGGTCCTAGGAGGAACAAAAGTACTCTTAATGCAGCGTCGAGGAGCTTTCGACGATCAACAGCCTTAAGGGAAGGATCTGCCCAGTTGCGACCAGCTGCTCGTCAAGATAGATCCCAGGAAGCCACTTCAACGCGATCAGCTGCTCGAACCAATAGGCCCGAGGAAGGAAATGATTCATGGAAAGGTTCTATTCAAAGGCTAGAGGATAGATTAGGGGAAATGGTTAAAACTAAGAACCCTTTACAACGAACCTTTGTTCGAGGAACACCTTTTATCCAGGCCATTGTAGATTTTCCAACACCATCAAAGTTCAAAGCACCTGTTGTGACCCCCAAATATGATGGAAAGACTGACCCTGTTCTTCATATAGAACAATATCAAGCTGCTGTCGACATCTATGCTGTCCCAGACGAGATGAGATGCAGGGCCTTCTCGGGAACTCTTACCAGATCTGCTCAAATAAGGTATAATAATCTTCCTCGGGGTAAGATCTCAACTTTCTTTCAACTGGCCGAGTTATTCATTGGAAATTTCTGCTTTGGGGCAAAGCCAGTTAAACGAGTAGCACATTTGTTAAGTGTTAGACAAAAAGCTGGTGAAAGTACCAGAGATTATATAACTCATTTTAATAACGAGAAACTTGAAGTCATTGATTATGAGGAGAAGACAGCGATCACTGCCTTGAATAGTGGGTTGTTGCCTAATAAGTTGTATTACACTTTGGCCAAAGATCCACCCACAACTATGTCAGAATTGATGGCGAAAGCGGCCAAAATCATGAATGTCGAGGAGGCTATGGCTGCGAAGAAGAATATGGATAAAGAGACCAAGGTGGAAGTCGAAAAAGCCAAGAAGAAAGAGCATAAGAACAATGGTGGTGAGAAACAATCCAAGAATAGGTCGTCACGGGATGTCTTGAAGAAATTTGATAATTACACTCCTTTGAAGGTAGATATCAACCACGTCCTGGAAGAAATTAAGAACAACGAGGAGTTAAACTGGCCAAAGAAAATGAAGGCAGATCCTGACACGAGGAATAGGGAAAAATATTGCGAGTTTCACAAAGATCAGTGCCATATGACCAAAAATTGCATAGCTCTTCAAAATGAGATCGAAACACTCATTAGACGAGGAAAACTGGCAAAGTATGTTGATCGTGGAAACGAAAGAAGAAACAACGACCGAGCAAGAGAGAGGTCTAGATCTCCTCGTCGAGCAGAGGAGAAAAAGAAAAGAAACCATGAAGTTGATCCAGAAGATGACCCCGATCTTCCTAAGAAACCAAGGCAGCCAAAACGAGAGGTATTTTCAATACGCTTTGGGTCATTTGATTGTAATGTTATTACAGGTGGAGATGCAGGAGGAGGAGACCCAACTGCAGAAAGAAAAGCTTACCTCGGTGAAGCTCAAGCTTGTTCGTACATTCAGCGAATAAATCTAGCTGAGGAATATCGCCCGAGAAAGGTGAACAAGGAGAAATTGGTCATCGGTTTTTAAAAGAATGACCTTGTAGGTGTTTTATATCCTCACGATGATCCATTGGTGATCAAAATGAGGATGAAGGAGGTTATGATTTCAAGAGTACTGGTCGATAATGGTAGCTCGGCAGACATCATGTTCTACTCGTGCTTAGATAGTTTAAATCTAAAGCTATCTCAACTGGAGCCTTACCAGAGAACCCTCATCGGTTTTGCTGGCGAGAAAGTATTTCCACTTAGGACGATCAAGTTGGATATATTCATTGGTACGTGGCCTGCTTGTCGGACAGAAAGAATACGTTTCTTTGTGATGGATAAGAATGTCCAATCATCGTACAATATCATCATGGGAAGAGTAGGATTGAAGAAGTTCGAGGCTGTACCATCACTACACCAAAAATGCTAATCTGGCACGCTGTGGCAAGGAGATTCTGGCACGGTTTTAAATCGTGCCAGAATTTGGCACGGTTTTAGCATAAACTGGCACGGTTTAAAACAGTGCCAAAATATAGCACAGCTTTAAACCGTGCTAAATATGGGTACGCTTAATTAAAAAAATAACCCCCCCAATTTTTAGTCGGGACCAAACTCTTTCTCACCTAACTCTCTCTCTCCTTAACCTCAATATAACCTAAGCATCTCTCTCTCCCCCCGATCCGTCATCCTCCACGCCCCGATCCATCATCCTCCACGCCTCCATCCATAAAACCAGGGAGCCTCCATCATCACCGTCGCGTAGGCGGAATGGGTCATCGAAATCGGGTTCGATCCGACGGAGGAAGGGTCACGGTCACCACGTGGCCCAGGCTGAATCGTTGATACCGAGATCGGAGAGAAGGGTCGAATCCTAGCAAGTCGATGGAGGGTGGAGATTGGAAGGTGGACAGGTGAGGCCATTTCCAAAGGTCCAATCTGAGTTTATTTCTTGCCAAAGGTGCACGTTACCAATACCCCCATTGTCAGTCTCTCTCTCTCTCAAATGGGAATGAATTATTTATTTTTATTCTTAGTTAATTTTTTCTTTTCTCTTATTACTAAAAAAATCAGTATTTGTTTTAGCTTAGGTGTTGTGGTCATCATTTAAAATTGTGGTAATTTTGGTGTAGATAAAATTGGTCTTGTTGTGATTTGTGACCATTTTAGTTAATTTAGAAATTTGTTTTTTCATATAAAAATAATATTTGTATTGTGAATTGTAATATTTATGAAAATAAGAGCTTCTTCATGTTTAGTTTTCTCTCTTTGTATCACCCCTTACGTTATATGAAATTCAAGGAGCTCTACCTTGGTGTGTGTGCTGGGAATTGGGGAAAGAGCCGTGTGTGTGTGAACTAGATTTGTTTCTTTATTCTAATTGGATGAGATGTCAATTTTGTTCAATTTATGAGTATCATGATCTGTGCATTATTGAAAATAAGACTATCAGATTGTGAGCACATGTTCTCACGTGGACTGTTGTTTTCTTGATATACAATTTGAAAGGAAGAACATTAAAGAAAAACAAATGTGGTTGTGTGGATCCTTTATGGGTTGTTCATGTTTAATTATATTCATTCTTATCAAATTTAAGCATATAATGACATCTACAATATTGAGAATGAGTTTATCACATATTGAGGACATCTTACTGCACTCAGTTATAATTTTTTGTGAAGGAGGAATCATAATTAAGGTTTATTATTACAGGAACCTTCATCTGCTCAGTATATATTGTAGCAATACACAACAGCCTTGGGGGGGCAAAATCTTCAAAACTCAATTCACAACACTTATGCGATGGGAAAGGTGAGGATGCCAGCCTTTGATATCGAAACAACAACAAAAATAATAAAGAACATAAATCCTCAATGGAGGTATCAACATATGTCTACATTTTTTAAATCATAATAATAATTATATCAATACATATTGTTAAAAATGAGTACTAGGTATGAATACATAATGCCTTTTTGGATTTATCGGGATGACTAAATGCATAATTATATGAATACATAATGTGAATCTATTTCCTGATAGTTTTGAAGCAGCATTTAGTCATCCTGGCATCTTTTATCACCTGTCTTCTTTTTTCCACGTGGTTGATAAAAACGGGAACATAAACTAGTGTTCTCTTTTATCACATGTCTATGGCTAACCAAGTTTCCCTGATAAAATTTTTCCTTTCCTATAGATGTTACTCACCTTACGCTACCTCAATTGGATATAGCGAAGACCAGCACCGAGCAAGGCAGCCCTCGCGGAGAGCGGGACATTATCCCACTCGAACTAATATCCTCTCACCCCGGGAATCCAAAATCTATCAAGGCAGGCCCCATTGATTCGTGGCACATGGATCACATGCCCAACAGCGAGCCTAACGATGTTAAATTCAAGCCACAAATAGGCCTAGAGGTGACAGCAACATCAAAATCTATTTGTTTCGTTTAATATACACATTCATTTTGATCATAGCCATTGATTGTGTAGCCATTGATCGTTATTGATTGTGTAGCAAATCATGATTGGCTACACAATCAATAACGATCAATGGCTACACAATCAATGGCTATGATCAAAATGAATGTGTATATTACATATGATGTGTATAATACCTTCGTACCATATATATAGTCGCTACATATAAATTGATTATGTATATTACATGTATCTATGATCAAAATGATTTAAGAATTTCCTGAGTTTAAGCCAGGTTATTACTCATGAGTTTAAGAATTTCATATTGAATGATTTGTGTTACAAGTAGCCTTATCAATATGAATAATTTGTTTCTCCTTACTTACAGGGGGATGTATGTATGTTGCGACCTGAGCTACAAAGGGGATGAATTTGAAGTTGTTGACGTGCCGTTAGAGTCTGTAGGCTTTGTTGAAATCGACACACCGATTCTACAGATTTGTAAATTTTTAATTTTTATGTTCGATTGATTCATTTTGTGGTTATAGTTATCTGATTAAAAGAGCTAGAAAGATTAGAGAACATACATATTTAATCAAAAAATCATTTCCTTTTTTAGACAAATGAAAATGCTAATAATTGTAATGCAAACTTGAAATTATCTAGATTAGGCTCAAAACATATCGCACGGGATCAATGTAACTTGTAGAAACTGATCGCATAGTCATAAGTCTTCCGGTTTGAGAATATGACGATAATTTCAAAATATGTAGATTAGGCTTGAAAACAAGCACTTTGAGCGTGAAAACCCAAACCAGCCCCCAAACGACCCCGTAGGAGACACGAACACCTCGTACAGGACCAACGTAACTTGTAGGAACTGACCGCATAATCCTGGGTCTCCCGGTTTGAGAGTATGACGATAATTTGCAAAAATCACACTTTGACTTAAAAACAAGCCGTTAAAGGGTGAAAACCCATACCAACCCCCAAACGACCTCGTAGGAGGTACGAACACCTCGCACGGGACCAATGTAACGTGTAGGAACTGACCGCGTAGTCTCGGATCTCCTGGTTTGAGAATGTGACGATAATTTGCAAAAATCACACTTAAACTTAAAAACAAGCCGTTGGAGGGTGAAAACCCAAACCAGCCCCCAAACGACCCCGTAGGAGGCACGAACACCTCGCACGGGACCAATGTAATATGTAGGAACTGATCGCGTAGTCTCGGGTCTCCCGATTTGAGAATATGACGATAATTTGCAAAAATCACACTTAAACTTAAAAGCAAGCCGTTAGAGGGTGAAAACCCAAACCAGCCCCCAAACGATCTTGTAGGAGGCACGAACACCTCGCATGGGACCAATGTAACTTGTAGGTACTGACCGCGTAGTCTCGGGTCTTCCGGTTTGCGAATAAAAATCAACACTTAAACTTAAAAAAAAAGCAATTAAATGGTGAAAACCCAAACCAGTCCCCAAACGACCCCATAGGAGGCACAAACACCTCGCACGGGACCAATGTAACTTGTAGGAACTGACCGCGTAGTCCTGGGTCTCCCGGTTTGAGAATACGACCATATTTTGCAGAAATCAACACTTAAACTTAAAAATAGGCCGTTAAATGGTGAAAACCCAAACCAGCCCCCAAACGACCCCGTAGGAGGCACGAACACCTCGCACGGGACCAATGTAACTTGTAGGGACTGACCGCGTAGTCCCGGGTCTTTCGGTTTGCGAATAAAAATCAACACTTAAACTTAAAAACAAGCAGTTAAATGGTGAAAACCCAAACCAGCTCCCAAACGACCCCGTAGGAGGCACGAACACCTCGCACGGGAACAATGTAACTTGTAGGAACTGACAGCGTAGTCCCGGGTCTCCCGGTTTGAGAATACGACGATAATTTGCAGAAATCAACACTTAAACTTAAAAACAGGGCGTTAAAGGGTGAAAACCCAAACCAGCCCACAAACGGCCCCGTAAGAGGCACGAACACCTCGCACGGAACCAATGTAACTTGTAGGAACTGACCGCGTAGTCCCGGGTCTCCCGGTTTGAGAGTATGACGATAATTTATAAAAATCACACTTAGATTTGAAAATAAGCCGTTAAAGGGTGAAAACCTAAACCAGCCTCCAAACAACCCCGTAGGAGGCACGAACACCTCAAACGGGACAAATATAACTTGTAGGAACTGACCGCGTAGTCTCGGGTCTTCCGATTTGCGAATAAAAATCAACACTTAAACTTAAAAACGAGCCGTTAAAGGGTGAAAACCCAAACCAACCCCCAAACGACCTCGTAGGAGGCACGAACACCTTGCACGGGACCAATGTAACTTGTAGGAACTGACCGCGTAGTCCCGGATCTCTCGATTTGAGAATATGATGATAATTTACAAAAATTACACTTAAACTTAAAAACAAGCCGTTAGAGGGTGAAAACCCAAACCAGCCCCCAAACGACCCCGTAGGAGGCACGAACACCTCGCACAGGACCAATGTAACTTGTAGGAACTGACCGCGTAGTCCCGGGTCTCCCAGTTTGAGAATACGACGATAATTTGCAAAAATCAACACTTAAACTTAAAAACAGGCCGTTAAAGGGTGAAAACCCAAACCAGCCCCCAAATGACCCGGTAGGAGGCACGAACACCTCGCACTGGACCAATGTAACTTGTAGGAACTGATCGCGTAGTCCCGAGTCTCCCCATTTGAGAATAAAAATCAACACTTAAACTTAAAAATAAGTCGTTAGAGGGTGAAAATCCAAACCAGCCCCCAAACGACCCCGTAGGAGGCACGAACACCTCGCACGGGACCAATGTAACTTGTTGGAACTGACCGCGTAGTCCCGGGTCTCCCGGTTTGAGAATATGACAATAATTTGCCCAAATCACACTTAGACTTAAAAACAAGCCGTTAGAGGGTGAAAACTCAAACTAGCCCCCAAACGACCCCGTAGGAGGCATGAACACCTCACACAGGACCAATGTAACTAGTAGGAACTGACCGCATAGTCCCGGGTCTCCCCATTTGAGAATATAAAGATAATTTGCAAAAATCAACACTTAAACTTAAAAACAGGCCGTTAAAGGGTGAAAACATAAACCAGCCCCCAAACGGACTCGTAAGAGGCACGAACACCTCACACGGAACCAATGTAACTTGTAGGAACTGACCGCGTAGTCCCGGATCTCCCGATTTGAGAATAAAAATCAACACTTAAACTTAAAAACAAGTCGTTAGAGGGTGAAAATCCAAATCAGCCCACAAACGATCCCGTAGGAGGCACGAACACCTTGCACGGGACCAATGTAACTTATAGGAACTGACCACGTAGTCCCGGGTCTCCCCATTTGAGAATATGACGATTATTTTGCAAAAATCACACTTGGACTTAAAAACAAACCGTTAGAGGGTGAAAACCCAAACCAGCCCCTAAACGACCCCGTAGGTGGCACGAACATCTTGTACGGGACCAATGTAACTTGTAGGAACTGACCGCGTAGTCTCGGGTCTCCCCGTTTGAGAATATGACGATAATTTGCAAAAATCAACACTTAAACTTAAAAACAAGTCGTTAAAGGGTGAAAACTCAAATCAACCTTTAAAAAAGCCCTTGAGAATATAATAATAATTGTGACTCGTATATGCAATTTTTCTGCCTGAATACGATTTTTTTTAAAATGACTTGGTTACTAATATCGTATCTTTTTTGTGTCTTATTTTTTTTGTAGGATTGCATTTGATCGCTAGCTTTTATCCACTTGGAACGCACGAAGAAGTCAATGCTTTACAATAAGGGGATTATTCATTTAGTGTCGTTAATATTTATGATTCTATTTTTTGTGTTATGGCCGAGCAGGCTTTAGTAGTTTTATTTTTTGTGTTATGGCCATACTGGCTATAGTAGTTTTATTGTCGACTTTTATGGCCGTGCGGGCTTTATATGGGCAGATTTTATGTTAGCAGATTTTGGAATGCTCAAAAAATAGAGGAAACTCTGCCCTATTTTTTTTTTATTTGTGAACTATTAGCTCTTGTAATTTTTTGAAGTTTGTATGCACATTAGTTTATCAATAACATGCGATATTCATAATTTGTGAATTTTCTTGATTTTTTTTTACAAATAATAAATATTTATCCTATCAGATTTGGAATTTGCAGATTTTCCAAATTTGTTTCCTATTATTATTATTTCTTTTTTATTAATTGAAAAATCTGGCACGATTTTAAACCGTGCCAAAACCGTGCCAATTTATAAAAATGAGAACGCTTATAAAACAATCTGGCACGCTTTATAACCGGGCCAAAAGCGTGCCAGAAAATAGACAATTTGGCACGGTTTCGGCATGTACCAAAAGCGTGCCAGATTTAACATCTAGCACGGTTTAAAAGCGTGTCAAATGCGTGCCAGATAAAAAAACTGGCACAGTTTAAAAGCGTGCCAAAAGCGTGCCAGTTTGGAAAATCTGGCACGGTTTTAAACCGCGCCAGAAAAACTGGCACGCTTGATTCTGGCAGGGTTTTGAACCGTGTCAGATTGCGTCTAGCACTGTTTTAAACCGTGCCAGTTTCCTATTTTTGGTGTAGTGCATCTACAGTGCATCAGTGCCTAAAATTTCCAACAAACTTTGGAGTAGGAGTTGTGAATGGTGATCAGAAAGTAGCTCGGGAATGCTATTATTCATCCGCCGAGCAAGAAGAATTAGAGGAATCAAAGAAAAAGACTACTACCTATCAAGTGGATGAGGGTGCAGAGATTGAAACATTGCATCCTCGAGATGAGTCTCAACTCGTGAAGGGTCAAGTGGTGGAAGCTACTGAAAACATCATTCTGGACGACGAACACCCTGAGCGAACTACTCAAATAGGTTCATCGTTGGAAGCCTCATTAAAACAGGAATTGATAACTTTCCTGAGAAGCAGAAGACAAACTTTTGCATGGAGTCATGAAGATATGCCTGGGATAGACCCAAACTTCTTATGTCACGAGCTCAATGTGAATAAGTAGATCAAGCCTATGAAGCAGAGAAGAAGAGTATTCAGTCCCGAGAAGAATCAAGCTATACAGGAGGAAGTCGAGAAGCTCCAGAAAGCTTGTTTCATTGAAGATGTTAAATATTCAGACTGGCTAGCCAACGTGGTGATGGTAAAGAAGAAAAACAACAAGTGGAGGATGTGTGTAGACTTCACCGACCTCAACAAAGCATGCCCAAAGGATCATTTTCCATTGCCCCGAATTGATCAACTAGTGGATGCTACCTCGGGACACGAGTTGCTGAGCTTCATGGATGCTTATTCTGGATACAATCAGATTAAAATGAAACCTGAAGATAGGAAAAGTACTTCTTTCATTACCCCTAGGGGAACTTATTGTTATAATGTTATGCCTTTTGGTTTGAAAAATGCAGGTGCTACATATTAGCGACTGATGAACAAAGTCTTTAATGAACAAATCAGTTGCAATATGGAAGTCTATGTTGACGATATGCTGACGAAGAGCAAAAAAGCTATTGATCATCTAGTTGACTTGAATCAGACTTTTGATCAACTGGATAAATATCAAATGAAGCTTAACCCGACGAAGTGCATATTTGGAGTACGAGAAGGCATGTTTCTCGGGTACATTGTCAATCAACGAGGCATTGAAGCAAATCCTGAAAAAATCAAAGCTCTATTAAGGCTGCGATCTCCAACGACGAAGAAAGAGGTGCAAAGTCTTACAGGACGAGTGGCAGCACTCAACAGATTTGTATCGCGAGCACCTGACCGATGTCTCCCATTCTTCAAGACGCTCAGAAAGACTTTTGAGTGGAATGATGAATGTGAGAAGGCTTTTCAAGACTTGAAAAAATACTTGGGAGCACCTCCACTATTGTCCAGGCCGGTGATGGGAGAAAAATTGTATTTGTACCTTGCAGTGTTCGAGAATGCAGTTAGCTCGGCGTTGATCAGAGTGGAGAATGGAGTGCAAAAACCAATTTACTATACGAGTAAGGCCTTCCGAGGAGCAGAGATCAGATATCCAAGGCTGGAAAAATTGGCATTGGCACTGATTGAGGCAAGTAGAAGAATGAGGCCATACTTCTAGGCTCATACCATAGTAGTATATACCGATATGCCATTGAGGCAAGCCCTTCATAAACCAGAAAAATCAGGGAGATTGATGTATTGGGCGATCGAGCTCGGTGAATACGATATAGTCTATGAACCCAGATCATCACTCAAAGGGCAGGCTGTAGAAGATTTTATAGCAGAGTTCACCTATCCCGATACCGCCGAAGAGCAAAAGTTGCTCGCTGATCAACCTGTGGATGTTATAGGATCAACAAACACAAGCTCAGACCAATTCCGATTGGTAAAAGTGCGTGTGGATGTTACAGGGTGTGGCGCAGAGATAGTTGTGAGCACTCCGGACGAGGAGCAAAAGTTTCTCGCTGATCAACCTGTGGATGTTACAGGATCAACAAACACTAGCTAAGACCAACTCTGGTTGGTAAAAGGGCAAGTGGATGTTACAGGATCATTAAATTCGAGCTCAGACCAACTCCGGTTGGTAACAGGGCAAGAAAAGATGATCGACAAAGAGCAAGAAATATCCGGGGAGGATGAAAGGAAGCAACAAATATTTAACTAAGGAACTCTGACTGATCAGAAATTTGAAGACGAGTTACCTATATGGAGGCTATATGTAGATGGCTCATCTTGCACTGCAGGATGTGGCGCGGGGATAGTTTTTAGCACTCCGGACGAGATCGACATGGAATACGCCCTGCGTTTCCAATTCAAAGCTTCCAACAATGAGGCTGAGTATGAGGCGATGATTGCAGGACTTAGTTTGGCAAAAATTATGGAGGCGCAGCAAGTTATTGTTTTCAGTGATTCTCAATTGATAGTAAATCAAATGTTGGGAGTATATGCAGTTAGAGGAGAATTAATGATCAGATATCATGCAAAGGCAAAGGAGCTGGTGTCAGAATTTGCCGCTATTCAGTTGGTCAAAATACCAAGAATGAAGAATGCGAAAGCAGACGCCCTAGCTCGACTAGCATCAGCTACTCACACCGAGCTACGACGAACAATCCCAATTGAAGTGTTGGCTGGTCGGAGTATAGATGAAGATCTGACGATGAACTTTACTACCCTTGATTTAGGACCATCTTGGATGTATCCCATCAGGGCATATATCGAGGAGGGAGAATTGTCAATTGACAAGCTCGGAGCCAAGAAATTGAAGTTCAAAGCTGCTCGGTATGTATTAACTAATGGTATTTTATATAAACGGGGAATTATGGCAGGTTTGCAGAGATGTGTACAACCCTCCGATTTGAAAGAATTATTTGAAGAGAATCATGAAGGGTCCTGTGGGGCACATGTAGCAGGTCGGATGCTTTTGTAAAGGGTGAAGACGCAGGGATACTACTGGCCGATGATGAGGGCTGATTGTATAGCCTATGCCAAGAAATGTGATAAGTTCCAGCGCTTTTCCTCCATCCGAAGAACTCCACAAGCATTGTTGACACCTATCACTTCTCCTTGGCCATTTTCCATGTGGGGGATAGATTTGGTTGGGCCACTGCCAACGACCAGAGGAAGGTTCAAATACCTCGTCGTCGCGGTGGATTATTTTACTAAGTGGGTAGAAGCTGAGCCACTCATTGACATGACGTACGAGAAGGTGTACCAATTTGTTTGGAAGAACATCATTTGTCGATATGGTCTACCTCATGCCTTCATCACAGACCATGGAACACAATTTGATAACGAGGAGTTCGCTGCCTATTATCATCAGTCAAATATTTTGAAGGTCCACTCAGCACCAGGTCATCCTCAAAGCAATGGACAAACTGAGGTGACAAACAGAACGCTGATAAATGGCTTGAAGAAAAAACTGGATGATGCAAAATCGAATTGGATTAATGAGCTACAATCAGTACTCTGGGCTTACCGAACTACTCCCCGAGTAGCAACTGGAGAATCACCATATATGCTGGCGTTTGGAAGTGAAGCCGTTATACCTGCCGAGTTGGGCCTCCCAACACACAGGGTACTGAATTTCAATTCCCCTGTCAGTGACTTAATGAGACGATTGGATTTAGACATGCTCGAGGAAGTCAGAGAAGAAGCAGCCATCAGAATTGCTACATATCTACAACGAACAGCTTTATTCTAAAATAAGAGGGTGAAGAAATGCGACCTGAAAGAAGGAGACTATGTGCTGAAGAAAGTAATTCAAAAGCACAATAAACTGGAGGCAAACTGGCATGGACCATACCGAGTTACAGAAGTTGTTAGACCAGGAACTTACCGAATAGCAACTCTAGAGGGGGAAGAGTTTAAAAATGCATGGAACACAGAGCACCTGCGCAAGTATTATCATTGATGTATATTCCCATGTAACGCAGTTCCATCGATATGAATAAAAGGAAGATATTCTGCAAGTCTCTCGTTTTATTGAAAATTTTTTGGGGAATACTAGTGCTACACACTACTCGGCAAAGCTCAGACTACTCAGCAAAAATATTCCTAAAAATGCCAACCTCGGTTGGTTAGGAAACAAAATATTCCTAAAAATTCCAACCTCGGTTGGTTAGGAAACAAAATATTCCTAAAAATGCCAACCTCGATTGGTTAGGAAACAAAATATTCCTAAAAATGCCAACCTCGGTTGGTTAGGAAATAAAATATTCCTAAAAATGCCAACCTCGGTTGGTTAGGAAACAAAATATTCCTAAAAATGCCAACCTGTTTGGCTAGGAAACAAAATATTCCTAAAAATGCCAACCTGTTTGGCTAGGAAACAAAATATTCCTAAAAATGCCAACCTGTTTGGCTAGGAAATAAAATATTCTTAAAAATGCCAACTTATGTTGGTTAGGAAGTACATATATTCTCGAAAATACCAACTTATGTTGGTCGGAAGGTAAGATTATTTCAGAAAACGTCAAAGTTGCTCGTAGAGGAAAAATCTACTAACTATGGTTGGTCGGGGATAAAAACCCACCAACTGTAGTTGGTCGACAAGGAAAATTTACCGACCTTGGTTGGTCGAAAACATTTAAGAGAAAAATTTACTAACTATGGCTGGTCGGGGATAAAAACCCACTAACTGTAGTTGGTCGATATGGAGAATCTAACGACCTTGGTTGGTTGGAAATATTTTAAACATTTTTATACTCGCGACTTTATTATTAAGTGATCGAGCAACATTATTGATACTTGTAACTTTTTAATTATTACTGAGTTGATCGACAAACAACAAAATATCGTTATCTTTTTAACAGATATGCACAAATATAAAGTGTTTACAAGACAATAGCAATTAAGATTGCAAACATAAATGAAAGTCTTTCATTGAATTCAAAATAAATTACATTGATAATAAAATGAAAAGTACATTGATATTGAAATGTATACTAACTATTACATCAAAAATTCCTATTCTACTGGTCTTTTCCCCTCTGCTTTTGACACAGGTTCCTCGCCAGCAGGCGGATCATTTAAAGACAGAGGAGAATTGATGAAGTAGAGATCCTCCAACATCCTGACATTCATCACGGATGGTCGATCTAAGAGATGCTCGGGACGAGATACCTCGGTTTGAGAATGTAAATTGTAGTCACCGAGATACTTTGAAATTAATCTCCGAGGAATGGCCCTAGCAGGGATCCAACCCATGTCTAAATTGTATGGAGGTACAGGTAGGTCGAGTAGCCCGGGATCATAGTAGTCCCACAGATAATGACCTTGTTCGAGCTTCAGCACACCTAAGGCATTCAGCCAGCCTTGCTTGTAGCCCTCATTGTTGGCATTCTGGATACGATCGTCCAAGTGGTATAGTGCTTCGTTGTATCCAGCCATCCAGAACTTCCTGGGATGTTTGTGGAACTGATATGTTAGCCTCTCCATCTGCTCATGAAGATTTTTTATAAAAATCTCTTTGTGCTCCAAAGTAGACTTCTGTGTGGAGAGGTGCTCTTCCAGATCTCTGATCTTCTTTGACATTTCAGCCAAAGCTTGGTTCTTCGCCATCAGCTGGAAGGCCTAGTTCTCTAGGGCAGACTGAGTCCTTTATTCCTCGACAGGAACCCGAGCTGCTCTTGCTCGTCCCCGAGGAGCTCTTGCTCATCCCCGAGAAGATGTGGAAGGGCCCGACCTCTTCAAGGTATCCAACTCTTCCCTCAAGTTGTCATTCTCGATCTCCAAGAATGAAAATCCCTCATCAGTCACTGGGATTAGGGCTTTTGAAGAAGAGGCTGCAGACTTCAATTGTGACAGCTCCTTTTGCAGGTTGTTGTTTTCTTGCTCCAGCAGCTCGGCAATCTGTTTGCATTCCTCGACCTCACCCCTCAAGGTTCTTTCCCTTACATCATACCCAGCAAAAAGCTTCTCGTAGCCCTTGTCGGCAATGATCAGCTTGTACTTCTTCTCGTAACTCTCATGAAACAGGGCAGTGGATTATTTGTATTGAAGCTGAAGGTATTTAAGGGTGCCTTGGAGATCCTCGATCATTTCATAGTAAGCCACATTATTGGCCACCGCTCGATCAAGTAGACACTTCAGATATTGATTTGCTTCCACTACCTGTTCTGAAGCATCTTGGCGGAGGTTGTCAACAACTTGTGCTGCACTCAGGTCTGTGTGACCAGCCTTAAAGTAATCATTGCATTACCTCAGCAGCACAGTATCGTGGGCAGATAACAATTCCATCCTGGCCTGAAACTAGCAGAGAAAGAAAAAGCAGTAATCAATAAGAATCAAGACAGAGTATGAATAGAATACAGACAATAGTATGCAAAAAGACCAAGTTTTATTAGATCATAAAATTCAGAGTTACATATTCTAAGTTACATTTGATAAAAGAGAAATAAAATAGAAAGAAACTCGAGCAACTCTACACCTTTTCCTTGTCGCCTAAAACCTTCTCGGAAGGCTGGGACGAGGAGGTAGGTTGCTCGGAGGGAATGGATAGTTGCTCGAGAAGCACAAGCAGTTGCTCGGAGGAAGTAACAATTTGATGAAGTTCCTCGGCAGCAGGCTGAATGGATGGGGGTGATCTCCCATCACCATAGAGGATTCTTCTGAGGCAGCTTCGTCCTCTTCAAGATCTTCTGGGGTTGGAAGGGGACCAGGAATGTGTTGCTGGAAAAGCTCAGAAGATTCTTTAACTTTCATTTCCTGGAGAGCAGCAACCCATCCATCCCTAAAGTATTTGAGGTTGTCATAGTCCACTTGCGACACCATGGCAGCCAACCCCTTGTTCCACCCCTTGTCCCAGCCAGCACTGAAGGACTTCTTCACAGCCATATTCCTCTTCAACTTCTCCGAGGAAAGCTTCTTGGACAGCAGGTCATTAGCAGCTTTCAGCTTTCTCTCAACCTCCTCTTTCTGCCGACCTACTTCCCTAAGTTGAGCCAGCTCCTCCTCAGCAGCCTTGAGCTTATCTTCAAGCTCCCCAGCAGTTTTGAGCTTCTCCTCGAGCTCTTTATTTGCCTTCTCCAGGGCATTTATTCTCTTCTCCAACTCCTTGGAGGCATCAACAGCCCGAGCTTTTTCTTGCTCGGTGGAGGCAAGCTTTTTCTCCCAGACAGCCTTGTCAGTGGCATATGTCTGGCGAGAATCGTCCAAAGACTTGATAGCTCCTGCCAAAGCTCCCTCCACACTGGACGAGGAGCATGAAGCTTTAATTTCTTCATCCTTCTTCAGGATTGTATTAAAGCAGCTCGTCAGCTGTGAAAAGAAAAAGAAAGTAAATCAGAAACAGAAATAACAAAGGAAATATGAAAAGTTCAAAGTAAGAAGACTTACAGAAGAAAGGTGACAAGCAACTAATGAAGTAACCATATCCTGAGTAAGGTTTTCTTCAGTACCTTGGAACTCGAGAATGATCCAGGACTTTACCGAGATCATGGCAGAGCTCGGAGAAACAAAGGTAGGAACCCCAGTTCCAGTGGTCGGGGGTTGTGATATGGTTTCAGCCAAATTGACCGAGGAGCTCTTCTTCAGCCTCCTCGGGGGAACAGGTACAGATTCAACCAAGGAAGAACCCTTAGTCGGTGATATTACAATCACCTATCCAGGAGTAGCAGACCTGCTCGGAGCCACTACGGGCTTCTTGGCAACCTTCACAACAGCAGCTGAAGGAGACGCATCAGTTTTCTTTATCCCGTCTGGGACATCGGCCTTATTTCTTTTTGCCTCTCCAGAACCAGAGGCGGGTTTTTCGAATAAGGTGGGAGGTCTTCTTCTCTTCATCCTCTCGCTTAAAGGGACGTGAGATTCAGGCGATGAACTAGTGGAAGCTGGTACTGGCTCCGCGTCACTTATTACTAGACGAGCAGTAAAAGAGGTTGTGTAGCTCTTATACTGCAGCAGATCTAATGTGTTCGTCGGCAACACTTTGATGCAGACTCCAGATAAGTTTCAAGTGTCTTGTGTTAACGTCTGCTTCCTTTGGACACTTTCTTTTGTTATCAACTGCAAATAAATAAACATTGAAATATCAGTGGAATATTTTATCAAACACAAAAGAAGCATGATTTCAAAATAAGTAAAATGAAATAAAAATAACCTATCCCATTGCCATAAGGAGGGCATCTGGGACCCTGGTAAACCTCATCTCCAGTTAATGGAGGGTGTTGCCAATTTTTTATGACAACCCCGTGTTCAAAATAATCCCTATTGGCATCAGGGAGATTGACTACTAAGGCTCTATTTAAAAATCTAGTTTTTAAATAAAAAATATTATCATTAACTGCCCATCTATAGCAGTACATGATTTCTGGAATTCCTATACGAGTTCCATGGACTTGATTTAATTTATGCACCCCATTAACTATTCTCCATGTGTTGGGGGCTATTCTTGCAGGAACAACGTCAAAGTAATGACAGAATTCCAGACACAAGGAATTTAGTGGAAAAGAAAATCCACACTCAGCAATAAAGAGGCTGGGGAACCAATGTCCCTTAACCAAATTGAAATAATCAGAAGGCTCAGAAAGATCTTCCAAGACAACCCAAGAGGGAATGGAAAAATCAGATCGAAATTTGTCAAGAGATTCAACAGGGTAAACCATGGTGATTAAAGGAAATGAAGAATAAGGAAGAAGATTTTACAGAAAAAGAGTGGATCTGATGACAACGGACGATGGAAGAGATGAATACACAGGAGAGAAAGAGACGACGTAAAACTCGAAGATAAAAATTTGAAAAGGTAGAATACGATGGGAGTGTCTGTGAAGTTTAAATACCTTGCCTTGGAAAATGGTTAAGTAATGATTACAAAAAAGGATGATTACGTTACTGGCGGCTAAAAAGATTAAAAGTGGCGCGGGAATCAAAGCGGGCAACAGCGGCTAAAAAGACGAAAAGTGGCACGGGAATCGAAGCGAGCAGAAAAGTTCAAAAAAGCATGATTCTACGAATTTGGAAGGAGAAATAAATACGAAGGAAACACTCCTAAAAAATCAGGAAAACCATTTAAAGCTACCATATTCCGAGAAAGAATGTTCCATACTCCTCAAATTTCGAACTATGAAACATTGGGGGCTTCTATTGATACTAAATTTAGTCTGCTGACATGGCTCAATTGAATGATGACACGTTGCAATCTACATGGCAATATTCGACATCCGAGGAGAGTTGGTCGGCACTCGAGGAGTATTAACCGGCACTCGAGGAGAGTTGTTCAATACCCGAGGAAAATTAGTTAGCACCCAAGGAGTATTAGTCGGCATTCGAGGAGAGTTGGTCGGCACCCGAGGAGTATTAGTCGATACCCGAGGAGAGTTGGTCAGTACCCAAGGAAAATTAGTTGGCATCCGAGGAGTATTAGTCAGCACCCGAGGAGAGTTGGTCGGCACCCGAGGAGTGTTAGTCGGCACCCGAGGAGAGTTGGTCGGCATATCAACCAGGAAGATCAAAGGATAACTATGCATTTAATGTGCATTAATGAAGATGATAGCGCATTTAATGAGCCTTAATGTACATTTATACTATATTAATAGATGACAACACATAGCATACCAAGCAATTCAACAATTAGATTTGTTGAATGCAGACATAAATGTCTACATACAATGAATCTCTTTATCTTCCATCACTATAAATACATTTATCCCCTTAGCCAAAAGGGGGGAGATCCGGAGGAGATCCAAGAGAACCGAGAGACACCATACACAAGATACACCCTTTTTCTCCCTCTCTCTACCGCATTGTGCTATTGTAAACCCCTGGGAATAAAATAACAGTGGACGTAGGCTTTTTCTTATAGCCGAACCACTTTAAAAATCTTTGTCTCTCATGTGCTTGATTGGATTGCTTTCATCTATTTATCTGTGATCATAAAAATGGGATTCGGTCCAGTTTTTTGCATCAACACATACTTTTGCCTCAGTAGGATCAATTACTCATTAAAACGATGGTGGATTCATCTGAATAAATTTCTCATGTGAAGTATTCCTCTATTTTCGGTGTATCACCTCCTCAACCCTAGCTAATGCTCGTGCCTCCGATTTCCTAGCCTGTTGTTCTTCCATATAACCCATAAACCTAGCTTGTCTGTTAAAGTCATAACATGTGCCACTTATTGCATATTCATCAATTATCACTACACCAAAATGGGAGATTTGTGAGTGTTGTTATCACTCACAAATGACCTTTATAACTGCTATTTACCGTCATAATTTAGGGGGTGACAAAAGAAAATTTGTAACTCCTAACAGCAGTCACAAATTTTTATAACCCCTATGGGGTTATGACTGGTGACCCCAATTTGTAACTGATATTCGTAACTGCTCTTAGTAGTCACAAATATAACATTCGTAACTGCTGACAGCAGTCACAAATATAACATTCGTAACTGCTGTAAGCAGTTACTAATCTAATATTCGTGACTGCTGACAGCAGTTACGAATCTTATATTTGTGACTGTTGTTAGCAGTTACAAAATTGATAGCAGTGACAAATTTGTGACTGCTATTAGCAGTTACAAAATTGAATTTGTTAAATGTGAGAAAAGCTATTACAAATATCTTTATATTTTCACAAAATGATGAAATAATGAAAGTAAAATAAACATCATGATAACAAGTCTAAAAATTTTGACAACATTTCATTTATATTTCTCATATTCCAAATATCCAGTACACATAAAACATGTTTAAACTTAATTTAACATTAAACAACCCCTTCGTGGGCGCCAAGTACAAAATGAACATAGAATAAAAAATAAACTAAAAAAAATAACGACACAATACTTCGATGACATGGAATGTCATGAACATGTAACAAAATGAACATGAACATGAACATGTAATAAATCTAGACCAGGAGTCACCACGTAGTGGATATGCTTCGTGAAGTCTTGGTATATCAGCCGTGGGGGGTATTGATGCGATGACATCCTCCCTCGTGTACTCAGAGTATGCCTGTTGAGAAAGTTCAATGGACTCAAATTTTTTTAATACGACCCCTCGGTATCCATTTACTTGTGCTTGTGTTGCTTGCCACGAAGTGTAAACACCTGGATTTAGGCTTTTGAATACTACGTATGCCGGGTATACCACGTGTATGCTTGCAAATTATAAAATGTAACTATGTTAGTTACAATAAAGAATGTGTGGCACAATATCAAAACAAAATATCAATATAAAGAAAGTGTAAGCACTTCAGGATCATCTAGTTAACCAACATCAAAATTGGGACCTATGTTTTCTGAGGCAACAAAAAATTCCAGTTTAATTGATGCTTCTGAGTAGTGTATCTAATCATCCATAAGATGAAATTAGCAACCATGTACAAACAATAGCAAGGATTAAAGAATCCATGGAAAAATGGAATGTGGTCCTCTCTTGATAACAGAAAATACTAAATTTTCCATTAATAAGCATACCAAAAAACTATATAGTACAAATGTGTTTCATACAACTAGAAATGGACAACTTAAAAACAGAACTCTCGAGCAAATCACAAATACTCATGTTAATCCCAAGAAACTCAATTGTCTTCATGAGACACATCTTATGCAGAGGCATCATTTTAGCACATAAAGTTCTAAAAGTCATATGCCTTATAAGATTAAAGAACCTGTTAGATTGAACCATTTTTAAACATGTAATGTGGCACACCACACATATCTCTGGTAATAATGTCATTAATATCATCAAAAGAAATAGAATAGGAGCATTACATAAATATATCAGTAATGAATTCAATATGAGTATCAGCATATGCATGTTAGAAGGGATGCATTCAGAACTTTCTTACAAATCAAACATTAAAAGCTGACAGCAGCCAAGATTGTTCATAAACTTTAGCTTACAATATGAAATGAAAAATTGCACTAACATGAAAATTTTGGAATACCGACCCCGCTATAGTTAGAACACAAGAATGATAGCTCTTCGATGTTTATTTATGAGTGAACAATATATTGAGAGTTATATTTATTTCAGAATCTACATGGCCTGTCTGGTCATAATCCCCAATCAGCTAATAGGAGAATAAAGAAGCTATTAATAATGCATAAGGTTTCATGTACAAGAAGCTGTTATCTCAATAAACAAGAAAATTAGTGCATCTTCTATTGTTGCACCCCGTCCTGTTGTTCTCTCCATACAGACCAAGATGGGGAGAAATTTGCTAAAGGTTTCATGTACTATTAACCTTTTGCTTTGAATTGATTGAGATGTCGGAGCATAAAATGTCACAGGCCAGCTGTTGTTGAAAGCAACAAAGTGTTCCCACAACCCAAATATTGTCTAATCGATCATTAGGTTGTAGGCGATTTAGGACTAGGACTCTAAGACTAGGACTTTAATTGGGCAGCCTACCTTCCAACCTGCTGACCTTGCATGATCCACAGCAGCCACTAGATCACTATCTAATGCAAGTACAACTTTGTCCTGTCTTCATCTTCATACTACAGAATGCAGTGAATCTTAAGCATGAAACTTTGCAAATGGAATAATCAATCCAGACTTTATATGTTCATCTGGTGGAAATTAAGCAGTAAATTAAGAATTTCCTAATCTAAACTTTCCTAATCTAAAACACCTGACTAAGCATTAAATTAAGAATTTCCTACCAAGATTCTTTATTTGGAAATTTCAAGATCTGTCCCCATAAGTAGTAATTAAAATACCAAATCAAGATCTGCTAATTACCTTCATAATTGGACTGCCACACTTGGCTGGGGACTTCAAGTGTAGTAGGACCTGCTTGGTATTTTGTTTATTTCTTCTTTAACCTATGAAAATAAAGCTAAAGATCTAGCATGAATGCAAACTAGGATGTGATGAACGTCCTCTGACTCTCACATCCTTTAAACATCTGAAACTTGGTTGGAGCAAGAGCGTCTAGAGGCATTGTGCGACGTGCATTCTGAGCAGCTGAACGATTAAAACTCCTACTAAATAGAGCACCCATGATATGTGCATATGAATTAGTCCTCAATGGAGGCACCCTTAATTAGTAAAGATGGCCCTTAATCAGTCTCCTATAAGGCAATACGGCATCTGAACAATCTGTACAAGCTTTATGCATAGTAAAAAGGGTAAGATCTGGATAGTCGATGGACTCACGATGAGAGAGGGCGTAAATCAATCTACTCCCATGATATCAGACAAGATCATATTCTCCTAAAACTCGCAATGCAATGTAGCGTTGGATGAATCGTAGGGTCGAACCAATGGAGAATTTCTCATTGTATCAATCAAAGATAGTAAAAATTGACCGTCACCGCTACGCTGCAAAGGAGCTAAGTTAATCTCTCACTCCATGATGAACGAACGCGACATAAATGCGGTAGATAAGGCTGAACCATCTATACTGAATCGTATCCTAGAGACATCTGACTGAGCGTCAGGAATAGGATGGGAGGAACTCGATTTTTTTGGTCTTTAATTCGACCAATCATCGAGCCACTGCTTACTATACTACCGATACTAACTGGATTTTCCTCCCATAAATTTACTCTCTCATAATTATATTAATTTTTTATGTACTCGTTATGTCATTTGTTTTAATCAGCATAATTCAAAGTGTTCAGTCAATCTATGCATTTAGCATCCATCTTTAGCTTACCAGGACCCTCAATAGATTTGTTATTACTATTTACATAAAACCAAGTATGACTTCGAGATGAGGTTGAGATATATTAAGTGTTGGATACTTTTATGGCGTATTTATGATATTTGAGGATGTTTTATGATGATTATAACAGTGTTACCATATCAACATACAACGCAAAATTTTGGCAGTCCAACAAATAAAATGGCATCTATAAATGGAAATTTAAGCTTCACTTGCTTAAGAACATCTAGCACTTCAGTACGGGAAGCTTCCTTTCGAGGTGGTGATAAGAGTTGAGCAAATAGAGCAGTAAAGGGAGGTTTTACTTCAAATTTAAGCTCGCCATCTTCATCCTTTCCCTCCTCATATAACGAAGGCTCATCGGTCTCTGTCTTATCAACTGAAACCTCTTTAGCCTTTAGTTCTTTAGGTGGGGTAGGCGATAGATCAACTACTTGACCATTCCGTAGAGTGGTGACAACTTGGCATTGCTCTTATGATTCCGATGATGTTGAGCTAACAATAGTTTTCTCTTGAGGAGGTCTTTGACCTTGAGCCAAAAATTTACCCTTCTCTTGGATATTCAATGCAACTTGCAACCTAGAGATGCTAGTATGAATTTCAGTGAACACTCGATCATACCTAGCGTTTTTCTCCTTTTGTGATTGGATGAATTGACTCAAGTTATCCTCAATAGATCACCTAGGTGGGGTAACATATGGACCAGGAGATGGGGATTGCCTTTGGGGATGCATATGAGGCACTTGCTGAAATTGAGGAGGGGGTTGAGGTAAAGCGACATGTGAAGTAGGATTTATCACACCTTGTTGTTACCCATAGTTTAAACCAGGATAATTCCTCTAAGATGGATTGTATGCGTTCCCTTGAGGAGTGTTAAAATTTCCTTGAAACCCTCATATAGCTTCCACTTGCTCAGTGTACATTACCTTGTAGGCTAGTATAGCAGGACATACTTTTGTGGAATTACCCACCGCATAAATAGCACACACCTTCTCTTGGATAGGTCCCGCAGCATCTCTCAATCGAACCTCAAGTATGTCTTTTAAATTCTTTTCCAACTGGTCAAGTCGATGATCTAACAAAGTGTTCTTGTCCAGTTGATAAATACCGGATGCAGCAGACGAGTTGGACACATGTTGATGTCTATTTTGGCTATTGGGATCGGAAACGTCCCATGCCTAAGTGGTCTCGGCTACATATTTCAAATGAGCCTCAGCATCGTTCGAGTCGAACTCCCAAAATGGTCTTTCACACATTGTTTGCACGAGTTGTTTAGACGCTACAGTAAGCCCTTGATGAAAGAATAAAATGAGATGGTGTTTTTCAAACCCATGGTGTGGGCAAGCACTAACTAACTCTTGAAAACGATCCCAACATTTATCAAAGGCTTCATTCTTATTTTGGAGGAAATCTTGGATTTGGTCCTTTACATAGTTGGTTTTATGATGTGGAAAGAATTTGGAGATAAATTTAGTCTGCATATCTCTCCATGACAGAACAGAGTTCGCGGGTACAGACCATAGCCAGGTCTTAGCTTTATCCTTTAAGGAAAAAGGAAAAAATTTCAAACAGATAACATCTTGCGGACATGCTTGATCACCAAATGTTTCACACACTTCATCGAATTCCTTAGGATGGAGATATGGCTTTTCAGAATCCATTCCATGGAACGTAGGAAGAATTTGGATCATCCCGTTACGAAAGTGGAACTGTCCAGCATTGTACGGAAGTGGAATGCATCCAGGAGTGATAGTTCGCTCAAGAAATAAGAGATCTCTCATGGGGAGATAGGGTAATTCTCCCTCCCTAGTGCCAATACTACCTTGCACAGACATTTCACCACTCAGTGTTTAACTTAAAGTGTGACTAGTGAGTGAATTATGAGATGAAGAAGGTGGAACCCAGAAGTGTGGAACGTTAGGGGTTTGAGAATTATCAAAGTTGGCTTCAGCAATGGGGTTTTCATGAACTTGGGTTGGAGACGACAGAAGAGTTTGCATGTACAGTTTATGGGAGATGAGAAAGAATAAAAGTTTTTTTTTAATCATATTGGGTTTAAATTTTACTCTCGAAATATAACCTAGATCCCCGGCAACGGCGCCAAAATTTGACGCGACCATAAATGTGTCTAAGGTCGGGGGACTAACTCTTAGACATCGGTCTTTCAAAACTGAAGCAACTCATTTTGCATACCATATATCTAATTCTCGTCATTGAGTGATTCTTTCACATTGTTGGGCTCGACTAAGGAGGTGTAACAAAGGTAGCTAACCACATTCTCAATTTGAGTGCGAGTCTTGACACCTAGTGCTGAATCACCAAGTATAGCGGAAGGGTCATGAATCTTTTAAACCTAAGAGGGTGGATCCTTTAAATCAATAGTGGGGTCCACCGAGGTAGTTCGAGGAATGATGGGATCATCATCAGGGCGTGCATCATCCTCACACTAGAGGTTACGGTCAATAGACGCCGGTGGCTCTTCGTCTCTAATCGTGACATTTATTGACTCCATAACCTTAGATGTTTCAAGGTTAAACACCCTATAAGCCTTACTCGATGATGAATAACCTAAAAATATCCCCTCATCAATATGAGAGTCGAACTTTCCTACGTTCTCTTTCTCTCTTAATATGTACCAAGTACTCCCAAAGACATAGAAATACGATAAGTTGGGTTTCTTCCCTGTCCAAAACTCATAAGGTATGTTTAATATATGTGGGCGAAGATATACCCTAATTACCATATGGCACGTGGTATTAACCGCCTCTGCCCAAAAATATCTAGGCGCGTTTCTCCCAAAAGCATGGAATGAGACATTTCTTGAATCGTCCGGTTCCTCCTCTCAACTAGCCATTTTTTTAGGAGTACGAACGACCGAAAATTTATGTTTCATGCCCACTTAATCATAATAGCTATCCACTTTGGCTTCTTTAAATTCAATGTCGTTATCACTACGCATCTAATTAATAGTGACGCCGTGTTGGTTTTGTAGGACACGACACTTGATTGTTAGGAACTCAACAGCATCACACTTTTCTCTAAGAAATCCCACAATAGAGTATCTCGAAAATTCATCGATCATCATGAGAATATATCTCTTACCACCTATGCTCTCTGTATTAGTAGGACACATAAGATCCATATGTATTAACTCCAACACACGAGAAGTGGGAATGATATTCAACTTTCGATGGGGACTTCGAAATTTTTTTCTTTGTTAGCAAGGACCATAAACCGAGGAAGTTGGTTTCCCAAGCGATGGTAAGACACGCACTAGGTCTTTCTTCACTAATCTCTCAAGATCTTTAAAGTTCACATGACCTAGTTGTAACACCCCACGCAATTCTGGCGTCAGCTGCCACCAAGACTACATCGTGCGTTATTAAATTAAATATCTTTCTTAGCATGTGACATATATGAGACATATAACAATTCATTTCCACAAGATAATAATCAGATTAATTTAATAAATATAATCATCCACGCAATATTAAAATCCATCACCATGCTAATCTCCAAATAATCCATTTCCAAATAAATATAAACTCGAATAAAATGATCCAACTGTAAATATCTAAATAAAATCGTAAACAACTGTGGAACTGATTGGCCCATTAAATCCCTAATAAGAGTCTCATAATAAATGCAATGGAATGGAAAGTAAATCCTAAACAACTAAGCATCTAAAAATAAATGAGTCTCCAGCTACACCTCCAAAATATCTCCAATTACTCCTATGCAGCTACTCCAACTCCAATGTTGAACCTAAAATGTTAGTTAATGCAATGGGTCAGAGCCCCCCGCGTGAATACAAGCTACTCTCCCCAATTAGGGTCTGTGAACCCAGACAATAGCATTATATATAATAAATAGCACAATATAATATTTTAATTTATAATTAATATTATGCGAGTGAAATAAACTACGAACACTTAATCACGTAACTATGCTACCCCAAAGTTTAAGTCCAACTTATGTTATCACGATCCGATAATTACTTTAAAGTCGCCATCATTATTTAAATTGATTTATCACATTATAATTATTGTTTTTATAGCAGTGTCGTCACAGCCAGCGGACCCTACTGTATGTCATGCACTTATTCCGGCCCGTCTAAAGTTTTACACCACACACATTCCTCTCGCTATAGCCAGTCGGCCCCTATTCTGTCAGCCCTGCACTTATTGACGAGGTTCCATGCACAACACGCCATAATAGCCAGCCAGTTCGTATTCTGTCAACCCTGCACTTTTTAATGACGCCGACACACCCCTACGTCGCAATAGCCAACCAACCCGTATTCTGTCACTCCTGCACTTATTACGACGCTAATTTATTTTAATACCCGTTTATTATCTTATGCATTAATTCTCAATTTCTAAAGTTCTCATTATTTTAAATTAGACCCACCCTATGATGAAGCATAATCCTCTAGCCTACCCCTAGTCCCATACCTATAGGTCTCCAAAACACACGCACATCCTAACCGATGTTATAGGATGATTTTTTATCATTTATCTCTTCCTAGTCTCGTGCATAAGCTATCCAAATCAATGGAAGCACAATAAAACCAGCCCCACCCCAGAATATCCCATCCGTGAAAATCTACACTAACTAGTCCCATACCTGGAAAGTGTTAACTATAACTAAGGCAAACCCACTAGTCCCATACCTAGCAAGTATTCCTATCAGGTGAGAGCCTAATTACCCAAAATTCCCTTCATCCCCACGATGATAATTATAATAAAAAATAATAAATTGCACATTCCAATTTATCAACAATTATACGGTTTTCTCATGTGATCACAATTTAAATTTAATTTAATTCGTTCAATCCATCTTTGTGATTAACACCATTTATTTTATACAACGATTATAATTTTAGCACCACTCAAGATTAGGGTGCATGCAATAATAATTTACTTTGATCATACCTATATAATTTCATATGATTTCACAAGTCCCGTTTTCATTTAAATAAAATCACTATGATTTCTACATGTAAACCTACCCCCATATTAACCAAAAATTCAATCTCTACCCTATGTAATACCCCGTATTTTCATGGATTTTAAATTTAGGGATTTATTAAATTTAATTGAGATAAATTAATTTAATTTTAATCCGAAATGTTGTTTTAAATATTTACTAGCGTGACGAGAGTTAGTTATTATTGGAAATTTGTTAATTGTTGAATGTTACTGGATGAGTATAGAAATATATGAGATTTATTTTTATAATATTGTCACGTGTGAATAAAATGACAATTATGGAAATTTAAGTGGGGACGCGCCTGTGTCGTGTCGGGACTAAATATTGATTAATAAAAGTGAATAAATTATAAGTTGCTCGTATGGTCGTTTTGTGTGCGTCAAAGTGGCCAGAAGGGTCGAGATAGTCAGAAAAGTGTACCCGGGGGTTTAGTTTGGGTCTCGGGGTGTTTTTAGGCCTATTTAGTACCCCGGGAGGGCGTTTCGGACATTTCGTAATTTTGGGTAATTAAACTCACGAATTTGCAAGGGTTATATCAGATGTTAAGTGTCAACTTTTAGGGTTAACACAATCAAATACTAATGATGGCCATTGGAGAGGAAGAGGAGAAGCTCTCCAAAGAGTTCTAGGCCAAGAACACCTCCGATTGCACCGCCGTCACCACCAAATCGTAGATCGCGCGAAGGGGATCACAACCACACCTTTTTCTTCCACAAATCAGAGACTAAATTTCTAGGCAAGTATCTATCTTGCTTTTATCAAGTTAATGCATCCTTTTATATTAGTCTTAGGTTGATTAGAATTAGTGTTCTTGAAGAAAAATGTTAACTGGAGACACAAATTGCATGTTATGGTGATAGAGATCATATTTCTGGAAATCCATTTCACATGTAGAGGTTGAGCCACGAATTTCCATGGTATTAGTGATAGAAAATCTGGAAAAAGAATGAAAGAAACTAAGATGAGGAAAATATTAGGGTTCATGAGAATTATATAGAGTTTGTCCCTTTTAACCCATGATTCTTGATGAAAACCCCATGCCTTACGTAGATTATTACTCACTTGGGTTTATTATGGTTGGGGTATCAATTTATGGGAGTTTGGGAGTTTAAAGATTGGAATTTGAGGAGATTGGATGATAGAACCCGTAACTGGTATTCTGCAGATTTCGCCATACCTGTTTGATCGATCGATCGAGCCCAGAGCATCGATCGATCGACCCCCTTTCATCGATCGATCGACCCCTCCTGGGAAAACTGCATTTTTGCTCGTGTTGACTTAATTCAATTTTATGCGTAGTAAACCTTGATTAGGATTTCTAAAACATATTGGAACATAAAAAGGACCAGTAGGGTTAAGAGAAATCCCATAAAGCGGAACTTTAATGTGAAGGGAAATAAAGGGTAAACGGGGAGACTTTCATACTTAAGAAATCATACGTGCGTTGATTAAATAATCGAAACATCTAATAAGTTGGATTAGAAGGCGAGAGAGGGCCTACTGAAATTGTACTTAGATAAAGAGAATACTTCGAGTGACGAGAAGTGAGTTTAGAATAAATTATTACGAGAATAAAAGGAATGAGTCCGTTATACGATATAATTGAGTAAAATGTGTAATAACGAATAATTATAATTATGGGTCGTGAGCGCACCAGAATTTAATAATGTAGATGTGAATACATGTATATATATGACTATGTGATTATGCATATATTATATCTGTGTGAAAATTGTGCCCGCGCTACTTGTTATCCCTGAGGTTACCGCGCTGGGACAGTCTTATCTCGATGGGACCTTTATGGGGGGATATCGACTCGTACCCTAGAAGATAGATATCATTGGTACAGGCTATCGAATCGATAGTTCAGACGGTCCTAAGAGACGTGGGGGCATGTGCTATCCTCTTAGAGACTTGGAATCTATGCTTCACCTCAATTTTGTTTGTGTTTGTGTTAATACAGTTCAAGAGTGATTTCGAACTTGTATTTCCCTTAGTACGAGTGATACGGATACTGGATAGCAGAGTATGCCAGCACCATAGTTTTTATGTGGGGTGTCGTTAGTCTATATATAATTTATGAGTGATTGGTATATATATACTTATATGTGGAAGTCTAGCACCATAGTTGTTATGTGGGGTGTTGGTTGTATATATATTATACGAGTAATTAATATATATACGTGTAACTATATGAGAACTTTCTACTGAGTAAAATAGTAGATAAGTAAAGTATGAAATTCATCAACTTCACTGTAAGTATTCGGAAACATTGTAACAATACGGAATCCTTCTAAATAACGTAAGAAATCTTGAAGAGATAGACTTTTCTAAAGTGAATATCATAACCTTAATTTAACGTGTTAAAACTTATGGAGAATAGGTTAGAGAGATACATGGGGTTCATTAGTACGATAGACGTGCACACTAGATGAGAGGTGAGAATTCTCAAGAGAGTGTCGCATACTAATATGATTGTTGCATTAGCCGGTAAGCATTTTAAATACTTGCTAAACTATTTTTATACTGCTTTACATACGGGCTCTGACCCGTTTTCTGTTACCTCTTATCTCTTGTGTATATATATATGTATTACAGGTGCCCAGCCACAGGGGCGTCTTACTTAGGATTCTTTGGAATGAACGCGCTGTAGCTTTTGTGGGAGTTACAGGCCATTGATTAGACGACCTCATTGTTGACTCTACTTCTAGTTCAGCTTTATCCAGTGGGGGCATGTGTCTCCCTTTTCCATTATTTAGTTGATATTATCAGAGACTGTAATTCTTTTTACTTTTCGCAATTTTTATTTCGGGATTTATTACTGTCAGGATGTTTTCCTTTAGTGTTGTAAATGTTGGGATTTATTATTGATGGTTAAATTCTTGAATGTTCATTTTTATTCTTATACTAAATGTGTGACTCTTAATATGTTAATGATTAAAGGTTTTATAATCGGATTTAATAAAATGAATGTAAGGTTTCAAATGGTTTTGACACTTAGCTTAATTATTTAGGGTCTTTAATTGGAAAAGTTACTTTGCGACAGTGATGCTAAGAATGAACCAACTGTTCACCTTGAGTTTAATTTAATAAAGGAGTGATCGCCCGGTATTTAATTAGGCGGGGTGTCACACCCTACGCACACAAGGGTTACAAGTCTTAATTCATATTAAGATTTTTCACAAAAACAATCCCAAATTTGATTTCACTTTTCCTAATTAAGGCTGCTAATTTATTTTTAAAAAAATCATGTAAATTAATGTTTTGGCGATATTTAAAACGCATAATACTACATAGAGAGAATAAAAGTATTCATGCCTGATGAAAAGTCGCTTGAAAATTCTAATTAGATGGTTGCAATCCTCTCAAAAAATTAATAAAGATCCGTTCTTGAACAATCTTGAGAAAACACGGTTTAAGCCTTCAAAACTTGGGTTGAATCTTGAAAAAATATGGGGCTAGGGTTTTGTGGATGGGAGAAGATGAAAATAGAGCAAGCTAATGATTTTTGAGAAGGCTAAAATGTATTTTAAAAGTCCTAAACCCATCACTTTATGTTTATATACAAAAAAGTATTCGAATTTTAATCAAACACAAAATCTAAAAAAAATATACGGACGGTCGAACCGTTGAAATTGGATGAAATTTAAATATGTTGTAGCTAAAAGTTTAACGAAGCGGCATAAAAAATTTCAGCTCGATCGGATGGTCGAATATTTTTATTTGTTTATTTTTGCTCCTTAGGTCGGATCCTCCCCCGGTTTTTATACAAAAAGTTATAATTTCCAAGTTTATTCCCTATTTAAATTCCACTTAAAACCTTATTTTTATATACAAATGCCAACCTTTTTACATACCAAAATTAAATAGATTCCAAAATTATTTTTTTCGAAAATTTTAATTTACAAAAATTTTTACAACTCAAAAATCACGGGGTGTTATACTAGTCGTTAATGCCAAAGGTCCATAGAAGAGACCGTGGCATTATTGCACACAAAGGAGGATTTATGAATGATTCATTGCAATTATCATAGGTCCTCACTCCTTGAAGTAATAGTTCACCAGATCGATCATATATGTTACACTCGGACTAATCGAACTTTATCGCAAAATTTTCATTGCAAAGTTGGCTTATGCTAATCAAGTTTGATCTCAACCCTTCGACGTACATCACATTGTTTAGTTTAGGAAATCCGGATACCTCTACATAACCACGTCCTAAAATACTAGACCTACTCCCATCTCCAAAGGTGACTTTGACTTCCTTGCGATCCACAAGGTCGGTAAAATATGACTTATAACTAGTCATGTGCCTAGAGCACCAACTATCAAAATACCACTGGGAAGTATTTTGAACCTTGACAGCAATGTGAACAACAAGGTCTTTGTCATCTTGCTTAGGTACTAAAATGGTGGTAACCTTTTGTTTTCCCTTATCATTGTTGGCTCTAGTCGTAACGTAAAAAATATTTTCAAAAGGCATAGACATTCTTTGAAACTCTTTCATTCTACCATCATGGATTAAGAACCCATGAAAAATGGATTAACAACCAATAATCAAATGGCTTAAAAACTCAAGGGATCTATGACCTAGTAACTGCGATAAGAGACAAAATCGTAGCCTAAAAGCACACCTTGTCCAACGGGTGATTTGGCTAAGGGAAGCCTACGCATCCCCCAAGAAAATAAAAATATTAATCTATTTATTTAACATCTTTATCGAGATTAAATTTCCACAGTTTAGGTATAATTATTCTACCAAAATTCTACAACCCAGCATATACGTAAATTTATCTAATCACGATTTTTCCCAACTACTCGGCATGAATACAATGAGCATATAACATGTGTGCAACAAGAATGATATATCGATACAAGTAATAGATTTAAGTATGAAACACATAGAATGGAATGTATGTATACAAACAAAGTTGAATATATAAAGCACATAAAATAAACCACGAAAGGATGAATACCTACCTCAAATCACTTAAAATATAATCGTCAAATCAAGGCATCAAAATACTTGAAAATTTTGATAATCTTCATATTCTATTAAAAATACTTTCAATTTCTCTCTAAAATTTTCTGTCAAGTTCATTTTATTTTCTCACATTTTTCTCTTGTTTTCTTTCTCAATTGTCCAGAATTTTCTCACTAAAAGGTGCCTAAAGGCCCTAAATCTTAACACACATTTATATATGACTAGTTAGGTTTAAAATAATCATAATATCTTTAGAAACGCGTTTAGACTTGTTTCCCACTCTTTCTAACTTCATTTCCCAATTTAACCCTCCAAATCCCTCATTAATGCCATACTATGTGAGCATTAATTTCCATGTTGATTTTTTAATAACTAATATTTTCCCTAATTTTATTTTTATTATTTACAACTAAAATAAATACATAAAATACACACAAAATTCGTTCATATCTCAAACTCCTCAGTTTCCTCACTTAATCTCCCTCAAACACCCAAATAAAATCAAATTCACTAGCACACTAGCCCTTATTATTAACCAAACAACTAATATTCATGTAAATTCATTTTTCTCTTCTCACATTTAAAAAGAACGCTTAATATTTTCAACATATTTAGTGCATCATTAACGGGCCAAAAATATAAAAATAAAACGTGCAACCTCTCTAACATGTCACATACTAGCTCGTTTAAAAACTGGTCAATTAAAAAACTCAATAATATTCCACATAAATTTTCACTAATTAAAACATGTTTATATATTTATATATATATATATATATATATATATATATATATATATATATATATATCAAGGTCCAATGAGGTCTTAACTTATGGTCCAAACTTGCCGACCAATTTTTTGTGATTTTAAAAAAATTACAAAAAATATAGTTTCGACTTGATTTTTTTCTATGGTATTTAAACATATAGGAAACCCCTCTAAAAATTCAGCTCAAAATGAATTGTTTTGCTATTTTTAAAAAATTCGACCGTTGAAATATTGGCGATCATCTCACTCGCTTTTTGATTGAATTTTTTGATGAAACTTCATGGATATGATCTGGATAGTGAGAAGATCATATCCATAAAGTTTCATAAAAAATTCAATCAGTAAAGTGGTTGGCGCCGAACCAACTTTTCAACGATTGAAAATGAATATTTATACCATTTTTTAACATATCACCTCATCTCAATGGTTTTTTAATTGAATTTTTAAATGAAAAAAATTGGAGAAGGTCTTCTAAACATGAAAATCATATTCATGATGTCTCATCAAAAAAATCATTTATTTACTATTTTAAAAAATGGTATGTAACGAGGTCTGCACCATAAGAAGTCCTTACAGGAGACTTTCTATATATATATATATATATATATATATATATATATATATATATATATATATATATATATATATATATATATATATATATATATATATTGCTTGGAAAGTGTTTGGTACCGGGCTTCTTCTCTACCCATTGAGGAGATAGTTTGGGTTCCTTCTTTACCCCAAAAGGAGATTATTTGTATTGCGGCGTTCTCGAATGGTGAAAGGCACCGTGTGTGGGTTGGCGGTAGATGTGCCCCATTGGTGGATTACAAGACTTCGGTGGACTCCGGAGTCGTCGGCTAGGCGGAGGTGGATATAAGAAGACGTGTCAAGGCTTAAAGGGAGTCAAGTTGTGTGATAATTGTGTCTTGCGAATATAAAAGCGATAAATCAAGTAAGATATGCAATTCATGGAGCTAATACCTTGTCCCGTAACCTTACCCGAGCCTAAACCAATCCCTAAACCTACTCCGAAGTTCGTGTGTGTTTATTTTGTGCCTTTTTAATTTATTTTTTTTAGATTTTTAGTTTGAGTCGCTTTTATTTTTAGGATTTATTTAGTATTTTTAGAATTTATTTGCATATTTATCTATTTCTTTTTATTTAGTGTAGTTTTATTTTGATTTTTGATTTTTATTATTTTTTAGTTTTTATTTTATTTCATTTTGTCTTATTTTATTAAGATTAGTTTTTAGGAGTTGATTTTTAGTTTTAATAGATTTTACACTTTTTGACTTTAGTTTTCATTTTTATTAGATTTTTAGTTTTTATTTCTTTTGTTTTATTATTTTAATTTTTAATAGCTTAGGATTTTATTTTCTTAAGTTTTAATATTTTTAGTTTTATTTTTTTACTTAGTTAGATTTTATTTTATTATTTTTATTTTTTTTTAGTTAGTTTTATTTTAGTTGGTACAAACTAAACACACTCACACACATCATTCACACCTAAACTAAACACTCAACCGCACCACACTATCTTACACTAAACCATACACAAACACTCCCTCACCCTCAGCCTATTCTTCTTACACCCTCTCACACACTAATCCCCCCTCACCATCTTCTCCACCCAACACTCTCTTTTCTCTCTCCTCCATAAGAACACTCCACCAAACCTCCATTAACAAACCAATCATCCTAACCTCCATCTCCCACCTCCATCCACACCCATTTCCCAAAACCCATTTCACCCATCATCAAACCCAAACCCAAGTTCACCCCTGAACCATAAACCCGCGACCCATTTTCTGTCTAACCCGGATACCCCATTACTTTCCCATAACTCGTTCCTACCCAACCCGTCGGCGATCCTAGACCAGCCACCTCCGGCCAAATCCACCTCTGTTGGCGACCCTGTCAAACCGAGCCCCTGCCCCACCATAACTCGAACCTCACCCTGTTGGTCGTGTCCAACCCGAGAACAAATGAACCCGGACCCCCATATCCAAAAACCCGCCTTGATCACCTTAAACAGCAACCTCCGACCCAAATCGCAACTCGGAACCCCTTCTCCTTAGCCTCCTACCCGAGTTTCCCGAACCCACCTGCACAACCCATGAAGACAAACCCATTTCGTCCCATGCCAAAAAGTAAACACCAAATTCAGAAATAACAATAAACCAAATGCCACATATACCTTTTACCCCTTTATTCCTAAAATACCCTCATATGCACCCACTTCTCACATGTGAATTCCTTCACCCAAATCAGATTGTTACGTCACTGAACACACATGCACACATGTGTGCATTGTTCAAAAATACCCTAGCTCCATGTTTGCCATGTATAAATTGAAGACTTAGGCCATTTTCAAAGGATCTCAAATTTAGTTTTTAAAACTCGTGTGTGATATATTTCTCTACACTCCTCTATAGAGAGTATTTGCATTTTTAGCAAATATCTCAATATAGAGGTGTGTAGTGAAATTTATCTCTAGGATGAATTTCACCCCACCCCTCTATATTGATTTTTTTCATTTTTAGCAATTATTTCAAAATAGATTGATATAGTTGAATTCATACCTTATGGAAGGTAAATTCCAATCCATTCCTTTATGTTGAGATTTTGAATTTTTAACAATTATCTCAATATAAAGCAATGATCTAGAATTTATTTCTTTGGATGAATTCTAATGTACAATTTTATATTGTTAGGATTTGCATTTTTAGCAAATTTCTTTTATTATTTAACTGTCCATTATGAATTCATCCATTATCCTTTTTTATTTTTATTTTGTATCTTTTATTTTAGATTCAATAAATATATTAGTGAGTGATTGTAATTGAGAGAGTTTTGATGTATAATTAAAGAGTTGCTCCAATTCAAGTACAAATGGGTTTGATCAATTCCTCTTTAATTTCTCTTGATTTAATCCTCACATGCTCTTATTGTTTATTTTTAGTTTTGGATGATGATTATTGAGGGTTAATCTCCCATTCATGGGATGTAATTTGAAGCCCTCATGAGTCCAATTTAGTTAGTCTACTTTTTAGCATAATTTTGTTTACCTCATTTTTTTTATTAGCTTTTACATCTTAATTAGTAGTTATAAAAACTAGTATATAGTTAGTTAATTAATAATCCCTTGAAAAATCCATAAAAAAAAGCAAAAATAGAAAAATTATAAAAAATAATAACATGCAAATGATTTAACACTTTTGTCTTCTCAGATTTTGTGTTGCACCCTTAGATTTGGATTGATACTCCCTTACTGACCCCTATACATATTTTGAGTTTATTTGTAGGTTCAAGAGAATTTTAATGAAAAAAGAATTGCGCAACAGCGACAAATACACATAAGAGTCACAATTTTTTATTTATCATCGTGTGTTGTAAGTCTTTTGTCTTGTATTTGTAAAATCATACTTCGTGGACTTGTAGGCAGGGTTGTCCAAGATTTTTTTCGTTGTGGGTTTTCCTCGTACATCGCAACGTAGTGTGTTTGTGATGTATTTTATCTTGCAAAAATCACCTAGTTGCATGTTTAGGTTAGTAAGATAAATTTTGGTTTAAATCACAACTTTAGTTTAAATTTAGTGCTAGATTTAATTTGGGTAATTTTAATTCAATTTAATTCAAGTTGGCATTAATTTAATTTGATAATATTAATGCTTGGTTTGTTTAACTTGAATTGGTTTGAATTTTGTTTAAGTGAAAATTAAAATATTTGTGTAATTAAATTTCACTTTAAGTTTAATTTATTTTTTCATTTGTTTAATTGTGATTTTAAAGAAAAGAAAATTAAATAATTTTTAAAAAATTAAAATTTGGGATATCATTGAACCATCTCATAATTTCAGTTTAACATTTTAGGGCATACGTTTCTTTCAAGTGGTATCAGATCAGGAATGCTAATTTGTCGCGTTAAGATCATTTTTTTGCATTTATTATGGAAAATATGCCTTATACAAAATTTTCAGTTTTTGATGGTTCAAATTACGCGTATTAGAAAGAGCGAATGAAGTCGGCACTTATATCTTTAGATGAACGGGTTTGTCAATCGGTAGTTACAGGGTGGTCTCCACCTATGATTTTAGAAGGAGGTGCTAGTGTTCCTAAACCCGTAGAATTATGGAGTGAGGTTGAGTTAAAACTTGTAAACTTTAATTCCCGTTGTTTGAATGCTCTCTTTAGTGCGGTCACACCCTATGAATTCAGCCGGATTAGCACATGTGAAACGTCTAATGAGTCATGGGATATTCTCCAACTCAACCATGAAGGTACTAGTGTCATTAAAGCTTCAAAAATCCAAAACCTCCCCACTCAATTTGTAACCATTAAAATATTAAAAAGTGAGACTTTTGATGAGTTCTATGCTAGACTTCCCGATATCGTTAATTCATCTTTTAATTTGGGAGAAAAGATACTCGATAACCGTGATGTAAAGAAAATTTTGAGGTCATTACCTAATAGAATTATTCCAAAAGTGACTGTTTTAAATTATTTACCTACTTTAGCCTCTACAAAACTTGAAGAGCTTGCAGGTGTCTTACAAACCTATGAAATTGACATATTTACCTCTAAGGATGAAAAGAAGAAAGATAAGGGCATTGCTTTGAAAGCCCGAAAGGTGGAAAAACAAGTTTCGGACGATGAGAGTGACATCGACTCCGAGTATATGGCTATGTTTTCTAAGAAGTTACAAAAATTTCTTAAGTTTAATACAGATAATCTTAAAAATGATTTTAAGAAATTTGATAAGTCTAAGTACAACAAAGCCGAGAAATTCCCTACAAAGCATAATAAAGATCTTAATAGGGAAGAGTCAAATATATGTTATGGTTGTGAGGGTTATAGACATAGGCCTAGAGAGTGTCCCACTAAACTAAGGAATGAGGGCAAGAGACCAATTTCATATACTGCCACCCTTGGTGATAGTGAACCAGAAGAGGTATTTGATTCCCCTGTTGAGCGCAACTTTACCGCGTTCATGGAAAGTCATGTGAGCAGCGATAATGAATCTTCCCATGAAGATATTACATTTTATGACACTTCCAAGGACATTGTTTGTGAATACCAAGAGTTTTATGGTAGAGAGAGTGGGTAAGAGAGTGAAAATGAAGAAGAGGTTGAGGAAAGTGAACTTCAAGTAGCCTTTCAAGAGTTGTATGTCGAATCGATAAAATTAAAAAGGACAAACTTAAAGTTAGAAGCTTGTTTGAGACACGTGCTAAGGAAAACAATGAGAGTGTTTTAGTAGGAGATCTTAGGGCACGTGAGAGATCTCTTCGAGAGAAGCTTGAGTATGTAGAAGGTAAGAGAGATAGCCTTAGAGGTCTAATGGAGTCAATGAAGAAAGAGCTTCTCGAGTTTGAAGAGAGTAGGTGTTTACTTGAGTCGAGAATTTTAGAGTTAGAAGAGAAATTGAGAGACTCAAGTCGAGCAAATTTAATTTGGAGTGTAGATCAGAAAAATTAAATAAAATTCTAGGAACCGTCCAAATCAAAAATGACACGTGTGGTATTGGCTTCGATTCTCAAAATGATTTCGCCTATAAAGCCAAGACCACAATTTTGATAGAATCTTCTAGGAAGACTTTGAAAAGTCAATCCTTAGGTACTACTTTTTATCGGGCCTTTACTTGCTCACATTGCGATCGAAAAGGTCACCTTACGAAATTTTGTTTTGATCTTAAACATGGTCCTAGGAAATCCAAGGGTAGAGTCACCGAGGTCCCCAAATCCCAAGAGCAACATGCTTCACTAGTTTGGGTTAAGAGATCCGATTTGGAGGCTCTACAAGATAGCATATTTGATTCTCATTTGCTTCCACGTGATACCTCCCTTGCTAAATCTAAAAGTCGAATATGTTTAAATTTTGTTTACATACACTAGCTTTTGTGCTACATGATATATCCTTGCTAGTTGTATGTTTGTTTGTCATTTTCTAGTCTTTGCTTCATCATGTATCACCTGTTAGAATTATGACTTGTTTATCTTTTGTATTTAATTTTTATTTATTGAGTCTTAATTGAAACATACAAAAACATTTTTGTTTGTATTTTGAGTTGTATTTTTTTTTTTGGTTTAAAATTTGAAAAACTCAAAAAGATTTTTTTTGTGCGTGTATATTTGAGTTTTACACACTTTTGTGGCATATACTTGTGTTGAATCCTCATTTTCTGCTACAATACGGCTAGAAATTTTAGTTGTGTATTTCAATTCTTAAATTGTTATTTATTATGGTTACATGGAGTAATTTGAATTTGAATTGCTAAAAGGATTCTTATTTTATGCCTCTTTTGCACACATGCAAGAGCACTTTTGAATTTTAACTTCACATGAATATTTGAGCTAAGTGAGATGTTCTCATACGAATTTAGTCATCTACATGTTTTGTGACTTTAAAGAATTTGTGCATGTAAGATCCTTTGCACGTGAGAATTGTTTGTGTTGAATAAAAATATTATATATGAAAGTGCACGGGGAAGGGATACGAAAGGAACACTTATCCTTTGTGATTAAGCCACCATTTAAATCGGACCTAAAAAAGTGTGGCATTGTAAAAAATAGCTAAGGTCCATAGAGTTTGAAGAGGCCTAGAAATAGTGTGGCATTGTAAAAAGTATCCAAGGCCTATTTAGTTTAGTTGATATGATCTTTCAAAAGAAAAAAATAGAATATTATTACCCTTGAGGAAGTTTGGATTGAATATCAACAGTTTTTCACAATGACTTTGTATCCTAGCCGCGCTATTTTTTCATGACTCTATTGGTTTGTATAATCATCAATATGCTAGGCTTGTATGCATTGTGCTTGTTTTGTTCTTTGAGTTCAATATTTTTATCACATGAGGCATTATAAATGTTTGATAAAGTTTGCAATCAAATGAAACTCCTTGAACATGTTTAAGTTATTAGGTCATAATTTAATTGTTGCTAGTTCACACCCCTTCACTTCCATTTCCATATGACATATTTATGTCATAAGAGTGTGGAAAGCTCATTTTATTTTGTGTTGTGTCATTTGTGGTGTTTATATCTATATATATGTGCTTGTGCTTGTGCTTGTGCTTGTGCTTGTGCTTGTGCTTGTGCTTGTGCTTCCTTAATATATTTGTGTATGTATATATACGGTATTTTTTTTTAGTCTTTGCATTGCTAGCTAGTCCATGTATGCATTGAATTCAAAATTGGGATTTATCTTGTTGCAAATTTTGTTTGATATCCCAGGATTATCATAATACCTTACTAGTGATATATTTTTGTCATGGCATCATAGGTGATATTTGTTAATTATTGTATGGATTAGTTGTACTTTATTGTTGCCCATATGCTTTAATGCTCCTATAACTTTACTCACCATTTCATGTCATACTTTTTCTTCCATTATTCATATCCCTTGTTTCATTTAGAGGGAGTATTTGGTTTAATTGGGGAGAAATATGTTATTTAATAATTCTTTAACCCTTGTCTATTCCTGAACCAAAAGGGGGAGAAATGGTATCTAATCTTTTGAAATTTGGGGAGATCTAACTTAGGGAGAGACGTCTTTTTAGGAAAATCATTGTTAGATAAAGGGGGATAATTAATTAAGGGGGAGTACTTAATTTTATGCCCTTTATATTGTCATATTCCCTATGCGTTTAATTGTGTGTTTAAGTTTGCAGGTTTTTCATCTTAAGCGGCAAACTTTTAAGTGGCAAAAGCATTTCATTCTAAGTGTTGAGTCAAGAAAATGTATTTTTTATTTTGGGTGGGATTATTTCTAGATGTGCTTGGCGGTCCATATGATTTTTGGTTTGGTTTTGTCCCGGAATAGCCAAAGGGGAAGATTTATTAGGGCAAATTTCCAATCGAAACAATTAGAACTATTGGCTTAATTTCGAAAAAAACTATTTGAGTCATAGGATAGACTGTTGTACCTCAAGCCTATGACATTTGAAGAGTTAAAGACGATGAGGCCAAGCAAAAGTGAAGATATCATTGTCGGTTTCAAGTGCCTTGTTTCTCGTCAACAACAGTGTCACATTTTCCAAGGTATCCAAAGGTATGAATTCATTAATATATATAGGAGCTTGGAAAATTATTTAGGCGTTCCTTTTATAAACTTTTATCATCAACGACTTTTTCTTTTTCTCAGAAAATCATTTTAGAACTTTTCATAAAGTTTTTGGGCTTAAAAAAAATTTAAGGATTTTTGAAAAGTTGTTTGAACCAACCTGGAATCTCGTTCGATCAAAATTCCCAGGTCATTCGAACGAACTTCTAACGACACTATGTAATTTTTATTCGTTTTTTCGTTGGAAGGTTGTTAGAACGAGGATGTTCGAACGAAGTCGTTCGAACGAGATATCAAATGAGGAATGTTCTGAATTCTCGTTCAAACGAACTTGGTCGTTGCATTCTCGTTCGATCAGTGTCATTCGAACGACATTGGAAAGTTGTTCGGACGACCCTTCGTCGATTTTGACAGTTTTTATTAAAAAAACCTCCCAATTGTCCACTAACTTCTTTCCTGATAAAATAAGTACGGGAACAACTTTTTATAAGAGACTTTTTGCATCCCTTGAGAGCTTTTGAGAGGGAAAATACTTCCAACAAAAAGTCCCATTGTTGGGTTTGAAGATCAAATTTCTTCTAAGAACACGTGTTTACACCCGTTGTTTAGTTTAAATCCAAGTTCATATATATATATATATATATATATATATATATATATATATATATATATATATATATATATATATATATATATATATATATATATATTTTCATGGAGAGTGTTTGGCATCGAGTTTTTTCTCTACCCATTAAGGAGATAGTTTGGATTCCTTCTATACCCCAAAAAGGAGATTATTTGTGTTGTGGTGTTCTCGTAGGGTTAAAGGCATCGTGTGTGGGTTGATGGTATATGTGCCCCATTGGTGGATTCAAAGACTTCGATGGACTCTAGAGTTGTCTACTAGGCGAAGGTGTATGCAAGAATAAGCGTCAAGGCTTGAAGGGAGTCAAGTCGTGTGTTGTAAGTCTTTTGTCTTGTATCTGTAAAACCATACCTAGTGGACTTGTTGGCAGGATCGTCCGAGGTTTTTTCCGTTGTGGGTTTTCCTCGTACATCGCGGCGTAGTGTGTTTGTGATTTATTTTATCTTGCAAAAATCACCTAGTTGCATGTTTAGGTTAATAAGATAAAATTTGGTTTAAATCACAACATTAGTTTAAATTTGGTGCTAGATTTAATTTTGGTAATTTTAATTCAATTTAATTCAAGTCGGCATTAATTTAATTTGATAATATTCATGCTTGGTTTGTTTAACTTGAATTGGTTTAAATTTTGTTTAAGTGAAGATTAAAATGTTTATGTAATCTAATTTCACTTTAAGTTTAATTTATTTTTTCATTTGTTTGATTGTGCTTTTAAAGAATAGAAATTTACATAATTTTTGAAAAATTAAAATTTGGGATATCATTGAACTATCTCACAATTTGAGTTTGAGGGCATACGTTCCCTACATGTTTATGTGAGATTTTTTTAAAAACTATCTTTTGTGAATGCCACGCGTGATGATTACTAGGCCAACGTTGAGTTGGTGACTTGTGGGGTGAGGCTAGCGGGGTAGAGATTTTTTATCACGGCTCTGGGCCAATGGAGGACGAATGAATTCTGATAGGGATCCCTTGAGTCGTCGTTTGCTCTTCATGCTGAAACCTAATGGTTACATAAGTATATCCTTCTACCATTTGATTTTGACTTTTTTTCTTGAGGATTTGGAATAGGTTTGTTATTATTTTTAGATTTATTGCGAGTGTTTTAGACTAATTGGGGGGGTGTTTTGCAGGTGGGGACATCTTCTTCGGCCATTTATGCTTAGGGGAGCACCGTCCCAAGCAGGTGCAAAGCTTGGCGCGAGGAGTAAGCTTTAGTGATTTAGTGAATGATTTGGACGAGGTACTACAATCTTTGGTGGTTTTATGTGTTCTGTGATAGAGGTGGAGGGATACCACTCATACCTTCCACTTTGGAGTGGGGGAGATGACGGTGACGCTGGCGAATGTCTATCAGATTCTGGGTTTGTCATATGGGGGAACACATGTGGTTGGGGATCGTTATGTTAACTTCACGAACAAGGAAATAGAGGCAGAGTTGGGGCAGTGACGCAAGTTGGCTCGAATAATTTGATGAGTGTGGCTAATTTGAGGGTGGCCTTGTTAGGTCGATTGTTGGATGTGACATACGTGGAGTGGGTGAAACAGAGGGAGCATTTATTCATCTTTTTCTTGTTGGGAACCTCATTCCTAACTAAGAGTAAATATGACATCCACTTGTGGTTTCTGCCTTTTATATGGGACATCCCGCAAATTCATTTTTGTGATTGGGGGAGTTTGACGTTGGCATCGTTGTATTCTGATTTGGATGTCTTTAGTTATTGTTGTCGACCTACTTTAACAGTGGCACCATATCAGTTAGAGGTAACTTTTTTTTTGCTTTTTTATTCTCAAGCATTATTTTGTATTTTTCTTATTTTTTGTGTGTTTTTGTATTTTTCTTATTTTCCAGGTATGTATCTATGATGCAATTGGGTATAACACTCGGTTGATGCGTTTGAAGGTGGTTGAAGTTGACGAGTGTCCCAGGATGAGGAGATGGAGGAAGGATAATAGGGTTTCGAAAACCCTTTCCTGCCCTCAAGGATGTAAGGAGGGTCTTAAATACCCTCATAAGAGTCCAGGTTGGTTATTATTATTATTTGTGTATTTTTTGTTTTTTCTTGATTGTTATTTTGGACTGAATTTTTTATGAGTGAATTTCTTTGGGAAGGTGATGTTCTTTCCTTGGCACTAGTCGATAGATGATGTGGAGATCACCGGTATGCATACGCTGATACGTAGGTTCATGCTGCACAAGTTTGGGTACAACCGGTACCTAGGGGAGAGGATAATTAGGTAGGTGATGGTAGGGAATATGGAAGTCCCAACATCGAGTCCTTCAGCTCACACGTGAGACTCGAAGAGGGAGTCTAATGACGATGGGGGAAGACTATGATAGGGAGGACTACTCAGTCTATAGAGCCATAGTAGCGAAGCATGGTTACTTAGATTTCGTGGCGAGGTGGTTGATGGAACCTTCTATCTATGAGGTGGACAAGAGGTAGTGGTGTACCTAGGTCACCGAGTTATGCCTCGAGTATCGTTACTAAAGCAGTAGACATTTATCTACTTCATAAGTATGGATTGCCTTCCTAGTATATGCCGGCTGATGGGAGGGATATGGTGGAGATTTCTCATTTTCCTCATGTTGAGTTGGATGGATTTCCTCATTTGTAGGTCGGGGATGGCCTGATAGGGGTGAGTGAAGTTACCTTCATTCTCTTGATTTTTGCTTTTTGGATTTTTCTTTATTTACAGATGTCACTTATTTATTTTATTTTCAGACTATATATGTGCAGACTTAATGGGTGTGGGTTGTTCAATATTGGATGGCTTTGCTAATCGAACACATCCATACGTTGACACGCTCTTGCACTGTCCATGTAGAATTCAGAGTAAACATGAACATCTAGGGCACTGATGGACGATGGTTGGATGAGGAAATGTGCTCTCCGAGGGCCAAAAACATCTGGGAAGGGATGCTCAACTTTTTTCCTTCGCGAGAAATGTGCTCGCTGAGAGCATTAATGGGCGATGGCTCGTAGAATTAGGAGGAAAGTCGGGGTTACATCCCGATAATTTTATTTTATTTTCTTTATTATTTTTCTTTCTTTTTTTTCTACCAATGTGCCTGAAATGCAAAAGCAACACATATGTATTTGAAATGACGTTTTTATTTAATTATCTTGATTAAGTGACATGCACTATTAATTTTTCACTTAGGGTTTTATGAGATGAAAAGTATGTAATGTATGTGAAAATTTTGAATATTTTGGGAAGTATAAACAAAAGAAATGCTCGGGATACTTTTGAGGTGATAATCACTGATTGGGAGATCAATTGGACAAAAAAGGAGATAAAAGGGGAAAAGGTAAATTTTCCTAAAATATGCGGTGTCGACCCGCATACCCCCTATTCTACCTGCCACCATGTCAGTGTCAAGTACTTTTTTTTCAGCCTTGGGTAATTTCTTGCTTCAACATGGGTACAATAATTCAAATATTAATTATGGTAGATCAATTACTTTATTATTTAGTGGGGAGCTTTGGCTAGAAAATGGCTTTAAAATGGGGATTTTTGGATTACCATTTTCATTTATGTTATTTTTCTATTGCTATAAGGTTTTTTCTTCAAATGGCCATTTATTTTACTGAGGGATACTCTGCTTACCTCAACCATCTAGAAGATACGGGCTTGTATGAAATAAATTATATGGCTTTTAACTTGCATTCGGTTACTTTGTGGTGCAACCGATATATAAAATGGGGCCTTTCGGAGTCGGCTTTGGAATTTTGGTACCCGGAGGACCACGTGTTCCGCTTTGGAATAAATAAGGGTTGTCTGAGTTATAGGGAATTATCTGCCATGTTAGGTATATATCCCCATGTTCCAGCTAGTCTGTTGAACTCTTCTCGATCTCCGAGGGAGGAGTTGGGTCAATTGTCACATATTTCTCCTTCTACTACCCATCCCTTAGTGCGTAAGGGAGGAATTGACCTCTCAGTATTTCTTGAATCTCTTCACCGTCAAGATGTATGATCCATAGGGTACAGTGAAGCTATGGCATTAGGTTTAACCACTAAATTACTTATGGTGATAAGTGGTATGAGTGCAGATACCCAAGTTGGAGCCATAATTCTATGGGTGGGTTGTTATTGTAATCCTACTGCTACCATTTTGACAAATATGTTAAAAGTCCTTGGCAATTGGATGGCCGATCCTCCTACCTTTTTGCGAGGAAGTCAAATAATGTTATAGATGTGGATAGTATAGAGGTTTAAGTTTATTGTGCCCCTCTTTTTCCTTCACCTAATATAAATAACTTTTTCCTTCAGTCTTATATGTACTTTAGCACGTCTATGAATGACTAGTCTGATTAGCTGATAGCAGATGGATCTAGTTCCTTGCCTTGGTTTGTGTAATAGTGGGGTGAGTTGACAACTGTTTTGCAGTTGGACAAATATCAATATGTCCAGATCGTAGGCCTTCGTCAAACTTCATTACATCTCTCTTATATATTCTTTCATTAAGTGGGCTAAGAGAAAATCATCCTTCCCTTCATAAGCAACTTATTTCCTATAGAGGACCTGAATGAGTCATTGAGAATATCTCTAGAGAGTTTGTGACAACATCGTAGGCCTGTTAGACGTCTCACCCTTTCTATGAGGGAGAATTCAATAGTTTCATTAGGTTTTCTGAAATGGATATGGATGGACTTGGTTTTGAAGGTATGTATGGAAGAATCTGCAGGTTGAGGGGGTGCGGTGGTTCCCTTTAATCTTTTTAGAATGTACCGTCTAATAGAGCGTGTCTGGGTAGGAATTCAGAATGGAGATTACTAAGGGCCCACAGATGGTAATGATAATGATGTAACATGTCCTTCTGGTAGTTGATGGTGGCTTATGTGAAGCATTGTAGGATACGGAAGTAGGTTTGGTTGTTGATGTTGGTTTAACATAGGTTTGGGATGTTGGTGTAGGTCTAGTGTAGGCCTGGGATATTTGTGTAGGTCTTTATAATATAAGGAATCGATATTTATGATGCTTTTTTTGTTTTTTTGAATAAAATGTGTTTTTATTAAATAAGTGTTAATTTTGCGTGTATGTTGTTACGTCTTTATGGAAGAATCATTTATGTTTGAATTATCTATACAAGTCTCTAAGGCAAACATTGTCCTTTTGTTCAATTAAAATGACGATAGAGATGCATGTGTCTTGATGAGAGAAAAGAAAAGTCTTATTATAAAAAAGAAAGGGTTGCACCCAAAGTTACTTTATGGATTGCCTATGCACCTCTATGTGAATAAAAGGAGTTGTAGTGTTAAAATGTTTGAGAGGATAGGCAAGGAGATTTTTTTTAGAATGGAAAAAAAAGTGCGTAGAGCGATGAGAGTCAAATCAAGGATACAACATCATGAGATGATCATGGTTGAATGGGTGTGTTATCTCTTTGTAACACCCCGCGTGTCCGAAATAGACACGCGGCGTGCTATTGCGATAAAAACTAAACAAAAACCATCAACGGTAAGTATAGAGCATCTAAATTTTCACAATTTAAATACAACAAATTCACAATTCTTCTATTTCCACAATAATGATTACAATCAAGTCTCTCCCAAAATACACAATTCTCCAACAAAATAACACCACTAATTTATACATCAAAATACATCTTCCAAATCCATGCTGTAAAACAAATTTCCAAAATAGTCCATAGCATCCCAATCCACGTTAACCTGCCAACTAAAGAAAATACGGGGAAGTACACAATATGACAGGCATAGATGCTAAAAAATAATTAGCACAATGAATAAATCGCAACAATACGAATCGCATATACAAATAAAATGCAATACTCAAGCATTATATCAATATTAATTTCTCAACAACATTTCAATGGGTCACCAGGCCTCACCTCACCTCACCTAGGCATCTCAAACCACATAACGATTTTTGGACAATTGGCGAGTGCAGATTCTCCGTGCCATATTAAAATATCATGACACTATGCTCAAATCAACAATATAATATATCTAAATGAATCAAATAATAGATTCTAATAATTTTTCAGGATTCCAATGAATATTACAATTAAACATGAGTGCAATTGACACAGAAAATAAACGGAATACTCTCGAGAGAATTTATGAGCATATTGTGTAAGTCACATACCTCAAAATCATCACATGAATCATAAAGATACTGCCTCAAAATTTTGATCACACCATTACGTTCCTCTCACGAACATAATCAAAACTCTTTCTACCCAAACTCGAGAAAACACCAAATAAGCTTTCAGATATTAAGCCAAACACTTGATTAAGTTTGGGGCAAAAGTTTGTAGATGAAAAGAAATAATTTTGGAGAGGTCTTCTAGTTGAAAACTTGATGAAAAAGTGATTTGAAAACACAAGCCATGAATTTGTTGTGATATATAAAGAATTTAAGAGTTTAATTCAGAAAAGAGTTCTAATCAAATAGAAACACTAAAAACAACGTTCCAGATGATCGGACTGTTGGAATTGGGTGAAATTTGGGGACATAGTAGCTAAGACAAGAGGAAGCTTCACAAAAAAATTTAGCTCAATTGGACGGTTGAATATTTTTATATATTTTTTTTGTAGAGGGTTTTATGATTTGAGGACTCTTATGAAGTATGTCCCACTCCAATTAGGTTTGAATTTTTCTTAAGGGTCCCAAATGGGTTCCAGGGTCTCTTTGAGAGCGAGGTCGCTTTCTCACACACTATCATCTCTGAATTTTTTTATTGAATCATCATGTAATGCGGAGATGATACCCTTATATGTGATATATAACCTTTAATATTTTCTCATCTAAGAATGCCAACACCTCTTAGCATCCTTCATGCCAATCGGCTTCTCCAACTTAGCTTTCGATCATGATTCATAGGGAAGGTATCTTGAGTTCTACGAGTAAGAACACTTCCATGTCATAGACTAGGGAATATGGAGTAAATACAATGGGAGTTCTGATAGACGCGATGTAACCCCAAAGGGCGTAAGGGATTTCGTTATCCCAATCTCAAAGTTTTCGATCATCTTGCTAATGATGGATTTAAGGTTCTTATTTATGTCTCTGAATATCGTATTCCTTGACCACCTCTGTGAATTCAAATTCTAAATGGAGACCATTATCCGATACAAGTTCGTAAGGGACCTCGTAGCAACATATGATATTCTTTCGGATGAACTTGGCCACTTTCTTCGCATTCAGCACGATATATGACTCCGATTCGACCCATTTGGTGAACTAATCAATAATCACTAAGATAAATTCATTCCCATTGGATATTTTAGGAGTGACTTTCCTAATAATGTCGACGCCTCAAGTCAAGAAGGTCCATGGAGAGGCCATATTCTATAACTCATGGGGAGGCAAATGTTGGAGATTGATGAATTCTTGACATTTGAGACACCTCTTGACGAATCTGGACCATGGTAGTCCAATAATACCCTTGTTGAGTGATCTTTCGGAAATTATGTGGTCGTTCATGTTGGGTTCGCATTCCCCACTATGAATTTTCTCCATAATTTCTTCAATGTTGTGGCCTGCGATATATGCAGTACAAATGGGTACCATCGAAATTCCTCTCAAATAGGCTTTTGTCACAAATGATGTATTAGGCTGCGCGTTTTCAAAGATTTATGTGATCTTTCTTATTAGAACCTTGAGGATATCGGTCATACTTGAGGAAGCACCAACCATCATAATACCACAGACCGACCTTATCTAAATCTTCTTTGATGGAGAGCTTTATGTGTTATCAATGAGTTAGCTTAGACTGTTTAATAACTTACAATAGGGGAATAGTTATTCCCTCGGGCTTATCAGCCATGGATGCTAGTGTTGCCAATGCATCAGCAAAGTTATTTCACAAATGGGAGAGGCAATGCAAAGTGACGTCTTTGAATTCTAAGGAGAGCTATTCGAGATGAGTGTGGAAAGGTAGAAGCTTTTCATCTCTGACGTTCCATTTTCACAGGATATGTCCTACGATGAGATTCGAATATCCATTTCCAAATATTATTACTTATATTAGGCACACACTTTTACATATGATTACACACACATACTTCATGTTGATAAATTTCAAATTTCAATCATCACACGTGTTATTCAAATGAAATGGCCTATTTTATTTACAGGTTAATCATACACATATTGATTGGTATCATAAATTTTTTATACACTTTTTGTTTTGAAAACACACCTTTATTAAACTTGACCATAGGAACACAAATGCCACCGTACATATTTTTTTCCATGCTACACATCACTTTGAAAATTTCATGCATAAATTATTTTGAATGGGGGAGAAAAACTCACAACCTAAAACAAACTATTTGAATAAGGGGAGAAAAAGATTTTTCAATACTCCTTTTTAAATTTGAGAATGGGGGATATAATGATTGAAATTGGTGATGTTGGAGTGGAAGTCCAAGGGTTTATTAAAAACGCGTATAGATCGAACTACAAAAAAAATTACACATACATGAAATCCTACAAGGCGGAATTAAGATTTACCTTTCGAGATCTATTTAATTTGATCTCGTCTTTGCATGAATAGAATATGTGATGGCTTGATTCACCTCATAGTCTTCTACTGTATTCCTGATATGGACAGCCATGGGTCAAGGGTGGGCTCCTATTTAGTGACCACCTTCTGGTCTCCTCTTTCTTCTCTGTTACCTCTCTTTCTCACAAGACCGAACTTGGGTCTTTTTTTTAGTATACAAGAGTGACGACTAGGTTAAGAAATAATGAGACTTAGGTACATATATATAGGCTACAGTAGGGACCCTAAGGAGAGATAAGGATGTGGCTCCTAATGGGCCTGAGAAAACGTAATCCGTCTCGGATCCTAATCTCAATCTCTTAATTATAATTAATACCACTAAATAATTATAATTGCAACTCCACTCCACTCAAAATTATATTTCGAGCTCCTCATTATTAATTACTTAATTCTCCCCATGTTAAGGTTACAGATACCCATTAATAAAATAAATTTCTGATAATTTATTCGATTAACTTCTTTAAATCCTTGAGCGATCCAACTTAACTTATTTGTAGTGTCAGACTAACATAATCCACCTGCAGGTTTTGACACATACAGAACTTATAAGCATCTCAAGGGGGTATCACCAATCTCTATAGTGAGACGTGGATTCCATCCATAAAATACTTTCATCGTATATTAATCACCATTACCCAATTTATCAAGATTATTGATTCAATAATGAATCTCACTCGATAATTTAAAGCAATAAATAACTAGTGCATGTGCCCGTTACTCATATTCGGATTAAGAGCCTTAAGTAAACCTAATAATCATGAGGTGTACATTGTCTTATAAAATAAATATAAAAACAACGACCTCAAATTGGTCCCGTTCAATACACAGAAAGTGTACTAGCACAATAAGTTGAAAATATACAGTTTCCTGTAATCAAGATAGGCCCACTAAAATATTGTGCTACGGCCCTACTGATGGTGTGTCTAGTTCCATCTAAGACTGTAAAGGATAAAACTTATATTCTACAAGAACTAGGGATCTGATCCTCTACGTATAAGCAATACTCTATACACCAGAACACCTACTGAGCAGAATAAAAGACATCGGCAATATATAAAATAATGTAAACATTATGTCCATACATGATTCTCATTAAATTTGGAATAACTAATTTTATTTTAATATTAAATTCATAATTAAAACTATTACATAAAGCACTGTTTTAGTCTACTTCTCTAACAGGTGACATAAATGAAACCAAAACTTTGAAAAAATTGTCCTAATATGAATCATTGTTCATCAATCGCCATAAAGATGGATATTGTAAATCTAAAGATATTTATTTATTTATTTTTAATAATGAAAAATAATATTTCAATTGTCATAACAATATTAATTTCAAGTTAAACAATATTTAAGACATTTGATTGCTAGTCTCAATTTGTCATAACAATATTATTATAATATTAATTTATTACATTTGTTAAGGTTCATCTAATGGGTTTGGTTGTATTAGTGGATCGTTTATTTTCAGGTAGTTCGGGTTTTTGTTCATGGCGGTGTAAAAGATTAAGTTGGTTTTGACCTTCTCCCTATGGTGCAATACATATACATGTGCATTGTTCAACAAAGGTTTAGTTTATATCAATGATAACAACAAGTTGCAGGGTTCATGTATAAATTTAAAAATCAAAGCTCAAAGAGGTTAATCGATGCATTTTTTCAACACGAGCATTTCTCTCTCATAAATCGGGTTTAAAAAATTTGCATCTGGTTTTCTCTATCATATAACAACGTGTGTGTAAACATGTAGCATGCCTATCAATTCAAATGACTGTTCGTATTAATGGTTTGGTGAAAAGAAAGACAACTTTATGACCATAACATAGTCCAACGGCTAGAATAAAAAAATGTTACGTTTGGCTAATAATTATATTTGTAATGGATCAACTGAGACTACCAATCAAATGTCTTAAATATGTTTTATTGAGTTACGTCTCTCTCAAACGTGTTTAAATAATATATCACTTAACATAGACTTTATTCAAATGAATGGAACTTAAATGATATTATAAAACATCCAATAATTGGATCTAAGGCCACAAGCAAGTTCTCTCTTTATAGTTGGTTACATTCAAATGAATGGAAGTAAACATACATTTCACTATTTATATCTCTTACATTAGTTACAATAAAAGGCAAATAAAAGGGAATGTGTCAATCACTATTACATAAGGACAACTTTATCTTACACCCCTCAAGCTCTACATATACTCGTCTGGATAACACGAGGTTTAAATCAAAAGAAAATAAACTATTTTCACATTGGTCAACTAAAAAGGATATAGTAAGCACGAGTAGGACTATAAGACAAATAATGAAAAGGCAATAAAAATGAGGTGGAGAATCAATGATTTTTTGTCTTTTTGATCGAAAGTGCTTGTAATAACCCGATATTCTAATATTTAGGTTGATCAAGTCCAAATATTAGGATATACAAATTGCTTATACAATTTAAATATCATTCTCAACATTTTAAAAACAACAAAATAAAGATGCAATAAGTAAATAGTGCGATAATATAAAATCCTCAAATAGTAAAACCGATTCATCTCCAATAAACTGAACTAATAAAAGTCTCAAACATTAATAGTCTCAATTACCGCCATTAGATAACAAGAACTACAAGCCTCAAATAATGTTATAAAAGTTGTAATACAATGCATCCTCTCGATACTCAACTAAAAGACAAAAAATAGTAAAAGCTACACCTGCATCTCAAAACTACTGAAATGGTGATGACCCAAAATAAAAAGAGTGAATATGTGCTAAGCTGGAAGGAGCGCTAAACCTAGGTCCTAACTCAAGCACCTAAAAATGTTCAACGATGGAGATGTGTCAGGCTCATGCAAGATAATGAAGCTACACAATTCAAAACAGTTGCATAACTACACAGTTGTTTATCATGTAATAAAGAGTACAAAATATAAATCGAGATATCACAATCCATTTTAGTTATATTAAATTCTATAATTAATTAATCTCTTAATTAATTAAATTGTATTCGCTTCCAATCTTATCTCATCAGACTGAGACCACCATCACACATGACACGCAAATAACAATGTCGCATCTAAATCAAGTCACGCCATTAATAAAATGGGTCCATCATCACATAAGGTGCACAAACAAATCACCTTATATCTAGTATAGTCCTCAACCGAATCAGGGCAACCATCACAGGGTATGCAAAAAAAAAAATCTCATAAGAGGAACAATGCCCCCATCACTTGTAAGGTGCACATAATATGTTCTCTCTCGGCACACACTATTACAATACTCCAAGACATTATTTATTTTACTTTAGGTATCATATTTCCAAGGTTTATAGTTAATAACTCATATCATCACGTTACATTAATCTTTTTTTATTATTCCAAACGGATAAATATTTACAATTACACGTCTCAAACCTTTCTACTTTAATTTATCCAATTTCATTACAAGGGCCTTATTATCTCCTTTTACAATATTTAGCAACAATCTTATGGGAGTATTTATTACATAATACATTACTTGCCTTTAGTTCACGTTGACCTATTGAAATATACTATCCTTGTCGTGATTCGAATCAATCAAAAATACTTTAAATTCCACAACCATATATACCAAAAGGGACAATCCTACTACTTAACACATGGAGGGGAAAAAATAGCTAATTGTCCTTTAATAATAAGTTTGTTTATTTCTATACGTATGTGGTAAATTTGGGGAAACTAATAACTTTTTCCAATTCGATTTAACATACTAATTAAAAACAAACTAACCCATATTTAAAACCCCACTAATTTATAAGGAAGAACATAAGGGCTCCTATTTCATAAGCTTCCAATTAAAGGAATTATAATGAGATAAACATTAATAAAAATGGTGGAACCCTTGTCAATTTATTAATACGATCAACATTGTAAAATTATAAATTTATACATCAATTCTCATAATCATGAGAATTCCGTTAACAAGATTATAACACATGAATTCATGGCTACTTCTTTAACATGTTCCATTAAACGAGAAGAATTAAATGTTAATTCATGGATGTTCAATATATAGTTCCAAAGAGTATGAGGCTAGCATGTGATTTAACATCAATTTCATAAACACATGAATTTATCGTGGGTATAATCACTATTTAACATAAATTCAACTACATACCATATCAATTAAGTGCAAGGTTACACAAATCATATGAGGTGTCGCCGAATTTAATAATGTAGTAGATTGAATTATAGAAGATGTGAAAACCTAATTATCCCTAATCAAGTTTTAATCCTATCTAGTTAGTTTGGGTGAAAATTTAACGATTACATATATAAAAGGAGAAAAGTTGAACATTATCTCTCTTTAGAATTTAGTAATCTAAAATTATATAGTTTCTCTTCATTTTTCCCTTTAATCTCCATAATTTCTTCCATCAATCTTTTTGTTATTGATTGAGTTCTTGACCAATGGTTATTAATAAAGGATTATGTGTTTAAGGGAGAGAAGAAGACGGTATAGAGTTGTTTTTAGGGTTAAGAGGGTTATAGGTTTGGGAAAATCTAGTGTGAATGGGTCCAGATTCATGTATGTTAGATTTAGAAAGACCCTCAACCAGTGTTGCCCCGCGGCTACTCCGCGAGTGGCCTGTGATCGCCACACCCGAGATTGTGTCCCAATACCGTGATTGCGTCCCCTTTTACACACGGTCTTATAAGTGATAAGCCCTAGTCTTTCTCCCTAAAAAATGTTCAAATGACCATTTTATCCCAAGGTTTCTCCTTACACCCCCAAAAGGCTTCTCCAACAAAACCTAGCGTAATAAAGCTAGCCCACTAAGTCATATTGGTTCCTTTACTCATCCTAATACCAAATTAAATTATTCACTACTAATTTATATTATAAACTTTTAACAAACGCAAGCAATTACAATTTCATCTTTAATATTTTATAATTAAAATTTTAAATTCCATTTATTTTTTAATTTAGCCATTTATTTAAATTCTCAAAAGTAATTATTGAACCGTAAGTCCAGGAAGGAGATAAAGACCTTAATATTGATCGTGTTTGTTTGGGAAATGAAGGAGCATTTCTTGTTGGTTGCGATTACAAGGCGGGTAAAGTCTTTGTAAGGTGTTGGTTCCTAGTGAGATGAAGTGGATCGTTGTCGCCTTGGGTATAGATATAGATGAAATATTATAACTAAACCATGATAAAAATGCTTTGTTAAAATGATAACACTTTGAATTTGTAAAAAATGAATTAAGTTATAAAATACTAATTCACTCCCACCCACTTTGAATATTTATCGGGACAACAATTTCATCCAAATGCAATATTTAGAGGAAACATATATAATATCATTGTACAATATGTTTCATCCAAATTCCATATGTATAGGAAAAAACCACAATATAATCTTTTGAATCTAAAATAACTATTATGTGGTTGAATTACAAAACATGAGCCTAAATGAGTACAATTTTTGCTAAATTCCAAATAGTAACCAAAGAATCATATCTCTTACAATGATTTTATGAAGATATAGAAAAAAAAAAATATATATATATATATATATATATATATATATATATATATATATATATATATATATATATATACAGAGAGAGAGAGAGAGAGAGAGAGAGAGAGAGAGAGAGAGAGCAAAGCAAAATTTTCACTAATTGAATAATGAGTGGATATTATACACCATTTAATTAAGAGGCTAATAAGAAATACACCTTCAAACAAATGGTTGGTGGCAATGCACAAAATGTTACAAGATACTACAGAGTATTAAATAATTATAGATAAGTGTGCAGTTTAGTGAATCTCTAAAAAAAACTCTTCTCTCTCTCTGATGGCGGCTCCTCCCCAGGGCAGCCTTCTTCTTCCTAACAAACCTTTCGTTCTCCTTCCAGATAACCCAAAACCTCCAGACTTAGATAGGGAGGCTAAAAAATCATTCGCCTCCTTACTCACTGCCTCTAACCAACCATCACCTTTTCTTAAACCTCCGTGCTCTTTTAAAGGAGAACCAGCTCTCCATTTTGAAGATGACAGGTGTTTTCCGGCACTCCCTTGTTGGGAAATTTTCTTTTGGCAGACCGCCCCATGGAAGTCATTAGGAAATCCTTTCATACTTTCTCTCTCAAAGGAGGTTTTTCCATTGGTTTATTAGATGATCAGCATATCCTTATCAGACTCAACTCTGAAGAAGATTTTCTACGTATTTGGTTACGGGGGCACTGGACTATTTTCAAATACACTATGGTTGTTTCTAAATGGACTCCTAGTTTTTCCAGCCATCAAGACTGCCCTATAATGCCATTATGGGTCACTCTTACATATCTGTTGGTTCATTTTTTTGAAAAAGGAGCTTTGTTTTCCATTGCCAATCTGATTGGCAATCCCCTCAAAATGGACGAAGCTACTGCATTAGTTTCTAGGCCCAGTCAAGCAAGAATTATTGTTGAAGTTGATTTGGCAAAATCACTACCAGCTAGGGTTTGGATTGGATGTGGGTCTAAATCGGGGTTCTGGCAGCATATTGTTTACAAAAATGCTCCTTCATTTTGTGTTTCATGCATGCGTATTGGCCATGTTATTGCTGATTGTGGCGGAAGGCGGCCTCCATCGGAGCAGATTGACAGAGGGAAATCAGTGGTTGATGCATCCACGTCCAAGACTCCGACTACAGCTGCTATTCACCAATATCGGACTGTTAGGCCTTCTCCAATGATTTTTCTTTCTAAAGAGCAGTTAGGGGTCTTTCTTTATCTATGTGGCAGATTTTCTAAATTGATGGTACACTACTTCTGATTTACTTCTCCAGTGATGTGCCTTTCCATGTGATATGGTATTATTTCCTGAAAAAGCGTTGGGATTTCAACCACACAGTTGTACATTCTAATGGATAGGAGTGATTAAATTTTGTCCAGGTCATATTGGCTAACCGTTCTCATATTTCTACATATAGAAATAGTAGTAGAAAATTTCTATATGACTCAGCAGCCATATCATATCGTCTATGACTGTTGGAGCAGTTTTTTGGCTTCTTAAATTTCTAAGATAGAAAATATGTTAGATAGAAAAGGCCATTGGAGATGGCCTTACTTCTCATCCCTTAAATCTTGGAATAAAAAAACAACCCTAGCCACTAAAACCAGTAACCTACCTCAACCAAAGACCAAAATAACCTTCCCAAATAACAAACCTCTGCCAATGACTATTCCCTCTCACCCACATACTTCTAATACATTAGAAGCTATTCCCTCCAAAAACTCTGACCGAAACCGTCCTCAGCCTATACCAGTGTCCAAACCGTTAGCCATATCGTGCTCCAACAGATATGAGATGTTGTTAAAAGATTTAACTTCTTTCAACACTGAATCCTTGGTTACCTTAACTGAAGAAGAAAATATTGCACCTTGTTTGGAATCGATTGAAGAGGGAGAATTTGTTGATTTTGACATAAATGAGCTTCCTAAACTCAGAACTGTGCCACGTGACCCTTCACTTCTTTTGGACCTCAATGTTTCTCCAAGACCTAAAACACGGAATAAAGTGGTTGTCAATGAATTTAAACCTGCATGGGCTTATGACAGTGAAGAAATGGGGAATTAACTCCCAATAGAAAACAGTTGGAAGACTTTTCGGAGGCTATGGGTTCCAAATTCAAAAAGGGTTTTAATATGAATAAGTCACCAGTGTCCACTTCAAAGCGTCATAGGAAACGCTGGGTTCAAACTAGGGAATACCCCACCAGGTCAACTGGTAAGTCATCATATACTAATCTTGTAAAGATTTTTAATGATTAATTGCCTTTTTTGGAATATTAGAGGGGTCGGGAATTCACTTTCCGTCCGAAGACTCGAAAAATTGATTAAGGCCCACAATTTCAGTGTAGTTTGCTTAATGGAACCAAAAATCGAAGATGGGAATCTAATAAACCTGTGTAGAAGGATTAATTTCTTTAGAGGTGTTGCAAATGTTTCTAACAAAATTTGGGTGCTTTGAAATTTGATTGGCTCTGAATGTTGTCCAAAAACAGAAATCAAATCATTTCTATTAAATTGGAGCTACCCAATCTTTCAAATTCAATTTTTTTGTCGTGTGTTTATGCCAAATATAAATTGGCGGGTAGAAGATCCTTATGGGCGGATATTGAAAATTTTGCAAACTCAATTCAAGGTCAATGGATTATGGGGGTGATTTTAATGTTGTTCGCTCTCAGGATGAAAAATTGGGGGGATGTGGTATAAATAATTTGGCAGTTGAGGAATTTAATGATTGTATTCTTCATTCTGGACTTCTTGAGTTTGATCATATAGGCTCCAAATTCACGTGGTGTAATAATAGAGATGGGATTAATCGGATTTTGGCTCGGCTTGACAGAATTTTTTACAACTCTCTTTGGAGCACTAATGACTTTCAAACAACAGTAGAACACCTACACCGAACAAACTCAGATCATTCTCCTTTAGTTCTCAGTGTTAAATCTCCATTGGCTGGTATTCCTAAAGCATTTAGGTTTATTAATGCCTGGACTAAGCATGATAAATTTTTTAGCATTGTTTCAGATTCTTGGAGTAATGAAGTGCTTGGGGAACCTCTCTACATTTTTGCATCCAAACTTAAGCATTTAAAGTATGACCTTAAGTCTTGGAACTCAAATCAAATGTGTTCAAAAATATCCATCAAATGGTGAAAAATGCAGAATATTTGCTTATCTCCAAAGAAAGTGCCTATGACATGGATCCAATCCTAGAAAATAGGTTGGAATTTTTCAAAGAAAAGAACTTTTTAATAAAGAATTGAGTATGAAGGAGGAATTTTGGCGTCAAAAGGCAAGGGTAAAGTGGGCTACTGATGGGGACTATAATACTAGATTTTTCCACTCTATGTCAAAGGTGAAAAAAATAAGCTCCTTATCCATAGAATTCAAAAAGAGGATGGTGTTAAGGTTGATAACCACCACTTGATTGAGGAAGAATTAGTGAATCACTTTGAAGATATTCTCACGCAGTCCCCAGATTATCCAATGGATTTTAATCTTTTGGAGGTGATCCCATCTACAATTTCATAAGAGTATAATGTCATGCTTACAATAATCCCGGATTTAGAAGAAATTAAAGCCATTGTCTTTGGAATGGATAAAAATAGTGCGGCGGGCCCGGATGGATTTAATGGATGATATTTCCAACATTGTTGGGACATTATTAAAATTGATATTTTAAATGCTATTATGTCCTTTTTTGCAGGTCATGACATCCCAAGAAGTTGGTCCGCTACAAATATAATTCTCATTCCAAAAAAACCAAACCCAAGCTATTGTCGAGATTATAGGTCTATTAGCTTATGTAATTTTTGTAATAAAATAATTACAAAAATCATGAATAATAGGCTTGCAATCTTGCTTCCAAAAATCATCTCATTTTCTCAGGCGGGTTTTGTCAAAGATCGCAACATTATGGATAACATTCTTTTGGCTCAAGAGCTTATGGCTAATTTCAACAAAAAAGTCCGGGGATCCAATGTTCTAATCAAATTAGACATGTCGAAAGCTTATGATCGTGTGTCCTGGTTATGTATTACAAAAGTTCTTCGTGCGTGTGGCTTTTCAGAAATATGGATTGATCTCGTTTGGCTGGCAATATCGAATTGTTGGTATTCCATTTGCGTTAATGGGAAAGCTTGTGGTTTTTTCAAATCAAATTGTGGCGTGCGTCTAGGTGACCCTCTTTCTCTAAGCCTTTTTATCATAGTTACTGAGATACTCACTAGAGGTCTTCATGAACTCATGGTTCAAGGTAGTGTTAAAAAAAATTCAACTACAGTGGGTTGCAAAATTATCTCATCTTTGTCCTTTGCCAATGACTGTTTAATTTTCACCAATGGAAGTAAGAAAAGCCTTCTCGGCTTAATGAATTTTTTACACCAGTATGAAGCTACCACTTGCCAACTTATTAACAGCTCAAAAATAATGTTTATATGTCCGGAGCGTATAGCCCCTGCTCGTCGTCATATCATCAAGGCCAATACTGGTTTCAAGGAGTCAGCACTGCCACTTATTTATCTCGGTGTTCCGCTATACACAGGTAGGAGGACTGCTGCTCTCTTTCAAAGGTTGGAGGCTGTAATACGCCAAAAAATTGATACTTGGTATGGGAAAATGCTTAGTCATAGTGGACGTCTGGTTCTGCTTAGGGCAACGCTACAGTCCATGTCATTCCACCTCTTCTATGTCCTTAATCCTCCTATAGCTGTCATTCAGAGATTAGAGAGGTTGTTCACAAACTTTATCTAGGGCTACGACGAAGGGAAACCGAAGCACAAATGGGTTAAATGGGATCGCATCTATTTGCCTCATTCAGAAGGTGGTGTTGGTATTAAAAAATTGGAAGACATCATAAAGGCCTATTCTTGTAAACTTTGGTCTTCTTTCTACAAAGCTAATGGTACTTGTGCTCGGTATATGCAACACAGATACAACTCACTTTCTGATTTTGAATTCTATGGCTTACCCTCATTTTCAAGTCCGATATGGAGGAGAATGCAGAAATGTTGGGAATGTTACCATGATAATGTTGACGATAATAATTCAGCTTTATGGATAACAAACGCGGATGGCAAGTTCACTCTAAAATCAGCATGGAATATTGTTCGTCACAGGGATTGTACTCTATTCTCCTTCTCAATCATTTGGAATCCAAGAATTCTTCCAAAAGTTTCATTCTTTATGTGGCGTCTCCTTCAACAAGCTCTTCCTTTAGATTCAAAATTGAAAACTCTTCATATCTTCTTGGCCTCAAAATGTAGATGATGTCCTATTCTTGTAGAAGAAGATTTTGATCACTTATTCGGTTCAAGTTCCATTGCTCAACAAATATGGCACCACTTCTCAGGCATGATGGGATATAGATTTAAATTTTCCTCTATTAAAAGACTTCTTATGTCTTGGTGGTTAAATACAAGAGGGAAAAACATTAAATCGCTTCTATCTATTATGGTCCCTTGTTACATTTGTTGGAGGATTTGGTGTGCGCGAAACAAAAAGGAATATGAAGAAGAACACATGAAGGCTTCAAAAATTATTGATCTTGTTCATGAAGATATTAGAATCTCTTTCAAAGCTCGCCCCTACAAAGGCTCTAAAGCTAGATACATGTTAGATTTCATTTCAGATTTTTCTATTTCCTGCTTTGTAAGCCATTTGTGAAGGGCCTTTCTTCACCAATTCTAATAAAGTTTCTTTATTGTTAAAAAAAAGAGATAAGTGTGTGTCATAGTTAAAAAACTATTTATTTTGTACACAAGCCATCAACGAATGAAAAGGTTTCCAATTTATGTACATACTATAAAATTTGATTAGATATTAAAAACTGAGTTATTTATTTTCTAACATATGTACATACTATCTATAAAAGCGTGTCAAATTATTTTTTGTACTTAGACAATTTTACCCTTCAATTTATATAAAAACACATTCTAACCATTGCCAATTGATTTATACTATCTATGAAAGTGTGTTAAATCATTTTTTTTCATATAGACATCTTAAACTTTCAATTTATGTTAAATCAAACAACTAACTTTACATTACTACGTTTTGAGATTTGATAGGGATTTAAAAAGAAAGGTAACACATGTACCACTTGCTTCTCATGAAAATGAAAAGTCCCCATCCTTTCAAAGAATTTTATTATTACAACTAAATCATATAAAGTCAAACATTTAGAGTTGGAGAAATGATGTCATGCATTGACTTTGTACACCGCAATACTTATTTGAATATAAATTTGTGTGTGTTTGTTTCTTACCTTAAAAAATTATTCATATACGAATATGTGGAGTGGGAAAAAAATTGTGTAGTGGAATAATTAGTTTTCACTTTATTTCATTAAACATTATTTTAAGTGATATGTTACCTTTTTATTATGGGAAAATGTGTTATTAGTTTAATTTAGGTTTAGTTTAAAATCCCTAACAATTGTAGATTTAACAATACTCACTTTTTAGAAAATTTAAAATCTAATAGAGGTAGTGATCACTACTATATAATATATATGTATAAAATCTCTTACGATTGAGTCACTTTCTTAAGAATTTAGGACTTATTAGATGTGGTGACATGGGAAAAATTAAAATCAATTAAAAACAAACTTTAAATGATGCATGTAATACATATATGCATGAAATATACAATATATGTCCAGAAAATCCTTGTAAATAATTTAGTCAGTCAAAGAAAGGATATTTGTATATATGAAAACTAATAAACATAGTTACATTAAATGAATTGGTTAATCATTCTATTAAAACTTGTTTCTTAATTGTATGTCAAATAAAATATTTTAGAATATGTAGTTATCATCTCCATCATTCAACCACAACCAAAAGCCTTATCTCGGAATGAATTGAAGTTCAGTAATGATGCGCATTAATTAATCTAACTTTTTATTATCATTTATTCGATTGCATTGGTAAATCATATATGTGAATCTCTATTAAACACATTTACTCAAATTACTCATTCTTGGAGTACATCTTATGGAGAAGAAAGGATGTCTCCATTACTGATTCTTGGAGCTCTAAAGGCAACTCTTGCTGAAGACAACGAACCGAGGCCTATGGGCATTCGTCTGTCAAAAACGTTGTATTTCTCTATGTAAATGTAAGTTGTGATTTACATCATATAGTGAAATTAAAGGTTTTCCCCCTTTGGGGGATTTTTCCTTAATCTGTGTTTGTGATTGTTTAGTTTACATGATAGATAGTTCTTATTGCTTTTAATCACAATTAGATGCATGTTTAGGGTTTTATTAATTCTGGAGATAAATTGAAATTTAATTAAATAAGTTTAGATATTGAACGGAAGCGCACTCTCATTATTGATTATCCAACTCACCATCATCTTCCCAATGCATTTAACTTAAAAATGCTTTATACCAATAAGAGATGAGATTATAGTTATATATACACAAACGCATGCAATTTTGTAGTGTTTTTCTTATAAATATTAATGATTTTTTTTGTGTATCTCTTAATTTGCTTTGTAATATAAAATTGAATATATGTAATTGTATTTATAACCAATAATGGTGAAAGACTGAAATAACGTGACATACAATATTGTTGTTCCTTTTATATATAAATAATTTGTAATATACTAAATAAGTGTCAAACAATAATTACAGAACGAAAACATACAAAACAATATGTTATTTAGAAATAGGAAAAAAGGTAGAACTTGTAGTTTATAATTTATTCAATCACTTATTAGATTAAGACCGAGTCGATCCTTAAGCAGTCCCACTTACGACAAAATTGCCCCTGCTACAGTGCTTATGGAAGGAATAATGGGAGTCTGTCTCCCGGGATAAAACTAGGAGTGTGCAAAAAAATCAATCGAACCGGCCCAAATTGAGCCAAAATTGTCGAAGTATTTAGCCCGGTTCGGCCTACGGTAGAAGGATTTAGAAAATCGACCATATCGATTCGATCGATGATTTAGATAAGAAAAAACTGATTCCAATCGAACCGACATCAATATTTTTAGTTAAAAATAACTTTAAATGACTTCAAATTTTATATCAAAAAACCATTAACCGGCCTCAAAAACCAAACAAAACCAAAAACCGACCAAATCCGACCCAAAACCGATGATTTTTCTCTTCATTGGTTCGATTGCGGGTTGATTGCTTTAAAAGTCGAACCAATAAGTTCGGCTTGAACTATGATCCAAAACGGAACTGAACCAACTAGTGAACACACCCCTAGATAAAACGGCCTTCAACAACCACAGAAAGAATTATGATGTGGTAGTTCCATAAACCAATAATGATGATAAACTCTCTAACTTTTAAGAAAGACGAAGGTAGGAGAAGAAAAAAAAATTCTGCAGGGAAAACTAGGCAGGATGGCTTGCATAGATAGCCTTGAAAGGGTGACTTTTCTCAGGAAAATGTGATTGTTCAGAACAATCATAACCTTTTATAAACAATGGTTCAGATTAGACCCTTTGAGAAGAATGCTCCATATTAAATCACATTTTAAATTAATTAAAACGATTGCGTTTTAATTAGCGTAATTTATTAATTAATTAAAATTGATTCGGGTTGAAAAACTAAAACTGACCCAACAAATAATCCCAAAAGCCCTATTAAATTTTATCTAAAAAGTTAATATTTACTCAAGAAAGACCCACGGACCAGGTGGCGTGCGAGCACGCAAGTGGGTTTTTGCCCCAAAGCCAAACCATGCATAGCGTAGGTCATTTCCCCTTCAAAGAGTTTTAATACCCCAAAGGCGTCCAATGATTAAACCCAACTTTCGGGTATATTAACTTAACACTTTCTCACATTTTTTGAATGTGGAGTGAAACTTCTACATTAGCTACACCAAGTAGCTTATATGCAAGTGAGTTACTTTAAGTCCAAATTTGTCATCTATTACTTAACCATTTTGAACAAATGAGTATACCACACTATTTTTCTCTCGACGAGGATCGCGTAGGTATTTTGATCTGACACACTTGGCGCGTGGGTCCCATCTAAAATTACTATCAAAGTTACCTCAACCAAGATGAAAATTGTATTTTTAATAAAAATTATCCAACAACCCCCCATGTAAATGAAATTTGGGTTAAGAGAATCAAACTAATATAGAGACCAATATAGAGAGAGTATTGAGAAAAGACACTGCATCGAAAAGATAGCTTGTGGCCTTGAATCTTTTCTACTGAAAGACTATCGAGTTTAATTAATTAACTTTTCTGTGTAAACTGAGACAACGAATTCACACAATGCCTTTCCAATATTTTTAGTTCTCATTGTTGTACCCATTTTAGCCTTGGACACCTACCGATTTCATGAGTGTGTTAGAGAATTATAATTTATCATTCTCATAGAAGCGGCCCCTTCTCACTCATATAGGTGATTCCTATAAAGAGTATCTTTCTAATACCCCACTTGACATTTATATTCAGTACATAGGAATCATTAAAAATAGATTTTATCCTAACACTCATGATAGTTTGTTCACTGACTCATATTAGGAATCGGAGGAAGCGATTAACTTTTCAGTGCTAGCTGAGTCACACATAATTAGGTTGTCCTTTTGAACATATTTCTTAGGATCTCAGGTCATTTAGGTTGGCTTTCCATTAAGGAAAATCTTTTTAGGTTTTAACACGCTTTAGGCCCATTCCTTATGATGAACTTACCACTTTTATATCCATGTATACCTTTTGTTAGTGGATCCGCAATATTTTCATTTCAATTTACATAGTCAATGGAAATAATTCCATTCGAGATAAGTAGTCTAACGGTTTTTTATCGACAATGTATATGTCGTGACTTATTGTTATAATTAATGTTTTGTGCTCTTTCAATCGCAGATTGGCTATCACAATATATTATGATATGTGGCACGGGCTTTAGCTAAATTGGAATGTACTCTAGGAAGTTTTAAATCCATTATGATTCTTCCCCGGCTTTGTCTAAAGTAATGAATTCAAATTCCATGGTGGATCTTGCAATGCATGTTTGCTTCGAGGATTTTCAAGACACGGATGCACCTACGAGAGTAAATATATATCCTCTTATGGATTTTGAATCATTGAAATCAAATATCTAATTTTCATCACTGTATCCTTCGAGTATAATTGGATATCTTTCATAGTGTAGTATATCCTTTGAAGAGTATCTAATTTATCTAAGAACTCTTGCTAACGCCCTCCAATGGTCTTTCTAATTATTACTCATATATCGACTTAATTTACTTATAGAGTATTTTATATTCGATCGAGTGTAGTTTGATAGATACATCAAACTTCCAATTATACAAGAATATTCTAATTGAGCTATACTTTCACTTTTGTTTGCAGTAAGGTGAAGAGTTGGGTCTACAAGTGTTCTCACCAGAGTATATTTATATTTGTTATACTTTTGAAGAATTTTCTCAACATAAGGATATTGAGACAAACTAAGTCCTTCAAAAGTTCTATCTTAATTCCTAGGCTAATATATGTTAGTCCTAAATCTTTCATTTCAAATCTACTATGCAACATTTGTTTGTAGCATAAATGCTATCATTATTACAACCAATGATTATCATATCGTCTACATATAGACATACAATGATATATTCCCTTGAGTTCTTTTGACATAAATACATTTGTCACTCATTAATCTTGAAACCATTTAACTTCATTACATTATCAAATTTTCCATGCCTTTGTTTAGGTGCTTGTTTCAGACCATCAAGTGATTTGACAAGTTTACAAACTTTTCTTTCACTTCCAGGAGCTTTAAAACCTTTTGGTTGTCCCATATATATTTCTTCTTCTAATTCACCATTTAAGAAAGCAATTTTGACATCCATTTGATCTATTTCAAATTATGTATTGTTGCTATTGCAATTAACATTCGAATGGAAGTAATTCTCGTAACTAGTGAATAAGTGTCGAAAAAGTCTATTCCTCCCATTTGCTTGTATAATTTAGCCACAAGTATAGCCTTATATTTATCTATTTATCCATCAACTTTCATCTTTTTTTAAAGATCCATTTACACTCTAAGGGCTTGGTTCCCGGTGGAAGATCCACCAGTTCCCATATATAATTTTGCATAATGGATTTAGTTTCACTATTAATATCTTCCTTCCAATATGAAGCTTTTGGAGTGGATAGAGCCTGTTTGAAACTTTAAGGTGTAATAACCCATAATTTTATTGATTTTATTTAATGGATTAATTGAATTAAACGATAATTAATTTGGAAATTAATCCGGAGGTAAATACTAGTGAGATGTGAGTTGGTATTTGATTATGATGTTAAAATAAATTATTACTGAGAATATATGGTAATATACGAGTATTGAAAATATTAAAATTATCACGAGACAGAAATACGACAATTTGGAAAATTTAGTTGGGACGTGCGTGTCAGTCGCGTCAGGAATGAAATTTATTTGATTAAAAATTAAATTATATTTTTATCAACCGAATGGTCATTTTGAGTGCACCAATGTGTCTGGAAGGGTAGAAATAGTCAAAAAACACTAATCGGGAGTTTAGTTTGAGTCCCAGGACATTTTTTAGGCAAAACCGGCAACCCATAAGGGTATTTCAGTAATTTTAAAAATTGAGGAATTAAAACCCACGAATTTTAGAGTTTAATTATATATTATTAGAGAGGCCACTAAGGCCATTACCACCAAAAGACAAGAGAGTGGGCTACAGGAGTTTTGAGAGAGGTTACAAGAGAGCCAAACCAAAGCCATCACCCATCACCACCATTCTGGAAGGATTTGTGACAGGAAAGATGAGAGAATCAGCCTATAATCACCGACAACAAATCTGAAGAACAAACCTAAGGCAAGTGATTTGATGTTATTAAGTTCAATGAATATTTCCTTCATGTATAGTGTAGAAACTGTATATGCCATGAAAGTTTTGATGAAAACCCCAATGGGATTGTTGTGAAACTCATGATTTTGGATAGGGATTGCATGTAGAATGGTTATGGACGAATTCAATACGCAAAAATGTAACTTTCAATGATTTAAAAACGGATTAATAAGGAGTCTTTGTAGTTAATTAAATTCTGGATTCATGTTCATAGGGGTTGGGGCAAGATTTGGAGATTTATGATAATTGTATGTTGATTAGGAGCATTTGACCCCAAAAATATGACAAGGAGTGACCTAGGAGGACTTAGAGTAGTTTAAAAACATTAAAACTTAATTGGAATGATCTTAGGATGGATTTAGAGAAGATGAATTGAAGAAAAACGAAGTTGGGAAATTTCTGGGTGTTCTCTGCCATCTCGTTAGAAGACCAACCCAGGTCGTTCGAACGACCTTGTTCGAACGAGCTTCTAACGAGATTCCAGTGCCCCTTCTAACGAGTTTATAGTTCGTTCGAAGACATTCGTTCGAACGACACTCGTTCGAACGAGATTTCAGTGACTTCTAACGAGTTCACAGAATGGTCTTTTTAGGCCCGATTTTAGTTTTGAACTTTCCGTATGCTTATCTAATTGAGTGTTATTCTTCCCTTGTGATTAGTGGGTATAGTTGTGAGATTGGAGTACATTGAGGATTGAAACTTAGAATTATATAATAGATCGTGTGACTTCTATGGGTTAGGTTGTAAGTACTTGAAATTACGACGTGAGAAGAGTTGGCAATCTATATTGTATATTATTCGGGGACGTGTAAGTGTGCAATAATTAATGACGGTATAGGAATGTAAAATATAATTCTACTAATATTATAAGATATCTAAGATGTGTGAATGCTTAGTATATGTGTTTATCTGTGTATAACATACCTACCATACTTGCTATCACGGGAGGTCGGTGTTCGATCAGGGCCATCTAATCTTTGTGTGCCTACGGGGGGGATTTAGATTGGTACCTTGAGAACATAGGTTAGAGAATGACTTATTGGTGAGTTAGTAAGTCTGCTGATCATGGGAGCATAGGTATGTGCGTGACCCATGAGATGTGAACTATGTTCGCCTCCATTATGTGTGATTGTTACTTATTGAAACGATTCCTGAGAGATTCGGAATACGTGGTCCTTATGTACGTGATGTACCGGGATTTGATAGTAGAGTATGTGTGCACCGTGGCTTAGCCTTGGGTGCCATTATTGTATATTTATGATGAGATTAATATACTGATAATTGAAATGGACTGTTTATATAAGTGAAAGTGTGAATAATTGTAATATTTTTAGTAGAGTAAAAAAAAATAGAGAATTCTTAGTAATTATTGTAACTAATTCTGAGGAATAAAACTCTCAGTTTATATTAAGATGTCGGGAATTGAACCTTGAATAGTGTAGTAAGGTTAGGTTGTGGATTGGACAAGTTGGATAGTGTAATAACTAGAACGGGTATGGGTACGTTAGGAGTGCACAATTAGTTGAGAGGTGAGGAACTCATGTGAGTGCACACACTATCATGTATTTTATATTCACTGTTTAATGATGTTAAACACTTGTTGTATTTTAAACTATTTTCACAATCGGGCTCTGACCCGTTTTCTTTCAAATCTATTTTCTTGTATAAACCTTTTAGGTGCCCAGACACAAGGACACCAAGCTTAGGAGTTCCATTACAATGACGTGCTGTAACTGTTGTGGAAGTTACAGGATCTCGATATATAGACGCCTACACTTTCTACTTTGATTCCAATTCAGACTTATTTATTTATTCAGTTTTATTTCAGTTTTGGATTTAATTAATTAGTGATTCAGACTTTGTATTTGGTTGTATTCAGTATTCGGATTATTTAGAGGAGTATTCCTCCAGATTCATTGTTATTCTATTGCTATTTTATTGTGACTGTGTTGTGGTTGTGGTATTAGTATTTCATAATTTAAATGGATTGTATGTTAATCTTATTTAATTAAAATTGAAAACTCACTTTTTAAATATTAGGTGGCTAGTAATTGTTAAAACTGTTTTCGATAGTGATGCTATGAACTGAATCAACTTGACATTTTGTATTAATTTGAATAAAGGAGTAGCTACCCGGTATTTAATTAGTCGGGGTGTCACAGGTGGTATCAGAGCATCAGGTTCTAGTGTCTTTAGGATCTGTACGGCTTGTTATGTTTCCACGTAGCGTTCTTTGATATAGAGCCCTATATTTCAGGATTGTTGTACTCTATTGTGTATGTTTCGCTCTTCAACCAATTTGACATAATAACTGCGAACTTATAAGACTTTACTCTCATTTAAGATGCCTCCATGACGTACACAGCGAGTTCCCAGGGATGCTCAGCCCGAGCCACAGCCTGCACCAGTTCAGGGCTCCATGAATGCCGCAGGGGTTACCGCTATTGTAGCCCAAGCGGTAAATGTCACTCTAGCAGTTATGTAGCAGGCACCGCCTCAGGCACCAGTAGTAGCGCCAGTACAGGCTCATGCATTCCCGTCTGCTTGGGAACGCATTCGTGATGCTTTTTAGAAAGAACACCCTCCGGAGTTTGCAGGTAGCTCCGACGTCATTGTGTCCAGACGGTGGAAGAAGGACATCCAAAGGCACTTAAGGATGTACGAGTGTACGGATGTACAGAGATAGATACTGGCTACTTTTAAGCTAGTAGGGTCAGCGTTGCAGTGGTGGGAGTCCATTACCACCGTGGAGCAGTGGTTCGATCGCAAGTATTTTCCCTCATCCTTTCACACCGAGACGAGGAGGAAGTTGATGGACCTCAAGCAGGAGGGGAAGGCCATGGCAGAGTATGAGGCCGAGTTCACCAATCTTCTGAATATCGTTCCCGATGAGATTCTGACACAAGAGAAGAAGATACAGAAATTCATGGATGGGTTGACTTAGAGGATCCATCAGCACTTACTAGGGAATCTCTCGTTGGCCACTTATTCTGATGTGGTTAACGCAGCACTGCTTCATTTCCAGGACCATCACTTTCACTTGGTAGAGGGTAAGCGATCATAAGAGTCCATCCATCAGGGCAGGATAGGGGGAATGGTGCCAACGGGACACAATCAGTTCAGTGTCAGCACCAGCAGGGTGATGAGGGTTCCCAGCAAGGGGATTCTAAGAGATTTAGATCTGGGGTTTCAGAAATGGTCAGAGAGGTTTTTTTCATGGCCAACAGGGTTAGCACGGCCATCAGGGTTAACACGGCCAGCATGGCCAAAGCAGCAGTTTCATCAGGGCTAACATGGTAAAGGGAGGAATGGCAACAACCATCAGGGTCGTGGGAAGTAGGGTCAGAGAGGGGGAAATTTTCCGGAGAAATGTTTCACTTGTGGCAAGATTGGCCACAAGCGCCAGGAGTGTCCTGATAGGGGCAGAGCCCCATAGCAGCAGCAGCAGCAGGATGCTCGACACGAGCCCCAGAGGCCTATATTTCCCGCCACCCTCCCAGCACCACTACAGATGCCAGCTTTGCCACCCATCCCAGCAGTTCCAGTCCAGGAGGGACAACTTCAGTACGGGCGAGTTTATCAACTCCAGCAGGCCGCAGTCCCACAGGATCCACCTGCTATTGAGGGTATGTTCTCTATTCAGGGGACTATGGGGCGTATTTTATTTGATACGGGGGCCACACATTGTTTCATTGCCACGAGATTTGCACGCACTATGGGGTTGTTAGACACTGCAAAGAACACGATTACTTGCGTAGATTCACCGTCAAGTAGGGGTTCTGTGATTTCTCTTATTTGTAGAGGTGTGGGTATAGAGATTGGGAAGTTTACTTTACCTGTTGATATGTTAGTATTAGAGATGGCTGAGTACGATGCGATCATTGGTATGGATTGTCTAGTTGCATATCGAGCCATGATTGACTGTTTCAGCAGGAGTATTTTTTGCCATACCCGGGCAGGAGATGTTCTTAGTGGCGATGCCTCACCCTGAGGGAGGGTCGTCCACTCACTTGTACTATATAGAGGAGGAGACCTCTAAGGAAGTGGTATTCCCACTCGATTCGATTCCAATTGTTAGGGAGTTTGTTGATGTATTTCAGGATATACCTGGATTACCTCCTAGTAGAGAGATAGATTTTGTTATCGATTTGACGCCGGGCACTCGGCCAATTGCCCGTGCACCTTACCATATGGCTCCAGCGGAGATGAGAGAGCTAAGGGATCAGATAGAGCAGTTATTGGGTCAGAGGTTTATCCGTAGGAGTACTTCGCCGTGGGGTTCCCCTGTACTATTCGTAAAGAAGAGGGATGGATCGTTGAGGTTCTGTGTAGATTACCGAGAGTTGAATAAAGTCACGATACGGAATAAGTATCCGTTGCCCCGAATCGATGATTTATTCGACCAGTTGAGAGGAGCTTCCTTCTTCTCAAAGATTGACTTGCAATCGGGATACCATCAGTTGCGTATTAGGGAATAGGACGTCTCAAATACTGCTTTCTTGACGAGATATGGTTCTATGAGTTTCGAGTTATGCCTTTTGGCCTAACCAACGCTCCAATCGTGTTTATGGACTTGATGAATAGGATGTTCAGAGAGTTTTTAGACCAGTTCTTCATCATCTTTATTGATGACATTCTGGTTTACTCCCATACAGAGGGGGAGAATGCCGAGCACTTGAGATAAGTTTTGCAGACGCTGCGTCAGAACGAGCTATATGCGAAGTACGAGAAGTGTGGGTTTTGACTGAAGGAGGTACAATTTTTAGGGCATATCATTTCAGACTGAGGGATATTTGTTGATCCGGGGAAAGTATCCATAGTGAGGGAGTGGGGACAGCCCACGACACCGACTGAGATCCGTAGTTTCTTAGGCTTAGCAGGATACTACAGGAGGTTTATTCGGGGTTTCTCTAAAATAGCGGGTCCTTTGGCACATCTGACTCGCAAGGGTGTGCCATTCATCTGGAGTGATACCTGTCAGTTGGCATTGAGTTGAAGGACAAGTTTACCTCAGTGCCTGTGTTAGCATTACCCAGATCGGGAGTTGAGTATCTAGTCTACACCAATGCATCCTTACAAGGACTTAGAGGTGTACTGCAACAGGAGAGTCAGGCTATAGCTTATGCTTCCCGTAATCTTAATCCTCACGAGAATAATTACCCCACCCATGACTTGGAGTTAGCGACAGTCGTATTTGCTCTTTGGATTTGGAGACACTATCTCCTGGGGGAGAAATTTTGGTTGTTCACAGACCACAAGTCTCTACAATACCTCTTCACGCAGAAGGAACTGAATATGCGTCAACGTCGGTGGCTTGAGTTTGTGAAGGATTATCAGTTCGATATCTAATATCACCCAGGGAAGGATAATATGGTAGCAGACGCGTTGAGCCGTAGGCCAGTAGATGAGGTGGCCGAAGTGTGGAGAGAAAATTGGAAGGAGTTGGGACACCAGGATGCAGTGGCCCGATCATTCATGTCTGTGATGACTGTTACACCTCAGATTGTTGTGAGAGTGATACAGGCCCAGGAAAAAGACTCATTCTGTCAGGAGCAGATAGTTTGATTACTAATAGAGGGAGCCGAGTCCTATACTGTTAATTCAGACGGGGGATGACGCTTCAATGGGAGATTGGTCGTTCCGAAAGGGGAAGACTTGCGTCACGAGGTAATGACAGAGTCGCACGGTTCGCGGTACACCCTGGTGGGGATAAGATGTACCAAGACATGAGACGACAGTACTGGTGGAGCGGGATGAAGAGAGATATTACAGAGTTCGTTTCTAAATGTGCCACCTGTCAGCTGGTAAAGGTGGACCATCAGAGACCGGTAGGACTTCTACAGCCGTTAGAGGTTCCAATGTGGAAATAGGAGAGCATTTCTATGGACTTTATCACGGGGTTACCTACTTCGCAGAGGGGTTAAGACTCCATATGGGTAATCGTGGATAGGTTGACCAAAGTTGCTCATTTTGCTGCCAGCCCGGACAGACTACACTACGGGACAGTATGCCCAGATTTTCATAGCGGAGATAGTGAGACTTCACGGAGTACCTCTCAATATCGTGTCTGACCGAGATAAAATATTTATTTTATAATTTTGGAAGAGTTTCCAGGAGACCATGGGAACGGAGTTGCGGCTGAGTACGGCATATCACCCGTAGACAGATGGGCAAATCGAGAGGATAAATCAGATGTTGGAGGACATGTTGCGTATGTGCATCCTAGATTTTAGAGGTGGTTGGGAGCAGTACCTTCCACTGGTGGAGTTTGCTTATAATAACTCCTATCAGTTTACCATTGGCATGGCTCCATTCAAGGCATTGTATGGTAGGCCTTGTCGTTCCCCAGCACATTGGTTAGAGGTGGGGGACAACAAACTCCTTGGGCCAGAAGTGATTCAGGATACTTCAGCAAGTATAGAGATGATACGGAGCCGTATTCGGGTAGCTCAGGACCGATAGAAGAGCTATGCTAATGCCAAGAGGTTCTTCAGAGAGTTCAAGGTAGGGGACCAAGTGTTACTCAGAGTATCTCCAATGAAGGGGATTATGCGTTTTGGGAAGAAAGGGAAATTGGCTCCTAGATATGTGGGACCATTCCCTATCATCAAGCGGATTGGGCCAGTAGCGTATAGACTTGGGTTACCGAAGCACTTGCATAGGATTCATGACGTGTTCCATATTTCCTCGCTAAGGAGATATCTTAGGGACAATTTGGCCCATACTCATATTTCTTTAGAGGACATCGATCTGCAACCCGATATTTCCTATAAGGAGGGGCCAATTGCCATTATGGACCACAGCGAGAGGAAACTGAGGTCGAAGATAGTACCATTAGTACGCATACAGTGGCGGCATCATAATACCGAGGAGTCCACATGGGAGCGTGAGTATGAGATGCGTGAACGTTATCCAGAGTTATTTATACCAGGTATTCTTTAGTTCTGAATTTCGGGATGAAATTCTGTTATTGGGGGGGAGTATGTAATACCCCGTAATTTTATTGATTTTATTTAATGGATTAATTGAATTAAACGATAATTAATTTGGAAATTAATCCGGAGGTAAATATTAGTAAGATGTGAGTTGATATTTGATTATGATGTTAAAATAAGTATTACTGAGAATATATGGTAATATATGAGTATTGAAAATATTAAAATTGTCACGAGACAGAAATACGACAATTTGGGAAATTCAGTTGGGACGCGCATGTAAGTCGCATCAGGAATGAAATTTATTTTATTAACAAGTAAATTATATTTTTATCAACCTAATGGTCATTTTGAATGTGCCAATGTGTCTGGAAGGGTCGAAATAGTCAGAAAATACTAGCCGGGAGTTTAGTTTGGGTCCCGGGACATTTTTAGGCCAAATCGGCAACCCAGAAGGGTATTTCGGTAGTTTTAAAAATTGAGGAATTAAAACCCACGAATTTTAGAGTTTAATTATATATTATTAGAGAGTCCACTAAGGCCATTACCAGCAAAAGACAAGAGAGTGGGCTACGGGAGTTTTGAGAGAAGTTGGAGAGAGGTTACAAGAGAGCCAAACCAAAGCCATCACCCATTGATGATGCTAAGATTTAGCACCACCGGGTAAGTGATAGTGAGCTCAAACAGCAGCAGCCATGGCAGCCATAGAGATGTATCAGTGTATAAGTATGTAGAAGGGGATGAGTATAAGAGGAGATAAGACAATGATGTATAGTGGTTCAGCCAATTTGGCCTACATCCACTGTGAGTGTGTGATCCACTAAGTATGGGCACTAATGGCCTTGGATACAATGCACATAACCCTCTCTCACTCTCTACTGTGTGTGTACAAGCAGAATTTTAGCTAGGGCTCTTGTTCATTGATCGATCCCCTATAGGGTTGGGGGTGACAAGTATATATAGGTCTTGGGGGGTGTAGTGTACCCCCCAAGTAAGCATGGTGCATGTGAATGGTGATCTAACCAATCCCCTATTGACACCTGGAGATGCCAAATGATGACATAATATTTCCTCATGTAAGGGTGTGATTCGGTTATAACGGTCTGCCACGTGTCATATGAGCCTGACGCGCACTGTTCCACGAGTGTCCCGGACCACGCGCCGTCATGATGTCACCCTCGGCCTATGAGCCGAGGCCGAGGGCAAAGTTTCTTCCGGTAGGGAGCCTGGCTTGATTCTGGCCTCGTACTGTCGTACCATCGTAGGGTTGTCCGGAGCCTGGGGAAGGGTCGGCCCCTCGTAGGGTCGTCTGGACCCTGGTGAAGGGTCGGCCCCTCGTAGGGTCGGCTAGAGCCTGGTGGAGGGTCGGCCCCTCGTAGGGTCGTCTGGGCCTGGTGGCGGCCAGCTGGGGCCTGGTGAAGGGTCGTCCCCTCGTAGGGTCGTTCGTATTGGAGGTAATCCTCATCCAGGCTGAGGGTATAAACGGGTATATCAATCACCCCCCAGCCCTTAGCCATAGGTGTCATTGAGATGGCTGAGGGATATTTGCTGAATTCGAGACACGTGTGATCAATTAGGTGAGTGACACCTGTGCAGATACTCATTGCTGTTCCAGTTTCCAAGGCAGGGCGGCTGCGCAGTGCACTTGGGGCCTTGTGCCCTAATTATACCTTTCTTGGTAAAGGGGTCCACTTATTGCCAAAGTATTTAAGGAATTTTCAAACTCTCTCTCTCCTTCTTCTTCTTCTTCGCGCCCAGGCCTTCTCTCTCTCTAGAACCAGTTTCCACCGCCATTTTCAGCCTTCAAACCTTCAGGTCCTAGCAGCGTTCTTGCCCTTCTCTTCATCAGGTAACCTCTTTCACCCAGCGCTTTCTTTTGTCTTCATTTCTGTTTGTTTTTTAGGGCCATAGGGTTACATCAGCTTCGAGTTCCCCTTAGCTTTTTCCGGTGTCTTCTCCGGTAACTGGTTCTTGGATCGTTCTTGACGAAAACCTTTAAGTTCTTTGTTCAATCCAAAAGTCAAACCTGGTCAATTCCCCACTCGTTTGTAGCTAAATTAGTCAAGTGTAGTGTAATTTCTCCAAGTGTAGAGTCTTCCCTTTAATACTTAGGAGGCTTTACAACCTAGTGTCTGAATTCCCACCCTTGAGAGAAAAACTCTTTGCCGAGATCAGACGAATAGAGGAAGAGGAAGAGAGGAGACGAGGGGCCGACCCTAATTGGGTACGACCCATCTTTCCCATTCCTCTTGCCACCATCAGACCATCTGAACCCTCTGAGTCTTGCGGGTCGTCATCTCGTCCGGCCGACACTCCTAAACCCAGCGAAATGGACGAGAGAGCCTTCTCTCCAACTGGTGACGGGACGTCTGGTAGAAGGGACACGTCTGATCTTAGCCCTCCCCGAGAGGCCGAGGGTACGATCCCCTCTGAGGCTGTCCCTGTGACAACTCTTTCCCCCAATGCCTTCCAAGTGGCTTTTCCTCAGGTTCCTCCTGCAGGTGATGAGGGGGAAGGGGGTGAGGACGAGGACGATGATACATATGATGAGGTTGATACCTCCCATGCCTCATCTTTTATCTCCTCTGTTAGGGATAGGGACCTTCTGATATGGAGGCATATTTACGGAGTGCCCTCTGGGGTAACTATGAGGGTGCCCTCTGAGGCTGAGAGGGTTTTTGAGGGTGAAGAGGGAGAGGTTGCAGTCTACGAGCAAATGTTCAAAGTAGGTGTCAGACTTCCTTTCCATCCTGCTATTGTAGATATTCTGTCAGCTTTGGGCGTCTCCCCCTCGCAACTTCCACCCAACTCTTGGAGGACGATTCTGGGGTATATCTCTTTGTGGAAAAACTCTTTCACTGATGAGCCCTCGTCCGACGTGTTCTTGGCCTGCTACAATATCACCTCTTCATCTAAACAACCCGGATACTATCATCTAGGGGCAAGAAGGTCTGAGAAGAAGTTGCTCCACGTGGCTCAAACTTCCAATCATGATTGGAAAAAGAGGTTCTTCTTCATATCTGGGGCATGGGAGAGCTCTGCCGAGGCGTCCCCTTCTGCCGACGGTCCGAGGGTCCCTAACAAATGGTCTAATCCCTCAATGAAAGCTAGGTCAGACCCCGGACTTAGCTTGGAGGAAAGGGATATTGTTGAGTATCTGAGGGGACGAGGGAGAGGGGGTGAGATCCCAAAGTTCGAAGATTTGATGACCCCCCGGTACCTCAAAGAAGCTGGTTTGAGGGTCGGCCCTCTGACGGAACTATGTGAGTGATACAGCACGTTTTCTATTTTTTACTTTTTTGAAGTGTTTCCCGTTTATCTCTGTATTTTTCTGATGCATCGTATCCTTTTCAGGTCGTCCTGCAGGTGTGTCAGATTACCTCTGGGATATGACTGCTCCAAGCCTACTTGTTGGTCTGTCAAAGAAGAAGGGGAAGGAGCCTCAGCAAGCTCCCAAGAAGACAAGGGCCTCAGGGCCGACGGTTGTTGAGCCGACAGCCGATAGCCGCAAAAGGAAGGAGCCTGAGGCTCCTGTTGAGCATCGGCCTGATCCAAGGACGAGGGCAAGGGTCGAAGCCTCTGAGGGGACGACCTCCTCGTCCAGCATGGGGGCCTTCTGGTCTCAAAATCTGTCCCATCTGAGGGCCGACCCCTCATCTCTTATTGCCAACCTGAGGGCAGCTAAGGCCTCGATGTTCTCTGCACCGTCGGCCTCTGACTTCGAGTTCTTGGCAAAGATGCCACCAGCCAAAGTGTACGACTACGGTCTGCACTCCCTTTCTCAGGTATTGGTCTTGACCTTCTTTAATTTCACTAACTGTTCCCTCGGCCCCCCTTGATATTTCTTCATTTTTTCTTGCAGTATGTCTGTGCCTTGACCTCAGCCACCAAGTGGATGGCCGAGAATCAACAAAAGTTTCACGAAGCTGAGAGGGCCATTCAACATGAGGCTGAGTTGCAGGCAGAGCTAGATACAGCAAATACTGAGCTTGACACTGCGAGGGCTGAGCTTGAGAGTGCCAGGACCGAGCATGCTAGGGTCCTAGATGAGCTGATGAGGCAGCACGATGCCGACTTGCAAGCCAAGGACTTGATCATCAAGGATAGGGATGAGGCTCTGATCAACCTGGAGGCCCAGCATAAGACTGATCTGGAAGCAGCCATCAGGAAAGCCGAGGCTGATGCTGTTGAGGCATACAAGACCTCAGATGAATTTCAGGGCTTCGACCTTGAATATCTAGAAAGGGGGATTAGGACGGCCTGCCGATGGGTCGTCCTCAAATTTGGCGATGTCGTCTCCTCTGTTCGCCCTTCACTGGGGGGTGTTCAACTGGACGACCCCCTAATTGCCGAGGCCCTCAACCAGGTGGAGTCCCAAGTCCAGATCGAGGGGGTCGGTACATCTGAAGATCATCCGGTGCTGGTAACTGAGGAGACCATTGCCATTGATGTTGAGGCCCTGCCCTCTGATGTCGTCCCATAGGGTGGCTGCCTGTAGCCCATACCCTCGTTTTTGTATTTTTGTTCAAAGGCCTTGTAAAAACACTTATGTTTTATTAACACCAGTCTCTTCCATAATTGTTGTCTTCCATACTTAATTCTTTTATGGTTTGCTCATTGTTGCTTTGCTCTGTTGATGCTACTAACCCCTCCCTCGTCTTTCTTGAGGACCACTGTGGGGTCGTCCCCTCATATGGCCTCATTATAGCCGAGGGTTCAAGTAACCAAATTAACGATTTTTAAATGAAGTCTACCCTCGTCTTTTTTTAGGACAGTGGTGGGGTCGTCCCTTCCACTGGTCCTCATTATGGCCGAGGGTTAAAGTTACCCAATTTAATCTACCCTCGTCTTTTTTGAGGACAGCGGTGGGGTCGTCCCCTCCACTGGTCGTCAATATAGCCGAGGGTTCAAGTAACCAAATTAATGGCTTTAAGTTAAGTCTACCCTCGTCTTTCTTGAGGACGGTGGTGGGGTCGTCCCCTCCACTGGTCCTCATTATAGCCGAGGGTTCAACTTACCAACTTAATGGCTTTAAGTTAAGTCTACCCTCGTCTTTCTTGAGGATAGTGGTGGGGTCGTCCCCTCCACTGGTCCTCATTATAGCCGAGGGTTCAAGTAACCAAATTAATGGTTTTTAAATTAAGTCTACCCTCGTCTTTTTTTAGGACAGTGGTGGGGTCGTCCCCTCCACTGGTCCTCATTATGGCCGAGGGTTAAAGTTACCCAATTTAATCTACCCTCGTCTTTTTTTAGAACAGCGGTGGGGTCGTCCCCTCCACTGGTCGTCAATATAGCCGAGGGTTCAAGTAACCAAATTAATGGCTTTAAGTTAAGTCTACCCTCGTCTTTCTTGAGGACGGTGGTGGGGTCGTCCCCTCCACTGGTTCTCATTATAGCCGAGGGTTCAACTTACCAACTTAATGGCTTTAAGTTAAGTCTACCCTCGTCTTTCTTGAGGACAGTGGTGGGGTCGTCCCCTCCACTGGTCCTCATTATAGCCGAGGGTTCAAGTAACCAAATTAATGGTTTTTAAATTAAGTCTACCCTCGTCTTTTTTTAGGACAGTGGTGGGGTCGTCCCCTCCACTGGTCCTCATTATGGCCGAGGGTTAAAGTTACCCAATTTAATCTACCCTCGTCTTTTTTGAGAACAGCGGTGGGGTCGTCCCCTCCACTGGTCGTCAATATAGCCGAGGGTTCAAGTAACCAAATTAATGGCTTTAAGTTAAGTCTACCCTCGTCTTTCTTGAGGACGGTGGTGGGGTCGTCCCCTCCACTGCTCCTCATTATAGCCGAGGGTTCAAGTAACCAAATTAATGGTTTTTAAATTAAGTCTACCCTCCTCTTTTTTGAGGACAGTGGTGGGGTCGTCCCCTCCACTGGTCCCCATTATAGCCGAGGGTTCAAGTAACCAAATTAATGGTTTTTAAATGAAGTCTACCCTTGTCTTTTTTTAGGACAGTGGTGGGGTCGTCCCCTCCACTGGTCCCCATTATATCCGAGGGTTCAAGTAACCAAATTAATGGTTTTTAAATGAAGTCTACCCTCGTCTTTTTTGAGGACAGTGGTGGGGTCGTCCCCTCCACTGGTCCCCATTATAGCCGAGGGTTCAACTTACCAAATTAATGGATTTCTGTAGATGTTTCCATGCGTGCTAGAACTGATAACCACAAGATGAGGGAAACACTGATATTTCTTATTGATTTTTTCAAAGTGTTCTACTGGAGCAACTCCTATTACAACTATGGTCTATCAAGACCTTACAACACTACTGGTAGTATTTCTTCAAATGATCTGCGTTCCAGGGGTTGGAAAATGGTTCCCCTTCTAGGTTTTCTAGTCTATAGGTCCCAGGGACAACTTCATCGGTGACCCTATAGGGGCCGTGCCAATTAGGATGGAGTTTATTGGGCTTCTGCCAAGTCTTTTTGAGAACTAAGTCTCCTACTGCGATTGGCCTCTGTTTCACCCTCTGGTTGTAAAACCTTGCGGTCCTCTGCTGGTAGGAAGCTTGCCTTATCTCAGCATCCTCCCTTCTTTCCTCAATCAAATCCAGATCAAGTCTCCTCTCTTCCGTATTTCCCTGGGGGTCGTACATTTGGACCCTATGAGTGGGAAACTCGACCTCGGTGGGGATGACTGCTTCTGATCCATAAGCTAACATGAAGGGGGTCTCCCCAGTAGAGGTCCTTACTGTCGTCCTGTATGCCCACAACACTTCATATAACTCCTCGACCCATCTTCCTTTTGCCTCCTCAAGCCTCTTCTTAATCCCATCTAAGATTGTCCTATTCGTAACTTCGGTTTGCCCATTGGCCTGAGGTCGGCCTGGGGTGGAGAAAAATTATTTGATACTTACCCTCTCACAGTACTTCTGTAAAGAGGCATTCTTGAAATGGGTCCCGTTATCCGAGATGAGGGTGTTGGGTAGACCATATCTGCATATCACATTCTTCCAGATGAACTGGAAGGTCTTCTGCTCTGTGATCGTGACCATCGGTTCGGCCTCTACCCACTTTGAAAAGTAGTCAATTGCTACGATGAGGAACCGATAGTTATTGACTGCTCTCGGTAATGGTCCTACCAAATCAATCCCCCACACTGCGAACGGCCATGGGGATGTAATGGAGGTGAGAGGCTGATGGGGCTGGTGAGGGATGGTGGCAAATCTCTGGCATTTGTCACACTTCTTTACATATGCTGCGGCATCTTTCCCCAAGGTCGGCCACCAGTAGCCCTGGGTGACCACCCTCTTCGCTAAGGATCTACCCCCAATGTGGCTTGAGCACGACCCTTCATGCACATCTTGCAGAATAGAAGGGACTTCTGAGGGATGCACACACCTAAGTAAGGGGAGTAGGAACCCCTTTTTGTACAGCGTGTCTCCGATGACAGTGAACTTTACAGCCCTGTATCTCAGCTTCTTCCTTTCTTGGCTTGCTTCTGGCATCTCTCCCCCTTTAATGTATCTGATCAGAGGATCCATCCATGACGGTTCTTGAGAAACATTCATGCAAATGCCAAGTGTTCCCTCGACGTCTTCGATAGTTGGTCGAAGCAAGATTTCTACCGGGACTGTCCTCCTTATTCTGTCCTAGTAGCTGAGGCCAACCTTGCAAGGGCGTCAGCACGGCCATTGTCGAGCCTAGGTATCCTCTTGAATTTCACTTCTTTAAAGTCCTTCAGCAATGACCTTCACCTTCTCAAGGTACCTAGCCATCCTCTCGTCTTTGGCCTCATAGGCTCCTAGTATCTGATTCACCACCAGCCTCGAATCACTGTGAACCAAAATTTGGCCGACACTAAGAGATTTGGCCAAGGAAAGGCCAGCTATTAAGGCCTCATACTCAGCCTCATTGTTGGAGGCTTTGAAATTGAACCTCAGGGCGTACTTGATGTCTGTGCCGTCGGGTGCTGATACTATCAGTCCAGCTCCGCTCCCGCTTTCGCAAGAGGACCCGTCGACGAAGAGTCTCCACATGGTCTTTTCTTCTGAGAAACTTCCCTCAGAGAGGGACCCCTGTCTAAAGATGTATCTTCCCTCTTCGTTTTCGGTTGCTTTCCTCTTAGCGGTGCCTGTCTCAGCCCTGGCTGCAGGCGTGTCGATGATCCTGTTTTGTTGTATATCTGTCTCCCCGGGGGTCTCACCCTCGGCTTCATCGCTCTCCCAAGTAAACTCAGCCACGAAGTCTGCCAGCGCTTGCCCCTTAATGGCTGTCTTAGGCTGATACACAATATCGAACTCCCCTAGCGCTATAGCCCAGGTCATTAGCCTTCCTGATTTTTCAGGCTTGTGTAGGACCTGCCTAAGAGGAGAGTCAGTAAGGATGACCATAGTATGGGACTGGAAGTATGGTTTCATCTTCCTTGAGGCATGGATCAAGGCGTAGGCCAACTTTTCCATCCTCGGGTATCTTTGCTCTGCCCCCTGGAGTGCCTTGCTGTTAAAATATATAGGCTTCTGTATTCCGTCCTCGTCTCTCACAATGGCTGCGCTGATGGCAGACTCTGAGACGGCGAGGTACACGTAAAGTCGTTCACCCTGCACGGGCCGTGACAGCAGCAAGGGAGACCCTAAGTATGATTTTAGCTCCTTGAAAGCCTCATCACTCTCTTTACTCCATTCAAAGGCCTTCCTGAGGATCTTGAAGAATGGTAGACACCTGTCTGTGGCCCTTGACACAAATCTGTTCAAGGCAGCCACTCTCCCTGTGAGCCTCTGAACGTCTTTAATGGACTTGGGGGTCTTCATCTCAATAAGGGCCTTTATCTTTTCAGAATTGGCCTCGATGCCTCTTTGATTGACAATGAACCCCAAGAACTTCCCTGCTCCGACCCCGAAGACACACTTGGCCGGATTAAGCTTCATCTGGTACTTGTCCATCGTATTAAAGGTCCTCTCCAGGTCTGCCACATGGTCCTCTGCTTTCAAACTCTTGGTCAGCATGTCATCCACGTAGACCTCCATAGACTTCCCAATTTGGTCTTCGAACATTTTATTTACGAGGTGCTGGTATGTTGCCCCCGCATTTTTTAGACCAAAGGGCATGACCCTATAGCAGTATGTCCCCTTATCAGTGATGAAGGCAGTCATCTCCGAGTCATCAGGGTTCATGAAGATCTGGTTATACCCTGAGTAGGCATCCATAAAACTCATGAGCTCATGGCCTGCGGTAGCGTCTACCATCTGGTCAATGCGAGGGAGAGGGAAGCTGTCTTTGGGGCAGTGCTTGTTGAGGTCTGTGAAGTCCACACACATCCGCCACTTCCCGTTGGCCTTTGGGACAATGACTGCGTTGGACAGCCATTCAGGGTAGATGACCTCCCTGATAAACTCAGCGTCTTGTAATTTTTTAACCTCATCCCTGATGACCTCATACTTCTCTCTAGAGTAAATCCTCCTCTTCTGCTTTACCGGCTTCACTCCCTCTACCACATTGAGTTTGTGGCACATGATTTCAGGGTCGATCCCTGGCATATCTACATGACTCCACGCGAAGACGCTTCGCCTTCTCCTCAACAGTTTGATGAGGTCTTCCTTGATACTGGGCTTCAGAGACTTGCCAACTTGGACGGTTTTTCCCGGGTCATCCTCATCGAGGATGATGGGTTCTACCTCCTCAGCGGCCTCTCCTTTTTTGAGCTTCGTCTCGTCCCTGGGGTCTAGGGTATCAATGTTGTAAGTGGTTGTAGCCCTCTTGTGTGCCTCCCTTTCTTCAGCGGAGTTGTAGTAGCACTCTCTCGCTGTCTTCTGGTCTCCCTGAACTTCCCCCACCCCGTAAGGGGTAGGGAACTTAACCATCTGGTGGACTGTGGACGACACAGCTTCAAACCCCTTGAGGGCCACACGTCCCAGTATGATGTTGTATGCCGAAAACACATGCTCATCCAGCACAAAGAAACTGACCCTCTTGGTGAGCCATCTCGGCCATTCGTCCCCCATCCTGACATCAGCCTCATATATTCCCAGGGGGTGAACCTTCTCCCCACTGAACCCAATCAATGGATGATGGTATGGGACAAGTCTGGCACGACTAAGGCCCAAGGCCTTGAAGCATGGCCAAAACATCACATCTGCGGATGAGCCCCCATCTACCAGGATCCTCGGCACTTCGCACCCGTGCACCCTGGTAGTGATGACGAGAGGGTCATCATGCGGGGCCAAGAGGCCTTTGAAGTCCATCCTTGAAAATCCCACTATCAAAGTGTATATGTCAACCTTCTTCCTTTTTTCTGACTTGACCTCTAGGAAGGTTGAGTGCACCACCTTCGTCACTGCCTTAGCCTCAGCAACATGGTCCTTCCTGTCAGCGACCTCAGACCCTCCTCCTGCTAAACCCCCGGAGATCATTCCTACACCGAGCGAGATCATATTGAGCCTCTTGACAGGACCGTGGTCGTCTCTCGGCGGGAGGTCAGGGTCGTCCTCATCATCAGAGGGGTCGTCCCCTCTTTTTTGAGGACCTTCTTTGCATGCATCAACTCGCTTTTTTCTGGGGTCGTCCCCTCGGCCCCTCTTGAAGGCCTCTCGGTCCACGTATTTTCTGAGCTTCCCTTCTTTCAGCATCTTCTCAATCTCATCTTTCAGAGCAAAGCATTTGTCTGTTACGTGACCATGGTCTTGGTGAAATTCACACCACAGGTTCCTGTTCCTCTTACCGGGGGGCTGCCCTCAGCTTCTCAGGCCACTTCAGGGACCGGTCACTCTTTATCTCATTGAGGATCTGTTCACAGCTGACCGTTAGAGGGGTGTAACCAACGAACTTATCATCCGTGGACCTCTTCTTCCCCTCTTTGTTCTTCTTAGGGTACTTGCCCCCGCTTGCACCTCCTTTTTCGTCTTCATGTTTTGCGGCCATCGCCTCTTCGGCGTTCATCACCTTCCCTGCTGTTGACAACAGCTCAGCCATCGTCCTCGGAGGGTCTTCGGCAAGCTTCCATAATAGCTTCCCCTTTTGGAGCCCTCCAATCAGGGCTGTCATAGCTATGCTCTCCTCATAGTCTTCCACCTCCAACTTCTCTTTATTGAATCTGGCTATGTAGTCTCTCAGAGTCTCATTCTTTCCCTGCTTAACATAGAGCAGGTGTGTGGTCTTCTTCTGTGGTCTCACCCCGAAGCAAAAGTTGTGGATGAACCGGTCTGCCAACTGCTTGAAGTTTTCTATGGAATTTTTTGGAAGAGACGTGTACCAGACATGTGCAGCCCCTGTCAAGGTACCAGAAAAGGCACGACACCTCATCTTATCTGAGATAGAGTATATGTCTGCCGTCGATTGATACATCTCCACGTGGTGGACAGGGTTGGTGCTCCCATCGTATCTTGGGGTGACCACAGGAGGCTTGAACTTTGATGGCGAGGGGAAGTTGACTATCTTTGCCATAAAGGGTGAGCCTATGGTGTATCCCCTCTGAAGAGGGTCTCGGTTCTTCAGTATGTCGCCAATCTTATCCTCTAACCGCTGGATTGAGTCATTCCAGGGCCTCACAGGGTCAGCGTGGCCGATGTTATCCCCCGTTGCCTCTTGGAGGTGGATGGGGGGTTCCACTGCAGCAGGCCTGTGTCGGCTGTTTACTTCCCTTTGGCCGTCATCCCGTCTTTGGGGTCGGCCCTCTGCTGCCTCCCTCCTAGATCCCGCAGCACTTCTCGACCTGGACAGCTTATCCCGCAGGTCATTTACTGGGCCCAGCCTCTCGAAGGCCGACCCCCTGCTCAGGCGGTCAAAAGCAGAGCCTCTCGGGCGGTCATCAGGATTTGGTCTCACGCACTTTCCTCTACTATCCTGGAGGGGTCGCACAGTGTTGTTGGAGACTTCATACGGTTCCCAGCATTCTACCGGGGCCTCCTCTCCCTCCAGATCGTCATACCTGTCCTCAGGGCAAGGGTTTCCTTGCCTCCCCATGCGTAAACGCCGGGGGTCAGCCACATCCCTACGCCGCTGAGGGGTTGGCAGGTCTTTACGTGGTTCCTGGGGTGGTCCCCTGGCCTCATGCTGTCCTGGAGATGCTGCCGGAGTAATCATCTCAGATGAGACCCCTGGTGGTCTCAGTATGTTCTGACTTAGAGCTGTGAACTGCTCCTGCATCATCCGCTGGCTGGCTGCCAGAGACTTTAGGGCTGCTGCCACATCAGCCATCTCAGACTGAGGTGGTGGCTGGCTGGAACTGGGTCTTCCCCCCTCATCCGGCGGGGGAAGAGGTGGTGGTGGCATCTCAGGTGCCATGTGTTTGAGCTGTGAAAAGCTGGCCTGAAGAAAAGACCGGTAAGCTTGAGAACCTTAGTGGGTCTCTTTCAATGGTGAAGCACCTCCTCTAAGGGGGAGCGTGGGTTCACCACCAGAGTGCCCAATGAGGTAAAGCTGTGCTACGGAAGAGATGTCTTCTCGTTCCCACAGATGGCGCCAAACTGATGATGCTAAGATTTAGCACCACCGGGTAAGTGATAGTGAGCTCAAACAGCAGCAGCCATGGCAGCCATAGAGATGTATCAGTGTATAAGTATGTAGAAGGGGATGAGTATTAGAGGAGATAAGACAATGATGTATAGTGGTTAAGCCAATTTGGCCTACATCCACTGTGAGTGTGTGATCCACTAAGTATGGGCACTAATGGCCTTGGATACAATGCACATAACCCTCTCTCTCTCTCTACTGTGTGTGTACAAGCAGAGTTTTAGCTAGGGCTCTTGTTCATTGATCGATCCCCTGTAGGGTTGGGGGTGACAAGTATATATAGGTCTTGGAGGGTGTAGTGTACCCCCCAAGTAAGCATGGTGCATGTGAATGGTGATCTAACCAATCCCCTGTTGACACCTGTAGATGCCAAATGATGACATAATATTCCCTCACGTGAGGGTGTGATTCGGTTATAACGGTCTGCCACGTGTCATATGAGCCTGACGCGCACTGTTCCACGCGTGTCCCAGACCACGCGCCGTCATGATGTCACCCTCGGCCTATGAGCCGAGGCCGAGGGCAAAGTTTCTTCCGGTAGGGAGCCTGGCTTGATTCTGGCCTCGTACTGTCGTACCATCATAGGGTCATCTGGACCCTGGTGAAGGGTCGGCCCCTCGTAGGGTCGGCTAGAGCCTGGTGGAGGGTCGGCCCCTCGTAGGGTCGTCTGGGCCTGGTGGCGGCCAGCTGGGGCCTGGTGAAGGGTCGTCCCCTCGTAGGGTCGTCCGTATTGGAGGTAATCCTCATCCAGGCTGAGGGTATAAACGGGTATATCACCCATCACCACCATTCTGGAAGGATTTGTGACAGGAAAGATGAGAGAATCAGCCTATAATCACCGACAACAAATCTGAAGAACAAACCTAAGGCAAATGATTTGATGTTATTAAGTTCAATGAATATTTCCTCCATATTTAGTGTAGAAACTGTATATGCCTTGAAAGTTTTAATGAAAAACCCAATGGGATTGTTGTGAAACTCATGATTTTGGATAGGGATTTCATGTAGAATGGTTATAGACGAATTCAATACGCAAAAATGTAACTTTAGATGATTTGAAAATGGATTAATAAGGAGTCTTTGTAGTCAATCAAATTCTGGATTCATGTTCATAGGGTTTGGGGTAAGATTTGGGGATTTATGATAATTGCATGTTTATTAGGAGGATTTGACCCCAAAAATATGATAAGGAGTGACCTAGGAGGACGTAGAGTAGTTTAAAAACATTAAAACTTAATTGGAATGATCTTAGGATGGATTTAGAGAAGAGGAATTGAAGAAAAACGAAGTTGGAAAATTTCTGGGCGTTCTGTGCCATCTCGTTAGAAGACCAACCCAGGTCGTTCGAATGTCCTCATTCGAACGAGCTTCTAACGATATTTCAGTGCCCCTTCTAACGAATTTATAGTTTGTTCGAAGACATTCGTTCGAAAGACACTCGTTCGAACGAGATTTCAGTGACTTCTAACGAGTTCACATAATGGTCTTTTTAGGCCCGATTTTAGTTTTGAACTTTTCGTAGGCTTTGTCTAATTGAGTGTTATTCTTCTCTTGTGATTAGTGGGTATAGTTGTGAGATTGGAGTACATTGAGGATTGAAACTTAGAATTATATAATAGACCGGGTGACTTCTATGGGTTAGGTTGTAAGTACTTGAAATTGCGACGTGAGAAGAGTTGACAATCTATATTGTATATTATTCGGGGACGTGTAAGTGTGCAACAATTAATGACGATATAGGAATGTAAAATATACTTATATTAATATTATAAGATATCTAAGATGTGTGAATGCTTAGTATATGTGTTTATCTGTGTATAACATACCAACCATACTTGCTATCACGGGAGGTCGGCGTTCGATCAGGGCCATCTAATCTTTGTGTGCCTACGGGAGGAATTTAGATTGGTACCTTGAGGACATAGGTCAGAGAATGACTTATTGGTGAGTTAATAAGTCTGCTGATCATGGGAGCGTAGGTATGTGCATGACCCATGAGATGTGAACTATGTTCGCCTCCATTATGTGTGATTGTTACTTATTGAAACGGTTCCTGAGAGATTTGGAATACGTGGTCCTTATGTACGTGATGTACCGGGATTTGATAGTAGAGTATGTGTGCACCGCGGATTAGCCTTGGGTGCCATTATTGTATATTTATGATGAGATTAATATACTGATAATTGAAATGGACTGTTTATATAAGTGAAAGTGTGAATAATTGTAATATTTTTAGTAGAGTAAAAAAATGGAGAATTCTTAGTAATTATTGTAACTAATTCTGAGGAATAAAACTCTCAGTTTATATTAAGATGTCGGGAATTGAACCTTGAATAGTATAGGAAGGTTAGGTTGTGGATTGGACAAGTTAGATAGTGTAATAACTAGAATGGGTATGGGTACGTTAGGAGTGCACAATTAGTTGAGAGGTGAGGAACTCATGTGAGTGCACGCAATATCATGTATTTTATATTCACTGTTTAATGATGTTAAACACTTGCTGTATTTTAAACTGTTTTCACAATCGGGCTGTGACCCGTTTGCTTTCAAATCTATTTTCTTGTATAAACCTTTTAGGTGCCCAGCCACAAGGACACCAAGCTTAGGATTTCCATTACAATGACGTGCTGTAGCTGTTGTGGAAGTTACAGGATCTCGATATATAGACGCCTCCACTTTCTACTTTGAATCTAGTTCAGACTTATTTATCTGTAGGACATCTCGCCCCTTTTCTCTTAGAGAAAGCTTATTTATTCAGTTTTATTTCAGTTTTGGATTTAATTAATTAGTGATTCAGACTTTGTATTTGGTTGTATTCAGTATTCGGATTATTTAGAGGAGTATTCCTCCAGATTCATTGTTATTCCATTGTTATTCTATTGTGACTGTGTTGTGGTTGTGGTATTAGTATTTCATAATTTAAATGGATTGTATGTTAATCTTATTTAATTAAAATTAACAACTCACTTTTTAAATATTAGGTGGCTAGTAATTGTTAAAACTGTTTTCGACAGTGATGCTATGAATTGAACCAACTTGACATTTTGTATTAATTTGAATAAAGGAGTAGCTACCCGGTATTTAATTGGTCGGGGTGTCACATAAGGTTCACCTTCTAATGTATAATTTAGAAAATCAAGTCCGAAAGATTTTGATTTCATAGCTCTTTTGCTATGTCTAGGTTCATTCTCATTATCCGTATCAAATTTTGAGAATCACTATTCTTATCTTCGAGAGTTCTTTTATGAGAAATTATTTCTTCTACATTCTTTAAAGGATATATATTTTAAAAAATGATGCACTCCTTGATTCTGTAATAGTATTAACATGAATGTCAGGAATGTCAGATTTATGTGCAAGGAATCGATATGCACTACTATTGTTAGCATAACCAATGAATATATAATCAATGGTTTTTGGTCTGATTTTCACCCTTTTAGGTTCGGAAATCAATACCTTTACACAAAAAAACACTTTTTAATTATTTATAAGAAGGTTTGCGACCTTTCCATAATTCATAGGGGATCGTGTTGTTTTTGTATGAATCAATTTATTGATAATATAGTTAGCGAAAAGTGACGCTTACCCTCACACGTTCTGGGATGACCGAGAGCTTATTAATATAGTGTAATAACCCGCCTATTTTAATATCGGGTGGCCAACACTCTACTAAAATGAAACTGAAATCTCAGTATGGTTCATTCTTAGCATCACTGTCGCAATAACAATACAATATAGATAATATGAACAAATCATACAATCACAATGAATGGTAATCACCATGCCTAAATAAGTAATAAATGTGAACCGAATAAACCATCGGTCACTGAATAATAACATCCACTGAGTAACTAAATAAATAACCAAAGCCTATCCATCTACGGGAAACACGCCCAACTATAAACTGAATGGAATGATCCTAACTAGATAGAATGAGCGAGGCGTTTAAACAACGATGTAGCGTCCATAGTTACTACACGAAAAGAATGGATCTATACATGTGGTCCCGGCTATTGATGTTGTTGGTGCATTCCTAGGGTATAAAAGAAAATAGGAAAAATAAACCTTGGGGTCAAAGCCCGAAGAGTAAAAAATATTTTTCAAGTAGATCTTTGTTTTAAATCGATTAAACCAGTAGTGTATTATTTCCAAGATTAATCGGTCGCACTCACATGAGATAAAATCTCACCTTTCAAAAACAGTGCACACCTAACGTGTTCATTTTATTATCCTAATTAAACTACCCAACAACATGGTTACGACACACTTACTGTAAATAATTATTCATGTTGTAAACATAACATAGCCATGCTTGTGTTATAAATAGATACATACATTATATCATATAAACATACATATAGATCACTCGTTATATACGTATAAGCGTATACCTAGAGCTTGGACCTCGTGGATACATCCCTCGTGTGCTATCTAGCTCCATGCATCAGGCCTCACGCCGATCCACCGGGTCGGAATCTCATCACCTATCCCAAATGAAAAACATACAATAGAGGGGATCATAGACATAAATCCGAGGGTCGCAACCATACCACACCGAACCCAACCGGACTCGAAACCAACACCTATCCTCACACACGGATAGTGTCCATGCAACAGTACTATGACCTGGGGAATTAACCTCACGCCTACTAATAAATGCCAGGGTGGACTGCCCACTACGCGCACCCCCTTACAATAGCACTCCCGAGTAAGTATGTTTAAATAAAACAAGCAGCATGCACACGTACATATATATACACGACACTCCAAGGGCAGAGCCTGGAATTGTAATGAGTGGGGGCTTATTTAGTAAGGAATACCAGGGGTTTAGGGGCGAGAGCCCCCGGGCCGATTTTTTTTAGGTCATTTCTTACTTATAGCATATAATTACTCATATTTTAACAAGATAAATAGACAACCAATTACAAATAATAAAAACACATCATAATAAATTAAATTTATTCGTTACCGTTTTTTAAGTACTTCTCCATCATAATATACTCATGTGGGAAAAAATGGAATTTTTAACTAGTGTACGTGACATTTAACGGACATAACGGCCTAAAAATAGCTCCGTTAAAAATGGTATCAAATATGATATTATTATATATCAAATTAATCTACTTGACACTTCGATTCCAACGGTGCATCCCACGCATTTTTTGAATTACTGTTTACAAGTTATTAATTTTTAAAGTTTTATTGCGATAAAATAATAAGGTAAATAATTAAAATCAGAAAAAAAATGAAAAACCAAACTTTATTTCAAATCCTATTACTAATGCAATTTTCATGGAAGAAATCCAGGTGGGTTTTATTTTGATCCTATCTCCATTTGTCCACCTCCTCTGGCCTCATCCCTCTCTCTCTCTCCTCCTACACCTACACACATGCACACATGAGTAGCCCTGCTCTCTCTTTCTCTCTCTCTCTCGACCAACAACACACCACACACACGACCAACCATGTATACACACACTTGTACACATACGCACACACACACTGGTAACCCATACACACACATATATGTATATATGTGTAGCTATATATACATAGTTATATATGTATTCAGTAAAAATGGAGATCCAGAAAGACATCTGTATGTATATACTAATTATTTTATTGTTTTAAAGCTGTGGGGGCTATAGCCCCCACTGGGCCTGCTGTCCCTGCGTCCCTATGTCACTCTAATATGTATATATAATAGGCACCGAACTCATACACATGTCCAAGCGTACGGTTCACCCCACTTCCCGATTAATAATTTAACTAATCCCTTACCTGAGCACCCTAGTTAATTATTAAATTCCCAAACAATGAATAGCAACAAAAAACTATTTTTAATTAAATATCCGCTCACTTGGATTACATTCCATATACTCGTTTGAGTTCATAAAAATCCCTGGAACATTTTCATGATCTAAACTTGACCCAAACTCACGGGTCGTTGGAACAAAATCCCATCCCGTTCGAACAAGGTTCGAACGAGATTATAGAACCCAAATCTGAAGCCTTTTTTTCAATTTTATTTCTATGGTTCTTCCTACCAAAATTTCAAGAACCGTAACCCAATTATAATCAAGAAAACACGATTTCATCCTTATATATGAAATTCTCACATGATACCCGCCATAAATTCAAGATCAAGATCTTTTATCCAATTGATTTTTAAAGATTCAGTCTTTCTATCTAAGTTTTACATCTTCTTCCTTTAAATCCCAAAATTTTATTTCTAATTACAAGTGTAATCAATCTCAAATAATCATCAATTTAAGATCTTTAATCCCTTACCATGTTTCAACATCAATTGATCAAGTTTCAATCTTTCATGCTCTAAATCTCCAATTTTTATTTTAAATTAAGAAAGTAATTAACTACACTAGAATTGCGACATAAAACAAGTAACTACTTGCCTCATTGGATTAATGTTCGAAGTATTCTACGAATTTGTTGACGGGTTGAGTCCTCTTTCTTATGCTCTCCAAATTTCCTCTTATTTATTCCTTTTCTCTTCTCTAAGTCTCTCTCTCTCTTAATCCCTTGTGTAACATATGAAAGGTGGGCTGCCATCCACCTTCCCAACCTCTTAAATATCCTATTAATTAAAGAAAGTTTTTCTTCATATCCCTAAGCATAAAATGGCCCTACTACCCATATACGGGTCCTTTTATGTCTAAAAATCCCCCGAAACCCAAACATAATACTCGGGTACCTATTCTGGACTATTTAGACCCTTCTCGAATCATAGGTGCACTCGAAAAGTTCATCTGAGTCATCCAACTCCAAATATTCTAACATATCATCTAAAATACTTAAATGTAACTTTATCCCCATCGCCTCCTGAAAGCATTGCCAGATGTGGGATATAAAGATCTTGTCCTGGTCTGAAATAATGTTGAGAGGAACCCCGTACAATCCCAATATCTCTGCTATGAACAACTGCACATACTGCCTTACCGTGTAATCTACTTATTCTGGCAAGAAATGGGCTACTTTGGTCAACCGACCAATAATTACCAGATGGAATTATGACCCCGTTGTGATGTTAGTAACCCTATGATGAAGTCCATAAAAATACTCTCCCATTTCCACATTGAAATCTCTAATGGTTATAAAACCCTGACTGGTTTATGACGATCAACCTTCACCATCTAAAAAATGGTGTACCTGGAGACAAACTCTGCTATGTCCCACTTCATTTTGTCCCATCAATACTGTCGCCTTATATCTTGATACATCTTATCACCTTCGAGATGTACTGAAAATCGTAACCCGTGCGCTTCCTGCATAACTGTGTGTCGTAAGTCCTCATCATTTAGAACAATCAACCTCTCATTGAAGTGTAAGCCACCCTCATAACTAACTGAGTAAGACTTTGCTTTGATTGCCAATACTTGTTGAATCATTTCCTAATAAGATGGATCCCCTACATGTGCCTTATCAACCCTTAAGATGATCTTAGGAGTGACGGTCATCACTCCTAAGTATGATCGGACTACCCCATCCTCCTGATAAAGCTCTGCCCATTTTTGTAAGGACGGAAATTTCCAATTGAGTCAATTTGAAGTGTTGGATTAATTCCAGACAAAATACTTTGTGTCATAGGATAGATGTTTGTTGTATCCTTTCAAGCCTATGACGTTTAAGTTGAAGACGTAGCGACCAAGTCTAAAATAAATACTTCATCCTTGTCAGTTTCGTGCCAAGTTCATACGTCATCAACATTTGAATTCCAAACCATAAATAATAAGATATAGCATGCGACACAAATTTTAGGAAAATTCCCCGAAGGGCAAAACCTTTTATTTCTAGAACTATGACAAGTTTACAAGACCATTGACTTACATACCATCTTACTTTCGCCCACAAGAGTAACGCACGGTGTCTTCGTCAAACCTCCAAAGTAACGGCTAGAAATAAATCAGCAATAGTTCGCACGCAGCTATACCACCAGGACGCGCAGTCCCCTCCACAATAGCACGCAGCTGTCGGTTGTAGGGCTCTCCCCATAAAGAATGAAAAAAAGTAAAGTGTTCTCTTGAAGACCAAAATAATTCACCAAAGCATATGGGATTTTTGTGAATTGAAAACAAAAGGGATGAAAACCCTAAACGAAGAAGTCAAAAAGAATTCTACAGATTCTCAAATTTCTGTCTTTCAAAACGCTGGGACTTCTTAATGAAAACGAAACCATTTAATGAGTATTTATAGAAAATCGCATCGCCTCAGTCGTTCGAACGAAAAGGAGATCTCGCTCGAACGAAAAGGAGATCTCGTTCAAGCGACTTTGCGCGACAATGCAATGTCGTTCGAACGACAGAGCAAAGTCGTTTGAACGACTAGAACATCAAAAAATATTATTTTAATATCCGCTCCAACACTTAGAAAAGATACTCATTCTCAAATTTTGACGAAAAAAGTCCGCTCCAACACTTAGAAAATATTTTGTAAAAATATCCCAAAGCTCTAAGTGCAAAGTTAAGGTATTTAAAACATAACCTTACCAAAGTAAACTTTGCGGAGGCTTTTTTATGGAGAACCTTTATATATTTAGATCCGTCTTGATGTAGATTGCTCTTGAACTTCTTCGACGGTTGTAACCGTATACAACATAATTAATTGTGACGGACATTTATAAAAATATGTCCTTACAAATCTCCCCATATGTCTATGCCGGAACATACATAAAAACATCTGAATTATCAAATACCAAAATGCCTATACAGATCTACCCTCCCATGAATCTCAAAATTGAAAAGGTACAAATTTGCAAGTTCTCAAACTTTTCTTCAAAAATCTTCATCAAATCTCCAAGCTTTTCTCATCAGGGTGTGCAATATAATGATCTTCAATCTTTATACCTACACACATGAGATAAAGCAAAAACCTTCGTGACGTATCGAGTTTGAAAAGATATAAGAATAAATCATTAATAAATTAAATCTCCCAACCCCCCCCCCCCCCCCCATAACATGATAATTCTTTCTCCCCCATTTTATGATGTCCCCAAATAGACAGATAAGAAGAAACAATCAAAACATGGAGTGTCATGACAAAAGCATAGAAAACATGGATCAAACTACGTGCACGCAAAGGTATATCTCAAAAAATATCCACAAACTATTTTTGGATTTTTTAATTTTTTTCAAAGCAAAAATAATGTTACAAAAATCACACCATGGATTTAACTAAAACAACCAAGTCATGGAAATGGAATGAATGGGTGTGAACACATTAGATAGGTAAATAAACTCAATTAGTCATATGTGCCCGTTGAATATGTTTACCCCTAACGAATGAACATCAAAAGTGGCCTTAGGTGTAAAAATTGTTGAATTTAGATGACATCGTCTTATGCAAATCAACAAATCAAAAAAGTGATTTCCACCGCCAATAACGTCCAAAACTAAATTAACATTTTTTTAGACTTTCAAGGACATGCAAACCCGTTTTGAACTCCATCCAAACTCCCTCATGCATATTTTTTTTTAGAGGTAATCTAAATTCTTAAACATTGGAGAATTTGTGCAAAAACCTAATGGCCCCCTTTTGGCATGAATTTCTTTTTATTGTCGTTAAATTTTTTCGGGCTCTTTTAAACCTCTTTGGACCCCGGATAATAAAATTCCTCATTTTTCTGGGTCCAATTTACATGGTGGCTTAATCGCAAAGGATAGATGAGTACCTTTCATAGCCCCTCACCGTTTTCAAATAAAACACACAACCTCACCAAATGGTTCTTATATGCACTACTTTCTTGTCAAGTTTTATCGTGCTTTGTTCGTTTTTAAAGACAAGATTAAAGTGAAAACACCCAACCAACAGGTGATAAGACAAGCACAATAATCAAACAAATTCGTGCACGTGTGTAATAAAGGAAATCATGAGTCAAATATGTAGGAAATAACACTTAATTACATCTCAATGACTCCACACATTATAAAGCACAAAGATGACATGATATATTGTCTCAAAACACTATCAAATACTCATAAGAAAAATGGAATGATGTTGTGACTCGGTCATCCTACGTGTCTATCCATAAAAGGTGTAAAACAAAATACATAACTCTTTTTGGATTTTCTTAAAATTTTATCAAAATAAAATCTTTATGTATTTTTCTATTTTTTTTAAAAAAAAATAGGAAACATAGAAACAAGGTACAAACTAGAAATAGGCAAATAATATCATCATGCAAATCAACCTATGCTAGTAAACAAGTCAAACCTCAATCGTTAGTTGTGGAGGGGTTTTCTAAAGGTGGTGTCAACTTATAAAAAACCTCCATCAAATTTTGTGAAGTTTTGACTAAAAACATAACTTGTTCACCTAGATGTACAAAATCTCTCATGTAGTCTCCAGGAGCATGTAAAGTATCATGTGTGGGTGCATGTGTGGCAGAAACACATGTAGTAACAAAACGTGACACATAACCCAACTTGAAACAAAATTCCCTAAGGTGTCATCTCCTTTTGCAATGGGAACAAACATATATAGTCCTAGGAACACCTCTCTCAAAAACTCTAAGACCCTCTCTTCTAATAGGAATGGGACGCCTAGGTGGGTTAGGGTGAGAGTCATGTGAATCTAACACTAAAGTGGAAACCAACTCGGGTACTACTTGGGAAGTAGAAGCACCGTCATGACTTATTCCTAAACTCTCACCACTACCCCAAATAGGATTGAGAACCATCATTCCAACCTTCTTAGATGCATTCTCTAAAGGGACTTTGACCTCCCGAGCACGTTCGATATCACTCTCGAGTTGGGATACACGTGTCGTCAGACTAGATACCGTGTTGGTCAAATCACACTTCTCCCTATCTAAAGCAATCAACTGCTCACTCAAACTCACTTTCACCTTATCAAGTTGACTTGCTTTGGCCTCAAACTCACCCAAAATCTCAATCTCTCGCTCCAAATTTTTCACCTTGAGACTTAACTCTTTATTCAATTTTTTTGTCTTTAAAGTCTCAGCATACAAGTCTCTAAAAGCAATTTGGAGTTCACTTTCACACTCACCTTCACCCTCACTCGAAACACTAAAATCCTCCTCCTCGGGGGTCTCATTAGAACTAGTCCCCTCACTTCCATCCAAACTAGGTGTGCTAATCCGACTAGCTAAAAAACACGACACACATACCGTGCTCTTTTTCATCACCCGAATCAAAAACCTATGTGTCGCCATCACTAAGTGTGGCACACTCAAAACACATACGCCTTATGCCCTTTACCGCCACACTCAAAACACGTCAAACTTTCTAAATTTTCCTCACTATCCTTTTCTTTTTCTCTCTCCTTCTCTTTCTCACTGCTTTCTTTGGCCTTTTTATTTTTCTCAAAAAATCTCTTATTGGAAGAATTATTTTTGTTCATGTTGAGTAATTTTTTAAAAAATTTCGCAAACAAGGCCATATCTTTAAAATCAAAATCTTCCTCAAACTCAGACTCACAAACTCTTTCTTTCTTTTTCTTCTCTCTCCTCTTAGAATGTGTCCTAAGTGCAACTCCACTCTCCTTAGGCTTAAGGGTGTCAGGAAACATGTCAATCTCATAGGTTTGAAGATCTCCTACCAACTCTTCTAACTTGAGATTTTTTAAAGTACTCATGGAATTTATCACCGTGACCTTACGAATAAACCGTTTTGGGAGAGATCTCAAAATCTTTTTAACGACACACGTGTTATTAATCACCTCACCCAAATTAAAACCGGTGTTTATAATGTCCGACAAACGTGCATAAAAATCATCAAAGCATTCAGACTCAGACATCGTAATAGTCTCAAATTGGGTGACCAAAGTTTGTAATTTTTATTCTTTAACCGCGTTCGTACCCTCATGTGTCAATTTCAAAACATCCCAAGCCTCTTTAGACGTGGTACACATCATAATTCGACGAAACCCATCAAGAATGACAGCTCCAAAAATATCACTCAGCCCACGGGAATTAAAATTCGACATTTTAAAATCATCCTCAGTCAAATCTGACGCAGGTTTTAAAGATGTGATATTTTCAATGGTGGCAGTGGGAGGATTCCATCCATTTTCGCAAAGCAGCCAAACACACTCGTCAATGGCTCTTAAAATAGATTTCATGCGAGCTTTCCAATAGGCATAATTTCTCCCATAAAAAATAAGCACCTTATTAAATGAATGTTCCATTGGAAAAATTGTGATTTTTCACAAAATTGATTTTTTTAAAAATCAATATCACACAATTTTGCGAAAAATAGGAATACGCGATAAATTAGCACAACCTGCTCTGATACCAATTTGACGACGTGAGAAGTCAAATTGTGTCAAAAAAATAAATCCTTGAAAAATGAGGATCACGCGATAAATTATCGTAACCCGCTCTGATACCAATTTGACGACGTGAGAAGTCAAATTGTATCAAAAAAATAAATCCTTGAAAAATCAGGATCACGCGATAAATTAGCGCAACCCGCTCTGATACCAATTTTTAAAATGTGAATGCGGTGCATGATACCGATTTAAATTAATTCGCAAGTTTTCAATTAAATCTTATTTAATTAGAGTCTATTTAGAAACAGCCCCTAAACAAGCAACTACGTGTGTGCGTGTGTCAAACCATAAATAATAAGATATAGCATGCGACACAAATTTCAAAAAAAATCCTCAAAGGGCAAAATCTTTTATTTCTAGAACTCTGACAAGTTTACATGACCATTGACTTACATACCATCTTGCTTTTGCCCACACAAGTAACGCACGGTGTCTTCGTCAAACCTCCAAAGCAACGACTAGAAATAAATCAGCAATGGTTCGTACGTAGCAAAACCACCAGGACGCATAGTCTAGACACGCAGTATAAAATCTTCACAAGGACTCCCTCCACAATAGCACGTAGTTGTCGATTGTAGAGCTCTCCCCATAAAGAATGAACAAAAGTAAAGTGTGTTCTTGAACACATAAACAATTAACCAAATCATACGGGATTTTTGTGAATTGAAACAAAAGGGATGAAAACCCTAAAAGAAGAAGTCAAAAAGAATTCTGCAGATTCGCAGATTTCCGTCTTTCAAAACGCTGGGATTTCTTAATGAAAACAAAACCATTTAATGAGTATTTATAGAAAATCGCACCGCCTCCTCGTTAGAACGAAAATGAGATCTCACTCGAACGAAAAAGAGATCTCGTTAAAGCGACTTCGTGCGACAATGCAATGTCGTTCGAACGACAGGGCAAAGTCGTTTGAACGACTGGAACGTCAAAAAATATTATTTTAATATCCGCTCCAACACTTAGAAAAAATACTCATTCTCAAATTTTGACGAAAAAAGTCCGCTCCAACACTTAGAAAATATTTTGTAAAAATATCCCAAAGCTCTAAGTGCAAATTTAAGGTATTTAAAACATAACCTTACCAAAGTAAACTTTGCGGAGGCTTTTTGATAAAGAACCTTGATATATTCAGATCCGCGTTGATGTAGATTTCTCTTGAACATGTTCGACGGTTGTAACGGTATACGGCATAATTAATTGTGACGAACATTTATAAAAATATGTCCTTACACTAAACAACCCACATAAATAAATAGTTTGAACAATTGCACGATAGATATATAAATAAAAAGGACCGAATTAACCATCGGTTCCCAGAATGAAACCAAATACAAGTATGAAGTATGTAAAACTGAATCTCAACAAAGTCTAATAAATTCGCTGAAATACTAAATAGTCTGAAGGGGCGATATGCCCATAAGAATTACAGAAATGAACTCCTATCGAGAAATGAATAATTATGAATTGTCTAAACAATTTCTGCAAGCCTCCACATGAGCTGCAGCTATGCATCCCTGGATAGAACCATTAAGCTGGGCGTCCCTGTGGCTAGACACCAAAAAGTTTTAAAAATATTTTGACACGAGTTAGAGCCCAAGAAAAACAGTTGAAAACATTTTACAAGTGCTTAAATCACAATTTAAATTAGTTATTAGATACACATGTTAGTACAACATACACTCCCTTGATTTCTTCACCTCTCACCTAATGTGCATGCCTAACGTCTCCTACCTAGCTATACTTCCCAGCCTAACTAAGTAATATATCTAATCACCCCCAATGTCTAACTCCCTTGTATTACCCATACGACACACTACCACAGTATCAATACATAATATTACTCACGTATTATTATTGAGTCAATTATTTAAGTCTCTCTAATTAAATTTACTTTAGATATACACATTATAATAATTCTACTATCACGAATAAGTAGATATATCGCACTTGTATATATTTAACGCATATATAATATATATAACAATAGCATCCCTGGAATGGCCCCTCGTGATGCTGGCATAATCTGCTATCGAGTCCAGGTACCTCTCGTACTAAATCAAGGACTATTGATTCGGCATGTCTCCTCGAACTCAAAAATAAATCAACACACACTAGAGGCGAACATGGTTTTAAGACTTTGGGATACGCATATACCTAATGTACCCAATTGACATGCCAGTCCCACTAATACACTGCACATAGTGAGCCGCCCTAAGTTCCATATTCTGGGGCACAAATCAAGACCTCACTGGAATCTTCAATGTGGCATCACCCACTGTGTGGAAACCTCCTGATAGCAAACAGCATAGGCATGTTCAAACATATAATCAAATCAAAACAATATGTATTCACACAACCTCTATATGTATATTATTCTGTAGGTATACACACAACCCAAATATGCCAACATGTACGTAGTATATATCTCTCGCATACTCAACGCACCCTCAATTGCCATTGTAACCTCAAATAGTATGTTTTCGAGTATTATTCACTACCCTAAGGGTCCGAGTTACCCCTTAATTAATATCAGTAGTTATTTCACTCATACACTACTAGTTGGAATCATAGGTTCACTCATCTCTGCGTAACCCATTTCAAATCCCGTACGTTCAATAACTATGAATATGTGCCCAATTATTCCTAGGCTTAACTCATCCCCATCTATGTAAACCTAATCCCCCACCATAGGCCCACTGCCATTCAATATAATTCCATTTATCATTTAGAGGTGCCCTAAAATTTCCCTGTCAATAGTTCACAAATTTAGGGTTTAAAAGGAAAAATCTCACCAGTCTGGGAAAACTGAATCGATTCGCCCTTGGGCCGAATCGATTCGAAATGTAGCAGGTCATCTTCTTCGTTTAGTTCTTGCATTTTTCATCATTTTTCTTCAACACAACTTTCATGATTCTTATTAAAACTCTTATATTATTTAACCTATCATCTAATATGAGTATATGAACGGATCCTCAACGAATTTTCATCATTAAAACATCATTAAATTCCATGATTCACTAGATTAAATTCTCTAATTAATTCATGAAAACCCTAATTTCATTTTTCCAAACAAGTTCTTCGTAAACCCATATTTTTTTCTCTTATTTTATCCCCATAAATCAAATTTTGAAATTCTAAATCTAAAATTAAAACCTCTAACATGTGTTCTCATCATTAACATGAATATAGTTCATTATTACTTCTCAGAATCATGAAATTATGCTAGATATCTCAACTCCTAACATGGGTATTATAACAAACTGAAAAATAATCAAGATAAACACTTGCCTTATGTGGGATTGATCTTATTTTATTTTTCTGATGATGATGTGATTGTCTTCCCCTCCAATCCACACTCCAATGATGATGGTGGTGTAAGAACAAGGTTGAAAGCTTCAATAATCCACTCCTAATCTTCAAGAATGATCTCCCTTTCTTCTATAATAGCCTCTCTATTCTTCTAACTCTAGCCTCTCCTAACTACAAGCTCATATAACCCTTCGAAATTCGTACCTCCCTTAACCCTAGACTACCAAATGACTAAAATGTCCGCTAATGGTGCCAGTTAGGTATAAGAATTCCCCAAGACCCAGACATCACACCCGGATATACTATTTCAATTATTTCGATCTTTTCGGAATCAACCATGACATCGAAATCACCATTCGAGTCATTCTAAAATAAGTTCCCATCTCGGCCTCATATGGTTCGCACTCGACACCCGGTTGAGATACATTACCATCACGTCACTGTCACTCGTTATGGCGTAAAATAATCATTTATAATTCATGTAGTAATTATATTCAATGAACATTAATTATTCTCTCCGATTAATAATCTAATCAACACATAATACTTAATTTCCATTAAATTACGTCACGTGTGTAATTTAAGAATTTACTGAATTAATTCAACTTTAAATACTCAAGAAATACGGGGTGTTACATCGAGGTTGAGGAGTTTCCCATAAATAATTAGTTTCCATTTGAAATTAGTTGATAGGTGATGAACATATTTTTATCCGAGCATATATGGCGTGTAGTGTTGGTATCAACCCACCATTCTTTGGTGTTGCCCGCAAAATTATCTTCGGAGACAACCGTGGAGAGATGCATATCAGAATCATCGTCAGGAAATTTATCAATTTCAATCATGTTAACTTGAGGTGCCTTCCTTTTGGAATTTTCTTGCTTATTTGGTTTGCGGCAGTCTTTGGCCTTATAACCTTGCTTGTTGCAATTAAAACACTTTCCCTTGAACTTCTTTATAGTACCGCTTCTTTGACTTGTGCCTTTATTGTTATGATTCCTATTTTTATTGGATTTGTGCCCATCTTCTATCACGTTGGATTTTGCTGACATACCATGATTACTGATTTTCTTTTCAAATATTGAGTTATACTCTTCTATCCTTAACCGAACAATTAAGTCCTCGAGCTCCTTTTTTTTCATTTTCAAATAATTTTTAAAATATTTCCAAGATGGAGGTAATTTTTCAATAACCCCTCTAACTTGAAATGTTTCAATTAAAACTATATTTTCAGCACTTATTTCATAAATATAATTGAAGCTATTGGACTTAGCTCATGGAAGTCTTCGAATTTAATATTTTAAAATCAGGGAATCTATCGACAACAAATTTCTTCATACCGATACCCATCATTTTATACTTTTTATCCAAAGACTCCCATTGCAACTTAACGATTTTGATTGGGCTATACACACTATATATAACTATATATAATGTATTTTCCAATCCATTAAGAATATACTTATGGCTTTTAGCAAGGAAAAAAATCGTTACAAAAGGTATATTTTCATTGCAAAAAGCCTTTTGCAACGAATTTTTTTCCTTGCAACGTTTCTCGTACTAACCATCATGCTATAGATCTTTTGCAAGGAAATTTTGTCATCGTCGCTAAAAATATATTGCAAAGAAATTTCTTCACTAGAAAAAAAAAATCTTTTTCATTGTGAAAAAGTTCTCATATTTCGACTAAAAATCTTTTCCAATGAATATTTCGTTGCAAAAGATATTAATAAATCCTCGCAAAAGATAATTTGAGAGAATTAAAATTCATAGTCAAATGTTAATTTTTTGTTACTAAAAGTCTTTTGTAATACTCTTTTTCGTTGAAAAAAGAGACACTTTTGATTGCAAATAATAATCATCTTTACAACGATAGGTTTCAGCAACGTTTGTTTTGTTGTAGAAGATATTTTGTGATAGATAAAATTTCTTGTTAATAGTCATTATTTCTTACTGAAATATTTTTGCAACTTGTTTTTTCATTGCAAAAGAATACAATTTGGGATGCAAAAAAAAAAAGACACATTCATAATAATAGTGTTTCCGTAATAAATATTTCCTTGCAAATAATATTAAATAATAAAATAAATAAAAATAAAATTAAGTAAATACACATGATTAAAACATGTTATATTATATTAAAAATATAAATGTGTTATTGTTCATGTCACAATGAAGCTCAAAAGTAAATAATACTTGATAACTAAGAGATGAGTTTAAACTAGTTTTCTCATCACAAATAAAATAATAAAATCAACACTTGTTATCATGTAAAATGATTCGAAGGGACATAAGATCCTTCATGGACATCTTCCTCGGGAGCAGTGTCTTTCTCTGGAAGTATGGCAATCTTCGTTGCAGCCATCTCTGACAACCATCTCAATGTGTGGCTAAACATCGGTAATAACTATGATTGTTTCAATACAAATAGGTATTATTATTATTATTATTATTATTATTATTATTATTATTATTATTATTATTATTATTATTATTATTATTAAAATACCTAAAAATGATTTTACCTCCATACTGATAAAATATATCCTCAGTGACTATTTATTGGCTGGGATCATATTGTTTGAACCATTGGCTTTAAGAATATTCGAGTAAAATTTCAAAGACCATAAATGGTGGTCAAACCATTTCCAGGAACCCTGAATAATGAGATAGATATTATAAAATACAAACCCGAAGTACCGAATTTGTGGACCCTAAATACGTAATAACATAAGTTACAAAACATAAAAGGTCGAAAGATTTAACTTATACACCTTTGATCTAACTATAGAAAAATCCAAAAACAGAGTGAACTCGGATGAGATGGGATGGTGTACCAGTGATGCAGTCCATACTTGGGAGATAGTAAGGGACATGGTGGGAGGAGGGGTAGGGTTTGGAAAGTCGAGAGGGGGGAGAGTTTGGAGAGTGGGAGGGAGCGAGTTTGGGCTTTAGACGACTTTTGTCCTTTTTTTAGTTAAATATGTGTAATTATCTGCAAGGAAATTAATTAAAACGTTGCAGTAAATATTTCGGATATAAAAAAATGGGAAATTTTACCGTTGTTCTTTAAGCAAGGATTCTAAAATTTCCTTGCTAAAAGTAGCATTTTATAAGGAAATTTTTATTGCAAAATATTTATAACAAGATTATACTTTTAACAACGTCTTTTTTACTTTCCTTGCTAATAATACACTTTTAGCAATGAAAGTTACTTCCTTGCTTAAAAAATCGTTGCTTAAACCAAATTTTCTTTTAGTGATAGTTTATACAAATAAAATCAAAATGTTTTCATGCTTCTACAGTAGTCAAAGTTGTTTTATCAGTTTCATTATCATTTATCAAGAAGTATCTTCAGTAATGAACTTTCTCATTAATGAACTCCACAAGATTCATGGTGGTAAAATAAAATTACATCTTTTGTTGCCATCTTTTAAAATCACTACCATTGATTTTTTTTTCTTTTTTTTTTCTCTCCACGTGGTATATGAGCAGTGGAAACGGTATTAGGAACATTAATAGATAACTCAGTTGGAGGAACAGTAACAGACACATTTTCAGATGACGATGTAGTCATTTTTTCTGTTAAACAAATTTAATGGAACCCACTTATACAATATGAAGATGATAAATATTATAGAATATATTATCAACCAGAAGTGACAAAAAAACTGTAATATAATGAACAGTTTTATAAAGTTTTATCAAAACAAATTGTATTACGTTTGATAAAATTGTCTATTATAAGTTTTTAAAAAATAAATAAATGTAAACCAGTTAGTGTTTTAATGATAATAAAGTTCCATATTTGTAAACAGTTTATTTAGTAAGAAATCAGTAATCACAATTCAATTACGAAAAAAAGCTATATTTTAAGATTGTTGCTCCTTCATATATAACTGACATGTAATGCACTAAATAAATATCAAACAATAATTATAGAATGAAAATATAAAAATAGTATGCTATTCAGAAACAGGAAAAGAAGGGGGAACTTACAGTTCGTGAATTATTCAATCACTTAGCAAATTAAGACCTAGTCAATCGTTAAACAATCTCTCCTTAAGACAGAATTCATCCCTGCTAGGGTTCTTATGGAAAGAATAATGGGCAATATCTCCCAGGATAAACTGGTCTTCAATAACCACAGGACGCACTGCGATGTGGTAATTTCACAAACCAACAACGGTGATAAACCCTTTAACTTTTAAGGAAGACGAAGGTAGGAGAATAAATAATTTTTTCAGTAGGGAATGATTATATATATAGCCTTGAAAGGGTGTCGTTTTTCAAAAAAATGTGATTGTTTATAACAATCACAACCTTTCATAAATAACGGTTCAAATTAGACCATTTCACAAGAACGCTTCAGATTAAATCATGTTTTAAATTAATTAAAATAGTTTAAAACGACGACGTTTTAAGATCACAATTTATTAATTAATTAAAACTGATTTGGTTTGGAAAATAAAAATTGGCCAAAAAAATTATCCTAAAAGCCCTTAATATTTACTCAAGAACGACCCACGACACGGACCCAAGTCGGGCTGGCGGCGCGCACGCTTGCGCCTGTTGGCTTTTGGTGCAAAGCCAGACCATGCATAGTGTATACCTTTCAAAGAGTAAGGATACTCTAAAGACATCCAATGCTTAGACCCAACTTTGTGGGGTATATTAACTTTTCTATTTTTTCACATTTTTCCAATGTGGGATAAATTTCTTATACTAGCTACACTAAGTAGCTTTTGTACAAATGGGTAACTTTGAGTCCAAATTTTCATTCAATCCTTAATCGTTTTAAATAAATGACTATACCACACTATTTTTCTCTCGATGAGGATCACGTACGTACTTTGACCAGTCACATTTGATGTGTGGGTCCCACTTAAAATTAGTCTCAAAGTTACTTCAACCAAGCTGAAAATTATATTTTTAATACAACTTATCCAACAAATATAAAAGAAGACTAAAATTATTTTTTTTATAAGTTCAATTAATTAAGAGCTTAATTTAAATCTAAATCGACATCCTTACTTAATTGATACTTCAAAAGACAGTTTCCCATGATCTTTATTATATGTTTAGTACTTTTTAATTAAAGATGTTCTTTAAGATTTTAAGTTTTCACTTTCTTCCTTTATAGGCGAAGGATTATGTTTCATCACTTCTCCAAAAAAAATTTAAATTGCAGAATATCATAAGCGACATATTGAAACAACATTAGAAATAGATCGAAGCACTTTCACATGAGAGACAATCTAAGATAAACTTAAAACTTGGGCTAATAATATTGAATGATTTTCTAGTATGATATGCCACTACTATACAATCACATTATATATATTCAATAACTAATGGAGATAATACTTATTTTTGGTTGGATATATGGCATGAAAAATGCCTAGTCTTTAACTACTATGGTAACATAATTGTACATGATGCTAATAGCCATTTGAAAGCTAAGGCTAAAGATTTTCTCAATAAGAAAGGGTGGGTGTTTCTTAGACCCTTGTGTAATGATTTGATTTATTTTTCTAGAACTAATGTCAAGCCTAATACTAATTCTTATTATTAGATCACTTGGCTTTCTTCTGAAGATGGTAAATACAGTACTAGATTACATATGAAGAAAACAGGGAGATAAAGGAGAAGGTCTCTTTATGTAAAGTGGCCTGGCATAAAAATGTATTCCCAAGTGTTCTTTCCTTTCATGGGTTAACTGCCTTAATAGACTGAGAACTAAGGATAAGTCGAAGGATTTGGGCTGCATTAACGATGATCTATATGTGTTATGTAATGAATTGGTGGAAAACAAAGATCATTCATTTTTTATGTGTAAGTTCTCTAAGAAGATTTGGGAAAAATTCTGTTATAACAATGGTGAGTAGGGATGGCAATGGGGAGGGTTTTGGCGGGGACCCGTGTAACACCCCGCCTAATTAAATACCGGGTGGCCAGTCCCATACCAAATTAAATCAGAATATACGGTTGGCTCATTCTTAGCATCACTGTCGAAAATATTTACAACTCACCCAATACCCAATTAAGCTGGTGTTAAAAACTTTCCAAATTTCAATTTCAACAAAACCATTTTTAGTTTAAGAATAACACTACACATTTTATACTACAACACTGACAACACAATAAATAAATCAAAAGAATTTAAATGCAATTGGAATAAACATTCCCAAATAATATAAATCCTTTACAATAATTCCGACAATGTTAAATGTATTAAAAAGTCCCGAATATAATAGAATTTGACCTCGATAGAAAAGATAACTGAATCCTTTGGGCGACATGCCCTAACTAAGAATACTGTGAATCAAATGAAGATAGGCGTCTAAGCAAAACTCGATAAATCCATAGCATGTCATAATCCGCTAAAGTTGGCGTCCCTGTTGCTGGACACCTGATATAGAGATACAATAGAAGAGGAAATATGCAAGGAAACGGGTCAGAGCCCGAATGTGTAGTTGATTTTTAAAACAGCAAGTATTTAACAAGTGCAATAAAGCATTTATTATGTACATGTTAGATCCAACTCTCACTTGCTATTCTCACCTCTCAACTAGAGTGCACACTTAACGTTTTCTATTAACCTCCTAGTTAATGGTTCCTCAATACTAATTTCCATCATATGATTCCATTCCCATATCATAACCCCGTATGTCCCATACCATACGTCACATTATTATTCATTTACATTTCTCCTTTATATGATTAGTTTCTCATTAACATGAATCATTACTCATTAATATGAATCTTTTCTCATTAACATGAGTTAAGCTATTCAATTCTATAAGCATAAACATTCATTAACTTAATTCCATTATCTTTCTCTATCCACCGTTATCTACAATTATCATCGTAGATAGATTTAACCACAATATATCCATTCAATCATTTAATCCATTATATATATATATTCATATATAATACAGCACCCCGAGTCACAGCTGTGGTGCAATGCATTACTCTGATATCATGTCCCGTCATCGCAGGTCGTCGAATAGGGGACTACAGGTTCGGTAAGATTCCACGAACCACAATCAACAACAAACAAATTGGAGGTGAACATAGTTCTCGTATCCATGGGTCACACACATACCTACGTACCCACAGTCAGCGGACTTATCAACTCCCCGATAAGTCTTTCATAGACCTATGTTCTCGAGCGACAAATCAAAGATCCCATGGATTCATCAGGATATGACTGCCCTCACGCGCAAACCTCCCACCGATAGCAAGTAAGCTAGGTATGTCATACACCTAAATCATCAATCAATCAAATAGGTATTATCATACCTATAATATAATATCAATAAGGTAATTATCACTACCCTAAGATATTTCCCATACGTAGCATTATATCTCTTTTAAATCCCACGTATTAACATATCATATCTTTACTTCATAATTTAATTATCCTCGCATCATATAACATCTCTCCACTCCCGACGTCGTTAAGGTTCATGCACGGAGCGTCTCGCAAAGCGAAATCCAAACAAGGAACCCCTCCAATACACTACTACTTAACTTTGTCGATCGACGAGGTCCGACAACTACAACTATGCGATATGGATAACCTCATACCTTCTTTCAACCAAAAGTGTTCTAAACTCCCATCTCTATCCAGGAGTCATACCACTACGCTCTTGTACTACACTCAGTCCTTACGAAATCAATAATGAGTTTAAACTCAGTCCTTGATATTCAAATTGTAACCCTAAGGCTACCCTCACTCAATACACAAGATTCAAATAGGTTTTTCCTCAACATATATTCAGTCAGAATTCACTAATATCCTACTGGTCCATAACATCATTTCTCCCGAATTACTACGAATTAAACTCTCCCTTTCAATTAAGGTTAAAATCGATAGTTTCAAATCTCTTATAAACACATCTTACTTCACTTTGGATTAAACCCTCTTGTAAGGATACCCAGGTGTTATATTAAATCACCCCTACTGGTCCTATCTTTAATACTCATACATATCCATTTAGAATTTAACAAATTAATCTAGCAACCGAAATTCCATTCGATATAATTTTCATCATTTTAATCACTTGAATCCAAATCAAATTAATTCAAATTTTATCAAGGGTTTACTGATATTTTTTAAGTCCCATAATATCCAAATAATAATCTCCAAAGATCCACAAAAGGTTTGGGATAAGAATCAACATTTAAAAAGAAACAACTTTACATATTCTGGGGAGGTCGATCGATCGAAGGCAGGGGTCGATCGATCGATCCCTCAGGTCCAAGCCTGGTTTTCTGCATTTTCTGCAACTACGGGTTTCACCATTTTTACTCATTTAAACCTTCATATTAACCTCCAAAACGAGTTATAATTATTTCTACATGATATATCAACATATATGAACGAATTCCAATACTCTAAACATCCTAGAATCATCAAGGGATTGGATTTAAAGCATGTTTATCTCCTCATTTTCAGAAAATTTATCAACATAGCATCTTCAAGAACTCATCAATGGTTATCATAATTTCTTCAACAGATTCATGACTATTTCATGGATTATTATCAACCTAAAACATGAGTTTAATTCCTATATCATTTCAGTTTCCAGAAATCTATTTAATGCTCCATTATTTCTTCCAAACAAGAATAATCTTCTCTTTTCATACTATTCTAACATGGACAATATACGAACTTAAATTGCCATTATCAAACACTTGCCTTAACTGAAGGTCTGATCCTTTGGTGTAGTATATCTCAGTTGGTTGTCCCTTCTCCGTTCAAACTCCGGTGGTGGTTGGTGGTGGTGAATCTTGGTTCTTGTTCTTCTCCTTCCCAAGTGGGCTTTTCCCTTCCCAAGCACTCTTACCCTCTCTCTAGGAAGATGGCTGCTCTAATTTGTGAAGAGGAGATGAATAACTCCCATACACTTAATCTACCAATACTTATAATAGTTCCAAATCCGAAATCACTATTCATCCCCCCTAGAAAAATGACCAAAATGTCCTTTCGGGTTGTCTATTCATTTCCAAATGACCCGAGACTCAAAATTAACATCCAAATAGACTTTTCTGACTATTTCGAACCTTCCGGACGCAACGACGCAGTCGAAATGACTATTAGATCGATAGAAAATAAATTTCCTTTTTAATTTAATAAACTAGTCCCGACACGTCCCATACCGCGACTGACTAAAAATATAAATTACCGAATTTATATCATACAGTCATATCAATGACATCACATTCATATATTACCTAAATATCTTTAAGTAATATTCAGAATCATCCATTTTAATATCCACCGTCCGGATAAAACCCAAATGAATTAATTAATAATAAAATCCAATTAATCCATTAATTTAAAATATAATTCATTTTAAAAGTCATTTAAAATTACGGGGTATTACAACCCGCCCCGCCCTGCCCCCGACCCTAATGGGAGAAATTTTGGGGTAGTAAACGGGGTTGGTTCGGGTCGAGTTTGTAATTAAAAAACTCCATCGGGTTCAGGTCAGGTTCGGCTTTAGTGTAAAAAAAACGAACTCGCCCCGTTTAAGTATATGTTTACTAATATGCCCTTATATATATATATATACTTTGTATTTTTTTAAATGTATACTTTGTTTTTTAATCTCTTAATTTGCTTATACATATTTTTTTAATCTCTTAATACCTAATTTTTTAAGAGTATTACAAAACTTAAAAAAAAAACAGAAATTTATTTTATATAAAATAGGTTAAAAAATATCATAAAAAATGTTTTGGACGGGTTTAGGGTGGGTTCGGGGCCTTCACGGGGGTTTTTAAACGGGGTGGGGGCGGAGACGGGGGTGGAGTAAATGGGGGCGGGGCGGGGTAAATTGGGTCGGGGTCCCCGTTACGATCTCTAATGGTGAGTCCAGAAACATAAGGGGTTATAAAGAAGAAGTTAACCACTATAGTAATATAATAAGGAGTTTTTTTCCATCTATACAAAAGCTAAGTCTTGCTATCACTATTTACTATATTTAGAGGGAGAGTATTGGTAGGATCTTTAGTAACTTTTATAGTAACACTAAAATAGTCTTTTCAAGAATTAATGAAAAAATGATGTATGCACGAGGGCTGTGTTTTTTTTCGAACTTTTCGATTTTTCGATTTTCGACCCGATTTTTTTCGAATTTGGAATGAAATTTTAGTTTGTCAATTTTCGATTTTTCCAAAAAAAATTGGATCGAAAATAAAAAATAATTCTGAATTTTCGATTTTTCGATTTTTCCGATCCGATTTTTTTGATTTTTTCTGAATTACTTCTAATTTTTTCGGAATTATTTTCCGATTTCCAATTTTTTCGATCTCTTTTTCGAATTTTTGAAAGTTTCCCATATCCCACATCGGTTGGGAGAGGGATAGGGCTCCAAAATATGCTATATCAAAAGAGAGTATCCCCTAACTTCTACACAAATGAAAAAATGGGTCAAATCCTCATGTATTTACATGTTGGGTTAAACCATTTTCTTTGTTTCTTTAAAATGAGAATTTCTAGTAATCGAAAATCCATAAATTATTTTTTTTAAATTTTAGAATTTTCGAAATTTCTGAATTTTTAATATATTTTGTGAATTTTCTATTTTTGCCGATTTTTTGATTTTTTTGAATTCGGATTTTTTTTTTATTTTTCGAAAAAATCGGATCGGAATAGTTATTTTATTTCCAAAAAAAATTAGAATTTTTTCTGAAGCGGCATGTTTCGATTTGATCCGGCCGAAATACAACCCTATATGCAGCTACTTCTAAAATGGAGGAATATTTTCAAGAGCAGAGATAATCAAGACAACAACAAAAATTGGGAGATTTTTGAGAAATTTTTTTATTAAAGTCACGAGTAAGAGTTATTACCAGTTCTACTGTTCCTATGTATACTCTTTATAGATGTGTTTTTTTTAAGATGGTTTCAGAGTTACCTACTTGGAAGTGTTAGTTATGGTATTTGTGTGGGTTTGGCCTTTTGCTTTAGCTTTGTTCATTAATTATTTTGCATGCAAGCTTTGGGGAGTAAGAAGGGTTTCATCCAGCATGTGTGTTTCCTTTGTTGTTTGGGCTTGATTTCTGCTTCATGTGAACTTCTTTAGTTTTTTTTGATGAAATGATTTCGAAATTAAAGAAGTGAGGGTACTTATCTCTGAGTATACGGTAGGATGGAGTTTTGTCCTTGGATCCACTTGCATGCAAGATTATTTGGGACGTATGTTGGCATCCTGTTCTGTAAATAGTTGGATCTGCATTTGTGTGTTTATAGGGTGGTTTGCTATGTTCCTTAATGATGATGGCGGATGGTGTTGATTTATTTATTAATTATGGTGGATCTATCATGACTGATAATTATGTATTGGTCTATTAGATTAAATTTGGCTTGATTGTCTTGAGATGGTGTAGGTTTGATGGATCTTATCTCTCCTCTGGGACAGTTTGTGGCTTATGGTTTTGGTAATAGTTATTTATGTGATTGTCTTGGGATGTCCGTGGTTGATTCTTATTGGGTTAATGTGCGGCGTTTGACACGTTGCAGGATAATGGTTCTTTTTGGTTGAGATTTTCACATGTGTGACACTGTTCTGGGTTTGTGGACTTGGGTGTTTTGTTTAATTGGGTTATTATATATTATTTTTAGGTTTGGCCAAGATTGATTATGGGCTTTGGTTTTTCTGTAGGCTTAGTTTTTCTTTTGGGCATTTGTTCCCCTTTTAGGTAGCTTGTTATCTTTAGTTGGTTGTCTGTTTGTATTGGCATTGGGCATTAGGTTTGGAACATTTTTTTCTAGGCTTTTGCCTTGATATTAATTAATCTTCGCATTTCACAAAAAAACTAACGGAGATTTATTTATACACAATATAGTAAAAGGGGGTACTTTTGAACTATCTCATTGTGCCACGTGTCAACATTTGAAGCCTCCATTTTTATTACTCTCATCAATCTCTCTCCTTTCATTTACATATCTTTTTTTCTCTCCCTTCATTTATCTATCTCCGATATTATTCTCACTTGTATCTCTCCTTTCATTTATCTATTTTTTTCTCTACCTTTCATTTATCTTTTTGTTCTACATCAAATGATTATTTACTCTACATTACTTTTCATTTAAGCTAAATTTTTTAAAATTAAGTTTTTTGTTCCCTTTATTTAAATTGCCCGTGCATCGTACGACGCTGAATACAAGTTTGATATTAAGATGGACATAATACTTTTTGGAAATAAACTACCCATTTGTGTAAATTTTTATGATGGACCTCACATGTGCAACAAAATGAAAAAAACTTTAAAATGATAAGAAAAAGAAAATACACAAGAAGACACAAACACTTGTACAAGTGGAGATTTTTTTCATACATTTCCAAATAAAAATAGTGTGGCATAAAATAATTCAAAAGTATTGAAAATCAAAGTCAAAAACATGCAATTATAGTATATATATGAAGTTGTCATCAGAACACGACATTTGTCGCACCCACACGATGACACATATACGTTTAATTAAGCCATTTATTAATTTCGTATTATCTAGATTAAAGTAGACATATATGTCTTTGGTAAATACATGCATTTAATTGGTTCGTGTATTAGGAGGTTCATGTATAGAAATCTAAATGGGGTATGTTTTCATCAAATGTAATATATATAAGTATTTGAGTAGATACATTTTAGAGATCTTATAAATACCCATGTAATGTTGGGATTCGAAGTGAAGTCACAAAAAGTCCAAAATATTGTGTGAGTAGTAAAGAAAAATTATCTCCTCGTATTGAGTCTTATCTCTCAAATTTTGAGTATGTTAATTTATTTTATTATCCCTTAAATAATTTTTTTTATTTTTGGCAGTCATATATGTAACGCCTCGACCCAGATTTATGGGTTACCAGTGGGTAACTCGGTCCGATCCGATCGTTAGGTGTGAAGTGCAGTGAAACAACCTATATGATATTGCTAATCCAATTTTATTTATTTAACGTTTCACTTGTTTAACATGCGATTCCAATTTAAATCACACTACGTGAGGGACCCATGGGAAGCGTCACGTAGATCCAAACATACAAAGCTACTAAAGTAAAACAAAGAGAGCACTTACCTGGATAACTCTCTCAAAATACAAAATCGTACCCAACATGTCGTAACAAAGACGAGCGAGTGAGCCGAATGCTCAGTGGGAAATATACAATAATGCAGTATAGAATCGAACGGCAAAAAGAAGACTCTAACACGTTATGCCTACGTGCACATGCGACTGCCTTATATATATATATATATATATATATATATATATTAATGCATAAAATCGTTTTATTCCAAAAACGTTGTTTACCCTAATTAATTTACCTTAATCTTGTAAAAGAAATCCCTTTTACTTAACTTGACATTTATTTCTTGATTTAACACACCTGGTTAAATACTTAAAATAAATACACTTTGTTTAAGGAAAATCATTTCTTTTCCCGAAATTAACCATTCATTTACACCAATTCATAATAGTATTTTCTTTGAGAATCGCCTTTTCAACACATGCAAACAAGGTGTTAGAAAATACTTATCTTCGTTTGAAAACCTTTCATAAAAACACCCTTGTGTTGATTATGGGTTAAACCTCGTTATCTTGCTTCACCGCCCATTTAATCACTTCACTTTATCATTCCTTTAATTTATGGACATTAATCAATTTCCACATTACTTGTCCATTTTATCATTTATTAATTCATTCAAGTTAGGTTGTATTTTCATATATTCACCACACAACCTTTTTATTGACATGTTCCATTTTCATTATCTTTTTCTCGAAATCTTTCAATATTCGCATACTTTAACGGGCTCCACAACATCGGTTATGCTACCACATGCTCTGGTCAGTGATTTTGGGTCTTTCACTCCGGGCTCCGACCCTCCTTAATTATCCCGGTGTCATCCGAGTTCTTATTATCGTGTTTAATATTTTGTAAATGTCTAAATTATTCAACTTTTCCTTTTTCCGGCTGAAGCCGAAATTCGAGGTTTCACCCCACTTTGTGTGACACTTTTAAAAATTATGATTTCTTGTCCTTTTCACTCTAATATTGATTTTATCCCAAAATCATTTTCGCTTAGAACCTTTTTGTGTAATACCTTTTCCGACATTTTTTTCATAAGAATGTTTCACTTTACGTAAAATTACCATTTTCCCCATTTGTTTCCAAACTTGTCATTTTCTTCTAATTTCATAAGTGTTAATCTCCCAAAAATATTATCAAGTTATACACGCCAACTTCTCAATATTTTAACCCATTAACACTTTTTTAACACCTTTTTCTAACCATTTTCCAAGTTATACATTTCATCACTTTCTTTATCAAAGGAACCCAATTACATTTAAAAACTACTTTATAAGAAAATGCCATTTTTCTTTTATCAATACATGTAGTCTTACAGCCTTACACTTATCACACTTTCAACATCTTTATCATACACTTTAAAGACTAGAATTTATATATTTTTGTATTTCATATTTAAACCCACTTAAACCTTAATTAAACTTGTTTATGTGTTCATTATCAAAATACTACAAGTTTACATGCATGCAAAGATGAATTTTAATTCCAAAAATCCTATTAAATGGGTTAAACACATAATTTATTCTAGAAATTCATAACACTTGCAAAATATACATTTCAAGATATAAAGGACATTTTTATTTCTTCAAAACTCAAACATTTGCCCAACTTTTATTAAATCTTCCTTTTTGCAAGAAACTTTAAAACATCATTTCATCAAAATATTTAGCAAGATAAATTTCATTTTCAAAATATTTTATTCCATAAAATGTTTAGCATCAAACTTCTATAAATACACCATTTCATAGAAATTCCAATCTTAAATCTCAAGACAACTTTGAAATATTCATTCATATTTTACTTCCTAACAAAATAATATTTTGCAACATTTTTATTCCATAAAAAATGTTAAATACCGAATTTACTAGAAGCCCGTCATTTTATTCATATGCCTCCCAGTCTTATAATCTAACGACAAGACTACTAATATGAAAATAGAGTCTTAATACTAAGAGTAGAATTTCCCACCTCAAATTGAGCTTCAACAATGGTAGGATGAAATATCTAAGAAGATGGCAACCTCCCACCTCTTAAGGTGGCCTTAGAGAGGTTTGTTAGTTCCACTAAGCTTGTCTCCACGAAAGCTCCAGCAAAAACCCTCTTCAAGTTCCATACATCTTTTATCTTCCATCTTCATCTTCGTAAAAAAAATCAACAATACTCCAAAATTCATAGCTCTACTCAAAATGGTGGAAATGGGTATGTAGGACTTGGATATGGTGGAATACTTCCAAAATATGTTGGCACATGGTGGTTTGTGGTAGAGATAGAAGGATAAATGTTGAAAATTATGGGGGAAGACCCCCTCCCCCCCCCCCCCCCCCCCCACACTCTCTCTCTTCTTCCCACTCCAAATAACCCAGATAAATCCAGAAACCTTTATAAAAATACCCCAAACCTTAAAATCCCATTTTTGCCCAATCTGGGCTCGTCAGAGCTCGACACCTCATCCATCCAATGACTCAAAATGCGACAGCACACAAGGACAACCCGATTTAAAATTTTTGGGCAACCTCATTCGAATAAGAATGGCTTCTCATTCGAACAGGCCTTCGAACAACCTTCTAATGAGTCTGTTTAGGTATGAAGTAGGGTCTCGTTCGATCTCTTCTTTGAATGAACTTGGGTCCTCATTTGAACCACCTGAACCTCGTTCGAACGAGATCCCCATCTCGTTCAAACAATACTGTATTCGTTCGAACCATCCAACTTCCAAAACTTTTAATATCTTCTATTTTAACCCCAAAATTTTCTACAATTATCATCAAGACTCCAAAACAGTCAAATACATATATAAACCCAATTATATTGATCCAAATCCCAAGGTTTCATATGTTTACAATTTATGTGGGGAGAAATAATAAAATATTGGGCACGGGTATTACATTCTTCCCTCCTTAGGAAATTTCATCCCTGAAATTATCGATCTGTTAATTCTTCAAATCCATGGGGTTACCGACTCTTACACTAAGTCATAGGAATTCTCCTAGACTAAACCATCAAAGTTCTCAATAACTAAGATCACATCAAACGCTCTTATACAGGGGGTGTCACCAAAAGCTCAACATGTGATATTTTCTAACGCTCACCATCATAATTGCCATCAACATCGCATAACCAACCCCGAGTTCCCATTCACTAGATCACCACGTTCAATCAAGTCCTATGACTACCTTGCTAATACTCAAATCATAACGGAGCCTCTACCGGACAACCTTCTCTAGTGATCGATACTCACCCAAGAGCGAATGGTAATACAACCAATCATCAAATTCATAACCAAGAACCATTTCCAATCTTAGGACTACATATCCTTCCTCCCCACGAATTTTTGGGTTATCCGAATTGCACAATTTCGCCCGAGCTTAATACTAACCTTGCATCCTTAATTACTCACTTCGAGGAGTAACACGCTGACTAAATCATCATTGCGCACTCGACTAATACCTTATGTCGCATCACTTTTATGACCCTATTATTATTATTCTAGGCGTCTCACTTTGGAGCACTCACTTGAGTATCACACCAATCCACTCACTGTGGCAAAATAACACTAAGTGCTAAGTTTTCTCAAGCTTTAACACTATATAATGTCCTCAAGTCATCGTTCTGCTCTGTACAACCAGAGCCCCTGACTACCATATCGGCCAATCCTAAGGTTGCGAATCCTAAAGAAAGCAAATATTACGAGCAAAACGTGTTATCGAAAGTGCAACCACCCGCACGAAGAACTTTGTACAATAGCAAGGACACCTCAGATAGGGACGCACCCAATTACCAAGCTGAATTGACCATGTCAGGTCCACCCGCACTCTATTGGGCCAAATCGCGTCGTACCATGACACGGTACAAACCCAAGCTATCACAATTATAGGAATATCGATCCTCGATTACCTAAACTGAAAGGAACATACAAGAGTCAGAAGGAATAAACAACCGTTTTGAGAAAATCACATCCGTACGCAATGAACTATGGTCCACGAAAAGCGAACCTGCACTACATACTTGAAGTCTTGCAACTTCTCTCAGATGTTTTCACTGGGTACTAGCCACATGCCCTAGCTCGAGTCACCAACCATAATGAATCCCATCACAACCATTCATCCTCGCATGAGGAAAGTAACGTTTAAACTCGTTGTTCTCTGAAAAGTCAAATGCTAGACTTCCCCCCTTATAAGTAAGGTCTTTGTAAAAAAAAACGCGACTGTGTGATAATTGATTAGATTTATTCGCAAGTTTCCAATTCGGCACACTTATTTAATTAGAGTCTATTTTTAAACCAAATTAATTCAGCCCCTAAACATGCATCTAAAAGTGCGTGTGTCAACCCATAAATAAATAAAGCATGTGACACAAATATTCAGGAAAAATCTCCCAAATGGGCAAAACCTTTTATTTCACTAGGCTTACACGGATTACAATAAAATAGGGTGACATACGAAATATCCGCAGGTGTCGGTTCTGATGTCTCGGCTGAAACTTTCTCTTTCCAGGATAGCAGCAGTGAAGAAGAAGAGGGCTCCTCCACAAGTTACGGCTAGAATTTTTCCTTTCCAGGAGGGCAGCAATGAAGAAGAAAAATGGCTTCTCGACAAGAGTGAACTTTATAAGGACTCCCTCCACAATAGCACGCATCTATCGACTGTAGAGTTTTCCCCATAAAGAATAAACCAAAGCAAAATATGTTCTTGGGTTCCACAAAACAATTCACATAAAAGTAATTGGGATTTTGTGAATTAAAAACAAAACATTTGAACCCTTAAAATTGTTGGAGAAAAACTTTCTGACAAAAAGTATTGAATTAAATCTGGGCAGATACACAAAAGTTTCAAAAGAATAAGATTCTTAAAAGTTGAAACTGTTCTCCACGTTTTTCTAGGTTGTCAAGACCCTTTTTATACAAAATTTGAGTCGGTCAAAAGATAAGCATTACAGCAGCGTGTCAGCCTAAAAGTCATCTTGCTCGAACGAGAATGACATCTCGCGCGAACGAGATCGCGTGTCGTTCGAACGACTGCGCGCGACTTCCCATTGTCGTTCGAACGAGGTTGAGATCTCGCTTGAATGACATTGGTGTCGAAACCGAGGTACGTTAACTGCCAATGAAATTTTCTCAAAACTATTCTTTTTCTAAACAGTTAACACCTTTTTAAAAACAAACATTTATAAAAACAATTTTTATAACAAAGATTTTTAAAATTCCTTTTAAGAATATTATAAAAACATTTTTATATAAACGCTTTTTTAAAACACCTTTTAAAAATATCCCAACACTCTTAATATGAAATGTATATGAAACTTTAAAACAATATCTTACCAAAGTTCATATTGTTGGACTTGAATATTGAAGGCAACTCGTAATTCGGATCCGTCTTTTGTATATGCAATCTTCACAATTCTTCGACGACTTGTAGAGGTATACGACATAATTAATTGTGACGGACTTATTAAAAAAATGTCCTTACGAATCTCCCCCTATGTCTATGCCGGTACATACATAAAAACATCCGAATTATCAAAAACTAAAATGCCTATACAAATCTACCCTCCCATGAATCCCAAAACTGAAAAGGTAAAATTTGCAAGTTCTCAAATTTTTCTTCAACATCAAAACTCTCAAAGCTGTTCTCATCAGGGTGTGCAACATAATGATCTTCAATTTTCGTACCTACACACATGAGATAAAGCAAAAACCTTCGTGACGCATCGAGTTTGAAATGATATAAGAATAAAGCATTAATAATCAAATCTCCCTCATAATGCAAAAACTCCCCCATAACATGATAATTCTTTCTCCCCCTTTTTATGATGTCCCCAAATAGATAGATAAGAAGAAACAATCAAAACATGGAGTGTCAGGATAAAATGCATAGCAAACCAGAATCAAGCTACACGCATGCAAAGGAGTATCTCAAAAATTTCACAAACTATTTTTGAATTTTCAATTTTTCATACAAAAATGAGATACAAAAAAATCACACCATGAATTTAAACTCAAACAACCAAGTCATGGAAACGGAATGAATGGGTGTGAATACATTCGATAGGTAAATCAACTCAATCAAGCATATGTGCACGATGCATATGTGTACCCCTAACGAATGAACATCAAAAGTATCCTTAGGTGTAAAAATTTGTTGAATTTAAATGACATCGTCTTATACAAATCAACAAATCAAAGTCAAATGATTTCCACACCAATAACGTCTAAAACTATTTAGTGCTTTTTCAAGATTTTCAAGGACGTGCAAACCCGTTATAAAATCTCCAACCAAACTTCCTCATATATATTTTTTTAGAGGTGAATAAACTAAATTCTCAAATTTTGGAGAATTGGTGCAAAAACCTAAATGACCCATAATTGGCATGAATTTTTTTTTATTGCCTTTAAATTTTTTCGGGCTCTTTTAAACCTCTTTGGACCCCAGATAATAAAATTCCTCCATTTTTTAGGTCCAATTTAACGGTGTCTTAGTATTCTCAAAGGCAAAATGAACCTTTCGCAACCCTTCCCCGTTTTCAAACAAATCATACAAACTCACAAAACGGTTATTATATGCACAATTTCCTTATCAAGTTTTATCGTGCTTGATTCGTTTTAAGGACAGGATTGAAGTGAAAACACCCAACCAACATGTAATAAGACAAGCACAATAATCAAATAAATCCGTGCATGTGTACAATAAAGGAAATCATGAGTCAAACATGTAGGAAGTAACACTAAATTACATCTCAATGATTCCAAACATTGTAAAGCACATGGATGAATTGACCTATTATCTCAAAACACTATCAAATAGTCACATAAAAAATGGAATGATGTTGTGACTCGGTCATCCAAAGTGTCCATCCATAAACGGTGCAAACAAAATACAAAAATTTTTTTAGATTTTTCAAAATTTTTGTCAAAATAAAATCTTTTTTTATTTTTCAAAAAATTTCAAAAGCAAAAATCTATACAAAAAGTACATGTCACAGCGCTGGCAAAAATATATCCAAATGCATAACTAGCGTATGACAAAACAGGTTCTAAAAAAAAAATCAATATCATACAAGTTTGTGGAAAATAGGAATACGCGATAAATTAGCGCAACCCGCTCTGATACCAATTTGACGACATGAGAAGTCAAATTGTATCAAAAAAATAAATCCTTGAAATATCAGGATCACGCGATAAATTAGCGTAACCCTCTCTGATACCAATTTATAAAAAAAACGCAGCTGTGTGATAATTGATTAAATTTATTCGCAAGTTTTCAATTCAGCACACTCATTTAATTAGAGTCTATTTTTAAACCAAATTAATCCAGCCCCTAAACATGCATCTAAAAGTGCGTGTGTCAACCCATAAATAAATAAAACACGTGACACAAATATTCAGGAAAAATTCCCCAAAGGGGCAAAACCTTTTATTTCACTATAATTTTGTAAGAAAAGGGCTTACACGGATTACAACGAAATAGGGTGACATACGAAATACCCGCAGGTGTCGGTTCCGATGTCTCGGCTGGAACTTTTCCTTTCCAGGAGGGCAGCAGTGAAGAAGAAGACAGCTCCTCCACAAGTTATGGCTGGAATTTTCCTTTTCCAGGAGGGCAGCAATGAAGAAAAAACGGCTTCTTCACAAGAGTGAATTTTATAAGGACTCCCTCCACAATAGCACACAGCTGTCGGTTGTAGAGTTTTCCCCACAAAGAATAAACCAAAGCAAAATATGTTCTTGGGTTCCACAAAACAATTCACATAAAAGTAATTGGGATTTTGTGAATTAAAAACAAGACATTGGAACCCTTAAAATTGTTGGAGAAAAACTTTCTGCCAAAAGGTATTGAATTAAATCTGGGCAGATACACAAAAGTTTCAAAAGAATAAGACTCTTAAAAGTTGAAACTGTTCTTCACGTTTTTCTAGGCTGCCAGGACCCCTTTTTATACAAAATTTGAGTCGGTCAAAAGATAAGCATTACAGCAGCGTGTCAGCCTAAAAGTCATCTCGCTCGAATGAGAATGACATCTCGTGCGAACGAGATCGCGTGTCGTTCGAACGACTACGTGTGACTTCCCATTGTCGTTCGAACGAGATTGAGATCTCGCTTGAACGACCTTGGCGTCAAAACCGAGGTACGTTAACTGCCAATGAAATTTTCTCAAAACTATATTTTTTCTAAACAGTTAACACCTTTTTAAAAACAAACATTTATAAACACAATTTTTATAACAAAGATTTTTAAAATTCCTTTTAAGAACATTATAAAAACATTTTTATATAAACGCTTTTTTAAAACACCTTTTAAAAATATCCCAACACTCTTAATATGAAATGTTTATGAAACTTTAAAACAATATCTTACCAAAGTTCATATTGTTGGGCTTGAATGTTGAAGGCAACTGGTAATTCGGATCCGTCTTTTGTAGATGCAATCTTCACAATTCTTCGACGACTTGTAGCGGTATACGACATAATTAATTGTGACGGACTTATTAAAAATATGTCCTTACAGTCTTCCCTCTTAAATCCTTGACACCCATAAATCACTCCGGTTAGGCATTGTATAACACCCTTATCTATATTGACTTTGTCCATCTTACCGGTGATGGCATCACCAACCTACTATACCTAGATTATTGTCTGCCTTGTCATATCATGATCGTAAACCTAAAGTCTCCTTAGAAAGAACACCACTAAGCAAAACATTCACCTTATAATTAATCTTCAATAACACAAGGTTGCCACTGAGCTTATCTCCGAGTTCTACCCAAACTGAACTTACGTAACGGTCACACCAATCGCTATTTGCATACTAAGGGTAGTGAGTACTGCACATGGCTACATCTTACAATCTGTGCCGCCTTGGAAAGACGTGCCAAGAGTTGGTCCCTATCTTGCTAGGGTCATCATAACTTATACTGTCAACACATGCTAATAATTTAATCGTGCTTCGATATCCCCCTTTTGGGGATGCCACCTTCAAGGCTCCATATGACATCATTAATCTAAGTCCCGAATACATTTCCTATGACTCCTCAAAATCAAGTGTCACACTGCCTACCTGTGGTCATTACCTGACCTTCACTATGATCATCAACAAGACACTAGTACTTCTTCATGCTGGACTTAACTGGCTTCCTAAGGATACCAAACATACTTCATATAATAGTCCTTAACCTGACAAGATTTCATCATCCATGACTTTTCTTATTTTAGGTATGCTTTACAAACTTCTTAATACCCAAAGATTACTAAGTAATGGCAAAGACACTAGTTTACGAGCCTCTACATATGGTGCACATTGACCATTGAATACCTTAAGATGTCACAACAAGTCGATTTCTATTCTTAATGACGCCACACATATAATTTATCCCATGGACACTCCAAGATGCCCTTAAACCACATTCGCACTAGGATTACCTCACATATAATCATTAATTATGTCACTAAAACGGCCCTGACACATAAAAAATAATCTGATTACCCTTCCAAATGGCTATGACCCTAGGCCACGTACTAAATCACAAATTAACTCCACTAAGGATTCTGTAAGGACACAGACGTTGTCGATAACCTATAAACCCCCAGGTCTGTATCGTTGACATCACTATAGATCGTATCCCTCAAAATCGCATCATAAATCCTAAACCCCCCGACATGGAAGACTATTAAGAGTTTACTCCTAAGCCTCCCTAACTATCATCGTTGCATATGCAACATACTTACCGCAATTTTCCTGTAACTCTCATCATCGTACCTTGTAAGGTACAACTTTCAATCGACAACCGCCAAGACATTTACCCATAATAATAATAATTCACCGACTCAAACTGAGTACACATTCCCCAGTGTTGACCAACTCGGTTCTCACGTCTATCAAATTACTAATTATCTCATGATGTGATACTACCCCAAGGATCGAATTTGCCTAATTACATCACCATTATTATCCACATGAGAGTACCGCATCCCGGAACTCAATGCATTCTTATCACAACCAATACTGCCTAGGCAAGACACTCTAGCCACCTAATCTCCACAGTTGGCTTTACAAAATGAATATCTTAATTCAACGGGCTCATTAAGCTCTATCAGCAACTCAAAAGACCTCTCATATCATCAAGAGTTAACGCACAAGCACCTCAAACTAAAAACTATGGTGCCGCTACCATTAGCTCACACAGACACCCGCAGATTACTAACGTATCTTTATAAGAAGCGCAAAAGCAATTAATAATAACTAACTTGGTCATATGGAACTTGGCAATAAATCATCTATTGTGCGCACCCCCTTGACTTTACCGTCGAGAATACAAATTGAAACCGTCACCAATCTAGCGTGACCAGCCCAAACAAACACTGACGTCCAAGATCCAATACCGACCTCACCACGTCACTCCCAAAAGGAACCTTTGACCTAGAGCTCTGATACCATTTATAATGCCCCAACGCAGATTTATGGGTTATACGTGGCCAACCTTGTCCGACCCGAGTGTTAGGTGTGAAGTACAGTGAAATAACCTATATAATATTACTAATCCAGTTTTATTTATTTAGCGTTTCACTTGTTTAGCATGTGAATCCAATTTAAATCACGCTACGTGAGGGACACACGGGAAGTGTCACGTGGATCCAAGCATACTGAGCTACTAACATAAAATAAAGAGAGTACTTACCTGCATAACGCTATTAAAATATGAAACCGCACCCAGCCTACGGTAACTAATAAGGGGGAGTGAGCCGAATGATCAATGAGAAATATACAATAATGCAGTATAGTTACGAACAATGTAAAGAAGGCTCTAACACATTATGCCTACGTGCACATACTACTGCCTTATATACATATACACATATATATACATTAATGCGTGAAACCGTTTTATTCCAAAAATGTTGTTTATCCCGATTAATTTACCTTAATATTATAAAATAAATTTCTTTTACTTAGCTTGACCTTTATTTCTTGATTTAACACACCTGTTTAAATACTTAAAAAAAATACACTTTGTTTAAGGAAATCATTTAATTTTTCCTAAATTACCTCTTCATGTACACCAATTCACATTGGTATTTTCTTTGAGAATTGCCCTTTCAATACGCGCAAATAACGTGTTTGAAAATACTTATCTTCCTTTGAAAACCTTTCATAAACACACCCCTGTGTTAATTATGGGTTAAACCTCTTTAGGTTACTTAACGACCCATTTAATCACTTCACCTTATTATTCCTTTACTTTATAGACATTAACCAATTTTCACATTACTTGTCCATTATCCTTTATCGCAACATTTATTAATTCATTTAAGCTAGGTTGTATTTTCATATATTTACCATACACACCATTTCTTGACATGTTCCATTTTTATTTTCTTTTTCTCGGAATCTTCCAATATCCGCATAGTTTAACGAGCTCCATACCGTCGGCTATGTTACCATATGCTCTGGCCAGTGATTTTTGGTCTTTCACTCCAGGGCTCCCAACCCTCCTTAATTATCACGGTGTCATCTAAGTTCTTATTATGTGTTTTAATATTTTGCAAATGTCCACATTATTCCACTTTTCCCTTTCTCTGGCCGAAACCGAAACCCGGGGTTTCACCCCACTTTGTGTTACACTTTTAAAAATTATGACTTCTTGTCTTTTTTACTCTAACATTGATTTTATCCCAAAATCATGTTCACTTAGTACCTTTTTGTGTAACACCTTTTCAACATTTTCATTTCATAAAAATGTTCAACTTTATGTAAAATTATCATTTTACTCATTTATTTTCAAACTTATATTTTTCTTCCAATTTCATAAGTGTTATTCTCCCAAAAATATTATCAAGTTATACGCACTAACTTCTCAATGTTTTAACCTAGTATCACTTATTCAACACCTTTTCTAACCATTTTCTAAGTTAGACATTTCTTCACTTTCTTTATCAAAGTAACCCGGTTATAAGAAAATACCATTTTTCCTTTATTAATACACGTAGTCTTACAACCTTACACTTATCACACTTTCAACATCTTTATCACACACTTTAAAGACTATAATTTCTATTTTTTCGTATTTCATGTTTAAACTCACTTAAACCTTTATTAAACCTGTTTATATGTTCATTATTAAAATACTACAAGTTTACATGCATGCGAAGATGGATTTTAATTCCAATAATCCTATTAAATGGGTTGAACACATAAATTATTCTAGAAATTCATAACACTTGCAAAATACCTTTCAAGACATAAAAGATATTTTTATTTCTTCAAATCTCAAACATATGTTCAACTTTTATAAAATCTTCATTTTTGCAAGAAACTTTAGAACATCATTTCATCAAAACATTTAACAAGATAAATATCATTTTCAAAATATTTTATTCCATATAATATTTAGCATCAAACTTCTAGAAATACACCATTTCATAGAAATCCCACTCTTAAATCTCAAGACGCCTTTGAAATATTCATTCATATTTTACTTTATAACAAAATAACATTTTGTAATATTTTTATTCCATAGAAAATGTTAATTACCAATTTTACTAGAAACCCATTGTTTATTCATATGCCTCCTACTCTCACAATCTAACAACAAGACTATTACTATGCAAATAAAGTATTAATACTAAGAGTAGAGTTTTCCACCTCAAATGGAGCTCCAATAATGGTAGGATGAAATGTATAAGAAGATGGCAACCTCAAACCTCCTAAGGTGGCCTTAGAGAGGTTGCCTAGTTCCACCAAGCTTGTCTCCATGAAAGCTCTATCAAAACCCTTCTTCAAGCTCCATATACCTTTCATCTCCATCTTCTTCGAAAATCTCCAACAACACTCCAAAATTTGTAGCCCTACTCAACAATGGTGGAAATGGGTATGTAGGGCTTGAATATGGTGGAATACTTCCAAAATATGTTGGCACGGGGTGGTTGCATGGTAGTTTGTGGTAGAGAGAGGTGGATAAATGTTGAAAATGGTGGGGGAAGACCCACCTAACCCCACTCTCTTTCTTTCTTATTCCAACTCCAAATAACCCAAGTAAATCCAAAAACCCTTATAAAAACACCGTCAAACATTAAAATCCCATTTTTGCCCAATTTGGGATGGCCAAAGCTCGACACCTCATCTATCCAACGATCCAAAATGCGACAGCACTCAAGGGCAACCCGATTTAAAAATTATGGGCAACCTCGTTCGAACGAGAATGGCCACTCCTTCGAACGAGAATGACCTCTCATTCGAACAGACCTTCGAACGACATTATAACGAGTTTATTCAAGTATGAAGTTGGGTCTCGTTCGATCCTCATTCGATATTTTCTTCGAACGACCTTGGGTCCTTGTTCAAACCACCTGAACCTCGTTCGAATGAGATCCTCATCTCGTTCGAACAACCCTAGATTCATTCGAACCATCCAACTTCTAAAATTTTCAATATCTTATATTTTAACCCCAAAACTTTCAATAATTATCATCAAGACTCCATAACAGTCAAATACTAATATAAACCCAAATTCGAAGGTTTCATATGTTTACAATTTATGCAAAAAAAAAAATCATAAAATATTGGGCTCGGGTATTACAATGTATTTTTATGAAGGAGTTTACAGATGTGTTCTCAAGTTGAATGAATACTTTAGCTATTTGAATGAAGGCTCTAATAAAAATTATTTTCCTGTCTGAATTTTTGGGGTGTGATGGCTTTAAATACTTTAGTAGGTTTCTTAATTTGTATGCTTGCGTCACGCATTAGTAATGCACTATATTTACACTTACAAGTTTTCAGCTATACATATTAATATGTTGTGCTTATTAGGTTTGTTAAAACATGTTTTGTATAAATTTATAACGTGGCATATATTGTATAAAATGTTTAATGATATATATTAAGATTTCTTAATCTATTTGATGAGTTCATCTTGAATGTTTTAGGGTTATTTTATGTTGTTTTCTATGTACTTTTAACACTCCTTCTCATAATCGTTTTTATATATTGGTTTAATATTGATTTTCATTTATTTAAAATAATATTAAGATATTCAAGCACATTATCTACCATCAAAATATCGTTCTACTATGTTAAATATGTTTTCAACATGCCTTCACTGTATTATCTTTCACAATATGAGTCTCGAAAAAGTATCATTTTCTGGCGTGGCTTGCAAGCTAGTTATAGTATATAACTAAAGTTGTCATCACAACACAACGTCGACATTTGTTGCGCCCACGCGATGATATGTGTACACTTCATTAAGCCATTTATTAATTTTGTATTCTCTAGATTAATGTAGACACATATGTATTTGGTCCACACATGCATTTAGTTAGTTAATATATTAGGATCTTCATGTATATAAGTCTAAATGAGGTATGCTTACATTAAATGCAATAGATACATGTATTTGAGTAGATACATTTTAGAGATCCTATAAATACCCATGTAATGTTGACATTTGAAGTGAAGTCTTAAAAAGTCAGAAAAATTGTATGAGTAGTAAAGAAAATTTCTCTCATCATATTGAGTGTTATCTTTAAAATATCGAGTGTTTTAGTATATTTTACCATCTCTCAAATATTTTTTTTGGGAGTCATGTATTTGGATGAAGGGGTTTACGGAGGTGTTCTCAAATTGAATGAATGCTCTAATGAAAATTATTTTTCTCCTTGAATTTTTGGGGTGTGATAGTTTTAAAGGCTTTATTAGGTTTCTTAATTCGTATGCTTGCATCACACATTAGTAGTACACTATATTTACACTTCCAAATTTTCAACTATAGATACTAATATGTTTTGCTTATTAGGTTTGTTAAAGTATGTTGTGTATCAATTTATAACGTGACATATATTGTATAAAATGTTTAATGTTACATATTAGGATTTTGTAATCTATTTGATGAGTTCATCTTGAATGTTTTAAGGTTATTTTACATTATTTTTATGTGTTTTTAAACATAACAGTTCATTTCATAATAATTTTTATATTTTTTTTACTATTAATTTTCATTTATATAAAATAATATTAAGACATTCAGGCACATTATCCATCATCAAAATATCGTTTTACTAAATTAAATATATTTTCAATATTCCTTAATCTCTTTCACAATATCAATTTTCAAAAAGTATTCTTTTAGGACCACGCAATACCTGATCTGCAAGCTACTATAAAAATATTTTATGGAACTTTAGGACTCGTTTGGTTATGTATTGAGAAAACTCAATTTAAACGCTATTTTTAAATACAGGTTTAAAATTCAGTTTTTTGTGTTTATAATTATTGGTGCGCGTTTGGTAAACTTGTTTTTAAATACAATTTTTTGAAAAATTGACAAATTTGACAAACATATATATTTATATTATACATATGTGTGAGTGTGTGTGTGTATATATATATATATATATGAGAATTCTCACGTACACCATGCTCTATACATCATCCATACATCACACTTAGTTGTACGCCCTAAATTTTTATTTTTTATTTTTTTCCCCTTGAAATTAACCTTCCAATAAATCCATATTCAAAAAATTAGGTCAAAATATATTTTGTAGCTATTTTTAAAAAATATAAAAAAAACTACTCAAAAGACCTTTTATAAGGGTCTACGCCAAATGTTTTTTTTTGTTGATTTTTTAAAAATAGCTACAAAATTATATTTTGACTTAATTTTTTTAATATGAATTGATTGGAAGGTTAATTTCAAGGAAAAATAAAAGATTTAGAAAAAAAAAATCAGTGCCTGAAACTAAGTGTGATGTATACATCGTAATGTATGTGAGCCTTCCTCTCTCTCTCTCTCTCTCTCTCTCTCTCTCTCTCTCTATATATATATATATATATATATATAATGGTATTTTGAGAAGTTTTTTTTAGATTTTTTAAAAATAGCTACAAAATGTATTTTGACCTAATTTTTTGAATATGAATTTATTGGAAGGTTAATTTCAAGAGAAAAATAAAAGATTTAGAAAAAAAAAAATTAGGGCCTGAAACTAAGTGTGATGTATAATGTGATGTATACATCATAATGTATGTGAGCGTCTCTCTCTCTCTCTCTCTCTATATATATATATATATATATATATATATATATATATATAAACATATAATTTTTTTTTATACATACATGATACATGAATGTATACATAAATACATCATAAATTATATATATATACATTTAATATCATGTATTTTATTATATATTTAATGAGGTATGCTGGAAAATTTAACTCTCTCCCCCCCCCCTCTCTCTCTCTCTTTCTCTCTCTCTCTCTCTCTCTCTCTCTCTCTCTCTCTATATATATATATATATATGTACATAATACAAATATAAACGTACATACATACATAAATGTACATACACATACGTATGTCTATATAATGATATTATATGTATAATTCACAATAAAATGATATACATACATGAATTGATAATATTGCTTAACACATATGTACTATATCTATATTTTATATTATTCCATACATTAATAATACATATATAAAATTATATATAAGTATCATGTATCTATTAATAATATTATTTAACATATGAATCTTAGTATATTATATAATTTAATAATATAAATATACGTAATTTTGTGTACATATATATGTTTTTATTTATAAGAATTACACACATATTAATGTATTTTTTATTTATATTATATATTAAGTTATAAATGTATTAAAATATTCAGAATAAATAATTTTGAGTTGAAAAGTAAAAAACAGAAGTTATAAAATACATTTTTGCTGTTTTCTGAAAAATGACATAAATATTATAATTCAGTGTTTAAAAAGAGGTTGTAAAACGCAAATTTTTATCAGAAATATATTTAAACACATAAAACATAATTATAGTTGCAAATCAAACAGACCCCTAGCTTTCCATTCTTTTAATTGCAATGATTTTTTTTTGTAGCATACCATGAGGTGTCTGCGCTAACTTACGCGCACCTCGACTAACCCTCATTCGCGGTTCGTAGTTTTCGCTGGCCAAACATTATTTTGACAGTGCCAAAAATCGAACTAGAAACCAAACTCAATTTACTCCTAAAATTATTTCAATTACAATTTTATATAACTGAATCAAGACGCTTGATTAATGATTTTGTTTATCAAGAAATACAACTTGATTTTATTCGTACCTAATTTGTTACAATATTTTAAATAACAATATGTAATGATACACGTGCGTGTGCAAAGAAAGACATCGGAGATAACCCTAATTTTAAGGTTTTATTTTGCACTTAAATTATAACCTCTAAAAAATGAACCATTTTCCAAATACGACCCAACAAAACCCGGGTTGAATATCTCTTTTTCTCGCACGCTTCGTCCTAGCCCCTTTATCGCAGTACTCACAATATGTCTAAATCTCTCTTTTCTGTTCCTCTTTACATTCGATAAATACATGTTCTTCTCTTACAAATTGGCATACGTAAATTAATTAACGCGCACACAAATACACATACGTACACACAGATTTTTATTGTTGTTGTTGTGACTTGTGTCTTTATCTTATTGATTCTTTTTGATCTCACATACTTTTCAATTATCTGAATTGTCGGCGAGCAAGTTAGTTCATTCACCCGACGATTTCTAGTGCGCGATTAATATTTTAAAGGTCTGGATTGTTAAGTTGCTTAAATGAATAAGTTAGGGTTTTGTGTTTTGTCTTTATTATATGCAATGACAAAATAACTGTTTGTGTTGTGTGCAGTGTATACATTTATTTTGGTGAATTACATGTCTGATGAATCACGATGTTAATGCAATGATGAATCAAGGAGGGGCTACTGGGACTCTTACAACACTGGACCCTAATTCTCTTGAGGTAGTTGCACAGTTTTTGCTGTCTTTAGCTACAAATATGCATGTGTAATTTTGTTTTTCTGTTTATATTATTTAATGCAAATGAATGTTAATGTTTGCGTGATAGTACGAGTTTCTATGAATTGCTCATTGAGTAATTCTAGATGGCTAACATGACAAGTGGCAGCGATGCATTGGTTGATGTTTTAAATGCGAGTCACTTGTTTTGAGTCTCAATCAATGCTGAGTTAGTGTAGAATTATTTTAGTTTGTTTTTGGGTTGAGATGACCGGTAGTGTTTTTTTCGCTTTGTCATAAACAGCAGCGGTTAATATCAGTTCATTTATATTGTTTGGTGTGAAAGTTTGTCTTTTGCAATTAGAAATTTTAGTTTGGGGATGAAAGCGGACAATATTGGGTAAACTAACAGACCTCGTTAAACATACCAACATTTAAAAATAGTAAAAAACTGAATTTTTAACTAAACTTGGTATAGATGATTTACGTAGTAAGGAGATCATTTATAAAAAAATTCATCAAAATATTCAACCATTTAGTGAGTGAGATGATTCAAAAGTTTGAACTGTCGAAAATACACATACACACCCAATTTTTTTTCGCTCACTAAATAGTTGAATTTTTTGATGATTTTTTTTAGCTCTCTCTATTATATAGATCATTATACCAAGTTTGGTTAAAAAAATCATTTTTTTTTTACTTTTAATAATAATTGGTATGTTCTTTGGGTATGTTTAATGAGGTATGTTGGAGAGCTTGACTATATATGTGTTTTTTGATTATTCTTTTTTGATCTCCCTGCTATGTAGACCACTATACCAAATTTCGTTAAAAAACAATAATTTTTCTAACTTTTTTTTCAAAATTGGTATGTTCTCTAGGTATGCTTAATGAGGTATGTTGTAGAGCTTCACTATATATGTATATATGGAGAGAAAACTTCTTAGCTTCCGGTTTTAATGAACTATTGATTAGAGACTAAATAAAACAATGTTAATTAAATGACATCTGTTTGAAGAGTAATTGTTTAGTAGGCTTAGTAGTTGTATCATATTCTTTAATCTAGGGGTTAAGGTCTAGAATTACAAACTGCAACTGGGTTCTCATAAAAGATTCGAGATATGGAAGCATTTGTTTTTGACCTCGTTCAATCGTAAATATGTTTTATCTGTGGTAGGGCTGATGAGATTGTTGAAGGGTTCATTTATGTTAAAGTCAATTACTTCAAAGAAATTACTAACTTTAATCAATCCACTTTTTGTAAGTATACTCCTAAATTTGTTAAACTGGGTTTTATCAAAGTCTACTCCAAGAGTTGTTAATGCGTGTTAGTGGTTCCACAGATTTAAGGGAGCACTTTTACTCCGAATTCTAACTCAGAATAAGCTCTTTTGACCAATTAGCACGTTTGGTAGCCAGAAAGAGGATATCATAGAAAGCATTCACATTAGTTTCTCATGGCGATATGCACTGATCAAAGCACATGAATTCAATAAGGGGTTTCTCCTCAAAGTAGTGTAACCTAGCTCAATTCGCCTCATTGATTCCTTCTACAAGCCTGAAATCTCGACTCCTCCTTTCCCTAATCCTGTCAAAAATGTGATTTGCTGTCTATGATCTGATGGTTAATAGCCCAATAGATATTTATCACGTGACTTTTTTGTTTCTACTTTATCAAGTGAATAGTCAGATTGAGGAATGAAATTTTAGTAAGTACTCTCCTTTGTTTTTGAAGTTCAAATTTTCATACTAAAGAGTATATTTGGTTCAGTACCTTTTGGAAAAAGTTCAGTTTATTTCAGACATGGAGCCTGATGTTGATTAAAGGAATTTTGTAGTTTGCAAACATGTATGTATATAGTATTCAGTAGATTGATAAGTTTATGTGTAATTTATTTTATGGAGGTTGCAAAAAAGAGTATTAATGCCATTTAGGGGACTTGAGATTTTCGGTCATTCATTCAAGATGTCTCAGGAAAATCTCTCTGTGGTTTTAGGAGGGTTGTTTGTGAAGGAGAGTTATTGGTGGCAAATTTGTGGCTGGTTGTTGACAGCCAAATTTTGTTTCTGGCTTAATACGGATACCATATCTGTTTCTTTTTTTAAGTTATTGATCTATTAGTCTCCCCCCTTCAAGTGACTATTAAGTAGTCTGAAAAGTTGCAACTTGATGTGAGCTCATTACAACACAATTGAGATAGCTCAAACAGGGCTGGGGCTGTGTTCACTTGATACAAATTCATGCAAATCTTTGAGTTGCTAGAGTCATTCAAGCCAAGTTTACAAACTGTGTTGGCTTGGCTGTGTGCAGCTCCCAATGTGGGTGTTGCAACTTGGTTGTATGCTGAATCATATAATTTAAGAAGATATATGCATTTATTCTCTTGGGATTGATGTAAATCGTGTAATGGATCCGTGCTGTTAGGACCTCTGTATAGAACATGATCCTTTTTCTTTATTTACTTTGCTCATGTGTTTTAGTTGGGATAGAGTGTTATCAAAGGTGTGACTTCGCTGCTGGCGTGGGCTCACCATAGGGTTATAATTAGCAGGTGACTCTAAAGTCAATTTCTTGCCCAATTAAAAGAAGAGTTTTCTGGTCCAAAATGAGTCCACTTTTAATACAAGACTGATTTAGCTTTGGATTGGTTGATCTCTTAAAATGATTTAGATGCAAATTATTTGAATTTCACTCCTTGCTTATTACGCAGTCGTTTATTTTTTCGATTTTATTATCTTTTCGGTGAAGTTAGTCATTAGCTATTAATTAACTGATTTCAATTTTCTCTCGCAATAAGCGTAAATAAGGTTAGTTGTGTCTAGGGTCTGCTGTATGTTACAGATTAGGTTGTTTAAACTCCAAACGTGCCAAGTCTTTTTTTGGGAAATGTTGAGCACAGTTTTTTGACTTTTTTATTTTTATTTTTATAATCTTCTATAATCATGTTAATTTAAATATTATAAAACATATATTCCTCTTTGTCAGGTTCGGTTGAGGAGCCATTTAACAAATAAGTAGTAGGTGGCCTGCTTAGATTTCTTTTCCTTTTTAAAATCTTATTCTTGCAACTGTTAATAGCTGTTTTTATATATGGAAAAAGCCGTTCGGTCACTATTATTTTTTTTAATTTTTTTTTTTTCTTTCCATCCATTTTCCTTTATTCTTCACACCACCCTTTATATTGCTATGGTTAAGTTTTTATCTTTAATAATTGATAATATAATACGATGCTAAATGGTCATACTAAGGACTGCATTTTCTTTTTCCTTTTTTTTCTTTTTTATTTTTTGTGGGGCCAGCCGCGTCACCTCGTTGATTCAAGTCAAGGACAAGCATCTTCGTATTATGCTCCATCTACTGCAGCGTCAGAATCTGTATCATGGACAATGCATAGGGCTGCAGCGGATAATTACTCCACGGAGACGGGGATTTATTCTAATTCCAATTTCCACCACAATCAGCACTCAGAACCTCCCTTAAGGAACATTCAAGATGGATCAAATGCATCATCCATCATTTCCGCTACGAGTTCTGTAACGGCAAATGTTCCACATGAATATAGCAGCTATCCAACTTACCCAAGCACGGATCCCTATGGATATGGCAACACAGGATATGCAGGTTACTACAATAACAGCTATCAGCAGCAACCTAGCCAATCGTACCCTCAGCCTGTAGGAGCATATCAAAGCACAGGTGCTCCTCATCAGCCTCCTATTTCCTCATTTCAGAATACAGGGTCTTATGCTGAGCCCGCAAATTATTCAAGCACTTACTACAATCCTGGTGATTATCAGACATCTGGAGGTTACACTAGTGGTGGTTACAGTAATAATCAAACCAACTTGTGGCATCAAGGGAGCTATGGAAGTTATGCTTCTCAGCAATATCCGAGCTACACTCCAGAATCAAATGGTACCTACAGCTCAAGCAATTCTGCTGCTACTTCAGCTCAATATCAGCAACATTACAAACAGTGGGAAGATTATTACAGTCAAACAGAGGTTAGCTGTGCTCCCGGGACAGAAAACACGTCTACGACCAGTACAGCTAATCCGGGGTGCCCTGTTCCTGGTGGGTATTCTGCTCCAAACAGCCTGCCACCTGAACCTTTAGTTCCATCATGGAGGCCGGAATTTAGTTCATCTGAGTTGCCTTCAGTGCAGGTTTGGGGTTTCTTTCTGCATATAGTTTAATAGAAGTTGCATGCCCCATAAACTTGCTTATGTAAATTCTTAACTTGAATCAGTATGGATACTCTCACATATGGCATATGTGCATTAGATTTATGTCTATTATCCCAATAAATGGGATTGGCCATATGAATTTTTATCTTATATTGTATGTGTAATTAATTCTAGTTTTTATTACATGTTTTTAGACCGCTTCTTTCCATGTTAATTTTGGTTGGCCTATTGGCCTCTTACCTTTAATTTTTTCCACTTATTGGTGTGCAGTACATGTAACGGTGTACTTTGTAAATGCCTATGCCATCTAAACCTACTTTTCCTAATCTTCCCTTATTTTAAGATTTTTATTTCATCCACATAACAGGCTATAATTTGATCCATAAAAAATATCTAGCCTATAGATAATTTTACAGAACTCTTTTTCTAATCTGTCTGTTATTCTTATCTCACAGAGGACGCCTCTAGCTTATTTCCATTTTCTACTTCAATTCTACCTATTGCATCATCAACCATCTATTTCCTCATCATTTTGCAGCACTTATCCTAAATATCGGAAATGAGTTGTTTGATTAATCATCTGCTCTCTATTTTTATTTTATTTTTGACACCATCCAAAATTTTTTTAGATTACAATTATCTCTGTAGTTGTATTGAAATTGCACTCAATATATTCAGTTTTGTTCTACTAATTCTCAAACTCTTGGTTTGACTGTGTTTATCCATGTTTTCATTTTTATACCCTTTAGAGGTGTCCATCAAAGCAGCACCACCAACAAACAACATAATCCATTGAAGGATATATTAAGGTGTTAAATAAGTACTCCCTTCGTTCTAGCTTTGGAGATCCAATTTTCTTTTTGGAATCTCTCAAAATTAGAACCCTTTTTGAAATTTAATACATCTAGTTTGTACTTCCTTTTTTACCTTTCCTTTTTGATGATGTAAAGTTGTATAATCAGTTAAATTTTGAATCTATGGAGGGTTGATGTAGGATCAAGAACGAGAAGTATAAAGAATTTAAAATTAACTAAACTCACACGAAAACACTAACTCAGCAAATCTAAAAAAATCAGGATACGATAAGGTGAGGACATAAATAAATATATATTCATACAGTTTATATAAAGAAATTTACAAGACCATTAAAATAAAATAAAAAGCATGTTTGAATACTTAGAAAAAGACGAACTTTCGTGGAGGACCGTTCTAGTTTCAGTACAGCAGAGGAGAGCCGTTACAGTTCATTGGGGCATATTCCTTAAAGGATGAAGCTCCAAACGATTTAACTAATTTAACTTATATTATTATATACTTATACATGAAGTATAGGCACGTGAAAATAAATACCGGACATGTTAATTTATATGCCTTACAACAGATAAGAAGTAGAGGCGAATAAACACACTAATACTCAACCCTAACAAGGTTCCTAATTAAACCTTGTAACCATAAATAAGTAAAATAGTCTTTTCTTTCATGTCGCTTCCGCACGATGTCTTTAGTCCCGAGTCCCGACCCCAGATCCGCATCAGGTTTACTATACTATTGATACTTTTGAACTCATTTACTTAATGTGTATGGATCAACTGCCTTTCTCTTAACTATTTTTATCGGTAAGGCTGCGTACATCTAAACCCCCCCCCAACCCCTCCCAGTACCCCGCAGTGGCGGGAGACTCGTGCATTGGGTTTGCCCTTTCTTAGGGAGTAAGTCCAGCAAACCATTTTTAGCATCATTAAAAAAAATTATTATTTAGACAATTTAGGCATCATTGAAAAAATTATGATTTTAATATTACTGAATTTGGATTAGTCCGTCCAGCCATTGTTAGGGCCTTGTTCAACTACCTGGATAAGCAGTAGGTTTGGCATGACATACAGCTAGCTAGCAGAACCCCTTTTGTTTCAATTTTATCTCGCCTTATAATCAGGAGATACATTTTTTTTGGTTTTTGTCCTCTTGATTATATTTGGATAGAATTAGAAAATTTATGGATGAAAAAGGTTTAAAGCAAAACAAAGAAAAGCTGACCTGCATATCCTGCAAAAGTCTTATAAAGCCCCAACCCTTTTCCCCAATAATCTATCCATCATTAACTCCGAAAATTTGTTGTTCAGTTCCTGACTCCCTTATTATTTTTCTTACCTGAGACTGTAGAAGAAACTTGTACCCTTAATTTTTCCAAAGGGAATTACAAGGTCAAACCTTATTTTCTCCAACAGGAATTGAGGCTCTTGTTAAACCCTCTCACGTCCCACCTCATTAATGGGTCCTCCTTATCAATAGAAGTCGAAGGGCATGGGCAATATACCTTAGTCATCACCGATGACAAACAAAATATCAAGGTTCTAAAAGGCGCGAGGCGTAGTGGTCAAACCTCAAGCCTTAGAGGCCTATGCGCCTAGGGGAAGCCTAGGTGTAAAAAGGCGTTTTACCTTTTTTTTATTATTTTAATTATTCTAAGGCTAATAATATAATAAAATAATACATACCTTGAATTTTGAAAATATATCCGTATGTTTGGTAGCCATCTTTCTCATATTCATGCTCCATAATCAATATATAAAATGTATTTTGATTGTTTTAAACGAGATATTGGTCCGATTTGTAAAAAATAGTCTTTAGATGGCGATATCATTTCACTAAGGCATCTTTGTTTTAATAAAAAGTGCGCCTTAAGCCTTTTACCAAGAATAAGGCGTAGGCGATGCGTTTCTCTCAGGCCTCAAGCTTAGGCGTGCCTTTTAGAACACAGCAAAATATCTTCTTTCCCTCCCCTCCATTTCGAAACAAACGGGGTTAATCTTTTAAACTTCATGTCATGTTTGCTCTCAACTGGATTTTAATTTTAGAGCAAGTATATGCTATTTTTTTTTAATTTTAAGGTAAACAACTAACCTTTCTCTTGTACATGTATTATAATTCGTAAACACGTGAGGTCTCACGGTTGTAAGGAAAGAAAGTGAATTTTCTTATTCTGTTTTATGTTTATTTTATTTTATTTTATCATGAACATTGCTTGGGTCATATCCTGGAAGACCCAACTGTGTACTTGTGCTTAATTATTCTTAGTTGACTTGGTGTGGATATTTCAGTTAACTGAATTCTACGATTACTGGAACGCCTAATTAAATGATTCATTTGCTTGCCTAGTTAGTTTGAGTGGATTTGTGAGCTTGATTGAATGTCTGTGAGACTTGTCTTCAGTTGACTCGGAAATTTGTTATTTGATTGTGGTCTCAACTCTTTATGGTTTTCTTGTCAGCCTAGTGCAGCAATCAATGTTCCCCACGATGGTTACTGGAAACAAGGGGCATCAGGTTTCCAAAATCACCATGTTAGCCCTCTTCGACCAAACTTTCAGAAACCTTTGGAGTCAAACCCTACATATGGAAGCTTTAAGGATCAACATAGTTCCGAAGGCCCTCAAGGACAAAACGTACGATATCCGGTTACTCAAGGACAGCATACACAATATCCGGTTACTCAAGCACCAAATGTACAATATTCTGCTACTCAAGCACCAAATGTACAATATTCGGTTACTCAAGCACCAAATGTACAATATCCGGCTACTCAAGAACCAAATGTACAATATTTGGCTACTCAAGCACCAAATGTACAATATCCGGCTAATCATCAGACCCCCCAGAGTTATCATTCACCCTTGCCAACCGTACCACAAACTGTTTTACCCTTGGATTCGCGCAGGGGCAGCAAAATGCAGATTCCGACAAACCCTAAAATTGCTTCCAGTTTTTCTTTGGGCGTTCCTAAAATTGAAAAGGATAGCTCAGCAATTAGTGTAGCAACAAAGCCAGCTTACATTAGTGTTCCGCTGGCGAAAATGAAAGACAGCATGCCCCCTCATGATGCTGCTGATTCTATACTTAAGGTGAGACCCTGACACTAAGTTTCTTGTAGAATAGCATTTTATGTATTTCGAATATTGTTTATTGATGACTGAGGTGCAAAGTCACAAGGGTAGATAATGTAGTGGGAGGAAGGTTTCTACATAATTGACCGCAAACCATTATCTGTTACTCATAACTTCTCTCTCTCTCTCTCTCTCTATATATATATATATATATATATATATAGAGAGAGAGAGAGAGAGAGAGAGAGAGAGAGAGAGGATCTCATGAGGACCTCTGTTTGCATACCGCTGGCGCGGACCAATTTTGATAAAATAGTAAAACAAATATTTTTGAGCTAATTTTTTTTATATAGTTTTTAAACATTTCAGTAGGGCCATATAAAAAAAATCAGCTCAAAATGATTTTTTTTTACTATTTTAAAAAAATCGGTCAAACTTTGTTGGTTTTTAACAACTTAAAAACAACTTAAAAACTGACAAAGTTTGACCGATTTTTTTAAAATAGCAAAAAAATTCATTTTGAGTTGATTATTTTTTTATGGTCTTATTGAAGTATTTAAAAATCATAAAAAAAAAATCAGCCCAAAAATATTTTTTTTACTATTTTAAAAAAATGGTCCTCATTCAGGGTCCTCAAACTGGGACCTCACTTGATCCTTTCCCTATATATATATATGATTATTGTAGTTGGTTGGTTGGTTGGGTAAGTTTCCATAGTTTTTTGATTTATGAATTTGTTTACATCTTGAAGTACTGCTACAAAGATAAATGCTTAACTATTTTCATGGAGTTTGCTAAGCGGATTTACTGGTGTGAATATCGTTTTTGGTATTTTCCACTGACATTCAACCTATTCTAGGACCATTATAATCACAATTTCAATACTAAATTATTATTTTTCCCATGAGCTTCTAACAAGTGTTTTAGCTGTGTTGTGGTTACATCAGATAAATTTGATTCAAGTTTAGGACATTCTGAATTTTAGGTTTGGGGCTATTAATTAAGTTTGGGCTGGCTTTGTGATGACACCTAATTTTGATGTATTGTGCCTGTTCTGGCCCAATTTGATCTGTTTTTCATCAAGACTGGCCCAATTTGATCTGGTTGTTGCTCTTTCTTATTCTAACCCTAGTCTGAGTAAACTTAAAAGTCTTCTTATTAGCGTTAATGATTTAATCCTAGTTAAATAGTGTAAATATTGAGTCTCTGTACCACTGACCTGCTGGCCTTGCAGAACCTTTGAGAGGGTGAATCACCTTATCCTCCCGCATTATACCTTGTACTCTCTTGTCCCAGCTTATTTTGATATAAGTAATAAAACATTGTCCGGTAAGCTGTCAACGAATATTGCACTTTAGCAGGTCATGGTTTCTGTATTCGCCAGTCTTGACTCTTTTGCCATCGTACTCACCAACCTTGCGGCATCAAACACTCGTCTTCTCCATTGTTTGTGACATCACTTGCCCTTCTTTACTGCCCTTTGTGTTTCCGTTATCATTGCTGTTTTTAAAGTTTGCTGCTCATATTTCGCTATGTATTCATCGATACCATTGAACATATAACATGATTGATACTTCACATCATACAATTATCACCGCATTTCATCGATTGGAAACACGACATTTTCAAATTGAACATCTCAAGTAACAATTACATATCATTGTTATTACAATCTGTCAAAAACCATTGGGAATAAATCTGTGTCCTCCATGGTCAAACTCCTTAACTGACTTTGAAGTGTCGTTGATGTAATCTCTGAAATTACATCTTCATCATGGGCTGTAACCAATTAATAGATAAATGACGAATATATCCAATATATATATATATATTTATATATATATATATATATATATATATATATATATATATATATATATACATGTACACGCACACAGGTCTGAATGATTGACAAGAAATCCATTCCAATAGAGTGACGTAAACTAAACATCAAAAGGCTCCTACAAATTTCTAAACACACACTTTAGAGAGAGAAATACTCTTTTCTATTTCAAAGTTCAAGTTTACCTCAAATGAGGATTATATGGGGGTATTTAAAGAGGGGGAGTAGATTAAGCTCTAAGCTAATGCTCTAATTACAAAAATGCCATTAATTGCCTTTTGTTACTCCGTACTTCTAAATACTAAAAAAAAAAGAAAATACAATGACATAATAAAATAAAATAAAATAACAAAAATACAATAAAATGCAATAAAACCCTAAAATAGGGGCTCGTTTCCATCACTCTCCCCCTCTTAAGACCAAGCTCGTTCTTGAGCGTTCAAAACATTGGGGGACTCGTGAAGAAATTTAAAAAAAAAGGTGCCAAAAAACTTGTGGGGGCCCAGAATAATTTCTGAAAGTTGAGGAGTGCACATCCCACAAATCTTGGTCTTCGTTTCTTCTTCTTCTTCTTCTTCTTCTTCTTCTTCTTCTTCACCCAATCAAACCCTAGAAGATTTTTCTCGGGTCAAAACCAATGTTTTGGAGCATCTAAATGGGTATGGGTTTTGAATGGGTCAACCCAAGGGATTTTTGAGCAAAAATAGTGCTGAACCCTAGGTTTTTGGGGCTGTTTTTTTTTTTTTTTTTTGGGGGGGGGTGCAGGAGGGTGGTCGACCACCCGGGGTGTTGTCGGGCCGGAGGAAGCAAGTTTTTTTTTTTTTTTTTTTTTTGTTGTTCGAGTGTGTTGGGGAGGGATTCTGGACAACGGTGGGGCTGTTGGAAGAGCCAGCGGGTGTTGTTGGGCAGTGGGGTGGTCGGCGGGTTGTTTGGAGGTTGTTGGGGTGGCTCCGGAGTCTGAAAAGGGATGGTCGGGTGACTGTTTGGGGTTGGGATGGGGTTTTGGTGGGGCGGCGTGCTATTTTGGACAATAGGGTTTGGGGCTAGGGTGGGAAGCGGGGGGTGGACTTGGGTGGAGGAGGGGCGGTTGGGTTAGGGCAGAGGCGGTGAGGGGCGGAGGAAGAAGAAGCAGCGCCGACTAGGGTTTGGGGCGGTTGGCTGGGGTTTTGCAACTTGGAAAACCGTTGCATTAGAGTTTTAATATTATCTTGTTGTTTTCTTGCCAACTCTTCAATTTGCTTCCTCAAATCTTGATTAAATTTTTGTTGTCGTTTGGATATTCTTGGAGCCATTGAGAGTAGCGTACGATTTGATAAAAAACACACCAATACACCAATATTGGAGCGACACCCGCTTTGATACCAATTTGACGTAAACTACACGTCTAAAGGTTCCTACAAATATCTAAACACACACTTTAGAGAGAGAAATACTCTTTTCTATTTCAAAATTTCAAGCTTACCTCAAATGAGGCTTACATGGGGTATTTAAAGGGGGGGGGGGGAGTAGCTTATGCTCTAATTACAAAAATTCCATTAATTGCCTTTTGCTACTCCTACCTCTAAATACTAAAAAAAAGAAAATACAATGACATGATAAAATAAAAGAAAATAAAAAAAATACCATAAAACCCTAAAATAGGGACCCATTTCCATCATAGAGTGACGAAGGATTGAACTCATTGATGGCCTGAAGGATGCAAAAAGACGAAATAGTTTATATGGAGGGGCGGTTGGGTTAGGGCAGAGGCGGCGGGGGGCGGCGGAAGAAGAAGCGACGCCGGCTAGGGTTTGGTGCGGTTGTCTGGGGTTTTGCAACTTGGAAAAATTGTTGCTTTCATGGTTCAAAGTCTCGGTATCGGCCACTCGATTTTCAACTCGGCCGCGTTATCGGTCACGGTAACCGGCGATACGCAAAGATACACTATTTAGAGAGCGCAAAAAATTCCGAAAAAAATCTAGAAAATTTTAAAAAAATACGATTAACAATGTGGACCAATCAAATAAGTTTAAAACTATAATTTAATATACATAACATTGTACAAATGATTATATTGACGTGATGCGAACTTGCTAGATTCAATGTTCCATAATAAATCAATGTTTTATTTCCCGGAGGACACAAATATTATGTTTTTACAAAGAAAAACAAATGTTACTTTTTTAGTAAGAGGATAATTTTTTGTTTTTTACAAAGAGGATACAACTATTATATTCTTAGTATTATTTTTAGTAAGAGGATACAAATGTGTTTTTCAAGTATGTTATATTTTTCTAAAAAGGATATAGATGTTTCTTTTTTAGTATTGTTGTTTTTTTACAAAGAGGATACAAATCGTGATTTTGACAGAAAACTACATTTTTTTACAATCGTTTTTTACAAAAAGGATGCAAATGTTATTTTCTTACAAAAAATGATGCAAATGTTATTTTTTTATAAAAGGAATGTAAATGTTATTTTTTTGTTGTTGTTGGGTTGCAAATGATTTTTTTAAAATTGATGGAAATGTTATTTTTTTACAAAGAGGATGCAAATATTTTTTTTTACTTGTGTTGCAAATGTTATTTTTACATAAAGGATGCAAATATTATTTTTACAAATGTTTAGAGGATACAAATATTATTTTTACAATAATTACAGTTGTATATTTGTTTGTAAAAGAATAACATTTACGTTTTTTATAAATAATAACATATTATAAAATAACATTGGGAACATTATTATAAAAAATAATAAATAACATTTGGATCATTTGCATTCTTTAAAAAAAAACTGGCACATATACAATGCACTAAATTAAACTCACACGATGACCAAATAACCCACACACACAACACACTAAATTAAAAAAACAATTAGCATTTCGTAACCCCCAAAAAAATCACGCTTACCAACATAACACTGGAGAGAGAGAGAGAGAGAGATGCTTAGCAAATTATACCATCTCGGCCGATATATCACCGATATGAGTCGATACTATTGTAATATCGCCGATATGGGACGATTCCATCGCGATATCGCCGATATGGGCCGATTCTACTGCGATATCGTCGATATGGCCCGATTATACCGCTATATCACCGATACTACCGAGAAATTACCGATATAGGGTCGATTCACATCAATAATTGAAAACTCAACTCGTAACTCGGAATCGGATCGGTGGGCACCGATACCTAATCAACTCGGCCGTATCGTCGCGGTATCGGCCTTGACTTTGAACCATGGTTGCATTAGGGTTTCAACACTATCTTGTTTTCTTGCCAACTCTTCAATTTGCTTCCTCAAATCTTGATTAAACTTTTGTTGTCGTTTGGATATTCTTGGAGCCATTGAGAGTAGCGTACGATTTGATAAAAAACACACCAATACACCAATATTGGAGCGACACCCGCTCTGATACTAATTTGATGTAAACTACACGTCTAAAGGTTCCTACAAATATCCAAACACACACTTTAGAGAGAAAAATACTCTTTTCTATTTCAAAATTTCAAGTTTACCTCAAATGAGGCTTACATGGGGTATTTAAAGGGGGGGGAGTAGCTTATGCTCTAATTACAAAAATGCCATTAATCGCCTTTTGCTACTCCTACCTCTAAATACTAAAAAAAAGAAAATACAATGACATAATAAAATAAAAGAAAATAACAAAAATACAATAAAATGCAATAAAACCCTAAAATAGGGACCCATTTCCATCATAGAGTGACGAAGGATTGAACTCATTGATGGCCTGAAGGATGCAAAAGGACGAAATAGTTTATATGTGATAAAGAGTGAGAGAGTTGGAAAAACACTGTTTTTTAACTGAGTATCTCCGTACGAGAGAAAACTGTAACCCTATATTTTGATTTTATTACGCATGTGCACGTTATGAATACATATTCTTAGAAAATATCACATGTCGATAACTATTTTATAATATTTCTTGTATGGGTGTTTGGTATGGACTACCACATGATAAAAGCAATGCATTGTGTATGTAGATTTCTTTATCTGATGCATCTATTGTACATTACAAAAATATAAAAATTGTTACATGTATTGAATTGACATATTTATATTTTTTTATTTAATGAAAACATCACATATTTATAATTCTTTATAAAAAATTACATAATTATTTTATTTTTTTACTTATAAAAGTTTTTAAATGTGTAAATTGTCATTTGGGATAAATTATCCCTTAAAAAAATGCTATAATAATCCTAAATAGTCAACAAAAACATATTACATATATCCTTTACTGGATTAAAATGTGCTTTAACTAGAATAACTAAATAGTTAATGAATAAACTCATCATTTACAAAGAATGTTTAATAATTCTTCCAAGCTTTATAATATTAATCTGTGTAGAATTAAAAAATAAATTATAATCATTAATGTTAATTGCCTATGAAATAATAATTTTTGATCATTAATGTTTATTATTACAAAGTATAAATATAATTTAAATATACAAGTGTATTTTAAAAATATGTACAATTACAGGCCTCGCCCAAGCTAGAGTTGGTCTTGAGTTCGAGACGCGGGAGCAGGCTCTCCATATATGGGGGGTAAGGTCAGCCGACATCCGCCTCTTCCAGACCTGCAATTAAGCGGGAGCCTTGTGCACTAGGATGACCTTTTTACAGTATATAATATTAGCATTAATTTGTTGGTTACTTCGTGTGCGAAAATTTTAAAAATAAATCATTAAGCCTACAAATAAAATCGTTATAAAGTTTATGATATAATGATGGGAAAGTTATCTATAATATATGTATGCTTGTATGCAATAAGCATTTAATAAAGCGTACCACGCTCCGGTCTAACGTATTTCGTTCCGACTAAGTGATCCGAAGAAGCCTACCCCGAATGTACCACATTCTGTGACAAGAAACGATTTGCGTTGCCGTTTCCATTCCCGTTCCACGTACCACGGTGATCTGCTTATCGGGTAATCTTGGATTGATGTGAATTGTGGAAGCATATAATTAATGGCACAACAACCAAAAAACCAACTAAACCCCATTGCTAGAGGGCCTCTTGTTGACCTTGTCCGATGCTAGTGGGTGTTACCTGAGATCGGCGATGGGAAAATATGGGTCTCTGGGTCTAAGGTTTTGCAAAGTTTTTGGTTGCTGTCTAGGAAGCACCAATTCTCTTCCGAGGCCCCAAAGTAAGAGTCAGACATGTGTCGGATTCAGACATGCCAGGGACACACTGGGATACATGTCGGACATGTAAAAAAGTGTCCAAATTTATTTTTTATTATTTAAATCGGACATGTGGGTACACGTGGAGGGACACACGGGGACACTCGGGGGAAAAGCTTTTATATTTAAAAACATGGGAAAAAAATGTAAGGATGAAAATCTTAAAATGAAAATGTAAAACATATATAACTCCTACTCTCAAATCATGTAAGCAACATTACAAAGAAAAACTTTAGAAATAGTAAACCGAGAAAAACTCAAAAGAACTATTTGAGTTCACTAAAGAGAACCGACATCGCAGCCTCTAAAGTTTTCAATTTCTGTTTAGTTGTTTATATAAATAGGCATATTCTTTATCTCTCGCTTTCTCTGTACATATATGTGTGTATATATATGATGTTTATGCTAATTTACTTCTTTTTCTTTTTGAGAAGATGTATCGTTTCTTGAGTAGTTGTTAATGTTTAATATGTGTTAATTTGATTATTTCTCCATGATCTACTATATTCTGTATTGAACACATAAAACCTTTTGCATTAGTTTGCTGTACAAATTAACATGCTATATTGTTTTTTTAAAATTATTTTTTATAGAATTAATAAAAGAATAAAGGCATTGTATTATTATTATTATAATTATTATAATTTATTTTGCTTTATTAGATTTGAATTTTTAAAATATTCACCTACATATTGAATTGTTGATGAAAAGATAGTGATGAAATAAGCAATATATATCTTATCCCATTTGTAATTTATGGACTTTAGCTCTTATTGCAACCGGAATGGTGTTAATTTTAATTTAATAAAAAAAATATTTATTATATATCGCGTGTCCCAGTACCTTAGATTTGTGAAAATTTCCGTGTTAGCGTGTTGTGTCTTGCCTCGTGTTCGTGTCTGTATGGGTTTCATAAATAATGGCAGGCTTGAGGCATTTGTTGCAGTGGCTGGGTTGTTTTAATTGTTGGTCCGTTTCTCATGTTGCGGCGGAAGAGGGTGGGGATGGAACCGCAGAGCAAGAGGTAGCAATGTTGGTGGAGGTGAGGCCGTGTGATCGTTTGCGACGAGGTCATCGATGGGAGAATTGTCTGACGGCGGTTACTCCGAATTTTACCATGACTCATACAACAACGAGAGCAGAAGCGCATAATTAACTAGGCAACAACCTAACAACTGAAAAGATGCGTTTGTTTACCTTAGGCTCATTCTCTAAAATACCTATTTACCATAATACTTAATTAGTGAATATTCTTGTTCTAATAATAACAAGGAATCAAATAAAAGAATAGTTTACAACTGAATACTCAACTCGATGCGTGCACAGCCCGATAGCCTTAAATGTCGCCCCCCACTCGTGTTAACATTTTTGAAGCACTTGTCAAAGCGCTTTTAGAGTAGCTCTTCATCACAAGCTTTTGTCCCCGAACCCCCATTCACTATCTTGTTACCGAAATTTTTGCCAAAGCCTTCTTGGTCAACTGTCATGATTGAAATTCTAGAGTTCTATACGTGAATATCTAGTTTTGCTTACATTTTTGAAGTACTTTCCAGAAGCTCTAACATCATAACTTTGCATCAGGGCATTACATAACCTCTCGGCGTCTCACTATTGAGTTCTTGCCAAAGCCCTAATCGTCGTGAAGTGTAGGGACGACTCTAGTGCCACACGAGAGGGGAAGGTGACCCACTCCGCTCCTCCTTGTGTATTTTGTATTAGCAGGATAGAATAAAAAACGTAAAAATAAATAAATATATAGAGAACTCATTATTATATAAAATAAAACATATTATAATATAAAGCCAATCTTTGGACGTGATTACATTGTTTAATGACGTTTGCCTTTGTGGCAAAATTGTGGGTCCTTATCCAACCAAATGAAACTATATTACCAGATTGGTAATTATCAACCAACCGATTTGCATTATCAAAGTTGCGAGTAGAGGTATTAAAATTTTCAGCGTCAAGAAAGGATTGATAAAATTTTTACCATAATTTTTTTCGATAAATAAATATATTTAGTGTCCCAGATAAATAAATAGATAGTGTTGCAAGTCCTGTTCTCGAAAGTCTTCATTTTCTGCCCATCAAACGAGACGTTCACCTCAAAATTTTAAACTTGAAAAGACCTGAATGTGTCGGTATATTATATCCATACCGCATGAGCTGACCAAAGAACAAACCTGAGAGAGGATGAGGCTCACCTTTTGCTGCTATCACCGATCATCCAATACGTTTATGAGAATGCTTTGGCCTCGATATGTCTTCCTCATCCTCGATTCTCTCCCTCAACCTTGGTTCTCTCCCAAATGCTTCGATTCCGTCTCTCTCTCTTAACCAAATTGACAGCTTTGAACCATGGCCTTGATTTCGTCTCTCTCTCTCTCTCTCTCAAGCGGAGTTTCATGCGAGAATAGGTAATTTGTTTTGAAAATCTATATATTGTTTACATTATTATTTGTTACCTTACTAAGTTATCAAATATATTATTTAGCCATTAATCTATGTATGTATTGTTAGTATAACTATGAGTATTAAGTTAAGTTAAACCCCTATGAGGTATTATTATTAGGTTATGTTTAATTTATTATATGCTATATACATAAAATTTTTATACAAGTTCAAGTTGTTACAAATTTTGTTTTAAATTATTATTTTTTATTCATTTAACTTTTTTATGAAGTTGTGTCTAAATGGGATTGTACATCGGACAATATTTGTGCATGTGGATGTTTACATGGATTATTTTCATCTTTACCATTATCGCAATTCTCAAATCAAATATGTGGATTTATATATTAGGTCATGACCTTTATGTGCTGCATAATGTTACTTCCCTATGGACCTTAATTTTGGGAGTCTTTTATTTGAGATCTCTGGAACAAGTAGGTGAATGGTTGGTTCAGTATAAATTTTTATAGTTGTGAACATCTATGTGCAGGCTAACACACGGTCAGGTAAAACAGACTGCTTTATAGAAATTAAGTGACGTCAGTGACCTAAGACTTCCACCAAAGTTGCACATGTGGAGTAATGAATGATTCTACCTGAAATCGGTCTTGAATTGGCGAGATATCGGTTAAAGTGTGTGATATATTGGTGACTCGGCAGAGTGAAACTGAGCCGTTGCGAGTTTTCATCCTAGTTGTACTGAGTCAAAGCAAAACAAAGAACAAACCTAAAGGAAAGGATGAGGCTCACCTTTTGTCGCCATCGCCGATAATCCGACAGATTTCCATTGCTTACGAGAATGCCTTGGCCTCAATCCGCTTCCTCATCCTCAATTCTCTCCCCAACCTTTGTTCTTTCCTAAATTTCTTCGATTCTGTCTTTCTCTTCATCAGATCGGTAACTTTGAACCATGGCCTCGTCTCTCTCTCTCTCTCTCTTTAGCGGAGCTTCTTGCGAGAGATAGACAATATATTTTGAAAGATTATCTCGTTTTAGTACTCAATGGTTACCTTATTAAGTTATATAATATTATAATATATATAAGTTAGCCACTAATGTATGTATTGTTACTATAACTTTTGAGTATGAGCTATTATTATTAGGTTATAGTAAATTAAATTAAAATTATATTAAATATTATTATTAGGTTATATTAAATTAATTATATGCTATATTCGTACAATTTTTATATTAGTTGAAGTTGTTACAAATTATCATTAAAAATACATTATTGTTTTTAGTTAAAATTTCTATTCATTTTACTTATTTATGAAGTTGTGTCTTAATGTAGTTGAAGTACACCGGGCACTATATATACATGTGGATGTTTTTACAAGGAATACCTTCATCTTTTGCATTATTACAATCTATGAATCACGGACTTGACACGTATTACGGGATACAACATGATACACACACACACACACATATTTATTCACATATTTTTTAACTGTATATATAAAGGAAATATATTATAATTTGTCCTGTATAATACATAGTTAGAACATACTTAACAGGAAACTCAATAAAATCAAATACAACAACAATATAAATCTAGACAAGAAAAAACTAAAAATCAATAAAATTTTAAATAGAATGAATTTGGTCTGAAAACGTTTTGGTTTATTTGAAACTTTTGAGTCCATATTGTTCTTTTTTTAAATGAATATGATCTCTTCATTTACTTCTTATGGTTTACCGTGAATGTTTTAAGTTAGCATTTGATCCCATTCTAAGTTTTCAAAATACTAAAAAACTACCTTAGCATGTCCAAAAAAAAGGGTCCCCAATGTATCCTTACGCGTTCCAGTGTGTCCTAACGCGTCCCCAATGTGTCCCTTGCTTGTCCTAGCCGTGTATCCGAGCATGTCCCATGTTCGACATGTGTCAAATAGGATCAGCTGCCTTCCGGAGAGTGTGCACTTCATAGATCACAATTGATTTGAGAGTGACCGTGCTTCAAAGACGTGCACTGCACGATCCTACTTCCCTACTTAAGTTCGGGAGTCTTTTACTGAGATCTCTGGAATAAGTGGGTGAATTGTTGGTTCTGTGTTATTTTTATATAGATACGATCATCTATGTGCAGGCTAACACTTGGTCAGCATGTTTTGACTGCTTTATAGAAATATAACGATGCCAGTGACCTGGGAATTCCACTAAAGTTGCACTTTTCCTTTTCTAACTTGTAATGCCATCTCTTCATATCTGAGTTGCTGTAAATTAATTGGAAGAATCAATACATGATATCATACAGTAATTCTTGCTGTTCGAATTTTTTGCAGCTTGGTACGTTCCCCAAGTCACTGCGTGGATATGTGGAAAGGGCTTTGGCTCGTTGCAAGAATGATACACAAATGTTTGCATGTCAAGATGTCATGAAGGAGGTATGCAATGCATTTTGAAACTTTTTCTATTTACCAGTCATTCATCGCTATTTAATGATGGGTGAGTGTAGACTTAATTTGATTTTCTGATGCGGATGTTCAAACAGTACATGCGTCCATAACTATTTATGATGGGTGGATAGAACTATATTCGACACTTGGATTATCTTAGAGTTGACAATTCCTAACACGATCCTTTAACCTGACAAATAGCACACCACAAACTTAGCCGGTTTGAGTTAAGCTCTACGTGCAACAAGTTCAGATCATTAACGGGTAACCCGCTAGACATGATTGCATAAACGGGTGACACGAGCTCGGCTGTTCACGGCAGGGATTCACTAATAGGACAAATACATGTTTTAAAGTGACATGAACCCAACATGGCATGAACTTTCATACACAACCATAAAGGGGTTGGGTATGGGTGTGCAAATCTTGGCACAAAACCAATGCGAACCATTGCCACGTACCTTGCGTATGTTAGTTGCAGAGCTATAAAATGAGAGTACAGAAAGTAGTAATTGTAGACTGGGTTTGCAAACAAATGATTTATTTCCCCGTTCTTTCCTTGTCTTGGATTCAATGTTGCAAGCGACTGGTTGCTGGCAACACAGGGTGTTAGACATGGTAAAACAATATTTAAGAGTGTGAAAGATGAGTTCATGTGGGAGCATCCGAAGAAGAAACAGTCGATGCGCAAGAATAATTGTTATACAAATCATTGGATAATTTTGATAAAATTGGCTCGGGCTGAGAAATTTTTTCCAGTATCGCACGTTGGATGAACATTCAGTATTCATTACAGTTGTTGAATGATTGGTTGTATACTGGCAACACGGGGTGTTAGACACTGTAGTGCAATATATGGAGTATGAAGGATTAATTGACACTTTGGAGCACCTAAAGAAGAAATAATTTAAGCGCAAGAACAATCGCTGCGTAATGCATTGGATCATTCAGATTTCGGACAAATTTGGTCTGGGCTGAGCAAATTTTCCACTAGCGAATGTTGCATGAATGCTCAATCTTCATCAAAATTGTTTGAACGTTTCATGATTTTTGCCAATTTCCTCAAATTTATGTTCCTACTTTGATTTAGACTTTACGAAATTTCTTATTTTCTGGGACTACCATTTTTTAATGTTTCAATAATTTCTTATAGTCTGTAAATAATTCTGGTTTTTTAATTTTGAATACTTTTCTTGGAGTAGCCCCCAAGTTAACCTAACCGTAGTAGGTTATGAAGCATGGACTCGACACGTAATACGTGTTTCGACACGACACGTGATTTTTTCAAAAATTAGGATACGACACGCTAGGATATGTATGATATAAAATATATGGAAAATGATAACTTGTGCCCTTAGGACACATGTACGGGCCTCAAAATAGTAAGTATTAGAGCTCCACATGAGTATATGTACCCTATTAAATGTATGTCGAAACTCTGTCTATACTATTTTTAGGTTTTTAATGTGTGCCCTCAGGGCACATGGCACATGGCACATAGGGCAAATGGCACATGTTACCAGGATCCAAATTATGTAACATATATATATATATATATATATATGAAATAAAACAGATTTTTCCATAAAATACATTATTAGAGCATTCTTAACATGAAATTAAGAAAATGGACCATACAAAACAAAGTTTAAACACACTTTTAACATTAAAAATCATAAATAAAGCAGAATCACCATCACATAAGAATAAAAAAAGTAATTTTTTATAAAAAAAATTAAAGAAATTTAAAAAAAAAATGAAAAAAAACGTGTCCTTTTACGTGTCCCAGCGTATCCTTTTATGTGTCCTAGCTTATCGGCAATGTATCGCAACATGTCGCATCGTGCCCCAGCGTGTCGGCAACATTTCAGAGTGTGTCGCGTGACGAACTCGTGTCAAAGCCGACTCGTGGCTTCCGGGGAGTGTTCGTGCTTCATAGCTAGTAGGTTTAGGATTGGGGTCTTATATCTTAGTATTTGCAACCCTTTAAAGGAGAGTTTTTGACATTAATATTCAATGCTTAAAAAGGCGAGGCGAGGCGAGGCGTAAGCCTCACCGAAAAGGAAAAAAAAGAGCAAAATATTATTAAAAAAAATACTAATAAAACCATAAAAATAAAATAACAAAGAAATATGAAATAAAACTACAAAAAAAAAATCCTTGAGGGCTTTCTCACATAGTTTGACATTTTTTTGTACCCCCGAGATAACTTTAAAAAAAAAGTAATCCGAGAAAATCAATTTTAACATATTGGTTATATTACAATATGACAATAAATTAATCAATGCAAAATCGTATTCGCAAAATCATTTTTTTAGCTTCATTCACATATTGGTTATTTTATAATATGACAACAAATTAATCAATGCAACTTCACAAGCAAATTTATTAAAAAAACATTGATTTTCAAGCTAAGATTAAAAAACAGCAACTTTATTAAAAAAATAATAAAGTATATCAACCTAAGTTTATTAAAAAAAATAGCAACCTTTAAAATATATTAGTCTAAGTTAAAGAAAACATATTAATCTAAGTTGAAGACCAAAAAACAGAAACCCTTTAAAAAAAAGTCACATTGAAGGTAATTTAGTACATTTATTTCAAACAGACTATATATTTATAACAAAAATATAGTTTCAAACAAATTTATACACTTATTTCAAACAAATTAGTAAAGAACAACAAAATTAAGTGCATTTTAAAAGCAAAAAAAAAGAAAGAATAAGAGTTAGTAGATTAAAACAACATTTTTTTTAAGTTGAATGCAATTTTAGAAAAATGAAGAACTTTAACCTTTAAAAAAACAAACTTTGTGATGAAAGAAGAAAAAGAGTTCCCGAGCCTCAACAAAAAGGCGTGAGGTACATTGAGGCGTAAGCCTCAAATTCAACTCTGAGGCTTAAGCCTCGAGGCTTTTTTTCAGCGACTCGCCTCGAATTGTATGCCTCGTTCGCCTTTTTAAACATTGTTAATATTGTTAGCTTACTAGAAAGAGAATTTTGGTATCATTAGTTTGTTTTCTTCTTCTTCGCTGCTTTTTTTTCAGTTTTCAATTTTTCTTATGAGATTTCTTGTTGGTGAGTCCGTTGTTGTTAATTGCTTCCTTGTTTTAAGGCAACGTACTTCACACTTACTAAGGAAAATAAAGCATGTCAACACTTTGATTGCAATGCTGTTTGTGTTTCACTGCTCTCTTCACCTTGGCAAATTCTTTTGATGTGTTAATACCCCAAAATTTCATACCTAGATTTCATTTTAATATTTAGCATGTCTTGCTAGAAAGTTATTTGAGGGAACTACTGCGAAGAGCATGAGGAACCCTGACACACCATGTATTTGGCGAGAATGCATGTCTAGAGTGTTAATTGAATTACCAATTTTTAAAATGCATAATCTTACATAATGGAAATTTTTACTTGTCTGCACTAATATATTGCAATGTACACTGTTGCTTTAATTTTATACAAAACATTTGATTCTTAATGAAACTTCAAAAGTAAGCGTTGTCTTATTATTAGTAATTAGTTTTCCCCTCACTCCATTGTTGGCATCATTTATGTTGTTTCAGCTCTTTTCGTTTCAGCAAAAACAATTTTTTTGCAGGCATTTGAGAAATTTCCTGTTGGGCTTTGTTTTGTAGAAATTTTAATATTCCTGATATATGATGTAAATAAAGTCCGGGGGAATGATTTGCAATTATTTTTAGTCATTCTTGTCATTTATATCCCCTCTGTGTTTATATTGGTGGAGAGTGAGTGCATGCATATATGATGAGGATTATTTGTTTCTCCTTTGTCTTTTTACCCCTTTGCAGTGCTGCTCTAAGCTAGCCAGGGCACACATTTGTGAGCTATAAATATGTGATGTGAGCCTCTTGTTTATGTGCACAATATATATTTAATGTTTAAGAGAAGAGTTTTCTTGGTTTGAGTGCTTATTCTTGTGTGCTATTGACAAGTTGCATCAATTTATATCAGAACCACTCCCCTAGACCATTCTTGTTGTGTAGTTTTTTTTTAAACAATTTAACAATGGCGCCGAAGAATTATCGAGCTAATTGGGAAAGAGGGCCACTCAAATAAAAGAAGCATTTGGCCTCTGCCATCACCCTGATGATATTACCACTTCTGCCTCGGCCCGTCGAGGGCTCCATCACATCGCCCTTCTTACCAGGACCACTCCACTGCCCTGACGAGGGATGTACCCACCATGGGTAGAGCAATTGACTATGGTATTCGGGTTGAAGCCTCTAGTTAATGTCTGGAAAGGAAATGCACTAAAAATGGTTGAGACCTAGAGATGGAGGAGGCTCGGCGAGATGTGCTCATCACTTAGATATTCTATCCGAATTGAATGGCATTCCACTTTGGATTTGTGGACAAACTCTTTTTGGGTGGGTGGGGGATGATGTACCTAAAAAGTATGAGGGATGATTTGTAATTGTGTTTAGTCATTATTGTCATTTATGCCCCCTCCTTAGTTTTGCTATATGTAGTGGCGATATTATGTGTTTTGTCTCTTTTGTCCTCTGTTCTAAAAGGCCCGCCTAGGCTTGAGGCCATCGCCTACGCCTTATGCTTGGTAAAAGGCTTAAGGCTCACTTTAAAAAAAACAAACAAATGATTAGTTGACAAATATTGATTATGGAGCATGAATATGAGAAAGATGGCTACCAAACATATGGATATATTTTCAAAATTCAAGGTATATACTATTTTATTATATTACTAGCCTTGGAATAATTAAATTAATAAAAAAAGGAAAAACGCCTTTTTACGCCATCTAAGGCTTGAGGCTTGGCTTCTACGCCTCCACCACGCCTCGCGCCTTTTAGAACCTTGCTTTTGTCCTTTACTCCTTTAGTAGTGTTGATCTATGCTAGCTAGGGTACACATATGTAGGCTATAAATGTGTGATGTAAAGCCTCTTGTTTATGCATTCAATATATTTTATTCGAAGATTCTCCTTGGTTTGAGAGCTTATTCTTACGTGACATGGACATAGAATTGTAAAAATTGTGTATGCTAGTTTTTTTGTTGAACCTCCACACAACCAGAACCTGTCCCTTAATTAAGAGAACAGCTCATATTAAGTTGCCAGGCCAAACAAACTTATTGAAAAAAATTAAGTGATAAAACCTAAATAATTTAGAACCAAAAAATTAAGTAATTGTTTGTTTGGAAGTTCTATCATTGGACAATTAACAGTCGTATAAAAAACTGGTTAGTTTTCATACTTACAATAGCATTATTTAAAATATGAATATATTTATTTAGTCGGAACAACATGATAAGATTAACATTGTAAGCAAAATGTAAATTTTGGGAGCAACAAGAATTTCTGTTGGAAATTTAATTTGGATTTCCCTCGATATATCCTGTTTAAATGTCCCACGATCTGGAGTGTAGTAATGCAGCGGATAGGAATGCTCCTCATCCAGTCGGAATGGCCGATTTGTAGGGAATTGCAGTCATTGTAGATATTCCATTTTCTCTACGATTAACGTCTTCTCTAGAATGGAAAGGGGTAGTAAAATCTCATAATTTATGATCAATTCATTGAATATTTCCTTTTTAAGCGGGCACATTTCACTTTTAAATTATGCATTAGATATGCCAATACCCTATCTAGTCCATCTGGAAATCTTGGTACAAACTCTTCACTACCTGGTAAAAGATGCTTCTTTTTTGTATTTATTATGAGTCTTTCTCCACGGGTATTGTAATTGGAATAGTCTTATTACTCCAAAGAAATCCATTTCTTCTTTTTTTAAAAAGAAAACAAAGATTATTCTTTTTCCTATACCATTCTCATGTATATGAATACGAATCCATCTTCGTTTTTCTCCACAACCAATCTTCTCATTTAAGATCAACATCCTCTTCTTGATCTAGTAAGCAAATAAAAACTGATCCATTCAGTGGATTCAAGCCTACTCGACACATCAGTTTGAATTCAATAAATAATATATTATTCAAGCATTAAATATTATTAATCAAACTTGGAGTATCCAACTCAAAATTGGTTAGTTATGCATGGAGAGTCTCCATGATCTTTTACTGAGGTGCAAGGTTTTGTATGTGGTGTTATATATTCACAACATTTGTGTGGTGTGACTGAAACAGACATTTGACGAATTGTATAGGGTGATGTGGAACACATGTGGACAAACTGGGCCTTAAAATAGTCTCTTCTGATTCTATGTTTAAGTTAGAATATCCGACCCAAGAAGATTAGGTTATAGTTGGAGAGGTCTTAGGATTATAGGCTTGATTGGTGTTTCAATTTTGTAATGCTTTGGGTGAGATGCGTGGTATTCGGGAGGTTGTATACTTCCTATGTATTTGGTCTCCACTTTTGCTAGAATTTATTAATTTATTCGCACTTATTAACAAACTAACATAATATCTTTATGCTCCTCTTACAGTTTGACTTTAATTATTAATTATTTGATGTTTTTATTTTAATTATTTAGGTCATCACTAAGGCAACTGCTGATGGCACACTTCACACACGAGACTGGGATACTGAGCCTCTTTTCCCGCTGCCGAACGTGGATACTGTTAATGAGTACGTCTCTGTGTGTGTGTGTGCGTGCGCGTGTGTTTGTTATTAATACCTTGTTACTGCTCAATGAATCAATAGGTAGAGATGACATGGTTTTAACCTGTGGCAAATTGTAACCAAAGCAAACACACTTCCAAGCTGGGCAATTTGTTGGGAACTACATCAGTAGAAATAAATAAATGAAAACCCTCATTTGACATGACTTCCACGGTTAGCGATATATCAACAAATGGCGGACTATAACTGTCATAATATATTGATGATTTTGCTTGAACTTTTGAAAATCAGAGATGCTTTATTATACCTTTGATTGTATTTGGATTCGATATAACTTATTGGATCAATACACCTTAGTTTCCAGGTTAAGAGATCGATCCTTTATTTGCTTATTGAATTATATTAATTACATTTTCTGCATTTCTTATGGATTTTTTGCGACCTTTTCACACTGCCAATGATCCAATTTCATCGAGAGCATGATGCTTTAATTTTCGTTCTCAATAGATTAGTTATTTGGTGTCTTATTACATTAATTAATTACAAGTCTTGATGGAATGTGTTTGACCTATTGATTCTGATCATGATCCAAACCACTGGCAGGCCTGTTATATTTATTGTGTCGTCTATGAAAAGGTTTGAACTAAGACTAGAAATTTTATTTCTGAATTTAAAATGTTTTCTACCTGTTGGTTTATTTGGGGGTGACTTCCCATGGTACATACTTTGAATAAATCGCTTAGTTTTTCCCATTTAGCTTGGCGAACATTTTATGGCTAACTTAACTGGGGGTAACCCGTTCTATTTCATGATAATGAGGCTGAACATAAGGAGGTGGTTAAAGCCATCGCTACCATCCCCCTGTCCTCTTGTCCAAATTTGTAATTTGCCCCCCCCCCTCTCTCTCTCTCTCTCTCTCTCTCTCTCTCTCTCTTTCTCTCTCTCTCTCTCTCTCTGCTTGTGTATTTTGTATTGCACCGTTACCTTATTGTAGATATTTCAATTTGTGCTACTGGAAAACTAAAAATAAAAGAAGAATGTAATGCTAAATTTATACAGCATTCATTTTGCAGCCGGTTTCTGTGATTGCCGATTGGGGACAATCACTTTTCTATTTAGATTTTGAGACTTAACATAAGGTGGTGGTTAAAATCATTGTTACCATTCACACATGTCTTCTTGTCCAAATTTATAATTTAGGACTCTCTCTATCTCTCTCTCAATAAAAAGAATGTTATGGTAATTATTATACGGCGTTCACATGTCATCAGTTTATATTGGATTTTTAAATTATTTATTAGATTTGACATTCTTGGCTTAATGTGGATTAATGGATTGTAGTTCTTCACAGAATCTGTGCTTGACAAATTCATGTGCATATCATTGACAGCCTTCCTGAGCTCTGAGGATTAAAGTTAATATTATTATGTAATCAATCAATCCTCTATTTTATTGTTTTGTAGTGGCTTACAGTGTTCAACCCCTGTTTCTTCATTGGGAAAGAAAAGAAGTCCCAGCAGGCGATCCAAAAGTAGATGGGAGCCTGTTCCAGAGGTGAAGCCTGTTGATAAATCGGCATTTGCTACTCCAGATACTGTGAAATATACTGTGTGGAGTCATCTCAACGTAAGGGACAAACAGGTATTCTCTTTTTCTTTTTTCCCTGCACGAAGTGTCTTGGACCATATAAAGGCTTCTCTCTCTCCTTGAGGTGGGGGGTGGGGTGATGATCCTTATGTTCCTTTCTTTGTAGACTCCTTGTCACAACCGTGATTCTATGTCTGGTGATACTAAAGCAACAATAATAATTTAAGCGGAAGAAAAGTAGAACTTTATTTATCTGGATGCATAGCATCTTATTACATAGCTTGTAGTGTTCGTAAACTAAGGAAAAAAAGGGTCTCTCGGAGTCCTTATAACATAAAAATACCATGGGAACTAAAAGGGTCACAAAAGCTGGTACGTTGTGATAAAAGTATTCCAATGGGTGCTACCGTCTTTGCTTGTTACCGCCCACACGTATGCAATTGGAAATATTTTCCTTGATAAAACTGAATAAAAATTTAGAGGTGCAGAGGGTATTTCTTCTTCTTATTCATTGTCCATCTGGAAGGGAGACAATTAAGCAAAACTTTGCCAAGTAGATAATTTTATTTCTATAACAAAGATACATACGTGAGTCTGTTTACAATATTAGAAGTTATGTCACAGGTATAGTAAAGGAAACAAACTGAGATATCAACAGTAATGAAGCAGGGTATATAGCGTTTGTTGATATTAGTAAGAACAATATGGTGATTATAACTGGATAAGTTTATATCGAGTCGTAAGGATAAAGTTTAGACTATAACAGGATAACCTATAATTATTGGTTATAGAGGCTTCAAGGGCCTAGAATTATTCTTATAATAACATCCAAAACCTTTGGATATGATCAATCCAAAACTTTTGGAGATATAATCAACCCAAAACATTTGGGGAAAGTAATCAGCTAGGCACACTAACTAGAGTGGCACTCATAAGTATATAGCAATAAAAACTAGACACTCGCACATCTGAGTCCTATAGGCCAAATAGCGCTTCCGTGGGTGTACCAAAAGTCTAGTCCCTGAATTATAAGATATGCTACTGGGTTTAAATAAAATCACAGGTTGCATGAAATTATCGGGTTCGGGTTTAATCGGATAAGGATCGAATCAATATTCATGGTATATGAGAACTGCAAAAAAGAGTTCATAAATGAGAACAAGAGTTCGGGGGCTATTACATAGTGATATAAACAAATACAGTAATTCAAAGGTGTAAGCTCGAAAAATAATAGTGAAATAGCATCACCTACTTTTTTAATTTTGGGTTGTTTGAAATTGCTGTTCTTTTTCACAGGAGTAAACCGGGCGTTCTGAAATCATGGATAATATAAATGTTTAGATAATGCAAGAGAAATGAAATTTTTAGTAACAATTGGGGTGAATAACAATTTTAGTTTCAGTGCAAAATTTAAGGTTGGGGTTTAATATATAATTATGAAAATTTTAGGACTTTTATTATTTTCTTTATTCTCATTCATTTTTTGACTTGGTGTCAAGAGACAATTTTGATGTTTTTACAAGCAAGGACTTATATTTAAAATTTGGGACTGTTTTGAAATAGTTGAAAAGTTCAGGAGTTTAAAGTGAAATTTAAAAGTTGAGTTTAAACTTTTAAAAACAATTTTCTCGAGAAACTACTTTCTGGGAATCCAAATAGGGTGATGTAATATACTAATTTGTTCAGAATTTTAAACTAAATTTTTTGGAAAAAAAATCAGAATTTTCTGATTAGAGATGCGCCCAGACGCGTATGGGTTTGACTCCACTTTCGCGTGTGTAATACACTTCATCTCCTACATTCGATTTGTTGACTTTTGGGTTTGAAAACTTTGACCCTAATTTTGAACAACTTTAGAATACCATTTAGGTTGATTACTGAATGGAAATTGTCTAAATTTTTGGAGAGGAATCCAACCATATTGGTTTCAAGTATTGAGGTTAACTGGTTCGAGCTATTGGTTTTCTGTAAAAATGGCGTTTGTTTGACTTTAACATTCATGGGCTTAGACTATGATTCGAGCTATGACATGGTATTTTTGTGATCTATGATCAAAATGCAGTCGAACTGGTTTGGTTTCAAGGATTTTGATTTATCATAGCCCCTGAATTTGGTTTCTGAATTTGGTTTATGAAATTCCCAGGTCCTTAAATGTCAAACTTCGATTTGGGGTATCAAAACTTATTTTGAATTTAATTAAGCTTTGCACCTAGGTTCCTTAGACCTAGAGCTTGAGTTCTCCCACTTTGAAACTGGTTCAAAGTCAAAAGTACTGGTTCCACCATTAAAGGTGAAGTTTTAATGGAGGTTCCTAATATTCAAGCCTTTTCAGTGCTTTTCCTTTGTTAAAACTCACATGTAAGCTCATATATCTACTCTGGGAATGCCCAAAAACTTAAATAAATGAAAAGAAACAGAAATAATACGTAAAATTACTAAGATACTAAACTGATCAACATTTGCTTTGTGTTTTTCACTATGACCGGGTACTTTTTTACAGTGGTAAAGAGGAGCTTTTATAGTGCTGGTGAGGGAGAAGGGATTGGTGGAAAGAGAGGTGGAAGTTTACGTTGGTTAGGTTAGGTTTTACCAAGGTACCATGTGTGAGGACATGGTTACCATGTGTATCCCATGTGGTACAACTGCCCATAGGGCAGTCACCTATCCGAATTGATCAGGGGTAAAGTGAAATTAAGTTTGTTTTGATTTGGGTCCTTGGGTAATATATGAAATGAATTTAGGGACAATTATTCAATTTTTTAAAAGTTTAGGGGGGTTAATGTGTAATTTCTTAAACTTATTGGGTTGGGTTGTGTAATTGTTGCAAAGTACATTATCTTTGATGAAGCTTTGTGTTTAAGTTTGGGTCCTGATGTTAGGGTAGGGTGTAGATAATGGTATTAGTAATTGATTGTGTATTTAGTTTTTTTCTCAAAATGTATTTAGTTGGTTGTTGAATATTTGAGAGAGAGAGAGAGAGAGAGAGAGAGAGAGAGAGAGAGATTGCCCTTTGTCAAATGAGGAGCACGGGGATCCCCTCCTTTTTTCACCCTTTCTAATATCTGGCTAAGCCCGATACTTTGCGAAGAAAGAGAATCTATATGTTTTAACTATTTACCAAACCTCATCCTAAACATTTTAAAAACTGAATTTTACTCCTGAAACTCTTCTTTTTGCACATGTAATTTTTCTTGAAAAATATTTTTTGGGGGATCGAGTCCCCACTCCTTTTTTTTTCCTTTTCTTTTTCTTGGTTCATATGAATAACTGGCAGATTGTATAGTTCTATGTATCACTTACATATCTTACTTTAGAGTAAAGATAAAATTATTGTTAAAGTGAACACTGAATTCTACGTGAAAACCCCCTGAAAAGGGTACAGAAATCACAAACCGACTAAACTCCACTATGAAATGAGATTCACACATACACGGCACACGTCACTCAGTTCGTTGTGAATGAATGTGTTCCTTTTTCGTACACTTGCGTTTGACACTTTTCTACAACAATAGACGCTATTTATTTTTCCCATAGGACATAACTTTTATGGTAGTTTATCTTTCGTTGTGAATGAATAAAAACTTTTTGAAATCTGCTCTATATTTATGGATAATTATCTCATTCGATACAAATTTTGTGCAGTTTTCGGCTGGAAGAGCAGAGAATATGGAGGATAATTCCAGTAGCCTAAGATTTTCTCTATCAGATCCCAAACCTACCAATAAAAATGCTTTGAGGCCAGTTAAAAGGCAGCGCCTTAGTGATGGTCAGAGTGGGGCCAATAATGGTGATGCATCCAGTGATAGTGATAAGGAACAAAGTTTAACTGCATATTACTCTGCCGCTATTGCACTCACAGATTCACCAGAGGAAAAAAGGAGACGTGAAAATCGCTCAAAGCGTTTTGACAAGGGGCAGGGAAATCGATCGGTAAATAATAATTTCAGACCAAAAAATATTGGAACTGGAAATTTGTACACTAGAAGGGCTACTGCACTGGTGCTTAGCAAAAACTTCGAAGATGGCAGTAGCAGGGCTGTTGAAGATATTGACTGGGATGCTCTTACTGTCAAGGGGACTTGCCTGGAAATTGAAAAACGCTATTTGCGCCTTACTTCTGCACCTGATCCTGCCACTGTAAGCATCTTTCCCTTTCACGTGTGCTTTTTTTTTGGGATTAAAATTACTCTTGTACGATTTTTGATTATAATTACTCTAGTCCGATTTTTAATCAACAAGTTCCTCTGAGGATTACTTGGCTGATTACGATGTATGCGGAAAAGTGGGTTGCACATGGATTCAAGCTGGAAAATGAAAACAGTGTTAATTGTAATTTTTATATGTATCTTGTTGCTTAAGGGAATATTCCTGTAAAGAATATTTCCATATTAGTTAGGGAATTTTAGTAGTTAGTAAGGAAGTTGGGGGATATTTTGGTAATATATTTAAATAAGAATATTCTAAACTACGGTCCCCGTATCGGACGCTTGATTTTCAACTCGGTCGCGGTATTGGGCTCTAACAACCCACAATCTCGTGAAATATACTCATGTGATTTGTGAGGTTCCTGCCTTCCTCCATCTTCAATCGGTAAAGGTCCCTCCTAACACTGAACTATGTTGTGAGACTCTTTGCTAGATGGAGCTTATTTAGCTTCTTCCACAACTTTGGCGCCGGGTCCTCATCACTGAGATTGTGGATATTATTGCTATCAATATAGAGTCAAAGCACCTTGACTATATATTCTTCCGGTCATCATCCATCATCTTTTCCAACTTTCAACTTCTCCTTTCAGTTCTTGTTGATTGGGGAGAATATTCACTCTACCTTGCTAGCTACCGCTTTCATTAAACCTAACCACCTTCTTGTGAAACAATATTTCGAGACATGGTTGAATGCACACAACGAACTTAAGACTTCCAAATACTAGTGGTTTGATGCCAAAATTACTCTTATGACTCCTGTCAAACACTCGCATTAAAGCTCTAATACCAATTGTTGAGCACTAAAGGCACCACTCTCAACTAAAGAAGGAAATATATATGCACTATATTGAAAATGTAATCAAGATAAACAAATAACCAAGATGAGCAACAGAGAATTAACACTGTGCGGCAACCAATACCTTTACCTACATCCACCAGTGAAGGAACGATTCTACTATTTGTGATAATTGGTTACAATGGAAGGATTTAGGCACTCTCAATCCAATGCCCAAATATACCAAAAATTAACCTTGAAATCAAGTTTAGGAAACCCTAAACTTTTCTCTCTTCTCCCGTATGTCAATGAGTTGGCTCTCTCAATGCCAATATAAACTCGTGGCACAATGGCCTACAATATTCCATTTATACCCAAAACATTATATTTGAAAAAAGACCTCAAAATCCTCTCTTAAACCATGCCCAACTGCGACACCATACAGTTGATTCTTGGAGGACCTCAACAGTCATTTGGTGGGTGTCACTGATCAAACCTGAGGCAAACCTCCAACAGTCGCCTGCTGAGCCCTTGACAGGCAAACGGTTGGGTTGATGCCCTGTTTTGAGCCAATTGTCATTGGTGACTTTACTAGGTTGATTCGTGAATTTAATTGGAGGAACTTATTTTTTATGAATAAAATAAAAGTAAGGGTAATTTTGATTTTGGCCATCATTTTGTTGTGGTTTAGATTTTAGTGGTCAAAGTTTTTAACAACTCGACTTTGGTCAGACCGTCCTACAGTCCTTTTTTTTAGGTGTTTTCCTTCTCTATTACACCTAGTGACAAAATCTAATGGTAAATAAGAAAAAGTGATTAACTAACAAATCAGATAATGTGGCATCACTAATAAGTAACTTTGAGAGTTCTATCTTGAATTGGTTGGAGAAAAGATTGAGGTTTCTTTCTACTGGCTTTGACCAATTCTGTGTGCCAAATGATGTAATGAGTTGTTAACCTTTTTCCATCTAGATGTGTTGAATGATGTCGGTTTTTCAAGAGAAGGTGGCGGCTTATGAAATTTATAGAATATGTTACTTTACTTTCTTAAAAAGATGACTACTAGTACTTCAATTTGTAATTTTATCTTCAAAAACATTTTTTTGTGGCGTTTGATTAAATGCTTTTAGGACATTTTTTTTGCGACGCTTGTAAAATATGGTGGGAGTGTAGAGTATTAATTACGTTATGTAAAAAATTTGGAGCTTTTGGTTTATAGTTTCTTCTTTTATATTGAAATCATTGTTTATTTATTTTTTAAAATATTTGTATAATCAACATTCAATATCTGAGAAAAATTCAAACACAATCAATTTTGACACACCCAAAAAAAGATATGAAACTAGAAAACAAATGTGCACAGGTGAAGCTTATAGCGTGTTTTAGGCGACTTATCGATATTGACATTTCTTTTCTCGGAATTTTGTTGGTGACATCTCCAACTACCTTTTGATTATGACATTATATATTTTAAAGACTTTCATAGTGATGTTATGTTTTTTTTTTCTGACTTTCACAATGCCATTATATTTTTTTGCCAAAGCATTTATGACATAAATAACGCCAAATGGGAGCAAGAAAAGATATTTCTCTCTCTATTCACAATCTCTCAAAATTAAGGAATGACTCAAATGAGCCTACAAAAGGGATATTTAAAGGTGAAGGTTGCTTGGCAACTAAGCTAAGTGTCTAATTACAATTGAGCCCTTAAAGCCAAATAACCTTCCTACCTCTAAATACAAAAGAAAAGGAAAAATGCAATGAATGCTCAAAAAACTAAAAAGGACTAAAAATGATAAAATGACGACCACGTCCCTGATTCACATCACTCTCCCCCCCTTGAAAGAGTTCGTCCTCGAACTCAGAGGGGAAGACCGTGTCACCATCGAGGATCGTAACAAGAGCTGGCTGAGATGGGATCTCCGGTGCCTCCTTAATGTAGTCATGGTCCGCGGAAGCTAAGAGAGCTCGACGACGAGGGAGAGAACAATCAGATGCGCGATGGCCCATCACCCCGCAATTGTAGCATTTGAAGGTAACCGGATGAGTTGGTGCAGAAGGTGGAACCGTGGCAGCTGAGGAGCAGTGGTGGAGGGAGTCCCAGCATGTGTAGAAGTCACTGGTGCTGGAGGAGTAGGCATGGAGCGGCTACGCGGTGGAGGGATAGTCTAGTGGAAGGCCTCAACCTTAGTGGCATACTCCACCACGTTGGCAAAGGAGGTGATCTCACGCAAAGCAAGATCGCGCTGGATGTAGCCGTGAAGGTCGTGAATATATCGGCTAATGCGCTGCTCCTCACACTCGTCTAGGCGGGCGCGAGTACATAAAAGCTGAAATCGCTCAGTGTAGTCCAAAAATGTGGTGTCCTGGCGAAGAGACTGAACTCGTAAAAATAAATCACGCTCATAAGTGGTGGGAACAAAAGCGGACATCAACTGTGCACGGAGCTCGGTCCAGGGCTGGATGGGGAAAAGACCCTCAATGACACGACGCTGCTCCAAGTCATTCCACCAAACACTGGCATAGCCCTAAAACTTGGTTGCTGGTAGGAGAACGCATCTACGAACCTTCAGCCGTTTATACTCAAAAATTCGCTCCATGGCGGCAAGCCAATCAACAACGGCATCAGGCTGTAGGTGGCCATCAAATATGGGAACATCCACTCTGATATCACCCCGCATACTCCGTGAAAGTAACTGTAGGGCCAACTGTGTGATGACATCACCACCCTGAAGAGCTAGGGTATCCTCATCTATATCATCATCGCCTGGCGGAGGCTCGGTAAGTAATTCGCACCGTGGGTGCCCCCGAGGCGGTGGATGAGGAGAGTCAGGAGCTGGTGGGTGAACTCAGGTGGCAGGAGTAGTAGTGTGAGGTGTTAGAGTCTCGCGAGGTGGGGAAGGAGGTGGTGGTGGAACCAGTGGCTAACGGTAGGGGCACTGATTCATTTGATGCCCTTTCTGATGGCAAACAAAGCAATGGCGCTCAGAGATGGGGATATAGGGGCCACCTTGGGGTGTAGGGAATCAAATGGAGAAACATCCGTGCGCCACTCGGTAGGAAGGGGTGGCTCAAACTCAGGAGCGGAGTGGGGACGGGGTGAAGGAGGGTCGGCATGGGGAGGTAAGGTAATCCACTCCCGTACCTGCTCATGGGAATCAACAACGGGTGTGGAGTGAAAGAAACGGGTATCCCATGGGGGTGAATGATGAGGGGCATGGAGAGGGTACCCGGGTGGGGGAAAGGTGTGTAAAATAGGTGGGGGCGGAAGCGTGAGAAAAGTGGAATGGGGCGGGTGTGGGGGTGTGGTAGTGGGTGGGGCAAGGGGTATGGGGTGTGTGTGGGGGTGTTCAAGGTGTTTTTGTAGCTGGTGACGAGGATAAATGGAGATAGGGGGGAAGGAGTAGTCATGTTGGGGTGGAGTGGAATATGTGGGTGGATGTGGTGGCGGGGAGTGGGATGGGATGAGAATACGAGGTGGGGGAAGATGGGGAGAGGGTAATTGGTGTTGTTGATATGTTTGGCTGTGGAGGGGGAGGTATAGAGGGTGGTGATGAATTTTGGGGGGAAAATTATTGGGAATATGGGAAGATGAAAATTCTGAGATTTGGTGTGTAAGATTGGAGCTAAAAGGCATAGGGTTTGTTACATTGGAATGTATTTGAGGCAGATTTGATTTTTTTTGTGTGCCGGATGTCACGGATCATCTTGGCAATGGTGGGGGAGTAGGTTCCAATCAAGGGTGGTACCGTTTGAACACACAAAGGGGTAAGATTTTCCGAAAAGGCATCAGGGGGTGTTGGAGCAGTCAAACAACCCTCGGTAGGGACGAATTGATGTCGGAACCCTAGACCCGACTCGTCAGAGGGTCCGGGTGCTGTTGACGGTGGGAGTTGACCCTTGATTCAGAGCGGTACGATTTCTCAGAGTTGTGGTGTGATGGTCGTAGGCTGAGATTAGGCCAGATTTTGTAGGGTTTGATGGATTTTGGAGTGAGGCTGTTGAAGGGGTTGTGGGGGTTCCGGATCTGCATATGTTGGCCCGATAGGTGGAACAAGGGTTGTTGAGGTGGGTGTTCTGAGGGGTGGCGCTTCTTCGGAGGCAGCGGTGGGTAGGCTAGAGGGGCGGGAAGCTTCGACGTGAATGATCGGGGGAAGGGGGAGGGTTTTCAAATCTATATGGGTATTTTTTTTGAGTTTTTTTGTTTTTCCGGCAGGTGGGTGGTGGTGGTGCAGCGGTTACTTGGGAGGTGGTGTTTGTTGGGATGAGTATGGGATTAGGGTTTGATGAGCTAGGTTTTTTTTGGGGTAGATGTGTAGAATGGGTTGATCTTGGAGAACTAGGGTTAGGGTTTTGAGATGTCATCTGTGCGGTGTGATGGCGGGCCGTGGTGGTTGCCGGCGAAGAACAACCAGCGTTTACGCATCTGCTCTGGCCGTTTAACGGTTGAGGGCCTCCAAAATTTGGTTGAAAGGGTTTACGTCGGAGGAGTTCATCCTTTCTTGAACTCACAGTGACGTCGTCTACGTGTTTTTGTTTTATAACAACAACAAGAACAACAACAACAACAACTGGGTGGAGCAACGAGGCTTTGATACGAATTGACGTAAAAATAACGCCAAGTGGGAGCAAGAAAAGATATTTCTCTCTCTATTTACAATCTCTCAAAATTAAGGAATGACTCAAATGAGCTTACAAAAGGGGTATTTAAAGGGGAAGGTTGCTTGTCCGCTAAGCTAAGTGTCTAATTACAATTGTGCCCCTAAAGCCAAATAACCTTCCTACCTCTAAATACAAAAGAAAAGGAAAAATACAATGAATGCTCAAAATACTAAAAAGAACTAAAAATGATAAAATGACGACCACGTCCCTGATTCACATCAATTTAAGGGTAGGAATTATGTGTTAATAGAGGAAGGAAATGTATGATTACAGAAAAAAAAAACAAATAAGGAATGTTAAAGTTTAAGCATTAAAACTGAAATCTATAATCTTAAATATAGTAGCTAGTTGGTTTTGCTCATATTTGCTAATAGGCCTTGAAACCAAGGGTAAATTGGGGACGAAAACATCTAGGATTACAGTTGAAAAGTTTAATGTCATAGATCTCAGTACGCTAACAATGGTGGCCAAAGTCAAAGTTACCCTTAAAAGGAATTTTTTGAATTAAAATGAAGTAAAAACAAATGAATTATTTAACTCTTGCAGGTGAGACCTGAAGAAGTGTTAGAAAAAGCTGTGCTTATGGTTCAGAATTCCTCAAAGAATTACCTTTACAAATGTGATCAGCTAAAATCTATTCGCCAAGATCTTACTGTACAGCGTATACGCAACGAGCTGACAGCAAAGGTATATCTTTCATTCCTGATAGTTCTTTTGTGTGTTTTTTATTTTACATTGACGTTCTTACTGTTTTTCCATCTAAATTGCTGGCATAGTTTTGTAAGTTCTGTCATGAAGTATTGTAGAAGAACTAATGATATTATTATTGGGAAAAAAAGAGAATACCTACGCTTTTGTGAATATCTTGTATTTATGGTGCTCATTTGGCTTAGGTCTATGAAACTCATGCTCGATTAGCAATTGAAGTTGGAGATTTGTCAGAATATAATCAGGTAGGTCCTTACTGTAGTTGAAATAATATTTTACTTGCACTTTTTTTTTGTGGTTAGTGATAAGTATTAATGGGACACTTTTGTGTTCTTATCTTGCTAATGGGTCTGTGGTGTTGGTCTATGACACATTTTTATGTTCTTATGTTCTTATCTTTCACTTCTGGGCATGGTAATGTTTAATTGCTGAAACTGAGGTGTTGGCTATAACAGCAGCTACATATGAATTGGATTCCTTATTGAAGTAAAGAGACCTACTTTTTCACATTTACTTATCTTCTCTGATGAGCATGAGGCATCTCATTAAATCTCTGTTCATACAGTCCATTATCTTTAGGAACTACTTGTTTCAAATCAGTTCTTTGACCTGTCCCCCCCACCACACACACACTCTCTCTCTCTCTCTCTCTCTCTCCACCCCCACCCATAAATAAAAATAAACAAATTAAAATGAAAGGCTACTTGTTCTGTCGCCATATTACTCCCAAGGTCCCACTTGGTTGGCACTTGTGAGTTTGGTCGCTTATTCCATTGAGTTGGGGGTTGTGCATCCTTTTACTCTGAGAATCCCAAGTTACTGTATGCACACCAAGGCACACTTAAGAGATCGTACGCAGTGCACAAGGCTCCCGCTTTAGCAGGTCTGGAAGAGGTAGACCAAGGCAAACTACCCTTCTAAAAATATCATCATTTTCTACATTCATTTCCTTTTCCCATTTTTAGAGTATATTGGCCCATTCTTGACTTGTCAAGACGAAAACGAATCACATTAATAGTTTCATTGATTATTATTTTGTCTCAAATTGCAACATTTAAGTGAATTATTACAGGTGTTTAGCTGTACCAAGGTTGTCAAAATGTGTATCGGAGCTGTATTGTTTTCTCAAAAAAATGTGTATCGTATCGTATCGTATCGTAAGATACATTTTGATTTTCAATAATTATATAAATAATTTTATATACATTAAAATACGTGTGTGTAGTATCTAAAAATAATATAGAAAACACAATAATTATTTAGCAATCTCAGCCTTTTATTTTCCCCTTCACTAACTTGCGTGCAATGATCATACACCAAATCTTTTTGTCTTAGCATTCTATATTAAGATTAAAAAAATAAGGAATAAGTAATTTAACCCATTAACTGAAATATAATAATATTCTCAGTAGTCACTATGGTCTATTTTCTATTAAACACAATATTTAATAATTTATGCAATAATCATAGCCACTAAGACCAATTATTGCACAGGACACTAGCCCACACATAAATAAATAAATTTGTTGGGAATAAGAAACAAAGGAAGAGAATAATAAATGAAAAAAAGAGAGGAGGTTGCGATCAATGGAAATCAACCCTCATCTAAATCGAAGAAGAAGAAGAAGAAATAGAGAGGAGTATGTGATTTGGTTCATAATTAGAAACCCTAGCAAAGCTGTAATGGTTTGTAAGTTCTTCTCCTTGCTTTTTAAAACCCTCGTAACTTTGCTAAACCAAATCCCAAGTCCCAAATCCCAAGTCCCAAATCCCTTTTACAAACTCCCTCAACTTATTCTATTTTTTTTCTGATTAAAAAAGCAAAGTGGCGTTGTTTAGCTGAAAAACAAAAAAGGTCTGTATCGACGATACAATACGATATGTCCGATACATATGTATCGACCGATACTTACTTATTTATCGCCGATACTTACAAAAAACGATACATTCACCGATACAACACGTTTTGCCCCCGATACGATACGATACGTCCGATACGTATCGTGTATTGGCCGATATTGACAACATTGAGCTGTACATATAATATAGGATGTTCATAATTTTGCATGTTTGTGTAGTAGCAGTTTTTTGAAGAAATAGATGTTTTATTCTTCGTTCAAATTATTTAACTGAGTTGGCCCCTAATGCCAATTTGTTTCATTATATAATTTTGCTCTTAAAATGTAAGTAATCAGCAGCTGTTAGCTTGAATCGTATCTTCGACCAGACTTGAAGCATCAGGTTTTATGTCCTGTACTAATAATGACGTTTGCTTTCTACTTAAATTTTATTTTTCATTTCTTTAGTAGAGCAGCATCATTTTAGCAAGCATTTGGTGTTTGGAAACCGTTGGTAAAATATGGATCTGAATGGTACATGGAAATTTTGAGTATGAGAGAATAATATCCAATCGAATGGATAATTTGTTTGCCAACAGTTTATGGTGGTGGAATTGAATATATGATAGGTGGATCCAAATTTTATATTTCTATATTAACTAGATGTACCTGATGAATTGCTTCGATCCTGTTTTCAGTGCCAGTCACAGTTGAAAACACTTTATGCAGAAGGAATTAAAGGATGCCATTTGGAATTTTCAGCGTACCATCTACTTTGTGTTATTCTGCACTCTAACAATAATAGAGATCTCTTATCAGCGATGTCAAGGTTAGTAACTTTCGTAGAAAGATGGCTTTGACTGCTTTTCTGTTATTTCTCTGCCTACTTTTAAATCCCAGATGGGTCATGGGTGCATCCATAATCTTTGATCAGTTGACTATTAGTGATTAAATTTAAGGAAATTGTTGAGTGTATTTTCTCTTCCTAGAACTATTTCAAACCTTGTAATTTGAATATATTTCAATTAATTTATTTCTTTTGGAGTCATCGTATAACCATAGATTGTTTCAAATTTGATAGCGACCTTGTTGGTTGCTTCAATAAACCCTGCTAGAATCCATCAAAGTGTGAAGCACTTGGATGTGGAAAATCAAGTTGGTTTCGTTTTTTGCTGGTTTTCTCCAGCAAGCTACTTTACCAGAAAATAAATGAAGTACTAATCTCAAATCACTTTGGAACAAAGTCAAAAAACTTATTTCCGGCTTTTAATCTCGCAAGATAAGGCCAACCTCATGTAATAAAATATGGAGAATTGAAGTGTGATTATTGCCTGAATAGAAATGGATGAAGGATATGAAGAAATTTTTTGCATAACCAATATATTTATATTCATATTAATTTTTTGCAGTTTCTGGATCTTTGTTGGAATTCTATAATATATATTCTAGAACTGGATATAATTTGTTGATTCTCATGAACATCTGTATTTTGAGTGATTGTATATATTGACTTTGAGTCATGATGTGCGAGAAAAACTTTGAAAGGCTCTACTGCTTCTATAATTAGTGTTGCTTATAGATCTTGCAAAATAAATTGTGCATGGTCACAAGGAAGGATCTCATAACCACTCACCCCCCTGTGTACGACTTTTTAGCCATTACCTTTGGTTCGGGGTTATGTGAAATAAAATAATGAAAAATATTTTCCATCTATTTGGGGTTAAATTTTTGTTCAAATTTCATACATAGTTTCTATGTGAAATATATTTTACCCGAATCAAACAGGGCCTAAGATTTAAATATAACTAAATATGACAGTTGATTTTATTGACCGAGTTGAGGTCTGTTACTCTTCGTCACTCTTATGTATATGGCTTTTCAGATTATCAGTTGAGGCTAGAAAAGACAAAGCTGTAAAACACGCTCTTGCTGTTCGCGCAGCAGTCACTTCTGGAAATTATGTTCTGTTCTTCAGACTATACAGGACAGCTCCTAACCTGAACACCTGCCTTATGGGTGGGTATCCACATATATTTATCATCCTGTCTCACACCCAGAATATTCTCATTAACACTATAACAATAATCAATGACTAATATGTATATATGTATGTGTGTGTGTGTGTGTGTGTGTGTGTGTGTAATGCTGCAGATCTTTATGTTGAGAAGATGCGTTATGAAGCTGTGAAGTGCATGTCTCGTTCATATCGCCCTACACTTCCCGTTTCATATGTCGCTCAGGTGCTGGGCTTCGCGAGTGCATTGCCTTCAATTGAAGCAAGTGATGAGAAAGACAGTGACGGGTTGGAGGAGTGTGTGGAATGGTTAAAGGCTCACGGTGCATGTCTTACTACAGAAAATTCTGGAGAGATGCTGTTTGATTCAAAGGTATAATTCAATCCTGCATCTTTGTATGCATTAGAAAATCGCTAGAACCAGAGAATATCATCTCTTTTGTTGCATCCCCAAAATACCTTATTGTTTATTGTATATCTCTAAATTACCCTCCTCATCCTCTTTTTTTTATAAGAAAAAACCCTCAAAACCCAAACTAAAAACCTCAAATCCAGATTACACATCACTGATGTTGGCCACCAAAGTGAACAATCCAAATTAACTGACAAACCTTCAAACAAACATCCAGAGTACATCTATGTGTGCGTGGAGAGTGGCAGCCACGCTTTTGCCAGGGTCGGATTGTTCGTACTCAGGAGTGTGTTGATTGTTGGGGTTCAAGAATGGATTTGATGGGAGAAAATTTGTTGGCTTAATTGCCAGAGGTAGCGTCATGAGGGGGACTGGGAGAGGTAAGCAGAGGATTGTGGAGGACCATGTCCGGTAAAAACTCCATTTGCATTGCTGCTGATTTCGACTCAACCCCACCTTCATTTCTTCCTTCCATTCACAAAAATACCTCTAATTTCTTCACGGTGATTTGGGTTTGCAATCTCATGTTGAAAGAATACGTGTTTGGGTTGGCTTATGTTTATTTTTCTTGGTGCTTGGGGAAAATCTTTTGTTACTCTTTTCTTTTGGTCAGCAAAAGGGTAAAGCCGTGGAATCGAGAGAGTAGGAGATATGGTAGTATTAATTCATGGATAATTTCAAATGTAAACAAAAATGTTAATGTTTAATAAACAGTAAAAGGTATTTTGCACGAGACAGAATCAAAGCAAACAGGGACCAAAGGTTGAGAAATGAGTAGTATGGGGGTTAAGCTTACTTTTGCAAAATAAATGCGGGTTGAAAGTCAAAATACCCCTTTTCAGTTTAAGCTATATGGAGTTCTCTTTTTGTGTAAATGTTATTTTTGAACACGACTCTGGAATTTTTTTGTAGCTACAACTTCCAATTAATAAAAATATATGTAATACAACCAAATTACACATAGTTTAAGATTGTTATGTTTACATCACTGATAACGCCTAAATTTCTTGGGTTACTTGCATTCAGAGACATTATTAGTTGTTCCACAAGTGGAGTTCCAGGGGGAGGTTATGTGATAGTGTCATCTTGCATGAGTAGTTATTGGGTCGAGGGCAACTTAGTTGCAATAGCCGTGAAATGGGTAGGAAACTCTTCTCATTAAATTACAATTCATGGGAATGCAACATTAGCGGTGCTTTCATTTCCAGCATCAATCCCTGTAGATTTTCTGAAGTAAATCCAAGATGATTACCAATTAAATCCTTGTTTTTATTACAAGATTAAAATTGATGTGGATGCAGTGGAAATACTCACAACAGAATCAATTAAAAATAAAGGTTTCTCTCTTATATTTATAGTAAAAGGGACAACAGTGGTTGGCCAAATATTTTATTTATAACCCATTGATATCTTGCTAGTCAAGATAATTTGAAAATGGTAAAAAGACTAATGAGGGCACAATAATGATAGTCTGAATGGATATCACCCTCCTAACTTCTAAATCTAAAATAAAGAAATAAACCATAATAGACATAAAAGTATAAATGTTACAATGAAGCATAAAAAAAATATGCCCTCGTAAACGCCACTCTCTTCCCCACGGAGAACAACTTGACACGCACATAGAAGCGGGGTGTGATCATTACCAGACCATACGAACATCTCCATGAGAGAGAAGTCGTTGAAGGAAATGCACAACGCATTGCTAGCAAATAGGCGAGGGTGTCACGAAGCCCAACAGATGAGATAAAAATTGGCGTTGGACCTTTTTACAATGGCAACCAACACCAACTCCTCGGAGAGGGCTAATGATGTCAAACGAAAACCGAGTCATGCATCACCAATGCCTTCAAGTTGAAATACCTTGTCAAAATGGGACTTAAAAGCATCCAAAATCGGGTCCACACACTCGAGAATAACCATATTACCCCACCACGACTCAAGCTTAGAAGCAACAGCAGGAGCGATTTCAGAATAATGTTCAACATTCTCAAAAAGTGGGAAGAAATAAGTAATACAATATGACTCCACCCGTTGAAAATGCGTGCGAATCACCCAACCAATCTTTGAAAAGATATCAAAGAAGTACCACCAGGAAGATGGGAAAGAAGTACCGACATTCGAACACCTCAGCCTCTCAGAATCTTACACGAGTAACCCAACGGTCCTTTTACCAAAATATTGATGAAATCTTAGTAAAGTACTCGAGATAGTGCTCAACAGGACTGCAAAGTTGATCGGAGTATTCAAAAAGAAGGGTAGATGGTCGCCAAGCTCAACGGGAACTCGGGCCGTAGAGGAGGTCTCACTCAAGGCCAACCAACGCGAAATGTCATCAGTGAAGGCACGTATCTCGGATGACTCCTTCCTGCACACACGCTTGGCATTCTCGTACTACGTTTTCGGAACGCCAATTGTCATGGTGCAAATAATCATCCTCAAACAACACCTGTAGTGGAGAGGGGTCTAAATAATTTTGAATAGTAGAGGGAGTGGCTACGAGTAGTTTTTGCAAGGGGTTTGGTATTCAAAATTTTTGGGGGTTGGTTGGAAATTTTAGAATTTTGTTGGGAGTGTTGAGGGGAAAATTCCAAAGTATGAGGGTGGCTTTGTGATTGTTTAAAGATCCAAGAAAGGGGGAACAAGACTCAACAGGGGATTTTTTTGATTTACCATTAAGACCATCAACCAAGTACATTGGACTCCCAACATATCTGTCTGAACCCAGTTGGCCCTACTGGATCTTCGGTAGGGTTCCCACCCCTTCGGTGATGGTGGCTGAGCCTGGCGTGATGGCTCATCCATGGTGGCAGAGCGAGGTTGTAGGAGTGTATCTACGGTTTTGGGTTTTGGGGATCCCTTTTACATTTGCGATATAGAACGACATCACCGATTCTGGAAGTTTCGACTAGGGTCGCAAGACCATTGGACAATGTCTCCTTCCATTTGCAATCATCGTCGGATGTCGGGAGGGTGGAGTGGTCGAATGGGTTTGATTTGGGGGTGGGGGAATGTGATTGCTAGATTTAGGGTGTGGAGGGTAGCAACACATATGAAGGGTTTGGGATGGGGTTTTCAGTTCTGGTGGGTAGTGAGGGTTTTGGAAGAGGTGGTTTAGAGTGGTTCGCTGTTCTTACGAGTTTTATCCATGGCTATACATCAACTTTGGCGACTAGAATCGAATTTCACTATGATACAACTTTCATGTCGATACATCGAAAATACTCGAAACAACACTAGTTAGGAATAAAGGTCTCTCTCTCTCTCTCTCTCTCATTTGTTCAGACAATAGTTGAACAAATGCCTTTTATAGCCTAAAATTAAGATATTATAAAGAGGGTAAAAAGACTAAAGACCAATGTTTGAAAAATCACTCTTACACCTCAAGGAAAGGCGAGGCTTAAGCCTCTAGTGACAAAGTAGAGGCTTATGCCTCAGAGTTGTGAGCGCTTCGCCTCATTGCGCCTCGCCTAGAGGTGTGAGGTTCTTCGCCTCATTGCGCCTCGCCTCGAGGTGTGAGGCGCGAAAAATCAATTTTTTCTTTTTTCTTCTCATATGTTCGTTCTCCTTTCATAGTCGTGATGTGAATTGTATTTTGGGCATATTCGGCATTTTTCTTATTTTGTTATTGTAATATTTATTTTTACTATTTTTTATTTTTAGTTGTAATTTTTAGGTTTAGTTAGGGTTATTTAGGGTATTATGTAAATAAGAATGTTCTAGGCCATGTGATGTCATGATGAGATCTTTAGTGATGTTACCCATGACATCACATGGATGCTAACATTCCTTAGTAAGTAATGGACCCTTTCTAGATCCTTCCTTTAGACCTATAAATAGTGTACTACCCTATTTGGAAAAATCATTCGACTAATAGATATTTTTACTCTTGTTTTGAGTGTAATTTCTTTGTGTGCCATTGACACTGTATACGTCAATTGGTATCAGAGCCTCGTCGCTCCACCCATGTTTTAGTAAAAATCGTAAACGAAGTAACAATGACGCCAAATAGACACCCAATCAGAGCGTCGTACCACTCGATTGGAGGAACTTGTTGCCATCCTTGCAGAAAAATTCAACTGTCTTCTCAGCTGATACAAACTACCATGCCACGTTTCTCCCATCACCTCCATTGTGTCAGCAACTTGATTAGAGGATATGGTTGACCTCCTCAATGCAAAAGTCGGCCATATTCTCAGCCTATATCCACCACCACCTCCGCCCGCTGTTACACCACCATCACCACAACACCTCAACCCCACCAAAACCCTCTCTCTTAAAACCCAAAATCCACATAAAAAGAAGAAAGAGGGGCTGGAAGGCAACCCTAGGGTTAGATTGAGGAGAGAGAAGCAAGTAAAGAGAAATCGACTAACATCCACGGAACAAGAAAGAGGGGCCCAAGGGCTATCAACTAGCCCTAACATCGTTTTCACTTTCGAAGCCTTTCGCAAGTCTCAAAGTCCTATCTTTATGGGATGCTCAAAATAGGTTAGCTGATGCCTAAGTTAAGATTCTGCAGGCCTATTCAACCTAGTCAAGTGCTTGACTCGGGGGTGTTCTTCTCTGGTTGAGGCGAGAGAAGGAGTCGAGTAGAAGAAACGATCGAGACAGAGAAATCGATGAGAAAAAAGGGGAAGAACTCATCGAAGCACAATCGGCGGTAGAGAAAATCGAGGAAAGCTTAGGTTTCATTTGAAATTCCAATCTGTGAGTAGTCTTTTGACATTTGTTGCGGTCCATTCGAAACCCATTTCATGCCCGACGGGGCTCGGATGTATCGTGAGTTTAAATGAGATATGGGCTTTGGAATTAAGGAGTGTGGGTTTGTCCTTGAAGCAGGTTTCCATTTGTTGCAGCCCAACTTTGGTCTTTAATTGCCGTTGACAGTAAGGAGCTGAAGGTCCCAATATATCCTTATATGATTGGGCCCTAGAGTTACCATTAAAAGAAATACATTTATTGAGCTGCATATTTTCACAATTTACATACTTTTTTTCTGAATTTTAAAAGCTCGGGGACGAGCTTAGTTTTAAGTGGGTGAGTGTGATGCGAATTGCATTTTGGCCATATTCGACATCTTTTTTTACTATTTTTTGCCGTAAACTACACGTTAATGGTCGAGAAAATAAACCAAGCGCTAACTAATGGAGAGAGAATCAAGAAATTTCTTATATTTCAAATGGAGAGTGTCCTCAAATGAGGAATACAAGGGTGTATTTAAAATGGAGGAGTAGCTTAGGCTCTAAGCTGATATTCTAATTATAACAATGCCCTTACTAGTCTTTTGCTACTCCTACCTCTAAATACTAAATAAAAAAAGAAATACACTGACAAAATAAAATAAAATAGCAAAAATACAATAAAAAGCAATAAAACCCTAAAAAAGTGCCCATTTCCATCACTCTCCCTCTCTTAAAACCAAGCTCGCCCTCGAGCGTTCAAAATCGGGGATTCGAGTGCAAAAATCCAAAAATGGATGCCCAGGCGGGCTCACAGTGGGAGACCCACTTAGTCACCATCCAAAATGGTGATCAAAGCATGCTGGGGAAGCTCCACGGACGCGTCCAAATAGTCGGGTGGATGCTCCATTGCCAATAGGGCGCGGCGTCGCGGGAGAGAGCAGTCAGAAGCTCGGTGGCCAATATTGCCACAATTGTAGCACCGGTAGGAGGACCCGGAGGAGGTGCAGCGAAAGTGGTGGTAGATGAGAATGTAGCCGATACTGGGGGAGAGACTGAAGGTGGAACCGATGTGGGCGGGGTTCGTGAGGCCAGAAGAGCTGCTGGTGTTGTATGGTAGGCCTCAACCTTGGTCGCATATCGCCTTAAAAAAGGTCGGTATCTCCCTCAAGTCAAGATCATGTTGAATGAATGGCTGAAGTCCTAGAATATAGCGGTTGATCCGCCGGTCCTCAAGTCTCCGGAAGGCGAGTCCGGATGCAAAGGAGCTGGAACTGCTCTGTGTACTCCATCGTAGATGAACCCTATCGAAGGGACTGAACGCGGGCAAAAAGGTCACGCTCATAGGTCGGCGGTAAGAATGAGGTTTGTAGAGCGGCCTTCAGCTTGGGCCATGTCTGGATAGGAGGCAGTCCTGTTGCTGTCTGACGATAGCAAAGATCGTTCCACCAAACCCGTTCGAATCCCTGGAACTTAGTGGCTGTAAGGAGGACACAATAGCGGACCTGAACCCTCTTGTAATAAAAACCCGTCTCCATCGACGCCAACTAGTCAATCTTAGCATCTGGGGAGAATGACCCATCAAACATAGGAACGTCATACGTATATCCCCTGAAGACTCTGGAAAAGTAATTGAAGTGCGGTAGCTAGGTGGTCTTAATCCTGATGAGCCTCACGGCCCATCACATCACCCGACGCGGGTGCAACATAATCAACATGAATCGGAGGCATCTGGATAGGTGGTTGGATGAGGAGGATAAACATGTGGGGCCATGGGAGGTGCCGGGGAACGAGATAGGGACATGTGCCAATTAGGTGGCCATGTTCTGCACAATAAAAACAGTCTCGGAGTGGTACGAAGCGGGGAGTGCCAAGTGTGGGAGGGGGAATCCACTCCGAGACGCTGCGATGGGTATCCCCAGTGTCGGAGGATGAGGAGTCGGTGTAGAGCCGAGAAAGATCATGATGGGAAAGGGTATGATGAAACGGTGGAGGGGGGACATACAATGGCGGAAAAAGGGTGTATAAGTGGGGGTGGGTGTAATGGGTCGGGGTCGGGGTCGGGAGGTAGGTCATGGGTCTCTATATGAGGGTTGAGGGTTTCGAGATGGTTGGAAAACCCGTGGGGACTGAAAAATGTATGGGGTCGAGGAGGTGGGACAAACCCGAGTTGAATTGAATATTCAGGTTGACTGTTGGGTTGGGGTAAGTGGGTATGGGGCTGCAAATGGGTGGTTTGGGGTGGGAATAGAGAAAGGTTGGATACGGGAGGGCCCTCGGGTAAGGTAGATGATTCGGGAAACCAAAACGGGTCGGGGCAGGGGTTTTGGGGAGTTAGGGTTTCAATGGGGCAGTGGGTGGAGGAGATACTGACAGGGCCAAATGGGTTAGGGTAGGAGTCCCTGGGTTGAGGGTTTGGGGTTGAAGTTGGGGAGAGGTAGTTTAGGGCCTCGATTGGGGTCGATCGGTAGGGGGTCCGGTCAGATCAAGGGCGAGGTATTGGGTTGGGGCTGTCCGGGGCTGGTAGGGCTTCACCTGGATCCGAAACGAGTCGGCCCAGGGTTTCTTTTGGGTTTGGGGCAACTGCGACTGGGTGGGGAGGGTTTTTGGGGTTGGATGGACTGGGGGAAAGATCCGAGGTCGGGCGGTGGTGGAGGGTGGCTAGGGTAGAGGGGTGGGAACTGCTTGTTTGGCCGGATGGGTGGGAAAGGCTGTTTGGGGCAGCAGTTGCTGGGTAGAGAGGGTTTAGGGCAACAGTGTGGGTGTTTTTTTTAGGGCGGAGAGGAGGTGGGCCATTTGTTGCTGCAGCTCCTCCATTTGTCGTCGTTGCATATCCATTTTTTGCATCAGTTTTTGGTTGACCTCTTATAGTTGTTTTGATTTTCTTCGAGCATCGAAAGTAGTGTATGATTTTGATAACTACACATCAATACACCAATCGGGGAGCGACACCTCGTTCTGATAATTTGAGGTAAACTACACGTCAATGGCTAAGAAAATAAACCAAACCCTAACTTTTAGAGAGAGAATCAAGAGATTTCTTATATTTCAAATGGAGAGTTCCTCAAATGAGGAATACAAGGGGGTATTTAAATGGGTGTAGCCTAGGTTCTAAGCTAATATTCTAATTACAACAATGCCCTTACTAGCCTTTTGCTACTCCTACCTCTAAATACTAAATAAAAAAAGAAATACAATGACAAAATAAAATAACAAAAATACAATAAAAGACAATAAAACCCTAAAAAATGCCCATTTCCATCATTTTAGTTGTAGTTATTAGGTTTAGTTAGGGGATTTATAGGTTATTATGTAAATAAGAATGTTCTAGGCCATGTGATGTCACGGTGAGAACCTTTAGTGATGTCTCCCATTACATCACATGGATGCTAGTGAGCAAGTAATGAGCCATTTTTAGATACTATCTGTTGAAACAAAAAATTATCCATCTACATGGACCAATCAGAAATGGATACTTGTCTCCTTATGTGGCAACATTCCTAGTCAGTAGCCATTTAATTTGCCCCGAAGATAGTTGCTCGGCAGACAGGTCGACCAATGTGAAGAATGCAAACCATCAAAGTAGATAAACAGTCACCACTTGGGGAAATAACCAAGTGTTCTTCCACATGTGGGCTAGATTATCAACCATCACATTCATTATGTACGAGTGTAAATGCTTGAATATAAAGCATTCCAACCCTTGATCTCCGGTCACTATAAATACATTGTATTCCCTTCACCAAAGGCAAGAAAGAGCGGATTCTAGGATATTCTTCTTAACAAGAGTACGTAGATGTAGGCTTTCTTTCACAGCCGAACAACTTTAAAACTCTGTCTTTTACTTGATTATTTCATTACAATCTTATAATTTATCTCCGATTAGAAAATTTGATCTAGTCCATTTTTTGACATCAACAGATTGACGCCGTCTGTGAAAACGTGTGTCTATTACCGTTCTCTGTCTTGTACATCTTTATTCAAAGAAAGATGAATGACCCTGAGAGTAGTACCAGAAATGAAGGTTACACTAACGTCCCATCTGCTACGTCTACAGCAACCGACTTAAATGGAATTCTTGCCAGTATTGCCAGGGGTCAAGATGCCATGTAGGAAACCACGAGGCAATTGGTTCAATCATTACAAGCCAGGTCTATGGCCCGTTCTAGGCAAAATACGGGTCCTTCTCTGAGGAGCGAAATGCCACCTCCGCCTCCTAGGCATAGCCGACGTAGCTATTCCAGATCTTCATGTGATCGATCTCCGTTCGGGAGTAAGCTCACCACTTAGAGCCACAGAATTCTATGACGGCCATTCTCTTTCTCCTGAAAGGCCAAGTGTTTTGAAAAGATTGAGCAGAGCTTCACCTTTTGATCGTTTGGGACCCCGAGCAAACAGGAATCATCCTAGAGCCAATAAACGCCTAGCCGAACATCGTGAAGCCTCAATCAGGTCCAGATCAAACGACGATCTGTGCACGCCCAGGAAGAAAGCTCAACACAAACACATGGTTGGGACGACCGAGCTACTTCGAACAAATCCAATACAGGTAATCCCTCATGGAAAGGGCCAATCCAGCGATTAGAAGATCGGCTGGGAGAAATGGCCAAGGTAAAGAATCCATTGCAGCGGAATTTTGTTAAGGGGTCTCCCTTTATCCAAGCAATTGTTGATTTTCCAACTCCATCCAAGTTTAAAACCCTAGTGGTTACCCCCAAAGAACGCAGTTGATCGTCCTTCTCCATCAGTTGGTTGAAGTTCACTAAAAGCTGCACAAAGGAAAAATATTAGATTATAAGAAGAAAAACAAGACAGTAAAGGTAAGTAACTAAAGGGAAAGAGTTACCAAAGCCAAACTTTGGCAAGCATTTTCTGCCAACTTTAATTGTGGCAATGCAACAACAATTGCTTTATCAGCAGAGCGAGTACTTGCTATTAATTTCCTAGCCATGCTAGGATTAATAACAGAGGATGACCCTGCACAAGCCATGTCCATAGTTGTCAAAATCGTACGATTCGCGATTCGAATCGTACGATTCGATTCGATTCACACATAAAACGATTCGAATCGAGGTGAGAATCGCAATTGTCTAAAGAATCGGACCGAATCGGTGATTCACGATTCGAATCTTCCGATTCGGGTCTGATTCACTAATTTTTTTTTTACCTTATAACCATACGTGTGTTTTAATAAAACAAATAAAAAAAGAAGCAAACAACAAAGGATACCGTTAAGGTACTGAGTTTTAGAGAAAAACATGTTCTCTTGGCTCGGTTATTATCAGCCGACTTTTCTTGTCTATTCTCTTGACTGAGTGTCTTCTATCTTTTGCCTTTTTTTTTTGTTATAAAACTTTTGTATTTGTTATAAAATCTTTGAAGGTATATTTTTTTGTTGCTTTAAATTAATATGAAGACTATTTTAAATTAATATTGTTTTATAGTTAATCTTAGTATTTGTTTTATTGTTTTAAATTAATATGGTTTACTGTTTTAAATTAATTTTGTTGTAATTTTGTAGGCTGTTTTAAATTAATATTGTTAATCTTAGTAAGTAGGCTGTTTAAAATTTTTGGAAGTATTTGTTTTACAGTTTTATTGTTTTAAATTAACCTTAGTATTTATTTTATTGTTTTAAATTAATATGTAGGATGTTTTAAATTAATATGTAGGTTGTTTTATGATATATTTTTGTTTTTTACATTTTTAAGTTTAAAATGAATGAGAACATGTGCTACGGTTAATTTTTGTGATATATTTTTGTATATTATCATGTGCTACGATTAGTTTTTTGTCATATTACGCTTAATTACCAATTCTGTAGTGTTAAATTCCATTTACTTATGTTTTACTACGTTTTTATCATTTGGTTCCGATTCGACCGATTCGATTCACGATTCGCTATTCGGGGTAAACTATTCACGATACGATTCACGATTTGACAACTATGGCCATGTCCTTTTTGAATTTTCTCGACCAACTCCAGGTCGTCAGAACTCCTCTCAATTTGTTTCTCAGAAAGACCTTTTCTTAACCTCTTGAATTGAGGCACAACAGTATTAACCTCCTCTACCCGAGGAACTTTTTCTTTCTCAGCAACTTTGGATGTTTTCTCTGGCTTCTTGGTGTCACCAGCCTTACCGGTTTTCTCAGCAGTCCTCTTGGCAGTGGGAGACAAAGCTCTAGTCATTAGGTCAGGAAGTTTCCTCTTTCCCATGACACCAAGTGGAGAGGTGGGAACAATATAAATGTCCAACGACTCAAAAGAGGACGAAGTACCAAAATCCATTCCAGCCCCTGCAGATTCCTCGGTCGAAGAAGTGGGCACTGGTTCCTCTTCTAGATAAATGGGGGCTAAAGCTGCAGCAGTGGTGGGTCTAGCAACAAATGAAGTGATTGAGTTTCTGTATTCCAATAAATAGGAGGATGCTCTAGGGTGTTCCTTGCCAATCCTTTGGTGAATGCTCCACGGGAATTTTAACTCTCGAAGGTTGACGTCCCCTTCTTTGGGACACTTTTTCTTGTTCTCAACCGTGCAAAACAGGACAAGAAACATTAGTTACATATTATCAAACAACTGGTAAGCAAAAAAGAGAAATACAGTAATCAAAATCAATAACCTATGCTATATGCTTACTCGAGGGCATCTGGGCCCATCATACACTATGTTGCCAGTTCTTTGCTATTACCCCATAATCAAAGTAATCTTTGTTGGAGTCTGGTAAATTGACGATTAGGGCTCTATTGGCAAACCTAGTTCTATGTAGTAAGTACTATCACTGGTAACCCATTTGTAACAAAACATCAACTCAGGGATGCCAATGTGAGTTCCATGTATTTGGTTAAGCCTATGTATACCATTCACTACTCTCCAGGTATCGGGGGGACTACTTTAACAGGGGCGACGTCAAAATATTAACAAGATTCTAGACATAAACGATTGGGGGGAAAAGTGAAACCACACTTAGCTATGAACAATGAGGGAATACAGTGACCCTCTGGTAGTGATAACACTTCAGCAGGTGGTACAGGGATTTCTAACTCTACCCAATCATGAATGTTCCTTCCCGCCTAAATTCATTTAGAGAATCCCCATGAACTATGTAAACCATGATTACAGCAAAGAAAGAATTCGTAAAGAGAGGGAAGAAGAAGGCTTACAGAGAGAATGGTAGCAGAAGCAAGGGTAGGACCCAAAGGAAAACTCAAAGGCATAAAGCTTGGAGAAGAAAGGGAGTTCGAAAGCTTGAACAATTTTGGTGCAAAAACTCGGCGAAACTTTCGTCTCTTATAGCTTACCTAGAGAACTGTGCAAGAAATGATTACTTGTATCGACGATTGATGTTCTGACGGCTACACAACTCAAAAAGCGTGAAAATACAAATATATCCTTTTTAAACTTTCAAATTCTTCTCAAAATTGTCACCACAAGATCAAGGTATGAAAATTTTTCACAAGTCCCACAAGTCGGCTTACGCCGACCAACTTTGAAGAAAATATTTTCCATCCTTTCAATAAATACATAAGAATGAAGTATTGGGGGCTTCTGTTGATACAAAAAATTATCCATCTACGTGGACCAATCAGAAATGAACACTTGTCTCCTTACGTGGTAACAATCCTAGTCAGTAGCCATTTAATTTTCCCCGAAGATAGTTGCTTGGCAGGTAGGCCGACCAACATGAAGAATGCAGACCATCAAAGTAAATAAACAGTCACCACTTGGGGAAACAACCAAGAGTCCTCCCATACACAGGCTAGATTATCAACCATCACATTCATTATGTATGGATGTAAATGCTTGAATATATAAAGGCATTCCAACCCTTGCTCTCCGATCACTATAAATACATTGTATTCCTTTCAGCAAAGCCAAGAAAGAATGGATTCTAGGATATTCTTCTTAACAAGAGTACCTAACTTTCTGTAATCTCACTCAAATCAAGTCGAACCACTTTAAAACTCCTTGTCTCTTATTTGATTATTTCATTACAATCTTATAATTCATCTGTGATTAGAAAATTGGATCTAGTCCATTTTTGACATCAATACTATCTTTAAGCCTATAAACAATATAATACCCCATTTGGGCAAATAATTCCTCTAATAGATATTTATTTTGAGTGTAATTTTTTTGTGTGCTATGACACCATCAAGTTAAGCTCTAAATTTTTCTTTTTGGGAGCATTCTCTTCATTTGGACATGTAGAGGCCAAATAATCTTGAAATAGTATTTCTAAAAATTGAACTTCAATTATTCGAGGTGAGAAGAGACGTTACAGAGTAGGTTGTTTGGTATTTTGTTTCCTTTTTATTATATTAAGTGAGTTCCTTATATATATATATATATATATATATATATATATATATATATATTTTTTAGTGACAGAAATAAGCACACGCACACATATATTCTAATGATATACATAATCACTTTATATAATTATACTTGTACACACACCATTTTCCGTTGGCGATGTTGATTTTAAGCCTATTTGACGATGATATGAAAGACAATACACTATTTATTGTTTTTGATACATGTATTAAGTTATGTTACATTATTTTGGGGGGTTTATTAGTATTTTTGGCAAGTTTTTGTTGATTTCCTTTTCAAGTTAAGGCTTACATCTAGCCTCGCCTAGATGACACACATCACGCGCACCATTTTAAACATTGGCAAGAACGGCACAGTAAAAATATTCTCAAGGAATATCACCCTTAACCTAAGCTATTAACTTAAAAATATTGAAATAACTAAAAATAGATATAAAAATAAAAATGTTACAATTAAACATAATACAGATGTCTTGGGGACCTCTCGGATACAAAAAATATGGAAGCGCAAGTCATTTATCTTCTTTTTTCCTTCCAAGGACCGGTTTACATTTTGCTCTTCTTCAGCTACTTTTCTCACTTCTCACTATGACCCTGTCCCACTCTGACCACTAATTGAAGTTTGTGTCAGGTCTTCCCCAGTCTAGCTGCATCCATGTTTTGTGGGTGGTTTACGTGTATGTTTTACACTTCAATTCCATTAATTGGGAAACTTTTGGATCTTTGTAACCTTTACTATATTTTCCACAACAGAACCATGATATCTATCTATCAGCTTTTCAAAAATACATATATAAATATAAAGTGGTTCCATATTGCAACTAAATGGGTTTTTGAGTTTCAGGCTTCCACGTCTACTCTCTACATGCCAGAGCCTGATGACGCTGTGGCCCATGGAGATGCCAGTCTTGCTGTTAATGATTTTTTAACACGGTCATCCTCGTAGCAAAATTGATTCTACTGGGGTGTATTGAGAAAATCTTTCCCCAACCGTGGATATGTGACCACAATCGACGTTCCCATGTACAACAAAAAGAAATCTCAGAATTGACATGGATGTAGGCACGGTTGATACTGCAGGGATCTCGTGTACTATTTCGACAAGTGTGGGTGATAGCAAATGTATGAAATGAGAAATCAGTTAACTGGGATGAAATAGTATTAGGGTTCGCCTAAACAAATGCTCATTTTAGGACATTATGGGGACTCTTGACTGATGTAACATTGTTTGATTAGGTTTCTTGCTCTCAAGGAATTCTCTCTTTTTCATGGAAGGCATAATAGTAAATATAGTTGAGAGAGAGAGAAGTGTATGGATAAATAATAACTATTTGTTGGCTGGTTGATTGTAACATTAACCAATTTTGAATTTCCGTTGCTGTAATTTAAATCAATCTGTCTTGCACAATAAGTTTGCTATATACAATTTTCATAGATTGGGGGTACCGCTTATGCATCCGAAAACATATACACAATTTTTCGTTTATATGTTAGCCAAGGAAATTGATCCTACCTCATCACCAGGTATGTAGGTTGCTGATCCACAGTTTTAAAATTTGAGGGGCCATTTTTAAATCTTTTTATTTTAATCATTGTAGAAAACTTCATTTGCAAAAATAACTTTTTTTTTCTGATAAAATAACCAACTTGACTTTATCTCGATTTAGTGTTGAAGTAGTTTTATTAAAGGGTACTTAACAGTAAGTCAATGAAAAATTATTTCTTGATGTTTAAATCAATCACATTACACATTTTTAACAAAAATTCCCTCACCTACCCATCCCTTCCCCTTCTGGCGGAAAAGTCGCAGGTCGTCAGCGGGTGTGGTTATGTTAGAGAGGATACTAGTTCATAATATATATTTTTTGTGTATGTGTGTGAAATGTTTAATGTGGTTGGTTTGGATATTTATTGGGCATCATGTTGAGGGACTAAACATTATATACCCTTTTATTAATGAGTTTGAAATTTAATTTTTGTTCATAATGCTAGATGATTGAAAATGCAATTCTTGAGATGGAAAAAAACTTGTTAAATGACGGGTATATACAAGCAATGTAATTACCCGCATATTCTAATATAAGTGTTAATGAAGTCCAAATATTAGAATATAGAAATTGCTCTAGTTAAAATGCCATTTTTAGTATGTGACAGAAATACTAAACAATTTAATACTTTTTCAAAAATAAGATGCGACTAATGATAATATGAATAACTTCCAACTACGTGATCCAATAATATAAAATCTCCAATGCATGCCATCACCAACAATATAGTCTCCAATACGGTTGTGGAATCATTAGTGGCCCAACAATCCAATAACTGTTTTATATACATGCATTCTGAAATCCAATAACTTCTAGAAGCGCACTCCTAATTTGAGATGTTAGTCCACGAGTATGATGGGTGAGGTCCACCATAAGAATGCTAGCTACGTGATCCCAAATAGGGTAACATAAATCCAACCAGAGGCACTAAATAAAAAAAATATTGTAGTAGTCTCTCAATTGACAATGAATATTTAATCGCATAATTTTTTACAAATATCCACATGATAACAAGAATAAACAATAGCACACATAATAACAGGACTATAAACGACTATCGATTTAATAACAAATTTCAACAACTATTTTATAACATATTCACCTACTATCCAAGTAATAACAAATATCATCAACTATTTACTTATTAACAAATTTCATATCATTTATATCATCTTTTGCATATTCCATTTATATTCTAGCCAACCGACCTTTCAATTAACACATTACAAACATATTAACCACTTACTAAAATTTAACTCATTTATAATATCCTTATCTTGATGACTTTATTATAACCAACCACCATCTCACATGACCCTACACATAAAATAGTGTACCACATATATCATCGTACGAACGTAAACAACTACATCCAATGCACATATCTGTACCAATCTCATACCTATAATAATATAAACGCGTGTAAAATTAAACTTTATAATCCATTTTAATTCAACATCTAATTTCCACAATGAATTAATCTCTTAATTAATCCAACCGCATCTAACCACTTCTCCCTGACCACCCATCATGCGGTACGGAACACATAATGCCGTCACATCGTTTAGGCACCACCATTCACTATCGTAGGCCTACCATATACTACACCTAGTCACACAATAGATTCATATCACTAATTCTAAACTCATTGAATTCTCATAATTTTTCCAAGTTACCTCTATAATCCTAACTTCAATAAGTGTGGTCTACTAACAAGCCACATATTCCAACAATTGCGCATCCAATCCATACAACCTATAACTAAAAAACAATGTGTGTAAGGACATTATTTTATAAGTCTGTTATCAATTTAGTATGTCATATACTGCTACACCGTCGAATAGCATTCAAGAACATTCACGCATCAAAGACGGATCCAAATATCAAGTTCTTCATCAAAAAGACTTCGCGATGTTCACTTTGGTAAGGTTTTGTTTTTAATACCTTAACTTTACACTTAGAGCTTTTGGGATATTTTTACAAAATATTTTCTAAGTGTTGGAGCGGACTTTTTCGTCAAAACTTGAGAATGAGTATTTTTTCTAAGTGTTGGAGCGGATATTAAAATAATATTTTTTGGACGACCAGGTCGTTCAAGCGAGATTGGTATGTCGCGCGATGTCGTTTGAACGACACGCGTCCTTCGTTCGAGCGACACCTGTTTCTTGTTCGAACGAACTCTAATACCGAGGCAGCGCGTTTTTGTATAAATACTCATTAAATGGTTTCGTTTTTATTAAGAAGTCCCAACGTTTTGAAAGACAGAAAACTGTGAAAGCAGAATACTTTTGGCTTCTTCATTTAGGGTTTAAATCCCTTTTTGTTTTCAATTGACAAAAATTCCATATGCTTTGGTGAATTGTTTTGGTGTTCAAGAACACACCTTGCTGTTGTTTACCTTAGTGGGGAGAACTCTACAACTGGAGAGCTATGTGCTATTGTGGAGGGAGTCCTTATAAAGTTCACACTTGTGGAGAAGACGTTTTCTTCTTCATTGCTGACCATCTGGAGTTCTTGCGGGAGATTCTAGCCGACGACATTTCGAGCCGTTACTTTGAAGGTTTGACGAAGACACTGTACGTTACACTTGTGGACGATTATCAGGTTGTATGTAAGTCAATGGTCTTGTGAATTCTTCAAAGTTCTAGAAATAAAAGGTTTTGCCCTTCGGAAATTTTTCCTGAATATTTGTGTCACATGCTTTATCTATTTATGGGTTGACACACGCACACACATAGTTGCATATTTAGGGGCTGAATTGATTTGGTTTATATAGACTCTAATTATATAAGTGTGCCAAATTAGAAAATTGCGAATTAATTTAAATTGGTATCACACACCACGTTTATTCGGTTTTACAAATTGGTATCAGAGCGGGTTACGCTAATTTATCGCGTGATCATGAGTTTTCGAGGATTTACTTTCTGATACAATTTGTTTACTCACGTTTACACGTCCTACAAATTGGTATCAGAGCAGGTTGCGCTAATTTATCGCGTATTCCTATTTTTCGCAAAATTTGTGTGATATTGATTTTTTTTTGAAAATCAATTTTGTGAAAAATCGCAATTTTTCTAATGGAGCACTTATGTAATCGGATAACCCCCTTTGATGACACGAGTCAAAGTTTTAATGATTTAAATAGTTTGAATTTGACGTTTGTGAAATGAATTAAAGTTTTGGAAAAAGAAAATTCTCGTTTTAAATCCGCGTTGGATCTTTTACAAACGGTTAAAAATCAAAGAGATTTTTATCGTGAAAAATTTGTTTCCTTGGACCATGACTTTGTTGCTTTAAAATTGTCCAAGAAGGAGAGTGGTGATAGGGTCCTATTTTTAGAAAAAGAATTGGAGGACCTTAAAAATTCGATAGTTTGTGTTTGCGCCAAAGATGAAAAAAATATTTTAATCAATGAGTTTGTGGCACGTGAAGAGACTCTTAGGGAAAAGTTTACTTTGATTGAGGGAGATAGAGATACGCTTTTAAGAATTGTTGAAAATTTGAAAAAGGCGTCCCTTAAATTGGAAGAGTCTAATTTTTTGCTTGAGTAAAAAATTTTGAAGTTAAAAAATGATTTGACAGACTCGAGTAGGTTTGATAGTGACGATAATGGCTCATCTCGTTCTCATGCTTCTAGTGCTAAAGACAAAACCATTATTTGTTTTAGAGGGTCAACCGTTCCCATGGACATTAGAAAAGGTCAACCCATAGGTGTCGTTCCACCCGTTTACACATGTTCATATTGTGGTAGGAAATGTCACCTTAAGAGATTTTGTTTTGATATTGAAAGAAGTCCTAGGAAGTTTGTGTCTAGTGTTTCCTTGGTGTTCGAAACCCCATGTCGACGTGTTACATCCTTTTGGGTTAGGAAATCACTTTTGGATACGCTAGATTTTAGACAAGTTGATTCCCGTTTGCTTGCACATGATTCTTCTCTTGCCATATCATATAAATGATTGTGTTTGCATGTTTGTCATACACTAGTTATGGTTTCATGATATATTTTTACTAGTGTGTTGACATGTACTTTTTGTATAGATTTTATTTTTTGAAATTTTTTGAATAATACAAAAAGATTTTATTTTGATAAAATTTTTGAAAAAATCCAAAAAGATTTTTGTATTTTGTTTGCACCTTTTATGGATGGACACTTAGGATGACCGAGTCACAACATCATTCCATTTATTCATGTGACTATTTGGTAGTGTTTTGAGACAATAGGTCAATTCATCCATGTGCTTTATAATGTTTGGAGTCATTGAGATGTAATTAAGTGTTACTTCCTACATGTTTGACTCTTGATTTCCTTTACTGCACACGTGCACGGATTTGTTTGATTATTGTTCTTGTTTTATCACATGTTAGTTGGGTGTTTTTACTTCAATCCCGTCCTTAAAACGAACCAAGAGCGATAAAACTTGATAAGAAAGTTGTGTATGTAAGAGCCGTTGTGAGTTTGTGTGCTTTATTTGAAAACGGTGAAGGGCTACGAAAGGTTTTCATTTATCCTTTGCCATTAAGCCGCCGTTTAATTGGACCTAGAAAATTGAGGAATTTTATTATCCAAGGTCCAAAGAGGTTTAAAAGAGCCCGATTTTTTTCAAGGCAATACAAAGAAATTCATGCCAATTATGGGCCATTTAGGTTTTTGCACCAATTCTCCAAAGTTTGAGAATTTAGATTACCTCTAAAAAAATATATATATATGAGGGAGTTTGGATGGAGAATTAAAACGGGTTTGCACGTCCTTGAAAATCTTGAAAAAGCGTTAAATAGTTTTGGACGTTATTGGTGTGGAAATCACATTGACTTTGATTTGTTGATTTGCATAAGACGATGTCATCTAAATTCAATAATTTTTACACCTAAGGATACTTTTGATGCTCATTCGTTAGGAGTACACATATACATCATGCACATATGATTGATTGAGTTTATTTACCTATCGAATGTGTTCACACCCATTCATTCCATTTCCATGACTTGGTTGCTTGAGTTTAAATCCATGGTGTGATTTTTAGTATCTTATTTTTGTATGAAAAAATTGAAAAAATCCAAAAATAGTTTGTGGATGTTTTTGGGATATACCTTTGCATGCGTGTAGCTTGATTCTTGTTTGCTATGCATTTTATCGTTACACTCCATGTTTTGATTCTTTTTCTTATCTGTCTATCTGGGGACATCATAAAAAGGGGGAGAAATAATTATCATGTTATGGGGGAGTTTTTGCATTATGGGGGAGATTTGATTATTAATGATTTATTCTTATATCATTTCAAACTCGATGTGTCACGAAGGTTTTTGCTTTATCTCATGTGTATAGGTACAAATACTGATGATTATTATGATGCACACCCTGATGAGAAAAGCTTTGAGATTTGATGAAGACTTTTTGAAGAACAGTTTGAGATCTTGCAAATTTATTCAATGGGAGGGTAGATTTGTATAGGCATTTTGGTATTTGATAATTCAAATTTTTTATGTATGTATCGACATAGACATAGGGGGAGGTTTGTAAGGACATTATTTTATAAGTCCGTTATCAATTTAGTATGTCATATACCGCTACACCGTCGAAGAGCATTCAAGAACATTCAAGCATCAAAGACGGATCCGAATAACAAGTTCTTCATCAAAAAGACTCTGCGAAGTTCACTTTGGTAAGGTTTTGTTTTTAATAACTTAACTTTACACTTAGAGCTTTTGGGATATTTTTACAAAATATTTTCTAAGTGTTGGAGCGGACTTTTTCGTCAAAATTTGAGAATGAGTATTTTTTTCTAAGTGTTGGAGCGGATATTAAAATAATATTTTTTTGACGAACAGGTCGTTCAAGAGAGATCAGTATCTCGTTCGAGCGAGATTGGTATGTCGCGCGATGTCGTTTGAACGACACGCGTCCTTCGTTCGAGCGACACCTGTTTCTCGTTCGAACGAACTCTAATACCGAGGCGATGCATTTTTGTATAAATACTCATTAAATGGTTTCGTTTTTATTAAGAAGTCCCAACATTTTGAAAGATAGAAAACTGCAAAAGCAAAATACTTTTGGCTTCTTTGTTTAGGGTTTAATCCCCTTTTATTTTCAATTGACAAAAATCCCATATGCTTTAGTGAATTATTTTGGTATTCAAGAACACACCTTGCTGTTGTTTGCCTTTGTGGGGAGAACTCTATAATCAGAGAGCTACGTGCTATTGTGGAGGGAGTCCTTATAAAGTTCACACTTATGGAGAATCCGTTTTCTTCTTCATTGCTGACCATCTGGAGTTCTTGCGGGAGATTCCAGCCGATGACATTTCTAGCCGTTGCTTTGAAGGTTTGACGAAGACACCGTGCGTTACACTTGTGGGCGATTATCAGGTTATATGTAAGTCAATGGTCTTGTGAATTCTTCAAAGTTCTAGAAATAAAAAGTTTTGCCCTTCGGGGATTTTTCCTGAATATTTGTATCACATGCTTTATCTATTTATGGGTTGACACACGCACACACATAGTTGCATGTTTAGGGTATGAATTGATTTGGTTTATATAAACTCTAATTATATAAGTGTGCCAAATTAGAAAGTTGTGAATTAATTTAAATCAGTATCACACACCGCGTTTATTCGATTTTACAATGTGATAAAACTCGACAGATATCCAAGTGTAAGGATAACAACATATTATCTCTCTGCCCACATCTTCATATTTTTCCTAAATTACTTCTATGCTAAAATTCAAGTAAGTAACTTAAACCTCGTAGTTTAATATATAAACTCTGAGCATCTTGTTGCATTAGTTCATATTAATTGTTAAATCATCTCCCCCAATCATTAGGTCCAACCTGAAGTCCAAAATTCTCTCTAGCCTTTATATCGCATCTCAACATCATTCCTTCCAATAATATTTAAACATATCATGTAACACATTAAGTCTCAAGTCAAAGCCCATGCAGGGGCGGACCTAGGTGGTCAGTCGCCCACCAAGATTTACAAATTTTTTCCCACATATATGCTGATTTTTTGGGACCTTTGTGTAATTTTGCACAGTGAAAGTGTAATACCCCGTATTTCTGAATATTCCAAATAATTCTATTTAATTAGATTGAAGAATTAAATGAGAAAATTACGGCTTAATTTAAATTACGTAAGAGTAGTAATTTAAAGAGTTTTATTTAAAAATTGTAATTATAGAATATTAATCGAGAGATAGATACCGGTTTCTATTGCCTCATTTTATTTACTTAGTACGAGTGGTAAATAGTTACTTAACGCGTGTAGACCGTGTTGGGATGAGAACGAGTAATATTTTTTAAGTCACTCAAATGATAATTTAGAGGTCACCGATGAGTCCGGAAGGGTCAAATTAGTCAAAATAGTATACCCGGGGGTACTAGTTGAGTCCCGGGGTAATTTTGGACTAAACCGAGACCGTTCGGGGGCGTTTTGGTCTTTTAACATAAGAGGGTATGGAGACCTACGAAATTGAGAGCTTTATATCAACCGTATGATAGAGGAATTAGGGTTAGAACACTCATGACAACACCAATACCATTAGAGAGAAGAGAGGCACAACTTTCTAAGGCAAAAGAAAGAATTGGGAAAGATTCAAAGGAGATTGTCACTATTAACTTGTTGGGGAAGAAGGATTGAAGGATGAAGATCATCAATCATCAACAACAACCACGAAATCAGACCCTATTGATCATAAGGCAAGTTGTTTATTGCAAAAATTATAAAGTTATAATACCCATGTGTAGGGTTTTTGAATAGTTTTGTTTAAATCATTATCTTGATTGGAGAAAGATGATATTTATACATGTTGGGATAGGAATCGCATGTAGAATGATTTACCTTATGTAGAGGATTAAGATTCTGATTAGACTTGATGATTTTTCGGATTAAAATATGGATTTTGAATGATAATATGGGAAGAACACCATAACTAGGGTTTTAAGAAATTCTGGGTTTAATTCATTATTTCTTTAAAGGAATTGGAGTTTTGATGTATTTGACACGTTAGAAACTGTCCTAGTATATGTGGAAACATGTTAGGATCATTGGGTCGAAGTTTGGTGGACAATAATGGAGTTTGGAGATTTGTTAATGGAGGAAAGGATTAACGAAGAAGACAAGCTGCGTCTGTCCCTGTTCGATCGATCGATCGATATCGAACTATCGATCGATCGACTATGTCGATCGATCGAACCCAGCCGTCGATCCATCGACGCAAGCTGTTTCCCGAAATTTTTTTGTGTTAAATTCTTCGTTGAGTTCGGGAATGAATGAGTATTCTAGGATTTACATTATACTTATATGGGAGTGAGAATAAGACCAATAGGTATATTGTTGAGGTCCGATAAGGCCATTAGGTGTAGGGCTTGGATTACGGACCGAGGAGAATAATCCGATTTAGTAGAGTATCGGGGACTTCGAAAATTGAGTTACAGGGCGAATTAAATTCAATTTAAGTAATAGACCAGTAGGGTAATCAATAACTACTGAAAATATATGTAAGGGTTAACTAGGACCCTTAGAGTTGTGTGAATACTCAAATAAATGCGATTAATGAGATAAATCGTAAAGCGAATATTATACGGTAGATATATGAGATTAAAATATTATGTACGTATATAATTAATTGGTCGTACGTGTACCTACTGAATTATGTGATCTTTTAGGTCGAGAGATTTGTACCTAAATTAATTATGTTAGGGTCGATGAGACATTCCGAACTAACATAAAGTTATTATATGTTTGGGGTCGATGAGAAATGCCGAACCAAACCTTGAACTGGTGTCGCGATGAAAGAGTCCTGAACCAGAATATGTGTATATATATATTTAAAAAAAATAGTTGGGGTCGATGGATAATTCCGAACCAACTCTCACTTGGGGTCGATGTATCATTCCGAACCAAGAATCATTTACGTGTGTATATAAATAATTGGGGTCGATGTATCATTCCGAACCAATTCTTACTTGGGGTCGATGAATCATTCCGAACCAAGAGTGCTTTACGTGTATAAAAAAGGGCAAAATAGTAATGACTGATATTTAGTAAATATTGTGTGTGAAATATATACACTTGATGATATTCTACTTCTGTGTATTAGTAGATTGATATATATTATGTATTTAAAGATACATACTGAATTGGTAAGTTAAGTAGTGAAACTTAATTACGAAATGCACCTTTAGATACAGAAAATCTATTTAGTAATTCAAGTAGCGAAACTTAATTACACAAGTGGAAAGTCAACAATTGTGAGAATTGTAGTAATTTTAGTAGTGAAACTAAATGAGAAGTCTTGAAAAATAACATAGATGAAATGTTACTTGAGAATTAATTAACATACGCGAGATGTTAGTGAAACGGTTGTACTGTATGGGCGGTACTGGAACTTGGGTACAGATAAGTTCAGTTGACTACTTTGGTTTTAGTTAGCTTGGGAGGTATGGCTAGATAAACTAAGTGTAGAACGTTAGGTGTGCACAAAATATGAGGGGTGAGTTAACTCAAGAGAGTGTACGAGGACCTAACATGTGTAATTAATAACCACATTTTATATTGTGATAAATGCTTGTTAAATATTTTTAAAATGTTTTGAGTACTAACTCTTGCTATAAAATATTTTCAAAACCTTTTAGGTGTCCAGCCACAGGGACGCCATGTATGATGATTCCATTCCAGAGACTCGGAGCTGTAGCACAGTGGATGCTTACAGGATTTTGACTAGACGATATCTCTCATTCAGATCTAGTACAGGATCTCACACTCTTCTACGTATGGACTTGTGGTCCGGTATTAGTCTCAGATGTTTGTTTCAGAATAGTGGTTATTCTATTGTTGTTTGGGATTTTTTTTAGCCGATGGTTTATTCGGTAATACTTTTGTTCTGTTGTACTTTTACTTTGTTGTTTGAATTATAGTACATGATTATTTGTACTTTGTTCCACATGGTTGATTTATCTGTTTTAAAAAAGATAAAATTTGGCACTGGTCTAATTTTACTTAGGGGATTAGTAATTAAAAAGTTTTCGACAGTGATGCTAAGAATGAACCATTTGAGAAACCTGTTTTAATTTAATAAAGGCCTGATCACCCGATGTTTAATTAGGCGGGGTGTCATAAATGGTATCAGAGCATCAGGTTCTAGTGTCCATAGGATCTGTACGGCTTACTACATTTTCAGCGTATCGTTTGATTGATATAAAGTCCTACCTTAGGATTATTGTACTCCTCTACGTACGTAGTTTACGTTCTCCTGCTATTTAGTAACTGTAGTGTTATATATAAGAGTTCGATTGGGCATGGTACGTCGAACATGGCGGTAGAACCAGCATTGGCGTTGGAAGGACTGCAGGAGGGAGGAGCTCAGCATGAAGCCTGGAGTGTTCAAATATGGTAATCATAGGATAGATGACCGTTGTTGAGGTCACTCCTACTATGTAATGGAAGTAGATGCCACAAGGGTTGTTGAGGCATTGTAGGCATTTTCCAAGTATCGCGACAGCAAAGAGGGATGCTAATCTAGATCGCCCAATGCAGTGATAGTGGGAGTAGGTCTGAAGAAATTTTGATGAGAACGAGCCATAAAAATGTGATAAAACGGCGACTGCGCATGTTAACCAATGGAAGTAATATGTCCAGAGGTTTTGGAATTAAGGATGGAGTAGAAATACTCAAAAGTGAAAAATTTGAGTGAATTTTTGAGGCAACGTGGCGGGGATACCAGTCACTACATTCAGACCGAGGGTCCGTATATATAAATAGAGGAACTTTACGTATAGTTTAACCGCAAAGTTCTCCAATGATGATTCAGAAGCGTAGTGAATGGGAATATCTGAACCCCTCACGTGAAAGCCTGGTAGAGGCCAATCGTGAGAGAGAAATTTATCCTTTGAAGTGAACTTGTACCGATGAGATAGGTATAAGGGAAAAAGAGCCCTTGAGAGAATGGACTCTCGAGTTATGATTCGCAATTTTGGTAAAACTCTTCTTGGACGACTTAAGTATATGAAGACAAATTTCAGACCGAGGGTCCGTATATATAAATAGAGGAACTTTACGTATAGTTTAACCGCAAAGTTCTCCAATGATGATTCAGAAGCGTAGTGAATGGAAATATCTTAACCCCTCACGTGAAAGCCTAGTAGAGGCCAATCGTGAGAGAGAAATTTATCCTTTGAAGTGAACTTGTACCGATGAGATAGGTATAAGGGAAAAAGAGCCCTTGAGAGAATGGACTCTCGAGTTATGATTCGCAATTTTGGTAAAACTCTTCTTGGACGACTTAAGTATATGAAGACAATATGGTACTTCCTACAAGGTTGAGGTAAATGCTCCTAGGTGGGCGGAGCTAAGGGAGTTTAGGGATTTAGTCAAAGAGTAAGACTGAAAGTAATGGGGCTGGTGCAAGCCATAAGTGGAAACCCACTAGAGGATTTAATGATTAGATTCTAAGTCGGGACTGTTAAGCCCCATAGTGCGTTCCTCTTGGTCAACAGAACTAAGGGAACCAGGATGATAGTGCTCAGAATTGAGGCTACCAAGTCCGAGAGGAGGGATACCCCGAACCGGTCAGTGTGGCCTGGAGTAAGGGGATTTTTGTAAAGATGTCTAGTGTGGTTTGAAGGGCCACGCGTTTTATTTTAGCTTGAAGTTATTTGAGGAAATAATAACTCTGATAAGTTTTGCATTCCGGAGAGGACAAGCGTGTTATGTCCGAAAACCATCTGAACCACCAGAGCGATGGATAAGGAAGTATATGGGTTTTAGCCTCGAGTGAATGGGGTATGTGACGATACCTCACCTGAAAGAGGGTCGAGTTGTCATTATTCATCAATAGGTGAGGGACTTCAGGGATTACGAACGTCTCATAGTAATTGATTACGGTGTGTAGGAACCTAACTGATGTGAGTCAATGTATGTCGTATGACTGCTGAGCGGAGAGATCGAGCTCGCTGTTGTAATTAGTGCTAAGGACTTAGTGATAGTATAAGCGCAGTGCCACTTGACTCCTTTAGAAATATTGGGGTATGGTTGCACATATTGTCGAGGAATCGAATTTGGGCATCTCGACTATGTGTTGTTCCGATAATGCTCAGTAAGAATATATGGGGAGAAGTCCCTTGTTTAAGTTCGGTTGCGAAAGGGAATACGACCAAATTTTTTATGCACATCAGGAGAAGAGACGTTGATAGATGCTAGGGCATCAGTGAAGCCGGTAGTGTTGTGGAGGAACAACGAAATGCTTACATCCCCACGAAGGGATAAGTGGGACTTTATGGACAAGGATTTGATTTTTGTCTATAGGGGATGGAGAATACCCACAAGATTGTAGTCACGACATGTACACAAGGATAGAGTTGAGGAAAAACATGTTACGGGTACGACGCTTGCAATGTTTTTGCAAATGTATATGGAGAAAAGGGTGTATGGGCGCCCTAATCAATTGGATTCCTTAGACATCCGAGATAGAGGGATGCGGAGAATTATTTTGTACACCGGTGGGGACAATAGGAGACAAGTCATATCGATGAAATGGGTTGAACGTCATGGGAGATAGATGATGATCCAAGATTATATGTGCTGAGAGATCCAGCACACCCTATGGGATGAAAGTCGGTGGGAAGCCGTTCAAAAGTTATCTCTTGAATTGGGAGGCCTAACTGTTGTGAAGAAGTGATATAAGGTGTTACTCAACTGAGTGTTGAGAGTGACTTACGCGTTTCTAAAATGTCGATAAGTGGGAAGCGATGTTGAGGGGAGACATAGTGAGATTGTCTCCAGACACACCTCTAGTTAATAGGGCGAGATGGACTCGAAATGAGCAACCGGAATGTGGTAGTGAACCTACATTTCCAATGATGGAATGAGGAGACAGACTTATAAATTATTGATGGGTTATGAACATCATAATTAAGCCAACATTTTGTTGGGGTAGCGAAATGGGGTGACCAGGATGGATTCGTATGTAATTGAAAAGGGAGAGTGCACGGTGCCGCTCTACATGATTGTGAATCAAGAGAAAATCCTAAAATTCCACCCTGTGAGAGATGGTCAGGGAGGAATAGAGATTAAGTATTATTTTGAGTATGTTGTGTTGCCTACGACTCAATGTTAGTGAGAAAGGAGGATAATACGCCCTTACAATAGTGGAATTTTGGAGAAGCCCACTGATAAATTCGTAGGTTGAATGTATATCTATATGAGCATATTTATAGGTAGTGTGAGTGCCTATATGATCTGTACATAAAGTTTAGGTTCTTGGACACCTATTATGAACATATGTGTACTTTGAGTGGTGGTTCGAGGACATGTGTACTTTGAGGTGTGGTTCGAGGAGACATTTCGAACTTTTAGTCCTTAACGCATGATATGAGGACATTCTATTGGAGTGTGACATTTTAGGGTATATGAAATGTGAAATATATGGCTCACAAATTGTCTACTCATGTGCGATGAGATATATATACATATATTGGTGCTCGAGATGTGATTCCGAGATAAGTAATTAATCACTATTGGTGATCGAGGTGGAATTCCGAGCCAATGACCCCAAAAGTGTTATAGAAGGGGGGTGATTATAAAATAAGTGTTGATAGTATATGTTATGTGTACGATATATATATACCTATTGATTTTTCCTACTTATGTGCGATAATAAGTGTGCTTAATTTCTGTATTGGGGTCGATGATGTTCCGGACCAATACATGAGGGATCAATTTGGGGTCGATGATCTTCCGAACCAAAATCGATGATAAATATTGGTATCGACGGAAGGTCTGAACCGACATGTTCTTTACATTTACCTTGGGGTCGAGGAATTCCCGGACCAATGTAAATGATAGGATTATTGGGGCCGATGATTTTGCCGGACCAATTTTCCTTAAAGTATATATTGTGTGAAATATATACCTTATAATATTCTACTTATGAGTGATAGTAGACACTTAGATGTTATATAGAGATATACATCAAAAGGGTAAATTAAGTAGGAAGAAACTTAATTTCAAGAATTAACGTTGGATTGGGAAAATCTATGAGAAATTAAGTAGTGAGACTTAATTATGATATATGCGGCATGGGTAACGTGCGATAAGAATTTATAATGAAGCAAGTCATGTACTTGGGGCGACCGTTAGGATGTTATGATTTGGTATTGGGTATTAGAGGATGCAATTATACTTAAGGTTCTTAGCCTTAATACCAGCCTTATCCTAATTTCGAGGACGAAATTCCTTTGCAAGGGGGGAAGTATGTAATATCCCGTATTTCTGAATATTCCAAATAATTCTATTTAAGTAGATTGGAGAATTAAATGAGAAAATTACGGCTTAATTTAAATTACGTAAGAGTAATAATTTAAAGAGTTTTATTTAAAAATTGTAATTATGGAATATTAATCGAGAGATAGATACCGGTTTATATTGCCTCATTTTATTTACTTAGTGCGAGTGGTAAATAGTTACTTAACGCGTGTAGACCGTGTTGGGGTGAGAACGAGTAATATTTTTTAAGTGACTCAAATGATAATTTAGAGGTCACCGATGAGTCCGGAAGGGTCAAATTAGTCAAAATAGTATACCCGGGGGTACTAGTTGAGTCCCGAGGTAATTTTGGACTAAACAGAGACCGTTCGGGGGCGTTTTGGTCTTTTAACATAAGAGGGTATGGAGACCTACGAAATTGAGAGCTTTATATCAGCCGTATGATAAAGGAATTAGGGTTAGAACACCCATGACAACACCAATACCATTAGAGAGAAGAGAGGCACAACTTTCTAAGGCAAAAGAAAGAATTGGGAAAGATTCAAAGGAGATTGTCACTATTAACTTGTTGGGGAAGAAGGATTGAAGGATGAAGATCATCAATCATCAACAACAACCACGAAATCAGACCCTATTGATCATAAGGCAAGTTGTTTATTGCAAAAATTATAAAGTTATAATACCCATGTGTAGGGTTTTTGAATAGTTTTGTTTAAATCATTATCTTGATTGGAGAAAGATGATATTTATACATGTTGGGATAGGAATCGCATGTAGAATGATTTACCTTATGTAGAGGATTAAGATTCTTATTAGACTTGATGATTTTTCGGATTAAAATCTGGATTTTGAATGATAATATGGGAAGAACACCATAACTAGGGTTTTAAGAAATTCTGGGTTTAATTCATTATTTCTTTAAAGGAATTGGAGTTTTGATGTATTTGACACGTTAGAAACTGTCCTAGTATATGTGGAAACATGTTAGGATCATTGGGTCGAAGTTTGGTGGACAATAATGGAGTTTGGAGATTTGTTAATGGAGGAAAGGATTAACGAAGAAGACAAGCTGTGTCTGTCCCTGTTCGATCGATCGATCGATCTCGAACTATCGATCGATCGACTATGTCGATCGATCGAACCCAGCCGTCGATCCATCGACGCAAGCTATTTCCCGAAATTTTTTTGTGTTAAATTCTTCGTTGAGTTCGGGAATGAATGAGTATTCTAGGATTTACATTATACTTATATGGGAGTGAGAATAAGACCAATAGGTATATTGTTGAGGTCCGATAAGGCCATTGGGTGTAGGGCTTGGATTACGGACCGAGAAGAATAATCCGATTTAGTAGAGTATCGGGGACTTTGAAAATTGAGTTACGGGGCGAAGTAAATTCAATTTAAGTAATAGATCAGTAGGGTAAGCAATAACTACTGAAAATATATGTAAGGGGTAACTAGGACCCTTAGAGTTGTGTGAATACTCAAATAAATGCGATTAATGAGATAAATCGTAAGCGAATATTGTACGGTAGATATATGAGATTAAAATATTACGTACGTATATAATTAATTGGTCGTGCGTGTACCTACTGAATTATGTGATCTTTTAGGTCGAGAGATTTGTACCTAAATTAATTATGTTAGGGTCGATGAGACATTCCGAACTAACATAAAGTTATTATATGTTTGGGGTCGATGAGAAATGCCGAACCAAACCTTGAACTGGTGTCGCGATGAAAGAGTCCTGAACCAGAATATGTGTATATATATATTTAAAAAAAATAGTTGGGGTCGATGGATAATTCCGAACCAACTCTCACTTGGGGTCGATGTATCATTCCGAACCAAGAATCATTTACGTGTGTATATAAATAATTGGGGTCGATGTATCATTCCGAACCAATTATTACTTGGGGTCGATGAATCATTATGAACCAAGAGTCCTTTACGTGTATAAAAAAGTGCAAAATAGTAATGACTGATATTTAGTAAATATTGTGTGTGAAATATATACACTTGATGATATTCTACTTCTGTGTATTAGTAGATTGATATATATTATGTATTTAAAGATACATACTGAATTGGTAAGTTAAGTAGTGAAACTTAATTACGAAATGCACCTTTAGATACAGAAAATCTATTTGGTAATTCAAGTAGCGAAACTTAATTACACAAGTGGGAAGTCAACAATTGTGAGAATTGTAGTAATTTTAGTAGTGAAACTAAATGAGAAGTCTTGAAAAATAACATAGATGAAATGTTACTTGAGAATTAATTAACATACGCGAGATGTTAGTGAAACGGTTGTACTGTATGGGCGGTACTAGAACTTGGGTACAGATAAGTTCAGTTGACTACTTTGGTTTTAGTTAGCTTGGGAGGTATGGCTGGATAAACTAAGTGTAGAACGTTACGTGTGCACAAAATATGAGGGGTGAGTTAACTCAAGAGAGTGTACGAGGACCTAACATGTGTAATCAATAACCGCATTTTATATTGTGATAAACTCTTGTTAAACATTTTCAAAATGTTTTGAGGACTAACTCTTGCTATAAAATATTTTCAAAACCTTTTAGGTGTCCAGCCACAGGGACGCCATGTATGATGATTCCATTCCAGAGACTCGGAGCTGTAGCACAGTGGATGCTTACAGGATTTTGACTAGACGATATCTCTCATTCAGATTTAGTACAGGATCTCACACTCTTCTATGTATGGACTTGTGGTCCGGTATTAGTCTCAGATGTTAGTTTCAGACTAGTGGTTATTCTATTGTTGTTTGGGATTTTTTTTAGCCGATGGTTTATTCGGTAATACTTTTGTTCTGTTGTACTTTTACTTTGTTGTTTGAATTATAGTATATGATTATTTGTACTTTGTTCCACATGGTTGATTTATCTGTTTTAAGAAAGATAAAATTTAGCACCGGTCTAATTTTACTTAGGGGATTAGTAATTAAAAAGTTTTCGACAGTGATGCTAAGAATGAACCATTTGAGAAACCTGTTTTAATTTAATAAAGACCTGATCACCCGATGTTTAATTAGGCGGGGTGTCACAGAAAGGCATTGAGTTTTATGCCATTTTCAAAGATTAAGGGCGGATATGTAAATAAACCAAACTCAATTCACACACGCGCGACGCACATTACACTTAAAAAAAGACCCCGAACTCTACTTTTTCTTTCCTCAGCCGTTTCTTCCTTCCCAAACCTAACCAAAGACCAAAGTTGTGTAACATAACCAAATACCAAAGTCTTCCCCCCCTCTGTTGCCAAACCAACCGCCTAGTTATCTTCTTTTCCCTCCCTCTAGCGATAACTCCGGGCTTCTCTCTCTCTCTCTCTCTCTCTCTCTCTCTCTCTCTCTCTCTCCATTGTTTTAACTTTTTTTTCCATTTTAATATTTATATTGATAAATGATAAATGTGCATATTAACAATTGTTCAACATTTATTTTGATAATTGCTAAATGTATTTTTTTCACTTGAACATCTTTTTTCGAGTTAACTGATTAGAATTGTTAAATTAGTTTATTGTAATTTTTATTTTTATTTTTAAATGATTAAAATTGTTAAATTAGTATATTGTTAAAAGTGATAAATTAGTTTATTGAGTAAGTTTTGAAAAAAAATGGTAAATTACTTTAAAGTGTAAAATTTAAAGTATTGAAATATGATTTGAAATATAGGGCATCTATTTTGAAGTACCTGTGCCGATTATGAAAGACTCATTTGTGGTTATATGAAGATCTTGTAACAATTCAAAAGAAGCTACAAGTCTTCATCATTATCGTGTTGAAGTGTTCTACGCAGTGATAGATTTTCAACTTCAGGAGTTAAAAAATCGTTTCAATGAGGTGAATACGAAGTTGTTGTTGTGTATGTTTTGTAACACCCATACCTTTCAAATAAAAAAAGTCATAATTTTGGGACATCCACGTTTCGTAAAGTTTATATGGGTGTAAACTTGGGTTTCGATAAATTCAATTTCTAAAAAAAATTAAAATAATTTTTTCTTTTTCTTTTTTAACTAGAATTTCAGATCGATCCGAAATTAATTTCGAAAAGGTTTGAACTTAGGTGTCATAACACGTTTTTTCTTCTTCTTTTCGGCTGTCATTTTGAGTGGGACTTTGGAAAGTAGACAGACACTTGTGGATGAAATATGGGTCTTATTAGATAGCCGCCTATCCCCTAATCATGTTAAATTGAGGAAAAGTGACCCAAGGGTTAACGAATTGGGTTAGATTGGCTTTAAGAGAGGAGAAAGAGAGTTGAGAGTTCATTCCACTCATTCTTTTTTGCAAAATTTCATCCCTCTCCCTTCCACAAAAAACCTCCATGTTATCTAGCTATTTATCCCTATCTTTTCACCATCTTCATGTATATTATACTCAAAGCCACTCTTTTCCAATAACCAAAGTTAGAAGAAGTTGTATTAAGCTTTAATGGTGTTAAAGATGAGGTTCATAAAAGAGTATTGAAGTGGGTTTTTCAGAATGATTTGAAGCATTCATGGAGGCTAAAAATAAAGAAAAAAGCCAACTCTTGTAACATATAGGAAGTCAAGCTTGAGGGAGTTTTGTAAACCCCTTTGAGGCCACCTTAGGAGGTGAGGGTTTATCCTTCTACAAAATATATTTTCAACATATATATGGAGCTCCTATGAGGTGGAGAAAATTCATCCTATACTGGTATTACATTCATAGTTTAATAGCATAAATATTACATATTTTAGTGCATTCAACGTTAAATTTCAGAATATATAAAGAACATTTTTATGAAATAAAAATGTTATAAAGCATGTTTTTGTGACTTCAAATAAAGATTTTCAAGAAGAAAAGTTATTGGCTTCATAGGAAGTCATTTGGATGTAAAGTATGTATGCTTAGGTGAAATAAGGAAGGTTTTTAAAGGTGTTTTATTTTCAGAATAATTAAGTAACATTTTATGAAGTAAAAAAGTTGCAAATAGCATTTTGGAAGAGTAAATGGTGATTTTCAAACTTATAGTGTAATGGGCTTTGTTTGAGGATGTTTGAACATAAAAGATATGCTTTATTAAACTAAAAAATAAATTTCAAGAAAGTTGAATTAAAATTTGGTTAAACTAGTGTGATTATCATTTAAAAAGTGTGTTGGAATGAATTTTTAATATAAAATCATAAAGTTATAAATTTCAGAATTTTTACAACATAAAATAGTGTTATTTTATGTGAAGAATAATTTAGAAAAGATGACAAAATATTTTAAAGTAATAGTTGGTATGAATGAATAAAAGTGGACAAAGCTAGTGTTGGTAATTTGGACCTATGATTGAGTAAGCGACCTTGTTATTAGTTAAAACTAGTAAAGTTGTTAAGTTGGGTTTAATGTTAAAAAACATGAAGTTTCGCACTATGTAATGTGTTAATTGGTATTTTAGTAAGTAAAAGAAATGGATCTAAAATGGTGAGATTCAAGCGGGTTTAGCAAATATAAACTTTAAATTTCAAAGTGTGAGTCAAACAAGTTGAATTACAAGTCTTTAAATGACAAAAAATATTTTGGTACAAAATTGTCATTTTATGGGAAAGATGAATTTATGAGAAAATTCACTAAACTACATGGACTCTAGTAAATAGTTAGACTTTAAAGTGTATAATGAAAACTCATATTTTGGAAAGTAAAGGTGAAAAGCAGCATTTTTGCATAATGAATAAAATGCAAGTTTAGTAGTGTGTGTGAACAATGAAAAAGTACCTAAAAATGTAAGAAATGAGTATTTGAACTCAAAACAGTAAGTTCACAAGAAATGGCAAGTAAAGTTGTTTTCAAAAGGTAAAATATCGAGTTTTAAAGTAAAATGAAAACGTTCTTTTGACAAAGTGTTGAAAATGCTCTTTAAACTTGAAAATTAAAATACCCAAAATATGTCCACTTATAAACATATGACACGTGGAATGAGGCTGTGGAAATCTTAGGCCCATTGTACTTATGACCGCAGCCTGGCGTGTATAAAGGCCATGGAACTTACAAGAAGTCTACAGCCAAAACATGCCATGACCATGCCAGTGATAGGTTGCGGCTACATTACCCCATTACTCGCATTGCACCTGCCCAGACACATTAACAATTACCTACCAGTTGTCCATCTTCTAGAATGATTCCATCTCAATAAATACTTTTTCATAAATCACGTGCACCATGCACGTGACACTCCTACCAACTCCTATAAATAGATGCTATCACCTCCTTATTAGGGGGTTTTTTAGGGCATCCCCTTTAGGACAAAACTTGCATGTTCATTGTGACAACCCGCGATATGAGATAAGGGGTGGCCAGCCCGATACCCAAATGTAACATGAATCATTAGATGGGAATCATTCTCAGCATCACAATAATAAACTGAGTATACGGGAAAACCACCCAATAAATCAGAAAACGAGTTGCCAAAAAGTTTAGAAATTTAAAACCAGTTAAGAAAATTTAAATTAAACAACCCAATCTGACGAGCAAGTGGAATTCCAAAAGAGTATATATATATTCCAACTAAAACGAATGTAAACAAGAGGACCGAATAGGCTATCGGTCCACAGCTACATACAAAGTATTACAATGAATTTAAGTATTTTATATAATACATTCATTAATCAAATACAAAGGTTTGGGCCACACGCCCGAATGTAAGACCCGATCATAACTAGAACACAAAGAAGAAAGCGTCTAATTCAACATCCTATAATAACCCGCAAAATCTTACAGCTCGTCAAAAGCGAAGGAATTGGGAAAGTCAAAACGGGCGTCCTTGCGGTGGAGCACCTGAGCGAATACAATCATATGCACAAGAAGGAAAATGAACCGGTCAGGGACGGGTTCTATATGATCACCAAAAGAATAAAAAGCATGATAGGTATGAAAAGTTAATCATGAATGACAAGGATGATAATATGGCATGATAACTAGCATGTTAAACTTACATTACAATTTAAGGTATTTAACTTAATTATAAAAATAAAATGTCATTTACATAAGAGAAATAAAAGTAAATAACTTTAATTTAAAACCTTTGCTCATTAATCCAATTACCATATCCTTCTTACATTCCTTATCAGGAATACTTTATTTCATTCGATTTAATCAAGAAGATATAATTTTACTTCATTAATTAAAACCTTCATCATAACCATTTTTATCTTTCCATTCCTTAATAGGAATACAAGTTATATCAAGTGCTCTTTATGGCACACATCTCATTCACATGCTATTTATGGCATGTATCCATGCTCTTTATGGCATATATATCCATCAAGTCCCACTTGATGCAGAAAAGTTATATTCTCATACATATAACGATTCTAAAACCGCCCCTCCGAGTTTCCCCACTGGGCGCGCCCCTAAATGACCATCATCTTCCAGGGCCTATCTATACAAGACAACCTGGGCACCTATCGCGATACGTCGGGAAGCGGCCATATGCCTGCGGGAGAGTCAACACCACACCCGGAATCTCCTCACCAGCGCAGAAAAAATATAAAAACCTCGCATATGGCCTAGGACTATATCCACCCTGCATTCATTAGCCAGGGGGCATCACCAAGCGCGCGAACTTCCCTTATGATGTCATTTAGAGAGGTGTGTATCAGTAAATTAACATTTACTTTATTCCTTTTCCAAATTTCATTTACCAATTTCCATTTTCATTATCCATGCGTTTGGTTCATTTTATTCGAACCTATCATCATTAAATAATTTGGTTCATTTATTACGAACCTATCACCATCGAATATTATCATTAATATTCCTAAAATTACAAGTCTCGACTTAATCTCCAAATACTCATAACGATTCTACAATTCCCCAAAGTTTATATATTTTTGATAAGCCCCCTAAAGTCTCCAAGCTCGGGATATCAACTTCCTAACTTCTAAAATTTCAATAAAAGAAGTAATGCCTTAACATTCCTCTAAACTTCCCCGAAACAAACCCTAGATGAACCCATTCTAATCTAGGGTGGAAACCAAACTCAACTAATACTCTAGGACTCTAAGTTTACTTCATTCAAGAAGGTTCCTAGGCCCTAATCCTGAAGAAAAAGGTTAAAATTTAAATAGGAAAATGACTCAAAACTGCAGGACCCGAATCGATTCGCTCTGAAAGAGAATCGGTTCGGAAGACAAACTCAACTTTCTGCAAAAGCCGAATTGATTCGGTCTTAACCCAAATCGATTTGGCTACCCAGACCTGGAAAACTGCTTCTATGCGAATCGATTCGCCCCAAGGGACGAATCAATTCCCCCCTGCGAAAATGCCAAGTTTGGCTATGGAGTCTTGAACTCCAAATTTCTCCTCAAACCCAAAACCAACCAAACCAAGATCATATAATGGAACTAAAACACCATAAATGCATCTACCACCATCATTTCCAACATTTATCATCCAAATCAATTCTAAGAGTTATAATACCCATAAATCTAACAAAACCCTAAAATGACAAACCATAACAATTCATAACTATCAATACTAATTATTCTACTTAAATCACATAATAGCAAGTAGGTAACTTGCCTCAAGCTTGAAATTCAGATTTGATTTGGTGGAGACAACAATCTAAGATCCAATCTCCAATTCTCTCTCTTTCTCCAAAGTTCTCTTCTTCTCTATTTCTCTCTAAGTTAACAATTTGGTCTTAAGAGGAATAGTAAGTCTTAGCAAGACTAAATCGTGCCATTAGTCTAAAATGCCCAACTTAAATGATCAATACGCGATAAAAATACTCGCAACTACACATTTAAGCCATAACCAATCAAAAGTGCCCGAAATACCAAAATGCAATATGACACTTATTTTGACTGTCTCGCACCTACTGGGACTAACTACACCCTCCAAATTATCATTTGGAACTTTTATATCTCATTTTACTTCCGGTTTCATATTAAACCAAAATGTCATTTTATATCTTATGACACCATAAATCACCACATGGATAAATTCACCTACTCACAAGGTAACTATGCAACATTTCAGTAAATATTAACCTTTTTCATATTAAATTAATATTTACTCCACAATCCATCATTTTATATAATTACTACACATAGTAAATAAATATAAAATAGGCTCTCGAAAGTGAGGGTTGTTACATTCATGTATTTAGCCTCTCTTCTCTCTCTTGTATGCCTCTAAGGCCCCCAATCTTATATAACTATATGTATATAATGAGAATAAGGCACCAAAGTGTAACTAAGCTTATTTTTATAGCCGAACCACTCTAAATATCATGTTATTACTCTTTATCTCTATTTTATTGTATTTTCTATACTTTGACCATTGGGTAAGCTTCAATGGCACAAATTATTCTTGTAGATCCAATTTTCGACATCAACAATTTAGCGCCACATTTGGGAACGAGGTGTTCTACCGAGTTTCTCATAAATCGATTTCTTTATGCCTTATTTCATCCATGGGGATCTCCGAATCAAGATATCATAGGTGAAACTTTGATGGTTAGATCCATATTCGCATATAAACCCACTAAGGTACCTTCATCTTTCCAGATCTGTTTTCCCAAGCCTATATTATGGTTTTTAGACACACCCACTTACCCCGGTGATATATTCATGTCTAAATCTCGCTAAAAAGCTTAAGAACATCCGTAGTGGTGATACTAAAAGCCAAAAGATTTTGTAAATTTACACATCGGAAGCTCTGACATGGGGGATTGAATGGAACAAATTTTGTAGGATAATTGGTAGTGGGTTTGTAAAGTTACGGAACGCCTACTGAATTTGCAAATATTTCCTACGAACTTCTTTTGTTCATAGGAATTCCTACGAACAAATGCAGTTCATAAGAAATATAAATAATTATTTTTATTATATTTTTGGATTCTTACGAACAACATTTGTTCGTAACATTTTCCTACGAACAAATGTTGTCCGTAAGAAATGTATTTATAGCTCCTACGAACAATAGTAGTTCGTAGAAACTATTCCCTTAACAAACTTTGCTGATGTTTACTTATCCCCATTGTGAAGACACTGATTGATGAAAGGTAAAAACCCTGATTAGATTTGTAACTTTACCTGTTAAGAGCATCCACCATATTGGATGCTCTAATAGGCCACGACCTCATAACGATTGATAACTAGGGATGCACATATATTAAACTTTCTTTACACTTTTAGTCATTTTCATCCTTGCTATGAACTCTATATTAGGAATTTGCTACTAAACTTATGATATTTTTCATATAAGGACTTTTTATGAATTGGATCAACACCTCAAAGACTTTTACTCCAACTCTCGGGGTTAGGGGTGTGTATAAACCCGAATGGACCGAAATAACCAAATCGAACCTACATTTGTGAGTTTTTATGAATGCAGTCTCAATGCGGTCCAAAATTACAAAGGATAGAATAAATCGGTTCGATCTTGATCTTGAATCCTAAAAAGCAGGTTTGGACCGGACCGGACCTCTTATATATATATATATATATATATATATAGTATCTTACACACATGCTGCCTTTTTTGCCCTATATATATATATATATATATATATATATATATATATATATATATATATATATATATATATATATATATATATATATATATATATATATATAGTAGCTTACACATATGCTGCCTTTTTTGCCCTATAAGTTAAAGTTACACACTTTAAAACCAACCCTAAATCTCTTATTCTCTCTCTCTCTCTCTCTCTCTCTCTCTCTCTCTCTCTCTCTCTCTCTCTCTCTCTCTCTCTCTCTCTCCGACCATCATCAAACCCCCAATGTTCAAATCAATCTCATCTCAATCCAAACTCGATACCCAATCGATCTCATTTCTCTCCTCAGGCAGAGGCTGGTAATTCCGGTAGAGGCAGTGTCCAAATCGGTTAATTTTCTCATGGTATTTATTCCTTCCACAGACAATAACGCCTGTTGATATCTTTAGTTCTTTTTTTAGATTTATTTATTCCGGCAGAGGCTGTTAATATATGTGATTCTTTAGTTCTCGTTTTTAGACAACAATGGCTGCCGGCAAGTCCAAACTGGCTAATGTATTATGCATATTCTCAATTACATTTCCAACTACAAAATCTAATCTAATTACCTCCCATGAATTATTTGAAATAATGATTTATCACTAAGTATTTATATATATAAAACATATGGCAGTATAATTTTTACTCCCCTTTACAAGATTTGTAAGAATCTTATATGACAAATGTTAAAGTTGTGTAATTTTCGTTACAACAAATGATATATCTAGTATTTATATAATTTCCATGAAAATAGAATTATATTATATGGATGTTTAATTTATAGTAAGAATTGGGCTTTAGTGCTACAATAATTATCTTTAGAGGCTACAAGACACTTTGTAATTATTTGGAGTTATTATATGGTTAAGAATAATATATTGACACATTTTGGGGTGTGAATGGGGATGTTTTGGGAAATATAAAATTTGATGTATAATATTGTAATGATTATTTTTTATTTCTGGAAAATATAAAAATTGATGTATAATATTGTAATGATTATTTTTTTATCTACTGAGTTCACACTTAAATTTACTCTGATTTCCAATAACTTTTTGATTTATTATAAGGTGGTGTTTAATTAATAATAGCAGGTTTCAAATAATACTGCTTCCAATTTTAAATAACGATTCTGGATAAATATGAACTATTCTCTTAATTTTTTCTAAGTTTAATTTTGGATGAGTGTTCAGCGCCATGGAGGGGCTTAGTGGTTTTGATGGGGAACCACACTCACGATCACAACAAGTATCATTTTTTGTGTGTGAATCTATCTTTTATATTAATTATTTATGGACCGAATAGGATCGAGATCGAACACGGACCGCTTGAAAACCGAATAGGATCGAGACTGATTATTTCGGTCTGATCTCGATCCATTATTTTTTAGGACCGATTAATGTTGTCTAGTCCCAAAAATACCTTAAAACTGGACCGGACCAAACCGCGAACACCCCTACTCGGGGTGTAAAATCACATTTTGGAAAATTTGGGTTAGATCCATGTGCTCTCCCTTATTGTCTGCGGCCTGTCCATGTTGTCATGCTACAGTCCGCATCTTCTAAATAATAACTTAGTCTAATTATTTTATTTTTTGTCATATTTATCATTTGTGATTAAGGAGTTATTTTATCTGGAACCCACGATGCCATAAAAGGCTTCAAATCCCCCATAACTGGTGTATTAACTTGGGGGTCAGGCCAAATCGCGTAAGGCTAAGTAGCTTGGATGAAAGCCAATCATTTAATGAGTGAAATCTGACAAGGATATTGCCTCAAGGATCGATTAATTTCTTATGATAGGTTAAGATGCTTTTACTAACTATTTAATTAGTGTTTATCCGAGGGCAAATACTAGACAAATTTTCAGCCCGATAGAACTATTCTGTTCGATTTTATCAATCGTGGTGGAAAAGATCCTTGTAAAGGACAAAGGAAATGACCTCACCCCATGCTAGCCTGGGTGGCCGCAACTCCGGAGATAAAGGTTCCACACCTTTGTTACTTTGTTTAATATTCGATTCTACTTAGTCTATAATTCTTAGATCTCCCACTCTATTCACCTCATCTCAGAAAATATTTTCTAAAGAACTAATGATATAAAGAGGAATAATGGAAGGCAGTTCAAGATCAGATCCCCCCAAAAATGAAAATGTAGCCCATTTGACGAGATGCATCAACCATGTAAGGAAATATTTTTATAAATGTCCGTCTCAATTAATTATGTCGTATACCATTACAACCGTCGAATAAGTTCAAGAGCAATCTACATCAAGACGGATTCGAATATATCAAGGTTCTTCATCAAAAAGCCTCCGCAAAGTTTACTTTGGTAAGTTTATGTTTTAAATACCTTAACTTTGCACTTAGAGCTTTGGGATATTTTTTTAAAATATTTTCTAAGTGTTGGAGCGGACCTTTTTCGTCAAAATTTGAGAATGAGTAAATTTTCTAAGTCCTGTAGCGTTTCTCGATTTTGACGCTCAGGTCGTTCAAGCGAGATCTCGTCTCATTCGAGCGACATTGAGATGTCGCGCGATGTCGTTCAAACGACACGTGTCCTTCGTTCGAGCGAGATACCTTTTTCGTTCTAACGACTGAGGTGGCACGATTTTTTATAAATACTCATTAAATGGTTTCATTTTCATTAAGAAGTCCCAGCGTTTTGAAAGATAGAAAACTGCAAATCTGCAGAATTCTTTTTGACCTCTTCTTTTAGGGTTTTCATCCCTTTTGTTTTCAATTCACAAAAATCCCATATGCTTTGGTGAATTGTTTTGGTGTTCAAGAACACACTTTGCTTTTGTTCATCTTTGTGGGGAGATCTCTACAACCGAAAGGTGCGTGCTATTGTGGAGTGAGTTTCAACAAAGTTTATGACTGCGTGTCATTGAGGATCTTTTGCGTGTTGATTCTTTGCTGAAGAGTGTGTGTCTGGACTGCGTGTCCTGGTGGTATAGCTGCGTGTGAACCATTGCTGATTTATTTCTAGCCGTTTCTTTGGAGGTTTGACGAAGACGCCGTGCGTTTATCTTGTGGGCGAAATCAAGATGGTATGTATGTCAATGGTCTTGTAAACTTGTCAAAGTTCTAGAAATAAAAGGTTTTTTCCTTCGGGGATTTTTCTTGAAATTTGTGTCGCATGCTTTATTTATTTATGGGTTGACGCACGCACACACGTAGTGCCAAAGTAGAAATTTGCAAATTTAATCAATTATCACACCATCATATATTTTTTCTCAAATTGGTATCAGAGCGGGTTGCGCTAATTTATCGCATATTCGTATTTTCCGCAAAATCGTGTGATATTGATTTTTTTTTGAAAACTCACTTTTGTGAAAAATCGTAATTTTTTCGATGGAGCACTCATATAATATGATGCCTATTTTTGACGAGTCTAATTATGCCTATTGAAAAGCTCGTATAAAATCACAATTAAAGTCTATTGATGAATGCTTTTGGTTGTTGTGTGAAAGAGGGTGGACTCCTCCCACTGTCATCGTTGAAAATATCACCTCTTTAAAACCCGTGTCGGCGTGGACTGAAGATGATTTTAAAATGTCTAATTTTAATTCTCGTGGTTTGAGTGCTTTTCTAGAGCCGTCACTCTTGATGAGTTCCGCCTAATTATGACGTGCACCACGTCTAAAAAGGTATGGGATGTTTTGAAATTGACACATGAGGGTACGAACGCGGTTAAAGAATCAAAATTACAATATTTGACCACCCAATTTGAGACTATAACCATGTCTGAGTCTGAATGCTTTGATGGTTTTCGATGTCAACTTTTTGAAAAGGTTAATTGGAAAATTCACACAAACTCTTGTTTTAAATCTTCTGTTGAAAGCGACTCTGAGAGGTGTCCTTGTTGTGAGGGTGTTGGTCACACGTTAGATGAGTGTACCACAAGTTTAAAGAAGAAATTGAATAAACCGATTTCTCATGTTTTTACCCTTAGTGATAATGATCGGAAGAAGAAGTATTTTATGCTTCTAGGTGAGAGCTTCCCATCCGTGTGATTAGTGATGAGAGTGAGGGTGAAAAGAGTGAGGAGGAAGAAGAAGAATTGAGTGAGTTGCAAGTTGCCTACAATAATTTGTATTTTGAATCTTTAAAGACAAAAAAGGAAAACTTGAAACTTGAAGCTGAATTGAAGAAATGTGCTTTAGATAATGATAATACTGATGCGTTGATTAAGGATATTAGGGCACGTGAGGAGATGCTTAAAGAAAAAATATGATATGTTGAGGGTGAGAGAGATAGTCTTCAAGGTGTGATGGAGGCTATGAAAAAGGAGATTTTAGAATTTGAAGATTCTAGATATTTACTCGAGTCTAGGATAGGTGAGCCTGAGAAGAATTTGAGAGAATCAAGTAAGGTGACATTTAATTTGGAGTCTAGGTCGGAAAAGCTAGATAAGATCTTAGGCACGGTCCAAATTAAGGAGGATAGGGGTGGTATAGGCTTCGATGAGAGGGTTACACAAATTCCCAAAGCTAACCTCACACAACCTAGGGTTGTTAAGAGAGAGCCTCCGAAGGTTGTTAGGAGAGAGCCACCTAGGCACATCGTGAGAGAGCCACTTAGGATCATTAGGAGAGAGCAACTTAGGCAAATCCGAAGAGAGCAACCGAGAAATTTTAGGAGAGGGCCACCTTTAGGTAACACACACCGCCCGATTTACACTTGCACACATTGCGGTAGGCAAGGTCATCTTAGGCTCTTCTATTACAAGCTTTTAAAAGGACCTAGGAAGATTAATAAAATAATAAATTCAATTCCCCAAACCCCCATGTATCATTACAAATCTATTTGGGTTAGAAAATCGGATTTAGAGGCTTACGGTCTATTTGTTCTTGATTCTTGTTTACTTGCACGTGATTAACCCCATGTGAGATCTCTTTGTTGATTGTGTTGGATGTTTGTCATACACTTGCTATGCATCGTGTTATATTCTTTCTAGTGTTATGTCTCACTTTGACGTAGAGAACATTGGTTTATTTGTTGCATATGTGTGTTTTGCTATTGTTTTAGCACTGTTTTGCATCTGTCAACACTTTCCAGGTACTATTTTCACATAATTTTTTCACTGGGCAAAACTGCATGACTTTCTGGGCAAACTGGGATTTTTTGGATTCTCGTTCGAGCGAGAACATCATATCGTTTGAGCAACAACTCTTTCTCGCGCGAAGTCTCTTCTCACGACAACCCCCTATCATTTGAGCGACCAGGTTGACTTTGACCATTCGGTTTACAGTACACTGATTCATCCTGATATTATTTTTGGTAGTGCTGGTTGCTTCTGACAGTTTATATGAAGTCTTTCTTGCTATATATGCTTAGTTGCTAACACTACATTTGGTGGTTTATCACACCTGATTTAATTCTTGATTCATTTGTGTGATTAATATTTGCTAGCATAGGATGATGCTCATATCGATATTATATGCCTATTGCTGGATGTATCATTTTGTAGTTATTTTTCTTTTTGAAAATTTTTGAAAAATGCAAAAAGATTTTCTATTTTTTTGAGTGACCATTCATATTTTGTTTTGGTCAAGTTTGAAAATCCAAAAAGATTTTTGTATTTTGTTTGCACCTTTTATGGATAAACACTTAGGATGACCGAGTCATAATTTCATTCCATTTATCCATGTGACTATTTAATAGTGTTTTGAGACAATACATCATAGTGTTTTGAGACAATACATCATGTCATCCTTGTGCTTTAAAATGTTTGGAGCCATTAAGATGTAATTAAGTGATACTTCCTACATGTTTGACTCATGATTTCCTTTATTGCACACATGCACGAATTTATTTGATTATTGTGCTTGTCATATCACATTTTGGTTGGGTGTTTTCATCTCTATCCCATCCTTAAAACGAAACAAGAGCAATAATACGAGAGTAATAAAAGTAGTGCATGTAAGGTCCATTTGGCCATGAGTAATTTGTTTAGTTTGAAAAAAATGATGAGTGAACACGGGAAAAGGGCTACGAGTGAATAACTATCACGTCGTGAAAGCCACCGTTTGAGAAGCGCCTACACAAAAAATAAAGGCAATAAAAAATAAAATATGCCAAAATTTTGGGCCAATTGGTTTTCTCTAAGTTGAGAATTTAGAACCTCATTAGAAAAAATAAAATTGCATTATTATATATGAGGGAGTTTTGGATGGATATATCAATGGGTTTGCACGTCCTTTGAAATGTTCTCGAAACAACACTAAATAGTTTGGACGTTATTGGAGTGAAAATCATTTAGAATTTGATTTGTTGATTTGATTAAGACGATGTCATCTAAATTCACTAATTTTACACCTAAGGATATTTTTGATGTTCATTCGTCAGGGGTGCACGTATTCATTGTGCACATATTATTGATTGAGTTGATTTAACTATCGAATGTGTTCACACCCATACATTCCATTTCCATGACTCGGTTGTTTTAATATAAATCCATTGTGTGATTTTTGTATCATTTTTTTGCTTTGTTTGAAAAAATTAAAAAATAAAAAATAGTTTGTGGATGTCTTTTGAGTTACACCTTTGCATGCGCGTAGTTTGATTCATATTTGCTATGAACTTTTATCGTGACACTCCATGTTTAGTTTGTTTCTTCTTATCTATCTATTTGGGGACATAATAAAAAGGGGGAGAACGAATTATGATTTTATGGGGGAGTTTTTGCAGTATGAGGGAGATTTGATTTATTAATGATTTATTCATATATCATTTTCAACTCGATACATCATGAAGGTTTTTGCTTTATCTCATGTGTGCAGTTACGAAGATTGAAGATTATTATGTTGCACACCCTGATGAGAAAAGCTTTGAGATTTGATGAAGATGTTTGAAGAAAAGTTTGAGATCTTGCAAATTTATACCCTTTTTAGTTTTGAGATTTATGGGAGGGTATATTTGTAGAGGTATTTTGGTATTTGACAATTCTGATGTTTTTATGTATGTACCGGCATAGACATAGGGGGAGATTTGTAAGGACATATTTTTATAAATGTCCGTCTCAATTAATTATGTCGTATAACGTTACGACCGTCGAAGAAGTTCAAGAGAAATCTACATCAAGACGGATCCAAATATATCAAGGTTCTTCATCAAAAAGCCTCCGCAAAGTTTACTTTGGTAAGGTTATGTTTTAAATACCTTAACTTTGTACTTAGAGATTTGGGATATTTTTTAAAAATATTTTCTAAGTGTTGGAGCGGACCTTTTTCGTCAAAATTTGAGAATGAGTAAATTTTCTAAGTCCTGTAGCGTTCCTCGATTTTGATGCTCAGAGCGTTCAAGAGAGATCTCATATCGTTCAAATGACATTTAGATATCGCGCGATGTCGTTCAAATGACACGTGTCCTTCATTCGGGCGAGATACCTTTTTCATTCTAACAACCGAGGCGACGCAATTTTCTATAAATACTCATTAAATGGTTTTTTTTTCATTAAGAAGTCCCAGCATTTTGAAAGACAAAAAATTGTGAATCTGCAGAATTCTTTTTGACCTCTTCTTTTAGGGTTTTCATCCCTTTTGTTTTCAATTCACAAAATTCCCATATTCTTTGGTGAATTGTTTTGGTGTTCAAGAACACACTTTGCTTTTGTTCATCTTTATGGGGAGATCTCTACAACCGAAAGCTGCGTGCTATTGTGGAGTGAGTTTCTACAAAGTTTATGACTGAGTGTCATTGAGGATCTTCTGCGTGTTGATTCTTTGTTCAAGACTGCGTGTCCTGGTGGTATAGCTGCGTGTGAACCATTGCTAATTTATTTCTAGCCGTTGCTTTGGAGGTTTGATGAAGACACCGTTCGTTACTCTTGTGGGCGAAAGCTAGATGGTATGTAAGTCAATGGTCTTATAAACTTGTCAGAGTTCTAGAAATAAAAGGTTTTGCCCTTCGGGGATTTTTATTGAAATTTGTGTCGCATGCTTTATTTATTTATGGGTTGACACACACACACACACACACACACACACACACACACACGTAGTTGCATGTTTAGGTGCTGAATTAATTTGGTTTAAAAATAGACTCTAATTAAATAAGTGTGCCAAAGTAGAAATTTGCGAATTTAATCAATTATCACGCCGTCATATATTTTTCTCAAACCATCTGTATAAGGGTCATGCCTCCCTCCAGGCCAGATTAACCTCTTTGGATAGAGAATTTTAATGTTGGAGTTCACTGTCTTCACTAGCATGCTGAAGGCCGAAGACCCCAGGTCAAAGATGAAGTCCGTGACATTTTTAGTGGAAAAGAAGATAAAGCCTGACGATCACCTAGAAAAGCTGTATGAGGAGTTAACCCCTCTAAACTTTAACCTGGAGGATTTTTAACCAGCATAAAAGGGAAAAACCTCTTCAAATGGCCATGAAAGTTAAAATCTCCAACTCATAAGAAGGACAAGGGCAAGTGATGTGTGTTCCATCAGGATCACGACCACACGACTGAGAAGTGCTTCTCTCCAAAGAATGAGTTCGAAAGGATTATCAGGTAAGTAACACTTCAGCGATTCAAACAGGCCGAAGTTAAATAGAGACAACCACAACCCTTAAAAGTCCTTAGAGAATAAATTTCTATCTTGTATTTTTGCAGCTATTGCAAAAATCCACATCAATGAAAAGTTTGTATTTTACTTAAATATCTGTACAAATTCTTATTCAATAGGTTCAAAGAGAAACCCAGTAACTACCTCACCTCAAGATAGCGACCAGTGTGGAAGAAACACAAAATAACCCTATCAACTTCCGCAGAATCAAAGGTGCCAAAGCTTTAAGGGCAAGATGTCTGTGACCATGGTGGCAGAAATGCCCGATAGCCCTATCAATATCTATGGAGGCATAGGTGCTCGAAAACCTAGGAGATGAAATAGTCCAATATAGCATTGAAACGATGTGCTCAAACATGAACATGGAATGTATGGGCGTGAACTACAACAAATGAATCACAATTCCAACACATCGAAACGATCAAGAAGCTCTAATTGATAGTTATAAATCATCAAACTTTATTTTAGCCATATGTGACAATTAAAGTGTGAGCTAAATAATCAAACATGCACCCAAATCCATAATTTCGACGATTCTACAAATAATTGTGTCATGACACGATTTTTTGACGTTGGGATTCGTGGTGCAAACCCATTTAAATTTTATTAATACAACATCCCTCAAATATATATTATATTTTATTTTGGAATGAACATAAATTAATTAGCCCATATTTTGTCATATTATTCTTTTTATTGCCTTTAATTTTTTCGGGCTCTTTTAAATGATGGCTTTCACGACGGGTCAATTTTACACTCTCGCAGCCCTTTCCCGTGAGAACTTCTCATTTTTTCAATTATAATCCTTACGGTAAACGGTTCTTACATTCTCACCTCCTCCTTATGTCTACTTACGCATACATGATAAAATTGAGATAAGAAGGCCTCACCAAACTCAAATATGCAAGATATGTCAAATCATATAAACTCGTGCATGTGTGCAAAGATGACATATACACAAAGTCGAATCAAAATGCATATCAACTTCGAGACAATCCCATAATACAATGGTTAAGATCATTCTAAGCATTAATAATTATGACCAAATGTCCTAGCCACATGGATAATGAAAGGAAGGGGCCCAATCACACCAATATGCCACATCGAACATGTAAACTCAAAAACAAAAAACAAACAAAAAATCCTTTTGGGTTTTCAACATATTTTGACTCAAAAAAATGAAAAATCTTTTTGAATTTTCTAAAAAATATAATAAACTAAAAATATTTTTGTATTTTTCAAATAAGACTCAATAAATGAAAAGTATACTACAAAACGATATACATGTCATAACACTAGGAACATATAAAATAGGATGCAAAGACTAGCGTATGACAAACATGGTAACACAATCATCCTTTAGATTTAGCATGGGAAGAATCAAGTGCAATTAAATGAGAACCATGAAGATTTAGTCCTAAAGCAACTAAGTCTGATTTCCTAACCCAAGTAGGTGTAACATGACGGGTGAGGGTTTTGGGAACCGAAATGACTTTATTCCTAAACTTCTTAGGAGCATTCCTAAGGTCATAGCCAAAATGTCTAAGGTGACCTTTCCTACCATAATGTGTGCAAGTGTAAAGATGGAAGGTATGGTTACCAAAATATTGACCTCTCCTTACTTTCCTAGTGGGCTCTCTCACACGGTTGGTATTGGCTTTGGGAATGGAAACAACTCTATCATCGTAGCCTATACCACACCTATCACTTTTGACTTGGACGGTGCCTAACATCCTATCCAACTTCTCCAACCTAGATTCAAAGTCAAACTTAACCTTACTCGATTCTTTCAACTTCTCTTCCAACTCACAAATCCTAGACTCAAGAACATGCCTAGACTCCTCAAACTCTAGCAAATCCTTTTTCAAAGTCTCCATCAAACCACGAAGATTGTCTCTCTCTTTCTCAACGTACTCTATCTTCTCCCTAAGATTCTTCTCCTATTCTCTAAGATCCTCAACCAAAGCATCGTTATTTTCTACGGAACTCTCATTCAACCTAGCTTGCAATTTAGAGTTAGCCTTTTTCACTTTCACCGCCTCCACATACAACTCATTAAATGAAACTTGTAACTCTTTCACACCAACCTCCTCTTCCTCACTCACTTCACCTTCACTCACTTGGGATTCAATGGCCTCGGAAGTGTCATGAACATGAGAATCTTCATGGGAAGATTTATCATCGTCGCTCACATGACATACCAAGAAAGCAACAAACTTGCTCTCATTGGGGGAACTCTCTCCCTCTTTCGGTTCACTATCACTTAAGGAGGCGTTATAGGCTATCAGTTTCTTGCCTTATTTCTTAAGTCTAGTGGGACACTCGGCTACTTTGTGACCATACCCCTCACACCCAAAATACCTATCCGACTAAACCCTCTTAAATTTCTCACTTTTATCTTTAAGGGTGGACATAACCTTGTTGTTCTTGAATTTCTTGAATTTTTTGGCATCTTTCGATTGCTTTTGAAACTTAAGAAAATTTTTGATTTTTTTATCCAATAAGGCGACATCCTCAAAATCGAAAATGGAATCTTCATCTGAAACTTTAGTTTCCTCCTTCCGGGCTTTCAGAGCAATGCCCTTTTCTTTCTTTGGCACTTGCTTGGAGGTAAACATATCGAGTTCATAAGTTTGTAAGTCACCTAGAATCTCTTCAAGTTTTGTCGAATCAAGCATTCTTAAGGAGTTTAAAATAGTCACTTTAGCATCAAATCTACTCGGCAAAGATCTCAAAATTTTCTTTATGACACGATTATCGAGAATCCTTTCACCTAAGTTAAATAAAGAGTTGATAATTTTAGACAACCGAGCGTAAAACTCATCAAACGACTCACTATCTAACATATTAATTGTCTCAAACTGTGTAGTGATGTTTTGTAACTTAGAAGCCCTAACCGTGCTAGTGCCCTCATAAGTAAGTGCAAGTTTATCCCAAGCCTCTTTTGAAGATTCACAAGTCATGATTGTATTATACTCTTCTAGTGTGACATGTGAGGAAATTATGTGTAAATTTTTAGAGTTGTAAAGTGCAAGCCTATGTTCAGCATCAGTCCATGACTCAACGGGTTTTAAACTAGGGACCTCACCCTCTCGTGTGACTAGTGGTGTCCAACCTTTTTCAACCGCTAACCACACATGCTCATCAATGGATTTTAAAGCACTTCTTATTCGCATTTTCCAATAAGCATAATTTGTTCCATAAAAAACAAGGGATCAAACACAATAAAAATATGTTTTTACCTCTGATACCAATTTGAAGGTCCCTTTTTATTTCTTAAGCTGAAAGTGTTTTAAGGATGACATAAACAATTTTTCTTTTTATGAAAGCCCCTTTTTCCAATTATTAATTCGCACCAAGTTGTGAACATTTCTAACTTATCCAAATTTTATCTTGATTAATCCTAACATCCATCTAGTGATTAAAGAAAGTAAAATAAAGTAAAGAATACTCACAATGCCGGATGTACGAGGAAAACCAAAACGTAAAAAATCTTGGACGAACCAAGCCAGAAAATCACTATGAATGTGGAATTACAACGAACAGACATAAGTCTTACTCAACGACTCGATCCCCACTAAAATCGATGCTCTTATGATCTTCAACCACTCCTCTCATAATGCCCACACAGAATTACTTCTTTCACGATACCTGTCCACAACACACGCATCCATGTATGCCTCAGTGTCCACCGATATGGCTTGTACCGTCTACGATGTTAAAATCGGACTCCAACGAATCTTCACCGCAAAACCAGTAATGTTCAACTGTAGAAAAACTCTTCTTGGTGCCACAAAGATCACTATAGCATATATTAATGATAACTCGGATCTTTGAAACTCTAAAGATGCATTAAACTTCAAAAACCTTAGAAAACTTATGTGCAGAAACGTACTGGTAAAAATATAGTTTTTCCAGAACGTACACTTTTGAAATATGAAGGAAACACGCCTATATATATATATATATATATTTTTATTAAAATGTGGCTCACTCGAACGACGAAGGCTATCGCTCGAACGAGATGGCCATGTCGTTCGAACGACAGAGGCATCTCGCTTGAATGACTACTGAAGTCGTTTGATGTCGTTTGAGCGACGAGCAAATTAGAGTCCCAATAAAACTCTTCTATAATCCTTCCTTATCATATTTAAACGAAGTGTAAACTATTTCAAACACTTATAAAACATTTTCAAAACATTTAATTAATAAAATAACATCCTTAAACATATTAAAAATAAATTTTGAATCTCATTAAATTTACGCATTCATACCTGAGTGATCTCGGACATCAATTGAACTTGAATACGAATAAAATTGCACCAATTAAACGTCTATGTTTATTTTGAGAAGTGAAACCAACTCCCTTTTCTCTTGATCATTGAGAGTAGATCGAATCAAGATTTTTCTTTCCGTCAAGTTGTCATCGACTATAACTTCCTCCAGTCTTTCTATAACCTGTCGGCGAGGTGGACCCTGGTCTCTTCCACCCTCGGTCGACCATACCGTATTTTCTATTTAGAGAGAACAATCCCCTCCCGGGCTTTGTCCTAGGAATTCAAGGGCTCTTACTTCTTCTCTTTCTTTGGGCGAATATCTGCAATAAAGCACTTTCTGGATGTAGCTTGGTCACCACAAATCTCGACCACTCCTCGATTTGTAATGCACTTCAGCTTTTGATGATAGGTGGATGGAACGGACTTCATGGCGTGGAGCTAACCTCTTCTTAATATAGCATGATACGGGGACTCAATGTCCACCAATAGAAACTCGATTAACTTCGAGATGTTTTCTACCCTGACCGATAAGATTATCTTTCCTGGCGGCATGATGATCCTTCCAGCGAAGCTGACTAGTAGAACATTAGCTTCTTTGAGGTCGGAGACATTCAATTTCAATTTATGGAAAAGTTCTAGGTACATCACTTTGGACAAACTCCCCTGTTCCACAAGTAGCTTGTTAACATCCCAGTTCACAATTCTGAGTGTGATCACCAACACATCATGATGTTGGGTCCTCACCCCAGCCAAATCTTCTTCGATGAACACAATGTCCTTGGTGTAATCAATGTCTTCTGGTCACCGATGCTTTCTTGCCTAGGTTTTGGCAGGATCAATTTGAAAAGCTTCCATCATGATAGTCACCTTCTTGAGTTCCATTCGAACGACATTGCCCTAAATTTACTTGAGGTCTGACGCCCCATGAATGACTACAAACTCATGTCCTATATCATCATCGAGGACATTGTCAGGCTTTTGGTCACCATTAGCTGCGACCTTCTCTGTTTTCTTTTCAACATATTTACTGAGGTGTCCTACCTGAACTAGCTTTTCCCAATATGACTTTAGAGCTTTATAATTCTCAGTTTGATGATCACCCTCCTTATGGAATGCGCATCTCAATGCGTTATTCCTTTTAGCTGAGTCACCGCCCATCTTCTTGGGCCATTTGATGAAAGGCTCATCCTTGATCTTCCTGAGAATTTTGTAAATGGGTTCTTTAAAGACTGTATTAACATCCTGGAATGCTTTGGAGGGGTTATTCTTATTTCCACTCTTGGAACCATTCTTGCCCCTATTCTTGGACCCATTCTTGCTTCCCTTCTTCTAGGTATCATTCTTCTCCGTCCCCTTGTTTTATTTCGCTCAACCATTGTCTCCCCACTAGGATAAACCACGTCTTTGACCTTATCATACTTCTCACTACGATCTATAAGATTACCGATGCTTATGGCTTCCTTCTTAGTGAGGGATTGGTGCAGCAGAGAGGTGGTCGGCAAGCCGATTTTAAAGGATGCTATGGTAACTTGCTCTGAAAAATCCTTGATCTCATTAAATATTTCCCAATATCTTTTGGCATAATCTCAAAGGTTTTCTTATGTCTTCTTATTCATAGTGAGCAGTGCATCCATCTGCTTACGATTATGAGTCATGTTGTGAAAACCTCTACCAGTGCTACAAAATTCCTAATCGACCTGTGGGGAAGCCTCTTAAACCACTTATGTGCTAAATCATGTAGGATAGAAGGGAAGATCCTGCACATAAGTGCATTATTATAGCTCCATAAGGCCATTGCTTGTCGATATTGCTTGACATGGTCTATAGGGCCTGTTTTCCCATCATAGACCTTGAACTTGGGGACACCGAATTTCTTTTGTGCTCCTCCTGTTCGATCTCCCTTGAAAATAAGGACTCAATCTGAGAGTTGAGAGATATTCTAGCTAGCTCTGTGGTTAATCTGGCTCCTCGATGTGCCGAGTGTTGGTCCATCTCCCTACGGACCAGAATCCTTAAATCTTCATTCAATCGATTATTACTCCTGTAGATCCTTTCCTACTGGCCACGCTCTAATCATGCTTGCTATGACTTGTCACATTTAGTTCTCTCTTGGTCACGCCTAGAGCTCCTTCCTCAGATGGGGGAGTCACCCCCTGAGGGATAAGAGTCCTGTCTCGATGCTGCCTTGTATTTCTATGGACATATCTCTCCATTATTTCAAGTCACCTCTTAAGGAGAGAATTCTCTTCTTCTTGGAAACGTATTACCTATTCTACTTCTCAAAGTCTGGCTTTATAGGCATCGACCAACCTAGAAATCTGGGTGGCCCATGTCTTTATTCAGAAGGTTACCTTTCTTGGCGAAACCAAGGGTTTGTATCTTAGCGAATTTCAGACCTGACCTCAGGAAGAGCTGGATCATCTTGAACATAGCCGAGTTAGAGAATATTGCTATTGTGATGAGACATTGCGGGCCTTCTAAAAATGAATGCTTTCGAACTAATACAAGTTGTTTTCCACAGACGGCACAAATTATGAGTGCAAAAAATATCACATTAAGAGATTCTATGAAAACAATCACAAATGTCAAAAAATAAATAGAATCACACATACAACAATGATGTACGTGGTTCGACAACTTGCCTACGTCCACGAAGAGGTTACTTGTTCTTCTGAAGTGTCTTTTCAAGTTTCAAGTTTTCATCCCTTTTCCCTAGGTCAGGGTGTATAATTTATATATGTTTTGTTACAGAGATCGAGTTACTCAAGGAACTCCATAATAGGGTGCGAATTTTCCACGAGGTACTTGAATATCTCATTCGAGTTCTTGGTACCGATTTGACCATATCTGCGAGTGTTATGCTTCGGCTAAACTACCAGTGCAAAAATCAAGTCATGATTTGGGCCGGGCCACGTGCTTAAATTATCTTGGTCGGCTACTCTCATGGACTAATGAAAAATGGGCTCCCATATAAGCCTATTGTGCTTTCGTCCTATCCTAGTACCTTATAGCTTTCGGCCATACTTACCTATTGCAAAACTGTCCAAATAGTGCGTTTGATATAAGGTAGGATCTTTAGTTCCATCCGACTTATTAGGTTCACATAGTAGTTATAAGTTTATTAATATAAACCTTTGTTGTTCGAGATTTGCCTTACCTGAGCTCACGGTCATACCCATTGGATTTATGCCTAACCACCTGTTATAGTCCCATTAGTTGTAGGATCGAGATCCCGATTAGATGTATGCCAGTCGCTCCATCTTAATTGTTGGTTAATAGGATATTATCTATGTTGATTTCGGCACTTTATGTGACTAGATTTTTATCGTTGTTTTTAGTAGATGTTGGACGAAAAGACCACCCACTATACCTTCTAGTGTATACCTTAGCTACCCGAATTTGTATCTGCTTTAAATCGAGATTTTAAAATCTCTAAACTGTTAGTACCTATTAGGGGGTTTTGTTAGCTACTTAGTTTCTTTAATTGATTGTGACCATACTTGAATCGAAGGCAGTAGGTTGTACCTATAATCTTAGGGCCGCACGCTTTTGATCGTAGATGATAACTATGATCTGACAGTGTATCCAGTGGTATTAGGAGCTGTATGTTTTTCAATTGGTATCGGAGCGGGTCACTTCGAATAAGATTTAACTATCTGGAGTGTTGATCCTTTATTTTTTGATCATATGATTTCATGTTACAAATCTGATTATTTTTTTTATATTCATAATATGATGCTAAATTTTTATATGTATGACCTCATGGTAGGCAACATGTTATTTTTATCTCCTCTAATTGTTCTCACACTATATCTTGAATTTAGAACCCTTATTATGGTTTGCAAGCTTAGTTTAATATTTTTTATAACCATAGCAATGGTTGAGGGGGAGAGACCTTATTTGTTGATTACGCTAGTATGTGTTGATCTTGTTCAAATTATATCGAGTATGTCTATTACCCTTGGATTTATTTTTTTATTCAAGTTTCCTCGAAGACTAGATGAATGTACATTTATTCATTTTTCTATTATATTTATATATTTTCTATCATAATCATGGTAATTATATGTCCTCTGAGATTTTAGTGTATGGATGTTTGTCAATGCAAAAGACACCACTTAAATCATGTTAATGTAGGAGTGACACTTGATTAGACCCGTTTATATGTTTATTGTGGTAGTTATAATTTTTAATCTTCTACATGATTATCATTGTTTTTATCAATTGTCTATTTGAGACAAAAAATGGGTGAAGAGTATTTCATTTCTTATTAGTCTTTATTCTTGAATTATATTCATGATATCTTGTTGTTAATGATTTATAAATTTTTATGATATCTTACACGTTTTCTTATGAGTTTGGTTTTCGAGTTTTATGCAGGAAATCACAAGAAGGTGTTAAGGTAATTGATGTATAGTTGAGTCTTGTATTTTTTATTTTCTAGAATTTTTGGATTGGGTAGATTAGTAATTTTTGTATAGTACTTAGGTTATTTTATTTTTTCCTAAGATACTCGAAGGGTTTTGTCACAAATATCCAAAGGGGGAGATTGAAACACCCTAAATCTTTGACTTACTCGAGTTTATATTATTTAGGCATTTCAACTAGTTTGGATATTGTGTCAAAACATATTTTTAGTCCGAGCCCACTATATGGTACATCATGCAACACTAATCCACTATCCAAGACGCCTCGACTCTTCTCAAAGTACACATCCGAGTAAAGGTATATCACATCTGGTTGCACATATACACACTCGACGCGTTAGGCACTCATGCATTTATTGGTTTATTTTATTTGATTGTGCCTAAACATTTTCTAAGAGTGAAATTAGATTATTTTTGCTAAAATTAATTTTTAGTATAAAGTTGGTGTAGTACTTGTTTAAAATGAATTTCCTATTCTTTAAATAATTTTCAAAATTACGTTGAGATTTAAATGATTTTTAAAACAATATATTTGTTATTAAAATGTTATTTCGTTAGAACGTTGGAGATTATATTTTGATTTGACTTGACATTAGGATCTTATTGTGCTTTCTTCCTATCCTAGTACCTTATAGCTTTCTTCCATACTTACCTGTTGCAAAACTGTCCGAATAGTGCGTATGATATAAGTTAGGAGCTTTGGTTCCATCCGACTTATTAGGTGCACATAGCAGTTATACGTTTATTATTCTAAACTTTTGTTGTCTGAGATTTGCCTTACCTGAGCTCACGATTATACCCATTGGATTTATGCCTAACCACCTGTTATAGTCCCATTAGCAATAGGATCTAGATCCCGATTAGATGTATGCTAGCCGTTCCATTTTAACTGTCGGTTAATAAGATATTACCTATGTTGATTTTGGCACTTTATGTGACTAGATTTTAATCGTTGGTTTTTAGTAGCCGTTGGACGAAAAGACCACTCACTATACCTACTAGTGTATACCTTAGCTACCCGAATTTGTACCTGCTTTAAATCGATATTTTAAAATCTTTAAAATGTCAGTACATATTAGGAGGTCTTTGTCAGCTACCTGGTTTCTTTAATAGATTGTGACCATACTTGAATCGAAGGTAGTAGGTTGTACCTATAATCTTAGGGTCATACGCTTTTGACCGTAGATGATAACTATGATCTGACGGTTTATCTAGTGGTATTAGGAGCTATATATTTTTCAATTGGTATCAGAGAGGGTAGCTCCGAATAAGATTTAACTGTCTGAAGTGTTGATCCTTTATTTTTTGATCATATGATTTCACGTTACAAATCTGATTTTTTTATATCCATAATATGATGTTGAATTTTTATACGTATGATCTCAAGGTAGGGAACATGTTATTTTTATCTCCTCCAATTGTTCTCACTCTATATCTTGAATTTAGAACCCCTATTATGGTTTGAAGGCTTAGTTTAATATTTTTTGTAACCATAACATTGGTTGAGGGGGAGAGACCCTATTTGTTGATTACTCTAGTATGTGTTGATCTTGTTGAAATTATGTCGAGTATGTCTATTACCCTTGATTTTATTTTATTTATTCGAGTTTCCCTGAACACTAGATGAATCTACATTTATTAATTTTTCTATCATATTTACATATTTTCCTGTCATGATCTTGGTAATTATATGTCCTCTGAGATTTTAGGGTATGGATGTTTGTTAATGCAAAAGACACCTCTTAAAATCATGTTAACGTAGGAGTGATAGTTGATTAGACCCGTTTATATGTTTATTGTGGTAGTTATATTTCTTAATCTTCTCTATGATTATCGTTATTTTTATCCATTGTCTATTTGAGACAAAAGGGGGAGAAGAGTACATTATTTCTTATTAGTCTTGATTCTTGAATTATATTCATGATATCTTATTTTTAATGATTTATAAATTTCTATGATATCTTACACTTGTTCTTATGAGTTTGGTTCTCCTATTTTATGCAGGAAATCACAAGAAGGTATTAGAAAATTTTATGTATAGTTGAGTCTTGTATTTTTTATTTTCTAGGATTTTTGGATTGGGTAGATTAGTAATTGTTATATAGGACTTAGGTTATTTTATTTTTTCCTAAGAGTACCATGATGTACTCGAATGGTTTTGTCACAAATATCTAAAGGGGGAGATTGAGACACCCTAAACCTTTGACTTACCAGAGTCTATATTATTTAGATGTTTCAACTAATTTGGATATTGTGTCAAAACATATTTTTAGTCCGAGCTCACTCTATGGTACTTCATGCAACACTATTCAACTATCCAAGACGCCTCGACTCTTCTCAACGTACACATCTGAGTATATTAGCTATGTTTATTTCGGCACTTTATGTGACTGTATTTTGATCGTTGTTTTTTAGTAGCTGTTGGACGAAAAGACCAGACCACTCATTATACTTGCTAGTGTATACCTTAGCTACCCGAATTTGTACCCACGTTAAATCGAGATTTTAAAATATTTAAATTGTTAGTACCTATTAGGAGGTTTTGTCAACTACTTCATTTCTTTAATGGATTGTGACCATACTTGAATCGAAGGTAGTATGTTGTACCTATAATCTTAGGGTCATATGCTTTTGACCATAGATGACAACTATGATCTGACGGTGTATCCAATGGTATTAGGAGCTGTATGTTTTTCAATTGGTATCAGAGCAGGTCACTTCAAATAAGATTTAACCATATGGAGTGGACTATGATGGTCCTAGATGTCCCAAATTAGGGCGTGGTATAGGTTATTATTTCATTACTTGCTATTCCTCTTTAAAATTTCATTTCTGATTTCTTCTAATTCACATTTCTGATGCTTTTAATGTAGAGGATACTAAGAAGAGGTATCCCAAAGAAGGGGAGATTAATCTTACTGAATTTAAGTTCTTATGGGGACTTAAACAGAGAGTAGAAGGTGGACACCCCTTATTAGCTTCTATGCTGTTGGAGTATAAGATCTCCATAACCTCATTTGTTGCTCGGCCCACCACTGCTTTGCCTTCAATTGTGGTAGACTTGGAAAAAGAGTCAGTTTCCACTTCATTGGCGAAACAGTCCATTGGAGTTGATAAAGATCTTAGGCCATTTTATTCATTTGAAACTTTAGATACTTCTGCCTTCCCTTATTCCCCACCGACAACTATGGGTAAGAGAAAGATTCCCAACCTGTTGGACGAGTCCTCATCTCCTACTACCAATACTGTCAAGGCGGCTGATCTCAAGAAGTCTAAGGTGACTAAGAAGTTGCCTAAGATTACTGAAAAAGTGACCCAGGTTATTGAAGAAGTTGACACTACTGCTCTAGAGTATAAGAGGTTGAAGAAAGGTCTTCCCTCTAGCCATCTGACTCAGGCCAAAAAATTAGCAGAAATTACCAATATTGGTGAGTTGGCCAAAAAGTCTTCTGTCGAATTGGCTAGAATTGATCAATCACCTGTTGCTTTCAACACCTGTTTGGCCATGAAATTAATAAAATCTGGGACTTTACCTACAGACAGGTTGGTAGTAGTTCCATTGATAAGAGCCCGACTAACTAAAAGGGTTGCTCAGAACTTAGCTTTGGTAAGCCTTCACATGTTATGTTGATAGGATATAACTTGTATTTTTATATGCCGACAGTTAATTTTTCATGCATTTCTTGGTCGACTTTAACCAAATAATGGATAAGGATGACTAAATAAGAGCATCCATTTTTTCTGATGTGGAGGAGGCCCTGATAGGTTTTCATAGATCTTTAAAAACATCTAAAGAGGCATTAGAGAGAGAAACAGTCCTCGCAGACTAAAATTACTGATGCAAAAAATAATCGTAAGAAGGTCAAGGAATCACTGTCTGCAGCTACATTGACTAGCTCTTAAGATGAGCGTCGGGAAAAGGTTGCTAAAAAAAGTTAACCTTGAATCAATCTCCTCTTAAGACTGTCAAGGAGACAATTATTGGTCTGAAGGATAATATGGTTGCTGAGAAAGCCAAGAGGAAGAAAGCCAAGGAAGTATCTTTTGACAAGGGATGGGAGAAAGCTATTTCGGTAACTTCTTCCCATATTGCTTATGTCAAGAAGAAGTATTTTAAAGATAGCTGGTTGGAGGCTTTGAAGGAGGTCAACACATCTGTAGACTCTGAGTTGTTCCAAAGACACAACCCAGGGCCCTCTCCAAGTTTGGATGTGGAAGTTGATGATGAAGAGGATTTATAGACTTCTTCTTTGGCTCATACTGAATATCCCATTGGACCAAATATGTTATCCAACCTACCTCCTTCTCCAGCTAATCCTCAGGATAAGGAGAAGGTCTAGCTTTCTTAGTCTGTCTTTCTTTGTTCATGTAGACTTCTTGGGTCTACCTTTTCTGTTATTGTAATATGTGTAACACCCTTTTCAATCAATGAAAGAAATTAATGTTTACTTACTTCTCTATACTTGATGTGGTTGTTGTTATTTGTTGGATTGCCCTTAATATAACTTTTCTTGGCTGTGTTCTTGTGCCCTCATACTTATTATTTTTAGTTTCATGTAAGGATGGACATGATTGATTTTGTTGAATCAGATCTACTCAGACATTACAACAATGTGTTTCAGGCTGGTTATATGGATTTGACTGAGGAAGAGTTGTTAGACTTGCTCGATGCTGATGTTTTAGATCAAGCTAAGGAAGACTTTTCCTACTTGTGAAGTCTTCTTGATCAGGCTGCGGCCGATAATGTTATATATTATGATATGATTGATCAATTACAAGAAGAACACAACTGATCCAAGGCCCCAATCCATGCCGACTATGAGGCTAAGTACAAATCTTTAAGTTAAGGGTGGGGATTTGATGACAAACTTCAAAATTTTACCTCTGCCTCGAATAAGAGAGATATTGTGCTTCAACAAGAGGTTAAATCAGCCCAAGAGATAGTTTCCCTATTGGAGAAAGAAAATAATGCCCCGAGGGATGAAATGAACAACTTGAAGAAATCACTTCTACCAATCCCAATGAAGGTGCTTCCTTTTTGGAAGAGGAAAATACGAGAATACTGAAGGAGTTGGAGTCCTTGCAGAAGGATAAGATAAAGTCGGGGCAGTCTTCAAGAAAAATAATTATTTCTCGGCCTAATGTTGAGGAAAAAAGAACTCCGAAAACATTGGCTGACCAAGCTGCTAAGTTGAAGGCTAAGAGTGTTACAATTTTTGATCTTTCACGTCAGCTAAAAGCTAAAGATTCTACCATTGCCGACCAAGATACTCAATAAAAGATCAAGAGTGATGTCGTCAAGAAGCTTCAACGTCAAGTGGAGAGATTAACTTTCCAATTTCATTAATAACCCAGGGAAGTTTGGATGGATGGTTACAATCAGACGTTATCCCATATATATGATCACTTGGCTCAGAGTAATCGTGGAGGCTACAAATGGGGATGGACCAACCTTTTAATTTTGCTGAAGTATGACCAAAATAGTAACTTATGGCACTCGAATGACCCATGATTTCTTGACTGTGATAAGCCTCCATTCACACTGGATAAGAATTGTATTCTTCCTAATGTTCTCCCCTAATGTTTAATAACAAAATATTTAGGGGACTATGTACTCCATGATGAACTGAGATAATTCGTCCTGTATATTTGATTAACTAGTCCAGTAGTAGCAATAGGCGGATGGTGAGTGATTTTAACTACATAAATTCTCCATACACTTTGGATGACCCTCCTGCTGGCATGGATAAGGCTCAAGGAAAGAGTTCACTCGAATGATTTTCGTATTTCCTCATTCATTGTAATTTGTTGAATATTGATGAAATAAAATTGAAGGTTTCTCTTTGTCGTCTTTGTATTTCTATTTCGACCGACTAGATAATCTCCTATGACTAGTTTTTTCGCTATATAAATTGAGTCATTATTTAAGCTTGTGGTTGTTACAAATCTGATCCTCAGACTACTGAACTTGCTTAAATGTGAAGAATGTGAATGTAAAGCCATATATTCTACTAATGTTGTTTTTGGATAAAACTGCAATGAGTTTTGTTAACATTAGTTATCAACGACGACCAAGTGTGTTAGGAATGTATGTGTGTATTGCTTTATTTAGGAATGCATACATGTATTCCTGTAATTAAAACTTATTTTTAACTTTTTGGAGTTGTATACGAAGTTTTATGAGATTATTATTCTTAATTTGTCAAAGACGAAGTTATAAATGAAGCACTTTTTTGAAGATGGAAAAGTTTGAAAATCTAAGGCGTAAACATTTTGGGAGTTGGAAAAGTTTGAAAAGATGAAGCATAAATTTTTCTAGAGTTGGAAAAGTTTAAAAAGATGAAGTATAAACGTTTCTGGAGTTGGAAAAGTTTGAAAATCTTAGGTGTAACTTTTTGTTGATGGTGCCATTTACTCCAAAAAACAAAACATAAAATAGGATCATGACTGAAACAAACTGCTTTTCATTAAGTTATTGGGTATGAACTGAATGAACTGATTACATGGAATAATAAAAATTACTGATAGTACTTGCGAAGATGGTCGACATTCCAAGATTCTTGAATTATTCTCCTCCCAAAGTCTCCAGTCGATAAATTCCTGGTCAGACCTCTGCCGAGATACGATAAGGACCTTGCCAGTTGGGTTCTAACTTATTATTCTTCAGAATAAATTTTTTAAGAACCAAATCGCCTTATTTCAAGTAGGTCAACTTGACTCTATTGTTATATAACCTTGTTGTTCATTGTTGGTAAGCGGACATCCAAATAGCAGCGTCTTCTCTCACTTCTTTGATCATATTTAGATCCAGTCTTCTCATCAAATAACTTGTGGGTGAATTGAAATTGAGCATTATGTGAGTCGGCATACCTATCTCTACTGGTATCACTGCCTCAGTGCCAAAGGCGAGCATGTAAGGTGTTTCTCCTATTGCTGTTCTCGACGTGATCCTATAAGCCCAGAGGACACTGTAGAGCTCATTGATCCAGTTGCCTTTAGTATCATCTAGTCGTTTCTTTATTCCATCTAGCAGAGTTTTATTGGTGATTTCTATCTAACCGTTGCATTTAGGGTGGCCAGGACCTGAGTGAAGTTTTTAAATTCCTGATCTCAAATAGTATTCTTCACACTCATTATTATCAAACTGTGTGCCATGTTCTATGACGAAGGCATATGACATCCCATAACGACATATAATTTTCTTTCATACGAACTAAAATACCTTTTGATAAGGTACATCCACTAGAGGTTCAGCCTCAACCCATTTTGTAAAGTAATTCACTGAGACGACCAAGTATTTGAACCTCCCTTTTATGGTCGACAAGGGTCCGACCAAATCTATCCCCCATATCGCAAATGGCCAAGGTGAAGTGATAGGGGTTAGGAAAACATCTGGATTTTTGTGAACTGCAGCAAACCTTTGGCATTTATTGCACCTTTTTGCGAATGAAATACAATCATATTTCATCGTCAGCCAATAGTAACCTTGCATAGTTATTCGTTGCACCAAGGACCTCCTAGTCTAATGGGCGCCACACGAACCTTGATGTACTTCTTTGATTATGTCTTCCACCTATATTGGATGGGCACATTGCTTCAAAGATACTGTATACGCCCTCCTATATAGCACTCCTTTTTCTATTACATTGTAATCTGCTTTATATCTTAACTTCCTGGCTTCTTTTTGATCGGTAGGTAAGAAACCCGTCTCAATATAATTTCTGATAGGATCCATCAATGAAGGACCTAAATTGATATACATCATGTTGACTGCCTTCATGTCAATGCTCCTGCTAGTGAGGATCTCTACTGGGATTGTTCTTCTGTGTTCCATGGGAGTGGCTGAAGCTAGCCGAGTAAGTGCATTTGCTCAAACATTATTAAGTCTTGGGATTCTCACTATTTTCACTGCTGGGAATAAAGAAGTTAGTTCAATGGTCTTTTTCCAGTACCTTGTCATTATCTCTCCTTTAACCCCTTAGATTTGAAGCAACTGATGAGCTGTGAGTTCAATGAGTTGTGAATCACTGTGCGCCACTACCTGCTCGACACCCAAGGATGATGCTAATTCCGACCTTGTAATCAAGGCTTCATATTTGTCTTCATATCGATGCCTAAAATTGAAATCTCAGGGCATACTCAACATCTATATTATTGGGGGTGTTTAGGATGATCCTTGCCCCACTTTCAGTAGTGCAAGAAGAACCATCAACGAACAATTTCCAGATTAGAATTTCATTGTTAAACTCTTCACTTACTAGTTTTCCATGCTTGGATATTTTTTGGCTTTGATCTGCTAGATGTTGAGCTTTTTCCTGGGTGGATGAGGATTCTGGTTGATCGGAGACTAAGTCAGTTTTCTTTTGGGTTGAGCTCTCTTTCAGAGAAGTTTGCTCGGCAGGAAAACTTGGATGATCCGACGCCTCCGCATAAGTAAATTCTGGAATAAAATCTGCTACTGCTTGCCCTTTCATTGAATTTCAAGGTTCATATACAATATCATATTATCCAAGTTCCACTGCCCAAGACATTAATCTTCCCGAATTCTCAGGTTTGTGTAGGGCTTGTCTTAAAGGAAAATCAGTGTATAGTACAATAGTGTGGGCTTAAAAGTATGGCCTCATTCTCCTGGATGCCTCTATTAGTGCTAGTGCCAACTTTTCTAAGTGTGGGTATCTGATTTTATCTCCCTAGAACGATTTACTTATATAATACATAGGTTTTTGGACTCCTTCCTCTAGTCAAATGAGTGCCGAGCTGATAATTAATTCTGAAACAACCAGATATAAATATAATTTTTCTCTTATTATTGGTCAAAGAGCAATGGTGGAGGTCCCGTATATGTCTTAATTTCAACAAAAGATCTTTTGCATTCATCATTACACTCAAAAGTCTTTCTAATCACTTTGAAGAATGGAAGGTACTTGTTGGTTGCCCTGGAAACAAAGAGATTTAAGGCTACTACCCTTCCCGTGAGCTTTCGCACCTCCTTTTTGCTAATCGAGGACTGCATTTCTAGCAACACTTTGATTTTATCGGGATTAGCTTCTATCCCCCTTTGATTGTCAATGTACCCTAGAAATATTCCTTCATGTACCCCAAAAGTACACTCCATCAGGTTGAGTTTTATTTGATGCTTCTCCAGTTGATCAAACGTTTGGGTTAATTTGGCAATGTGGTTGGTTGCTACCTTGATTTTGGTGAGCATATCATCAACATAAACTTCCATATTTCTGCCGATTTATTCTTCAAAAACTTTTTTTACTAACCTCTGATACGTTGCTCTAGCATTTTTTTTAGCTCAAAGGGCATGACGTTATAGTAGCAGGTTCCTCGACTAGTAATGAAGGATGTGCTTTCATTATCTTTAGGATTCATTTTTAACTGGTTGTAACTAGAATCGGTATCCATAAAGATGAGCAACTCGTGAACTGCAGTTGCATCTACCAATTGATCAATTCTTGGCAAAGGAAAATGATGTTTTGGGAAAACTTTATTGAGATCAGTAAAATCAATGCACATGCGCCACTTCTTCTTCTTCTTCTTCTTCTTCTTCTTCTTCTTCTTCTTCTTCTTCTTCTTCTTCTTCTTCTTCTTCTTCTTCTTCTTCTTCTTCTTCTTCTTCTTCTTCTTCTTCTTCTTTACCATCACTACATTAGACAACCATGTGAGGTACTTGACATCTTCGATGAACTTTTCTTTCTGCAATTTCTCTACTTCCTCCTAGATTTCCACATTTTACTCGGGGCTAAGAACTCTTTGCTTCTGTTTGACTGGCTTGGAGTATTTGACTATAGTGAGCTCATGGCAGAGGAAATTGGGATTGATGCCTTGTATATCCTCATGGCTCTAGGAGAACACGCTCTTTCTCCCTTTAAGAAACTTAATTAATTCCTATTTGAATAAAGGGGTCAACCTTGAACCAATTTGGGTAGTTATTTCTAGATTCTCATCATCTAAGACAATGGACTCCGTCTCATCCATAACTTGTCCCTTAACGAGATCCTTTTCTTCTCTTCGGTCCAATGTGTCAATATGATAAGTGGTGGTGATCTTCTTGACCTCCTGCTGGTCGACTGAGGTATGGTAGCATTATTTGGCATATTTTTGGTTTCCATTGACCACGCTAACTCCATAGTTAGTCGACAACTTCATACATTGATGAACTGTGGATGGGACGACCTTAAACTACTTTATTCCCACTCTGCCAATAATGATGTTGTAGGAAGATGGGACATTCTTATCCAACACAAAGAAATGAATCCTCTCTTACCTACTCGCCGTCCAAGTGCCGATTAGGACGTCCAATTTGACGGTACCTAAATGATATACTCTTTATCTCGCAAATCCGATGATTGGTCTATGATACTGTTCCATCATGCTGTCTTTCAGCCCAATATTACTAAAGCACTTATAGAACATTACGTCTGCGAGCTTCTGTTATTGACCAGTATCCTTGTAACCCTACCTTTATGAACTCGACATGTGATGACTGATGGATCGTCATGAGGATAAAGTAACCCGTTCAGATCGTTCTTGGAGAAACTAATTACTATTCGATCTTTGTTGACCTTTCTTGGTCGGCATCATCGGAGTCGACCTTATCAATCTGTCCGACGGTTGGACAATCTTTTGCTTCATTCATCTAGGCCTTTATTTCTACTATTTCATCTCCTCCTCTAATGTCACCTCCTGTAATAAAATGACATCCGAAAGAGGTCATGCCGATGTCCATCTTTGGTTCCTCTGGTCTATTGGGTAGGTCGGTATCATCTCCAGCCTCTTGATTGCATGCTCTTTTGTTGTCGCCTATTTTTCGACGGGGTGAGTTTGATCTTCTACTGTTGTTCTGACCACGCTCTTGGTTGAAGAATTTGGATAACTTTCCCCTCTGAATTAGAGTTTCTATTTCATTTTCAAAGAAATTCACTTGTCAGTGGTATGCCCATGATCTCTGTGAAATTCACAAAACTTTGAAGTGTCCCTTCGATTGGGGTACCTTTAACTTTCTCGGCCAATGAAGCTCTTTGTGATTATGAATTTCTTCTAAGATATGATGTACACCTTTAGTGACAGGGGTGTATTCATCATATTTATTCATTTGGTCCAACTTGTCTAGCTTTTTATTTCCTTGATCCTTTTTGAAAGAATCGTTCTTTTACTCTTCGGTTTGGAATCCATAGCCCCCTTGGCAGCCATAGCTTATTCGGCGTTCATTACCTTGGCAGACTTAGCCATCAATTCTGCCATTATTTTTGGTGGTTTCTGTAATACCCCGCATTTCTGAATATTCCAAATAATTCTATTTAATTAGATTGGAGAATTAAATGAGAAAATTTCGGCTTAATTTAAATTACGTAAGAGTAGTAATTTATAGAGTTTTATTTAAAAATTGTAATTATGGAATATTAATCGAGAGATAGATACCGGTTTATATTGCCTCATTTTATTTACTTAGTGCGAGTGGTAAATAGTTACTTAACGCGTGTAGACCGTGTTGGGGTGAGAACGAGTAATATTTTTTAAGTGACTCAAATGATAATTTAGAGGTCACCGATGAGTCCGAAAGGGTCAAATTAGTCAAAATAGTATACCCGGGGGTACTAGTTGAGTCCCGGGGTAATTTTGGACTAAACCGAGACCGTTCGGGGGCGTTTTGGTCTTTTAACATAAGAGGGTATGGAGACCTACGAAATTGAGAGTTTTATATCAGCCGTATGATAGAGGAATTAGGGTTAGAACACCCATGACAACACCAATACCATTAGAGAGAAGAGAGGCACAACTTTCTAAGGCAAAAGGAAGAATTGGGAAGGATTCAAAAGGATTTTTACCATCAACTTGTTGGGGAAGAAGGATTGAAGGATGCAGATCATCAATCATCAACAACAACCACGAAATCAGACCCTACTGATCATAAGGCAAGTTGTTTATTGCAAAAACTATAAAGTTATAATACCCATGTGTAGGGTTTTTGAATAGTGTTGTTTAAATCATTATTTTGATTGGAGAAAGATGATATTTATACATGTTGGGATAGGAATCACATGTAGAATGATTTACCTTATGTAGAGGTTTAAGATTCAGATTAGACTTGATGATTTTTCGGATTAAAATCTGGATTTTTAATGATAATATGGGAAGAACACCATAACTAGGGTTTCAAGAAATTCTGGATTTTAATTCATTATTTCTTTAAAGTAATTGGAGTTTTGATGTATTTGACACGTTAGAAACTGTCCTAGTATATGTGGAAATATGTTAGGATCATTGGGTTAAAGTTTGGTGGACTATAATGGAATTTGAAGGTTTGTTAATGGAGGAAAAATATTAACGAAGAAGACAACTGCGTCTGTCCCTGTTCGATCGATCGATCGATCTCGAACTATCGATCGATAGACTATGTCGATCGATCGAACCCAGCTGTTGATCGATCGACGCAAGCTGTTTCCCGAAAATTTTGTGTTAAATTCTTCGTTGAGTTCGGGAATGAATAAGTATTCTAGGATTTACATTATACTTATATGGGAGTGAGAATAAGACCAGAAGGTATATTGTTGAGGTTCGATAAGGCCATTGGGTGTAGGGCTTGGATTACGGACCAAGGAGAATAATCCGATTTAGTAGAGGATCGGGGATTTCGAAAATTGAGTTACGGGGCGAAGTAAATTCAATTTAAGTAATAGACCAGTAGGGTAAGAAATAACTACTGAAATTATATGTAAGGGGTAACTAGTACCCTTAGAGTTGTGTGAATACTCAAATAAATACGATTAATGAGATAAATCGTAAAGCGAATATTGTACGGTAGATATATGAGATTAAAATATTACGTACGTATATGATTAATAGGTCGGGCGTGTACCTACTGAATTATGTGATCTTTTAGGTAGAGAGATTATACCTAAATTAATTATGTTAGGGTAGATGAGACATTCCGAACTAACATAAAGTTATTATATGTTTGGGGTCGATGAGAAATGCCGAACCAAACTTTGAACTGGTGTCGCGATGAGAGAGTCCCGAACCAGAATATGTGTATATAAATATTTTTAAAAATAAATGGGGTCGATGGATAATTCCGAACCAACTCTCACTTGGGGTCGATGAATCATTCCGAACCAAGAAATCTTTATTTGTGTATATAAATAATTGGGGTCGATGTATCATTCCGAACGAATTCTTACTTGGGGTCGATGAATCATTCTGAACCAAGAGTCCTTTACGTGTATAAAAAGGGCAAAATAGCAATGACTGATATTTAGTATATATTGTGTGTGAAATATATATACTTGATAATATCCTACTTCCGTGTGTTAGTAGATTGATACATAATATGTATTTAAAGATACATACTGAATTAGTAAGTTATGTAGTGAAACTTAATTACGAAATGCACCTTTAGATAGAGAAAATCTATTTAGTAATTCAAGTAGTGAAACTTAATTACATAAGTGGGAAGTCAAAAATTGTGAGAATTGTAGTAATTTTAGTAGTGAAACTAAATGGGAAGTCTTGAAAAATAACATAGATGAAATGTTACTTGAGAATTAATTAACATACGCGAGATGTTAGTGAAACGGTTGTACTGTATGGGCGGTACTGGAACTTGGGTACGGATAAGTTCAATTGACTACTTTGGTTTTAGTTAGCTTGGGAGGTATGGCTAGATAAACTAAGTGTAGAACGTTAGGTGTGCACAAAAGATGAGGGGTGAGTAACTCAAGAGAGTGTACGAGAACCTAACATGTGTAATCAATAACCGCATTTTATATTGTGATAAACGCTTGCTAAATGTTTTCAAAATGTTTTGAGTACTAACTCTTGCTATAAAATATTTTCAAAACCTTTTAGGTATCCAACCACAGGGATGACATGTATAATGATTCCATTCCAGAGACTCGGAGCTGTAGCACAGTGGATGCTTACAGGATTTTGACTAGACGATATCTCTCATTCAGATCTAGTACAGGATCTCACACTCTTCTATGCATGGACTTGTGGTCCGGTATTAGTCTCAGATGTTAGTTTCAGACTAGTGGTCATTCTATTGTTGTTGGGGATTTTTAGCCGATGGTTTATTCGGTAATACTTTTGTTCTGTTGTACTTTTACTTTGTTGTTTGAATTATTGTACATAATTGTTTGTACTTTGTTCCACATGGTTGATTCATCTGTTTTAAGAAAGATAAAATTTGGCACCGGTCTAATTATACTTAGGGGATAAGTAATTAAAAAGTCTTCGACAGTGATGCTAAGAATGAACCATTTGAGAAACCTGTTTTAATTTAATAAAGGCCTGATCACCCGATGTTTAATTAGGCGGGGTGTCACAGTTTCTTCTCTAGAGGGTAATAGAGATCTTTAGAGATTAGCCCGCTCATGAGTACTGTAATAGTGGTCTTTTCTTCTTAATTAACAACTTACAACTTTTCATTATTGAAACGGGTGATGAAATCCGGGTACTTTCCCCCAACTTTGACTCACAGTCAACAAATGAGTAACATCCTTGATTGGTTTAGCCCCAAAGCATAAATTAACAATAAATTATTTTTTGAGTTTATTGTAGCAGGCAATCTTACCTCTAGGTAAACTATTATTACCAAATCTGGGTTGGTCCTGTGATAGAGCTGGAAAAATCCTTGTATCTCATTTCGTCGGGGACAAAGTAGATGTCCGCAGCGGCTTGGTATTGCTCTATGTGTAGGATTGGGTCCATTTTTCCTCCTACTTAGGAGCGATTGATATGCCAATATAAAACCTCATCTCACCTCAAGTAAACTTCACAAATCGTGCTCTCTTGAGCCATCCTGCAATAACTGTCTCAGCCTCATCTAGAATCGGGCTGAGACCATATGCCACCTTAGTGGGCTTAATGCCTTACCTCAACCATCTCAGGAAAACAATACCACATCAACTTGTTTTCATCTCTCATCTCGGTCTGGTGCAAACAACTGAGACTACACTTGTCAATTACCAAAATGCAATCCAGTGGAACATCAGTGGTCTCATACTCGGTTAGGCCGACATCTTATCCTAGCAAGACTCATTCGACACCTAACAAAGCATATGTTATGGGGCACACGTGGGGAAGTACGCATGGGCTGTAAGCCCCACGTGGACCAAACCGTTATAACAACATCATCCTCACATGTAGAGAATATCTCTAATCATTACTTACATGCACAAAGGAAAGGTGGAAACATAGCACCGGGCACTGGATATTGTGCATGACTCCTGCATGCTTGCTGTGCATGACACCTCCCTAACCTTATAAATACTTGTCTTCTACATCATTGTAAAGGATCACTTATTGTAAACCCTACTGAAACTCTACTAAATTCATTGCATAGAGAGAGATTGAGTGCATGCATCCCAAGGCCATTAGAGTCCATATTTAGTGGATTTCACACACTCACATAGTGGACTAGGCCCTTCAAAGGCTGAACCACTTATATTTGGTATTATCTTCCTCTTTGCCTCATCTATTTATGTGTTTACATATAACTGTCATATTCCATTGTTGTGCTAGTTTGAGTTTACCAACACATTGATTTTGTGATACCATTTCTTGTATATAGTCATCTTCTTCCCTTTATCTGTAGCTACTCCATCGGATTCTCTAGTGGTGGTTCAACGTCACATATGGTTGAGCTTGAACAACCACTGGAAGAGATTTGGTTTGAGTTCAAGCTCACTTTCAGATCATCCACCTCACTTTTAGTACATCATTTGATTTTTTCGATCACCGAAACTCTTCAATGGAATCAGATCCTCCTACTATAGGTGGTCCCATTACTAGGCCAACCCCACATCAGTCAGAAATGGCCGAGGTGGCAGCGGCCTTGTGTTCCTTGGTAGTAAGCTAACGAAAAATACAAGCGACTCTTGATGCATTTAACCAAAATATGGTGGTTAGAACTACTGGTACCGGAGAGGAGATGATAAATCTAGCTGCCAGGGAAGGTGTTCCAGATCTAGCAGATAGGGTATCACCCCAAGCCTGGACCAAAGATATTCCTCCTCACAAAGGCGCAGAGACGTGGCTGAACCTAGGCATTTACGCTTGAGGAGGCTTGGTCAGGAACTCCTGATGATGAGGATGAATAGTATGATGATGAGGATGAACAGAGAATGATGGGAGTATTATAAAATTTCTAGAGGTACTATAAGATCAATTCATCCCAGCCGAGGATGTAACGGTATGCCGAGCTAAGAATGTATACCAAGGGCATCAGTTTTAGACAGACTTAGCAGTGGGTCGACCTTTGATAGGCTGGGCCCAATAACAGATGACTTGAGAAACTGCCTCTACAGATATCGAAGTATCGATGGTTCTAGAAGGAATGATAGATGTGATGATTTTTGACCTCCTAGAGGCAGAGACGAGGAACAAAGAGAGGTGAATAGCTAATAGAGGACAATTTCCAGAGAGTCATCAGTTCGTCAACCCGATAAAGAGGGGGCTAGAGATAATGTGGCCCATATCGAGGCTATATATATTGCCAAAAAGCCTTAGAATGATTCTATACAGCAACGGGAGGACAAGATAGGGGATATTCTAAAGAGCCAAGACCCCTTGCAAAGGACTTACAGTGAAGGCTCCCCCTTTGTGGCTAAGATCGTGAGTTATCCAACCCTAGCTAAATTCAAGTCATCGGTAGTTACACCCAAGTATAGTGGAGCACTAAACCCTTCCACCATATGGATATGTATCAATCAGCTGGTGATATCCACTCAGTCTCGGACGAGATGAGGTGTTGGGACTGTTCTAGCTCACTTACCAGAGCTTCCCATGTATGGTTTACTTCTCTCCCTAAAAACTCCATAAAGAATTTCAAACATTCAGCAGAGAGGTTCATACACAATTCTTGCTTCGGGGTGAGGCCCCAAAAGAAGATGACACACCTGTTGTATGTGAAGCAGGGAATAATGAAAAATCTGAGAGAGTAGATAGCTAGATTCAACAAGGAGAAATTAGAGGTTAAAGATTACGAAGTGAGCATTGCTATAACCGCCCTGATGGAGGGATTACAGAAAAGGAAGCTCCTTTGGAAGCTTGCATAGGATCCTCCTAAATCCATGGTTGAACTCATGGCTATGGCCAGGATGGTTATAAATGCGAAGGAGGTAATGGCTGCCAAGGGTGAGGATGAGAAGGAACAAGGAGTGGATGTAAGTTATAGAAAAAGAACAAGGATGGCAAGAAGAGGTTGGCGGACGATAAGTTTGCTGACTATACCCCTCTGGCAGCCAGTTGTGAGCACATCCTAAATGAGATAAAGAATGACCGGTCTTTGAGATGGCCTGAGAAGTTAAGAGATCCTCCTCACAAGAGGAACAAGAACATGTGGTGTGAATTTCACCAAGATCATGTTCATACGGTCGACATATGTTTTGCTCTCAAGGATGAGATTGAGAAAATGCTGAAAGATGGCAAGTTAAGAAAGTATATTGACAAGAATAATTAAAAATGTGGCCAAGACGAAACTCAAAAGAGGAGGAATGATGAGTACAAGCCTGATGCTCTAGCTAACGGAGACAAGGATAACTCAGACAATGATGATCAAACAGACCCTGACCCGTCGCCTCCAATCATTGATCCTAAGGGTCGTCTGAACATGATTCTATGGAATCAAGATGATTTGTGGAGGACTTGCTAAAGGGGGAAAAGAGATTGCTGACAGAAAGGCTCACGTGGCAGAGGTCCAAGATATTCCTCCCAAACCCAAAAAAGTGTAATCGATAGTGATTGAGCCGAAGAAGGTAAAAAAAACTAAAGTTAATATGAATACTTTGATTGTTGGTTTCTCTAGGCTTGATTTTAATGGGATCTTATCCCTACATGATGACCCGTTGGTGATCACCACCTTAGTGCACGTGTATGATGTTCCAAAAATATTGGTCGATGGTGGCAACTCGACTGATGTGATATTTTGGGACTTCTATGAGGGTTTGGGGCTGAGCAAGAAGAGGTTAATACCGTATCACCAACCACTCATAGATTTTAGTGGGGAGAAGGTACATCCTCTGGGGATCTATGAGATGAAAGTTAGGATGGGGAACAGCTGGCCAAAATGACTCATAAAGAAGATCAATTTCTTTGTTATAGAGGAGAATGTCTACTCAACATATAATATAATTTTGAGACGAGTAGCCCTTAAGTAGTTTGAGGCCGTGCCCTTAACAGTTAACCAGATGATTAAATTCCCGACTCCTTATGGAGTATGGAAAGCTCAGGGTGACCAAGTTGAGGCACGCGAATGCTACTTTAACTTGGTTGTGGAGAGGTATGAGACTAAGCTGAAAAAGGATGAAGCTTCTTAGGAGGTAGAATCCATCGTCCTCAATGAGGATGAGTAAAAAAAACCCATCTAAATTGGCAAAGCCCTGAAGAAGGAGATCAAAGATAAGATGATCAAACTGTTGAAGAAGAGGCAAACCATTTTTTACTGGAGCCATGAGGATATGCCTTGCACTGATCCTAAGGTTCTCTACCATAAGATCAACATAGTTGAGGATGAAAATTCGATCAGACAGATAAGGAGAGTGTACTCTCAAGAGAAGTATGATGTCAACCGAAAAGAGGTGAAGAAGTTAGAGAAGGTCAACTTCATCAGGGAAGTAATTTGCCGTGAGTGGTTAGATAATGTTGTTATCGTTCCCAAAGACAATGGAAAATGGATGATGTGCATTGATTTTACAGACCTGAATAAAGCCTACCCTAAGGAAAACTTTGCCCATGCTAAGGATAGACCAGATGGTTGATGCCACCATCGAACATGAATCAATGAGTTTTATGTATGCTTACTAAGGCTATAACCAGATATTCATGAATTCGACTGATGTTGAGAAGACATATTTCATAACTGACAAGGGGACCTATTAATACAAGGTCATGCCCTTTGGCTTGAAGAATTCCGAGGAAACATATCAAAGATTGGTTAACAAGATGTTCGAAGAATAGATCGAGAAGACAATGGAGGTTTATGTCGACGACATGTTGATAAAAGGCCTCAAGGCCGACACTCATGTGGTCGACCTTGAGTGAACTTTAGATTCTATAGACGAGTATAGGATGAAACTCAACCCTTCCAAGAGTGTCTTCGGTGTAGGGGTAGGCAATTTCTTGGGATTTATTGTGAACCAAAGGGGGATTGAGGCCAACCCCTAGAAGATCAAGGCTTTTATGTAGATGAAGACTCCAAAAATGATAAAATATGTGCAAAGGTTTACTGGACGAGTGGCAGTATTGAACAAGTTTATGTCCAGAGCTACCAATAAGGGCCTTCCCTTGTTTAAGGTGCTCAAAAAAGATTTTGAGTGGAATGACGAGTATGATAAGGCCTTTCAAGAGTTAAAGAGATACCTTGGCTCTCCACTCCTGCTGTGAAGACTAATTTAGGGAGAAAAATTGTATCTTTATCTAGCAGTGTCGGAATCGACCTTTAGTGCTGCCATTATTAGAGATGAGGATAGTGTGTAGAAGCCAGTGTACTTCAATAGTAAGGCTCTTTAGAGGGCCAAGAAAAGATATCCTAAAATGAAGAAGCTATACTATGCTCTAATTAATACATTCATCAAGGAAGATGAATTTGTACTTCCAGGCACATACTACGGTTGTCCTCATCGACACTCCATTTAGATAGGTCATCCATAAACTTGAGAGATCGGGTGGGTTGATGAACTGGTCAATAGAGTTTGGGGGTTTTGATATCATATACTAGCTAAGAATGACCATCAAGGGGCATGCCCTAAATGATTTTGTAGCCGAGTTCACATGGGATGAGGCCGACACAAAAGAGATTGGGACTACAACTTGTGAGTTAGAAAGAAGAATATGTCCCCCCGGCTGAGGCCAAGATGAGTACAAAAAGGATTAAGGTGTCCGAGAATGAGTTAGAGAGGTACCTTTTCAAACGAGGGACCCTGGAAGAGGGTAATTTTTCCAAAGATGGTACTGTGTGGAACTTGTTTGTTGATGGATCTTCGTGCGAGGTCAAAAGTGGAGCAGGTTTGATTGTGTCAGCCCCGGATGAGACTGATATTGTATATTCTCTAAGGTTCAAATTCAAATCCTCCAATAACGAGTCAAAGTATGAGGCCCCTATGGCAAGACTCTCCCTTTCCAGAGAACTAAATGCCGACCATCTCTTGGTTCATAGTGACTCCAGGTTAGTTGCAAATCAAGTTTTGGGAGTATATGAGGCCAAGGATGATAGAATGGACAAATACATTGGAAGGGTAAAAGTATCACTAAATCATTTTAGAAAGGTGAAGCTAAAAATAATCCCCCCGTTAGACAATATCTGAGCCGATGCTTTGGTGAGGATAGATTTCACCACGAGAACATAAATTAGAAGGTCAGTGTCGATAGAGATCTTACATCGGCCGACCATTGCAGAGGAAGATAACACGATGTAATTTTGCTTAAATTTGAACATGGGAGTTTCTTGGATGGACCCTATCATCCGATATATCAGAGATGAGGAGTTGCCTTATTCTAAAGCTGAGAAGAAGAAACCGAGGTACAAAGTGACAACGTTCTCCATCATAGGAGACATCCTGTACAAGAAAGTATTCCAACTCCCTCTACTCAGATGTGTCCATCCGTCTGAGGTGGAGTATATTTTAAAGTATGTGAACGAGGGGTCTTGCTTTAGTCGTATAGGAGGAAGATTATTAGTGAAGAGAATCATCATTCAGGGATATTGGTGGCTGACACTGGCCAAGGGTGTAGCTGTATATGTGAAGAAATATGACAAGTGCTAACGGTTTGCCACTATTCCCCATCAGCCTCACTAGCCTCTAACTTCTATCACTTCCCCTAGGACATTTACAATCCGGGGGATTGATTTGGCAGGAACATTGCTAAGGGCTGTGAAAAATTACTAGTATCTGATTGTAGCTATTGATTATTTTTTGAAGTGGGTGGAGGTCGAGGCGATGATCAAGATAACGGAGAAGACAGCCTTCCAATTCATTAGGAAAAACATTATCTGTAGATACGACCTACCAAACACCTTGATTTTAGATAATGGGAAGCAGTTGAAGAATATTTCCCTCGAGAAATACTGTGAGTGGTTCGGCATCAAACTTTTCTTTTCAACTCCAGGACGACCCCATGCCAATTGGCAGACAGAGGTAACGAACATAACAATTCTTGGTGGAATCAAGAAAAATCTAGAAGTCGCCAAGGGAAGATGGACTGAAGAGGTGCAAGCCGTCCTATGGGACTATAGGACGACGGAGAGGACACCAACAGAGGAAACCCCATTCATGCTAGCCTATGGCTCAGAGGCTGTGGTGCCGATAGATATTGGTCTCCCAACTCACAAGGTCCAGACATATGACTCGGACTAGAATATTACAAAATGCATACTAGATTTGGACCTAGTGGAGGAGAGAAAGGAGGATGCTGAGGTTAGGCAAGCCGCCTATCAACAAAGAGCAGCGAAATTCTATAATAAGAGAGTAAAGTCCTGACCATTGGTAGTAGGAGACCTAGTTCTAAAGAAGACCTGGCAGAAGCCCAACAAGCTTCATCCTAACTGGCATGGTCCCTACCGGGTGGTTGAAGATGTGGTTCTAGGAACGTATCGGCTGGAGAACTTAAAAGGAAAGCCATTCTCCAACCCTTGGAAGGTCGATAATCTTAAAAAGTATTATTCGTAAAAGTTTTGTAATAATTTCCTTTGTCTATGTATATGAGATGAATATTATGAATTAAAAATTTCCAACTATTCTCTCATATTCTGTTGTTTGAATAATTTTATATTGTATGTATCAACTCATCTTAAGCAATAGAACATCATTCATGGTGAAATAGATTTAACTTACTCTCGGTGACATGATAGTCCAAAAGGGGTCGACCTCGTCCTTGAACTCTCAATAACACTGAGGGGGGGATCACTTAGTTGTGGTTCATGTTAAACATCATTAATTTGGTGAAAAACTCTCTCTGCCGAGACGACAGTGCATGGACGATATAACTCTAGTCCATACACTCTCAAAACGATGAAAGGGGGATTATTATGAAAACATCATAATTTGGTGAATTCAAATTTAAAAATCACTTAGTTATGGTTCATGTTAAACATCACTAATTTGGTGAAAAACTCTCTTGGCCAAGAGGACAGTGCATGGACGAGGTAAATCTCTTCCATACACTCTCAAAATGACAAGAGGGGACTTGTGATGTAAACAACATAATTTGGTGAATTCAAATTTAAAAATCACTTAGTTGGGTTTAATGTTACACATCATTAATTTGGTGAAAAACTCTCTCGACCGAGACAACATTGCATGGACGAGATAAGTCTCGTCCATAGACTCTCAAAATGACGAGAGGGGAATTGTGATGCAAACACCATAATTTGGTGAATTCAAATTTAAAAATTATTTAGTTGTGGTCCATGTTAAACATCATTAATTTGGGGAAAAACTCTCTCGGTCGAGACAACAGTGCATGGCCAAAATGACTCTCGTTCACACACTCTCAAAACGATGAGAGGGGACTTGTGTAATTTGGTGGTGAATTCAAATCCAAGTTAAAAATGATTGTATCTCATCTCGTCTAAAGACGGGACGATGGGTGCATTATTTAATAAGTTGGTTACATCAAATTATAAGCCAATTTAATTGTGGTTACTTTATTAAACACCAGAAGAAGGCATATATGTAAGTTTATAAGGACACATCATAAGTATGGGAAGGAATACTATTCATTCATTCAGAGTATGGCAATAAATGATGAGATAATTTTTTTATTCAAAAGAGGAGATCATAAGTGTTCAGAAAAGAGATACGCTGTTGCCAATAAACTACAAAATCATATCCAAGTGTTTAAAAGATTTACAACCAGGAGGGGCATTAGGCCACAGGCGGCTGCCCAGAAATAGAAAGACTAAGAAGAACTAAGTTTGGGGGATCATCTCTTCATCATTCAGGTTCTCGGTCTCTTTAAGAGTTGACCCTTCCCCCGTAGTAGTGCTATCGGCTCCAGTATCACCGACGGGCTCTGTTTCGTCCACAATGTTTGTAGTTTGAGCTGTAGGCTCCTACTCAGTCGACCCCTCAATCTGAGTCAGGGCTATCATAGACAACGATTCATCCAAACTGAAGGTTTTCAGCTGATCCAATAGGTGGGTGATCTCAGGGAAATTTATTGCTGCCTAGAGGCAACCAGTGTGAGATCCTCTTTCAAGGTACTAAACACTATAGCCCAAGAACTCCTCAGAAGATTTGAAGACCTCCATGTCCTGCTTTTCGGCCTCAGAGATTTTGCTGTTGACATCTTCTTTTTCCTTCCCAGTAATCTTAGTTATATGATAGTTATTTAAAGACTTGATAACTTCATCACGACTTTTGTTCAGGTTGGTGATAGCCTCAGAGTGTTGTTTCTTCATGTTTTCAAACTCAGTCTTTAGCTCTTTCATGCGGTTTCTCTAAGTCTCGTTATTTTTGATGGCTAGATGAGTTTGACGAATCTCAAGGACATTCTTCCTAATCCACTAGTGGAGTTTTTGAAGGCAGATAGTTTCTGCATGAGATAAAGTATGTCAGTACGAGATGACCTTACAGTTGTGACAAAATATGAAGAAATCATAAGGACTTACTTGGACGACTCTATGAAGGACGAAGTCATTCATCGGGGATATGTTGGTGGCCTCCAAAAACCTACTATCATACTCTGAGGTGTTAAAGGCTAGGAACTCAATTGCTTTGTCTTTTCTCCCTAAGGAAAAGTTAGGGCTGATTTTTATATTTTCTAGTTGCGCAGTAAGTGCATCATCTGAGGAGATAGGGATGGCCTGACTCATTCCGACCTTGGAGGAGACGTCCTTTCTCTTCTTATTTCTGTGGGTTATGAAGAGATTGTTTTGACCCTCCTTTATTTTTTTGGACCCATAGGGATGGCTGGGGTTGGTAGTAGTGGATTTCTTGGTTTGAGGAGCAGGGGCTGACTTCTTTTTAAAGTGCTTAAGTAGATTGGTTAGGCTTGGAACTGCCATCTTCCATGCGGCTTTCGGATTATTTGATGGTTGGTGTGTAATGAAGAGAGTAAGATCATAAGATTATACATAAGAAATATGATATAACAGTTAGAAGAAATAATGATTAACAACACCTACATAGCTCAGATAGGGGGTCCACCCCTATACCCATCTGCTCTAAGAAATACGGGTTCATCAACTGTTTAAATTTTGTCATGGATTCAACACTTAAGCCTGGATGAACTTTAACCGACATTGGGGCCTTAGCCCATCATTGAGGAACTCAGGGCTTAGAGGCAGTGCAAGGGACATCAGGGACGAAATCCCAGGCACCCGAAATGTAAAAGTAACGAGGTTTCTAATTATGGTTGGAAGTTTGGTTTACCATTAAAGATGTATTTTCAAACTTCCTGGCTATGAGATGATAGTAGCTAGGCTGAGTCTTGGGGGAAGAGATAATGTAGAATCCTCTGAAGACACTAACAGGGAGGTCTGTACGGTATTATCGAGAATAACTCTCCAGGAATTAGGTAAAAGTTAGGCAAAATGGCTCGTACAAGAGGATGTACAGGTAGCCTAAAGATGACCTTAAACATTTGTTTATATACAAAAATCTCACCCTCTCGGCCTTAGAATTATCTCTCGTGCACTGAGGGTGCTCTTATAGTGACAGAAGGCCCAATGCCATAAACATGTCTCCACAGCAAGAAGTCAACTTTGGTAACTGTGCTGACATAGGATCCACCACAGGAAGTGTCAAGTGTGCCCTCATCTGCATCTTCATTGTCATCTTTATTTGCAGTCGGGACGACACCTTAGGCTTAGGAAGTTCCTGCAAATGTTGCCCCGAAACAGCAGAGAGAGGAATAACATCGATAGGGGGTGGAATTATAACACCCACTCTTGTCTCCTCATGAGATGAAAGGATTTTTATCGAAGAGTCTGACCCTTGAGAAGACTCAGATAGATTTGATGATGATTCGGCCTGGTCTGAGGACTCAACCCGATTTGATAACTCGGCCTGACGTGAAGACGAGGCTCTTAAAGAACCTTCAGCCTCTTCATACCCATCATTAGGGAACTCCATGTACACTTTAAAATAATCCACACTCTCGATAGATGACTCAGACATGAAGTCATTGAGCTCTATGATAGGAGGACAAATGGTTGCAAGAGGAATGGGATAAATAAGACGAACGCTTAGCAACTTCCTCGACCTCGTACTTTCTGATTTCCTTAAAGCACCTCTCTCTGAGATTAGGGAAATGCTTAGCTAACTCATATAACTTCCACAACATCCAAGGGATGACCTTCAACTTGGGTGAAAATAATAAAATGGGTAAATAATGAAAATGTTGACTGGGGTTTGACTAAAAGATCAAAAGCTTGGAATGTGAACAGTTGAAGCCAAGAACACGCTAAGAACATTTTGAATGCTTCATCGGAGATTCATCGGAGTAACTGAATGGGGGTAAATAAGGTGGGGAAACCCTAAAACTACGTACAAACCCTAGAGTAGGCTCTCTCAACCATTAAACCATTTCTTTCAGCCCTAAAGCCACCCTATAACCTCTTAACACAGTCGTTGAAAAAATAACAAAACAATTAAAAAGACAAAGCAAGTATAGAAATGGCCAGAAAATGAAGGAAATCTAATAAGGAAAGAAGAATGGGAATACCTGGAAGGTTTGATTGGACTGACAACAACTGGGGACTTATAAAATTCATCGCAAAGTGCTTGGAATGTGGAGAGAAGCGAGAGAGCGCTATAACTGAAGGCTTAAAGAGAGAGATAATCACGCGTAAGTGTGGAGAGAGAAGACGAAGTTTTGAGTTTAATAATTTTAAACCCCTATAATGACGGGGTTCAACTTTCGTGGTGCCCATCATTAAGGCACAACTACCAAAGCATACATAATCTTTTGCCACTACTTGGATACTACGCTAGGCTAAGGAACAGATGACAAGTGTCATCCTCTTGTACACATAAGTACATTAGTATCTGACAAGTCAGAGACATACCTTCATCAGTGTAACTTGACATTTTGACCCCTCAGCCTTCTATCTACACAGAAGCTTAAGGACTAGGGGGTGATTTATATGCCAATATGAGACCTCATCTCGGCTCAATCCAGGCTCGGCTCAAGTCGACTTTATAAATTATGCTCACTTGAGCAATCCTGCAACAACTATCTCAGACTCATCCAAAATTGGGCTGAGACCACGTGCCACCTTGGTGGGCCTAATGCCTTGCCTTATCCATCTCAGGAAGACGAGGCCACATCATCTTTCTTCCATCTATTATCTCTTCCTGGTGCAAGACAACTAAGGCTGAACTTGGCAATTACAAACATGCTATCCAGTGAAACATCAGTGGTCTCATACTCGTGTAGTCTAACACCTCATCCCATTAGGACACGTTCGACACCTAACATAGCGGGTGCAATGGGGCATGCATGGGGGAGTGTGCATGGGCTGCAAGCCCCATATGGACCAACTCTTTATAACAACATTATCCTCACATGTAGATAATATCTCTTAATCATTACTTACATGCACAAAGGATAGATGGCAACATAACATTGGGCACTGGATATTTTGCATGACTCCTGTATACCCGGGGTGCGTATGACACATCCCCTTCCATATAAATACTTATCTTCTACATCATTATAAAGGATCTCTTATTGTAAATCGTACTAAAACTCTGCTAAATTCATTACTTAGAGAGATAAAGCTTGAGTACTTATATCCCTAGGCCATTATAACCCATATTTAGTGGATTTCACACACTCACATAGTGGATGTAGGCCCTTCAAAGGCTGAAGAACTTACATTTAGTATTATCTTCCTCTTTACTTCGTCTTTTTCTATGTTTACATATAACTGTCATACTCCATTATTATGTTGGTTTAAGCTTACTCAATACATTGATTTAGTGATACAATTTCTGGTATCGTCAGTGATCACTGGTGTTTTAAATTTTACTTGTATAGGGTAATCCATAATGGACTACACAAAAAGTGATCCTTTGACAAAAATCCTTTGCAACGAGTTTTTAGCTTTCACCATTTATCCTAAACGATCCTCTAGACGTTGCATGGATCCCTTCTATGATTGTTCTCCTGATTTAGCAATATTATCTTTTAGGGCTTTACAGCGCCTATTAGCTAAGCTCTCTTCCGAAGAATTCGACTCGGTACGCACATAACCGCTAATACTCACTCTTGATATCCGTGGGCCTTCATAATGACATTGCTGTTCTCTTTTATTGACCTAGTTACTCGGGGACCTAGCCTATTAAAGGCAGACTCCCTACTGAGTCTTTTCGAAGCACTTGGCCTTTCATGAGAAAAGGATCTATCGTCCTAGTAATCTGTCGAAAGGAATGATGAGGTTGATTCTGGGTGGTAAGAACGATCATAGGATGCACTGGAATTATGAATCCTTCCAAATATTGGTGGGTGGGGGTGTCATATCTCTCCTAGAGTTGGAGAATTTATATTGCATTGCACGGGCCAATTGTCGAACAGACTGTTGCATCGCTTCCTGTCCTTTTGCCAAATTGAATAGAATTTTTCATAGATTTGTATCGTTAGGAGGGGAAGATGATTCTGGTGCATTAGACGCAATAGCAAGACTTCTTTCTGGGTTATTAGTCATCCTTTAAGGCAAGGGATGAACTATGGAGCAAATGAGATAGATAACGATGATTGACCAGTCGTTCCCATAGACGACGCCAATCTGTTGATATCTAAGAATGGATTGATTCCAAATTTATAATCACAGATAAATAAAATAGAAGTAACACAAATCACACACATAAAGATAAAGGTTTTTAAAGTGGTTAGGATATAGAAGAAAGCCTACGTCCACTATTATTTTATTCAGGGATTTACAATAGCTTAGAAATGAGTGACTTGAGTTCTTGTCATTTGACTTGTCCCCATTAGCTGGGGGATGATATCTATTTATAAGGGTTCAAAACCCTAGAGATGGAACGTCTTTATATTGCGTGGCATTTACATATGTATATAGTGACTAAGATATTAGCTGTTCCAAGTTAGTTGGCATTCTCGTTCGAGCAACGCTTGGTATTTTCGTTGGTTGGCTTTCTGGTGTTGGTTGGAGATATAGCGGATGAAGTGTTTCTGAAGCTGATCAAGTTGGTTGGTAGGGAGTGCTAGATGATAGGTGTATGCTCATCATTGGTCCAGGTGGAAGTATGATTTTTACATACAACAATTACCTATGTTGATTTCGGCACTTTATGTGACTAGATTTTGATTGTTGTTTTTTAGTAGCTGTTAAACAAAAAGACCACTCACTATACTTGCTAGTGTATACCTTAACTACCCGAATTGGTACCCTCTTTAAATCGATATTTTAAAATCTTTAAACTGTTAGTACGTATTAGGAGGTTTTGTCAGCTACTTGGTTTATTTAATGGATTGTAACCATACTTGAATCGAAGGCAGTACGTTGTACCTATAATCTTAGGGTCATACGCTTTTGACCATATATGATAACTATGATCTTACGGTGTATCCAGTGCTATTAGGAGCTGTATGTTTACAATCGATTATAACCGTTTAGAGTTTGTTAGTAAACCCTATACCAACTTGGTTTTTATTTTTTTACTGGTTTAGGTTTTTAAACTGACTTAGTTGGTCAGATTGTTTAGTTTGTTAAAACTGTTTAAGTTGTTTAATAATCTGTTAATTTGTTATATCTCGAATTCATCTTAACCATAAATTTAAAAACTTTTAATCTCAGCCCTTCATATTAAGTTTCTAGAATGATCTTTTCTCACCTATATAAATATCATTATAGACTTTATTTGGTTTAGAGATTTTTTTAGATATTCTGATCACATAATCTAGAGCCAGAAACACTAAAGGGTTAGAATATATAGAGAGAAAAATATAGAGAATTAGAGAAAATATCTATGAGAGAGAAAGTGTTATTTTAGAATATGTAGAGAGAAAAATATAGAGAATTAGAGAAAATATCTAAGAGAGAGAAAGCGTTACTTTACAGACATTGTGTTGATTTCTACTTCATCTCATTTATGTTTTTGTTTTGAATTCTCAATGATCCCGCACATCATCTCATATTTCAGAGATTGAAATATTGTGTTATTGTAAAGAGAATTTTTGTGCTTTCATGCTAAAATGATTTTTTTTACAAAAACTAGAATTTCTTAGATTTTTAGATCTGAATTTTATTGAATATTTTTATGATCTAAATATTCAGATTTTTATATTGAATGCTATATGTTGTTAAAATAAGAATTTCTTCTGATCTTGCATATTTATTGAAAATCTTTTATAGATATGTCTTCTCATATATTTGAAATATATTTTTAAACACTTTTCTCATAAAATTGAATTTTATATTTTTGAGAGATTGAGAACACATTTAAAATTGACTGGATATTCTTGTTGTGCCTTCATATTGAGTTTTACATGTATTTCTTAGAAAAAATGTTTATAGGATTAATAATGATATTATTTGAATTCTTTCTTGAAAATTGCATGTTGTTGATTTATGCTTAACATAATAATTTCTCTAATATTGTTTAGTAGAAATATTTTGTTTAGACAAATGCAAGCTAAATTTTCTTTTCTAAGAATTTCATGAAAATATTTTTATGAAAAGAAAAATGTTTAAATTGATTCTTTCATATTTATATGCTTTAATGATAATATGTTTTGAAATATATGTGAATCGATTATATGGAAAGTAATGATTGAAATTTATTTTTTTGGTTTTTATAGAAAACTTATGTTCTTGTGTTATGAGTTAAGTTCTTACATGGTTTGAATTTAGAACACATTCACTTACACATTTTGCACAACTCTACACATTTATGATGTTGAGAGCGAGATCTTGTTTGCTCGAGTCCTTAAAAATAAGAAGCAAGGAGTTAAAGTAAGGAAACTGCCAAGGAGATTAAATCCAGAACATAATACTGTGGAGGAGTTTTATGCTCGGGGAAGAGTTTTAGGCTCGTGTAGGTATATTTTTGTTCTTTAGGTTAGGATCTTGTGTTGTATGTTTAGGTGCTTTTAACTCTTGTATATTTGTTTTTAGTGGAATTTTTTGGTCTCCGTAGAGGGATTCGTGGATGTTTACCCTATGTTTAGGGTTTTAACACATTAAAAAATCATGCATGTTATTCTTCTTTGAATCATCTTCTTCTATATGTATGATTTGGAATTAAAATTGTTACATGATTTAATAACTTGAGTTAGAATAATTAATCATATGAGATATATTGTATTGTAACATAATAAATCAAATTGTTATTAATTTGACTTTAGAATAAATCAGATTTAATTGATTTTAATTTTTACATGTATTAAAATATGGTTAGTTGAATAATAAAGTTTTTCTTGATTTGATTATATATATGTTATTAGAAAAACTTTCATAAAATTAGAGTACGTTCATTTGCACGTATGGAGATTATTCCATGGGTGCTCATTTTTTTCATATGACTTGTGAGACATCTAAAGAGGCTTGGGACATACTCCAACTCACTCATGAAGGAACTAGTGCTGCTAAGGCTTTCAAACTCCAAAACTTTACCATTCAATTTGAAACGATTAAGTTGTTGGAGAGTGAGTCCTTTGATAAGTTTTATGCTAGACTGCTCGACGTAGTTAACACATCTTTTAACTTGGGAGAGAAGATACCCGATAATCGAGTAATCAATAAAATATTAAGGTCATTACCTAAAATATTTAATCCAAAAGTGACCGTGTTGAATTATTTAGGTACTCTTGACTATACGAAACTTTAAGAGCTTATAGGTGACTTAAAACTTATGATCTTGACATGTTTACCTCCTAAAATGTGACGAAGAAAGAAAATGACATTGCTTTGAAAGCCCAGAAGGAGGAACACCTATTTTTAATGATGAATCTGACAATGATTTCGAAGATTTGGCCATATTGGCAAAGAAATTCAAGAAATTTCTGAATTTCCAAAACAATCAAAGATGCAAAAAGGTTGAGAAAAATAAGCACAATAAGGACGATCAATTCCCTAAAAATTGAAATGTAAATTTTAAGAGGGATGAGTCGGAGAGATGTTATTGTTGTAAGGGTTATGTCCATAGGGTAGTTGAGTTCCCCATTAAACTAAGGAAGGAGGGAAAGTAACCGATAACATTTAATAAAATCCTCAGTGTTAGCGATTCGAAAGAGGGAAACAATTCCCCCATTGAGCACAACTTTATCGTGTTCATGGCTAACCATGTGAGCTTTGATGATAAATCTTCCCATGAAGATATTTCTTTTCATGACATTTTCTAAGCCATAGTTTGTGGATCCTAAGTGGGTGATGGTAGAGTGAGTGGAGACGAGAGTGAGGATGAAGAAGAGGAGGGGGCGAGTGAACTACAAGTTGCCTTTTATGAGTTATATGCAAAAATTTTGAGGATAAAGAAGGCTAACTTGTAGTTGGAAGCTAAGTTGAAAGAAAGTTCCACAGTGAATGCTGATAGTGCTTTGATTGAAGATCTTAGGGCACGTGAGAGGAATTTCCGAGAGAAGCTATATTATATTGAGGGTGAGAGAGGTAATCTTCATGGTTTAATGAATGCTATAAAGAAAGAGCTTATAGAGTTTGAGGAGTATAGGCATTTACTTGAGTCAAGGATAGTTGAGCTTGATGAGAGATTCGATAAGGGTCAAATTTAATTTGGAGTCTAGGTCGAAAAAGTTGGATAAAATTTTAGGTACTGTCCAAATCAAAGATGACAAGTGTGTAATTGTCTTTGATGATCATAGTAATTTTTCTACCAAATCCAAGACCATACGTTTGAGAGATTCGACTAGGAACGTTAGGAAAGATTAAGCCTTAGATAACACCCCTCTCCATTTTAGACTTGCACTCATTCTGGTAAGAATGGCCACCTTAGGCGTTTTTGTTATGATCTTAAGAATGGTCCTAGGAAGTCTAAAATATATTCACCATGGTTCCCATAGACCCTAAGTGTCATGTTACACCTACTTGGGGTTAGGAAATCAGATTTGGAGCCTTTAAATATTAGACTTGTTGATTCTCTTTTGCTTGCACATGATACTTCCCTTGCTGTATGTAATGGTTGATTATGTTAGCATGTTTGTCATACTTTATTTTGTGCTTCATGATATTTGTTTGCTAGTGTTATGACATGTGTATGTTTTGTATTTTATTTTTCATTTTTTTGAGTCATATTGAAAAATACAAAAAGATTTTGTTTGTCTTCTGAGTTAGAGTTTGTTTTCAAAAATTGAAAAAAATGGTATTTTATTTTGAATTTTTTTAGAAAAATTCAAATTGATTTTTTGTTTGTGTGTATTTTAGTTTTACACATTTGGTGTGGAATATTGGTGTGTTTGAGTCCAATTCATTTTGTACTTTCCATGTGGTTAGGACATTTGGTTATGATGGTTGATCCTTAGATTGTTCTTAATTATGCTTGCATGGATTTGTTTCGAACTTGATTTTCTCTATCGATTTGACTTTGTATATGCCTCCGCACACACTTGCATGATCTTTTTGAACGTCAACTTCAAATGTGTATTTGATATTTGTGATATGTTCTTTCATTAATCTTGTCATTTACATGTTTTGTGACTATGGGGATTTGTGCATATAAGAACCATTGCCTATAAAAATGTTTAAATTGTATTGAAAAATATGAGGGTGCACGAAAAAGGGCTATAAAAGTAGAAAATCTCCTTTGCAGGAAAGCCACCGTTGGCAAGAGACTATTGAAAAGATTAAAGGTAATAAAAATAGAAAAATTGCCAAAGGCCAACATAGTTTAGTTTTTTGATCTTTTAAAGCAATAGCTTCAAAAGAATTAAGAAAATAAAATAAAATATGATGTATGTTTTTCTTTTGAGGGTGTTTAGTTGAAGATTAATAGGTTTTCACAATGAGTCCTAACTATGCTTATGTTGTCACGACGCTAGTGATTGGTATAATCATCAATATTCTAGGCTTGTGTGCATTATGCATGCCCGTTCATTAAGTTCACTTTATATTATAACTTGAGTCTAAATCATAGTTTGATAAGGTTTTACGGTCAATTATAACTTATTGGACACATTTGAGTACTTGGATCATAATTTATTTGTATTTAGTTCATGCCCATTCATTCCATTCCACATGTTTAGACAAATCGATACTTATATAAGGTATAAAGCTTATATGTTTTGTATTGAGTTTTGTGGTTGTTTATACCTATATATGTTTACCGAATTTTCATTGGTATATTTTGCATATATTATATACGGTATCGTGTTTTGAGTCTTTGGGGATCCATGTTTGCCATATGCTTTATCATTGAATTTTTTTGGCATGCTATTTGATCATATTGATAGCTCTCATTTTGTGCATTGAAATTCCTTTTCTCAAATTGGTAATTTCAAAAGTGGTATCATATTTCATCGCGTATTTATATTGGTATCTTTTTACATCAATATTGAAATTGTTTGATCATAGTTTTGATTATTTGTGCTTGAGTGTCCATGTTGTGTGTTTGCTACATTTTACACCGTTGCATGACTTTATTCCCTTCTCCTTTTGTTTATAATTGGTATGATCACATATTTAGGGGAGATTTGGTTTTGGGTGGATTAATTGTTTTATACTATCTTGCTTTGTCTATTCCTGAACAAAATGGGGGAGAAATGGTATCTTTCCTTTGCATGATTAGGATATCTTTATCTTAGGGGGAACCGTCTTACTTAGGTTGAGATTGTTTTAGACATCTTTCGATGATGGTTATTCATTTGAGGATTTATAATTGTTATATTCTCTTTGCATTTGAAGGGGCGTTTAAGTGTGCCAGCTCATAGGTTTACAACAATACGACAAAAGTTTTCAAGCAAAGCAAAGTTACTCAAGTTTGTATGCCTGTCGAGCATTTGTAATCTTTTTTCTTTTTAGGGTTGGGCAGTGAGTTTTTTAGAGAGCTTGATGACCCATAGGATTTTTGTTTTGGTTTTGTCCCGGAATAGCCAAAGGTAGAGATTTATAAGGACAAATTTCCAATTAAGCCAATTTGTACGTAATTGGCATTATTCTGGACAAAAATTTTGGGTCATAGGATAGACTTTGTGTTGTTGATCCCATAAGCCAATAACATATTTCATGAAGTCATTGCGGCCAAGCTTCAAAGATTGGATACATCGTGCCAAGTTTTTCTTCACATTTACCGAGGATCTTGCAGGTATGAATGCATATTGAATATGAGTCCTTGGATATTTTTAAAGGGTGTTTTGTTTTTGTACTTAAAATGTTTGGAACTATTTTAAAAATATTTTTTAATTTTAATCTCCTTAGAACGAGAATTAATCTCATTAGAAAATGCATTTTTGTTAGAGCGACTTTAAGTTTCGTTAGAACGACATCAAAGTTCCGTTAGAACAACTTACTAATGAACATCAAACGAGAAATCTCCGTCAAAGATTACACACCTCACTCGAATCATGTCGGAAGGGCTCTTGAACAAGAAAGTAGCTTTGTTCGAACGAAATAGAATGTCGTTAGAATGAAAGTGCTAATCTCGTTCGAACGACCCTTGTTTTCTTTTAAATCAGTTCGCAGCCTCAATATTCGTGTTTTTCCTATTCAAGGCATGTTGGACTCAAATTTTTAAGAACTTTTGGCAAAAATCAATTTCCTATATGTTTACAAATTTTCCAAACCCTTGTTTCACCCTTATAATTTAAAGATCCAAGATTCGTAATAAATATGCTTTGAGATCTTGATTTTGTGTACTAAAGTTTGTTTCTCTTCATCTCGAGAGAACTTTTTTCATTTGGTGGACTCCCTGCGTGCTGTTTGCTGTGTACACCATTGCTGAGCCTCATCAGTGGATATCAAAACATGCTTGGACTCGTGCGTTATTGCATCTTATGTGGGTGGACTCCTGTGTTTCACTGTGGAGGAGAAGTTGAAGATAAAAGAGCATCAATTTGTCCATCCGAGATCTTCCCCTTTTTCCTCGGCTGCTATCGGGGTGTGTGTGTGTGTGTGGGGGGGGGGGGGGGGGGGTAAAGAGGGAGAGATAAAGGTCCCCCACCCCTCGCTACATCGTGGGGTGCTTCTCCCGTCGTCAGTTTTTGGGTGATGTGAGGAGATAGAGTCTCCAACCTATTTTTCATAAAATGGGCAAAAGAACATGTCGCCCCCTCGAGAGAGCGGTTTTAAAGACAAACTAATGCTTGCCAAACTAATATTTTAGAGGTTTTGGGGTTAAGTTGTGGAATGGGAAGGTGTTAGGCACCCATCCCGTCCTTTCGGTCTTTTATGGGCTTGTGTTACTATTTTCCTCAATTTATCCGTAAAGTGTGTGTGTTTGTGTATATAAGTACGATCGGAATCGCTCGACTCGCATCATGGAAATGATGGAGTGAGGTCATCCATAGGGATGTTCCCAAAATAATAATTATAAAATGTGATGTGTACGCTTATCGAGATATTGATCGTTATGATGAAACGATAATATATGTTAAATAAAATGCAAGTATGAATCACAAGTATAATATATGAAAAATAAAAAATATGAAAATAAGACTCGAGTCTCGGGTTTTATCTCGAGATTCCTACGTAGAATATAAAGGCATCAAAGTCCACATAGTTTGTATGCGGCATAAGGGTGGGGCTTATCCCATAATTTCAAATGGGAATTTATTATATGTGTGTGTGTAGAAAATATATTTATAGTTTTGAGAAAATGTGATGAATAATCCCATCGGAATATATAGGTGTAACCCTCTTTTTCTATGTTTTGGGTTTTTTATACAAAATATATGATGTGCAATATAACTAATAAAGGATGAGATATTAATATGATCTAAAGCCAAAAGCTAAATTAAGAATTTATATAACTGATGCGAGAATAAAAGGAATTTAAAGAGAGAGAATGATGTTTAGACCTTCTTTCGAGACTTGAAGCTTGATCTTGATTATTAATGAACTTCCTTGAAAATTGGGCTGGATGTGGGATGAGAGAGAAGGATATTTTTTGCTAAATTAGGTATGAAATTGATGGGAATGAAAGGTGGAGAAGAATTTCACACAAGGAAAATTCGCCGATTGCAAAAGAATGTTGCTGAGATCACTGAAATTTATGGTTATGATGTGCCTTTTGAAGTGAGATCATGCTTTCCTTATACAGGGAAGGGGTATTTCCGATCGGCATTATCCTACCTATCGGTAGGTAACCCTAGACACACTACCGATAGGAAGGGAAATGGACCTGCCAATTGAAATTCTCGTGCTGATTTTCCAAAAAAATGGTCATAAAACGCAATTCGTAAGTCCAAATTGCGCAGGGGCATAATGTTAGAAAGGTTATTTAGAGACCTTTGAGAATCGTTTAGGCCTCTCTCGGGTCCGAGAGTTGACTTTGGGTCAAATTTGGATCGGAAGCGCCCGTCTGTCCTTTGGACAGAAGATCGTTGGACGATGATGGGTCATTCATCGAAACGATAAGTTTGAATAGTTGATGGGGTGGACCATTGGAAAGGTTGTGAAAGTTACTTCAATGTTATAAAGATATTTGCTCGGTTAAGAGAGTTGACTTTATTCAAACGGGGCCTAAAAGTGTCCGGTTACCTTTCGGAGTAAGACGGATCATTCATCTGTACCGTAAGCCTGATTCGTACACGGGGTGGACCATTAGAAAGGGTATTCAATGACCTTAAAATATTCATTTAGTCTCATTCGAGCTGAAGAGTTAAATTTGGTTAAACGAAACTCGGGAGCGCCTAGTGGCCTCCGAATCAGTTTTTAGGGCAAATAGATCGTTCGTTTGATCCGTTATGTCATTTCGTGCATAGGGAAGACCAATTGAAAGAGGTTTTAGTGCCCTTTGAAGATTCATTGAGATTTTTCTCTGACGATGGAGTTGATCGGAGTCAAACAGGGCCCAGGAGCACCCGATGGCCTCTAGATCGATACTGGGAGTATGATCTAGGGTTTGTAGTGAATTGGGGAGGTGATAGGTACATAAGTATCCTAGAATATGGTGTCTATAGAGCACCTCGATGGGTGAGCTTAAGACAAGTGAAATCCATCAAATAGACACCCCCATGATGTTTTGGGAAAGAGGTCAATTTTACGGACCAAAGTGACGAGGATGATCGTTTCAGAAGGTCAAGGCTGATTCTGAGAACGTCAGGTAATTTTTGGGATGGATGATTCTATGGGTTAAGGTCAATTCTGAGGGTTGAGGTCAATTCTAAGGACCTTAAGTGGGAAAGACCAATTCTGAGGTCAATTCTAAGGACCTTAAGTGGAGGTGACCAATTCCGAAGGTCGAGGTGAATTCTAAGGACCTTAAGTGGGAGTGACTAATTCTGTGGGTCGAGGTCAATTTCGAGGACCTTAAGTGGAGGCGACCAATTTTGAGGATCGAGGTCAATTATGAGGACCTTAGGTGAAGATGACCAATTCTGAGAGTCGAGGTCAATTCTGAGGACCTTAAGTGGGAGCGAACAATTTTGAGTGTCGAGGTAAATTTTGAGGACCTTAAGTGGAAGCGACCAATTTTGAGGGTCGAGGTCAATTTCAAGGACCTTAAGTGAGAGCGATCAATTCTGAGAGTCGAGGTCAATTATGAGGACCTTAAGTTATGACCACCAATTTCTCGAACCTAAAGTAGAGGGCTACCAATTTGGAGGGTCGAGGTCAATTCTGAGGACCTTAAGTAGGGGCGACCAATTCTGATGGTCGAGGTCAATTGTGAGGACCTTAAGTAGAGGCGACCAATTATGAGGGTCGAGGTCAACTATAAGGACCTTAAGTTGTAATATGGGGGTTTTCTCTCTGGGGAGTCTTTGTTTTACCTTTTTCGAGACTCTATTGGGGAAGAGACATTTTTCTGGGGATTATGTCTTTTTGAGAAAAGATAGCTTTGCAAGGGGAGCTAAAATTCTTAGTTCAGAAATTTCGTTGGGGAAACAGTTGATGACTTGAGGTTTTGGGATTCCGTTGGGGCATGCGTTTCTTGGAGACGCTGTTAGCTCTGTTTGGGGAAATTGGGATTTTTCTGAGAAAAAGTTTGATTCGGGAATTCCTGCTAGGGAAATGGGTAGGATATTACGTAGCTCTGCTGAGGAAGAATTTGATGAAATTTTGGTATTCTGTTGAGGAGTTATGGTGGTCTTTTGGGATGCGGGTGCGCTGATTTAAGTTGGGGATAAAATGTGGTATTAATTCGGCTGGGGATTTGGGAGCTTGAAAAATGGTTTTCCTGGTGAATAAATGTTCCAATATTCATCTGACAATTTTAAGAATTTTTTGGAATTTTCTGGCATTTTTGGGATTTTTTGTATGAAATTTTAGGGGTATTGCCAAGCGAAGGGTGGCAGGAATTTCCAATCAGCAGTAGCACGATCTTCAAAGCAACCTTGGGAAGGGGAAGGGGCAAATGTTGAGCAGTATGGGTTCATCACCTGCTAGGGATTGATTGCGAGGGTCTTTAGATAGAGGTGTATCGTACGCTGAGGGTGATGACAGAGGCAGTGCATATGGCGTTGGGTAGGATTACTGAATCTATGTTGGGGATTGCAGATGATCTTTTACCCTTAAGGTATGGATCCTCGGGATACGGGGATGACAGGTCAGCATGTGCAGATGCGGCGGTTTATGGCACGTGGGTTTGGGTACGTCTGGTACCTAGGAGAGAGGGCTGCGGAGCAGGTGAGGTGACATCCAATTTTTGTTCTTTCCCTTTAAGATTTCTTGCAGATTCATCATCGAATGTGGTATCTTTGCATCAACCATATCGTATGTTTGATGTAGCGGCATTGCACTTAAAAAGAGACTAAAAAAATGCAAAAATAGATGAATATTTTGTTTGATTATCTTGATTTAGTGGCTGACTTTATATGCACTTTAATTTGCTACTAATTTTTTATTTTGAGAAAGATAGGAAAAGTGAATTTTTTGGATATGTTTGAGTAGAAGATGGCCTTAGAGTCTTGGTTGAAAAATATCTTCCCTTTTGAAGGGATTTATTTTGAGAAAAAAATAGGAAAAATGATTTTTTTGGATTTTTTTCTAAATATAGGTAGGCTTTAGAGGCTTGGTTGGTATATGGATGAGGGGATAAAAAGATTGTTTGTAAAGTGGGTCTTGTCGCCTTCATTGGATTGTGCTGAATCTAGTGTGTCGAACAGACTATAATGATGCTGGTTTTGCTGGAGCTGCAGCTTTGGACCTAACTTCGAGGCTCTTACTAGTGATGGGGGACCCTTAATTGGCAGCCGTTACAGGAAGGATGTTATATCATCTCAATCTTATGATGGAAATTCTGGTAGAGACTCTGAACGATCTGGATGCCTGGCGAGAAGGACACTCTAATTTTTTGAGAGGAAGACCGGTTATGATGTTCATGTGGTTGTCTGAGAGATCTGTTTGCTGGTCCCCCCTAAATATCCCTTGGCAGCTGTGCCGAATTTCTTCACTCATTATTTCATTAGCTTTGGCCCAACCATTAAGAACTGTGTAAATAGGATTGCAAAGCACGGAGCTCGATGTTTGACCTGGTCAGTGCCCTAGTGGGGGAAGTTGTAGCCCATTCTGGAACTGGGGGAATATCTGAAGGTACTTATATAGAGAACATTTAGGGTTTGATTTTCGTGCTTTAGCTATATAGGACTTCATCTAATTGGACGTGAATTTTGACAAAATATTTTTGTAATTAGGATTGTGTCCCGCTTATCGACGCCAATCTCTCCTTGTTCGTCTACATCAAACGAGCTCTCGATTCGGCATGTCATCTCAGAAAAGGTAATTTTCATACTCTATGGCTCATAGGATTTATTCTCTTACGTAGTACACGACACTACGTCGCATTTTTATTTTGATTATCATATCTTATGTTAGTGCTGGGTTTAGTCATAATGAATTTTTTTTGTTGCATAATTAATTTTTGAAGTTAAAAATATGTTGTTAAAACTTTTTTAAAATTTATTTTGAAATCTATCATTTAACATTTTTCTTAAATAAAATTTTGGAATTTTCATGCGTCCCTTTATTTTTATATGTACGATAGTTTATATATATATATATATAAACTATCGTACATATAAAAATAAAGGTACGCATGAAAATTCCAAAATTTTATTTAAGAAAAATGTTAAATGATAGATTTCAAAATAAATTTTAAATGATAGATTTCAAAATACTATCGTACATATGATTGGACCTTAGCTGTACATATGCCATGCCTTTGCTGTTAGAGTTTTACCGCTCCCTGTTTTATAACAACCAACCCATGGTTTTAATATTTGAGGGAAAACATTTGTGGGAAGTTTTATTTTTGAAACGACGTTGTCCGGTTCTTTTCAAAACCATTTCTCAAAACCGGGGCTGAATCCCTCTTTTTAAAAAACGACATCACAACTGGCCTTTTCTATAGCTGAGATTAACCCTTGCATGTCTGTTTATATATATTATTGCATATGTAAGATTATATATATATATATGTTGATAATCATAAAAGCTGTTGGCCTGTATTGACCCCATAACTGTTGGCGCATCCTACTTTATAGATAATGTCTTAGATGAAAGCTGACCTTTCCTTATCCCATACCATTCATTTTAGACCTTAGGTTGTCAGCGTGCTTAGGCCTGCTATTCAAACCGACGTTATCTTTACTAAACGACACCGTGCGGCGTTAGTTTCCAACGGTAATAATTCGGTGCGTATTTGTTATAGCTAGTTTTATTTTCCAAATAAAACGCCATCGTTTAGATTTATTTCAACGGTAATATTTTTTTCATACTTGATTTGCTGTTAGTTTGTTACAACTGAATGGACACCTATCAAATTTCTAAGTGATCATCTTGTGTTTCTTTTATAACCCTTAGATCAGATTTTATCAATGGCTGTTGTGTATTCTTTGGTAATGCATGTGACTCTTTTCTACACCAATCATCACACACTTGTGCACTCTATAAATAGTACCCTTTGGGTCTCATTTTAAAGAGGCTGAGAAAATTATTTTTGTGGCTTAACTCTGTCAAAATTTCTAGAGAGAGTGATAATAAAACAAAATTATTTTTTGTCATCTTCAAGTGTTGATTTCTGTTAAAACCAAAATGGAGATTGAACATCTCTCATTCTAAATCCTCTCTTACGATTTTTAAAGAGTACATATTTTTTGATTTCAGGATTATTCATGTGCATATCACTTAGAAATCACTCACTTCACAATACTTATTCACGTAGACACTTTTTGATGTGTATATATTAGATCAACTCTGATTGTTCTATTTTTGAGAAAAGAGAAAAGTAAAGTTTGAGAACATTGTGTTAAATCAAGAAAGATTGATTTAAAAGAGAGAACACAACATAAGAGTTGTAGGTGATATCTAGGAGAAAGATATCTTATTGCATTGCATTTAGTGTGTACCATTTAAGTGTGGGTGTGTCATTTAGGATAGAACACCGCACACAAATACTTAACTAAGAACCAGGACAATAGGCACTGAGCCAACCTGCGCTAAAGAATCTAGAGGGAAGGTGAAAACGTGAAGAAAGAAAAGTGAACAAGAGCTGCATTGTGAGGATAATTGCGGAAAGGCAACCAGAGCGGAGAGAAGCTTGATCGAGATAGGTAATGGCTTGTTCTGATTTATCTTGCTTTGAGTCTTGTTGCATATTTGTATAATCGTTCCTATTTCGTTTGGTTTTAGTGAAAGTAGATTAGGTGGCTCTTAGGAGAGTCCGTCATTTTTCCTGGGGAAGGGTTTTTGCAACGTTAAATAAATACTACGTGCTTTACATTTTTCGTATATCACCTCATACGAAAAAGTAGGTTTAAATAAATAGAAACTCCCCTAAAAACTGAATAGTTTGTTATTTTGTAAATCACCTAGATTTAACAAAGATAATAATTTGGAATTTTTAATTGATTTTGAAAACTAAAACAATTTTTATAAAGTTAACAATTCAAGAAAAGTTTGAATTAGTCCCTCCTAGAATAACCGGTAAAACTCGTAGGTAAATTGCGTTTAATCGGTAATCGTTTACTTACGCATATAGTCTTTTATGCATCGTGAGTGCTTACAATATAGGTATGTTCGGTTAGTTGGCCTTCGGTAGACCTCCTTCTATTTCCATTGGCATCTCCCGCGTCAAGTCGAATGGGACAAATTGTACCTTCTCGTACCCTGGATTTCTTTTCCGTGGAGGATTTGAATGAAGGCTTGCACATCCGACTGGGCTCTTTGTGGGAGAATTGTCGTCTGTTAGCCCATCCTTCTCAATCTATTGACAGGGTTTGGCATGTTTCTAGAGACTATGAAATGACTGTGGAAGAGGGTAGTGGCTAAGATCCTATCATAGGAGACTAGATATAGATGGTTTGTCATGTTTGACGCTATGGAGGGGCATAGTGGTTTTATCTAAGCTGGTTCGAGATTATTGTTCCATGGAGCACCTTCAGCATACCATCCAAGTAGGGAAAGTTTTGAGAACACTATATAATTGACTTAATTGAGTCTATATTATATAGGAGTTCCAACTAGTTTGGATATTGAGACAAAGTAGGATTAGATTTTATAAGTTGCTCCATAACCAAAGGTTCAAGAAGAAGAAAGAAGAGGAAGAAGCAATCAAGACCAAGAAATCCTCATAGGGAAGTTATTTCTAACCTTAAAACCACCAATAGGACACTCTCACTTCATCATATAATTCTCCTACTTGCATTGATGGTTTTACAACACTTTAAGACTTTCCAAATTCAAATTAATTCAGTTAAAAAACATTTTATACAATTTTAAAAGTAATTTTGAATTAATTAAAACTTGTTTTTAAAAGTGTTGAGGTTGAAATTTGAATTTTAGAAAGTATTTTTTTTGCTGAAAGTTAGCCTGGGTAGAATATAAAAGCGCTAGAGACTATAAGGTGTGTTTGTAATTATTTCTAAAACACGCGTTTATAGGTTGATCTTCACCGTACATGTGTTAGTGTCTTAGGCCTTCAACTTGTGTTTTCTCACAGACACAAACTCAATCACCAATCTCAACCCTTGGATTAGTGTTATCAACGGCCTGCATGGGTTGTGTTATAATCCAAGTGTTTACCTTTCAACCAATGAGATCCTTTCATTTCACCACTTGGTTATAAACCCTTGGATCATTAGTAAAATTGTGTAGACTAAATCTCAGCCTTTGATTACGAATGAAGTTCGAGATCCTTCCTTTACCTACTATAAAACTGGACCTATTCTCAACATTTGGTGACTTTTGATCAATTCATCCCTGAGAGAAAATAAAATAGAGAAGAGAGAGAAGAGAGAGAAAGGGAAGAAATCTGAGAGAAAAAGAGAAGAAGATTAACCCATCTTCGATCTCTAACACTTCTGAGAGAATCCCTTCAACCCATACACCATTAACCTTCAAACATCATTTACCAGAAACCAAAATAATGAGAGTTAGAGCCAATCTAGGGTTTCTGTGAGTTTGGTGGTAGGGTTGGACGTCTGTTGAAGACCTCTTTCTGTTTGAGTCTCTCTCAAAACACCTCTCTGAGAAAATATCAAGTTTCACGTATTAAAACTTGATATTTCCTAAAGAGAACATCACACGCTTATTTTTTAGTTATCTTTTTGGATCTCCGTCTTCAGATCCATCTAATTCTTAAGTTTTTGAAAAATAAACTTCTAGGGTTTCAAGAAAAAAATCAGATCCTTAAGAGCGTTTGTGTCTCTTGGTTTATGTTTCACATTTTGTGAAATAAAATTGTACAAAAATAAGAACGAGACACATAGGACCTTGGCTATTTTTGAAAGCAAGGTTGTTCTTCTAGATTTGATCTTGATTAAGAAGTTTTTTTTACAAAATCATTCGAATCAGATCTTGCATGTCATATAGTAACTATTGATTCGTAGGATACTGTTTGTATTAGTTCTTTGAGAGGGTGAATTGCATATATCAGCATATAGATCACCTCATAAACACTTCTCACACGAACACTTAGACACAGTGGTTTGTTTGAGACTTAAAAGTTGAAAGAGTTGCTGGAGTCAGAATTCAAAGAGAAGGAGGTCAAGGAAAAGGCAAAGGAGCAAAAAAGAAGAGATCAGTTCTATTCAGAAACCTTTGGACTTGAGTAGATCATGTAGGTATAATTCTGAACTTAGATTTAGGATCCTTGTGTGTTTTCTTAAGTGCTGTAACTTGATTCTTTATTCTAGTGAATTTTTGTTTTGTGCCGTAGAGCCACGTTAAAAATTCCTCTGTTTATTCCTTTGAATATTCTTAACTGTTGTTGTGATTAGGACTTCATGGTAACTTTAGTATATGTTTCTTTAACTTTAAAAAGAAAGGTAATCAACTATCGAATCTAAACCATATATTCAGAAAGTTTTTACAACACATTTTGTGTTTTTCGAAAAGAGTTTTGTCGAAAAAGTTTATTCGGAGTTTACACAATTTATAACATTTCGTTATTAACCTTATAAACAAGCTTTTAGCATTAAAGCTTTTCTTCAACTGGTATCAGAGCAGTAACACCTTTTATGATCCTGAAACTTAAGAAATTATTTTCGAAACTTCTTTCTAAAAATTTTTGAATATGGAAGAAAGATTTGAGAAGTTAGGTAACCTATCCAGACCACCACTATTTGTCGAAAACAACTTTTCATACTGGAAAGTATGAATGGTTTCTTTTATTCAAGGAACCCTTGGTGATGAAGTATGGGAAATGATTAAAACAGGGTTTGACCATCCTACTAAACCTACTTCTGTAACTGATCCAACACGAATTAAGAAACTCCTCAGTGAATTTACTAAGGAAGAGAAAAAAACATCTCTAGATAATAACAAAGGAAATAATGCCATTTTTATGTCCATTAACGAACATGAATTCAAAAGAATATCCATATGTTCTACTTAAAAAGAGCCATGGGACACGTTAGTCATTGCTCATGAGGGTGATGAACGTGCAAAGCTGGAAAAACTCAAGTGCTCATCCAGCAATATAACACTCTGATTATGAATGACAATGAATCTTTTGATGACTTCTACATGAGGTTAACTGATATCTTTACAAAACTTCATGCAAATGGTATAACCTACAGTAGAAAGGAAATTGTTCAAAATATTCTTAGGTCATTTCCATCTAAATTTGACAACAAGAGGTATGCTATTGAAGAAATGAATGACCCCTAATATGACTCCTGAATTACTTAGCAATAAACTGAGGACTGTAGAATTGGAACTAGACTTTAAAAATCAATTGACCAGACAGACTAATAAAGACTCCAGTTCAAATGTTGTGTTTTCTTCCAAATTACTAGTGCCTAAATTGAACACTTTAGATTTTGACACTGACTGTCTTGAAAATTGTGATTTGGAAAACCTTGACAATTAAATAGCTCTTATGAGTAAGCATTTTAAAAAGATTTTAAAATATAGAAATGTTGTAGCCTCTTAACAAGGCAAATCAAATTATCAAGGTAATCAATTTCGTAGACATCATGACAGAGTCAATACCAAACACACTTATGACAATAGGAAGAGCTATGACCCCAATAGACCTAAGCCTGACATAAAAGATGTTAAATGTCACTGTTGTGATAAACTTGGTCACTATGCTAGTAAATGTCCATCTACACTTAATAACAATAACAAGGCCAACATATGTAAGACATGGGACGACTCTAGTGATTCTGATGAGGATGAAGTAGAGTGAACCTAGATAAATGAGTACTGCATGTCTTTTTTTTCTAAGATAATATATAGTGATGATGCATGCTTGCCTGCTCATAAACCTGCAATGCCTGTTGATGTTGTTAATGATATTTCTGATAATTCTGTTCGTATTACTGCTGAAAAACTGTGTGTGAGTCAAAGTGATGATATTAATGATGAATCAAACATGTGCCTGAGTAAAGAACCTATCAAAAACTTAGGGGATACTCCACACGATGCACTTAGCGAGTCTGATGATGATCTGCCTGACTTACATGAGTTATACATGAAAATGGTTAAGAATAGTGCTCGCCTAGAGAAAATGATAAAAACCTTAAGTGAGCGTATCAATTTGCTTAACCAAACCATTAGGAAGAACACTGAAGATTATACTGCCCAATGTATTGCTCACGAGATTGAGATTGAAGACTATGCCTTGAAAATAAAAGTTTTGACTCAAAAGAACTATGAATTTGAAGAAAAATACAAGGCAACCCTTAACTACACCAAAATGGGTAAATTGGCACCCTTCTAGTGGCTAGCTTTGTCACGGTCAATGATCGTGAAAAAAAAAACACGCGTTTTTTATCACGGTCATTGACCGTGACAAGTCTGTGATAAAGACTTATCATGGTCAATAACCGTGACAAGTCCGTGACAAATTTCGCAAAAAAAAACCCTTGCCCCTCCTTTTTTTCCCCACCGATTTCTTCCCTCCTTTTTTCTCTCTCTCTACGCTGCTCTCTCTCTCTCTCTCTCTCTCTCTCTCTCTCTCTCTCTCTCTTCCATTTATATATATATGTGTATATGTGTATATATATGTGCATGTGTGTGGTGGGTGGGGGGTGGGGAGGGGAGGGGGTTAGGTCTGTGTGTGTGTGTGTGTGGTGGGGGAAGGGGGTGGGGTAGGGTGTGTGTGCGTGTGTGTGGTGGGGGTGTGGGGCTAGTTGTGTGTGTGTGTGGTGGGGGAAGGGGGCGGGGTAGGGTGGGGGGGAAGGGGCAGGTGGGGGGGGGGGGTGCGTGTGTGTGTGTATGTGCGCGTGTGTGTATATGTGTGTGTAGTGTGCATGTATGTGCGTGTTTGTGTGTAGTGTCCCTTGTAAATGAATTTATTGATTATTAACTTTTTTAGTAAATTAATATATGATTGCCCCTCATTGTAAATTAGTAAATTAATATATGATTAATTATGAAAGTAGGATTGCCCTTCATTGTAAATTAGTAAATTAATAATTGTATACTTTAGTTGTTAGTTTAATTGATGAAAATAATTAATTGAGTAGATGAATTAGAAGGAGTATGGGACACACATTTGTTGTTAACATTGCTGTTGGATTATATTGGATCGATGTTGGGTTGGTTAGTTTTAAAAGTGGCATGACCACTGGATTATTGTCCATATGGGGGTGGAATTTTTCAACTTTTTTGAAAATTACTTTGTATATCGAACAGTATATATATAATATGATAATTAAATGAAATATACTTGAAATTACATATAGTGCGCATAGATACTAGCCTTCTAGTTATTATGCGTACGCATTCAATAGCCCTTAGACCCGTTCGAGAGTCATTACCCATGTAATGAGATCCCTCAAATTGTCCCATTTGGACAGTTCGGGACTGCATAATTTCTGTATAATATTCTTAGTGGCTTAAAGTTGTTACTTTTGGAGGAAATTTCTATTATAAATTGAATTTGAATTTTAAATTTAAGTTTTGTTTATACTAATCCATGAATATACGCTTCTTACCTTTAATAGGTGATTAGTACATAGTTATTTGGGGTGTCCTATTTGTGGAGAGGAGACTGAATCTCTTCGTCTATCCTTTAGCTCAAAAAAATGAAGCGATAATATCTCTGCTATTGTTTCTTGCATAAATGTGAAAAATGTTACTAAAGCCGTTTATTAAAAATAAACTATTTAAGTAACTTCGATATGTTTTTTTAAGAAACTCTTTTCGTAAAAACCAAACTATTTGAACATAAGATGTGTTTAACAAATCAGTATGTACGAGATCTATTCAAGAATTGAATAACAGGTTTATAAAGTAGTTTAAAAACTTAAACTCAGCACAACCAAGAGTGAGATGAGGAGATGTAGAAAGATTATGTTCACGGTGTTTTTTACGTGGTAAAACCTCACCAATTGAGGAAACATCCACGACTCCCTCTACGGAGTAAAATGAAAAATCCACTAAAACAAATATATGAGTTACAAACTATACAACTAACATGCAAACAACTCAGACCTATATAAGTTTAGGAATGTACCCTCTGGTGTCCTTAAAACTTCTCTGCAGTTCTGATTGTAGATGTAGTTCTCCCAGTTTGTTAACTTCTGATTTGTTCCAGCACTTTACGTCGACTCTTTGTTCACAAGATCTTATTACCAACACTTTTCGTGTTGTAGTGTGAAAGTGTTTGTGGAGGTGCTCTCTAACACATGAATGCACACACACACACACTTATTAAGTACAAACAGTCCTACCAAATTACAGTAACACTATATGCTGTGATCTTTTCTTTTTCTTTCTTCTTACAAAACTTTTCACCTTATTTGACCTTTAAATCATTCCCAGAATCCACAGATACCTTGCTAGGAAGACAGACAAGGTCTTAATCAATCTCAGAATAAAGAAAAGTTTTCCAACTAGGTCAAAGGTTTAGTTTTACAAGAACTAGAAACAGAAAGCATTTATTGTTGATTTCAAAGTAAGCAAACGTTTTTTGAAAATAATCAACAATATATTTCTCAAGATGAGAAATAAAGAATGAAACTAAGTGTAATGTAACATGAATAACTCAGACTTGAAATTTCTATGAAATCAGAAAGTAGATCTGAGTACACGTTTAAGTTGAAAACAAGATCTAACGAACAAGAGGTTACAGCAACAATAACAAACTCAACTCAAACTCTCAATCACTCAAGAACACTGAGAGTAGTGTTTTGGATATGGAGTTTTGAAGAAATGTTTGAGTTTGGATGGAAGAGGCTTTGACGAACAGGGTTAGGGTTTCTAACTCTCTCTCTTCTCTCTATTTTCTCTCTTCTCTCTTCTCTCTCTACTCTCTCAATTTCTCAGAGGAAATGAAAATGGCAAAAGTCTTCGAAGTCTGAGAGTAGGGTCCCTTTTATAGGGTGAGGAGAAGGTTCGAGAGGCTGGCTTAAAACCAAGGGCCATGATTAAGTCAAGTCAAATTGACTTAGATAGAAGGGTTCTAATAAGGCGGTGATTAAACGATTTCTGATTGGTTTAAAATGTTGTACTGGGATTCACCAAGACAACATGCAGATCGTCAATAGCTAAAGATCCAAGGGCTAAAAACATACGCGTTTTTAACTCAGTAAAGAAACACAGTTCCAGCCAATCAGATGAAGACAGGTGTTGGGCAATAACAGGATCTGAAACGCGCGTCTAAAACTAATTAAAACCACACCCTCAAGTTTACTCCGCTTTCGAATTCTACCCAAGGTAACATTAGGTCAAAATACCCAACAAATAATATTTACAAATTGACCACAAAAGTTTTAAATTAAGTTTTAATTTATAAAACCTTGTTTAAAAAATGTTTAAAAAATCCCAAAAAATTATTAAAATTCCAACTTAGGGATTTAAACACACTCAACACATGTTCACACATTATTATGCAGTATGATATGTAAGAAATAAATTCTACTGTGTGTGAGTGTTGGCAATTTGATCTTGATCAAAACAAGATAGAGAGATGAAGTAGCAAACCTACTTCTGAGGTTCTTTGGATTCTAGGGAGGACACAATTTTGTCACAATTTCCAAACTAGATGAGCACTTATACAATATAGACTCAAGTGAGTCAAAAGTATAAGGGCTTCAATCTCCCTCTTTGGAAATATGAGGCAAAATCTCCTTTGAGTCATCTAGGACTCGTAGGGCAACAAGAAAATAAGAAAAACTTATTCCTATCAAAATTCTATCTACCCAATTCCTAGAAATCAAAAAGTACATAACTCAACTAAGTACATTTGAATACCCTATTACAACTGTTGAGAGTAACTGTACAATAAGAACCTGTAATAAATCACTAGGATCAAGCTGTTTAGCATATGAAAGATTTGAATAGACTCAAATTTCTCGCCCATTTTATCTCAAATGGATAAAGGGAAAAAAACTTGGATAAACCGCAAAATGATTAGTCAGCATAAACCATACCAATAGATTTACGTAATGAAATGAATCTATTATAATCTAGAGGTTTGGTAAACATATCTGCGAGTTGTAGATCAGTAGGAAGATAATTAATTTCTAATTCCTTAGATTCAACCAATTCGCATATAAAATGATGTCTTATTTTAATATGCTTTGTTCGCGAGTGTTGAATAGGGTTTTTAGAAATATTAATCGTACTTTGATTATCACAATAGAGATGCAATTGGTTTTCTTGAATACCATAATCACTTAGCATTTGTTTAAGCCACATTAATTGAGCACAACAGCTGCCAGCGGCTATGTATTCAGATTCAGCTGTTGAGAGTGATGTGCAGTTTTGTTTTTTACTACTCCATCCTACCAAGTTATTACCAATATAATAACATGCTCATGATGTGCTTTTACAATCATCAGTACACCCAGCCCAGTCAGCATCAGTGTACCCAATTATAGTGCTTGGTGTGTCATTAGTGTACCAAAGTCCTAGATGTAGAGTGCCTTTTACATATTTAATGATACGTTTAACAACATTCAAGTGGCTTTCTTTAGGGTTACTTTGATATCGAGCACATACACACACAACATACATAATATCAGGATGCGAGGCAGTAAGATATAGTAAGGTGCCTATCATACTACGATACAGAGTAGGATCTACAGATTTTTCATTTTCATCTTTGAAAAGTTTTAACGTAGTACTCATGGACGTTTTAGCATCTTTAGCACTCTCGAGGCAAAATTTCTTTACTATCTCTAAATCGTACTTGGATTGCGATACAAATAATCCTTCTGAATTTTGTTTGACTTGAAGGCCTAAGAAGAATTGTAGCTCCCCCATAAGGGACATTTGCAATTCCTTATGCATATTTTCACAGAAGGATTTGACTTCTAAGGGAGAAGTTGATCCAAATATAATATCGTCAACATAAACTTGAGCAATAGTGATGTGTTTGTCAAAATGTTTGACAAAAAGCGTTTGGTCATTTCCACCTCTTTTGAAACCTTTATCCAAAAAAAAACTGGAAAGACGCTCATACCAAGCTCTAGGAGCTTGTTTAAGGCCATACAAAGCCTTTTTCAGACGAAATACATGATTTGGATGTTTAGGGTCAATGAACCCTTTAGGTTGTTCTACATAGGTTTCTTCAGCCAGTATTCCATTAAGGAACGCAGATTTGACATTCATTTGGTACAGTGTAAAATGCATGTGGCAAGCTATAGCAAAAAGCAGACAAACAGATTCTAAATGAGTAATAGGAGCAAAAGTCTCGTTAAAATCTATTCCTTCTATTTGAGAGTATCCTTGAGCAACTAATCTAGCTTTATTTCTAATTATTATCCCATTTTCATCAGTCTTATTTTTGAAAATCCAACGTGTGTCAACAACCTTTTTGTGATCAGGACGTGGAACAAGATACCAAACATCATGAATGACAAATTGTAAAAGTTCTTCCTGCATAGCAGAAATCTAGTGAGAGTCATTCAATGCCTCATTAACATTCTTTGGTTCCACAAGGGAAACAAAACATGCATAATGTGCATAGTTTCTTAGTTGGGATCTTTTACGCACTGGCTCACTAAGGTTACCAACAACGTTATTTATGGGATGATCTTTAGAAACCCAGTTAAGTACCTCAGGTGTCTCAATAGGTAATGAATTATCCATTGTAGCGGAGCCATTTTCTAAAATATTTGTAGACTCTTCCTCAATAGTAAATTCACCAGTCTTGCTCTCTACAGTAGTGTCACTAACAATTACATTCATGGATTCCATCAAGGTTTTAGTTCGAAGATTATACACTTGATAAGCTCTACTGTTAGGCAAATATCCTAGAAATATGGCTTTATCTCCCCGTCTCTCAAATTTGGATAAGTGTTACCTATCTTTGCATACATAACAAGTACTGCCAAAGGTTCTAAGGTATTTGAGATTAGGCTTTTTATTGTACCAAAGTTCGTAAGGCGTTTGTTTGGAATTCTTTCTAAGATAGACCCTATTTATAATGTGAGAAGCAGTTTGAATAGACTCTACCCAAAAATATTTAGGTAAATTCTTGGCATGTAACATAACACGTGCCATCTCCTAAAGGGTACGTTTCTTTCTCTCCGCAATACCATTCTGTTGAGGGGTCTTTGGAGCACTGAACTCGTGTTTATAACCATTATAGTCATAGTATTCTACAATACTAGTGTCTTTGAATTCACCACCTCTATCACTACGAATTCTATTCACTTGAGTATCCTTCTCATTTTCAATCCTAAGAAGAATTTTTAGGAAGGTTTGGAATGTTTCAGACTTTTGTTTTAAGGAGGCTACCCAGGTAAATCTAGTGAAGTCATCAACCATAACTAGGATGTAACTGTGTCCACAGAGAATAACAGTTTGGGAGGGACCCATTAGATACATATGGATGAGTTCTAAGGGATTAGAGGTAAGAATGTCTTTAACTTTCTTATGAGGTGCCTTAACAATTTTACCTTCTTGGCAGGAACCACATATAAGATTGGGTATAAGTTTGATTTTAGGAACTCCTCTAACTATTTCCTGAGAGGTCAGTCTACTAAGGTTATCGTAATTTATATGACCCATTCTGTTATGCCATATCTCATTGTCATCCATTCTGGAAACATTACAGATTTCAGAATTGTTCATGACAGTGTAGCAATTGTCAGGAGTTCTGAATCCAGTAATTATGCATTCACCTTTTTCATTTAAAATTTTGCAATTGTTCTTTGAAAAGGTAACAGTATGATCTGAGTCACAAAATTGCGATACGCTAAGTAGATTTTCCTTAAGACCTTTGACTAGAAGAACATCTTGTAGAATAGGAAGCCCATCTTCTTGGAGAGTTCCTTTGCCTATGATTTGAGATGAAACTCCATCACCAAAAATGACTTTACCACCAGCAAAGCTAGTTTTGTTTAAAAGTTTAGTTTCATCACCAGTCATATGCTTAGAACATCCAGAGTCTAAATACCAACCAGATGATGTGTGTTCAGCTTTTAAAGCAGTAACAACACCATTACACTTCATCTGAGGTAATAGATCATCTTTTATAACCCAAATTGCCTTAGTTTTCATCTTGCACTTATTAGCTCTTAATTGATAAAATTTGCGAGCTTTGGATTTTTGCTGAAAAACATTTTGCACATGATTTTGAATTTTGTGAAAGACTTGAGCATTTGGTTTAAGAAAGTGCTTAGGATTCCTTCTAGTAAATGCTCTTTTAGGTTTGGTCTTTCTCTTTCTATAATTAGAGTTTCTATCTGGCTGTCTAGGAAGTATATAATTGTTGCGGCTCCTCCTAGAATAGTTAAAGTTCTGATAGATATAAGGATTATAGGTAGGTTTAACGAGTCTCCTAGCATAACAATCATCAAAAGAGTGACCATATATGTCACAGTAGGAGCAGTAAAGATTGCTCAGAATAGGGGTCTCCTTAGGAAAGTCTCTAAACAAAGGTTTTGAAGAGTTTTGAGGCTGAACTCTATTCCTAGGTGTGACAGTCTTGAATGCAGACTCACTCTTCCTAATAGAAGGGCAGACGTATTTAGCCTTAGGTGAACTTTCATGTTTAGAGCAACTTGATTCCCCAATGTTAAAATTTTAATTTTTTGAATCAAACTCAGTTTTTAGAGAATGAAAGTCTGGGCATGTTTCAATAGGTCTTTTGCCTCCTGACACAAATTTGATAGGTTCAAAAGATTTTGTTTGTGTTTTCAAATTGGGGCAAAACCCTATTCCAGTTCGATCATCAGAATTGGTTTTTGATTCAGCAACAAATTCATCAAAACATTTTGAATTATTTTCAAATTTTGTAATTTTTTTGAAAACAATTGTTGTCTTTTATTTAGTTTTCTCCAATTCTAACAATGTCCCTTTGTATTTTTTCTCCAGAGTTTCATTTGTTTCTTTTAAATTTCTGAGTTTTTCATCAAACATTTTGATTTCGCTTTTATGAGTCAAACATTGGGTAGTATACTCTTCAGCATTTAGTTTAACCATTAGGCTTAGATCTTCTAACTTCTTAATGAGATCTTTCACAATCTTTTCTAGTCTAGCGCTTTTCTTGAGAGTTTTAGCATAAAGTGTGTGAATTTCAGGGAGGTCTTCATTGTTCGAGTCACTAAGTGTGGTGTGTGGAGTGACCCCTAAAGATTCATTTGTTAAAGTCACACACCCATTGACATCGTCATTATCGTTATTCCTTTGACTCACACACCCCAAAGTAGAACATGCAACATTCTCAGTAATCAAAGCATCTAAACCAGTATAAACATGATTCTCAATAGCAGGAGCAGAGTTACTAGAAGAATTCTCATACATAGGCATAAGCACATCATCATTATATATGATCTTGGCAAAGAAGGACATGCAAGGATAAAAAACATCAGATGACTCAGGTTCCTCCTTTTCAGAATCACTTGAATCATCCCATGTTTTGCAAATGTTTGCTCTAGTGTTTTTGTTTTGAGTGTTCAAGTTAACTCTACAGTCTTATGCAATGTGCCCCAGTTTACCACATCTATAGCATTCAGTTTTCTTAAGGTCTCTATTAGGTCTAATGTGAGAGTCCTTGTGATTTTTGTCATGGTTTTTCTCATGAGGCATGTGATTAGAGGAAGTTGGATAATTTTAATTGCCTTATTTATTTGCCACTTTGTTTCTAAACTTAATAATTTTCTTAAACTGTTTTGTAATTAAGGCAATCTAATTGTCCAAACTCTCTATATTGCATTCCACATCAGAATCATAAGTGGGGAATATAAGTTCAGGCTTAGTTAACTTAGAAGAGAAGCTAAGATTGGAACTAGTCTGTTTCCTATGGGTTTGTGTCAATTGTTTCTTAAATTCTATTTCCATTTCCACAGTTCTTAGTTTACTACTGAGTAATTCAGGAGTGAGATTTTGATCACACATTTCCTCAATAGCATATCTTTTGTTATCAAATTTCTGTGGTAATGATCTTAGTTTAGATACAATTTCATGTATGTCATAAGTCACCCCATTAGCATGCAGTTTGGTCACAATATCAGTCAAGTTCATATAGAAGTCATCAAATGACTCAGTTTCAGACATAATTAAGGAGTTATACTGCTGAATAAGCATTTGGGTTTTAGCAGCCTTAACTCTAGTGTCTCCTTCATGAGCAGTGACCAAGGTGTCCCAAGCTTCCTTAGAAGTGGTACAAGATGAGATTCTTTTGAACTCATGTTCATTTATAGACATAAATATGGCATTCTTTCCTTTATTATTATTTTGAGAAACTTGTTTCTCTTCTTGAGTGAACTCACTTAGAGCTTTCTTAAACCTCTCATTACTTCCTTCGTTGGTTGGTTTAGTAGGAAAAATGTAAACATTTTCAACTATGTCCCAGACATCATCTCCCAGAGTTCCTTGAATGAAGGCAATCATCCTTACTTTCCAGTAAGAAAAATTGGTTCCATCAAAGATTGGAGGTCTGGTCAAGTTACCAAATCTTTCATTTTTCTCGTCCATATTTGATTTTCAGAAAATAATTTTAGAAACACAGGATCTCTTTTGAAAGCAGTTTACAAAGCTTTGATACCAATTGAAAAATGTTACTAAAGCCGTTTATTGAAAATAAACTATTTAAGTAACTCCGATCTGTTTTTTTAAGAAATTCTTTTCGTAAAAACCAAACTATTTGAACACAAGATGTGTTTAACAAATCAGTATGTACGAGATCTATTCAAGAATTGAATAACAGGTTTATAAAGTAGTTTAAAAACTTAAACTTAGCACAACCAAGAGTGAGATGAGGAGATGTAGAAATATTATGTTCACGATGTTTTTTACGTGGTAAAACCTCACCAATTGAGGAAACATCCACGACTCCCTCTACGGAGTAAAATGAAAAATCCACTAAAACAAATATATGAGTTACAAACTATACAACTAACATGCAAACAACTCAGACCTATATAAGTTTAGGAATGTACCCTCTGGTGTCCTTAAAACTTCTCTGCAGTTCTGATTGTAGATGTAGTTCTCCCAGTTTGTTAACTTCTGATTTGTTCCAGCACTTTACGTCGACCCTTTGTTCACAAGATCTTATTACCAACACTTTTCGTGTTGTAGTGTGAAAGTGTTTGTGGAGGTGCTCTCTAACACATGCATGCACACACACACACACACACACACACTTATTAAGTACAAACAGTCCTAACAAATTACAGTAACACTATATGCTGTGATCTTTTCTTTTTCTTTCTTCTTACAAAACTTTTCACCTTATTTGACCTTTAAATCATTCCCAGAATCCACAGATACCTTGCTAGGAAGACAGACAAGGTCTTAATCAATCTCAGAATAATGAAAAGTTTTTCGAGATTGAAAACCTCCAAGTGAGATTCCAACTAGGTCAAAGGTTTAGTTTTACAAGAACTAGAAACAGAAAGCATTTATTGTTGATTTCAATGTAAGCAAACATTTTATGAAAATAATCAACAATATATTTCTCAAGATGAGAAATAAAGAATGAAACTAAGTGTAATGTAACATGAATAACTCAGATCTGAAATTTCTATGAAATCAGAAAGTAGATCTGAGTACACGTTTAAGTTGAAAACAAGATCTAACGAATAAGAGGTTACAACAACAATAACAAACTCAACTCAAACTCTCAATCACTCAAGAACACTGAGAGTAGTGTTTTGGATATGGAGTTTTGAAGAAATGTTTGAGTTTGGATGGAAGAGACTTTGACGAACAGGGTTAGGGTTTCTAACTCTCTCTCTTCTCTCTGTTTTCTCTCTTCTCTCTCTACTCTCTCAATTTCTCAGAGGAAATGAAAATGGCAAAAGTCTTCGAAGTCTGAGAGTAGGGTCGCTTTTATAGGGTGAGGAGAAGGTTCGAGAGGCTGGCTTAAAACCAAGGGCCTGGATTAAGTCAAGTCAAATTGACTTAGATCGAAGGGTTCTAATAAGGCGGTGATTAAAGGATTTCTGATTGGTTTAAAACGTTGTACTGGGATTCACCAAGACAACATGTAGATCGTCAATAGCTAAAGATCCAAGGGCTAAAAACATACGCGTTTTTAACTCAGTAAAGAAACACAGTTCCAGCCAATCAGATGAAGACAGGTGTTGGGCAATAACAGGATCTGAAACGCGCGTCTAAAACTAATTAAAACCACACCCTCAAGTTTACTCCGCTTTCAGATTCTACCCAAGGTAACATTAGGTCAAAATACCCAACAAATAATATTTACAAATTGACCACAAAACTTTTAAATTAAGTTTTAATTTATAAAACCTTATTTAAAAAATGTTTAAAAAATCCCAAAAAATTATTAAAATTCCGACTTAGGGATTTAAACACACTCATCATATGTTCACACATTATTATGCAGTATGATATGCAAGAAATAAATTCTACTGTGTGTGAGTGTTGGCAATTTGATCTTGATCAAAACAAGATAGAGAGATGAAGTAGCAAACCAACTTCTGAGGTTCTTTGGATTCTGGGGAGGACACAATTTTGTCACAATTTCCAAACTAGATGAGCACTTATACAATATAGACTCAAGTGAGTCAAAAGTATAAGGGCTTCAAAATGACTATATTTTTTTAGATTTATTACGTTTCAATTCATTTATAAAATCTCTCTTATGCACTGTCTTGCAATGGCTGATTCTTATAGTGGAACTGGAACTGAAAATTAGTGCTGGATTTTCTCAAAAGTTGTCCTCTTGTAGAGGTTCTTATCTCTGAGGTACGTCAAGGGTTCATAACATCACTTCCAGCTAAATAGTTGATAGATTTGAGATAATTGATGGTTATGTTGTTTCTTCTTATATTAGGGTTTTTCATTTTGTTATGAACAAATCGGGACATCGTGGTTGGAATGGTATGTACCTAATTGTTTGAGATCACACCTAAAGATAATCGAAATTACGGAATTGGGGTCGAATGATGGAGTTGAACAGTTAAGGTACTTTGTGGAGAATGCCAAAGTTTTTGATAAGACTATAATAAAGATGAAGGGTGGTGTTGAACAATTAAAGCTTCCAAAGTGTTCAAAGCACATGATTAGTAAAATAAGTAAATTAATAAGAACATTGAAACGACAAAAATATAGTATGACGCGAAGTTGTCCCATTTGCATATTGTTTCTATTTTGAATGTATATTTGCATTATCTCTAGTTTATTTGGATATATGATGTTTGAACAAGTACAACGTTGTTATAACAGGTACAAATATACTGTTGGACAGTGGCAGTGGCCATACTGCCCAGCAGATTTTTTTCAATTTTGCCCAGAATTGTCACGGTCAATGACCGTGAAAAGTCCGTGACAAAGGATAATTGTCACGGACTTCTTACGGTCATTGACCGTGATAATTTTTTTTATAAACTGTCACGGTCTTGTCACGGTCATAAACCGTGACAAAACTTGTCACGGCCAGGGATCGTGAAATGACTGTGATAATTCTAACGATCTTGTCACGGTCCATGACCATGACATTATCGTGACAAAAAAAGTTATCTCGCCCAGAATTGTCACGGTCATTGATCTTGACAAGTTCAACTTGTTAAGGTCAATGACCGTGACAATTCGACCGATTTGGTGTAGTGCTTGTTCCACTAAAAGAGTAAAAGAAAATGGTTTCAAATGTGTTTAAAAAATGCTAACACTTTGAAACACAAACTAAGGCTTATGAAAAAATTGTTATTAGAAGAAAATTTGACTCTGACGATAAATCTGGCCTAGGCTTTGGAGAAATAGTGCACACAAGTAAGACCAAAGTTTCTCCTTATGGCCATCCCCCGATCCTCGATCCTCGCAGTGGGCGGGTGGAGTGAGGAAGGATCCTAGGTCCCGCGCGTCCCTCTCGGGAGCGCTTCGGCCGACGTCATTTCGGTGAGGTGTAAAAATGTAGAGAGATTAGAGTCGCCAGTCTATTTTACTCAAAACAGACAAAAGAAAAGGGGAAGCCATCCCAGAGGACAGCATCCAAAGACATACTGATGCATACGAAATAAAAATGATTCGAAAAGGGTCCGGAGGTTAAGTTACGAAATGGGCAGGTGTTAGGCACCTATTCCGCCCTTTCGGTCTCTCATGGGTTTTTGTTATTTTTCTTTATTTTCCCCGTGATATGTGTACATGTGTATATATAGTGGAGATAGGAATCCTCGACTTGTATCATGGAATAGATAAAGTGAGTTATCCGTAGGAAGGTATAAAAATATTACAAAATAGAATTTACACGATTATCCTTACGTTGACCGTTATGATGGAACGAGGGAATAATATGCCACTAAGAACAAATACATATATATATATATATATATATATATATATATATATATATATATATATATATATATATATATATATATAATATAAGAGAGTGGAGTTTAGAGTCTCGGGTTTTACCCCGAGATGCCTACGTATCCTATAGAGGCATCAAAGTCCACGTAGTTCGCATGCAAAATGAGGGGTGGGGTTTATCCCATAAATCCAACCAGGGGATTCTCTTATTTTTGTGTGTAGAAAAATTGTTTTAGTTGTGAGAAAAGTGAAAGAATTCCCGTTTGGAATTTATGAGCAAACTCCCTTTTTCTTGTTTTTTGGGTTTTTATTTATATGAAAATAAGATAGGTGTAATAATACTAAGTAAAAATTATATTAGGATATGTGAGATGAGAGAATAAAAGTGCTAAGTAATAAAACAAGTTATTGCAAATTTATGAGAATTTAAGGAGAGAGTTGAGAAAATTGGACCTTCTTGAAGATCTTGAGCTTGATCTTGAATGTTGGAGAGAAGCCCTTGCACTTGCATGATGATGGAGAGTGGTTAATTCACCAATTTTGATGAAAAGGATGATGAAAAGTGAAGGTTGGAAAGGGATTTGGGTGTGGAAATCACACTAATTTCGAGAGAGGTTTTCTGGATTTATTGAGAGTGATATCTATCAGATCTGGGACCCCCTTGCAAATGAGGCCAGACCTCCTTTTTATAGGCCCAAGGAATTTCCAATCGGTATAGCCCTATTCCTGCCATTCGGCAGGTGCGTTTAGGCATACTGTCGATAGGCAGGGTCTGGGACCTGCCGTTTGGCAATGTCTTTCAGGCCTTTTTGGAAAATCGATCGCATAACGCAAAACCGTTGATCAGAATCACTCATAGGGTAGACCATTGGAAAGTTAATTTAGAGACCTTTCAAAGTTCTTTGGACCACTCCCGGGTTCGGGAGTTGACTTTGGGTCAAATATAGCTCGGAAGCATTCGATGGTCTAGTGGATGGGGAATCGTCGGACGCAAACGGATTGTTCGTCCGCATGGTAAGTCTGAATTGCACACGGGGTGGATCGTTGGAAAGGTTAGGAGATGTACTTCGACATTCCAAAGAGTTTGATCTGGTTCGGGGAGTTGACTTCGGTCAACCGAGCCCTGGAAGCATTCAGCGACCTTTCAGAGTAAAATGAATCTTTCGTCCGTACCGTAAGTCGAAATCACACACGGGATGGACCGTTGGAAAGGGAATTCAGTGCCCTTTAAAGATTCATTCCGTCTCAGTTGAGCAGAAGAGTTGACCTTGGTCAACTGGAGCCCGGGAGCGCCCGATGGCTTCTAGATCAGGTTTCCGAGGAAAATAGGGCGTTCGTCCGCATGGTAAGTCAGAATTGCGCATGGGATGGACCATTGGAAATGGGTTTCAGTTCCCTTCGAAGATTCATTCAGTCTCGGTCGAGCTAAAGACTTTGACTTTTGGTCAAACGGAGCTTGGGAGTGCTCGATGGCTTCTAGGTCAGTACTCGGGGTATGACCTGGGTTTGTAGTGATGAAGGGAGGTACTAGGGACCTAAGGATAGTTTAGGGGGTAACAAAATGGGGTGTCTACAGAGCCCCTCGACGGGTGAGTTTTGAACAAATGATAGCCATCGAATAGACACCGCATGATGCGTTTGAGGGAGGATGACTAATTCAGAGGGTCGAGGCCGATTCTGAGGACCTAAGGGAGTGAGGATGACCAATTCAGGGGGTCGAGGTCGATTTAAGGGAGTGAGAATGACCAATTCGGGGGGTCGAGGTCGATTATGAGGACCTAAAGGATGGTTTGGAGGAAAGGTTTAGGCCAATTCCTGAGGAGGTACGGGGGATGACCAATTCTGCGGGTCGAAGCCAATTATGAGGGCTTAAAGATAAGGGTGACCGATTCTATGGGTTGAAGCAAATTTTGAGGGCTTAAAGATGAGGGTGACCGATTCTGCGAGTCGAAGCCAGTTCTGCGGGCTTGAAGATGAGGGTGACCGATTCTGCGGGTCGAAGCCAATTCTGAGGGCTTGAAGATGAGGGTGACCAATTCTGTGGGCTTAAGTAGAGATGACCAATTCTACGGGTCGAAGCCAATTCTGAGAGCTTATGGATGATGGTGACCGATTCTGCGGGTCGAAGCCAATTCTGCGGGCTTATGTAGAGATGACCAATTCTGCGGGTCGAAGCCAATTTTGTGGGCTTAAAGATGAGAGTGACCAATTCTGCTGGTCGAAGCCAATTCTGAGGGATTAAAGATGAGGGTGACCGATTCTATGGGTCGAATCCAATTCTGCGGGCTTGAAGATGAGGGTGACCGATTCTGCGGATCGAAGCTAATTCTGAGGGCTTATGTATAGAAGACCAATTCTGCGGCTCGAAGCCAATTCTGAGGGATTATGTATAGATGACCAATTTTGCGGGTTGAAGCCAATTCTGTTGGCTTATGTAGAGATGACCACTTCTGCAGGTCGAAGCCAATTCTGAGGGCTTAAAGATGAGGGTGACCGATTCTGCGGGTCGAAGTCAATTCTACAGGCTTAAGGTGAGATGACCAATTCTGCGGGTCAAAGCCAATTCTACGGGCTTAAGTAGAGATGACCATTTCTATGGGTCGAAGCCAATTCTGTGGGCTTGACTATGATATGACCAATTCTGCGGGTCAAAGCCAATTTTGCGGGCTTAAAGATGAGGGTGACCGATTCTGCGGGTCGAAGCTAATTCTACGGTCTTATGCAGAGATGACCAATTCTGCGGGTTAAAGCCAATTCTATGAGCTTAAAGATGATGATCGAAGATCGAGGTCAATTCTGACCTAAGAGGTGACGATCGAAGACCGAGGTCAATTCTGACCTAAGATATGTAACGATCCAAGACCGAGGTTAATTCTGACCTAAGAGAGGTGACGACCGAGGACCGAGGTTAATTCTGACCTATATTTCCTTTGGGATAATCAGGGATTATACTAGGGGTAAAGATTAGACTTTGGATTCTGCTAGGGAATAACAAATGAGCTGGGGAGAATGTAGTGTCCTCCGGAGTCCCGCTGGGGAAATCCTTGTGATTTTGCGGAGGAAAGACAAGTTTGATGCCGTAAAATCCATTGGGGAAGTGATTAGGTGGTCCAGGGTTTGGATGTATTGCTTGAGACCTTTGGGGCATAGGTGTGATCTTTAGGGATCCTCCGGGGACGTTGCCGGGAGGAATTTTACTCTGTTTCTGAGAGTTCCGCTGGGGAAATGGGGGTTTCTCTTGAGGGAGTGTGAAATTTTCTTGGTGAAAATGTTCTAAATCCTTCCTGGGATTTTTAGGAATTTTCTGAGAATTTTTTAGGGCTTTCTGATATTTTCTGGGAATTTTTGTACGAAATTTAAGGGGGGTTCTGATCGGCATGGTTCAAAGGGTGCCATTCGGCAGTGGCATGGACTTTTGGATTTCCTCGAGAAGGTAAGGGGGCAGTGAAAATTAGTAGGTGGGGGGTCAATGCCGATCGGTATGACCCTTGGCATCCTATATAAAGGGGCGAATTCCCCTAATTTTTCATAGCTTCTTGCTTTCTTTCTTTCTGCCATTTTCCTCTGCAAATCGTTCTAGCATTCCGATCTTTAAGAAATATACGCCTTTCTGAGCACTACAGCGCATAGGGAATGGTTGCCTGTTGATGACTGGGCGAACGTGGAGTGGAGGGCCAGGGCGCCTCTTGCTTTGGGCAATGAGAACTCCTTTGATGCATTCGAGACGGTTGCGGATGAGCTGACCTTGCTGCGAGAGCCATCGCGTCATCGCTCCTCGAGGGTGGTGAGCCCTGGTGGTTATGTAAGTAACCTGACTTTTGGAATTCTTCTCTTTTTGATGATTTTTCCTTCCTTCTTGAATTTTGACAAGGTTTCTTCTTTTGACAGTCTGATATCTCTTTGAAGAACATGCGTGCCCGTGGGATGATGGGTCTTAAGGATGTCTAGGAGCATCTTCCACCTGTGGTGCATTGGGTGGTATCGTGAGCGGGGTTTGGAAGGTTGGCGTCTGCGCTGGATGAGACGCCTCGGTTGACAACGGTCTTATACGCTCTGGGGGAGAGATGGTGGGATACTACCCACACCTTCTATTTTGGTTTTGGGGAGATCACCGTGACTCCCATAGACGTGCAGCAACTGCTGGGGCTTGATTGTGATGGGGAGTAAATAGAGGTGGATCGCTCTCTGAGGGTGAGGCTGGAGGCGGTGAGGGCGGCACTTGGTGATGTAGGGAGAATAGTCTCTGGGGATTCCATCCGGCCGTCCTTGCTGAAGGATGTTTTGCTGAGTAGGGTGGTTGATGTGGAGGACGGGCTGCAGGTGAGGCAGATGGCCCGATTGTTTATATTGCTGGTGCTGGGAGGTTTTATGGTGGCGTCGAGTCGAGACGTCATCCATTTGTGGTTCTTGCCGTACTTGAGGATATTTTCAGACATCCCTCTCTATGATTGGGGGAGCCTGACTTTGGCGACCCTCTATTTTTCTTTGGATGCATTCAGCCGGTGCTGCCGATAAACTTTTACTAGAGCCACGTATCTTCTTGAGGTATTTCTTTAATTTGTGCATTTTCCTTTCATGCATTCGCATTTTTCTTATGCGTTTCTTTTTTATTATGAATTACTGTCTTTGTCAGACGTGGTTCTATGAGGTGATTGGGTGCAATACCCAGCTGATTGCCTTGAAGGATGAGATTGTTGTGGACATCCGCCGATTGTATCAATGGCGGAAGGACAATCGGCAGTCAAAGGTATCCCTTTCTATGGAGGCGGTGCGTCAAGTCTTGAATGACCTGAGTAGTGGTAGGGTAAGTTTCTTTCTTTTCAGTCTGGATTTTTGGCAATTTCTGATTTTTTATTGACTTATTCTGGCTGGCGATTTTCAGGTAACCTTTTATCCTTGGGGAAAGCTATTCAGGATACGGGGGAGACCAGGGTGAATGCGAAGATGAGGCGTTTGCTGGCGCATGAGTTCGGCCATTCCTGATATTTGGGGGAGCGGGTGGTTCAATAGATTGCTGAGGAGGAGGTGGTGGTGCCACCTGCGCAGCCTCCTATGTCTATGAGGTGGGAGCGGCTGCTGCCGGAGGATGAGAGGATCGCGATGATGATCGACGAGTCCTACTTGTTGTATACTGATATGGCCGTGCCTTATGATTATATGGACTTTGTAATAAGCTGGTTGATGGCGCCCAACATATATGATGCCTTGCCTTTCCCTCCTATGGGTTTGAGTCGGGCGGTGGGGTCTTCCCACAGCGGCGGTGGTCCGTCGGCGTCTGCAACGGCGGTGACTTCAGAGGTCACCTTTGTGCGATTGCATACCCCTTCATATAAAATTCGGAGGGCTGATGGAGGGATGGTGCTTATGTTGCATCGTCCTCATGCGATGGATCCGGAGGAGTTTGGTTTGACTGAGGAGGTTCTTCGTCCTACCGTATACCTTCTTCCTCTTTTGGTTCCTTTTCTATTTTGATCCTTCTTTTGATACTAATTTTTCCTTTTCCTCGCAGCAAGTTCGGGTGTCGACCACTTGGCTGAGGGACACCAGAGTCTGGATATCTTCGGCGACTGCCCATATTCAGGATGTGGTCCCGGTTCCTTCTTTTTTGGTGCCATCTGCTTCGTCCGGGGAGGACTCTGGCTTGAGTAGCGGTGGTGCATCGTCTCGCCGTAGGGGAAAGATAGTGCGTCGCAGGGGTGGAAACTCTTAGAGAGAGGGGGAAGGGTAGGTGAGAGAGAATGTGGGTTCGGGCTAAGTCCCGTTGTTTTTGCTTTTCTTTTATTTCTTGTAAAATTTGATGTAACACAGAAGAAATAATATATATATGCAATGCAATGGGATTTTTTATTATCCTTTGTTAATGATGAATGAGTGAATGCATGCACATGCGCTTTTTACTTTGCTGTTGAGACCGTAAAAAAGATATATTTTTGGGATTTTGAGGAAAGTTTTAAGAATGGGAAATTATATAGGGGTGGAAGGGGATTTTTGAAGTTCTATTGAGAATATCAATTTTATTTTTTATTGGGTTTTTTCTGATTTTGATAAAAAAGGAAAAAGGAAAATTTCCAAAAATGGGGGGGGGGGGGGGGGAGGGGGGGGGGGTTGCAGATCGGCAAGCCCCTTGTCCTACCTATCGACAGTCAAGTCCAGTCCCATCATTTCAAAGCTTTGATTAGTGCCCTCTTCAGCCTTTTGGTACTTTGTGGGGTAGGATTCCCTCCGATTTCTGAAGGGATTATGTCTTTTGTGAGGGTTCTCAAGTATAAAAAGGGGTAGGGGTGGAGTGTTTTCATCACACCTTCACATTCTTACTTACTTTCCTACTATCTCTTAGTTCTACAAGATGGCTCTCCCTGGTAGCATTGAGTTTGCTAACTACCTCGAAGCCTTGGAAGCGATGTGCTCTTATAATGTCGACTACGATGCTTTCAACACGCATCGAGTCTCTTTGTGGCGCAATCGGTCCATTGAGTGGAACATGCTGATGGTGGCAGTACAATTTTGGTACCCCGAAGACCATGTATTCCCCTTTGGGTTTGATGAAGTTTGTCCTACCTATGAGGACTTTTCTGCCATGCTGGGGATAAATCCTAGTGTTGCTGCGGCTTTACCCGAGTTTTCCCGTTCTCCTAGTGTGATAACCCGAATATGATTATGATAAACCATGTTTAAATCATGATTATCGTATGGGATGATGATAATGTGTTATTAGAATATATAATGTTAAGTTATTGTGTTTAGTCTAATCCTACCATCATAACTTATGAAATATTGAATTAGTCACAAACACAAATTTGTGAAGTCTTCGGTAGGAATGTTCGAGTTCGGGACAAGTTTTGGCCACTATAATAAAATAATTGACTTGAGGTGAAAACTAAATAAATGTAGATATATGAGTTAAGTTTGTAACACGACAAATGGTGTATTAAACTAAGGTACGAGGAAGGAGCTATGCTGAAATTACGAATAGGGGTAAAGTAGTCATTTAGCCTTAAGGGATATTTTGTCTTATATGGTGACACATATCATGTTTTGATTGGGCCAAGGGGGAGGTGACTTATGCCGACTTTAGAGGCTTGATATAATCTCCTCCTTCAGCATACTTCATCCATGGGGGAGTTTTATCCTAAGGAGAGAGAAACGAGAAGTTTAAGAAAGAAAGGTGAGGGAAAATGGGAGAAAAATTCGTGGGAAATTACGGAAGTGTCCACAAGGTAATTCCATATGTAAATCTTGTTAACTTTCTTGAGTGACTGATCTAAAAAGTATAAATCATAGATTGTTTATGTAACTCATGGCTTGGTTTATATGTATGAATAGATGTGAGTTTAAGCAGAGTGGAACGTGTAAATCATGTATATTGTTTCAATTGGAAACCTTGTGTATTCAAACTCCTATAACTTTTTATATATTTATTGGAATTGAATAATTCCAGTTGGATATTAAAATGGACTCATATATGTATAACATATCCGAAAATTATTTGAAAATACTAAGAAATGAATCTTTGGTGATAGTTTGAAGTTTATGTATCAAATCTGCCCCAAAGGTGTAAGTATGTACACCAGGTGTTCGATGTTTTGCTTGACATAGCAAATGAACCTTAAAATTTATGAAACTTTAATTTTGTTTTGTTGAATATGTTTATGTATGTTGGGTGAAATATCAAAGGAAGTTATGATGCAGAAAAATTATGAAAATTCTTCGAACTTGAGTGGACGATAAATGAACCTATAGGGCAGATTAGATTTATAATAAAGAAATCGACACATCTTGCTCTAGGAAACTCGAAATGATGTGTTGTCTTTTATATTGGGAACCTTATATGATAATAATTGAATTACCAAGAAGAAATTAAAGAATGTTTGGGCTATGGAGTGGATATGTTAAATATTTTAACATAAAATTTGATGAGACTTCCTTTGTGATAAATTATTACAATGGGATGATATGATGCTTATGAATTCGGTTATGGTTTAGTTATTATTTGGATTGTTAATATCATTATGATGATACTAATATTTTAAGACCTTATATGTGAAAGGGGAGAAGAACCGGTTGAATAAGTGCCAGACAAAGGCAAGGGAAAAACACATGAAGTGGCCAAGGTGAGTGTACTCACTGGTATGATGTATTTATACATGTTTATGAATTGGATATATTGTGTATACCGAGTTGATTATCAATATGATATGTTATACTTACGAGTTGAGTACACATATGATATGTGATACTTACCGTGTTGAATATGGATAAGATATGTGTAGTTACTGAGTTGAATATGGATATGGTAGGTGTGGTTGCTGAGTTGAATATGAATATGTTTACTGAGTTGACTATAGATATGATATGTGATACTTACTGAGTTGGATATGGATATGATATGTGTAGTCATTGAGATGAATATGGATATGATATATGTGGTTAAGGAGTTAAATATGGATATGATAGGTGTGGTTGCTGAGTCGAATATGGATATGTTTACTGAGTTGACTATAGATATGATATGTGATACTTACTGAGTTGGATATGGATATGATATGTGTAGTCACTGAGTTGAACATGGATATGATATGAGTGGTTACTGAGTTGAATATAGATATGATATGTGTGGTTAATGAGTTGAATATGAATATGATATGTGCAGTTATTGAGTTGAATATGGATATGATATGAGTGGTTACTGAGTCGAATATGGATATAATGTGTGTGGTTAGTGAGTTGAATGTACCTACTGAATTGATTATAGATATGATATGGGTGGTTTTTGAGTTGACTATAGATATAATATGTGTGGTTACCGAGTTGAATATGAATATGATATGTGTGATTACTGAATTGGATATGGATATGATTACTGAGTTGATTATAGATATGATATGTGTACCTACTGAGCTGATTATAGATATGATATGGGTGGTTATTGAGTTGAATATGAATATGATATGTGTAGTCATTGAGTTCAAAATGGATATGGAATGTGTGGTTACTGAGTTGATTATAGATATGATATGACATGTGTTGTTAGTGAGTTGATTATGGATATGATAAGTATAATTATAAAGTTAATTATGGATATGATATGTATGTGTTATGAAGAGATGTTATGGCTTATTATAGCCAAGAGATGTTATGGCTTATTATAGCCAGGAGATGTTATGGCTTATTATAGCCAAGAGATGTTATGGCTTATCAGCAGCCAAGAGATGTTATGGCTTATTATAGCCAAGAGATGTTATGGCTTATTATAGCCATGAGATGTTATGGCTTATCAACAGCCAAGAGATGTTATTACTTATTAACAACCAAGATATGGTGAGATGTTTTATATTGTTATATAGATACGATTTATTGCATTTCATTTTATGCAATAGTGTAGTAGTGATGCATTTGCTGAGCTATTTTGCTCATGGTTCCTATGTTTATGTTTTTTTAGGTACTGTGATCTCACTGCCAAATCTAGGAGTTCGGTGGGGTTAGCAAGGGATGCATAAAACCATAGTTTTGGTCAAATGAAAAAGGGGTAATTTAATTTTACTTATCTTTGGAGCAAGTTTCAATAAACATAATCATTTTAAAATATGTGAATAGTTTTGGCTTTATGGCTTCATGCTGTTAACAAAAAAGAATACTCGTAAAGATGGTTTGGTTAAGGTAATTATGATTTGACTCACTTTGACCTTCAAACTTAATTATAAGTAACTGGGTGGGGTGTGACACCTAGGGAGTTATAGGCTGGGCTTCTTCGTATTTCGCCTTTGACGACTAGATCACTGGTTGTTGGAGGAATGATCTCCCTACCGGAGGTGTTGTAATCCGTGCATTTGCGGGAAGTAGGTGATGCTAGCTATGCTGGAGCCGTTGCTCTGGGCCTGGTTTCAAAATTACTGCTGGTGGATTCGCAACTTGCAGCCATTAATTTATGGATGTCATACTGTCGCAATCCTGCGGCGGTGATACTGGCGGAGACCTTGAACGGTCTGAATGCCTAGAGAGAAGGTCGTTCTGACTTCCTGCGGGGTAGCCCCGTGATGCTATTCATGTGGTTGTCTGAAAGACTCCGCCTGGTGACTCTTCCAGAATATCCTTTGTCGGCTGTACCCAACTTCTTTTTGCGTCACTTCTTCAGTGTTAGCTTGGATATTGAGAGCTGGGAGAATTGTCTTGTGGAGCATGGGGCTCGGAATCTTTACTGGTCACTGCCTTAGTGGGGACAATTGTTGCCTGTTCTGGAGCTAGGAGAATAATCGTATGTGTGGCTGGTTGGTCTCATCCAGACCTCTTTTTATTTCCCTTGGCGACTTCTACGCCAATTTGGCTGGGCACAGGTCGTGCCACCTCGGAGCGTCTGCGCCTGCGGCTTGGCTCTCTATGGGAGAGTCGGCGTCCGTCGAACCATTCCTCTCAGTCTATTGGGATATTTTGGCATATCCCTGGGGATTATATGAAGTGGTTGTGGAGTAGAGTAGTTAGAAAGATGTTGGCAGTGGAGACATGACAAAAGTAGCTTGTCTCTTTTAACACCATGGAAGGAGGTGTTGTGGTTTTTTCGAAGCTAGTTCGGGTTTATCGATCCATGGAGTGTCTACGACACTCTATTCAGGCAGGGGAAACTTGGGGACCCCAGGATGCAGATGATGATGACGGAGCGGGCTCCTCTGGTAGATGTGGATAGGATGGTTTATTTTGTAATGGGGGAATAAATGTGGGGATTTTATTTTGGCTTTTTTAAGAAGGTAGGGGGAAAGGGAGTTATCCGTTCCACTTCTTATGTAATATGTACTGTAATTTCTTATTGGTGAAATAAACAAGTTTCTGATCATCCAGCTGTGCCTTTCGATGAATCTTGTGTTGTTTGAATTATCTATACCGATCTCTAAGGCATACATAATCCTTTTATTCAAGTTTATGTTGGAATAAACTGTCGTTCTCGGAGGTAAAAAAAGAATAGTATATTTGTGAAAAAGAAAGGGTCATGCTCATGTAAGGTGTATGAGCTGCCTACGTACCTCTGGTGTTTTTAAATTTTTTAAATTTTGTTTGAAAATGGTTTTTGCAGAGGATCAGGCCTACGTAGTTCTGGGTAGAAGGAAATGAAGAGAGATTTTGTTTAGAATAGAAGGGAGACGAGAAAAGTTGTAGCGCGTTGAGATTTCGGACTAGGGGTAAAACTTCTTGAGACGGTCCGGGTTGACTGGATGAGCCATCTCTTCCCCATCTAAGTCGGTAATAATGGCGGCACCGCCGAACAAGATCTTCTTGACAATATAGGGGCTGCTCCAATTGGGCTTGAATTTCCCTCTGGGGTCCAAAATGGGTTTTATGATTTCTTTGAGGGCTAGGTCCCTCTCTCGGACACCGCAAACCTTGACTCTCTTGTTGAATGAATGCACTATTCGGTGATGGTACCCTTATATATGGTATAGTGCTTTTAATCTCCTTTTGTCTAGGAGGGTCAACTCGTCAAGATGGCTTTGGCACCAGTCTTCTTTACTGACCTTGATTTCAAGCATGACACGTAATAAGGGTATTTCCAGCTCCACTGGTAGGAATTCTTCCATTTCGTAGACTAGAGAGTAAGGGGTAGCCCTAGTAGAGTTTCGAATGGAGGTTCGGTAGCCCCAGAGGGCGTACGGGATCCGATCAGCCCAATCCCGACAACTTTCGGTCATTTTGCTGATGATGGCTTTGAGGTTCTTGTTGGCAGCTTCAACTGCACCATTGGTCTGAGGTCAGTAGGGAGAATATTATGTCTCTGAATCCCATACTCATTGATCACTTCTGTAACTTCTGTCTCGAAATGTAACCCATTATCTGACACCAGCCCGTGAGGGACCCCATATCGATAGATGATATTTTTCTTGATGAATTTGGCCACTTTCTTGGCATTCAACACTGCGTATGACTCACTTTCCACCCATTTGGTGAAGTAATCAATGGAAACTAGGATGAACTCATGCCCATTGGAAGCCTTCGGTGTAACCTTCCCTATGATGTCGATGCCCCAGGTGCAGAACGGCCAGGGAGAGGTCATGTTGTACAATTCACGCAGAGGCAGATGCTGAAGGTTGGAGAACTTTTGGCATTTGAGGCATCTCCGGACATAGGCGGTGCAATCCTGGGTCATGTGTAATACCCTATAATTTTATTGATATTTATTTAAGGGATTAATTAAATTAAATGAAAATTAATTGGGAATTAATCCGGTTATAAATACTAGCGAGATGTGAGTTGGTATTTGATTATGATGTGTACGTATGGTAATATATGAATATGGAATATATTAAAATTGTCCCGAGACTGAAATACGACAATTTGAGAAATTTAGTTGGGACACGTGTGTCAGTCGCGTCAGGAATGTAATTATTTAAATTAAAAAGTGAATTATATTTTTATCAACCAAATGGTCATTTTGAGTGCGCCAACGTGTCCGGAAGGGTCGAAATAGTCAGAAAACACTAACCGGGGGTTTAGTTTGGGTCCCGGGGAATTTTTGGGCCATATCGGCAACCTAGAAGGGTATTTTGGTAATTTTAAAAATATGGGAATTAAAACCCACGAATTTTAGAGGTTTATTTTATATTATTTAGGAACCCACTAAGCCCATTATCAGCACTTGGTAATTTAGAGGGCTACGGGAGTTAAAGGGGGAGTTTGAAGAGATTCCAAAAGAAACCTCCAACCACCATCATCATCCTTGAGAGAATTTTGTAGAGAAATAGGGAAATCAATCTTCGTTCACCAACATCAACTCAGAAGAAACGAATATAAGGAAAGTGTTTTGATGTCGTTATTTGCATTGAATATTTCCTCCATGTGTAGTGTAGAAAACTGTTTATATCTTGGAACTTTGATGAAGAACACCCAATGAGTTATTGTGAAACTTGTGGTTTTGGGTAGGAATTTTCATGTAGAAGAATGATGGACGAATTAAATATACAAATAGAACTTTTGATGATCTGAAAATGGATTAATAAGGGGTCTTTAATTACACTTAAACTCTAGGTTTATGTTCATAGGGTTTGGAATGAGAAATTGGGAATTTATGTAAATTGTATGTTAATTTGGAGTAATTGAACCCATAAAGATGTTAAGAAACGACCTAAGAGGATTTAGAGTGGTTTAGAATAATTAAAATGTTATTGGGGTGACCTTAATGTGGATTTAGAGAAGAGAAGAATATAGAAAAACGAATTTAGAAATTTCTGGGCTGAATCTTCAATCTCGTTAGAAGACCTGCTCAGGTCGTTCGAACGACCTCGTTCGAACGAACTTCTAACAAGATGACAGTATCCCTTCTAACGAGTTGGTAGTTCGTTCGAAGCCTTTCGTTCGAACGACACTCGTTCGAATGACACTTCTAACGAGTTGATAAAATGGCCTTTTTGGCCTGTTTTTATTTCAAATGTCACGTAGACTTGTTTAAATGGATTTATAACCTTCCCTTTTTGACTAGTGGGTATATTTGGGAGATTGGGGTACGTTGAGGAGTAAAACTTAGAACCTTATAGTAAACCGGATGACAATTGTGGATTTGGAAATGAGTATCTAATTATGACGTGAGAAGAGTTGACAACTCTAATGCATTTAAAAACCGGGAACTTATAAGCGTATGATAATAAATGACGATACAAGAATGAGAAGTATACTTCTAATAAAATATTATGATATATAAGATGTGCAAATGGTTAGTATATGTAGTTATCTATGTATAACATACCTACCGTACTTGCTATCATGGGAGTTCGGCATTCGATCAGGGCCATCAAATCTTTGTGTGCCTACGGGGGGATTTAGATTGGTACCTCGAGGACATAGGTCAGAGAAGGACTTATTGAGAAGTTAATAAGTCTACTGATCATGGGAGCGTAGGTATGTGCGTGACCCATGTGATGTGAACTATGTTCGCCTCCATTGTTTGTGATTGTTGATTTATGAAATGATTCCTGAGAGATTCGGAATACGTGGTCGTTATGTACGTGATGTACCGGGATTGGATAGCAGAGTATGTGTGCACCGCAGCTTAGTCTCGGGGTACTAGTATTGTATATTTATGATGAGAATAATATACCGTTAATTGAAATGAATTGTCATGAATAAATGTAAGTATAAATATTAGCAATGGTTTGTAAAGTGAAAATGGAAGATCTCTAGTAATTAGTAGAACTAATATGGAAAACTGTGTAGAAAGGTATAACACTCTGTTAAAAAATAAGATGTTGGAAATTGAATTTGAGACCGTATAGTAATGTTAGATTTGTATTGGACTAGTTAGACATGGGATTAACTAGAATGGGTACGGGTAGGATAGGAGTGTACAATTAGTTGAGAGGTGAGGAACTCATGTGAGTGCACACACTATCATGTACTTTATATTCACTTTTTAATGATATTAAACACTTGCAAATTTTTAAACTATTTTCACAATCGGGCTCTGACCCGTTTGCTTTCAAATCTATTTTTGTAAAACCTTTTAGGTGCCCAGCCACAAGGACACCATGCATAGGAGTTCTATTCAGGTGATGTGCTGTAGCTGCTGTGGAAGTTACAGGACCTTGACAGTTGATGCCTCCACTTTCGATCTTGTCTCTATATTACCAGACTCCCATTTGTAGGGCATGTCGCCCCATTTCTCTTTAGCATTTTATCTATTCATTCATTTCAGATTTGGGTTGTAATTAATTCATTTACGGACTTGGTTTTTGGTTATTTCAGTACTCGGATTGTTGTGAAGAGTATTTTCTCCCAGTTTCATTATTTGTATGGTTATTCTATTGTGGCTCTGTTGTGGTGGTTATGTTAGCATTTCATATTTTGCTTATTGCATGTTAATCAGAATTAATTAAAATTGACAACTCACTTTTTAAATATTAGGTGGCTAGTAATTGTTAAAACATTTTCGACAGTGATGCTATGAACTGAACCAACTTGGCATTTTGTATTAATTTAATAAAGGAGTAGCTACCCGGTATTTAATTTGTCGGGGTGTCACGGCTGGTATCAGAGCATCAGGTTCTAGTGTCCTTAGGATCTGTACGGTTTATTATGTTTCCGCTGAGCTTTCTTTGATATAGAGCCCTATATTTTAGGACTGTTGTATTCTCTTGTGTATGTTTCACTCTTCAGCTATTTTGAGTTAATAACTGCGAACTTATAAGACTTTAATCTCATTTCAGATGCCTCCATGATGTGCGCAACGAGTTCCTAGGGATGCTCAGCCCGAGCCATAGCCTGCACCAGTTCAGGGCACCATGAATGCCGCAGAGGTTGCAGCTATTGTAGCCCAAGCGGTAAATGCCGCTCGCGTAGTTGTGCAGCAGGCACCACCCTAGATGCCGTTAGCCGCGCCAGTTCAGGCTCATGCATTCCCGTCTGCTTGGGAACGCGTTCGTGATGCTTTTCAGAAAGCGCACCCTTCGGAGTTTGCAGGTAGCTCCGGCGTTGTGGTATCCAGTCAGTGGAGGAAGGACATTCAAAGGCACTTAAGGATGTATGAGTGCACGGATGTTCAGAAGCAGATACTAGCTACTTTTAAGCTAGTAGGATCTGCGTTGCAGTGGTGGGAGTCCATTACCACTACAGAGGAGAGAGACGCTCTTTCTATTCAGGAGTTCTGGGTGCGTTTCGATCGCAAATATTTTCCGTCAGCTATTCACATAGAAATGAGGAGGAAGTTAGTGAATCTCAAGCAGGAGGGGAGGACCGTGGCCGAGTATGAGGCCGAATTTACTAATCTCTTGAACATTGTTCCCGATGAGATTCTGACTGAGGAGAAGAAGATTAAGAAGTTTATGGATGGATTGACTTGGAGGATACGTCAGCACTTGTTGGGAAACCTCTCGTTGGACACTTATTATGATGTGGTTAACGCAGTACTACTTCACTCTAGGATCACCGCTTTCACATGACTGAGAATAAGAGATCGGGAGAGTCCAGCCATCAGGGCAAGACAGGGGGAAATGGTTCCAGCGGGGCACAATCTACTCAGGTTCAGCATAGGCAGGGAGATCAGGGTTCCCAGCATGGGGATTCTAAGAGGTTTAGATATGGGAGTTTCAGAAATGGACAGGGAGGTTTTCATAATGGCCATCAGGGTCAGCAGGGCCAGCAGGACCAGCAACAGCAGTTTCAGCAGGGCCAGCACGGCCAGGGGAGAAATGGTAACGGCCATCAGGGCCGTGGGCAGCAGGGAAAGCGAGGGGGAAACTTCCCGGGGAAGTGTTTCGTTTATGGTAAGATTGGCCACAAACGCCAGGATTGTCCTGACAGGGGTAGGGCTCCACAGTAGTAGCAACAACAGGGTGCTCGACACGAGCCACAGAGGCCTATATTTCCTGCCGCCCTCCCAGCACCACCAAAGATGGCAGCATTACCACCCATTCCAGCAGTCCCATTTCAGCAGGGCTAGCTTCAGTATGGGAGAGTGTATCATCTCCAGCATGCCGCAGTCCAACAGGATCCACCTGGCATTGAGGGTTTATTCTCTATTCAGGGGACTATGGGGCATATTTTATTTGATACGGGGGCTACACATTGTTTCATTGCCACGAGATTTGCATGCACTATTGGGTTGTTAGACACTACAGAGAGCACGGTTACTTGTGTAGATTCACCATTGAGTAGGGGTTCCGTGATTTCACTTATTTGTAGAGGTGTGGGTATAGAGATCGGGAGGTTTACTTTACCCGCTGATATGTTAGTATTAGAGATGACTGAGTACGATGCGATTACTGGTATGGATTGGCTAGTTGCGTACCGAGCCATGATTGATTGTTTCAGTAGGAGTATTATCTTTGCCATTCTTGGGAAGGAGATGTTTTTAGTGGCGATGCCTCGCCCTGAGGGAGGATCGTCCACTCACTTATACTATATAGAAGAGGAGACCTCTAAGGAAGTGGTGATACCACTTGATGCGATTCCAGTTGTTAGGTAGTTTGCTGATGTATTTCAGGATATACCTGGACTACCTCCGAGTAGAGAGATAGATTTTGTGATTGATTTGACGCCGGGCACTCGGCCTATTGCCCACGCACCTTACCGTATGGCTCCAACAGAGATGAGAGAGCTGCGGGATCAGATAGAGAAGTTGTTGGGTCAGGGGTTTATCTGGAGGAGTACTTCGTCGTGGGGTGCCCCTGTGTTATTCGTAAAGAAGAGGGATGGATCGTTGAGGTTGTGTGCAGATTACCGGGAGTTGAATAAAGTCACGATACGGAATAAGTATCCATTGCCCCGAATCGATGACTTATTCGACCAGTTGAGAGGAGCTTGCTTCTTCTCAAAGATTGATTTGCGATCGGGATACCATCAGTTGTGTATCAGGGAGCAGGACGTCTCGAAGACTGCTTTCTTGACGAGTTTCGGGTTATGCCTTTTGGCTGACCAACGCTCCAGCCGTGTTTATGGACTTGATGAATAGGGTGTTCAGAGAGTTCCTAGACTAGTTCGTCATCGTCTTTATTGATGACATCCTGGTTTACTCCCAGACAGAAGAGGATCACGCCGAGCATATGAGGCAGGTTTTGCAGAAGCTACGTCAGAACGAGCTTTATCCAAAGTATGAGAAGTGTGGGTTTTGGCTGAAGGAGGTTCAATTTTTGGGGCATATCATTTCAGACCGGGGGATATCTGTTGACTCGGGGAAGGTATCCACGGTAAGGGAGTGGGGACAACCCATGACACCGACTGAGATCCGTAGTTTCTTGGGCCTAGCAGGATACTACAGGAGGTTTATTCAGGGTTTCTCAAAGATAGCGGGTCCTTTAACACATCTGACTCGCAAGGGTGTGCCATTCATCTGGAGCGATGCCTGTCAGTTGGAATTCGATGAGTTGAAGGACAATTTGACCTCATCACCTGTGTTAGCATTGCTGAGACCGGGAGTTGAGTATCTAGTCTACACTGATGCGTCCTTACAAGGACTTGGAGGTGTACTGCAGCAGGAGAGTCAGACTATAGCTTATGCTTCCCGTAAGCTTAAGCCTCACGAGAAGAATTACCCCACTCATGACTGGAGTTAGCGGTTGTTGTATTTTCCCTTCGGATTTGGAGACATTATCTCCTGGGGGAGAAATTTCGGTTGTTCACGGACCATAAGTCTCTACAGTACCTCTTTACGCAGAAAGAGTTGAATATGCGTCAACGACGGTGGCTTGAGTTTGTGAACGAATATCAGTTTGATATCCAATATCACCCGGGGAAGGCTAACGTGGTAGCAGACGCGTTGATCCATAGGACAGTAGATGAGGTGGCCGAGGTATGGAAAGCTAACTGGAAGGAGTTGGGACACCAGGATGCAGTGGCCCGATCGTTCATGGCTGTGATGACTATTACACCTCAGATTATTACGAGAGTGATAAAGGCCCAGGCAAATGACTCGTTCTGTCAAGAGCAGATAATTCGATTACTAACAGAGGGAGACGAGTCCTATACCATTAGCTCAGATGGGGGATTATGCTTCAATGGGAGACTAGTCGTTCCGAAAGGGGAAGCCTTGTGACACGAGGTAATGGCAGAGTCGCACGGCTCACGGTTCGCGGTACACCCTGGTGGGGATAAAATGTACCAAGACATGAGACGACAGTATTGGTGGAGCGGGATGAAGAGAGATATTACCGTGTTTGTTTCTAAATGCGTCATTTATCAGCTAGTAAAGGTGGATCATCATAGATCGACAGGACTTCTACATCCATTAGAGGTTCCAACGTGGATGTGGGAGAGAATATCCATGGACTTTATCACGGGGTGACCTATGTCACAGAGGGGTCACGACTCCATATGGGTAATTGTGGACCGGTTGACCAAAGTTGCTCATTTTCTACCCGTAAGGACAGACTACACTACGGGACAGTATGCCCAAATTTTCATTGCAGAGATAGTGAGACTTCACGGTGCGCCTCTAAATATCGTGTCTGACCGAGATAAGATATTTGTTTCACGATTTTGGGATAGTTTCCAGGAGGCCATGGACACTGAATTACGGTTGAGTACGGCTTATCACCCGCAGACCGATGGGCAAACCGAGCGGACAAATCAGATGTTGGAGGACATGTTGCGTATGTGCATCCTAGACTTTGGGGGTGGATGGGAGCAGTACCTTCCACTGGTGGAGTTTGCTTATAATAACTCCTAACAGTTCACCATTGGCATGGCTCCATTTGAGGCATTGTATGGTAGACCTTGTCGTTCCCCAGCATGTTGGTTAGAAGTGGGGGAAAACAAACTCCTTGGGTCGGAAGTGATTCAGGATACTTCGGCAAGGATAGAGATGATACGGAGTCGCATTCGGGTATCTTAGGACCGACAGAAAAGCTATGCCGATGCCAATAGGTTCTTCATAGAATTCAAAGTGGGGGACCAGGTTTTACTCAGAGTATCTCCTATGAAGGGGATTTTGCATTTTGGGAAGAAGGGGAAACTGGCAGCAAGATATGTGGGGCCATTTCCTATCATCGAGCGAATTGGACTAGTTGCGTATAGACTTGGGTTACCGGAGCACTTGCATAGGATTCATGATGTGTTCCATATTTCCTCGCTAAGGAAATATCTTAGGGATGATTTAGCCCATACTCATATTGCTTTGGAGGACATCGATCTCCAACCAGATAGTTCCTACGAGGAGGGACTAATCGCTATTCTGGACCGAAGCGAGCAAAAACTGAGGTCAAAGATAGTACCATTAGTACGTGTTCAGTGGCGGCATCATAATTCCGAGGAGTCCACATGGGAGCGCAAGGATGAGATGCGCGAGCATTATCCAGAGTTGTTTTTACCAAGTACTCTTTAGTTCCTAATTTCGGGACGAAATTCTGTTATTAGGGGGGAAGTATGTAATACCCCGTAATTTTATTGATATTTATTTAAGGGATTAATTAAATTAAATGAGAATTAATCCGATTATAAATACTAGCGATATGTGAGTTGGTATTTGATTATGATGTGTATGTATGGTAATATATGAATATGGAATATATTAAAATTATCGCGAGATTGAAATACGACAATTTGAGAAATTTAGTTGGGACGCGCGTGTCAGTCGCGTCAGGAATGTAATTATTTAAATTAAAAAGTGAATTATATTTTTATCAACCAAATGGTCATTTTGAGTGTGCCAACGTGTCCGAAAGGGTCGAAATAGTCAGAAAACACTAGCCGGGGGTTTAGTTTGGGTCCCGGGGCATTTTTGGGCCATACAGGGAACCTAGAAGGGTATTTTGGTAATTTTAAAAATATGGGAATTAAAACCCACGAATTTTAGAGGTTTATTTTATATTATTTAGGAACCCACTAAGCCCATTATCAGCACTTGGTAAGTTAGAGGGCTACGGGAGTTAAAGGGGGAGTTTGAAGAGATTCCAAAAGAAACCTCCAACCACCATCATCATCCTTGAGAGAATTTTGTAGAGAAAGAGGGAAATCAATCTTCGTTCACCAACATCAACTCAGAAGAAACGAATCTAAGGCAAGTGTTTTGATGTCGTTATTTGCATTGAATATTTCCTCCATGTGTAATGTAGAAAACTGTTTATATCTTGGAACTTTGATGAAGAACATCAAATGAGTTATTGTGAAACTTGTGGTTTTGGGTAGGAATTTGCATGTAGAAGAATGATGGACGAATTCAATATACAAATAGAACTTTTGATGATCTGAAAACGGATTAATAAGGGGTCTTTAATTACACTTAAACTCTAGGTTTATGTTCATAGGGTTTGGAATGAGAAATTGGGAATTTATGTAAATTGTATGTTAATTTGGAGTAATTGAACCCATAAAGATGTTAAGAAACGACCTAAGAGGATTTAGAGTGGTTTAGAATCATTAAAATGTTATTGGGGTGACCTTAGTTTGGATTTAGAGAAGAGAAGAATATAGAAAAACGGATTTAGAAATTTCTGGGCTGAATCTGCCACCTCGTTAGAAGACTTGCCCAGGTCGTTCGAACGACCTCATTCGAACGAACTTCTAACGAGATGACAGTATCCCTTCTAACGAGTTGGTAGTTCGTTCGAAGACTTTCGTTCGAATGACACTCGTTCGAACGAGACTTCTAACGAGTTGACAGAATGGCCTTTTTGGCCTGTTTTTATTTCAAATGTCCCGTAGACTTGTTTAAATGGATTTATAACCTTCCCTTTTTGACTAGTGGGTATATATGGGAGATTGGGGTCCGTTGAGGAGTAAAACTTAGAACCTTATAGTAAACCGGATGACGATTGTGGATTTGGAAATGAGTATCTAATTACGACGTGAGAAGAGTTGACAACTCTAATGCATTTAAAAACCGGGAACTTATAAGCGTATGATAATAAATGACGATACAAGAATGAGAAGTATACTTCTAGTAAAATATTATGATATCTAAGATGTGCGAATGCTTAGTATATGTAGTTACCTGTGTATAATATACCTACCGTACTTGCTATCATGGGAGGTCGGCGTTCGATCAGGGCCATCAAATCTTTGTGTGCCTACGGGGGGATTTAGATTGGTACCTCGAGGACATAGGTCAGAGAAGGACTTATTGAGAAGTTAATAAGTTTGCTGATCATGGGAGCGTAGGTATGTGCGTGACCCATGTGATGTGAACTATGTTCGCCTCCATTGTTTGTGATTGTTGATTTATGAAATGATTCCTGAGAGATTCGGAATACGTGGTCGTTATGTACGTGATGTACCGGGATTGGATAGCAGAGTATGTGTGCACCGCAGCTTAGTCTCGGGGTGCTAGTATTGTATATTTATGATGAGAATAGTATACTATTAATTGAAATGAATTGTCATGAATAAATGTGAGTATAAATATTAGCAACGATTTGTAAAGTGAAAATGGAAGATCTCTAGTAATTAGTAGAACTAATATGGGAAACTGTGTAGAAAGGTATAACACTCTGTTAAAAAATAAGATGTTGGAAATTGAATTTGAGACCGTATAGTAATGTTAGATTTGTATTGGACTAGTTAGACATGGGATTAACTAGAATGGGTACGGGTACGATAGGAGTGCATAATTAGTTGAGAGGTGAGGAACTCATGTGAGTGCACACACTATCATGTACTTTATATTCACTGTTTAATGATATTAAACACTTGCAAATTTTTAAACTATTTTCACAATCGGGCTCTGACCCATTGGCTTTCAAATCTATTTTTGTAAAACCTTTTAGGTGCCCAGCCACAAGGACACCATGCATAGGAGTTCTATCAGGTGACGTGCTGTAGCTGCTGTGGAAGTTACAGGACCTTGACAGTAGACGCCTCCACTTTCGATCTTGTCTCTATATTACCAGACTCCCATTTGTAGGGCATGTCACCCCATTTCTCTTTGGCATTTTATCTATTCAGTCATTTCAGATTTGGGTTGTAATTAATTTAGTTGCGGACTTGGTTTTTGGTTATTTCAGTACTCGGATTGTTGTGAGGAGTATTTTCCCCCAGTTTCATTATTTTTATGGTTATTCTATTGTGACTCTGTTGTGGTGGTTATGTTAGCATTTCATATTTTGCTTATTGCATGTTAATCAGATTTAATTAAAATTGACAACTCACTTTTTAAATATTACGTGGCTAGTAATTGTTAAAACGTTTTCGACAGTGATGCTATGAACTGAACCAACTTGGCATTTTGTATTAATTTAATAAAGGAGTAGCTACCCGATATTTAATTAGTCGGGGTGTCACATCATGGAGGTCCAGTAGTAGCCTTATCGGATGATCTTCTTGGCAAGCATGTGACCGTTTATGTGAGGTCCTCATTCCCCGTTGTGGATTTTCTGCATTATATTTTTAATGTCAGCCCCTGCGATGCAGTGCAGATGAGTTCCATCGAAGTTCCTTTTGAGCAGTGCTTTGTAACAGATGATGTACTGGGCAGCCAGTCTTCAGAGGGTTGCTCGATCTTTCTTGTTGGAACCCTTGGGATACCTACCATGCTTGAGGAGGTGCCAGATATCATAGTACCAACAATTGGCTATCTCGGGATCTTCTGTGGTGATGAGCTCAATGTGGTAGTAGTGGGTTGGTTTGTCTTTCTTTTGAACTAGGAAGGGGGTCATAGTTATTCCTTTGGGCATGTCGACTATGGAGGCCAAGTTAACAAGGGCATCATTTAGGTTATTCCTTGCTCAAGGTAGGTAATGGAGAGTGATATCTTGGAATTGGGAGGCTAGTTCTTCTAAGTGGGCATGGAAGGGTTGGAGTTTCTCGTCCTTGACTTTCCACTTTCTGAGCACATGACCGATTATGAGGGAGGAATCCCCGTGGACATCTAGGCATTGAATACCTTTCTTGAGAGAAAATTTGAGGCCTACTGTGCATGCCTCGTATTCAGTCATGTTGTTGGTGTAGGGGAAATCCAGCTTAATGGCGATGGGAGTGTGGGAGTCATCTTGGGCGATCAGAAGTATCCCAATGCCATATCCCTTCTTGTTGGCAGTGCCATCAAAGAACATTTTCCATCTAAGGTTGTCTTGAGCAGTGCAAAGTATGTTTTCATCTGAGAATTCGAAGATCCAAGCATAGGCACATAGGCATGAAGATGAGGATGAAGGACCTCCTCTGTCAAGCCCAACTCCTCCTCGCATGAGGATGATGAAAATTAGGCACCATCCCTCCATCAGCCCGCCAAATGTTATATGAAGCGGTATGCAACCTCACAAAGGGGACCTCCGAGGTCTCCGCCGCCGTAGATGCCGACGGACCCCCACCGCTGTGGGAAGACCCCACTGGCCGACTCAAACCACATGAGGGAAGGGCAGTGCATCATATATGCTAGGCGCCATCAGCGAGATCATCACGAAGTCCATATAATCATACGGTACATCCGTATTGGTGTATAGCAGGTAGGACTCGCCAATCATCGCCGAGATCCTCGCATCCTCTGGAAGCATTCACTCTCGCCTCATAGACATAGGAGGCCTCGTAGGTGGCACCACCACATCCTCCTCAGAAATCTGTCAGACCATCCTCTCCCCGAGATACCAAGAATGGCCAAACTCATGCGCCAGTAAATGCCTCATCTGCGCATTCATCCCAGTCAACCCCGTGTCCTGAACGACCATCCCCTAAGGGTAAAAAGTCACCTGAAAAATCCCCAACAGATATGAGTCAAATACCGAAATCAGAGCACACAAAGATCAAGACTGAATAAGGAAAGTCTTACCCTATCACTGATCAGGCCATTCAAGACCTAACGCACCACCTCCAGAGAGAGAGAACTCTTGACTGCCGATTGGCCTTCCGCCATCGATACAACTGGAAAAACTCCCCAACAGTGTCATCCTTCAAAGAAATCAGCTGGGTATTACGCCCAATCACCTCATAAAACCACGTATGCCAAAGACAAAAATCCACAATCAAAAGATACGCATAAGGGAAATGCGAATGCGTGAAAGGAAAATGCGCAAATTAAAAAATACCTCAAGAATATACGTGGTTCCAGTGAAAGACTGCCGGCAGCACCGACTGAATGCATCCAGAGAAAAATAAAGGGTCGCCAAAGTCAGTCTCCCCCAATCATAGAAAGGGATGTTCGAAAACATCCTCAAGTATGGTAAAAACCATAAATGGACGACATCGCTGCTCGACGCCACCAAAAATCCCCCCAACACCAGTAAAATGAACAGCCGGGCCATCCGCCTCACCTGCAGCCCATCCCCCACATCAATCACCCTGCCCAGCAAAACATCCCTTAGCAAGGACATGCGCATGGAGTCCCTAAACACTATCCTCCCCACGTCGCCTAGAGCCACCAGCACCTCCTCCGGCCTCACCCGTAAAGAGCGATCCACCTCTATCTACTCTCCATCACAATCCAGCCCCAGTAGCTGCTGTACGTCTATGGGAGTCAATCATCTCCCCAAAACCAAAATGGAAGGTGTGGGTAGTGTTCCACCACCTCTCCCCCAGAGCGTACAAAATCGCCGTCGAACGAGGCGTCTCATCTAGCACAGACGCCAACCTCCCAAAGCCTGTTGATGATACCACCCAATGCACCATAGGTGGAAGATGCTCCCAGACATCCTTAAGACCTATCATCACACGGGCACGCATAGTCGAAAAAAAAAACATAAGACTACCAAAAGAAAAATCTTGTAAAAAAAATCCAAGAAAAAAGTAAAAACCACAAAAAAGGAATGCCAAAGGTCATTTTACTTACATAACCGCCAAGGTTAACCACCCTCGAAGAGCGATGATGCGACGGCTCCCATAGTAAGGTCCGCTCATCCGCAACCGGATCGAATGCGTGAAAAGAGTTCTCGCTCCCCAAAGCAAGAGGCGCCCTGGCCCCCCATTCCACGTTTGCCCAATCGTTAACAGCCAACCACTCCCGGTGTACTGCAATGCTCACAAAAGTGGCCATTTTTTAGATTACGAATTTATAGAATGATTCCCAGAAGAAAATCGCAGAAAGAGAGAAGGCAAGAATCTGTGAAAAATGAGGGGTACCCTCCCCTTTTTATAGGATGTCAAGGGTCATACCGATCGGCACTGACCCAAGACCACCAATCGGCACTGAACCTTTACTTTCTTTAGGCAGTCCAAAAGTCCATGCCACTGCCGAATGGCACCCTCTTCACCATGCCGATCGGCACCCACCTTAAAGTTTCATACAAAAATTCCCAAAAAAATACTAGAAAACCCTGAAAAATCCTCAGAAAATTCCTAAAAATCCCGGGGAGGATTTAGAATATTCTCACCAAGAAAATTTCACACTCCCTCAAGTGAAACCCCTATTTCCCCAGCAAAACTCTCAAAAGACAAGTAAATCTCCTCCCGGCAATGTCCCCAGAGGACCCCTAAAGTGTCCTAAACCTCAGGATCATCTCCTATTACCTAGTGGAATCTACAACATCAAATTAGCTGTTCCCCCAGCAAAGTCTCCAAAAGATACGAGGATTTTCCCAGCAATCAGCTCCCCTGCTCAAATCAAAACCACAAGGTAATTTCCCCAACATAGTTCCTCAAGAACATCACAACTTAAGCCCGCAGAATTGGCTTTGACCCGCAGAATTGGTAATCTCAACTTAAACCCTTAGAATCGGCTTCGACCCGCAGAATTGGTCATTTTAATTTAATCCCTCAGAATTGGCTTCGACCCGCAGAATTGGTCATCAAAATTGAAGCCCACATAATTGGTTTCAACTCGCAGAATTGGTCATCACAATTTAAGCTCGCAGAATTGGTCATCTCAATTTAAGCCCTCAAAATTGGCTTCGACCCGCAGAATTGGTCATCATAACTTAAGCCTGCAGAATTAGCTTCGACCCGTAGAATTGGTCATCACAATTTTAGCCCTAAGAATTGTCTTCGACCCACAGAATTGGTCATCTAAACTTAAGCCCTCAAAATTGGCTTCGACCAGCAGAATTGGTCATCTCACACTAACCCCTCAGAATTGGCTTCGACCTGCAGAATTGGTCATCTCACCCTAAGTCGTCAGAATTGGCTTCGACCCATAGAATCGGTCACCCTCATCTTCAAGCCCTCAGAATTGGCTTTGATCCGCAGAATTATTCATCTCAACTTAAGCCCTTAGAATTGTCTTCGACCCACATAATTGTTCACCTCACCTTAAGCCCACATAATTGGTCGTCTCAATTCAAGCCCTCAGAATTGGCTTCGACTCGCAGAATCGATCACCCTCACCTTTAAGCCCTCAGAATTGGCTTCGACCCGCATAATCGGTCACCCTCATCTTTAAGCCATCAAAATTGGCTTCGACCCGCAGAATCGATCACCCTCATCTATTTAAGCCCTCAAAATTGGTTTTGACCCGCATAATCGGTCATCCTCATCCCTAGGTCCTCAGAATCGGCCTCAACCCTCTGAATTGGTCATCTTTTTTCAAAGGCATCATGTGGTGTCTATTCGACGGATATCATTTGTCCCAAACTCACCCGTTGAGGGGCTCTGTAGACACCCCATTCCAGCAACCCCCTAACCTCTCCTTAGGTCCCTAGCACCTCCCTTCATCACTACAAACCTAAGTCATACCCCGGGTACTGACCTAGAGGCCATCGGGCACTCCCAGGCTTCGTTTGACCAAAATTCAAACTCTTCAGCTCGACCAAAACTGAATGAATCTTCAAAGGTCACTAAAACCCCTTTCCAACTGTCCGTCCCGTGCGCGATTCTGACTTACAGTGCGGATGAACGACCCATTTTCCCTCGAAACCTGACCTAGAGGTCATCGGATGCTCCCAGTCTCTATTTGACCAAAGTTAAATCTTCATCTCGACTGAGACTGAATGAATTTTCAAAGGTCACTGAATCCCCTTTCCAACAGTCCGTCCCGTGCACGATTCTGACTTACGGTACAGACGAACGATCCGTTTTACTCTGAAAGGTCACCGAACGTTTCCAGGCTCGGTTAACCAAAGTCAACTACCCAAATTGAGTCAAACTCTTTGGAATTTCGAAGTAAATCTCCTAACCTTTCCAACGGTCCACCTCGTCTGCGATTCTGACTTACCATGCGAACAAACGATCCGTTTACATCCGACGATTCCCCGTCCAAAGGACCGAAGAACGCTTCCAAGACACATTCAACCAAAAGTCAACTCCCAGACCCGGGATAAGTCCAAATTATTTCGAAGGTATCTGAATTACCTTTCCAATGGTTCTCCCCGTGCGCAATTCGAATCAACAGTTTGCGCTCTACGACCGATTTTCCGAAAGAACCTGAAAGAGACTGCCAAACGGCAAGTCCAAACCCTGCCTATCGGCAGTGTGCCCAAACACACCTTCCGATTGGTAGGACTAGGGCTATGCCAATCAGTGATTCCCTAGGTCTATAAAAAGTAGGGCTTAACCCCATTCCAAAAAAGGGGGGAGGCAAGATCTGAAATCCATCACTCTTAGAAAACTCAGAAAACCTCTCTCGAAGTTAGCGTGATTTCCACATCCAAATCCCTTTCCAACCTTCACCTTTCATCACCTTTTTCATAAAACTTGGTGAATTAGGTACCCTCCATAATCACCTAAGTGCAAGGGCTACTCTCCAACATCCAAGATCAAGCTCAAGATCTTCAAGAATATCAAACTTTCTCAACTCTCTCTTTAAATTCTCCTAAATTCGCATTAATTTATTTTATTACTTAGCACTTTGTATTCTCTCATCTCACATATCCTAATGTACGTTTTATTTAGTATTATTTCACATCTCTTATTTTCATATAAATAAAACCAAAAAAAATAAGAAAAAGAGGGTTTGCTCATAAATTCCAAACGGGAATTCTCACACTTTTCTCACAACTAAAACACTTTTTTACACACACACATATAAGAGAAGTTCCCGGTTGGATTTATGGGATAAACCCGAAACTTAGTTTTGTATACGAACTACGTGGACTTGATGCCTCTATAGGCTACGTAGGCATCTCGGGGTAAAACCCGAGACTCGAGTCCTATTCCTACTTTTCTCTCATTTTCTATTTTTCTACGTTCTTTAAACTTAACTCTCTTAGGTTCTATATATTTACATGTACATATATTTGTGCTTAGTGGCGTATTATTCCATATGTGTTATCGTTCCATTATAACGATCAACGCTAGGATAATCTCGTAATCCTATTTTTTTAATATTACTTTTAGGAACATTCCTACGGATGATTCGCTTTATCTCTTCCATGATACAAGTAGATGATTCCTATATCCACTACATATACACAAGGATTCATATCACGGGGAAATAAAGGAAAATAACAATAACCCATGAGAGACCGCGAGGGCGGAATGGGTGCCTAACACCTTCCCATTTCATAACTTAGCCTTCGAACCCTTTTTGAATCATTTTTGATTTTGTATGCATCAGTATGTCGTTGGATGCTATCCTTTGGGATGGCTCCCTTTTCTTTCGTCTGTTTTAATTAAAATAGACTGGCGACTCCATCTCTCTACATTTTTCACCACATCACTAACGCCAACCGAAGTGCTCCCGAGAGGGATGCGCGGTACTAAGATCCTCCCGACAAGAAGAAGATCCCCCATCTTCTTCGTCTCTCCCGCCGCGAGGATCGGGGATGGACACAGAAAGCATACAATAAATTTCGATGGAGATCTTTATCATAGATCAAGGGAATACAAACCATGATTGTGGAATGGTATGCCCCAAATGTGCCACCTCGGTTCAGATACATCAACCTCGGCCAAGTTCATGGCCAACGTTGGAAGGGCCTTGGATCAGTAACCAACGGCCTCGGCCATATCAAGGTCGGCTGTGGCTGACACTACTACCAACATCATCAAGGGGTGTCTTCATGTCTCAGGGGAACAGCAGTTCATCAGGTCACCCAGGTATGACAACCTCGGCTGGGGGTAGGCCGAGCTATACTTCTACCAAGGCCAACCCCAGCAGTTAATCAACCGATGTTCCTAGCATATTCCAGCTTAAAATCGGCCCAGGATGACCTTGATACCTTTCCTCGACCTCACTTAAGCCGAGACCATGATGGCTCATCTCGAATTGGATAGACAGCTAGACCTTACCAACCTCGGACTCTTCCAGGCCGAGGCTATGACCAAGCACGGAGGCCGAGCACTTATTGACATATGTGTGGACAAGGACACGTTGACACAAATCAGTTATAACAAATCATTCCCCCCACGTGGGGGAATATTTCATCATCATTCTCTACATATGACAGTGATAGGTGTCTTCATCAGATTGGCTATATCAACACACACATGCTCATTGCATGCATAGGGGGTACATTACACCCCCCAGGTATTATATATAGAGGTCATCCTCTACCTTGCAAAGGACCCCGAAATCATAACCCTAGCTAAGACTCTGTCATTTTACACAGTAGAGAGAGAAAGCTTGAGAGTTTGTATCTATGGCCACTCGAGCCCTCATACAGTGATATTAGTGGACATAGGTCTGATTGGCTGAACCACTTATATTCCGGTGTGAATCCTCTTCTCCTCACCTCCTTCTACTAAATACCCTTAACCTGCCATTGTTGACATTAAATTGAGCTCACGAACACGTTGAAGGGTGGTGCTATTTCCAGCATCATCATTTTGGCACCGTCTGTGGGAATTTGAAGCAATCTCTTCCCCATCCGTTGCTTGACCTCACCGGAGACTCTGGTGGTGAACCAGGCCTCCCCCCCTTGCGTGGAGGTGTTTCACTATTGAAAGAGGCCCTGTAAGGTATTAAGCTCATTTGCTACACCAGCTCTTTTGTGCTAACACGTGGCACCAGAATTACCGCCACCTCTTCTGCCGCCTGGTGCGGGGGGGCCTAGCTCCAGCCAGGCACCACCCCAATCAGAAATAGTGGATGTGGCCGCAGACTTGAGGTCTTTGGCTGCAACGCAACAAGTAATGCAGGAGAAATTTGCATAGCTCAGCCAGAATATAATGAGGCCACCTAGAGTTTCATCGAAAATGATCACTCCGGCGGCTGCTCAGTCTCATCCTGACGCCAGGGGACCACCCCAGGCATCGCGAAAAGACCAACCTGCCCCACAGTGGAGGAGGGACGTTGCTGACCCTAAGTGCTTGCACCTGGGAAGGCAAGGAAACCCTTACCCAGTGGCCCGGTACGATGATTAAGAGGCAGAAGACGTACCAGAAGACAGTTGGGAGCCGTATGAGGTTTCGAACAACACAGTTCACCCCATCCAACGGAGACATGGTTGTGGAGGCAGAAGAGATGGAGATGCCCAACAACAAGGATCATCTTTTGATCGATTGAGCAGAGGGTCGGCCTTTGAAAGGCTGGGCCCAGTAATTGACCTAAGACAGAGGTTATCAAGGTCAAGGAGTCCAATTGGCTCATAAAAGGAAGAAGGGCCACGTCGGCCCCATCAAGGCCGACCACATGAAGGAAGAGGAAGAGACCAAGAATAGGTCAACAGCAGACGTTGTGCCGTGGCTAGGGAACCTTCAGTCCACCCCTTGGAGGTGGCTAGGGATAACCTTGGCCAGGTTGACGTTGCAAGACCATGGAACGACTCTATTAAACATTTTGAGAACAAGATAGGAGACCTCATCAAAAGTCGGGATCCACTGCAAAGAGGTTTCTTAGAGGGCTCCCCGTTCATGGATAAGATAGTAAGCTTCCCCACCCCAGCTAAGTTTAAGACACCTACAGTGACTCCCAAGTATGATGGTAGCACCAACCCTGTACATCATATCGAGATGTACCAGTCAGCAGCGGACATCTACTCAATACCGGATGAGATGAAGTGCAGATCCTTCTCTGGGACCCTAACGGGAGCTGCACATATATGGTTTACATCTCTTTCGAAGAATTCAATCGAGTTAAGGGCTTGGCTGAACGGTTCATTCACAACTTTTGCATTGTGGTAAGACCTCAAAAGAAGACCACCCATCTGCTGTATGTCAAGTAAGGCAAGCACGAGAGCCTAAGAGACTACATCGCTAGGTTCAATAAAGAAAAACTTGAGGTTGAGGGTTATGAAGAGAATATTTCCATGACCGCCCTCATAGGAGGTCATCAGAAGGGAAAGTTGTTGTGGAAACTCGCAGAAGACCCTCCAAAGTCCATGGCGGAGCTATTGTCAACTGCAGGGAAGGTCATGAACGCTGAAGAGGCCATGTCCGCTAAGTATGAAGATGAGAACTATGGTAGCAGTGGGAAATTCCAGATAAAGAAGGATGGCAAGAAGAGGGCAACTGATGATAAGTTCGCACGTTACACCCCGCTTACGGTAAGTTGTGAACACGTCCTCAATGAGATAAAAAAGGATCGATCCCTAAGATGGCCAGAGAAGCTGAAGGCTCCTCCATATAAGAGGAACCAGAACTTATAGTGCGAAACCATGGCCATATAACCGATAAGTGCTTCGCCTTGAAGGATGAGATAGAGAAGATGTTAAAATCAGGCAAATTGAGGAAATATGTGGATGGAAAAGCTCCCAAAAAGGGGAGAGATGACCCCAAAAAGAAGAGGAACGATAGATGTTGTGACAATACCCCGATAAGAAGAGATGGTGACTCGGACGGAGATGACAAAGATGATCCAGACCTCCCACCAAAAGATGACAACACCCCAGTAAAGAGGGTTGGTATAATCTCCTTTGGCATTAGCACAATATGCGAAGGACTTGTGAGGGGTGGTGATGAGGTTGCCGACAGGAAAGCTCATGTGGCAGAGGCCAAATCAGTTGCCAAACTTGAAGTGGTAAACCCGACGTCTTCCGAGACTACGCAGAAGAGGAAGAAGGTAGACATGGACACTCTCGTAGTTGGGTTCTCCCGACTCGACTTCAAAGGTATCCTAGCTCCGCATGATGACCCCCTGGTAATCACGATAAGAGTGCATAGATGTGAGGTGAAGAGAATTCTTGTAGACGGAGTAAGCTCGACTGATGTGATGTTTTGGCCATGCTTCAAGAACCTAGGTCTTAGCAAAGCTAGGCTGTTACCCTATCATCATCCGTTAATGGGTTTCAGCGGTGAAAAGGTTCATCCATTGGGCATGTATGAGATGGACGTGCAGATGGGTGATACATGGCCTAAGAGGTTAACCCGGAAGATCAACTTCTTCATTATGGGCGAAAATGTTTTCTCGGCCTATAACCTCATCATAGGAAGGGTAGCCCTTAAGGAGTTTGAAGCTGTACCGTCGACGGTCCACCAGATGGTAAAATTCTTGACCCCCTATGGGGTAGGGGAAGTGCAGGGTGACCAGACTATAGCACAAGAATGTTACTTGAACTAGACTGAAGAGAGAGAGGCCCATAAGAGAGATGCTACAACCTATAACATCGATACACTTGACCCGAGGGATGAAATAAAGTTGAAGAAAGGAGAGGCCACAAAAGAGGTAGAATCCATCGTCCTCAATGAGGACGAACCGAAAAAAACCATCCAGGTCGGCAAAGCCTTAAAAACGGAAATCAAGGAAGAGCTAATAAATTTCTTGAGGAAGAGGGAGAGTGTCTTCACTTGGAGTCACGCAGATATGCCCGACATAAACCCTGAGGTCATGTGTCATAAGCTCAATGTGACTAAAGATGCTAGGCCGATCAAACAAAGACGAAGAATTTACTCCAGGGAAAAGTACAATGTCATCCAGGAAGAGGTTAAAAAACTAGAAGAGACTGAGTTTATTAGAGAAGTCATATATCCGGAGTGGCTATCGAATGCAGTTATTGTTCCCAAAACCAATGGAAAATGGAGAATGTGCGTTGATTTTACCGACCTGAACAAGTCTTTCCCAAAAGGTAGCTATCCCTTACCTCGGATAGATCAGATGGTAGATGCAACTGCAGGGCATGAGTTCATGAGCTTCATGGACGCGTATTCAGGCTATAATCAGATCTTCATGGATGCAGAAGACTCAGAGAAGACAACCTTCATTACCGACAAAGGGACATACTGCTATAAGGTTATACCCTTCGGTCTGAAAAATATGGGGGCAACATACCAACGTCTCGTGAATAAGATGTTCTAAGACCAAATTGTCAAGACTATTGAAGTGTATGTAGACGATATATAGACGAAGAGCTTAAAGGCCTGCACTCATGTGGCAGACCTTGAATGAACTTTCAATACCATGGATCTGTATAGGATGAAGCTCAACCCAGCTAAGTGTGTCTTCGGGGTAGGAGCTAGGAAGTTTCTTGGATTCATCGTCAATTAAAGAGGAATAGAAGAAAACCCTGAGAAAATCAGGGCTTTGCTTGACATGAAGACACCAAAGAGTATCAAGGACGTTCAAAGGCTCATTGGAAGAGTGGCTGCGCTCAACAGATTTGTTTCTAGGGCAACCGATAAGTGTCTTCCGTTCTTTAAGGTGCTCAGAAAGGCCGTCAAGTGGGACAAAGATTGTGATGAGGCCTTTGATCAACTCAAGTCATACCTTGGATCTCCCTTACTCTTGTCTCGTCCCATAGCGGGAGAGAAATTATACGTCTATCTAGCAGTCTTTAAATCGGCTATAAGTGCGGCCATTATACGTGAAGACGCTGGGATTCAGAGACCCGTATAGTTTAACAGTAAGGCCCTTCAGGGATCTGAGCAGAATTACCCTCGTATGGAAAAGTTAGCCTACGCCCTGATACATGCTTCTAGGAAGATGAAGCCCTACTTTCAGGCCCATTCCATGGTCATTCTCATCGACTCCCCATTAAGACAGGTCCTCCATAAACCTGAGAAGTCTGGAAGATTGATGACCTGGGCCATTGAGTTGGGAGAGTATGACCTTAATTATCTGCCTAGGGTGGCCATCAAAGGGCAGGCCCTCGCAGACTTCGTTGCTGAGTTCACATGGGAAGAGGCCGAGGAAGAAAAGGACCTAGTGGATGGTGAAGGGTCAAATAATAATGTCTTTCGAGAACCGGAAGAGGCCGCACCAAACGTCTTCCGGAACCAGGAGGAGGTTGTATCCAAGATGATTAGGAGAGGAATGGCAGAGAACTAGGAGGACCAGTACCTCTTCAAGCAAGGAGTCATGTCGTAAGGGGCCTTCTCATCAGATGCAGACATCTGGTATCTCTTCATTGACGGTTCTTCCTGTGACAGTGGAAGCGGTGCAAGGACGATACTTTCAGCTCCAGATGGTGCCAACATTGAATACACTTTAAGGTTCAACTTCAAGGTTTCTAACAATGAGTTAGAGTATGAGGCCATGATAGTAGGTCTCTCATTGGCAAAGACTCTGGGAGTAAGATGACTCCTACTTCATAGCGACTCAAGGTTAGTTGTCAATCAAGTATTGGGGGTCTATGAGGAGAAAGAATAAAGGATGGATAAGTATCTAAAGAGGGTGAGAATAATGTTAGAATACTTTGAAGAGACAAAACTGAAGAGAGTACCTCGGTAAAATAACAGCCATGCAGATGCATTAGCAAGGCTGGCTTCAGCAACGAAGACAGACATCAGAAGGACAGTTCCAGTCGAGGTCTTGCCAAAGGCGACCATTGAAGAAGAAGAGGTTAGTAACCCTTGCCTCAATTTGAACCTAGGGGACTCATGGATGGATCCCCTTGTCAGATATATCAAAGAGGGAGAGATACCAGAATCAAAGCTAGAGAGGAGGAAATTAAGATACAGAGCTGCAAAATTCTCTATAGTAGGAGACATCCTATATAATAAGGGGTTCCTATTGACTCTCCTCAGATGTGTCCATCCCGCAGAAGTTCCTCACGTCTTACAGGAGGTACATCAGGGTTCTTGATCCAGTCACATAGGAGGAAGACCCTTGGCCAAGAGAATTATTACACAGGGATACTGGTGGCCAACCTTGGCCAAAGATGCTGCAGCTTACGTGAAGAGGTGTGATAAATGTCAGAGATTATCCACTATTTCTCACCAACCTCATCAACCTATGGCGTTAATCACTTCCCCTTGGCCATTTGCAGTATGGGGAATTGACTTAGTAGGACCACTGCCGAGAGCTGCCAATAATTATCGGTTTCTGATAGTCGCCATTGATTACTTCTCAAAATGGGTGGAGGTAGAGCCGATGATAACGATTACAGAACAGAAGACCTTCCAATTTATTTGGAGGAACATCATATGCAGACACGGCCTCCCAATCACTCTCATCTCAGACAATGGAACCCAGTTCAATAACTCTTCCTTAGAGAAATATTGCAAAAGAGTTGGGATAAAACAATTCTTCTCCTCTCCTGGACGGCCTCAGGAAAATGATCAGACCGAAGTCACAAACAGAACAATCCTCGATGGAATTAAGAAGAGGTTAGAAGAATCTAAGGGGAGATGGACCGAAGAGGTTTATGTTGTGTTGTGGGCCTACAGGACAACGATAAGAACACCGACAGGAGAAACCTCGTTCATACTAGCACATGGCTCAGAGGCCGTCATACCAACAGAAGTGGGACTCCCTGCTCATAGGGTTCAGACCTATGACCCTGACAAAAATGGGGAAGAGAGAAGGTTAGACCTAGATCTGATTGAAGAGAGAAGGGAAGATGCAGAAATCAGACAAGCAGCTTACCAGCAGAGAGAAGCAAAATTCTACAATCAAAGAGTGAAGACAAGGCCCCTAGCTGTAGGAGACCTGGTGACGAAGAAGATGTTATAGAAGGCAAACAAGCTTCACCCAAACTGGCATGGTCCCTACAAATTGATCGAAGAGGTTGTGCCCGAGACCTACGGACTAGCAAACCTAGAAAGGGAACCTTTTGTCAATCCCTAGAATTTTGATCACTAAAAGAAGTATTACATATGATGTTACAAGAAGTTTATGTAAATGCATCATCTTATGTAGGGATTATTAATGAGAAATCAGTTTCCATGACAATCCTTGATTTGTTGTTCCATAATGGTAGAATTCATGAGGATAACATCTTAGTTGATGACCTCAGACCTTATAACATCATTATTTGGTGACAAGGTCTGAGGTCAGACATCATATTTGGATGACCTCAGACCCTTAAACATCATGATTTGGTGATAAGGTCTGAGGTCAGACATCATACTGGGATAACCTCAGACCCTAGACATCATTAATTTGGTGAAAATTATACGAGGATAACATCTTAGTTGATGACCTCAGACCTTAAACATCATGATTTGGTGACAAGGTCTGAGGTTAGACATCATACTGGATGACCTCAGATCCTTAACATTATTAATTTGGTGAAATTATTTGAGAGGGTAATGTCTTAGTTGATGACCTCAGACCTTATAACCATTATTTGGTGACAAGGTCTGAGGTAAGACTATTAATTTAGTTAAAACAGACATCATTGCACCAAGACTTCAGAGTTGGACACATTGCATGGCAAAGAAAATCATTCAATAAACAATTCAGCAAGTTGAAGAAGCCCTCCTCAGAGGTTGATATAAAAGGAATTACGAAATACAAAATAACAAGACTTCAGAGGTCACAAATATTCAGAGAATTATCAAAGGAGGTTACAAATTTGCAGAGAAATTAAAATTAATAAACACGTAAAAGGAATCAAGATGTTGCTGCCTCAGGGTTGGGTTCCACGTCTGAATCTTTCTGGCCAGGGGTGGCTACCTCTACTCCATCATCCTTGGACCCAACATCTTCAGTCATGGTGTCTCCTTAGGGGGCAGTCTCAGTGGGTGACGCACATCCTTCTTCTCCTACCTCCTGCAGGGCCTGGGCAAAATTAGGGTTGGCATAGCCCAGGCCGGTGAAGTCACCAGCTTTGAGGCTTCCTAATTCCTTCTCCCTCATGGCAACCCACTTACCTGTTGCCTTTACCCCCCTCTCTAGATATTCAAAGTCGAAGCTAACAAACTCGTCTGAGACCTTGTACTCCTCCAAGATCTTCTCGGAGGCATCATCCAAGGCAACTTTAACAGCCACATCAACTTTGTTCTGAAGAGAGTTAGCTTGAGTCTTCAGGGAAGTATTATGATCCTACCTCTGCTTGTCTATTTCCTTCTTCAGTCCCTTCACATCGCTCTCAGCTTTCTTCAGAGCAGTCCTCAGACGCTCCACTTTAGCGTTCAAAGTGGCCTCAGTCTTCTCAGTCTATTGGCCCTTCTCTATCAGAGGTAGTTTCCCCAAGGACTAGTTAGCATAGTGGTACATAGTGACAAGACCCTGCAGAACATGTGCGAAGGTATTAGTCTAAGGTCCGATGAAGTTCAAATGACGATGTTACACTTGTAAAACTCAGAAGCAAAACTTAAAGGTCTTACCTGGATAGAACGATGAAGACAGAATTCAACCAGCAGAGGCTTATCCATGGACCGATAAAAACATTTGTCAGACTCGGTTAGGACGCCACCGATAGCGTCAAAGGCCTTCATACTTTGGCTAATGACACTTTCACCAATCTTTAATTGCTCAAGACGAGCAACCAAGGCATCCTGAGAAGAGATGGGGATGGCACAATCCCCTCCTTTTTTCTTCTGCCTTTGATCCTCAGGGGCAGGATCAACAACCTTCCTCTTCTTAGTGGCCTCAGCCCTCGAGATTGATGGAGGGGGAGCATTCAGACCTGCCTTTTTAACGAGCTTTGTCAAACTTAGGGCTGCCATCTCCCACAATTTGTCCGATATTCCTTTTGGGCACTCTGCAAAATAGAAAGGTCTGAGTTAGAGAATCAGATATGCAAGACTCAGAGGTATAACTTGCTAAAATTAAAAGACACTTACGAAGTTCTGTCAGAGGACTTCCCCCAAGACCTGTCTCAGAGAGGTAATAGGGGGTCATCAGATGCTCGAATCTGACAAGCAGACCATGCTCCCCCTGATCCTGAAGGTCTTTGATCTTCTGAAGATTATTTTGTCTTAGCCCAGGGTCGTCCCTAGTAGCCATTGCAACCTTTCCCCATCTCAGGGGTATTCTCGGCTCTAATGAGGAAGATGAAGCACATGAACCAAATTCCCAAGGCTCTGATACGAATAAGTAACGAGGCTTCCAATTATGGTTGGAGGTTTGGGTGATCTGAAGCATCCTTTTGTTTGACTTCTGAGCTAAGAAATGGTAATAGCTTGGATGGTTTCTGGCAGATGAAGGGATATAGCAACCTGTAAAGACTTGCACAGGAAGGTCTGAGTGATGGACAACCCTCCATAGGACAATGGCTCTAATTATCACCCTCCAAGCATTGGGTGATAACTGGGAAGGAGCCAAGTTGGTATAAGCCAATATAGCCCTGATGATGGGACGGATGGGCAGACGAAATCCCAACTTGAACATCTGATCGTATAGGCAGATCTCACCCTCTCGGCCTTAATAAGCCCTCTCTTCCCTCATAGGTCTCCTGAGTTTTATAGAGGGACTTATGGAATAAAGGTGTATGAAGGACAGAAGGTCGACCTCGCTGACTGTACTTTCAATCTCGGTCGCCTCAGATACATCGAAATCACTCTCAGCATCATCATCATCAACATCTAACTCAACATCGGCCGGAGCAGATGATGGGGCGCCACTTGGGAACCTCTGAGCGAACTCAGCCCCTGTGACGGCCGATAGGGGAATGGCTTCAAGAGGTGGAGGAACAACCACACTCGTTCCAATAATTTTAACCTTGGAAGTAGAGGTTGAGGAGCTAACACTCTCATGAAACGAGGCCCGACTGGAAACCTCGGCTTGATCAGGGACCTGATCCTGCTAGAAATCCATGGCCTCTTTGAAAGAGTCCACTGACATAGGATCTGAGGTGGATGACTCAGACTCAGACATGGGAGTAGGGACTTCAGGTGACCTAACTGGTTCAGTAGGTTCAGGGTATATAACTTTCAGAGGTGGTGGAAAGATAGGTCTGAGGGGGAATTCCTCTGACCTACGAGCTTCCTCTTGCGCTCTTTCAATTTGTCTAATTTTATCTAAGGTCTTCTCCCTAAGAAAGGGGAACTCCTCTAAAAGCTGGTAAAGGGGTCTGAGCATACGAGGCAGACTCTACACTTGCCCAACTCTCCTAAGTAACAAATAATACTGGTGATTTGGCTAAAGATCAAAGCTAGGTTTTTGAGCAAGAACAGTGTATGAACAATCAATCGGAAAACTCATAAGCTCACCAGAAAATGCATGAAATCGCCGGGAAAGCTCTTAAATCTCACCGAAAAATGTAAAAACAAGAATCAAAGCAGAAAAATGAGGAAGAGAGGATGGCAAGGGATACCTGAAGAAGAGTGATGAGGCAAGGAATAAAAAAAACTGCCAGAAATTTCCACCCAGGTGCACCTTGGATCAAAGCTCTTCTAGAGAGAGAAAGTTGTAGAAATGGCTAAGTATGGAGGAGAGAAATGGGGAAGAAAGAGAAGAATTGGGGTTTAAACCCTAAAATATAGTGCACACTTCCCGAGGCCCATCATTGCCTTGGGAGCCCAACAGATAACCAGCATAATTACCCTTGTCAGACACGCGAGCCACTTCAGTAATTGACAAGTGTAAAAAAAAGGAATATTGGTACAGAGCAGAAAAACCTCGGAGATGTAGACCCCAAAGTCACCTGCTCTCACATATAACTAAGGGCTGGGGGTGATTGATATGCCCCAAATGTGCCACCTCGACTCAGAGACATCAACCTCGGCCAAGTTCATGGCTGACGTTGGAAGGGCCTTGGATCAGTAACCAGCGGCCTCGGCCACATCAAGGTCGGACGTGGCCAACCCTACTACCAACATCGTCAAGAGGTGTCTTCATGTCTCAGGGGAACATCAGTTCATTAGGTCACCCAGGTATGACAACCTCGGCTAGGGGTAGGCCGAGGTTACAAGGAGCTATACTTCTACCAAGGCCAACCCCAGCAGTTAATTAGCGATGTTCCTAGCATATTCTAGCTTAAACTCAGCCCAGGCTGACCTTGATACCTTTCCTCGGCCTCACTTAATCCGAGACCATGATGGCTCATCTCGGATTGGATAGGCAGCTAGACCTTACCAACCTCGGACTCTTCCAGGCCGAGGCTATGACCAAGCACGGAGGCCGAGCACTTATTGACATATGTGTGGACAAGGACACGTGGACACAAATCAGTTATAACAAATCGTTCCCCCCACGTGGGGGGGATATTTCATCATCATTCTCTATATGTGACAGTGACAGGTGTCTTCATCAGATTGGCTAGATCAACACACACATGCTCATTGCATGCATAGGGGGTACATTACATCCCCCAGGTATTATATATAGAGGTCATCCTCTACCTTGCAAAGGACCTCGAAATCATAACCCTAGCTGAAACTCTGTCATTTTACACAGTAGAGAGAGAAAGCTAGAGAGTTTGTATCTATGGCCATTAGAGCCCTCATACAGTGATATCAGTGGACATAGGCCTCATTGGCTGAACCACTTATATTTCGGTGTGAATCCTCTTCTCCTCACCTCCTTCTACTAAATACCCTTAACCTGCTATTGTTGACATTAAATTGAGCTCACGAACACCATGAAGGGTGGTGCTATTTCCAGCATCATCATGGAACATATCTCTTTTATTATACCTGTGGATTTGTATACCTGTTTGGTTATGGTATTTGTTTTGGAGATTTGTTTTGATGTTTCTTTGATATTTGAAGATTTATGTTTCATCATGTCAACACCATTAAGTTGTATTCTTCTAACCACTCTGCAATCAGTGACTAAATGTCCAAGAATTCTGCAATGGGAGCTTCTTGGTGGAAGTCTCTCATATTGAACATCTTGTTCAAAACTGATATTTGTGTGTTTTATTAAAAATTGATTAGGCATAGTATCATTGATTTCCATGTCAATTAATACCCTAGAAAATGACCATAAGATTTATCTAGGGTAGGTTGATCAATCTTTATTGGATCACCTAGACACCGAGCTATTTTAAGAAGAATTCTAGGCCTCCAATATTCAATATTGACTCCCACGAATCTAACCCAAATAGGTGCAGTTGCGATTCTTTGTTCTGCTGGATTGAATCTGGGGACCATTTAAAACGTTTGAAAATACCTAGGTTACTTGGGGTTGTTCCTCTTGCCCAAACCGAATTTTTGATCTCTACAGTTGTGAATTGTAAGGTAAAATGTGCTTTTCCCATTAGAATTATTTTGAAATCTCCAGAAAGATTCCAAGAGTCTTTGATTTCGATTTGAGTAATCCCAAATTTAATGGTTTTTGACCCTTGTCAACCATGTATCTTCCAATTAAGAAAGATTTACTTTCTTTAATAGATTGTTGGTATTCAACTTCCAAAATTTCTACTGACATAAGGTTTCCACACAACTGAGGTGTAGGCAAAATCTTTGATTTGAATTCTTCATGTAGATATTTATTTAGGATGCTAGCATATGTGCTTGGAGTACTAACAAAAGATTTTTGATGTTCCATATCGATGTTCTTGTTTGTCATGGCAGGAGTATTTTTTTTATGATGAGCATATGGAATTTGTTGATTGCGAAGCATTGCAATATCATGATCTAAGAATTCCCATTGATAACCATGATTAAGATTAATCGTAGAAATCGAATTTATTATAAATTGATGAAAAGAAATCTTATTTGTTGACAAAAGGAAAGAGATTAGGGTAGGGAACCCTAAAATCGCCAATGAAAGAACATCTTCATCCCCTTGACATGGTCAGTTGTCACTCCAAAACTCTTTAACTAAGAAGTGGATACATTGATCTTATTATTATTATTATTATTATTATTATTATTATTATTATTATTATTATTATTATTATTATTATTATTATTATTATTATTATTATTATTATTATTATTATTATTATTATTATTATTATTATTATTATTATTATTATTATTATTATTATTATTATTATGCTTTCACTTGTATTAGGTTAACCTATATGCAAAAGAAATGCCGAACGGGATCCGAGCCTCTAAAAATTGGGTTTAAAAAATATGTAAAACATGGTTTAACTTGTTGTCAGGCTCATGGACAGGGTCCTATTTTGGAAAAAAGACGAAATCGCGTGAAAATTAGGTGGCACGCTGACCTGAAATTTTGACAGAGTTTCAGGTAGTAACCGTCAAACTAGTTATGAGTGCCCTAGGTTTGACGCATATAAGAGGGTATGCAGTTGTTGGGTTAGTGGAAAGGATCCCCTCTTTGCCATGACGTCCACGATATACATCTTGATTTTGAGGGCAATCGGTACATGTGGATAAACCATTTGATATACCTGAGTGTATGTGAATTGTCTCACTATATACCTCATGGGGACAATATGTGTGAGAGATAATTCGATATACTAGACGTAAGTGAATGAGTTCCTTGTTATATACCTCTAGTCATGACTTCGATCAAGCGGTATGATGCGGGGGGGGGGGGGGGACCGTTTGATATACGTAGAAGGTACTTAGACAATGAAAGGTGAGAGTCATATTTCCTAGGCTAACTGCGACCGCTCGGACCAGCACCCATCATAAAGTGACCCCCCAGTACGGGACAATTTTTGGTCAATATAGCAATGCTCTTGGTGATGTAGTGTGCGAAATGCATGATTCTTGATTAGTATATTATGGAGAGAGTATTTTATTTAGCATGATAAGCACTATAATAATAAAGAAGAATGTACAAGTGTCATGAAAAGTAGTATGGAGCATGAATATGACACTAAGCATGGATATGTGAGAGTGACTGATGTGTGAATATCTATAAGTGAGTGTGTGGTAGTGAATCTAAGCATGGATCGACTACGAGTGGCATGTGATATGTATAAGTGAAAATGGATATATACAAGCGTGATAAGTGGATGTGTGTGCTAGTGACACCTAAGAATGGATATTCTAAGTGGTATGTGCAACATGTGGATATAGTGAACCTATATACTAGTGTAGGTAGTGTGAGGTGTACATGGAGAGTATTTACAAGTGTGTGAAGTGAAAAGTGAGTTAGAGGTGATATAAACATGAGGTAGATATATACAAAAAATAATAGAGGAGAAAAAGGGAACATACAGGTAGGTGCATACGCATACAAGAAGAAAATGTTAACACCCATGCAAACAGAGTCTAGCCTTCTTAGGTCAGTCCCCAGTAGAGTCACGACTGTGGCCATATCAAGATCTTCCCCTTTTTCCCCGAGCGCTATTTTTTTTTTGGGGGGGGGGGGGGGGGTAAAGAGGGAGATATAAAGGTCCTTTTCCCCTCGATACATTGTGGGTACTTCGAACATCGTCGGTTTTGGGGTGACGTAAAGAGATAAAGTCGCCAACCTATCTTTCACAAAACAGGTAAAAGAATATGTTTCCATCTAGAGAGCGGCATTAAAGACAAACTGATGCTTGCGAAACCAATAGTTCAGAGATTCGGGGGCTAAGTTATAAAATGGGAAGGTGTCAGGCACCCATCCCGCCCTTTGGATCTCTCATGGGCTTATGTTACTATTTTTCTCAATTTCTCCGTGAAGTGTGTGTGCTCGTATATATAAGTGGAGATTGGAATTGCTCGATTAACATCATGAAAAATATGGAGTGAGATCATTCATAGGAATGTTCTCAAAATAGTAATTAGAAAACATAATGTGTGCGCTTATTGAGATATTGATAGTTATGATGAAACGATAATATCTGTTAGATAAGATGCAAGTATGAATCACAAGTATAATATATATGAATAAAATATGGAAAAAATATAATATATGAAAATAGGACTTGAGTATTGTGGTTTACCCCGAGACGCCTACGTAGCCTATAAAGGCATCAAAGTCCACGTAGTTCTCATGCGGCACAAGGGTGGGGTTTATACCATAATTTCAAATGGGAATTTATTATATATTTGTGCGTAGAAAAGATATTTGTTATTTTGAGAAAATGTGATGAAGAATCCCATCAAAATTTATAGGTGTAACCTTTTTTTCTTTGTTTTGTTTTTATTTATCGAAAATATATGATTTGCAATATAACTAATAAGGGATGAGATATTAATATGATCTAAATCCAAAAGCTAAATTAAGAATTTATATGACTAATGCAAGAATAAAAGGAATTTAAAGAGAGAGAAGGATGTTTGGAACTTCTTTGGAGTATTGAAGCTTGATCTTGATTGTCGATGAACTTTCTTGCAAATTGGGATGGATGTGGGATGAGAGAGAAGGATATTTTTGCTAAATTGGGTATGAAAGTGATGAGAATGAAAGGTAAAGAAGAATTTCACACAAGGAAACTTTGCCGATTACAGAAGAATTTTGCTGAGATCACTAACATTGATGGTTCTGAGGTGCCTTTCGAAGTGAGCTCATGATCTTCTTATATAGGGTAGGGGGACTACCGATTGACATTGTCCTTGTCTTGCCTATCAGCATGTATCCCTAGACACACTGGTGATAGGCAGGGAAATTGACTTGCCAATTGGAAGTCTTATACAGATTTCCCCAAAAAATGGCCGTAAGAATCCTTGGGCCACTCCTGGGTCAGGAGTTAACTTTAGGTCAAACGTGGCTCGAAAGTGCTCGTCGGTCCTTTGGACAAAAGATCGTCGGACGATGATGGATCGTTTGTCCAAACCATAAGTCCAAATCTTACACGGGGAAGACCATTGGAAAATTTGTGTGAGGTACTTCGACGTCCCCAAGAGCTTAGCTAGGTTTGAAGAGATGACTTTGGTCAAATGGGGCTCGAAAGCGCTCGATGACCTTTCGGAGTAAAACGAATCGTTCGTCCATACCGTAAGGTTGATTCGTACATGGGGCGGACAGTTGGAAATGATAGTTAGTGGTATTCAAAGATTCATTTAGTCTCGTTCATGCTAAAGAGTTGATTTTGGTCAAACGAACCGATGGCCTCCGGATCAGTTTTTAGGAGAAAATGGATCGTTTGTCCGAACCGTTATGCCATTTTCTCACACGAGATGGACCATTGAAAAGGGGTTTTAGTGACCTTTGAAGATTCATTGAGATTTTGTTCTGACGATGGAGTTCACCGAAATCAAACAGGGCCCAGGAGCGCTCGATGGCCTTTAGATCGATACTCGGAGTATGACCTAGGGTTTGTTGTGAATCGGGTGGGGGTGCTAGGAACCTAAGGAGAGACTTATTGGGTGGGGTGGGGTCCTAGAATTTGGTGTCTACAGTTAAGTCTTGTGTGAATCGAGTTGTTGAGTAACTCTATTGTCTATTCTTTGTAAAACTGTATCATAGTGATATGTTGGCTGGGTCGTTCGATATTTTTTCTTTTGTGATTTTTCTCGTACATCGGCATTTTGTGGATGATTTATTTATTTTATTTGCTTATCACCTAGATGCATGCTTTAGGTTGAAGAGATAAAATTGGGTAAATCAATTTTTCATAAATAAGTTTTAAAATCGATGCTAAGTTTATTTCGGTTAATTTAGTTTAAAGTTTCAATCTTTAAATTTTGAAAAATATAAAAATTAGACTTATGTTTATTCGGACCATCTTTGTGAAATCCCTTACTTTTTCGTTTAATCAAAAGTTAAAACAATTAAGAAGAATTAGAATTATTTCCTTGGGGAAACTCGTTTAATAACACCAATGAAACCTCAAGTTCTTTAAAAATGTTTTGAACAAGAAATTTCAGTTACTTGGAATCTTAAAGGTTTAAAAGAAGTTTAAACACTTATAGCAGTGATAGCATGAGTAAAACAAGTAGCAAAATCATTCATGCAAGACAAAGATTTTAACGTGGTAAAACCCCTATCAAACAGGGGAAATATCCACGACTCCCTCTACAGAGTAAAACAAAAAAAATCCACTTGAATGAGTTTTAGAGTACAAGAAAGTAATGTATTATCCACAAAAATCATACCTAAAACTAAGCCAAGAAATTATATCAGTACTCCTAGTTTTTCTCTAACTATTCTGGTTCTGATAGTTGTCTTTAACGTCCTCCAAGCTTTACTCCTTTGCTCATTCTTTACGTCGACTCTGATTGTAAAAATCTCTTTACCAACAAAACTATATTGATGTTGTGTAAAAGTGTAGTGAAGTGATGTGCCTAACACATGCATGAAAATCACTCGCACTTATACAGACAATATCCTACAAATTACAAATTGATTAAAAATGACATGCAAGAGTCATGAATCAATTTTTCTTAAAAAAATCGACTGCTTTTTAAGGTCAGATCAAAAAACAATCTTGCTATTAAAAAGAGCCAAGATCCTGTATGTCTCACTCTTATTTATTTACAAAATTTATTTCACAAAATGTGAAATATAAACCGGGAGACGTAAACGTCTTTAGATCTAGAAAAACTTGAAGTTTATTTTTCAAAAAATCTTGAAAACAGAAAAGGAGATTCGTAGAGGATAAATTTGATAAAAATGTTTGAGAACAAAAATCCCAATAGAGAGATGATTTCTAATGAAGAAATCAGTTCTAATAAACTAAATGTGACTCTATTACTTTAGTCAGACCTACAAATCTCAACTGAAGTGAGACGAGATCATACTTAGTGAAAATGTTGGATGAGAGATGTAAACCAGAGAGGATTTGATCATGAACAAGTAAAAACTCTCAAACTCTCAGAAAAATTTCTAGAAAAATTTGGCTGGAGTTTGGTTTAGTTTTTTCTTTCTCTCTTATTTTTTCTCTCCCTTTTATTTCTCTCTTTTATTTCTCCCAACTCTCAGACTCTCCAAAAGTTAGAAACAATTGACCCTAACTCCCTATTTATAATGGACGATGGAAGGATCTGAAATGGGGCTTGAAATTAAGGGTTAAGATTGCTTCGAGAAAATGATTGTAAATCTTACGGTTGATAATGTAACGCTTCTAAACGCTTTCTGATTGGCTCTAATAAGTTATACAAGGATTGCCAAAGATGACATGCAGGCCATTGAGTAAATTAAACCAACGTTCCAAATTAACTCTCAGGTATGTCACTAGGAAGAAACACAATCTAGATCGTCCTGTGTGCAACACGTGTATGGTGAAGATCAAGTTAAAAACGCGTGTTTTTTAGTTTTATAAAATCTCATTTTCACCTCAAATGTTTCTACCGCTTTCAGATTCTACCCAAGGAAAAAATTCAGGAGCTTTAGGATATTATAAAAAGGCCCAAAAAATTTTAAAACCTAATTTTAAATGTTTAAAAAATAGATTTTAAATGTTTAAAAAATTCCTAAAAATTCTTAAAAATAGTAGAAAATGATTTTAAGCCAATGTGAACACACATACACCTCATACACACCGAATATTAAATAAATGCAGTCCTGGGTGTTGTGAGTTGTATTGGTCACTACCTTTTCCAGACTTTGATATTGTTAATGTAGATCATGAAGGGGCATGAGGCTTAAGGTTCTATAAAAGAATGACACAATTTTGTCTCTATTTCCAAACAAGACAAGCTCCCATATTTTAGACTCAAATGAGTCAAATATATAGTGTGCTTCAATATCCCCCTTTAGATGAGACAAAATCTCCTTTGAGTCATCTAGGAATCGCAGGGAATAGAAAATCTCCTTTGATAAAAGTTTTTGATAAAAAAAGGCAATTTGCCTACAAGGAAAATGTAATTAGTGCGAAGTGAAATAATTTTCATAAAGGAGATTTGGAATTTTTTTAAAAGGCCTGGAGCCCTAGGGTGCGACTTAATACTTAGACCCCAGACAATAAATTAGGAGCATATTGTGATATGGTGGCGGTCGGTGAAAGGCTGTATAACACACACAGTATGATTAACTCCAAGTTAAAAGCCTATTGCAATATTTGTGGTAGTTGATGAAAGTACGTTAACACTAATGTGATATAGTAAACTTTTTGATAAAAAGTGAAGTACATGGAAATGGTAATAATTTTGAAAATCGTTAATGGAAGCAAGTGAATATGGGTGCAACCTGAAATGGTTTAACATGGACTTAAAGGATATTAATGTAGATTAAATATAGTTCATGGAAAGATCAACTGGAAGTAATAATAAGGATAAAGGGAGGGTGAACAAATAACATAACCCAAGTTAACACAGTAACGTGTTCTTAAAGATGTACTTTGAGGGTAATAAGGTCAAGATATAAAAGTGTTCACCTTAACACCATCCGTGTGTGTTGGAAAGTAATTAAGTGAAGTAATGTTCTGGAAAACAAAGCACTATTTTCCAAAGAAGCGACAAATAAATTATTTTTCTTAAATTATCTAGATTGAGTTAATGTAATAAATAAATGTTTTTATAATAAGAAAAGGTCATTTAACGAGTTAGTGTAATTTAATAAAAAAAGTAAGAGTTCATATATAAAGTAAAGGTTTACGCATATATGCATATATACATATGTATTGCATGTACGTAATAGTGTTACTAAATCAGAGCATCAGTCTCTCTTTCTATCGTTCGTTTATATAGTGCATTTTGCAAGAACCCCACTGGGCATTGGCTCGCATCACTTCTTTGTTATGACAGGAATTTTGTATTTGAGAGAATTATATTAGTAAGCTTTCTTACTCTCTTTAGACCAACAACTTTGATTACTTGTACCCAAAATGCACTTTATTGGGTTCCTCATTTGGTTAGTTACCTTATATCACATGGAAATGGAATTTCATGCTAGATATTGGGATTTAAATTAGATAAACGGAATTAGAAACATTATTTAGGGTTGTTCAAATCACTTCACTCTTGACGCATCCGGTCTAGTTCGGGTCGACAAGCCAGGATCGTGGCATCATAACTTGGTATTAGAGCGTTAATTCTCGTGTTCCTTAAGGGAGTGACATGTATTTCTGAGGTCGTTATTTGATATTTTGGTTGTTAAAGTTTGATTTGGGCTCGATCTCGTATGAAGAAAGGGGACTCCAGGTTATGCACATGCAGTTATGACATAGGAGTCAAGAAATTAAATGTAGGTGGTAAATGATTGTTCGTTATTGGTGATAGGGTATGTTTAGTTGTTGTTCTAGTTTCAACATCCTAAGTTGGGATAACAAATATTGGCACGTGTTCCTTTAGAAACATGTGGTAACATCGGTGTTCCCAATGAATGGGTGACATTCCATGTAGGATATAAACACTACACCAAAATGATAAAATTGTCACCTTTCAGCCGGCCACCCTTGTCAAGGTCATTGACCGTGACACAAATCTCGCGTTTTGTGTCATGGTCATTGACCTTGACACGACCGTGACAAAGAATTGTCACGGTCATTAACCGTGACAAGTAAATTTGTCACGGCCTTGTCACGGTCGTGTAAAGGTCAATGACCGTGACACAAAACGCGAGATTTGTGTCACGGTCAATGACCTTGACACAAAACGCGAGATTTGTGTCACGGTCAATGACCTTGACACGACCGTATCAACTTTCGCAGTAAAAAAAAGCCCTAGACTTCTTTCTTTCCCACCTTTTTTGGTTTTCCCCCTCTCTCTCTCTCTCTCTCTCTCTAAGGTATATTTTTTTCCTCTCTTTCTCTTTCAATTTTATATGTATGTGTATGTGTATGTGTGTATATATATGTGTGTATGTGTGTGTTGGTGTGTGGTGGGGGAGGGGGGAGGGGGTAATGGGGGTGGGGTGGTGCAGGTGTGGTGGGGGTGGGTGGAGGGGGTGGGGTATGTGTATATGTGTGTGTATATATGTATGTGGTGGTGTGTGGTGGGGGAGGGGGGAAAGGGGTAGTGGAGGTGGGGTGTGGTGGGGGGAGGGGGTGGGGTATGTGTATATGTGTGTGGTGGGGGAGGGGGAAGGGGAAGGGGGTAGTGGGGGTGGGGGGAGGGGGTGGGGTGGTGGGGGTGGAATTTTCTAACTAAAAATATGATAATTCAATTAGGTAAAACCCTAGATAATTTTTTTTAATAGAATTTGATAATATTATATAAAGTTTAGTAAATTCACAAAATGTTGCCAATTGTATGTTTTTAGGAATATCATTAGTTACTTTCGTGCCCAACTATGTAGAATCCATACACATGCATGTTGTTAGAAAGTCTTAAATTTAATTCTCACTTTAATTTGTAGAATCTCTATACTTGGTTGGATTTATCCCTTTATGATAATGAAATTTATGCTCCAATTATAATTATCTCATGTCATAATTTTATTGATAAACAATAAAGTAATAAAGTAATAAAAATATGAAAATACCCCAATTGATTTAGTAAGATTCGTTCTAGACTTCATTACAAATTATTCATGTCAAACCTGACTCTCTTATAAGATATGCATATTGTGATAAAATATAATGAGGATAAGAGACTTTTGAAATATAAAAGAATATCAAAGAATAAATATAAAGATAAAGGATTAAAGACAAGGCCATGACAAATGTAGTTGTCACGGTCGTGGTGGGGGGAGGGGGTGGGGTGGTGGGGTGGTGTGTGCGTGTGTGTGCATAGGTGTGTGCGTGTGTGCGTGGCGGGGGGAGGGGGCAAGGGGTGTGGTGGGGGTGGGTGTGTGTGTGGTGGGGCAATTTTCATGATTGTATAGCTTTAATTAAGAAATTGTATAACTTTAATTATAATTTTAATTGTATAGTTTTAGATGAAAGTAAATTAATAATTAGTGCCAATTTCATATGAAAGTAGTATTGTCCCTCATTGTAAATTAGTAAATTAATAATTGTATACTTTAATTGTTAGTTTAATGGATGAAATGTTGGGTTGGTTAGTTTTAAAAGTGGCATGACATGTGCGTGTGTGTGGTGGGGGTGGGGTAGGGGTGTGTGTATGTGTACTATTAACATTTTTTTTAATCTGTATTAATAACATTTTTTTTACAGCAAATGTCTCCTTCAGATATTAAGGCGAAGATGATGATGCTGTTTATGATGATGTCGTCTGGGCTCGGTGGTAGCGGAGGCGACGAGGGCTCCTCCGCCCCTAGGCTCCCCAAATACGGAAAATTTGGGATTACCGTCGAGAACAAATCGGAGCTATTAGCGAGATCCCTCGAGCTGCTAAAGACGGTCATCGGCTCGGCGTTTATGAGTTGGAAGGAGGTGCCATATGAGCTCAAGTTAGGTGTTTGGGCGACACTACAGGTAATATATTTCAATTTCAATTTCAATTTCAATTTCAATTTCAATTTCAATTTCAATTTCGATTTCAATTTCAATTTCAATTTCGATTTCATTGAATTTGTTGGACATGAACAATTCAACTTGGATCCAAAGCTACGCGATTCCATCTTGGAGCAGTTGAGGGAGCAACACAAGACGTGGACAAAAAATATGCGGACACGGTACTTTGGAAAAACACGAGAGTCCATTATACAATGGCGTAGATCCATCCCGCCAAAGGAGCCGATCTCATTGGCACAATGGCAAAATTTTATTGACAATGAGATCGAGGATCGACAATTGGCATCTCGCCAATCGGGGAGGGAAAACCAGGAAAAAAAGACGGACATGCACTACTCCGACCGGACCTCTTACGCCAAGATGGAGTATAGGATGAAGGTAAGATTTAATTTTTCTATAACTACAGAAATATATTATTCTTCATTATTTTACTTTACGGGGCCAACACTAATTTTAGTTTATTTTATTTCAGGGGGTAGGGAGTGGGCCAGGGGGTAAGCCACATAGGCTCGATACTTATGTGGCTCTTCGAACGAAGAAGGGGAAGGACAAGGAGGTGTCCCCGAGCATCGCGGTGACGATTGTAAGTAATCCGACAGTTTAATTTTTGTTAATTACGTTATAATTTTTTAGTTTACTTATTTTACTAATCCGACAGTCTGATGCCGACAAGGCGTCTTTGTCCACAGACGCACTCAGCCAAGTGCTTGACTCTGATCGCAAGGGGAGGACAAGGGGGTGAGCTCATGGGTGGCCAAATCTAGGATCATCGGATTGGAGACGAGCGACACCGGGTTGGCTCGAACGGTGGATTCACACGACGCGAAGCTGTCCCGTTTGGAGGCGACAGTCGAAGATATGTACGCATTCATGAAGCGTACGTTGGGCGGAGACCGAAAGGGGAAGGGGAAGGGGAAAGGGAAGGAGAAGGTGGTGGAGGAGGAGGAGGAGGTGCGGGTGAACGAGGCGCATGAGGACGAGGATGTGGACCTCACTGCTTCTTCATCGTCACGTGCATATTTCGATGATCCACTTCCTTATTTGGCTCCCTTCCCAAACCATTATCGACACTTGGTTGGCCGAGCGTGTTCATATTGGATGTATTTGATGGCCAGCGGATAGGGCGGGGGTTGAAGGACCCGAATATCGTCGAGGGTGTGTAGATCAGTTCTAAGATTGAATAAATTCTATTGATATTTTAATTGAAAAATTTCTTGGGATATAATGGTGACAACCCAGGTTGGGAGATCTGAGTTGCGCTACAAAGTCTAGTGATTCTTATGAGAGCCATTGGGTGCCTTGGCTAGAAAAGAACATTGTTGCGTGAGAATGATGATAATGATTAAAGAAGTATCATTTTGGGGTGGTGCCTATTCATAGGCATCGTCTATATATTGTTAAAAAAATGATATGCATTAAGTATAGTGTAGAGATGTACATTAAATATTAGTATGGGTAAATTGCAAATTTTAGTGACTGGATATTCAAATGAGTGTTAGGTATTGAAGAGACTTATATGAGTGAGTCCTAAGTAAAAATTTTATGTTCATAATGCATGAGTATGGTTAATTATTAAAGGATACTTACAATAATGTCCTTGAGTGATTGTAGAGTCATTAGGGTAAGGAATGATAAGGTAAATTCCATGTAGAGGTATAATGGTCCGCTTTGTTGAAATCTTTGAAATTTGGGAATAAGGTTTTTGTCTAGTTAAGAGAGGTTAAATAAATTGAAAATTTGCAAGAGACTTGCGAAAGAATTAATGAATGGTAAGAGTGAAACCATTAGGATGTTATTATTGATAGTACTAGTTATTACTAGGTGGTATGATCTTGGAAATTTTAAAGGCTTACATACTATAGTTACATAAGATTCCTATGATGTTATCAAGGTAATGATACTCGGGTGTATTATATGCTAGTCATACCTTGGGGTTAATATTAGGCGTAATGTGGTTACTTAAATAACAAGGTGTAAGATATTAAAGGAAAAATGGTAAGAAGTTTGATGTACTTTATGGGTAATTAGAAAACTGAGAGTTGGTAATGTCGCATTGGTGTATTAAGTAGAACTTGAGAATGGGCGGTAGGTATAATTATACTATGTATGTATGTATGTTATAAAAGAACTACGATAAAATCCGATAAGAAACATTAATAGATTCTTAGCATGACTCGAATGGTTATATAGTGGTTGGGGATTGCGGAGATAGAAAATACGTAGTCTAGCAAGGTTGCTTATGCTTTAAGGTAATTAAAGGATTATATATGTTCCATTAGGGTTCTTTGGTAACAAGTATAATATGAAATCATGTGGTACTATATTGAGCAAATAATGATTTTAGGTTTTCTACTCGAGATAACTATTAATATTCATAGTTTAGCTCATCATCCTCATGTAAGGCCAGTATGGCAAAAAAATAGTTATGAGATTGAGTCACATGGGATGGGTCTGTAACTAGTAAGGCAAGTTATACGTCTCTCGATGGGGCATGTTCACTCATGAAAAATTACTATTTTCTCTCGATTCAATGCATGATGGCATTCGGGATATGATGCGATTAGGCTCAGAATTGATGCGGGTTAGGACGGATATGGCTGATGCGTCACGATAAATGGTTGTGCATTCCATGTGTTCACTTTTCTGGATTACACAAGTATCGCATCTGCATGTGCATGGTCATATGGATTATTAAAGGTTTGGCATGTATTTATTTGAAAAATGTAAGACCTATGGGGAGTTATTTCTTAATCGGTAGGTTAGGGTTTACAATGGGAGTCATGGGAGTAAGTTTACCATTTAAAGTTCTTTTTGGTTAAATAAATGACACGTCTGAAAAGGATGTCGTGCATTATCGTGTATAGTGTGACCTTATTATGAGGTTAAAGGTCGATCATGATTTTGGGATTAGGAAATTAAATCTAGGGTTTAATCAACATAGGTTGTTTGCGTAAACTATTGAGCCTAAATAAAGTTACGTGAATTATAAAAGGCATCGAGGTGTGTGTGTCGAGGTTAACCTGACAACAAGATTTGAGGAATCAAAGTAATGTTAAATGTGTGATGTTCGGGTGGTCATTTTGATAATTGAAATCCAATTAGCCTAAGTATAAACTTTAAAGTAAGATAATGATGATTAGGCTTTCTCGTGATTAAAGGAAATAGTGAATTTCAGGGAGGAAAATTTCCTAAGGATGGAAGACTGTAATGCCCGTATCTTTCAAATAAATAAAAAGTCATAATTGTTAAACATCCGTATTTCGTAAAGTTTATATGGGTGTAAACTTGGGTTTCGATAAATTTAATTTCTAGAACAAATAATTTTTTTCTTTTTTCTAATTAGTGGACGTAGGCTATTTTATAGGTAAACCACACTAAAAATCTCTCCTCTTGTGTGTGTGATTTGGATAATTTACTACATTATCATTTGTGATTATAAAGATGGATTAAGTCCATTTTTAGACATCAACATCTGCTTTGAGGGAGCATTTCACTACATAAGTTATACCGGGCATAAGGTATTTCTAACTCTACTAGTAGGATTGCTTCAACTCCAAATACCAAGGAAAAAGGAGTATGACCTATAGGTTCTATTCTTGTTATTCTGTAAGTCAATAGAACCTCCGGTATCTTGTCATCCCAAGTCCCCGAAAAATCCTCTAGAATATTTGCTAAAATATTTACCAAAGTCTTGTTAGTAGCCTCCACCTGCCCGTTACAGTTTGGGTATGCCACAGTTGACTTGTAGTGAATGATGGAGTACTTTTCTGTAAGCAATCTCACCTCATTGTTCACGAATGGGGTGCCATTGTCTGAGAGGAATACCTTTGAAATACCAAATCGACAAATGATGAACTCTTTTATAAAATGAACAACCACCCTTATTGTGGCCTTCTTTAGTGGTATTATCACACCCTGCTTTTTGTTACGAATGAAAAATAAGTACACATAAAGCAATGAATTAAAGTTAAGGCGGAATAACATAACCTTTTATTCATTATTAATATGTTACATAAAGTGGTACCACGTCAGGGGTGAATTACACGTTTCTAGTACACACGATAACAAAGAAAATTGAAAAGCTCCACTCCTTACTCCCATTTGGTTTACTCTCTGCCCATATGGTCACATATGGGAATAGGTGATAGGTATCTGTCTCTAGTAGGGAAGATATACTATTTCCTTTCTCCTGGCGCATCTGGAAAAGGAAGGAATTAACACATATATGTTAAGTAGGTTTTACTAGTTCAATAATAATGAAATAGATACAAATGAGAGTTGGAGTGTGTATAGAATTAGTGTTTCAAAAGGCTGACAATAATAAGCTGATAATTTCATATTTATCAGGTTATAGACATAAAAAATGTGGGAATTTCATAATTAGCGATTAATCTATATAAGAATTTAAGACATATGACGAGTTTAATTAGGATCCTGGTTAAATAAAATCAAGGATCTTTGAACTAATAATCCCATACTTACCCCTTCATGAAGGGGTATAGAGGTAACTAAGTCATCTGTGTAATTTTATTAATCATCCCAAAACCTTTGGGGAAAAGTAACCTGATATGCTCACAATTAAAGTGGCACTCATATGTAAGTAGCTATATTAAGGGCTCTCAATCATCTGAAACCACTAGTCCAAGTATAAAGTTTCGTGGGATAATACGTCACTCTACTTCCTAGTCAATACTAATGCCTAGTAAAATATAGCACAAAAGAGCAAGGGCAAACTGAATCAATATGGTATATGATCTCAGTTATTAGGTGAGAAGGGTTTGAAATTGGTTCTAAATTTAATACTGGTGACAATTCAAATACTGATGATGGTTAACAAAATATACAATATGGCAGTGTAATAACATGCAAATACTCAGAGTCAATGTGGCTATCACAAAGTGATATCAATAGAAGTATTTCAAATACGTGAAGTATAATACTAAAAATGTAGGAAAAAATCTACTTGCTTGTATTGAGATAAAGATTGATACTAAACTCGATTTCTCTAGAAGGGGGTAATCCTGGTAGTTCTTCTAGAAAAACATAGTCAAATTGATCCAGCAAATAGAAATTAGAGAAGAAATCTGAATTTGAGAATTTGAAAATTTGATGAACTTATTCCTTGGAATATAAAAGAGTGATTATTTCCATCATAAAAAGGAATTTTCTTGGCTTGACAATCGATATAAGCGCGATGTTCAAATAATACATCCATTCTGATAATGATATCTAATCCACGAATATCCAGTATTATCAAGTTTACTGATAGAGTTCCTAGACAAAATTGAATCATATAATTCCTATAACCTTGTGTTGACGTATTGGCTTCGCGTGTTGGGAATATAATATTCACTAGACTAATCAAGGACGTAGGTGTCAATCAATTAAAGTTAGCTAGTCTAAGGCTAATAAAAGAATGTGTAGTTCCCGTGTCAAACAAAATATAGGTAGGAATTTTTTGAAAAAGAATCATACCTTTAATCACGTCGCGTACATTTCGAAAAGTCTGAGTCCTATTTCTAAATTTGAGTCCTGTGTTGCTATCATAGGAAAAGTCTGGATTTTTGCTCGAAAAATTCTGTGCAAACGGATCTTGGGTCTGTTATAATAAGATTCTATTTCTTAATTCGGGATGAGAAATAATAATTAACTATTTGGTGCCAGGGGTAAGTAAATCGTAGATCATATTGCTCTATGGTAGCGGGTATATTGTAGGAGTTTAGACTATGAAGTCTTCCTATCGGATTTTGGCTCAAAGCGTATGCTACTACATTACCTTTACCTGGATGGTAATTAAGTTGAAATTGGTAATCTTCCAAAAATTCTATCCACCGTCATTGTCTTAAGTTTAAGTCTTTTTGAGTAAAGATATACTTCAAACAATTGTGATCTAAAAAAACTTGAAAACTTACACTATAAAGGTAACACCGTCAAATATTTCGTGCACAAACTACAACTGTTAGTTTTAGATCATGGACTGGATAATTATGCTCATGTGCCTTGAGTTGTCGTGATCCATACTCTACCACTTTTTCATTTTGCATTAATACATATCCTAATCCTTGCAACGAAGAATCGGTATATACCTCATAACTTACATCACTAGAAAGAATAGTGAGGATAGGAGCAATAGTCAACTTGTCCTTCAACACTTCAAATGATTGGTTACATTCTTCTACTTATACAAATGGATCTTTATTCCTAGGTAGTTTTGAAAGCGGTAGAGCAATACGTGATAACCTGTTGACGAATCGACGATACTATATAGCTAATCTGAGAAAACGTTTTATTTCAGTAATGTTGGTAAGATTTTTCCATTCCAAAATGGATGAAATTTTAGCTGGGTCTACCTAGATTCCATTTTCAGAAATCACATGTCTGAGAAATTTGATCTCTTTCATCGAGAAATCACATCTGCTCTTTTTAGCATATAACCGATGAGTTCTAAGAGTATTTAAGACTATTTTTAGAAGTTGAACATGCTCTGCTAAGTCTTAAGAATATACAAGAATATCGTCAATGAAAAAAATAACGTATTGGTCCAAAAAAGGTCTAAAGATTCGGTGCATTAAGTCCATAAAAGCTACTGGGGCATTGGCTAAACCAAATTAAATTATGGTAAACTCAAAATTTCCATAACGAGTTCGAAGACAGGTCTTTGGAATATTTTCCCTCTAACACGTAACTGATGATATCCAAACGTAAATCTATTTTAGAAAAGACCTTTGCTCCTCTAAGTTGATCAAACAAATCTCCTATTCGGGGTAAAGGATACTTATTCGTAATAGTTACAGAATTTAGTTTACGATAATCAATGCACAATCTAAAGCTTCCATCCTGTTTCTTAACAAAAAATACTGGAGCTCCTCGAGGCGATGTACTTAATTGAATAGAACCTTTTGATAAAAGATCATCCAGTTGGGTACTAAGTTCTAAAGGAGCCAGTCGATATGGGGGTATCGAAATAGGAAGTATATTGGTATAAAGATTAATACTAAACTCAATTTCTCAAGAAAGGGGTAATCCTGGTAATTTTTCTGGAAAAACATCGTCAAATTGTTCCAGTAAATTAGAAATTAGAGAAGAAATCTGAATTTGAGAATTTGAAAAATCTTATGAACCTATTCCTTGGAATGTAAAAGAATGATTATATCCATCATAAAAATGAATTTTCTTGGCTTGACAATCGATATAAGCTCGATGTTCCGATAATGCATCCATTCCCATAATGATATTGAATCCGTGAATATCTAATATTATCAAGTTTAGTGATAGAGTTTTTAGACCAAGTTAAATCGTACAATTCCTATACCCTTGTGTTGACGTATTGATTTCACCGATTGGTAACGCAATATTCACTGGACTAATCAAGGACGTAGGGGTCAATCATATCAAGTTAGCTAGTCTAAGGCTAATAAAAGACCTACTTTCTTGGGTATTCTGTTGAATTATGACCAAACTGGGGTATTCAAAATATTTGAGACTTAGTTTTCTTTTATAAAATGTGTGTCATAAGAGTATTAGGGTTTAATCAGTCAGTTTTGTACTTAAAACTCTCTTTAATAAAGTTCCAGGGGGTGTATGTTTAATTAATTTTGGGAATTTAAAACAAGGGTCTTAAACTCATTTTTAAACTTTGGTGCAAGGGAGTTTTTATTTTAAAATAGTTTGATGTGTGCAGGGGACAATTTTGGGGTACAAATTCCAAAGTTGAAAAAATTACTAGGGGTGAAGTTGTAATTTTAATAAAATTTCTTTAACTAAAAACCTCATTTTTGCCTAACTTGAGCTATAAATATCCAAACATGGTCTTATCTTATACCATTTTGATTAGAAAAAATTAATAAAAATTTTGGTAAAAAAATCACAGGTTCTGATTGGCCACGCGCCCTCACGCGCAGGGTCAAACTTTTTGAAAAAAGTCTTCATCTTCTTCCTCTCGACTTTGACTTTTTAGGATTTAAAACTCTGACTGAGTTTTTCTCCTTATATTTTATACCATTTGAGATGATTTCTTAACCAACTGAACCTAATTTTTCATGAGGATTTCAAATATATAAGTTTCATGATTCGAATCTCAATATATTTTGAGTTGTAAAACTGTGTGTTTTCAGGAATTTTTGACTTAACATTCGTGGATTTATAGAGTACATCAAGGTATCTTATGAATTAGGTTGTGTTTCTTCTATGTATGAGGGTAACTTCGTTTTGGTTTCAAGTATTTTCATAGAGTATATGTCGAGAATTTCGGATTTGCAGGTTTTTAGTTTTAAAAATACTTTTAATTGATTAGCCTTTTATATGAACATTCATGGATTACACTTGACATCCTGAGGTTCTAAGGAGTCTACTCATGGATTGAAATCGAAGGTTTAGTTACTGTAATGGATTTCACCATAAAAGCTCAAGCTTTAATGGTGTTCCAACTATTTTTTTTCGATTTTATGCATTTTAGCATGTAAAAGCTTGATTGTTTCTAGTGTTCTACCTATATTAACTATGAAGAAAGCTACTAGAAATGAATGAATTGAATTTATAGCATAAAATGAGGGTTTACCTGAATTGAGGAGAAATTCAAACTTTCAAAATGAACCGTGGGATGAGTCTTTACTACGTCTAACGTAGGGTTTTATACTACTTTGAGGGGATAGTTGATTGGTGTACAAAAGAGGTGGATGTTAATGAAGTTAGGGTGAGTTTTGAGTTGGGTTAAAATGGATGCAGAGGATTTCCAAAGGTTTACCATGTGATTTTCACCTCCTTTGCTGATGTGGTTGTGTGTGTAGGCTAAGGTAATACTAAGGTTTAGATTTGGGTCCTTTATATTTGATGGAATTGAAATTATGTCCATAAAAGTATGTTTTTGGTAAAGGGGGTATTTTGGTAATTTCAGTACGTTTCCACGGTTAAAACTGTAATTCTATATTAACTGAGATTAAAAGGTTTTATTTGATATAGGGTTGAGGTTTAAGGGTTCAATATACCATGTTTTATTTCGTTTTGAAATTTTAAGGGACTTTTTTGTGATAAATAAAAACTTCAAGGGTGTAAAGTTAATCAAGTAAACTTGTAGGATTTTAAACATAGGTCATTTCTTCTTAGAAGACTTTTCATTTTACTCACCTTACAGGGTTTGAAATCGAGGTCGTAGGTTATATTAAGGTTTGAAAATTCTCGGTTCTTACAATCTAACTACCTAAAAAAACATTCGTCCTCAAATTTTACCTTAAAATAAGTCGCTGTATTGATCCTTCATTGCTTGTTATGGTTCCCATGTAGCTTCTTGTTGATTCTTATGATCCCAAAGTACTTAAACTGAGGGAATTTTTTCATTCATGCGATGCTTCAGTTAGCGATCAAGAATTTGAATCGGACGTACCTCAAATTCATGGTTGGGTTCAAATTATTCCAGCAAATTAAAAATTAGAGAAGAAATCTGAATTTGAGAATTTGAAAAGTTTGATGAACTTATTCCTTGGAATATAAAATGATGATTATATCCATCATAAAAATGAATTTTCTTGGCTTGACAATCGATATAAGCTCGATGTTCGGATAATACATCCATTCCAATAATGATATCAAATATGTGAATATCTAATATTATCAAGTTTAGTGATAGAGTTTTTAGACCAAGTTGAATCGTAAAATTCCTATACCCTTGTGTTGACGTATTTATCGCATCTGTTGGTAATGCAATATTCACTAGACTAATCAACGATGTAGGGGTCAATATATCAAGTTAGCTAGTCTAAGGGTAATAAAAGAATGTGTAGCTCCTGTGTTAAACAAAATATAGGTAGGAATTTGCTGAAAAATAATCATACCTTTAATCATGTAGCGTGCATTTCGCATAGGCCGTGTGGCATAATTCCTCCCGCGATTAGGGATTTGTTGAGTTCTCTGAGCTGGCTTGAAGTGATTTGGAGTATAATGAAATTTTGGATTTTATGAGGGTTTATTCAATTGACGGTGAATCGGAGCTTAGGACATCGAGGTCGAATGTGTCCTTGCTCATGGTATTCATGACAACGAATTTGGGAATAAGCTTGCCCACTGGAATTTGTATATGGATGAGGCTTAGAATAGATGGGGTTCTGATGATATGGTTATTCTTGGTAACTAGGGGTAAAGATTGAATCAGTTTTGAAGAATTGGGTTCAATAATGGCTGCAACATCAATAAACTGGGAATACTCATGAATTTGTAAAGGAGCAATAGAATTCTTAATTCTCGAGTGGAGTCCTCTTTCAAACTGCTTACATCTCTTTATCTCAGTATCTATGTATTCTAGAGCATAATGAGATAGTTCAGTAAAATTACCCTCGTATTGAGCTACGAAAAGGGTAGCTTGTTGTAATTTTTGGAAATCCACTGTTCAATGGTATCACTTAGTCTCGGGAAAATACTTTTTAAAAAAAGTGTCTTCAAACCGTTCCCAAGTAAAATTAGCAACATCCTTGTTATGTTACATAGCTTGCCACCAAAAAATATGCTTCTCCTTTAAACATGTATGCAGCAAAAATGATTCGAAGATTAGTAGCTATACCTACTCCATTCAAGATTTTCACAATATGCCGATCCATTTCTCAGCTTCATTGGCACTTGGATTTCTAAGAAAAGATGGTGGTCATTGTCGTAGAAATTCCTTAAGAGAATTCATCCTACGAAGTTTCTCAAAAATATCTTCAGGAGTGGAATGAATAGTGTGTTGTTGTCGAGCTAATGTAGTCAGTTCTTGGAGATAGAACATGATTCCTTTAGTTCAAGTCTGTTCTGATTGAGTTCTAGTAGAGGGAGTTAGAGTACTAACCATCCTAAAATAACATATATTGAATAGCAAGAATTATCACAAGAATTAAAAATAAGCCTACTTTATACCAGATTTTAATGCATAGTCTTATCAAATACGGCTAACATTTCAATTATAGAATATACAAATAATTTTTTAACGATAGCTTCCTTGTTTAAAATCGGAACGTTCGCATAATCACTTATTGTGGAGTCGGGGATAACTAACTAATCTCCTTGATCCGTACCATCCGTCAAGTTATCTATAGTGCTAGGGGAATCTCCTTCATGTATATCACCATTTTTAGTGCTTCTGGATACATCGGTGGAGCTGGAAGATCATCGGCATATGCTAGATTGATGGCTTCTTTTAGTATAACTGCATCATTTGTAAAATCATCAACCTTTCTCATCACTTTCATTTCACCTAGTGCTCTATTAGTCAATACTAGTCTCTTAACCTCATTGCTTGACCTTGCCTAGTCTTCCTCTACTCCTCAGATCATTTTTCTCAGTCTTGCCAAGGTTTCCTCTCTTACTCTTATTTCTCAACGATTATTTGACTCAATATCTATATTGAACAGAAAATTATCCCATGCATCCATACTGCAAAATGAATTACCTTATAATAGTAAAAGAAGTTATAAAAGAAAATAACTAATATCTTATCTATTTCTCGCATAGAATGCTAACCCTTCGATATGTTTTAATTTTAAAACATGCTCTGATACCAACTTGTCACACCATGCTTTTTGGTATGAATGAACAAGAAGTACACATAAAGCAATTAATTAAAGTTAAGGAGGAATAACATAACCTTTTATTCATTATTAATATGTTACATAAAGTGGTACCACCGCAGGGGTCAATTACACGTTTCTAGTACACACGATAACATAGAAAATTGAAAAGCGCCACTCATTGTTCCTATCTGGTTTACTCTCTGCCCATATGGTCACATATGCGAACAAGTGACTGGTGTCTATCTCTAGTAGGGAAGAGATACTATTTCCTTTCTCCTGGCGCATCTGGAGAAGGAAGGAATTAACATATATCTACTAAGTAGGTTCTACCAGTTCTATAATAATGATATATACATAAATGAGATTTGGATTATGTATAAAATCAATGTTTCAAAAGTCTGACAATAATAAGCTGATAATTTCATATTTATCAGGTTATAGACATAAAAAATGTCGAAATTTCATAATTCTATAGTGATTAATCTATGTATGAATTTAAGACTAATGACCAGTTTAATTAAAATACTGGTTAAAAAAAAATCAAGGATCTTTGTACTAATAATTCCATACAAACCAGTTCACGAAGGGGTATAGATGTAATTAAGTCAATAGTGTAATTTTATTAATCAACCCAAAATCTTTGGGGAAATGTAACCTGCTATGCTCACAATTAAAGTGGCACCCATACCTATGTAGCAATAATCAGGGCTCTCAATCATCTGAGACCAATACGCCAAGTAGAAAGTTCTGTGGGATAACACGTCTGTCTACCTTCTGTTAATACTAATGCTTATAGTAAAATATATCACAAAAATGCAAGGGCAAACTAAATCAATATGGTACATGATCTTAGTTATTAGGTGAAAAGGGTTTAAAATTGATTCTAAATTAAATACTGGTGATAATTCAAATACTGATGATGGTTAAGAAAATATATAGTATGGCGATGTAGTAACATGCACATACTTAGAGTCAATGTGGCTCTCATATAGTGATATCTATAGCAGTATTTCAAATACGCGAAGTATAATACTGAAAAGGTAGGGAAAAAAACCTACTTGCTTGGGTATTCTATTGAATTGCGATCACACTGGGGTATTCAGAAGATTTGAGACTTATTTTTTTGTTATAAAATGTGTGGCATAGGAGTATTAGGGTTTAATCAATCAGTTTTATACTTAAAACTCTCTTTAATAAATTCTGACACTGTATGTGTAATTTATTTGGGGAATTTAAAATAAGGGTCTTAAGCTCATTTTTTATTTTAAAATAGTTTGATGTGTGTAGGGGAAAAGTTTGGGGTACAAATTTCCAAAGTTGGAAAAATTACTAGGGGTGAATTTGTAATTTTAATAAAATTTCTTTAAGTAAAAACCTCATTTTTGCATAACTTGAGCTATGAATATCTAAACATGGTCTTATATTATAGCATTTTGATCAGAAAAATTTAATAAAAAAATAGAGAAAAAAAATGAGAGGGTTCTGATTGGATGAGTCAAGTGAAATTATTTTCCTCGTGAAAGTGGAATTTAATTTTAATATGTATATACTTTTTTTTAAATTAAGTCTTGGGTCTTTTTTCATCATAATCATTCAACTTCATTTCTAGGGACTAGTTACACATTGGTTTGAGGTGTGATTAGTCTCGAATATTGTATATTATTATCCCGTATCGTATTATTGCATTCTCAAGCCCTTTAAATCCCATACTTCTAGCCATTTATTAAATAACCACTTTAATTATTATTAACATATTGTTCAAGGTACATTTGAGCTTTTATATGTATTGGGATGCTAAATATGAAGATTGGAAATATTTGAGAAACGTTTCCACTACACCAAAACACTGATTTTGTAATTGTCATCTTGTAACTACTAATGGGGGTGACAAACTTTATCACTGTCGGAAGCGGTCAAAAAAATATTTATAACTGCTATTAAGAGTGATAAAATCTTTGAGTGATGAAAAATTTGAGTGAACTGGGTTGTAACTGCTAATTGCAGTTAAATTATGACTCTTATGAGCAATCACAAATTTGTAACTGCTATGAGCAATTAAAAATTTTGGCGTGAGGCTTAATTTGTGATTGCTTTTAGCAGTCACAAATTTGTAAGTGCTAGTAGCACTCACAACCTTTAGCATTAGGCTTAATTTATAACTAATATGAGGGTTTACAAATCTATAATTATAATTTCATTTCCCTCCTCTCTCTCGCCTCTCTCTTCTTCAATTTCCCGCTCTCTTCAATCTCTCCCTTTTCTCCCTTCTTTAACATTTTCAGCAATTTCAGATCTCTCCTCAAGCTCTCTTCAAGCATTTTCGGTAAGCTCTTCATTTCTATCTATTACTCATTTTTGGTAAGTTCTCTTCATTTTCGTCATTTTCAGACCTCCATTAATGATTTTTCTTCTACTCCTTTTCCATTAATGCTTGAGATATAGGTAAACTAGATCAAGTCATAACATAATGGTTGTCTTATTAAAACTAGCGTCCTAAACCACACCACAAACTTGATTAGAATGAGATCTATCTGAAGTCCTATTTTTTAGCAAAATTTTGGGGAGACATGGAAATGGAATTTATGTCGTCTGGAACATCAATTCTAACTATCATATGGAATTTATGTCTTCTGTTCTTCGTTGTTATTCTTCTTCTTAATTTGTTCTTAATTTATTCTTAATCTGTTCTTCATTTTTTTTGTTCCGATTTGTATTTTTAAAAATCTTGAAAAAACTTAAACACTCCTCTCGCCCTCCCTTCAAAGTATTTGCTTTAATTTTTTCATTTACGCGTAAAATTATGATCAAACTCTGTTGGATGTAATTACTAAATTTCTCTCACAAGTGCATGATTGAATGCATATGTTTATAATTCATCAGTAACTGATTAATTTCTCTCGAAAGTGCATGATCTCAAAATTGTTTGCTTTAATTCCAAATGTATATATTTAAAATAATCATCAACATGTGTTTAAATATATGTACATTTTAGGTTATTTGCTTTGATTTTTGTTGTTTATGCGTAATAGTGTCATTAGAAACTCTCTTTGTGTGCCTATGTTGTCAATTAATTTGTTGCTTTTATTATTTCATTATATGTAAAAACTATGTTTTATACATAGAATCTATTTTCTTTTTAGTTTACTATGGACTGATAGATATGGGTTACCTCCCCTTGTATAATAATATAGCAGTCATATTAGTGATAATACCATGTTTTCTCAGCAGTTTCTGTGAGTGTATGTGTGTTTTGAGAAGAATGTAGCTGGTGTAGGGATTTCTTGCGATAAGTGTGCCTTTATATTTTGATATTGAATAGAACAGCGTGTCACAAGATTATTTCAGTGTCACAAGTTACTATAACTGACACCATGTCTTTAGAGCAACGTGTATTAAGAAAGATTATTAGTATTTATTAATTGATATTGTGGGCATGGAAATAATAATTATGCACTCGGTAAGCTATTGGAATTTTGTGCACACCCATTTATAGTACCCTATCTTATGGATGGAACATATTTCAGCAAATTAAACATCCCACAAATTTCATTTGCAAGGCACTGATCAAAGCTTTCCTTCTTAGTGTTGAACTCACCAAGACCATATGATTGTACACACACATGTTAGTAATTGGAATGAAAACTAATAACTATACGCTTCCTTGTGTGTTTAAAGCCTGTGCAAACATGCAAAGTTGTCATCTTGGAGAGTTGGTCCACGGGCATATAGTTTGAGATATGGGTATTATTCTATGATATCAGAAATTCATATTCCCAATCTCTATTTTGCCTTTGGTTGATATATTGCCAATAGTAAATTTTGTTTGCATGTGGTTGATATATGTCTGTCTAACCTTACCAATCGAGTTTCTTAATCTATTCCAGAGAACTACATTCTTTGAATAGGGCATGTTAAGTAGTGAAAGTCCCTCAATTTAGCTGCTATTATAGTAGAAATTTCTACTCCCTCACTATAAAGATGAATATAGTATACTTTTTGCCAATTATTATGAATTGCTAAGAAAACCATGCCCCTCAAAATTATTAATGACCTAACTCACACCTCTTCCTTATTTTTTCAGGTAATATTATATTTACTACTCAAGAAAACATATTAGATTTAGCCGAAGACATTTCAGTTGAAACTTTTTGGTTAAATTTAAAAATTACGAGGTACATTTTCTTTTTTAACTAAAAACATTTCATTTGAAAGTTCAAAATGTCTCCTTCTCTACAAGTTTATTCAATAGATCTCGATATATGTAATTGTATGTATGTTACTTTTTATGTGATATAGAAATTACAGTTGTACTTGTGTTTACATTATTATTTAAAAAAATATGTAAACATGTAAAAAATAACTAACTACTACTTTTTGCAACACTAGATGTGGAAAATTATGCCGATGTGGATAGGGTTTATAAGCTTGTTCGGGCTAACTCCATCCCAGCTGAGAAAGGTGGCAAAGTTATTCTTCGGGCTAGATTTCACTATGGAAACTACAACAAAAAGTCTTCCTATCCAACCTATGACACCTCGCCTAATTATTTACCGGGTCATCAGTCCTTAATTAATTAATTTTAGAATATCAAGTTGGCTCAGATAGTGCATCACTGTCGAAAACTCAAATTTTAATTTAATAAAACTAACCACCTAATAGTTAAAAAGGTTGGTGTCATAATTTTATCTTGTTATTAACCATCATCATTAAAGGGAAATATTTAATCATTAGCATACATCACAATAGCATAAGGAAAGAACTAACTGAATTTAAATAAATAACTAGAGTAAACACTTCTAGTCAAAATCCATACAATAATACAATAACATGAAATCAAAGTCTAATGATAGAATAAAATAACTCTAAATCTCTGAATATAAAATAAGAGGGGCGGCATGTCTAACTGAAGTAAATAACTGATAGATAAGGATAAATAGATTCAGAAGCATCTACAAGCAATATCCTGTAGGTTCCACAACAGCTACACCTCGACAAATGAATGAAATATCCTAAGCCCGGTGTCCTTGTGGCTGAGCACCTAAAAAAATAGAACAAGAAAAGAGATTTGCAGAAAAATGGGTTAGAGCCCGAGTAGAAAATAGTTGAAATATACAAATGCTTAAATTGGTTAATTAACACAGTTATTATTCATGTTAACTTAGCGTACTCACCTGAGATTCTTACCTCTCATCTAATGTGCAAACCTAGCGAGTATAACTAACCATACTAGTCATGATACTCTTCCTGACTACACGTAGTATAACCACTGTGCCGGATAAAATATCTAAATAACCCGAAGACAATATACCTATATTATTTTGGAATAGATTAAAGATGCTTTAACTCATTCTCATAGTATTATTAATTCTCAACTGGTGACCCAATAAGTATATACTTTAATAAAGTATCCAACATGAAACACAGAATAGGAACTCGGTATACATATATAAAATCTCACTATGTATACATACAAATATATATATATCAATACTACACCCATTGTTAAAAAAACCCTAGTGCTAGGCATACTCGGCTATCTAGTCCCATTTCAATGCTCATGCATAAAGGACAACATGTTCAATATCTCAAGAACCAATAAAATATATACACATATTAGAGGCGAATATAGTTCCAAGACGATGGGCTATGCACATACCTACGCACCAATACGACCGTCAACACTATCGTTCTCATTGATAGCCCGTACCTAGGTTCCATGATCTAGTGGTACGACCCAAAACACCCCAAGGCGCACAAGATATGGTCGTCCACAATGCGCTAACCTCCATTCGATAGCTAGTAGCTAGGTATGTCATACACATAAAATTCCATGTAATAAGCATGCACATAACTTATACAACTTAATCGGCGTTCACGCAATCGAATTACCATAATATGCAATTATTATTATCTTTACCACTCACCGAGAATCAACCCTAAAATTTATCTCTCTAACATATATCCTCTCAGATGTACTATAAATCCTTTATATCCCAAGATCAATCACCGCCCCGTCTCACTAGATTCTAGGAATCTAAGTCATCCGTTACTAAAGTAGGTTATTTCTCTCACTTGGATAAACCTAGAATGGTTTTTAAATTGACCGGGACTTAAAAGTGTATTCTGAAATCTCGTTAGAAGTTAGAGGATTCTCGTTTGAACGAGGTCGTTCGAATGAGGTCGTTCGAACGAGTTTATTACTTCGAACAAACTAAAAAATTTCATTAGAAGGGTCGCTGGAATTCTCGTTGAAAGTCTCATTCGAACGAGGTCGTTCGAATGACCTGGGCAGACATCGAACGAGAAATCCGAACTGGCCCTGATCTTCCCTAAAATCGATTTTCTAAATTTTCTAACTTCTAATCTCAACCCAAAACAAATCCAACTTCGAATTACATATTTCTAAACTATTTTTAATACCCATAGGGCCTTACTAACACGAATTAGAGTACAAATCCTCGTATGTATTCAAAGGGAATTCATCAATTTCTTAAATCCCTGAAATTCTTATATAAAGAACACAACAGATTTTTATTATTCTAAACCCCTAATTTAACTCATTTTTTTAACATAAAACCTTCAGATTTATCAAAATACCAAAAGGTAAATTCCTCTACATGTATACCCATCTCCAATTTCTAAGCTTTTCCACAAATTAGTCTAATTAAACCTCATTTTCTTTGCAACAATTTTATATCATCTAATCTAAATCAATAGAAAAATTATAATGCTAAAAGAGGAGCAAGATAAATACTTGCCTTGGAATGGACTTCTGATTCTTGGGTTGAATTTGGTATGTGGTTGATCCTCTCATCGCGATCTACACTTTGGTGTAATTCTTGGTGTGAAATCTTGAATTCTTGGCTTAGTTCTCCTATGGGGTCTTCTTCCTCCTTGGTTCTCTCTCTCTCTCTCTCTCTCTCTCTCTCACGTAGGTTGAAACTGACAGTAACCTCTAACCCGCGTATCTTTTATTTTAATCCTAATTTTCGTCCATCTAATTTCCCAAAAAACTCAAAAGACCAAAATACCCCGGGGTGTCGTTTTGGGCTAAAATGCCTTCGGACTCCAAATAAAACCCCCGAGTAGTATTTTTTTACTATTTGACCCTTTCGGACACACTGCTACACTCAAAATAGTCATTCGAGTTATATAAAAAATAATTTACCTTTTTAACCCCCAAAATAGAAAATTGACGCGACTCATATGCATGTCCCAATAATTATATTTCAACTGCCGTGTATCTCGTCCCTAGCCCTATTATTATTTCCAAAACCATCTATTGTGTTACTCACTACGTAATGTTCAACATAGTTATTACTCAACATGATTTCAACATAATTATTTTTGATAACTACTAACTCTCGTCACGCTAGTAATTATTACCATTAAATCGGATTAATTACAAATTAATTTTTTTCTCCCTTAAATTAATTAATCCAAATTTCCATAATTTCGTAATAAAATAAATATGCGTAAAATCTTCAGTTTGATTCGATGTTCATTTTGTATTTGGTGCCCGAGATGGGTTTATTTAATGTTAAATTTAAGTTTAAATAAGTTTTAAGGGTACAGGATATTTCTAATGTTTGAAGTATAAATGAAATATTTTTGAAATTTTTAGACTTGTATAATGCTCGGTTTATGTGATATTATTCTTGATGTTAAATTTAATTTTAAACAAGTTTTTTGTCTACAGGATATGTAAAGGATATTCTGCTAAATTTTTAAAAATATAAATATATTTGTAACTGCTTTTAGCAGTGACAAATTTAACAAACCTAACCTTTATAACTACTAACAGTAGTCACAAATTTGTCACTATCGCCAATTTTGTAACCGATGTCAGTGGTTACGAATCTATCATTTGTAACTGTTGTTACCAGTCACAAATTCAAGTTTTGTCACACAAAAAGCAGTTACAAATATTAGATTCGTGATTGTTGATAGCAGTAACAAAAATGGAGGGGTAATTGTTGTCACCATTTTATAACCCTCATAAGGGTGATAAACGATTGTGACTGTTGCTAGGAGTAATGATTTTTATTTGTTACCCCATAAATCGTAATGGCAAATAACAGTTACAAAGATCATTTGTAACTGCTAATGGTAGTTACAAATCTCCTTTTTAATGTAGTGTTCATTGAGTAACGTACCATAAAGGAAAATTGGGTAACTTTATCACTCGAGACCAAAACTCGATCTTTTCATGGGAATCATAACTCATCAATTTAGCTTTGTATGGATTCAAATGGAGAATCATTATGATAACAGACAAAAAATACATGGAAATTCCCATCTGAAGATGGAAATGATTAAATCAGAGAAAATAAACAAGTCCCATACCCCACAACCGAATCAATCCAGACTCCCTCTCAATCGATTCATCGAATGGATTAACACCTAGGATGTTTGAGAATATCCTAAAAATTGATGGTGTAGGAAATGTTTGGGCTCACTCAAAAATTGTCAAAGTGCATGAAACTGAAAAGATTAAAGCACACAAGAATAAAAATGAAATTTGAGTTTGATGGATCAAGGTTTTCTGTTGCCAAGAGATTTTACACATAAAGGAGATTTTTCTCTCTAAATGTTCGAACTTGATAATTTTCTTTCAAATACGTTAAAACTTAAATTGTTTATAGAGAGAAGACTCGCCTATATAGGTAACTCAATATTTTGGAATAACATATCATAAACCCTTAGGTGATTTTAGTCAACATAAATAATCATTCAGTCAATATATCGTAAAGATATAACCAAAAAATGATCTAAATATTTTATGATGTAATCCAACCACTAAAGATATCAAATTTCGAAACTGGGCAACCCCCTTTGACTATGTCACATCTAGTTCACTACAGCAAATCCAATCTTCAATGGAGTGAGCTTTTATCAAACTAGGTTGCGAAGCCAACTATATAATTTGGTAAGCATCCACTGAAGGGCTTGTGAGGAGCGAAGTGGGATTCCCTATAGCCAAATAATCCTTCGTTGTAGCGACCTTTCAGGAAGATGGTTGTCCATTAAAATGAAAGTTTTGTAAAGTTTTTCTCTAAGATTTTGCGGGTAGTGAAGGCAAAATTCGTTGTAGCAAAGGGGTAAAACTAAAAAGATAATATTCAACCTAAGAACAAGTCTTCACTGTATAAAAGGAGTAAATTTTTAAAATATGTATAACAACATAATAGGATCTTAGAGATTTTTTGCGCTATATTCATTTGTAGGGCTCATTTGTACATCATGCATATTATAAGTTCCATTGTTATATATATATATATATATATATATAACAAAGTAGGGAAGTTTTTGAAAATGTATACATTTTTAACGGTGCAGATGAGTGCCACGTCAAAAGACATTATTTTCAAAATTACGGGTTGAGATCAACTCCCTCCACTACTATTTCAAATTTCAAAATTTACCCTTTGCATTTTGTTTTTCCTCATAAATAATTATATGACACAAAAATACTCATTATCTCTCTTTCTCCCACCTCACTCCCTCTCACTATTCCAGCACAAACTCTGTTCTCTAATTCCACGAACAGGTAGAACTCTCTCTCTTTCCCCTCATTTTCTACTCTTAGTTTCTATTTCATTTTACTTTTTGTAGGTTATTGATGGAAGTAAAATGGTATTTTTTTCTACGGTTTCAAATTTTTTTCTTTGGATTCATCATCTAATTTTTGGATGGGCTTTTCATTTTTAGCGGAGACTCAAATCTCAGAACCAAAACTCCGAACTACACCTCCTAGATCTGACCCCGACCACTCAACAGTTCGTTTTGAAGTTCGGTCGTCTCTCTCTCTCTCTTAACAAACACTTGACTTTCCCAAACCAACAGTTTGTTATGAAAATTACCCAGATCCGGTTCAAAATATGGAGGCAAAAAATGGTGATATTTCTAATAGTCGCCTCTTGAGTTTGAGAATACTCCATAATTACTTATGAAATTTTATTTTATTTACCGATCTAAATTTTATGTTCATGTTTCAGAGTTTTAGGAACTTGAGATAGATATTTCTAGAAACCCATTACACATGAGGCCTTTTTTGGGTTTTGGGTACTTTGGTTTGTACATTTGATTAGGTTTTACGTTCTTAAGTTGTGTATCTTATTGAGGTTCATTTCATCTATGTTTTTACATTTTTTGGGAAGCAGAAACTCAGGTATTCATCTCTGTATTTTGTTTGTGTTTTGGTTCAGATTTGGGTTTTTACATTTTTTAGGAAGCAGAAACTCGGGTATTTACATTCGGCTTTTCTCCATCTTGGAGAAAAAAAATGTATTTATATTTTTTGTCTATGTGGGTATGAACTTATAAACTCTGTTTTGATCTAAAGTAACGATCGTAGTTCTAATTTTTTGTTTTGTTTTGGAGACTCAACAATTAAGAAAGGAATGTTTTCCCCTTTCCAATATATAATATTTAGTTCTTATTGTATGTTGTTTTACACATACTTTTTTTTTACAAAGTTGTTTTCAATTTACTTCAAATATCTAATCCATTTTTTTTTCATGCTTTGTTTTGCAGATTCTACCTTGAAACATGTAGTTTCTCACACTCATCCTTGGTAATATTTTTTCTCTTTATTTTTTTCATTTGTAAAACTCTTAGGATTACCTAAATTAATTGGAAAAATTTTGATTGCAAGGAATCTGGAGTGATGTAGCTATTCCCGTTAGAACGACTTATACGCGTTCTTAAGCAATTCAATACGCATTTATCCAAGACGAAAGCATTTATAGAATAGAGCGAAAAAGGGCTTTCGAGTGAGCTTGGGGGATTCGATCGAGGTCAAGGATTGGTCTATGCAAATGGTAGTTGCTCATTTTTCTCCACCCATTTTCTCATAATGATCTTCCGATGGATAAGGGGGATCTTCCAGAGAATATAGATCTACTAGAAAATATATATTCGTTAGAGAATGGAGATCGAAAAAAAGTCTTTTGGTAGGCGATTTTTCTCTTTCTCTTTCTGTATCGGAAAGTCTGTAAGAGTAGTGATGGAAAAGTTGTATTGTACGATATTTTGATACTATGATTTTCTTAAATAGAGTTGCAGGTAATTTTTTTTCTCTCTAGGTTTGTTTCTTAATAATATTTTTTGGAGTCTATTTGTTTTCCTCAATCCCTTATTTCTATCTATTTTTTTGGAGTTTATTCATTTTTTTCTTTCTCAAAATGGGGTTTTTGTATGCTAGAGGGGGGATCTGCTTGGTCTATGAGGTTGCTTTGAGGAGACTTTCAACTTCATTAAGTCATCAGTGAACACATTACATATATGAATTTTAGTACATATATGAGGGGATTTGTTTGGTTGCTGAGGTCGCTTTGGGTAATGATTTGAACAGATTTATCATTTAATGTGTTTATTTGTCATTCATTTTCGATTTTTGTATTGCTAATTCTACGTATTGTAGGTTGAGTAATTGTATTTTGGTCAATCAAGTAGAGGACTGATTTTGAATTTTTAAAGCAGGCTTACGGTTGACTGTGATACGGAGAGCTTTTGCATTTCGACTTAGCAGAGACGATTTTGGTCTATCTACATCAAATGGATTGGGTATAGTGAATATTTTTTCCATCTACATCAAATGGATTTTATATTTTGAATATTTTCGACGAGTTTTTTATTTCTCAAAGAAATATGGTCTAATATCACTCTTCAAGAGCATTGCATGTCTTAATTCTCTGATTTAAAACTCTTGGTAGCAGGTCTTAACCAATACATGCCTTTTTTTTTTGCAAAAAAGGCATGTTCTGTGTACATGCCTTTTGAATCACAATATCCAAAACTCTTGGTAGCAGGTTTTAACCAGTACATGCCTTTTTTGTTGGGGTATGACATACTCGGAACATTCTTAAAGTCCGTCATACATAACGACATCCAATAATACTAATATGCCTATTTAAGAAATATCAGGTCTTAAAGTCCTCTTGGTAGAGCCCTCAATACTCCTAGTAGACTATAAAACTATGAAAAGTCTTGGTAGACTATGAAAACTATGAAATATCAGGTCTCAAACTCTTGGTAGACTATGAAAACTATGGATACAAACAATGAACAAGCATAGTTTTCACAATCTTAAAACTTTTGGTAGAGTTTGAGTTTATTGATATTGTTCTCCATGCTCATTCTCATATAATTTGTTCCATGTAATTTGTGTTATTAATGCGTGTAACAGGCATAATAGGTATAGTTTTCATAGTAATTTTCATAGTTAATGATAAACATAATTTTCATAGTAATGCTAAAAATTGCTCATTGGACCCACAGTTCCCCCTTTTACCACACCAGAAGAAGCGGTAAATTTAGTCGGATCCTTGACCTCTACCCGAATGCTATCCTTTTCCGAAGAAAAAATCCCTAGAATTGGGCCAAATCACAATCATGCACTCAACATCTCCGTCGAAGTTATGGGGAAGATCGTACCACTCTCTCTTGTCGATAATTGATCCGCCTTGAATGTCTGCCCATTAAGAACCTTCAAATGCTTAGGACTGAAGGAAAGTGACCTCGGTCCAACCTCCGCTGTTGTACGTGCCTACGATAATACTCATTGAGAAGTGATGGGATCCATAAAGCTTATAATAGGGGCTGGCCCTATAAACCCTGTCGTTGAATTCCAAGTTATTGACATCCCATCTTATTTCAACCTATTACTCGGATGACCTTGGATCCACAGTATGTCTTCCTCACTCCATCAGAAATTGAAATTCTTCGTCGACGGACAAGTCATCACCATTTTGGGTGAGAACGACAATGCCGAGGATGCAAGCACTAGCAGTCCAATCCTTGAGATACAACACGGGTCAAATGATACTCTCCTATCAGGATTCCGAGTTGAACCACTTCTACTCCCGATAGGGTACGATTTCAAAGAAAGGGTTTGTCCGGAATACTAATTTTCATAATTACGCAGGTATAATTTTCATAGTAATTTTCACAGTTACGCATGCATAAGGGGTATAGTTTTCATAGTTACACAAGTATAATTTTTTAACTTATGTACATCTTTCATTATTTTTATATCAAGGACTGCTCAGCTCTAGAGATGAAACTTAAATGACTGCTTTTTCAATCGGTGCCCTTTAAGTCATTATGTTTCATTATGACTTAAAGGACTTAGAGAAATTTGAGCTTTCGTTTTCTAATTTGTAGGATTTTCAAGTATCATCCATGTTCAAATTATTGTTTCATTTAGTTCTTTACTTTGTTATTGACTGTTAGTAAGTTAAGTTATTGACTGTTAGTAAGTTAAGTATTTTATTTTTTATCCTCGCATTTGGATTTAATATATTGACAATTGAATACAATGTGCAGGTACTTTGTCCTTGTTCTTGATATTGGCGTTTCAATGATTCGATGAGAAGATTGTGTAATTCATTATGTTGATCCAGATGAGATTCTATGTTTATGTATTATAGTCATAAGTTGGTATAATAACTTTTCAATGGTGAATTTTTTCTTTTAGTGAATGAAATAATATTTGATTTTATTTGATAAATTGAGTATCTTTGAGTATTGTTGTTGGAGTATTTTTTATTTATTGAACAGGGTGGATATCCCTATAAACAAAGTAGACTCTGCCCATTTTTTTTAAATTATTTACAATTATTTGTGTTATATAATAAATCTTTTCGGCTCAAGTATTTGTGTTATTTTCACAAATTGAGTAGAATCGATGATTTTGTTTATGCAATGTTAAGGACGGACTATTAGTATTGTTGTTACGCGGTACTATTTTTTTTGTTGGGATATTTTTATTTCTTAAACAGGGTGGATAATCCTATAAATAAGCAAAATTTTGCCCAAAATCTTTAAGTTGTATACAATTATTTGTGTTATATGAAAAATAATTCGGACTTAAATTATACATGACTCTTAGTACTATGGAAAAATTTATTCGTACTTTCATGCACGGGCAATACGCTAGTGTCTGTGTGTATATATATATATATATATATAGAGAGAGAGAGAGAGAGAGAGAGAGAGAGATTCTTAAGTGAACCAAAATAATGAACTTTTTAATAAACCTAATAAAAAGTTTGTCAAGTGTGTACATTAAAAAACACGTATGTCACATGCGTATCCGTTGTCCCTGGCATGGACTCATTACAACAAAGAATTAAAAAATATTTTTTATGTCAAGTGTGTGTACATTAAAAAACATGCGTGTCCGTTGTCCCTGACGTGGACCCATTATAACAAGGAATTAAAAATTATTTTTTAATGTCTTATTAGATTCATTATTTTGACTTACTTAAGAACCTCTCTCTCTCTCTCTCTCTCTCTCTCTATATATATATATATATATATATATATATATATATAAAGGTGAAAAAATTATTACGTACTTATTAAGGTTTATTTGTTATTTGTGAAAACTTGTGGTTGTTGGGGCATTAGACATTTCCACATTCAACAATGTAGGGATAGAAATATACAATGTGATTTAAGAATTGGGATGAAAATATTTCAAGCCATTTCTAAACATGTATTACACTTGATGACGGGTCAGTCAATGGAATAGAAGTACAGAAAAAGAAATAAGAAACAAGTGAGAAGCATGACTCGCTTTCAATGCTTAATATTTGTTTGGGTAGTAATAATATGAGCGTTAAGGAACATATTTAGAATTCAAAAATAGTAAGAACAACGTTTTGACATATATTTAATAGAGCATAGATACTCACGTGAAGTTTTCATACTTATTATTTTGTACTGTTCTAAAAGGCGCCCCTAGGGTTGGGCGTTAGGAGAAACCTCCGCCTTAAGCGTTTTATTGTCTTATTTTTTATAAAAGTCTTAAGACGCACTTTTTTTTATAACAAAAATGTTTTAGTGAAACGTTATCACCTTTTAAAGACTTTTTTATGAACCGGACCAATATCTCGTCCAAAATCAAATAGTATTTTAATTTGCATATATTCAGACATATTTTTTAAGGTATGCACAATTTTAGTATTTTTAATAGCATTGTAATGATTAAAAATATTAAAATATATTAAAAAAAGTCTGAATATCTTTTCACGCCTAAGATCTATCTAAATTTTTAAAGCTAAAAAATTAACCTTCACGCTCGCACTCAAAATATATGCATTTATCAGAATTAACTTAATAAGCATGAAACTTGTGAAGGACATAGACAATTCTCTTCATAGTATAGCGACTTCAAACTTAAGAATTAAGTAAACAACACACAGTGTGAGTGTCTTTAACTAAGATTTAGTTTTGAAAATCAAACATCATACTGAATAGATATTTTTCATTAATATGAGCAGTTGTTTTTAAATTAAATATTGTGGCCTACAAAATAAGGGTGAATATATGTCACTGGTCTTGACGGCTTGTAGGCCTATCCTCCTTTTACAAAAATGCTCTTTTGACCATTCGCTACTTACAAATATGTGACACTAGAAACCAATAATTTCCAATCAGGTCAATTAGACACAAAGTATTAAGGACATCACTAGTAATTTTGTAAATAACCTTTTCATGCAAAATAATAACATTGTGCAGGAAAAATGTGCTCCAAAATTGGACGCATTTATCCATGTGTAAAATAGGTTTATAAGTAAGTCATACCATCGTTTCAAACTTTTAGAGCATTCACAATGGGATGTTAGTGTCCAAAAAAAAATGTAAGTTTACAAATTTGGATGGTGCAATGATTGGTTGAAAATGACAAATTCTGTAAACGGATTTGTAAGGGTTTTCTAAATTTGCAGAACGGTTACAAAATTTGTAAAGGTTTCTACGAACTTCAATTGTTCGTAGGAATTCTTACGGACAAATGAAGTTTGTAACAAATATAAATATTACTTTTTTGTGAGATATCTAGGTTCCTACGAACAACATTAGTTCGTACCATTTCCTATGAACAAATGTTGTTCGTAAGAAGGATGCCTTGTGTTTCCTACGAATATCTGATGTTCGTTGGAATATTATATACAAATTTTATTGTATCACCATTGTGAGTGCTTCCTATGTACAAAAGGTAAATCTGCTTTTTCATTTGTAAAACTACCCTTCGCTAGTTTACACCAGTACAGATGCTCTTAGGAGGATGTATGTTAAAAGTTGCATTTTTTTCTATAGGAAAGTATACTTTTTACTCATGTTCTACTTTTGTGTGTTCGAATTAATATATATTATATGAGAATAATAGTCTTAAATGTGGCATGTGCACATTTTTTTCTTATTTTTAGAATAAAATTCCATGAAAAATAGGAGAAATAAGAGAACGTCTTGCAATGTTTTTCCAACTTTTTCGTGCAAATGAACAATTTTGTTAAATATTTTTTCAACTTTACAATCATACTCACCCTTATGTTAGTACCACTACATTGACACACTTTCATACCCGTTTTTCATACCCGCCTAATAAGACAAGGCAATAGAGCGTTGTACTTTGTGCCCTGGCGGGACCCACAACAATAAGATATAAGATTTTAAAGCAGTGGATATGAAATATGTGTACCAAAGTGAGTACACATATCTTTATCCTACTAACATTAGTTTTTATTCTTCTTCTTCACTTTGTTCTCAGACTTGAGAGGACATTGCTTTTCACTTTATATATCCAATTTCTTTGATAATATTGGTATTTTTTAAATAATTCTTGGAGATTTAACAAAAAAAGTCCAAATTCAGTAGATTTTTTATATATACAAAATGTGCAGTTAACAAGTCACAATTCACCTTTTTACTTGTTGGCGAATATGAAATTCTCGAAATAACGCACTTTTTAACAATTGTCCGATTCAATTAAATCTAATAAGGCATCAGGTTAGTGAGGATATCTATAATTACAATTCGGATCATATCTCAGAAACACAGGCTCAAATTAGACATGTTAAGATAAATATCGCTTGACATCCTTCAGATAAAACTATTTACAAACTAAATACTAACGGATAATGCAATGCTATGAATCTATCTGCGGGCATTGGAGGTGTCCTCAGAGACGATAAGGGCATTTTTATTTGGGGTTTTGCTAAAAATATTGGATACAATTCCAATGTTATAGCTGAAATGTGGGCAATAAAAGATGGCTTAAAATTTGCTATTAATCGAGGTATTCGTAATATACATGTGGAAACGGATTCTTTGTCTACTTACCAACTGTTTTGCAGGGGCCCATGTTCGAGCCACCATATCCAGGAATTACTCCGGGACTGCAGTATGGAGATTCAGAAGTTCGATACAATGTGGATATTTTTTTGTTACAGAGAGGGCTAACGTTTTGGCCAAGATCGAAAATAGTTGTCATTATATGAATAGTTTTTTTAATGTAGCAGTTAGATTTATCTATAAATCGCATTTGACAGATAATATTAATACTATAGTTAATAGATTTGTGAATAAACCTCGCTGTTATAATACGATTATGATATAATATACTGTTTGGGTTTGTTAAAAAAAAAAAATCAAGTCACAGTTCACTTGTACTAGTACGTCATTCACCCACATTCAAAGCTCACTTTTAGAAAAAATAAAAATGTATCAAAAGCACCACTTGAGAGAAAAGCATCATGCTTTGACGCTTTAAGTCTGTTCAATGCTAATTATGAATACGACATGGGTGCCATAGAAATATCATATGAATCTCACCTATTTCTTATTATACTGTATAGACAATACTTTTAAATGTGCAAAGATGTGTTATGCCCTTATTAGTGTGTTGAGTATAAATAATAAGGTTTTAAAATGTGCGAGGCGTGATCGAGATGTAGAGGCCAAATCTCAAATTTTAGGAGTCTAGGCACGCCTAGGCGAAGCCTAGACGTGAAAAGGCGTTTTTTCTTTTTTTATTATTTTAATTATTTCAAGGGTAGTAATATAATAAAATAGTAAATACCTTGAATTTTGAAAATATATCCATATGTTTGGTATCCATCTTTCTCATATTCATGCTGCATAACCAATATTTGTCAACTAATCATTTGTTTTTTAAAAAAAAAGTGTGCCTTAAGCGTTTTACCAAGAATAAGGCGTAATAAGGTGTAGGCGATGCGTTTCTCTCAAGCGTCAAGCCTAGGCGGACCCTAGACGAGCCTTTTAGAACAGAGATAAATAAAGAGTGATGTTATGGGTATCAAATAAATTCTTCAAATTTCTTTCAAATAACATTAATGAGTTATGTTCTGACGGAATCCATAACACAATGTATAACACTTAATGCTATTTAGAGAAAGATTTGAGAGATTTATTTGAGACACAAAATATTTCCCATAAATAAATGTTATCCTACCCTCAAATGGATAATTAAAGCACGAGTAACGCTGATCTACATTTCTTACCATATTTTATTGTTGCTGGCTTTAACATGAAGCGTACAAGTATGGATAAGAAAAGTGGACAAGAAATGATAATAAAAATATTACTTTTACTAAAATATCCTACTACTCCTTCCCGTAAGCCAAAGATTGTGCAATCATAAATAACGGCCCGAAAACAAATAGCCCTGCTGTATTTAAAATAATAGCATATTTTTGTTTTTTAGGAGCTGTTTAGTTTGTAATTATAATTTCATTTTCTATGTTTAAATATAATTTTGATAAAAATTTGTATTTGATAACTTATTTTTAAACACAGAATTATAATATTTTTGTGTTATAATCAAGTTTTTCAAAAAGCAGGTTTATGGTAATTTATAACTTTTATTTTTTATTTTTCAACTTAAAACCATTCATTCTTAATATATTAATGCTGTTATACCTTAATATATAATATACATACATAATACATTAATATGTGTGTAATTCTTATAAATAAAAAAATATATATGTACATGTACATAAAATTACGTATGGAATAATATAAAGTTAAATAATATTATCAATGGATACATGATACTTATATATAGTTTATACATGTATTCTTAACGCATGAAATAATATAAAATATACATATAGTACATATGTATTAAAAAATATTATCAATTCATGTATGTATATAATTTTATAGTGAATTATACATGCAATATCATTATACATGCAATATCATTTTATAGTGAATTATACATGCAATATCATTATACATATATATGTACATTTTTATATATACATGTACATGTATATAATTTATGATGTATGTATGTCTGTATACATTCATGTATCATGTATGTATTAAAGTTTTATGTATGTTATACACACACACACACACACACACACACATATATATATATATATGTACATGATTGCCAATTTTGTCAAATTTTAAAAAAATTGTATTTAAAAACAAGTTTATCAAACGCACACCAATAATTATAAACACAAAAAATAGAATTTTAAAACTGTATTTAAAAAATCGTTTAAATCGAGATTTCTGAGTAGCGAACCAAACGGGCCCTTATTTTCCATTTTTTTACTCTTTTTTACTCTTTTTCAGTCATTTTTTCATTTTTTTTCTTCTGTTTTTCAGTTATAATAGTTGGAGTCCTTATTTTTCTTGTTGTGGTTAATGTGATTATTGTTGAGTATATATATATTTTGAATGAAATAAATGATTTGGGGTAAGTGGCCAAATAGTAAGTTTGTGGGATTTTGTGCTTGAGGTCATGGGTTCAATTCCTAAGAGGCACACTAAACATTAATAGTCTTTGATTGGGCCTTGGGGTCTTTGGGGGCTTTGTGCTTCTCTTGAGTGCCCAAATTTTTTACCCCTTTATTATTTCATTTTTAACTCTTTTTAAACCCGTTTTTAAAATTTGACTTAGTCTTTTAACATGACTCAACTACCCGTTAGTGGAGATATTAGTGGGTTAGTTGGCTAAAACCTCTACCCACATTTTTTACAAAATTCTGTATAAAACAAAGGCGACAACTTTGAAAAAGAACACAGAAAAATTCCATCTCTCTCACTTTCTTTGCAAAAAATATTATTAACCTATTTTCTACAATAAATTTTATATTTATTATTTATTTGGGAGTGCTGGAGTATCCTGAGAGTTCAAGATTCTGCATAGTTACTGGCGATAGAATCTGATCGTTAAATCCTGGGAGGTGTTTGTTCAATATCAATATCAACAGGCAATTTCACCTTTAGGACTTTGTGTCAAACACAAACCTCGATCGATAAGTTCTTCCCATTTTATCTATTGCGTATTTGGATTTTTTTCGTATATTCTGCATATATGATTTCCAATAATTTAAAGGTGAAATTTTGTTGTTATTCTACAACCTGCTATGGAAAATCCTAATGCAAAATACTCTGAAAAAGCTGAACTGTTTAATGGAAAGAATTTTAAGCGATGGCAAATGAAACTGCAATTTTACCTAACAACTCATAAGGTCGTTGACTTGATTGCATCTGATAGACCTTCTGTACCGAAAGAACTAGTTGTTTGGAAATAAAGAGATTATATGTGTAGGAATTATATTCTGAATTGCCTCTGCCTTGAACTGTATGATGTTTATTGGTCATGTCCCACTGCTAAAGAATTATGGAACACATTAGATAAAAAATATGCAACTGAAGATGCTGGGTCTAAAAAATTTGCGATTGAAAATTTTTTGGAATTTAAAATGGAAGATAATAAATCTGTTGTGTTGCAACTTGAGGAACTACAAATTATTATTTATGAAATTCTGGCTGAGGGTTATAGCATATGTGAGGGGTTTCAAGTGTCTTCTATAATTGAAAAACTGCCACGTTCTTGGAAAGATTACAAAAACGGTCTTAAACATAAGAAAAAGGAGATTTCACTAGAAGTTTTGATAGTTCGTTTGAGAATTGAGGAAGACAATAGGAATGCAGAACTTAAGGAGAAAAATTCTGAATTCAGTTCTAAGGCTAATTTGGTCGGGGGGAAATCAAATGGAAATCAAAAACAGAACCAGAATTCGAGGTCCAACCATAAATTCCAACATAATGATCAGAATAAAAATTCTAAACCTCAGTTTAAATCTAAACCTGCAGTTCAATGCTATGTGTGTTGGAAACCAGGTCATTATTCTTAAGATTGCAAGTTTAGGAAGAGTCAGAATGTGAAGCCTCAAGCAAATGTAACTGAGGAGGGTAACTTTTCTGCTGTGGTGACCGAGGCAAACATTGCGAGTAACATGACAGACTGGTGGCTTGATTCTGGTGCTACCAAACATATTTGCTGCACGAGAGGTGCTTTCACTAGCTTCACTTCTATGGGTGAGGATGAACGTCTGTACATGAGAAACTCCTCTTCATCTAAGGTTGAGGGAAAGGGAACCGCAGTTTTAAAGTTCACTTCAGGAAATGTTCTTAACTTGAAAAATATTTTGTATGTCCCTGAGGTTAGGAAGAATCTGGTGTCTAGTTTTATTTAGTTAAGAAGGGTTTTAAAATTGTTCTAAAAGTGCTATGGTAGTTGTGACTAAGGGAGGTTTTTTTGTGGGGAAATGTTATGTTCATGAGGGTCTTTGCAAACTAAATATAACCGTGGCCGATAATAATAAAACATCTACTTCTTCTGCTTATTTGATTGACTCTTGTGATATGTGGCATTTTAGACTTGGTCATGTAAATAAGGCATCCATTAAAAAATCAATATTTTTGGGAAACATACCAAAATCTGATATTTCTTTCTACTCTAAATGTGAAATATGTGTTGAATCCAAATATGCTAAAAAACCTTTTTCGAGTGTATAAAGAAGTTCAACTGTTTGAAGTTTAATACATTATGATCTTTGTGATTTAAAAGGTTATGTGTCACGTGGTGGAAATAAGTACTTCGTTACTTTTATTGATGATTACTCTTGCTACTGTTATATTTATCTCCTTACGAGTAAAGATAAGAGTTTCTCAAAATTTATTTCTTATAAATTAGAAGTTGAAAAATAATTAAAAAAATCCATTAAAACATTAAGATCCGATAGGGGAGGAGAATACACCGGTGATCTTGATAAATATTGTAAAGAGAATGGGATAATTCATCAAGTTACTCCTCCTTATTCACCCAAATCTAATGGTGTGGCTGAAAGAAAAAATAAAACTCTAAAGGATATGGTAAATTATATGTTAAGCACTTCAGTTTTACCTTATAATATGTGGGGTGAGGCACTTCTTACTGCTTGTTATATTCATAATAGAATACATTTTAAGAAAAATGACAAAACTCCTTATGAAATGTGGAAAAATAGAAAACCTTCTTATAAACACCTTAAAGTATGGGGGTGTCTTGCTAAGGTTTCAATACCTGTACTTAAGAGAACTAAACTTGGCCCAAAGACAGTTGATTGTATTTTTATAGGTTATGCTAAAAATAGTAATGCATGTAGATTTCTTGTGATTGATTCTAAAAATCAATATATGGATAAAAATACTATTTTTGAGTTAAGAGATGCTGAATTTTATGAGAACACATTTCCTTTTAAGGTGAGAAGTGAGGAAACTAGTAGTTCTGTTCCAGTGGGTCCTAGTGTTAGAAATGAATCTTCGGATTTAGAAGAAATTGAAATTAGAAAAAGTAAAAGACCTAGGATATCTACTTCTTTTGGTACTTAATTTTTAACATACTTAATGAAAAATGACCCCGTCACTTTTAGTGAGGCAATGTCCTCACTCAATTCTATTTTTTGGAAAAAAGCTACAAATAGTGAATTTGATTTTATTATTTCTAACAACACATGGGAGTTAGTTGACTTGCCTAAAGGATGTAAAACTATTGGATGCAGATGGATATTTAAAAAGAAATTAACAGTTGATGGTTCTACTAATAAATTTAAGGCAAGATTGGTAGTTAAAGGCTATAGGCAAAATGAAGGAATTGGTTTCTTTGACACTTACTCTCATGTTACTAGAATTACATCTATTAGGCTATTAATTGCTATTGATTCATTACATAATCTGATAATTCATCAAATGGATGTTAAAATAACTTTTTTGAATGGAGATCTTGAAGAAAAAATTTATATGGATCGACCTGAGGAGTTTGTAGTCCAAAACCTAGATAAAAAAGTGTGTAGACTTAAAAAATCTTTATATCGACTAAAACAAGCTCCTAAACAATGGAATGAAAAAATTGATCAAGTAATGATCTCGAATGGTTTTAACATTAATGAAGCGGATAAATGTATTTATAGCAAATTCAAAGATAATTCAGGTGTGATTATTTGCTTATATGTGGATGATATGCTTATTTTTGGAACTGATGTGGATGTAGTTAATAAATCTAAAAGTTTTCTTAATAAGCAAATTGATAAGAAAGATTTGGATGTTGCTAATGTTATACTTGGAATTAAATTCGTTAAAAATTGTGAAGGAATTGTTTTAACCCAATCTCATTATGTAGAGAACATTCTTAGAAAATTTGAACAATTTAATTATATTCCTGCCAAGACACCTTATGACCCTAGTTGTCACTTAAGGAAACATTCTGGTCATGGTGTATGATCATTATAATATTCTAAAGTTATTAGTAGTCTAATGTATCTTATGAATTGCACTAGACCTGATATTACATATGCTGTGGGTAGACTTACCAGATATACTTGTAATCCTAATAATGAACACTGGGATGCTTTGATTAGAGTTTTGAGATATCTAAAGTATATACTATATTATGGAATTCATTATGTTAGACATCCTAATGTAATTGAGGGCTTTTGTGATGCTAATTGGATTTCTGATAATGACTAATGTAAATCTACATGTGGATATGTTTTTGCTTTGGCAGGAGGGGTTGTATCGTGGAAATCTACCAAGTAAACTTGCATAGCAAGATCCACTATGGAATCATACTTCATTGTATTGGATAAAGCAAGAGAAGAGGCTGAATGGTTAAGGAAATTCATATTAGACATTCATTTGTGGTCAAACAAGTTCCAGCTTTGTACATTCACCGTGACAGTCAAGCAGCAATTGCAATAGCACATAATAATTCCTGCAACGGAAAGTCTAGACATATTAGGAGAAGACACAACACAGTGAGACAAATATTAAAAGATGAAGTTGTAGCAATCGATTACGTCAAGTAAAAGGAAAACCTGACAGATCCATTGACTAAAGGGCTAGCTAGAGAGCTAGTTTATGAAACATCGAGGGAAATTGGCCTAAAGCCTATTAATATATAAATCACCTATAATGAAAACTCAACCCATATGATTGGAAATCCTAAGATCTGGGTTCAATGGGATAACAAAGTTACACGAGTGATTTGTGGGGGTACAAACTGAAGTTTTACTTAAAAACCCATTCTTGCGATGTAGTACCTCTGTATCGATGGATGATGAGATTTAATCTCTTAGTGCTTTCTATAGCTGTTATTCATTAGGGTGTAAGGTACAGTACACTCTTGATAAAAGCACCTATATGAATGTGGTATTGGGGCCGCTTCCTATAAGAATTAAGGCTGATTCCCTATAGCACTCATAAAACTTGGGCATGCTCAAGGCCGAAACGAGCACAACCGTGGGAACTTGATGATGATTTTTGGGAGTCACATGTGTGTTCTATTGACTTAAGTTTACAAGAATGGTGAAATAGTTCAAGACATTAGTTCACTATCAACCGGTAAACTCAATAGATCAGTACAAAGCAAAGGTTCAAGTCAAATGACACCTTCACTTTATACGTCACCTCTTATGATACTCCACATCGTCTTTTTATATTTATATATTTATTTATTTCATTCTTGTGGGGGATTGTTGGGTGTATATATATATATATATATATATATATATATATATATATATATATATATATATATATATATATATATATATATATATATATATATATATTTGAATGAAATAAATGATTTGGGGTAAGTAGCCAAGTGGTAAGTTTGTGGGATTTTGTGCTTGAGGTCATGAGTTCAGTCCCTAGGAGGCACACTAAATATTAATAGTCTTTGATTGAGCCTTAGGGTCTTTGGGGGATTTGTGCTTTTCTTGAGTGCCCAAATTTTTTACCCCTTTATTATTTCATTTTTAACTCTTTTTAAACCCGTTTTTTAAATTTGACTTAGTCTTTTGACATGACTCAACTAATGGTTAGTGGAGATATTAGTAGGTTAGTTGGCTAAAACCTCTACTCACGTTTTTTACAAAATTCTGTATAAAACAAAGGCTACAACTTTGAAAAAGAATGCATAAAAATTCCATCTCTTTCACTTTCTCTGCAAAAAATATCATTAGCCTATTTTCTACAATAAATTTTATATTTATTATTTATTTGGGAGTGCTGGAGTATCCTGAGAGTTCAAGATTCTGCATAGTTGCTGGTGACAGAATCTGATCATTGAATCCTAGGAGGTGTTTGTTCAAGAGGCTGACAACATCAATATCAGTGGACAATTTCACCTTTAGAACTTTGTGTTAAACATAAACCCCGATCGATAAATTCTTCCAATTTTATCTATTTCGTATTTGGGTTTTTTCGTATATTCTGCATATATTATTTCCAACAATTATAATTTAATTTGATAAATTTTTTATGCCCATAACAGGTTTGTTCTTAAACAAATTCTTCAAAAAGATTATCATTTATTTTAATAAAAAAATAATTTGGTATAAATGGTATTATGGAATTTCCATCTACGTTTTTCAATATCCATGATTGTTAATGGTATTAACTAGAAAAATCAGTTATTATTAATATTAAAAAAAACTACAAAATAAGTCAAATATAACATGAAAATAATTATATTTCAGTAGGAAAAATGTGCCTATGAAACACAAAAGGAAGACAAATATCAGATTCACCAGCATGCAAAAATAGTCAATCAAACAACACATTTTTAAATTTACCAGGTCAAAATTTGCCTTGCCAAAATTTACCTTGACAATTTTTGTCATTCCAACTCAATTCACACTTTTCTACCAAATGGACCCTAATATAACATTTCCATTAATTTGTTTGTGGAACATATACTGAGATTGTATTTGTAACAAAATGGAAGTATTTAATAATTGAAAAATGATAACTTGTGCCCTTAGGGCACATGTTTTGAACCTCGAAATAGTAAGTATTAGAGCTCCACATGAGTATCTATTCCCTATTAAATCTATGTCGGAACTCCGTACCTACTATTTTTAGGATCTTAATGTGTGCCTTTAAAGTACATGTTATCAGGACCCTTAATAATTATTTCTATATCAGTTTGTTTATCATATATAGGGTTAGTCCATAACCATGGGCAAGATCTATATTCAGAGGAAAAATATGTATCTATTATCATTCACTTAGGGTATTATGTGTTTGTATTTAACCCTAATAATTACATGACATGTTTGTACATGTAGAAATATTGTCTTTATAGTGGGAGATATGTGGAACACATATTGCATAGGTATCATATCTTTATTGGTGTTGAACACACACGCGATGCCCAAAGTGCATGATGTTTTCTTCTCACTTTTAGGACTTGAAATAATATTAGTTATGTATACAAGACATTCAACTTTATTTTTTTAAATAGTCCCTAGTTTTTTTTAACATGATTTCATTTTTTCAATACCAATTTTACTCTAATATAGAAAATAGAAACTTAAGTTTAAATCTCTAATATAGTTTCAGGGCAGTCAACTTTTCTTTCATAAAAATTGTCCATATTTCTTTTGTCCTTAATAAAAGTATAATTATTTCTAAAATATCCTTTTTATAAGTTGTTTTTCTATACAAATTTAGTTCCTATTTTTTTTGCTTAAAATAAGGTTCTTTATTAAAAAATAAATAATATACTAATGCTACACTGTTATAAACATTAGACCATGGATATCGTTAGGCTTTCGATCATTAGAATCGAACCATCGGTGCTTCTTCGTCGAAATGCAAAATTAAATTTGAACTCTCATTTTTTATTTTTTATTTTTTAATCATTTTATATCCTTTGTTTTTTCATTTTCATAAAAACTATAATTACACCGCATACTTAATTTTTTTAGTATTATACTGCGAAATGAGTTTGTTGTATTAATATTGCAAATTTAATTTTGCAGTGAAAAAAAATGCATATTGTAAGTGGAGATTTCCTATAGTTTGAGTATTTGATGCGTACAAGTATAAATAAAGAAAAATGGTCAATAAGCAGAGTTCAAGAACACACAAGACACAAGATGTACGTGGTTCGACAAATTGCCTATGCCTACGGAGTTTTTGATTGTTATTTATTAACTTTAAAAGACTGGTTGACGAAAATTATAGTACTGCTCGATGATACAATTTTCAATATCCCACCCTTATTGGGACGAGTTTACATTTATACAGGATACTGAAAGATTCCCAGCACAGTTGATGGTCATTCCAAAGATTTTGGTCCTATCCTTTATCTAATCTATCCGCCTTATGATTCATGTTGACGAGACTTCTTTATGGTTTGAACTCTCAAGCAATCTTGATCCTATGAGCCCACGTTGAGCACGTGCGGGCCATGTGACTTTGTTAATTATAGTCCCCATAATTTCCCCAAAGCTCAGGGTTTCTTTGAGGTTACTAGGATTTATTATGACTTGGTCGACTGACAGGCAACCTCAATAAGTTGGCGTGCCAATGTTTTTTCCCTTTCAGTCGAATGGAAATTTTGTAAATACGAAAAAGTTTGTAAAACCAAACGTTCTGGTAGAGAATCTTCGTTTGATGAAGCATCATATACATCTAATCATTACTAGTCTGGGGAACCATGAAGACATTTTTCAACTTATAAGTTGACGGTTCCCACCTTTTTGTTCACTTCAACTTTCATATGAATATCTCCTCCTCTATCTCACAGCTTTCAACCATGTTAGAGATTGTCACTTCTTTCTCCTCATTGTAAGGATTCCTTCTGAAACTCTGTTTACTTCCTTCTTTTATGCTTTCCTTATTTAATTTTTTATTAGACTTTTAAGAAATAGTGTATACCATTGATGAAAATTCGTTATAGTAACTTAGAGCCAAAGTCGAATCCCTCCACGAGTGAGAATAAAGTTGGTTGATGATCACTGTGACCTTTGCACTCTTGCTGAGGGTCACTGGTTGCCTTCAATCTTCATAGCAGAGTGTGTGGTAAATTTCCTCCCCAAATCACCTGTTCTTGGAATTTTATCAATATTTTGACGTGGATCCAATCCAAATTACCCCAATTACTTGGAGGATTATTAATGGAGTACAACACATTAACGAATTATATGGGACCCATCTCGGCATCATCGAGATTATGTACTACTATCAGTTGGATACAACCACATAAATATCAATTATATGAAAACGAGGTTCTCTAATAGAGCCCTAATTGTGAATCTTTCAGATTCCATTAAAGACTATTGGGACCACGGTCTCATAGTGAAGGATTGACAATATGACCCTTACCCGAGGGCATTACATATGAGGGGCTAAGATGCCCTTAGGAGGACCAATGAATAGGTTAGAATTTGTTGTGTATGTTATTTTTCTCTGACCGGGACTAATTTTATGCTCCAAATTTTTATTTTGCAGCGAAGAGGAAGAAAAGATTCCTCGCGATGTTGACGTCAACTTTATCGACCTAAAATTTATTTGGTCCATTCAACGGAAAGTGGGAGCTGACAAACATCCACGGGATTACTCCCCTGGGAGGGAGGACGAGCCTTTCTCTAAGAGGGAGAGGAGCCAGATGGAGCTTGTGGGAATGAAAACTTCTGATAGGAGCAAAGGTGTTGTCCAGTCTGTGGTTGCTCGCCTAGACCTTGTTAGGGACTTGATCAAGTCTGGGGTCCTTACTACTGACATAGAGCTCTATAACAATTCTTACATTTAATTGCAAAAGTTTTCGTTGCCAAGAGTTCATATTTATCGACGATTAGCGAGTTCATGGACAAAGTCCTGTTGCTGAATGTATATGGTCATGAAATAAACTTTTGTTGCCAATTGTTTAGGTCATTTTCCATTAAATTTTCTTCATGGACAATAATCACATTTAGGCTACAATTTGTTTTGTAGCTAATTGTTCAATATTTTATTGCTAAATGTATTCATTTCATCGCCAATTGCATCAGGAAACTAGTGTTGGAAGCTTTTAGATAGGAAATTTTTACCTTCCCTTAAGATTTATTGGCTACAAAATTTAATTGTTGAAGAATGATTCTTAATTATTAATTTCTTTAATAATAAACTATGAAATCTTAATCTGCATGTTTATTTATTATTTGCATATTTAACTACTAAAACATGTATTTTGATAACGAAGTGTTTCAAAATATATATTTTTATTTTGAAAATGAATTTGATAGATTAATGTATACCACCAAATTAAAAAAATTACCATCTAAAAAAACACATTCGTTAAAATTCACAAAATAACTAAATTATCATAAACAAAATCCACATTAAGTCACGTATACATACATTGTCAATTCACTTAAACACTAGTTAAAGGACGTTGAAGCCCCACATTTCATCCCCTTATAAATGAAAAATACCCATGGAGCAAAAAAATAACTTAAACTAGTTAAAGGACTTATAAATCTCAGATTGTATTCACAACCATCAAATGTCAAAAGTTCATGGCGCCCCCAAAATAACTTCTCGTCACGTCAAATTTGCAATTTAGAAAATACAGTATCATTATCTAAGATAAATTAGAATTTTATTTGTCTTTATCATTAAAAGCTTATAACGATGACCGAAAGTTGATAGTTAAATACATAATAATCAATTACGAATGTGAAGATTTTAGAGCATACGAGGAGCAAAACTAAAGGATGTCTAGTTATCATCATTCAAAAGATGAGGAACATGATGTGATCAGTGACTCAATCAAATTATCAAACTCCACTTATCGAGATAGAATTGAATCCAACAATGCACCTTGAGTCTCCATAGTGACCTTTTGTGCCACTGACTCTTCTCGTTGAATTGTTGCCTCTACCTCATGAGCTTGTTGACGATTCGTCAAATCTTCTTGAACTTGTATAGAGTGCTTGAGTGCCACTTCTAATTCTTCATTCCTCAATCGTATTATATTAATTCTAGAATCCTTTGCTTTTAGTACTATACCCAAGACCCTTAATATATCCCGGTCTTATGCCAAGAACTTTATCTTCTATCTCATTTGAGATCGTCATGGTACTATCCTCAGATATTGATTCGCATTCAAGGCATTTCATCTCATTATAAAAAAAAAGGAATAAAAAGGATTACAGGTCTGGCCAAACTGTCAAGACATTTATAATTTTTAAGCCACTTAAAGACAAAATAATTTAAAAATAGTAAAGCATAACGTAGTATGTGTAGTTTTTAAAAATAGTAAAGCATAATGCAGTATGTGTAATTTATATACCAAAGATAATGGTACCAAAGGAATTACAAATCAGCAGTGTTTGCTGGTATGTAATTCAGTCCAACAATAGGGCAAATTTAGCAACAACCGGGTAAATTCAAAATAAAATTGTTAAGACCTACATAGAGCGTTTCGGCTTCGGGAGATGTCCCATTTTTATCTTTTCAATGAGTTTCTTTATAACACTTGATCCTATTCGGCTCTTGACCATCATCTAATTATGATACAAATTTGATACAAATTTATTACTCCACGTGACACCCTGCCCAATAAAATACCGAGTGATCAGTCCTATACCAAATTAAACAGGAATCTCATATGGATCATTATTAGCATCACTGTCGAAAACTTTTTAAAACTTACTAACCACCTAGTATTCAAAAGGCTGATGTCAAAATTTTAAATCTTACTATTAACCAAGACATAATATAATGCGGAACAAAATAAACATCACATACTGATAGAGTCAAATCATCTCATCAAATAACTAAAATAAAGTCTTGTCGAATAAACCATCGTCTAAATCCAAACCAAAATAAATTAGCAGAGAGTAATAAATCCCATACAATTTGAAACGAAATAACTGAAGAAAATCATGAGCAACATGCTCGAGATAAACTGGCATAACATTCCTAAACTAGGAATAAAATAAGAGAAATGTCTATCTAAATCCTACAACATCCACACATGCTGCAGTTGCGAGTCCCTAGAGTGAATTCAAGCCTGGCATCCCTGTGGCTGGACACCTAAAAGGTTTTGAAAATATTTGCTAGCAAGGGTTAGAACCCAAAATGTTTTGAAAATATTTAGCAAGTGATTAAATTGCAATAATTTAAAATGCATGAATGCTCTTCATATTTAAGCTAGTGTCGCACTCCCATGAGGACAGACTCACCCCTCAACTAATGTGAACACCTAATGCTTTCTTTATACCCCCTAGTCATCTACTCCATAACTAGATAGTTGATATAACTTCTTTCAACCACCCAACTCAAGCCCGGGTATGCTTAAGATATGATTTACAAGTTGTTAATCACATTAACATAGTTAATTATTTATTCTTTTTAAATCCGTTATATAATTAACATTCACAACCGTTATATAATTAATACAATTCATTTCATGTATTTAACTACCCGTATATAACTATTTATCCCATTATATATGTAAAACCATATTACAACATTCACACATATGTTGAATATATATAGTTCATCCTCCCGAGTAATACCTCACTGGATGTATTCTCTAAAGTGCTATCAACCCAGGCTACTCAGTCCCACCTGGAGTTCTGAGATAACTATGGTCCGTCGAATTGAAACGTAAATAATAAACGTAATAGAGGTAGTCATATTCCACTGAGTATGACGACATCATCTCAATGCCCCACCTCCGAAATTGGACGCTATGACCTGGGGATATACTCGCCCTACTCCTCAATCTAGGGGATTCACCCACATCGCGCAAGCTCCCTTGATAGCACTAGAGTATATAATTTAAATAAATATCTAGTCACTGATATTTATAAGCACATAATATATATATATATACTATCACACACCGTATATATATAATTTAAATCTCGGCTTTACCGTGTACAAAAATCCATAGCACTAGCCTATATTTTTCTGAGTCTATGGTCCGACTATAATTTAAGTAATTTACCCATTAATTAATTTATTACCTTCCCAAGTCTATGGTCCGACTATAATTTAAGTAATTTACCCATTAATTAATTTATTACCTTCCCAAGTCTATGGTCCGACTATAATTTAAGTAATTTATCCATTAATTAATTTATTACCTTCGTGTCACTCAACCAATATACTCTGACTCGCTCACTTGGCCCGTATCTTAATATTACCCGAGTCTATATTCCGACTCCAAATTAATCTATTTCTCTCAATAATTAATTTAATACCTTGGTGTCACTCAACCAGCATACCTAAACTCACTTACTTGGCCTGTATATTAATATTCAGAATTTAATGCCCAAATTCCCTTTAATAAGTTTGGCACACTTATTAATTAAATTAACTTTAAATGTATCTCTCTCACATTTAATTCAAAGGCCACCCATATTGTTTGTCCCTTATAGTCCCCAACAAACTCTATACTTAATCATAAGGGATTACTATTCGAGATTTATCCCCAAAGTCAAAGTTCAACCGAAATAGTAAAAGCCACCGAAATTGCCAAAAATCAGAACACGCCGCTTGAACGAGCCACTTGTCATTGGAACAACATAGGGACGTCGCACGAACGAAACCTAGGTTGCTCGAATGACCTCCTAGGTTTTCTCTATCCTCTCTTTCTTCTCCAAATGACGCCATGAAGATTCTGCAACTTTCTAAACCCAGAAATTTTTCTACTAAAACCTTTCTCAATCCAAACCTAGTTTAAGGATTCTAATTCCCAAATTTCTCTCCAATCATCAACAAGACAATAAATTTAAAAAAGGGTTTTCCCCAAATCCCTTATAACAGATTCATTCCTAATTTATTCATAAATATCTCAACAAAGTAATACAATATTTTTAGTCCCTTTCTCGATCTGAAAATTCCATTATAACATCCACAAACTAAAACCCAATTTGTGTCAATCCAACCCAAAACCATTTGTCTAACACACCTACTATGATATGAATTGTAGACTACAATTAATTTCACAACAAGTTTAACCACTTGTCATAGGATTCGTAGTGTCTAATTAATCCTTTAGTGTAGAGATTTGGTTTGTTGAAGAAGCCTCCCTTGTTCTTCCTTTTGGCTCCCAAGAGTTCTCCCTTTTTGCTCCTCTACATTCTCAGAATTCTCCCAATTGTGTTATGGCTGCCAACAACTCCTAACTTAGGTTTTTATCTCCAAATCTCGTTTTTAGTCACATGGGCCTAATTAAAATGGCCTAAATACCCCCCGTGTGGGCCTAATTATGCCAAAAAAAAAACCGTGACCCATTTACCACTCCCGGGTACACTTTTTCAACTTTCTCGGCCCATTCGTATTCAACCGTAGACTCAAAATTGACATTTGCATTAATTTATAAAAATCCTTATCTCACACCCAAATTAGTCTATACTCGACTCCCGGCTGAGATAAATAAATGCCACATCACTAAAAATGTTATGACGTAACCACATGGTAATTTAAATTCTATAATTATTAACCATTCAATCTCTCGAATAATATTTAAATAAATATTAAAATAATTAATTCAATTAAACTACGACACATAAGTAATTTAAAAATTTTCAAATTAATTAAATATTAAATGCACAGAAATACAGGGTGTTACATACTTCCCTCCTTACAAAGAAATTTTGTCCTCGAAATTAGATCATAACTACGGCAAATAACTCTAAATACTACTCTCGCATACCCCGTTCCCTCTTCCACGTAGACTCGTCAATACTGTTATGCCCCCACTAAACTCTGATTAGTGGCACCACCTTAGATCGTAGCTTTCACTCACTGTGACCCAAAATAGCCTTGGATCTCTCCTTATATGAGATGTCTGGCTGCAAATCAATCTCCTCATATGAGATGTCTAACTCGATGGTCCCCGACCATACAGTGCCTCAAACGATGAGCCTATACTCCACCGGCTCTACTATCTTTATGTTAGGCAATTCCCATCCTACATGGGTGCCAATTTCCTCATTGCTAAACACGTGACTTTCTTTCGAGAAATTACCCGCAATAATTCCTGGCTACGCATGTCAGACTTCCACCTTCAATGCACGATAACGCACTCCTCATTACGCTCCTGAATTATATCGAAAGACATAACTTAATCAATCTCGCTGATGGACCACAACTCATTTCAGTCCTAACAGTTTGTCCCGTAGGTTCTCCAAATGTGTCACAGAAATACTAAATCGTTATGAGGTATCACACGTAACTCTACCAGTAGTAATTACTTCTCCCAAATTACCCAAAATCTAGAATGCACATTACTCGATTTTTCCTATTGCCTAGTCGCTTCCCATCTACCCATCGACTTATGGGTGACACGTTTAGTACTCTATGCAACTCCATCCCTACCGCCTCCTGACACTTCTTACCAGAAGTGGGACTACAAGGTCTTATCCAAATTCACAACAATATTAGATGAAAACCTATACTGTTTCATTTCTTCTTTTCAATTGAATAGTTGGATGTACTGGCTGATCGTATAACCCATCCAAATTTAACAATCAATCATTCGGGTAAATTCATTCTACAAACTCGATGGAAAACCCTGACCTCTCCTCGAATTTGGATAGCCAAATTACGAAATTTACTAATCCACGTGTAAATCCCATTCCTGGAACTACAAAATTACAAAATTCCCGATTGATAACCTCGAATCAACCTTTTCTACCCTTAAATGGTGTACCCGGAGACAACTTCACTATGTCTCATATAACATAAATCCCCATGCTAAAAGATTTACACTGCGTGAGTAGGAATCTACACCTTATCTATGTGTAACACCATATTAGGCATATGAATAAGTGATAATCTTGTCTAATTTCCTAAAAATGTGTCTTCTTCCTTGCCTAAATATATCTTGTTACATGTGATCCACTGCCTTTCCACTCCTCACACTGGAGATTGTTCTCCTCGATATATAAATAATCAAATTGTTTTCTTTATTAAACATATTTTCGTTCACTATACTGTTCAACTTATTTCTAATTTCCGCACATGTATATAATATATACGCTTATTTACACATTCCTTTATTTAAGACGATTCTGAAATGACACGAACTAGGGTGCCCATACACCCTATATCCCGTGCATATTTGCACAACATCACAGATGTCGCATACGTAATATTTTTCTTTCAAGGTTATCCCACAGATCACACTATATCATAGGATTATTTTCGATTACTCCTTAAATCCCAATTAAATCTTCTTGATGTCGTCCCACCCATTAACTTGTAGTGCAAAAGATTTCTCAGTGCTTTTTTCGCAGCACTACCCGACTATACTGGCCTTATAGAGGAATAACTTTCATCTCAAAGTGTAACTCCATACGTTCAAAAATCACCCTTTAAACTGATATCCTAGCATCCAATAACATCTCTCCACTACCGACATTTTTTAGGGCTTATGCTTATAACATTTCATAACAGAGCCCAAAAGAACTTTCCCCAATGCATTAAACACTAGCATAGTCATTCATTGATTTTCATAGACCCAAGAATATAACCGTGACATCCAAAACTCTGTCCCTATATTCATAGGTCTAATTTTTGAATCCTGCGCCTCTAAAGGAGTTATATAATGGTTCACTCGCACTATCACTAAGTCCTCAACGCTAAGTCACTAACGAGCTAAATCTCTCTTCTCTATGGTTAATCTGCCATGCCCTGAATAACATCAGTAAAAGTCCCTACGCACCGGGATCCAATATAACTAGACCGATGTACCCTCTGAAGTCTACTTTACTCTAAAATTTTCCACAAGACCGACCCTGTTTCAGGTGGAATATTGCAAAAATATACATCCTGCCCTGGAATAACGAATACGTTATTCTTGCTATATCCACCCACCACCGTTTACCCATCGCTAACCAGTTCGTACCCAGGATAAAATGATGCTCGCATAACACTCTCAAAATGATCTAACCTTGTACCGTATATATCCTCCCAGTGTCTTCATCATCCCCTACAGATGGGACTAAAAAAAGCCCCGCTACCCAACGGTAAACATATACAAACCATAGTAACACTAATGATACATTCACTAGACCCGTCTCCCGCATGAATATAGTGTTACATAAAAAAATTTGTGATTCACCCATATCACACATAATTTACCCCATTTACCCGAGGATAAAACTTATACTTTCCCTTGTCAATACACTGACAGTGAGAATGGTTCCTAGAGATAACACTCTCATCCAAATCGAACCAAAATTCCAATAAGTGTTGCCCTTGCCGAGTATCCCACTCCTGTACTTACTCTACTACGAACAGGGTCCACACATGTGTTCCCACTCTTTAGACATTAGACACCTCTCTGTGTCATTCCCCTTTATCTATCCCCACTATCCATGTCAGAATTGTCCTTTCCTCGGATCAGGAAATCTTATCCCGGATTGGCACTCATGTTGTTCCCTCGGCTTTGCTCGCCCTATAGGACTCGTTGTTGGCATTGACGACCTTGCCCGAATCCACCGTCACTTGGTAGAAATTCTATTGACCTCAATCATAAGTATGGATTCTTTACTAGGTATCCCCCTTGTGGTGTCTCACTAGCACCATTAAATCCATATCTTCCCATTGGATAGATTCTCCAACCCTCTTTGATCCCCCTTCATGGAAGCGTTAATGTAAACCCGTAAATGTATGACTCCTGACGACATCGACACTAGTCATTCTGGCTTAATTTTCTCATCCATGCTTGTGTATTCTCCCCATGAGTCCATTATCCATTAACGGACTCTATTATATTATCTTTACCCTTCATCGGGAATAAATTTCGCTAAACTAGTCAACTTATCTCTTGTGATTTGCCTTTATTTTGACCACTTGTGATAAGTTTCGAAATTCCATTCATATCTGCCTAAACAGAAGATGGGAGGTCTCCCAGTCATACCGTACCAACATTTTCATTCCACTCCATACATATTTCTCTATGTGGGGTGACTGACTCTTGTTAATCAACGCTGCTCTTATGAGTAAAAAAAATTTACCAAAATTTAATATTGGGTGTCACTGCACTCCACCCTGCACGATTACCTTTGGATTCTCTCTTTTCGTTGGCTCATCAAACATACTCTCTTCCTCGAATCCCTATAATAGCTCTTCAAAAGAGTCCCTTTAACTCCCCCCTTTTTGCCGACTTTGCGTGGAGAGTCTTAAATACACCACCATTATTAATTAAGGTGTTTAGGATGCTATTGTTCTTGAGCGATCATCTTATTGTCACCTCCCTGAATAATAATCATGGTGACCTTTATTACTATCACCATTTCAAGAATACTCCACATCTTATGCTGAGCTTCTCCTCCTGCAACCCTGCTAACGATATTAGTTGGTCGTTCCATGATGTTCGGTGTACCAAGCCCAACCGAACTCGTATATGAACCATATCAACTATACTAAATTTCAGGAGAACGTAAATGCACATACGTAAAGGAATAAAATAATCCTATCATAAGGCTCTACATCAAAGAATGCTATGCTAAAATGTAAAAACCCGTACAGATACTCAGGGCACTAGAACCTGATGCTCTGTTACCATCTGAGACACCCTGCCCAATAAAATACCGAGTGATCAGTCCTATATCAAATTTAATAAGAATCTCATATGGATCATTCTTAGCATCACTATCAAAAACTTTTTAAAACTTACTAACCACCTAGTATTCAAAAAGATGATGTCAAAATTTTAAATCTTACTATTAAGCAAGACATAATATAATGTGGAAGAAAATAAACATCACATACTGATAGAGTTAAATCATCTCATCAAATAACTAAATCAAAGTCTTCCCGAATAAACCATCAACTAAATCTAAACCAAAATAAATTAACAGAGAGTAATAAGTCCCATACAATCTGAAATGAAATAACTGAAGAAAACCATGAGCGACATGCTCGAGATAAACTGAGATAACATTCTAAACTAGGAATAAAATAAGAGAAGCGTCTATCCAAATCTTGCAACATCCACACATGCTGCAGATGGGAGTCCCTGGAATGAATTCAAGCCTAGCGTCCCTGTGGTTGGACACCTAAAAGGTTTTGAAAATATTTGATAGCAAGGGTGAGAACCCAAAACATTTTGAAAATATTTAGCAAGTGATTAAATTACAATAATTTAAAATGTATGAATGTTGTTCATATTTAAGCTAGTGTCGCACTCCTTTGAGGACAGACTCACCCCTTAACTAATGTGCACACCTAACGCTTTCTTTATATCCCCCCTAGTAATTTACCCCGTAACTAGATGATTGATATAACTTCTTTCAACCACCCTAATCAAACCCGAGTATTCTTAAGATATCATTTATAAGTTGTTAATCACATTAACTTAGTTTATCATTTTTCCTTTTTAAATCCGTATAACATTCACACCCGTTATATAATTAATACAATTCACTTCATGTATTTAACTACCCGTTTATAACTATTTATCCCATTATATACGTAAAACCATTTATAACATTCACACATATGTTGAATATATATAATTCATCCTCCCAAGAGTTCTCCATTTTTTCTCCTCTACGTTCTCAGATTTCTCCCAAGTGTTATGGCTGCCCATAACTCCTAAACTTAGGTTTTTATCTCCAAATCCCATTTTTAGTCACATGGGCATAATTAAAATGGCCCAAATACCTCCGTGTGGGTCCGGTTATGCCCAAAAATACCCCGTGACCCATTTATCACCCCCGAGTACACTTTTCTGACTTTCTCGGCCCATCCGGACTCAACTGTGCACTTAGAATTGACATCCGAATTAATTTATAAAAATCCTTATCACACCCAAATTAGTCTATACCTAACTCCCGACTGAGATAAATAAATGCCATGTTACTAATACACGTTATGTTGTAAATAAATTATTACTATTCACTTGGTAATTTAAATTCTATAAATATTAACCATTCAGTCTCCCCATTAATATTTAAATAAATATTAACATAATTAATTCAATTAAATTACGACACAGAAGTAATTTAAAATTATTCGAATTAATTAAATATTAAATGCACAGAAATACGGGGTGTTACACTCCAGTGATTGATGACTTTCAAGTGGAGCAACTTCACGAGAAAAGATAATGCAGAGAATTTTGTGCAACTTGGATATAATTCACGCTCTACATTTTTCAATAATTTGTTAAAACTTGTCTTATCATTGACACCAACTGGTTTAGGTGTATTACCAGTTTCAAATGCTTCAGCTGTACTAGTATAAAAGAAAAACCCTTTCTTCATGTCTTTCAACACTTCTCGCATCTCATCCCCTTCTTTATTTTCATTATCAATCCAACTATCAACATCATCATTAACACCACCATGAACTATATCATTAGAATATTCCCCGTGATATGTCCATTGCGTGTAGGTGGTACAAATACCTTTTAAGGAAAGAAGATCTTCCACTTCATTAATATTTCTGAGATTGATGTTAAAAAAATTGCAACATGGATACCTAATGTAACTATCGAGTTCCACATGATCCTTCAAAAATCGAATCAATGATATACACCCAAGGCATACTTTTCATAAAATCTAGTTGTTTCTTGCATCCAACTCTTATCCATCTAGTTCACATGAAAAATCAAACACATTATTAGTAAGTTTATTTTCATAACCAGTATATAAGGTTATCGATTACAATATAGAACCATAAGAAAAATCATGTGTCTTCAATTATATTTAGATAGGATTAATATAGATAATAGATAAATAACGTATTTAAGCAAGACAAACTTTGTTATCGTACGAGAGACTAAGACTATCACTTTCTTATCTTATTCCTTTCCAACTGTTAATAGAATTTTAGTCCAAAGCAAACACACAAAGAACTAGAGGGGAAATCAACAAGGAAAGAACTAAAGGGGCAATCAACGATATTAATTCATTAGATGTATTGAAGCACAATAACATGTTGAATAAACACCAAAATTCTTTCCATATACCCCCTAACCACATCAATAGACACAACATCACTTATGGATATGTTTTACGTCGAAACAATACACTGAATATTCAGTGTAAATAGTGAAAAAATAATTCTAAGGTGCTTTTTTTTTTACTTTTAAACATTTTAAAATGTTTTCCCATAAAAAAAAATCTGGTCAAAATTCACGTATGTATAAAGAATACCCAGTCAGTGCCCAATATGACCCATGACTTACATTGTATTTGATTAAATATTAAGTTAATTAAAAAAGTAGATAATTGTAAAATAAAATTTTATACAAGTGATGACACAAATAAATCCATACAGAATGTAAATAGAGTTTTGTAAGGACACAAATTTCCAATTGAGTCCATATATAATTTTGGCTCAATTCCGGACAAAAACATTTTTTCATAGGATAGTCTTTATTGTAATATTCTCAAGCCTATGAAGTATATGTTGAAGACGTAGCGGAAAAGAATTTAAAGCTTCATCAAAATGCCGGTTTGTGTGCCTCGTTTCTACGTCATCAACTAAGGTTCCATTCTCCCAAGGTATAAATGTAATTATATGTATATAGGAGCTTGGAACAATTTGTATTGGGTGTTAGGTTAATAAAAACTGCATTTTATTTTCAGAAAGAATCAATTAGAAACTTAAAAATAAGTATATAAAAGTTTCTGGGCCAAAATCGCATTTTATAAACTTTCTGAACGTTCGTTAGAAATGTCGTTCGAACGAGTTTTGTCGTTCGAACCTGTTTTCGTTCGAACGAGTTTTGTCGTTCGAACCAGGTTCGTTCGAACGAGTTTTGCCAACGACCCTAACTGGACAGTCGTTCGATATGTCGTTCGAACGAATGCTCGTTCTAACGAGGTATCTAACAAACCTCTAACGAGCCCATGCTGGTCACTCGTTAGAAGTCTCGTTTGAACGAGAATCACGTTCGTTCGAACGAACTTCCAGCGGGAATAGTTATTTGGCAGTTTTTTTGCAGTTTTTCCCCACTCTTCCACTTGGTTTTCAACCAACTTTTTTCATGCTTAATTATGTGCGGGAAACACATTTTCCAAGATAACTTTTCCTAACTTTTCCAACTTAGTTTATCTCCTAGAGAAAGTTTGAGAGCAAAAAGAGTTTTAGGAAAATGTTCATATTTTGAGTGTAATTCTTTCAAGAAAAATTTAATACACACTCTAGTTTACACCCAATTGTTTATCCAAGCTACTATATAAATATCAATTGCTTGGAGATTGTTTTGGCACCGGTTTTTCTCTACACTGAATTGAAGAGAAGTTTGTTTCATTTCTACCCATTTGGAGAAAGGCTCCATGTTAGGGTGACGGTGTGCCTAATTGCCCGATCGATGAATTCCGAGACCACGGTGGAGCTCCGTTGGTTATCCGCTAATTGGAGGTTGATACAAGAAGAAGCATCACGGCTTGAGAGGGTTCGAGTTTAGGAAGTAAGTCTTTTGTCTTGTATTTTGTAATACCGTTTTTAGTGGATTTGAGGCTAGGGCCGTCCCAAGGTTTTTTCCCGTTAGTGGGTTTTTCCTCGTACATCGCGGTGTAGTGTGACATTGTTTATTTTATCTTGCACAATAATTAGAATCCATGCTTAGGATAATTTCAAGATAAAATTTGGTTTAATTATCACACACATTTAATTTGGGACTTAAATTAAATATTAAGTAAAATTGGTTTATTCAAGTCACTTGCTTTAATTTGGTTTCGCCTAACTTTGGATAATTGTTAATCATGACTTAGGCAAATTCTAGGACTTGAATTATGTTGTTGTAATTCGTTTGAAGAAATTAAAACTCGGCCATGTTTATTTGTTAAAACCATCTCAACGCTTCCGCATCTATTTAAAAGGAAATTATATTTTAATTGAGATTATTAATCACCGGGGATCCAACGTCACTCGCGTCTAACAAATTGGTATCAGAGCCAAAAACGATAAATTATTTCGTTAAGATCCTTTAATTTTTTGGCTAAAATGGATTTTTCCCCATTTTCAAAATTTCCTATTTTTGATGGTTCTAACTACGCGTATTGGAAAGCGCGAATGAAATCGGCACTTAAATCTATCGATGAACGTGTTTGGATGTCTGTTGTTAACGGTTGGACTCCACCAACACATTTAATTGAAAATGAACAAGTTCCCAAACCCATTGATAGATGGACTGAAAATGAGTTTAAGCTAGCGAATTTTAATTCCCGTGGTTTAAATGCTTTATTTAGCGCTATCACACCAGATGAATTCCGACGCATTATGATGTGTGAGACCGCTAAAGAAGCTTGGAATATTTTACAATTAACTCATGAAGGAACGAGTGTCGTTAAAGCTTCTAAACTCCAAAACCTCACCACTCAATTTGAAACTGTCAAAATGGATGAAAAAGAAACTTTTGATAAATTTTATGCTAGACTTTCTGATATTGTTAATTCATCCTTTAACTTGGGAGAGAAAATACCTGACGACCGTGTAGTAAAGAAAATTTTAAGGTCCCTACCCGATAGATTTATTCCAAAGGTGACCGTTTTAAATTCTTTACCCACTTTAGCCTCTACGAAATTAGAAGAGCTTGTAGGTGATTTACAAACCTATGAACTTGATATGTTTCCCTCTAAAACTGAAAAGAAAATTGAAAAGGGTGTTGCTTTAAAAGCCCGAAAAGAGGTCAAACAAGTAGTAGAGAGCGATAGTGATAGTGACTCAGAAGATATGGCTTTGTTTGCTCGTAAATTTAGAAAATTTCTTAAATTTAACAAAGATAAAGTTAAAAATGATTTTAAGAAATTTGAATCTTCTAAACATGATAAAAACGAGAAGGTTTCTAAAGCCGAGAAGATCCCTAAACCTAGTAATGAAAACATTGATAGGGACGAGTCTAATAAATGTTTTGGTTGTGAAGGTTATGGCCATAGGGCTTATGAGTGCCCCACTAAACTAAGGAAAGATGGTAAGCGACCTATTTCATATAATGCAACCCTTAGTGATAGTGATAAGGAAGAAAAGCCTGATTCCCCCACTAAGAAAAATTTTGTGGCTTTTATGGCTAGTCATGTGAGTGATAATGAGAACTCATCGAATGATGAAATAATAGCACATGCCACTTCCAAGGTCATTGTACATGATTCTCTTATTTTTGATGATAGTGAGAGTGAAGAAGAAAGAGAGAGTGAAAATGAAAAAGAGGTTGATGTGAGTGAACTTCAAAATGCTTTTCATGAATTGTATAAAGAATCTATTAATTTGAAAAGAACTAATTTGAAGTTAGAAGCTTGTTTAAGAAAGAGTGTCAAGGTTGTTGATGATAGTGCCTTAATAAAAGACCTTTGGACACATGTGAGGACTCTTCAAGAGAAGCTTGATTATGTAGAAGGCGAAAGAGATAGCCTTAGGGGTTTAATGGAATCCTTGAAAAAGGAGCTTCTTGCTTTTGAAGAGCGAAATGTTTTACTAGAATCTAACATTGTTGAATTGGAAAATAAATTAAAAGATTCTAGTTTTGTCAAATTTGATTTGGAGTGTCGTTCGGAAAAACTAGATAAAATGTTAGGAACGGTCCAAATTAAAAATGACACTTATGGTTTAGGCTTCAATCCTTGTAATGAATTTTCTCATAATGCCCAAACCAATGTTTTAGGAGAATCAACTAGGAATACATTTAAAGATCACTCCTTAAGTAAATCTTTTCGACATGTTCTCACTTGTACACATTGTGGTCGACAAGGTCATCTTAGGAAATTTTGTTTAGATCTTAAACGAATTCCTAGAAAATACCATAGTAAAGTAACCACGTTAGCTAATGTTCCTACACCCCAAGATAGTAATTATTCATTAATTTGGGTTAGGAAATCCGACTTGGTTGCCTTACAAAATAGGGATTTTGATTCTCATTTACTTACACATGCCTCCTCCCTTGCTAAATCTAAAGGATAAATGTGTTAGTGTTTGCATACTTTAGCGTTTGTACTTCATGCTATATTCATATACTAAATGTATGCTTGTTTAGTCATTTTCTAGTCATTGCCTTAATTCATATCACATGCTAGAAATTATGACTTGTTTATCTTTTTGTATTATATTTTGTGTTTGAATCGACTGCATAATATAAAAAGATTTTTGTTTATCATTTGTGTTTTATTTATTTCATTTAAGCTTAATGAAAAATACAAATGATTTTTTGTTTGTCCTTTTGAGTATATATTTATTTTTGATTAAAAAATGTTAAAAACTCAAAAAGATTTTATTTGGTGTGTATTTTTGTTTGACACACTTTATGTGGCATATATTTGTGTTTGAATCCTATCGTTTACGCTTCCATGTGGCTAGAACTTTTGGTTTAGATTTTCAATCCTTAAAATGTTCTTTACCATGTTTTATATGGAGTAGTTGGATTTTGTATTGTTTAAATGGATTCTATTTCTATATGCCTCTATTCACACATGCACGAGCTCTTTTGAAATATTAATGTCACATGTTATATTTGAGCTTTTTTTGAGGTGTTCTCCTATCAATCTAGTCATCTACATATCTATGACCTAGGAGGACTAGTGCATGTCAAAATCCGTTGCATGTGAGATTTGTGTGAAAAATGAAAACATGATAAATTAATATATTAACGGGGAAGGGCTCCGAAAGGATGAATTAAATCCTTTGCGATAGTAAGCCACCGTTGATTGGATCTAAAAGAAATACGTGATCCAAAGGCCTAAAAACAGAATATTTGGCATTAAACAAGAAAGGAATTGCCAAGGCCTATGTTTGTTTGATATATTCATTCACAAACAAAATAATATATATGCTCATTGAGGGAGAATTGGATGGTATATCAACGGTTTGCACAATGTCCGTTTATCCTAGTTGTCTTTAATGTCATGACTCTATTTGGTTTGTAGAATCATCATCATGCTAAGCTTGTATGCATTGTGTATGTTTGTTCATTGAGTTCAATCTTTATATTGTCACATGAGGTTATATTTAACTGTGATGAAGTTTGCAATCAAATGAGAACACCGTGAACGTTTCTTAAGTGTTTGGGTCTAAATTTAATTGTTGCTTGCTCACACCCCTACACTTCCGTTTCCATATGACACATTTTTGCCATACGAGTGTGCAAACTTATTGTATTTTGTGTCATGTGTGTGTGTTTATATCTATCTATATATACCAGTACTTATTGGTATATTTAAAGTATATATATATATATATATATGATATTTGTTTGTCTTTGCCCTACTCTTATTGCCCATATGCTTTCATGTCTTATCACTTTAAGCTTTCACATGCTGTTTATTAGTTCTTTATCCTTTGCCTATTCCCGAACAAAAAGGGGGAGAATGATGATAGGGGGAGAAATGGTATCTAATCCTATTATTATCGTATCTTCGTTTGGGGGAGATTTATCTTAGGGGGAGACGTCTTTCTAAGTAGGTCTATGTGTTTAAAAGGAGAATTAATTTAGGGGGAGTAATTAATTAATTGCATTTAATACTTTGATATTCCCTATGCATTTGATGAGTTTGCTTAAGTGTGCAGGAATTATTCTAAAGCGGCATCTTTCTATTGCAAAGCGTTTGATCCTTGGGTTGAGTCAAGATTGGGCGGGTTATGTTTTAAGTCTAGTAGAGCTTGACGGCCCTTTAGAATTTTTGTTTGGTTTTTGTCCCGGAATAGCCAAAGGGGGAGATTTGTAAGGACACAAATTTCCAATTGAGTCCATATATAGTTTTGGCTCAATTCCGGACAAAAACATTTTTTCATAGGATAGTCTTTATTGTAATATTCTCAAGCCTATGAAGTATATGTTGAAGACGTAGCGGAAAAGAATTTAAAGCTTCATCAAAATGCCGGTTTGTGTGCCTCGTTTCTACGTCATCAACTAAGGTTCCATGCTCCCAAGGTATAAATGTAATTATATGTATATAGGAGCTTGGAACAATTTGTATTGGGTGTTAGGTTAATAAAAACTGCATTTTATTTTCAGAAAGAATCAATTAGAAACTTAAAAATAAGTATATAAAAGTTTCTGGGCCAAAATCGCATTTTATAAACTTTCTGAACGTTCGTTAGAAATGTCGTTCGAACGAGTTTTGTCGTTCGAACCTGTTTTCGTTCGAACGAGTTTTGTCGTTTCGAACGAGTTTTGCCAACGACCCTAACTGGACAGTCGTTCGATATGTCGTTCGATATGTCGTTCGAACGAATGCTCGTTCTAACGAGGTATCTAACGAACCTCTAACGAGCCCAGGCTGGTCACTCGTTAGAAGTCTCGTTCGAACGAGAATCACGTTCGTTCGAATGAACTTCCAGCGGGAACAGTTATTTGGCAGTTTTTTTTACAGTTTTTCCCCACTATTCCACTTGGTTTTCAACCAACTTTTTTCATGCTTAATTATGTGCGGGAAACACATTTTCCAAGATAACTTTTCCTAACTTTTCCAACTTAGTTTATCTCCTAGAGAAAGTTTGAGAGCAAAAAGAGTTTTAGGAAAATGTTCATATTTTGAGTGTAATTCTTTCAAGAAAAATTTAATACACACTCTAGTTTACACCCAATTGTTTATCCAAGCTACTATATAAATATCAATTGCTTGGAGATTGTTTTGGCACCGGTTTTTCTCTACACCGAATTGAAGAGAAGTTTGTTTCATTTCTACCCATTTGGAGAAAGGCTCCATGTTAGGGTGACGGTGTGCCTAATTGTCCGATCGATGAATTCCGAGACCACGGTGGAGCTCCGTTGGTTATCCGCTAATTGGAGGTTGATACAAGAAGAAGCATCACGGCTTGAGAGGGTTCGAGTTTAGGAAGTAAGTCTTTTGTCTTGTATTTTGTAATACCGGTTTTAGTGGATTTGAGGCTAGGGCCGTCCCAAGGTTTTTTCCCGTTAGTGGGTTTTTCCTCGTACATCGCGGTGTAGTGTGACATTGTTTATTTTATCTTGCACAATAATTAGAATCCATGCTTAGGATAATTTCAAGATAAAATTTGGTTTAATTATCACACACATTTAATTTGGGACTTAAATTAAATATTGGGTAAAATTGGTTTATTCAAGTCACTTGCTTTAATTTGGTTTCGCCTAACTTTGGATAATTGTTAATCATGACTTAGGCAAATTCTAGGACTTGAATTATGTTGTTGTAATTCGTTTTGAAGAAATTAAAACTCGGCCTTATTTATTTGTTAAAACCATCTCAACGCTTCCGCATCTATTTGAAAGGAAATTATATTTTAATTGAGATTATTAATCACCGGGGATCCAACGTCGCTCGCGTCTAACAAGTTTCACACAGGCAATTTGACAAATAAAGTGCATAAATGAAAATTTTGTTGATTGTTGGTGCATGAAAGAAAAGTGATGTTAATTGTTAAAATTAATATCATTTAATATAATTAGAGCCATAAAAATGAAAATAGTTGCAAAATCAAAGTACCCGTGGAAACAAAAATTGAGTATAGCATTTGGGGGATCAGTCCGCCAATAGAACAATCAGATTTGGAAATCACAAAATACACGTACCTCTGTAAAATAAAAGTACCTCTACAAATTATAAGATATGATTGAGCATCAATTTCCACTGAAACAAATGCACAAGTATTATTTTCAAAAATTTGGGGATAAAGTCAGTTCAATTTGAACTTTGGGAGCCAAAAGACAAAATCCCCTATGCATTTGGAAATAATATTTTGGGGATAAAAGTTACGAAGATATTGGGGATAAAAATTGCGAAGGTTTTGGGGATAAAAGTACATGTTCATTTGGAAACAATACCTTGAGTTTGCTGATGGGTTTAAAATCGGATTTGGATACTACCTGTAGAATAATCAGATTTGAAATTATCGGTAGAACAATGGGGTTACACGGAGGGCTAAATCAAGTTAACCCAATAGAACAATGTGTTTAACCTTATAATATCAAGGCTAGATCGATTTAACTGATGGGTAAAATAATGGTTTGAACTGATGGGTTTGCTCATGGGATGATTTTGGTAGTTGATGGGTTTTCATGGTGTATTTGGATAGATCGAATTAAGATTGAGTGATATTAAAAGGTGGCTTAAAAAACTAGAATATTCCACTACAAAATAATTGGTTGCGTAATGTTTTAAAACGTTACACCACGAAAACTATTTCGTTGAAACACATAAAAAGTATTTTCTATGAAAAAAATCGTTGCCAATAGTTCCTATTTCGTTCCCAAATAATTTTATTTTTCGCGGGACTATTTGCGCCAACATATTGGGAGTTATTGTCAACGAAAATCTGAATTTCGTGGCTAAATGTAATATTTTTAACCACCAAAATATAATTTTCATGGCAAATAATATTTTTTTTCTAAAAATTTTATTTGTAGCTAAGAAATTCACTGCTAAATGTAAAACTGTTATAGTTGTGGCTGACTCTTCCCCTTTTAATTCAAGGTTGCTAGATCACGCAAATGATAGTCTTGTCCTCGTAAGTTGGTCGCCTTGCAATTTTTCGTGCATGCTTTGTGCGTTCTTTGAATGTTTTCTTTATTTCTTTGTCTTGCAGTTCTTGGTCGATTATAACCAACTCCTGGATAGGAATGAACTGATGAGGGAGTCCTCTACTAATGCTAAGGTTTCTTTCAAGTAGCTATGAAATTCCCTTGAAGCAGCTCGTCATGCCAATGAAGCCCAAATGGGATAGAAGAAAACGTTGGATGATGAAATTCGAAAGCGGGAGGAGGATAAAGTTACCCTTCAAAATAAGATATATGCATTGGTTGTTGTTGTAGTTGCAGTTGAGAAGTTAAAGAAGGAGGCTGATGATGCCAAACCTGCGATCGATCTTGTCAAGATGCAAGCGGTTGAGGCAAAGGCTAAAACCGAGGAGGCCTTTGCAAGGCTAAAGAGGACGCCTTCACCCATGACTGGAATAAGGCCTTTCGAACGACTTCTTGAAAATTGAGTATCTAAAGAAGGTGTTCTTAAAAAATGGTTAGGATGAAGCCCTTACTAAAGTTGGAACTGCTAAATAGTCTGACCTCTTCAACTAATAGCTCATCAACTCTCCATCTTAATTCAATGAGGATATTGATGATGAACATAAGGTCGACACTGAAGGCCAGGACTTTGATCAATATTTAGTTATTACTGAGCCAACTAAGTATCCTTCTCTCATTTATAAGAAAAAGGTGGAGAATTAGACTCTTTTAATCGTGTTATGGGTTCTCTCCATTTACTTATTCTTTTTCTTGGTCATTTTTTTGTTTTTATCAATGTAAGGGGCATGCCCCATTGTAACCTTTTATTAATGTAATGAAATTACTATTTCAGTTATTGTTATTCCATTTACTTTTATGCAAATTTCTTGTGAGTTTTCCTTTTAGTAAAATCATATGCCCGATCATGTGTTCATATCGTTTAACACAAGGTTGAAAGATTTGATCCTTGTTCAAAGAGAGTTCCAGGAAAGGTGCAACAAGTTGTTCACTGCCAATTATGATGAAGATGACGGAGGTGAACTTGGGGGGATATTTGGCCTTGACGTGTCTTCTCAGGCCAAAGAGGCATACTTGAACTTTCGTTGTCTTTTTCACTAGGAAGTTGCTAATAACTCTTCTTATTATGAAATGATTTTTTCTTCTCAATGGGATCACAAGGAATCATTAGCAAACCTTCAAGCCGATCACAAAAGGAAACTGAATGATCTATAAGAAAGTAGTGGGTTTCGTCAAAAACTACTTGCTCTGACATATGCTTATTCAAATAAGGAGTTCCTCCTTCGTTCTAATATGGTCAGCACTAGGGAGGTCACCATAGTTCTTGAGAGGAGAATAATGCCTTAAGAACAGAGTTCGAAGGACTTTAAAAGACCAAATCAACCAAACAAGATGAGGGGGTGCTTCATTTCTAGAAAAGGAGAATGCATGTTTGAGAGAAGAATTGGAGAATATAAGAAAGGCCAAGGTCCAGATCTCCTCTCGACAATAGAGAGGATATCTTAAGTTTGATGAGTAAGAGATGACTAAGCAAACCTTGTTCAACTAGGAAGTGACCACTAAGAACTGGCTGTCAACCATCAAGAGATTAAATGAGAAAGTTGATCACCTTATGTACCAGTTCCTTAAATAACCGCACTTAGTTTGGATGGATGGTTATGATGAGGATCTCACACATATGGATGCAGACTTGAATTATGCACACGGTGTTGGTTATAAGTATGGATAGTGTATGCCCTTGATGCGTCAAAGGTTCCTAAGGATTTTGAGCTGTGGTACTAGCATGACCCAGGTTGTTTGCAGCATACCAGACCTCCCTTTAAGGTCGATGCTTCATGGATCCCACGAGATGCCATTTCGATGAGTGATCATAAAATACCTTAGTAATTATGGGCTTCATGGGGATGATAAATCCATCGACCTTAACAAATAGTATATAGGGTGAGTTCTAATGATCCTTCAAGGCTTATGGACCCGAGGGCGATCATTTCCCCACATGCATTAGATTTTCCCCATACTGGAGTTAAGAATTTGGCGCGTGATTAATTTTTTGTAAATTATTTATTTTTATGATACCCTTGTAATAATTTTATAAGTATTAATGGAAATTCTCTACATTTTTGCTTTCATGATATGTGGATTTTTGGTATTTCTTTTTGGGTGATGTTGTCACATCTATCCTTAGGCCTAGAGCCAAAAAAGAAAAAATATACCTGTTCTTAGGGTCATTCCCCAGCGAGGATTTTTTTCTTGATGACCTAGTTGGTTAGAGTACCTAAGGTTTCCCAATAGGCCTTTCATTGGCCGTAAACCATTATACATGTTTTGTGGTTTGCCAAAGCCTTTTTTTACGTTAATCAGTCTGGTCAAATTAATTGGTCTTTGAAGTATACCCTCTAAAGGGAAGACACCAATTGTAAATTATATATCAAGGGTGAGTCATTCAAATAAATGTTCCTCTTTATTAAGTACAAGAAGTTATAAATAAATCCTTAAGGAAACATTAAATTGAATGAAGCACTTTAAATGATGGAATACTAAAAAGTCTAAATAGTAAAACATTGAAATATAAAAAATAACATTACTTGAGATTGGTTGTATTTCATGATCCGGGGATCTCTCTGGCTTCCATTTTCTCTAGGTATTAGGCCCCCATTAGGTCATCACGAATAATCTTAATGGAGCTGTTGATGTAAAAAACTAGATTACTCTAATTATTCAATCACAGATAAATAAATGAGACAAAGAATTTTAAAGTGGTTCAGCCTTATATAAATGGCCTACGTCCACTGTTATGTTATTGCTGAGTGTTTGGGAATTCTCGATTACAAGTTCTATCAAGAAATTTCGATCCCTTTGAATGAGGGTGATACAAGGTATTTATAGCCCTTAGGCTGTACATGAAAGGGTGTTACATTAAATGATATACATATGAAAGGGTAATTCATTTAATGCTCTTCAAACGTGTGCGTCAAGATGATAAGCATTCAATGAATAGTTGAACTGTTGATTATCTGGCAATCAATGCTGTGGTCGAGATGCAGCTCGAACCGCCTTAGTTGCTCGTCGTTCAGGAGTTCCTCGGAACGTTGGAGTTCCTCGGAGAGTTGAAGTTCCTCGGAGAGCTGGAGTTCCTCGGAGCGTTGAAGTTCCTCGGAGTATACTCGTTGCTCGGAGTGAGTCTGACTTGGTCGGGGAAATGAACTTCCTCATTGCTATTGTGCCACGTAGATTGACACGTGTCTTTTTATTATTCGTCCACATCAGCATACTAATTTTGATATCAACAGAAGCCCCCAATGTTTCATATTTCGAACTTTGAGGAGTATGGAACATTCTTTCTCGGTATATGGCAATATTAAATGACCTTCCTGGATTTCAGGAGCCTTTTCTTCGTATTTGAATTTCCTTCCAAATTCGCAGAATCCTCTTTTTTGCATTTTTATAAGCGCTTCGATCTTCGTGCACTTTTTATCCTTTTAGCCGCCGGTAGCGTAATAGTTTCTTTTTTGTAATCATTTCTTTCGCCGTTTCCCAAGGCAAAGTATTTAAGCTTCAGAGGCAATCCCATCGTCTTCTACCTTTTTCAATTTCTGCTTTCGAGTTTTCTATAGCTTTTCTCTCTCCTGTGCGTTCATCCCTTTCTTCGTTTGTTTTTCAATAGATCTCCTTTTTCCTGTAAGATTTTCTTCCTTCTTCTTCATTTCTTTTTATTCACCATGGTTTATATTATCAAATCTCTTGAGAAATTCCGTTCTGACTTTTCTATTCCTTCTTGGGTAACTTTGGAGAGTCTTTCTGAGCCTTCAAATTATTTTAATTTGGCTGAGGGACATTGGTTCCCTAGCCTCTTTATTGCTGAATGTGGATTTTCTTTTCCACCAAACCCTTTGTGTTTAGAGTTCTGTCAGTATTTCGATGTTGTCCCTGCAAAAATAGCCCCCAACACATGGAGAATAGTTAATGGGGTGTATAGGTTAAATCAAACTCATGGAACTCGTATAGGAATTCCTGAGATTATGTACTGTTACAGATGGGCTGTTTTAGACAATGTTTTTTATTTAAAAACTAGATTTTTGAATAGGGCCTTAGTAGTCAACCTCCCTGATGCAAACAGGGATTATTTTGAACACCGGGTAGTTATCAAAAATTGGCAACATACCCCTTTGGTTGGAGATGAAGTATATGAAGGTTCCAGATGCCCCCCATATGGCAATGGGATAGGTTATTTTCATCTTATTTTATTTTTGAAATTATGATTTCATTGTGTTTGACAAAATGTATGACTGATATTTCACTATGTATTTGTTTGCAGTTGACAGTAAGAGAAAAACTCCAAAAGAATCAGAAGTAAATATTAAACATTTGAAACATATCTGGAATTTGCATCGAAGAGTTGCAGACGAGCACATCAGGTCTGCTTCATATTTGTTGCGGTACAGGAGCTACACATCATCCTTTACTGCTCGTCCTGTGGTCAGCATTAGTGACCCATTCCCAGCTTCTGAGGAATCTTCACCAGAATCTCACATTCCTTTAAGTCAGAAGATGGGCAAAATAAGAGTTCCTGCTATCTTCGAGGAGACTTCCTCTGCTGAAGATGGAAAAAGAAACAAGGCTGATGTTCCAAAGGGTACAAAGAAAGTAGATGGTTCCCCTTCTGTTGCTCCTCAGAAGGCTGCCGAGAAGCCCCCAGTGGCTCCGAGCAAGAAAAAAACACATGTGGAAGTGGTCCCAACCAAAAGTTCTTTGGTTGAAACTGCTGAAGTGCCACTAAGGAGATTGAAGAAATCCTCCTCGGTCACTTTAACTGAAACAATTCCCCAGCTCCAAGCTAGTGGAGCTGGTGTCCCAACCATTATTCCCTCGAGTTCTGCAATGAGATCGGTAAAGACTTGGATTATTCTTGAAGTACAAGGAATTGAAGAAAACATGTCTAGGGATATGCTGACATCCCTAGCTACTCGTCACATTGCTTCAGTAAGTTTCTCTTATCCTGAATTTTTCTTTCTTTCAGTCAATATATGTATCTCGGCACTGACTTATCATTATTTTCTTCTTTTTACAGCTGGTGAGTTGCTTTAACACCATAGTGAAGAAGGATGAAGCACTCAAGTCTTCTAGCTCCTCGTCTGGAGTGGAGGATGCTTTTTTGGGTTTGGCCCAATCTTTGAAGGATTCTCGTCAAAAGTATGACGAGGATAGGGGTGAATGGGAGAAGAAGATGGCTGCATCTGAGGCAGAGAAGGTGCAGTTGGGAAACAAAATAAAAGACTTGGAGAAAGAGAATAAGAAATATGCCGAGAAGCTCACAAACTTTGGGGAGCTTGAAAACAAGTTGAAGTCGGCTGAGGAAGATCTAACCCTTCTGCGAGAAGTAAATCGCCAGAAGGAGGAGGTGGAGGCCAAGTTGAAAGCCTCCTAGGATCTTCTATCCGAGAAGCTCTCCTCGGAGAAAATGAAAAGAAAGGTGGCTGTGAAAAAATCTTTTCGCACTGGTTGGGATAAAGGATGGGATAGGGGGGTAGCGGCAATGATGACCCAGGTCAAGTATGGGAGTTTGAAATACTTCCGAGATGGTTGGGTTGCTGCCCTGCAGGAACTGAAGGTTAGCGAGGACTCTGAACTATTCCAGCAACATCTTCCTGGCCCCCCTCCTGTGATTGAAGATGAGGAAGAAGACGAAGCTGCTTCCGAGGAGTCTTCAATGATAGTAGGTGATCAAGTCCTTGCTCCACAACCCAATCAGACAGCCACTGAGGAGATCTCGTCTTTGCCTGCTCCTCCTGAACAAGTCTCAACTTCTGCCAATCAACTTATTGTTCCCACCGAGCAACCAAGCTCCTCGTCCCAGCCTCCCGAGAAAGTCTTGGGAGACAAGGAAAAGGTGTGAAGTTGTTCGGTATTCTCTTTCTGTTTTTCTTTTACTTGTACTCTGTATTCTGAACGTTGTACTCCTTTTGATGATGTAATAAAATTACCTTTTTTGTTCCTCTGAGTTGTTGATGTTCTATCTTCTTCTTTTATTAACTCTTCCCTTCTCTTCTTTACTAGTTTGTGGCTAGAATGGAATTATTATCTGCCAATGATACAAAGTTGATGCATCAATGCCATGAATATTATAAGGCTGGTCACACAGAATTGAGTGTATCAGAAGTTGCTGACATCCTTGGTCATGATGCTTCAGAGCAGGCAGTAGAAGCTTATCAATACCTGAAAGACTTACTTGATCGAGCTGTGGCCACTAACGTGGCTTACTATGACATGATCGAGAAGCTTCAATATACTTTAGAAGATCTTCAGACTCAGTACAAGGAATCAAATGCCCTTTTGTACGAGGGGTATGAAAAGAGGTATCAACAACTTTCTGCCGAGACAGGCCACAAAAAGATCCTTGCTGGGTACGATGTCAGGGAGAGAACCCTAAGGGGTGAAGTTGAAGCTTGTAGACAGATTGCCGAGCTGCTAGAGCAAGAAAATAACAATTTGCAGAAAGAGCTAGCACAATATAAGTCTGCAGCATCTTCTTCAACAGCTGTAATCCCAGTGACTGACGAGAGATTTTCCTTTCTAGAGGTTGAGAAAGCCAAATTAAGGCAAGAGTTGGATACCTTGAGAAAATCTGGTACTTCTACTGCTACTCGGGGACGGGGAAGAGGTTCTCGTGGTCGAGGAAGAGCTGCTCAGAATGTTGTCGATGAACCAAGTTCTCGACCTGCTCGGGGAGGATCAATAGCTCTTAGTCGTAATGTTGAAGAGGCTCATACTCGATCAACGTTGGAAAACCAAGCATTCCAATTAATGGCTAAGAACCAAGTTTTGTCTAATCTGTCCAAGAAGGTTAGAGAACTGGAACAACAGCTTTCTTCAAAGCACTTAGTATTGAAGACTAATGAACTTTTCATCCAAAGTCTTAACGAGAAGATTGCAAGGTTGACATTTCAATTTAATAAACAGCCCAGGGAGTTTTGGATGGCTGGATACAACGAAGCTTTATTCTATTTAGATGATCGTATCCAGAGTGCCAATAATGAGGGCTACAAGCAAGGTTGGCTGAATGCCTTGGGCGTGTTGAAGCTCGAACAAGGGCACTACCTGTGGGACTATCATGATCCTGGGGTACTAGACTTGCCCGTGCCACCTTATAAATTGGACATGGAATGGATCCCAGCTCGTGCCATTCCTCGGAACTTAATTGCAAAATACTTTGGTGACTACAATCTTCATTCTCAGATCGAGGTATCTCGTCCCGAGCATCTACTGGACACTCCTTCAATAATGAACGTCAGAATGCTCCGAGATGTTAATTTCATTAATTCTCCCCTTTGCCTGGAAGATCCTCCCGCTGGCGAGGAGCCTATTTCAAAATCAAAAGGGAAAAGACCAGTAGAATAGGAAATTCTGATGTAATAATTAGTACACAATTTAATATCAATGTAATAAACTTGTGTAATTCATTTTGAATTTAATGAAAGAATTTCATTTTTTGTTTGCAAATTTGCATTGCTCTTGTATTTGTCAAACACTTTATATTTGTGCTTGCATAACAATATTGTGTGGTTCATCGACCAAATTAGTAAAAAATTATAAGTATTAGTAATGTTGCTCGATCACTTAATAATAAAGTAATGAGTATAAAAATGTTTAAATTTTTTCCAACCAACCAAGGTTGTTAAATTGTGCTCGTCGACCAATTATAGTTAGTGAGAGTTTTTATCCTCGGCCAGCTATACTTGGTAAAATTTTTATCTTTTTCATAAAATGTACCCGACCAACCAAGGTCGATGATTTTTCCTCGTCGACCAACTACAGTTAGTGGGTTTTTATCCCCGACCAACTATACTTGGTTCAGTTTGGAATATTTGTTCTTCGAGGAACTTTTGTATTTTCTGTAATAATCTTACCTCCCGACCAACATAAGTTGGTATTTGAGAGCATATCTTGTTTCCTAACCAACCGAGATTGGCCTTTTTAGGAGTCTCGTGTTCTCGCTCTTTTACCAACCGGAGTTGGTCTGAGTTCGAACTATCATGTCCACTAGCTCTTTTACCAACCTGAGTTGGTCACGCTAGTGTACGCCTCCTAACCAAAGGAGTATAGTTTGTTCTCACCCTTTTACCAACCGGAGTTGGTCGTGGGTTTGAACTATCATGTCCACTAGCTCTTTTACCAACCTGAGTTGGTTACGCTAGTGTACGCCTCCTAACCAAAGGAGTATAGTTTGTTCTCGCCCTTTTACCAATCGGAGTTGGTCGTGGGTTTGAACTATCATGTCCACTAGCTCTTTTACCAACCTGAGTTGGTCACACTAATGTACGCCTCCTAACCAAAGGAGTATAGTTTGTTCTCGCCCTTTTACCAACTGGAGTTGGTCGTGGGTTTGAACTATCATGTCCACTAGCTCTTTTACCAACCTGAGTTGGTCACACTAGTGTACGCCTCCTAACCAAAGGAGTATAGTTTGTTCTCGCCCTTTTAATAACCGGAGTTGGTCTGAGTTCGAACTATCTTCTTCTTTTTACTACTGAACAGCGTTGTGTGCCGAGCAGTGTAGTGTTCTTTTTACTGCCGAGCAACGTTGTGTGTGCCGAGCAGCATAGTGTTAACCACACTAGTATTCCCCGAAAAACTTTCAATAAAAGGAGAGAAGATTGTGAAATATCATCGTTTTATTCATATTGATGGAACTGCTTTACATTTTACATCACTGATAATACTTGCGTAGGTGTTCATCATTCCATGCATTCTTAAATTCCTCTCCTTCTAGAGTTGCTATTCGGTAAGTTCCTGGTCGGAAAACTGCAGTAACTCGGTAAGGTCCATGCCAGTTTGCTTCCAACTTATTGTGCTTCTGAATGACCTTCTTTAGCACGTAATCTCCTTCTTTTAAATCGCATTTTTTCACCCTCTTGTTGTAGAACAGGGATGTTCGCTGTTGATAAGCAGCATTCCTAATGGCTGCCTCTTCTCTAACTTCCTCGAGCATGTCCAAATCTAATCTCCTCATCAAGTTGCTGACTGGGGAATTGAAATTCAGCACTCTGTGTGTTGGAAGACCCAACTCGGCAGGTATTATAGCCTCACTTCCAAATGCCAGCATATATGGTGATTCTCCAGTTGCTGCTCAGGGAGTTGTTCGGTAAGCCCACAATACTGACTGTAGCTCATTAATCCGATTAGCTTTAGCCTCACTTGGCCTCTTATTCAAACCATTTAGTATTGTTTTGTTCGTCACTTCAGTCTGCCCATTGCTTTGAGGATGGCCTGGTGCTGAATGAACCTTCAAAATGTTTGACTGATGACAATAGGCGACAAACTCCTCATTATCAAATTGTGTTCCATGGTCTGTGATGAAGGCATGAGGGAGACCATATCGGCAGATGATGTTCTTCCGAACGAATTGATACACCTTCTCGTATGTCATATCAATCAGAGGCTCAGCTTCTACCCACTTAGTAAAATAATCCACTGCGACGACGAGGTACCTGAATCTTCCTCGGGTCATTGGCAGTGGTCCAACCAAATCCATTCCCCACATGGAGAAAGGCCAAGGGGAAGTTATGGGTGTCAACAATGCTTGTGGAGTTCTTAGGATGGAGGAAAAACGTTGGCATTTATCACATCTCTTAGCATAGGCTATACAATCAGCCCTTATCGTTGGCCAGTAGTATCCTTGTGTCATCACCCTTTGCAAAAGTGTCCGACCTGCTACATGGGCTCCACAGGACCCTTCATGGATATCTTCAATCAATTCCTTCACCTCGGAGGGATGCACACATCTTTGCAAACCTGCCATAATTAGTCGTCTATACAAAACACCATTAGTTTGTACATACCAAGCAACTTTAAACTTCAATTTATTGGCAGCGATCTTATCCTCCGGCAATTCTCCCTCCTCAATATATGCCCTGATGGGATCCATCCAAGATGGTCCTAAATCAAGGGCAATAACATTCATCGTCAGGTCTTCATCTATGCTCCGAGCTTCCAATACTTCAATTGGTATCGTTCTTCCCAGCTCGGTACGAGTAGCTGATGCTAGTCGGGCCAATGCGTCTGCTTGTACATTCTCCATTCTTGGTATTCTGATCAACTGAATGGCATCAAATTTTGCCAACAACTTCATCGCCTTTGCATGATACTTGACCATTAATTCTCCTTTAACTGCATATGTTCCCATCATCTGATTCACAATTAATTGAGAATCACTGAATACCATCACTTGTTGCGCTTCCATAAGCTTTGCTAAATTAAGACTTGCTATCAAGGCTTCATACTCAGCCTCATTATTGGAGGCTTTGAATTGGAATCGCAAGGCATATTCCATGTCAATCTCGTCAGGGGTTTTCAAAACAATTCCTGCTCCACAACCCGTTGTGCAAGATGATCCATCTACATATAATCTCTATGTAGGTAACTCGTCTTCAAGTTTCTTATCTGACAGAGTTCCTCGGTGAAATATTTGATTTTCCTTTCATCTTCCCCTGGTATATTTCGCTCTTCATCGACCATCTCTTCTCGCCCTTTTTACGAACCGGAGTTGGTATAGGTTTGAATTTGATGATATTTCTACATCCACAAGCCCTTTTACTAACCGGAGTTGATCTGGACTTATGTCTGTTGATCCTGTAACATCCACAGGTTGGTCAGCGAGCAACTTTTGTTCCTCGGGGGTATCAGGATACGTAAATTCTGCTATAAAGTCTGCTACAGCCTGCTGACATGACTCAGAATGTGTCTCTAAAGTGTTTACTCTCTAGGCTCAAGTGCAAGCCTGTCGTTCAAGTAATAATCCGACAAGTCGGGTATCGATCCTCAGGGAAAAAGGACAACAGAAGTTGTGACGACGGAATAAGACTGAAGAATCCTAACGATGACTCTAAGAAGAAAAGAAAAAATTGATTTGGATTTTGGGATTCAATTACACTAAATGCAATTATGAAAGTATGGTGAAAAATGCAGCTAACTAAATGACCTAGATTAAGAATGAAGGATTGAATTGAACTTTTAAATGAGATGATGAAAAATAGGACGGGAATACAATCCCCCAACCCTAGTGTATCGCAATATAATATTAATCGTGAGCTTATCTAATTAATTTGACCCGGAATTTAGTACTCCCAAGCATTACGTATACGAGGTTCAAGCCCGTGTCATACTTAATCAAAGGACGAGTAAACCAGTATTACGATAACGACACTCGAATTGTATTCTCAATCATTCCGGTTACCCAGAGGCAAACGAGATATTTAGACCTACAATTGTTGTGTCCCTACGCAATACGGTCAAAATTAATTACTAAGTTCAGAGGATTAACTTTATACATGCAATGACCACATCAGGTTGGGTTCATGTAACCCGACCTTGGAAATCTAGCCGGACATACCTAAAATGATGAAAACAGTGTTTAACATGCAAGTGTTCATGATTAATCTAGGGAAAATTGATGGAATACTATAAAATAGAATCACAAAGAAGAAACAACTTACTAAAATTACCCAAAGAACAATTGCAGCAATGAATAAACTTGATGATCACACAAACTTTTAATAACTTTCAATCTTTGAATAAAACTTGAAATTGTATCTACAGCTAGGGTTTGTGGAAGAAAATGAGAAATTAAAATTAACTCCCCACGTTCTAGCCTACTTACAACGAAAATAATTCGGGTTTTTATACCCTAAACGAAATCTCAAGAAGTTGAGTCTAAACCGGAGCCTTTGGAGGAGAATCAGAAAACAAATCTCGATGGGCGGACCGGTCCGGTCCTTAGGCGGATCGGTCTGCCTCTAAAGCGGATCGGTTCTTTTATTTTTCAGGCGAACCGGTCCGGGGCGGATCGGTTCTTTTATTTTTTTGTGCTCTTCGGTTCGCCTTCGGTTCGCAGTCCACTGGAGTTTGCAGGACGGACCGGTCTGTGTTAAGTGCGGACCGGTCTGCCTTTTTGACTTTTCTCTCAAACTTTGACTGTCCATATCTTCTGCTCCGGGTATCCGATCGAGGTGCCATTTCTTCCTAGGTTCTTGTGAGGATGATACCTTCAACTTCTCTTTAGGTACCTCATCCGGATTCTGGGTAGAAATGACTCTTTTGCCCTTTTGACTTTTCTCGTTGACTTTCTCTAGTCTTCCGGTTTCCTTCTTCTATTTCTTGACATTAGATACCTGTGAAATCATAACAAAATACCAGAAACTCGGTGTACTTGTTAGGATAAGTCAATACCAAGATTATGAGATAAAGTCAATCCAATTACGTCGTTCGAGGTGATTAAAGTACCGAAATTAAGGGATAAATTAGGAAGAATTTATGCCTAATCAAACTCCCCTAACTTAGAACTTTGCGCGTCCCGAGCAATGTAAAAGAATTCTGGCAAGGCTCAACTTTTGAAAAACATTTTATTGGGATAAATTACCTCTTTCGCGGGCAAGCGATTGCATTTAGCGTATGCAACAAGCCTTTAAACCCCTAGGTTACCCTAGTGGGACGAGTTGTGTCTCGTGAGGGTTTGCAGAGAATCTACCCACAAAATTCGACTCAAAGAACTTCAAAATAACCAAAAATTGCATAATTCAAACTTTTCCAGAAAATAGTCATCATTAAGTCATGTTTACAAGTCTCAAACTGTAGTGCGTGTGTGCGAAGCCAGAAATATAACCGCCGATTTCCACCGATTAATCATTACGCTACTTATCCGAAAATTCGTTTTGATTTCAAATTCTCACGGGAAGCTCTCTCAAACGAACTACTCGGAAAATGGCTTTCCTCTTGGTATGCGTGATATAAGGAGTAAATATAATGGACGCAAAATCACGCATACAATTAGAAAGACGGACATATCATGGTGAAAGGATCTCCTTAACGGATTACAGTTTGAAAAACGGGAACATTGCCTTTATTTCGCGCATTTAACCTCTTATATTATCTTTTGGTGTATTAGCTCTCCACGCGGTACTCAATTTTCACAATTTGGACTCGGTTAGGACTTTTTCGGGTTTAAGGTTGCATTGGGTAAAATGAAGGAGGTAAGAAAAGTTGGAATTGGAAAAGTCATTCGTGATGTCCATTTGTGCATTTTCCGGGCTATTGCTCATCTTTTTCTATTCTTTTTGTTGAGCATATCTATTTTTTTCTTGCCCCTTTTTGGTTGCACTTTTCGGATTTAAATTCTGATTTTTTTTTCATTTTTCACAATTCCGGCTATTTTGGATTTTTCGGGTTGTCAAACGAAAGGAAAAATTATTCGGCTCAATTTGGGTTGCAAAGGGTAATTTTTCGCTACTTTTTCTGGCCAATATTTTTGGGTGACAAACGAGGGCCTACTTCATTGTCCAAAATGCCAATTGCGTTACCATATGCGTTTCGAGATGAATTTAAGTTTAGGGACTAATTTGGCACGTTTTTCAAGGCAATATTGCACACATTTTTCAAAACCGATCAAAATGAAAGAATTAAGATCCTTGACAACTTATTACGCGCTAAAAAGAACTTTGAGTTAACAATTAACTCGGATTGATTTAAAATCTCGCAAAACGTGATAGGCTCGAATCTCACCGGGTTTGTTAATCTCCACATTTATTCGTTAAGTCGTCAATTTTCGCACAATTTCCATCTTTGGCCAATTTCGGCTTTGTGTATGTTGGATGTTTACAATTTGAGACTCCAATTTGACTTTTAATGATATTTTTGAAAAATTTGAATTCCAATTTTTATTTATTTTGAGCAAAAATGTTTTTAAGTTTTTTTTTTTTTAAAATTTTATGATTTTTTTTTTTTTGAAATTTTTTGGCATTTTTGAAAATTTGTGAAGTTTTAGAAATACGCACTTGTGACCCTCCCTAACTTAGACTTTTGCATTGTCCTCAAGCAAAAAGGACGAAAATCTAACTCAAGGCGAATGAAAAGTGCGGAAAAATAAAACAAACAAATATTAAAATGCAACAAGACACTATATGACACTCATGCATGACTCAAAAATACGACAACAATCACCCCATACGCGTCGGGGGTGCGACGACCTCTCATCTCTCCATAAACTCACCCGACCCCACTTACGGGGGTCGATGCTCTCCTCGTCACTCCCGTCCTAGGATTATATTCTAGCAATCGGAACAAGTTGGGACCTCGCCCATAGATAAAGGATAGACCGGGAGACTCGTCGTGACTAATTGGAAAGAGATCCTCGTGATGCTGACTCAAAGCGTGGTCTACGTGCGCTGACTCGGAGGGGACACCTAGGTTTCTTTCAATTTTTAAGATGCATGGGTCGGGCTCTAAGTCGGATGAACCACAACTTTTCTCCTCACTCGCCTTCGGGACCTCTAGTGGTATGGGTGGATGGTCACAAAGAAGAAATTCATTGATTTTATCTTTCCATTCGCTTTCTTCTAGGTGTCTAAATGAATCCAATAGAGTTTGGACTTGGTCGTTAAGGCTCTCATCTAGGCTCTCATCCACCGGACCGAATTCTTTTTCAAATTCTTCCATGCTCATGTCCCCTAGATCTCTCTCTCTCGTGGTGCCTACGTCCTCTCTAACTTGCTCGATCTCTAACTCCATTGCGGTCACTACACACCTCTCTTCCACTTTTCTCTCCGCTTCACAACTACCACCGTTACTTGATGAAATAGGGCACACCCCTAACGTCTCTCTCTTGCGGGACCCTTTATTCTCGTGATTTGACATTAAAGATGATCCTAAGGTGTCTCCACAATAATTCTCCTCATTGTATTCCTCTATAATCTCATTTATAGAACTCACCGCGTGAAGATCATCTTCTTCCCCTGTCTGTTGGGTGATATGGAAGATGTTGGTCTCTAAAGTCATGTTCCCAAAAGTGAGTTGCATTCGCCCATTCCTAGTGTTGATGATTGCGTTAGCCGTAGCTAAGAACGGGCGCCCAAGGATGATAGGAACATGGTTGCTTGAGGTGAAGGAGGGCTCCGTGTCCCAAATGACAAAATCTACCGGAAAGTAGAAGGTGTCAACTTGGACGATCACGTCCTCAATTATGCCTCGTGGAATCTTCACGGTTCGATCCGCTAGTTGGAGAGTGACCTTTGTGGGCTTGAGGTCGCCCAAGTCAAGTTGCCTATAAATGGAGTAAGGAAGTATGTTTACACTTGCTCCCAAGTCAAGTAAGGCTTTCTCAATTTTATTATCTCCAATGATGCATGATATGGTGGGTGCACCGGGATCTTTGAATTTAGGCGGGAGATCATTTAGTAGGATGGAACTCACGTTCTGAGCTAGAAAGACATTCTTTTTAACTTTCATCTTCCTTTTTACCGTCAACAAATCTTTAATGACTTTTCCATAAGCTGGAATTTGTTTAATGGCATCGAGGAAAGGTAAATTCAGCTTAACTTGTTTTAGCACGTCTAGCACGTCATCACGTGGAGTTCCTTTATGAGGAGGAATTAGCCTTTGAGGAAACGGTGCCGCGGAGGGTGGTTTCACTACTACCTCGGGCTCACTAGCGTCTTCTTTGTCACTCTCGTTCAAGGGGACATCTTCGGCCTCTTTCGTGCCGGGCGAAATCTCCTTGTCTTTAAGTACGTCTCGTGGGAGAGGTGACAAGTCAACTACTCTCCCACTACGTAGAGTGGTAATTGCGTTACATTGCTCTTGATGTTCAGTGGAGGTGGAGCTAACACTAGTTTGACCTTGGGGAGGTCGTTGCTCTTGGGCAGGAAATTTACCTTTCTCTTGAACACTCAATGAGGATTGAATTTTGGACAGATTTGCATTTATGTCGCCAATTAGACGATTATATTTGGCATTGGTTGCGGTCTGGCTAGTGATGAATTGATTCATCGTATCCTCGAGAGTTCTCCGCTGTGGCGGGATATAGTTTCCGTGAGGTGGTGGTTCTTGCACATGTCCTTGCATGTGTGGACCTTGTTGAAATTGTTGTGGAGGAGGAGGGGCAACATGCGAAGGAGGGTTCATTACGGCATGTTGTTGCCCGTAGCTAAAACCGGGATGATTTTTCCACGAAGGGTTGTATGAATTCCCGTACGGGGCATCGAAATTACCCTTATAGCCTCCTATACCACTAACTTGCTCTTGCAACATTACTTTGTAGGCGGGTATCGTCGGACATTCCTCAGTTGAATGTCCCGCCTCACAAATCGCACACACCTTCACGACAGGGTTTTGGATAGATCCAACTAACTCACATAAGTCTCGCACTCCTTTCTCCATAGTGTCCAATCGACTGTCCGTCATAGAATTCTTATCTACGTCGAATAGGCCGGACGCCGATGGAGCAGTGGTGGGTTGTCGATTTCGATTTTGAGCGTTCGGGTCAGAGGTATCCCAAGATTGGGTAGTCTCGGCGACATACCTCATGTGAAGATCAGCATCATGGGCATCTAGATCGACAAACGGACCACTTCCCATAGTTTCAACAAGTTGTTTGGAGTTAAGATTTAACCCATTATAGATAAAGGAGATGATTTGCGACGGATCAAATCCATGATGGGGGCATGAAGCCACTAACTCATTGAAACGTTCATAACATCGATGGAATGGCTCATTTTCATGTTGTCTAAACGCTTGAATTTGAGCCTTGATAGAGATTGTTCGATGTGTTGGGAAGAATTTCTTGAGAAATTTAGACCGTAGCTCATTCCAGGATGGAATCGAGCTTGGAGGTAAAGACCATAGCCAAGCCTTGGCTCTATCTTTAAGCGAGAAGGGGAAGAGTTTGAGGCGGATTACCTCTTGTGTGCAGGTTTGATCATTGAGAGTATCACACACGTCCTCAAATTCCCTTATGTGGAGGTATGGCTTTTCAGAATCCATACCGTGGTAATGTGGTAGTGTCTGGATCATCCCATTCTTGAAACGGAACTGCCCGACATTATACGGGAGTATAATGCATCCCGGAGTGACAGTGCGCTCGGGATATAAGAATTCTCTCAACGGGCGGTACGGAGGCTCTTCCTCACCGGTAGATGCATTACTGTGTTGCGACATCTCTCTCTCACTTGACGATTCGACGATCTCACTGGGTGTGATCGAAGTGTGTCCTACGAAGGAGAAGGGAGTGTTGCTAGAGATTGAGTGCGACGGTGTGGGAGGTGGGATCCAGAACTGTGGGGCGTTCGGAGTGTGGGGACTATCGGGATTATACTCAACAAGTGGATTTTCGTGAATGCTGGTTGGAGTATTATGGGGCGTGGGAGTGGTTTCAGAATTTTGCATTAAGCTCAGGAGAGATGACAATTGTGAATCTTTTTGGATTTTTTATTTTTTATTTTTTATTTTTGAATTTTTGAATTTTTGGTCAACGCTTTGGATTAACTCGATCTAATCCTAAGTCTACCTAGTTCCCCAGCAACGGCGCCAAAAACTTGACACGACTCAGAATGTGTCTCTAAAGTGTGTACTCTCTAGGCTCAAGTGCAAGCCTGTCGTTCAAGTAATAATCCGACAAGTCGGGTATCGATCCTCAGGGAAAAAGGACAACAGAAGTTGTGACGACGGAATAAGACTGAAGAATCCTAACGATGACTCTTAGAAGAAAAGAAAAAAATGATTTGGATTTTGGGATTCAATTACACTAAATGCAATTATGAAAGTATGGTGAAAAATGCAGCTAACTAAATGACCTAGATTAAGAATGAAGGATTGAATTGAACTTTTAAATGAGATGATGAAAAATAGGACGGGAATACAATCCCCCAACCCTAGTGTATCGCAATATAATATTAATCGTGAGCTTATCTAATTAATTTGACCCGGAATTTAGTACTCCCAAGCATTACGTATACGAGGTTCAAGCCCGCGTCATACTTAATCAAAGGACGAGTAAACCAGTATTACGATAACGACACTCGAATTGTATTCTCAATCATTCCGGTTACCCAGAGGCAAACGGGATATTTAGACCTACAATTGTTGTGTCCCTACGCAATACGGTCAAAATTAATTACTAAGTTCAGAGGATTAACTTTATACATGCAATGACCACATCAGGTTGGGTTCATGTAACCCGACCTTGGAAATCTAGCCGGACATACCTAAAATGATGAAAACAGTGTTTAACATGCAAGTGTTCATGATTAATCTAGGGACAATTGACGGAATACTATAAAATAGAATCACAAAGAAGAAACAACTTACTAAAATTACCCAAAGAACAATTGCAGCAATGAATAAACTTGATGATCACACAAACTTTTAATAACTTTCAATCTTTGAATAAAACTTGAAATTGTATCTACAGCTAGGGTTTGTGGAAGAAAATGAGAAATTAAAATTAACTCCCCACGTTCTAGCCTACTTACAACGAAAATAATTCGGGTTTTTATACCCTAAACGAAATCTCAAGAAGTTGAGTCTAAACCGGAGCCTTTGGAGGAGAATCAGAAAACAAATCTCGATGGGCGGACCGGTCCGGTCCTTAGGCGGATCGGTCTGCCTCTAAAGCGGATCGGTTCTTTTATTTTTCAGGCGGACCGGTCTGGGGCGGATCGGTTCTTTTATTTTTTTGTGCTCTTCGATTCGCCTTCGGTTCGCAGTCCACTGGAGTTTGCAGGACGGACCGGTCCGGGTTAAGTGCGGACCGGTCTGCCTTTTTGACTTTTCTCTCAAACTTTGACTGTCCATATCTTCTGCTCCGGGTATCCGATTGAGGTGTCGTTTCTTCCTAGGTTCTTGTGAGGATGATACCTTCAACTTCTCTTTAGGTACCTCATCCGGATTCTGGGTAGAAATGACTCTTTTGCCCTTTTGACTTTTCTCGTTGACTTTCTCTAGTCTTCCAGTTTCCTTCTTCTATTTCTTGACATTAGATACCTGTGAAATCATAACAAAATACCAGAAACTCGGTGTACTTGTTAGGATAAGTCAATAGCAAGATTATGAGATAAAGTCAATCCAATTACGTCGTTCGAGGTGATTAAAGTACCGAAATTAAGGGATAAATTAGGAAGAATTTATGCCTAATCACCTGCCCTCTTAATGATGATCTGGGTTCATACACAATATCATATTCACCGAGCTCTATTGCCCAATACATCAGTCTCCCTGATTTTTCTGGCTTATGAAGGGCTTGTCTCTATGGCATGTCGATATACACGACGATGGTATGGGCCTGGAAATAAGGCCTCATTCTTCTACTTGCTTCAATTAATGCCAATGCCAATTTTTCCAGCTTTGGGTACCTGATCTCTGCACCTCAGAAAGCCTTACTTGTGTAATAAATTGGCTTCTGGACTCCATTCTCCAATCTGATCAATGCCGAGCTGACTGCATTCTCTGATACTGCTAGGTACAAGTATAATTTTTCTCCCATTACTGGCCTGGACAACAGTGGAGGTTCTCCCAGATATTTCTTCAAGTCTTGAAAGGCTTTTTCACATTCATCATTCCACTCGAAAGTTTTCCGAAGTGTTTTGAAGAATGGGAGGCATCTATCAGTTACTCGGGATACAAATCTGTTGAGCGCTGCAACTCATCCTGTAAGACTCTGCACCTCTTTCTTCGTCGTTGGAGATCGCAAGCCTAAAAGAGCTTTGATCTTTGCTGGATTTGCCTCAATGCCTCGTTGGTTGACGATGTATCCGAGGAACATTCCTTCTCGTACTCCAAAGGTTCACTTCGTCGGGTTGAGCTTCATTTGGTATTTATCCAGTTGATCGAAGGTCTGACCTAAGTCAACTAGATGATCAGCAGCTTTCTTGCTCTTTGTCAGCATATCGTCGACATAGACCTCCATATTGCAACTGATTTGTTCGGCAAAAACCTTGTTCATCAGCCGCTGGTATGTCGCTCCTGCATTTTTCAAACCAAAAAGCATAACATTATAACAATAAGTTCCCCTAGGGGTAATAAAAGAAGTGCTTTCCCTGTCTTCAGGTTTCATTTTGATCTGGTTATAACCAGAGTAAGCATCCATGAAGCTGAGCAGCTCGTGTCCTGAGGTAGCATCCACTAGTTGGCCAATTCTGGGCAATGGGAAGTGATCCTTTGGGCAGGCCTTGTTGAGATCAGTGAAATCAACACACATTCTCCATTTATTATTTTTCTTCTTTACCATCACCACATTTGCTAACCAGTCTGGATATTTCACATCTTCAATGAATTGGGCTTTCTGGAGCTTCTCGACCTCCTCTTGTATGGCTTGATTCTTCTCGGGACTAAACACTCTTCTTCTCTGCTTTACAGGCTTGATCTCCTTATTCGCATTGAGTTCATGGCATAAGAAGTTTGGATCTATTCCTGGCATGTCTTCATGACTCCATGCAAAAGTTTTCTTTCTGTCTCTCAAGAAAGTTATCAACTCCTGTTTTATTGAAACATCCAACGATGAACCTATCTGGGTTACTCGTTCAGGGTGCTCGTCGTCCAGAATAACATTTTCTGTAGATTCCACCACCTGTCCTTTTACCAGTTGGGATTCATCTCTGGGATCCAGTGCTTCAATTTCTGTACCTTCACCCACCTGGTAGGTAGTAGTCTTTTTCCTTGATTCTTCAAGCTCCTCTTGATCGACAGACGAATAATAGCATTCCCGAGCTACTTTCTGATCACCTTTCACAACTCCTACTCCGAAATTTGTTGGGAATTTTAAGCACTGATGTACTGTAGATGGGACTGCTTCGAACTTCTTCAAACCAACTCTTCCCATGATGATGTTGTAAGCTGACTGCACATTCTTATCCATGATAAAGAAACGTATTTTTTCTGTTCGACAAGCAGGCCAAGTTCCAATGAATATATCCAACTTGATCGTCCCAAGAGGAAAGACTTTCTCGCCAGCAAAACCCAATAGAGGTCTGTGATAAGGTTCTAATTGAGATAATTTCAAATTTAAACTGTCAAAGCATGAATAGTACATGATGTCTGCCGAACTACCATTATCTACCAGCACCCTTGAAATCACTACTTCTTTCATTCTCATTTTGATCACCAAAGGGTCGTTGTGAGGGTAAAGAACACCTGCAAGGTCATTTTTTGAAAAACCGATGACCAGCTTCTCTTTGTTTACCTTCCTCGGGCGATCCTCTTCATCCAAATTTATCCGCTGAATGTATGATCAAGCCTGAGCCTCATCGAGGTAAGCTTTTCTTTCTGCAGTAAGGTCTCCTCCTCCTGCATCTCCTCCTGTAATGACATTACAATGAAATGATCCAAAGCGTATTGAAAATACCTCTCGTTCTGGCTGCCTTGGTTTCTTGGGAAGATCGGGGTCATCCTCTGTATCATCTTCATGATCCCTTTTCTTTTTCTCCTCTGCTCGATGAGGAGATCTAGACCTTTCTCTAGTTCGGTCATTATTTCTTCTTTAGCCTCCCCGATCAACATACTTTGCTAGTTTCCCTCTTCGGATGAGTGTTTCAATCTCGTTCTGAAGAGCTATGCAATTTTTGGTCATATGACCGTGATCCTTATGGAACTCGCAATATTTATCCCTGTTCCTCAGGTCAGGGTCTGACCTCAGTTTCTTTGGCCACTTTACTTCCTCGTTATTCTTGATTTCTTCCAAGACATGATTAATACCCATTTTCAAAGGAGTATAATTATCGAATTTCTTCAGGACTTCCCATGACGATTTATTATTCTTGGAATGCTTGTCACCGCCATTCCCCTTATTCTCTTTCTTCTTGGATTTGTCATCTTCCACCTTGGTTTCTTTATCCATATTCTTCTTTGCAGCCATAGCCTCCTCGTCATTCATGATTTTGGCCATTTTCGCCATCAACTCTGACATAGTTGTAGGTGGATCTTTGGCCAAAGTGTAATACAACTTGTTAGGCAACAACCCACTCATCAAGGCGGTGATTGTTGTCTTTTCTTCATAATCTATAACTTCCAGCTTCTCGTTATTAAAACGAGTTATGTAATCTCTAGTACTCTCACCAGATTTTTATCTAACACTTAATAAGTGTGCTACTCTTTTTACTGGCTTTGCTCCAAAATAGAAATTACCGATGAATAACTCGGCCAACTGAAAGAAAGTTGCAATCTTACCCCGAGGAAGATTGTTGTACCATATCTGAGCAGATCCAGTAAGAGTTCCTGAGAATGCTCTACATCTCATCTCGTCGGGGATAGCATAGATGTCGGCGGCAGATTGATATTGCTCTATATGAAGAACAGGATCTGTCTTTCCATCATATTTGGGGGTTACCACAGGTGCTTTAAACTTTGACGGGGTAGGAAAACCCACAATGGCCTAGACAAAAGGTGTCCCTTGAACAAAAGTTCGTTGTAAGGGATTCTTCGCCTTATCCATTTCTCCCAATCTATCCTCCAACCGCTGAATGGAACCCTTCCACGCATCATTTCCTTCCTCGGGCTTATTAGTTAGAGCAATTGATTGTTCTGATGTGGCCTCCTGAGATCTATCTTGACGAGCAACTGGTCGTGATTGTGCTGATCCTTCTCTTAGATCTGATGGTCGTCGAAAACACCTCGGCATGGTCTTAGGTGGACTCCTATTCCTCCTAGGGCCTAATCGACTGAAAGGAGACACCCTACTCAGTCTTTCCAAGGCACTGGGTCTATCTGGAGAGAGAGTGATACGTCGGTCAGTATCTGGAGAGAGAGAGTGAGACAAAGAATTTTAAAGTGGTTCAGCCTTATATGAATGGCCTACATCCACTGTTATGTTATTGCTGAGTGTTTGGGAATTCTCGATTACAAGTTCTATCAAGAAATTCCGGTCCCTTTGAATGAGGGTGATACAAGGTATTTATAGCCCTTAGGCTGTACATGAAAGGGTGTTGCATTAAATGATATACATATGAAAGGGTAATTCATTTAATGCTCTTCAAACGTGTGCGTCAAGATGATAAGCATTCAATGAATAGTTGAACTGTTGATTATCTGGCAATCAATGCTGTGGTCGAGATGCAGCTCGAACCGCCTTAGTTGCTCGTCGTTCAGGAGTTCCTCGGAACGTTGGAGTTCCTCGGAGAGTTGAAGTTCCCCGGAGAGCTGGAGTTCCTCGGAGCGTTGGAGTTCCTCGGAGTATACTCGTTGCTCGGAGTGAGTCTGACTTGGTCGGGGAAATGAACTTCCTCGTCGCTATTGTGGCACGTAGATTGACACGTGTCTTTTTATTATTCATCCACATCAGCATACTAATTTTGGTATCAACAGGAGCCTTCCTAGTTGGGTCCAAATTTCCCATCTGAGGGCTTTTTGGCACTACCCACAATCTTTCGTAGTTTATAATATTTGACCTTGAATCCTCTTTATCGAAGCCCCTTGTTGTATTACTTGGACAACTATAGGTGGTAGGAGTCAGGATTTATAAGAGCTAGTTCCATTCTTTCTTCAACTAGGTCTACCTCCACTCTGATCTCTTCATTATTGAGGTTTTAGTTGAACTAAAGTGGATTTCATGGCCGACAATCCTATCTCCTTTGGGATTACTACCTCGATTCCATAAGCTAAGATGAAAGGTGTGTAAGAACTCATGAAATATATGAAATTAATCCCTTAAAAACCTAATATTCCTCGGTATCCCTTAGACTTTTGTCAAATTACCAAAATACCCCTAAACTAGAATTATTCCAGTAATTTTCACCTTATCCCACCAATTAAAATCAAACTTAAACCCAAAACTTCATCAAACTCCCTACACTTAGTATTAAAAGTATGGGCCAAGTCCATAAGTTTGATAAATTACACTTAAGCCCCTAAATCCTTCAAAAGTTAGTATAAAAGTCCTAGAAGCTAACATATAAACTAGCTAAGGACCAAACTCAACCCCAAACTTATTCCTCCTTTACCGTGCTGATTTAGACTATCTTGCAGCTCCCTTGGTAGTGTACCTCATGGATTTCTCATGGTACCCATGTCCTCCTATGTGTAATATGATTAAAACTAACCAAACATGGTTAAAACCCACCAAACTTTCCACTAATCACCTCTCCTCCACGAACCCCATATAAAACCTCATTTACCTCTGTAAAAACTCATCCAATATTAGTGATATCACAAAGCAAACTTTTGATTTTTTTTACCTTGTAATTTCCGTTTTTTATCATTTGGTTATGTTTCTTAACTTCCATAGAGTAAATATATGTATTTACATGAAGGTTTCAATGTAAGAATAGCACTAAAAAAGCTTAAATGCTAGAAAACTCCATTAAAACTTGAGTTTTAATGGCGAATTTTGTACTGTTAACTTTGAGACAGTTTCAAAGTGATAGAACTCAAGGTCTCGGTCTAAGGAACCTATTTGCAATGCTTGATTGAAACAAAAATAAGTTTTAATGCCCCAAATTGACGTTTAAAAATTATGGCCCTGAGATTTTAAGAACTCAAATTCAGAGTCTATGGGGAATCAAAATCATTGAAACCAAACCTGTTCAATTGAATTTTGATCATAGAATACATATATCACCATATCATAACCCAAATCATAACCTATAACCTCAACACCTTGTATTTTGAGCATTTTAAATTACAGGTGTACACATAATTTAATTAAATTGAGAAATAAAGCGACATAAATAAATATTAATCGGAGAATAAAAGAATTAATATTATGTGTAATTATATTTACTTGTTTGATAAGTAAATAAAATCATATTAAATTTTGTTACGCCGTAAGTGAGTAAAATCGACAGGTTTAACGGTATCTTATTAGGAACACGCAGATAGGGTAGTGTTGGGAATGAGATGGAAATTAATGTTAATGGGTCGAGATAGTCAGAAATAGTTACTCGGAGGTTATAATTGGGTTACGGGGACTTATTAGGCTAAACGGGATTGGATCCATAAAAGGGTATCCGGGTCATTTTAAACATAGAGGCTGACTTAATTTTGAGATTTGGAGTGTTTATGGTTATAATTAGGGAAGGTGGATGGAGTGGGCAGACGCCCAACCATTCTAAAGGCTAGATCTTTTAGATAGGAGAGAAAAAAGAAGGAGAAATGGAAGAAAATTGAAGAGAAAGTGATATCGGGGGGAGATCGAACTATTCCCGGCTAAACGATGCCAAAATAAGAACTCATGGAGAGAAAATAAGAGTTTCTTCAATCACAAGGCAAGTGTTTTAACTTGCTATAATCCTAGTTTAGTTCTCAATAATTGATGTAGTAATTTTTTGTAGGAAGGCATAAATTTTGGGTGGGAGAAACATGTAAAAATGGGGTTTTGACTAATGAGATCATCGAAGAGAACTTTTAGTATGATTATATGTTAGATTTGATGTAAATGGAATGATAAATATGCAATTTTGAATGATCTTAGAAATAAAAGATGAAATCTTGATTTAGGTTTTGTAATTATGCACAATTCTTAATATAAATTGATAATCTCATAAGTTAGATGTCTTTCAGGTTGATTCATATGTAGAAATATGTAAATTTATGTTTGGGATTGATGTACTACTCATATTAGGGGGTTGGGTGAAGATTAGAACTCCTAAGATTTAAGTGAAAGAGGATAATCCCATAAAAAATTCGAGTTAGTAGCCTAACAGAACTGAACCGGTTTGCTAGGGGGAGTGAATTGGTTCGCTCACCGAACCAGTTGGTCAACCAACAATTTGGTTCGGTTTGGTGTTCTGTCCTCCCTTGCCTTTTGTGGTTTTTCGTGGATCATTTGGTTTTCGACATTTTTTATGAAGTCCGAGAGATGGATTATAACTTTTGAAAATATACAGGGGAGATTAGAAAGTACCTTCGGTTAGATAGGGATAAATTTCGGGTAAGAGATTATGGGTGTTCTTGGGTGAAAAGTCCTCGGGTGATAATTATAAAATCATGTTAAGATTTCAAGAAGAATTAGGATAAGTTCTTGGGTAGGATATTATGTTGGCCAGGAACGTGACGTTAGAGACTTGATAATAAGTAAGTGAATACTTGACAAAAATTCGAGAGTCGAGGTAGACTCGGGATTTGTGGGTTAGTGCTACATGGGACATTTTACACGATAGCTATATATATATATATATATATATATATATATATATATATATATATATATATATATATAGAGAGAGAGAGAGAGAGAGAGAGAGAGAGGTTCTTATACATACCGCTGGCATGGAACATTTTTTTATAAAATAGTTAAAAAATATTTTTGGTCTATTTTTTAAATATTTTTTAAACATTTCAATAGGACCATAAAAAAAATCAGCTCAATATGATTTTTTTTGCTATTTCTAAAAAATCGATCAAACTTTGTCAGTTTTTAACAACTTAAAAACTGACAAAGTTTGTCCTTTTTTTTAAAATAGCAAAATAATTTATTTTGAGATGAATTTTTTTTTTGGTCCTACTGACATGTTTAAAAATCATAAAAAAATTAGTCCAAAAATATTTTTTTACTATTAAAAAAAATGATCTGCACAACGGGTATGAATACTGGGTATGCATGAGATCCTTTTTGTATATACATACACACAAGCACACACATACATACATACCGAGTGAAATGGTATATATATATAAATATATCTATATGTGGATGATATATGTGTGAACATACCTACTTTAGTTGTGCTCTCATTAGAGGTTACACATAATGGGCGGTCCACGCTAGTCTGACTAGCAGGTGTTGAGTCATTTTCCTAGGTCCTAGGACTGTTGCATGACCACTGTATATGAGTTTAGAGTCTGATGGGGTAATATGGTATGGTTATGACCCACAAATGTATGTTTATGACAACCTCCAGTTTATGTGTATTCGATTTGGGATTAGTGGTGAGATTCTAAACCGGTGTCCTAGGAGTGGTATGTGACGTACCTGGAGCCTTATAGCGTAACATGGAATGCATCTGGGAGGAAAGTTCGGGGATGCTATGTATATACGTATAAAATATCATTAAATGTATATGCGCGCACGAATGAATGTGTGAACATTAAATTATAACTAGTGTACATTTATGTTGATTATATAACAATACAAGTACAATTGAGAATTACGATGATCGATTTTATGTGGTGGCTAAGTAATAAACAAAGTAAGGTATAATACTTGTAGCACAATTGGGCTAGAGGTTTAGTGTATTGGCCTATGTTAAGTGAGTAGACTAGTTAGGCAGTGTATCATAACTAGAAAATAAAAATACATGTGTGAGGTGCGCACTATAGATGAAGGGTGAGGATAATCTCATGTGAGTGAGACATCAGATGAACATGAATAATTATTCTTCACATTCATTATTGTATTTTAAATACTTTCAAATATTTTTGAAATGGTTTTGGGTGTTGTCTAGTATTAAAATATTTTTCAAAAGTTTTTAGGTGCTCATCCACATGGATACCAGGGTTTGCTTTTCCTCCCACTTAGACAATGATGCAACAATTATGGATGCCTGCAGTATTTTCTTAGATGCCTCTATCTATTATATCTAGTTAGGATGTTTATTTCAATTTTTGTTTTGGGCATGTCCATAGTTAGACACCTTTTTTTCAGACTTATTTATTTTATCCCGTTTATTTGTTGGATGATTGCACTTGGAGTTTTACTGAGAGTTATTCGGTTACTTTAATTATTTATGACATAAGTACTTGTTATTATTTCTTTGTGGTGAATGTTTACAACTATGATTGGATGTTTTAATAAAGCAGGTTAATAAGTTTTATAAATTTGATATCAGTCTTAATAGGTTATTAGTAATTAATTTGATTTTCGACAGTGATGCTAAGAATGAACTAGACTGAGATTCTTATTTTATTTTAGTAGAGGATTGGACACCCATTATTAGAATAGGCGGAGTGTCATAGATGGTATCAAAGTATCAGCTTCTAGTGTCGTTAGGATCTATGCGACTTCATTACATTTCTAGCATAGCGTACTTTGATATAGAGCCTTATAATTAAGACTGTTGCATTAATAATTATGCATTTATGTTCTTCTACTATTTTGATATATTTTACTTGTGATCTCATACAAATTCTGCTTGGTATCATATGCTTAACAGGAGAGGACAACTAGTTAGGTCCGCTAGGAGGGTCATAAGAGGAGAGGATCAGCCGAAGCCCTGGGTGTCACACGGGATGGTGACAGAGACTGAGGTTTACACTATAGTTGCACAAGGAGTTAGTTCCATAATGATTGCCATGGCATAACAGTTTACCCAGGCCCAGCCATAGCAGCCAGCTGCACCAGTTGTCCAGACCCACCCAATGTTGTCGGTGTGGGAAAAAAATTAAAGAGTCCTTTTAGAATGGACAACCGCCAGAGTTTCAAGGAAGTGCGGATATTATTGCTACCAGCTAATAGAAGAAAGACATCCAATGACATCCACATATGGTTGAGTTCAGTGACACTCAAAAGAAAATTTTGGCAACTTTTAAACTTGTTGAAGCAGCGTTATAATGGTGGGAGTCATCCAGCAGAGCATACTCAGTAGAGGGATCTAGCTAAGAGATTCAGATCAGGGGGATTCCAACTAGGAGACAAAGGTTTCACATAGGGATATCAGGGCCAACAAGGCCAAGGGAACTATGGGGTTGGCCATTAAGGTCAAGTCAACTAGGGCCAGAGACCAGGGCAACCCTACCATAGCTAGAAGGGCCATAGATAGGTGGATTTCATGGTCATATGTTTTATATGTGGATAGAAGGGAAACATGTGGAGAGCTTGTCCACAGCGGGCCAGAGGACAGCTGCAGGTTGCTTGCAGCACCACCAGCTCTAGCGTCCCACTTCAGTGGGGATAGTTTTAAATGGGCGTGTTGACAATGTTCAAAATGATATGATTCCATAGGTTCCACCAGCTTTAGATGGTATGTTTCCAATCCATGAGCATATGGGTCAGGTTTTATTTGACACGGGGGAGTCATATTCATTTATTACTACTAGATTTGCATGAGTGATCGATTTATTAGATAGAGCCGATAGTATTATTGTGTGTGTGGATTCCCCATTGGATAGAAGGTCCCTTATCCATTCTATTTGTAGAGGAGTGGGTATAGATGTAGGGATACCATTCTTGGTCATTGATTTAGTCGTGTTGGATATGGTTGGGTATGATGTCATTCTCAACATGAACTAGTTGGCAAGTTATAAAGTGATGGTGGACTGTTTTAGTAGGACCTTTGTATTCTTCATTCTAGGGAAGGAGATGTTTTTTATAGCAATACCACTTCCCCAGGGAGGGTCGATCATGAACCTGTATGTTTATAACCGCCTTCAGTTTATGTGTATTTGATTTGGGATCAGTGGTGAGATTCCTACCCGATGGGCTAGGAGTGTTACGTGATGTACTTGGAGCCTGACAGCATAATGGGGAATGCATTCGGGAGGACAACTCGAGGATGCTATATATATACATCTAAAAGAGTGTTATATGTATATGAGTGCTCAAACGAATGTGTGAACATTAAGTTATAACTACTGTACAGTTACATTGATTATATAACGGTACGAGTATAATTTAGAATTATGATGATATAGTTTATATGGTAGATAAATGATAAACAAAGTAAGGTATAATACGTGTAGCACAATTAGGCTAGAGGTTTAACATATTAGGCTATGTTAAGTGACTAGACTAGTTAGGTGGGGTAGCCTAACTAGGAAATTAAAATACATGCATTAGGTAGGCACTATAGATGAGGGGTGAGGATAATCTCATGTGAGTGCGACACCCGATGAACATGAATAATTATACTACATATCCATTATTGCATTTTAAGTACTTGCAGATATTTATAAATGGTTTTGGGCACTAACTTATATCAAAATAGTTTCAAAACCTTTTAGGTGCTTATCCATAGGGATGCATAGGTTAGCTTTTCCTCCCAGTTAAACGATGATGCAGTAATTGTGGATGCCTGCAAGATTTCCCTAGATGCCTCTATCTATTCTATCTAGTTAGGATGTTTATTTCTACTTTTATTTCGGGCATGTCTCCCACAGTTGGACAACTTTCATTTTCAGACTTAGTTATTTTATCCCATTTATCTGTTTGATGATTGTACTTAGAGTTTTGTCGAGAGTTATTCGGTTAATTTATTACCCACACATGTGTCCTGATTGAGATATCGTCAAATCCCATCGTATTTACTCACGTATGACCTAAATACCATTTGACATTAATTTATTTACTTTATCACACTAGTAAATATTAAATCACATAAATATTAATCCATTTCGCACTAATTAATATATATTTCAAATCCACATTATTTCCCAATTTATTTTAAATTACGTGCACACGTGTAATTTAAATTTCGAATTATAAATACTCAAAATTACAAGATGTTACATACTTCCCCCCTTGAAAAGGAATTTCTTCCACGAAATTCAGGCACACCTGGAATAAAGAGCTCGAGATATTTTACACACATATCATCCTTTCGCTGCCATATTAACACGTTGGTATTGTGATATCCCCGCTGAATACGAACCACGATCACCAACTTAGACTATATTTTACACTCACTACGATCTAATATAGTAGATGATCTCTCCTCATACGATATATTAAGATGCAAATCAATCTCCTCAACTGGAATATGCCAGTAAGCCATCTCAGTCTGCTTATAGTTCTTCAAGATATATGAAACACATCGTGAATCTTCTGTAAATGCTCTGGCAAGGAGAGACTATATGCCATAGACCCTATCATCTCAATAATCCAAAAAGGTTCCACATATCTTGGTGCGAGTTTCCCCTTCTTTTTTAATCGCATCACTTATTTCATAGGAGACACTCATAATATTACATAGTCACCCATATCCAGTTTTACATGTCTCCTGTCTGTGTCGTCATGACTCTTCTACCTATCCTGAGAAATTATTATACGATCCCGAGTCAACTCAATCTTGGAAGAAGTATCCTGGATCATTTCAGGTCCAAGGATCTTGTCGCCCTCCATTTCTAACCAATAAGTGGGTGAACGACAATGTTGGTCATATAAGGCCTCATAAGGCGCCATCCCAATGGTAAACTGGTAAGAATTATTATATACGAACTCCACCAATGGAAGGTACTGCTCCCAACCTCCTCAAAAGTCAAGTATACACATCCTGAGCATATCTTTTAACATCTGATTCACCCACTCAGTCATCCCATCTGTCTGCAAGTGATGGGTTATACTCAAGTGCAACTCAGTTCCTATCGCCTCCTGAAAACTCTACTAAAAATGAGACACAAAGACCTTATCCCGGTCGAACACAATATTAATCGGTACCCCTGATAGACTCACTATCTCGACTATAAAAATATGGGTGTACTATGTCATCATATAGTCTGTCCACATCGGTAAAAAGTGGGCCACCTTGGTCAATCGATCCACATTCACCCATAGAGAATCATGACCCTTCTTTGATGTCAGTAGCCTTGTGATAAAGTCCATCGATATACTATCCCACTTCCATACTAGAATTTCTAATGACTATAACATCCTGGTTGGCCTTTGGAGGTATCCCTTTACTTACTGATATGTGGCACACTTCGAGACAAACTTAGTTATGTCCTGCTTTATACCTGCCCACCAATATTGTCCGTGCATATCCTGGTACATCTTATCCCTATGGAGATGTACCATAAATCTCGACACGTGGGCCTTCGCTATAACAACATGCCTCAAATCCCCATTATCTGGGACTATAAGTCTCCCAATGAAGCATAAGCCTCCCTTAGAACTGATCGAGTAAGGTTTCGTCGTCTGTGCCAATAACTGTCGCACTCAGTCTCAGAAAAACTGACCTTCGACCTACGCTTTCATAACCCGAATAATAATCTTGGGTGTGATAGTCAATACTTCCATATAAGCCCTGGCTACTGCATCGTCCTAGCGAAGCTCACTCCACTTAGCTTTCCAAATTACTGGTAACTACCCCGTAGGCCATCGGCTCAATGCGTCTGCTACTACGTTAGCATACCCCAGGTGGTACTGAATATCAAACTGATAGTCCTTTATGAATTCCAACCATCTATGTTATCTCATGTTGATATCTTTCTAAGTGAAGAGATACTGCAGCGATTTATGACTCGTGAACCAACTAAATTTCTCCCTTATGAGATAGTTCCTCAAAATTTGTAAGGCAAAAACTACCGCAGCTAACTCCAAATCATGTGTAGGGTAGTTCCTCTCGTGGGTCTTAATCTTACAAGAAGCATAAGCTATAGCTCGATCCTCCTGATGTAGCACACCCCCAAGTCCTTATATGGAAGTATCGGTATATACAAGGTACTCTACTCCTACCTTAGGCAGTGTGAGCATAGGTGCTGAGGTCAACTTGTCATTTAGCTCATCGAAAGCTAACTAAAAATAATCATCCCATACAAACAACACCCCCTTACGAGTCAAATTCGTCAATGGACCCATAATCTTCGAAAAGCCCTTAATAAATCGACGATAATATCCTATTAATCCCAAGAAACTATTAATCTCTGTCGGTGTCATGGGCTGACCCCACTCCCTCACCACTACAACCTTACTCAGGTCCACTAAAATGTCCCTGTTGGATATGATATGACCCGAGAACTTAACCTCCTGTAACTAGAATCCATACATCAAAATTTGGCATACAACTGATGATCCCGTAATATGTGCAAAATCATACGCAAGTGCTCTGCGTGCTCATCCTCAGTCCGAGAATATACTAGAATATCATCCACGAATAAGATTACGAACTAGTCAAGGAAGTCTCTGAACACCCTATTAATGAGATCCATGAATACTGCTGGGACATATTGCGCCAAAATTGCAGTCCAAACGGCATAACCAGGAACTGATATGACCCATATTGCGCCAGAATTACAGTTTTAGGGACATACTGTTCCCTAATGCGCAGTTGGTGATACCCCGGTCGTAAGTCTATCTTTGAGAAGTAAGCAACTCATCTCAACTGGTCAAACAAATCATTGATTCGAGGCAAGAGATATTTATTTGGAATCGTAACCGTGTTCAACTTTGTAATAAATGCACAATCGAAGTGAACCGTCCTTCTTCACAAATAACATTAGAGCACCCCACTGTGATGTACTCTGTTGAATAAAGCCCTGCCCCAAGAGCTACTGAATCTAGTCCCGCAACTCTAATGGGGCCATATGATACGATGCACGTGTAATCGGACTTATCCCAAGAACTAAATTTACGTGAGTGTGTCCTATGCCTTGCCTCAATTGAAGTATTTATCTTTTGGACCAATTTTATTTGGGTTTGTCCTTACAGGTATGTTTATATTTTACGGATAGATTTTTTGCATGTTTTACTATTGACCGTTTGGGTGATTACGAATGCTTATGCACATTTCAAAATTTTGTTCCAATGCCAATAAACATGTTAGCGGTTCTATACTTATAATTATTAACTAGCTTGCAGGTGTCATGCCTTGCGTGATCATAAATATAGAAATTATCAATGTTCACAATGCACATCCAATGATCTAGCTACACACAATATTCATATCACATAATTTTCAACAAAAACTAAATAAGAAGCTTGAACCATTATACAAAAATAACAATAATTATTATGCTTGGAATCTGAATTAGTTTGAAAGAACCAAACTTATCTGATTCGATTATGCAGCAAATTTGGTGTTGGAGTCAACTAATGGGATCCGGTTATGCAACAACTTTGGTCTTGAAGTCACACTAAAAAAATTACACAACCGTGTTAAAAAAAGTTTATATATTAAGCTACTCTAACATATCACACTTCAAAATATTTACATGCGTATGAAACTTCAACGAGATTATTATAAGATATTTCTAACACTATCTAAATGTAACACCCTGTATTTTTAATGACTTTTAAAATGGGATTGATTAGAATTAATTGTGGGATAATTTAAAATTAATCCGAATTTAAATATTACTCGAGAATAAAAATAATATGTGATTTATGTTGAATATTACTTAGTGATTAAAAGTAATATGTGATCATGACTTTACATAATGATTATGGCTTTATACGATTCTCGAGAGTTATAAATACGACAATTACGGTAAATAAGTCGGGACGCACATGTGAGTCGTGTCGGGACAATATTTAAATGGAATGAACAATAATTTATTTTCATATCATCCAAATGGTTGGTTCGAGGGCGCCAAAGTGTTCAGAAGGATTTAGATAGTCAAAAAAGTATACCCGACGGATTAATTTGGGTCTCGGGTCAATTTGGAACCAAACCGGCACCCCAGAGGGGTATTTTTGTCATTTGCTAAATAAGGTGAATAGTACCCACGAATTATAGTGGTCTTATATAAATGTAGAGTTTTTAGAATTAAGATTCATTCACAAAAAATTAAAGGAAAAGTATTAGAGGAGAGTGAGATACTTTTCTAAGAGAGGAAGTGGCTTTTCTAGGAGACCAAGAGTCAGGTGCCACCTTACACCACCACCACCACCACCACCACTGGAGGTTGATCGAAAAAAGGAGGAACATCCCTAGAATCATCTTCCCCAATGGTTCATACCTTCTAATTAGAGGCAAGTGATTAATTATTGCAAATTATAGCATGTATATTATCCATATTAGGCTAGAAATGAAATTTAGAAAAGTTATGCGAATCAAAGATGAATTTTGATGACCTTAATTGAATCTTTAAAATGAAATTTAAATAGGCTTGGCCCCTTTTTGAATATAGAATAAAATCCACGAAATTTGGGTATAATTGGTGAAGAAATCTGGGATTTATGATGGTTCTTGAATAAGGATGATGAATTAAGAGTTTTCTGAATTTTCGTGAAATTAACTTGATTTAATTGAAACTCCTTGATGATTTTGTACTGTTTAGATGTTAGAAGTCATTCATATACCTTGATATATCATTTGGGATGATTTATGGGGAGTTTGGGATCATTTGGTGATGGCTTTGAGGAAGAAATATATTGAAACCCGTAGCCATTAAAATGCAGAATTTTGCAGACCTGTATGGGTGAATAGATTCGGACGAGGCCGAATCGATTCGACGGAAGGTGAGAATCGAATCGGACCAGGACGAATTGATTCGGCTGCCCAGATTTGTCCCGTTTTTCCCTTTTTTCCCTTTTGGTTATTATTTTTGTAGGATCATTTAAGATTTGATTATGGGACTAAATTCTTAAAGTAATGGGATATAGGGGTATACCAGTAAGCCATTTTGATGTATGGGCTTAGTCCTATGAGATGGAATAAAGGGTTAAATTGAATTAGGGATTATCAAGGAATAAACCTAATTTGAACATAAATTTAATTCACGCAAAAATTCGAGGATTATAATGACATGAACCAGTAGGGTGTAGATGCTTATGTATTGAATTTACATGAGGAATAAATGATATCCTTCGAGTGATGAGAAAAGCTCGGGAATATACTTTAAGAAGTAAATTCATAATCTATATATACGTAGGATATTCGAGATATAAATATAATACGTATGGGAGTTATCATATGGTTAATGTGTATGCCCTATTGTTATTATGTATATAGGTTGGCTGAATACCTATATTATGATTTATTTTGTGTATGACATACCTACGCTGCTTGCTATCGGGAAGGAAGTTTCACGTTGTGTACGATCTTATCCTGATCATCCCAATGGAGGGATTTTAGATTCGTACCCTGAGCATAGCACCTTGGGCACATGCTATCGGTGAGAATGATAGTTTAACAATTGAATGGGAAAGTGTAATAACCCTCACTTATGAGACCGTATTTTATAGTAATTACTTAGTGTAGTAATTAGAGACCAGTGTTGGATTATGATTTGAATGTTAATTCAATGTAGAAAGTTGATATTTAGTATGAGGTTGCATACATATCATACTCATGGGAAATATTGCTATGTCATGCTTATTTATATCATCTGAATTTAAAATGATATTTGGTTTAATTATGAGACCGGAACCTAAATTGAATTTTGAAATGTCCAAATGATAATTTGGAGGTTGCAGTTGATTCCGGAACGTGTGAAATAGTCAAATAATGTACCATATTGTATTTTAAAGTTTTGGGCATTTTTGACTGATTGTACCCAAATTATACAGTTGCGTATTATTTTATCGCACTATTAGTTAATTAAGTGGGACATTTGCCTTAAGCCACGACTTAAGTCTTCTAAGTCTTCTAATTTCCCCTAAATTTCCTTCCTAAACCTAAAGAGAGAAAGAGAAGAGTAGAGAGAAAGCTTTGGAGATTGAGAGAGGCTCTTGCTACTACACCAAGAAATCTGCAAAGTTGCTGAATCAAGGCAAGTTTTTACTTGCTATTTGTGTCTTGAGATAGATGATTGGTTGTGGTAATGGTGTATTGATTTTAGTTTAGCAAACTTAGGGTTTTCTTATGTATTTTTGGGTTTTGATTCACTCTTAGATGATTCATGAGGTTTTAGATGATCAAGAGTATCATTGATGTTATTTTAGTGTTGGTATATAAGTTTGGTTTGAAGAAATTGGAGTTGGGGTAGAAAATGGAGTCCAAGACTCCATAGCCATTTCTTGGCAAAATCGCAGGCCCGAATCGATTCGGCCACTGGGCGAATCGATTCGGTTAGGTCCAGTGCCTAGGTCTTGTGAACCGAATCGATTCGAAATTAATCCGAATCGATTCGGCAGTTATGCAGAAACCCAAACCTTCTGACCGAATAGATTCGGTTTCCATCTGAATCGATTCGGCAACTTTTCAGAATCTCAATTCTTCTGGCCGAATCGATTCGGCCAAGGGGGCGAATCGATTCGGTAGCCCTGCACTTTTTAAAATTTTTCTTTTTCATTTTTTAACCCCTTTTCTTTAGGATTATTGATTAGGGACCTTCTTAAATGAAGTAAACATAGGGTTTAGAGTTCTAGTTGAGTTGGGTCGACATCCTAGACTCGAAAGGGTTCATCTAGGATTCATTCAAGGGGGAATTTAAAGTGATGCTTAGGCATTTCTTTTGTCTTATAGTTTTATAAGGGTCTAGAATCCATTAAGGTCAATTTGGAGACTTTAGAATTCAACTCGAGTTAAATTCGACCTGATGGTTTATAGTAAAGCCTAAGAGAGGCCTTGGGAATAACTTTGGAGTCTGAATTCCTTTTGAGGATGCTATGTCGGTACGAATTACATATAGTCCTGATTTAGATTGTACATTTATTTAAAATTGAGTTATTGCTAAGGTAAATGATAATTTACTAAATCATGTAATGGACATTAATAAATGGATGTTACACACCTCTCTAAATACCATCTTAAGGGAAGTCCGTGCGAGAGGTGAAGCCCCCTGGCTAATGAATGCAGGGTGGATATAGTCCTAGGCCATATGAGCGCTTGTTTTATTTTTCTGCGATGGGTAGGAGATTCTGGGTGTGGTCTTTACTACCCCGCAGGCATATGGCCGTTTCCCGACGATTTCGATAGGATCCCATGTTGTCTTATGTTAGGCCCTGGAAGATGATGGTTATTTAGGGACGCGCACAGTGGGGAAACCCGGACGGGCGGTCTTAGAATCGTTATATTTATATTTATGACTATTCTAATTATCGAGTTGGACTCGATGGAACATTAATGCCATAAAGAGCAAATTTATGCCACAAAGAGCATGCTATTGAGATTAGTGCCACATAGAGCACATGATGATAATTATGTTCCTGATAAGGAATGGAAAAGAAGATTGAAATTGAAATATGATGAATGATGATAAAGGCTCACATGTACTTTTAATTCTGTTTTAAATGAATCTCACTCTATATAGTCCTTTATCAGTTTTAGTTCCTTATATGATGTTACCATGCTAGACTATCATCCTTGATTATTGTGCATCATTGTCATACCTGTCATTTATCTATTGATCACATATACCCGGCCCTGACCGATTTTCCTTTCTTGTTGTATGTGTATATATATAATCCGTTCAGGTGTTCCGCCGCACGGTCGCCCGTAATGACCTTTCCTTCCATATGTTTTTGAGGAGCCGTGACATTGTGCGGGTTTCACGGGATGTTTGCGTAGTCGCCTCCATTTATGTTTCTAGTTATGTTCAGTTTATTCGGGCTAGTTGCCCAGACCGTTGTATTTGTATAATGGATCTATTATGTAACACTTGATACTACTTGCATGTTGTATGGTTATATTGACCGACCTTTCGTTCGGTCCTTTTGTATCTTTTGGGTTTCTTATATACGCTTGTGGGGGTTTCCACCCTCTATTTCTATTATGGGTTGTTGAAAATGTTTTCTTTTAAATTCAAATCAAAGTTTTTTGATAACCCGTTTTCTGGAATATAGAGTGGTTATTCCCTATACTTTGCATATTGTTGTGATGCTGAGAATGATATTTATCAATGATTTCCTATTTTATCGGGGTATAGGGCTGGCCACCCTTTATTCCGGATAGCGGGTTGTCACAAAAAGTAGGTATGTACATAACCCATTTGGCTGGGGAGTATGCTCACCTCCAATATATGTGTTATGAGATTTATGGTCCGTGAGAGACGTCTAACCAAAAGTCCTATATACAGTGAGAGATGTACCAGGATATGATAGCAGATTATGTGTGACACCCCGCCTAATAAAATATTGGGTGACCAATCCTATACCAAATTAAAATATGAGTCTCATATGGTTCATTCTCAACATCACTGTTGAAAACCAATTTAATTACTAATAACCTATTAGGCTGGCGTCAAAATTTTAATTAACTAATCTTTTTTAACCAAACCATTCGTAAGTAAATCACAACAGTTTATATGCAATAACTGAAATGAAATAAAATAATCGAACACTCGGTACAATATAATACAACCAAATCGAATGCCGCACTAAAAGGCGATAAAAGAACAATTGAGTACAGTTGGGCCATCAGCCCGAATGTTCCTACAATAACTCCTATCTAGATCTCAATGATAAAAGTGTCTATAATAAACTTGTTTGCATCCACAGCTGCTACAACAAACGTCCGACTCGAAGGAATCATCATCCAGGCGTCCCTATGTCTAGACACGTATATATAAATATAGAAAGAGAGGGGAAAAATTGAGAAACGGGTCAGAGCCCAAGTTTTGAAAATATTTTAACAAGTGCATAAATGCCATATTTTAAAATATGGTATCTCTCATATTTAAATTGGTAACACACTCTCATGAGACACCCCTCACCCCTCTTCTAAATAGTGCATAACTATAGCATACCTTTTAAACAACCTAGTTAAGCGACCCTGCCTAACTAATTCATTTCACCCATCTTCTAAAAATTCTCATAAGTTCGAGTACTAAGGACTAAACTTTTCCCCATTCCTAACATTACGCTGTGTTCGTGCGTGGAGTGTCTCACGAAGCAAAATCTAAACAAGGAGCCCCCCTGATACACTACTACATAACAATGTTGATCGTCAGAATCCATTAGGCCCTCAGTCCATACTACATTTTATACCATCCCGTATATGTAAATAGTTCTCACTAGAACCTATGATCCATATACATATAAATCTGGATATAAATCTACCAGAAGGATAGTATCACTTTATTCATTCTTTATAAAATATTCTAAGCTATCGCCTGAGCTTATACATTATAATCTCTCACTTATGATTCATCCTTACATCATGAATAACTTTCACTAGTTATTTACACTATTCACATTTTAGTGTTATTAACCTCATATATAATATTCTCATCTTTATATACGTATATCCATATTTTATTCCGAATATTATACTCCCGAAAGATTCATAATTTATCTCACATTCCATTCTTTATTATGTCCGTACATATATATATATATATATATATATATATATACACACACACACACAATATAATATACACATCAAGTATATCCATCAAGGTTCTAAAAAACGCGGGGCGTGATCGAGGCGTGGAGGCCAAGCCTTAAGCCTTAGAAACCTAGGCGGGCCTTAGGGGTAAAATGGCGTGAAAGGCGTTTACGCCTTATTAATATATTTTAATATTTTTAACCATAACAAGGCTATTAAAATACTAAAATTGTACATATCATAAAAATATGTCTGAATATATGCAAATTAAAATACAATTTGATTATTTTGGATGAGATAATAGTCTGGTTAGTAAAAAAAATTCTTTAAAAGGCAATATCGTTTCACTAAAGCATTGTTGTTTTTAGAAAAAAAAGTGCGCCTTACGTGTTTTACTAAGAATAAGGAGTAAAAACTTAAGGCGGGGCGCTTCTCCCAAGCCTTAAGCCTAGGCGGGGTTTTTAGAACATTGATATCCATACTTATATATCACACACTATATAATTATACAACCATCCCTCAGAGCTATAACTCAATGGATGCAGTCTCTCAATACTGTCATCTTCTAGGGAATTACTCACACATCATCCTGGGTACCAGCGGTCGGACTCTCACACCGACTTGGTAAAAACCAAATCACAACGTATGGGAAGCGATCATAGTTCCTCCCCGGAAATGAGAACGAAACATACCCACCACGTCTCACCCCTAATAAAAATCATACAATATAAAATTGACGCTATGACCCGGGGACTATACGCTCCTTGCTCCTCAAGCCAGGGGCCTCACCCACATCGCACAACTTCCCATGATAGCACTAGAGGGGGTATGCTTCACATAAATATACCATTCACACATAGATATATTCATAATTATATCATATATATACTCTCTCTCTCTCTCTATATATATATATATATATCAAATCCGGCTATCCATGCCTATCTCTCGTAGCATTAGCCTATAATCCCGAATATACATATTCGATTTAATTCCATAAGTATTCACTTACTTATAATATGACTATAACATTTCTTTTAAATTCCGAATATTAAGCTTATCACAACTAGCTCGTAACCCAATTACATCTGAAATTCCTATTCGAATCCCAATGGTCCTTTTTCCATTAGAACTCTTAAAAATCACAAATTCTCACAACTTTAATGTATGGTAGATTACACGCCTTGCACTAAAAAAGCTATAACTCACCCTACAGAAGTCCAATTGACCTCATTCAAAGCTCATTAGAAATACAACTTGCATACCTTTCTTTTCATCCATAAATGAGCATTTAATTCAAATCATACATAAAATGGCATGCATTTGAATTGTCTATAAAATTTCCAATTTGATTCCCGAGCTAACGATTTCAACCTCGGAACGTCTTCCTTAGAAAAATCATTAGAAATCCAAAATAAATCAGAAAAATACGCGTTTGGCGCCCACGCGATCGTATCGAAAACATCTAAAATTTTACTTTTGACCAAGGGTCGAATCGATTCTCTTCCTGGACGAATTGACTCCGTAAGGCACTGCATTACTATTCACTATCTTCTCCAAATTACAAATCTCCATTAATGCATCTCCAATATTTTTATCTTCTTTGTCATCATTATTCAACCACAACCAACAATATATATATATATATATCTCCACGTAATGATATAACCCACACATCATTTAAAATCAAGGGATTCAATCATTAAATTAAAGATTTAAACCCATAACTTAATTAAACCTAACTTTCTTAATCCTCCATTTCTAACCATATATACACACCATTAACATGGGTTTAACACTAGAGTTCATAAAGAGTTAACAACACATCAATTAATGAACTCAAAATCAAATATCCCAAATTTATTTCAAAGGTTTCAATTCAAAATACCAACTATAATATGAGATACACACACTTAATGGAATAAATCAAGTAAACACTTGCCTCATGCATAAAATCTGACGAGCTTGAGTCGAATCCCATGGAGTTTGGCCGAAAATCCCCTTTCTACTTCCTCTTTTCCTTCCTATATTAGTTTCTCTCTTTTCTTTCTTCTCTTTCTCTCTCTTAGGGCTTTTAGTAGGGGAAATAAGGCTTCTCCCCTTATAAATCCCGAAATTGGGTCTATACCAAATTGTAAAATGACTCATGTACTTAAATACGAGTCCCAACTAGTCCAAAAAGCCCCTGAAACACAAACATTACCCCCGAGTACTTCATTTGGACTATTTCAGCCCATTCGGGATCAAAAGTGTGCTCGAAATCACCATCCGAGTCACTTATCAAAAAAATACTTTTTGAACCTAACACAACTCTACACATGTGTTCCGAATAAAATATTATTCTTTTGTCGCTTCACCTACCCAGGACATATAATAAAATAATCCAACCCATATACTTACTCCCATAAGAAGATGTGCTCCATGTAAATATTAATCCGACACCAGCAAACTAATATTTACTATTCACTTTAAAATTCTTAATTATTAAATATTCATAAAAGTACGGGGTATTACAATATGCATGAACCGCAGATGTGTCTGGGAGGTGCCATATTAGTATATGTAATAATATATATATATATATATATATATATTACTACACCAAAATGGGCAAATTGTCACCTTTCAGCCGGCCAGCCTTGTCAAGGTCATTGACCGTGACAAAAAAACACGCGTTTTATGTCACGGTCATTGACCTTGACACGACCGTGACAACGAATTGTCACGGTCATTGACCGTGACAAGCCCGTGACAAATTGAATTGTCACGGGCTTGTCACGGTCAATGACCATGACAATTCGTGTCACGATCAATGACCTTGACACGACCGTGACAACTTTTCCAGCAAAAACCCTTTCCCCCTTCTTTTTTCCCTCCCACCAATCCCTCCCTCTCTCTCTCTCTCTCTCTCTCTCTCTCTCTCGACGCTGCTCTCTCTCTCTCTCAGGTCCAATTTCTCTCTCTCTCTCTTCCATTTATATATATATATTTGTCTGTATAGTTATGTGTGTGTGTGTGTATATATATCTGTGTGTATGTGTGTGCGTGTGTGGGGGGTGGGGCAGGGTGGGGGAGGAGTGGTGGAGGGGGGCAGGGGGTGGGGGAGGGGGCAGGGGGTGGGGTGGGGTGGGGCAGGGTGGGGGAGGGGGTGGTGAAGGGGTGGTAGGGGGTGGGGCGGGTGGGGCAGGGTGGGGGAGGGGGTGGTGGAGGGGGCAGGGGGTGGGATGGGGTAGGTCAGGGTGGGGGAGGGGGTGGTGAAGGGGTGGCAGGGGGTGGGGCGGGGTGGGGCAGGGTGGGGGAGGTGGTGGTGGAGGGGGAAGGGGTTGGGGTGGGGTGGGGTGCGGTGTGTGTGTGTGTGTGGTGGTGTCATTTTTCATAATTTTAGCATTAGTAAACATAGGATAAAAATATCTGATTAATTCCTAGGTTAAATTAAATTAAATTAATTTTAGTGCTTAAATATTATTAAATGGTTTTGAATTTTTTAAATATTATTAAATGGTTTTGTAGTGTAGTGGATTCCACCATATTCTGTTATGTCTTCTTTACTAACTAGAATCTTGTTGCAGATAGGATTCCCTTTAGGGTCTTATGTCTTGAATTAATCTGAGGGGGTGGGGGTGGGTGGGGTTTTGAATATTATTGACATTCAAAATAAATAATTGATAATAGTTGGATAATAATTGGATAATAATTGTTTTTATACCTATAGAACAGCTTAGATAGTGTGTGTGTGTGTGTGTATGTGGTCAATACATGAATTTATTTTTGTATTTGAATTATCCCATGAATTTATTTTTGTATTTGAATTATCCCATGAATTTATTTTTGTATTTGAATTAACCCATTATATGAAACATACTTGAAATTAAATATAGTGCGCATAGATACTAGCATTCTAGTTCTTATGCGTACGCATTCAATAACCCTTAGACCCGTTCGAGAGTCGTTACCCCTGTAATGAGATCTCTCGAATTGTCCCATTTGGACAGTTTGAGACTGTATAATTTTTGTATAATATTCTTATTGGATTAAAGTTGTTACTTTTGGAGGAAGTTCTGCAGTCGTATCTTAATGTTCTCTGGGTACATACTAGATTGACAAGTGTGACTGTTATTTTAATTGACCAATTGAAATAACACTCACACCTGCCAATCTACGTCGTGTACTTGGAGAACTAAGGGGATATGCTGTCGAATTTTTTTCAAATCGTAACAATGTGCATGAGCTGTTAAGTATATTACAGAAAAATGCATTCTTGAATGGGATAGGACCACATACCCTTTAATAGGATAATTAAATGATGGGATAATTAAAAAAAACATACTATAAATCTAAGTTTTGTTTACCTTTAATAGGTGTTTAGTTGTGGTAGCTGTGATGGGATATCCGAAATACAAAGAGTGGATGGGTGAGACTAATAGAATGGGGGATGTGTTTCGCAGAGGTGCTAACGAATTTGTGAAATATGCAAAGAGATGTCGTAATGATGAAGAGTTTCCGTGTCCGTGTGCTAGGTGTAAGAATGGTAAGGTGTTTGAGTGGAAAACAGTTGAACTACATTTGTTAAGATCGGGTATGCAAGATAGTTATCGATTTTGGAGTTTTCACGGTGAATTGAAAGTTCCTTTTGTCCCTGACCAACCTTCACAACATCCTTCAACAAGTAGAATAGATGAAGAAGGGGACGACGTAGATCATAATATGTTAGAGGATTTAGTTGATGATGCGTACAGAGTTTATGAAGCTGAGGAGAATGAGGTTACTGATGATGTAGAAGATTCAAGTGCTCGTGAAGATAACACGATAAAACTTGACGATGACTACCAAAGTTTAAAATTTAAGGCGACCCAACCGTTATACTCTGGCTGTGAGAAAGATCAAACAACTTTACATGACCTTGACAAATGGGCAGATTTGGTGTAGTGTATATATATATATATATATATATATATATATATATATATATATATATATATATATATATATATATACTGTGATTTAATCTACTTTGTAAAATTAGTAGATGTAAAAGAATAATGAAATTTGAATTGAATTAAGTAAGTGAATACTTAGTTCTAAAGCTTTGAAAAGTCTAGTTCATATTAAAGAGAAATGAACATGTATAATTATCATACGTATTAGGTGGAAAATACGGGGAAATGATATAAGTTAGAATCATGGTGACTCTTATTTCAAACTTGTAATTGGGAACCTTAACTAGGAGGATTATGAGTTACGTTAGGTGTGCACTTTAGATGAGAGGTGAGATTCTCAAGAGAGAACCCGAGAAGCGAACATATACATAATAATTGCTTAATTGCACTAGTTAAGAACTTGCTATTTTTAAAAATATTTTCCAATCGGGCTCTGACCCTCTTTCTTGCATATTCTCTTCTCTCCTGTATTTTTATACTAGGTGTCCAGCCACAGGGACGCCCAGCGTAGAGTATTGGATATTTGACGTGTTATGGATGCTATTGGAGTTGTAGATTTTGTATTAGACGAATCTATTTTATTGATTCAGATATCTGTAGTTTCTATTTCATTTAGGGCATGCCGCCCAAGATTCTAGTTATTCCATTTCTACCACAGAAATTGTATTTACTTATGTCAGTATTGTTATAATCGATTTTATTTGGATGATGGTATTGAGACATTTAAACTGGAGAGTTTATTCGAGTTACATTGAGTTCAGTTATGATGTCACTTAAGTATTATTCATTATTGTGGAATGGATTACATGATCAATTATTTACATTGTTAAAATAGATTTTATTAAATTGAAATTGAAGGTTTTGACACTAGCTTAATTAACTATTAGGTAATTAATACGGAAGTTATTTTTCGACAGTGATGTTAAGAATGAACCAACTAAATATTCTAATTTAATTTAATAAAGTACTGATCACCCGATATTTAATTGAGCGGGGTGTCACAGGTGGTATCAGAGCATCAGGTTCTAGAGTCTTTAGGATTTGTATGACTTAATATGCTTTTTGCTTAGTGTCTTAGGACTGTTGCATTCACATTTGTGTATTTACAACTTTAGCTATTTTGTGATATTTTAAATTGAATGATGATGAAGATATTCTCCCTCATTTTATATGCCTCGTCAAAGTTCATGACGAGCCTCTGGTGCAGCGCAGCCAGCACCACAACCCACTCCAGTTCAGGGCACTATGAACGCTATAGAGGTTGCTGACATTGTTGCTCAGGCAGTTAATGCATCCTTAGAGGTTGTTCAGCAAGCACCAGCACAGGTGTTTCCCACTGCCTGGGAGCGTGTTAGGGATGCCTTTCAAAAGGCACATCCTCCAAAGTTCCAGGGGTGTTCTAATGTTGTCACTGCTAGCAAATGGAAGAAAAACATCCAGCGACATATGAGAATGTATGAGTGAACTGAGGTACATAAGTAGATACTAGTTACTTTTAAGATAGTTGGGGCAACTTTACAGTGGTGGGAGTCCAATACAAAAGTAGAGGAGAAGGATACTATGCCTCTTAAGGACTTCTGGGTGCGGTTTGATCGCAAATATTTTCCTTCTGCCGTTCAGACATAGATGAGGAAAAAACTTTTAGCCCTTACCCCGGAGGGGAAATCAGTTACTGAGTATGAGGAAGAATTTACTAGGCTGAACAATATGGTGCCAGGAGAGGTACCCACTGAAGAGAAGAGGATTCAGATGTTTATGGATGGCCTTAATTGGAGGATCTGCCAGCATCTTTTGGGTAATCTTTCTTTATAGATCTACGCAAATGTATTGAATGTTTCGTTACTTCACTTCTAGTACCACTGCTTCCATGCTAAGGGGGATTGAGTCCATTCAGCAGGGCAGGATTGGGGGAGGCAGTGCTAGTGGAACACCATCTGCTCAGAGACAACAGAGACAGGGTGAGCAGAGTTCCCAGCACGGGGATTATGCTAAGATATTAAGATCGGGAGGCTTTCGTTTTGGGTAGGGAGGTAATAGGTAAGGCCAACAGCATATTCAACAGGGACAACAGAACCAAGGGAGAGGTGGAAATGATCTGTAGGGCCGAGGCTAGCAGGGTCAAAATGGAGGACAGTTTTCTGACAGATGCTTCACTTGTAGCAAAACTGGCCACATGAAATAGGATTTACCCGATAAGGGAAAGATATCCCATTAGTAGGGTGCTCACCAGGAGACACAGAGGCCTATGTTTCCAGCTGCTCTCCCAGCACCGGCTGAGGTGCCATCATTACCTACCATTCCAGTTGATCGCGTAGCCCCACTACAGCAGGGGCAGTTACAATACGGGCGTGTGTACAACATCCAGTAGGATGAAATTCAGTAGCCACCATGCGTAGTAGAGGTTATGTTTTCTATCTCTGGGGTTATGGGACGTATTTTGTTTGACACAGGGGCCTCACATTCATTTATAGCCACTAGATTTGCACGGGTCGTAGGGTTGTTAGATATGGCCAACAACACTGTTACTTTTGTAGACTCACCAATGGGTAGTGGGATGACTATTTTCTTTATATATCGGAGTATAAGTATAGAGATTGGGAGTTTGATTTTATCGACTGACATGCTTATGTTAGACATGTTCGAGTATGATGCTATCATCGGCATGGATAGGCTAGTCGCGTACCGGGCCATTGTTAATTATTATAGTTAGAGTATTATATTTTCTATTCTAGGATAGTAGATGTTCCTAGTGGCGATGCCGTATCTTGTGGGAGGATCGTCCACCCATTTGTATTATATGGCAGAGGAGAGCTCTACGGGAGTGATGATTCTCCTTGATTTTATACTGATAGTTTGTGAGTTTGCTGACGTGTTTCAAGAGACCCTGGGACTACCACCCACCAGGGAGATAGAGTTTGTGATTCATTTAGCATTGGGCACTCGATCGATAGCCCGTGCACCTTATCGTATGGCTCCTGCAGAGATGAGGGAGCTGAGGGATCAGATTTAGCAATTATTGGGATAGTGTTTTATCTACAAGAGTACCTTACCCTGGGGTGCCCCATTTCTATTTGTGAAGAAGAAATATGGATCCTTACGACTGTGCGTAGATTATCGGGAGTTTAATACAGTCACGATACGAAATAAATATCCGTTGTCTAGCATCGACGACTTATTTGACCAGCTGAGAGGAGCAACCTACTTATCGAAGATAGACCTGAGGTTCGGTTATCACTAGTTACGGATCAGGGATCAGTATGTGTCGAAGACTTCTTTTCTTACAAGATATGGATCATACGAGTTTCGAGTTATGCCATTTGGACTAACCAATGCGTCAGCTGTATTTATGGACTTAATGAATAGGGTGTTCAAAGAGTTCCTAAATCAGTTTATCATTGTCTTTATAGATGACATCCAGGTTTATTCCCGTACCAAAGAGGAGTATGTCGAGAATTTATGACGGGTCCTACAAACACTACGCGGGCATCAGTTGTATGCTAAGTATGAGAAGTGTGGGTTTTGGCTCCGGGAGGTGTAGTTTGTGGGGCATATAGTGTCATAAAGGGGTATAGTAGTGGATCTTAGCAAATTATTAGTGGAGAGGGAATGGGGGAAACCCATGACACCTACTGAGGTACGTAGTTTCTTGGGATTCGCCGGCTACTATAGACGATTTATCCGGGGCTTTTCAAAGATTGCGGGTCCGATGACTAATCTCACCCTTAAGGGCGTACCGTTTGCTTGGGATTATACGTGTCAGTCGGCATTTGATGAACTGAAGGATAAGTTGACTTCAGTATCTGTACTAGTACTACCCAGGACAGGAGTGGAGTACATAGTTTAAAATAACACATCGTTACAGGGACTTGGTGGAGTATTAAAGCAGGAAGATAAAGCTATAGCTTACGCCTCCAGTAATCTTAAGCCTCACGGAATAATTAACCTACCCATGACTTGGAGCTACTGGCAGTCATATTTTCTCTTCGAATATGGAGACATTATTTATTGGGTGAGAAATTTCATTTACTCACGGATCTTAAGTCACTACAGTTTTTGTGTAACATCCCTCGTTTTTAGGAGGCTCATTTTATATTAATTTTCCGCATAAGGTAATTAGATAACATGTTGGAACTGGAGTAAATATTAATCTTAGATGTTAGAATTTAATATTTACGGGAATGTTGCATATTTACCGTATGTGTAGGTAAATATCTTCATGTTGTATGTTTTAGAGTGTCATGTATTTTAAATGAAATTATGGTTTAAATAGATTTGGAACTAGAAGTAAATTATAAAATTTTCGGATGCTAGTTTAGAGGGTGTAGTTAGTCCCAGAAGGTCCGAGACAGTCAAAATAAGTGCCATATTGTATTTTTGGATTTCGGGCACTTTTACCTGGTTTTAACTTAAACGCGTATTTGGGAGACATTTTAATGTGGTATTAACCACTTAAGTTGGGAGTTTTAACTTAAGCCACGATTTTAGTCTTCTAAACCCCCTTATTTCCCCATTTCATACCAAACACAAAAGAGAGAGAGAGAGAAGAAGAGAGATAGGAGAAGAAGAGAGAGATTTGGAGATTGAAGAACGGGGATTTCTCCTACCTCAAAGAAATCTGAATTTGCAAGTCTAAGGCAAGTTTTCTACTTGCTAATATGTGATTTACGTTGAATAAATTGTGTGTTAGTTTGTATTTGACATTTATGGTTTAAATGTAGAATTTGTGGGATTTAAACCCTAATCTTGATTTATGTTGAAGAAATTGTGGGTTTTGATGGTTAATAATCATGTAGATTAGTTTGGGGTAGATTTTTGTTGTTGGATGTGTATGAAAATGAAGAGATTTGAAGTTTGGAGAATTTAGGTTTCATAACCCATAGAAGCCATTCTTGGCAAATTTGCAGGACCGAATCGATTCGGCCCTATGGCGAATCGATTCGGTAAAGGGTAGTTTCCAGGTCTGCATAACCCGAATCGATTCGGGTTAAGGCCGAATTGATTCGGCCAATTGCAGAAACTTGGTTTTGTTGTCTGAACCGATTTGCTTTTTGGGCGAATCGATTCGTTTTCCTGCAGTTTTTTTTGAGTTGTTTTTATAACTCAATTTTTATTCTTTTTCTTTAGGTTTAGGACCTAGGAACCTTCTTTCATGAAGTAAACTTAGAGTTATAGAGTCCTAATTGAGTTGGGGAAACTACCCTAGAATAGAAGTGCGTATATGGGGTTTTTCTGGGGATATGCCAATTGATGTTAGGGCATTGTTTCTTCTAGTTGATCATTATTAAACTAAGAGTTATAGTATTACGTTTGGGAGACCTTAGAAGCTCAATAGAGCTATGATTAGTCTTGATGGTTTATAATAACTTCAGAAATAAATCTTAGGAGAATAAATTGATAGTTCAATTATTCATCGAGGTTATAATATCGATGTGAGATACCTATGGCTCCGGATTTCAAAGGTGAAATATTTACAAGATGTAAATAAATATGGTTTCGAATAAAATGAAACAAGCATTTGCTAAAATGTAAATGAATATGGTTTTGGATAATGAAATATACATTTGCTAAAATGTAATTGGAAATGAAATGGAAATGGTAATGATGGTAAATGATAATTTACTTAATCATTAATATGGTAAATAATATTTTTTTTTTCTGAAACACACCTCTCTAAATACCATCATAAGGGAAGTTCGCGCGCACAGGTGAAGCCCCCTGGCTAATGAATGCAGGGTGGATATAGTCCTAGGCCATGTGAGCCTTTGTTGTTATATATATTTTTCTGCGATGGGTAGGTAATTCTGGGTGTGGTTATGACTACCCCGCAGGCACATGGCTGCTTCCCGACGTATTGCGATAGGTGCCCAGGTTGTCTTATGTTAGGCCCTGGAAGATGATGGTCATTTAGGGGCGCGCACAGTGGGGAAACCCGAATGGGCGATCTTAGAATTCGTTATATGTATATAAATATAACAGTTCATAATCAAGTGGGACTTGATGTATGTGATGGGCCATAAAGAGCCTGATAAAGTGCCACAAAGAGCACAGTAAAATGCCACAAAGAGCATTTAATGTTGATTATATTCCTGATAAGGAATGGTAACGCCAGGATGGGCATGTAATTGAAATAAAAGCCACAAAGAGCTTAAAATTGAGATAAAATCCATAAAGAGCTTATAATTATTGTTATGATTTCCTGATAAGGAATAAACTATGAAATGAATCGGTGTATATGATAGAAGTTTTCGATTTTGTTAGTCCTTTTTTCTCTTGCTTAGTTAAATTAAATTCATGCTATTCTCTAAATTGCCCCAGCGCATGTTTTAGAACTGTTAGATAGATTCATATATTTTCTAGCATGATGTTATTCATAACTGTCATACTCTTTATTCATCTGGTGATCATATAGAATCGGGGCCTGACCCATTTACACTTCTTGTTGTATTTGTATCTATTTTCCGCTCAGGTGCTCCACCGCAATGGACTCCTGTTCTGACTTTCCAATCCAGGTGTCTTTGATGCGCCGTGATGCTTTGTGGGTATTACGGGATATTTGGTATAGACGATTCCATTATCGTTTTCTGGTTATGATCGGGTCTTTATTTTACTCGGGCGAGTGGCCCAAAGTTTTGTAATTAATTAATATAATGGATTGTGTAATTTACATTTAAGTATTGTATCACATTATTTTAGTTTGTGATCGACAGCATATTTGGTCCTTTATTGTACATTTGTGGGTATATGATATAATCTCATATGGATTTCCACTTTCTTTTATTGGGTTGTTAAGTTGTTTTCTTTTATAAACTTTAAAAATCAAAATTTTTGGCAACCCGTTTTTCTGATATAAGGAGTGGTTATCCCGTATACTTCATATTTTGTTGTGCTGCTGAGAATGATTCCATCCATGATTCCGTTATTTTGGAGTATTGGGTTGGCCACCCCCTATTTCGGATGGCGGGTTGTCACAAATGGTTTCAGAGCATCAGGTTCTAGAGTCCTTAGAAATCTGTGTGGACGCGTTACGTCTTCAACGTTGCTTTTGATTTGACATAGAGCCGTAGGATTAAGATCGTTGATTTCTCTGGTGAGATTTCGTTCTTCAGCCATGATGTAGAACCCATAGAATCTTTTGCGCATTCGTGTGAGATTCGTAGGTCGATTGAAGAAGGACGCCATGGAAGGTCGTTGTGAAGGCGTCATGAGCGGGGACTACTAGAAACTGTAAGTTGGGGTCCGAGATGAGGACTGCCTTGGTGGTCGCTTTCTTTTTGTGGCATTTTCTTATCTTGCTACTACGACTACTAATTACAGTGGATGTAGCTTTTCCAGTACCACTAGAAGTAGAGAGTGGTACTAGGCTTGGGACTCCAAGCGACGTTAATTGAAGTGAAAAGGGGCCATGATAAGGGCCAAGTGTTGAAGGAAGTTTGGCCCATAGAGAAGTCCGGTGGACACTTGCAATAGCGAGTTTCTCTGGGAAAATTGGACTGATGAGAAGGTGAATTCTCAAATGTTCACATGAAGTTCGGTCAGAGGCCGAAAGTGAATAAGGAGTTATACAGAAAGGGGAGGCCGATAGCGTGCTCTTATTTGTTGAAGAAGAAAAAGGGGCTGCGCGGGCAATTGTTTTTCAGCCAAGGTTGGAAAAATGACTACGACGTGGGGTGTAGAATCGCTCTTTTCGATTTTGTTCATTGGAGGACTAGGGCAAAGATTGCTGTCGGGGAGTTTATGGAAGGAGTATTGGTTCGGATAAGACTCAAGTACGGTGTCTGAGAACCCTTAGTATTGCCCGGAGTGATGCTGGAATCCCACCTTAGTAGTGGGTGGTGCATCCCCCATAAAGTGATAGAGTAGTATTGTGTTGACTCTATATTCGGGTGTGTATCTCGAGCTTGTAATGGTATCGAGGCTTGTATATGACCTCCGTGGTATGGAGGTTCTATCTTTTCTTCACTCGTTATGAAGCGAGTGATGATATTTTAAATATATATATGTGAAATATGTGTTATTTGCATGGTGTGTTGCTTGGTTTGAGTGTCTTATTGTTTGTTTGCATTATATGTGGATGTTATGACTTATCTCCACGACCAACAAGGTTAAGTAGTAATGCATAGGAGGGGTTCCTTGTTTGGATTCCGTTTCTGCGGGACGCTCCACACATGAACCTTAACGATGTTGGGAGTGGAGAGATGCCACTTTTCCTTTCTCTTATTTTATGTATATTATGCGAGTAAAGGTATTTTGGCTTGGTTGGGGTGATAGCAGGCAAATAAATTGCAAGGCTATCTCACTTCTAGTTTCAGAACGGAACTAGTTATTCTATAATTTCTCTCCTGGATACAGGTTGAGACTTTATAGAGATGAATCGAGGTAGGTAGGAGATTTTATTATTTGTTTAGTTATCTTGTGTGAGTGTTTGATTGTTTGTTTGCCTTGTTTGTGCTTGTTACGCTTTATCTCCATGATCAACCAGTTAAGTAGGCATGTGTCGAAGGGGTTCCTTGTTTGGATTTTGCTTTGCGAGACACTCCGCCGCATGAACACTTAACGATGTTGTGAGTGGAGAGACGCTATTCTTTTCTTTTCCTCTTATTTTATTTATTTTGTTGTTAGAAGTGGGATTGGAAGGTTTAGCCGAGAATCACGTAGTTGAGTGATTAAGGGCTACTAAAGTACGAGATAGATGCACTGTATATAGTTCTCTCCTCTGATAGATGCGAGGGAGACTGGGGTATGAAGTCAAATTGAGACTTCGGGTTATGCCTTGATAAGAAGGCTATTTAAGACTTTACAGAAGGTAAATGTCTTATTTGTTGAAATCCTCAATTATTAAATGGTAAGATATAGAAGTAGAATTTCATTAGTAGGGTCGAGAGTTAGAATTTTTTCCGATCCCGATCATGTGTCTTAGACCGTTATATCTTGATGACCGACGATGCGAGGTAGTAGTGTAATGGGAGGGTTCCTTATTTGGATTTTGCTTCGACGAGACGTCCCACACATGAAACTGACCGAATGTCGGAAGTTGAGTAAGGTCTTGGACACTAGGGATATATTTAGTATTATATGTCTACAACTTAGATAGGATATATATAACTCGACTTTAGTATTATTAAAATGTTAGGTCTTTAGGGTAGGTGATCTTAGTTTAGGAAAGTGGTAGGGAGTTGGCCGCAAATAAGTTGTGGGTTAACTCTAAGAGGTATTAGATCCCTAGGAACGAGTAATACGGGGTCTCGAGAGGTTTCGTGGGTTTGGCCGAAGGAGATTAGGCCTTTCTTGGTTAGCATGTTACGTTAGTAACTTAACTTTCGGGGAGTTAAGGGGAGAATTGACATTCAGCCCTGAGTCCATGCTAGTAAGCTCGAGGGTGGATTTAACTGTTAGCCCATTCTTGAATTAAAATTCATTGTGGTGATGATCGCCCTTGAAAAAGGGAGGCTTTACTTCCTGGGTAGAAATTGGTCTTTCTCGCGAGCGACAAGTGGTTGCAATAGATCGTGGGAGGAATTGAGCTAGTGTACGGAGTTCATAAAGTAATTTTCGATTGGAAATTTCCCCTCCCTATAAGAATGCGATTTGGGTAGTAGGTGCGTCGAGTAGGAAACTCGTCGGAGAAATAGTGATGGCATGGAGGGCCACGTAGAACGAGCATAACTAGGAAGAATCTGGAGCGTGAGCATTCATGTCTATGACTGATCATTTTCCCTACTCGTGTGAGAAGAGTAGTGGCAGAGCGAGGAAGGGTATATTCATAGACATCTATATTGGATTTTCCGTCATTAATCTGGTCATGATTCCATTTGAGAAAATTGTTAATCGTTCGACCAAATCGTTGCTTTTCGGCCATTATGGGTGGACTACATGTAGAGGAGTACACCCTATTCTCGATGGAGGAATGGTAGAACCGTAGGAGGTGCCTATTAGAATAGTAGTGCTCTGAGACTAGATATTCGTGTCGAAGGTTGGATAAAGTTTCCATGAAGAAATAGGAACCGTATGAAAATGGTGTATACTTAATTGCCTTAGAGTGGGTGGATGAATAGAGGAAACTGATTCAATGCCCAGAGGCTTACTTTGAATATACGTTTTGGGATTAATGGATGGACGGGAACAATGACTGGTGTGGTTGGAAATTTCCCATACGTGACCATTTTCTAAGGTATGGCACCGCGCGTGGCCTAGTGTGTCTGGTTGAAGAATTTGCATACTCGTTGGATAAAGACAACGAACAATATGTTCCTTGAACATGGAATAGTTTCGGAACATTTCTTTAAGTATTGGGCTTTTGAGCCATTTGCTTGGAAAGGATACGCCTATGCGAGGAGAAGTTCGATAGCGCTGGGGTTAAGCCACTTAGAGTTGGTGTAGGTATCCCCGAGGTGGGATGTAGCGTGATTTGGAAGGCAAGGCTATTTTGCGCCGAGTCTTGCGAGTATTTCTCTTCCGTTGTAGGAAGATAGGACCTATGGTTAGCGAGGAACGCTTTGTGCTATGCTAATGCACAAAGGGTGTAGGTTGAGATCGGAAAGTGTCGACCTTAGTCCAAGTCCATTTGGGACGTTATGGTAATGAGGGCTTTGTTTAGGGTGATAGAATCCTAGTTTGAATAGTATACCCTTTATGAGATTTGGATATGCCCGAATTTTGAGGGCAAAATTCCCTCTTAAGGGGGGGAGTATGTAACAACCCTCGTTTTTAGTAGGCTCATTTTATATTAATTTGCCAGAAAAGGTAATTAGATAAAATGTTGGAACTGGAGTAAATATTAATCTTAGATGTTAGAAGTTAATATTTACGAGAATGTTGCATATTTACCGTATGTGTAGGTAAATATCTTCATGTTGTATGTTTTAGAGTGTCATGTATTTTAAATGACATTATGGTTTAAATAGATTTGGAACTAGAAGTAAATTATAAAATTTCCGGATGCCAGTTTAGAGGGTGAAGTTAGTCTCGGAAGGTCCGAGACAGTAAAAATAAGTGCCATATTGTATTTTTGGGTTTCGAGCACTTTTACCTGGTTTTAACTTAAATGCGTATTTGGGAGACATTTTAACGTGGTATTAACCACTTAAGTTGGGAGTTTTAACTTAAGCCATGATTTTAGTCTTCTAAACCCCCTTATTTCCCCATTTCATACCAAACACAAAAGAGAGAGAGAGAGAGAAGAAGAGAGAGAGGAGAAGAAGAGATAGATTTCGAGATTGAAGAATGGGTATTGCTACTACCTCAAAGAAATATGAATTTGTAAGTCTAAGGAAAGTTTTCTACTTGATAATACGTGATTTAAGTTGAATAAATTGTGTGTTAGTTATGTATTTGACATTTATGGTTTAAATGTAGAATTTGTGGGATTTAAACCCTAATCTTGATTTAAGTTGAAGAAATTGTGGGTTTTGATGGTTAATAATCATGTAGATTAGTTTGAGGTAGATTTTTGTTGTTGGATGTGTATGAAAATGAAGAGATTTAAAGTTTGGAGAATTTAGGGTTCATAACCCATCGAACCCATTCTTGGCAAAATTTGCAGGACCGAATCGATTCGCCCCTATGGCGAATTGATTCGTTAAAGGGTAGTTTCCAAGTCTGCATAACTCGAATCGATTCGGCCAATTGCAGAAACTTGGTTTTGTTGTCCGAACCGATTCGCTTTTTGGGCGAATCGATTCGTTTTCCTGCTATTTTTTTTGAGTTGTTTTTATAACTCAATTTTGATTCTTTTTCTTTAGGTTTAGGACCTAGGAAGCTTCTTGCATGAAGTAAACTTAGAGTCCTAGAGTCCTAATTGAATTGGGGAAACTACCCTAGAATAGAAGTGCGTATATGGGGTTTTTCCGGGGATATGCCAATTGATGTTAGGGCATTGTTTCTTCTAGTTGATCATTATTAAACTAAGAGTTATAGTATTACGTTTGGGAGACCTTAGAAGCTCAATAGAGCTATTATTAGTCTTGATGGTTTATAATAACTTCAGAAATAAATCTTGGGAAAATAAATTGATAGTTCAATTATTCATCGAGGTTATAATATCGATGTGAGATACGTATGGCTCCGGATTTCAAAGGTGAAATATTTACCAGATGTAAATAAATATGGTTTCGAATAAAATGAAACAATCATTTGCTAAAATGTAAACGAATATGGTTTCGGAAAATGAAATATACATTTGCTAATATGTAATTGGAAATGAAATGGAAATGGTAATGATAATTTACTTAATCATTAATATGGTAAATGTTTTTTTTTTTTCTGAAACACACCTCTCAAAATACCATCATAAGGGAAGTTCACGCGCACAGGTGAAGACCCCTGGCTAATGAATGCAGGGTGGATATAGTCCTAGGCCATGTGAGCGTTTGTTGTTATATATATTTTACTGCGATGGGTTGGTAATTCTGGGTGTGGTTATGACTACCCCGCAGGCACATGGCTGCTTCCCGACGTATTGCGATAGGTGCCCAAGTTTTCTTATGTTAGGACCTGGAAGATGAAGGTCATTTAGGGGCGCGCACAGTGGGGAAACCCGGACGGGCGGTCTTAGAATTCGTTATATGTATATAAATATAACAGTTCATAATCAAGTGGGCCTTGATGTATGTGATGGGCCATAAAGAGCCTGATAAAGTGCCACAAAGAGCACAGTAAAATGCCACAAAGAGCATTTAATGTTGATTATATTCCTGATAAGGAATGGTAACGCGAGGATGGGCATGTAATTTAAATAAAAGCCACAAAGAGCTTAAAATTGAGATAAAAGCCATAAAGAGCTTATAATTATAGTTATGATTTCTTGATAAGGAATAAACTATGAAATGAATCGGTGTATATGATAGAAGTTTTCGATTTTGTTAGTGCTTTTTTTCTCTTGCTTAGTTAAATTAAATTCATGCTATTCTCTAAATTGCCCTAGCTTATGTTTTAGAACTGTTAGAATATTTTTATATATTTTCTAGCATGATGTTATTCATAACTGTCATACTCTTTATTCATCTGGTGATCATATAGAACCGGGCCCTGACCCGTTTACACTTCTTATTGTATTTGTATCTCTTTTTCGCTCAGGTGCTCCACCGCAATGGACTCCTGTTCTGACTTTCCAATCCAGGTGTCTTTGATGCGCCGTGATGCTTTGCGGGTATTACGGGATATTTCGTATCGAAGATTCCATTATCGTTTTCTAGTTATGATCGGGTCTTTATTTTACTCGGGCGAGTGGCCAAAGTGTTGTAATTGATTAATGTAATGGATTGTGTAATTTACATTTAAGTATTGTATCACATTGTTTTAGTTTGTGACCGACAGCATATTCGGTCCTTTATTGTGCATTTGTGGGTATATGATATAATCTCATATGGATTTCCACTTTCTTTTATTGGGATGTTAAGTTGTTTTCTTTTATAAACTTTAAAAATCAAAATTTTTGGCAACCCGTTTTTCTGATATAAGGAGTGATTATCCCGTATACTTCATATTTTATTGTGCTGCTGAGAATGATTCCATCCATGATTCCGTTATTTTGGAGTATCGGGCTGGCCACCCCCTATTTCGGATGGCGGGTTGTCACAATTTGTTCACTCATAGAGAGTTGAATATGCGACAGCGTAGGTGGCTTCAATTCATGAAGGATTATCAGTTTGAGATACACTATCACCCGGGGAAGGCTAACGTGGCAGCAGAAGCATTGAGCCATAGGCTAGTGGGTGATAGGACCGAGGTGTGAAAGGCAAAATGGAAGGAACTGGGACATCAGGTTGCAGTTTCCAGATCATTGATGTCAGTTATGATCGTTACCCCCAGATTGTGATGAGGGTAGTACAGGTTCAGGCAACAAATCCATTTTGTTTAGAGAGAACTTGATAACTCTTAACCGAGGGAGCACATTCTTACTTAGTGAGTTCGGAGGGAGTCTTGTGCTTGAACGGTAGACTAATTGTTCTTGAAGGGGAGGATTTGTAGCACACGGTGATGATAGAGTCGCATGGATCCCAGTTTGCGGTACATCCTGACATGGATAAGATGTATCAGGATTTGCGACGACAGTATTAGTGGAGTGGGATGAATAGAGACATTGTTGAGTTCGGCTCTAAGTGTGCCACCTGCTAGTTAGTGAAGGTGGATCATCAGAAGCCAACAGGGTTTCTTCAACCACTAGAGATCCCGATGTGGAAATGGGAGAGCATTTCCGTGGACTTCATCACTGGGTTACCTACTTCTCAGAGGGGTCACGATTCCATATGGGTGATTGTGGATCGATTGACTAAGTTAGCTCATTTCTTTCTAGTTCAAACTGATTATACTACGGGACAGTATGCCCAGATATTTATAGCTGAGATAGTGAGGTTACATGGGGTACTTCTTGATATTGTGTTTGACTGGGATAAGATTTTTGAATCCCGATTTTATGAGAGTTTTCACAAGAAAATGGGTACCGAGGTGCGATTGAGTACGGACTATCACCCATAGACAGATGGCCAGACTGAGCGTACTAACCAGATGTCGGAGGAAATGTTACGTATGTGTATTTTGGATTTTGGGGAAGGTTGGGAGCAATACCTTCCACTGGTGGAATTTGCGTATAATAACTTCTACCAGTTCACCATTGGTATGGCCCCATTTTAGGTGTTATATGGTAGGACTTATCGCTCTCCGGCATGTTATTTAGAGGTGGGGGACAATAAGATACTTGGGCCAGAAGTGATTTAGGACACGTCTGCCAGGATTGAAATGATTCGGAGTCGCATTCGGGCAGAGCAGGGTAGACAGAAAATCTATGCCCATGCTAAGCGGTTCTTCAGGGAGTTTAGCATGGGGGACCAGATGCTATTACAGGTATGTCCTGTGAAGTGGATAGTGAGATGCGAGAAGAAATTTAAATCGGCACTGAGATACGTGGGACCATTTTCTATTATTGAGAGGGTTGGATCGGTAGATTACAGACTTGGGCTGTCGGAGAACTTGCATCGTATACATGATGTGTTTCATACTTCTTCGCTGAGGCGATATCTTCGAGATGAGTTGTCTCACACTCATATTTCATTGGAGGAGGTTGATTTGTATCCAGATAGTTCTTATGAGTAGTGACCGGTGGTGATCTTAGACCATAGTGAGAGACGATTGAGATTGAAAGTAGTTCCGCATGTGCGTGTCCAGTGGGCGCATCACAATGTTGACGAGTCTACTTGGGAGCGCGAGGATGAGATGCGCGATCGATACCCAGAGTTATTTTTACCAGGTATGCTTTTATCTTCCGAATTTCTGGACAAAACTCCATTATAAGAGGGGAGTATGTAACATCCCGTATTTTTTAATGACTTTTAAAATGGGATTAATTTGAATTAATTATGGGATAATTGAAAATTTGTTCGGATTTAAATATTACTCGAGAATAAAAGTAATATGTGATTTATGTTGAATATTATGTAGTTATTAAAAGTAATATATGATTATGACTTTACATAATGATTATGACTTTATACAATTGTCGAGAGTTATAAATATGACAATTTTGGTAAATAAGTCGGAACGCGCGTGTGAGTCGTGTAGGGACTATATTTAAATGGAATGAACAATAATTTATTTTCATGTCATCCGAATGGTCGTTTCGAGTGCGCCAAAGTGTCCGAAAGGGTTTAGATAGTAAAAAATTCTACCCAAAGGATTAATTTAAGTATCGAGTTAATTTGGAATCAAACCGGCACTCCGAAGGGGTATTTTGGTCATTTGCCAAATCAAGTGAATAGTACCCACGAATTTATAGTGGTCTTATATAAATATAGAGTTTTTAGAATTGAGATTCATTCACCAAAAATTAAAGGAAAAGGCTTAGAGGAGATTTAGAGAATTTTCTAGGAGAGGAATAGGCTTTTCTAGGAGACCAAGAGCCAAGAGTGACCTTACACCACTGGAGGTTGATCGAAAAAAGGAGGAACATCCCTAGAATCATCTTTCCCAACAGTTCAGACCTTCGAAATAGACGGAAATGGTTAATTATTGCAAATTATAGAATGTATATTGTCCGTGTTAGGCTAGAAATGAAATTTAGAAAAGTTATGTGAATTAAAGATGAATTTTGATGATCTTAATTGAATCCTTTAAATGAACCTTAACTAGAATTGATCTCTTTTTGAATATAGAATAAACTCCAGAGAATTTGCATATAATTGGCGAAAAAATCTGGGATTTTTTATAGTTCTTGAATAAGGATAATGAATTAAGAGTTTTTTGAATTTTCATGAAATTAACTTGATTAATTGAAACTCCTTAATGAGTTTGTACTGATTAGATGTTATAAATCATTCATATACCTTGATATATCATTTGGGATGATTTATGGGGTGTTTGGGATCATATGGTGATGGTTTTGAGGAAGAAAAAGATTAAAACCCGTAGCCGTTGAAATGCAGAATTTGACAGACCTGTAGAGGCCAGACTGAATCGTTTCGGTGGTAGGGTCGAATCGAATCGAATCGGAGCAGGCCGAATCGATTCAGCTGCCCAGATTTGTCCAACTTTTCCATTTTGATTGTTATTTCTATGGTATTGTTTGGGATTTGATCATGGGACTAAATTCTTAAAATAATGGGAGTATAGGGGTATGGCAGTAGGCCATGTTAATGTATGGGCTTAGTCATATGATATGGAATAAAGGGTTAAATTGAATTAGGGATTATCGAGGAATAAACCTAATTTGAAGATAAATTCAATTCACGGAAATTCGAGGATTATAATGATGTGGACCAGTAGGGTGTATATGCTTACCTACTGAATTTACATGAGGAATAAACGATACCCAATGAGTGATGATAAAAGATCGGGAATATAATTTAAGAAGTAAAGCCATATTCTATATATACATAGGACATTCGAGATATAAATATACTAGGTATGGGACTTATCATATGGGTTGTGCGTATGCTCTATTGTTATTTTATTTATAAGTGGGGTGAATACCTATATTATGATTTATTTTTGTATGACATAACTACGCTGCTTGCTATCGGGATGGAGGTTTCACATTGTGGACGATCTTATCCTGACGAGCCCACTGAGGGGATTTTAGATTCGTACCCTAAGCATAGGACCTTAGACACGTGTTGGCGGTGAGAATGATAGTTTCAACGGTTGAATATGAATGTAGGTAGGTGCATGACCCATTCGGATGGGGACACTACACCAAAAACACGATTTTATAAGTGTTTTAAACACTTATAAATGAAACTGTAACAATTTTAAACCGTTATAAAACAAGGAGTTATAATTTTTTTGTAACTTTTCAAAACACTTACAAATGAAAATTCGTAACGGTTCAAAGGGTGAATATTTTGGAAAATATGGGTTATATAGTTAAATCATTATAAGTGTTTAGAACCGTTACTGTTTGATATTTTATAAGTGTTTAGAACCGTTACTGTTTTATTTTTTTATAAGTGTTTAGAACCGTTACTGTTTGATATTTTATAAGTATTTAGAACCGTTATAGTTTGTTGTTTTACAAGTAACTAGAACCGTTACTGTTTGAATATTTTTAAGTGTTTAAAACGGTTACAAATATTAATATGAATTAAAAAAAATCATTTCATTAGCGACGCCTCATCCAAATCAATTCAATTATATGAATAAAACCACCCCTAACTGATATAAATTATAAATGAAATGCTTGTTATCCTACTTCCAGAATACATATTACAATAGACTTTAAATAAAATACAATGCATACTCAATTTAAACCTACATATCAAATAAATAAAATACAACGCATACTCCACTCCTTAAAAGACTCATTATAGTGGCCATATAATTGGATTCCAGAGAAATAAGGCACATAGTACTGAACAACAAAATCACAATCATTCAATATTAAAGGCACTCCAACTCCATAATCTGTGGACTGGAATCCAATGGATTGGAGTTTAAGATTGAAAATTTGAGTGTGGACATTTAAATATCAACAGAGTGTTGGCATAGCATTAACAGAGGAGATTCTCTGTGCCAAGAAGGCGCTGGCATCAAGCTTTGACAACTCTACAGACCATAAATTGGTGGTGATGATTCAGGTATATACATCCTTTAATGCTTGAATAGCCTTTTGTCCTTCTATGGTCTCCCGACCTCAAATTAGGACACGGTCAGGTTGGAAAAGATCTTCAATTGCGGTCCCTTCAGTGAGGAACTCTAAGTTCGAGATAATCTGGAAGCTAATTCCTTTGCTGGATGTATAAATATGGGTACCTACAAAAAAGAAATGGGAAGTATAAAAATGAGAGAAAAAAGCAAACCTAAAATCTAAAAATTCAATCAAAAATATGTTTTGCACCCCAACACAGTTAATTCCAAAAGTAGGTTCAGGTATATTATCTAGAAGATCACTGACAATTTTCATTCTGAGTTCACTTTTAATAAATAGTTCATCAACATTAATTTACCCGAGTTCCCTCTCAATTGACATTTGTGTTAATAATATGCTTAATTATTTTGTCCCTACTATAAGCCTTAACTAAAGAAAATATCACTGCCAAGATGAAATAATGACACATATGAAGATATAATATTTCTGTCTCAAAGATGGACATGTGTAATGTTCCCAAAGAAATGTTGAAACTCGTTGTTGTTTAGTATTTCTCTTCGATTATATATTTTATCCTGTGTAAACGCTGAGTTCTCTTGCGCTAGGCGAGCTTTCTCCGCTAGAAGTGCCTCGAGTTGAAGCTTCAAATCATCATCTTCCAGGTTGTCTGTTGTCAATTTGATAAAATAGCGCAAGTGCACGGGCTATTATAGAATAGCGATTGTAAGTACAGGTAGAACCCACAGAGATTTGTCAATTTTTCATTCAAATTAATTGTGACTGTCCAACTACACTAAATGTGATAGAGAATGATTATGAACTACACTAAATAAAAGCAACTACGATAAATGAGGGTAACACAAGTTATTTGTAAACAATTAGGATTCGGGGTCAATTTATCACGTAACTAATATTGCACACTAATTTAATGTTTCCATTCCATTTTTATAACTAAAATTAAACCGACTCTCGCTGTGTTTAATTCCGAAAATATGACGGTTATGATCAAAATATTTTTAACGTCTCTAATAGACAGCTAAAATCCCTATTCCCTTAGAAAATATAAGTTTTAAAATTCGCAAATGTATTTAAGCATGGACTATCGAAACAATCAAAATGCAAGCATAATCCATCAAAAATTACTATTTTTAAATCTCAAAACTTGATTTGGCAAAATAATCTTGACACACTCTTGTGTCGCTTTAAAATGAATAGTGAATCTTTAATAACAATTAAAATAATTAGGAAATAAACAACGATAAAATTAACGTGACAATATTAGGTAACTATGATAAACTTCACCTTACTCCTAATATAAGAATCAAGCTACCATAATGAAAGAGAAATTGCAAGAATGAGTAGAGATCTTCATTAATAAACCAAACCTAATAATAGTTCTCTCACAATAATCTTCAATCCTCTAAAAAAATGATAAAAACTTGGCCCTCAAATTTATTACAATCGCTCAAAGTTGCTCCCTGAAATCCTCCATGAAATTCCTCTCTAATTGTCTACGAAATTATGAGTCCAAGGGTCCTTTCTATAGGACAAGTGGTGAGGTATTTGAGTTGTGGTGGGACTCTTTCTGTTTGGCCGAATGGTATTGGCAGCTATCTCTCCACCACTTTAATCTTTGGATTGTGCTAAGGGAAGAAATTTCCTCCCACTCAAAAACTCTTATCTTTTCTTGCTGAACATGCGTACCAAGTTTCTTCCAAATCGGAAAATAAAAATTTCCGACTTTTTTACGATTGCACGTGTAAAAACAGCTTTTTTTGAATGACCATAAAAATCAACTTTTTCGCGCTGTTTTTGAATTGATCATCAATTTGCACCAAATTCCATCATTAACTGCAAAAATTTCACTAGGAAACTTTTTTCGCAAATTAGCAAAAGATTATGATAAAATTATCGAAGTGCCCATTTTTGACTTAAAATTGTCATTTTCAATATGAATTCAATCATTTTCGCATTTTTTTTTCTCTTTTTAGTAAAATAGTCCTAAGAACTTATTAAATACACTAAAATGGGACTAACAAAATATAAATTTGGGTATAAAATATACAAAATAATGCACTCATCATTGTCTCCTTTGTCATGACTCTCTCTTGTCGTGTTAAACGTTCGCACTCCTGTTCTACGGGGTGATTCACACATCATTGCCTGGAATACATCAGTTACTCATGAGTAAAAATACATATTGAACACACAAATTCAATTCATATACACACCTACAGCGCCACTCAATTCAAACCTAATATTGTGGAAGTTATGGCTTATTTGGGACAGTAACATACTCATAGAGGCTCTGAAGATTATAAAAAAACTTTATGGTTTGGGATGATAGTTATGAAGGTATGTATGTGCATATAATTGTAGTCCTGAGAGATGATAGTTATGCAGGTCTGCATACAAAAGCTCCTTTAAGCTTGCTGTCCCAGTGGAAAAGGTCCGAGAAAATAAAGAAAACCCCTACCAAAAAGGCTGCTACAAAGCCCAAAACCGCTGCTCATGTCAAAGCAAAAAAAGTTGCTTAAATTTTTTTTTTGTGGATCCTGGTCAATCACTAAAAAATGAAAAGCATAAAAGTAAGCAAGAATAAATCTCAAACACACGAGAGGAGCCCAATACTAATGTTAAAGGTTGCTTCATTTACAGAAGATATTATGGAGTGGAGAAAACATATTCTGAGGCTTTCTGTGAAATAACTCTTCTTTGTCTCTGTCTCTCTTATGTGTTGTGTGGTGGTCTATAATTTCTCATATTCTTTTGCACCCTTGATTCTTTAGTTTTGGCTGACCCATATAGTGAAATATTCTGGATGGTGTGTTTTTGATAAGAAACTAATTTTATTTCAGCTTTGAGTTGACAATGGATGACTTGATATATGCGTGTCATCTGTCTGATTAACAAATAAATGGAAACCAATAAATCTAGATAAAAAACATATATTGAGGGAAAAATGCGAAATGGAGGACAATTATAATCAAATGAAAAGTTGTTGTTGCTTGATTTTTAAATTCTTTTGGTATAATTTGGGCACATTAGCAGGAAAGAAGAATATAGAAAATAAGACTATAGTGAATAGGATACAACTCCCCAGAGAGTTTTGTTAGGATTTAAAGTAAGAATTTTGTAGATTTAACTCGCTCGTGAGTTCCTACTTAAAGAGTATTTTCCAAATTGTGTGTGATACCCCGTCTAATTAAATACCGGATAGCTACTCCTTTATTCAAATTAATACAAAATGTCAAGTTGGTTCAATTATAGCATCACTATCGAAAACATTATAAAATAATTACTAGCCACCTAATATTTAAAAAGTGAGTTGCCAATTTTAATTAAATGAGGTTAACATACAACCAATTAAATTCTGAAATAATGATACCACAATCACATCACAGTCACAATAGAATAATACTGAAATAAAATGAATCTGGAGGAACACTCCTCTAAATACTCCAATACTGAATAAACGAAATACAGAGTCTGAATGCTTAATTAATTAAAATCCAAGACTCAAATGAAACTGAATAGGATAGAACTGTCTCTAAATGAAAATGGGTAACATGCCCAACTAGATGCAAATCTGAAATAGAGTCAAGTAGACAGTGGAGGTGTCTACAATCGATGCCCTGTAACTTCCACAGCAACTACAGCATGTCACTGGAATGGAACTCCTAAGCTTGGCGTCCCTGTTGCTGGGCACCTAAAAGGTTTAAAAAAAAAATAGATTTGAAAGCAAACGAGTCAGAGACCGATTGTGAAAATAGTTTAAAATATAGCAAGTGTTTAATAACATTAAACAGTGAATATAAAATACAAGTTAGTTACATGCACTCGCTTAAGTTCCTCACCTCTCAACTAATATTTCACTCCTAACGTACCCGTACCCGTTCTAGTTATACCACCATCTAACTAGTCTAATCCACAACCTAACCTTATTTGATAATATAAGGGTCAATACCAAACATTTACAACTAAACTGCGAGTCTTCCTTTTTATTTATCAGATTTACTTATAATAATCATTATACGATTTACCCATTTTTAACTCTACTAAAAATGTTCCAAGTATTCACACTTACACTTTCACAAACAGTATATTTAAATTACCAGTATATTAATCTCATCATAAATATACAATAAGGGCACCCCTAGGATAAGCTGCGGTGCACACATACTCTGCTATCGAATCCCGGTACATCACGTACATAAGGACTACTTATTCCGAATCTCTCAGGAACGGTTTTAATAATAAACAATCACACATAATGGAGGCGAACATAGTTCACATACCCATAAGTCACGCATATACCTACGCTCCCATGGTCAGCTGACTTATTAACTCACCAATAAGTCATTCTCGAACCTATGTTCTTGAGGTACTCATCTAAATCCCCCCTTAGGCACACAAAGATTAGATGACCCTGTTCGAATGCCGACCTCTCGTAATAGCAAGTATGGTAGGTATATTATACACATAATAGACCATATATTAAGAATTCACACATCTTAGATAACTTATAAAATTAATAGAGGTATATTATACATTCCTATGTAATACCCCATATTTTTATGCTATATTAATTTGGGGATTTATTAAAGTTAATGTGAATGAATTATTTAAAAAAAATCCGGAAATTAATTATGTTATAATTATTAACGTGATGAGAGTTAGTAATTATGGGAAATTTGTTGAATATTACTAATGAGCAAAGTAATATGTAATATTGATTATATTGAATGTCACGAGAGAATAAAATGACAATTTTGGAAATTTGAGCCGCGTCGGGACTAATTATTGATAAATAAAAGTGAAAATTTTATAAGTCGTTCGTATGGTCATTTTGAGTGAGCCAACGCGTCCGGAAGGGTCGAGATAGTCAGTAAAGTGTACCCGGGGGTTTAGTTTGGGTCTCGGGGCATTTTTAGGCCTAATTGGTACCCCGGGAGGGCATTTTGGACATTTCACATTTATGGGTAATTAAACCCACGATAATCAGAAACCTATATCAGCCATTTAGGTTAGTCAGCTAGGGTTAGAAAACTCAAACACAAGTGACGGCCATAGGAGAGGGAAGAAGAAAGCTTCCAAGGCAATCCAAGGCTCCAAAAGTCACCCGTTTGCACCGCAACCACCACCAACGCATAGATCACGCAACGGGCTACGCAACCACACCAAAAACATCTGCAAATCAGAATGTCGAAAATCCCAGGCAAGTGTTTATCTTGCTATTTTCGTTGGTGCAATTTCCATATTAGTTTAGGAATGATTAGGGATGAAATATATGGAAGAAAACTCAATTTGTGATAGGAAAATCCATGTAGTATTTGTTTATATGATGATTCTGAAAACCTTGCCATGTAGAGGACTTTAACCACGAAATTATGATGATATTAAGAAGGAAATTCTGGAGAAAATTTGTTAGAAACCTGTTTAAGAAAATTTTAGGGTTCTTGATAATTAGATAAAATTTTGGGTTGATAATCCATGTTTAAATGATAGAAATACACATGCCTTTCGTTAAGAATGTCTGGTATATTGATATAATGTTAGTAGTAGAATTTTTGGGACGTTTGGGTTTGGAAAAAATGGATTTGGATGAAGAAAAGTGGTAGAACCCGTAACTGCAATTCTGCAGAAAATCAAAATACCTGCTTGATCGATCGATCGAGCCTAGAGCTTCGATCGATCGAAGGTTCGATCGATCTAGTCCCAGACCTCGATCGATCGACCCCTCCTGGCAGACTCCTATTTCCCTTTTTAAATGAGTTAAATTCAATTTATTGTGAGATAATTCTATGGCATCCTTAATAAAATATTTTGGGAGATAGGGAAGACCAGTAGGACATGTGAATAAATTTTGGGACCCTTGATGATGGGCTAAGATTGTATTTTGGGATAATTACATAAGGGTCGGTGAATTTATGATTTAAAGAGAGAGACACGTAAGAGAGTTACTTTGGGACAAATGTGTATACCTACTGAATTTTATAATTTAGGGAATAAAGCCATGAGAGTTGTGTGGTACGTTGGAATAATACCGCATCCAGGTTAGAAACGAACCGTTATAAGTGTTTACTAAAATATGATAATATAGATAAAAGTCGTAACTATGGGATTTGAGAATATACCTAATATGGATATGGTAATATTAGTATAGTTATATGATTGTGTATGCATAAGCTATCTATGTGTGAAAATCATGCCCACGCTACTTGCTATCCCTGAGGTTACCGCGCTGGGACAGTCTTATCTCGATGGGACCTTTATGGGGGATATTGACTTGTACCCTAGAAGATAGATGTCCTTGGTACATGCTATCGACGTGATAGTTCAGACGTTCCTAAGAGACGCAGGCATGTGCCATCCTCTTAGAGACTTGGAATCTATTCTTCGCCTCAATTTTGTTTGTGTATGTGTTAATACAATTCGAGAGTGATTCCGATTGTATTCCCCTTAATATGAGTGATATGGGGTTTTGGATAGTACAGTATGCCCGCACCATAGTTTATTTGGGGTGGTGTTATAATATATATATTGTACGAGTAGTTAATATATATATGAAATTCTGAAATTTGGAACTACCTACCGTGAATTGATACGTAGGATATGGTTGATGACTCAAATTGTAAATACTTGTTTTGAGAAAGTATAATATGACACTGGAAAAATTTATTGACTAATAAAGTTAACATGAGAACTTTGGTTATTAATTGAAATATTCTTTTCAAACAATTGTATCGTTAAATTTTGAATTCTGCGAAATACCTAAGATAAGTTAAATCATTGGGGAAAGATAGCGTGTTATATGATGAGATAAACCATTAGGAGGGTTAGTACGATAGGAGTGCACATTAGAAGAGAGGTGAGAATTTCTCAAGAGAGTGTCGCACTAATATGTTGTTGCATTGGCCTGTATCAATCTAAATACTTGCTAAACGTATTTTAAATCAAACACACTATCGGGCTGTGACCCGTTTCTTTTTCTCTCTCTCTCTTGTATATATATGTATATATTTCAGGTGCCCAGCCACAGGGGCGTCTTGCTTAGGATCCCTTGAAAGGAACGTGCTGCAGCTTAGGTGGGAGTTGCAGGTCACTTGCGTAGACGGCTTCCTTTATTGACTCCACTTATAGCATTCTCATTTATTGGGCATGTGTCGCCCTTTCCATTATTTCATTTTTATTGGGACATTTGTATTTCAGTTATTTATAGTATTGTCACTATGGGATTTATTCAGTTTGAATTGTGTTACTTTATATTTCGCATGTTGACATTCGATTGACGAATGTTTTAAATTAATTGGATTGTGTTCCCGGTTTATTGTGGTGTGATTCTTAATTGTTGAAATGTTGTTAATAAATAAATAAATCATTTTCTATAAATAAAAAAATTTGGAAAGTAATGTTAAAATATGGTTTTGACACTTAGCTTAATTATTTAGGGTGTTAAATTGGAAAGTTTATTTTTACGACAGTGATGCTAAGAATGAACCAAACTGTTCACCTTGATTTAATTTAATAAAGGAGTGATCGCCCGGTATTTAATTAGGCGGGGTGTCACACACGTACATAAGGACTACGTATTCCGAATCTATCAGGAACGGTTTCAATAATAAACAATCACACATAATGGAGGCGAACATAGTTCACATACCCATAAGTCACGCACATACCTACGCTCCCATGGTCAGCTGATTTATTAACTCACCAATAAGTCATTCTCGAACCTATGTTCTTGAGTTACTCATTTAAATCCCCCTTTAGGCACACAAAGATTAGATGACCCTGTTCGAATACCGACCTCCCGTAATAGCAAGTATGGTAGGTATATTATACACATAATAGACCATATACTAAGAATTCACACATCTTAGATAACTTATAAAATTAATAGAGGTATATTAAACATTCCTATGCCCTTATTCTAATTTGTACAATTACAATTCTTCGGTTAATATACAATATAGACCGCCGACACCTCTCACGTCGTAAATTCAAGTACTTACAACCTAACCCATAAAAGTCACTAAGTCTTATATATAATTTCCACATTTTTAATCCTCAATAAACTTCGGTCTCATAAATATACCTACTGGTCAACAAGGGAAAAATAACACTCAAATAATTAAGCCTACGAAAAGATCGAAACCAAAATCGGGACTAGAAGGACCATTCTGACATCTCATTAGAAGGCACTGAAATCTCGTTCGAACGAGGTCGTTCGAACGAGTGTCATCCGAATGAAAGACTTCGAACGAACCACCATCTCGTTATAAGGGATACTGAAATATCGTTAGAAGCTCGTTCGAACGATGTCGTTCAAACGACCTGGGTTAGTCTTCTGACGAAAATTCCGAGACTGCCCCGAATTTTTCCCAACTTCGTTTTTCCCCATTTTCTCTTCTCTAAATCCATCCTAAGTTCATACCAATTAAGTTTTAATGTTTTTAAACTACTCTAAGTCACCTTAGATCACTTCCTAACGTAGTTTTGGGGTCAAATCTTACTAATCTACATATAAAACCCATAAATCCCCAAATTTTGCCCCAAACCCTATGAACATGAACTCATAATCTAATTGAACATAGGAACCCCTTTTTAATCTGTTTTAAATCATCAAAAGTTATGTTTTGGGGTACTACTTTCATCCATAACCATTCTACATGCAATCCCTAACCATAATTATGAATTCTAAAATAATCCCATTCAGTTTTCATCAAAACTTTCAAGACATATATTAGTTTCTACACTAAACATGGAGGAAACATTCATTGAAATTAATGAAACTAAACCACTTGCCTTAAGTTTTCTCTTCTGATTTGTTGTTGGTGATTAGAAGCTGATTCTTTCCTCTTTACGGTCACAAATTCTTCCAAAATGGTGATGGTGTGTGGTGGTTCTGTTTTGGAACTTCTTGTAATTTCTCTCTAACTTCTCTCAAACTCCCATAACCCACTTTCTTACTTTTTGGCTGATCATGGCCTTAGTGGCCTTTCTAATAATATATAAACAAACTCTAAAATTCGTGGGTTTTAATTCCTCAATTTTTAAAATTACTAAAATACCCTTCTGGGGTGCCGGTTTGGCCTAAAAATGCCCCGGGACCCAAACTAAACCCCCAGCTAGTGTTTTCTGACTATCTTAACCCTTTCGGACACGTTGGCACACTCAAAATGACCATATGGTTGATAAAAATAAAAATAAAATTTACTTTTTAATCTAATTAAATTCATTCTTGACGTGACTGACACGCGCATCCCAACTTAATTTCCCAAATTGTCGTATTTATAACTCTAGACAATTTTAATGCTTTCAGTACTCATATATTACCATATATCCTCAGTAATATTTAATATTAACATCATAATAATATACCGACTCACATCTCGCTAGTATTTAAATCCAAATTAATTCCCAATTAATTCTCATTTAATTTAATTAATCCATTAAATAAAAATCCATAATACTACGGGGTATTACATACTCCCCCCTAATAACAGAATTTCGTCCCGAAATTCGGAACTAAAGAATACCTTGAAAAAAATAACTCTGGATAATGCTCGCGCATCTCATCCTCGCACTCCCATGTGGACGCCTCGGCATTATGATGTCGCCACTGAACACGTCCTAACGGTACTACCTTCGACCTCAGTTTCCTCTCTCTGTGGTCCAGAATAGCAATCGGCCCCTCCTCGTATGAACTATCAGGCTGAAGATCGATGTTCTCCAAAGAAATGTGAGTATGGACTAAATCGTCCCTAAGATATCTCCTTAGCGAAGAAATATGGAACACGTCATGAATCATATGCAAGTGCTCTGGTAACCCAAGTCTATACGCTACTGGCCCAATCCGCTCGATGATACGAAATGGCCCCACATATCTAGGTGCCAGATTCCCCTTCTTCCCGAAACATATAATCCCCTTCATCGGAGATACTATGAGTAGCACCTGATCTCCCAACTTGAACTCTCTAAAGAACCTCTTGGCATAGGCATAGCTCTTCTGTCGGTCCTGAGCTACCCGAACGCGGCTCCGTATCATCTCTATCCTCGCTAAGGTATCCTGAATCACCTCCGACCCAAGAAGCTTGTTATCCCCCACCTCTAGCCAACATGCTGGGGAATGACAAGGTCTACTGTACAATGCCTCGAATGGAGCCATGCTAATGGTGAACTGGTAGGAGTTATTATACGCAAACTCCACCAATGGAAGGTACTGCTCCCAACCACCTCCAAAGTCTAGGATGCACATAGGCAACATGTCCTCCAACATCTGATTCGTTCGCTCGGTTTGCCCATCTGTCTGTGGGTGATATGCCGTACTCAGCCGCAACTCCGTACCCATGGCTTCCTGGAATCTCTCCTAAAATCGCGAAACCAATATCTTGTCTCGGTCAGACACGATATTGAGAGGTACCCCGTGGAGTCTCACTATCTTCGCTATGAAAATCTGGGCATACTGTCCCGTAGTGTAGTCTATCCAGGCTGGCAGAAAATGAGCAACTTTTATCAACCTATCCACGATTACCCATATGGAGTCATGACCCCTTTGCGATGTAGGTAACCCTGTGATGAAGTCCATTGAAATGCTCTCCCATTTCCACATAGGAATCTCTAATGGCTGTAGAAGTCCTACCGGTCTCTGATGGTCCACCTTTACCAACTTACAAGTGGCACATTTAGAAACGAACTCGATAATATCTCTCTTCACCCCGTTCCACCAGTACTGTCGTCTCATATCCTGGAACATCTTATCCCCACTAGGATGTAATGCAAACTGCGAACCGTGTGATTATGACATTACCTCGTGCATCAAATCTTCCCCTTTCAGAACGACCAATCTCCCATTAAAGCGTAAGCCCCCGTCTGAACTAATGATATATGACTCGGCTCCCTCTGCTAGTAATCGAACTATCTACTCTTGGAAGAACAAGTCTTTTGCCTGGGCCTGAATCACTTTCGTAACGATCTGGGGTGTAACGGTCATCACCGACATGAATGATCGGGCCACTGCATCTTGGTGTCCTAACTCCTTCCACTTTGCTCTCCACACTTCGGCCACCTCACCTGCTGGCCTATGGCTCAACGCGTCTGCTACCACGTTAGCCTTCCCTGGGTGATATTGGATATCGAACTGATAATCCTTCACGAACTCAAGCCACCTACATTGACGCATATTTAGTTCCTTCTGCGTGAAGAGGTACTGTAGAGACTTGTGGTTCGTGAACAAATGAAATTTCTCCCCTAGGAGATAGTGTCTCCAAATCCGAAGTGCAAATACAACTGCCGATAACTCCAAGTCATGGGTGGGGTAATTCTTCTCGTGAGGCTTAAGCTTACGGGATGCATAAGCTATAGCCTGACTCTCCTGTTGCAGTACACCTCTAAGTCCTTGTAAGGACGCATCGGTGTAAACTAGATACTCAACTCCCGGTCTGGGAAATGCTAACACTGGCGCTGAGGTCAACTTCTCTTTCAACTCATCGAATGCCAACTGACAGGCATCTCTCCAGATGAAGGGCACACCTTTACGAGTCAGATGTGTCAAAGGACCCGCTATCTCAGAGAAACCCTGAATAAATATCCTGTAGTATCCTGCTAGGCCCAAGAAACTACGTATTTCAGTTGGTGTCGTGGGCTGTCCCCACTCCCTCTCTACCGATACTTTCCCCGGAGCAACATATATCCCCCTGTCTGAAATTATATGCCCCAAAAACTGTACCTCCTTCAGCCAAAACCCACACTTTTCATATTTTTCATATAACTCGTTCTGACGCAACATCTGTAAAACCTGTCTCAAGTGCTCGACATGTTACTCCTCTGTCTGGGAGTAAACCAGAATGTCATCAATAAAGACGATGATGAACTGGTCTAGGAACTCTCTGAACACCCTATTCATCAAGTACATAAACACGGCTGGGGCGTTGGTTAGGCTAAAAGGCATAACCCGAAACTCGTAGGAACCATATCTCGTCAAGAAGGCAGTCTTCACGATGTCCTGCTCCATGATACACAACTGATGGTATCCCGATCGCAAGTTAATCTTTGAGAAGAAGGCCGCTCCTCTCAATTGGTCGAATAAGTCATCGATTCTGGGCAATGGATACTTGTTCCGTATCGTGACTTTATTCAACTCTCGGTAATCTACACATAACCTCAACGATCCATCCTTCTTCTTCACGAATAGTATAGGGGCACCCCACGATGAAGTACTCCTACGAATAAACCCCTGACCCAATAACTGCTCAATCTGATCCCTTAACTCCCTCATCTCTGGTGGAGCCATGCGGTAAGGCGCGCGGGCTATTGGCTGAGTGACCGGCATCAAATCGATAACAAAGTCTATCTCTCTACTAGGAGGTAATCCCAGAATCTCCTGAAATACATTATCGAACTCTCTAACAATAGGAATCGAATCGAGTGGTATTACCACTTCCTTAAAGGTTTCCTCCTCTATATAATACAAGTGAGTGGACGATCCTCCCTCAGGACAGGGAATCGCTACTAGGAACATCTCTTGCCCGGGTATGGCAAAAATAATACTCCTGTTGAAACAATCAATCATAGTTCGATACGCAACTGGCCAATCCACACCAACGATCGCATCGTACTCAATCATATCTAATACTGACATATCTGCAGGTAAAGTAAATCTCCCGATCTCTATACCCACACCTCTACAAATAAGAGAAATCACAGAACCCCTGCTCAAAGGTGAATCTACGCAAGTAATCGTGCTCTTCGCGGTCTATAACAACCCTATAGTGTGTGAAAATCTCATGGCAATGAAACAGTGTATGGCCCCCATGTTAAACAAAATACGCCCTATAGTCCCCTGAATAGAAAACATACCCTCAATAGCGGGTAGATCTTGTGGGACTATGGCCTGCTGGAGCTGATAGACTCTTCCGTACTGAAGTTATCCCTGCTGGACTGGGACTGCTAGAATGGGTGGAAGAGCTGCCATCTGCGGTGGTGTTGGGAGGGCGGCGAGAAATATAGGTCTCTGGGTCTCGTGTCGAGCACCCTACTATTGTTGCTGTGGGGCCCTGCCCCTGTCAGGACACTCCTGGAATTTATGGCCAATCTTGCCACACATAAAGCATTTCCCCGAGAAGTTTCCCCCTCTCTGACCCTGCTGCCCACAGCCCGGATGGCCATTACCATTCCTACCCTGATCGTGCTGACCCGACTGTAACTGCTGCTGTTAGCCGTGCTAGCCCTGCTGAGCCTGATGGCCATTCTGACCCTGCTGGCCATGATGAAAACTTCCCTGCCCATTTCTGAAACCTCTAAATCAAAATCTCTTATCATCCCCCTGTTGGCAACCCTGATCACCCTGCCTGTGATGACCCTGAGCTGGTTGTACCCCGCTGGCACCATTTCCCCTGTCCTGCCCTGATGAGTGGACTCTCCTGATCGCTTACCCTCTGACAAGTGGAAGCGGTGGTCCTGGAAGTGAAGCAGTGCTGCATTAACCACATCATAATAAGTGTCCAATGAGAGATTTCCTAGCAAGTGTTGACGAATCCTCCAAGTCAACACATCCATGAAATTCTGTATCTTCTTCTCTTCCCTCGAAATCTCATCGGGGACAATATTCAGAAGATTTGTGAATTTTGCCTCATATTCATCTACAGTCCTTCCCTCCTGCTTGAGGTTCATCAACTTCCTCCTTATCTCAGTATGAACAGCTGAGGGAAAGTACTTGCGATCAAACCGCACCCAGAACTCCTGAATGGTAAGAACATCTCTCTCCTCTGCGGTGGAAATAGACTCCCACCACTGAAATGCTGACCCTATTAGCTTAAAAGTATCCAGTATCTGTCTATATACATCCGTACACTCGTACATCCTTAAGTGTCTCTAGATGTCCTTCTTCCACTGACTAGACACAATAACATCGGATCTACCTGCAAACTTTGGAGGGTGTGCCTTCTGAAAAGCATCATAAACACGTTCCCAAATAGACGGGAATGCATGATCCTGTACGGGTGCTACCACCGGCGCTTGTGGTGGTGCCTGCTGCACAACTACCAAAGCGACATTTACCGCTTGGGCTACAATAGCAGCACCCTCTGCGTCATTCATGGTACCCTGAACTGGTGCAGGATGTGGCTCGGGCTGAGCATTCCCGGGAACTCGCTGTGCACGTCGTGGAGGATCTGAAATAAGAGAATAGTCTTATAAGTCGACAGTTATTATCTCAATATAGCTGAAGAGCGCAAGATATACAAAAGAGTACAACAATCCTAAAATATAGGGCTCTATATCAAAGGATGCTACACGGAAACATAACACGCCGTACAAATCCTAAGGACACTAGAACCTGATGCTCTGATACCACCTGTGACACCCCGTCTAATTAAATACCAGGTAGCTACTCCTTTATTCAATTTAATACAAAATGTCAAGTTGGTTCAGTTATAACATCACTGTAAAAAACATTATAAAATAATTACTAGCCACCTAATATTTAAAAAGTGAGTTGCCAATTTTAATTAAATGAGGTTAACATACAACCAATTAAATTATGAAATAATGATACCACAATCACATCACAGTCACAATAGAATAATACTAAAATAAAATGAATCTGGAGGAACACTCCTCTAAATACTCCAATACTGAATAAACCAAATACAGAGTCTGAATGATTAATTAATCAAAATCCAAGACTGAAATGAAACTGAATAGGATAGAACTGTCTCTAAATGAAAAGGGGCGACATGTCCAACTAGATGCTATTCTGAAATAGAGTCAAGTAGAAAGCGGAGGCGTCTACTATCGAGGCCCTATAACTTCCACAGCAGTTATAACACGTCACTTGAATGGAACTCCTAAGCTTGGCGTCCTTGTGGCTGGGCACCAAAAAGGTTTTTACAAAAAAAATAGATTTGAAAGAAAACGGGTCAGAGCCCGATTGTGAAAACACTTTAAAATATAGCAAGAGTTTAATAACATTAAAAAGTGAATATAAAATACATGTTACTTACGTGCACTCACATGTGTTCCTCACCTCTCAACAAATAGTGCACTCCTAACGTACCCGTACCCGTTCTAGTTATACCACTATCTAACTAGTCTAATCCACAACCTGACCTTATTTGATAATATAAGGGTCAATACCAAACATTTCCAACTAAATTGCGAGTCTTCCTTTTTATTTCTCAGATTTACTTATAATCATCATTATACGATTTACCCATTTTTAACTCTACTAAAAATGTTCCAAGTATTCACACTTACACTTTAACAAACAGTCTATTTAAATTACCAGTATATTAATCTCATCATAAATTTACAATAAGGGCACCCCTAGGCTAAGCTGCGGTGCACACATACTCTGCTATCGAATCCGCTGCGTCACGTACATAAGGACTACATATTCCGAATCTCTCAGGAACTATTGAAATAATAAACAATCACACATAATGGAGGCGAACATAGTTCACATACCCACGGGTCACGCACATACCTACGCTCCCATGGTCAGCTGACTTATTAACTCACGAATAAGTCATTCCCAAACCTATGTTCTTGAGGTACTCATCTAAATCCCCCCGTAGGCACACAAAGATTATATGGCCCTGTTCGAATGCCGACCTCCCGTAATAGCAAGTATGGTAGGTATGTTATACACATAATAGACCATATACTAAGCATTCACACATCTTGTATAACTTATAAAATTAATAGAGGTATATTATACATTCCTATGCCGTTATTCTAATTTGCCCAATTACAATTCTCCGGTTAATATACAATATAGACCGCCGACACCTCTCACGTCGTAAATTCAAGTACTTACAACCTAACCCATAAAAGTCACTAAGTCTTATATATAATTTCCACATTTTTAATCCTCAATAAACTTCGGTCTCATAAATATACCTACTGGTCAACAAGGGAAAAATAACACTCAAATAATTATGCCTACGGAAAGATCGAAACCAAAATCGGGACGAGAAGGACCATTCTGACATCTCGTTAGAAGGCACTGAAATCTCATTCGAACGAGGTCGTCTGAACGAGTGTCGTTCGAACGAAAGACTTCGAATGAACCAGCATCTCGTTATAAGGGCTACTGGAATATCGTTAGAATCTCGTTCGAACGATGTCGTTCAAACGACCTGGGTTGGTCTTCTAACGAAAATTCTGAGACTTCCCAGAATTTTTCCCAACTTCGTTTTTCCCCATTTTCTCTTCTCTAAATCCATCCCAAGTTCATACCAATTAAGTTTTAATGTTTTTAAACTACTATAAGTCACCTTATATCACTTCTTAACATAGTTTTGGGGTCAAATCTTTCTAATCTACATATAAAAACCATAAATCCCCAAATTTTTCCCCATACCCTATGAACATGAACTCAGAATCTAATTGGACATAGGAACTCCTTTTTAATCCTTTTTAAATCAACTAAAGTTATGTTTTGGGGTACTACTTTCATCCATAACCATTCTACATGCAATCCCTAACCATAATCATGAGTTCTACAACAATCCCATTTGGTTTTCATCAAAACTTTCAAGATATATATTAGTTTCTACACTAAACATGGAGGAAACATTCATTGAAATTAATGAAACTAAACCACTTGCCTCAAGTTTGCTCTTCTGATTTGTTGTTGGTTATTAGAGGCTGATTCTTTCCTCTTTCCGATCACAAATCCTTCCAAAATGGTGGCGGTGGGTGGTGGTTTTGTTTTGGAACTTCTTGTAACTTCTCTCTAACTGCTCTCAAACTCCCGTAACCCACTTTATTGCTTTTTGGCTGATCATGGCCTTAGTCGACTTTCTAATAATATATAAATAAACTCTAAAATTCGTGGGTTTTAATTCCTCAATTTTTAAAATTACTAAAATACCCTTCTGGGTTGTCGGTTTGGCCTAAAAATATCCCGAGACGCAAACTAAACCCTCGGCTAGTGTTTTCTGACTATTTTGACCCTTCCAGACATGTTGGCGCACTCAAAATGACCATATGGTTGATAAAAATAAAATTTACTTTTTAATCTAATTAAATTCATTCCTGACGCGACTGACACACGCGTCCCAACTTAATTTCCCAAATTGTCGTATTTATAACTCTCGACAATTTTAATGCTTTCAATACTCATATATTACCATATATCCTCAGTAATATTTAATATTAACATCATAATCAAATACCAACTCACGTCTCTCTAGTATTTAAATCCGGATTAATTCCCAATTAATTCTCCTTTAATTTAATTAATCCATTAAATAAAAATCCATAATATTACGGGGTATTACATTGTGCTTGTGGTGTGTAGGTCTATTTGTCATATTTTGTGAGAACTCTGCTGATATAATGTGAGACTATGGTTGCACATTTTTAAGGATGACCCTCCACTTGCCGATATAGTGTGTGAGAACTTAAAATTTTATACGTGGATGAATTTAAAGATCCTCCACCAGCTGACCAAGATCAGAAATCAGAGGCTCCACCGACAAGTGCAGTAGAGGAGAAAGAAGAGGAAAATAAACCCACAAAAGATGCTAAGACAGATGAAAAACTAGCAGAAGAAGAGGTCAAGAAAGAGCATGAACCCACGACCGAGTCACAACCATCACCTCCAGTGGAGAATAGTAATGAAGCAGTAGCTCATACCGACAAATCAAAAGAGGCAGAGGTAAAGGCCAAGCGTCCAAATAATGAGTCCTTGAACTTCGATCCCTCTCTGATGATCATAGACGCAGAAACGCCTGTGATCTTATGGATCACATGACATTTGTTTATGTATTAGTATTAAAGGCCAAAATAGTAGAAGAAAAGGAGGATACTAGTTGGTCCATCTATGCCAAGATTTTGATAGGGACTCATACTATCAAATCCATGTCCCAAACACCAGATAAAAATTAGGACCAAGTATTTGAGTTCGACAAAAAAGTCCTCAACTCAAGTTCGTTGGAGGCTTCAGTATGGGTGGGAAAAGTAAAGAAAGATGGGGAGAACAACACTTGTAGGGAAAGCTATTTAGGGATCATTTCATTCGAGTTGCAGGAAGTACTCAGGTGTGTCCCGCCGGATAGCCCTTTGGCTCCCCAATGGTACACCATTGAAGCTCTCCTACAACTGATGTGATGCTGGTTATGTGGGTAGGGACTCAGACGGACGACACATTTCAAGAGGCCTGGCAATATGATTCTGTTTGTCTTACACCTGAAACCCGAGCCAAAGTCTACCTCTCTACCAACCTCTGGTATTTGAGGCTAATTGTCATCAAAATAAACAGAACAACAGTAGGCTACTCCAACCCCGCATGGAACGAAGATCTCATTTTTATTGCAGCCGAGCCATTTGAGCCCTTTTTGATAATAAATGTGGAAAATGTGTCCAATGGGCAGTGCATGGGGAATGCTAAGGTCCATGAGGCCAATATTGACAGGTGTACAGATGATCAATCCGACATCAGATCAATATTGTTACATGCGGCTTGTGACATCCCGACTAATTAAACACCGGGTAGCTACTCCTTTATAAAATTAATTCAAAATGCCAAGTTGGCTCAGTTAATAGCATCACTGTCGAAAACGTTTTATTATTACTAACCACCTAGTATTTAAAAAGCAAGTGCCAAATTTTATTAAATCTGATTAACATGCAACAAGAGTAATGAATAACTAAATAACACCATTCACCATACTGAAGTAAAACAAATAACCATCACAAAATGTAAATAAACTCTGGAGGAAAAACTCCTCAATACAAATCCCACAACTGATAAGTAAACTGAAATAAATAACTAAAACTGAATACTGAGCAATACATGCTAGAGTCTGAAAACTGAAATGTAAAAATGTCTAATAGAATTGGGCAACATGCCCTACAACTGATAGATGCTGAGACTGGAATCCAAATGAGAGAAGCGTCTACATGCAAATCCCTGTAGCTTCCACAAACAGCTACAGCTCGTCACCTGAATGAGAATCCTATGCTTGGTGTCCTTGTGGCTGGGCACCTAAAATGGTTTTACAAGAAAATATATTTGAAAGCAAATGGGTCAGAGCCCGAAAGTGGAAATCATTTTAAAAACCTGCAAGTGCTTTAAAAACATTTAAAACATTAAATGCAAAGTACATGTTAGGACGTGCACTCACATTAAATTCTCACTTCTCGACTAACTGTGCACTCCTAACGTGAGTACCCATCTATAACGACCCACATTACTAGCTAACTGACAACATAACTAGCTAAACTGCCAAAGGTTCTACCCATATTACTCGGTTCCAATTAACATAACAACGCTCGTAATTAAATAGAGGTTTAACGTAAACTCAGTTACTAACTATGCCATTGATATAAGTATCAGCTAACTCATTATATATCTCGAAACAATACCGTAATATTTTTACAACATTAACATGAGGATTTCCGTTAATTTAATGTATATTATTCACATCATAAATATACGATACAAGCACCCCGCAATCTAAGCTATGGTGCACACATACTCTGCTATCCATCCCGGTACATCACGTACATAAGGATCACATATTCCGAATCTCTCAGGAATAGTTCAGATAACACAACTCACAAATAGTGGAGGCGAACACAGTCACCATCACATGGGTCACGCACATACCTACGCTCCCATGGTCAGCGGACTTATTAATATCATAATAAGTCTTTCTATGACCTATGTTCATCAAGGTACCAGTCTATATCCCCCCCGTAGGCACACAAGGATTAGAGGGTCCTAAGCGAACGCAAACCTCCCCCGTGATAGCAAGTATGGTAGGTATGTTATACACATAAACTATGTACTAAGCATTCACACATCTTAGATATTACCATATTAATAAGATATTTTCTACATCATAATACCATTATTCCAAACTTATATATTTCAAGTAATCCGATAATATATAATTTAAATAGTCGACACGTCTCACGTCGTAATTCCTTAAACTTAAAACCTATCTCGAATAAACTATTAAGTTCCCATAATTCCCACATATGACATCTATATACCTAAGGTCTTTACTTCTGCCCTAAACCTTATTTCATCGAATTACACAATTTTACACTATTAACCTAAACGTTATCTCGCTTCACGAATTTCAATAATCTAGAATAATTCCTCGAATTGTATTCTAATTAAAGTCCACTATAATAATCACTCCTACTGGTCTCCTTAAGGTTGAGGGTATTCATAAGTTCTCCAAACATATTCTCCGAGGGTTTCCACCATTAAAATCAAATTAAGGAAAATTTTACTCATTCTGGGAAGGTCGATCGATCGACCTATGAATATCGATCGATCGATCTAGTCGATCGATCGACTGATGAATGTCGATCGATCGATCGAACAGGTACGGCTACGGACTGCTTCGTTCTGCAGATTGTAAAAACGTCCCAAAACTTATTTCTAACGTGTGATTCTCAAATATAACGTTATAGTAATGTCATATAACAATTCTACAATATTACTAACGTCCACAAATCAATATTTCAACAACTATAGGCTACATATGGATCAATCTTCATCAAAAACCTAGTTTTTCTGATTTTTCTCAAGAACAGTCATGAACCTCATCTTAAATCCGTTTTTGGTGTTACAAAAGGCAGTAATTCACATAATATGACCGTCCAGTAACGTTCTACATGCAACCTATATCCCAAAATTCAAACTAATAACTCCAATCTTATGGGTTTTTCATTATCTTCCAAGAACATACAAAGTTTTTGAATAATCTAACATGGAAGAATCATTCTCTGAAATTTAAAATGGAATAAATCACTTGCCTTGGTTTGATTTCGGATTTGGTGTTGATTTGGTGAAGAATCTCTGCAGAATTCCTCTCTCTCTCTCCTTCTCCAAGCTTTCTTCTCCAAAAGGCTATGGTGGCTAGGGTTTGCTTTGGGAGAGTTGGAAGACTAAATGATAACCTACGTTGCTTATGGGGTTAATAAAGGGTTTGTTGGGTCAATCCCTTATCAGATTACAACTCTCAATTTTCGTCACTTTTAATTACCCAAAAATACCAAATTACTAAAATACCCTTTAAGTTACCGGTATGGCCTAAAAATACCCCGGGACCCAAACTATACCCCCGGCTAGTGTTTTCTGACTATCTCGACCCTTCCGGACGCGTTGACGCACTCAAAACGACCATACGGATTATAGATTTTAAATTCACTTTTATTAACAAAATAATATACCGTGACGCGGCGGTCCCACGCGTCTCAACAAAATTTCTAAAATGCCGTAAATAAATCCCACGACAAATTTTTATAATACCAAGTTCATATATAATCATATATGCACATAATCAAATACCAACTCACATCACATTAGTATTTATAACCCGGATTAATTTCCAATTAATACGCTAATTAATTAATTAATCCCAAAAATAAATATAGTCAAAAATACGGGGTATTACACGGCTTTGCTAATATCCAAAACTTGGGGTCTCGACAACAATCTTTCACTGAATCACTCTTGTACTTTCCGCCGGCACAAAACAGAGACATATCTAACACTGAACCATTTATATATTGAGATAACCATTCAAGGTTCTCTGAATCATCATCCTGAAAAAAAGGCATACAATATTTGTTTTATATGAAGTCAACTTCATCATATTACAACCCATAAAAAGTATAAACAAAAATCAAAATCAATTAATAGTTATCGTAAGGGTGAGTTCGCTAGTAGGGGGAGACCCAATTTCCCCAGTGCCAAAAGAAGTGGTAGAGTTTGAATTGTCTTGGTGGACATCGTGTTGAGAATAAACCAAAAGAGAATATTTTTCTTCATCTTTGGATTCTCTGAAATAAGAAATTTAACATGCAACATAACCTAAGTAAATCAGTCATTTGACCATGACTGACCTGTAGACCCAAGTCACAAGACTTTTTCGCAACGAGGGTCCAACTTTAACGGAGATTTGAAGTTGAATGGGTTGAGGCTGATCAAGAAGGATACGATGACTCAGGAAGAAGATCAATACCCATTAACTACGAGATTAGGTGTCAAGGAATTATGTTTTAACTGTCAACTCTCTTTCCTAATGCTTCTTTTTCGATGCCGTTACAAGGCGTTACCTATCCCTTCTTACAAATTGAAATTTACATTCCACAATGCACTTGCGCAGGAAGAGTTCACATGGGGAAGCATTTGCAAAACGTGTTATATTCATAATAAAGTGAGGGTTGAAACTTGAAAGTATGTATGTGATTCCATTAAAACACATATATAGGCCCATCAATCATCTTTTAAGGTCTGTTTGGTGTGAAACACTTGGAAGATCAGATTTGAAGGTACATAAAAGGAGGGAAAAAATACCCCATTTTGATGGGAAAAACCAGAAGAGATATATACACCAATTGAATTAAAACTTTGAATACATAAACTACGTGATTGTTATAAAAGAGATGACAAGTGAAGTGGAAAAATTAGAAAATGCATAGGAGTAATCAACCAATATAGGTATACATACAAATAGTGTAAAGAAATACAGAAGCCTTTGCCTTTTGGTTGCCAAACTAGGACTCCAATACTTCCATACAACAAATAGAACCATTAGATTCCCATCAACTTATAGTCTTCCTACTATCCGCTAACTCTTGAAACCTCTTCCCTCCTCCTTTATCCGATCTTTGGACCGGTAATGCAAAATATATATTTGCATTGGCGGAGTTAAAAAAGTTTTAGCTAATAAAGAAGAAAATTAGTTAAAGATCAAAACATGCACATACCATAATAACACAAAAAACATACAATCCGTTATGGAAAGTTCCTAACAAAAATATAAGACAACAACACCTAGCATAAACCATTAAAATCTATAATTAAAAATTCCATATAAAAAAAAATTAGAAATCATTAAACATGCTTGACAATTGCTTTCGACCACACAACCCAGCTCCCAGTACCAACGTCTCTCAAATCCTCAACTCCACCCTCTTGGTCCAAGTAAATACCAGTATTGAGGTCAAATATTGTATCTAGTATCACTACTACCTAATTAACAGTGTGCGATTGCACTTTTTCCTGAACAGTCACGTCTATCGTTACCTTAGCAATCACCTTACCATTTAAACCTTTAATCTCACGTGACACACCATCTTTTAGTACGCACCGTGCTTCATTAAATGAAGCAGAGGTTACATGTATGGAACTTTCTCCATTTGTGAGGCTAGAGTGATGCTTCCTCATATTAGACTTTACATATGTAACCAAGTCAGCAAGTGTGTTCTCCAAGCCTTTCATAGATGCTTCCATTGTGTTCAATCGTCCTTTCGTACATTCATTTTCAATTTTTTCGGTTCGAAGAAGAGCAAGAGCTGGCATGGAAGCTTTAATTGACGATAGTGACACTGAAGACCCTACACCTCGAGTGCGTCCCCTTTTGTCTATGCCAAATACTTAGGACAACGCATCAATTTCTAACGATTGGGATTGGTCAATACCCTTTTCTTTAAGCTCGACATTATTTTCTTTCACCTTCTCCTACAATATATTATGTAATAAAAATATTAGCAAATCATTGAACATAACTAATCACATACTTTACACTATCAAATCATTATTATTTCCAATCACTTACCATGCTTGAAGCAATGCTATCCAGGACTATACCATTTTCCCTATGGTGGGAGGCTATCCACACATCAACACGTGATATTGGCATTAGGATTGATGTCGTAGTTTCCATCGTTGGGATTAGAGTTTGCATCTGGCTTATCAACCTTTTTATTTTTCGACAAATATAAATTCACCAATTAGAGAATACTCAATTAAAAGAATACAATTCACCGATTTGAAAATATTCAATTACAGAAAAATAATTCATCGAGAAAGAATGCCAAATTTGGAAAAAAGGTGCACTTACAAGTTTGTATTGGACTTGGGCCTAACCATTGCGCCCACTAGTGTGAGTAACCCCAATTTTAGATCTATTGGATTTCCATAATTTTCTTTTCTTTCTGGCAACTTTCGTACCCTCATTCTCCACGAACTCCCTCCACTGCTCCGGCTTAACATAGGGAGGTACATTCGTCAACCTCTTTGCATCTGTTGTATACTTCATGTAATATAACCTCCTTAACTTGGATTTCCATTACTTGTATTTAGAGGCCATGTTTTTGAAACATTATTGCTTACGAGATGATGGAAGATCATATCTTTCTTGGTATGAAGAAACATTAGCTAGCTTTTAGGATATGAGATAATTCATAAAGACAAAGAATAAATAAATACATATATTATTGATGTTTTACCAATATCTCAAAAACAAACGTCATCTTTGTAGTTAACTGGAACTTTACGCCAATCACCGTATGTAATTGGAACATTAGCACGAACTGTCTTTCCAAGTCGAGACATATATGGACCTTTTTTCTCACCCACCACTTGATTCTCTTCATCTATAATAATTATTTCCTTGTGTCACTACCTTCGATAGACATCGAATACTACTTCAAAACAACTAAACCATACCGATTAATGTGCAAAGCAAGACAATAAAACTAAAATAAGAATTTAAAAAAATCATCTATGCCATTAAATATCCAACATATAAATCACTATTAAGCATCACCATGATCCTAACATATGTATTATAAAAAGTTCATTAACATTAATCTAAAAGATGATAATAACAAAATATGTAATATAAAAAGAGTTGTTTCTACAAACAGGAGTCTAGGATGAATAACAAAAGATGTTTGCATATGAACAAACTCAATTTAAGCAAATAACACACTCTAGAAATGAAAAAAACTAGTAAACATGTCTAAAAGGCTATATATGTTCACTCAACATTGAGCAAATACTTTAGATTGACATTGTCCTCAAGAATGGAATGATACACGATCGGAACCTTAATGTCGTCCACCATTGTCATCAATCTCTTTGGAGTATGCAAAACAATGGACCATCCCTCATTTAAAAAATCCTTAACACAGAATACTTGAGCTGCTTCAGAGGCAAGAATGAAAGCTCATCATCAATTATCTCTTTACTCTTAAGCTTATTTAAGTTAGCCATCACTAACTTTGAGTGAGGATCAACTTTTCAGCCATTAATCTTGTCCTCGACTTTCACCCAATCACAATAAATATGACTAGATTGAAACATGTATAATTCAACTCAAATATGTCACAAATAATTCCGTAATACGCTGTCTCCACTTCTTTATAATTGGTATCTTTCCCACTTGATCTAAACTTAGTGATGGACTTCATAAACACACAGTTATTTTGTGTTACCCGACGCTCATCATATTCCCATGAAGAAAATTCAAACCCATTGGAACGATACTTCTTATATGATTGTGCATCATATTTTAGCTCGTTGGCTAATCGCCAGAGCATTGTATCAGTTGATCCCTTTTTAAGTAGCTACAAAATATGATGAAAAATAAGTATACGAAAATATAAAAAGACAAAACCAAATGTTTTCAGATAGTCGACTTAAGTGCGAACCTCCTCAATCAACCATGGAACAAAACTCTCATTTTTTTCCTTCATTGTACCCCCCTTCGATTATGCCCAAAGGTAGATTCCCAGTAAAGATCATACTTCCTACATCCAATAAAAAACATTTAAACATATGATATATGTTAACTTAAATAAATAAATAAATAAACATAAACCAAACTAATATACTAACATTTTCCATTCATCCAATTCATCATGTTGTTGCAATACCCATTTTCGGGATTGTTCAAATTGCGTTGTGGTTAACTTCACTTTCTTCCCTTATACTAAAGGTCCCTCATCAGCACCTTCATTGTCTTCATCAAGAAAAGGTTCATGCATATACTTGTGATTTCCTTCACATGGGTTTGGCATGTACTACATGCAATAAAGAGTTGATTCTTATACAATGTATTTATCATCAATGCTCCCTTCAATATAACTCTTATTGCCAACGTACTTCTAGTAATTTTTCATCAACCTGTACCTCAAAAGAATAATGAAAACTAATAAATATATATTATATCATACTATTTATCTAAAAAATATTATCACGCGTAATTCGCTTACCTCTCAAAGGGATACATCCTTCTAAATCTGATCGGGCCACATTTTAGTGCTTCCTCGGCTAAATGTATGATGAAGTGGATTGTTACAACGAAAAATATGGGTGGAAAATACTTCTCTAAAACACACATAGCCTCCAACAATGCCTTTTTATATAAATCAAGAACATCCCTCCTTATCACCTTAGTGCACAACACATTGAAAAAAATGCTTAACCGCTGAATAGCAACTAACAAATTCGTGTTCTTTGCATAAGAATTTTTTAGCAATACCAGAAGCAAATGTTGCATAATCACATGATAATCATGCAATTTCAATCCCTTCAACCCAAGCGATTCTAAAGTCACATTCTTACTTTTTTTTTATCCCCATCGCCTCCATATCTTTACATGCATTGGTTCTGTCTTTTTGATTTATCTTTCAAGTCCAAAATAATTGACAAAAGATGATCGGTGACATTCTTCTCAATATGCATGACATCTAAATTATGTCAAACATCATGCTCTTTCCAATATGTCAAATAAAAAAATGGACTTTCAAGCCCATGGAGTTGTGATATTTGTATCGTACAATCATTGTTTTCCCCATTTCGTTTCCTTTTCTTTTTAATTTTTTTGTTTATTACTTTTTGACTTAATGCATGCTACTTTCTATTCAATCTCAGTACCAGACAACCTTTGTGGATCTTTACGATCCTCAACATTGCTGTCAAAGTTGTGTTTGTCCAACCTAAACTTGTTATTGCGAGGAAGGTATCTTCGATGACCCCGATAACAAATTTTCTTACTATTTCTAAGATGTTCTGAGTCGACTTCTTTCGCACAAACTGGACAAGCTTTATAAGCATGAACAGTGCACCCAGACAAAGTGCCATATGCAGGAAAGTCATGAATTGCCCACAATAACATAGTTCTCAGTGTAAAATTAGCTTTCATGTGGGAGTTATATGCCGTTACACCTTATAACCATAATTGTTTCAACTCATATACTAAAGGTTCGATATAAACATCTATGTCCTTGCCCAGTGCATTCGGCCCAGATATCAAAATTGACAACATGGAAAACTCTTTTTTCATACACAAATACGAGTTCATATTTAAAGGTGAAACAATGACAGGCCAACAACTATAACTAGTTCTGAGACTACCGTATGGATTAAAACCATCTGTAGCTATAGCAAGATGAACATTATGCGATTCAGCAGAAAAGTCGGGCCATTTTGTATTTGCAGACTTCCAAGATGATGAATCAACGGGATGACGCATAATATTTGTAATGGATTTTGCTTGAGCATGCTAAGTCATTTCATTTACAATCAATGGTATACTAAACAATCTCTTCAGCCTTGGAATCAATGGAAAATGCCTCACTGTCTTTCTGGGTACTTTACCCTCCCCATTTAAACTATATCGATATCTAAACAAGTTACATATTGGGCATTTCTACTTCTTTGCATGTTCTTTCCGGTATAAGATACAATCATTCTGGCATGCATGAATGATATTATAATCCGTACCAACTTCTTTCATAATGTTGTTCATATTTGGATACTTTGTTGGTGTTGAATTTCCTTTGGGCAAAAACTCCTTAAATAAACCCAAGATATCGGTTAAACTATTGTCCGACAAACCATGTCTTGTCTTTATATTATTCAATTTGATATGAAAATACAATGTTGTATGTTTCTCGATAAACGAAAAATACAATGGCTCACTCGCCTTGTCATGTTTGTACGTGTATTTCAGCTCCTCGGGGGTTTGAGAACCATTTTCACCACCTTCATCTCTACCAATGGGATCTGTCGAATGATTAACGTTTCGATTAAACATTTCAAACGCATCATAAATAAGTTCCTCCATCCTCAGATCTTTAGGCATGGCATCATTTTTTTCAATATCTTCCTTGATTGAACGTTCGATACTCTCGACATATTCCTTTTCCCCGTGTAAATGCCAAAATGTGTATGAATGAAAGATACCATGATGAAGAAAATGAAAATGAGTATCTTCGAGGCCAAGCAATTTTCCATTCTCACATTTACAGTATGGACATGAAACATAGTTTCTCCACGACCATTTTTCCTAACGAAATCGATAAATGTAGCAACCCTATTTATATATTGTGGAGTTCCTCTATCACGTTGTTTCATCCACTCTTTATAAAGTTGTGACGGCATTCTACAAGTCATACAAATTTAATGGAAAATAAATGTTAATTGTTATATTTTATAAAAGTTACAAAGTGCTAAAAATAATATAATTAAAGGCCAGTTTGGTCTATGTTTCGACTGTTTTCTGTGTTTAAAACCTAAAACTAGTAGAATATGCGTTTGGCAACCTATTTTTTTAAAACTATTTGCTCAAAATATGTGTTTAAAAATATTATATGGATGATTCGATTAAGTATTAACTCCTATTTGATTATCTCATATTAAAAAAAGAACACTGTAACGAAACATATTATAGATATTATTTTTGTACCTATATCTGAGAAGAGGAACCTCCTTAGAACAAAGATGAAACATGATGAGATAAAAGATGACTTGAAAACCGCGAGAGACCAGATGATACCTATAAATAAAATAACGAGAAGATTAATCAGATTAAAACAGATTGAAAAAATTAAACAAATTATAAATTATAAAAAAAATTAAAAAACAGTCTTGAGTCTTAAAAATTCTTCACAGATGAAAATAAATAAATTGCACCTGAGACCTAAATTTTGTATTCATGGGTTATATGAGTCAACTCCAAGATGAAACATATAATACTCCTTCCCTAAATTTTTTATTCATGGGCTAATACTCCTTCCATCACCAAAAAAAAAACAGATGAAAAAAAAAGAACGAAAAAAATAAGGAATCCGATGACAAAATACCAATGAAAAAAATGAATACCTCTTTTGTGTGTGTGCGTGTATGTGGGTGTGAAAGAGAAGGGGATAGGGGGTGAGATTTTACCTCAGGCCTAAGACGACAGAGACTGAAGCGCGAGTCGAAGACCTGATCTGAGCGGCTTGAGGGTTCTCTCAAACGGGAAACCAACGTAGGTGAAAATACAATCAAGGGAATGGGTAAAAACAATATTAACACTTTAGAGTTTTTGAAAGAGATACATGTGCCCTCACGTGTTCTATATTACCTGATTTGTGTTATATTAATAATTTTGTATCAATCACGAACACTTACAAATTTTATAAGTGACTAAAACCGTTATAATTTTTGTAAGTGTCACAAACACTTATAAATCAGTTTTTCAATTAGTTATAAAATTGAAAATTTAGTGTAGTGGGAGTATTCTCGCCTCCAATATACGTGTTATGAGATTTATGGTTCGTGAGAGACGCCGAAATAATAATCCTCTATACAGCGAGAGATGTACCAGGATATGATAGCAGAGTATACATGCACTGCAGATATGTCTGGGAGGTGCCATATTAGTATATATAATAATTTGATGACCATATATATATATATATATACTATGATTTATTCTACTGTGTGAAATTAGTAGATGTAAAAGAATAATGAAATTTGAATTGAATTAAGTAAGTGAATACTTAGTCATAAAGCTTTGAAAAGTCTAGTTCATATTAAAGATAATTGAACATGTATAATTATCATACGTATTGCGTGGAAAATAGGGGGAAGTGACATAAGTTAGAGACATAGTGACTCTTATTTCAAACTAGTAATTGGGAACCTTAACTAGGAGAATTATGAGGTACGTTAGGTGTGCACTCTAGATGAGAGGTGAGATTCTCAGCGAGAGCCCGAGAAACTAACATGTACATAATAATTTCTTAATTGCACTTGTTAAGCACTTGCTATTTTTAAAAATATTTTACAATCGAGCTCTGACCCACTTTCTTGCATATTCTCTTCTCTCCTTTATTTTTATATTAGGTGTCCAGACACAGCGACTCCCAGCATAGAGTATTAGTTATTTGACGTGCTGTGGATGCTATGGGAGTTAAAGATTTTGTATTAGACGATTCTCTTCTATTGATTCAGACATCTGTAGTATCTATTTCATTTAGGGCATGTCACCCATGATTCTAGTTATTCCATTTCTACCACATACATTGTATTTACTTATGTCGATATTGTTATAATCGGTTTTATTTGGATGATGGTATTGAAACATTTAAACTGGAGAGTTTATTCCAGTTACATTGAGTTCGGTTGTGATGTCACTTAATTATTATTCATTATTGTGGATGGATTACATGATCAATTGTTTACATAGTTAAAATTGATTTTATTGAATTAAAATTGAAGGTTTTGACACTAGCTTAATTAACTATTAGGTGATTAATACGGAAGTTATTATTTGACAGTGATGCTAAGAATGAACAAACTGGATATTCTGATTTAATTTAATAAATGACAGATCACTTGGTATTTAATTGAGCGGGGTGTCACACTAAAACCCCATCAAATTTACCATAAAAAAATCTAACTAAAATTTAGTAAAGAAAATAAAAAACACTTAACCAAAGTCCTAAACCCACATATATTTTTATAGTATTTCTCAATTTTTTAAAAGATCATGAAGAAAAAGCTCAAATTAACGACCTGTGTCAGGAAAAAAATGAAATTTATAGTTTATGTAAATACCCAAAAAGAAAATAAAATTTTAAAGTTAAAGTAAAATGAAACAACAAAAACCCATTTTCCAAAGTACTAAACCCCACAGATATTTTTATAGAATTTCCAAAAAATTTAAACCGATCGTGAAGAAAACAACGAATAAAGCTCAAAATTAACAACAATATGTTTTTCAAAAAAAAATGTAATTTAAAATTTTGAAATTTACAGCACCAGAAAGTAAGGTTTGATCTGAAGAATGATTATCAAGAGATACGTGAGAAACAAAAAAAAATTCTTTGCAAAAATATTGAAATAGGAAGAAACAGAGAGATATGAAATGTCAAAACTACATTTTATTCTACTTTTCTGAATCTATGTTTGATGGTTCCTATTTGAGAGCTTTGTGTAAAAAATTTCATTCATTCGTGCGAAAAAAACTTGATTCTTGTAAAAAAACAAAAAAAAACTTGATTAAAGGTACATGAATTCCATAAAAAAGTACCACAAACAATCCCGCATAAATAGAAGATGGAAAATGAAAAGAAGCCATTCTTAAGACCTAAAAAAAATTATTTTAAAAAAATACCCTAATAAAATTATAAAGGGATGTCTCCTAATTAGGGCATATAAATGGAGAGAGAAGAAGAAACTATGTGAAAATTTGATATGAGAAGTTAGGTGGATGATGGTATAAGGTTTATTTTTGAGATTAGAGTTTTATTGGGGGGGGGGGGGGGGGGGGACAAAAATAGGTGGAGATTCATTAAGAGGGAAAAAATAGGGTCCAGTATTCAAGGAGGAAAAATGAGCAATTCACAAAAGGAGAGGAAGTATGGAAAATTGTGAATGTTTTTGTGAATGGAAATGGACGAAGACAAGGGAAAGTAAAAGAGGTTCAATGGACGTGGATGAAGAGGAATTGATATATATAGAGGGAGAGACACTTAATATATTAATAGATTTGACACGTGGCAACTCATAAATGGGATAAATGTCGTACCAAGGTCAAGCTGACAATTTTATATATATATATATATATATATATAAAAATTTCCATGTACACTTTGTCTTTTAGGGAATTTCATTTCTTCACTTTGAGCCCCTTAAATGTGCATAGTATCTCTCTTTGAGACAATTTGAAGAAAATATAAAGATTTTTCTATTCATTCTTGTATTGAATTTCCATTTTGATGTCATTTTTCCCATTTGCATAAATTTAAGTAAGTTAAAATATTGTTTTGGTTTGATATTTCTTCGAGCATGTAGTGTTACTACTTAAAGAAAGGATTATTGCATCCTAGGAGACATTCACTAAGAAAGAATCGTGAACATAAGTACGGGGAAAAAGTTATACTAAGGATAAAGAGTCTAACTCGTTCCTCAATTAATAATTTGTGTCCTACATTTTTAATCTTGGTAAGATTTTTTTTAATATTATTATTAATATTCTTTCTTTTTTTGGATGAATTTTGTTTTATGAAGCTGTAATTTGAAATTGAGATAATGCCAAATAATTATTTATTTTTCATATGTTTGAAAAACCTCACAATGTTTTTTTAACAAAAGTTTAAAAGGTTTAGTGAGTTCCGAAAATACTTTTTGAAGAAACTATCACAAAAAATCTTATTAAGTACACTATATGTGTAAAATAGTTTATTGAACGTTTTCTTTAAGTCTCTTGGAAATAGGTTTTAGAATAAACTTAAGTCTGATTTGTAAAATGTAATAATGAAGAACTAAAAAGACACACAGGAGACACGAATTTTTTACGTGGTAAAATCCCACCCAATTAGGGAAATATCCACGGTGACCTCTACGCCAAAAAATCAAAATCCACTATAAATAGTTTAGGTTACAAGCATACAACAAATCATACAATCAATTCCAATTCTAGGTCCAAAAATATACCTAACCGAGACTCCACTCCTTCAGGGTATCCTTTCTGACTTCTTTAAGAAATTGGATCATCCTTTCTTTATTCCTTACTCTGCTCCGTTTCTCCTTTTACACGATGTCGACTCAGTAGTTAAAGTCTCTCAACTAACAACATACTTTAGTATTTGTGGGTGATTGTTAAGTGCGTGATGTGCCTAAAATGCCATGCATGTACTCATACACACTCTTAATTACAGACGGATCCTATATATTACAAACAATCTAAATATGAAATGCTTTCTACACTTCTGAAATTAGACTTGTTCTTTTGATAAAAATGTTTCAAGATCTGAATACTTGTAGGATTTTTAAAACTCAGATCCTTAGAACTTATTTATAAACACAATTTTTCGAAGTGAAAAATTTCTCAGATCTAAAACATACAAGTCATGGTTTCAGTTTTGCGAAAATGAAATGCTGGATAAAAATGGTCTTTAAATATTTTTACAATCACTATCCAATAAGAGATTATGATTTCTCAAATAAGAAATCAAAAAAATTTTAAGACCTAAAACGTGAACTGTATAACTTAATTTTTGTAGGCCCCTTTTTCTATGAGGAATGTGTTTTAAGGATCACAAAAACTAACAATCTTTTTATGAAAAAATGTTTTCCAATTTTTGAATCGTACCAAGTTGTGAACCAATTTTAACTTAACCAAATTTTATCTTGATCAATCCTAAACATGCATCTACTGATTAAAGAAAGTAAAGTAAGAAAAAGAATACTCACAACACCGGATGTACGAGGAAATGACTAAGGAAAAAAACCTCAAATCACCCAAGCCAGATAATCATTATAGTGTGAAATTACAAGGAATATACACAAGTCTTACTCAATGGCTCGATTCCCACGAGACTTGAACCTCTTTTGATCTTCAACCACTCCTCCACAGTGCCCACGTCAATCCTTCCCCGATACCTGTCCATAGCATCCACCTCCATGAATGCCTCGGTGTCCACCGATATGGCTTGTAATGTCTACGATGTTGAACACGGATCTTCCGCTTCTCCACCGTAAACCCAAAAAATTTCTGTGTAGAACAAACTCCGAATGTTATCAATAAAGATCACTATAGCATATAGTAATGAAAACTCGGATCTTTGAAACTCCAAGGATGTTTTGTACTTAGAAAACTTTGTGCAAAAAACGTACTGGTTTGTAAACTATTTTTTAGACTGCACACTTACGAAATTCTGAAGAAGCCATGCCTTAAATAATTTTCTTGAGGCGGCGGCTCGCTCGAACGATATTATTTGTCGCTTGAATGAGATGACTATGTCATTCGAACAACATAGTGATCTCGCTCGAACGGCTGCTTATGTCGTTTGATGTCATTTGAGTGACAGAGCGAATTAGAGTTTGTGAAAAATACAACTCTAAACATCCTTATCAGAATAAAACGAAGTGTAAACATCTTCAAACATTTTAAAAACATTTATTTAATAAAATAACATCCTTAAACAATTTTAAAATAAATTTCAAGTCCTATTAAAATTATGCATTCATACCTGAATGATCTCGGAATGCAATTTGAATTGAAGATGAAATATGCACCAAAAAACCGACAATATAAATCTTTGATGATTTGCTGCAACATCTTCAATAAACTTCAACACATCATAGTCTGCGTGGGATCATTACCATAAAAATCTGCTTATGACTCAAACGTGTTTTGTTCCGAGAATAAGTCAAAAATACATACAATGGACTCAATTGGAAATTTTATCTTTACAAATCTCCCCCTATGACTATTTCGGGACAAAACCAACAGTGAAATACCTAAGCTGGGCTGTCAAGACGTATGACGCCTATATACCATCCCATAAACCCAAAATAAAAAATTACAAGACAAGACTAGTAATTGATAGTTTGATAACCATGAACTGTCTAAATGTGATGTAGACTTGAAATCTCCAATCTCTAAAGCATACCTACATACATGAAATAGGCAAATACCCAGTGAGGTATGGAGGAAAAATGATATAAAACAAATATGTAAAATCAAATCCAAATCATTTATTATATGAGGAAAACTTGATACCAATTTGTAAACAACATCTAAATCGGGATATCAATTTGTGCAAACTAATTAATACCAACATATAAGCATAAAAGCATATGATATTAATACGTAACGAAACAAAATCTATGTTCTCGACTAACAAAATCTCGCCCTACATTATATACATCTCTCCCCCTTTTTGTCTCGAATAGAAAATCTGGTGAAAAGATAAACCTATCTAGAAATAGATAATCAATGAAGTATATCTAGATAATCATGAAACAACCAGCTAATAATGATCAACCATATCAAATACGAGATAGCAAACAATAATCACACAACATGAATCAACAATCTAATCAGGTGTGACTAAACAACAACCAAAAGATGTAATCAATATGAATATGCATATAAACTGTCCAGAAACAACCCAGCAGTACCAAAAATATGACAATATGAAACAACGTACTGAAACAAAAGGAAACAAAAATCATAAATGGTCGCTCGAATGAGACAGCCTTGTCATTCAAATGACATAGGCTTATCGCTTGAAGACTTCGCGTGACAACGACATCTCGTTTGAACAAGAAAACAGAAAACTCAGTTCCAGTTCTAAAAATCATGAAGTTTCGCCCACTGAAAAAATTTCTTAAAAAAGTTAACTGGAAAGAGCAGAAACTGTAAAACAGTAGAAAATAGAAAACAAAACAAATAAAAAAAATATAGCTTTAACATTCAATTAATCTAGGACATGTTATAAATAGGTGATGTGATGCAAAACTTGGATCAACAAATCGATGAGAAAATTTAGGCAAGACTAGGAAAATTCACTAGAATAAAAAACCTAAATTCAATTTAAACGAATTACTTTAGATCTATGTGAGATCTAAGTGTTTCGTGTGATGTAAGTGATCCAATTAACATTCAACACATATATAAGATGAACTTATGAGAAAAAATCCCACCTAGTGGTAAAAACCCTCAACGTCATCTTGAAAAAAGTTTTATACAAAGCAAGAAGGTACCTCTCACTCATGCACTCATGAGTAGTTACCTATGAACTTTGGACTTTCCCCCATTGACATAAGAAATACATCTTAAGCTCCATAAATGAATGAGTAAGTACATTATCATTCTTGGAATCACACCATGCTCCAATATATCCAATGGAATGAAGCACCTCCAATTTTTGATCTAAGGGTGTTAGATTATGCAATTAAAATGTGGAATTGTTTTAATTGAACTTGGCAAGTGTGGATTTGAATCAAATCACTCTTAATTCTCTATTAAATACATTGATCAAGTAGAGATATAAATATTCACTCAATATGGAGGTAACAACTGAATTTAAAAATAAAGAGGCAATGTAAAATCTCTCAACCTCGAAAATACTCCCAAATATGTTTTTGAGTTATGAGGTTTTCAGATATTTTTAAAAGAGAGGAAAACATACCTATTTATAGTTTTTTTCAAAAAATCAACTCTTTCGTGGAACGATTAACTTTTTCCGTGCGCACGAATTCAAATTGGGATCTTAAAGGCACATATCAATGTGCACGAGTTAAGTCATGACCGTGCATATGGTTCCATGCGCATAGGTCCAAATGGGATCATGCATATGGTTTGAGGCCAAAGTGAAAAAATAGACTTTAAACGTAGCGTGTCGAAAACATTTCTTTTTCCAATAGGTTTAAATAACAAAGACAAATTTACTTGTTTAGCCTTTTTTAAAAACACATTTTGAAAATATGCATGTATGTAGAGCCAAAACGTTCAATCATAAAATTATCATAAACAATACATCATCAGTAAGTGACAAAAAAATGTCATATGCTGTAGAGAGACTTCATAAATCTTAAAAGTCCAAAGTTCATGTAATCTGAATGAAAGTGAATCACTCTATGGTTAAGGCCTATGTAGCTCTAATGACTCAACGAATCAATGCTTTGACACATAATAAAGCCAGATTTTATATAATACAAATGTTTACATTTTCGATCTCCCCTTTCATTATTCCATGGCAAGACCCCTAAATTCCAAAATCCCAAAATACTCTTGAATTACTCCTATCAAACTCACACCAAAATTGCTATATAATGAGATTAGTAGGAAATAATGCGTATAGAGTCCAAAAGACCAATGATACACAAAATCAAGTTCAAAACATCGGATCAGTGTTTGATTAACAAGTCTATTCCTCAAATCACCCCATGTAATAGCATGCACAAATAGTAACTCCCCTTGCTTTGGGAATTCTCTGAAAAATCATTGGGATATAGATGATAAAAACATTTTTAAAGCATGTTATAAATGATGAGATAATCAAATATCATTAAATACACCAATTATATTCTCCCCTCACATGAAACATCTCATTAAAAGTAATGTTTCTGTGCTATAAACCCATACATAAAAATTTGTCCCTCCGAAGCAAGAAACATGGTAATCTCCCCTATCTTAGATGTTTCTCTCTCTTTTTGACATGGAAAAGTCAAAGAGAAGTGGAAATACATATATAATAGGTATAACATCGTAAAAATACAAAAATCACATGAAGAAGAAAAACTAGCAAAGCAAAAGCTATATAATCATGTGAAATACCAAATATATATGAGGGAATATTGAAAGATATCAACATGACGATGATAAATATATAAGTGTACGGGGAAGTACACTCTCCTATTTAGAATCGTGTCATGCTCTAATCTCTCCAATAGACCGAAGAACCTCCAATTTTATATCTAAGAGTGTTGGATCATGCAATTCAAATGTGGAATAGTTTGAATTGAATTTGACTAGTGTGGATCTGTATTGAATAACTCTTAATTGCGTCTAAATTATATATATATATATATATATATATATGTCTAATTTTCTCTTAATTTAAAGGGAATAAGTGAATGTGAAAATAAAGAGGTAATGTAAAATCTCTCAACCTCGAAAATACTCTAGGATATGTGTTTGAGTTATGATGTTTTTAAATATTTTGGAAAGAGAGGGAAATGGACCTATTTATAGTTTTGTTTAAAACAATTAGCTATTCCGTGAGCCACAACTGACTTTTTTCCATGCATAAAATTTGAGTAGGGATCTGAAAGGCGCTCATGCACAAAGGTCTAAAAGGGATAATGCATACGGTTTGAAGCCAAAGTGAAAAAAGTGACCTCAAATGCAACATATCTAAAAAATGTCATTTTCCAAATGGTTTACGCAACACATCTCAAAGATAAACTCACTTGTTCAGCCGTTTTTAAAAGCACATTTTGAAAAACTTGCAAATGTGTTCAGATAAAGCTTTAAATGACAAAACTATCGCAAATGATACATCATCAATGAGTGGAAAATACTTAAATTTCCAGGATCAAACTCACTCACATTTAATTTCAAGGAACTATTACTTAAGAATTTTAAAATCTCGTGATGCTGTGATTAATTCCCTCTAATCACGAGGAAAGAAAAATACTAACGCGAAAAATTAGTCACATCATGTTTTAAAATACCGATGGAGATCGTGGAGTTTATGTTGAAACCTCTCTTCATGTTAATATTTTAAACTTTTGGGTATTTTGAAAAATAATTTATTCAATTTATATTTGAATTAGATGCTCTGTAATTTTGAATTGAGTTGCACAAATTAAATTTTTCGATCTCACTATTTTAATTTTTCAAGAATATAACTATTTTTAAACTAAAATAAAACTCGGAGATCCCAATTTAATTTTTACTTTTAAATTAATTACCCAATTAAAATATATTTTTGAAAAAATGGATTTTCAGAAGAGAAAAAATGATCGACCGATCATGATAAAAATTCATGTTTTCCATAAAATCGTGGTATCCTAATTAATCAATTAATTAGCACATGATTTTACCAAACATGGAGGATGTTAGAATAAAAATAAAATGGCATAATCAATTGAACATTCATATAACCATGATGGAAGGGATATGAACATTAAAATATCTACAAAACAATGTGAGTATGAAAGAAACATACAAATATATATTTTCCTACTACATGCAAACTAATGTTTCATGGTGGATAACATGGACCTTTTCAAAGAATGATCAACATAAATCAAGGGATCTGATACTAATTGTTGGGATCAATATATGCGAAAAACTTTCATCCCAAAACTTGGATCAATCATGCAATATAAAGTGAACAACAAAAATAGGTTTAAATCTTAAAACTAAGGTTTCAATTACAACACCTTAGCAAATATTGCTCATGATCCAAATGAGGAAAAAATGGGTGTGGAGAAAATGAATGGTATGCCCTTTTCTTTTCCTTTAAAATTTTGCTAAACCACGCTAAAAATTTTATATCTTCTAATATATGAAACACCCATAACAGGGTATGTGTGTAGGATCCTTTGGAGATGAATACCTTTGGTTTTGAGTGAGATATGGACCCCTCTCTCTAAGACTCCTCGCAAAAATATGAATAATGTATTTTATCTCCATCTCTAACCCTTAACAATGAATATTCATCTTAAAATACTTGCTTAACTAATATATATATATATAAATTAAGAGTTAGGTTAAAATGGATATTTAGAGAGTTTGGGCCTGCTACTTGGCCATATGGATTATACTAGGGACCCAAGATCAAATAATTGATTTTTCTTCCAAATAAATGCTCAAAAATCCCAAATTTTATTCTCGTAATTTATTTCCTTTCTTTACTTAATCGTAATTAATTACACTAAATAATTATAACTTCCCTCTAATTTGATTATCTTAAAATCACTCGGAGTAATAAGACCTTACTTTCAAAGTTGAAGTGACACATAATTGTAATACCCCTTATTTTCACTGCACTTTCCTTGAATTTATTTAATTATTTATTTGCCCATTGTGTCATGCAATATGTCACTTAATATAGTTGTATACATTACTATGTGATTATTATATGTGTTTTATGAATTCACAACCTTTAGAAATAGACAAAGACATGATAATTCAGTAAGTAAATATTTTAAGTGACCTAGTGTTATTGGAGACCATGGAATGGTCAGAGATTAGGAACCAAGAGTTTTATTGTTTGGATTATTCCCTTCGTACTGAGTCGCACCGATCGTGAAGTAGTTTCTTCTAATACCAAGCCACACTTAACTAATTAATAATCATGTTGTGACAAGCCATATTTCATTTATTATAGTTTTATACATTACTATGTGATTCTTATATGTGCTTAAGGAATTCACATCTTTTAGAAATTAATAAAACACAACATAATTCACTAAGTAAATGTTTTAAGTGACTTAGTATTATGGGAGACTATGGAATGGTCAGGGATTAGGTGTTGGGGGTTTCCTTGGATTATTCCATCAATATTGGGTCTCATCGATCGTGAATTAATTTCTTATAATACTAAGCCACACTTAACTAATTAATAATTAAGTTTCAACATAATCTACTTGTACTATATAATAATGAAGATTGTTAGAAAATCAGTTTTATAAACATATATTACATTTAGGTTGGAGTGTTATGGTGATTAGAAAGTCCGTTTTTATCATAAAATGGTGGAATTCAAGTTCATTTGGTTATTATATAGTTTAGGCCAAGTTTTGGGCCATTTAGAGAATGTTTTGGGCCATTAGGTTAATCCGATTTGTAGGCCTAGGGTTAATTTCAAGATTATTGCCTTTTATGAATTAATTTATAAAACCTAAATCCTCATAACACATTAGAGAACAACCCTATCATCTAATAAGTTGAGGGAGAAGTAGAAGATTGAAGAGATCGAGGATTTAGGATTTGATTCGTATGATCGATCCAAGATAAGTTTATCTTGATTAAGAATTTAATTAAGTTTGTGTTAGACTAATAGTAATTAATTAGAACCTGGACTTAATTTATGAAATACGATTTGTAATCATATTATAACCTGATTTTGCAATTAGATTAATTACATGATTAAGCCTTAATCACATATTGAAGAACTAGTGTAATATTGATATTGAAACCTTTAATAGAATCACAAAAACATGTAATTTAGGTGCAAAATCTTTAGATATGAATCATAATAATGTTAATCTCTAAAACTCTACTCTTTAGATTAATTTTCGTATTAAAATAATACTTTAATTTGTGGAATCTGGTTTAGATGAAGAACTTAAGGCTAAAACTTTATAATATGAAATTAGATCATAATCGTAATTTTAATCATCTGATAGTTGGTAACATATGTTAGTAATGTTGATATACTTTTTAGATTAGAAGGAAATTAGGTACTCTAATGTTTAGAGGCTTGAAGTTGGGATTATCGTCCAAACGTTAACAATTATCTTGTAAGAAAGAATAAGGGGTTTGTTTGAAAGAAACTGGGATTTGTTTTGAATGACTTGATATTTTGGTTCGAATGACTTTAGGTTAGATTTCCCTTGCACTTGTAAATACTTAAAAATCATTAATTATATAATTAAGATAATATTTTAGAAATCCTTAGAGTAGTATTGATCGTTGTTTCCTTGATTTATGTGCAATCATACCGAGTGTGTTTATGTTCCTGTGTGTGACGTACTAAGAGGGATATGATGGGGAGAGTATAACATTGACCATTTCGTTACTTCGGTGATTGAGATAAGCCTTACCTCGGTCCTATTTATCCCAATCCTACTTGCTGACGTACCCATTTCTTGAGTGGAACAAATGGGGGAATCATTCCATATAGCCATGGGTCTGGGGTTGTACGCGACTAGTGTGAAGGCACAATGATTTCCCTTGGTTGATACATTAAGTTTATAGGGTTAGGATTACCTATAACTATACCTAGTACCTACGAGTGATCCCCGGAGGCAGTTGGGATAGGCCTTCGTGCTTTTATTTTTGGGCTTGAGCATAGCGAATGTATTTGGCATGTGAGTGGGGAATACTCACTACGTTATTAGACTATGTGTTTCCATTATCATATACGGTAATTTTACTAGAGGCGGATAGTGGATATTTTAGATTTTAGAATCCATGTAAATAATGAATAATGAACACTTGGTAAGAGATATAATTATGTATCGTGGGTTCATTTGGGTTTGGCATTAGACCCGCATGCTATATTTAGTTTTTTTGGGTTGAGTTGACTTAAAAACAAATGAAATACGAGAGGAAGATGTATTATTATTATTGTGTACCAAATTTACATTCTTACTCACTATAGACTTGCTAGGTTTAATCTTATTTGTGGAACTATTTTTTCATCTCCTAAGTAGCAGTTGCTGCCTCTGCCCGAATTCCTTCTTAGTTGGATATACTTACAGCCTTCCAGTTTTTGTTCTAACTTTACATTCTTAGGACGTAGTTGTAATGTTTTCATTCTCACTTTTACTTATTGAATTTCCTTTTAATATTCATTTTGAGTCAGATTTGTATTTAAAAATTTCTTATATGGAGTAAGTTTTATTTATTTAGAGTTGTATATTTATTCTACCGAGACATTTATATATTTAAATGTGGAGTTTTATTTTATTATGGTTTGTATTGGTATTAGAGTTTTATCGTGTCCTATTTCATTTTATCATCGTCAACATATTTGTCATTTTATTTTTTTTCGTTAAAGCATTTCAAGTTCTATTGTCCTAGGGTCTTGAGTGTGTCCATCGCTTTTTTGTGTGGAATTTTTTCTACTTTAAAGCTATACTGTTTAGGATTTTGTATTCTTATTTTTCACATTATTGATATGATTTTATTTATTTCCTTTCATATGATGAAAAATGGGGAGGAGACGTATGTCACAGACACGCTATCACTATCGATCTAGAGGCATCATATTCCCACCCACATCCACATGGGGAGGCTCCAACCCTAGAATTGACAGACTTGGCAGCCATCATAGCTCAGATGGAAGCTGCCATAAACCAATATTATCCACCACCTGTGGCTAGACCTACCCCACATGCCACTTTAACTGGGAGAGAGTGAGGAGTGCCTTATACAAAGGCAATCCACTATTGTTTACCAATTCTATGGACCCATTATCTCCTAGCAGTAGAGGAGAAACATCAAGAGGAACCTACATTTGGTAGAGTGCTCATACATTTAGAAGAAAACCTTTAGTATGAAGGTCTACTTGGCAAGCTATAATTCTTAATACAAAGGTTAAGAAAAATGATTATTTTGTCAGAGGTCTCACTTGTAGGATCAGGTAGGTGATGCTTGACAAGATGACCTTCAGTACTTAGACTCAGTTAGTGGATGATTCTCTTTTATATTGCCAACAACATTATGATTTTTAGAGAGAAAAGGATCCTAAGTAGGATAAATATGGTACCAACTAAGGGCTAAAAGTAGAGGAGAGTAGTGAGTTGTCCCTAGATTAATGAGGTTCGCAACAATAGAGGGGACCACCATAGGGGGAGAAACCCTCTAAAAGGATATGAGATTTAAATGATCAGTGGTGTTTGGGTAATCAAGGTCATAGTTTAAAGGGACATCAGGGCCAAGGTTACCATGGCCAACATCATTAGGGCCAACACAACCACAAATAAATAGGTAAGGCCAATAGGTCAGGGTCAATAGGACCGGCCCCATGGCCTGGGATAGTAGAGTTAACCTTCATAGGTATATGTTGCTCATGTGGCAAGGAGGGACGATCTTTTAGGAGATGCCCTATGATAAACTAGGTCGTCTAAGATTATTTCCAGTATGGTAAACAACAAGCTTTACAAGTCCGACATCAGTTTTTGGCATTGCCACCACCACCTTAGTATTTGACACTACCATCACCACCTACAAGAACCATCACAGGGCCGCTTGTAGTTTTATTGTGGATGTGTATTTAATGCTAATCAGTAGGATCGATAGGCCCCACCACATGCCATAGAAGGTACGTTTTATGTTTATGGTAGTTGCGCACGAGTATTATAAGTCCCGGGAGCGCTACACTCATTTATTAGTAGTTTTTCTATGACTTTGAGTTTATTAGATATTTCTACTAAGGTTTTATGAATGTAGATACTCCAGTGGGTAGGGGTCTTTCCTTACATCAGGTTTGTAGGCATGTGGCAGTCGAGATTAGATGATTATGTTTTTTGACCAACTTATTGATTTTAGATATATGCACTTATGATGTTATATTGGGTATGGACTAGTTAGAACCATATCATGCTCAGATCGACTACAACGAGAGGGATATCACGTTTTTCATTCTCGAGTAGGATATGTTTCTTACAGCTATGCCTAAGATCGGGGGAGGGTATAGTAGTCACTTATATTATATTAATGTGAGTACATTAGAAGGGGTCACTTATCTTTGGATTCAATTCTAGTAGTCCAGGATTTTATCGACATGTTTGATGAGGTGTCAAGGCTACCACTTGCACGTCAGATGGATTTTATAATACTTAGCAACGAGGACGAAGACCATAGTGAGAGCACCATAGAAGATTGCTCCATTGGAGACGAGGGAGTTGTGAGCAAAAATTAGGAAACTCTTGAGTGAGGGGTTCATATAGAGAAGAACATCTCCCTAGTTCTGTTTGCTATGTAAAAGGATGGTTCAATGACCCTTTGTGTGTACTATTGATAGCTGAACAAGGTCAAGATACATAATTAATATCCATCGCCTCATATTGATGAATTATTCGATCAGTTAAGGGGCGCATTATTCTTTTAAAATATCAACTTGTGCTCAGATAATCCTCATATATGGATTCAAGATGAGGAAATACCAAAGATGGATTTTTTGATACGGTATAGATCCTATGAGTTTTGGGTCATGCCATTTGGGTTGACCAACACTCCATCCATATTCATGGATTTTATGAACAAAGTATTCCGCCCATATCTGAACCAGCTTGTCTTAGTGTTCATCGATGACATTTTGTTATACTCTTAATATGAGGAGGATCACACACATCATTTGAGGACAGTTTTGCAGACACTTTGAGATCATAAGTTGTATTATAAGTTCTCTAAGTGTGGATTTTGGTTATGTGAAGCTCACTTTTGGGATCATATAGAATCAGAGGTCGAGATTTTTATGGATCCTAAAAAAGTGGTGGCCTTGATAAAGTGGGGACAACACATGAAACCTACAGGGGTTAGGAGTTTCTTAGGGTTAGAGGTGTACTGCAGGAGGTTTATTAAGGGGTTCTTGAAATTTTTTAGCCCAATTACTAACTCACCTCACCCAGAAGGGAGTACTATTTATTTGGGATGCTGATTGTAAGAGAGATTTTAAGGAGATATTCATAACCTTACTGTACTTGCTTTACCATAGGAGAAGTGGCGTATATGGTATAAACTAATGCATCACTTTAGGTGCTTGGAGGAGTTTTGATGTAAGAGGAGATTCCCATATAAGGAAGCCTCATGGGGGAAACTTCCCCATCCATGATTTGGAGTTGGTTGCGATAGTGTTTATGCTTCATATGTGGAGGACAAGAGGTTTACTTTGTTCCCAGATCATAAGAACCTTCGGTACCCGTTCACTTAGTGGGAGTTGAACATGCGGCATATGAGGTGGTTGGAGTTTGTGAAGGACTACCATATCTTGATTTAGTATCATCATGTGAAGGAAAATATGGTAGTAAATGCCTTGAGCTATCGACCAACCATGAGTTTATCTATTTTGTGGGAAGTGCAGTGGAGTACATTGTGTTTCATGGATATGACAGAGGCATCCACGATATTGGCAGAGGCACATGGTTCGTAGATTACTATTCACTGTGATGGTGACAGGATTATCTGTTATATGATGAGGCAGTACTGGTGGGCCAATATGAAGAGAGGCATAATAGAGTTCGTGTCAAAGTGTGCCACCTTACATTTAGTGAAGGTAGAACACCAATGATACCCTAAGAATTACAACCACTGAAGATTCCAATGTGGAAGTGGGATAGCATATACATGGATTTTATTATTGGATTGTCGAGTTCCCAAAAGGGATATGATTCTATTTGGTCAACGTCGACAGACTACCCAATGTTGGCCATTTTCTTATAGTATAGACAAACTACATTGTAAAGAAATATGCCAGACTTTTTACTTTAGAGATTTTGCATCTTCACGAGGTACCATTTAACATTCTATCTGACAAGGACCATAACACTGTTTCCCAATTTTGGGGAAGTTTATAGGAGGAGATAGGAGTACAACTTGAGTGCCTCGTTTTACCCTCAAAAGGATGGAAAGACTGAACGGTTGAATCAAATTTTGGATATCATGTTGTGTTCTTGTGTTTTGGACTTCAAGGGATGTTGGGATTAACACTTGCCACTCGTGATATTTGTTTATAAAAACAGTGATTAGGAGACTATTAACATGTCACCTTATGAAGTCTTTTATGGATGAATGTCTCATTCTCTACGTTGTTGGTGGGAAATAAGAGATAGAAGACTATTTGATACTTAGGACACTTTAGATAAGGGGTCTCTCATCATGGACCGCATGTCTATTGTCTGAAGTATGAAAAAGAGTTATGCAGATGGGATGAAGCGTACGTTGGAGTTTTAGGTTAGGGACCAGGTACTTCTGAAGGTCTCTCCGATGAAGGGAGTTACGAGTTTTAAGTCCAAAAGGAAGTTAGGTCCCTGATATGTGGGTCCCTTCACAATCTTGTATAGGGCAGGGTAGGTGGTGCATCGTTTGGCCTTACTCGATCATCCTCAGTGGGTACATGATGTCTTCTATGTGTCTTTGCTGAGTATGTTCTTAAGGGATGAAATAGTGTATAAACACACCAACCTCGACTGGATTAAACTACAACCCGATGCGTGTTACGAAGAGTGACCGCTACATTTTCCTGAGAAGAGAGAGCATATTTTGCTATCAAAGGTCATTATTTTAGTTCTAGTCTAGTGGGGACAACACAACGAGGCTAAGTTTACTTAAGATAGAGAGGATAACATGCAGTGAGATATCATGAGATATTAGAATCATACATATATAACTCAAATTTCGAGGAAGAGTTCCTTATTTTAGGGGGGGGGAAATGTAATGCCACATATTTTCCTTGCATTATTTAATTTTTTTTGTGACATGCAAAGTGTCACTTATTATATTTTTATATTATGATGTGATTCTTAGAGGTACTCCGTTAATTCTAATCCTTTAATAATCAATTTAACACACAGTAATTCACTAAGTAAATATCTTATCTGAATTAGTATTATAAGAGACTATGGAATTGTCAGGGTCTATGTATTAAGGGTTTTCTCATTTTAATTATTCCCTCATTATTGGGTCCCACCGATCATAATGTAGTTTCTTATAATATCGAGCCATACTTAGCTAATTAATAATTAAGTTTTAACTTAATGTACTCATACCGACTAGTAATTAAGTTAACGAGATAATTAACTTATAAAAATATGTTACTTTCGAGTTTGACTTTTATGACATTTAGAAAGTCTCTTTTCAGCTTAAATAGTGGAATTTAAGTATGTTGGGTTAGCATATAGTTTGGGGCAAGTTTTGGGCCATTTGGAGCATATTTTGTGCTCATTGGGTGAGACTATTTTTGGGCCTAGCCTTAATTTCGGGATTAGAGCCTTTTATGACTTAACTAAGAAAACCTAAACCCTCATAACACCTTAGAGAATAACCCTAGCTTCTATGAAGTTTGTGGGAGAAACAAGATATTGATGATAAAAGATTCGATTCGTACAATCGATCCCAGGAGAGTCTATTTTAATTAAGAATGTAATTAAGTGTGGGCTAGAGTAATAGTAATTCACTGAAATCTGAAGTTAATTCATGAGATGTGATTTATAATCATATTGTAACTTAATTTTATAATTAAATAAATAACTTGTTTAAGCGTTAATCACATATTGACGAACTAGTGTAGTGTTGATGTTGAATATTTTAATTGCACCATGAAATCATATAATCTGGATACAACACTATTAGATATGAATAATAGTAATGTTAATCTATAAAATCCTTCTCTATAGATTAATTAATGAATTAAAATTGCAGTATAATTTGTGGAATATTGCTTAGATGAGGAACTTAGGTCTAAAACCTTATAATATGAAATTAGATCGTTAATCGTAGTTTTATTCATCTAAAATTTGGTAGTATATGTTGGTAATATTGATATACTTATTAGATGATAAGGATATTTGGAATCTCATGTTTAAAGGTTAGAAGTTGGGATTTCGTATTGGTTATGTACATTTCTTCACAATAAAGAAGAAGGCCCGTGCGTCATTATCGTTAGGACGACATTCAATTTGTCTTCGAACAAGAAACGTCATCTCGTTTGAGAATAAGGGTTTTGGTTCGAACGAAACTGGGATTTTGTTCAAATGACTTGAGGATTAGTTCAAACAACTTTTGGTTTTGGTTCGAACATCTTTTGGATTTCATTTGAACGACTTTGGTTCAGATTGCCTTGGAAATTTACTTGATTATTAATTTGATAATTAAGATATTATTTTAGTAATCATTGGAGTAGTATTAATCATTGTTTTATTTATTTATGTTTAATCATACTTAGTGTGTGTGCGCGCCTGAGGGTGACGTACTAGGAGGGATTCGATGTGGCGTATACGACAGTGATCATCATTGTTCATATCATAGTTTTGGACTAGTACGACATATCCCATTGCGAATCGTCACGCATTGTCAAGACGATACGAACTCAAGCATCTCTAAGTTTGAAGACTTCTTGACATCCCGTAAAGGTATAAAGCAATTTGGAGTTTAAATTAATTTACAGAATTAATGTTTGGGATGTATATTATTTTACAAAAAACAAACAGGAATTTTTTATTTTGAAAAGAGAAATAGTTTTATTTTTTAACTCTCGTTCAAACGAGATTGACATCTCCTTCAAATCAGATTACATGTTCTTTGAAGGTCGTTCAATGTTTAATTAAAATGAGGTTCGAATGAGGGCTTACCGTCTAAGATTTTTGGATGTCATTAGAAGCAAGATTTTTCTCTTTCGAATTAGATCACCATCTCGTTATAACGACATAACATTAGCGTTCGAACGATGCCACTACCTCAAAATTTGTGAATGTCCTATAAATACCAGTTTCGTGTTCATATTTTTTAAGACTGTTTCTAGAATCGATTTTGCATAACTTTTGCAAAAGTTCTTCATTTTTTAGTTGTAAAAATAGTGTTTAATTCATAAACAAACATCCTGAATATTTAGTTTTGTGAATTTTTTTAAACCCTAGATTGTTTGGTATCCTTATATACACCTTGTGGAGAGGTACTCCATGGCTGAATTATGATACCTGAGGGGACTCAATGCTGAAGACAATGGAAGGGGCTAAAGGAGGATTGTTGTCTTGTGATTCTTGTAAGGAACATAGTTGTGGATGAGGCCACCTACGAGATATTTGTTTACTGTAGATTCCTTTATAAAGTTTGTAAGTTGCGATTCGTAATTTTTATGAAATGAATAAAAGGTTTTGACCTGAGGGGATTTTTCCTAAAACTTTGCCTTTGTTGAATGCTTGATTTGATTTTTCGGTTTTATCACATAGATTTATGTTTAGGACAAAAAAATAAAATTGGTTTAAGATAAAAGTTATGCACTCTTAAAATGGAATTTTTTTGTTAACCATATTTTTTTTTCACATTGTCATAGTGGTATAAGTGCCTTCCACTCTCTCTAAGTGGTGTCAGAGCATTCATACCGCTATATCAAATTAGTATCAAATCTTTCTTACCTTTTCAAATTGGTATCAGAGAAGGTTGCACTAAGTTATCATGTTAGATCCTTGTTCAGTGCTATTTTAGGGTGGTTGATTTGTTCATCTCTCTTGATTTAATTTTTCTCTCGATGAAATCTAGAGTTTCTACGACTTAAATAATTTGAATTTGAAATTTTCTAAAAGAATTAAAATTCTTGAAAAAGAATTTAAAATTCTCATTTTAAATCCTCTATGAATCATTTGCAAACTGTTCAAAATCAAAGAGATTGCTTTCGTGAGAAACTTGTGGCATGGATCGTGATTTTAAAATTTTAGAATTGTCCAAGAAAGAGAGTGATGATAGAGTCAAGTTTTTAGAAAAACAATTAGAGGACTTTGAAATTTCTAGGTTTAATGTTTGTGCCATTGAGGATAGTGTTTTGATTAATGATTTTAAGTCACGTCACAAGACTCTTAGGGATAAGTTTCTAGTCATTAAGGGGGAGAGAGATAAGCTTCTAGGAATGATTGAACATATGAAAAAGGAGTCCCAAAAATTGGAAGAGTCAAATTCTTTACTTGAGTTTAAAATCTTAAAGTTAAACGATGATTTAAAAGGATCAAGTTGTGATGGTTTTGGCATCTCTGTTTATAATGCTTTCATTGACAAAGCCAAAACCATAGCTTATTTTAGAGTGTCAACCACATCCCAAGGTGTTAGAAAATTTTAATACGAAGGTCTCGTTCCTCTTCGTGTTTACATGTGCACACATTGAGGTAGGAAATGTCACCTTAGGTATTTTTTCTATGATCTTAGAAAAGACCCTAGGATTTTTAATTTGAGTGCCCCGTCGGTTCCCAAAACCCCTTGGATTAGGTATACACCTGTTTGGGTTAGGAATCCCGTATTTGAGACATTAAATGTTAGGTTGGTTGATTCTCGCACGCCTGCACATAATGCTTCACATGCTATATCTTATAGATGATTGCTTGCATGATTTTGTTTATCAAACTCTAGTTGTGCTTCATGATATATGTTTGCTAGTGTTATGACATGTGTATCTTTTGTATTATATATTTCTTTTATTGAGTCATATTTGAAAAATAGAAAAGGCTTTTATTTCAATAAATTTTTTGAAAAATACAAAAAGATTTTTGGTTTTTGTGTATTTTAGGATTACATATTTAGTGTGGCATATTTGCGTATTTGAATCTAATTCACTTTATAATTTTCATGTGACTAAGACATATGTTTATAGCTTTATATGCTTAGATTGATCTGAACCATGTCTATGGAGTTATTTTGAATTTGATTTGCTTCATGGATTTGACTTTGTTTATGCCTCCACACATACATGCACGAGCTTGTTGGATTTTAAGTTCACTATGTAATTTTAAGGTTGGTGAGATGTTCTCCCATCAATTTTGTCATATATATTTTTATGTGACTATGGGGGATTTGTGTATATGAGAACCGTTGCCCGTGAGAGATTTTGTTTAGTATTGAAAAATATGAGTCTACACAGGAAAGGGTTGTGAGAGACAGGTTGACTCGTCATGAAATCCATCATTTGAAAAGAGCCCAAAAAAAAATTAAGGCAAAAAAAAAAGTTGAAAATTTGCCAAAAACGGGCCAACATAGTTTAGTTTGTTTAATGATTCAAGATAAATCACTTCAAAAGAAAATAAAAGAATAGAAAATATGATTATGTTTATTATGGGTGGAGTTTATTTGAAGATCAACGGGTTTGCACAATGAATCATAGTTATGCTTATTTTGTCATAATTCTATTCATTTGTAGAATCATCAGTAATCTAGGCTTGTGTGCATTGTGCTTGTTTTGTTCATTAAGTTCAACTTTATTTGTCACTTGAGGCTAAATCTTAGTTTGATAAAATTTTACAGTCAATTAGAACTTCTTAACCATATTTGAGTGTTCGGGTTATGTAACAACCCTCACTTTTATGGAGAATTAAATTCAATAACAAAGTGCACATTGGGAATTTAAGAAATTATCATAAACAGTAATTTTTGAGGTTTTCAAGGATTTAATGATTTTCGATGGGTGTTATATTTACTTTTGGGATTAATTAAATGAACTGGAGTATTTTAGTAATATGTTGCAACTGGGTAAAGCGACAGAGGATAATGTTTTAATGGGAAAACCCTCATTGAGATATAGTGGGTTAAATTAGTGAGTTGCAGTCAAGTGCCTCGGATGGAGATTTCGAGTGCGCGATGAGTCTCAGAATGGTTGAGATAGTCAGAATTGAGTGTCCGGGTGTCGAAATTGAGTTTTTGGAATTTTTGGGCTATTAGGGACTCGTAATTGAGTAAACGAGTCACTTTTGGGTTTAAAGGGATAAACCCTCAGTTCTTCCTATATAAGGCATGGGGGGGGGGGGGGGGGGAATAAAAGAAATAAAAGAGAGAAAGAAAAGAGGAGAAGAGAGAGAGGAAGAAAGGGAGAAGAAAAAGGGAGATTCCGGCCAACCTCCGCGGGATTCGACTTGGGATCATCGAATTTTATCCATGAGGCAAGTGTTTACTTGCTTTATTTAATTTTGAGCATAAATATCATATCATAGTTGGTAATAACAAACCCTAAAGATTTTGGGTTGGGTTTTGGTGGGTCAAACGGGTTTTCTCAAAAGTTTAACGGGTAAACCCCGAAAAATTTCAAATTGGAGAAATTAGGAATTACATGAATTTACTTGCTGATTCTTGGTTCTAGGATGATTAGAACCTATTTCCTTTGTGTATATATAGTTAGGTGTAGTTATATGTTGGTGGGAGAAGAGATAAAAAGGTTGGAGGTGTATTAATGGAGGTTTGGGATTCTTAGAGATGATGATGAATAGTAAGGCAACGACCTTTCTGAATCAATTCAGCCCTGATGTGGATCAATTAGTCCCTTGGTCAAAAATTAAAATTGTAGATCTTTTCGATAGGGTCTCATGGGGGTTGACCGCGTATTTTTCTGATTTTTTTAGGAATTATAATGATTTTTCTACGAAAAGTTGTCTGAGATCGAAATCGTTATTTAGAAATCAAATTTCACATTGGGAGAAAGAAATCAGTGTTAGGATGATTACAGAGTTGTTGGTTTAGATTAGAAACCACACAAATGGAGGTTGAGTTGATATTTGGGTATTTTGGAGATTGAGAAGTCGCCCAAATAGTGCCCCTCGAACAGGCCGAATCAATTCGGGTCTAGGCCGAATCGATTCGCCTAAGGGGATATGTAAAGATGCCTTGGGCCGAATCGATTCAGATTTAGACCGAATTGATTTTCCATTAAGGACCTTCTTGCAAAAACACTTTCCGAATCGATTCGGATTGGGGGCCGAATCGATTCGCCCACCCGAATTGATTCGCAATAGGGGCGAATCGATTCGCTTTGGTCAGAATTGTCAGTTTTCTCCCCTTAAGAGTATGGGGAGTTAAATTACAGTTTGGGGTTTTATATGGGGGATCCTAGTTATGATATCGGGACTCCTCAATGATGGTTTTGAGGGTTAGTAAACCATTAGATGAAAGAGATAGCCTTGGACTGGTGTAGGGCCTAATCCGGGGAACGAACATAGTTAACGTTCGGGATGAATAAAATTTGAGAGAGAGAGTTAGGCTATAATCGAGCATAGGTATTTATGTATTTGAATGTATGTGAGTTGAATACATCTTGGTAAATCCTACGAAGCAATTTCTAGGGATTTATATCTTTGGGATTAGATGTGTGAAAATCCTTAAACGCAAATAACGTACAAGTTAATTATCAAGTGAGGGAATACCTTCGGGTTTAGTATCGTGAGTGTGTGATAACTTAAATGCTATTATTAGTATGAATTGGTACATTCGGGTTTATGAATTGGTACATTCGGGTTTATGTACAAGTCCTTAAATAGTGATTAAGATGTGAGTAATATTTAAGAAAGATAATACTTAAATATTATTATGTGATTGGCAATTATGGCCATTTATATATATTCGAGGAGCAATATATATATATATATATATATATATATATATATATATATATATACTATGTGATTTAAGTACATATATTATATGATACAAATACATATGTATCTGTATGTGATTGGTATATGTGTATTTAGAGGCTGGTTTCCACGGGCTTTCCTTTGGTATAGGGTTGGAAGAGCTAGAGTATTTATTTTCTCTAGTGCGATCCAGGGAGGTTACGCGATGTGGGTGAATCCCCTGGCTCGAGGAGCAGGGAGAGTATAGTCCCCAGGTCATTATCGTCCCACGTTCGATTAAGATGTGTGTAACTCCACTTGTAGGGGGAACATGATGGCCTCCACCCTTGTGTATTTGTTTACCATGTCCATTGATGGTGTCTGGCTTGGTACCATGGTTTAGTGAGAAAACTCGGATTTTGAATCGGCACTATGAGACCGCATCCTCGAGTTATAGCTCGTTGGGATGGTTATTTTACTTGTGTGATAGTACATTACTTGTGTATGAGAACAAGATATAATATCTCTATGAGAGTAAAGAGATAAATGAATATGAAATGAAAAAGGATTAATTCTCATTCCGGGAGATATATCTGGAAGTGTAACATGATACATATTTAAAAGTGAGTATGAAAGTTAAAGAGGAGCGTGATAATGAATATAATTCTATGTCTATATATATATATATATATATATATATCTTTCGTGTAATTATGGTCTAATGGATCTCGACGATCGACCTTGCCAAGTAGTAGTGTATCGGGGGGGTTCCTTGTTTGGATTTCGCTTTGCGTGACACCCCACACACGAATATGGCATAGTGTTGAGACTAGGGAGAAGTTGAGCCCTTAGTACTTGGGTTGTTTAGGATTTTTATAGTTGGGGGTGATGTAGTAGTTAGGTAGCATAGCTTGATTAGGATGTTTAGAGGGATGCGCTAGGTGTGCACTATTATAAGAGAGGTGAGGGGTATCTCATGGGAGTGCGATACCAATTTAAATATGAGATAAAACACATTTTCAAAAATAAAGCATTTATGCACTTGCTAAATATTTTCACAACTCGGGCTCTGACCCGTTTCTATATTTTTCCTCTCTTGCTATATATTGTATATATATAGGTGTCCATACACAGGGACGCCTGGATGATGATCCTTTCGAGTCAGACGTCTGTTGCAGCAGCTGTGGATGCATGCAGGTTTGATTTAGACACTTCTATTCTTGCAATCTAGATAGGAGGCATTGTAGTTACTCTCGGGCCGAAAGCCCTATTGTTTTTATTTATTATTTTACTTCCTTTTAGTGCGGCATTCGATGTGGTTGTATGATGTTTAAACCGAGTGTTCGGTTATTTTATTTCATTTCAGTTTCATTTATCTAAACTGTGTGGATGTTTTAATTGTGTAGTTGTTTAAAAATATTAGTTAAGTAAAATTTTGATGCCAGCCTAATAGGTTATTAGTAATTAAATTGGTTTTCGACCGTGATGCTGAGAATGATCCATATGCGATTCCTGTTTTAATTTAATATAGGAGTGATCGCTCGGTATTTTATTAGGCGAGTTTTCACAGATGGTATCAGAGCATTGGGTTCTAGTATCCTTAGGAATCTGTGCGGACGTACTACGCTTTCAGCGTTGCTCTTGATTGTTGTAGAGCCTTATGATTAGGATTATTGAATTCCTCTTGTGAGATTTCATTCTCCTGCCATATTGTAAGATTATAGTAATCTTTTGCGTGCTCGTTCGAGATTCGTGTGCTGATCGAGGAAGGGGGCAGGAAGTGGGGCTTAATTGGAGTTATGAGTTGAAGCTCGATACTAGGACCGTAGTAGAGGTCATTCTCCTTGTGGCATTTGCTAAGAATTATGGAAACAACTACTAAAGAATAGTACTACTAAAGAATAGTAGTACCGCTGTAGTATAGAGTGGTACTAAAGTTGAATTTCCCAGTGAAGCTACGGGGTCGAAAGGGACCTTTCAGATAGTTTTAACCGTGAGTCCCCATGATTTAGTAGGAATGAGAAGGATATAGTTTTAAATTATTCACATAAGGTTCGGTCTGAGGCCGATAATGAATAAAGAAATTTATGGATAAGCAAATTTTGTACAGAGTTGAAGTAAGTACAATGAAAAGAGAGTCCTTCCGAGGAATGATAAGCTCACTAGAGAACTGTTGCTAACACTTATGGAGAATGTTTATGTTGGAGGACCCCATTGGTGGACATCCACCCGGGGAATTCATTAAAATGGGGCTATTGAGGCCGGTGGTTGAGTTTCCTTTTCCTGAAGAAGTTAAGGGGAACTAGTAAAGTGATTGTCAGGATCGCGGATATGGAGTCCAAGATACTGATAACCTTGAAAGGGTCGTGGTGACCCGAGATGGGGCATTGATTAAGAAATTTTTGGTTCAGTTACGACAAGTGTATTAAGTACTAGAACCTTTTTGGAGTAGCGAGGGTGATAGGCAAAGATGTTGTTATGAGTTTCACCTCAATTGAAGGAGGTATGTTCAATGTGACAAGATTGAGTCACAGTATTTTATTAGCTTCAGATTCGTATGTGATACGAGTTTGTAAATAGTATCGATAACGTTATGTAGTATATGTTTATGTGATTTTTCGTGATAACGTGAATCTATTTTCTTTCACTCACTGAGAAGAAGGGGTGTTAGTATTTTAAGTTTATAGTAGATCGGTAGTACTCATTTTGTGTGGTGTTATTTTGTGTAGAATATGATATTTGAGGTTTCGGAGCGATAGCGGGCTAATGATGGCAAGAATATCGTGTCCGCGGTTCCAGGGATTTATGCCGGGTTAATTGTTGAGCTCTGAGTTTAAGCTCATTATTGATTGCGCAAGGACTAAGTGTAGTGCTAGCGCTTAGTGGTGTGGCTCCTGTTTAGAGATAGGAGTTTAGAGAACATTTTGTTGAAAGAAGGGATAGGGTATCTGAAATGACTAAGAATTTGTCTCAAAAGCGCATTCTCTCTACGCTCAAGTGCAAGCCTGTCGCGTTAGTAATAATCCGACAAGTCGGGATCGTCTCCATATGGATCAGAAATTGGTAATTGGGAATTATATAGGAAAGTTATTTATCCTTCAAATGGTTTCTCAAAAGAAAAGAAAAGATGAATGATGATTTGAAATCTCCAAGTTGGTGATGAAAAAAAATAAACTACGTGCACAAAAACAGACACTAAGAATTATAAGAAATATTAATATGGGATAAAATAGGGTGGGGTACAATCCCTCAAACGTTAGCAAATTACCGTATAGAATACTAGACTTGTAAATTGAAATTTTGACTAAATCCAATATTTATAGATCCTAAGCATTACATATACGAGGGAACTAGCCCGCATCATATGAAATAATACAAAGCGGTGAATGGGAAAATTACACTTGCATAGTGTTCTTAAACATCCCAAGTACCTAGGGCAGGAGAGATTAAAAGATCGGCTATGTTCGTATGATTTCCCTACACGATTTGGTCATTATTTAATTTACCCTCTATTTTCAACGTGGGTAATTTACCTCGGAATGAGTTCATGTACCCCAACCCTTGAAAATTTAGCTAGACATGGTTTTATGAGAAATCAATTTCATAACAATGTATGCAATTATGGATCTAAGAAACATTGTTTAACAAATTACCAAACTAGTGAGAATTGAAAATAGAATTGAAACTAAATAAGAGAATGGAATTTGATACTTGAAATCTGCACTAGGGAAAATAGATGAACTTGAATCCAGAATACTCCTTGTTCTTCAAACTTACAAATTAGGGTTTTTCTAGGAATATGAAATTTTCTACTAAAAACAAAAAAGGCTCTCTAAAATTTGACTTTCTCTCCAAAATTCGACTCCCTGGAAGGATGTAGGGCTTGGCCTTTTATAGTACCAAATAGCACGAATTGACAGCTAATATTGATGAGTTGTGCAAGATATTCCAAGATTTGCACCCCTTGAGCTTCATAAATAATGCCAGAAATTCGAACAGACGGGCCGGTCCGGATCCCATCGGATCGGTTCTTTTTTAATAATCGGATCAGTTCTTTTTTATTTCAACCGGATCGGTCAGAATGCTATCGGATCGGTTCTTTTATCATCGGTTCGGTCCGAGCTAAGCCGGATCGGGCCGATTTTCTTCAGTTTTGACTTTTTTTCCATCTTTGACTGGTCATAACTTTTGATCTCGAGCTCCGATTTGATTGTCGTTTCTTCTGATGCTCTTGTGAAATAAAGATCTTCAACTTTCCTTTAGGTTTCAAATCCGAGCTCCTGGTGTAAATTTATGTTTTTGCCCTTTGATTTGTCTTTCTTTGTTCTTTTCCTTTCTTCCGGTTTCTTTCTTTCTTTTCTTGCACTAAATACCTGTAAAATCCATAAGAAATACACGAAACTCGGGTTACTAGTTAGAAATAGTCAATGGCACTGATATGGGGTAAAAATAATTCAATTACTTTGTTCGAGATATCAAAATCACTAACTTAAGGGGCTAAATCAAGAAGAATTTATGCTTGGTCAAATCCCCCTAACTTAGAACTTTGCACATCCCGGGTAATGTAAATGAAGCTATCCAAAGCTCTATTCTTAAGATTTCTTTTATTTAACTAAAATTCCACTTTCGCAGGCAAACGATTGCATTGAGCGTATGCAACAAGCCTTTAAACCCCTAGGTTACCCTAGTAGGACGAGTTTTGTCTGGTGAGGGTTTGTAGTGAATAAACCCACAAAATTCTTTATTGACTCAAATAAATATCAAAATACTTAAAAATTTTACAATTTAAACTCTTTGAAAAATAATCACCATAAATTCATATTCAAGTGTCTCAAACCATAGTGTGTGTGTGCAAAGCCATAAATTAAACCTCAAATTTCCACCGATTGAGCATTACGTTACTTTCCAAAAATTCGTTTTGATTCAAATTCTTACAGATGCACTCACAAACGAATCACTCGGATTGTGGCTATTTTCTCTCGGTATGCATGATATAAAGAGTAAATTCATTGGCACACAAATTCACGCATACAAAATTGAAAAGAAGGAAATATATGGTGAAAAGATATCATCATCGGAATACAGTTATTAGGAAACGGGAACATCGTCTCTTAATCACACCATTTTAATCTCTTTTTTAATCTTTTCATGTCTTAGCTCTCCATGCAATAATTAATTTCGCCATTCGGACTCGGTTAGGACTTTATCGGGTTAAAAAGGTGTAAAGAGTAAAAATCGGAATGGACAGAATGTTCGGAATTGGAAAATGTCCTTATGACGTCCATTAGTGCTTTTTCGGGCATTTGCTCATTTTTCTCTATAATTTTTCGTGCTATTTTTTTTTCTGTTTTTCTCTTGCCCCTTTTTATTGCACAAATTGGACTTACTTGAAGAATTTTTTCAATTTTCACAATTCCTAACTATTTAGGTTCTTCGGGTTATCAAATGAAAGGGAAATATTTTATTAGGCTCAAAGTGGGATGCAATGGGATAATTTTTTCACAACGCTTTTTATGGCTAATATTTTTGGGTTAAACAAACGAGGGCCTACTTCATTGTCCAAATTGCTAATCACATTACCATATGCATCTCGAGATTAATTAAGTTTAGAGATATATTTAGCACGAATTTCGAGACAACATTTCACACATTTCCCATAACCAATCAAAACAAGGGATTGAGATCATCAACGACTTATTAAAATGCTAAAAAGAACTTTGAGTTAATCATAAACTCGGATTGATTTAAAAACTCATAAAAAATTGAAAGGCTCGAAATCTCACCGGGTTTGATCAATCTCCACACTTATTCGCTAAGTCATCAATTTTCTTTCAATTTCCATCTTCGATCAATTTTGGCTTAGTGCATTTAATTTTTTCAATTTGAGACTTTAAATAGAATAAAGGTGATATTTTTGAAAAATTTAAATTCCAAATTTTATTTATTTTGAACAAAAATAATTTTTATTATAATTATTTTTATGCGAGGTTTTATGAATGCGTACTTATCATCCCCCCTAACTTAGTCTTTTGCATTGTCCACAATCAAAAGGACGGTAAAGATAAATAAGACGAAATAAGGAGTGCGATAAATAAAATAAGCAAAGTATGATAATAAAACTGTTTAGTACAACACAACTGTGTAAACAATAGAAAAAAAAAGGACACCATAACATAACAAAACATATCATAACCAAAGAAACGGGGTTGCCTACGGGGCGGGTGGGTGGTGGGAGCTACCGCGGGCATTGGGGCCATAAGGATTATAAAAATACACAGGAAGGGAGGCTTCGTGACCCAATTGGAGGCGGTAAAGATCAGCCTGCATACGTAGCATCATACTCGTGTCCCGTTGGTATGAGGTCATAAAGCCGTCAAAACGTGTCTCAAGAGAAGCAACGCGCTCGGTGAGACCCGTACCAACCAGAACATAATCCGGATCAGCAGTTTCATCATACTCATCCTCCTCTCCTTCTTCCATCTCAACATCTTCATCAGGAACAACCTCTTCCTCAGAAGCAGCCTCATCACTAGAGTTATCACTGTCACCTCAACGCGCACTGATCAGCTGGATTTGCTTGTCACTTCAGGTGCGAGATTTTTGACCAAGTGGCTTAGGTACGTTTACAAGATATTGCAAGGGAACAATACGGACATCCTTAAGAAATGAGGTAATGATACGACCATAAGGAAGAGGGGCCCTACCCTTTTTGTCCAGTGCCGCGCAAATGATATCATTGTAAAATGTGCAGGCCAAATTGATAACAGTTGCATGGTCAAACAAATGATACACCAGAGTATCTTGACGCGGGCGCATAGCCGAGTCATTTGAAGTTTGCAAAAGGTTGGCACAAACGATGTGAAAAGTGATACGTGCCTTATCTGGTAACCAACCAACATGAAAGGTCTCAGTATTCCAAACCAAACCCGGAGCGATTCGAGATATGGAAACATCTTTGGCCACAACTGGATCATGACTAGGATAGGAAAATTGGGCGGGAGTGATCACACCTTTAGATTCAAGTTTCTGGGCCAGAATTTCAAGCGAGAATGCTGTCGGTGTCGAGTCGACAAAGGCTTGAGATTCAAAATCTGCTGTATGGACGAGCAAACCGTAAAACTGACGCACTTCATTCTCCCATACAACCTCGTATGGTTTGTTGAAAAATCTGCACCATCCTCGGGACATGAACATGCCAGTGACAGAATTAGGAAGCTGATCCCAAAGAACCTGACGCTCAATGTGGATTTTTCGCCTCGGACCGAAAAAATGGCGGCACCAATTTGCCTCATGGCGTGAATGATATTCGCCATTTCCATCGGTCAGGACTTCAGTTGAAGTATATTTCTGGGGAGCAACCATGGAAATGGAAGAACTGGACAGAAATTGAGAGAGGAGAGTGGAGATGGAGGTGTGAAAGAAAGGGGAGGTATGTGGTTATTTATAGGTTGGATGGTGGGTAGGGGGAAATAAGGGGGACGAATTTTTGGGGAGAGGAGAGGATTGGTGAATAGGGTGGAGTGTGGATTGAAGAGGTTTTAACCTCAAGAAAAGTACACGGCCTGCAGACGATCGGATCAATCCGGGTTCAGACCGAACCGGTCTGGTTTCCTTTTTTATTTATTTCTTTTGGAGACCGGATCGATTCCTTTTTTTAGGACCGTACCGATCCGGTATGTAGAAATGCTAGTTTTTTCCTACTTTACTTCAGTGGTCACTTTTATCTTGATTTCTCTAAACCAACATCCCCTCCAATGCAATTGGACCTCAAAACTCTAAAAAATCTCACTGAACCCCGAAACACTCTCGAGATATGTTGTTGATTCCCACCTCTGGTAGTGACACATAACTAGGACTTCCTAAATATCCTAACATCCCATGACTAATATACCCAACATTCACCCCATAAACATCGTGGGTGCGACAACCTTACCTTTCTTGCTCAGTCAATCCCCATAAATTGGGTCCGAAAACCAGATCATGTCAGCTTCCATGGCGATCGCTTCCAAATACGTCTTGAGACGTTGGCCGTTAACCTTGAAGGTGTTTCCCCCTTTTTATCCTCTAGTTCAACAGCGCCATGGGGGAATACTTCTTTCACAATGAATGGACCAGACCATCGTGACCGCAATTTTCCAGGAAACAAGTGCAACCTCAAGTTGTAGAGAAGTACTTTTTGTCCCGAATGAAACTCCTTACGTCGGATGATTCTGTCGTGAGCTCGTTTCATTCGTTCTTTTGAGATTTTAGCACTTTCATACTCATCATTGCGTATTTCTTCTAACTCATTCAACTGAAGTTTACGTGTTTCACCAACTTTTTCCATGTTAAAGTTCACCCTTTTGATAGCCCAATACGCTTTGTGTTCAATTTCAACAGGAAGATGACAAGGTTTACCATATACAAAGCGAAATGGGGACATACCAAGGGGATTCTTATATGTAGTTCGATAAGACCAGAGCGCATCATTCAATCTGAGAGACCAATCTTACCTGTTAGGTTCGACTGTCTTTTCCAAGATATTCTTGATTTCCTGATTGGCTAGCTAGGCCTGGCCATTCGATTGAGGGTGATAAGTCGTTCCAACTTTATGGACGACTCCATACTTTCGCATTAGCTTTTCCATTGGCCATTTGCAAAAATGAGTGCAATTATCACTGATAATATCCTTGGGAACTCCGAATCGAGAAAGTATGTTTTCTTGAATGATTTTTATCACCACCTTATTGTCATTCGTCCTTGTAGCTATGGCCTCTACCCATTTTGAGACATAGTCTACTGCGACGAGTATGTATAGAAAGCCAAAAGAGGGTGGAAAAGGCCCCATGAAGTCAATACCCCAGCAATCAAAAATCTCTAAGACAAGTATGGGGGTTAATGGCATCATGTCACGGTGAGTAATATCTCCCAATTCTTTGACATATATCACATGATTTGCAAAAAGTATTTACATCCCGGAAGATGGTGGGCCAAAAGAGACCGCTTTGCAGGATTTTTGCAGCAGTTTTATTTTTGGAAAAATAACCTCCACGTGCTTCTGTATGACAAAATCGGATTAACCCTTGAATTTCTTCATCAGGTAAACATCTTCGGATGATTTGATCAGCACAATACTTAAACAAATATAGATCATCATAAAAGAACAGCGTGACCAGGTAATGAACTTCCTTCTATATTGCAGAGTCCAATTGGAGGGAACAACTTTAGTGATAAGGTAATTTTCTATATCTGCAAACCAAGGGAGAGAATAAGTAGCAAATAGATTTTCATCCGAAAAATACTCGTCTATGGGGATAGGATCAATAGGTACGTCAGATGAGAGGCGTGACAAATGGTCAACAATGACATTTTATACTATTTTCTTATCTTGAATCGAGAGATTAAACTCTTGTAGGAGTAGGATCCAGCTTATTAGGCTCGATTTGGCATCTTTCTTGGTCAGAAGATATTTGAGGACCGAGTGACCAGTGAAGCAAATGATGGGCGACCCAACAATGTAAGAGCGGAATTTATCGAGAGCAAAAATGACTGCTAGTAATTCTTTCTCCGTGGTGGAGTAGTTAAGCTGGGGGGAAGACAATGTCCTACTAGCATAGTAAATAACATGAACTTTCTTGTCTTTTCTTTGTCCAAGAACAACCCCAATCGCGTAATCACTTGAATCACACATAAGCTCAAATGGGAGTGATCAATCGAGAGCTTGCATGATAGGAGCATAAATTAGAATGCTTCGGAGTCTATGAAAAGCTTCTTGGCATGCGTTATTCCATTTAAACGGAGTGTCCTTCATGAGAAGATTACTCAAGGGTCTAGCGATGGCACTAAAGTCTTTGATAAATATCCTATAAAATCCAGCATGGCCTAGAAAGGACCTCACATCTTTAAGCGATTTTGGCAGGGGTAACTCAGTTATTACTTCTATTTTTGCTCGATCAACCTCAATTCCCCTAGATGAGACTATATGGCCCAGAACTACGCCCTCAGTGACTATAAATGGCATTTTTCCCAATTGAGGACTAAGTCTTTGTCCACACACCGGAATAATACCTTTTCAAGATTAGCTAAACATTTGTTGAAAGATGGACTGAAAACGCTGAAATCATCCATGAACACCTCAAGACCTTTTTCTGTCATGTCGCTAAAGAGACTCAACATGCACCTTTGAAAAGTTGCAGGCGCATTACATAACCCAAAAGGTATACATTTGTAGGCAAATGTACCAAACGGACATGTAAAAGTTGTCTTTTATTGATCAAGTACATCCACTTCAATTTGATTATAGCCAGAGTACCCTTCTAGGAAACAATAGTAAGGATGGCCCGCTACTCGTTCAATCAGTTGCTCGATAAACGGTAAGGAAAAATGATCTTTTCTTGTTCCGGCATTGAGCTTTCGATAATAAATGCAAACACGCCACCCGGTGGTGGTGCGTTGAGGTATTAATTCTCCTTTAGTGTTTTCAAGGACGGTCATACCCGACTTCTTTGGAACGAACTGAAATGGGCTCACCCATTTACTATCGAAAATGAAATAGATTATCCCAGCATCTAACAATTTGATGATTTTCGCTCGAACTACATCTTTCATGGTTGGGTTCAGTCGCCTTTGCATCTCTCTCGAGGGCTTCACCTCCTCCTCGAGGTCGATTTTATGGGTACAAATCAAAGGACTTATACCTTTCAAATCTTCTATGGTCCAACCAAATGCACTCCTATGCTTTCTCAACACATTCAACAACATACCCTCTTGCTCTTTTTTTTAACTGGAAGAAACAATAACAGGAAATGTATCATCTTCTCCCAAAAAAGCATATTTTACATGAGAGGGTAGTTTCTTTAACTCGAGACTAGGAAATCTATTTTCAGAGGGGATCATGACCGAATCCCTTGGGGGTAATTACTCAAATATAGAAATCCAATCAACATCTCTCATCTTTTCAACACTCACTTCTTCTTGTAACAAAGCTCCCAACTCTTCCACTTCACGCTCAAATTCAGTATAAGAACTCTTATTCTCAACACCTTGCACTAAATAAACTTCCAGTGCATCTCCACCTATGATCTCCTCGATGTGCTCATCCACCACCTCTTCAATAAGGTCAACCTCATGAATTTCATCCTCATCACCCATTTGGTTAGCAACATTGAAAATATTGGTCTCGAGAGTCATGTTTCCAAAAGTGATTTGCATTTGGCCATTCCGTGTATTGATCAGAGCATTAGCAGTAGATAAAAATGGACGACCTAAAATTATGGGAACATGATTACTCGAATGGAGGGAAGGCTCCGTGTACCAAATAACAAAATCAACCGAGAAGTAGAATGTGTCCACTTGAACTATCACGTCCTCCACAACCCCACGAGGCACTTTCACTATTCGATCTGCTAACTATAGAGTGATTCGGGTAGGTTTAAGATCTCCTAAATCACGTTGCTTATAGATAGAGTATGGAAGGATGTTCACACTCGCACCTAAGTCAAGCAAAGCTTTTTCGACTCTACTCTCTCCTATTACACACGAAATTATAGGTGCACCAGGATCCTTGAATTTTGGTGGAAGATCATTAAGAAGGACTGAACTCACAATTGGTGCCAAAAAGACGTTCTTCTTCACCTTAAACCGTCATTTTATAGTCAACAAATCTTTGATGACTTTGGCATATGCTGGAATTTATTGGATAGCATCCAGAAATGGCAAGTTCAACTTCACTTGCTTCAGAACATCTAACACTTCTGTACGCGAAGCCCCCTTTTTGGGTGGTGCCAAGCATTGAGGAAATGGAGCAGCAGTGGGAGGTTTTACTTCAACTTCAGGTTCAACTCCTTCATCCTTATCATCCATGTGCAACGGTGTCTCCTCAGATTCTGAAGCTTCTTTAGCTTTAAATTCCTTGGGAAGTGGTGGCGCTAGATCAATTACGCGACCACTACGTAGAATAGTGAAAGCTTGACGTTGTTCTAGCAACTCCGATGATGTAGAGCTAACCGTTGTTTGTCCTTGAAGAGGAGGTCTTTGGCCTTGAGCTGGGAATTTACCCTTCTCATGAGTATTCACTGCAGATTGCAACCTAGAAATGCTAGTACGAATTTTCGTGAACATTCAATCATACATAGCATTTCTCTCTTTTTGAGATTGGATGAATTGATTAAGATTATCCTCAAGAGATCGCCTAGGTGGAGTGACATAAGGACCAGGAGGTGGTACCTGCATAGGAGGTTGCATCGGGGGAGGCATTTGCTGAAATTGAGGAGGGGGTGGTGGCAAAGCCACATGTATATTAGGATCCATCCCACCTTGTGATTGTCCATAACTGAAACCAGGATGATTACCCAAGATTGATTGTATGCATTCCCTTGCGGTACATTAAAATTACCTCAAAACCCTCCTATCACCTCTACCTGCTCAGTGTACATTGCCTTGTATGCAGGGATGGTAGGACATCCTTTGGTAGAATGATCAGCAACGCAAATGGCACACACTTTTTTTATTGCTTGCACGGGTCCAGCTACTTCTCTTAATCGAACTTCAAGCATGTCTCTGAAATTATTTCCCAATTGGTCAAATTTACGATCTAACAAAGTGTCCTTGTCCAAGTGATAAATACCGGATGCAGCAGGCAAGTTGGACAGTTGTCGATTTTTATTTTGACTATTAGGGTCAGAAATATCCCATGCTTGCGTAGTCTCCGCTACGTACTTCTGATGAGCCTCAGCATCGCTCGAACCTAGCTCCCTGAATGGTCTTTCGCACATTGTCTGAACAAGTTGTTTAGATGCTAAAGTAAGCCCTTGATGAAAGAATGAAATAGGATGATGTTTTTAGAATCCATGATGTGGGGAAGCACTAACTAAATCTTGAAATCTTTCCCAACACTTGTCAAAAGCTTCATTCTCATTTTGCCGAAAATCTTGTATTTGAGCTTTGACAGAATTGGTTTTGTGTTGTGGAAAGAACTTGGAGAGAAACTTGGTTTGCATATCTCTCAAGGATAAAACAGAATTCGGTGGTAGTGACCAAAGCCAAGTCTTAGCTTTATCCCTTAAAGAAAAAGGGAAAAGCTTTAACCGGATAGCATCTTGTGGGAAAGTTTGGTCACCAAACGTCTCACATGCTTCTTCGAACTCTCTAATATGGAGATACGGTTTTTCAGAATCCATCCCATGAAATGTAGGAAGAATTTGAATCATCCCATTTTGAAAGTGGAACTGACTGGCATTATACGTGAGTAAAATGCAACCAGGGGTAACAGTTCGCTCTGGAAATAAATGATCTTTCATGGGAAGATATGGTAACTCTTCCTCTCCAGCACCAACGCCAACACTTCCGTGCACAGACATATTATTACCAAAAGATTCAGAATTCACACTCAGTGTTTGACTCAAAGAGCGACTTGTGATTGAATTATTAGGCGAAGGAGGTGGAACCCAAAAGTGTGGAGAATCGATGGTGTGAGAATTTTCAGAATTAGCTTCGGCAATAGGATTTTCGTGGACTTGGGTGAGAAGTGGATTCTGAATGTAATCGTACAACAGATGAGAATTTTTTTTTTTAAATCACTTTAGGATAAAAATCACTTTCCTAAATATTACCAATTGACGATCCCCGACAACGGTGCCAAAAACTTGACGCGACTAAGAATTTGTCTCAAAAGCGCGTTCTCTCTAGGCTCAAGTGCAAGCCTGTCGCGTTAGTCATAATCCGACAAGTCGGGATCGTCTCCACAAGGATCATAAATTGGTAATTGGGAATTATGTTGGAAAGTTATTTATCCTTCAAATAGTTTCTCAAAAGAAAAGAAAAGATGAATGATGATTTGAAATCTACAAGTTGGTGATGAAAAAAAATAAACTACGTGCACAAAAACAGACACTAAGAATGGTAAGAAATATGAATATGAGAGAAAATAGGGTGTGGTACAATCCCTCAAACCTTAGAAAATTACCGTATAGAATACTAGACTTGTAAATTGAAATTTTGACTAAATCCAATCTTTATAGATCCTAAGCATTACATATATGAGGGAACTAGCCCGCATCATATGAAATTAAAGGTAAATACAAAGAGGTGAATGGGAAAATTACACTTGCATAGTGTTCTTAAACATCCCAAGTACCTAGGGCAAGAGAGATTAAAAGATCGGCTATGTTCGTATGATTTCCCTACACGATTCGGTCAATATTTAATTTACCCGCTATTTAATTTACCTCGGAATGAGTTCATGTACCCCAACCCTTGAAAACTTATCTAGACATGGTTTTATGAGAAATCAATTTCATAACAATGCATGCAATTATGGATCTAAGAAACATTGTTTGACAAATTACCAAACTAGTGAGAATTAAAAATAGAATTGAGACTAAATAAGAGAATGGAATTTGATACTTGAAATCTGCAATAGTGAAAAGAGATGAACTTGAATCCAGAATACTCCTTGTTCTTCAAACTTACAAATTAGGGTTTTTCTAGGAATATGAAATTGTCTACTAAAAACTAAAAAGGCTCTCTAAAATCGAACTCTCTCTCCAAAATTCGACTCCCTGGAAGGATGTAGGGCTTGGCCTTTTATAGCACCAAATAGCACAAATTGACAGCTAATATCGATGATTTGTGAAAGATATTCCAAGATTTTCACCTCTTGAGCTTCATAATTAATGCCAGAAATTCGAACAGACGGACCGGTCCGGATCCCATCGGATTGGTTCTTTTTTTAGTAACCGAATCGGTCCAAATGCTATTGGATCGATTCTGTTATCATCGGTTCGGCATCAATCCGGGGTCTACTGGAATGGTGACATTTTAGATCGGTCCGAGCTAAGACGGATCGGTCCGATTTTCTTCAGTTTTGACTTTTTCTTTCCATCTTTGACTGGTCATTACTTTTGATCTCGAGCTCCGATTTGATTATCGTTTCTTTCGATGCTCTTGTGAAATAAGGATATTCAACTTTCCTTTAGGTTTCAAATCCGAGCTCCTGGTGTAAATTTACGCTTTTTCCCATTGATTTGTCTTTCTTTGTTCTCTTCCTTTCTTCTGGTTTCTTTCTTTTTTTCTCGCACTAAATACCTGTAAAATCCATAAGAAATACACGAAACTCGGGGTACTCATTAGAAATAGTTAATGGCACTGATACGGGGTAAAAACGATTCAATTAATTTTTTCGAGATATCAAAATCACTAAGTTAAGGGGATAAATTCAGAAGAATTTATGCTTGGTCAGTATCCCGATTGCGTATTTGGAGTTAATGAACCTCCACGACCGACAAAGTTAAGTAGTAGTGTATTAGAGGGGTTCCTTGTTTGGATTTTTCTTATGAAATGCTCCCCTCATGAACCTTAACGACGTCGGGAGTGGAGAGATGTTATAGGATGCAAGGACGTTGGTTTTGTGGATAAGTCATATAGTGTTGAGGAAACACTATAGACTGTGAGCCATACGATGATGGTATGCTTATGGAAATATTTTGCTATGGAAAAGAACTAAAGTGGTCCTATCACCAAAAGTGGGTGGGTGACGTAGGAATTAGAGAAATTGATTTGAGGATTATAGCTAGGCCATAATGAAAAGGTAAATTTTGGAGGAAATAAGTTTTGGGTATAATTTTCGTAACGCTTTTGTAGAGAGTTGACGCCTCGATTAGTTAGACTTTTCGGTTCACCTAGGTGGAAGGATAGAAGAGTATAAATGCATTAGTAGGAGAGCAAGATAGGATTTAGGATGTCCCGATGGTGTGACTTAGACCTTTATATCTCGGTGACCGACGACGCGAGGGAGTAGTGTAACGGGAGGGTTCCTTGTCTGAATTTTGCTCTGCGAGATGTTCCACGCATGAAACCGAGCAAATGTTAGGAATTGAGAAAGGTCTTAGGCACCAGGGACACAATTTAAGATAGTACTCTTTTCGTAGGTAGGAACGCTTCGATCTTAGAATTTTTGGGCAGTGAGGCCAGTGGAGTTAGTGTCGCCAATATAAAAAGATTGGTTGGTTAACCTTGAGAAGAATGGGATTTTACGGGTTGGGAAGACCCACGTATGAGTATTACTCCGAATAAATAGGGTCCATTGTTTAGAAAGTGTGTTTGTATCAGACGATGGTGATAGTTGTGAGGAGAGGCATGGGTTAAAAAGTTGTATTGGCACCTTAGTGAGTTGGTTTTATATACCACATGAGATAGAAGGGACGTAGTATATAGAGTTGAAGTTTATGCCGGGATGACAGTATAGTATAGTATAAATTTTGATAAAGGTGAGTGCTTATTGAGTATACAGTTAAGAACTATTGGGTAGTACCATCCCACTTTGAGGCATTAGGATGTGGAGTGCTTCAGGATCCTAGGCTAGTGTTGGTAGTATCAGTTATATCTGAATTTCGAGGATGAAATTCCATCGTAAGATGGGAAGTATGTAACAACCCGCACTTTTATGGAAAATTAAGTTCAATAACTAAGTGCAAATTGGGAATTTAAGAAATTATTGTGAATAGTAATTTTTGAGGTTTTCAAGGATTTAATGATTTTCGATGGGTGTTATATTTACTTTTGGGATTAATTAAATGAACTAGAGTATTTTAATAATATGTCGCAGCTGGGTAAAGCGACAGAGGATAATATTTTAATGGGAAAAATCGCATTGAGATGTAGTGGGTTAAATTAGTGAGTTGCGGTCAAGTGCCTCGGAAGGATATTTTGAGTGCGCGATGAGTCTCGAAATGGCCGAGATAGTCAGAATTGAGTGTCCGGGTGTCGAAATTGAGTTTTCGGAATTTTTGGGCTATTAGGAACTCGTAATTGAGTAAACGAGTCACTTTTGGGTTTAAAGGGATAAACCCTCATTTCTCCCTATATAAGGAGGGGGGGAAATAAAAGAAAGAAAAGAGAGAAAGGAAAGAGGAGAAGAGAGAGAGGAAAAAAGGGAGAAGAAAAAGGGAGATTTCGGCCAACCTCCGCGGGATTCGACTCGGGATCGTCGAATTTTATCCACGAGGAAAGTGTTTACTTGCTTTATTTCATTTTGAGCATAAATCTCATATCATAGTTGGTAATAACAAACCCTAAAGATTTTGGGTTGGGTTTTGGTGGGTCAAACGGGTTTTTCTAGAATGTTTAACGGGTAAACCCCGAAAAATATCAAATTGGAGAAACTGAGGAATTACTTGAATTTAGTTGGTGATTCTTGGTTCTAGGATGATTAGAACCTATTTCCTTTGTGTATATATAGTTAGGTGTAGTTACATGTTGGTGGGAGAAGAGATAAAAACCTTGGAGGTGTATTAATGGAGGTTTGGGATTCTTGGAGATGATGATGAATATTAAGGCAACGGCCTTTCCTAATCGATTCATCCCTGATGCGAATCGATTCGGCTCTTTATGAAAAAATAAAAATTGTATACCTTTTTGATACGGTCGCGTGGGCGCCGACCGCGTATTTTTCTGATTTTTTTTCGATTTATAATAATTTTTCTACGGAAAGATGTCTCAGATCGAAATCGTTATTTAGAAATCAAATTTGACATTGGGAGAAAATAAATTAGTGTTAAGATGATTACAGAGTTGTTGGTTGATATTAGAAACCACACAAATGGAGGTTTAGTTGATATTTGGGTATTTTGGAGATTGAGAAGTCGCCCAAACAGTACCCCTCGAATAGGCCGAATCGATTTGGGTCTAGGCCGAATCGATTCGCCTAAGGGGATATGTAAGGCTGCCTTGGGCCGAATCGATTTAGATTTATATTGAATCGATTTTCCATTAAGTACATCCTTGCATAATTCTTTTCGAATCGATTCGGATTGGGGGCCGAATCGATTCGCTTTGGTCAGAATTATCAGTTTTCTCCCCTTAAGAGTATGGGGATTTAAATTACAGTTTGGGGTTTTATAGGGGGGATCCTAGTTATGATATCGGGACTCCTCAATGATGGTTTTGAGGGTTAGTAGACCTTTAGATGAAAGAGAAGGCCTTGGATTGGTGTAGGGCATAATCCGGGGAACGAACATAGTTAACGTTTGGGACAAATAAAATTTGAGAGAGAGAGTTCGGCTATCATCGAGCATAGGTATTTGTGTATTTGAATGTATGTGAGTTGAATACATCTTGGTAAATCCTAGAAATATATTTATAGGGATTTATATCTTTGGGATTAGATGTGTGAAAATCCTTAAACGCAAATAACATACAAGTTAATTATCAAGTGAGGGAATACCTTGGGGTTTAGTATCGTGATTGTGTGATTACTTAAACACTATTATTAGTATGAATTGATACATTCGGGTTTATGTACAAGTCCTTACATAGTGATTAAGGTGTGAGTAATATTTAAGAGAGAGAATACTTAAATATTATTATGTGATTGGCAATTATGGCCATTTATATATATTCGAGGAGCAATATATATATATATACACACTATGTGATTTAAGTTTATATATTATATGATACAAATACATATGTATCTGTATGTGATTGGTATGTGTGTATTTAGAGGTTGGTTTCCACGGGTTTTCCTTTGGTATAGGGTTGGAACAGCCAGAGTATATATTTTCTCTAGTGCGATCCAGGGAGGTTGCGCAATGTGGGTGAATCCCCTAGCTCGAGGAGCAGGGAGAGTATAGTCCCCAGGTCATTATCGTCCTACGTTCGAGTGAGATTTGTGTAACTCCACTTGCAGGGGGAACATGACTGCCTCCACCGTTGTGTATTTGTTTAACATGTCCATTGATGGAGTCTGGCTTGGTACCATGGTTTAGTGAGAAAACTCGGATATTGTATCGGCACTATGAGATCGCATCCTCTAGTTATAGCTTGTTGGGATGGTTATTATACTTGTGTGATAGTACATTACTTGTGTATGAGAACAAGATATAATATCTCTATGAGAGTAAAGAGATAAAATGAATATCAAAATAAAAAGGATTAATTCTCATTCTGGTAGATATATCCAGAAGTATAACATGATACGTATTTAAAAGTGACTATGAAAGTTAAAGAGGAGCATGATAATGAATATAATTCTATGTGTATATATATATATAAATATATCTTCCGTGTACTGAGGGTCTAATGGATCTCGAAGATCGACCTTGCCAAGTAGTAGTGTATCAGGGGGGTTCCTTGTTTGGATTTCGCATTGCGAGACACCCCACGCACGAATATGGAATAGCGTTGAGACTAGGGAGAAATTGAGCCCTTAGTACTTGGGTTGTTTAGGATTTTTAGAGTTGGGGGTGATGGAGTAGTTGGGCAGCATAGTTTGACTAGGATGTTTAGAGGGATGCGCTAGGTGTGCACTATTAGAAGAGAGGTGAAAGGTATCTCATAGGAGTGCGATACCAATTAAAATATGAGATAAAACACATTTTCAAAAATAAAGCATTTATGCACTTGCTAAATATTTTCACAACTCGGGCTCTGACCCGTTTCTATATTTTTCCTCTGTTGCTATATATTGTATATATATAGGTGTCCAGACACAGGGACGTCTAGATGATGATCCTTTCGAGTCAGACGTCTGCTACAGCAGCTGTGGATGCATGCATCTTTGATTTAGACGCTTCTATTCTTGCAATCTAGATAGGAAGCATTGTAGTTACTCTCGAGCCGAAAGCCTAATTGTTTTTATTTACTCTTTTACCGCCTTTTAGTGCGGCATTCGATCTGGTTGTATGATGTTTAAACCGAGTGTTCGATTATTTTATTTCATTTCAGTTTCATTTATATAAATTGTGTGGATGTTTTAATTATGTAGTTGTTTAAAAAGATTAGTTAAGTAAAATTTTGACGCCAGCCTAATATGTAATCAGTAATTAAATTGGTTTTCGGCAGTGATGCTGAGAATGATCCATATGCAACTCCTGTTTTAATTTAATGTAGGAGTGATCGCCCGATATTTTATTAGGCAGGTTGTCATAGGTTATAATTCATTTGTATATAGTTCACACCCATTCATTCCATCCCATATGTTTGGACATATTGATACTATGCTAGTGTGTAAGGCTTATGTGTTTTGTGTCATGTTTTGTGGTTGTTTTTACCTATATATGTGTTTCGAATTTTCTTTGACATATATTGCATAGATTATATATGGTATTATGTTGTATTTGAGAATTTTTTTTTTGGAAAATTTGAAAATTTTCAAAAATAGTTGGTTGTGTTTGCCTTTGAGATGATCATGACACATGTTTGAGTTATATCTTTTTGTGATGATATCTTATCTTCTACATGATGCTTCGTATTTCATGCCTATGTTTTTACTTCTTTGTCTATTTCGGATAAAAATAAAGGCGGGGAGAAAATTAAAAAGAGATGTTTGATTAGTTTGATTTATGGGGGGAGAATTTATGTATGAGTTTTAACTTATTTCAAACTCGATACATCACGAGGTTTATTTCTCTGTCTTATGTGTAAAGGTACTTAAAGAAGAACATAAGACACACCAGATGAAGACAAAGTTTACCAAAAAGGGAAGAAGAAGTTTGAAGACAAAGAGACTTATTTCATTTCGTTCTAGGGTCAGGAGGGTGTTAGAATTTTTGTCATGGGAGATGTTTATTTTTAATATGGTGTTCGGTTATATTTGTTTATTTTGTACCAAAATATCCAAAGAAAAGATTTGTAAGAACAATTTTTCTAACATTGTTCATAGCATAGTTTTATACTATTTTAGCGTAATTTGTTACAAACCATCATGCACCGTCAAGACGAACCAAACTCAAGCACCTCCAGTTTTGAAAACTTCTCGACATCCCGTCAATGTATAATGCAATTTAGAGTTTGAATTGTCTACCTAATTGATGTTCGGGATGTTTATTTTTTACCAAAATTCGAGCGGGAGTTTTTTATTTCAAAAAGAAATATAAATTTATTTTTTAACTCTTGTTCAAACGAGATTACACGTCGTCTGAAGGTCATTCAATGTGTTTTAAAACGAGGATCAAATAAGAGCTTACTCTCTAATATTTTTTGATGTCGTTAGAAGCGAGATTGTTCTCCTTCGAATGAGATCACCATCTCATTAGAACACCATTACATTATCGTTCGAACGACTTTGTCGCCTCAAAATTTGTGAATGTTTTATACATACCTATTTCATGTTCATATTTTTTAAGACTTTTTCCATAATCGTTTCTGCATAACTTTTGCAAAAGTTCTTCACTTTTTGTGTGTAAAAATACTGCTTAGTTCACAAATGAACATCCTGAATATTTAGTTTTGTGAATTCGTTTAAACCCTAGAAAGTTTTGTATCCATATATACACCTTGTGGAGAGGTACTCCATGGATGACTGGTGATATCTGAGGGGACTCACTGCTGAAGACAATGGCTGGGGCTAATGGAGGACCGTTGTCTTATGATTCTTGGGAGGATCATAATTATGGATGAAGGTCATCTGCGGGTGATTCTTTTACTGCAAATTACTTTATAAAGTTTGTAAGTTGCTATTTGTAAATTTTATAATGTGAATAAAAGGTTTTGCCCTAAGGGGATTTTTTCGGATACTTTGCATTTGTTGAATGCTTGATTTGATTTATTTGCTTTATCACATAGATTTATGTTTAGGATAAAAATATAAAATTGGTTTAAGATAAAAATTTCACACTCTCAAATTGGAATTTTTTTGTTGACCCTTTTTTTTTCACATTGTCATAGTGGTATAAGTGTCTTCCACTCTCTCTAAGTGGTGTAAGAACATTCATATTGCTTTATCAAATTGGTCTTAGATCATTCTTACCTTTTCAATCTTATTTACCCCGATCATATGTGCCGACATACCTATCTTCTGAGTAAGAAGAATGGGGGAATCCTTTCCTACAACCTTGGGTATGGGGATGTACAGTTGGTGGGAAGGCATAGTGATTTCTTTTGGTTGATACTTTTGAAGTTATAGGGTTGGAATGACATATAACTATGCCTAGTATGCACGAGTGATCCCCGAAAGAAGTATGAATAGGCCTTCGTTATTTTATTTGTGGCCTTGAACATGTCCATGTATTGGGCGTATGAGTGGGGCATACTCATTTGGTTATTAGACTATGTGCTTCCATTATCATATATGGTGAAGTTACTAGAGGTGGATAGTCAAGATCTTAGAATTTGGAAACCATGTAAATAATGAACACTTGATAAGAGACATAATTTTGTATCATGCTTTCACTTGGGTTTTGGAGTAGCGAGGCATGATATATTTGTGTTTTTTGGGTTCGGTTAACTTAAAAACAACAAAAATATGGGAGGAAGATGCATTATTATTATTATTATGGCCCAATTTTTATTACAATCTTACTCACTGTAGACTTGATAGGTTTAATCATGTTTGTGGAACAATTTTTAGGTCCTAAGTAATAGCATTCGCCTCCGCTATAATTCTTTCTTAAATAGAGATACTTCCAGCTTTCGAGTCCCACTTCCAACTTTCCATTCTTAGGATGTAGTTGTCGAGCTTGCATGGTCACTTTTAGTTTGAGTCGGATTTGTATTTTGAAATTTCTTATATGGAGCTAATTTTATTTATTCAGACTTGTATATTTATTCCATTGAGAATTTCTCTATTCAAAGTGTGGAGTTGTATTTTACAATTGTTTTGATTCGTATCAGATTTTTATCATGTACCATTTCATTTTATCATTGTCAGCATATTTATCATTTTATTTTATTTTATTTTAGTCATGCTTAAAATGATAGAAATTGTATTGATTGTCGTATTATATATTCTTGAACCTGGTTAATCTATTTATGAATTTTATGAGGTGTCACAGTAATATGATTCCAGGCAATAGGTACAATACCGGCTTGATCAAGTCAATTCGTCGTTAATTGATCAAACAACATCTATTTATACCTTGATTCCCAGACTTAAAGCTATTTTCTATTCCACCAGATTATAAAACAATCCACTAATCGGGTTTATTAGTGGAAACAATAATTACAATTCTATCAAGAGGTATTACAATTGAAGATCTTTCTTGGAGGCGGTTCCAATGAATTATGATCTTAGACCTACTAACACAATGATTGCCCATTCTGCGAGATTGAGATCCAATGAAATTGAATCTTTCCCATAACATTCAAATCAACAATTACACAAGCATTTAAATCCTCATAATCCTTTGGATTAAAAATCTGTGCAACCTTTACATATGTTGTGAGATTGCCTCAGTCTAATATAGTTAGCAAATAGTCTTCAATCTCACTGGTGTCCTATTCCATACATCCCTAAATATACGAGTCATAATCATATTTGAAGTAGCAAACATATTCCTAACCACCAAATAGCTTCTCGTAGTTTGAGATAAACTATTAGGATTGGAGGCACAACTTTACCAATAAGATGTCAACTCAATATCTAATCATTGAACTGTTCATTTCACAAGAACTCAAATTTCGAGCTCATATAATCTGGCCAAACCCATCTCACCGAAATTCATTCTAAGTCCAATTGATCGATATTACATACAATATATTTAAAGAATAAATATTATCCATTCTCACACATATGATTCTCATTTCAAATGAATTAAACACAATATTATTAGAATAAATTAATCATATTATATGGTTTTAATAATAAAACATCAATATTACATATCGCTCATAGCACATATAATAATTTTCACAAAGATACGAATGAATTCGTGCCTTCTCACACTATATTACACGAGCATTGAGATTTGAACATTTATGCGTTCTATAATGGGGAGACTCTTTATTATGGCTTTCCATTTGCGTCGGTCACTGTTAACCTATGAAATTAGTTCCCATCTTCCATTAGTGAAATACCGACAACGTATGTCTAACGGTTCCCCAGCATTGTACCATCTGATGGAAGTCGCGATGAGAGGTATATAGCATGAACTCATTCATATACGTTGAGTATATATAATTCTCTCTCACACATACTATCACTATGAAATACACACACACACACACACACACACAGAGTAGGTCAATCCATGTACACTCGGGTATATAAAATGTCTTTTCCACACGTACCGATAAATGATTTTGAAACTAGGCAAGAGATATATTTTGAGGATTTCCACATCGCTATTAAGGGTGGAGAAAATTCATTGTGAATAACTAGTGTGAGAAATTTTGGGAAATTAATACCGCAAGACTAAAATTGGTATTAAAATTGATGGCGACACCATGTGGTACAGAGCCGATAGTTTAACCGGGTCAGAGGACGTTTATGTCGTGTCGTGTGTGGAACCTTGTCATATCGCGAGGATCGCAGCATAAAAATGGATCAGACGGAGGACTTGACAAGGGGATGTGTGTGTGTGTGTGGAACCTTGTCATATCGCGAGGGTCGCGTATAAAAACGGATCAGACGATGGACTTGACAAGGGGATGTGTGGTAATATTAATCTATTTTGGTGTAAAGCACCCACGGTGGGAGGACCGCCATACCTAATAATAAAGTGAGAACAAATCATCCTGGTTAATTCAGAAACATTAACATCGTGGGGTTTGGATTAAATTTAAAATGATATTGGTGTGGCATATTTAAACCTTGGGGGTACATAGAAAATTTAATTGTTAAGGATTATAGACTTTCTTTTAATTAAAATATTCTATTGTTATGGTCGATATGTATAACACTATTGTCTGGGTTCAAGTACCCTAATTGAAAGGAGTAGCCAGTATTTATGCTCAGGGCTTTGGCTCTAACACATGCATTGACTAATATTTTTAGGAATTAAATTGGAGTAGCTGTATAGAAATTTTTGGAGATCCTTTGGAAGTGTAGTTGGAATTATATTATCGTTTAAGTCATTTATTTCTTCTCTTATTCAGTCGTATTTTATTGTGAGACTATATTTGAATTTTTATTGGGCCTTTCGGTTCCAAAGTTGTCTTAAGAGATTTCAGTTGGACTTGATTTATTGTAATAATTAAGATATTGGGAGATTTCATGTGACGGACTTTATATCGCACTTTGATGATAAATCATTTGGATGTCCTTAATATTTGGGATTGATTTAAAATATTTATCTTTTGGATTAAAATTTATATGTCTCACATCTGTCACATGCTAAGGATGATATTTATTTATTAACGCCTCGCTTAATTTTGGTGGCGGCCGACGCCAGAATTTAGTGGGGTGTTACAAAATTCTTAAGCCCTATAATTGTGAGGATTGGAATACGTGCACAATTATTGCTTTGATTTCTATGGGTGAGATTTCTATATCAGGTCAATAAATCCTCACAATTTGGGAAACAATTGTGTAAGTGGGTCTGAGATCATAATTCGGAGGAATCTGGGTTCAAGAAAAATCTTAAATTGTGATACCCCCATGAGAGTTATAATATATGTTTCTACGAGTTAAAACTTGACCAATGGATCATTTTATAATCCGGTGTAGTAGAAAATAAGTTAAGTAAAAAAATCAAGGAATTGATTAAATGTTGGTTAAAATTGATTAGAGGCAAATTAATTTGACTGAGTGAGTATTGAAAGATTAACGCGGAGAATTATATTATGTACCATAATCAACTTTGTAAATAAGACCTCATTATATCCGAATGATTTTTGCGTTAATTAAATTGAAGTTCAATTATAATTATTTAGTTGAATTATTTATGATTAAATAAATATAAGGAATAAATTACGGGGTTTGTAATTTGGAATTTTTGAGTATTTACTTTGAAGATGATTTAATTATTATTTTTGGGGTCCATAGTATAGTCCATACTTCCAACTTGCTAGGCCTAGACTCTATGGAAGTCCAATTTATCCCAAGATCACAACTTATACTAATACATATTGGTGTAATCTAGGGATTTAAAGAGCATAATCACTCTTAGGGGTTAAAGAGGGGGAGATAAAATACTATTCATATTTTTGTGAAGAGGCTTAAAGAGAGAGGTACATATCTCACTCAAAACCAAAGTTTTTCATCTCAAAACATGCTCACACACCTACCTATACTTAGAAGGAACATATACTATAAGATCCGAGAATTTCGGTGGACATAAGCAAGATTTTAGACGAACAAAAAATAGAAGCCCTTTATCTTCAACAAGTACCTTTTCTCTATCTTCGGATTTCCACCGGATCCATAAAATTATTGTGTTTAATCTCTTGAAACTAGTGTTTTTTTTGCATTTTTAGTAGAACGATTAATTAAAGATTTTTGGGTTTAATTTTTTTGCTTAAATCAATCCCTAACACATGGTTAGTTATTCATAAATGGTACATTCATATATTGATTTTACATAAGAGATGACAATATATATTCAGAATTTATTTTCTTATTGATCGGTCTCTTCAAATCCCATGGAACATTAGAATTAATGCAAGCTCATTCTAGGACATGTTCAGGACTGGCAGTTCCCGACATTAGTGTTGTGGAAGGAGCCAAAGACTATGAAATTAAGGATAGATGTATGTCTTTTTGTTGGTTACCCCAAAGGTTATAAATGTAGTTTATATCACATTCCTAAGTACAACAAGTTCATTGATTGCATCAATGCCCGATTCTTAAAATAGGATTATGTATCAACCCATGGACCCAAGAGTAATCTATTCTTATAAGATAAAAAGGAAAATCATAGTAATGGTGTTTCTAGACCGCCCATACAGGATGAAATACAACATAATATTGATAATACACAACTGAACAATATTGGGAGTATTATCGATGATAAGGTTACACATGTCACTTATATTGGATATAGTATGGTGTTATTTCTTAGTGGGATCATCAGAGAAATTATGAAGAGGTTAGTGCTTCAGATGATCGTTTCAATGAGATTCCAAGAAAACACGGTCCGTATCCCAGGTACTACAACGAGGCATTCCAAGACAATGATTTTTGTTTTCTTTTGACTTGTATACTTGTTGATAAAGTAAAACCCATCAAGTGCGAGTGGATCTCTAATAAGTTAAAAGATAAATGGATGGGGAACTGAAAACCTTCAAGGCAAGGGTTTAAAAAGGTATACCAAAAAAGAATGAGATTGACTATGATCAAACCTTCTCACTGGTAGTCGTGTTAAATTTAATCAGGATTCTTTTATTGTTAAGACAACATTCTTAACTAATTGTGTTAACAAGTATATAGTAAGAATTTAGGTAAGAGAATTATGTAAGCTTAATAAGTCCATTTATGGATTTAAGTTGACATTAAGGTCCTGGAAAAATTAGTTTGATGAGGAAATCGAGTTTTGATTTTGATAAAATTCCAAATGATATTTGTATGCATAAGAAGCATGATAAAAACATGGTGGTATTTCTAATACAGTGTGTGGATCATATTAAACTAATTGGGAATAAGGTGGGTTTATTGTCTTGAATAAAAATGTGGTTGTCTACAAAGCTCGATACAAAATACTCAAGACAAGTCAGTCACATCCTTATGATCATTATTTTGCTTGATTGGATAAAAAATTAATTTATTTATTAAAAAATACTTATATCGATTTTGTACTCACAACTATGGAATCACTCCAATTTGGGATCAATTTAAGGAAATTTTTTGTCATTGTGCATGTTTGTATTGTATATTGAAATTTTCTAACATTCTCTTTAAGCCATTTGGACAAAACCGTTTGAGTCAAAAGTTAAGATGTACCATCAAGCCTATAATGGATTGAAGATATATAATGGCCGAGAAAAGAAACATCAAATTCATATCAAGTTTCATCTTCAACCTTGGGATCTCAAAAATGTATAAAGCTTTATTATGTTCACCTATGGATATCTTGTGTTGGGTGTTTTTATTTTTATTAAGACATTTTTTGAAAAAGTTTTTTTTTGAATTTATTTTTGTTCTTAAATTCATTCTAATGAACTCTGGTTTGTCGTTGTAATGAGTTTAGTTATATCGTTCGAATGAGTTTTATCTTTGTTTGAAAAGGTTATAGTTTTTTTTTGAACGATCTGCTGGTGACCTTCAAACAAGTGCTTACTTCCAAACTTTCAAAATGCGATTGGAAGATGATTTGATCATCGTTCTAATTAGTTTTCCCATTTCATTCGGACAAGTTGGTTTTGTTCTAAAGAAATGGCCAAAGTTGGCGAACAAGTTACTATTTTTGTTCGAATGACTTGCCTCATTTTTTATGCTATCATATTTTCACGCTTTTCAAGTTATTAATGGCACAAATAATATTTGTTTTATTTAAAGGTATCTAAAATAATTTTCAATAGAAAAAAATATATCCTCATTTACACCTTAATTTAGAGATCTAAGAATCAGTATAATATTGAGATATCATGTTTTGACCTAAAAGATTGTTTATTCTTCATCACGTTCGAGTTTTTTTAGTATGGTGGATTCCTTATAACTGCATGATGAAAGCTAGCCAGAGATAGGTGAATAGCCAGACATGGGAGGGTCGCATTATGTACCATGGTTGGAATCTTTCAGTTACTAGGTTGAAAGTTCAAGGATTGATTAGAAGAGTGCATCAGGATTTAAGGTGTCTAGTTGGTGAGTAAATAATCTGTTGTCCTTGTATAAACTATATAATATAGTGGATTTGCATAGGCTAGGTCGTTGAAGTTATTTCCTGTTGTGAGTTTTCCTCATACAGCGCGATGTTTTTTTTTCTTTACTCTATTTAATTTAATCTTGAATGATCACATATATATATGTTGAGGCCAGAAAGAATTGAATAAAAATTTACATAACGAGTGATTAATTTGAATTGAACTTAAAATTCGGGAAATTTTTCATTTGTTTAATTAATCGGATTAAATTTGAGATTCATCATCACTATATATCACATAATTAGTAATTGTGAAATTTCAATCGGTATCAGAGCTAGTAGCACTAAGTTATTGTGTTGATCCTTAGGTTAATGTGTTGTAGGGTTTTTAATGGACACCAATCATGAGGATATTTCCATTACCCAATTTCCCATATTTAATGGATCAAACTATCCTTATTAGAAAGCACAAATTATATTTTCCCAAAATTTATAGATAAGAACATTTGGAACTCCGTAGAGCAAGGATGGTCTCCTCCTACTAAACGAAGTTTCTCTAAATCATATTCCCTTTGGACTAAGGTTCAAAATGTTTCCTCGACAACCAATTCCAAGGGTTAATATGCTATTTTTTAAGCTTTCATAATCGAAGAGTTTAGACGTATTATGACATTTGAGAGAGAGTAAGATTTTTAGGACATTTTAAAATCCACACAAAGGGGAACATATACTATTAGGTTGTCTAGTTACAAAATCTAATAACTAAGATTGAAATGATTATAATGGAAGAGCATGATTCATTTGATACCTTTTATGCAAAAAAAATTAGATATTGTTAATTCCTTGGTTAACTTAAGTGAACCCATCCCAAAGCCAAAAGTTGTTAGAAAAATCTTAAGGTCATTTTCTGAGAGATTTTATGCTGAGGTCACGGTCCTAGATTCTCTTTCTAGTGTCGATACTTTTAGAGTCTAAGAACTTGTAGGATATCTTTAAACCTATGAGATGGACACGTGTCCTCCCAAGAAAGAAAAGAAATAAAAGTGTTTGACTTTGAAAATTTGTAAGGAGGAGCTGTCTCATTATAAGAGTGAGGGTGATTTAGGACCCGGAGAGATTGCTAGGTTTGCAAAAAAGTTCACTACATTTTTTAATCTCAGAGAAGAGAAGAATTATAATAAATAATCAAAGAACTTTAACAGTGACCCTTATAGGAAGAAAAGGGATACCCCTAAGAAATTAGATAATCGAGATATGTCCTATGAGTGCCACAGGGTTTAAGCATCATTCTTTTGAGTATCCCACTAAATTAAATAGCGAAGGCAAGAATCCCAAATCATTTAATGCAACCCTTAGTGATAGTGAGTCAGGAGAGGAAACTAATTTTCCCGTGGAGCATAACTAGACCACTTTCATGGCTAGTCATGTGAGTCTAAATGAAAAGTCTTCTAACGGTGAAGATAATCATATACATGAAAATTCTGAGGTCCGATACTTTGATTTCCATATTTGTGATGAGGAGTAAAATGAGGATATTATTGATAAGGATGATATTGAGCTTCAAGTTTCCTTTCACGAGTTGTATACAAAATCGTTGAAATCGAAAAAGTCCAACTTTAAATTTGAGGCAAAGTTGAAAGAGATATCCATAAGAAACAAGGGTAAATTCATTAAGTATTTGTAATACCCCGTATTTTTATGGCTTTTAAATTTGGGGATTTATTAAATTTAATTTAGATAAATTCATTTAATATTAATCCGGACTTTTATTTTAAATATTTACTAGCGTGACAAGAGTTAGTAATTATTGAAAAATTTGTTGATTTGTTAAATATTACTTATTGAGTAAAGTAATATGTAGAATTGAATTATTAAAATTTTCACGAGTGAATAAAATGGAAATTATGGAAATTAAGTCAGGACGCGCCTGTGTCGTGTCGAGACTAAATTATTATTATTATTATTATTATTATTATTATTATTATTATTATTATTATTATTATTATTATTATTATTATTATTATTATTATTATTATTATTATTATTATTATTATTATTAAAAGTGAATAAATTAGAAGTCACCCGTATGGTCATTTAGAGAGCTCCAACATGTCCGGAAGGGTCAAAATAGTCAGAAAAGTGTACCCGGGGATTTAGTTTGGGTCTCGGGGCATTTTTAAACCTAATTGACATCCCGGGAGGGTATTATAGACATTTTGTATTTTTGGGTAATTAAACCCACGGATTTTTTTAAAGATATATCAGCCATTAGGAGTTCTCTTTTAGGGTTAATAAACACAAAACCTAAGAACGGCCATTAGAGAAGAAGGTGGAGAGTTTTCCAAGCAATCCAAGGCCTAGAACTCAATCAATCGCACCGCCACCACCACCAAAACGTAGATCGCATGACAAGGAATGAGGCCATATCTTTTTCTTCAACAAATCAGACCCTTGAATTCTAGGCAAGTATATATCTTTCTTTGTTTTTAATCAATGTTTCAACCATGTTAGTTTAGGGTTGTTAAGAACATGTTTCATGGAATAATTTGATAACTTAGAGACTTTAAATCACATGTTGTAGAGGAAGTAGATATATCCTGGACATCTCAATCACATGTAGAGGATTACCCCCAAAATTGTATGGATTTAGAAGCAAGAAATCTGGAAAAGAATTAGAAGAATGGAAGTTTCATGAAAAATTAGGGTTCTTGATAATCATGTTAATTTATCCCATTAATTCAATATTTTTGATGAATTTGGACATGTTTCATGTAGGAAATCATGTATATAGATATATATGGCTATTAGTAATCTTGTTTGGGAGTTTGGGGATCATTCATGGCGTTTTGGAGAATTTTTTAGATGAACCCCGTAGGTTGGATTTTACAGATTCTGGGCAAGGACTGCTTGATCGATCCATCGATCGACCCAAAGCATTGATCGATCGATCGACCCCATTCCTCGATCGATCTATCCCTCTTGGAAAAATGCATATTTTTTCCTTTTTGTTTAACCCGGATAAATTACGTGGGAACCCTTCAATATCTTTTAAATGGTATAATGGGACATGAAGACGACCAGAAGGGTCTAAGTAGACTGGATTGAGTGAAGTTTAATATGGGATGAAATTGTGGGTTAACAGGATTTATTCATACATAAGAAATTGTGCGTACAATCACTAAAAGATTGAGACTCGTAAAAGATTTATCCCAGAAGGTAAGTGAGGGTATACCTATTATAATTATACTTAATGAGAGAGAATACTTCGAGAGATGAGAAGTAAGTATGAAATAAATTATAAATGAGAATAAAAGAGACGAATCCGTTATGCGAGATAGTTGAGTAAAATTTATGCTAAGAACGGATAATAATAATTATGGGTAGTGGGCGAACCAAATTTGGAAAAATTTGTATCTATATGTATGACTGTGTGACTGTGCATATATTATGTATCTGTGTAAAAATCATACCTGGGCTACTTGCTATCATAGAGTTTTTTGTACTGGGACAGTCTTATCTTGATTGGACCTTTATGGGGGATATTGACTCGTACCCTAGAAGATAGTATCCTAGATACAAGCTATCTGAAAATGATAGTGAGATGTGCTAAGAGACGTGAGGGTATGTGCTGACCTCTTAGGATTTGAAACTATGCTTCGCCTCCATTTGTATGTGTTTTGTTTTAATACAGTTCGAGAGTGATTCCGAACTAGTATTTCCCTTAGTGAGAGTGATACGGGGACTTGATAGCAGAGTATGCCAGCACCATAGATTTTATTTGGGGTGCCGTTAGTATATATATTATATGTGTGACTAATATATATACGTATATCTATATGGGAACTTTCTACTGTGCGTATAAGTATTTAAGCAATGAATAAATGCTTCAACTTTATTATACGTATTCGGGAACTTTATAACGGTACTGAGTTTTTCTAAATAGCGTAAGAAATCTTGAAGAGATTGATTTTCTAAACTAAATATCATAACCTTGTTATTTCTCGAGATAAAACTTTATGGAGAATAAGTAAGATAGACTTATGGGGTTTAGTAGTACGGTAGGCGTCCACACTAGATGAGAGGTGAGAATTCTCAAGAGAGTGTCGCATACTAACATGGTTGTTACATTAGCCGGTAAGCATTTTAAATACTTGCTGAATTATTTTTAAAACTGTTTTACACTTGGGATCTGACCCGTTACCCGTCTTTTTCTCTCTCTTGTATATATATATATACATATGTATGTATTATAGGTGCCCAGACATAGGGGCATCATGCATAGGTTCTTTGGATTGGACGTGTTTCAGCTTATGTTAGAGTTGCAGGCCATACCTCTTCATTGATTCAGTTCTTGTTTTAGTTCTTCATAATTAGGGCATGTGTCGCCCGATTTCCTATTCCGTTCGGATTTGTCAGAGATTTATGTTTATTTATATTTTCCAGTATTTAGTACTCCTTGGGAGTTAACTCTTGTCAGGATGATTTTATGTATGGTTATTTGACTTGGTTTGGTTAACTAGATGGATAAATTATTTTGTGTTGATTTCTACCCATAGCAGTTATGTGATTCTTAGACTGATGATTATTCAAAAAGGTTTTCAAGTTGGAATTTAAAAATGAAAATAAGACTTTAAATTGTTTTGATACTTAGCTTAATTATTTAGGGTGTTTAATTTGGAAATTTTATTTTGCGACAGTGATGCTAAGAATGAACCAACCGTTCACCTTGATTTTAATCTAAAAAATGACTGATCACCCGATAATTAATTAGGCGGGGTGTCACAGTATTTAAGGCCACGTGAGAAGAATCTTGGGGAGAAGCTTGCATAAGTTGAATAGGAGAGAGAGAACCTTCTAAGAATGTTTGAAAATATATAAGGAGTCCCTAAATTTAACGAGTCTAGACTTTTGCTTGAGTCTAGAATTTTTGAGTTAGTTATTGAATTAAAAGACTCGAGGCATGTGAATATTATTTTCAAATCTAGGTTTGAAAAGTCTAATAAAATTTGAGGAACTGTCCAAATCAATCATGAAAAATTGGTCTAGGCTATAATTATTCAAATGCTTCTGCGCTTAAAACCAAAACCTTGATAAGTAGAGTGTCAACCTTTGACAAGGACATACCAAAAGGTAAATCCAAGTGTACCCTTGCTAGAGTTTACACATGAACACACTTTTAGGAAGTTTTATTATGATCTTCGAAAAGGCCCTAAAAATCTATGTCTCGTGTCAAGGTGGTTACCCAAACCCAAATTTATCACGCTTCATCCCTTTCGGTGAGGAAATTCAATTTATGGGTACAATTTATTAATTCTCACATGCTTTCACATGATTCATGACATGTTATATCTTATGAGTGATTATGTTTGAACACTAGTTTTGTGCTTTATGATATTTTTTTATAACTAGTTCTATGTTATTTAAGTCTTTTGTATTTTTATTCTTTCTTTTTGTGAGTGTATATGAAATATACAAAAATATTTTTTTTTTCTTTTAAGTAATTTATTTTTGAAAAATTTATAAAAACTCAAAAATATTTTTGATTACTTTGTGTAGTAGTTTTACACATTTTGTATGACATATAAGTGTGTTTGAATCCAATTCGTTCCATGTTTACCATGTGACCAGAACATTTGAGTATGGTTTATAATGCTTTGGATTGTTTCTTAATCATGCCTTGCCATGGAGTAGTTCTTATTTGGTTTTATTTAATGGATTCGTCTAAGTATATTCCTTCGCATACTTTAATGACCTCTTTTTTATTTTAATGTCCACTATTTCATGACCAAAGAGAGGTATTGTCCTATCAATCTTGTCAAATGTATATCTTTATATCTGAGAGATTTGTCCATGTAATAACCATTGTGGCGAGGATTCTTTGAGGTTATGAAAAAATAAGAGTTTGCAATGGAAAAAGCTATGAAGGGAGTAAATCTTCTTTGCATGAAGGCCACCATTAACAAGAGCCTTTGAAAAGGAAAAGAAAGAATATTTTCCAAGGCCAAAGTTTAGAACTTGATCATAAAAAAAGATATATTTTAAAAAGGGAGAAACACGTTAAATATTTATATTTTTGAGGATGTTATAACTTGAAGATCAATAGATTTGCATAATGAGTCCTAATTCATAATTAATATTTAATGCTACTCATTTGAGAATCATCAATGTTTTCTCGGATTGTGTGCATTTAGACCATTTTGTCCGTTTGAGTTCATATTAGTTGACACTTGAGACTAAATCTAAGTTTGATAAATTAGAACAATCAAATTCAAACTCCTTGGAATATCTTGAATTTTTCGGATATATTTCTTTTATTTCTAATTCACACCCCTACACACCATACCATATTGTTTAAATACACATTTATGCTATACGAGTGTGAAAAAATTATTTTTGTGTGTCTTGCGCGGTATTAAGTGTGCATGTTTAACTTCAATGCGACAAAGTTTCACAAGATCAAAGCTTCAGGAGCTATATTTGGTTGAATATTTATTTGTGACTTTCCTTTTTAGGTTTAGGAATTGGGCATTATAATTGGACGACCTATTTGTTTATTTTTATTTTTGTCCTGAAATAGCTAAAGGGGGAGATACGTAAGGACAAATTTCATCATTGTGTCATGTTTGCAATGTATATTTAAAATTTATAATATTGGTTTTATTTCGTTTGTGCAAAATTGTTTGAGTCGTAGGTTAGGGTGTTTATGTTTGTATCTTCAATCCTATGATGCATTATATACATGTAACGGCCTAAGCAAAGTGAAATAAAATTCATGTCGATATCGTCTTCAACCTCGGGATCTCAAAAAGGTATAAAGCTTTGTTATGTTCATCCATTGGTTTCTTGTGTTGGGTGTTTTTTTTATTAAGGTGTTGTTCAATTTTTTTTGTTTGTAGAGTCATTCTAATGAACTGTGTTTTGTCATCTAACGAGTTTAATAATCTCGTTCGAACAGTTTTATCTTGGTTTTAACAAGGTTGTTGTTTTTATTCGAACAGGCTTCTGACGACCTTCAAACAAATGGTTACTTCCTAACTTTTAAAATGCGATTTGAAGTTCGTATAATCCTCGTTATAATGAGTTTTGGCATTGTTGTATGTAAAAATTACTCTCCTACGTGGACCAACGCTAAATGTACACCTATCCTCCTATGTGGCTGACTAACCACCTCGATCGGCATCAGAGATATTTAGTCGGTTGGATGGCCAACCAACTCCAGGAAAGCTAACCATAAAGAATACAAAAAGTTACTCAGTTGGGACGGTAACTAGCACTGAATTCCAAGAGTTTCGTTTGTTGTATACAGATGTAAATGTTTGGCATTATATAGGCGTTCCATATCTAGGGTTTTATACTATTATAAATACAAAATACTCCCTCAGCTGGAGGGATAACTCGAATCGCTCATATGCACACTATACTGAGCTATTGTAAACCATACGAAATAATACCAACAGTGGATGTAGGCTATTTTACAGCTGAACCACTATAAAAATCTCTTATATTATGTGTGTGTGTGATTTGGATAACTTCATATATTGTTATATGTGATTATAAATCTAGATTAAGTCCATTATTAGACATCAATAGGATGGCGCCGTCTGTGGGAAATGACTGTTAATCAATGTTCTTTACCTCATATATCTCATTATCTAGTTTAAAGAATGAATACCGCCCCTGAAAGCAGCCTGGCAGCTACATGCAATAATAGAGAAATATTTGCTCCCCTTGGTGACACCGACCTCAAACGGATCCTATTTAATTTGGCTAAGGGACAACAGGTTATGCAGGAGTCAGTCAGACAGTTAGCTCATACAATGCAATATAAGTCTTCTAATTCCAGGAGAGATATGCCACCTCCCCTCGCCAGAAATGAAAGGAGTTATCATTCTCGTCCTTCTTATAATAGGTCATATAGTCCTGGAGTAACTTATCCATTCTGAATAACGGATTACTAAGATGGTAGATCTTTTTCCAAAGAAAGACCAAGTGTCTTGGATAGTCTAAGAAGGGTGTTTTCTTTTGATCATCTAGGTCCCCGTGTAACTAGAGGACATCATAGCGAGCATGATCGTTATTGTGAATATAGACAATGGTCCATACGATCTAGGTACAGTAAGAGGGGATATGTGCATGACAAGAAGACCTCTCAGAAGGAGAGTTCAGCACATAGCCACAGTAAAGCCACGAAATCTACCTTGACCAAATCTAACCCCTAAGAACAGCCCTAGAAGGGATCCATGCAATGATTAGAAGATAAGCTAGGTGAAATGGCCAAAACCAAGAATCCATTGCAAATGGGTTTTGTTAAAGGCTCAGCTTTTATCCACGCTATCGTGAACTCCCCCACACCTTCCAAGTTTAAGAGACTAGTACCCACTCCCAAATATGACTGGAAAACTGATCTAGTCTTGCACATAGAGCAATATCAAGCTACTGTCGACATCTACTCAGTGCCCAACGAGATGAGGTGTATAGCTTTCTCCATTTCTATTAAAGGGACAACCTAAATCTAGTATAATATTCTCCCAAGAGGTAAAATCTCTAGTTTTTATCAATTAACTGAATTATTCATAGACAAATTTTTCTTTGGGGTTAAGCCGATCAAGAGTGTCACTCATCTCTTGATCATGCGACAAAAGTCAGGAGAAAGTACTAGAGAATATATTACATGTTTTAACAATGAAAAACTAGATGTGGTGGACTACGAGGATAAGACAACTATTGCATCACTAATGAGTAGGTCCCTCGTTAAATATATCTACTATGCTTTAGTGAAGAATCCACCCAAAACCTTGACAAAATTAATGGCTAAGGCTGGAAAGATAATGAATGTCGAAGAGGCTATGACAGCTCCTAAGACTAAGGGTGAAAGTACAAAAAACAATTTTAATTCATTTAAGAAGGATAAAAAAGACAAAAGGCTTGATAGGATCAAAAAGTATGATGAATGTACACCCCTTAATAAAGTTTTTCATCATATCCTGGAGGAAATCAAGGGGAATTGAGAATTGAATTGGCCTGGAAAGTTAAAGACACCCCCAAACAAGAGGCATAAGTCCAAGTACTGTGAATTTCATTGGACCATGGGCACAAAAGCAATAGTTTCATTGAACTAAAGAATGAGATTGAAAATCTTATTCGACAAGGGAAACTGAGCAAGTTGGTTGATCAAATGGCAATCGAGATGATCAGAGGAGATTTGAATCTCCATCCTGAGAAAGGAAGACAGAAAAGAGCAATAAATAATGATTTTTAAAAAGATCCAGACTTGACGAAGAAGCTTGATGAACCAGAGGTTGAGGTAGGAATGATATCCTTTGGATTCCACTTCATCGCAGGAGGAGATGCTAGAGGAGGCGATGTGATTACCGAAAGAAAAGTTTAGTTAAATGAACCCATGGACTTTACAACTGTCAGACAGATTGATATGGCCGAATATAGTGATAGTTGACCAAGAAAAGTCAACAGAGACAGGTTAGTGATCGAATTCTCCAAAAACGATCTAAGTGGGGACCTTTTATCCTCACGACAATCCGTTAGTTATCACATGCAAAATTCATCATGGAAGAGTTGCAAGGATACTAGTTGATAATGGGAGTTAAACTGATGTAATGTTCTATGACTGTTTCCAAAGCTTAGGGCTAAAATATAGTAAGTTGGAAACATACCCTAGACCTCTCATAGGATTTGCAGGAGAGAAAATATACCCATTGGTAATTATCAAGCTCAAAGTTTTGGTTAACACCTAGCCGATGAGCAACAGATAAAGAATTCAATTTTCGTGTTAGATAAAAATGTTCCATCATCTTATAATATCATCCTAGGAAGAGTGGGCATAAAGCAGTTAGAGGATGTGCCATCTACTGTGCATCAATGCATGAAATTTCCAACAAATTATAGAGTCAGAATAGTAAATGGCAATCATAAAGAAGCCAGGTAATGCTACTATACTTAGACTGTCCAATAGGAGATACAAATAAAGGGCACAACCACTTTCCACATTGACACTTTGGATCCTCGGGAAAAGGAGGAGCTGGTGAAGGGAAAGTTATGGAAGAAACATAAACTATTATACTGGACGATAAGAAGACAGAAAGAAATATCCAAATTGGTTCAAGATTGTCTCCCTTTCTCAAACATGAATTAATTACATTCCTTAGAAAAAGGAAAAAAGTGTTCACTGGGATCCACGAAAATATACCAGGGATTGATCCAAACTTCATTTGCCATGAGCTTAATATCTATCCAGATTCCAAGCTGATAAAGTAAAAGTGAAGAGTTTTTAGCCCAGAGAAGAATATGGAAATCCAGGGGGTGGAGAAATTTCATCGAGCATAATTTATTGATGATGTCAAGTATCCCAATTAGTTCGCTAATATGGTAATGGTTAAGAATAAGAATGACACATGGTGCATGTGTGTAGACTTCACGGACCTCAATAAGGCATGACCAAAAGATCACTTTCCTTTACCAAGGATTGATCAATTGGTCGATGCTATAACAGGTCATGAATTTCTCAGTTTCATGGATGCATTTTCTGGTTATAATCAAATTACAATGAAATTTGAAGACAAGGAAAGTACTTCTTTTATTACCAGCCAAGGAACTCACTGTTACAATGTCATGCCCTCTAGGTTGAAGAACCCTGGGCTACCTATCACAGACTAGTGAACAAGGTTTTTGAAGACCAGATCAGTAAAAACATGGAAGTGTAAGTAGATGATATGCTCACCAAGAGAAAATTTGTTGTCGACCACATTGCAGACTTGGCTGAAACCTTTGATCAACTGGAAAAACATTAGATGAAGCTCAAACCAACCAAAGGTATCTTCAGAGTATAGGAAGTTATGTTCCAAGGTTACATCATCAATCAAAGGGGAAAAGAAGCAAACCCTGCCAAAATTAAAGCCTTTCTTGAAATCTAGTTCCCGACTAACAAGAAAGATGTTCAAAAGCTGACAGGAAGAGTAGTTTCATTGAACCGTTTTGTCTCTCGAGCAACTGAGAAATATCTTCTATTCCTTAAGGTGCTTAGAAAGACCTTTGAGTGAAATGGTGAATGCAAGAAAGCCTTCCTGGATTTAAAGAAGTACTTGGACTCTCCCCCACTCCTTTCCCGACCAGTTTTGGCAGAATAACTAAATCTATACTTAGTTGTTTCAGAGTCACCTATCAGCCCATCTTTGATACAACTAGATAAAGGAGTACAAAGGACAATATATTATACTAGAAGGGATTTTTGAGGAGTGGAAATCAGATATCCACGCCTAGAGAATTTAGAATTAGCTCTCATTAAAGCTTCCATGAGAATGAGGCCATATTTTCAAGCTCACATCATTGTCATCTACATGAATTTGCCTCTCCGATAGGCATTGTATAAACCTAAAATGTTGGACAATTGAATTTGGAGAGTATGAAATTATTTATGAACCCAGAGTTGCAATAAAAGTCCAAGCAGTGGTAGACTTCATAGCTGAATTCACATATGCAGAAGCACAACATAATCCAAGTTTGCCTGCCAAGCAGACTTCTTTGGAAGAGAGCTTAGCTCAAAAGAAAATAGATATTGTGGTTGATTAACAAAAATCGTTGGCTATTCAAGAAAGAATTCAACAAAGTGATAATATGTTAAAATATGGAATGCTACTAGAAGAAGATTTCTCCGATGACCCTTCAATCTGACAATTATTTATAGATATATCCTCATGTGCTACTGGAAGTGGAGCCTGCCTCATAATCAACACTCCGAATAACTTAATGTGGAATATGCTCTGGGATTACAATTCATGGTTTACAACAATGAGGTTGAATATGAAGCATTAATCACAGGATTGGAACAGGCTTCGTCATTGGGTGCCGACCAGGTATTGGTGCATAGTGATCCCCAATTAATTGTCAATCAAATGCAGTAAATTTATGACGTCAAAGGGGAAAATATGATGATATATAAAAAAAATTGTAGAGGCTATTTATTTATTCACTTCAGTCAGGATGGTAAGAATTCTCAGAATAGAGAATGCTCGAGCACACGTTTTTGTTGGGCTTGCTTCAGCAACTAAAATAAAACTCGGGCAAATAATCCTAGTGGAAATTCTTACCCATAGAAGAATAGATGGGATGGAAGTCAACGTCATCGCTATGGAATTAGGTCCATCAGGGATGCACCCAATTGGAAAGTACATCGAAAGAGGAGCACTGTCATCCGACCAGAAAGAAGCCAAGAAGATGAGGTACAAAGTAGCCTGTTATGTGTTAGAAAAAGGTGTCCTGTATAGGCGAGGATACAATTTTGCCTACTTCGTTGTGTTGAACCAAATGAAGTAAGTGATATAATTAAACAGGTATATAAAGGATCATGTGGAGCTCACTCAATCGAGTGGTCTATAATAAAAAGGATAGCAATGCAAGGTTACTACTGGTTGATGATGAAAGCAGATTGTGTTACTTTGACCAAGAAGTGTGATAAATGCCAAAAAATTTCCACCATCCATGTAATACCAGGAGAAATTCTAACAACCATCACTTATCCATGGAATTACTCTATCTGGGGAATCGACCTAGTCGAACCATTACCGATCACCAAGGGAAGGTTCAAATATCTAGTTGTAGTAGTTGATTACCTCACCAAATGGGTGGAGGCTAAGCCTTTAATTGATATCCCCTATCAGAGTGTTTTGCAGTTCATATGGAAGCAAATCATTTGTAAGTATGGCATGCCTTATTCCTTCATCACCAACCATGGAACTCAAGTTGATAATGAAGAATTTGAAGATTATTGTATTAGGTCTGGAACCACAATGTCCTTTGGGCATATAGTATCACTCCAAGAATAGCAATGGGGGAAACCCTGTACATGATAGCTTTAGTACCTGTTGAAATAAATCCTCCGACTCACAAGTTATTGAACTTTGATTCACCCAAGAGGGACCTCATGAGGTGACTAGATCTGGACATCATGGAAGAAGTCCGAGGAGATGACGCTATTCGGATGGTTGCCTACTAACAAAGGACTACAAGGTTTTATAATCAAAGGGTCAAGCCTACTAACCTGAAGTAGGGAGACCTGGTGCTCAAGAAGTTAATCCATAAGAGCAACAATCTAGAGCATAGTTGGCATGGTCCATACCGTATCTCGATGATTATCCGACCAGGAACTTATCGCTTGAAAACTCTAGAAGGAGAAGAATTCAAGAATGCTTGGAACGCGGACCATCTGCGCAAGTATTATCAGTAATTCTGTTTTAAATGTAATCAGTTATTTAAGTTAATGAAAATTCACATTTTTCTCCATTATAATTTCTTTTTGTTTTGTTTTTCAAAGTATAGCGTCCACACCTTAACCTTGACCAAAAATTAATAAACAATTTTAATTCAAACTTTTCCAACTTCTGAAAAGTTTCTTTATATTTATCAAACTTTTTCAACTTCAGAAAAGTTTCTTTATCTTTATCAAAATTTTCAAACTTCGGAAAAATTCATTCAAATTTCTTTATATTTATCAAATATTTCCAACTTCAGAAAAATTCATTCAAAGTTCTTTATATTTATCAAACTTTTCCAACTTCAGAAAAGTTCTTTATATTTATCAAACTTTTGCAACTTCAGAATAGTGCATGGTTCAAACTTTTACAACTTCAGAATAGTTAAACTTAATGTATGATTTATCCTCGGCAAGTCAAGAATAAGAAGACAATAAAATTTCTTAACTAGAGATTTTACCCGACCAGTTTAAAACACTAGAATAATTATACATTCCTAATGCAATTGTTCGCCACTGATAACTATGCTACAACTTAGTACAATAAAGCTATTTACAATTTTATCTAAGTGCATTAGTCGAATCTAAGTCCGTGTAAATGATTCTAACGCAAATCGAATATTATACATTTGAGTTTGTTACTTATTCTTCAAACCGATTAACTAATTATTATACAGGTTACCTAGTCACCAAAAAGATTAATATCAACCACAAGCTTAAATAAAGGGAACTCAATCAAATCTATTATGTTGGACGCTTTCCTCATTCCTTGTCCATCCCGGCAGGAAGATCATCATGGGTATTGTAACAACCCAAATTTTTAAATGGGTATTTCTTTTTTAATTAATTGGAATTTTTGAGAAAAACAAATTTTGGATTTTATAATACGTATGTGTTAAATGTGTTCGTTGTGATTTTAGAAGAATAAAACTTCAAGCCGAATTGAAATCAAAATTAAAGGTGATTTTTAATTGAGTTTTTAATTATTTTTTCCTTATAGGTATTTTTTTTGGGAACTGTCGCCAGACCTGTAGGGTCTATCGATCGACCCTGGGAGTCGATTGATCGACTATGCCCAGATTTGAGTGGCATATTTGTTTTTTTTAGAGTTGGAGGCTTTACAAATTCCTATCTTTTTCTCTTATAAAAATAAGCCATGGGTGGACCTTTAAACCACTTTTTCACAAACACAACAATGCAGAATATATATTTTATTTCCTCTCCCTATATATGCAAACCCTAGCCCCTATTTTATTCAATGTCCAACCTTATATTTGGAGGCCTATTTGGGTTTATCTCGTGCTGGGGCTAGAACGTGATTTGATTATTTTTGCGAGAGGAACATGACAGTGCGATCATATTTAGAGGTTGAAATTATGTGTCGATTCATCTGATGATTTTGAGGTACAGGACTTACACAATATGCTCCTAAATTTTCTCAAGAGTATTATGTTTGTAGTTATGTGTCGATTGCACTCATATTGAATTTTGATTCATTTGAAATCTGAAAAAAATCATTGGAATCTAAGTATTGATTCATTGTGGTAAATTATATTGTGATTTGAGCATCGTGTCAAGAGATTTTTATTATGGCATGGAGAATGGGTTTATCTCGTGTTAGGGCTAGGGGCTAGAACGTATTGATTCTAGAACGTGAGTTGATTCTAGAACGTGAGTTGATTATTAAGTCCCGTACCTCAAATAGCCTAAAGTATTGATTCTAGAACGTGATTTGATTATTTTTGCGAGAGAAATGTGATGGCGCGATTAGATTTAGAGGCTGAAATTATTTGTCGATTCATGTGATGATTTTGAGGTACGGAACTTATGCTCCTAAATTCTCTCGAGATTATTCTGTTTGTTTTTCTGTGTCGATTGCCGTCATTTTGAATTGTGATTCATTTGAAATCTGAAAAAATTATTGGAATCTAAATATTGATTCATTGTGTTATATTATATTATGATTTGAGCATCGTGTCAAGAGATTTTAATATGACACGGAGAATGGGCACCTACCAATAGTCCAAAATCTGGATATGCTTAAGAATGCATGGGTGCGTTGAGGTGGGTGCTGGTGGCTCATTGATGTGTTGTTGAGAAATTTATATTGATATAATGATTGAGTTATGCATTTGATTTTTATATGTGATTCGTATTGTTGCGAATTATTCATCGTGCTAATTATTGCGATTTATTCATCATGCTAATTATTTTTTAGCATCTATTCCTGTCAAATTGTGTACTTCTCCGTATTTTATTTTAGTTGGCAGGTTAGCGTGGATTGGTATGCTATGGACTATTTTGGAGATTTATTTTAGAGCATTGGATTGGAAGATGTATTTTGATGTATTTTCTAGTGGTGTAATTTTAGTTGGAGAATTTTATATTTGAGAGACCTTATTGTAATCTTTATTGTGGAAATAGAAGAATTATGGATTTGTTGTATTTAAATTATTGGAATATATATGCTCTATACTTTTTGGATGGTTTAGTTTAGTTTTTATCGTACTAGCACACCGCGTATCTTTTCGGGCGCACGAGGTGTTACAGATGGTATAGAGCTTAGGTATACGACAACCCCCGAGTCTTGGGTTTTGGGTCTAGCATGCAGGTTAGACATGTTTCTTTGGAGATAGAATTTCTTTGTGATAAGTTGCGTTAGGCATCGAGGTTAGATGTGAGGTATTTAAAGTTGATTTTTGGAGACGAGATTTATTTTTGAAGATTTTTGATGTGGCCTCATATTTTTTAGCGTTAGGCTTCGTTGAATTTCTAGGGCGAAATTCCTTTACTAGTGGGGAAGTATGTAACAACCCGAATTTTTAAATGGGTATTTTTTTTTAATTAATTGGAATTTTTGTGAAAAATAAATATTTGGATTTAATATTTTTTATTGGTTAAATATTTTGGATATGATTTTAGATGAATACAACTTGAAGCAGAATTGAAATCGTAATTAAAATGGATTTTTAATTGAGTTTTTAATTATTTTTGCCTTATAGGCATTTTGTGGGGGAGCTGTCGCCAGACCTGTAGGGTCGACCGATCGGCCCTGGGAGTCGATCGATCGACTATGCCCAGATTTGAGTCGGCAAATTTTTTTTGTTTTAGAGTTGGGGGCTTTACAAATTCCTATCTTTTTCCCTTATAAAGATAAGTCGTGGGTGGACCTTTAAACCACTTTTTCACAAACACAAAAATGCATAATAAATATTTTATTTCCTCTCCCTTAATATGCAAACCCTCGCCCCTATTTTATTCAATGTTCAACCTTAGATTTGGAGGCCTATTTGGGTTTATCTCGTGTTGGGGCTAAAACGTGATTTGATTATTCTCGCGAGAGGAACGTGATGGCGCGATCAAATTTAGAGGCTGAAATTATGTGTCGATTCATGTGATGATTCTGAGGTACGGGACTTACATAATATGCTCCTAAATTCTTTCGAGAGTATTCCGTTTGTATTTTTGTGTCGATTGCACTCATATTGAATTGTGATTCATTTGAAATCTGAAAAAAATAGTTGGAATCTAAATATTGATTCATTGTGGTATATTATATTGTGATTTGAGCATCGTGTCAAGAGATTTTAATATGGCACGGAGAATGGGCACTCGCTAATTGTAAAAAAATTGGATATGCTTAAGAATGCATAGGCGCGTTGATGTGAGTCCTGGTGATTCATTGATGTGTTTTTGAGAAATTTATATTGATATAATGCTTGAGTTATGCATTTGATTTGTATATGGGATTCGTATTGTTGCGATTTATTCATCGTGCTAATTATTCTTAAGCATCTATTCTTGTCATATTGTTTACTTCCCCGTATTTTCTTTTAGTTGGCAGGTTAGCGTGGATTGGGACGCTATGAATTATTTTGGAGATTTATTTTAGAGCATTGGATTGGAAGATGTATTTTTATGTATTTACTAGTGGTGTAATTTTAGTTGGAGAATTTTATCTTTGAGAGACCTTATTGTAATTTTATTGTGGAAATAGAAGAATTGTGGATTTGTTGTATTTAAATTGTGGGAATATAAATGCTCTATACTTTTTGGATGGTTTAGTTTAGTTTTTATCGTAGTAGCATGCCACGTGTCTTTTCGGGTGCGCGGGGTGTTACAGGTATATGGTGAATTTCTTGTGTTGAAATCTCTCAACATCCGCCTATTGCTGCTGCTCGGCCTATCAAGCAAGTGAGGAGGATGAACCATCTCACATTCATCATTGAGTCCATAATCACAAAAATATTTACTTATCAAGCATTGAGGAATGGAATCAAGTGGTATACAACTTGTATCTAGTTTAACGGGAGGCTTGGCACATTCCAAGAAACTTGGGTCATTTTAGTGCCACAAATTATTATCTTTATCATACTTCAGCATGGCCAACAAATTTGTCCACCCCCATTTATAGGCTTCGTGATTATTTTGGGAAAGATGATCATCTAAGTGAGTTAAGGCCTCATTATATCCATCCATCCAAACTTACCTTGGATGCTTATGAAAATGGAATGTCATCCTATCAAATTTATCTTGAAGTGTTTTTAGGACTATATCTTTGGATTTTAGGAGGGAAGCTTGGTCGCTAAGAGTATTCTTAGTTCTCTCCTCCTCAATGGTTGGCCGAACAACTATACTTTTCCTGGAGGTTTGCCTAGTTTTGGTGTTTTTCTTCTCCAAAGTTTCCATCTCCCCAATAACCTGCCATTTTCAACCTTTAAAAATGAAACACCCTCATCAGGACAGTAGTGGTTTATCTCTTCAAACTCTCAAGTTCGTTCCTCAGGGCATTATTTTCTTCCTCTAACATAACATCTATTGATCGGGTTATAATTCTTGATTCAAGACCAATTCTTTCTTGTGAAAATAAGAAGTATTATCCTTCAATTTCTTGTCAAAGCCACAACTTTCACTAAATACCTTATATTTGGCTTCATTTTAATAATGGAGCAATGCTTTGGAAATTTTGTGATCTTCATGCATCCTTTCAATCATCTCATAATAACCGGCAATATTCACTACATCTTTGTCCAAAAGTCAATTAATATGTATGTGAGATTCTTTCACTTGATCAGAAACATTTGGGCCTAGTAACCCTGATAAATCTTCCTCGAACAAAGGAACATGGCAGACTTCAAAGAGACCTTTGCACAGCCTAAGTAAGTCGAATTCAGAAGAAACAATGGCTTTCTTTCTAGCATAAAATTGAAAAGTTACAAGTATATGATTTTATGGGGCAAACCCAGAATAGTATTTAATACAGAATAGAACAAACTAGCAAAAAATCAAAGCCATTCAAAGATAAAAATAATTGAGCAAAACATATCTCCTTTCATTAATTAATCTTGAAGTACAGAGGTGAACACATCATCAAGAAAAATAAGAAAAAAGATAGAAAATACATATGAGAAATGGAAACTAGCTAAGAAGGAGTTAAACCGTCTCTTTATCCTTGGTTTGGTCTTGGCTAGCAACAGGTAGGTCGACACTTGCCTATGGCACCTCTAAACACTCCATAGGCATCATTGAAGACTCTCATGGCCCTTCTTCACCGTGAAACTCCTTATTAAATCTAGGAGGAGTGCCCGGGTAATGCTTTTGAAATAACTCAGAGTCGGCCTCTATACTAACCACCTTCAGAGACTCCGACCAACCTTCCTTGAAGGAAAATTTCTTAGCATACTCAATTTGAGTAGAGGAAGCAAAAAGGGCCTTCTCCCAACCCTTGTCAAAGGAAGCTTTGGCCTTAGCCTTCGAGGAGGTAACTTTAGATCTCAAGCCAACCACTTTATCTTTAGTTGTTTGACCTCGAGTTGTGACTTCAGCCTCATCCAACTTCTTCGGCAGCCTTGGCCTTACCTTCAGCATCACCCAACTTCTTCTTGGCAGTCGGTGGCCTTTCATCAGCAGCCTTTATTTTATCTTTCGCTGTGGTTGCCCTATCATTGGATTTTTCATCTCCTCCTCCTAGATTTTTTGCTTTAATTCTAGAGCTTAGTGGTAAGTAGCCAAAGATTATCTTAAGACCCCAAAGTCCTCTTCCATTTCACCAGGAGAGGATCTTATTTGATCATTATTCTCCATCATTTAGTTGAAATAAACCAAAAACTGTAAAAAAAAAAGTAAATACCAAATGTCATAAAAAAGTCATAACATCAAGGAAAAGCAGAAGATAAGATAATTACCAGTGTCAAATTATAACATGCCCTCTTTGTTAGCCTGGGCCAAGGCATGGGGGATGATGCAGCTCTATCACCAAAAAAAATTCCGGACTTGATCAAACCCCTGCTCAATCAAGGGTTAATAGCAACAAAAGTTGACCCAATGTTAAGGTCAACTTGAATTTTTCTCACCAGCTCGTGTTGGTCGGCCAGGGTCTTCTTTGCTGCCAATGCTTACTCGTCGGCTTGAGTTTTCTGGGTCTGTTTCCAAGGGTAAGGCAATCATTTCTTTAATTTCTTAAATTGAGACTTGGTAGTTTGAGTTTCTTCATCATCAAAAGGCCTCTTATCACTCTCTTGGGTTTTTTTCTCAACTGGCTTCTTGCCATCATCAACATTCTTCTTGGGGGAGGAGATAATGGCCCACTCATCAAGTTGGGAATCTTCCTCTTAGTCATGTTGGCTGGAGGATAAATTAGGATTTTATAAATGTCAAAAGATTCAAATGAGGAAGAATTTCCTCCCTCGGTGAACTCAGATCCAGTAGATTTTATAGTTGAAGAAGTAGGTATAAGATCCTCTTCTAAGTTTATGGAAACTTGGGGCAGCACAAGTGTTGGTTGGGAAACAAAACAGGTAATTGAACTCTTGTATATTAACAATAAATAAGCAACTCAAGGATGTTCCTTTACAACCCTCTAGTTAAGTCCCCATAAAAACTTGAGCTCTTTAATATTAATTTCCCCTTCTTTAGGGCAACTCTTCTTACTTTCCTCTACATAAAAAGGAAAGAACAAAGTTAATTGGCAGAACTCAGAAACACATAACAAAAGAAGAACAAATAAGGGACATAATTGTAACCTATGTCACGCCCTACTAGAGGACATCTGGGCCTAGTATAAGAAACTCCTTGTGGAAGAGGAACATGTTGTCAGTTCTTAAAAACTACCCCATAATGCCTATAATCCTTATTGGAATCTGGTAAATTCACTACTAAGGTCTTATTTACCTACCTAGTCTTTAAATAGTACGTATTCTCTCCAACCGTACCACATTTATAGAAAAACATCAACTCCTGGACCCCAATAACTCGAATCGCTCATATGCACACCATACTGAGCTATTGTAAACCCTACGAAATAATACTAATAGTGGACGTAGGCTATATTACAGCTGAACAACTCTAAAAATCTCTTCTCTTATGTGTTTGTGATTTGAATATCTTACTATATTGCTATCTGTGATTATAAATCTAGATTATGCCCATTTTTAGACATTAACGGGCTTGTTCGTTGGAACATGCTGGTTTTGTTCCAACACGATGGCTCAAGTCATTCGAACGTGTTACTTTTTTCATTTGATTGACTTTCCTGATTTTTTATGCTACCATCTTTTTCACATTTTTTAAGTTATGAAGTGCAGAAACACTTTAGTTTTATTTAAGGTTTTTGAAAATAGTTTTCATCATAGAAAAATATAGCCTCATTTACATTATAGTTCAGAGATCCAAGGATCAATATAATATGATGTGTTGAGATCTTATGTTTTGATCCTAGAAGATTATTTACACTTCATCTCATTCGAGATTTTTGGTATAGGGGATACCATGTTGTTGTGTGACTAAAGCCAGTAAAGATCTGTGGATACTAAGATTTTGGAGGATCGCATTGTGTGTTGTGGGTGGATTCCTGCAGTTGTTGTGAATTAGGTTTAATGAGTGATTTTAAGACTTCATGAGGCTATAAGGCATTGATTCAATGAGTAAGTCATTTGTTATACTTGTGTAAACACTATATCTTATTGCATTTGCATAGGCTAGGTCGTCCGTGGTTTTTCCCATTATGTTTTTTCCTTGTGCATGACAACATTTTGTGTTTTCTCTATACTTTGTGTAATTTTCTCTTGCATGATCACATAGATGTATGTTTAGTCAAGATAAAATTGGAGTAAAATATACATAAAAACCTTTTAATTTGAATGAAAATTGAAATTAGGATAATTACTTAATTATTTAATTAATAGAATTAAAATCTCAGATGGGCCATCATTATTTATCACATAATTAGTAATTGTGCAGTTTCAATTATTGTCCTAAAATACTTAATCAAAGTTAAAGGAATTAGGACTATACCATATGCTTCAACGGTGGTTAGACCCATGTATGTTATATTTTATGCTAAACTTAATATCAATCTTGTCGTTGCATTGGTCAACATATTTTGCATGTTGGTCTTATATTATTTAAGTAAAAAGACTAAGTTTTCAGTAGGATAAGTAATCCAAGTTTTTTTCCTCGGAATATGTGATTACCCTATGATGTAAAGCTGTAAGTTGGAGGAGTGTGAAGCAATCTCGTATTGTTGACTCCACTAAGAAGGAGAGCGCTATTGCCACCACGGAGGCTATATGGCTCAGTTACTTACTAAGTAACAAGGCTAAGGCTTCTTCAGTGCAATTAGATATTGAAACTTTTAGTGTTCATAGTGGTATAATTATAACTTTGAGAGAATTATATCCCCTAATAATGGTTAAGCACATCAAGAGTAGGTTTCAACTAGTTCAAGAGATTGAACAGGGGAGGTGATAAGTGTATGACCAAGGTCGCATCAGATAACAATTGGTTAAAACTTATATAACTAGATCTATAGAATATCGAGTAAATGCGTTGGGATTAACATGCATAGGTACAAAGATTTGAGACTAAGTGTGAGATTATTGCAATTTTATTCATAAGTCCATGTATGACGTTTACTTTTCTATAAAAATGTGTCAATTCAATTTGAAATAAGAATCATATTAGTGAGAATAACTTAAATTTGTCTTGAATATACTATATATAGGAATTTCAGTAGGTTAGATCAAAATTCGGGTTCTAGTACAATTTAATAGTTCATAACCTAGATAAGTAGATATCCTATTGGCACAGTTGCGTTTGAAATTCTAGTACATTATCTCAAACTATGGGAACTCGTTTAATGTTTCGAGAAATTGTTTGATAGTTCTATAGAGAATTGTGATTAGTACATTCAAGAATGTATTGAACAGGACCACCTGTGATATTGAAGTCTATGTGCTAACTAGAATAGACTTTGATAATCTCATAATATTTGTAAAGAGTGCATAGGTTCTTAGTCCCTCATGTTATGCAGATTGGAATGTCTGCTCAATTATTTCTTTGATTTTTATGGGTGCAATTCAATTTTAGATTGGAACGATAGATCCCCTCAAGTTGGTAAACCGTTGAGTGAGTAGGTCTGAGATCATAATTAAGATAAATTCGCGTCCAAGAAAGATCATAGATTGTGATACCCCCATTGATACACTTATGAGATTTGTTTCTACCAGTAAACCTATTTGGTGGATTTTATAATCTAGTAGAGTAACAAATATGTTAATTCTTAGAATCAAGGAATTGATTATATGTTGGTTAAATTCGATTAATGATAAATTTATTTGAACAAGTAGGTATCGGACACTTAATGTGGGAAATCATATTATGTTCCAAATCAACTTTATAAATAGGACCTCTTTACTCCGAGTGATTTAGAGATAATTAAATTGGAGTGTACTCTTGATTTTTTTGTGGAATTAACCGTTATTAAATAAAATAAGGAAATATATTATGGGGATGTAATTTGAGATTTCTAACTATTTATGTTGAACCCAATTTAACTATTTAGTCTGGAGTCCCTTGTATAGTACATTACCCAAGTAATAGGCCTGAAACTGTTTTGGAGCATAGTTTAGCTATAGCCCATGACTTATACCTATAAATATTGATGTAATCTAGGATTTTAGGATAATGATCCATTATGGAGGGGTAGAGAGGACAAGGAAAAAAACTATTCACATTTTTTGTGAAAGGGTGAGGAGGGAGAGTGATTTCTCTCATATTTCACTAAAGTTTCGTCTTCAAGAGTCCTCAAACAAGGCATACTTTCGATGGATCATGTACTAGAAGATTTAACACACTCAGAGGATTCATGAAAGGTATTTGGATACTATGCAGCAGTACATGATCTTCTTCGACGAACACCTCCGCATTCAAGGTCATTACCACTGATTTACATTGCATATAAATGCCAAGCACTATGACTAGATCATCCCACTGGTGTTGATAGACAATGTGCCCACCATTATTGTATGCCCTATTCATATAACCTTGGGTTTAGGGTACACCAATGCAGATTTTGTGCCATCCATCACCGCCATCAGGGCCTATAACAACACTCATCGATAAGTCTTAGTGGCCATGACCCTCACCTAATTGGGCATAAATATTGTATATTTATCCCCTTAATTTTGGTACCTTTATAAACCCGAGTGATGCAGTTGATATGGATCTAACACACATTTATGATACTAACCTTGTTTGGCAAGTATTCCGTGTTTTGTGTTTCTGTTATGTGTTTTACAGGTTAATTACGCAAGCGGTGCGCATGAGAAATCGAAACAATGAAAGAAAGGCTAGGAAGGCAAGTTCAAGGGCAATTCCGTACTTCTGTCGCCTAATACCGAAGGTGGGGACAACTGTAAATTTTTAGAGTTCGGAACAACGAGAATACGAGAAGAAACGACACCCAAATCCAAGCTACGGTGAAGGCGTTATGTTCATTTAAAGTTTAGAAAAAATCCAAGAAAGAAAATAAGAAAACAAGAAAAAATTCTAAGTGTTGGAATTGAAGAAAAGACGCCCAAAATCAGCGAGATTTCCCGAACCACACTGTGAACCGGTTGGAGGGAAAATCCATTTGGGGTACCTGCGAACCGATTCGAGGGTCCTGATGCGCGAATTTTTCCTTTGATTATGATTGGTCCAAAAGAGTCCTATTATGTGTAAACTCCTCTAAAACGTATTTGTATTATTGTTTTGAGTTGGAAAAGATAGTATTGAATAGATTTTGGTGGAGAGAAGAGTAGGAGAACAACCTAGGAATATAGCTTTGAATTGATTAATTTCGGGTTTGGTTTCAAGTTTTAATTCAAGTTTCATTTTCTCTATTATTTCTCTTGCTTGTTTATTCTTCTTGCATGATTCAAACAATTTCTAGGTTTATAATAATTCCTTGCATGTTTCAATATAGTTTCATTATGATTTCTTTTGCATGCAACGTAGTTAATTCATGCATAGTTAGGTTCAACATGTCCGACTAGTTTTTTTAAGGTCGGAATACATGAACTCAACATAATGTGATAGTTTCATGTGTATAAAACTAATCCGCTAAACTTAAGGATTTTTTACGACCATATTGCATAGAAACACAGCCATTGTAGATATTTGGATCTCGTTTTCTTCAGATTAATCGGGATGCTTCAGAGTGCAATTTTATTGTAGCTATCGCAATACCGATTTACCCGTCCTCTGATTATGTATAGTGCGGGCTTGAACCTCATATATGTAATGATTGGGAGTACTAAATTCTGGGTCTGATTAATCTCTTAAATTCAAGATTAATTTTATACTAGCAACACACTAGGGTTGAGGGATTGTATTCCTGACCTATTTTCCTCATCATATAGTTCAAGTTTTAGTTCAATCATCATCATTATTTTAGATAATTTAGAGTAATTGCATTCCATTCATTCTTGATTTCATTAGTTAATCATTTTCAAAATTGCATCTAGTTGTAGCTATTTCACCATTCAAATCACCTTTTCCTTTTCTTTAGAGTCAAAGTTAGGTTTCCTTCATCTTTCCAACGTCGTTATAACTCCGTTTGTCCTATTTCCCTGAGGATCGATACCTGACTTATCAGATTATTACTTGAGCGACAGGGTTGCACTTGATCCTAGAGAGTACGCACTTTAGAGACACATTCTTAGTCGCGTCAAGTTTTTGGCGCCGTTGCCAGGGACTTAGATAGACGTAGGTTAGGTCGCGTTAATCTAAAACTTTGACCATAAATTTGAAAAAAATCTAAAAAACAAAATCAAAAGAACAAAAAGATACTTCATCTCTCAAAAGCCTGTTCATGCAAAATTCTGAATTCACTCAAATTCCCCATAATACTCCAACCAGCATTCACGAAAAGCCAATATTAGAGTATGACCCCGATAGCCCTCACACTCCTAACGCTCCACAATTCTGGGTTCCACCTCCCACACCTTCACACTCAATTGAAAATAACACTCCGTTTTCCCTCTTAGGACACTCTTCAGAGCACGCTCTGAGCATACCAAGTGAAGATACAAAGTTGTTAAGTGAGAAAGACATGTCAAAACACGGTAGTGCAACCGCATGTGAGGAAGAGTTCACATACTTACCTTTGAGAGAAATCTTATATCCCGAGGGCACTGTCACTCCAGAATGCGTTTTACTCTCGTATAATGCAGGGAAATTTTTCTTTAGGAATGGGATGATCCATATACTTCCCAACTACCATGGAATGGAATCAGAAAAGCCATATCTCCACATCCGGGAATTTGAGGAGGCGTGCGAGACCCTCGGTTATCAAACTTGCACAAAAGATGTAATCCGCCTCAAACTCTTCCCATTCTCGCTAAAGGACAAGACTAAGACCTGGCTATGATCTTTACCTATAAACTCAATTGCATCGTGGAATGAGTTGCAATCTAAATTTCTCAAGAAATGCGTTCCTACACATCAAACAAACTCTATTAAGGCTCAAATTCAAAGATTCTGACAATTAGAAAATGAGTCGTTCGATCGATGTTACGAGTGTTTTAATGAGTTAATCAGTTCGTGCCCTCATCATGGACTTGATAAACTACAAATCATTTACTTCTTCCATAATGGGATGAATATAAATTCCAAATAACTCTTTGAAACCATGTGTGATGGTCCCTTTATCGACCTAGACGTCAATGATGCTGAGCTTCACCTGAGGTATTTCGCCGAGACTACCCAAGCATGGGATACATCTAACCCTAATGCTCATAATCAAACTCACCAAACGACAACCACTCCATCGGCGTCCGACCTATTTCACGTAGAAAAGAATTCTATGATTTACATTAAACTAAATCTACTTGAGAAAGGAATGCAAGAAATACTTGAGATATGTGCAAGAGGACCAACTGGATCCATCCCGAACCCCATTGAGAATGTGTTTTCTATTTGTGAGGCGGGACATTCAACAGAGGAATTCCCGACGATACCCGCCTACAAAGTTATCCTTCAAGAGCAAGTGAATGGTATTTATGAGGATTTAAGGGTAATTTCGGTGCACCGCATGGGAATTATTACAACCCTTCATGGAAAAACCATCCTAGTTTTAACTATGGTAAAAAAAATCCTGCGATGAATCTTAATTCACGTGTTTCCCCTTCTCCACCATCACACTTTCAACAAGCACCACACATGCAAGGACATGTGCAAGCACCACCACCTCTAGGGCCATATATCACTCCACCACGGAGAAATATCGAGGATACGATAAAGAAATTTATCACTGCCAGAATGCAACCACTGCTAGACATGAGCACATGATCAACGATATAAATGCAACCATTTCAAAAATGAAATCATCCTTGAGTATCCAAGAGAAGGGCAAGTTTCCTGCCCAAGGCCAAAGACCTCCCCAAGGTCAAACTAGTGTTAGCTCCACCTCTACAGAACATCAAGAGCAATGTCAAGCTGTGACCACTCTTTGTAATGGGAGAGTCGTTGATTTATCACCTCTTCCACACGACGTAACCAAAGGCAAGGAGATTTTGCCCAGCACGAAAGAGGCCAAAGATGTCCCCTTGAAAGAGAGTGATAAAAAAGACGCTAGTGAGCTCGAGGTAGTAGTGAAACAATCCACCACGGAATCGCTTCCTCAAAGGTTGGTTCCTTCCCATAAAGGAAACCCCCGTGATGAAGTGATAGACGTGCTAAAGCAAGTAAAGTTAGAATTACCTTTCCTCGATGCCATTAAGGAGATTCTAGCTTATGTGAAAGTCATCAAAGGCTTGTTAACAGTGAAGAGGAAGAGGAAGGTAAAGAAAAACGTATTTCTAGCACAAAACGTGAGCTCCATTCTACTTAATGATCTCCCGTAAAAATTCAAAGATCCCGGTGCACCCACCATTTCCTGCTTCATTGGAGAAAATAAAATTGAAAAAGACTTACTTGACTTGGGAGCAAGTGTCAATATCCTCTCTTACGCCATCTATAGGCAACTTGATCCGGGTGACCTTAATTCCACAAATGTCACTCTCCAATTGGCGGATCGAACCGTGAAGATCCCAAGATATATAGTTGAGGACGTGATCATCCAAGTTGACACTTTTTACTTTCCGGTAGTCTTTGTCATTTGGGACATGGATCCCTCCTTCGCCTCGAGCAATCATGTTCCCATCATTCTTGGGCGCCCATTCTTAGCTATGGCTAACGTAATAATCAATACTCAAAATTGGCAGATGCAACTCACCTTTGGGAATATGACCTTAGCGACTAACATCTTCCATATAGCCCAACACACAGGGGACAAATATGATCTTCACGTGGTGAGCTTAATAGACGAGATCGTAGAGGATTACTTTGAGGAAAAATATTGTGGAGATGCCCTAGGGTCCTGCTTAGTGTCGTGACACGAGAGTGAGGGGGTGTATTCCGAATTTGAGAAGGAAGTTGAGGAGTTGAGATAATTACTTAATGAGAGAGCGTCAACGAGGACGCGAGAGTTGTAAGTTGGGTTTCTCGATTCGAGGAGTTACCTCCAAGGGAGGCACGCATGGTTCCCTCCAGCGACAAATTTCCAACCCTCGAATTGAAGAAACTACCCTCCCCTATTAAATATGCATATCTAGGAAATAACGATACATTTCCTATTGTTGTCTCCTCTAACCTAGACGAAGAGCAAGAGGTTAAACTGTTAAACATTTTGAGGAAGCACCAAAGTGCTTTTGGTTGGTGTATTGCTGATTTGAAAGGGATAAGTCCTGTGATTTTCACCCACAAGATCCAGCTCGAGGAGGATGTAAAACCCTCGAGAGAAATGCAATGAAGACTAAACCCCAATATGAAAGAAGTGGTGAGGACCGAAATCATTAAGTTATTGGATATCGAAATTATCTACCCAATATCGGTTATCAAGTGGGTGAGACCTATTCAAGTTGTCTCGAAGAAGTCGGGCATGACAGTGATTGAAAATGCTAAGGGAGATCTAGTTCCCCAACGTACCACCATCGGGTGGCGCGTTTGCATTGATTATCAGAAACTTTATGCAGGAGCTAGGAAAGACCATTTACCCTTGCCATTTATTAATCAGATGCTTGAGAGAGTAGCGGGCCACCCTTACTATTGCTTCCTTTATGGTTATTCCAGATATAACCAAATTGAGGTAGATATACTTGACCAGGAGAAAACGACCTTCACTTGCCCCTTTAGTATGTTTTCCTACAAACGTATGCCATTCGGCTTGTATAATGCACTTGCGACCTTTCAAAGGTGCATGTTGAGTCTATTTAGTGACATGGTTGAGAGAGGACTTGAAGTGTTCATGGATGATTTTAGCGTTTTTGGCACCTGTTTCGATCTTTGTCTGGAAAAGATGGAAAAAGTACTTGCCCGGTGTGTGGAGAAGAACTTAGTGCTAAATTGTGAGAAATGCCATTTTATGGTCACTGAGGGAATAGTTCTTGGACACATAGTTTCATCCAAGGGGATTGAAGTTGATAGAGCTAAGATATATGTCATAGACTATCTACCCCCATAAAAATCTCTCAAAGACGTGCGATCCTTATTGGGCCATGAGAGGTTTTATCGAAGCTTCATTATGGACTTTAGCGCCATTGCTAGACCCTTAAGCAACATTATTATAAAGGACACCCCATTTGAGTGGACAGAAGCATGCCATAGAGATTTTGAGAAACTAAAAACCATGCTTGTGTTCGCTCCCTTCATGCAAGTTCCGGATTGGTCCTTACCATTTGAGCTTATGTGTGATGCTAGCGATTATGCAATAGGGGCTATTTTGGGCTAAAGAAAAGACAATAAGGCTCATGTCATCTACTATGCTAGCCGGACTCTTACCGGACCACAACTCAATTACTCCACCATAGATAAGGAGTTGCTAGCGGTAGTATTTGCTCTTAACAAATTTCAGTCCTATCTTATCGGTTCTCCCATAACTTGCTTCACCGACCATGCGGCTTTAAAATATCTACTTGCGAAGAAAGACGCAATTCCGCGCCTCATAAGGTGGATCCTACTCCTACAAGAGTTTAATTTCTCCATTAAATACAAAAAAAGAGTAGAAAACGTCGTTGCCGACCACTTGTCACGTCTTTCTTATGACATACCTAGTGATCCTATACCCATAGACGAATATTTTTTGAATGAGCAACTTTTTACCATCTTTTCTTTACCCTGGTTTACGGATATAGTGAACTATCTTATCACGGGAGCCGTCCCTCCCGATTGGACACCGCAATATAAGAAGAGGTTCATCACTTGGTCGCGCATGTTTTTCTATGACGATCCATTCCTTTTTAAATATTGCACTGACCAAATCATCTGACGATACATACCGGATGATGAAATACCGAAAGTCATCTAATTCTATCATTAGGAAGCTTATGGAGATCATTTTTTGACGAAAAAGATGTCCACTAAGATTCTTCAATGCGGCCTCTATTGGCCCACAATATTTCGGGATGTGAGCAATTATTGCAAAGCTTGTGATAGGTGTCAAAGGATGGGATCAATTACCCGATGAGACATGATGCCATTAACCTCGATACTCATTATTGAGATCTTCGACTGCTGGGGTATTGACTTCATGGGCCTTTTTCCCCTATCTTTTGGTTTCTTATAGATCCTTGTAGCGGTAGAATACGTTTCTAAATTGGTGGAAGCCATAGATAACAAGACAAATGATAACAAAGTGGTGATTAGGTTCCTACAGGAACACATACTTTCCTGCTTCAGTGTTCCGAAAGCGATAATTAGTGATAATGGCATGCACTTTCGCAACAGGCCATTCGCGAAGCTCATGAGAAAGTATGGCGTCGTTCACAAGGTTGGAACGACCTATCACCCACAAACGAATAGGCAGGCCGAATTAGCGAATTGAGAAATCAAGAATATCCTCGAGAAGACCATCAATCCCACCTGAAAAGAGTGGTCACTTCGATTGAATGATTCACTACGGACCTATCGTACCGCATATAAAAACCCACTCAGGATGTCCCCATTCCTCTTTGTATATGGAAAACCTGGACATCTTCCTGTTGAATTAGAGAACAAGGCGTATTGGGCGATTAAGAATGTGAATTATGACATGGATAAAGCCAGTGAAGCTCGCAAGCTTCAATTACACGAGTTAGAAGAGATACGCAATAATGCGTATGAGAACGCAAAAATTTCCAACGAAAGGATGAAACTTGCCCACGATAACATTATTCGACGCAAAGAGTTTCTTCCTGGACAAAAAGTGCTTCTCTCTAACTCTTGGCTTCATCTATTTCCGGGCAAGTTGCGGTCTCGATGGACTGACCCGTTCGTTATGAAGAATGTATTCCCTCACGGAGCTGTGGAATTAGACGATTTAAAAGGGGGGAATACGTTTAAGGTGAATGGACAACGCTTAAAGCCATATCTAGGGGCGTGTGTGGAAGAAGTCGACACCATTTGGTTGTCGGACCCATTTACGGGGTAGATTTAGCTAAAAATGAGAGGTCGTCGCACCCCCGACCCGTATGGGGTGAATTCGTGTGTACATTATTAGTGTAGGAGTTAGGATGTTTAAGAGTCTGAAGTCACGATTCACGAGAGGGATTGAGGTAGCACACTTTGTGAGAGAACTTGCACGCATTCAAGGGCATGGTTGAGGAATTTTTAGGGAACCCTAGGGTCTAGGATATCTTTAGGCGTCATACGCACGAGAGGAAGCATGAGAGAACACTTAGTTTTTGAGAAATGAGGGAAACCAAGTCAACAGGCCAGCATGTTCCCCCGAACCCCGGGGGAGAACCGGTTCGGGGGTCCTGGAAGATTCTTCCACCCCTTTTCCAAATTCATCCTCTTTACCTCATTCCCTCCATTCATTTCCCCTACGAAATCTTCCCCTCTAAAACTTCCACCTACCATTTCCCACTCCAAATTCACTCCCCCCCTTCATCTCCCTCCACACATATTCCCATTTCCCACCAAAAGCCACCCCCACACACCTATAAATTCACCCTCACCTCCTCTACATTTCTCACACTTAATTTCACTATCCCTCTCTTCTACACCATATCACCTATATACCTATCTCTCTCTCTCACCATGCCGCGCCCCCGCCAAGCCAATTTCCTCCCTCAAAAATATGATGACATCACCATCCTTGATGACGAGGGAGCGGGAGTATTTCGGTCCGTCCAAGAATGCCATTGGGCCGAGCAGTATTTCTTGGCCACTCTCCCAATTCACATCGAGCAGTTTATTAATTGGGAGAAGCTGCCTGGTGACATCACCACCCTTTTCAACCACCGAGGGTGGTGCTCATTTCTCTCTCCTACGAACAATAATGTTTTTGAAGCTGAAATTCACCAATTCTATGCGACGCTCGTTCGCAAATCCTCCACTCTTCATGAGGCCTATCTTGACAGCATTCAAATTCCATTCTCCGCTGCCATCATTGCACGCAAAATGCGAGAAAAAGGGGTTGTCCTCCACGTGCCATTCATGTATCCCACCAATGGTGCCCCCCCGCACCAAAGACGAATGTATCACCCAAATGGCACCCGGGGAGGAATGGTTGCGCGATTCATTCCCAATAGGAAGTCTTTCGGACACGGTGTGATTCACACACCTCATTACATGTGGAGCAATCCACCAAACCACCAACGATTCGGTGGTCCGGCTGTGTCACGCCAACTTCCTGTACCATTTCCTCGACCCCGAGAGCACGATTAATCTGGCCCAAATCTTCTATGCGGACATCCTCAATGCTGCCTATGACGAGCGGGGCAAAGCGTCAATCCTCTACTCCCGCCTTATCACATAAATTCTTATTGATGCCGGGGTGGACGATCTGAGGCAGCAAGTCCAACTCCCCTGCCCCATTGGAAGAACTTCCACCACCTGTAGCCAACGCCAAATGAGGGTGTCCCACCTCGACCATCCTATTCTCGATGAGGGTCGGGGAGGAAGAACATGCGCCCCAATGATGGATGTGGGGTAAGAATAAGAGTATGATGAAGACGAGGATGAGGACGACGATTCCGACTTTGAGCCACCCGGTGCGGATTTTGATAGGCGCCTTTCGGCAATGGAATCCCGTTTTGAAGGTTTCCTCACCCTATATAATCGTGACCAAGCGGCCTATCAACGGGATCAAGAGGCCTACAGAGGGACACGAGCATGATGCATTGTCTCGAAGCGCATTTATACGAGCTCAACTTCGGCGGACCCCCCCCCCCCCACGACTTTCTTTTATGATCTATATGATCCCAGCGCACCCATTCCCTCAAATTCGCCGCCCCAATGAAGCCCTTATCTGTTGTTTGATGTTTGTGTGTTGTGGTGATTGTTTACATTGTTAAGTTGTGTGCTCTAGCATCTCCTTTCTAACATAGGATTCTCCGTATCTATAAAAAATTATGCATTTCTGTTTTAATTAATTTATTTTATTTTCTCGCACTTTTAATTCACTTTGAGTTAGATTTTAGTCCTTTTTCCTTGAGGAAAATGCAAAAGTCTAAGTTGGGGGGGGGGGGGGGGGGGGGAGGGTCACAAGTGCGTCTTTCTAAAACTTCACAAATTTTCAAAAAATGCAAAGAAATCTAAAAAAAATCATAAAATTTTGAAAAATCCAAAAATATTTTTCTTTAAAATAAATAAAAATTGGAATTCAGATATTTCAAAAATATCATTAAAAGTCGGTTTAAAGTCTCAAATTGTAAAAACACAATACACAACGCCAGAATTGACCAAAGATGGAAATTGAGCGAACATAGATGACTTAACGAATAAGTGTGGAGATTAACACCCCCGGTGAGATTCGAGCCTTTCATTTTGTGAAATTTATAAATCAATCCGAGTAAATGGTTAACTAAAAGTTCTTTTCAGTGGTCTAATAAATCGACGAGGATCTCAAGTCCTTCACTTTGATCGGTTTTGAGAAACGTGTGTGATATTGCCTTGAAAAACATGTCAAATGAATCTCTAAATTAAATTCTTCTCGAAACGCGTATGGTAACGCAATTAGTGTTTTGGACAATGAAGTAGGCCATCGTTTGTTACCGAAAAATATTGGCCATGAAAAAGTTTTGAAAAATCATCCCTTTTGTAATCCAAAATTGAGCCGAATAATTTTTCCTTTCGTTTGACAACCCGAAAAACCCAAATAGCCCGGAATTGTGAAAAATGGAAAAAGTCAGAATTTTAGTTCGGAAAGTGCAGAAAAGGGGCACGGAAAGAATAGCTATGCTCAACAAAAATAGCAAGAAAAGAAAAGCGTAAAAAAATAGAAAAATGTTTCAAAAGAAGAAGAAAATGAGCAAAAGCCCGGAAAAGCACTAACGGACATCATAAGCAAAATTTTCCAATTTCGAAATTCTTAACCTTTTCCAATTTTAGCCAATACACCTTCAACCCGTAAAAGTCCTAACCGAGTCCGAAATTGTGAAATTGGTTACCGCCTGGAGAGCTAAAACACAAAAAGATAATAAAAGAGATTAAAGATATGAATTAGAGGCAATATTCCCATTTTCTTATATCCGCAATCCTATGATGAGATCCAGTTACCATAAATTTTCGTCTTTCTACTTGTGTGCGTGAAATTGGTTCCAATACATATACTCTTATAAATCATGCATATCGAGAGAATAAACACATTCCGAGTGATTCGTTTATAAGAGCACTCCGTGAGATTTTGAAATCAAAATGAATTTTCGGATAAGTAACGTAATGGTTAATCGATGGAAATTCACGGTTAAATTTTTGACTTTGCACACACGCACTATGAATTGAGACTCTTGAACATAAATTGATGATGACTATTTTCTGGAAAAGTTTTAATTATACAATTTTTGCGTATTTTGAATTTTCTTTGAGTCGAATTTTATGGGTATATTCACTACAAACCCTCACGAGACAATACTCGTCCTACTAGGGTAACCTAGGGGTTTAAAGTCTTGTTGCATACGCTAAATGCAATCGCTTGCCGGCGAAAGAGGTATTCAATCCCAATAAAATGTTTAGAAGAGTTGTGACATTATTCTTTTTCTTTTACATTTCTCGGGACGCGCAAAGTTTTATGTTAGGGGGATTTGATTAGGCATAAGTATTGTATATTTATCCCCTTAATTTATGTACCTTTGTGAACCCGAGTGATGCAATTGATATGGATTTATCTCACATTTATGCTACTAACCTTAGTTGGTAAGTATTCCATGTTTTTTTGTTTCTCTTATGTGTTTTACAGGTTAACTATGCAAGCGGTGCGGATGAGAAATCGAATCAATGAAAGAAAGGCTAAGAAGGTAAGTTCAAGGGAAATTTCATACTTTTGCAGCCTGATATCGGAGGTGGGGCCAACTGTAAAGTTGAAGAGCTCAGAACAATGAGAATACTGGAAGAAACGGTACCAAAATCCGAGATACGGTGAAGGAGTTATGTTCATTTGAAGTTGAGAAAAAATACAAGAAAGAAAAGAAGAAAACAAGAAAAAATTCTACGTGTTGGAATTGAAGAAAAGAGGCCCAAAACCAGCGAGATTTACCGAACCACTCTGTGAACCGATTCGGGGGTGAATCAGTTCGGTGTAACTGTGAACCGATTCGAGGGTCCTGATGCGCGAATTTTTCCTTTAATTATGATTGGTCCAAAAGAGTCCTATTATGTGCAAACTCCTCTAAAATGTATTTGTATTATTGTTTTGACATAGAAAAGATAGTTTTGAACAGATTTTGGTAGAGAGAAGAGTAGGAGAACAACCTAGGAACATAACTTTGAATTTTTTCTTCAAGATTGATTAATTTCGGGTTTGGTTTCAAGTTTTAATTCAAGTTTCATTCTCTCTATTATTTCTCTTGCATGTTTATTCTTCTTGCGTGATTCAAACAATTTCTAGTCTTATAATCATTCCTTCCATGTTTCAATATAGTTTCACTGTGGTTTCTTTCGCATGCAACGTAGTTAATTCATGTATAGTTAGGTTCAACATGTCCGGTGAAGGGGACCCTTTTGTGTGTGTTTCAAATCAAACCAAATTTTATCAAAAATTATCCAACTTTTAATTATGCACCAAACCAAGTTGTGAAAAACCAATTCTTACTTTAAACCAATTTTATGTTGATTAATCCTAAACATGCATCTAGTGATTAATAGGAAGTAAAGTAAAGTAAAGAATACTCACAACGCCAGATGTACGAGGAAAAACCCAAGACCGGAAAAAACCTCGAACGACCCCAAGCCAGACTTTCACTATGACCAATGGTTTTACAAAGACAGATTAGCCGTACTCAATGACTCGATCCCCACGTGTCTTGACGCTCCTTCTTATTTTCAACCATTCTTCAATAGTGCCCACGCAGAAATTCTGTCTTCTACGATACTCATCCACAACACACACGTCCACGTATGTCTCGGTGTCCACCGATATGGTTTGATACGTCTCATGATGTTGAACACGATGTTCGTCGCTTCTTCACCGCAAAAACCTTTATTTTCAATGTGTAGAACAAACAACTATGGTGCAACAAGATCACATAAGCATATATGAATGATAACTCGGATCGTTGCAAACTCTAAGGATGTGTTTCAGACTTTTAAACCTTAGAAAACATGTGCAAAACAAGTTTCTGGTTGAATATTGTTTTCTAGAATGCACACCTTACAAAACTATGATGAGAACACTGTTTAAATAGGATTTAAATGCCACCTCGAAAAACATGTCGTTCGAACGACTTCAGCATGTCGTTCGAGCGACATTACGTCTCGTTCACGCGAGATCCAATGTCGGTCGAGCGACAGCACGAGAAGTTTGGCTTTTTGACTTTTGATTAAAAACGTCTCTTCCATTAAGAGATCGAATTTAGTCAAACTCTTTTTCGGGCTTATCATCATAAAACGTAGTGTAAACCTTTTAAAACATTTTTCTTTATAAAAATTACATCCTTATCTTTTATATAATAATTCCGAGCACCATTAATTATACGCATTCATACCTGAGTGATCTCGGAATGCAATTAACTTTGAAGACGAATAAACTTGCACCAATTAAACTTCGGCATGATTAATTCTTTGAAGCTTTGTCGCAACGTCTTCAATATTCTTCAATACATCATAGACCAAGTGGGATCGTGACAAAATAAAATCTCCCTATGTCATATTACAAACACAATTTTGTTCACGAAATTAAGTCAAAACAATACAGGGACTCAGTTGGAAATTTATGTCTTTACATCCGACTAGTTTTTTTAAGGTCGAAATACATGAACTCAACCTGATGTGATAGTTGCATGAGTATAAAACTAATCCGCTAAACTTAAGGATTTGTTATGACCGTATTGCATAGAAACACAACCATTGTAGATCTTTGGATCTCGTTTACTTCAGAGTTACCAGGATGCATCAGAGTGAAATTCGAGTGTAGCTATCGCAATACCGATTTACTCGTCCTTTGATTATGTATGGTGCGGGCTTGAACCTCATATATGTAATGCCTGGGAGTACTAAATTTTGGGTTTGATTAATCTCTTAAATTTAAGATTAATTTTATACTAGCAACACACTAGGGTTGAGGGATTGTATTCCCGACCTGTTTTCCTCATCATATAGTTCAAGTTTTAGTTCAATCATCATCATTATTTTAGATAATTTAGAGTAATTACATTCGATTCATTCTTGATTTCATTAGTTAATCATTTTCAAAATTGCATCTAGTTTTAGCTATTTCACCATTCAAATCACTTTTTCCTTTTCTTTAGAGTCAAAGTTAGGTTTCCTTCGTCTTTTCAACGTCGTTACAACTCCGTTTGTCCTATTTCCCTGAGGATAGATACCCGAATTATCGGATTATTACTTGAACGAAAGGCTTGCACTTGAGCCTAGAGAGTACACACTTTAGAGATACATTCTTAGTCGCGTCATAGGACCTATAAAATTCAACGTCGAATTTTAAGTACTCGATTTTCCAGCTAGTTCCAACCTATTTTTAGGAAGATCTTGGATACACCCTATTGCAGCACTACCCTAATCGGTGAACATAATGGTGAAGTTCCCTTTTAACATCGAGGCTCCCTTTTGACAGCGAGGTCATTACAATTTAAGGAGGATGTGGTTATGATATTTTTTCTAACACATATACCAATACACTTTTATTAACCTGCCATAAAAGCAATGACAAATGCCTCGATGGATTATGGGTCATTCTATAATAACCCATACCGTTCGAAAGATGGGATGTATTCCAAAATTTAGTCTAGGAAGGAACCAACAGGGAAGTGTGGAAGCTGTCACGATAACGAAACATGTGGTCAAAGTCGGTCCAATCTATACCCCAACTAAAACAACCGAGCCCCCCCCCCCCCCCCCCCCCCCCAATCAAAGACCACCATCATGGGGGGAATGGTAACTTCTATCTATAAGGAGGGGACTTTGTTTATCATGGTATCCCAAAACCTTGGTCGGATGAGAAAGATACATCTTTACACCCAGAGATGAAAATATTTTATGAGGAAGGATTATATGTAGACTATGGGAAGATCCATCGGATTGCCCCCAATAAGCTAAACATCGCATGGGTTATGAAAGAAGACAAGAAAGCCAAAGAGTAAGAGCCAGAATGAGATATACCCTCCTTATTCCCCAAAGAGAACACCTTGATTTCCATGCTAGTATTAGATGACCTAAGCCCCTCGAAATAGTTCAATATCTGGTACACTACTTCTACCCCACAAGGAAACACAACGAAAAGAGAAAATTCATCATCATCCCTTAAATCTCTACCTTCACATACCATATACATGAAGTCTCTTATAAAAAACTCCTCATGCTAAATCCCCAGAAATGGTATACCAATCGCAATACAAATATAAATGTAAAGAAGAAAAACACCAACACGTACTGCAATCCCTCTTGCAAGCTCTTCCCTTACATTGATCCTATGCTGGACGCAATTAAAAATACTATCGAGATTGGTAAGAAAAATGCTTACGAGCCCAATTGACTCTTATTGCCCAATCATGTAGTCATTCCCAAGGCCCAAGGTACCCAAAATCCATTCCAAATATCCTCTAGTAGAACCCAACCCACATCATCACCAATATCACTAAAATAACACAATTGAATAATTGGACTTTTATTAGATGCATATTGTTACCCATTATCTTGAAATCTTTTCAGTATGTCCTGTTGAAAATTATGTTCCCCCTTATCTCCACTCCCAATTTATCCCTATATAAAGAAATCTTTTATGACCTTATCAATGTTATCATCTTCATCCCTTTAATGGCATAATAAATTATAATTTCCAGTACTTACGCTTATGGTTATGAACCCAACAATGGGTTATATCTCACACCTAAAAATGATGACTCTATGAAATCATAATACTTAGAACACTTACAATGACTTGACCAAAGTCAAGTTAACCATATGTCTCCGAATGAGGAAAACACTATAATCATAAATTTAGGCACTCGAAAAAATTGTAAACACCTACAAATTCGGTCGTACTCCATAAAAAAGAAACAAGCGAATTGATCGACCTTCTCATCAATTTTGTCGACGTATTCGCATGGTCCCATGATGACATGATCAGGATCAATTTGGAAAAAATTATGAATGACATAGAAACTCTTTTTTATGCAAGACCAAACAAGAAAAAACACTATACCAAAATGGGTAAATTTTCACCCTTTTTGCGCTTAGCCTTGTCACGGTCATTGACCGTGACAAGGCCGTGACAAAGTATTGTCACGGTCATTGACTGTGACAATCCTGCCACGGTCAATGAACGTGACACGACCGTGAAAAATGTCACAGGAAAAAAAACCTTTCCCCTTCCCCCCCATCGTTTCTTCCCTCCTTTTTTCTCTCTCTACGCTACTTTCTCTCTCTCTACTTTCAGGTACTTTCTCTCTCTCTCTCTCTCTCTCTCTCTCTCTCTCTCTCTCTCTCTCTCTCTTCCATATATATATACACTAGGGTGTACCCGTTCCAATGGCATGGTGATAAATTTGTTCCCGTGATATTTTGTACCCGTGTCACTGGCACGACAATAAATTTATTCCCACAAAAAATTTGTGCCCGTGCCGATGGCACGCTCATTATTTTATCCCGGTGTATTTCTATTAGTGATGATGTATCATTAAGATTTAATAGTTTATGTTCTTAATTGTTTTTATCATGCCTATTTTTGTATATTTTCAATTTGTAGTTGTATTAATTACATACCACTTTTTAATTTACGATCATTTAAACTTAACTTCACTTTCGTCACTTAATTATTCGACGGCTAAAATGCCCGACGATATTACAAATCCATTAGTTTGTTTCACCTACTACCTAAAGAGCCCTTATAACTTTATAAACCCCATTTTGTTGACCTGACATTAGTAGCAAACGGTAAATATATGCAGATATTTATCACAAATAAAAAATAATTTGAAAATTGATATAAGCTAAATTAAAAATGCTTATGAATATTTCTGTTGTATGAAATAATATTACTGATGTTGTTTTAACACTTTATTAAAATTGATATAAAGATTGATTAACAAAAAAAGGTATTTTTGTTCTACACTATCCTTTGAAATTGGGAACCACTATTCCCACTCCAAAAAAAATTTCCCTCACTCCACTTTTAACTTTAAACACTAAAATGACTAAAGTGTCCTTCTATATATATAACTTAGGTTGAACAAATTATTAATAAACTTATTTATAAAAAGAAAAAATTATTTTGAACAAATATAATATTTTATAAAAAAATCTATTATTTATTTTTAAATACACAATATTCTGAAAATAAAAAAAAGCATAATATTTTGAAAAAAAATTATTATTATTTTTATAGAAGTGGAAGTTAATCAAAAAATTGCGATATTATTTATTTAAAAAAATGAACATTCTTTTTCAAACAAAAATACTGGACAACATTGTTTTTAAAAGAAAAAATGGTTGGAACTTTTATTATAAACTATATTTTTTTTTAAAATTATTTTTTATAAATTCTAATAAAACATGTTTTTATTATAAAACTGTATTTTTTTGTAAAAAATTAAGTAGTGACTTTGACACAATACTACTTTTGTATTTTATACTTTAATGCACGACATGACATAAATAGCATGTTTTATAATTTTCACACCACATTAAATACAACATAACACAAATAACACGAGTAAACTAATAAATTTAATATTGTGTCATTGACACCAAATTATTCGTGATATATTATATTCAATTTGGTGTGAAAATTATAAATCACACTATTCGTGTTGTGTGTCGTACATTAAATTAAAAAATGCAAAAAATGTTAATTTATCAAAATCACAACTTAGTTTTTTACCAAAAAAAATACACTGTATTTTTTGCATTTTGTAAAAACTAAGTTGTGATTTTGATAAATTTATCTTTTGCATTTTGTAATTTAATGTACGACACAAAACACGAATAGTCTGATTTATAATTTTCACACCAAATTGAATATAATATATCACGAATAATTTGGTGTCAATAATACAATATTAAATTTATTAATTTACTCGTGTTATTTGTGTTGTGTTGTATTTAATGTCTTGTAAAAATTATAAAACATACTATTTATCTCATGTCGTGTTAAAGTATAAAATACAAAAGTTGTAATGTGTCAAAGTCACTTCTTAATTTTTTACAAAAAAATACAGTTTTATTAAAAAATTATGTTTTATAAGAAATTATAAAAAATAATTTTTAAAAAAAATATAGTTTATAATAGAAATTCCAACCATTTTTTCTTTTAAAAACAATGTTGTCCAGTATTTTTGTTTGAAAAAGAATGTTAATTTTTTTAAATAAATAATATCGAAGTTTTTTTATTAACTTCCACTTCTATAAAAAATAATAATAAGTTTATTTCCAGAATATTTAAAATTATTTTTCAGAATATTAAATTTGTTTATATTCAAAATATTATGCTTTTTTTATTTTAAGAATATTATGTATTTAAAAATAAATAATAGCTTTTTTTATAAAATATTATATTTATTCAAAATAAATTTTTTTTGATAAATAAATGTATTAATAAATTATTCACCTTAAGTTATATGTATAAAAGGGCACTTTAGTCATTTTTGTATTTAGAGTTGAAGGTGGAGTGAGGAAATTTTTTTTTGGAGTGTGAATTAACGGTTCCCTTTGAAATTATGCTCTATAATGTTAATCACGTAAATCTATAAAGTACTACCTATTTATTATTTGTTTGCTGTATTCGAAAAAAATACATGATTCAGATTTCAATAGCCTGTACTGTTTATTTTGAGTATGCAGTAAGTTTACTCGGTTTCTTTCAAAATTTTGTACCTTTAGGTGAGTCGAATGTAAAATAAGTAAAGAGTTCCGTAGCGTCATTACTGGACCAAAGACATAGGCCTGCCAGCTGTCGTGTTCAATCTATTATGGCTTCAGACATTTATTAGCAAAGTACAACTTTGGGACTACAATAATATTTTCTCCACTTTATCACATACACAGTAAAAAGAAAAAAAGTACAATTGGATTGCAAAATAAGGACCGAGTCTTTTCACTTATATCACGTTCGACTGTGTTCTTTCCTCGAGCCACAAAAATGTCAATAAATAATCATGTATGCTCGTACGAGTCACAATAAAAAAAGAATAAAAAAAATAACCTACTGCCCATAAAGTGAATAAAAAAATCATATGATAAATATACACGAACACAAATGTATATATAAGTTATACCATGCTTATGGTACTGTATAAGGAAGCATTGCAAGATTAAATTAAACAAAACTCAAAAAAGTAATGCAATGCCATTGTACCTAAGTTATACCATGCTTATGGTACTGTCCATGCATCGTTCCTAACCCCTTACAGACATAACACGAATGGAAACTAAAAAGACATGAATGGAAACTAAAAAGATTTACATCTATGATGTATACGGACCAACTAAAACCCATCAACATGCCCAAAAATGAATTGAATCCTGCTCTATTTCAAAATGCCCAACTAACAAATGCATACATTACTTTCTCAATACCTGTACATGAGTTGCAATGAAAATTTTGCTCAAAATTTCTACATTATTATGCACCATGTATTTATCAAAAGAAATATGATATTAATCATATTCCTTGCAAAATATAACACAGTACAACAACCACTAATTAAAAATGTGAATTATTTGTAACTATTTTGTTGCCGTCTCCATGACCCACAAACACAAACACATTACAAACCCTAAACACAAATTTTAGGCGGCAAAGTTGGTGGCACACACCCATGCTTCAAGTTTTGGGACAGTTCGTAGTACACACATTCTGGAACCTGCAAAAAATAGAGATCTTGATGTTTTAGATTATGGAAATGAACCCGAAATTTGAACGGTGGGTTCGAAAGAATATAACATAAGTCTACAAAAAAAAAACACCCAAATAAAAACATTACAACACCCAAATAAAAACATAAGTCTACTGCTCATACCCAATACCAAAAATCACAAACGGTGGGTTTGAAAGAAGATAACCAAACACCCAAATAAAAACATTGCAACACCCAAAAAAAAAAAACATAAGTCTACTACTCATACCCAATACCCCAAAATCACAAACGGTGGTTCGAAAGAAGATAACCAACACCTTTGCTCCATATTCGGCAGATCTGAACTTCCATATTAGGAAAATCACAAAAGAGGACCTTTGCTCCATATTCGGCAGATCTGAACTTCACAAAAGAGGGTTTAGAAATCATTCGGCAAATCACAAAAGCGATGGTTTATAGCCATATATACCTGGGTTCTGATATGTATAATATTGTATATGTTGCCGGAGATAAAACCTGAGTATGTAAAAATGCTCAGGTATATATGTAAGATGAAGTTTACACCCAGGTATATATGTAAAAATGAAGTTTACATATGTAAAAATGCTTCAGCCCAATACTCAGCTTAGAAACCTGGGTTCAGATATGTAAAAATGCTTCTGATATGTATATGTTGCTTGCTTCTGATGCGTAGTACCGGATTTAAGAGAGAGAGGCCCATGTCTAAGGTTAGAGAGACAGAGAGAGAGAAGAGGAGTAATCATTTGGTGGTATAGGAGTAGATATGTGATGGAGTGTTGTTATCAACAATTTGTACAGAGTCAGAAATGGGAAATGGGTCTCTCGAGCCTTGCGCTCAACTTTTGAGATATATGTAGCATCATTTTCTCCCATGTGCAGCACCTTACATCTTGAATCCTTTCGTGTTCAATCCCAGCCATCAATTTATAAAGACCAAATCCATCAACTTTTAATCTCAACCATTAATTGGAGGAGACATAAAAACCCTCCTCCTTTATTATATATATATATATATATATATCTGTGTGTGTGTGTGTGTGTATGTGTATGTGCGTGTGTGTGTGTGTGTATGTGTGTGTGTGCGTGGGTGGGGAGGGGGATGGGGATGGGGCAGGGTGGGGAGGCTGTGCATGTGTGTGTGTATGTGTGTGTGTGCGTGTGCGTAGTGGGTGGGGGTGGGGAGGGGGTGGGGCAGGGTGGTGGGCTGCGTGTGTGTGTGTATGTGTGTGTGTGTGTATAATGTGTTTGTTTGTGCGTAATGTCCCTTATAAACGATTTGATTGATTGTCCCTCATTGTAAATTAGTAAATTAATATATGATTAATTATGAAAGTAGTATTGCCCCTCATTGTAAATTAATAAATTAATAATTGTATATTTTAGTTGTTAGTTTAGTTGATGAAAATAATTAATTGAGTAGATGAATTAGAAGGAGTACGGGATACACATTTGTTGTTGACATTGTTGTTGGATTATAGTGGATCGATGTTGGGTTGGTTAATTTTAAAAGTGGCATGACCACTGGATTATTGTCCATATGGGGGTGGGATTTTTCAACTCTTTTTGAAAATTACTTTGTATATCGAATAATATATATATAGTATGATAATTAAATTAAACATACTTGAAATTACATATAGTGCGCATAGATACTAGCCTTCTAGTTCTTATGTGTACGCATTCAATAGCCCTTATACCCGTTTGAGAGTCATTACCCCTGTAATGAGATCTCTCGAATTGTCCCGTTTGGACAGTTTGGGACTGCATAATTTCTTTATAATATTCTTAGTGGCTTAAAGTTGTTACTTTTAGAGGAAGTTCTACAATCATATCCTAATGTTCTATGGGTACATAGTAGATTGACAAGTGTGACTGTTATTTCAATTGATCAATTGAAATAACACTCACACTTGCCAATCTACGTCGTGTACTTGTATAACTACGGGGATATGCTGCCGAATATTTTTCAAATTATAACAATGTGCATGAGCTGTTAAATATATTACAGAAAAATGCGGTCTTGAATGGGATAGGACCACTCACCATTTAGAGGAAATGGAGCCTGTGAGAACAATAAAAGACGAAAAACAATGGTACAATCAGACAGCGAATTTAGGTTGTGGTTGACACAAGAGGTGATTATAATGAAAATGGATGTTATATAACGTTACATTACACTCAAATTTTACAACAAATATAATTAATTTTTCTATATTCTCAGCTCTTAAAGACGGGTGATGCGACATCAAGTCTTGCTCGTCTAGCCACTGGACCCTTGTTTGTAGCACAAGAGTACAAAAATTATCGATTGAACGGTTACATTTTTTACGCTAAAGTGTACGAGGAAAGTACAAATGTACAGAACTCGGACATTTCATACATGGCTCTTACTTTCTTTCGAGCGAGCGTAAAAGATAAAAACCTCGTTGAAGCTGAAATGACTTACTATGGTATAATCTGAAATATATTTGAATTGGATTATATAAGATTCAAAGAGGTTGTATTTTACTGTGACTGGATAAGAGTTGAGGATAAAAATGCTTGTAAAGTTGATCCTGTCACCAATTTGATCATGGTTGACTTGTCTAAGTTGAAGAGCAACGACCACTTGAGCGATGACTCGTTTGTTTGGGCATTTCAAAAGGTTAACCAAGTGTTTTACTCGGAGTATATCAACAACGAGTCCTAGTCAATTGTCCAACACGCGCCAAAATGTCTAAATAGTAGTGTGGATGACTTGGCTGCTCCTACCGAACATCAATCCATTTTTTATGATAACCCGAATTTTAAACATTTTTTTAATTTGTAATAAATATTCCAATTTGTACCGAAATATTCCAATGCGTTTGGACAGTTTGGGAGTGCATAATTTCTGTATAATATTCTTAGTGGCTTAAAGATGGTGGGTAGTTAGAATGACTTGCGATACTAGTGGAAGCTTGGTAGTAGAAGAATGGTTTGGGTTTGCATTGGATAATTTATCTTTGGGAAACTCTTATGCACTTAAATTACAGTTTGATATAATATTTAAACTAGAGTTTCTCATTAAAATATTTTAATATAGGTTTGATGCTGAATAAACCTTAATTTTTCTAGTACAATTCGGTGTTAGGGATTGGGATTATTGTGAGTATACACGAGACAGAGGTGTTACCCGATAGTTATATATATTGCGTGGACATATTGTTACTCATGGGGAATCTATCACTAAGGGTTTGTTTAAAGGTTATGATCGAGTATTGCACACATAGTTGTTGAAGAAGGTTTTTGTCGAGGTCATCATATTTGATCATATGTTTAGGATGGTCGCCATTTCACTGCGATTGAAAGCAGATATACTCGATCCATTAAGAGGGTTTTTTGTATGGTATTTGTTGGTGGTTTTACTACAAAGTGATAATCCTGTTCCTATTTATGTCTTTGTTTAAGTTCGTTAGGTGAGTAACTCTTAAGGGAATATCAATAGAAGTAAGAGAAGGTACTCGAAGGTAGTTTCCTTCGTGTGATATATATAAGAACCATAAAATAGTTATAAAATTCGGCATTGTCAAATTATGTGTTATGATCAGTGATAAAAGCGTATGAAAAACCAAGTCTGCATATGATATTCTTAAAAATAAGCTGATAAACCTTTTCATTAGACATATCGATCACCGGTTCAGCTTGCACCCATTTAGTGAAGTAATCAACAACAACCAGGTACTTAAACCTTCCTCCGGTGGTCGACAGAGGCCCGACCAAGTCAATTCCCCACATAACGAAGAAATTTGAAAAATATGGGTGTCACGTTCTTGAATTGCCCAATTTGAAATGTCTTATTTTAACTCTTTTGGTGGCTTTAATTGTTATGCTAATAGTGAGGAGGAGAATGAACTCACGATTTATGAACATTGGATCAATATCACTAAAGATGAGTCTCATAAATACAAGCCTAGTGCTAAGAAAATCCAAATTAATCAAAATTAATTGCTTGAAGAAGAAAGACTTGATAAAGAATATCGAGAAAAAAATCGTTATTGGGAGCAAGAGTTAGATGCATTATTTGAACCCAATGAGGATTTTTCTTTCGATAGTTTTGAAGATGAAGTAAGTTTTCAACCAAATGAGGAATTCGAGGTGCTAGAACCAAGGAAGCCTACTTTGGAAGAACTCTTGCTTGATATAAAAAAGCAATCTGATGACCTTGCTGTTACCGAGTTGAAAATTTTAGCAACTTGTAAGGAGTTGAATGATTATTTGGACAACTTAGAGAAGGTCGAGACTTGTGCTTCACCAAATACTTTTGAGAATGAAATCATTGAGAGTGATCCAAGTTCGGGGGATATGGAGGATTCAAGCAGGGCCATCAGGGTCCGAACAGCCATCAGGGCCAACAGGGTCAGAATGGTCAGCAACAGCAGATTTAGCAGGGCCAGCATGGCCAGGGGAGGAATGGTAACGGCCACCAGGGCCGAGGACAGCAGGGGAAGCGAGGGGGAAACTTCCCGGGGAAGTGCTACGTTTGTGGCAAGACTGGCCACAAACGACAGGATTGTCCTGATAGGGGCAGGGCCCCACAGAAGCAGCAGCAGGGTACTCGACATGAGCCGCAGAGGCCTATTTTTCCCGCCGCCCTCCCAGCACCACCGCAGATGGCAGCACTGCCACCCATTCCAGCAGTCCCAGTTCAGCAGGGATAGCTCCAGTATGGGAGAGTGTATCAGCTTCAGCATGCCGCAGCCCCACAGGATCCACCAGCCATTGAGGGTATGTTCTCTATTCAGGGGACTATGGGGCGCATTTTATTTGACACGGGGGCTACACACTGTTTCATTGCTATGAGATTTGCACGTACCATTGGGTTGTTAGACACCGCCGAGAGTACGGTTAAGTGCACCTCTATTGAGTAGAGGTTCTGTGATTTCCCTTGTATGTAGAGGCGTGAGTATAGAGATCGGGAGGTTTACTTTACCCGCGGATATGTTAGTGTTAGAGATGACCGAGTATGATGCCATTATTGGTATGGATTGGCTAGTTGCGTACCGAGCCATGATTGACTGTTTTAGTAGGAGCATTATCTTTGCCATTCCCGGGCAGGAGATGTTTTTGGTGGCGATGCCTCGTCCTGAGGGAGGATCGTCCACTCATTTGTACTATATAGAGGAGGAGACCTCTAAAGAAGTGGTGATACCACTTGATTCGATTCCAGTTGTTCGAGAGTTTGCCGATGTATTTCAGGATATACCTTGATTACCTCCGAGTAGAGAGATAGATTTTGTGATCGATTTGACGCTGGGCACTCGGCCTATTGCCCGCGCACCTTACCGTATGGCTCCAACTGAGATGAGAGAGTTACGGGATTAGATTAAGCAGTTGTTGGGTCAGGGATTTATTCGGAGGAGTACCTCGCCGTGGGGTGCCCCTGTGTTGTTCGTTAAGAAGAGGGATGGATCATTGAGGTTGTGTGTGGATTACCGGGAGTTGAATAAGGTCACGATACAGAATAAGTATCCGTTGCCCCGAATCGATGACTTATTCGACTAGTTGAGAGGAGCTTCTTTCTTCTCAAAGATTGATTTGCGATCGGGATATTATCAGTTGCGTATCAGGGAAGAGGACGCCTCGAAGACTATTTTCTTAACGAGATATGGTTCCTACGAGTTTCAGGTTATGCCTTTTGGGTTAACCAATGCTCCAGCCGTGTTTATGGACTTGATGAATAAAGTGTTCAGAGAGTTCCTAGATCAATTCGTCACTGTCTTCATTGATGATATACTGGTTTACTCCCAGACAAAAGAGGAGCACGCCGAGCATTTGAGACAGGTTTTGCAGACGTTATGTCAGAACGAGCAGTATGCAAAGTATGAGAAGTGCGGGTTTTAGCTGAAGGAGGTTCAGTTTTTGGGATATATTATTTCTGACCGGGGGATATCTGTTGATCTGGGGAAGATATCCGCGGTGAGGGAGTGGGGACATCCCACGACACCGACTGAGATCCGTAGTTTCTTGGGCCTAGCAGGATACTACATGAGGTTTATTCGGGGATTCTCAAAGATAGCGGGTCCTTTGACACATCTGATTCGTAAGGGTGTGCCGTTCATTTGGAGTGATGCCTGTCAGTTGGCATTCGATGAGTTGAAGGACAAGTTTACTTCAACATCTGTGTTAGCATTGCCGAGACCGGGAGTTGAGTATCTAGTTTACACCGATTCGTCCTTACAAGGACTTGGAGGTGTATTGCAGCAGGAGAGTCATGCCATAGCTTATGCTTCCCGTAAGCTTAAGCCTCACGAGAAGAATTACCCCACCCATGACTTGGAGTTAGAGGCAGTGGTATTTGCCCTTCGGATTTGGAGACATTATCTTTTGGGGGAGAAGTTTCGATTGTTCACGGACCACAAGTCCCTACAGTACCTGTTCACGCAGAAGGAGTTGAATATGCGGCAACAGAGGTGGCTTGAGTTTGTGAAGGACTATCAGTTTGATATCCAATATCACCCGGGGAAGGCTAACGTGGTAGCAGACGCGTTGAGCCGTAGACCAGTAGATGAGGTGGTAGGGGTGTGGAAGGCAAAGTGGAAGGAGTTGGGACACCAGGATGCAGTGGCCCAATCGTTTATGTCTGCGATGACTATTACACCGTAGATTGTCACGAAGGTGGTACAGGCATAAGGAAATGACTCGTTCTGTCAGGAACAGATAGTTCGATTACTAGCAGAGGGAGCCGAGTCCTATACCGGTAGCTCAGACGGGGGATTACGCTTCAATGGGAGACTGGTAGTTCCAGAAGGGGAGGAATTGTGACACGAAGTGATGGCAGAGTCGCACGGCTCACGGTTCGCGATACATCCCGGTGGGGACAAAATGTACCAAGACATGAGACGTCAGTATTGGTGGAGCGGGATGAAGAGAGATATTTCCGCGTTTGTTTCTAAATGCACCACTTGTCAGCTGGTAAAAGTGGACCATCAGAGACCGGCAGGACTTCTACAGCCATTAGAGGTCCCGATGTGGATGTGGGAGAGCATCTCCATGGACTTTATCACGGGGTTACCTACGTCACAAAGGGGTCACGACTCCATTTGGGTAAATTATGGACAGGTTGACCAAAGTTGCTCATTTTCTACCCATAAGGACAGACTACACTACGGGACAGTATGCCCAGCTTTTTATTGCAGAAATAGTGAGACTTCACGGTGTGCCCCTAAATATCGTGTCTGACCGAGACAAGATATTTTTTTCACGATTTTGGGAGAGTTTTTAGGAGGCCATGGGCACGGATTTGCGGTTGAGTACGGCATATCACCCGCAGATCGATGGGAAAACCTAACATACAAATCAGATGTTGGAGGACATGTTGCGTATGTGCATCATTGATTTTGGGAGTGGATGGGAGCAGTATCTTCCACTGGTGGAGTTTGCTTACAACAACTCCTACCAGTTCACCATTGGCATGGCTCCATTTGAGGCTTTGTACGGTAGACCTTGTCATTCCCCAGCATGTTGGTTGGAGGTGGGGGACAACAAACTACTTGTGCCGGAAGTGATTCAGGATACTTCGGCAAGGATAGAATTGATACGGATTCGCATTCGGGTAGCTCAAGATCGGCAGAAGAGCTATGCTGATGCGAAGAGGTTCTTCAGGGAGTTCCAAGTGGGAGACCATGTTTTACTCAGAGTATCTCCTATGAAGGGGATTATGCGATTTGGGAAGAAGGGGAAGTTGGCACCGAGATACGTGGGACCATTTCCTATCATCGAGTGGATTGGGTCTGTTGCATATAGACTTGGGTTACCGGAGCATTTACACAGGATTCATGATGTGTTTCATATTTCCTCGCTAAGGAAATATCTTAGAGATGATTTGGCTCATTCTCACATTGCTTTGGAGGACATCGATCTCCAGCCCGATAGCTCCTACGAGGAGGGACCGATTGCTATTTTGGACCGAAGTGAGCAGAAACTGCGGTCAAAGATAGTTCCGTTAGTACGTGTTCAGTGGCGGCATCAAAATACCGAGGAGTCCACATGAGAGCGCGAGGATGAGATGCGCGAACGTTATCCAGAGTTATTCTTACCAGGTACTTTCTAGTTCTGAATTTCGGGACGAAATTCTGTTATTAGGGGGGAAGTATGTAATACCCCGTACTTTTAATTGATATTTATTTATTGGGATTAATTAAATTAAATAGGTATTAATTGAGAATTAATCCGGATAAAATAATAACGAGATGTGAGTTGGTATTTGATTATAATGTGTATACATATGACATTATGTGAATATTGAATATATTGAAATTGTCGCGAGGTAGAAATACGGCAATTTGGAAATTTTGTTGGGACGCGTGTGACAGTCGCGTCAGGAATATAATTTTTTTTAATTAAAAGTGAATTTTATTTTATCCACCGAATGGTCATTTTGAGTGCGCCAACGTGTCCGGAAGGGTCGAAATAGTCAGAAAACAGTAGCCGGGGGTTTAGTTTGGGTCCTGGGGCATTTTTAGGCCATGCCGGCAACTTAAAAGGGTATTTTGGTAATTTTGGAATTTTGGGATTTATGACTAACGAATTTTGGGAGTTTAAAATAGGGAATTTTATAACCCACTAACCCATTACCAGCAATTAACTGACTTGAGGGCAACAGGAGTTTTAGGAGATGTTAGGAGAAGTTCCCAAAAGAGAAACACAACCTCCATCTTGAACCTTCAACCTTGGGAGAAAAGGAGAGAGCAACCTTCATCAATTCAACACCAAATTTAGAGAAAAATCCAAGGCAAGTGATTTAATTACAATTGATTCAATGATATGTTCTTCCATGTTTAGGGTAATTATCGAATTTGTCTTGGAAGATTGATATAAACCCATGAATTTGAGGATTAAAACTATAAACCATGTTAGTATTTGCATGTAGACATATTCTGGATGAATTATGAATTCATACTATAGCCCTTGATAATTCAAAAACGGATTTAAGAAGAGGATTATTGTTGATTTTGAAAGAAATAGAAAACTAGGGTTCTTGATGATATTTTGATCTAAATAAGGCCTTTGGGTGATGATTAATTAGTTTTAGAACGTTAACAATGTTGTATGATGATTATTTGATGATATTATAACGTTAGAATGAAGTTTCATGCATTGTAATGGATTTTTGGGATGATTTGAGGACTGCAAAACGAAGCAGTCCGTAACTTATCTGGTGCAATCGATCGATCGACATTCATCAGTCGATCGATCGACCACCATCGATCGATCGATGTTCAAGGTCGATCGATCGACCTTACCAGAATGAGAAATATTTTCCCTAGTTAAATTTTAATGATGTTAACCCTTAGAAAATTATTAATGGAGATTTTATGAATATCCTTTGACTTAAGGAAGACCAGTAGGTATGGTTACAAAATTTGGACCTGAGTTAGAATTCAATTTGAGGAATTATTATGAAATCTAATAAAATTCGATGAGTGAGATAATACTAGGGTTAAAAGAGTAAATTCGAATAATTTGATGAAATGAGGTTTGGGGCAGAAGTAAGGATCTTAAGAATAATGATGTTATATGTGGGAATAATAGGAGACTTAGTAATCCCTTTGAGATAGGTTTTAAGTACAAGAAACTATGACGTGAGATGTGTCGACAGTCTACATTATATATTATCGGAAGACTTAAAAATGTATAAAATTGGAATAATGGTATAAGGATGTAGAATATACCTTTATTAATATTGAGATATCTAAGATGTGTGAATGCTTAGTATATGACTTATGTGTATGACATACCTACCATACTTGCTATCACGGGAGGTTTGCGTTCGTTTAGGACCATCTAATCTTTGTGTGCCTACGGGGGGATATAGATTGGTACCTCGAGGACATAGGTCAGAGAAGAACTTATTGAGATGTTAATAAGTCTGCTGATCATGGGAGCGTAGGTATGTGCGTGACCCATGTGATGTGACTGTGTTCGCCTCCATTGTTTGTGATTTGCTATTATCTGAGAACGATTCCTGAGAGATTCGGAATGCGTGATCCTTATGTACGTGATGTACCGGGATGGATAACAGAGTATGTGTGCACCGCAGTTTAGTCTCGGGGTGCTAGTATTGTATATTTATGATGTGAATAATATATGGTTAGACGAAAAAACTTATCCCGTTTACATTGTGAAATATAAATTATGGTATTGAATGTTAAAGATAAAAAGAGATAACCTATAGTGCTTTGTATTGCTAATAATTTAGAATCCGGGAATTTAATGTAAAACTCTATATTCAACTGACGTTGGAATTAAATTACGAATCGAGCAGAAAGGTTAGTATTTGTTTTGGCCTAGTTAGATATGAGGATCACTTGTATGGGTACGGTACGTTAGGAGTGCACAAATAGTCGAGAGGTGAGTATTTCATGTGAGAGCACGTCCTAACATGTACTTTGCATTCATTGTTTTAATGTTGTTAAAACACTTGCTGTTTTTAAAATACTCTCCACTTTCGGGATCTGACCCGTTTACTTTCAAATCTATTTTTTTTGTAAAAACCATTTTAGGTGCCCAGCCACAAGGACACCATGCATAGGAATTCTATTCAGGTGACGAGCTGTAGCTGTTGTGGGAGTTACAGGGCCTTGACAGTAGACGCCTCCTTTTATAGTCTTGACTCCATATTCAGTTTCATCATTTGTAGGCCATGTCGTCCATTTCTATTAGAGACATTTTCTATTTCAGTTATTCAGACCTTGGCTTGTAATTAATTCAGGAGATACTGTTTTGTTTATTTCAGTTGTGGGATTGTTGTGGGGAGTATTTCCTCTAGGCTTATTATTGCTTATTGGTTATTCTATTGCTTCTTTATGGTGAATGGTTATGTTAATCTTTCATAATTCTCTTATTGCATGTTAATCAGTTTTAATTTAAAATTTGACAACTTACTTTTTAAATACTAGGTGGTTAGTAATCATTAAAATGTTTTCGACAATGATGCTATTAACTGAACCAACTTGGCACTAGGTGGTTAGTAATCATTAAAATGTTTTCGACAATGATGCTATTAACTGAACCAACTTGGCATTTTGTATTAATTTAATAAAGGAGTAGCTACCCGATATTTAATTAGTCGGGGTGTCACATGGATATAGTGTACATCCAAGGGGGAGTGTTATAAAATATATATGTTCACTATCCCTAGGGGTGTGCACGGGTCGGTTCGGTTCGATTTTGGACCGTAATCCAAACCGAACCGATCGGTTCGATTTTGGAAAAGGTTAGACCGAAACCGAACCGACGATGGAAAAAACCGTCGGTTTCTGTTCGGTTCAATTTCGGTTCGGTTCGGTTTTGGTAAGTTTTCGGTTTTGGTCGATTTTTTTGGGCGGTTTTCAATTTTGGCCTGTTTTTAAGGCCGGTTAATGGATTTTGCATATAAAAATATTAATTTTTTAATATAAATATTGATATCGGTTCAGTTCGGTTTTTTCCATGGCTAAACCGCCAACCGAACTGACATGGTCGGTTTTTTAATTCCTTAAACCGTAAATCAAACCGGGCTAAAAAACCCCGCCGGTTTCGGTTCGATTCGATTTTCGGGGCGGTCGGTTTTTTTGCACACGCCTAACTATCCCATATCAGAAGAGTAATTTTTGGATAGACTTACCTTATATTATAAATAGAGGTTACTTCCCTCATTGTTCACACACCAAAATCAATGAAAACACTTCCTCTCTCTATATTTTTCTCACTATTCTCTCTACGTGGATTTAATTTATAATGGTATCATATTTTGGAAGCGCGAAAGCCCTGCCAAAATTCAATTTTATCTACGGCGACTACAATTCCAACGGCATTTACCTTCTATTCTCGGTGGCTCTCTCCCTGCCTCACCCTCCCCCCACCTGTCCCTCGACTCCCTCCTGCTCTCCTCCGCCTGCCCTCCGCCGCAACTACAAACTAGAAGAGCGCGCCCATGTCAAAGTATAAGTGCAAGTCCCACTCCAAGTCAAAGCGACCAGTCCTGACCCGGTGAGCTCTCTCATTGCTCTCTGTTTCTCATTTTACTTATTTAATCTAGGGAGAACGGGCGTATCCCCAAAATTGACATGTATTATTTTTTTTGGGTGTAAGATCAAATAAGTAAGGCTATTACGCTCTAAAGAGTATAATGATATATTGAACATTGGTCTTTTAAAATTCCAACTACTGGAATTCCTAATTCGTGCTATGGTATTAGTTTAATGAGATCTTATATCTATCAGATTCAAGTACCATTCTAATATATATAATTTCTCATAATCTAGAGGTAATAGTATGTAATATATAAAGCGTACAATGCGAATTGTAATAACGAAAAATTAACAAAAAAGTTTAACCATTGTCAAAGTTAAGAGAAATTTTGGAATTCCAAATGATTCTAAATTATTTCCAAGGGGAATGCAAGTTGAATTGTTGGATATGATAGTTCTCTAGGTAAAGACTTGTGGACTATATTATATCCAATCCCATCCTAAGAGAATATTCCCAGGTATGATTCTAATCCCTAATTACATTGTTGATAATCCCAAATGTCTTAATGATTATGTTGGCCACATAAAATCCTATTATCATAAATAATCTCAGATCTCAAGATTTTAGCTGACAATTTATTCTCATAATTCCTATATAAACATCTTTACTTACAATTATTACTTATATCATTAACATCATTTCGCTAAACACATATGTGACACCACACCTAGTAAAATATCGAGTGATCAGTCATATATCAAATTAAACAGGAATCTCATCTTGTTCATTCTTAGCATCATTGTCGAAAACTTTTTAATTACTAACCACCTACACTTTATTTAAGATGATGACAAAATTTTATCTTATTATTTAAATCGAAACCAACCAATATAATAGAAATCCAAGATAACCAACACAATAAAAAATCTAATCACTCCACACAACTAATAAAAGCATTAGACGAATAACATCGACTATACAACCAATCCATTAAGTGAAAAATATAAAGGAGAGTACTGATACATGCCAAACTGAATATATAAGTACACACCCAAACTACATATTAAATATCCCTATCTTGAGAGAGAATAAGATAGACGACTAAGCAATTATCCCATGACAATACCTTGCTCCGACACAATATGACCCAAGAATTACACTTTCGAAGCCAAGACTCACATTCTCAAACTTGGCCTATAGTTGGTGATCCCGTAAAATTTTCAAGACCATACGGATATGATCAACATTCTCCTCCTCCGAGCGCAAATAGACAAAATTTTTGTTTATGAACACTATGACAAACTGAGCTAGAAAATATCTATTTAATCTGCATATATATATCTATTTAATCTACATATTTAATCTGTATAAAACAAGCTGAATTATTAACTATATATTGACGAGAAAGTCCATTTTAAAGGGAACTCTAACAAGAGGAGGAATATCACTATAATTCCTCCTGTTTCATCAACTCAGCAGCTCCGTTAGAGTTCACTATAGTTCAGTATCAATAAAACTAACAAATATATCAAAAATCCAATTCAACTTGAAACAATTCCTTACCAAACACATCAACAAAAGTAAACAATAATCCCACAAGCCATATTCTCTCTAAATATTAAACATGCAAACAATTATAAAAAATAATGAGGAAAAAAAAAACTTGGAGGCCCAGAGCCTATCGCTGGAAGCGAGTCCATGCCATTGACGAGAGACAAGGAGTGATAGTGCCACGCTGCGTGCATCTAGATGGCTCAGTATCATCAACATGATATCTCACCCAACTACAACCAGAGGGTCATTTTCCTTTACAGTTTGACTTGCACCACCCTCTTCTTTCTTCTCTTTTCTCCTCTTCTTCCTTTTCTTGCCCCTTGTCTCCATCACCTCACCTCTTCTATGTACCTCTTCACCCTCAGATGACAAAGATGATAAGTATTCCACCCCTTCAATTTCCTCCATTGGGTTCCTCCTTTTATTCTTATTTTGCTTCTCCAATTCTCCGCCTAGGAACTCCTCCATCCTTATTATTATTATTATTATTATTATTATTATTATTATTATTATTATTATTATTATTATTATTATTATTATTATTATTATTATTATTATTATTATTAAAGAATATGTCACACAGAGAAAGAATGAGAATTAGAGATGACTAGTGTCGTGTAGGGGGAGAATATTTATTTATTTATTTACATATATGTACAGAGAGAGAGGGGGTTGTGCTATGTGTTGATTCATATGTAGTGATGTGAAGAGGTGGGGGGATGAGGACATCAACTCCACTCAGGTACTATGTTTCCGTGCTCTGTTTTTGTACTCTACTTTGGACTCTATAGGTTAGGCAGATACACTCTTTGCATGGAAGTGGGAGAATATATATGTCTGAATATATTTAATCTGCATATATATTAGACATATATATGCAGATTGAAAAGATATTTTCTAGATTAAATATATTCAGACATATATATTAGAAAGTGATATATTGTCTTAGGGCTCTAACAGGGAACTCTAACAGGGTACAGGGGATCAATTCACATCGCACAATTGGGTTGGGTGCTGTATAGCGTAAAAATACAAAAGGGCGGCCACTAGAAATGAAGTGTGTGTTCCCGCCTTTTCCTCTTGGAGTACAGAGAATAAAACAAGTTGTTATTGAAATATTATCCTAATTCTCTTCTGCATGCTCGAATAATCCTATTCCCATCCAAATTAAAAGATAAATAATTCTAAACTGGTTCATAAATATGATACATATTCGTACAACACATTGGCGTGTTGAAACTCGCATCGGTGTGTATATGGGTTTTACTACTATTAGATCTGGACACGATTCAATATGAATGCAACTCATTAGTGTGTCACACCAAATATGTCGTGTTTATAAATCGTCATAGGACTCTTAAAAGATTACGAGCCTTGGCAAACAAGTAAACACATATATTCCAATTAATCAATTGACATAAAAAATGGTCATTTTAACCCAACTCCGGTTTGATAATACCATATTTATCTAAAACTCAATTTAAGTAAATTAGATGGTGGCTTGAGTGGAGTCGGTGGGGTTTGTGGTTGGGTTTGCAAAATTCAAATAAAGAAAAACTCTTGATTCTTCCTGAACCCTGAACGAATTTTATTTCGAAAACTCAAACTCTAGCCCACCCACTTATAAACTTTTGTAGTTTTAATAAGTTAGGTGTTTAAATATTTTTAATAATGCATAAGTGCACCAACATGATAGCAAACGTATACGAATAATAATGGACAAGGATAACTTATATTCTTCTTAAATATATATTTGTATAGAATGTTGTTATATATGTATAATCGGAGCCATATACACCCATTTTCATCCATTTCTATCTAATATATATATGTCTGAATATATTTAATCTGCATTGACTATATGTGCAATGGTCTTGCAACAAGACCAATCGTTAAATCTTTTCAAACCTTGTTATAAATGGAGATACAACCCTTAATGTCGATTCCTCAGAGTAACTACACATTAAGAGCACAAAGTAATGAAGTTATTATAAGTTGTGCTATGGGTACAAACTTTGTAGCCATAGCACAACTTATAATAACTTCATTACTTTGTGCTAAGGACACACATTTCCAATTTAGTCCATATATAGTTTTGGCTCAATTCCGGACAAAAACATTTATTCATAGGATAGTATTTAATTGTAATATTCTCAAGCCTATGAAGTGTTTGTTGAAGACGTAGCGGCAAAGAGTATAAAGCCTCATAAAATGTGCCAGTTTGCGTGCCTCGTTTCTACGTCATCAATCATAGTTCCATGCTCCAAAGGTATGAATGCAGTTATATATATACAGGAGCTTGGAACAAGTTTATTGGGTGATAGGTTTTTTAAAAACTGCGTTTTGTTTTAAGAAAGAATTAAATAAAACTTTAAAATAAGTTTATAAAGTTTTATGGGCTAAAATCGAATTTTCCAAACCCTCTGGTTTTTTGTTCGATAGAGTCGTTCGAACGAGATTGTCGTTCGAACGAAAATGTCGTTCGAACGAACCTGCCAAAGAGTTCCCACCAAAGTGTACTGGTCCGTCGTTCGAAATGTTGTTCAAACGAGATTGTTCGTTTTAACGAGATTTCCAACGAGATTCTAACGAGTTCAATCTGGAACGTCGTTAGAAGTATCGTTCGAACGAGATTTCGTTCGAACAAAATGTCGTTCGAACGAGATGCCAGGCGAGAATAGTTTTTGGCAGTTTTTTGGCAGTTTTGCACCCACTTCCCCACTTGGTTTTTAACAAACTTTTTCAGACTTTATTATGTGCGGGAATAACATTTTCCAACTTAACTTTTCTAATCTAGTTTATCTCTTAGAGAGAGTTTGAGAGCAAAAATTGTTTAGGAAAATGTTCATGTTTTGAGTGAGATTGTTAGAGAAAAATTTCCATCACTCTAGTATTTACACCCAAATGAGTTTATTCCAAGTTCTTATATACATATATCTTGCTTGGAGTTTGGCATCGGTTTTCTCTACACCGAATTGAAGAGAAGTTTTGGGTTTTGCTTCCACCACCCACAAAGAAAGAAGAAGTGTTTTCTATGTTAATTTATCCACACGGAGAAAGGCTCCATGCTCGGGTGACGGTGACCATATAAAGTCCTATCGGTGGATTCCGAGACCGCGGTGGTGTTCCAAGGTTATTCTCTAGGAAGAAGTTTCTACAAGAAGAAGCGTCGAGGCTTGAGAGGGATCGAGTCGTGCGTTGTAAGTCTATCTGTCTTGTAATTGTAATTTCGTATCTAGTGGATTTGTGGCTAGGGCCGTCCGAGGTTGTTTCCCGTTTTGGGTTTTTCCTCGTACATCGCGGCGTAGTGTGATTGGTTTATTTTATCTTGCATAATAACGTAGAACGCATGTTTAGAATAATCCAAGATAAAATTCAATTTAAATCATCACACTCACTTTAAATTGGGACTTATATTAAATATTGGGTAAAGTTGTTTAATTCAAGTCATTTGCTAAAACTTGGTTTCGCCTAATTTGCTAATATTGATAAATATGACTTAGGCAAATTATAGGACTTGGATTTATTAATCGGTTTAAGTGAATATATTAATGGATTAATTTTATTGAACCATCATCCTTACGCTTCCGCATTTATCTAAAAAGGAAATTACTTGCGTTTACAAATTGGTATCAGAGCCAAAAATGATAAAATATTTCGTTAAGATCCTTTAAATTTTTGGCTAAAATGGATTTTTCCCCATTTTCAAAATTTCCTATTTTCGATGGTTCAAACTATGCGTATTGGAAAGCGCGTATGAGATCGGCACTAAAATCTATCGACGAGAGAGTTTGGATGTCTGTTGTTAACGGGTGGTCCCCACCAACCTATTTAGTTGAAAATGAACGTGTTATCAAACCCGCCGATAGATGGACTGAAAATGAGTTTAAACTTGCTAATTTGAATTCCCGTGGTTTAAATGCTTTGTTTAGCGCTGTTACACCGGATGAATTCGGACGTATTATGACGTGTGAAACCGCTAAAGAAGCTTGGGATATTTTATAATTAACTCATGAAGGAACTAGTGTCGTTAAAGCTTCAAAACTCCAAACCCTCACCACTCAATTTGAAACTATCAAAATGAATGAAAAAGAAACTTTTGATGAATTTTATGCTAGACTTTCTGATATTGTTAATTCATCTTTTAACTTGAGAGAGAAAATACCTGACGACTGTGTTGTAAAGAAAATTTTAAGGTCCCCACCCGATAGATTTATTCCAAAAGTGATCGTGTTAAATTCTTTACCCACTTTAGCCTCTACGAAATTAGAAGAGCTTGTAGGTGATTTACAAACCTATGAACTGGATATGTTTCCCTCTAAAACTGAAAAGATAATCGAAAAGGGCGTTGCTTTAAAAGCCCGAAAAGAGGTCAAACAAGTAGTAGAGAGCGAGAGTGATAGTGACTCGGAAGACATGGCTTTATTTGCTCGCAAATTTAGAAAATTTCTTAAAATTAACAAAGATAAATTTAAAAATGATTTTAAGAAATTTGAATCTTCTAAGTATGACAAGAACGAGAAGATTTCTAAATCAGAGAAGATTCTTAGAGCCGAAAAGATCCCTAAACCTAGTAATGAAAATTTCGATAGGGACGAGTCTAATAAGTGTTTTGGTTGTGAAGGTTATGGCCATAGGGCATTTGAGTGCCCCACTAAACTAAGGAAAGAGGGTAAGCGACCCATTTCATATAATGCGACCCTTAGTGATAGTGATAAGGAAGAGAAGCCCGATTCCCCCACTAAGAAAAATTTTGTGGCTTTTATGGCTAGTCATGTGAGTGATAGTGAGAACTCATCGATTGATGAAACTTTAACTCATGACACTTCCAAGGTCATAGTTTATGACTCTTTTGTTTTTGATGATAGTGAGAGTGGAGAAGAAAGAGAGAGTGAAAATGAAGAAGAGGTTAATGTGAGTGAACTTCAAAATGCTTTTCAAGAACTTTATAAATAATCTATTGAATTGAAAAAGTCTAATTTGAAGTTAGAAGCTAGTTTAAGAGAGAGTGTCAAGGTCGTTGATGAAAATACTTTAATAGAAGACCTTAGGACACATGAGAGAACTCTTCAAGAGAAGCTAGAATATGTAGAAGGCGAAAGAGATAGCTTTAGGGGTTTAATGGAATCCTTGAAAAAGGAACTTCTTGCTTTTGAAGAGCGAAATCTTTTATTAGAGTTTAACATTTTAGAATTGCAAAATAAATTAAAAGACTCTAGTAATGTCAAATTTGATTTGGAGTGTCGTTCGGATAAACTATATAAAATGTTAGGAACGGTCCAAATTAAACATGACACTTGTGGTTTAGGCTTCAATACTTGTAATGAATCTACTCATAAAGCCAAGACCAATGTTTTAGGAGAATCTACTAGGAATGCATTTAAAGATCACTCCTTAGGTAAATCTTTTCGACATGTTTTTGCTTGTACACATTGTGGTGGAAAAGGTCATCTTAGGAAATTTTGTTTTGATCTTAAACGAATTCCTAGAAAATCCCATAGTAAAGTAACCACGGTAGTTAACGTTCCAACACCCCAAGATAGTCATTCTTCATTAATTTGGGTTAGGAAATCCGACTTGGTTGCCTTGCAAAATAGGGGTTTTGATTCTCATTTACTTTCACATGCTTCCTCCCTTGCTAAATCTAAAGGATGAATGTGTTAGTGTTTGCATAATTTAGCGTTTGTACTTCATGCTATATTCACATGCTAAATGTATGCTTGTTTAGTCATTTTCTAGTCATTGCCTTATTTCTTATCACATGCTAGAAATTATGACTTGTTTATCTTTTTGTATTATATTTTGTGTTTGAATTAATTGAAAAATATAAAAATATTTTTGTTTATCATTTGTGTTTTATATATTTCATTTAAGCTTAATGAAAAATACAAATGATTTTTGTTTATTCTTTTGAGTATATATATTTATTTTTGGTGAAAAATGTTAAAAACTCAAAAAGATTTTTTTTTTTGTGTATTTTTGTTTGACACACTTTATGTGGCATATATTTGTGTTTGAATCCCATCTTTTACGCCTCCACGTGGCTAGAACTTTTGGTTTAGATTTTCAATCCTTAAAATGTTCTTTACCATGTTTTATATGGAGTAGTTGGATTTTGTATTGTTTAAATGGATTCTATTTTTATATGCCTCTTTTCACACATGCACGAGCTCTTTTGAAATCTTAATGTCACATGTTATATTTGAGCTTTTTGAGGTGTTCTCCTACCAATCTAGTCATCTACATATCTATGACCTAGGAGGACTAGTGCATGTCAAAATCCGTTGCACGTGAGCTTTGTGAGATAAAAAAATTATATATCTAAATGTGCACGGGGAAGGGCTCCGAAAGGATGAATTAAATCCTTTGCGATAGTAAGCCACCGTTTATTAGATCTAAAAGAAATACGTGATCCAAAGGCCTAAAAACAGAACATTTGGCATTAAAAAGAATACAATTGCCAAGGCCTATGTTTGTTTGATATATTCATTCAACAACAAAAATATATATATGCTTATTGAGGGAGAATTGGATGGTATATCAACGGTTTGCACAATGTCCGTTTATCCTAGTTGTCTTTCATGTCATGACTCTATTTGGTTTGTAGAATCATCACCATGCTAGGCTTGTATGCATTGTGTATGTTTGTTCATCGAGTTCAATCTTCATATTGTCACATGAGGTTATATTTAAATGTGATAAATTTTGCAATCAAATGAGAACTCCGTGAATGTTTATTAAGTGTTTGGGTCTAAATTTAATTGTTGCTAGTTCACACCCCAACACTTACGTTTCCATATGACACATTTTTGCCATACGAGTGTGCAAACTTATTGTATTTTGTGTCATGTGTGTGTTTATATCTATCTATATATGCAAGTAATTATTGGTATATTTATAGTATATATATATATATATATATATATATATATATATATATATATATATATGATATTTGTTTGTCTTTGCCTTGCTTTTATTGCCCCTATGCTTTAATGTCTTAACACTTTAAGCTTCAACGTGTTTATGAGTTCTTTATCCTTTGCCTATTCCTGAACAAAAAGGGGGAGAATGATGATAGGGGGAGAAATGGTATCCTATTATTATCGTATCTTATTTTGGAGGAGATTTATCTTTGGGGGAGACGTCTTTCTAAGTAGGTCATGTGTTTGATAAAGGGGAAGAATTAATTTAGGGGGAGTAATTAATTAATTGCATTTAATACTTTGATATTCCCTATGCATTTGATGAGTTTGCTTAAGTGTGTAGGATTTCTTCTAAAGCGGCATTGTTTAATGGCAAAGCGTGTGAGGGTTGAGTCAAGTTTGGGTAGGTTATGTTTTTGTGTCTAGTAGAGCTTGACGGCCCTTTAGGATTTTCGTTTGGTTTTTGTCCCGGAATAGCCAAAGGGGGAGATTTGTAAGGACACAAATTTCCAATTGAGTCCATATATAGTTTTGGCTCAATTCCGGACAAAAACATTTATTCATAGGATAGTATTTAATTGTAATATTCTCAAGCCTATGAAGTGTTTGTTGAAGACGTAGCGGCAAAGAGTATAAAGCCTCATCAAATGTGCCGGTTTGCGTGCCTCGTTTCTACATCATCAATTATAGTTCCATGCTCCAAAGGTATGAATGCAATTATATATATATAGGAGCTTGGAACAAGTTTATTGGGTGTTAGATTTTTTAAAAACTGCGTTTTGTTTTAAGAAAGAATTAAATAAAACTTTAAAATAAGTTTATAAAGTTTTCTGGGCTAAAATCGAATTTTCCAAACCCTCTGGTTTTTCGTTCGATAGAGTCATTCGAACGAGATTGTCGTTCGAACGAAAATGTCGTTCGAACGAACCTGCCAACGAGTTCCCACCAAAGTATACTGGTCCGTCGTTCGAAATGTCGTTCGAACGAGATTGTTCGTTCTAGCGAGATTTCCAACGAGATTCTAACGAGTTCAATCTGGAACGTCGTTAGAAGTATCGTTCGAACGAGATGCCAGGCGGGAACAGTTTTTGGCAGTTTTTTGGCAGTTTTGCACCCACTTCCCCACTTGGTTTTTAACCAACTTTTTCAGACTTTATTATGTGCGGCAATAACATTTTCCAACTTAACTTTTCTAATCTAGTTTATCTCTTAGAGAGAGTTTGAGAGCAAAAATTGTTTAGGAAAATGTTCATGTTTTGAGTGAGATTGTTAGAGAAAAATTTCCATCACTCTAGTGTTTACACCCAAATGAGTTTATTCCAAGTTCTTATATACATATATCTTTCTTGGAGTTTGGCACCGATTTTCTCTTCACCGAATTGAAGAGAAGTTTTGGGTTTTGCTTCCACCACCCACAAAGAAAGAAGAAGTGTTTTCTATGTTAATTTATCCACACGGAGAAAGGCTCCATGCTCGGGTGACGGTGACCATATAAAGTCCTATCGGTGGATTCCGAGACCGCGGTGGTGTTCCAAGGTTATTCTCTAGGAAGAGGTTTCCACAAGAAGAAGCGTCGAGGCTTGAGAGGGATCGAGTCGTGCGTTGTAAGTCTATCTGTCTTGTAATTGTAATTCCGTATCTAGTGGATTTGTGGCTAGGGCCGTCCGAGGTTGTTTCCCGTTTTGGGTTTTTCCTCGTACATCGCGGCGTAGTGTGATTGGTTTATTTTATCTTGCATAATAACGTAGAACGCATGTTTAGAATAATTCAAGATAAAATTCGGTTTAAATCATCACACTCACTTTAAATTGGGACTTATATTAAATATTGGGTAAAGTTGTTTAATTCAAGTCATTTGCTAAAACTTGGTTTCACCTAATTTGCTAATATTGATAAATATGACTTAGGAAAATTATAGGACTGGGATTTATTAATCGGTTTAAGTGAATATATTAATGGATTAATTTTATTGAACCATCATCCTTACGCTTCCGCATTTATCTAAAAAGGAAATTACTTGCGTTTACAACTTTGTGCTCTGAAGGTGTAGTTACTTTGTGAGCGGGTTTAAATGGTTTAAGATGAAAATTGAGTCGGGTTTGAGCGATTTAGCATTTGGCCGAAATGGTTTAACCCATATGATGTTCTCTCATTACTGCACTGCTACTCCTCCCCTTTAAATACATCCCTCTATTCCGCTCTCCATTTTGAATATCGGAAATTTTTCGTTTCTCTCTCTAAAAGTTAGCGTTTAGTTTATATTCTTGGCCATTGATGTGCAGTTTACGTCAAATTGGTATTAGAGCAATGTGTGGCTCCAATAATAATGTTTGGTGTATTAGTGTGTTTTTATCAAAATTGTACCCTACAAGCAATGGTTCTAAGAAGATTTGAACAACTATACGAGAAGATTCAAAAATGAACGGGAGAGTGGTTACAATCACAACAACAAATCTCTACCCATTTCCAAAATCCTAACCTTATTCTTAGAAATCTTTACTCACAACGCCAGCCCTACCCCACCCTCTACACCAAACCCACCATCATAAAACCCATCACCTTGAAAACTTAAATTTTGAACCCTAGTTTCTCCCCAAACCCAAATTCATTCCATAAACCCGCCATTTATGATCTAAGATGATCCACTTCTATTGTTTCACCTATCATTTTACAATTCAATCCACAAATTACAAACCCTTGCCTTAACCCTTACAAAATTTCTCAACCATCAACCTTAATCCCCCAACCCACTACCAATTTTTCAAACAACAAACATAAAAAAAATTAAGTTTTTGCCCCAATTAACTCCCGAGGCTCAATTTAAGATTGTCGGCAATTAGTCTAAGATGGTTGCTTCACCCAATCATTCTTCCTCCCTCAATTCTCTAATCGAGACAAACTAACTATAAAAAGTCCCCTCTCAAGATGATTGATTGCCAGAAAGACCAGAACCACGAAATTGGGTTGTGTATTGGGGATTTTTATGACATTTTTCATAAGGATGGGTGGGTGACTCGCACGCACTTTCGCGAGCCGAAAACATTTGAGTTGAACAACTTATTCCCAATCTTTGGGTATTGGAATGATGATTTTGATGATATTGGGTTAGAGGTTATCTGTCTTGGAGTTGATTTGGAGATTGGAGGTGATATGTTTGGTGGTAGGTATGTGGAACAATTCATGATAGCTTTAGATCAGCGCTTAGAAGAAATGTTTGGTGGGGTGGCATTAAGGAGGTTCATCATCGGAATTTTGGGTCATGATTTTGTTGATCGGTCATGTTTGGATGGTGATCCTATTCTCCTTGTATATATTTCAAGTTGGTGCAATGGGCGTTTTCGAGGGGGATTCTTTTTCCTAGTGAGGAGCTCTTTGATGGTTACCTTGCTTTCTTACTGTTCATCTCCTACGCTCAAAGTCGGAGTAAATGATAAAATTTAGAATTTTATGGGCCACTTTTAGTATTTTTAGTATTTTTTTGTCATTTTCTTTTAGTTTCTTTATATAGTTGTAGTTTTTTTTAGTATTTGTTTGCTTGGTATTTAGGGAAAGAAGTAGCAAGGGCAGTTAATGGTATTTTTGTAATTAGAATCATAGCTTAGAGCATAAGCTACTCCTCTATTTAAATACCCCTACATTTCTCATTTGCGGGCGCTCTTTGTTTTGAATATGAGAAATCCCTTGATTCTCTCTTAAAGTTAGGGTTTGGTTTATTTCTTTCGCCATTTACCCCAAGTCACGACTATGGCGGACTTCGTTAATTTTTTTTGAATAACGCCCCTAATATAAGAAAGGATCAATTGATTTACTGAATTTAAATGTTTTTCATGAGAATATGAAAGATTAAATGACTCTTCAACCCAAAACTAACTAATGTAACTCCTTGATTCTTAGTGAAACTTTATTTTTTCTTGCTATTCCTTACTTTGGCAAGAAACAAACAAATTTAGACTTCAAGACTGTTGTGTAATAGAAAAATTTATATGTTGATTTTGATTTTTCTTTTTATACATCGAAGCATCTTTGTTTCATATATATCAATATTTTTTTGTTTTGTTCATTATTGTATAATTGAATTGTTAAATAAATTTGGTATTTAAAAATATATTTTCCAAATGGTGGCATAAGCTTTAGCTTCTACTTCATAACTGTGTATAACAATAATATATGCTATATATTTCAAATTTTAGATCATAATTTTAGATCATAAATGATCTTATTATTATAATTATACAACTTTTCATGATTTTATGGACTTTGCACCTCACTTTAATCAAGTGCGCGTTTCGCGTTGCGCCTAGGGTCCACGATGACCTTGGTGCCTTGGTGCGCTTTTAACCTTTGACAACTATGTACTCCACGAAAATCAATTTTATATACACATAATGAGGGTATATTGATTAATCAATTGTTTATTAATTAATAATTATATATACTTATTTGTTCTCTTTTTAAAACAGTGAGATCGTCAATAAGGAGGTGGATGAACCTTCGGTTGAAGCGCTTATCTTGAATTTAACGGATGTGGATGATCCTACGATCAACAAGAGATCTATAGAATCCTTTATCCAGAAGTTGCGTCAAAAAGTTGTAGTATTGGATATCGAAGGGAAGGGGATCCTCCCTTTTCATGGGGAAAGTAACTCTCTAAAATATTTGAGGGTGGAACAATGTTTTTCACGTTATTGTTGACTAGATGAAAGCGTTCAAGCAAACACATCTTCATCAACAAACTTCGAGTCATCGATTAAATGGGCCGACAAGTATGCAAGATTTATATAAATATTATAAGGGTGCCCCAAAATGCATTTTTACCAGGGAATATTGGGATACAAGTTGGTGATGAATATATATTTTTATTAGTGAGGTGGACTAATTTCTACCTCATAGCTTATGCGATGTTTAAAAGAGACGAGGATTATAATTTAGATCGTCTCGAGTATAAAAATCTACATTGGAATGCATTGTCCAACTGGAAAGATGCCTCCGTGTTGCCAGACACCATGAATTCAACTCCGACTGGGTACGGGGAAAACTATGCATCGTTGGCAAAAGCAGTGAATGTTGGGATTTCAAGCATCACTCTTGGAGTTAAAGCACTCCAAATTGCTGCGTATAGGGTAATTAAATCCAAAGAAACACATGGAGACGGAAGAAAAGGACATAATGCAAACATGGCAAAAGCAATTTTGACCATTATTGTCAATATTTTTGAATCATGTAGGTTTAGAAACATTTTAGAGATTGTGAAGAATGTAAACAAATCCCCATTAGGGAGAGAATTAGAAGACCAAATTAAGAATTGGTCAAGAACTTCAAAAGAGTTTAAAGAAACTGGGACGGACGAAAACAATTTGCTTGAAATAGTTTTAGGAGACTAAAATGTAAAAAATAGAAAAGAATAGAGACATAGATTGATACAAAATGTTCAAATTATTCTTAAAGTGATGATATTATCTGTTAATAATATATTTGTTTTCTCTATTATATGAGATTCTGTTGTGGATTGCATTATTATTATAATGACTTGTGTTGTAAATTATATATAGTAGCTAACTTGGTGAGTAAAGATAGTGTGGTGACAATTAAGTTCAACACAAAATAACAAGCAAAGACAATCACCAGAATGAATAAAGAATATAAGGCATGACAATCACATAACACAAAGGTTTAAATCAATTTGAAACGGCCATTCCTTAAATTTTATGGGAGCACTATATTTTAGCCTGCAGATCGCCTCGTTACCAGTACGTTATGATTAGAAAGGTTTAAATCAATTTGAAATGGCCATTCCTTGAACGTTGCTTCAAACTTCTTCCTTTTTTCTCCATTTATCCAAGCTTTCACTCTAGCTCTTCTTACTCCCAGGTCTTATCTTTCATCTTCAAGCTTTTTTTGCACCTTCTCATCGTCCATGCTTGTGACTTTGCCTCGCCCCAAGTTGACTCTCACTTCGTAAGTCTCTCACTTTTTCTCTTTGCTTTTTTTTTTGCAGGAATTTCTTTATATCTGCTACTAGGGTTTTTCGTTTTCAATGATGAAAATAGGCAATAGATCAATAGTTGAACTTAGGAAGTTCTATAATAATCCAAACTGGGTAGACATCGAATGTGCCCATGTTCCTCGTAATGTCAGGGACATTGATGACAACCACTGGATACATGTTCTCTTGCTATCCTAGGGGGGGCTCACTTTTCCCCCAAATAACTTGTTTTTGCACTTTTTTGGTTACTTTGATATAGTTCCTGCACAGTGTTCGCATATGGTTTGGAAAATTATCAATGGTGTGCATAAAATTAATTAGCTTTATGGCACCAATCTAGTGCTTACTGAAATCTCTTCTGCTACTCTCTTTCTCGAACAAGCTCTGGTCTTCTTTACCTCAAGGCCAGGAGTCCTGATAGGGCTTTGGTAGTAAATCTACATGATTCCCATAAGGACTACTGACATGAGGGATTTATTGCTAGAAATTGGCAGTTCCCATCCCATACCGAAGGGTCGAGGTTTCGGAGAAACACGATTCCCTTTTATGGGGAGGAATATATTGGTTGGCATAACTCTTGTTCTGCTCATTGATCCTCTGTTTGTGTATGATTTTTCTCATATCTTTCTCTTTTCAGTGAAGACAAAGAACTCATAGCTTGCTCTCAGCGAGATCCGAGCTGCTGAGTTGGTTAAAGCCTGGAAAATCAGGGAGCTCTTAGTTGACGGTGAACACCCTCGATCAACGGCGTTCCTTTTGGAATATAAGAATGTTGGGTCCAGTTTTATTGCAAGACCTATGGATATCATTCTTGAGCTAGACATCACCGAGGAGGTTGTCACCGATCCCATCCAATTGGGCGAGGAGGAAAGTGATACGACGCAAATATTGCGTATTTCACCCGTTAACCTACGCGTTATTAGCCCCCTTGGGTATCTTAATCCCTATATTTATGCTCATTAACCAGACAACCTCGGATTTCTATGTTAACATGTTTTGCAGGGGTTAATTGAGCTTTTGTAGGTATTTGGATGCTTAGTATGAAGTTCAGATGCATTCCGCTCGATTTTCGTACACTATCGCACGTTCGGGGGAATTTTAGTCTTTTCACAACTCGGTTACCTGGCCCGACATCTCACGGGAGTTGTATCCCTCCTCTCTAGCTTCGCGTGGCAGTTAACGGTGCGCGATTACGATTCATAAAGAAGAAGTTACGGCAATTTCAGCGGAGGAAAACCAAGGAAGCAAAAGAGGAGAAGGAGAAGAGGAAGAAAAGAAGCAGGGGCTGCTGCTGCATTTTGCCCTGCTTGATCGATCGATCGACCATTCAGGATTGTCGAAATTTTCCCTTGATCGATCGATCGACCAAAGGGGTAGATCGATCGATCCCCTATTTTTCTGCAGATATTTTCTTTTCTTTTCGTTCTTCTTTATTTTTATTCTAACTTACTATATAAGCCAAATTTTGGTTTTGTAATAGGATACACTCATATTCTGATTTAGATAGTTTTAGTTAGGGTTTGGTTTGGAGAGTTCATTTTCTCTTCTTCTTGGATTGACAACCCATGTGGTTTTGTAAGATTGAACTATTCACTTTCTCTCCATTAATATAGTTTGTTCTTCATCTCTTCTTGCCTTGTAATTTAGTTTCCATGCTTTCTAACTAGTTTACATGCTTTAATTCTTGCTTTCCTAGTTTAATTAACATAATTTAGTTTAGTTCACCATGCACCCTTAAATAAATAGGGTCGGGATTTCATTTCCGCCATTTTCGGGCCCCGAGCTCCGAAAACTAGGTTTCGTGCAAAATCGCATTTAATTGAAACCGCGTGTATTAAAGTTGGATTGTTATGCGTTTAACTTTATTTGTCACGCAACTTTAGTGTTTATAGCGACAATTCAAATTTAATCCGCGTGCGACCATTTTCCATTAAATGTTTAATCTCGCAACTTTGGCTTAAATTCCTTATTGTGTGATGTTTATGCTTAATTGGATATGCTCGATTAAATTTCTTTCGAGCCTTAACTCTAGTTAGTAGTTGTTTCGATCCGTTTGGTAGAATGCGATCCCAATCCTCGCTTTCCTTTAATTTAGCATAACTTCTCTTTTTGTTTATTCACGATAACCAACCTTCACCTTTTCATTTATTTATTTTACACTTTTATTCTGAAGTAATTAAACAATTAACATCTAAAATTCAATCACTCCCTGTGGATTTACGATACCCGACTTACCGCTGTGCTTGCTTGTCAAGTGTAGTAGTATATTAGGTTTTCTTTTGTATCGCGGCGGCGAAACACACGACGATTGTGTCCTCACACAAACACACTTTTTTTGCCCGGTCAGAAAGCAGCTCTGGTGAGGATGCTAACAGGGGCGGCGCTGAAGGAAATTCCAGTGAGGGGAGCTCTGGTAGTGAAGAATCTTCCAGCTCGGAAGAGGGTTCAGAAGTTCAAGAGTCTTCAGGGGATTCAAGTAGTTCCAGTGAGGAAGACGTGGCACCTCCTAGGAAGAATTTGATCCGAGATGATGATGTGCTTCTCTATCGTCGGTTGAAGAAGCAGAAGTCTGGTAGCGGGGATGTTGACACTGGTTCTCAGTCTGCTGCCATGAACAGGAGAAGAGGAAGAAGGAGGAGGAGATGGTGAGAGAGAGGGAGAGAAAGAGGGAGGAGGAGAAGAAGAAGGTAGAGGAGGGGAAGAGAGTTGAGAGGGAGAGGAAAGAGAGAGAAGAAGAAAGGGGGAAGGAGGAAGTAAGGACAAAGGCGGGGCGAGCTCTGGTGCTCGTATCTGCATTGCCTGAGGGGGCTTCTGTTGCCCTTTCCCCTCAATTGGCTCTTGCGTTTCTCGAAAGAGCATTTTTACTGACTGATCGTCAGAAGGTGATGGGGACTGACCAGTTAGCCCTGAAGATGAGTTAGAGGCTAGCCTTGGTAAGCCTACTTTTACTTCTCTATTCTTGCGATATTATGTTCAATACTTTTCTTGCTGACACTTCTCTTCTCTGCAGTTTGTGATCAGTTTCGCCGTCCTCTACCGCAGACGTGACGAGCTAGTGAGGAGGAATCCTGAGTTGGAAAAGAAGAATGTCGAGCTGGAGGCCAGCTTGAAGACTGCCAATGATGCCCAAAAGTCTTTCGATCTTGTTCTGACTAAAGCCAATCGAGCAAAGCAGGCGATGACCAAAGATCTCGAGGACTTGAGGCAGTCCTCTATGACTTTATCTGCACGAGCAAGCTGGCCTTGGTGGGTGTGATTTCCCCCTCTTTTTTCTCACTATTAAAGTGTTCCCTCTTTTAACTCAATTAAAAAAGAAGGGGAAAGTAAGACTTTTCTACATGCATACAACCACCATTAGACCCAAGTCTCTCTCTCTAGAAATGTGGGTTCGATCTCATTTTTTTTGTTTTCATTTTTACAATGGTTCTTTATCATTTTTATTTTTTGATCTCAGTTACACCTTTTCTTTTTTTCGCATCATGCGCAAATCATTTATGGTTTTATAATATGGCAAATGGAATTTCAATTTTTAGGGTCTATTTCTGCTTCCCTTTTTGATTTTCATATTTCTATTTGAGTTTTACATATACTGATTTGGTATTGATTTTCATTTACAGGTACTGATTTTCATATTTCGTGCTTTTGTTTTGCAAATCAGGTATACTCTCATATCTCATTCTCCCAACTTTTTGAACGTATGGTGGTATATAAGGGTTTTTTTTGGTTAAAAAGAAGTATCATGAAACGAAAATTAGTTTAACCGCCAAATTTTTGTGTTTTCTTACTAGAATAGAACATTAATCAAATCTCTGGATTTAGTTTATTAACATATACTGCATGGCTTAAATGTTTAAGATATTGTAAATTTTGTAATTTTGTTTCAAGTTCACTATCTCTAGATTTAAATCAATAAGTTTAGTGAGCGTGTACCTATTTTGAACAAGTTTTGGTTTTCTTCCTTTGGTTTTGAATTTGTTTCTGGTTCTACCATTTTTCGGTGTAAGGAAATTTTTCTCATGTCCGAGATGTTACATTTGTGTATGTCGTACGCCGCTACATTTGGCACGTATCTTCACGATATCACATGACGACCTCTATCCGAATTCCGGGAATCAAGCATTCAACATCTCCATCAAGTGTCCCACATCTGCATCAACGACTTCACGTTCCATGATTTTTGGGACTTTATGCAAGTGGTACGCAAGAGAATTTAAAACAGTGAAATAAGGCAAGATAGGAAAGTTCAAGGGCATTTTGGTAATTTTACAGCCACCGTCTGGAGGTCTGGTCAATCAGAAAGTTGAAGAAATCGCCGCCACGAAGATACTGGAAGAAACGGCACCTCAATCTGAGCTACTGTGAAGAAGTTATGGCCCTTTGAAATTGGGGAAAAATCTAAGAAAAATCCTTGGAAAAATGCTAAGTGTTTCGGCCCCATGTTCCAGCGAAATTTTGCGAACCGAAGGCCAAACCGGTTCGGGGGGTGAACCGGTTCGAGTTACACTCGAACCAGTTCGGGGTACCTGACGGTGGATAGAGTTCCAATTTTTTAAAACTCTTCTTGGTTTCCCTATAAAAGCCAACTTTGGGGGAGCTATTTCATAAGACTTTGAAAGACGATTTTGAGAGTCCAAATACCTCAAGTCTTCTTATTTTTGAGTCCCAAGACTCATGTTTTGATTCACACATCTTTGCTAAACCTTTGTGAATCCGTTTGCAACCTAAGAATTCAACCTTGTGTTTGTTCAACCCTTGTGGAGAAGCTGTCTTTCTTCTTCATTGATGCCCTCTTGGAAAGGAAAAATTCCAGCCGTAACTTGTGGAGGAGCCGTCTTCTTCTTCACTGCCGCCCTCTTGGAAAGGGAAAGTTCCAGCCGAGACTTCGAAACCGACACCTGTGGGTATTTCGTATGTCACCCTATTTCATTGTAATCCGTTTAAGCCGTTTTCTTACAAATTATAGTGAAATAAAAGGTTTTGCCCATTTGGGGGATTTTTTCTGAAATTATTTGTTTTATCCTGCATGCTTTATTTTATTGGATAAATCATCTAGATGCATGTGTTAGGGTTTAACTAAAATTTGGGATTAGTTAATAATTTGATTTTATTTGAGAATTCGCAATATTTTCGCTATAGCGATTCTACACTATGAGTATTTATTCAGTGTTATATAGGTTGTATATGCTACTTGGGCAAAAAAAAGGCCCACGTAGTCATGTTTTGGTTCTTCCATTTATATTTGTTTGTTTGTTTCATATTTTGTTTCTGTTTTATTATATTATATTTACTTCCCTCTTTTTTTAAACCATTACTTTCACAACGATTCTTTTAAAAATGGTGACATGAATTGTGATTCTTTTGATAATGGTGACATGAAGGATTTGTGAAATTTTTTATGGGATGATGGCATAAAGGTTTGGTGAAATTTATTATGCTCCAATATTGGTTCTTTGTACCTCTGTTGTGATTTTAAAATAAATAACAACAATGTCTTCTGCTTAAGTTGTGGTTCTATTTTGAAATTATAATACATTAGAACTAATGCTTCTATTGTTCTCCATATGTGTTTGTGTTGATATGATTAGTTTCATTTGACATAATATGGCAAGGAAGGTTAGTGTAGGTGTTAATGCTTTAAGGTTTTCTAGTTTGTGTTTGTGATTTTTTAATGGTTGGGCTGAATTTATGGATAAGTTGTTTGGGTTTTGTTTATATGATCTAGGTGCTTAATGTTCCTTGGTAACCATCTCTTCAACCCTTTGCAAATGTAGCTCGATTGTCTTCCTCACGGCCAAATATGTTCAGTTTTTTCTTTACTTTTTTTTGGAAAGTCAGCTTCAAATAATGCATCTAAATTCTTTATTTTGTTCTCACTATATATGGTTTACAATTTTTTTTATTGGTTATTCATTTGTGATACAGATTTGAACTAATAGCCAATGTGTTTTACTGCATTTTTTAAAAATGTTGTAGTGTGTTCTACCCAAATTCTTTAGTGGAAATTTAATAGAATTAAGTACTTTTTATATAAACTAATTTTATTACAGTCTTTTGTTTATGCTAATTATAGGCTCTTCACCGTGGACTTAGTTTTACCACTGGATCCAGGCTGTGTTTGGAAGACATTAGGTATCCAATCTAACTCTTTATATCTTATTATAATCTTTGGTCTCAAAGGTATCGAGTCTGCTGCTAATATATGGGATTGCATTTTTCTTTTCTTAAATTCTGGAATTTTCATTATGGTTCTCCACTAATATTTAATGTTAGTAAGTTTATATCAAAACATTATAGTTTTGATAGTTCAAGATGACTGTGATTTGGGGCTAATTGCATGATTGGAAATGATTTCGATGGGATATTTCTGTTTTTAGCTTCACGTGCATGCAATGTTATTAGCTGTACTTTGCTATTAGATTACAAAATGAGAGTATGTATCCACATTCTTACTACATTTATTTTTATAACTGTGAAAGATTTCCTTACTATTATAAACATTGAATATGTTAACAGAGTTGTTTGAAGGGGGTCACATTATGCTCACGTATTGTAGATCCTATGAGTTTTGAATCTTTTGGCCTATGTATTTGGTGTGGTCTTGGAATTATTTGGTGTGTATTTATGGATGGAACTGTCATTATAGTCATTCTTATATTAGGGTGTTTATTATTTCTGCAATTTGGAATATGGTTTTGGAAAATGGATCAAATACCAACAAGTTCGTCAATCATTTTTAATACACACTTAGTCCAATCCTTTTATTTTGTACCAAAAAGTCCCTTATTCTCTTATCTTTAAAGGTCCGCGTCAGTGGCATTGTAAAGCCTTTTTGGCATGGTGAAGGACTTTTTGGTGCAAAATAAAAATACTTGGACTAACGTGTATTAAAAAAAGTTCGAGGGACTATTTAGTATATTCCCCTTGAAAAATTTGGGAGTTTATCATAGATTTAACTGCTGCTAATATATGGGATTGCAATTTTCTTTTCTTAGATTCTGGAATTTTCATTATGGTTCACTAATATTTAATGTTAGTAAGTTTATATCGAAGCATTATAGTTTTGATCTTTCAAGATGACTTGGATTTGGGGCTAATTGAATGATTGGGAATGATTACGATGGGGGTATTTCTCTATTTAGCTTTATGTGCATGCAATGATATTAGCTTTAGTTTGCTATTAGATTACAGTCATTCTTATATTGGGATTTTTATTATTTTTGCATCTTGGCATATGTTAGTTACCTTCCTGAATTTCTCAGTTGATAATGTTTTGATTTGCTTTGTGTTTAGCTTGATCAATGTGTCAAAAAGTAGTAGGATATGAACCTTAATTTATTTACCTAAAAATTCCACACAAAGCATTAGTATGTTATATCTTGGAATTTTATATTAACGTCATACATTACTTGGTTGTGTATGGGCCAACACACAGCAACCTGTCCAGGTAATTGTAGTGATATTTTTTTGTTTGTAAATCAGAGTTATTTTGGTTTTCTTCCCATCACTTTTTTAGAATAGTTTGAGTTAGGTGTCGTTTTGGTGTTAAATGATCTTACTCACGCGGTTCTTTCTCTGTTAAGTATTTGAAAACACTTAGTCATAATTTGTTCATGTGTTGAAATTAGAGTTAGAAAATTTTAATCTGTTTCGTCGTATTATCATCACTTCCCTTAGGTGTCTTGCTAATACTTATATTATCTTAACATTCTATGAATAATTTTATACATGATGTTTGTAACGACCTGACCCGGATGTCTGGGTTACCCGTAGTTAACCCGCCTCGGCCGAGCGTTAGGTGTGATGTGCAATGAAACAACCTATGGAATGCTGCATTTAAGAACCTTAATGTTACATATATGAGACTGTAATTTGGCTGTTTTTTTTTGCGATGACATTTCTGTGTGCAATGAAACAACATAACACATTGACTTTTGTGGCTTAAATTGTCAGATGCATTGTATGGTGTACCGGATGTTGATGTTTCGTGGTAGTGAACACTAGTTAAGATTATTATCACCATGATTGAGAAGTTTAAATCCAACATATTTAGTTTAGGGTGCTAACATATTTTTCCTTTTCTTTTCCAGGAAATTTTATATTTATAAAGGATAGGAAGTAGAGATGTTGGTAGATCCACCACTACGGTGTCTACAACAAGGGGAAAACTCAGGTCCTGCTACTGGGGGCTATGAAGCATAACCTATGGATAAGGCAACTGTTGGGCTGTACCTAAGATGTTCAGGCTCGTCTTCTGGTCAGATTACCTTTAAAGTTTAATTAAATTGGGGGTTATAGAAGAAATATTAGGTGTAATTAAAAACACCATTTTAATGGTTTTATGATTTTCATGCTTCACTTTGGTGAGAGATGTTGTTAATATATTAATTTTATTTATGTTTTTATTGTTTTTGTTGGTGTGGGATGCGTAATGAATAATTTATTTTCAAGTATTGTTTGTTGGTAGAAAAAGAGGGGGTGTTGTGGGAATTCATAGATTGGTATATAAGGTTGATAAATATTCATGTAATTTTGGTGCATATATTCATTTTTTAATGCATTATTGATTATCAGTGGTGTCTATTGTAGAAGGTTGGCATGTCCATGATATGAACAAAAGAAATTTTGACTAAATTTTTTACAATTATGTGTTATATTTTTTTTTTGACTTTTATTATACGATATTTGTCACTCTGGAACAAAAAAATTGTGCCTTCAGGCATGGGTATTTCGCTAGTACTTATATATATATATATATATGTATGTATGTATATATATATGTATTGTACTAAGCGATTGAGTTTGGTCATTTAAAGTAGGATTGTCCTTTGAAGAAAGATGGATGTGGCTCTGAGAATGCATCAGTGACATGTGGAGGAGGAAGATTTTGGAAAGTCTATCTCACTTTTCAAAGGTAATTCTCTTTCTCAAAGTGAATGGATATTGGATTGGGTAACACGAGAATAGATCTTTTCAAAACTAGGGTTTGTATAAAAATCAGTCAAAATATTCAAACCCTGAAATCACATAGTATAAGGTTTTGCATGTATGTAAAAATTGTTTGGAAAGTACCCAAAAAGATATCATAGGAACATGCGAACTCCCTAACCATGTTGAGCTCTAATAGTCTCAACTCTACAAACCAGAAAAGCCTCAAACTCCAAAAACTCAACAATGAAACATTCATCCTTGCAAATATGTATGTGAAAGAATAAGATGAATCGTTTAGAAAAGAACTCTCAAAATAGGTAAGACTTTGAAAATATTTAGATAAAGAGTTGTGAAGAAATGTTGGCAGAGTAATGTTTGGGTTTTCAAAATATTCTTTCAAAACATGAAACCCAACCTTTATATTTATAGGGACACAAGACGTTAGATGGTTGGATTGTTATTAAGAAACATTTAAGGACAAAGTAATAAAAGACCAAGGGTAACTAAGGTCACAAAAAGCATCACACAATGCGATCAGCGTGGAGAGCTCTCTCCGGGTTGTATGGTACGATTTTAGATTTGTATAGTTATTTTTTAGATTTGTATAGTAGTTTTGAGTTTGGTTTTCAAAATTGTATGATGTGAATGCCATGGATCTCTGTTTCACCAATGCCACATATTTTATGCCAGTTCTTCTTCAAAAAAATTTGTGCACTACATTTTGTTTCAAATTTAATATTTCATTTCAGGGTTTTCGTATTCATGGAGTACATCAAGGTAACAATATCATTGCTCAACATCTTTTGTGTCTTTTTTGTTTTTAATTTGGTATCTTAATTTCTTTTTCAAGATATGGATTTTTAGTCTTCTCGACATCTAAGGTATTCCTGTTTCTCTCTCAAGTTTTCGGAATATCAAGTGAAGGTAAATATCTATGCTTTGTCTTCTTTATACTCTTTCCTCTATTCATTTTATTTTGTTTCATTTTCAGGGCTTGTTTGGTTGGTTTTGGACAATGACAATGTTTAGAAAGGTTTGAGTTAATTTTAAGGGTTTCTATTCTTTATATATCTTTGTTGAACTTTAGGTATTTGACTAAATGATCAAACGCGTTGATTTTATTTTTCAGCGAATGTTGATCAAAAGACCACGATGTTTGATAGTAGAAAGTATAATTTGGGAAGAGTCATTATTGGTAGAAAGTATAATGTGCCAGAGTTCTTCATGATCTTTCTCCACTCTAAGTCTAAGCAAGTGAAATCTTCATATTATTTCTCCATATTCTAATATATTTGTGGGTGGGGTAGATGTTTGTATTATTTTGTGCTAATATATGAACATTATCACTCTTTACTTTTAAGTGATGTTTTCCTATAAATTCACTCTTTACCTTATTTGTGTGTGTCATATATAGAATTTTCTTTTATCTTAGTTTTATGTGTGATATATAGAATCACTACTTAAGATTAATGCCCACTGCCACTGTTACTCTAATAAATGATGTCTGATGAGGTAGTATATGTGTGGTGTCTTTATTTTACTTTCTTATATTGTTAGTTTGAGCGTTTGAAAACTTTGAATATCCTCTAAAATTCTCATGTATATATTTTTGAAATATCTTTGCACAAACTAACTGTGATTTGATACTTTAATCATAATTGAAGGGAAGTGTCTTAAAATGAATATTTTTGAGGAAACTTGAAAATTTGAATTTAGTTTCTTGAAAGTTCTCCGAGTCGAAGATGGAGTCTATTGATAATGAATGATTGACCTTCTTTTGGTGTTTATATAACGAGGTGAGTGTAAGGATGAGTTAATTAGTTATTTTAGGCACCATAGTTTTTTAGACATTCATGCCAAAAATTCACACTTTGTTTTAGTATATTACTGTGTTGTTAGTTATAAAAATAATTTGTAGCATCCATGAAATAAGTAGGGGAGGTGGTTTCCAACACACACACACACAACATTCTTTCAGGGAACTAATTTTTCATTCAAGATGAATGAGGCCCTAACGGATTCATTTGTCATTCCTCGGGATCAAGCTTATTTAGGCACCATAGTTACAGGATGGCCACGATAAATTAAAAGTTGTGCTTTTTTGTTAGTTTCCTATCCTGTATTTTTTTTAATTAATGTATCATTAGTGGTATTGCAGCGAGTTATTGTGTTTATTTTGTTACTCATAGATTGTGATACGACTCCATACCATAGTTGTTAAAGGTGCACCAAGGCGCACGCCTTGGCTTTATGCTCACCAAGGCATAGCATTAGTGCCTGAGGTTCAAACATCAAGGTGCGTGCCTTGTGCGCCTAGGTTCATGTTCGAGATGCGCCTAAGGCGCACCTTGTTAATTGTTTTCTTGAAAATGCCCTCAATACAAGAATTGATCAATTAATATGTTGACATTACATATTTTCCAATGAATTATGGAGCATTGAACCATTTACCACCCAAAAACTAATCAAAATCTAGCATATATTATGGTGAAACTCTATCTTTCCCACTAGTCACTTCTTGGGTAAATGAAACCAAAAAAACTCCACCATTGTGGCATCTCCGATTGAATTTAATTTTTCTTTTCACACATTGGAATACATTTGTTTTAAATTTATTAATATCTTTGTTTTTGTTGATTATTTTTATAATTAAAATGTTAAAAAAAATTATATTTAATTATATGTTTTTTCCATATGGTATATTAGATATATCTTCTTATGTGTCTTTTCATAACTTTGTATAATAGTAATTTGGGCTATATTTCAAATTTTAGATCATAAAATAATCTTATTATTATAGATATATAATTTTTCATGTCTTGTATATTGTGCGCCTTACTTCGATCAGCCTTATACCCAGCACCTTAAATAACTATGCTCCATACTATTACTCACTTTAACTATGGTCCATACTTCTGCCGATCCCAACACCTCCTTAATCCCCAAACCTTCCTCTATTCCCACTTCCACTCCCTCTTCCACTTCCACCAAAGGTACAACTTACTATTTTTAACATTAATTTTATATTACCAAATATCATGTAAAATTGGATTGAAATTGGTTTTTGTATGGGCAGGACTCCTGAGCCTGTTTAAGGCTCAAACCTGCCACCCTTTGGATACTTTAGCTACTGCTGAAATCTCAGTGGATTTAGGCAACTGTCAGGGCTGTTGGAGCAACTCCAGAGGTGATTATTTTGCATCAAAAGGTGAAGCTTTATCATTTATTTTCTTACATAATATTGTTTATATTCTTATAACTATTTTACACTACTGTAATTTAATGAATATATTGTGGCAAGAAATTTCATTAAGTCTACATCTTTTTTCTTAATGCGGACTTTTAATTCCCAGTAGAAAAAAAGATGATATTTTTGTTTGTTGCCTCTGTTCATTTATTTTTTAATGTATGAATGCTGGAAGTAATTGTTTGAGGATAGTATTGAGTGTTTTAGTAGAGTTCATATGAGTGATATAATTAACTCCTTTTAGGAAAAATGACATTTTGTTGGTGTTTTTTAATGAAAAATATTATCTTTCACGCAAACGATATAGCAAGAGACAGTTTGGTAATGACGCTTTTCTTAGAATGAATTTCCCTACTTAATGTTGTCCTCATTATGATGTCTCTTAGATAATTTATTTTTCCAGTATATTCTGATTGATGATCAACTTTACAAACTTGTTTTTTTTTTTTTTTTGGGTTTGTAGTCTATTCTGATGTCTTCTTTTGAACTTGTAGCGGAGAGGTTGCTCTAATTTTAAGTTCATTTGTGAAAAAAATAAATAAATAAGTAGTAAAAGGTGTCTTCATCGGTTGTTTATGGTTCAACATGCATTCAGTGTATATGAATTGTGCCTTCTGAATTCTGATTGGATTACGCAATTGTGACGTTTTGTTGAAATCTGATGCTATTATTTTAAATGTGTCATTGTGATGCTATGACATCTCCCCCTCGGTACAAGTGAATGATAGTGGTTGCTCCCACCGTGGAGGGTGCAGTAGTGAAGGCTCTGCGGACGGTGCTCCACCGATTCCGTCAGGCCGCGGACACTGCTGGTCGTCGCTCCGACGACGTGAGGGTAGTGGCAGTCAGCAAGACCAAGCATGTCTCTCTTATCCGCAAACTTAATGACGTCGATCATCGATGTTTTGGCAAAAATTACATCTAAGAATTTATCGATAAAGCTCACCAGCTCCCGGAGGATATTGAGTGGCATTTTCGGGGCCATATGCAGGTCAACAAAGTCAAACCACTACTCACTGCTGTCACAAATCTTGTCACGGTTGAGGGCAAAGATAATCAGAAGATTGCAAATCATATTGACCGTGCAGTCGCAAGCATTAGAAGGAAGCGATTGAAGGTTTTGGTCCAAGTAAATACTAGTTGAGAAGCATCAAAATCTGGTGTTGAGCCATCAGGTTATGTAGAACTTGTGAAGCATGTTAAGTTGGGCTGCCCAAATCTCGAGTTTGCTAATGACAATTTGGATGCCAGACTATACATCGATCCTGAAGATCTTCAGGACACTATCAAACTATAAAATTGAGGTTTGCAAGGCACTTGGGATGGCAAAGGACGAATGTGAGCTGTCAATGGGCATGTCTGGTGACTTTGAACAAGCAATTGAATTGGGAGTACAAATGTGAGAATTGGATCAACCATATTTGGCCCAAGGGGTATGCAAAGAAATAATAATATTCATGTATCCAAATGTTGCCATTCTGAAAGCATACATCTCTCATCTGAAAATGCTTGTATGAAGTTTTTTGTCAATCTTAGTTATGTACAAATGAGCTAAAGTCACTGTTAAAATGTTCTATTTTTAAAAATCTATCTGAATTATACATTTTCTTTCTCATGTTAAATGTAATTGGAGACAACTCTATATAGAAGTATAAGGATTTTATTTAACTTGGTTATACTTTTGTGCTTTTATAGGAAGCTATAGAAGAAGAAAAAAAGAGAATAGAATGGTGTTGCTGTTACTTCTATCGTTGCTGGTGGGACAGAGCATGACGCATTTTCCTCGTAAGTCAGTTCATAGAATAAAGTTGTGCCCAGGTAGGCCAATGAAAAATCCTGGTGCGGTAGATACATTTTTAGTTTATTTATTTTATTCCTGTCAAATAGAAATATAATGATTTGAATTGTATATGCATGTGATTGCACGTTCAGTGCGTATGCTTTTGATGATGGTTCTTAGATTATTATTTTTATGGGGTTTTAATAAGGCGACTTTTTGAATTATTTAAGTATTTTTTAGGAGAACGTATATTCCGTATTGGTGCAGTGAGATACAGAATTGACCCTATAAGGAGGACTCTTAAGAGGATATCAAGTGGCCAACTCCTAATTTAATTCATTGTGCTATAATTAAAGTCTTGAATAATTTTTACTGTAGCTTTACTCTTTACACTATTACACCAGCATATTACTTTCTTTGTAATTTTATATGGATTCACTCACTAGTTAGCATATAGCAGAAAGTAACAGAGTAACATTATAAGCCAACAAGTTTAATGAAATAAAAATGCCACAAAACCATGACTAAGTTGGAGAGCAACATTTTTATGGTTCAACTAGGACAGTACATAGAATATACTTTAAACGTTGAATTTACTTCAAATAGAATATACCTAGTAATTGAAATTTTAGTCCTTGCCCTTTCTTCTCTCCCTCACTTACAAATGTAGCCCCTGCCGAAGTAGAGCAGTAGCAGCATGCAACCCTCTTTTCATCCACGAAGCAGTGAAGTGGCAGAAATGCCTTTGGCCCAGTTTGGTTGCGCAAATTGTTTAATTATATAAATTGATTCATTGTGAATGATTGAATTGTAAATGAGTAAATTTGAAATGAGTTAAATCCAATTTTACACAATATTTGGTAATTTGAAATTGATGTTAAGGTTCTATGAAAAAAAGATAAAAACAAATCAAGAGAGAGAAGGGGAGTGAAAGAGAGGGAGAGGAGGAGAGGGAGAGGGGGTATGCAGTTTATGTGATTCCAATTTCAAATGGATTCATTTCACTTCATGTGGATTCATTTTACGTTTTTTGTAAAATGATCTAATTTTAGATTTTGCAAATGAGATAAAATGGGGCAATTAATGAATCTTTTCATTATTGAAACCAAACATAATTAATGGGTTAATTTGTAAATTGATTAATTTACAATTTTGGGACAACCAAACGGGGCCTTTGCGTATGTTATTTTTTTCAATTGATCTGATCAGTATGCTGAAATTTTTAGTTGTCAATTAGTTTTTAGTTAATTAGTTTAATTGCTAGTATGGTGAAATTATTGTTGTTGTTGTTGCTAAAAAATAATTTGTACTCAAAATTAGTTAGTATGATAAAATCTATAAAAATCAGGAAACCCTTGCAACCTTCCTTACTCACGCAATGTGAATATTCGGTTTTACTCTTGATATAATTTTAATTGTTTTAGTTTGATTCGTCAGTATAATTAATCAATGTTAACTGTAATTATTAATTAATTAGTATATTAATGGGTTTATTACTAATGGTCATGCTTGTTTTATATTATTAATTAATTAGTATATTAATGGGCTTATTAACCTTGATGTTCTTTTCCGTTCAAGCTTGATCAAGATCCTTTGATTTTTTTTTAAAAGGCCAATCCCATCATTTGGTATCAGATATCAAGGTTTAAGGATCAATCTTAATCGAATGAGATTGGGTTTGTCTATAAGAATACAAGACCATAGTTTGTATGAAATATCATGTGTGTGTGGAATTTTTGTACTCACTTTGTTTTGTAGGGTTCTTTTAATATATTCCTCTCTGTAATGGTCATTTAGTTTTGTTTTATGATGCATGAATCCTACGATTAGTTGTAGTTAATTGCTTTATATATTCTATTGGGTTGTACAATAGGGTTTTCTATTATTTACATCGATGGGACACCTCGATTGAGAGGCTGTAATATGTTGTTTGTAATCAATTTTCATTGTATTTGGTTATTATTATAAACCATGGCTAGATAAAGTAGATCAAAAGAAGTCTTTTTAGCCTATTAACTGTTCGAATGACCTGTGTTTGTGATTCACACACCAGGCGCGATCACACAGCTCTATTTCTTGCTATTCGAACGCTTACGTTCGCATGACCCTATTTCTCACCGTTCAAATGCTCCCAGCAACTTTTGTTCGGATAGACGAGGGGATGCTTCTGAGTGTCGATCTCGAAATTTTAAGATTCAAGATAACACTAGGACTCGTGGGACATATATATTGTGATTGCATAAGGATGGGTAGAGGTGTCCCATTGGGATTCTACTTCTTTCGGTTTAAGCCATGACATAGAGGGAATTATTTCCTTCTTATTTTATATTGCATATTTTATTGCTTTAAGTTGATAAATCACATCTGGTAATTAACCCATTAATTAAGAAACCACATTATTTATGGACAACATGCTAATTAATTGTGTGACTTGGCTTATATCACATTTTTATGGGAAAGAGTATCTATTCTTTTCAAACTGAATTAAATCATATAAATAATTTAACGCGGAATTAATCTTGGTCTCGAATTTTATTTCAAATAGTGAAGTGATTTATCCTTGTGTTAGCTTTGGCTTTCCTTCACAAAAGAGGGAGTTTATCACAATTTTATAAGGTTTATGAAATAATGAGATCGCTCTTCGATTTATTTTAAATAGTGGTGTGATTTATTCCTTATGTTAGCATAAACTATACTACCCAATGGAGGAAATTTATCACGGGACCTTAAGATTATTATAGTGAGACCAAATATTTTTATTCCGATAATAAATCAGGATATTATTATTGATTTATTTCGAAAAATTTGAATTGAATATTTTTTGTAATACCCTCAAGTTTTAAATATTATGTGGGAGAAGGTTTTCAAACAAACCTTGCAATCTCCATTGGTATTTTAAAATCATGATGTGATTGCTCCTCGTGTTAGCATTACCGACTTTCTTTCCCAACGAAGGGAGTTTATCACGACATTACATTGATTTTAAAATGATTAGTTGATAATTCTCTAAAATTAATATTGAGTATTTCAGTCTGCCCAATGAGGAGGCCTTGTATGAATTTAATTTTAAAATGGAATGAAGTGATGGTTTACATATAAACGCAAGTAATGATATTCTCCCCAACAGAGTCACTATCATTAATTGTGGGACTAAACGTTGTCAACTATTTAATTAAATGGATAGAAGAGTTCCTGAACTGTTCGAATAATATAACTAAAAAACGTACAAGAATTGTTCGAATAATATAACTAAAATACGTATAAGGACTGTTTTATTCTTAAAATCATGTTTATGATGTTTATGCACTCTTCAGTCATAAAGGTTCATCATAATGTATTTGAAATAAAAAATCATGATTGTAAAATGCTTTCGATTTCTTTATAAGTATACCGTAATATCAGTCAATTACGTTCAGTAGGAATTCCAGCATGGGCACAGAAGATCAGAATTTTCGTACTAGCATGATTGAATAGTTCATGACCTCGATCAGAGTGTTGACATCTTATCGATAAGGTTGCGAGTACAATGATAGTAGTTTATCTTGATTATGGAAACATTTATAATGGTTCGAGAACTTGTTTAATAGTAGTTAAAAGAACATTGTACCAGTACTTCAGGAAAGTATCGAACATGACCAATGATGAGATTTGATTGTCGATGCTAACTTGGTAAGACTCGAACAATTTTATGCTTGCATATGGTGTATAGATTCTTAATCCCGGGGGATATGAGGATCAGAGTATTCACACCATCATTGATTTGATTTGTTAATGGGTGCGATTCAGTTTTATACTTGTCCAATTAACCTTTTATGTTAGGCAGTGAATGTGTAACGCCCGACCCGAATTTATGGATTGCCCATGAGCCAGCTCGGTCCGATCTGGGCGTTAGGTGTGAAGTGCAATGGAACAACCTAGATAATGTTGCTACTCCCATTTTATTTTAATTACGTTTCACTTGTTAGCGTGCGATTATAGTTTCAAGATAAACTACGTGAATGACCCATGGGGAGCACCCTGAAGTCCAAGTAAACAGAGCTACTAACGTAAACATATATAAAATATACTTACCTGTAAAAAGCCCTCAAATTATGGAACTACTCCCAACCTTTCGTAACAAAGTGGGGATGTGAGCCTATGCCCAGTGGGATTTATACGAGCAGTATAGAAACAAATGGCAGAAAGGAATACTCACACGCTATAACTATATGCATGGAAAAATATGTATATATCTACATATGTGTACCTTTGGGAAATACACTTGCCAATGCATTAATCATTTTACTTTCGAAAACCTTACTTATCCAGATTAATTTACCTTAATCAAGTAAAGATTCCATTATTCGTACTTAGAATTTTCACCTTGTTAGCACACCCGATGAACCATTACACTTGATTTGATTTGAACCTATTCATTTATTAGAATTTAACCCCTTTCATTTATTTCATTACACTTTAGTATTTTCATTGAAAATCACTATTTCAACGCACGCATTTTTCGTGATAAAAATTACTTATATGTCGTTTGAAAACCTTTTTCCATACATACTTGTGCAAATTTTGGGTTTAACAACTTGGTTGCTTATTTACCCACTTACCCACTTACTTTATCCTTTTTACCTTATCTCATGGATATTGATAGATTTACGCATTACTTATCCATTTCACCTTTACAGGAATATTTATTACATTCATTCAAGTTAGGTTGTATAACACATTTTACCACACAACCCATTTCTTGATATGCTCCATATTTCCTTTATCTTTTCTCGGAATCTTCTAATACCGCATACTTACATGGGCTCCACACCGACGGCTATGTGCACCATATGCTCTGGCCAATGATTTTGGGCTTTTCACCTAAGGGCTCCAGCCCTTCTTGCTTTATCCCGGTGTCATCCGAGTACCTTTACTGTATTTTAACATTTTACAAATGTACACATTATTTCCTTTCCTTCTTACACGGCCGAAGCCAAAACCCTAGACTTTATTTCCCCAATTTGTGTTACACTTGAAAATTTATCATTTTATGTCCTTTATACTTTTACCTTGATTTTTTTTTCCAAAAATCATATTCGTTTATGACCACTTTGTGTTATACCCTTTCCAACATTTTTATTTCATAAAAATGTTACAATTTAAGTAAAATTATTATTTTACCCATTTGTTTCCAAACCACACTTTTACTCCATTTTCACAGGTGTTATTTCACCAAAACACTATTAAGTTACTTATACAAACTTCTCAAGTGTTTTTAACCCTTTAACACCATTCAAATTTGGAGTAATCTTTTACTTGATTGGAAACACCTTTTATACCTTTACTTCCTTTTAATCTCATAAGCGTTAATACATCACAACATTAGTAAGTTACATCACTAACCATTCCATGTTTGTCCATTAATACTTAATTATTACTTTTTAGTCACATTCATATTTATTTACTTCTTTATTCAAGAAATACATTCACACTTAAGGCTAATTTTATAAGAAAATATCCATTTCTTTTATTTAACATGTAGTCTTTTAACTTCTTACACATTATGTCTTTTAGTCCCAATTACACATACTGTGAAGACTAAAATTCCAACCTTATTATTTCTTAACTTCTTTATACATTCTATGTCAAAATACTACAAGTTTATTGTGACAACCCGCTCACCAAAATAAGGGGTGGCCAGCCCGATACTCCAATAATAGAGGGAATCATAGATGGATCATTCTCAACATATCAACAATACAATAAGTATACGGGATAACCGAACAATATTTCAGAAAAACGGGTTGCCAAAATTTAATTTCAAGTTAAAGAAGGAATTTAAACAACCCAATTTAGAAAAGAAAGTGGAAACCCAAAAGAACTTATATAATAAGCACAACAAGTATACAAATAAGGGGACCGAATATGTTGTCGCTCAACAGTCTATACAACCCATAAATTTACAAGTTCAATAAGTACATAATACATTTCCTTATACAGTTACAAAAGATTTTGGGTCACACACCCGAATAAAGGACCCGAGCATAGCTAGACTTCAAAAATAGAGGCGACTATAACAAAATATCCCGCAATATCCGCAAAGTTTCACGGCTCCCCAAAACATCGGAATAAGAAAGTCATTACGGGCGTCCTTACAGCGGAGCACCGGAGCACCGGAGCGAATAATTAATTCATGCAAAACAGAAATATAAATAGGTCAGGGCCCGGTTTTATATGATAACCAGATGAATAAAGAGTATGACAATTATGAACAGTTGATCAATGAAGGAAATATATAAGAATCTACCTATACAAGCTCATAGAATGAACTAATGCAATTTAAATAATCATAAGTTTTATTTAATTATGCAAGAGGATATAAGTAATTAACATTAATTAAAAGTCTCCGTCATTTACTCCGTTCCATTTCATTGTTCCATTTCTCATTATGAAATATAGTTACAGTTAAATGCTCTTTATGGCATTTACCATTAATCAAGTCCAACTTGAGTAAGAATAGTTATATTCATATACATATAACGATTATAAGACCGCCCGTCCGGGTTTCCCCACTATGCGTGCCCCTAAATGACTATCATCTTCCACGGCCTATCAATCAAGACAACCTGGGCACATAACGCAACGTTGGGAAGTGGCCATATGCCTGCAAGTGAGTCATAACCACACCCGAAATGACCTCACTAGTGCAGAATAAACATATAACAACCGATCATATGGCCGAGGACTATAGTCTCCCTGCATTCACTAGGCAGGGGACATCACCTCATGCGCGAGCTTCCCTTATGATAGCATTTAGAGAGGTGTGTTTAAGTAAATTATCATTTACCATTTTAGTCTCATTTTCATTTCCATTTTTATAGATACGTTATATTTTATTCGGAGCCATACATAATTCATATCATCATTACAACCTCAACGAATGAATAAACTCTTGATTTATTCTCCAAACATTTTAGGGTGTTATTATAAGCCACTAATTCTATCATACTTCAATTGAGCCTCTAAAGTCTCCCAATATGACCTTACAACTCTTAGACTCATAAAAGATAACTAAAGGAAAAGAACGCCCTAAAATCACTTTGTACACCCCTGGAATAAGTCCCATTTAACCCATTTCTAATGTAGGGTGGTTAACTAAATCATCTACGACTCTAGGACTCTAAGTTTACTTCACACAAGAAGGTTACTAAGTCCTAAACCTAAATAAAAAGGGTTGGTATTGAGTTAGAGAAAAATAACTCAAAACTCCAGGATTTCCGAATCGATTCGCCCTGGCCGAATCGTTTCGATCTGAAAGCGATCGATTCGGACCAGCCGAATCGATTCGGATAAGAAAACCTGACTTTTTACATACCATCGAATCGATTCGGATGGGCGGAATTGATTCAGTCCACTCAAACCTGTAAGCTGCCCCTTAGCGAATCGATTCGCCTAGCCAAGAAATGCCAATTTTGGCTATGGAGTCTTGGACTCCAAATTTCTCCCAAATCATTTCTACCCAAAGCAAGATAATTTATTGCCATCAACCCATCATAAACGCATTAAACTACTCTTATTTAAACCAATAAACATCTAAATCAACTTCCAAGGATTCAAAACTCATAAATCCATAAAAACCCTAACATTGTTAAACCATAACTAATCCACAACAATCAATACAATTTATTCATCCTAAACCATATATTAGCAAGTATAAAACTTGCCTTGAGGTAGAAATCTCATATTTCCTCTTGGTAGAAGCAATCCTAATATTCAATCTCTTTCTTTTCTCCACAGTTTCTCTTCTTCTCTCTAGGTTTAGTAATACATTTAAGAGAATAAAATGAGGTGCAAGACTAAATCGTGGCTTTAGTCTAAATTCCTAACTTAAACGGTTAATACCACATTAAAATGACTCGTAACTACACATTTAAGTTAAAACCAGTCAAAAGTGCCCGAAACCCGAAAATACAATATGGCACTTATTTCGACTATCTCGCACATTTCGGGACTAACTACGCCCTCTAAATTGGCATCCGACAATTTTTTTAAATGATTTCAAGTTCCGGTTTCATTTAAACCATAAATGTCATTTAAAACATGCGACACTATAAAACACAAGATAATGATATTTACATACACATACAGTAAATATGCAACAATCCAGTAAATATTAACTTTTAACACATTCGATTAACATTTACTCCATTTTCTATATTTTATATAATTACTTCGCACAGTAAAATAATATAAAATAACTTACTCGGAAGAGAGGGTTATTACATACTCCCCCCCTTATGAGGGAATTTTTTCCCTCAAAATTCAGGCGTACCTTGTAAAAAGAGGTGTGGATACTTCTCCCGCATGACATCCTCACGCTCCCACGTAGATTCTTTGGCGTTGTGATGACCCCATTGGACCCGGACCAATGGTACCATTATAGATCGTAACCTACGTTCCCCATGGTCTAAAATCGCGACTGGTTGTTCCTCATATGAAATGTCGAGTTTCAATTCGACATCATCGAGAGGAATATGCCAATGAGATCCTTCGCATCTCTTATACTTCTTTAATGATGAAACATGGAAAACATCATGAATCTGCTGTAATTCCTCGGGCAAAGCAAGCTGATATGCTACCGGGCCTACTTTAGCAATAATAGGAAAAGGTCCAACATAGCGCGGCGCAATCTTTCCCTTCTTCCCAAATCTCATAATACCCTTCATCGGCGATACTCGCGCCAAAACTTGCTTCCCAACCTCTAGCTCTACGTTGACAAGCCCGTGATGAAATCCATCGACGTCACAAACTTGCTTCCCTTCTATTTGCATCGGCATAACTCTTTTGACGTTCTTGAGCTATACGGATGCAATTTCGAATGAGCTCAATCTTTGAGGACGTGTCTTGGATCATTTCAGGTCCAAGAAACTTGTTATCCCCCACCTCCAACCAACAAGTGGGCGATCTACAAGGCCGGCCATACAAGGCTTCATAGGGTGCCATCCCGATGGTGAATTGGTACGAATTATTATAAGAAAACTCAACCAAAGGGAGATATTGTTCCCAACCACCTTTGAAATCAAGCACACACATTCGGAGCATATCCTCCAACATTTGGTTGACCCTTTCTGTCTGGCCATCGGTTTGAGGATGGTAAGAAGTACTTAACTTCAATTCGGTTCCCATAGCTTCTTGGAAACTTCGCCAAAAATGGGAAACAAAAATCTTATCTCTATCGGAGACTATATTTATGGGCACCCCATGGAGTCTAACGATCTCCACAATAAACAACCGGTCATAACGAGCAGTATTGTAGTCGGTTCGAACCGATAAGAAATGCGCTGACTTAGTTAAACGATCAACAATAACCCAGATGGAGTCATGAACACTTTGTGACGTCGGCAAGCCCATGATGAAATCCATCGATATGCTCTCCCATTTCCACACCTGAATCTCCAAAGGTTGCAACAATCATGTCGGTCGATGATGGTCTATCTTAAACAATTGACAAGTAGTGCATTGGCAAACGAACTCAGAAATATCCCGCTTCATGCCCGCCCACCAATATTAACGGCGCATGTTTTGGTACATTTTGTCATTTTCGGGATGCACTGCAAATTTGGAACCGTGGGATTCCGTCATTACTGCCTTTCTTAAGTCCCCATCGTTCGGAACCACAAGTCTCCCGTGGAAACGTAACCCACCTTCCGAGCTTATAGAGTAGGATTCCGCTCCCCCAGTTAACAATTGGCGTATACGATCCTGACATCTTTTATCTCTACCTTGAGCTTCTACAACCCATGCCACTATAGTAGGCGTAACAGTCATCACCGAAATAAATGCCCTAGCATCCGCATCCACTTGACCAAGCTCCTTCCATTTCGCTCTCCATACCGAGGCTAACTCCCCCTCGGGTTTTCTACACAAAGCATCTGCAACTACATTCGCCTTGCCTGGGTGATAGTGGATATCAAATTGATAATCCTTCACGAACTCTAACCATCGGCGCTGTCGCATATTCAAATACTTTTGTGAAAATAAATACTGCAACGATTTATGGTCCGTGAACAGGCTAACTTCTCCCCCAGGAGATAATGTCTCCAAATATTTAAAGAAAAAACCACGACCACAAGTTCTAAGTCATGAACCGGGTAATTTTTCTCATGTGGATTTAGCTTGCGGTAGGCATAGGCAATAGCCCTCTGTTCCTGCTGCAACACTCCACCTAACCCTTGCAACAAAGCATCCGTAAAAACTAAATATTCTAATCCTGGCCTTGGTAATGCAAGGACTGGAGCAGAAGTCAACCTCTCCTTCAGCTCATCAAAATAAGACTGACAAGAATCATCCCATACAAATCTCACCCCTTTTCGGGTTAAATTTATCAAAGGGCTAGCAATTTTGGAAAAACTCTTGATAAATCGACGATAATAGCCAGCCAAATCCAAAAAACTACGAATCTCGGTAGGTGTCGTGGGCTGACCCCATTCCCTCATCGTAACTACTTTACTTGGGTCCATCGAAATGAACTGAGCCATCACAATGTGACCCAGAAACTGTACTTCCTGCAGCCAAAAACCGCACTTTTCAAACTTAGCATACAATTGATGATCCCTCAATGTCTGTAGGACCAACCTTAAATGAGTAGCATGACCCGCTTCTGTTTTGGAATACACTAGGATGTCATCAATGAATACTATAACAAACTGGTCGAGGAAATCCCTGAACACCCTATTCACGAGGTCCGTGAAAACTGCGGGGGCATTGGTTAGCCCGAAGGGCATAACCAAAAATTCATAGGACCCATACCTCGTTAGAAAAGCGGTTTTGGAGACATCCTTCTCCCGTATCCTCAACTGATGATACCCCATCCTCAAATCGATTTTGGAGAAGTACGACGCTCCCCTAAGTTGATTAAACAAATTGTCGATACGAGACAAAGGGTATTTGTTCCGGATAGTGACTTTGTTCAACTCTCAGTAATCCACACATAACCGAAGAGAACCGTCTCTCTTCTTAACAAACAACACTGGAGCGCCCCACGACGACGTGCTACGCCGAATGAATCCATGTTCCAACAACTACTGAATCTAGTCTCTCAGCTCCCTCATCTCAACAGGAGACATACGATATGGAGCTCTCGCCATCGGTCGAGTTCCCGGCGCTAAATCGATTACGAACTCAATATCCCTACTAGGAGGCAAACCCGATATTTCCTGAAAGACATCCTCGAATTACCTAACGAACAAAATCGAGTCTAAGGAAACAACTACATCTCGAGAAGTCTCCTCTGCAATACAGTACAAGTAAGTGCTAGTACTCCCTTCCATACAAGGCATAACCACGAAAAACATTTCTTGCCCGGGATGGCAAAAACTATACTCTTGCCATAGCAATTAACTATCGTGCGATATTTTACTAGCCAATCCATTCCTAGGATTACATCATACCCAACCATGTCAAGGACGAGCAAATCGTCCTCAAAGAATAAATTACCAAGAGTTATTCCTACTTGTTTACAAACGAAGAAAATAAGTGACCCATCTCCCATTGAAGATTCAACACTCGTAAAAGTACTTTCTGTAGATTTTATTAACTCTGTAGACTGATCAAAAGTTCTAGAAATAAACGAGTGTGTCGCACCCGTATCAAATAGTACCCGACCCATGTGCCCCTGAATGAGAAACTTACCCTCAATTGTTGGCGGTGCTGGAGGGGCCGGAGGAAGCATAACATCCTAGACATGATAAACTCGCCCATACTGTAGCTGTTCCTGTTGGGGAGGGACAATCAGGTTAGGTACTTGTGGCGGGAACTGAACATGTGGCTGCTGTGGAACCCTAGGAAGCTGTCCCCCAATCAATTGAGGACAAGACTTCCTAATGTGACCCGCCTCTCCACATAGGAAGCATCGACCCGTCATATTATCTTGGTTTCGGCCCCGATTATTTCAAAACTGCCCGAAGCCTTGGCCCTGATGGCCTCTACCTCCGTTACCACCCCGACCTGCTTGTTGCTGCTGAGGTCCACCTTGACCCTGTCTAACATTACTTCCACCAATATTAAACCCACCAAAACGTTGCCTTTTTGACAAGTTCCCTTGCTGGGGATCCCTTTATTTTTGTTTATTTCTCGAAGATTGGGACGAGGGTAATGCTCCTCCTCCTATCCCATTGCCTCCAGGCTTACTAGCTTTCCCCACAACCAAAGCCTTCTTACCACTTTGGAGATATAACCGGTGTTCCTGACAATGGAGTAATGCCGCATTCATTACATCCACGAAAGTCTGCAAAGCTGGATTGACCAGCAAATGTTGTCTTATCCGCCAATGTAAGCCTTCCATAAACTTGGATATCTTCCTCTCTTCTGGAGTCACCTCTTCCGGCACAAAACTAGCTAGCCGAGTAAACTCCTCTTCATACTCTGAAACTGAATGTTCACCCTGTACCACATCATGCAGTCTTCTCCTCATCTCCCTTTGAACTGCGGGAGGAAAGTATTTCCTATAAAACAATACCCAAAAGTCATTGATAGTTGTAGTATCTCTCTTCTCTGGAGTAGTCATAGATTACCACCAATGTAATGCAACACCCACCAGTTTAAAGGTAGCAAGGATTTGTTTCCTCTCCTCACTATATTCCACCATGCGCAGATGGCGTTGCATATCCTTCTTCCACTGATTAGCTTCTATAACATCAGAACCTCCTTGGAATTCTGAAGAATGGCCCTTTAAAAAGGACTCTTTAACCCTTTCCCACGGAGAAGGTCCCGCAGGAGCTTGTACTTCTTGAGCACGGGGAGGTTGGGCTTGTGGCATTTACTGAAACAATGCAGTCATAGCAGCCTTAACCGCTTGGGCCACAATATTGGCCACTTCAGCTGCATTAATCGTTCCTTGAGGCGGCGGGGGAGAACCAACATCCTCTTCTAAAACTCGGTTTCTTCTAGCGGGGCGTCCTTTCTTAGGCGACATCTGAGATGAAGAAACAATCGAATTAGAATACTATAAAAGAACAATCTATTTTACAGAAGATCGCAGTTATAGGCATACAAAGCAGTCCTAACATTAAGGCTCTACATCAAAGAACGCTACGGTAGAACGTGGCAAGTCCGCATAGATCCTAACGACTCTAGAACCTGATGCTCTGATACCATCTATGACAACCCGCTCACCAAAATAAGGGGTGGCCAGCCCGATACTCCAATAATAGAGGGAATCATAGATGGATTATTCTCAGCATCTCAACAATACAATAAGTATACGGAGTAACCACACAATATTTCAGAAAAACGGATTGCCAAAATTTAATTTTAAGTTAAAAAAAGAATTTAAACAACCCAATTTAGAAAACAAAGTGGAAACCCAAAAGAACTTATATAATAACCGCAACAAGTATACAAATAAGGGGACCGAATATGCTGTCGGTCAACAGTCTATACAACCCATAAATTTACAAGTTCAATAAGTACATAATACATTTCCTTATACAGTTACAAAATATTTTGGGCCACACACCCGAATAAAGGACCCGAGCATAACTAGACTTCAAAAATAGAGGCGACTATAACAAAATATCCCGCAATATCTGCAAAGTTTCACGGCTCCCCAAAACATCAGAATAAGAAAGTCATTACGGGCGTCCTTGCGGCGGAGCACCTGAGCGAATAATTAATTCATGCACAACAGAAATATAAACGGGTCATGGCCCGATTTTATATGATAACCAGATGAATAAAGAGTATGACAATTATGAACAGTTGATCAATGAAGGAAATATATAAGAATCTACCTATACAAGCTCATAGAAATGAACTAATGCAATTTAAATAATCATAAGTTTGATTTAATTATGCAAGAGGATATAAGTAATTAACATTAATTAAAAGTCTCCGTCATTTACTCCGTTCCATTTCATTGTTCCATTTCTCATTATGAAACATAGTTACAGTTATATGCTCTTTATGGAATTTACCATTAATCAAGTCCAACTTGAGTAAGAATAGTTATATTCATATACATATAACGATTCTAAGACCGCCCGTCCGGGTTTCCCCACTGTGCGTGCCCCTAAATGACTATCATCTTCGAGGGCCTATCAATCAAGACAACCTGGGCACCTAACGCAACGTCGATAAGTGGCCATATGCCTGCGAGTGAGTCATAACCACACCCGTAATTACCTCACTAGCGCAGAATAAACATATAACAACCGATCATATGGCCGAGGACTATAGTCTCCCTGCATTCACTAGTCAGGGGACATCACCTTACGCGCGAAATTCCCTTATAATAGCATTTAGAGAGGTGTGTTTAAGTAAATTATCATTTACCATTTTAGTCTCATTTTCATTTCCATTTTTATAGATACATCATATTTTATCCGGAGCCATACGTAATTCATATCATCAATACAACCTCAATGAATGAATAAACTCTTGATTTATTCTCCAAACATTTTAGGGTGTTATTATAAGCCACTAATTCTATCATACTTCAATTGAGCCTCTAAAGTCTCCCAATATGACCTTACAACTCTTAGACTCATAAAATATAACTAAAGGAAAAGAACGCCCTAACATCACTTTGTACACCCCTGGAATAAGTCCCATTTAACCCATTTCTAATGTAGGGTAGTTAACTAACTCATCTAGGACTCTAGGACTCTAAGTTTACTTCATAAAAGAAGGTTCCTAAGTCCTAAACCTAAAGAAAAAGGGTTGGGATTGAGTTAGAGAAAAATAACTCAAAACTCCAGGATTTCTGAATCGATTCGCCCTGGCCGAATCGTTTTGGTCTGAAAGCGAATCGATTCAGACCAGCCGAATCGATTCGGATAAGAAAACCTGACTTTTTGCATACCATCGAATCGATTCGGATGGGCTGAATCAATTCGGTCCACTCAGACCTGTAAGCTGCCCCTTAGCGAATCGATTCGCTAGGGGCGAATCGATTCGCCTAGCCCAGAAATGCCAGTTTTGGCTATGGAGTCTTGGACTCCAAATTTCTCCCAAATCATTTCTACCCAAAGCAAGATAATTTATTGCCATCAACCCATCATAAACGCATTTAACTACTCTTATTTAAACCAATAAACATCTAAATCAACTTCCAAGGATTCAAAACCCATAAATCCATAAAAACCCTAACATTGTTAAACCATAACTAATCCACAACAATCAATACAATTTATTCATCCTAAACCATATATTAGCAAGTAGAAAACTTGCCTTGAGGTAGAAATCTTAGATTTCCTCTTGGTAGAAGCAATCCCAATCTTCAATTTTCAATCTCTTTCTTTTCTCCACAGTTTCTCTTCTTCTCTCTAGGTTTAGTAATACAATTAAGAGAATAAAATGAGGTGCAAGACTAAATCGTGTCTTTAGTCTAAATTCCTAACTTAAATGGTTAATACCACATTAAAATGACTAGTAACTACACATTTAAGTTAAAACCAGTCAAAAGTGCCCGAAACCCGAAAATACAATATGGCACTTATTTCGACTATCTCGCACTTTCGGGACTAACTACGCCCTCTAAATTGGCATCCGATTTTTTTTTAAATCATTTCAGGTTCCGGTTTCATTTAAACCATAAATGTTGTTTAAAACATGCGACACTATAAAATGCAACATAATGATATTTACATACACATACAGTAAATATGCAACAATCCAGTAAATATTAACTTTTATCACATTTGATTAACATTTACTCCATTTTTCATATTTTATATAATTACTTCGCACACTAAAATAATATAAAATAACTTATTCGGAAGAGAGGGTTATTACATTTATATGCATGAGAAGATGGATTTAAAACCCAAAAATTCTAATACATGGTTTAAACATATTTTTCAGCAAATATTTGTCAAATAAATATTTATTTCCAAACATTTTATTCCATAAAATGTTTAACGTTAATATTTCTAGAAATGTCATTTACACAAAATATATCATCTTTCAATATTCCAAAACCTTGAAATATTTAATTATTTTTTATTTTCAACAAAATATCATTTTTATCAAAATTACATTATTTGCCAACATTTTATTCCATAAAATAGTTTTCATCAAAATTTCTAGAAAATACACCACTTTCATAAAACATTAACTTTCATTATTTCAAAAACCTTGAAATAATTATTCACTCTTTATTTTTAACAAAAATAACATTTTCCAACATTTTTAATCCATAAAAATGCTTATGATTATTTTTACTAGAAAACCCATCACAAACATATTACTCTTAAACAATCAAGACTAAAAGTACACAACTAAAGTCTTAATCTAAGAGGAGCGTTTCACCCACCTCTAAGGTCTCCAATGGTGGCAAGAGTGTTAGTGTAGGAGGAGCAACCCCCCATAGCCAAAGGTGGCCTCAAAAAGGTTACCAAAATCTCCTCCAACAAGCTCCATTTGAACTCCAAGCAAGACCCATTGCAACACCATTAAATCTCACCTTCTTCTTATCCAAGAACCCCCAATAATAACCCCAAAATTCGTAGCACTTCTTTAACTTTGGTGGAAATGGTTCTTTTGGGGTGGAATACACCATGGGAATGGTGGAAAAGTGGTTGTTTGGTGGTGGAAGATCACCCACCTCTTCCATTCTCTCTCAATCTCTCTCCTTCTTCCATTTCTCCCAACACACAAATAAACTCAAATAACCCTTAATAAAACACCCATTAATAGCCAAATACCCATTTTGCCCTTCCTGGGACGATTTGAGCTTGACAATACACCAAATCAAGGGCCCAAAATGTGACAACGCACAAGGGCATCCGATATAAAATTCTTGACCAGCGTCGTTCAAACGACAAGGCTACATCGCTCGAATGAATTCTCTTGTCGCTCGATCCTTGGCTTCATGCAACCTTCGCGCGACCTTCTACTGTAAGTCACTAGCACGCCGCGAGAAGCCTGCATCTCGCGACGTATTGCGCGACCTCAAATGTTGTTCGAACGACGCTCGAACGACATCCCAAGTCGTTTGAGCGACCCTAAATCATTTTCTTTTTAGTTTCTCCAACTTTTACCCACAATTATTCCATATTTATACTTAACTTCTCTTCAATTATTGTCAGACTATAATTTAATTAATTTACTGGGGCGGGATATTACAAAATGTGTTAATATATCCGAGATTATGTTTCGTAGGAATTCGAATCTAACAAGTATCCTAGAATATGATGCCCCTTGATAAACTTATAAGTTTTGACTATACTAGTATGGCCAGTGGATTTTATAATCCAATAGAGATGTCAAATAAGTTAAGCTTTAAATCAAGGAATGTTTATAAGATATTAGTGAATATCAATTAGAGGAAAATTGGTTTCGCCAAGTAGGTATTGTACACTTCACGCAGATAATCATGATTTGTGTAATCCAATTATGCAAACATTAGGCCTCGCTATTGTTGTAGTTTTGAGTAATTAAAATTGGAGTGCAATTGTAATTATTTAATGGAATCACTGTTCTAAAAAAGCTGCCTAGGCTCCGTTTAGGCACACTTAGACTTGAGGCTTGGGAGAAACTCCACGCCTTAAGCTTTTTACGCCTTATTCTTGGTAAAACCCTTAAGGCGTACTTTTTTCTATAAACAACAATGCTTTAGTGAAACGATATCGCCTTTTAAAGAATTTTTTTACAAATCGGACCATTATCTCATCCAAAATAATCAAATAGTATTTTAATTTGCAAATATTCATACATATTTTTATGATATGTACAATTTTAGTATTTAATAACCTTGTTATGGAAAAAAATATTAAAATATATTAAAAAGGCCTAAACGCCTTTTCACACCTTTTTACGATTAAGGCCCGCCTAGGCTTCTAAGACTTAAGGCTTGGCCTCCACACCTCGATCACGCTCCGCATTTTTTAGAACCTTGAGTGGAATTAATTAAGATTAAATGTAAAAATAAATAGATTGTGGGAGAGTAATTTGGAATTTCATTTTTTCTATTTGGAAGACAATTTTAGTTATTGGCCTTGGGACCTGAAAGTAGTCCCGAATTCTTTTTAGCCGAGAGATGTGTTTGGTCACTTATACCCCTTAATTAACTAAAGTCACCTTTTAGGAGATTTTTGAGGAGTCCATACTTGGTCCAACTCTTTCGATCAAGTTTTTGTGTTGAGGAGGATAAGTACGAGTTAATTAATGAGGTAGGAGTAAGTGGAACACAGTTGGATTCGCTCCAGAGTGAGCAAAAAAAGAGAGAAACTTTTTTCTCTTGGAAAATCTTCAAGGATTTCTTTCAAGGGAGAAGAACACCCTTCTTGCTCGTCCAATGGATTGAACGTTGTAAGACAAAGTAATATACCGAATCAGATTCTACATGAACTTGGCTCGGCTTCATGTATCGATAACAAGATCCGCAAATGTATGGACTCACTAATCCTAGTTTTCATGTATAGAATTTTCTATGCAATCTTGATATTTTTTTTCCCATTAAAGATCGATCAAGATCTTTGAAAACATTTTTAAAAGGTTAATCCCATCCGATATAACATTATTTTACTTATAAAACTGGTACATAATCAATCATAATAGTTGTTATTATGTCACGAGGTGCATTTTATCTCGACATTTGTTAATAGGGCATGACTAATGGCACTCCACCAATTCTAATGGCACTCCAAATTTTTGTTAAAAGGCAAAGTTATCCTCACCCAAAACTCAAACAAATCTCAAACATTCTCAATAATGTTTTTAATTAAATAATTACAAAAACTGTTTTATTATAAAATTAAAAAAAATAGGTTTTTTTATTAAATAAAATTGGACATATTTTTAAAAAACAATTTATAAAACATTTTTTTTAAATCATTATTTTTTTGAAATGGACATATTTAAAAAAAACAGTTGCATATAACTTATTTAAAAAAATAATAGTTATATTTACTAATGAGTGTTGTATGTTCAACAATTAACGAGGGTTACAATTCTTTCTCAAATTATATTTTTAGAAATTATTTTTTTAATAACTATTTTGTGATAAGATTTTTTTTGGTTAAAAAATAATTTTTATATATCTTAGAATTTTTAATAACTCTTTTTTATATATAGTTTTTTTAATAACTGTTAAAAAATGACAATTATATTTATATATGTTTTAATAACTGTTTTTAAATAAAAAAAAATGGGTCATTCGATGAAAACTCCCTCGATATTTTTTTTAATTAACATTTAGTCCAACCATTTTTTTTGTTCTAAAAGTTCTTTCATAATATAAAAACGCTCACAAACACTATTTTTCTCATATCCTAAATGCAAAATATACTTAGCTTAGAGGAACTAAACATCAATTGTCCCTTTTTTAACTTTAAAACAATTTCTTTATTTCTTAAAATAGTTAAAAAAGGTAAACCCGATTTTTAGCTATTTTTTATATAAAAAACTGTACGTAATTTATTAAAAGATAATTATTATTTTTATATTTATTGAAAAAAGAAATTTTTGTTTATAAACTAGTGAAATCGTTTTTGTTTATAAACTCGTGAAACCATTTTTTTTTGAGTTTATAAACTGTACATAATTTATTTTGTATCGATTGGTTAGTGTTGCTTGCACGAACCCACATCCATTAAATGATGTGGGTCCGCGCCAGCGACACTAACCAATCATTAATCTTAAGATATATAAAAATTATTTTTTAACAAAAAAAATCTTACCACAAAATAGTTATTAAAATAATAATTTCTAAAAATATAGTTTGAAAAAGAATTGTAAGCCTGATTAATTGTTAAACATACAACACTCGTTAATAAATACAGTTGTCATTTTTTAAAAATTGAATTTTTTTTAAATAAATTATATCCAACTGTTTTTTCAAAATATGTCCATTTAAAAAAATAATGATTTAAAAAAAATTTTTTACAATTTGTTTTTTAAAAAATGTCTATTTTTTTAACTTTATAATAAAATAATTTTTGTAATTATTTAATTAAAAAAATTATTGAGAATGTTTGAGATTTGTTTGATATTAGGGTGATGATAGTTTTGTCTTTTAACAGAAATTTAGAGTGCCATTAGAATTGGTGGAGTGCCATTAGCCATGCCTTTGTTAATATAGCATTATTGTGTATTAGTACATGTTTGGTACTCTTAGAAGCACAAATAGTTGACTCCTATGTCAATTGTGATAAACAAATAATTATGATTTGTTTTTGGGTACAACAATCTTGATAAAAATAGAATTTTCATATAGAAATTGGTTATAAAATGATAACTAATTGGCAAAAAATACACTTTTTTTACTCTAGACATATTTTGATTAGTTGAAAATAATTCTAGTCCAAGTTTCCACAATCCAAGAAAGATAGACATTCAACAAGTACTGGCCATTATCACGTGTTTATATGGATCTTGTCAGTTTTGAGTTTTAAGTACTACTTTAGTCACTTATTAATCAAGCTGTCATTTTAAATTTTTTTCTTAGATTATGGTAATTAAATATATTATTTCATTTACTATTAGTAGTTATTTTGAATCCTTAACAGTAATCATGCTTAAAAATTTCATGTCAATACCTTTAAGGAATCCACCTGAGACCAAAATAGTGAACCAAAGAGGGACTTTAGAATAGCAAACAGGGGTTGGTCACTAATCCATATCGGTAGATTTAGTTTGTGGGACTAACCCATGCTTCCTAGTTTGATGGATGATGTATTTGTATTCTGAGTTTAGAAATATGATCACGGTATGGATTCAAATTTTCAATTAAGTCATGAAGACTTGTGTCTTATAGTTGGATGGCATACTGTTCATTGTTGTCCTAAAATGGTGATACAATGGTGACTATACATTTTGATTTAACCAAATCATATGATTCATATCATAATTTGATTCTTAAGTCATATAATGATGATACATTGACACAGATGCAATTAAGATGTTGATGCAGATGTCTCATAAAGGGGCTTGTGGTTCTGAGACTAATATAAGTGACGGGGATTGGTTTCTTGTACCTCTTCCTCATGTTTTTTACACGGAGGTATGGCAGTTTAATATTTTCATAATGAAATGTTACTATGTACAAACTCTAATTATAACATTTTTACACGTTGCGGATATGGTCTTGTGGTAATAGACATTTAAATTTTAGAAATGATACAAAAAGACATGATGTTAATCTAATATTATGTTACTAGTGTCATTTTTTAAACATGACTATTAACACAACTCATTCGTATCAAAAAACATTGTTATGTTGTATTGGGGAGGAACATGATAAAAAAAATAGTAAGAGTAGTGCTATGGGTACAAAGTAACTCCACAAAATCTTCACAAAAAGTAGTGTTATTGGTGCCCTGGCGGGAACTTATAATACAAGACGGTGTTTAACAGGTAGGTAAGAGAATAAATGAAATCCACATAAGATGTTGTGGAGGTTTTTGTGTAGTTTTTTGTACTCATATCATTATTCAAACACTAATTTTTTAAGGGTTTTCTTAAAATTTATTTTTTTGCCGAGAAGTCTTTTTGGATTTATAAAATTTGAGCAACCAAAAAGTCAGTTAAACAAAATGGGGGAATTTTTTTATGTGTTTGGTTAATTTATGTTTGTTGTTACTTGGGTGTAATCTTTGTGATTGAATTTGTTTTGTTAACTTAAATTTCTTAATATGTTTTATATTTAAGATTTTTTTGGCTTTACTTAATTTGAACAACCAAAAAGGCAGAGAAACGAAAAGGGAGAAATCTGTTATTAATTTAGCGAACTTTGTTGCTGAAATTTATTTTGTGATCATGAATATTTTTGGTTAAGTTGTGATATATGTTGGCTTTGAGCTACTACCACATGGGGAATATGTTGTGGGCATGTTCTTCTTGCCTACTTTTGATAATCAGAGGGAACAAATAAATTTTTTATTTACAAGGGATCACAACATGGATTCAAATTGTCATTTTTTTCATGAATACTTGTGTTTTACAATTGGATGTTATAGTGATCAATAATATTCTAAAATTATTATACAATGATCATTATACATTGTGATTTAAGTAAATCTTAGGGTTAATTTTGTTACAGTTCAGCTGCCCACCTTCAGTTGCCCCCAACAGTTACAGCTGCCCACCTTCAGCTGCCCCACTTTAGTGTACAATTGATATTTTCAACTTACTGCACAGCTGCCCACCTTAGTGTACAACTAATGCTTTCCACCCATATGCACCTACAACTTTCCATTGTTTATTACTGCAAACAATGAATTATGTTTCTTTATCAAGTTGTATATACAAACAGCCATATTAATGAAAACATACACTGAATTCCAAATCTTTCATGGTATCAGAGCAGGTTGGTCTTATGACACACCGCCTAATTAAATACCGGGCGATCACTCCTTTATTAAATTAAAGTCAAGGTGAACAGTTGGTTCATTCTTAGCATCACTATCGCAAAAATAACCTTTCCAATTAAACACCCTAAATAATTAAGCTAAGTGTCAAAATCATTTAAAACCTTATTTCCATTTTATTAAATATGATCATAAAACCTTTAACCATTAACATTTTAAGAGTCACACATTAAGTATGAGAAGAGAAATGAACATTTAAGAGTTTAACCATAAATCATAAATCCCAACATTTAAAACACTAAAGGAAAACATCCTGGCAGTAATAAATCCCGAAATAAAGATGCTGAAAGTAAAGAATTACAATCTCTGACAATACCAACTAAATAATGGAAAAAGGGTGACACATGCCCCCACTGGATAAAACTGAACTAGAAGTAGAGTTAACAATGAAGTCGTCTAAGCAATGGCCTGCAACTCCAACAAAAGCTACAGCGCGTTCCATCTAAGAATCCTAAGCAAGACGCCCTGGTGGCTGGGCACCTGTAATACATATATATATATATATATATATATATACACACACACAAGAGAGAAGAGGTAATAGCAAACGGGTCAGAGCCCGAATGTAAAACAGTTTTAAAATGGTTTAGCAAGTATTTAAAAATGTTTACCGGCTAATGCAACAGTCATATTAGTATGCGACATTCTCTTGAGAATTCTCACCTCTCATCTAGTGTGCACGTCTATCGTACTAATGAATTCCATATACTTCTCTAACTTATTCTCCATAAGACTTAAGACGTGAAATTAAGGTTACGCTATTTATTTTAGGACAGTCTATCTCTTCAAGATTTCTTACGTTATTTAAAATAACTCCGTATTGTTATAACGTTTCTGAATACTTACAGTGAAGTTGATGAATTTCATACTTCACTTAACTACTATTTTACTCAGTAGAAAGTTCTCATGTAGATACACGTATATATATTAATTACTCGTATAATATATATACAAATAGCACCCCACATAAAATCTATGGTGCTAGACTTCCATATATATGTGTATATGTACTAATCACTCATAAATTATATATATACTAACGACACCCCACATAAAAACTATGGTGCTGGCATACTCTGCTATCAAGTCCCTGTATCACACATACTAAGGGAATACTAGTTCGGAATCACTCTCGAACTGCATTAACACAAAACACATACCAATGGAGGCGAAGCATAGTTCCAAGTCACTAAGAGGTCAGCACATACCCTCACGTCTCTTAGGACCGTCTGACTATCAATCAGATAGCCTGTACCAAGGAATCCTATGTTCTAAGGTACGAGTCAATATCCCCCATAAAGGTCACATCGAGATAACACTGTCCCAGCGTGAAAACCCCCGTGATAGCAAGTAGCCTGAGTATGATTTTTATACAGATATAATATATGCACAATCACACAGTCATATATATATATATATACACACATCCACATTGTTAAATTAGGTGCGCTCACGACCCAAAATTGTAATTATCCATTATTACACATTTTTACTCGATTATCTCGTATAACGGACTCGTTCATTTTATTCTCGTAATTAAGTTATTCTAAATCCACTTCTCGTCTCTCGAAGTATTCTCTTTACCTAAGTACAATTTCAGTAGGCCCTCACTCACCTTCTAATCCAACTTCCTAGATGTTTCGATTATTTAATCAACGCACGTATGATTTCTTATGTATAAATGTCTCCGCGTTTACCCTTTATTTCCTTTCACCTTTATGTTCCACCTAACGGGGTTTATCTTGACCCTACTGGTCCTTCTTATGTCCCATTATGTTCTAGCAACCCCAATCAAGGTTTACTACGTATAAAATCGGATTTAGATAACACGAGCAAAAAAGTAGCTTTCCAGGAGGGGTCGATCGATCGATGAAAGGGAGTCGATCGATCGATCTATCGATCGATCGATGCTTTGGGCTCGATTGATCGATCAAGCAGTTATGCAGATTCTGCAGAAAACCTAGTTACGGGATTCTCACCCCAAACTCCTCCAAATCATCATGTTACAGTCCCAAAATCTCAGAAATTGATACCACAAACATACTAAACCCAAATGAGTAATAATCTACGTAAGGCATGCGAGTTTTCATCAAGAATCATGGGTTAAAAGGGCCAAACTCTATATAATTCTCATGAACCCTAATATTTTCTCCATCTTAGTTTCTTTCATTATTTTTCCAGATTTTCTATCACTAATACCATGGAAATTCGTGGTTCAACCTCTACATAAGAAATGGATTTCCAGAAATATGATCTCTATCTCTACAACATGAAATTTTTGTCTTCAATTAACGTTTTTTTCTTCAAGAACACTAATTCTAGTAAACCTAAGACTAATATAAAAGGATGCATTAACTTGATAAAATAAAGATAGATACTTGCATAGAAATTTAGTCTCTGATTTGTGGAAGAATAAGGTGTGGTTGTGATCCCCTTCGCGCGATCTACGATTTGGCGGTGACGGCGGTGCAACCGGAGGTGTTCTTGGCCTAGAACTCCTTGGAGAGCTTCTCCTCTTCCTCTCCAATGGCCGTCATTAGTTTTTGATTGTGTTAACCCTAGAAGATAACACTTTCCATCTGATATAACTCTATAAAATTCGTGGGTTTAATTACCCATAATTACGAAATGTCCAAAATGCCCTCCCGGGGTACTAAATAGGCCTAAAAATGCCCCGAGACCCAAACTAACCCCCCGAGTATACTTTTCTGACATTCTCAACCCTTCCGAACACTTTGGCGCACTCAAAACGACTATATGAGAAACTTATAATTTATTCACTTTTATTAATCAACATTTAGTCTCGACACGACACGGGCGCGTCCCGACTTAAATTTCCATAATTGCCATTTCATTCACACGTGACAATTTTATAAAATAAATCTCATATATTACTATACTCATCCAGTAACATTCAAAAAATAACAAATTTCCGATAATTACTAACTCCCGTCACGCTAGTAAATATTTAAAACAACATTCCAGATTTAAATTATATTAATTTATCTTAATTAAATTTAATAAATCCCATAATTTAAAAGCCATAAAAATACGGGTATTACATACTTCCCCCTAGTAACGGAATTTTGTCCCGAAATTCGGAAAATAAGGCCTACCTGGTAGCACAATTCTGGACATCCTTTTCAGTACGCAAACTATTTACATACTAAGGCGCTCAATCACTATAGCCCTTTCCTCACGGCAAGCTTGTTTAACATTCTCATTGGAGACACTTCACATGGTGCTCCTAACCGACAACATTCGCTTAGGTCACGCCTATACATTATAAATTTCCACTATCTCACTATCATTGGGAGGTCGCACCTCACAACATGACAACTACTCAGATTTATTCATATACAAAACTCCCATTCTGAGAAAACCATACGAACATTTGACCACTCTTGTTCGCCTAAAACAGTCGTGGAATTCTACCATAGTTATCGGATATTTTCTCGACCGATCCAAAAATTCTGATTATCTACTCACCTCTAAACATACGGAAGGAGAATAGTTGAGGTTCTTCCATAACGAAACCTTAATAAGCACTCGTACGCGACAAACAAGTATGAGTGCTTCTACATAGCATTCCTGAAATCATCGTACTAAGATTCCAAAATCTCCTTCACGTAACTCCACTAATCTTTAATCACCGTGCGCCTATTCCCTGGCTAAGGGTGATACATCCTACTCGAAATGAAACCTTATCTCCGCTGGTTCCTGAAATCCCATATCAAAGGTGGGATTCACCAATCTCATCCTCATTCAGAAATTTATACTGCGCCGGACCATGCACTGGCGCGATCCTTCCTTTCAAAGGAAGTCTGGGGCATACTAGTTAATATTGTAAACCAGCCAAAAGGAATATCAATCACTTCCTTCTCGGCGACTTAATTCACATGTTCGGGATGAACCCTTGATCTTGTTTTGAGGATGGTAACCCATCCAAGAACTTTACCGACTTTACCGACCTCTTCCAATTTCAGGAATTGTCGATAAACACAAAATTCTTTGGTTGATTCTCCTCTTTCAACCAAACCTTACCTATGGGCGGTGCATGTAGATACTACTCACTACGTCCCGCTAAACATCGATTTTCCCTTGAAATATCTCACATTAAGTTACACATAATACTCCCCTTCCTTCCTTGGTGTATGCCGAAAGTTTCGACCCGTACTCTTTCCTCTTAGATGCGCACTTCTGGATCTTTTATTTCATACTAACATCACCACCCTTTGTATGTGCAAGTCTCTCTCACACTTGACTACTAACAAATCCGCTCTGAGTGTTATTCTTAATAATTAAATTCTACTCTATTCAAGGAATACTCCTTCCTAAATGGCTTCCCACAGCCTTCCAATCAAATTAGGGTGTGCTATTCTAATTGCACACTTATGCATGGATTATCGCCCTTCCAGTGACGTTTAATCCACTCTATCTCTTCTACTTTGTTATGCTAGTCCCACAAACATATATTTCACATGTCTATTACCATTTCCCCTTAACTCGGACGATTCGATTATCAGATAACCGGGATGCCCACACACCCTATAAATGGTGCATACTAGCGTAAGCATCACAACGTTACACACCTAACACCCAATTCTTTATTTTCTCTAGTGCTCGCAATGTGATCACAACACATGGGTACTCTCAATCACCCTAGAAATCGATATTTTTAAATCCTCTTTATCATCATTCCACCCCTCAACTCGTAGGGATAACTTTCAATGCTTTCTTACCACATAACCGGCTCCACTAGCCTTAAATCATGATTCAACTTCTAACTTATAGATATAATTACCTACCCCTAGTACGACTAAGGTACCGAACACACGGACTAATGACCAAACATCTCCCTAATTCCAACCTTACGCTAAGTTTCATGCGTGGGATGTCTCGCAAAGCAAAATCCAAACAAGGAACCCCCCGATACACTACTACCTAGCATTGTCGGTTATCGAGATCCGTTAGTTCCTCCGTCCATAGCATGTACTCCTTTATTTCATCCCTTGACGAAAAAGTTACAATTCCTCCCGTAATTACGATTAACAAAGAACATTTCACCAATTTCACTATCGTCCCGTATTGGTTGATGGTAATTGCATTCTATAAACCTCGAACACATACGATCGGAATTCTCGAAATTCCTTTCCCTAATAATAGGGGTATAACTCTTAACTCCCATATCTCTAGAGGATAGATATAACACTGAACTCTTCCTATCACTAAGTCCGGAGTGCTAAACATAATACTGAGTCAAGTCTTTTTGCTCAACGGTAAATCCCGATACATACTGAATCATATTGACAAAGTCTATACATACATTGGCATCGAATATCTCGAGCCCACTATCTCCTCCGAAGTCTCTAGGATAGATAATATAAGTGCGAGTCCAACCTTCTTATAGGTAAAGCCTCGCCAAAACAAAACATGCTGTACTAATGCAACTACTCCGATAGCCTTGCAATAAATGCCCACTGTCGTACTAACCATTTCTATAGCCTTTTATCAAAGATAATATCATACTCGCATATCGCATCACTACAACAAGTAACCTCAATAAGGTACATAACACTGTTAGTATACTCATTCATCTTGCTACACTAGGGAAAAATATACACATAATAATAACGGTTATAATTATACGCATTAAACTCGTCTCACATGCTAATCTAGCAATGAACAAAATATAGTGACTCGCTCGTGCCACATAAACACGCCTCATCCTCTGAGGATACAACTTATACTTCCACCTTGGCAATCGTCTTGACTGTACTAATGGTTTCCGGACGTAACGCGTCTGCCCAAACCAAAACCAAACTACTTTAATCGTTGTTTTTTACTAGGCACCGTATTCTTGTCCCTTTACTCACTTCGGAACATATCATCGTGTACGATCTCACTCCCCTCAAAATACCTCAACACATAATCCACTTATCACCTGTCTTACTAACCAGGTTAGGATTGTCCTTCTCTCGGACTTTATTAGACTCGATTCCTATTGACTACCCCAGTTATACCCTTAGCTTTTTAGGCCATAAAGAATATGTCACTGTCTATAATAGTCCTTACTGAATTTACCATCACTTGGTAAGAATTTAACTATCCGAATTATTTAAATGGGTCCCCTTATGTGCATTCACACCCCTTTGTGGTGGTACACCACCACCGTTGTATTCAGTCTTATTCTTGACTAAATTCTTCGATTCTTTTATCTTCCCCCACAAAGAAGCGTTATCATCTATATTGACAAAATACGACATTGTCAATCCATGTTTCGTCCATCCATCAGAATTTCCTCTTTGAGTGTTATCAACTATTATTACGAGTCGGTCTCCCACTTGGAGTCATTTTCTCCACTTGTATCTACGTCTCCCGATACAAAATTCGCTAACGGTTAAGATTCATATTCACCAATAGACTTCTGTCACATCCTCCTGTGATGAGTTCAGGACAACGTTCACTACTAATCCTGAACAGTTGAGGAAGGAACATACGGTCAACACTTTACCTAAGGTTCTCCTATAAACATAGCATTCCACTTCTAAATTGGTGGTCGACTCCCATCATTATAACTTCGTCCCAAAAGCCAAGAAAATTTTCTCTAAATTTTCACTTTCAGTTAGCCACACTCCGTCCTATATCTAAACCTTTGGATACTTTACCTCCTTTGGTAAACACACACAATTCCCGCATTGCTAGAATTTCCACAGACAGTTCTCTACCCGTTTTGTAACACGTTGGGTAAGTTTACTCCCACACCTCATTCGATCATAGCAACACTTGGAAATCATTGCTGCGCCTCAGTCGCCTTTCTAGTCTTGGCTTCTCGTGCCATAATGGAGGTGACCTTGACTACGGTCAGCATTTTTGGATATATTTTACAACCTCAACTGAGCCCCTGCCTCCTGATGTCCTCTTAACGGTCCTCTTCTGACATCCGTCATCGCTCGGTACGCGCACACATCGGAACGAAATTAGAATTCACTAATGTATACACATTATAGCTGGAGAACATAATCTCACCAAAGAAATCGGCAATCCTAAACATAGGGCTCTATATCAAACAAAGCAACGCTGAAAGCATAATAAGCCGCACAGATGCTAAAGACACTACAACCTGATGCTATGATGCCACCTGTGACACCCCGCCTAATTAAATACCGGGCGATCACTCCTTTATTGAATTAAAATCAAGGTGAATAGTTGGTTCATTCTTAGCATCACTGTCGCAAAAATAACCTTTCCAATTAAACACCCTAAATAATTAAGCTAAGTGTCAAAATCATTTAGAACCTTATTTCCATTTTATTAAATCTGATCATAAAACCTTTAACCATAAACATTTTAAGAGTCACACATTAAGTATGAGAATAGAAATGAACATTCAAGAGTTTAACCATAAATCATAAATCCCAACATTTAAAACACTAAAGGAAAACATCCTGACAGTAATAAATCCCGAAATAAAGATGCTGAAAGTAAAGAATTACAATCTCTGACAATACCAACTAAATAATGGAAAAAGGGCGACACATGCCCCCACTGGATAAAACTGAACTAGAAGTAGAGTTAACAATGAAGTCGTCTAAGCAATGGCCTGCAACTCCCACAAAAGCTACAGCACGTTCCATCCAAGAATCCTAAGCAAGACTCCCTGGTGGTTGGGCACCTGTAATACATATATATATATATACACAAGAGAGCAGAGGTAGTAGGAAAGGTGTCAGAGCCCGAATGTAAAACAGTTTTAAAATGGTTTAGCAAGTATTTAAAAATGTTTACCGGCTAATGCAACAGTCATATTAGTATGCGACACTCTCTTGAGAATTCTCACCTCTCATCTAGTGTGCACGTCTATCGTACTAATGAATCCCATATACTTATCTAAGTTATTCTCCATAAGACTTAACACGTGAAATTAAGGTTATGATATTCATTTTAGGACAGTCTATCTCTTCAAGATTTCTTACGTTATTTAAAATAACTCCGTATTGTTATAACGTTTCTGAATACTTACAGTGAAGTTGATGAATTTCATACTTTACTTAACTACTATTTTACTCAGTAGAAAGTTCTCATATAGATACACATATATATATTAATTACTCGTATAATATATATACAAACAACACCCCACATAAAATCTATGGCGCTAGACTTCCATATATAAGTGTATATATACTAATCACTCATAAATTATATATATACTAATGGCACCCCACATAAAAACTATGGTGCTGGTATACTCTGCTATCAAGTCCCTGTATCACACATACTAAGGTAATACTAATTCAGAATCACTCTCGAACTGCATTAACACAAAATACATACCAATGGAGGCGAAGCATAGTTCCAAGTCACTAAGAGGTCAGCACATACCCTCACGTCTCTTAGGACCGTCTGACTATCTATGAGATAGCCTGTACAAGGGAATCCTATGTTCTAGGGTACGAGTCAATATCCCCCATAAAGGTCACATCGAGATAAGACTGTCCCACCGCGGAAACCTCCGTGATAGCAAGTAGCCCGAGTATGATTTTTATACAGATATAATATATGCACAATCACACAGTCATATATATATATATATATATATATATAAACACATCCACATTGTTAAATTAGGTGCGCTCACGACCCAAAATTCTAATTATCCGTTATTACACATTTTTACTCGATTATCTCGTATAACGGACTCGTTCATTTTATTCTCGTAATTAAGTTATTCTGAATCCACTTCTCATCTCTCGAAGTATTCTCTTTACCTAAGTACAATTTCAGTAGGCCCTCACTCACCTTCTAATCCAACTTCCTAGATGTTTCAATTATTTAATCAACGCACTTATGATTTCTTAAGTATAAATGTCTCCCCGCTTACCCTTTATTTCCTTTCACCTTTAAGTTCCACTTAACGGGGTTTATCTTGACCCTACTGGTCCTTCTTATGTCCCATTATGTTCTAACAACCCTAATCAAGGTTTACTACATATCAAATCGGATTTAGATAACACGAGAAAAAATGCAGTTTTCCAGGAGTGGTCGATCGATCGATGAAAGGGAGTCGATCGATCTATCGATCGATCGATACTCTGGACTCGATCGATCGATCAAGCAGTTATGCAGATTCTGCAGAAAACCCAGTTATGGTATTCTCACCCCAAACTCCTCCAAATCATCATGTTATAGTCCCAAAATCTCAGAAATTGATACCACAAACATACTAAACCCAAATGAGTAATAATCTATGTAAGGCATGCGAGTTTTCATCAAGAATCATGGGTTAAAAGGGACAAACTCTATATAATTCTCATGAACCCTAATATTTTCTCCATCTTAGTTTCTTTCATTCTTTTTCCAGATTTTCTATCACTAATACCATGGAAATTCGTGGTTCAACCTCTACATGTGAAATGGATTTCTAGAAATATGATCTCTATCTCTACAACATGAAATTTTTGTCTTCAATTAACGTTTTTTCTTCAAGAACACTAATTCTAGTAAACCTAAGACTAATATAAAAGGATGCATTAACTTGATAAAAGCAAGATAGATACTTGCCTGTAAATTTAGTCTCTGATTTGTGGAAGAATAAGGTGTGGTTGTGATCCCCTTCACGCGATCTACGATTTGACGGTGATGGCGGTGCAACCGAAGGTGTTCTTGGCCTAGAACTCCTTGGAGAGCTTCTCCTCTTCCTCTCCAATGGCTGTCATTAGTTTTTGATTGTGTTAACCCTAGAAGATAACGCTTTCCATTTGATATAACTCTATAAAATTCGTGTGTTTAATTACCCATAATTACGAAATGTCCAAAATGCCTTCCCGGGTACTAAATAGGCCTAAAAATGCCCCGAGACCCAAACTAACCCCCCGGATATACTTTTCTGACTATCTCGACCCTTCTGGACACTTTGGCGCACTCAAAATGACCATACAGGCAACTTATAATTTATTCACTTTTATTAATCAACATTTAGTCCCGACACGACATGGGCGCGTCCCGACTTAAATTTCCATAATTGGCATTTCATTCACACGTGTCAATTTTATAAAATAAATCTCATATATTACTATACTCATCCAGTAACATTCAACAAATAAAAAATTTCCAATAATTACTAACTCTCATCACGCTAGTAAATATTTAAAACAACATTTCGGATTAAAATTAAATTAATTTATCTTAATGAAATTTAATAAATCCCATAATTTAAAAGCCATAAAAATATGGGGTATTACAGCTCTCATTAGTCTTTTTTATCTCCCGAAGTTTTTTTCTGCAGATCAAACATTTCTATATTTTTTTTCTCTTCATTATAATCATGGAAGAATCAACAAGCACGGATGCCTCTAATGAAAACTCGATCCCTGATCAATCCTCACCTTACACTCTTCATCATTTTGATAATCCCGGGACGATCCTTGTCTCGCAGTTTCTGAATGGTGAAAATTATCCAACTTGGACTCGTGCGATGCGCACGACACTGAGTGCCAAAAACAAAGTTAGTTTCATTGATGGAAGTCTTTATATTCCAGAGTCTTCTTCTTCAAATTTTTTATTATGGACAGGTTGTAACGACATGGTAAAATCCTGGCTTCTTAACTCACTTTCTCGAGAGATTTCAGATAGTGTTATCTATGCTGAAAATGCCATTGAGATATGGATAGACCTCCATGAGAGATTTTCTCAAAGCAACTCTCCTCGACTTTTCGAATTACGCAAAGATATTCCTCTTTGTGCACAAGAATCCCCGACAATTACAGGATATTTCACTAAACTCAAGGGTTATTGGGATGAATTATCATCTCTTACGATCATTCCACCTTGTTCTTGTGGAGCCTCAAAGTCTATACAAGCTTATCAACAATAGGAGCGCCTCATCCAATTTTTGATGGGGTTGCACGAGTCCTACCTCGCTGTTCGTAGCCAAATTCTACTAATGGAACCCCTACCAACCGTGAACAAGGCTTATTCTCTCTTATTGCAAGAAGAAAAACAACGAGCAATAACCTCACCAGCTAACTACAACCTTGACACGGTGGCTTTTTCAGTTCACACAACTCCAAAAACCACTCGAAACTTTAACCGTACTTCTTCAATTATGGATAGACATCGATCCGGCAAGAAGCTTCGTCCGACTTGTGAGCATTGCGGATGGGTTGGGCATACAAAGGATAAATGTTATATCCTCCATGGCTACCCCCCAGGGAATAGACTTCATAAGATCTCCATTTATATTGCAAGTGTCAAAAGTCCCACTGCTGTCAGCACTATGTTTTTCACACCAGATCAACGCCGTCAATTAATTTCCATGTTCCAAGAAGGTAGTAAACAACCCCAAGCAAGCCTCGCAGGTAATGCCTTATGCTGTAATGCTCTTAGCCAAAAATCTTGGATTGTTGACACTGGTGCATCAGATCATATGATTTTTGATCCAACCCTTTTTCTACTTCGACCCATACATCAACTATCCCACCCGTTAAACTATCCAATGGAAGCTTTGCACAAGTTTCACATGTTGGCACCGTTCATTTAACACCACTTATTAACTTGCATAATGTTTTATGCATTCCCTCTTTTGGTTTTAACCTCATTTCAGTTAGAAAACTCACCTCTTCTCTGTCTCATTCTGGTACTTTTTCTAAAAATTCTTGTCTTTTTTAGGACCTTTCAATGAAGATGATGATTGGAGTGGCTAAAGAGCATGGAGGGCTATATTTGTTTGACCTTCTTTCTATCAAAACAAGCATTCTTTCATTAATATGGCAGTTTTTTATGTTTGGCATTGGAGAATAGGTCACATTTCAATAAAACGTTTGAAACTTTTATCGAGCATTGTTGGTAATAATTCTTTAGTGTCTAATTGTCCTTCTGATGTATGCCCTCATGCCAAACAAACTAGACTGCCATTTTCCACACGCACCATAATGTCAACTGCACTTTTTGAACTTATACATTGTGACATTTAGGGAGGGTACAAAACACCTTTTATTTTCGGGGCAAAATATTTTTTAACGATTGTTGATGATTTTTCTCGGTGTACTTGGGTTTTTCTAATGATTCACAAATCTAAAGCTAAAACTTATCTCAAGCTAAAACATTGGTGGTTCTTTTGTTCACACTCAATTTGGTTGTATACCCACACCATTATTGTCCAATAAGACACCATATGAGCGTTTATTTCAAGAACCACCAATGTATGATCATTTACGTGTTTTTGGCTGCCTATGCTACGCATCTACACTTTCTCGCCAGCGTGACAAATTTGATTCATGCGCCCGAAAGAGCATGTTTGTGGGATACCCTTATGGACAAAAGGGATACCGATTATTTGACATCCAAACAAAGAAATTCTTTGTTAGTCGCGATGTCTTATTTCATGAAAACATATTCCCATTCCAATTTGTTCCTGAACCCACCCAAAATAATCATGCAATTTTTCCATTACCAATTCATGAATACCATGAACCCCTCGCCACCGAATCTCAAATAACACCACCCCAATCCTTTACCCAACCTCAGGTCATACCCACCCCACCATTACTTACCTATAGTCGGCGGCATCCTACCCACACTTATGTACCTCTTACCGAGTCCCCCATACAATTTCCTAGCCCAAAACCACCATAAAATTTTGTTCAACCAATAGATTCTGATAAACCCACACACACCTCTACTCCACAGTCCCCTCACCTCCAACAAATCGAACCTACACCAAAAACTTATACATCAAAGAGAGATCTCAAACGCCCCTCTTATTTGCGTGATTACCATTGCTCAAGTGCCATGCTCCCATGCCACTCCGAAGCAACTTCATTGACTGGTCCTCAAAAGGGTAGTCGTTATCCCCTCTCAAACTTTGTTTCATATGCTGGTTTATCTAATTCTCACCATTAATTTGTGCTTGCTGTGTCTTCTATCAAGGAAACTTTATCTTTTGCATAGGCTGTTCTTGATCCCAATTGGTGTGAAGCCATGTTAAGAGAATTTCAGGCTCTTGAGCATAACAAGACATGGTCCATTACTACATTGCCTCCCGAAAAAACACCGATTGGATGTAGATGAGTTTATAAAGTCAAATACCATTCCAATGGCGCTATCGAACGTTATAAAATCACAATCATTGCTAAAGGTTATAATCAAAATGAGGGATTGGACTACCATGAAACCTTTGCCCCTGTTGCAAAACTTGTTACTGTCCGCTGTCTCATAGAAATTGCTTCTGCTAAAAATTGGTCATTCCACCAGTTAGATGTACATAATGCTTTTTTACATGGTGACTTAGATGAAGAGGTTTATATGTCATTCCCTTCTGGATTCTCCAGAAAGGGGGAGCACCGTGTATGCAAACTCCACAAGTCATTATACGGCCTCAAATAAGCATCGCGACAATGTTTTGCTAAATTCTCCAATGCTCTTCTTGATGCTGGTTTTACACAATCTAAGTCAGATTATTCATTGTTCACCCAGAACCGCAAGACTGATTTCACAGTTGTGTTAGTTTATGTTGACGATATTATCATCTCCGGCACTAATGCATATGCTATCAACTCCCTAAAATCATTCCTCCATTGCCATTTTCACATTAAAGACCTTGGCCCTTTAAAAATTTTCTTGGGCATCGAGGTTGCAAGGTCTAACCAAGGAATTTTCATATCTCAACGGAAATATACCTTGGAAATTTTAGAGGATGTTGGATGTAACACCCCGCCGTGATTAGTCCTTTATTAAATTATAATCAAGGTGAACGGTTGGTTCATTCTTAGCATCACTGTCGCAAAAATAAATTTCCAATTTAAACACCCTAAATAATTAAGCTAAGTGTCAAAACCATTTGAAACATTATTTCCATTTTATTAAATCCAATTATGAAAACCTTTAATAAGTAACAGTTTAAGATTAACACAATTATTAAGACTGGAATTAAACACCCATGAATTTAATCATTCAGAAAATCAATATCAACTTTAAAACTACAAAGGAAAACCATCCTGATAGAAATTAAATCTCAAAGAGTAAAAATATTGAAGATAAATGAATACAATATCTGACAAATCCAACTGAATAAGGAAATGGGCGACACCTGCCCTAACTAATCAGAACTAGAATGAGAGTAGATTCTATATCTTATTCTCCATAAGGTTTTACCATGTGGAAAGCGTGGTTATGATATTTACTTTAGGAAATCATTCTCTTAAGGATTTCATATGTTATTTAAAACAACACATTACCGTTATAAAGTTCCCGAACACTTATAATAAAGTGGAAGCATTTATTCATTACTTATCTACTAATACGCATAGTATAAAGTTCCCATATAAATATACGTATATATATTAGTCACACATATAATATATATATTTACGGCACCCCGCATAAGATCTATGGTGCTGGAATACTCTGCTATCAAGTCCCCGTATCACGCAAACTAAGGGAAATACTAGTTCGGAATCACTCTCGAACTGTATTAACACAAAACACAAACAAATGGAGGCGAAGCATAATTCCCAGTCCTAAGAGGTCAGTGCATACCCACACGTCTCTTAGGACCATCTGACTATAACTCAGATAGCCTGTAATCAAGGATACTATATTCTAAGGTACAAGTCATTATCACCCATAAAGGTCCAATCGAGATAAGACTGTCCCAGTGCAGAAACCCCCGTGATAGCAAGTAGCTCGGGTACGATTTTTACACAGATATATAATATATGCACAATCACACAGTCATATATATATATATATATATATATATATATATATATATATATATATATATATATATATATATATATATATATATATAAATACTCACATTTCCAAATTAGGTGCGCTCACGACCCATAATTATAATTATCCATTCTTAGCACATATTACTCAATTATCTCGCATAACGGATTCGTCTCTTTTATTCTCATTTATAATTTATTTCATACTTATTTCTCATCTCTCGAAGTATTCTATCTCACTAAGTATAATTTCATTAGGTATACTCTCACTTACCTTATGGTATAAATCCTAATTACAATTATCTCACTCTCGTGATCTTCAGCGTAAACTCATCGTCCCAAATATTTAAATCATTACACATAAACAACTCCCAATAATTTTGTACTATTCTGGGTTCCTAGGATACTGGTTTTCCTCACTCAAATTAACCGTTCACTAAAATAGGGGAAACATAGGAAATTCCTTAAAAAATTGAAATCTCGTTCGAACCAGAATGGATCTCACTCGAACGACTTCCACGTGTCGCTTGAACGACTTCGCGCGACATTGCATCTCGCTCGAATGACTTCTCACTACTTCACGCAAACTCGACTGTTTCGTCTTCAACCATTGGCAGCCTCGTTTTTCACCATTTTTAAGCTTAAAACCCTCTACAGTTTAATCCCCAACGTCTCAACTTTAATCCTAATCAATAATAACATGGTTATATATCATTTATAACCTCCTAGAATCATTAATTCGTCAAAAATCATTAAGATTACATAAAATTCCCAAATTAATTCATAAGAATCCTATTTTCCAAATTTTCAATTAAAGAACTCAACCAACCTCAATTCGTTCATCAATATTATTTCAAATTTCATGATAAAACCTCTACATATGATCAAAATTCAGGCTACATAGATTCTCCCTACAACACATGCGATTTTTCTTCTAAAACATATAATTCTTCAAATAAAATATATGATCCTCATTCCTAGACTAACATGGAAGGAACATTAACTAGAAATCAACAAGATATATACTTGCCTCGAAATTTTGTTTCTGATTTGTGTGGAAGAAAGTGGTGTGGTTGTGTTCCTCGTCGTGCGATCTACAATTTGGCGGTGACGGCGGTGCATACGTCGGAGTTTTTGGCCTACAACTCCTTGGAAAGCTTCTCCACTTCTTCTCCAATGTCCGTTCTTTGGTTTTGCTTATGTTAACCCTAGATGACAACCTCTAACATCTGATATAACTATTGGAATTTCGGGGGTTTAATTACCCAAATATATAAAATGTCCTAAACGCCCTCCCGGGATGCTAATTAGGCCTAAAAACGTCATGAGACACAAACTAACCCCCCGGGTACATTATTTTGACTATCTCGACCCTTCTGGACACATTGGCGCACTCAAAACGACCATACGAGTAACTTATAATTTATTCACTTTTAATAATCATAATTTAGTCCTGACACTACACAGGCGCGTCCCGACTTAAATTTTCATAATTGTCATTTTATTGACTCGTGATAATTTTTATAAAATCAATCTTACACATTACTTTACTCATGCAGTAATATTCGACAAATTTCCAATAATTACTAACTCTCATCACGCTAGTAAATAATAAAAAAAAATTCGAATTAATATTAAATTAATTTACCTTAATTAAATTTAATACATCCCTAAATTTAAAAGCCACAAAAATACTGGGTATTATGTACTTCCCCGCTAATAACGGAATTTCATCCTGAAATTCAGAAAATAAGGCCTACCTGGTAAAACAAATTTGGATACCATATCAGTACGCAAACAGTGTACATAGTAAGGCGTTCAATTACTATAGCCCCCATCTCGCAGTAAGCTTGTTTAACATTCTCATTAAAGACACTTCACATTGTGCTCCTATTCGACATCATTCGCATAAGACATGCCTATATATTATTAATTCCCATTATTTTTATATCATTTGGAGGCCGCACCTCACTACATGACAACTACTCGGATTTCTAAACACAAAACTCCCATTCTGAGAGAAACCATACGAACATCTGACCAATCTTGTTCGCCTAAAATAGTGGTGGAATCCTACCATAGTCATCTGACTCTAACTCAACAAATCCAAAATTTTGATTATCCACCTATCTCTTAACATTCAGAGTGAGAAAGTTAAGTTTTTTCCCACATCAAAACCCCAATAACCATCATGTTCACAATAAACTGGTACGCGTGCTCCCACGGAACCCTACCATTAGGTAATATCATCCCCCAATTATTGTACTATACTCCACTTGCTAGTTATAACCGTTGCGTAAGTGAAACGATCACAATGAATCCAAAATTACATTCACGCGGCTCCACTAATAGTTAATCACCGTGCGCCTATTCCCCGGCTATGGGGGATACATCCTTCTCAAAACGAAACATTACTCCCGCTACTTCTTGAAATCCCATATTGAAGGTGGGATTCAAAAATCTCATCCTGATTAAAAATAATCCCGTGTAGGACCACTTACCGGCGCGATCCTTCCTTGCAAAGGAAGATTGAGGAACACTAGTTAATATTGTATGTCACCCCAAAGGAATATCAATCACTTCCTTCTTGGGAGACTTGTTCCACTTGTTTGGATGGACCATTGATTTCATCTTGAGGATGGCAACCCATCCAATAAAATTTTATTGACTTTACCGGCCTCCTCCATTACAGGATTTTTCACTAGCCCCACAATTTCTCTGGTTGATCCTCTTATTCCAACCGATCTCTATCTATGAGTGGTGCAAGTAGATACTACTCACTATGTCCCGTTAAACATCGACTTTTACTTGAAATGTAATACGTTAAGTGACACTTAATACTCCCCTTCTTTCCGTGGCGTATACCGAAAGTTCCGATCCGTGCACTTTTCTCCACGATGTGCACTTCGGGACCTTTTATACCATAATAACATCATCACTCTTTGTATGCGCAAGTCGCTCTCACATTTAAACAATTACAACTCTGTTTCGAGTGTTATCCATAATGATTAAATTCAACCCTTATCAAGGAATACCCATTTTTAAATGGCTTCCCACAGCCTCCTAACGAAGTTCGGGTGTTCTACTCTAGTCGCACACGTATATATGGATTATCGTTCTTCATGCGATGCTTAATCCACTCTACCACTTCCACCTCGTTATGCGAGTCCCACAAACATATATCCCACACATCCATCCCCACGTCCCTTCAACTCGGATGATTCTAACATCAGCTAACCAGGATGCCCACATTTTGTAACACCCCGACCGCTCGGGGAGAGCGAGCGGAGCGCTACTCATCGATAAAACTAACCAAATCCCCAATGCAACAAGGTATAGAGTATCTAAATCCCACAACAATAAAAGAGAAACTACAAATCTCCAATCTCTTCAGATAAGTACAATAATTCTCTCGAATAAATACAATAACTAAAATAAATCACTAATGCTCTATACATCAAAATAAATACAAGTCTTCTTTCTTGTATTATAAATTTTCCCCAGATAACCCACACTAAAAATCATCCCAACTCTTTATTTCCCTTGTGTTCTGAATACGGTTACAACACTTGGGTACTCTCTATCACCTTTGAAATCAAAATTTTAAAATTCTCCTTACAATCGTTCCACTCCTCAACTCGTGGTAATAAAACCCTTTAATGCTTTCTTACCACACAATCGGCTCCATTGGCCTTTAATCATAACTCAACTTCCAACTTACAGATATAATTACCTACTCCTATTTCGACCGAGGTACCAAACTCATGGACTAATGACCGAAGATCTCCCTATTTCCAACCTTACGCTAGGTTTCATGCGTGGGATGTCTCATAAAGCGAAATCCAAATAGGGAACCCCCTTGACACACTACTACCTAGCGTTGTCGATTATCGGAATCCGTTAGGCCCTCCATTCATAGCATGTACCCCTTTATTCCGTATCTTGACAGAAAAGTTACATCTCTTCCAGTAATTATACTTAACAACGAACATTTTGCCAATTGTATAATCATCAATATTGGTGGTAATAACACTCCATAAACCTTGAATACATATGCTCGGGGATCTCAAAATTATGTCCCCAAACATATGGTTCCAACTCTTAACTCTCACATCTCTAAAGGATAGATATATCAATGCGCTCTTCCTATCACCAAGTCCTGGGCACTAAACATCATAGTGAGTTAAATCTTTTTGCTCAACAGTAAACCTAATACATACTGAATCATAACAACAAAGTCCTTACACACATAGGGATCGAATATTTGGAGTCCACTATTCCCTCCGAAGTCTCTAAAATAGATAATATAAGTGCGAGTCCGACCCTCTCGCAGGTGAGGCCTCGTTAGAACAAAACATGCTGCACTAATGCAACCATTTCGATAGCCTTGCAATAACTGCCTACTATCGTACTAACCATTACTACAAAGTTGAAATCAAGACAGTATCATACTCGCCAATCGTCTTGACTGTACAGATGGTCTCCGAACGTGACACGCCTGTCCAAACCAAAACAAAACTACATTAATCGTTGTCTATTATTAGGCACCATACTCTTGTCCATTATACTCGCTTCGGGAAAAATTTAGCACGTGATTTCACTCTCCACAAAGTACCTCACCACCTAATCTCCTTATCACATGTCATACTAATCATATTAGGATTGTGCTTCTCTCGGACTTTGGTAGTCTCGATTCCTAATGGATACCCCCTTTGTTCCCTTAGCCTTGTTGGCTCTAAAGAACATGCGACTGGTTACAACAGTTCGTACTGAGTTCACCATTGCTTGGTAAGGATTTAGTTATCCGAATCATTTAAATGAGCACCCCGATGGTTCTCCCCCTTGCAGTGCATTGCTAATTGCGTTTCACCCAGTCTCACTTTACGATAAATCTTTCGATTTCTATAGCTCCCTTCACATAAGAGTGTTAACATTTTGACGGACAATGCGTGGCATTGTTCCCACATGGATCGATTGTCCTACAGAATTTCCTTTTTAAGTGTTTTTAATCATTTTTACGAGTCGATCTCCCACTTGGAATCCTCCCCAACATCTGCATCTACATTCTCCGATACAGAATTTGCTAACAGTTTAGACTCATATTCACAAATGAACCTTTGTCCGACCCTCCTATGATGAGTTCAGGACAACATTCACATCTTATTCTGAGCATATGATAAAGGAACATGCAGTCAAACTGTACCTAAGATTCTCCTATAGGCATAGCATTCCACTTCTAAAAGTAGTGGATGTCTCCCACCATGATAACTTTGTTCTTACAAGTCAAGATTTTTTTTTCCAAATTTCCACTTTCAGTTAGCCATACTCCGTCCTATGTCCAAACCTTCGGATACTTTACCTCATTTGGCTCATACACACGATTTTCGCATTTCTAAAATTCCCACTGTCAACTCTCTTCAATGTTTTGTCTGACTTTTTCCCAGTTATACCAAGTTTGGTGAGTTTACTCTTGCACCTCTTTCGACTATAGCAGCACATGGAAATCATAGGCTACGCCCTAGCCGTCTTTAAAGTCCTAGATTCTCGTGCCATAACAGGGGTGACCTTAACTATGGTCATCATCCTCGAATATACTTTATAACCTCAACTAAGCCCTGTCACCTGATGTCCGCTTAAAGGCCTTCGTCAGACATCCTTCATTGTTCGACACACGCACATGCCCGAACAAAATTAGAATTCACTAATATACATACATTATAGCAGGAGAACATAATCTCACCATAGAAATTAACAATCCTAAACATAGGGCTCTATATCAAACAAAGCAACGCTAGAAGCATAATAAGCCGCATAGATCCTAAAGGACACTAGAACCTGATGCTCTGATACCACCTGTAACACCCTGCTTAATTAAATACCGGGTGATCAGTACTTTATTAAATTATAATCATGGTGAACGGTTGGTTCATTCTTAGCATCACTGTTGCAAAAATAAATTTTCCAATTTAAACACCCAAAATAATTAAGCTAAGTGTCAAAACCATTTGAAACATTATTTCAATTTTATTAAATCCAATTACGAAAACCTTTAATAAGTAACAGTTTAAGATTCACACAATTATTAAGACTGGAATTAAACACCCATGAATTTAATCATTCAGATAATCCAATATCAACTTTAAAACTACAAAGGAAAACCATCCTGATAGAAATTAAATCCCAAAGAGTAAAAATACTGAAGATAAATGAATACAATCTCTGACAAATCCAACTGAATAAAGAAATGGGCGACACATGCCCTAACTAATCAGAACTAGAATGAGAGTAGATTCAACATCGAGGTCATCTAAGCAATGTCATGCAACTCCCACATAAGCTGCAGTATGTCCGGTCCGAAGAATCTACGCAAGACGCCCCGGTGGCTAGGCACCTGAAATATATACATATATATATACAAGAGAAAAGAGACAACAGGAAACGGGTCAGATCCCGAGTGTAAAATAGTTTAAAATAAGTTTAGCAAGTATTTAAAATGCTTACCTACTAATGCAACAACCATGTTAGTATGCGACACTCCCTTGAGAATTCTCACCTCTCATCTAGTGTGCACGCCTACCCTACTACTAAATCTCATCAATTTCTATATCTTATTCTCCATAAGATTTTACCATGTGAAAAGCGAGGTTATGATTTTTACTTTAGGAAATCATTCTCTTTAGGATTTCATACGTTATTTAAAACAACACATTACCGTTATACAGTTCCCGAACACTTATAATAAAGTTGAAGCATTTATTCATTACTTATATACTAATACGCATAGTAGAAAGTTCCCATATAAATATACGTATATATATTAGTCACACATATAATATATATATTTACGGAACCCCACATAAGATCTATGGTGCTGGCATACTCTGCTATCAAGTCCCCGTATCACGCAAACTAAGGGAAATACTAGTTCAGAATCACTCTCGAACTATATTAACACAAAACACAAACAAATGGAGGCGAAGCATAGTTCCCAGTCCTATGAGGTCACCACATACCCACACGTCTCTTAGGACCATCTGACTATAACTCAGATAGCCTGTAATCAAGGATACTATCTTCTAGGGTACAAGTCGTTATCACCCATAAAGGTCCAATCGAGATAAGACTGTCCCGGCACGGAAACCCCCGTGATAGCAAGTAGCTCGGGTACGATTTTTACATAGATATATAATATATGCACAATCACACACTCATATATATATATATATATATATATATATATAAATATTCACATTTCCAAATTAGGTGCGCTCACGACCCATAATTATAATTATCCATTCTTAGCACATATTACTCAATTATCTCGCATAATGGATTCGTCTCTTTTATTCTCATTTATAATTTATTTCATACTTATTTCGCATCTCTCGAAGTATTCTATCTCACTAAGTATAATTTCAATAGGTATACTCTCACTTACCTTATGGTATAAATCCTAATTACGATTATTTCACTCTCGTGATCTTCAGGGTAAACTCATCGTCCCAAATATTTAAATCATTACACCTAAACAACTCCCAATAATTTTGTACTATTCTGGGTTCCTCGGATACTGGTTTTCCTCACTCAAATTAACCGTTCACTAAAATAGGGGCAAAATAGAAAATTCCATAAAAATTTGAAATCTCGTTCGAACCAGAATGGATCTCGCTCGAACTACTTCCACGTATTGTTTGAATGACTTCGCGTAACATTGCATCTCGCTCGAATGACTTCACGCGACTACGCGCGAACTGGACTGTTTCGTCTTCAACCTTTGGCAACCTCATTTTTCACCATTTTTAAGCTTAAAAACCTCTACAGTTTAATCCCCAATGTCTCAAATTCAATCCAAATCAATAATAACATGGTTATATATCATTCATAACCTCCTTGAATCATTAATTCGTCAAAAATCATTAAGATTACATAAATTCCCCAAATGAATTCATAAGAACCCTAGTTTCCAAATTTTCAATTAAAGAACTCAACCAACCTCAATTCGTTCATCAATATTATTTCCAATTTCATGATAAAACCTCTACATATGATCAAAATTCAGGCTACATAGATTCTCCCTACAACACATGCGATTTTTCTTCTAAAACATATAATTCTTCAAATAAAATATATGATCCTCATTGCTAGACTAACATGGAAGGAACATTAACTAGAAATCAGCAAGATAGATACTTGCCTGGAAATTTTGTTTCTGATTTGTGGAAGAAAGTGGTGTGGTTGTGTTCCTCGTCGCGCGATCTACAATTTGGCGGTGATGGCGGTGCAAATGGCAGAGTTTTTGGCCTAGAACTCCTTAGAAAGCTTCTCCACTTCTTCTCCAATGGCCGTTATTTGGTTTTGCTTATGTTAACCCTAGATGACAACCCCTAACATCTGATATAACTATTGGAATTTCGTGGGTTTAATTACCCAAAAATATAAAATATCAAAAACACCCTCTCGGAATGCTAATTAGGCCTAAAAACGCCCGAGACACAAACTAAACCCCCGGGTACATTATTTTGACTATCTCGACCCTTCCGGACACATTGGCGCACTCAAAATGACCATACGAGCAACTTATACTTTGTTCACTTTTAATAATCATAATTTAGTCCTAACACGAAACAGGGGCGTCCCGACTTAAATTTCCATAATTGTCATTTTATTCACTCGTGATAATTTTTATAAAATCAATCTTATACATTACTTTACTCATGTAGTAATATTCGACAAATTTCCAATAATTACTAACTCTCGTCACGCTAGTAAATAATAAACAATTTTTAGAATTAATATTAAATTAATTTATCTCAATTAAATTTAATACATCCCTAAATTTAAAAGCCACAAAAATACGGGGTATTACATTGGCTTACTCGGTGCTAAATCGTGTCTTTCTCCTATGGAACTAACACTCAAACTCACCAATTTTGAGGGAGATCTCCTTAACAAACCTTCTGCTTATCTAAGAATAGTTGGTCAGCTATTGTACCTAACCATCACTCGGCCAGGTATTTTATACTCTGTTAACATCCTAAGCCAATTCATGACCACACCGTGACGACCACACCTTGATGCTGCTATGCTGATTCTTCGGTATCTCAAATCCTCTCCTGGATAAGGAATTTTTTTTCCATATCATAACTCTTTCCATCTCCAGGTTTATTGCGACTCTGATTGGGCTATATGTCCCAACACAAGAAGATCCATCACTAGATATTGCACCATCCTTGGAAATGCTCCCATTTCCTGGCGTACCAAGAAACAACAAACAATGTCACGTTCCTCTGCTGAAGCAGAATACCGACCCATGGCAGCAGCCACTTCTGAAGTCCTATGGCTCCGGACACTCCTACATGACTTGGGTGTATCCCAAACGAATTACACCTTATTTTTTTTTGACAACCAGGCTGCACTCCACATTGCTTCCAATCCTGTGTTTCATGAACGAACGAAACATATCAAAATCGATTGTCATTTTGTTTGTGATAGGATCAAAGACGGAACTATCGTCCAATCTTATATTTTAACAAGTTCACAATTAGCTGATTTGTTCACGAAGCCTTTGGGAAGAACATTGCTACGATCCTTTCTTGACAAGTTGGGAGTTGTTGATATTCACACTCCAACTTGAGGGGGAGTGTTACAGTTCAGTTGCCCACCTTCAGTTGCCCCCACCTATTACAGTTTCCCACCTTCAGCTTCCCCACCTTAGTGTACAGCTGATATTTTCCACTTACTGCATAGCTACCCACCTTAGTGTACAACTAATTCTTTCCACCCGTGTGCAGCTGCTACTTTCCATTGTTTATTTCTACAAACAAGGAATTCTGCTTCCTTATCAAGTTGTATATATAGACAGTCATATTAATGAAAACATACACTGAATTCCAAATCTTTAAAATTTCATATTGAGATTCTTGATTCTTTGACTTTCAATTCACAATATGTACTCTTCTCAGACTTAAACAAGAACTTATATGGATTGCATATTTCGGTGTGATATTATAATTGAATTAGTATAATCTATTTTCAAGTGGTAGAGGGACGAATCAACTAAGTTGTTTGAGCCCCATATCTATAGTTAGGATTCGTAACATAAAATATCGCCCTCTCTTTGATTGCTGAGATGGTAAATCCAACTATCTTTTGATTAAAGCGACGAACCTAGTTTTTGTATTGCATTGGTCATTTATGAAACAAACCAATGCATGTTGTTCAATGAACTCCATGCCACAGGTAAACTCAGGATTTGAACCATCAAAGGAAATACTTAAAAAGGTAAGGAAGTGATGTATTCGAGTGATGGAGTTTCAAAGTGATGACAGAGTAGAGTCCTTCGCCATAAAAGTTCAAAAGGTGAATATAACCATTCATTTTTTCACAAACATATTACCTTTAATGATGAAGCTGCAGAATGATGGCGAGAAATTCATTTCTTATGTTCTTTTTTTTGTATTCTTTGATTTGTACATTAGTTTGTATTTATTCATGCATGGATTACCTATCATAATAAGGTTTGAATTTTGAAGTTTAAATAATAAGATATTTTGTGTATCATGGTTGCTTGTGACTATGATTGTCGATTATGATGTTAATTGATTATCCATATTAGTTGTGTAAATAAACCACAAAATACGTTTTACAAATTGAATAAAAGCCTGCTCAACTATAAGAAGATTGATTTTTATTTACAATATTAACACTTGAAGACTACTACTCCCGAGTCCCGACGTGGTGGAAATTCATGTGTTTAGTGCTTATGAGAACGCCTATGTGCTCCTAGGGTTTGTAGAGAAAAATTACTTTTTAATTTTTCACAATTTTATTAAACTTTGCACCGAATAAAACTACAAGCATTGTGTGAAACAATTTTAGCAATTTCAATCTTGTCCAACGCATTCATCTAGGTAAGAATAACAAGAATAAAATAAGCAAACCACAATATGGCGATGTACGAGGAAAATTCTCATTGGAAAAAACCTCGAACGACCCAGTCATATAAGCCCACTACGATATAGGCAGTTTACAAGAACAACTTAAGCTTACTAACTGACTCAACACTTTTAATCCTTGATGTGCTTACTCTTTCCTTATAACCTTCTTCGTAGCCACTGTTGGACGTCTTCCAACAGCCACAAAATGCATGCGCATTCCCTCATCTCGATTTTCCACCGATCTTACTTGTCTTGTTACCAATTCAGCCACTGCTCAACACAAACACAGTCTCCACCACTCGAAATGCTCATAATATGAAGAGCAAACAAATATGGTGCGACATAAAAGGGATCTTAAACAGACATACAATTATAGGATTCTTGGATCTCAAACTTGGGTGTAGACTAGATTTTTGGAGGCACAAGATTTATCTTGAGAATTTTTTTTTGCAAAATACCTCTGAGAAAATCTATGCCAGACCAGAGTATTTATAATAAACATTAATTTTAAGGCGACATGATTTTTTGAGGCAACTCGTTTGAACAAAAATATTTGGTTCATTTAAATGAAAGCCTTATCTCATTTGAACGAACACGTAATCTCATTTGAAACAACTTCTAACGAGCTTCAAACGAATATACCTCTCTCCAACAGAACTACCTCGTTTGATGTTCGTTTGAAGTTCGTTTTAACGACATTCACATCTCGTTCAATCGAGCTGTTCGAACAAACTAAAATAAAAAATATTTTTTCTTTCAGAAAATATTTTATGAAAAGGCCGCAGACAAATATTATAAAACAACACCCAAAATATACCGAGGGATAAAATTCTAATATGCATTCATACCTTTATTGAGATCTCTCGAATGTTGAAAATGAAAAATCAACACGTAACCTGAAGTAATCTTAATGCTTATTTAGCTTTGCCACATAGTGTTCAATAACACATCATAATCTTGAAGAACACACAAGTCAAGTTCTAACGTATGACTAAAACAAGTTTTGTCCAAACATGGAATAAAGTCAATACTTATAAATTTACTCAGTTGAGAAATTTGTCCTTATAAATCTCCCCCTTTGGCTATTTTGGGACCAAACTCAAAATGAAAAACCTTTTGGTCTGTTATGCTTAATAAAACCCAATTCCTATCCCTAAAAGGAAAAAAACGTTACAGACGCTTGATCGATACAAACTTGAACACTTAAACACACCTTCAAATGAAAGTATAATATAACAATATATTAATCGCATATGAAAAATCCTCTCCCTTTATGTAAACATCTTGTTGACTATCTGTTGATGACTAGAAATAGCATCCATGATATCTTATCGGCATCAACACATCCCTACCTAATAAAGGATGTCTCTTATTAAGTTAAATAACTCCTACACTTAACGAGTTAGATATCATTTATCCCCCTTTTTATCCAGGAATAGATTAAGAATAAGGTGCAAAATAATAAAAAAATTCTCCCCAATAAAACCAAATCTCCCCCCATGTGAAGCATAGGAATCATAAAGGAAAAATAAATATATCATGCAATGGTGTGAAGCAAGTCATGCAATGGTAAACAAATCAGAAACACAAGCACAAATAATCCAAACTATAAAAAAATGATATCAACCAAGATGAAATCATTTAAGTATAAGATACCAAGATGATCATAACACATTCTAGTATAAATTATAGATTAAGAATAATTCACACATGGATTGAAGGAAAACGCAATGACTCAAAACTCAAAATATACCATATATATAACCATTCATATACTAATGAAGCACAACTATATATAGGTATAAACGATCACAAAAGACACAAACGCATAACCTTTACACACTCTCATAGTATCAATGTGTCTAAACATGGTGGTACAAAGTGAAGGGGCGTGAATTAAAAATAAGAGAAAATGACCCAATCGCTCAAATATGTCCAAGTAGATCTATTTAACTATAATAGTTTATTAACATTCGATTTAGCGTCACATATAAAATAAAGAACTCTAAAGGAGAAACAAACACAGTGCACACTTGCCTAAAATATTGATGATTCTCGAATCAATAGCGTCAAAACAATTAAGCTCAAATAGGACTCGTTGTGAAAACCTATTGATCTTAAACTAAACACCCTCAATATATATATAATTTTTCTCTCTATTTTTCTTTTAAATATATTAAAATTTTAAAGCATAAGCGTAAAAATGTTGGCCTTCGCAATTTTTTAATCTTATTGCCTCTCAATCTTTTTAGGCTCTTGACAACGATGGCCTTTCATGCACATGAGATTTCTCTTTTAGTAGATCTATCTCATGCACACTCATATTTAAAAAAAAATAAAAAGCCTCATGGTCAATGGTTCTACATGCAGAAATCCCTTATGTATATGACAAGATTTTTGGGAGAACACCTCACCCAACAAATGTGACATATGAAGTTATGTAAGGACATAATTTAGTAAATGTACGGGGTAGAATCTAAGAATTTTTTATTTTCCCTAGATCACAGTTTGTATGTCTGATACTGCTACATTTGGCACGTCAACACGATCATCCACGACAGCCTTTATCCGAATCTAATGCATCCATCATCTTCACGTGCATCCTGCGACATGCGACGTGCAACTCAACTCATTTCCACTACTCCACTACGCAATATTGGTAAAATGGTCTATTTGAGTGGTTAATATTTGCATAAATATTTGGGAAATTTTTTAGAAAATGATTTTTGAAGTCTGAATTGTTTTTAATCAAAAGCAAAACTATTTCTAAGTGTAGAAGTGGAGTGCCTCGATCAACGAGCTTGTTCAAGCGACATTGCATTGTCGTTCGAGCGAGATAGGCATGTCGCGTGATCTCGTTCAAGCGACATGCGATCTTGTTCGAACGAAGCCACCGCCACGATTTTTGTATAAATACCTGATCACCTTCTACACGTTTTTCAAGTCATTTTGCAATCACGAATTCTACGAAAACTTCCCAGAATTAGACTTCACCTTTTAAGGTTTTTTAAGCCTTCTTTATTCACATAATCACTCCCATTTATATACGTGAATTGTTAAACCTTTAAGAGGATCATTTACTATTCTGGAATACTTTGTGGAGAAGCCGCTCTCTTCTTCATTGCTGCCCATCTTGAGTTCCTGCGGGAGATTCCAGTCGACGATATCAGAACCGACACCTGCGGGTATTTCTGTGTCACACTTATTTTCATTGTAATCCGTGTAACCGTATCTTACAAAATTATAGTGAAAATAAAAAGGTTTTTCCCCTTTGGGGGATTTTTCCTCACTTGTGTGTGTTTGAATGTACCTGCATGATTTCATCACATTCAATCACACCTAGATGCATGTTTAGGATTTAATTGAAAAAACTGTGTTTAATTAAATAATTTCTTTATTTGAACATACATTCACTCTTCAAGTTAAAATCCATACGAGCTTGTGAAAAGTGTGTGTGGAGGCATATACAAAGTGAATCCATCATACAAATTAATTTTAAACTACTTCATGTAAAGATTATTAAGAACAATCCAAGCATTGACAATTAGAATCAAATGTCTTAGTCACATGGATACGTGGAAGGAGTGAGATTTAAGCACACCGATATTCCACACAATGTGTGTAACTAAACTACATAAAAACTAAAAATCGTTTTTAGATTTATAAACATTTTTTCAAAATTATACCAAATTAAAAAAAAAAACTCAAAGGGAAAATAAAATCTTTTTGTATTTTTTTCATTAAGACCCAAAAAATGGAAAATCAAAATACAAAAGATAAACACGTCATAAAACTAGCAATAACATATATCATGAGGAACAACACTAGTGTATGACAAACATGAAATCATAACCACTTATAAGATAAATCATGGGATAAATCATGTGAATGTAAATGAGATTCAATAAGCCTAACATTTAGGGCCTTCACATTGGATTTCCTAACCTACACAGATTTAACATCACAAACGTGGGCTTGGGGAACCTTGGTGATACTAGACTTATTCTTCGTAGGATTTTTTTTAAGATTATAACATAAGTGCCTAAGTTGACCTTTCCTTCCACAATGTGTACAAGTGAAGACATGAAGAATGTTAGGGTTGACCTTTTATAATGTCCCTACCTTTATTTTGCTCTCTTATACACATGATCTTAGCGTTAGCAGCAGAAGTATATATATCATCAAATCTAATTCCATATTTATCATCTTTGATTCGGACGATGCCTAGCATTTTACCTAACCTTTTCGACTTAGACTCAAATTAAATTTGATATTACTCGAGTACTTCTCTTCTAACTCCATAATCCTAGAGTCGAGTAAACTCCTAGACTCTTCAAACTCGCAAAGCTCCTTCTTCAAATCCTCCATCAAACCACGAGGACTATATCTCTCTCCCTCAACTTACTCAAGCTTCTCTTTAATATTCCTGCCACGTGACCTAAGATCGTCAATTAATTTACCATTATCATCTCCCATGGGACATTCCTTCACCTTAGATTCTAAATGCAAGTTGTCCTTTTTCAACTTCAATGATTCAGTGTACAACTCCTAAAAGGCCACTTCAAACTCACTCTCATGCTCCTCATATTCTTTTACATCGCCCCTCCTATCCTCACTCTCTTGGGAATCTAAAGACCAAACCTTAAAACTATCATGCACACGATCATCTTCAATGGGGGAAGAAACTTTATTTAAGCTCACATGACTGGCTATAAACGAGGTGTATTTTCATTGAGTGGGGAGTTAACTTCCTCTTCTGACTCACTATCACAAAGGGTGGTATTGATTACCTTTGATTTCCTACCCTCCTTCCATAGTCTAGTGGGACACTCACGAGAATAATGCCCAAAACCTTATCATTCAAAGTACTTGTCTCGATCATCCACCTTGTTACTACCATCCTTATTATTCCTCTCACGATCAACAAAGTTCTTAGGTTTGTTTTCTAAACTCTTATCAATTCTCTTCTCATCTCTAATCTTAATTTTTTTTATCTTCCTACCATACCTAACTATCTATACAACATCAAGCTCATCGTCACCATCGAAATTCCATACGTCCTCTTTTAGAGCTTTAATGGCAATACCCTTTTATTTCTTCTTTGGAGGATACATGTTCATCCCATAGGTTTGAAGATCACCTACAAGTTCTTGGACTCTCATAGTGTCGACACTGCCAAGGGAATTTAGGACGATGACTCTGGCGTTAAATTTTTAAGGTAACGAACTTACGATTTTTTGCATAACTCTAGACTAAAAAATCAACTCACTTAAGTTAAATGAGAAGTTGATAATATTCGGCAACTTGGCATATAAATCATAAAAAAACTCTTTATCTAACATCTTAATTGTCTCAAACTTAGTTGCAAGATTTTTTTGACTTATAAACCCTAACAGTATATGTTCCCTTGTGTGTGGATCGTAAAATATCCTAAGAAGCCTTAGCGCTCTCACAAGTTATAATGCATCTAAACTATTCTGCGATCATAGTGTAAAAAATATCATTATTAACCTTGGAATTAAGAGTCAAGGCATTATTATAAGCCGTGAGGCATATGCTTTAGTATCACCACCTTCAGTAGGATGAGTCCACCTAGACTCAACTGAGTTCCAAATATTTTTATCTATCGATTTTAAGAAAAAAATGCATCTAAGCCTTCCACTAGGGATAATTTGACCTATCAAACAATGGAGGTCGGCCAATGGAACTGACCTCTAGGTTAAAATCCATTTAAACCCTAAATAAGCACAAAATATGAATCTAACACAGTAAGGTAGTGTAACCCGCTCTTATACCACTCTGAAAACACCTATTTGATCCTAGGGTATGTAGGTAAAAACACCACTTTTTAATTTTTCATATTTTATTAAACCTTGCACTGAATAAAACCATAAATGTTGTGTGAAACAATTTTACAAATTCCAGTCTAGACCTAAGAATGCATCTAGGTGAGAATAAGTAAGAATAAAATTAGCAAACCTCAACAAGACAGTGTACGAGGATAACCCACAATGGGAAAAACCTCCGACAGCCCAATGACACAAATCCACTACGATATAGGCATTTTACAAGAAAATCTTTGAACTAATCACATACTTGACACTTTTAATCCTTGATGCGCTTCCTCATTCCTTGTAACCTTCTTCGCAGCCACTGTTCGACGCCTTCCAATATCCACCAATGCAGGCGTGTTCCCATATCTTGGTATCCCACCGATCTTACTTCTCCCGTGACCAATCCATCTGCCTCTCAGTAAAAACATGGTCTCCGCCGCTAAAAATGCTCACAGTAGGAAGAGAAAATAAATATGTTTCAACACAGAATATACCTCAAAGAGACATAGAGATGTAGGATTCTTGGATCTCAAACTTGGGTGTAAACTAGGATTTGGAATGCACAAGATTTATGTTGGAAAATTATTTTTGCAAACGACCTATAAGGAAATTGATGCTAGACCTTAGTATTTATAGAAAACATGAATTTTGAGGTGACTCGTATATTGAGGTAACTCTTTCGAATGAAAAAATATGGTTCATTTGACTGAAACACTTATCCCGTACAAATGTATAAAAACCTCATTTGAATGAACATGTAATCTCGTTCGAACCAGCTTTCAATGAGCTTCAAACGAATATACCTCTGACCACCAGACGCACCTCGTTTAATGTTTGTTTGAAGGTCGGTCTAATGACATTCACATCTCATTCGAACAAATTGTTTGAACTCATTCGAATAAATTATTTGAACTCAATCGAACAAACCCAAATAAAAAATATTTTTCTTTCAAAAAACATTCTACGAAAAGGCCTCAAAAAGATTTTGTAAAACAACACCCAAAATGTATCTACGGATCAAACAATAATATGCATTATACCTTCACTGAGATTCCTCGGATGTTGAAGCTGAAAACTTGACCTCTAATCCAATGTAATATCAATGTAGCTTTAGCTTTGCCACATAGTATTCAATCACACATGATAGGCTTGTAGGACACACAACTCAAGTCCCGACTTATGGAAATAATTTTTTTCCAAACAAGGAATAAAATTAATAATTACAAATTGACTCGATTAAAAAAATTGTCCTTACAGATTATCATGCCATGCCGTGTTAAGCCATAGCATGGTCTAAACACATGAATTTCCACTCTTAGTTCCATGTTAGTAATCTAATACCCCCAAGAATTATTATTCATGCAAAAAATCTATCAACAAAATGAGAGATAGCAAGGGATTGGGAAGTTTGTGTACATTCAGTTACCTGTGAATACGCACTACAACATGGAGGAGGGAACTTAAGCTCAAAATAAGGAACTTAGGACAATTGACTAAAATGGGCTAATTAAATAGCCAAAATATAGACTGATGCATTTCATCCTGTTTGATAAGAATATGTATGACTTTAAATATATGTGCAATAGGAAATTTAATAAATGTGATCTTTGCAGTATATAAATTTGGTTTTATCACCTAAAACAATGGCAAGGTAGGGGAAATTAATGTTTGAAAATTTTAATATGCACTATTATACATCTTTAAAATCAGTTAATAGTGTTATTCTTATCACAAAAAATTTGATCTTTGCACTAATATACATCTTTAAAGACTGTGATAGTTTTATGTTTGGGGATTACTTTAATTGAATTTTGTCTATAGAATCCACAGTGAAAGGTGAATTTAGTTAATAGGAAGCTTGGTGTATGAATGTTTCATATGGAAATTAAGTATGCATACACATTTCATAATATAACTGACTGTTATCTCTTAAACAAAACTTAACAAAATTCATTTTGGAGTTTTCTTCTTTTCATTTTGTTACCGCCCCATCATAATTATGCTTTAATAAAATGGTTGATATATGTATATAGATTCATTACATTTATACTTTCATACAAGTATCGAACAACTAAGATATGTTATGGAATTATTATAGTTCCCCTGTAATTTTATGATCTAATGGATAATTAATCATTTGTTCGATATATTCCTTATAGATCTTTGTGATTTTGTGGCCTTAATAATGAGGATATCAAGAAATGGATTAGATGTAGGAGAAGGAAGCTCAACGGCATGCTGAATTTTTTTTCATGAGCTAATGATTCGTAACACTATAGCCTTATACTCATATGCATCTTATGTTCATTTTATTGATCAAGACAAAGTTATTTTGTATTCAATTACCGTGTCCAATCTTGAATATTTTATTTTTTTAAAGAAGCGGGACAGAACCCCCCTAAAGTTTTATTAAGAAAAAGAAAATGGAAAAAACCCTTCCATGTGGCTCACAAAGAGGAAAGGGGACATAGAAACCTTACTTTCCTATAAAATAAACATAAAAACAATCCCAAGAGATCTTTATAAAGTAGATCAAGGGCTCATAAAAGAGGTTGTGGAGCATGTCTCCAGGACGACCTTAAAAACAATTTAAGAAAATCTAAGATGAGGAATTAGAGAAAGATCTTTTCCTATGAGAGGAAATAATTCTTTTGGGGCAGTCCACCACCATTTAAATTCATCATATTCAAGCCCCATGTTAGACAATTTATCAGCCACAACATGACCATCCCTATAAATATGAGAACATACAAAATTCATTTTGGAATGGTAATGAGAACAATTATTCCATGTCGTGATCAAGTGATAAGGAGGCTAGTAAGACTTATCATGAAAACAGCTGGATATATATGAGATTTATTTCTAACAATGTCGTAGGCTTCTTTGAGAATAAGATTACCAGATATAGTAAGAGGCCAAACAAGACAATCATCATTATCCTCTATAGGCAAAGTGATTATTGTTGCCAAAGAGCTGAATGTTGTATTATTTATATTCCAATTACCATTAACAACGAATTTATCTACTTTAGTATTAGTTTGATGAGAAATAGGATTTATAGGTTCACCAAGCCAATTACCGGTCCAAAAATTAACTATTTTACCATTCCCAATAATCCAAATGCCATTAAATTTAATAAGTTGAAAAGCCTCTTTATAGCCATGCCAAATAAAAATAATTTTATAACCCCCCTCATCATGACTCAAAGGATTAAATCTAGCAGTTAAGAAAAAGGACCATATAAGTGTGTATGCAAAAATATCCCAAGCTTGTTTAAGAATGCAAACTGTATTTAAATGATTTAGATTTCTTAAGTTGATGCCTCATTTATCATAAGGTAAACATGTCTTTCTCCAATGGATAAAAATTAACTTATGGGTTGATGTAGAACCAGTCCATAAGAAATTTTTTATCCATTGGTTAATTTTTTTTAGAAAAGTTGATGGCCATTTGTGAATTCTAAAACTTTATATAAAAATTGAGTGAATAAAAGTTTTAATCATTCTAATCTGCCAGCAATAGAAAGAATTTTACCTTGCCATCCTTTAAGTTTAGATTTAGCATTGTCAGCAATGATTTGCAAATGTTTCCTTCTAGGCTTACCTCTAAAGATTGGAAATCCCAAATAAGTAAAGGAGTTTAATACTTCTTTGAAACCAAGGATGATAGATATTTCTAATTTTTTATTAACGACACCTTTGCCAAGGAAGACAAGGCATTTATATTTATTAATTTTTTGCCCAGATGTTGCTGCATATTGGTCAAATATTTGAACAATATTATTTAAAGACTCCTCATTACCCCTGCAAAAAATCATAATATCATCAGCATACATTAAATGTGTATGGTCTTTGATGACTCTAGGAGATAAGATATTGGTAATACCACCCTCTTGTACTTTATGAATGATATTTATATTAAGAACATCCTGAGAAATACAAAATAGAAGAGGGGATATGGGATCTCCTTATCTCACACCCCTGGAACAATTAAAATAACCAGATGGAGAACCTTTTATAAGAATTGATAACTTTGATGATTTGAGAATCGCTTCAATTAATGATACAAACTTCTCACAAAATCCAAATGAAGATAGTGTTTTGATGATGAATTTCCAATCAATAGTATCAAATGCCTTAGCTATATCTATTTTGATACTAACATTGGCACCATAAGCATTGTAGTTCAACATTTTAAAAGTTTATGAGGCAATTGAAATAGGGTGCGAGATGTTTCTACAACTAATGAAACCAAATTAATTGTCTGAAATTATATATCCAAGAATATATTTTAATCTATTAGCTAATATCTTAGTAATAATCTTTAAACCAAAATTAGACAAAGCTATTGGTCTATAATCAGTGATATAAGCAGGCTCCAACACTTTAGGGAAGAGTACAATATGGTTGGTATTGAAAGCAGGAAATATCCAACCATTAATAAAAAACTAGCTACATCTCTACACACATCCTTACCTATAACATTCCAACAAGTTCTATAAAAACAACCACCAAAACCATCATGTCTAGGAGAAGAAGTGGATCCATTGAAAAAATAGTATGTTTAATATCTTCATTAGTTGGAATTGCTATAATATACTCATTATTATCACAAGAGACAAGCTTAGGAATCATCTCATGAATATTGTTATTTGAATCAACTGTTGGATCAACAGTGTAAAAGGATGTGAAATGAGTAACAATGTGGTCTTTAATCAAATCTTGATCAGTGAGTATTTCATCATCTTCATGCAAATATGAAATTAAGTTTTTATCTCTTCTTTGTTGGACATTCTTATGAAAATAAGCTGTACATCTATCACATTGTTTTATCCATTTAAGCCTAGATTTTTCTTTGCAAATTTTTTCTACAAATTTCAGAGCTTCAATAAGATTATTTTGGCAATCCATTTAAAGTTTATCTCTTGTCTGATTATGACCTTTCAAATCAATTTCAGATCAAATTGCAAATAGAGCCTCTTTACCTATATGTAGTTTATCATGAACATTCCCCAAAACATCAAAATTCCATTTTTTCAGAGCCATTTTTAAAGCTTTCAGCTTTTGTTTAAGAATAAACGCGGGGCAACCAAAAAATTGAGATTGATTCCAAATATCTTCAACTAACCTGAGGAAGGTAGGGTGTTCAGTCCAAAAATACATGAATCTAAAAGGCTTTGGCTATGTGGGAATAATTAATTTAGAATCAAATAGGATTGGATGATGGTCAGAGCTAGACTTAACTAAAGCTAAGCAGTTTAGGCTAGTCCAATTAGCAGTCCAGGATTGATTAAACATAACTCTATCTAATTTCCTCTCTATAATAGATGTAGGCATCTTCCATGTATAAAATAAACCTTTGAGACAAATTTGAATAAAATTACATTTGTCTATCATCCTTTTAAAATTAGATCAAGAAACAACATAAGGTATTCTTGTACCTCTACATTCATGAGCACCAAGAACACTATTGGAACCTCAAATGGTCATCCAAGGTCCTATAATGATGTCTTTAAGTCTACAAATTCTTCCCATAATTGACTTCTAATAATATAATCAGTAGAAAGCATATACAATTGTATATAAATCATGGACTCCATCAATGAGGGAAGTATAGGTAATCTGCTATTTAGAAATAAATATAATTGTTTGTTTATTAATTTTAACAGAGTGGAGGATCCATAGGTTTGGTTGTAAACCATCCCTATGATTAGTTAAAACTAGATCCATTCCAATTGATTTAAAGTATTTTTGAAAAGATATATCATAATCCATTTTAGCTCAGCAATGCAAATAAAATCTGGTTTATGTTTAATAGACCAAGATGAGAGCATTATTTTAGAAAGAGGATTGCCCAATCCCCTTATGTTCCAGAAAATAATCTTCATTTATGAGGAGTTTGACCCCCACTCCTTAAGCTATAACTAGCTTGTGATTGTATTTCTTTCCTAATCTTACTCTTAAGTTTATTTTTTTGTGAATTTGAAAGAATAGGTGTAAAATCATCTAGGTCTGTCCGTAAAGGAACTTGTGGTTGTTTGTGAAGATTCGATGGACAAGCATTAGTAACATACTCAATATCTTTTTCAAGATTGTAGTCAATTAATTTTCCTTTATGAAACAAGGAGTGTTTGATTTCATCTTTCTCATCTTCTTCAGTAATATTAGCCCAAGACATATTGGTTTGGTTTTCAGGTACAATAATAATTACAAGACAGTTATAGTTTGGTTCCTTAATCAAATTTGTGGAGTTTGCCCCCTTATTATCTGTGATGCCTATCCCAATATCATTTTTAACGAAATCTTACTCATTATTATCTATAGGTTCTAATGGTGGCATGGAATCCTCCTTAGTGTCATTATTTGATTCCTTAGAAGTTGTTTCTTTTATTTCTTTATTTTTATTAGATCCTACAGCAGTCATGTGTTCATGAACTGAGGAAGATTAAATGTTACTTATAGGTTTATATGCCTGCTTAATATTACGAATTCTTGATTTAGATCTTCCTCTATTGGTTTCCTTAATATTTGGGCCTTTTTGTTTTATCATATCTAATCCATCGAGTTGGATTTTTCTAATCACTCTATAATCAGTAACAAGATGGCCCAAAATTCGACAGTGTGAACATCTGGGATGAAATCTTTCATATTCTACTTCTTGTTTGAAACTAAAGTCTTTATGTTTTATCAATACTTGATTAGGAATACAGTCAGTTATTTCCATATCAATTAATACTCTAGCAAAATGTCCATATGACTTATCCATAGTAGACTGATAAATTCTAATTGGATCACCCAAGCATCTTGATATTTCATAAGAATTCTTAGTCGCCAATATTCAAAGATTAGACCAATGAATCTCACCCAAACAGGTGCAAATGTAATTCATTGGTCATTTGGATTGAATTTAGGTGACCAATGCATAAGTTTGAAGATACTTGGAGTCATATTGGTAATACCTCTGGCCCAGATTGCATTTTTTGTCTCTATTGATGGGAAATGTAGGGTAAAGTATGCTTTTTCGATAGGAATAATCTTGAAATCTCCATGTAGATTCCAGGAGTCTTGCAACTTTGCTTTTATTAATCCTAAGGCGATTGGTTTTTCACCTTTGTTAACCATATACATTCCAATCAAGTATGACTCACTTTCTTTTATTGATTCTTGATATTCATCTTCATATGTTTCCACTGACATGAGATTCCCACACATTCGAGGCATATGCCATGTAGATGCTTTTGGATCCCTATTGAGATCTTTCTTCAAAGCATTAACATAAGTGCATGAGGTAGGAACTTTAGACTTTTCTCGTACATTATCATCATTTTTGTTTTTCATGACAGAATCCTCAATTGTAGTTTGAACATTGAATGGTTTCAGAGATGAAAGGATGGCAATACTCGGATCTAAGAACTCCCAAGAATTGGAATCCATTGAGAAATTGGAAAGAAATATTTATGAATCAAGAAATCGCCATTAAACTTCAATATCCCTTATCTTCGGACTTTATGGAAGATAATTTTGAATATTTGATTATCTAATCAATATGATGAAGGAAATTCACCATGTGCTATCTTTAGGATTTTTTGCCATAAGGAGTGAAGCACCCTATATCTTTAACTCACTTGAGTCTATGTTATATAAGTGCTCATCTAGTTTGGAAATAGAGATAAAATTATAGTCACCCTATCTTTACCAAAGAACCTCAGAGACTTCATAAACTTCAGAAATGCTCTAATGGTCCTAAAGGTAGAATACAAACACACTGCACCTAGGATTGCATGTTTTATGTTGCATACTTATCATATTAGGGGTGTGTGTGTTAACAATTTGGTTAAAATGATTTTATAAATTTTTAAATAATTTTTTAAACATTTAAAAACCTTTTTAAAGAAATGAATTTTGAAAAGGGAATATAATCCCAAAGGGTGGTTTTCAGAAACTTCCAATTTTAAACCAATTTTAGTTCATCCCTAAAATATGCAACTACATGTTTAAACATAACAATCCATCATAAAAATAAATTATGCGATATAAATATGCTGACACACAGAAATCAGGAAAAATCTCCGAAGGGCAAAACCTTTTATTTCTAGAACTATGACAAGTTTACAAGACCAGTGACTTACATACAACTTAATAATTGCCCACAAGTGTAACACACGGTGTCTTCGTCAAACCTTCACAGTATCGGCTAAAAATCTTTAGTGGTTCATGCTTAACTATACCACAAGGACCACAACCTAGAAATTCTGTAGAGACTCCATCCACAATAGCACTCAGCTCTCGGTTGTAGAGATCTCCCCAAAAAGGATGAACAAAAGCAAAGCAGTGTTCTAGGGTTCCAAAAGAATCTCAAAAGTAATTGGGATTTTTGGTGTGAATCAAACTAGGACTAAAAAATCTGAAGACTTGATGTATTTTGCCTCTCAAAAATGTCTCTCAATGTCTTAAACAAATACACCACTGAAATAGGTATTTATAGGCATAACAAAAATTAGATGCGATCTTTTGAGAATATCTTAAGCGGTTTGTACCGGGTTCCCAGGGCAGTTCGTATCTCCTCCTTATTTCGAATAGATCCTTATTTTCTTAGGCAGTCCGGATCCTTTAAAATTAAAAGGTTTGGATCGCCCCTATGTTCTATGCATGGACTTTTTTCCTCTTCTTCAAACGCGAATAACTTCTTCACCATAACTCGAATTGAAGTGACGTTTTTTCCAGTATCTTCGTGACGTCGAGGTATTCAACTTTCTAGTTGAACAAACCTCCAGACTATGTCTATAAAATTACCAAAATGCACTTGAACTTTCCTATCTTGCCTTTCTTTCATTGTTTTGACTTCTCTAGCGTACCACTTGCATAAAATCCATAAAATCATGGAACGTGAAGTTATTGAGGCCGATGTGGTATACTTGATGAAGATGTTGGATGATTGATTCTTAGAATTCGAATAGAAGCCGTCATGTGAGATCATGAAGTGACGTGCCAAATGTAGCAGCGTATGACATACACAAATGTAACATATTGGACATAAGAAAAATGTCCTTACAAATCTCGCCCTATGTCTATGCCGGTACATACATAAAAAATCCGAATTATTATCTTTCAATTTACTTATACAAATCTACCCTCCCATGAACCCAAAATTGGAAAGATACAAATGATTAAGTCTTCATCGTTTGTTCTTCAAATCTTCAAATTCTCAAGTCTTTTCTCATCGGGGTGTGCAACATATGATTGTCAATGTAGTACCTACACACATGAGATAAAGCAAATACTTCATGACGTATCAAGTATTTAATAAGATAAACATAGATACCAAGTTATGAGAGAACATAAGTAAAATCTCCCCCATAATTCAAACTCCCTCATAAACTCATAATTCGTTCTCCCCCTTTTATGATGTCCCTAAATAGACAAATGAGAAGAATAAATCAAATAACCAAAACTGGGGTGTCACGGTAGAAAAATCATCAATGGATCAAAGTACGGGCATGCAGAGAAAATATCAAGGATCCACAAACTATTTTTGTTTTTTTTAAATTTTCATACAAAAATGCAAAAAAATGATGTTACAAAAATCACACACCATGGATTTACACTAAGATGACCAAATCAAGGAAACGGAATGAATGTGTGTGAACATATTCGATAGGAGAATCAAATCAATCATATCATATGTGCAAGATGCATAAGTGTACTCCTAACGAATGAACATCAAAATCGTCCTTAGGTGTGAAATTATTGAATTTAGATGACATAGTCTTAATCATAACAAGAAATCAAAGTCATGATGATTTCCACACCTATAACATCCAAAACTATGTAATGATTTTTCAATACTTTTTCAAGGATGTACAAACTCATTAAAAAAACCAACCAATCTCCCTCAAACATATCTTCTTTTAGAGGTGTATAAACTAAATTCTCAAACTTTGGAGAATTGGTGAAAAACCTAAATGGCCCATAATTGGCATAAATTTCTTTTTATTGCCTTTCAAATTTTTTCGGGCTCTTTTAAACCTCTTTGGACCCCGGATAATAAAATTCCTCAATTTTTTAGGTCCAATTAAACAACGGCTTAATCACAAAGGATAAATGATAACCTTTCGTAGCCCTTCACTGTTTTCAAACAAAGCACACAAATCCTCACAACCATAGTTCAAATGTGCTCACTTTTTATTGTCTTATTTTATGGCATTTGGTTCATAATATAGACATAATTGAGATGGAAACACCCAACAAACATGTGATAGATAAGCACAAACATCAAATAAATCCGTGATTGTGTGCAATAAAGGACAAAGTGAGTCAAACATATATGAAGTTACAACTAATTACATCTTAATGACTCCAACCATTATAAAGCACATGGATGACATGACGTATTGTCTCAAAACACTATCAAAAAGTCACATGGATATGGAATGATGTTGTGACATGGTCATCCTAAGAGTCGATCCATAAAAGGTGTAAACAAAATACCAAACTCCTTTTGGATTTTTTCAAAATTTTATCCAAACAAAATCTTTTTGTATTTTTCAAAATTCTCAAAAAGCAAAAATTTATACAAAAAGTACATGTCACAACGCTAGCAACCATAAATATCATGAAACCAAAAAAACTAACGTATGACAAACATGCGAACACAATCATCTATATGATATGGCAAGAGAAGAGTCATGTGTAAGCAAACGAGAATCAACAAGTCTACCATCTAGTGCCTCTAAAAGTGATTTTCTAACCCAAACAGATGTGAAACGACATGTGGGGGCTTTGGGAACCAAGGGAACACTAGACATAAACTTCCTAGGACCTTTTCAAAGATCAAAACAAAAGATCCTCAGGTGGACTTTCCTACCACAATGTGAACATCTGTAAACGGGTGGAACGAGACCTATGGGTTGACCTTTTCTAATGTCCTTGGGAACGGTTGACCCTCTAAAAATAAATAATAGTTTTGGCTTTAGCAACGGAAGCTTAGAACATGATGAGCCATTACCATCACTATCAAACCCACTTGAATCATTTAAATCATTTTTCAACTTCAAAATATTTGATTCAAGCTCTTCCAAAGATAGGGATTTCCTTTTCAAATTATCAATTAAACTTAACAGTTTATCGCGCTCCCCCTCAATTAAAATAAACTTATCCCTAAGAGTCTTTTAACGTGCTATAAAATCATCGATTAATTTTTTATCCTTAATGGTACAGATGGGAACCCTAGAATTTTTTAAGTCATCCAATTCTTTTTCTAAAAATAGGACTCTATCATTACTCTCCTTTTTGGCAACTTTTAAAGAATCAAAGTCAATACACAAATTACCAAAGTGCTCGTGACAAATATCTCTTTGAGTTTGAAACTCTTGCAAATATTCAATCTTACTTTTAAAGGGAGAATTTTCTTTTTCCAAAACTTTAATTCTTTTGCAAATCTTCAAATTCAAAGTTTTTAAATTTTCAGCATGGTCATGAACATTAACAAACTCATCTCGATTAACATAATCAACATCATGAGGATCCATCGAGAAAAACAAATCAGGAGAGGAACACAAATAACCATAAAAAATGCACTAAGGGATCTACACAGTAAATTAGTGCAACAGGCTCTGATACCAATTTGAAAAAGGAAAATAATTCCAAAGGGTGGTTTTCACAAAATTTCAATTTTAAACCAATTTTAGTTCATCCCTAAAATATGTAACTACGCGTTTAAATAGAACAATCCATCACAAGAATAAATTATGCGATATAAATATGCTAACACACAGAAATCTGGAAAAATCCTCGAAGGGCAAAACCTTTTATTTCTAGAACTATGAAAAGTTTACAAGACTATTGACTTATATACAACTTGATAATCACCCACAAGTGTAATGCACAACATAGGCTAGAAATCTGTAGTGGTTCATGCGCGGCTATACCACAAGGACCACAACCCAGAAACTCCGTAGAGACTCCCTCCACAATAGCACACAGCTCTCGGTTGTAGAGATCTCCCCACAAAGGATGACCAAAAGCAAACTAGTGTTCTAGGGTTCCAAAAGATTCACAAAAGTAATTGGGATTTTTGGTGTGAATCAAACATGTGTTTCAGGACTCAAAAATATGAAGACCTGATGTATTTTGTCTCTCAAAAATGTCTCTCAAAGTCTTAAATAAATACACCACCGAAATAGGTACTTATAAACAAAAAAAAATAAGATGCAATCTTTTGAGAATATCCAAAGCGGTCTGGACCGGCTTCCAGGGCGGTTCGAATCTCCTCCTTATTTCAAACAAATCCTTATTTGCTTAGGCGGTTTGGATCCTTTAAAATTAAAAGGTTCGGATCTCCCCTATATTCTATGGAGGGACCTTTTTTCCTCTTCTTCAAACGTGCATAATTTCTTCACCGTAACTCGGATTGAGGTGCCGTTTTTTCGAGTATCATCGTAGTGTCGAGCTGTTCATCTTTCTAGTTGACTAGACCTCTGGACTATGGATGTAAAATTACCAAAATACCCTTGAACTTACCTATCTTGCCTTTCTTTCATTGTTTTGATTTCTCTAGCGTACCACTTGCATAAAATCCATAAAATCGTGGAACTTGAAGTTTTTGAGGTAGATGTGGGACACTTAATAAATATATTGAATGCTTATTTCTTAGAATTCAGATAAAAGTTGTCATGTGAGATCTTGAAGTGACGTGCCAAATATAGCGGCATACGACATACACAAATGTAACATATTGGACATGAGAAAAATGTCCTTACAAATTTAGGGTTTTAAAAATGTTTGGTGCTGATTTTTTCTATTCAAAACTTACAAAAATATAGGCTGAGTAGAATTCGAAACTGGCAAAGAATATTGGGGTACAAACTGAGATTATATAAACTTCAAAAACACGCGTCTAAAGATCAATCCAAGCCACACACGTGTTGCATTAACAACGGATAGATTTGTGTTTGTTTTTAAACTCAAACCTAAGACCCATTTAGATTCATTGGATCAGTTTTAATCAATATTCTGCATGTGTTTTAAGCGATCCTTGTGACTTCTTTATGACCAATCAACGTCCATACAACTATGGTGCAGTGAGGAATCCGTGGTTTGATAATTTGAATAGTCGAATTAATCCTAGCCATTGATTTGAGAATGGTTTCCAGATCCTTTTATCGTCTAATTTTAATAGATCCCATCGTCCCAACCATTACAATCTTTGGAACCCTAAGGGTCTGAGAGAGAGAGAGAAAGAGAGAGAGAGAGAAAAGAAAATATTAGAGATGAATTCAAAAACCTAAACCAAACTCCGGTGAATTTTTTCCAGACATTAGTTTGAGAGTTTGAGGGTTTTTTGGTTCAATCTTCAACGCCTCTTAGGTTGATATCTCTCTTCTAACACCGTCACTCCAAATCAGAACTCGTTTATATCCATAGAAACTGGTATATCTGATTCCGAGTGATACAATCACTTAGTTTTGATATCTTTAAATAGAAATTAATATCTCGTTTTGGATTAAGGATTTAAATCATTTTTATCAAACTTAATCCAACATCTCTTTTACAAAACTGAAATAGGGTATACATAATTCCAGATGTGAGTTTTTCGCTTTGAAAAACTTTTGAACAAAGATTTACTTTTAAGAGTCTCAAAACGAAGACAAATATGAGAATATAAGATTTCAAGAACCAAACCTAATTTCAGTAGTGTGAAAATCTTGCATTTCATACTTAGAAACCTCTGTAATTTATAGGTATTGGCTTGCATAAGCGTGTGTGAGTCATGCATGTGTTAGGCACAACACTCACAACACTTAGCACACTACAAACACTGAAACCGTGTGTTAGTTTAGAGATATTGACTACTTGAGTCGACGTAAAGAAGGAGATAGAGTAAGACAACTTGCTTAATGAAGGAAACCAAATCAGAGCCTAAGAGACAGTTGGAGTTGCCTTACGGAGCTGGTATAACTTCTTAACTTAGATTAGGTGTGTATTGTGTGTTTAATATTCGTTGCTTATTTGTAACCTTAAACCCATTCTAATGATTTTTTATTTTGAGGTGTAGAGACCTCCGCGGATGCTTCCCTTACTTTAGGGTTTTAGCACGTTAAAAATCCTGTGTACTGTTCATGTTTAATAATCCTCTCATACCTACTGATCTATAACTGCTATATCATACTTTAGTTTGGGTTTTCAAAACATGTAACCAATTTTTGAAATAGTTCATCCTATTTCTTTTCAATACATCTTGTGTTCTTCTTGGTTTGTTTTCTAAAAGATTTTCTTCAAGAAACAGTTTCGGATCCAACTAGACCGCTTTAACTTGTGTTAAACAACTTAGTTGGGTTTTTTCAATTGGTATAAGATGAAGGCATTCATTTTTTAAAAATCTTTAGATCCTGTGTTTTTGAAATTATTTTCAAAACAAATCTATGGACGAAAAATTTAAGAGATTAGGGAACCAATCCAGGCCTCCCCTCTTTGATGGAACTAACTTCCCTTACTGGAAAGTAAGAATGGTAGCCTTCATCCAAGGGATTCTGGGAGATGATGCTTGTGATTCTATTGAAAATAGTTATACTTATCCTACTAAATGAGCAACATATGTTAGTAATGAAAGAATTAGGAAACTACTCACTGAGTACAGTAAAGAAGAAAAACAGGCCTCCCTTAGTAATAACAAGGGAAAGAATGCCATATTAATGTCCATAAATGAAAATGAATTTAAGAGAATATCTTTTTGTTCAACTTCTAAAAAATCTTGGGACACGTTGGTCACTGCCCATGAAGGTGACACACGTTTTAAAGCCGCTAAAACATAAATTTTAATTCAATAATAGAACACACTTATGATGACTGAGAATGAGACCTTTGATGATTTTTATATTAGGCTGACTGACATAGTTACCAAATTGCATGCAATGGTAATATGTATGATCGAAAAGACATTGTTTCTAAAATCCTAAGGTCACTTCCACCAAAGTTTGATAACAAGAACTATGCTATTGAGGAGATGGATAGCCCCAATCTTACCCCTGAACTCCTCAGTAGTAAGCAAAGAACATTGGAAATGGAATTAGAATTTAAGAAATAATTATCTACCAGTTAAAAGAAACAGTCTAGTTCAAATCTTATTTTCCAATTTAAAGTTACCAAACCTGACTTGCCTGTCCTTAACATTGAGTTATAATCTGATGAGGAATGTGATTTAGAAAATTTTTGAAGTTGTAAGGTTATATGAACTGAGGTTATTTCGTAGAAGACACACACTACACTTATAAAAATTTGCAAATAGAGAAATATTGCAATTTAAATATCCTTTGCAACTTAGTAAGATAGCATGACCAATTATTAATTAAAGTGATGGGATATTTAACTTGATTAAGAGATACAAATTAGACTAATTTTATCATTTTTATCCTATGCATACATCTAGGTGTTTATAAGCAATAAAATAATAAATCACGACCACAACGTGCCGATGTATGAGGAAAACCAAAATGGGAAAAACCTCCCGCGGCTGGGCATAGACAAATCCACTACAAATATGGTTTTACAAAAAGACTCAAAAGACTTACAGACTTGACTCACAAAGACTCGTTGATGCCATATCCAATACCTCCATTTATAGTACGCGAAGCTCTAATGCCTTTCACAATACTGCTCGCGTCTCGATATCCACCAAAGGCCAAAGAACCATCTCCAATTAACTAGGATGCAGGAATCCACTGCATATGTCCATGATGAAATTCAGGTTGAAAGCTTGGGTTTTGGTTCATTCAAAAATCAAATTTAGTGTTGGAGAGTTTTTAATTTAAAGGAAGACAAGAGTTGTTCTCTAAAAAATGTGTGAGTCCCTAATTAAAAACTGATTTTCGTCCATATAATGAAAACTGGAAAAGTAGTGGACAAGGGAAGTTATTTAAAATAACTAGAGGAAGAAAAATTCAAAACTGAAAAATCTTGTTCGAACGAGATTTCTGATGATAGTCCAGTGCATAAATGAAGGAATTCGTTAGAAATCTTATTAGAACGAATTTGTTCGAATGACATTTCTAACAAAACTTCAAACGAGTTTCCAGAGTACATTGAACTGCTTCGTTAGACCCAGGTCATTCGAACGACCTGGGAAAACTTCGAACGAAAATTTCTTTTTCTGAAAAAAGATTTAAAAATAAATTTCAAAACATTTCATAAATATTTAAGTAAATTAAAATTACTCCAACACTTAAATAAGATTTTTGATCATATACCTTTTAGGAAAATGTAATTCAAATGCGTTTTGATGTAGCATGAACTTTGAAAGCCCAATTCTCCACGGTTGCAAGATAATAGACTTGAAATGACCCAAAAGAGTTTTGTCCAATGGAATGTTGCCAATACTACAAATGACTCGATTGGAAATTAGTCCTTACAAATATCCCCCTTTGGATATTCCGGGACAAAACAAAATTAAAAAAATAAACAAAAAGACTGAATTTACTAAGCTAGCTGTCAAGCCGATTCTAAATCCCATCCAAAAAACCCAAATAAAAAGACAGAGTTATGTACCCGACTAATAATGGGTTGCAGATAAGTAATCGATACATCCTACACACATGAAGCAACAAATACATAAAACACATGGTGAAATAGAGAATATAAATCAAGTGTTAACTACTCATGATAATATAAAGCAGGTTAATTAACCATGAGTATGGCATATGTTAAATTAAAATAAACTCACCCTAAATAAGAACTCCCCCTATCAATGTTTCTCTCCCTTTTTGTCCAGAAAAGACAAAGGTATATAATTAGCGTTCATGGTTAGAGAAGATTATACGAGGAATAAATACAATAGAAAAATATGCAACATAATCCAAGATCCATATATGCAACAATTGAAGAAATAGGAGAGTGATGTCATTAACCATAGAGGGAAAAACCAAATATCCATACATCAATAAAGATAATCTAACCAAACTATATATCCAGGTACAAGTGAGAAAATTTAAATAAAAGAGATCCTCTTGACCACACAAGTACAAAAGATGATATAAACTGAAACAAAAATGAAATTAAGGAGTTGGGGCATCATTTGGGGAATCATCTAGAAGGGATCCTGAACCCGAGGAGCCTGCACTACGATACACCTCCATGTGATGAATCGCTTCAAGATTCTCAAGTAAGATGGAATCACGATGAGCCTGGGCTTCATCTCTATGAGCTTGAGCATCCTCCCGATGAGCCTGAGCATCACGATTTCGCTGCATGAAAAGCAAAAGCTCCTCATAAGAGACCTATCCTGGTGCCCTTCTTCTTAAATCTGATCAATCTATGAACAAACAGTCCTAAGATCCTCCGAGTCAAGGGGTGGGTGTGAACGAACAATCCTAAGATCCTCCGAGTCAAGGGGTGGGGGAGCACTAGAAGATGATGGCTTAGAGGGAGCAGGGATTGAGGCAACGACGGATTGAGATGAGGAGGATTGAGAGATAGGAGTATCAGGGTGAAAATGACCATGAGAGCGACTAATGGAGCACATATCAATTATTTGATATCGGGTCACAGGGACATCAGATGAAAGACGAGGGCATCCCGCATCAAGGCAATGGTGAGTAATAAGAATCGCAAAAGGAAGGGCTTGCCTAACAGGGCCAGATGGGTTTACTTTGACAGATTTGATAACCATAAAAATGTAGGTGAGGAGGTCGATGTAAGATCTTATGCTAATAGCAAACATGAGATCCACGTGCAATTTTGTAATCTGAGTGGAGTTAGCACATGGAATGAGACATGCACAAACAATCCAATTAAGTACTATGAAATCTGGATTTAAATTCTTATCGAAAATTATGACGGTACCAGGTTGAGTGATACGACTCACGGTGCTGATGACTAGACCAGAATCAGGACGAGAGTTGGGAGACCAAAGAAATGAGGGATTTGTGACATGGGGTATTGGGACAAGACGCATGATGGACTCAGGAGATACGATGATACTGCGATCGCAGACTGTAGCTAAACTATGGTCCTCACGAACACTCATCCAAAAGAAAAATTCTTGAATAAGGTCGGGATAAATGGGCTCAGTGTGGTTGAACAGCGAGTCCCAACCTAAATCAGAAATCCAAGAATGGATAGTAGTGCCAAATAGAGAGGGATGATTGACGATTTTTTCGCAGACATAGTAGCGAGTGGAAAAACCTTATATATGGTATTGGGTATGACTGGTGAGAGTCCTTCAGCACAATTTAAGGTCAGGAATAGACAAATTAACATTGGTGTCCTCATCGAATGATGATGAAGATGAGGAGGAAGAATGTTCCTCAGTAGAGTCACTTATGCGACGATTGCAACGACTACGAGGACATTCTAAAAGGACTAAGCTAGAACCTACCCAAAATAGCTCAACCAAACTGCCAATCAACACCAACAAATCGAAACAGCAGCAATTCCCATCCTCCATTAGTGATTAAACAGAAAAAATTGGGATAAAAAAAATAAAATAATTAAGTGAATTTTTGTGAAATTATCTTAAAAAATTTGAACTCAGAAAAATGATAATGTTTCGGGAGCTCAACTTAATTAGGGGCAACAAAACAATGATATAGTATATAGCCCAAATTCAAAAGATACACATACACACACACACATATAGGGTTAAATTGAAAACATACCCAATATCACACACACACACACACACACACACACACACACACACACACACACACACACACACATATATATATATATAAATAAAAGAAGAGAGAAAAAGAGGATACCTAGAAGAGAGAAGAGGGAGAAGTCGAACTCGAAACCCTTGCTGAAAATGATGAATGGAGGAGAAATGAGGGTTGTGTGAGGAAGAAGTAGGGTGAATGGAGGTGAGGGGAAGAATCGTAGGGAAAAAAGGGTAATGGGTTTAGTGGGTAAGAGGGTTAATGGGTGTAGTGGGAAATGGGAGAAGGGAGATGGAGAGATTTTGGGAAATCGTGGGGAAAATGAGGAGAAAGAGAGAGAGGCTAAGAAAAAAAATGAAGTGGAAAAAATGAAAAGATGAAAATGCCCAAATAAACCCATCTCGTTCGAATGAGAAAATGTCGTTTGAACGACTTTGTTTTAACAACTTTCGAACGATATGCCAGAAGGATTTAATGAACCTCATTTGAAACTTCGTTAGAAGTTCGTTCGAACGACATATTTTGTTCGAATGACAATTCGAACGATATGACATTCTAGAATATGGAAATTTCATTCAAAAACTCGTTTGAACGAGTTTTTATGACGAACTTCAAACAGGTAAAACATAAAAAAAATTAAAAAAAATGAAAATAACATTTATGAAGGAGTAGGGAAGGCCAGCAAAATGCCAAAATAAAAGTTTTAACGATCCTAGGTTATGACGACATATCCAAATCGTGGGAGCAGAGATGTAGGGGTGTGAACAATACAATTGCGAGCTTTTACCTAAGACAACGCACAAGTGCGGAATGCCAAACAATATATAGACGCAATATGCACTCACATCAGCCTTGTGTCAATAAGGAAATACCATAGGACACTCAATGACTAAAGCAACACACATACAAGATTGATGATTCTCTCGCCAATGTTGTCACAATTAGGAAGCAATGTATCGAATAATGTGCATGCCCATTGATCTGCAACTTATATCTCCCATTAGCAACTTTAGATTGAGACTTTTCTTTTGAAGAATCAATCAAGCTAAATAATTTTGGCCTTGGCATTATAATGCAAGTGGAGGCTATTCACGTAAAAACATTTGGTTTTTCGCAGCCCGAGTCCATTGCTAGAAACCATAAGCAACCGGATGAATATTATTATATTTTTTTTAAATCCGGAAAATGGATGATCATGCACAATTTCGACTGATTATAAGAGAGGTGACTAAAATTAAAAAGACAACATTAAATCTCACCACACGAGTGCAATGTTAAGAAGATATCCTCAATATTTCATAAAGAATGTGTAAAAGAAGGCAAATATATGAGGAAATCACAGAAATACATATCATAAAATAGCATTATTGTGCACAAGAGAAACGAAGTCCGAATTAAGTACTCATCGAAAGCTACGTGGACATGAAATGGAACAGTGATCCGAACACATCGAACACAAAACCATATGGATAAAAAGTTATGAAAGCTTTTTTAACCTTTCCCGTTTTCCTTGAAAAGAAGATAAAAATATTTTTGAAATTTTGAATAAAATATATACAAAAATAATCAGTTCATAGGTAAAAAGATAGACAATAAACCCAACCTAAACTAGATAGACGACTTCGATCTCAATCAATGGAGCAAACCCCAATCGAGTTCCTAAGTTTTTAAAACCTAAGGGTATCTAGAGGTTTGGTAAATATATCAGCCAATTGTTGATCGGTGCCTACAAAGATTAAGGAAACAATTTTCTCTTAAACTAATTCACGAATAAAATGTTCACGGATCCTAATATGCTTGGTTCTATAATGTTGAACGGGATTACGAGAAATATGGATTGCACTTATATTATTGAAATAGATAGTCATAGTGCCTTGAGAAATACCGTAATCTTCCAACTTCTGTTTCATCTAAATGAGTTGAGTGCAATAATTCCTGGCAGCTATGTATTCGGCCTCCACCATGGACAAAGAGATAGAATTTTGTTTCTTGCTCATCCATGAGACAAGTGCACTTCCAAAGTAGAAACAACCGCCGATATACTTTTGCATCCATCAACATCTCCTACCCAATCATCATCCGAATAGGTCGATAGAAAATCACTTGTGTCGAAGGAATACCAAATCCAAAAAGATAGGGTCCCACTAACATATTGATAATACGTTTAATGGAAAGTAAATGAGACTCTTTTGGGGTGGCTTGATAGCGGGAACAAACTCCTACACTAAAGGAAATATTCGTACGACTAGTGGTTAGGTAAAGTAGACTACCTATCATACTCCTAAAGAGAGCGTGCTCTACATCCTTTCCTTCGGTGTCCTTACTAAGTTTAACCGATGAACTCATTAGAGTACGCACATGTTTAGCAGATTCTAGTTTAAATTTCATCACAAGGTATTTAGCATACTTACTTTGGGACAAAAATATCCCACTATCAAGTTGACGAACTTGAAGACCTAGGAAGAAAGTAAGCTCACCGACCATACTCATCTAAAATTCATCTTGCATTTCTTATGAGAAAATTTGAGTATGTTTATCACATATTGAACCAAACACTATGTCATCGACATACACTTGTGCAACTAAAATAGATTTCTCATCACGACGGATAAATATTGTCATATCTACTCCCCCTCTCAAAAATCCACGATAAAGGAGATAAGAAGTGACCCTTTCATACTAAGCATAGGGTGCTTGTTTCCAGCCATATAACTCTTTCTTTAGAAAGAAGACATGATTAGGATGTTTTGAGTCCTCAAACCCCCTTTAGGTTGTTCAACACAGACTTCTTCTTGAAGAATACCATTTAAAAATGAACTTTTGACATCCATTTGATACATTTTAAATTGAAGGTTACATGCTATGGCTAGTAAAAGGTGAACCGACTCTAACCTAGCAACTCAAGAAAAAGTTTCTTCAAATTCAACACCTTCTATTTGGGTGTATCCTTGAGCAACGAACCTAACTTTGTTACGAACAATGACACCATTTTCATCCATTTTATTTTTAAAAATCCATTTGGTACCAATGACGTTAGTATTAGAAGGCCTAGGGGCTAATTCCCAAACATCGTTTTTCTTAAATTGAAATAATTCTTCTTGCATGGCATTAATCCAATGTTCATCTTTTAATGCTTCTTTAAAGTTTTTAGGTTTAATTTTAGACGTATAACACAAATAGGTAACTTCATTTTCTAATTGAGTCATAGTCTTAACACTTACCTTGGGATCTCCTATAATTTTTTAAGGGTCATTACTTTTACGAACCTAAGGAGAAGGACCCTTTCTCTGAGTAGTGGGAACAACCAAGTCAGTGTCAGACTCAATATTTTCTAGACCGGGAACAACATCACACTCACATGACAAATCTTCCTCGTTTTCAATAGATGTGGCTGGGGCATCGTATTTTATTACAACATTTATTGATTCCATGACTTTTGAAATAATTAAGTTGAAAACTCTGAGAACGTGTGTGCTCGCGTTCAAATGATCAAGTTATATATAAAACCCTTTTAACACAAACAACCCCTAAACATGCAGCAGTATGTGATTGAATAAATAGATAATTTACACAAGAACATTCAAACACATGCAATTAAGGAAAAATCCCCCTCAGGGGCAAAACCATTTATTTTCACTATAATTTGTAAGAAAACGGCTTACAATCGGATTACAATGAAAATACAAGTTGACTAAGAATTACCCTCAGGTATCGGATTCTGTAGTCGCGGCTGGAATTATCCCTTTCCAGTAGGGCTGCAATGGAGAAGAAGAACGGTCTCCTCCATAAGGGTTGAACTGCAAAACTGTGTTCCTGGGTTACCAAAAGGATTCACAAAAGTATGGATTTTGTGTGAATCAGAATACCTAGAGTATTGGTACTCAATAGGTGAAGATTTTGGGTTTTCTCTACTCTGAAAATCGTGTGTAGAAGTCTTGGAAAAACCACTCCCCGTAGTGGGATTAAGTAGGAGAACTTGAGCCCTAAAATTTGAAACATGATCAGAACACGATCTGTTTGAAATTATCCTCGTCGGATCGGTTTGGTCTCTTTAGGCGGATCGGTCCGGTGACATCGGATCGGTTCCTTTTTGAAGGCGGATCAATCCGGTTGGCATCGGATCGGTTCGGCTTTTTAGCTTCATCGGTTCGCTATGGATCCGGGGTACACTGGCCTCACCTCAGCAGTCGGATCGGTCCGGTCTCTTTAGGCGGATCGATCCGGAGGAACCGGATCGGTTCTTTTATTTGGGCCGGATCAGTCCGGTCTGTTCCTTGATTCCTTTTTGCCTTTGATATCCGGATTCCGTTGATGAGCGTATGATTCTTGAATTTTCTCAACGGTGTAATGGCGTACAACATATAAAATGCTCATGGACAAAAATGTCCTTACAAATCTCCCCCTATGTCTATGCCGGTACATACATAAAAATAAAAATCCGAATTATCGATCATAAAAAATTGCCTATACAACTCTACCCTTCCATGAACCCAAAACTGAAAGAGTACAAGTGAATAAGACTGCATCGTTTGATCTTCAAATCTTCAGGAATCTCAAGCTTTTCTCATCAGGGTGTGCAATACAATGATAATCCATGTACTACCTACACACATGAGAAAAAAAAAATACCACGTGACATATCGAGATTGAAGTGAGATAAACATATATACCAATTTATGAACAAACTCAAATTTTCAAAACTCCCCCATAATAAGATAATTCATTCTCCTCCTTTTTATGATGTCCCCAAATAGACAAATGAGAGAAACAAATCAATAAGCAAGAGCGGGGTTCACTTGGAAAATATCACACCATGAAGGAACACAAAGTAACCAAGTCAATGATAGCGTAAATGAAGTGGTGTGATCAAATTCGATAGGAAAATCAATGCATACAAACATGACATATGTGCACGATGAATATTGGATATTCCTAGCGAATGAACTCAAATGCTTCCTTTGGTGTAAAATAATGACAATATAAGATATTGACTCAATCAAATCAACAAATCAAAGCTCAAAATGATTTTCACACCAATAACGTCCAAAATGATTTTATGCTTTTTCAGGACTTTCAAGGAAGTGCAAACCCGTTTAAAGATTATCCAACCAAACTCCCTCGGATATAATTTTGAATAGAGGCATTCTAAATTCTCAAACTTTGGAGAATTGATGGTGAAACCTAAATGGCCCATATTTGGCATGAATTGCTTTTTTATTGCCTGTAAATTTTTTTTCGGGCTCTTTTAACCTCTTAGGACCTCGGATATTAAAATTCCTCCATTTTTAGGTCCTTTTAACGGTGGCTTTTACGCAAAGGATATATGATTACCTTTCGCAGCCCCTCCCCGTTATACAAAAACACACAATCTCACCAAAACGGTTTATACATGCATTCCAATCTTGTCAAGTTTTATTGCATATTGTACATTGTATAGACAGGATTGAGATGAAAACACGCAAGCCAACATGAGATAGATAAGTGCAATAATCAAATATAGCCGTGCATGTGTGCAATAAATGATATAGGAGTCAAACATGTAGGAAGATATCACTAATTACATCTCAAAGACTCCAATCAATGTAAAGCACATGAATGAAATGATGTAGCCTCTCAAATATCTATCAAACAGTTACATGGAAATGTGGAATGAAGTTGTGACTTGGCTAACTTAAATGTTCATCCATAAAAGAAGCAAATGCAGAAAGCTTTTTGGATTTTTCAAAAAATTTATCAAAATAAAATCTTTTTGTGCTTTTCTTAAAGGAAAATCTTTTTGTATTTTTCAAAAGAAATATAAAAAGCAATAAGAATAAAACAAAGCTGTACAACTAAGCAATGGTACATATAAAACAGACTAGCAATAGGAAGCATATGATATGAACATGAAGGAGCATCCTATTCTAGACATAGACCAACCCCTCAGTCAACTGTGCAAATCCCTAAAGATTTCCTAAGACTCTCAAATCTAAGGGCATCTAAAGGTTTCGTGAAAATATCGGCTAACTGATGGTCGGTGGGAACAAAACTCAGGGATACGACTTTCTCTTCAACTAACTAACGTATAAAGTGCTCACGTATCCTATTGTGTTTTGTGCACGAATGCTGAACTGGATTACGGGATATGTGTATCGCGCTCGTGTTATCACAGGAAATGGTCATGGTGTCCTGTGATATCCCATAATCCTCCAGCATTTGCTTCATCCATAAGAGTTATGGGCAACAACTCCCGACGGCTATGTACTCAGCCTCCGCAGTGGACAAAGAGATGGAATTTTGCTTCTTGCTTAGCCAGGAGACAAGAGCAGAACCAAAATAGAAACACCCACCAGAAGTGCTCCTACATCCATCTACATCCCCAGCCCAATCGGCATCCGAATAGGCAGACAAACGGTCATCGATATCAAAGGAATACCAAATACCGTATGAGAGAGTCCCACTCACGTATTTAATAATACATTTTAGAGCAAGTAAATGTGACTCTTTTGGGGATCCCTGATATCGCGCACAGACTCCAACACTAAAGGCGATGTCGGGACGACTGGCAGTCAAGTAGAGAAGACTACCTATCATACTCCGATATGAGGTTTGCTCTATGTCCTTACCTGAAGTGTCCTTACTAAGCTTGGTAGTGGTACTCATAGGTGTACGGGCATGCTTAGCGGAGTCTAAACCAAATTTCTTCACTAGGTCTCTAGCATACTTGGATTGGGAGATGAACATCCCATCCTCTAACTGACGAACCTGGAGACCAAGGAAGAATGTAAGCTCACCAACCATGCTCATCTCAAACTCACTTTTCATCTCCTCCTCAAAGTGATGAGCATGCTGGGAGCATGTGGATCCAAAGACTATGTCGTCCACATAGACCCGGGCAACCAAAATAGCACCGTCATCTCTTCTGACGAACAACGTCATATGTACTCCCCCTCTCTTGAAGCCACGAGCTAAGAGATAGGAAGTAAGCCTCTCGTACCAAGCATGGGGTGCTTGCTTCAAACCATACAAGGCTTTCCTAAGATAGTAGACGTGTTCTGGGTGCTGAGGGCCTTCAAACCCTTTTGGTTGTTACACATAAACCTCCTTCTGTAGAATGCCATTCAAAAAGGCACTCTTGACATCCATCTGATATACCTTGAAGTGCAGATGACATGCGATGGCGAGCAGAAGATGGACGGACTCAAGCCTCGCAACAGGAGCAAATGTCTCCCCAAAGTCTACACCCTCTATCTGTGTGTAGCCTTGAGCGACCAACCTAGCCTTATTTCTGATTATGGTACCATATTCATCTATTTTGTTCTTGAAAATCCACCGGGTACCTATCACATTAATCTCACTAGGTCGGGGGACAAGTTCCCATACATCATTCTTTTTAAACTGAAGCAACTCATCCTGCATAGTAGATATCCAGTGTTCATCCTTGAGTGCTTCTTTATGGTTCTTGGGATCGACTTTGGACGTGTAGTAAAGATGGCTAACAACGTTCTCTAGCTGAGCATGAGTCTTGACCCCTAGAGTGGGATCACCAACGATGGCAGAAGGGTCATGACTCTTGCGAACCCAAGCAGGTGTGTCCCCTAATACAGGAGTAGGGTCCACAGAGTGTGAGAGAGGAACAGGTAAATCACTGTCAGAACAATCCTCATCCTCACACTGAAGATTAGGATCAATAATCGTCGGAGGTTCATCATCTTGCACGGTGACGTTTATTGATTCCATAATCTTAGAGCTCTTCAGGTTAAACACCCGGTACGCTCTACTATTCGATGAATATCCTAGAAATATTCCCTCGTCACTCCGGGAGTCAAACTTTCCTAATTGCTCTCTATCCCGTATGATGTAGCATTTACTCCCAAACAAACGAAAATATGCCAGGTTGGGCTTCTTGCCAGTCCACAACTCATAAGGAGTGTGAAGTGTGTGTGGACGCAGATACACCCTATTCACCGTGTGGCATGCAGTAGACACTGCCTCTGCCCAAAATCTCCTAGAAACTTTACGACCTAGAAGCATAGATCTAGCCATTTCTTGGATCGTTCTATTCTTTCTCTCAACAATCCCATTTTGCTGAGGAGTTCTCACAGCAGAAAACTCATGTTTGATCCCAAGGCTATCACAGTACAAATCCACCTTTGCTTCCTTAAATTCAGTGCCGTTGTCACTACGTATTCTGTTAATAGTGACACCGTGTTGATTTTGCAGGACACGTCACTTGGTCGTTAAAAATTCTACAGCATCGGATTTCTCTCTCAGAAAACCTACAATGGAGTACCTAGAGAAATCATCTACCATCACGAGGATGTACCTCTTACCACCTAGACTCTCAGTACGAGTGGGACCCATAAGATCCATGTGAATCAACTACAGAACACGAGAGGTGGTAATGGAATGCAACTTCCTATGAGGACTACGAATTTGTTTTCCCAACTGACAGGGTCCACAAACGGTTGAAGTTGACTTTCCAAGAGATGGTAAGCCACGTACTAGGTCCTTTTTAGATAAATGATTAAGATCTCTAACGTTCACGTGACCTAGACATTGGTGCCACAGATCCATAGGAGTGATCGTGGCGATGTTGCAGACAAGTGAGGATGTGGGCTCAGTCCCATAGAAATTATCCTCGGTCCTCACCCCTTGCATCAAAAGGTTACCGGCTTGATTGTAGACTTTACACGCGTCCCGGTCAAACTTTACTGCAAAGTCAGTGTCGCACAACTGGCTAATGCTGAGAAGGTTTGCTTTCAAATCTTTGACGTACAAAACATTTTCTAGCTTAGGAAAACCAGGTAACTCGATAGTACCTCGTCCTATAATGCTAGACTTACTCCCATCTCCAAAGGTGACTCTGCCATCTTGATAATCCTCAAGAGTAGTAAAAAATGAGGCATCACCTGTCATGTGTCTGGAGCACCCACTATCAAAATACCACTGAGAGGTATTATGTGCTTTAAGAGCAACATGAACAACAAAAGCCTTTTTATCTTTCTTAGGTACCCAAGTCGAGATGACTTTTTGTTTGCCTTTGTTGTTGTTGATTTTAGCTGGAATGTGAGAAGCATTCACTAACGACAAAGAGATCCGTCGGAATTCTTCCATTAAACTCTGAGTCGTGGAAGCTAAGAACTCAACTTGCTCTCTCAGACTAGAAAACTCATCAGTATGACGTGGTGGAGCAGTAGTACGTCGTGTCCGACCCATGCTATAGCAAGTTTCCCTAAGGTGGCCTTTTCTTTTGCAATAAGTACAAAAGAGCACAGTCAAAGGCGGACCTTGGTTTGCTTTTCTTGGTCGAACTCTCCTTCGAGGTTTTTTTTGGTGACCATAAGGAGTTGTAGTAAATTCAGGAACTGGTCCAGGTGCAATTTGGGACGTGGAGGCACCATCATAACCAATTCCTTGTCGATCACCAAAACCTAAAGCGGGGCCGAGGAGCATCTTTCCCATCTTCCCAGATCTGTCCTCGATTTGTACCTTGACTTCCCGTGCTTTCTCAAGATCATGAGTCAGCTGAGCAACAAGGGCTTCAAGTTTCTTTCGAGTCTCCACGGAGGAATGGAGCTGACTCGTAAGACTAGCCACTTGTTTAGTCAAGTCCCCTCTCTCTTCTCTAAAACACGCTCTCTCTCTCTAAACAAATTCACATTCTCGACACATGTAGATTCTCTCTCTCTCAGGGCGGTGCAGGTGGAGAACTCTCTTTCTCTCCCTTTCTTTAAATCTTCCTCTAAGCAGGTGATCTTAAGAACTAACGCTTTGTTATGCTTTTTAGTTTTAAAGGACTCAGAATATAACTCAGCGTAGGCGCGTTGTATATCACTCTCGCTCTCACTTGTGTCATCCTCCCCCTCACTCACATCGATCTCACTGTTGAGGTGTCCCTGTGAAGCATCATTCTCAACGTCGTGAGGATAACTAGGAGCGCTCACTTGACTGGCCATGAATGCGGTGAAGTTACACTCATGCGGTGACTCATCTCCAGAATCCACCGTCTCGACCTCACTGTCGTCACTAAGGGTAGCATTAAGGACAGCTTTCCCTTTCTCTCTATTCAGACGATTGGCACACTCAAAAGCTCTATGACCCTTACCATCGCACTCAAAACATCTCTCACTTTCTTTCAGAAGAGGATTTTTGGAATCTTTTTCATTTTTCTTTTCAAACTTATTTTTCTCAAATTTCTTTTTATCTTTAAAATTGCCATTTTTCTTAAATTTGAGAATCCTCTTGAAATTTTTTGCAAACAGAGCCAAATCATCTAAGTCAAAATCGCACTCAGAATCTGACGTGTCAGTCTCTCTCTTTCTAGATCACTCTACCCTCTTTCTAGCTGACCCCTCACTCCTTCTCTCTTGGGCTTTAACAGAAATTCCCTTATCTTTAGATTTAGCATTTTTAGGGAACATATCAATTTCATAAGTTTGCAAATCTCCTACAAGTTCTTCCAATTTTAGCGTATTTAAATTACCCATAGAATTTAGCACAGTGACTTTAGGGATAAAATGCTTAGGCAAAGAACGAAGAATCTTTTTAACAACTCTAGCATTCGGAATATGTTCACCAAGATTAAAACTAGTATTCACAATGTCAGAAAGTCTAGCATAAAATTCATCAAAGCATTCAGAATCATGCATGGTGATTGTTTCAAATTGAGTTGTCAAGTTTTGCAACTTAGACTCTTTCACAACATTAGTTCCTTCATGGGTGAGTTGTAAAACATCCCATGCCTCTTTTGACGTGGTACACGTCATTATGCGTTTGAACTCATCAGGTGTGATAGACCCAGAAATAGCACTTAGACCCTTAGAATTAAAAGATGACCATTTAATTTCTTCATCAGACCAAGAAATGTCAGGTTTCAAGTTGGTCACATTATCAACAGTCACGGTGGGAGGAGTCCACCCTCGTTCAACCAAAATCCAGACACGTTCATCAATGGCTTTTAAAGCCGACCTCATACGGGCTTTGCAATAAGCATAATTTGTCCCGTCAAAAATAGGCATTTTATAATATGATTTCTCCATTTGAACACGCACTTTTTCAAAAATCAATTTTTTCAGAAAATTGATATCTTAGAAAAATTTTGTGGAAAAAGGAATACGCGATAGATTAGCATAACCTGCTCTGATACAAATTTGAGAATGTGTGTGCTCGCGTTCAAATGATTAAGTTATATATAAAACCCTTTTAACACAAACAACTCCTAAACATGCAACAGTATGTGATTGAATAAATAGATAATTTACGCAAGAACATTCAAACACATACAATTAAGGAAAAATCCCCCTCAGGGGCAAAACCATTTATTTTCACTATAATTTGTAAGAAAACGGCTTACAATCGGATTACAATGAAAATACAAGTTGACTAAGAATTACCCTCAGGTATCGGATTCTGTAGTCGCGGCTGGAATTATCCCTTTCCAGTAGGGCTGCAATGGAGAAGAAGAACGGCCTCCTCCACAAGGGTTGAACTGCAAAACTGCGTTCCTGGGTTACCAAAAGGATTCACAAAAGTATGGATTTCGTGTGAATCAAAATACCTAGAGTATTGGTACTCAATAGGTGAAGACTTGGGGTTTTCTCTACTCTGAAAATCGTGTGTAGAAGTCTTGGAAAAACCACTTCCCGTAGTGGGATTAAGTAGGAGAACTTGAGCCCTAAAATTCGGAACATGATCAGAACACGATCTATTTGAAATTATCCTCGTCGGATCGATCCGGTCTCTTTAGGCGGATCGGTCCGGTGACATCGGATCGGTTCCTTTTTGAAGGCGGATCAATCTGGTTTACATCGGATCGGTTCGGCTTTTTAGCTTCATCGGTTCGCTATGGATCCGGGGTACACTGGCCTCACCTCAGCAGTCGGATCGGTCCTGTTTCTTTAGGCGGATCGGTCCGGAGGAACTGGATTGGTTCTTTTATCTAGGCCGGATCGGTCCGGTCTGTTCCCTGATTCCTTTTTGCCTTTGATATCCGGATTCCGTTGATGAGCGTATGATTCTTGAATTTTCTCAACGGTGTAACGGCGTACGACATATAAAATGCTCATGGACAAAAATGTCCTTACAAACTCTAATAGCTTTACTGTTTTGAGAACATCCTAGGAAAATACCTTCATCACTCCTTGAGTCAAATTTACCTATGAGTTCTCTATCCCGAAGAATATAACAAGAATTACCAAAAAATCTAAAATAGGCCAAATTAGGTTTCTTGCCAGTCCACAATTCATTTGGCATTTTTTTAGTATTATGACGTAAATAAACCCTATTTACGATGGCCCAAAACCTATGAGTCATATTCCTTCCTAGGAGCATAGATCTTTCCATTTCTTGGATCGTTCAATTTTTTCTTTCAACTATACCATTTTGTTGTGGTGTTCGAACGGCTGAATAATCATGTGTAATTCTTATTTCATTACAAAAGGAATTTACACCGAATTCTTTGAATTCGGTTCCATTGTTGCTCCTAAAGAAGTTTATGGTAACACCGTGTTGATTTTGAAGAATTCTACATTTAACAGTGAGAAAATCAATAGTCTGAGATTTTTCTTTTAGAAAACCTACTATGGAGTATCTTGAAAAATCATCCACCATCACTAAAATGTATCTCTTTCCTCCTATGATCTCGGTATGAGTGGGACCCATAAGGTCCATGTGTATCAATTCTAAGACACGAGAGGTAGTTATAGAGTTCAACTTTTTATGAGGATTCTTAATTTGCTTTCCTAATTGACAAGGTCCGTAAATAGTGGAGGTTGGTTTTCCTAGAGATGGTAAACCTCTAACTCGCTCTTTTCTTACTAAAAGATCAAGATCTCTAAAGTTAACATGACATAGACATTGATGCCGAAGATCGGCAGACGAGGCTTTTGCACTATTGCAAACTAAAGGAGACTTAGGAACAATTCCATAACAGTTGTCACAAGTTCTCACACCTTGTAAAATAGACTCACCTGATTTATCATATACGGTGCACTCCAATTTACTAAACTTAACATCAAGATTTTCATCACATAATTGGATAATACTTATCAAATTTTCCTTGAGACCATCAACATAAAAGACATTTTTAGGTTTCGGAAACCCAAAAATTTTAATAGACCCTCTACCCATAATTCAATATTTGCTTCTATCCCCAAAGGCGACTGATCGAGTGGAAAAACCGAGCGTCCGTGTAATACGTTAGTCGTTGTTATCGGCTTCCAACCTCAATACAAAAAAAAAACCTAAACTTTTAACTACACTTCTATGGAGTATAGTAGTAAGTCTGGGTATCGAATCCACAGGGAATGTTTTATAGAATTTAATTGATTTATTACTTCTAAAATAAAAATGAAAAAAATGATGATTGGGAAAATTTCTATTAAAAACAAACTGAAAAGTGCAAAAGAAATTAGATCTGACAAATGGGAGAAAATAGGGTAGGGTACAATCCCTCAATCCTTAACAAATTACCGTATAGAATACTAGAATTATAAATCAAAATTCTTGATTAAATCCAGTACTTATCATCACTAAGCATTACATATATGAGGGTCAAGCCCGCATCATATGAAATCAAAGATCAATATAAGGAGGTGAACGACAAATTATACATACAAAGCATTCTTAAACATCCCAAGTACATATGGAAAGAGAGATTAAAAGATATGACAATGCATATATGATTTTCATTCACGATTCAACCAATATTTTCATTTATTTTCTAATTTTCCATACAAATAATTTGTATTAGGATTGAGTTCATGTACCCCAACCCTTGAGAATTTAGCTACTCATGATTGGATTAAAAAAAACAAATTCATACACAACATTAAGGATCTACAAGACATTATAAATAAATTGCAAATAATAAAAAAAGAGAATGGAAATGAGATTACTTGAATTCAGCAACAAGAACGGAATTGGGATTCAGAAATTCTTACAAAATAGGATTCATGAAAACTCTTGAAGAAATTGGAAATTAACCCTAAAATTCAATCTAGCACTTCTAACCTACTCCTAACCTAGCCTCTCTCTAGCAACTCCTCTTCAAATGATGTAGGTCATGGGCTTTTATAGCACAAAATCTCGAAATTGACAACCAATAGTACTTGTGGAACAAGTTTTCCAAGAGTTTCACTGCATTAAATGCATAATTAATGACAGAAATCCGCACATCCAGACTCTTCATTATCCCGCAACTTCAAAACATCGTAACTTCTTCACCGTAGCTCGGATTGAGGTGCCGTGTTTTCCAGTGTTCTTGTAATTTAGAGATCTTCAACTTTCTAGTTGGCCCCACCTCCTAACTAAGGCTGAAAAATTACGAAAATGCCCTTCAACTCTCCATTTCTAGGTTTCTTTCACTTTTTTGCGTTCTCCTTCGCACTAACTTGCATGAAATACCTATAAAACACATGACAAATACACAAAACACGAAATACTTGCCAAAATGGGTTAGTAGAATACATTTGAGACAAATCCAAGCTACTTACACAGCACGGGATCATAAAAATACCGCAATTAAGGGGATAAATATGAAGAATATTCGCCTAATCAGCGACCTTTCCATCTTTCTAGTTTTCAAGAGTGGTAAACAAAGATTTATCACCAGTCATATGTCTCGAACAACCACTATCAAAGTACCATTGAGAGGTATTTTGAGCCTTAAGTGCAACATGAGCAACAAAAGCTTTATTATTATTATTTTTCTTAACCTAAGCTTGAGTTGTATTCTTCCCTTTATTGACTCTAGTATTTTGGTTGGAATTATTTCCTTGGACTTTAGAGAACCTTATAAACTCTTCCATAAGACCTTTAGAAGTATTAACTAGATACTCAACTTGGCTCTTAAGACTAGCTAAGGAGCTGTAGTGTTGCTTAGAAGTTGTGAAATAAGAGTTCTTCCCAAGCTTGTAACAAAAATCTCTAAAATGACCCCGTTTGTGACAAAAAGTGCACACATAGGGTTGTTTTGGACTCTCTTTTGAAAATTTCTTAGGTGGACTTATTTTAGGTAGATAAGGTTTAGGTGGATTTGATTTGGTAACAAACTTAGCTACGGGTTCGGGTTTGACTTTGGATGACTCTCCTTCCTCATATCCTATACCCTTTCTCTGTTGATAACCTTTCTCCATATATCCTAAATCAGGACCTAGAAAAAATTTTCCATTCTTCCGAAATTATCTTCGAGTGTGACTTTGACTTCACGAGAGGACTCGAGATCTTTTTCAAGTTGGACAATTTTATCTTCAAGAGATTTTCTAATCTCTAAAGACCATAAAGATCTTTGTTTACACCTTCTAAGGAGTTAATTAAATCACATTTTTCTTTACCTACCAGGATAAGCTTCTCAGAAAGGGATATCTTAATTGCTTCGAGTTGACTAACTAAAGCCTCCTTCTCCTTTAGGCTTTTTAACTCCTTTTCTAAAGTTAAAACTTTAAAGGTTAATCTTTTATTTACCTTTTGCATATGAAGAGACTCGGTGTATAGTTCAGAATAGGCAGATTGCAATTCAGTCTCATCTACTTCACTGTCACTTCCTTTTTCATCACTACTTGATGATTGAGTGGAAGAAACCTCAAGATCATGCTCTGAATTTTTAACATTAGGGTGTGACCCACTAGAATCATTGGCATGACTTGCTATAAAGGCAGTGAAATTATTTCTAGACGGGGTAGAGTCATCAGAGTCTTCAGACTCATTATCACTGTCGCTTAGAGTAGCATTGCAAATGGATTTTTTTACCTTGTCTCTTAAGTTTAGTAGGACACTCATATGCTCTATGACCTCGTCCCTCACACTCAAAGAATCTCTCAGAATCATCCTTTTTGAAGTTATCTCTTTTAAAATTGACATTTTAAAACTTCGTTTGTTCCTGATTATTAAAACTCCTACTTTCCTTGTTTTTGTTTTTCTCAAACTTTGTGTTTTCAAACTTAGAATTTTGATTTTTAAACTTGTGAATTTTTTTAAATTTGTTAGCAAATAAGGCTATATCATCGGGATCCATGTCGGACTCTTCGAATTCAGAAAATTCTTCTTTCTTAGCTTTTAAGGCTACTCCCTTATCTTTGGTTTTGTTATCTTTAGGAAACATATCTAATTCATATGTTTGAAGATCACCAAAAAGCTCTTCAAGTTTTAAAGTATTTAGATTTCCTAAGGAATTAAGAACTGTGACTTTTGTAATGAACCGCTTAGGAAGGCATCTAAGTATTTTCTTAACAACACGATCTTCAGGGATTTTATCACTAAGTTAAAGAAAGAATTAATAATATCAAATATACGAGCATAAAACTCAGTAAAGGTTTCAGTTTCTTTCATAGTGATGGTTTCAAATTTAGTGGTTAGGTTTTGAATCTTAGATTCTTTAACTGCACTTGTTCCCTCATGAGAAGCTTGTAGAATGTTCGAAGAATACTTAAAAGTTTAACAAGTCCTGATACGACAAAACTCCTCATGAGTTACGACACTAAATAATGCATTTAAGCCTTTAGAGTTAAAGTTACATAATTTCAATTCATCCTCACTCCAATTCTCTATAGGCTTTAAAATAATTTCGTCATCAAGGATCATAGTAGGAGGGGACCATACTTTTTTAACAACAACCCAAACACATTTATCAATTGATTTAATGGAAAATTTCATATGTGGTTTCCAATAGGTGTAATTAGTTCCATCAAACATATGTGGTCTATTCAACGAAAAAATTTCCATATAACCTCCAAGATTCATCTGAATAACTGTAAAAGACCAGCTCTGATACCAATTTGAAGTTGTAAGTTTATATGAACTGAAGTTATTTCGTAGAAGACACACACTACACTTATAAAAATTTGCCAAATAGAGAAATATTCTAATTTAAATATCCTTTGCAACTTAGTAAGATAACATGACCAATTATTAATTAAAGTGATGGGATATTTAACTTCATTAAGAGATACAAATTAGAAAAAAATTATCCATTTTATCCTACGCATACATCTAGGTGGTTATAAGCAATAAAATAAGAAATCACAACCACAACGTGCCAATGTACGAGGAAAACCCAAATGGGAAAAACCTCGGACGGCTGGGCCTACTAGACAAATCCACTACAAATATGGTTTTACAAAGAGACTCAAAAGACTTACAGACTTGACTCACAAAGACTAGCTGATGCCGTCTCCAATACCTCCGTTTGTAGTACGCGAGGCTCCAATGCATTGTACAACACTGATCGTGTCTCGGTATCCACCGAAGGCCAAAAAACCGTCTCCAATTAACTAGGATGCAGAAATCCACCGCAAATGTCCATGATGAAATTCAGGTTGAAATCTTGGGGTTTTGGTTCATTGAGAAATAAAATTTAGTGTTGGAGAGTTTTTCATTAAAAGGAAGACAAGAGTTGTTCTTTAAAAAATGTGCGAGTCCCTTAAGAAAAACTGATTTTCGTCCATATAATGAAAACTGGAAAAGTGGTGGACAAGGGCAGTTATTTAAAATAACTGCAGGAAGAAAAATTCAAAAGTGACAAATCTCGTTCGAATGAGATTTCTAACGATAGTCCAGTGCATAAATAAAGGAAGTCGTTAGATATCTCGTTAGAACGAATTCATTCAAATGACATTTCTAACGAGTTTCCAGAGTATGTTGGACAGGTTCATTAGACATGGGAAAACTTCGAACGAAAATGTTTTTTTCTCAAAAAATATTTAAAAATAAATTTCAAAAAATTTCATAAATATTTTAAGTAAATTAAAATTACTCCAACACTTAAATAATATTTTTGATCATATACCTTTTAGGAAAATGGAATTGGAATGCGTTTTGATGTAGCGTGAGCTTTGAATGCCCAATTCTCCACGGTTGTAAGATGATAGACTTGAAATGACCCAAAAGAGTTTTGTCCAACGGAATGTAGCCAATATTACCAGTGGCTCGATTGGAAATTTGTCCTTACAAATCTCCCCCTTTGGCTATTTCGGGACAAAACGAAATTAAAAAAATAAACAAAAAGACTGAATTTACTAAGCTAGCCGTCAAGCCGATTCTAAATCCCATCCAAAAAACCCAAATAAAAAGACATACTTATGTACGCAACTGACAATGGGCTGCAGATAAGTAGGTGATATATCCTACACACATGAAGCAATAAATACATAAAACACATGGGGAAATAGATATTATAAATCAAGTGTTAACTACTCATGAGAATATAAAACAGGTTAATTAATCATGAGTATGACATATGTTAAATTAAAATAAACTCCCCCTATCAATGTTTCTCCCCCTTTTTGTTCGAAAAAGACAAAGGGATAAAATTAGCCTGCATGGTTAGAGAAGATAATACGAGGAATAAATACAATAGCAAAATATGCAACACAATCCAAGATCCATATATGCAACAATTGAAGAAACAGGAGAGTGATGTCATTAACCATAGAGGGAAAAACCAAATATCCATTCATCAATAAATAGAATCTAACCAAACAATATATCTAGGTACAAGTGAGAAAATGTAAATAAAAGAGATCCGCTCGACCTCACAAGTGCAAAAGATGAAATAGACTGAAACATAAATGAAATTAAGGAGATGGGGCGTCATTTGGGGAATCATCTGGAAGGGATCCTGAATCGGAGTATCCTGCACCACGATGCATCTCCATGCGACGAATCGCCTCAAGATGCTCAAGTAAGATGGAATCACGATGAGCCTGAGCTTCATCTCTACAATCTTGAGCCTCCTCCCGATGAGCCTGAGCATCACGATCCCACTACATGGAAAGCAAAAGCTCCTGCATAAGAGCCCTATCCTAGTGCCTTTCTTCTTGAATCTAATCAACCTGTGAACGAAAAATCCTAAGATCCTCTGAGTTTAGGGGTGGGGGAGCATGAGAAGATGATGGTCTAGAGGGAGCAAGGATTGAGGCAGAGGAGGATTGAGACGAGGAGGATTGAGAAATAGTGATTTGTGGAGTATCAGGGGGTAAATGACCACGAGAGTGACTAACGGAGGACATATCAATGGTTTGATATCAGGTCATAGGGACATCAGATGAAAGACGAGGGCATCCCTCTTTAAGGCAATGGCGAGTAATAAGAACTGAAAAAAGACGGCCTTGCTTAACGGGGCCGGATGGGTTTAGTGTGACATATTTCATAGCCATAAAAATGATGGCGGGGAGGTCGATGGAAGATATTATGTTGGTAGCAAACATGAGATCCACGTGCACTTTTGTAATCTGAGTGGAGTTGGCACGAGGAATGAGACAAGCACAAACAATATAATTAAGTACCATGAAATATGGATCTAAATTCTTATGGAAAATTATTACGGTACCGGGTTGAGTGATGCGACTCACGGTGCTCATGACTAGACCAGGATCATGATGAGAGTTGTGAAGCCAAGGAAATGAGGGATTTGTGACACGAGGTAACAGGACAAGACGATTGATGGACTCATGAGAGACGATGATGTCGCGACCGCACACTTTAGCTAAAATATGGTCCTCACGAACACTCATCCAAAAGAAATGTTCTAGAATAAGGTCGGGATAAATGGGTTCAGTGAGGTTGAACATCGGGTCCCAACATAAATCAGAAATCCAAGAATGGATTGTAGTTCCAGCTAGAGAGGTGAGATTGACGATTTTTTCGCGAACATCGGAGCCAGTGGAAAAACCTCGTGTATGGTATTCGGTATGACTGGTGAGAGTCCTCCAACACAATTCAAGGCCAGGATTAGGTGAATTAACATTGGTGTCCTCATCGGATGATGATGAAGATGAGGAGGAAGAACGTTCCTCAGGAGAGTCACTTATGCGACGGTTGCGACGACTACGAGGAGGCATTCTAAAAGGACTGAACTAGAACCTACCCAAAAATAGTCCAACCAAACCATCAATCAACACTAAAAAACCAAAACAACAACAATTCCCATTCTCCATTAGTGACTAAATAGAAAAAAATGGGATAAAAAAAATAAAATAATTAAGTGAAGTTCCATGAAATTATCTTCAAATATTTGAACTGGTATTAGGGGCAAAAAAAATGATATAGTATATAGACCCAAATCAAAAGATACACACACACACACACATATATATATATATATATATATGACATTGGGTGACAAAGGAGGGTTAAATTGAAAACTTACCCAATATCACATAGATATATAAATATATATACATATATACATATACATATAAAGAAAAGAAGATAGAGAAAGAGGATACCTAGAAGAGAGAAGAGGGAGAACTCGAACTCGAAACCTTAGCTGGAAATGATGAATGGAGGAGAAATGAGGGTTGTGTGAGGAAGAAATAGGGTGAATGGAGGTGAGGGGAAGAATCGTAGGTAAAAAGCTTAGGAAGAGCACTATATTAGAAAGAACCATTAAAGACTTGACTGAAAAGATAAAAGCCCCTGGTCTTGTAGTTAAACAAAATGCTGAAGACTACACTAATCAATGTCTAGCCCATGAAACTCAAAATAAAGATTTTAATCAAAAAATCAAAGATCTTTCTGAATCAAATGAAATTCTGGAAAAAAGTAGAATGCCACTTTGTTAGAATTGGAACAAACTAAAGAAAAAACTTCAACAGTCTTAAAACAATTTACAAAATTTTAAAATAACTCTAATTGTTTTAAAGGCTTTGTTGTTGAAAGTAAAACCAATTCTGAGGACATAACCGACATAACACTAACACACAAACTGCAAAACTTGAAACTATAAAGTTTATGTCTCGAGGCAAAAGGCCTGATGAACTTTGTCCAGATTTTTAGGATTTAAAAAAAGAATTTGATAAAAAACAAAAAGGTATAGACATTAGTGAGGTAGGTAGCTCTAAGAATAATGTTAAACTCAAGTCTAGATACGTCTTTCCTCCCATAAGACGATGTGAATCGTCTTTCAAATCCGTTCCTACCAAAAATAAGACCAGAGTCCAACATATTTGTAAACCCAATTTTGAGAGTCTTCAAAATATCAAGAAACCTACGAGCCATCTCTATTGCTTGTATTATGATGTCTATGGACACACGTTTGAGGAATGCTTACAAAAATGTCTACATAAGCCCGTCTTTCGCACACCTATATATCAGAACTTTAACTACTCTAGACAGAACAGAAATAACTACATCCTTCCTAGGCAACCCGATTAGAACTCTAACTATCGCAATAGGAAGAAATGATCTAATACTAAAATAAAGTCCAAGAGAAACAATCCTAGATTCCCGACTAAACCAAATGCTCAAAGATTTGATAAAATTCAAAAAGAGGCACACAAAACTTTTGAAGAAAATTCTAATGCTCTCAGGTTATATAAAATTTGAGCAAAGTCGTGCAAATATTTTAAAACCAGAGCAATTTGGGTTAGGAAATATGATATAATACCCCAATTGCAGTGTAATATTGTCATTAGCACTTTAAAAGCTTAACACACTTCATCTAGATGGTATTTAGACTCAGGATGTTCTAAACATATGACCGAGGATGATACTAAACTCACCAACAAAACTGACTTATTAGGAGGAAAAGTTTTGTTTAGAGATGGATTATCAACCCAAATCATAGGTAAAAGGACACTCCAAGAAAAAGGATTACTTGTTCTCAAAGATGTTATCTTAGTAAAAGTTCTGAAAGTTAACTTGCTAAGTATATCGCAATTTTGCGACTCCAACCACACGGTCACATTTTTAAAAACTAATTGTAAAATTTTAAATGAGAATGGTGACTTCATTATTACAGGCCTCAGTACACCTGATAACTGTTATACAGTCACTTCACGGACGGAGACTTGCAATATAGCCAAAATGGAAGATAATGAAATCTGGCACAATAGGTTGGGTCACTTAAATTATGATAGCCTTGGCAAATTAAGCTCCTAAGAAATAGTTGGAGGTTTACCCCAAATAAAACCCATTTCTAACATTGTGTGTGGGCCTTGACAAGTTGGGAAGATAGTTAAATCTGCTCATAAAAAGGTTAAAGATACTCTAACCTTAAAACCTCTGGAACTTATCTGTATGGACCTTATGGGTCCTTCTAGAACTGTGAGCCTATGTTGAAATAGTTATATGTTAGTTATGGTCGATGATTTCACCCAGTTCACTTCGGTATCCTTCCTTAAACAAAAATCTGATACTTTTAATTATTTTTTGAAAATTTTATTACGTATAAAAAATGAAAAGAATACCTAAGTGAATCGAATCCATAGTGATCGAGGAGGCGAGTTTAAAGATGTAGGTGTAATCGAGTATTATGAGGGTAATGGATACCAACATGAATTTAGTTCCCCTAAGATACCTTAACAAAACGGGATACCTGAGCGTACGAATCGTACCATTCAGGAAATGGCCAGGGTAATGATTCATCCCAAGAACCTCCCCAAGTATTTTTGGGTTGAAGCTGTTAGGACTGCATGTCACATCAAAAATAGAGTCTACTTTACTACTTATGAACTTTGGTATGGGAAAAAGACTAACCTAAAATACTTTAGAACCTTTGACAGTATTTGCTACGTGTGTAAAGATAGAGAACATTTGTCTAAATTCGAAACCCGAGGTGATAAATCCATCTTTTTAGGATATTCCCCTAATAATAGAGCGTACTGTATCTATAATCTTCGTGGTAAAGCTATGATGGGGTCTATTAATATGATAGTTAGTGACAATATTGTTAAGAATAAGAATACATAATACGGAATCAACTATAATGGTTGAGTCCATAAGTAGTATTAATTACGACTCTCGAAAAATAGAGGATTCATAACCAATTAAGAACCCCGAAGTGCCCAACTGGGTTTCTAACCCTGAAGAGCATGTTCGAACAAGATCACGGTTGTGTAATACAACTCACTTCGCATGCTTTGTTTCCCTTGTAGAACCAAATAATGTGAATGGATCATTAAATGATTCCTTTTGGATAGGTGCTATCCAAGAAGAACTCATCCAATTTCAAACACATGACGTATGATATCTTATTCCCAGGCCACAAAATAAATGGGTTATTGGCACTAGATGGATTTTTAAAATTAAAACTGGTGAAACATGGATGATAGTTAGAAACAAGTCCAGACTTGTAGCCTAGTGATATTCTCAAATCGAAGGGATAGACTTTGAGGAAACTTTATCCCCCATAAACCGCCTTGAATATGTCCGTCTTCTCTTAGCCATAGCCTATCACATAAAGTTTTCTCTTTACCAAATGGATGTAATGTCTTCCTTCCTTAATGGTATTCTAACTGAGGAGACATATGTAGAACAACCTAAAGGGTTCATTGATCCCCATTATCCAAACCATGTCTATAGTCTAAAGAAAGATTTATAAGGTCTTAAACAAGCCCCCAGGGCTTAGTATGGATGCCTGTCTACTTTCCTTCTAGATATAGGATTTCGATGTGGCGGGAATGATCAAACGCTATTTGTTAAAAAATTTGACAAAATATTCTAATATCCCAAGTTTATGTAGACGATATAATTTTTGGATCTACTTCCACATCTGAAGTTAAAATATTTTCACCTATTATGCATGGGGAGTTCCAAATGTCTTTAATGGGAGAACTTTAATACTTTTTTGGACTTTTAAACACTCAGATGTCTGATGGGTAATTTATATCAAAATCAAAATATGCATTAGAGTTAGTAAAGAAATTTGGTTTCCAAAGACGCTGTGACACCTATGAGTACGTTAATCAAACTCTCTAAGGATGAACATGGGAAACCTATAGACCCAACCCTTTACCTAAGCATGATAGGTAGACTTTTATACCTTACAACATCGCGTACTAATATTATGTACATAACTTGTGTTTGTGCACGATATCAAAGAAATCCTAAGGAAAGTCACCTTCAACACGTCAAACATATTGTTAAATATGTGAAAGGAACTTTAATATTAGGAATATGGGACACCAAGGACACCTCTAGTACCATTATAGGATGCACAGATGCAGATTAGACTGGCTGCTCTGATGATAGAAAAATCACGTCAGGCGCTTGTCATTACATAGGAAATAATTTGGTAGGTTAGTCTAGTAAAAAAACATAATTTTACATCACTTTCCACCGTAGAATCAGAATATATCGATGCAGGAAGTCGTTGTGTGCAATTACTTTGGATAAAGAAAATGTTAAACGATTATGACATAAGATAAGTTACATCTCTATTGCGATAACCAAAGTGCGATTAGTATTTTCAAAAATCCTATATAACACTCACGAACAAAGAACATTAAGATTCGACATCACTTTATACGTGAGTTAGTAGAATATAAGGAATTGGAAATAAACTATTTACTCACAGAACTTCAATTAGCAGATTTGTTCACTAAGCCTCTAGATAATTTAAGGTTTGAATCTCTAAGTAAATATATTGACATTCTTCTTCTTGAATAAGTATCTATTTTGTATAATATATCCCCCAGTCATACTCATGATTATAATTGATCTTTGAGTATATAGGGCACGGTCGTTTAAAAAATGACAAAAGATGCCTCCTATATCTATTTTACGTATGAGATTCGTGATGTGACCTGCTGTTGTTTATTCTTTGATATATACATATTCCCTTCTTATTTATCTCTGCTTATTTGTGATTTTTCACCCTTTGTCCATTTGAGATGAAATGGGGGAGAAATTTGAGTCAATTTTGGACAATTTTTTGTACACTTCAACTAAAATACTTGATCTTAGCTGTCTTATTTTCAGGAATCAGTACCTCTATTGCATAAAACTATTATTAGGGTATTGGTATGTATTTAGTTGAGTTATGTACTTTTTCATTTCTAACATATGGGGTAAATAGAATTTTGTATAGGAATATGGTTTTCTTATTTTTCTTGTATGCCAACGAGTCCTAAATGACTCAAAGGATATTTTATCTCATATGTCCAAAGGGGGAGAATGAAGCACCCTATATCTTTGACTCACTTGAGTCTACATTATATAAGTTCTCATCTAGTTTCTAAATAGAGACAAAATTAGAGTCACCCTATCTTTACCAAAGAACCTTACAGACTTCATTAACTTCATAAATCCTCTAATGGTCCTAAAGGTAGAATACAAACACACTGCACCTAGGATTGCATGTTTTATGTTGCATACTTATCATATTAAGTGTGTGTTAACAATTTGGTTTAAATAATTTTCTACAATTTTTAAATAATTTTTAGGAATTTTTTAAATATTTAAAAACCTTTTTAAAGAAATGAAATTAGGGTTTTCAAAATGTTTGGGACTGAGTTGTTATATTCAAAACTTCCTAAAATATAGGTTGGGTAGGATCCAAAATCAGCAAAGAATATTGGGGTACAAACTGAGATATATAAACATAAAAAACATGCGTCTGAAGATCAATCCAAGCCACACACGTGTTGCATTAACAACGACTCGATTTTTGTTTGTTATACACTCTCTGCGTGTGTTTTAAGCGATCCTTGTGACTTAATTTTTTACCACTGAGCGTCCATATAACTATGGTGCAGTGAGTACCCTTGATTTGATAATGCGAACAATTGAATTAATCCTATCCATTGATTTCAGGATGGTTTCCCGATCCTTCCATCATCTAATATAAATGGACCCAATCGTTCCAACCATTACAATCTTTAAAACCCTAAGGGTCTGAGAAAATATATATATATATATATATATATATATAGAGAGAGAGAGAGAGAGAAGAAAATATTCGAGAGAAATTCAAAAACCTAAACCAAACTCTGGTGAATTTTTTTCTAGACATTAGTTTGAGAGTTTGAGGGTTTTTTAGTTCAATCTTCAACCCCTCTTAGGTTGATATCTCTCTTATAACACTGTCACTCCAAATCAAAACTCGTTTCATTTCATAAAAATTGGTAGATCTGATTCCAAGTGATATAGTCACTTAGTTTTGATTTCTTTAAATAGAAATTAATCTCCCGTGTTAGATTTAAGATTTAAATAGTTTTTGTCAAACTTAATCCAGCATCTCTTTTATAAAACTGAAATAGGGTTTACAAAATTCCAGATCTGAGTTTTTTTCTTTGAAAAACTTATGAATAAATAACTTTGAAGAGATTTACTTTTAAGAATCTCAAAACCAAGATAGATCTTAGAATATAAGATTTCAAGAACCAAACCTAAGTTCACTAGCGTGAAAATTAAGCATTTCATACTTAGAAACCTCCGTAATTCATAGGCATTGGCTTGTATAAGCGTGTGTGAGTCATGCATGTGTTAAGCACAACACTCACAACACTTAGCACACTACAAACACTGAAATAATGTGTTAGTTTAGAGATATTGACTACTTGAGTCGGCATAAAGAAGGAGCTAAAGGAGTACAACTTGCTTAACGAAACCAAATCAGAGCCTAAGAGACAGTTGGAGATGCCTAACGGAGCTGGTGTAACTTCTTAACTTAGATTAGGTCTGTATTGTGTGTTTAATATTCATTTCTTGTTTGTAACCTATAACATCTCGTAATTTCTGGGTTATTATTTTGATTAATAAATTCGGTAATTCATAAATTAATAAGAATATATTATTGGTAACATTTAAAAGCGAATATATTTAAATAAGTTAACGGGTGAGAGTTAATTTTAGAAATTTATTCCGAATGGTTATTTTAAGTGTGCGGTTGAGTCCGGTAGGGTTGAATTAGTCCAAGATGAGTGGTTACATGCATATAATGGGTATTGGGGCCTAATTAGACATATGTGGGTTACATATAGAGAGTATGAACCCCTTTTATTAAGGCCCATAGGCCCAAAACGGGAATAGTGTTTTTAGCCTTAAATGTATAAGGGTTAGGCTTTATTAAATTATAGTAGAAGACTAAAGGGAGAAAAGAAAAGGGAGAGCCAAAGAGAAAAGGAATTTGGGGATCTTGAAGAGTCAATTGCAACTCAACATCTTCATTCAAAGCTTAAATCTTCATTGTTGAGGAAAGTGGTTTAAATTTTGATTACTAAATTGCATCTATCTTTGTATATTAAAAGAGATGGAATCCAATTGAATTCTAGGGTTTGTTCTTGAATAAATTGGGGTTTTCTTTTAATGAGGGTTATAAATCCGTGGATGATTTGATAATTGATGCAATTGATGATTAAATTGGTGAGATTGTTAGGGCTAGATTTGTTATAACAAAATAATGGACTTAGTATGAATCTTGAAAAGTTTTGATGAAGAAATCTATACAAAATTGAGGTATTTACCATTCTAATGGAGATTCTATCCGCATAGTCCTGTAGTAAATCGCGTATTCTAACTTTTGTTCTCTGATATGTTTTCTCCCAAAACGGCTCCAAAATGTCCCAAAACGGCATTTTAAAAATCTGGGCAGATGTGTGGGGCAAATTTTAAGAAATATTTTTTTTGTTATTTTGTTGGAGATTGCCTACATTGATAGGTGTGACCAATTACCCTTGGATTAATTAAATTGAAGATGTATGTTCCAGATTTAGCATATTGTAATATCGTTGTTTAAGTGATTAAACTTGATTATATGAAATTAAATGGTGGATATAAAAATTGAATTTCGGGTCGAGAGATAGGGAGTCCGGGTATACTTGGTAGGGTGACACAAAATAATAATAAATTAATTAGTGTATAATTAATTGGAATAAAGTCGGACCATAGATTTAAATATTTTAGGTTTGGGTATGGGCATAATTCTCCAATAGCCTGGATTTCTATATATATGTCGATGTGTAGTACATATATATATATATATATATGTGTGTGTGTGTGTGTGTGTGTGTGTGAATAATATATATATAGTAAAGCCATACCAACATTAATGCTAGTTAAGGTGTGGTTAGCTAGGGGGTCATTTGTAGTTTCGTTAGGCGTGCACATTAGTTGAGTGGCGAGGTAAACTCAAGGGAGTGCACGACACTAATTTAAATGGAGAGCATTTTCATATTTAATTCTTGCATTTAAATTCACTTGCTAAATATTTTCAAATGTTTTTGGGTTCTAACGCTTGCTATAAAACCTTTTAGGTGTCCTACCACAGGGGGCCACTCTTGATCCTTCCTATAGAGTGCGCAGTTGCAGCTTATGTGGATTGCTGCGAAATTTTTGTGTAGACGCTTCTCGTATTCTATCTTTAGATCGGGACTTTCTCAGATGTACTATTGAGTTTGTACTTTTACATTCAATCGTGGCATGTATCGGTATCGTTTTATATTTGCACTTGGTAGATGGCTTGTAGTCGATGTTGTTCGACTAAACTCTTATACTTATCTTGTGGCATGTTTAGTTTCTTTCTTGTAGTAGTTAATTTGCTTTACTAGTATGTTGGTTGGTTTGGTTTAATAAAAGATACAATTTGGCACCATGTCTTTTGAATACTAGGCGGGTAGTAAGTTTTTAAAAGTTTTCGACAATGATGCTAAGAATGAACTAGATGAGATTCCTATTTAATTTGATGTAGGACTGATCACCTAGTATTTTATTAGGTTTACTGTCACAGATTGTATCAGAGCATCAGGTTCTAGCGTCCTTAAGATCTGTGCGGGTTTTCACGTTTCAGCGTAGCGTTCTTTAATATAGATCCGTATTCTAGTATATTTATATTCCTTCACATATGCGAGTTATGTTCTCCTGTGATAGGGTATAGTTCATGTGATTCACATAAGGTTTCGATCGAGTGTGGTATATCGAACATTATAGAATAACCAACGTGGGACATTAGATGAATTGCAGTAAGGAGGACTCAACAGGAGCCATGGGGCATTCTAGAAATAGTGACGCGACAAGAGTCACCATGATAATTGTTCGAATAATTAAAGTTTTAGAAACCACTTGGGTGCAGTAGTAGCCCCAAGAACCGTCGAGAAGGACGATGGTGCAAAGTTAAAACCCCAAGTATGGAAAAAATGAGGTGAGGGTCGAAGACAATTTTGTTTCAAGAAAGCAATTCGGTAGGATTCGAGGGAGGTGAGAAAGAATCATTTACCATTGGGTAGATAACATCCAATTGGGATCACATGTGGGGGAGTATAGTGTCACTGAAGTCAAAATTTCAAGCAAGGAAGTTTGATCTTAGAAACAGTATGGGGTGACGGGAGCTAGTCACCACACCCATGGAGTGATACCATAAAGAACGAAGCATGTAAGTACGAATTACTACGAATACTCTCAGTAGATGTTGAATTGAGAGATGAGGGAAATTTCAGAAATCTTTCCAATAAGGGTCGGACAGTGGCTAAATGGTAAGGAAAAATGATAGGATTCGCAAACTTCGGAACCAATGAGAGGGATACGAAGAACGAGTAGGGTTCGTAAGTTGATAGTAAACCCATGAGTAGAATATACAAGCATGGATAAGAAATCTGGCTAGGATGACTGGTGTCGTTGTCCTCAAGTTGTATATTCACATTCGTATCAATGCTCTAAAGAGAGGGGAGTTAAGGGAATTAAAAAATCCATCACAAGAGTAAGATTGAATTTTTAGTGCTAGTAAAATCCGAAGGGAAGGAATACCTAGTAGACGACCCAGATTAATAACTGAGATCAACGAAATCTCTACCGAGTGACGATGGGTTTACTTAGGACCATCAGGGCCAGTAACCCGTCTATTGGATCAGCGGATCCAAAGGGACATTTGGAGTAACCAACAGGGTCAAGATTATCAGGTCATTGAAAAGGACAATCTCAACATGGCCGGTGGGGCCAGAGGAAGGAGAAACGGGAGATGACACAGAGAGGTGTCATATGTGTAAAAGAGTAGAAACACATGAATGGATTTTGTCCGCAGCGAGTCAGTGGACAGGAGCTAGATGCCTAGTAGGAGCATCTGTTGGAGAAGTTTTTGGTTTGGTTAGGACGCGTGTGTTATGTCTAATAACCATTGAGCCGGTAGTATTGTGAGTAACTGAAACTACAAGTTTTATTGCGAGATGATTGGGGTAGTTTTATGTGATGCAAGAAGGTTACAGTAATGTATTCATACTAGATTCGGGTGAGAAATGACTTTAGTGGAAGTATTGTTAATGTCACTAGTATGCATATTTCTAGTATAGAGTAACGGGGTACTCTTCGGTTCCACCTAAGAGGAATGGGTGGGGTAAATTGAGATGATGTATTCATTGAGGACTAGTTTCTTTGTGAGGTAATAATTGAGGTATGGTTTTATGTTGGGTACGGATGAGATCACAATGGGGGATGCGATCATATCAAGGCTATCGTGTTCGTTGTTTCAGTACCGGATGCATATTCTCTTAAGATGTCTCACCTGGAAGAGGGTTGAGAAATATCATAGCGACAATATTGTGTGAAGCAGGATTCATAGGGTACAGTTGTCTAGTTATGTTGGATCCCAGTGCGTAGGATTTTTACTGAGGAGATTTAAGGGATGTAGAGGTTGCCATGGAGCAGAGAGATTTAGCTCGTTATTAATGTTTAGCGCTGAGGGCTAAGTGATAGTACGATCGCAGTAGTATATGACTCCTTAGAGACGCGAGGGTCCATGATAGAACAGTGAGTATAGGGGTTAGATTCGAGAGTCCCGGGGTTATGCTTTGGGTTATGTGGAAATCAAGGACCAATGATGCTGAGGAATAATGCACTAGGAAAAGTTCTTATAGGCTTTGATGGTAAGTGTTATATGCATAAGCCCTACTGAAATGTTGAAAGGTGAAGACGACATTGGATTCTAGATCATTGGATTTAATGATAATTAGCGAACGTGTGGAGAAAATACGTTGAGAGAAAAGACACTAAGTGATAGGGCTAGTGGAGCCTAAAGGTATTGCGAAAGAAACACTACAAAGTTTTGGCACCCCAAGTTGCTATGTTGTATATTGAGATTTGTTTTGTGTGATTTATTTTAGCCACTTTTTCCACCACAAGGACCCTTAGGTATTGGACTAAGGGGAAAATTTTAGGATCTCACATCGATAATAAAGGGGGTAATATCGGGGAGAATCGCATGGTAATGAGTAAGTCATCCGAAATATTTGGAGGATATAGCCACGCCGATAATGCGGGAGGTGAAATTAAGACAAATATAGTTACGTAAGTGATGATCGGAGGTTTGTGCACTTAGGATCGAGTTACAGTGTGTATGGGCACCCTGGGAAGAGACAAAACCTCTACGATGCAAATACTTAGTATATTCGTGGAGAAAACGCAAAGGAAATGATTTGGGAATATTTTGGAGGAATAGGAATAAGTGGTTCCCCGAATTATGGAATAATTAAGCATGGATATGTTTAGAAGTGACAGTGGGTGCATCACAACCTATGGTGTGCTATCACTACGATTAGTGAGTGAGACGAATATTAGTGGACGTGTTGATTGTAATAGCCATAATTTATATATCTAAGTACTGTGGGATAACGGGGATTCCTTGGTGTTAACCACGTGAGGGTGGGGGTTACACTAGGAGGATGGTTTTATAATACGAAAGATTTCTACTTTCGAGGATTATGGGAGTAGTGTGGATGTATTTCCATGTTTCAACACTGTAGCTGTAGTTGGGGCTATAGTGAATAGCTATCGTAAGACTGGGTGTTAGCGGTACTAGGGTATGAATTATCGTTTCTAGGTATCAACTGAGAGAGGGTCTAACGTATATATATGGTAATGTATGATAAAATGTGTTTCATGATAATGTGTTAATATTGTTAAAATTGAAATCGCGGAGAATAGGGACATCTCTAAGGTGATTCCGAGTGGTTGGACTTACTGTCGAGCGGGAAGATATAACTCGGGTTTTACTTTCGTGCAAGGAAACTAGTGATGGTAATGTCTTTTTACATAAGAGTGGATATGTATAATATTATGACGAGAAAGGGGTATTGGGAATGTTATAACTGTGGGATTAAGGTTGTACTACGGTTTAAGTGTTGGTAAAATTCGGGTTTCATTTCGTGCATTTAAGCACGGGCACAGGGTGTACGGTCACTCTTGTTAATTAATCAGGTTGTTTCCAATAATTCGCGATCAGAAGTGAGGGAGGATGGGAGCAGTACCTTCCTTGGGTGGAGTTTACATATAACAACTCGTACCAATTTACTTTAGACATGGCCCCATTTGTGGCGTTGTACAATAGGTCTTGTTGCTCACTAGCTTGTTGGTTGGAGGTGGGGCCGACAAAATTTTGGGCCCAGAGATGAGTCGGGATATGTCCGCTAAGATTAAGTTAATTCGGGGGGCGTATCCATATAGACAAGGTAGACAAAAGAGCTATGTGGATGCAAATTGGAAGCATGTAGATTTAGAGATCGGGGATCAGGTGTTAGTACGGGTATCCCCTATGAAAAGGGGTGATGAAATTTGACAAAAAGTGGAAGTTAATGCCAAGGTATGTGGGACTTTCCCCATCATTGAAAGATTTGGACCGATAACGTAACGTTTGAGTTTTCCCGATCATCTTCAGCATATCCACGATGCATTTCATCCCGTGTCATTGAAGAATCATAAGAGTAGTCCAAGGGCGTTTTGGCATGTCCCACTTGAGGAAATAGATTTACAACTGATATTTCTTACAAGGAGAGGACAGTAGAAATCTTAGATCGCAGTGAGTGCAAGTTACGATCCAAAGTATTACCGCTTGTTCGGTTTCAGTGGGGTTATCATAGTGCCGACAACCACTGGGGAACGTGAGGAGGATATGCAAATACCGTATCCGAAACTTTTTGCTACGGGTACGTCTGCATTTCGGAGATGAAATTCCCTTGTAAGGGGGGAAGTATGTAACACCTCGTAATTTCTGGGTTATTATTTTAATTAATAAATTCGATAATTCATAAATTAATGAGAATATATTAATGAGAACATTTAAAAGTGAATATATTTAAATAATTTAACGGGTGAGAGTTAATTTTAGAAATTTATTCCGAATGGCAATTTTAAGTGCGCAGTTGAGTCTGGTTGAGGCGAATTAGTCCAAGATGAGTGGTTACATGAATATAATGGGTATTGGGGCCTAATTGGACATATGTGAGTTCCATATAGAGAGTATGGACCCCTTTTATTAAGGCCCATAGGCCCAAAACGTGAATAGTATTTTTAGCCTCAAATGTGTAAGGGCTAGGCTTCATTAAATCATATTAGAAGACTAAAGGGAGAAAAGAAAAGGGAGAGCCAAAGAGAAAAGGAATTTTGGGATCTTGAAGACTTAATTTCAACTAAACATCTTCATTCAAAGCCTAGATCTTCATTGTTGAGGCAAGTGGTTTAAATTTTGATTACTAAATTGCATTTATCTTTTCATATTAAAAGAGGTGAAATCCAATTGAATTCTAGGGTTTGTTCTTGAATAAATTGGGGTTTTCTTTTAATGAGGGTTATAAATCTATAGAGGATTTGATAATTGATGCAATTGATGATTAAATTGGTGAGATTGTTAGGGCTAGATTTGTTATAACAAAAGAATGGACTTAAGATGAATCTTGAAAAGTTTTGATGAAGAAATTTGTACAGACTTGAGGTATTTACTGTTCTAACGAAGATTTTGTCCACGTTGCCTAGAAAATTGCATTTTCTAACTTTTGTTCTCTAATACATTTTCTCCAAAAACGGCTCCAAAATGCCCCCAAACGGCATTTTAAAAATCTGGGCAGATTTGTGGGGAAAATTTTAAGAATTTTTTTTTTGTTATTACGTTGGAGATTGCGTAGATTGATAGGTGTGACTAATTACACTTGGATAATTAAATTGAAGATGTATGTTCATGATTTAACATATTGTAAAATCGATGTTTAAGTGATTAAACTTGATTATATGAAATTAAAGGGTGGAGTAGACCAATTGAATTTCAGGCTGAGAGATAGGGAGTCCGGGTATACTTGGTAGGGTGAAACCAAATAATGATAAATTAATTAGTGTATAATTAATTGGAATAAAGTCGAACCATAGACTTAAATATTTTAGGCTTGGGTATGGGCATAATAATCCAATAGCCTAGATTTCTATATATATGTCGATGTGTAGTACATATATGATTTATATATATATTTGTGTGAATAATATATATATAGTAAAGCCATACCGATATTAATGCTATCATAGGAGGTTGCGCGATGTGGGTGAGTACCCTGGCTAGCGAATTCAGGGTGAGTATATTCCCCAGGCCATAGCGTCTGTGACTTAGGGGTGGGACCGTTATGGTATGGACCGAACACTTTCGGCGGGTACTATGACCGCCTCCTATGCGTTCGGTGATAGCATTGTATATCCGACATGTGTGTGAATGTTGAGATATGATATGTATATATAGTGCAAAATTATATACGGTTATATATATATATATATATATATATATATATTCATGGTGTGAAATGTATAGATAAAATAACTTGTGAAATGGTTATATGGTATCAAGTTGGTTATGGATATAAATAATTTAGTGTGAGATATAACTTATAACTCGTATATATGATGTAAATTGTATAAGGATATAACTCGTGAAAATGTTATATGGAATTAAATGGGAAATGATCGAAATAAGTTAATGTGAGGGATAGCTTATAAAGTACTAAACCCACTAGAGTTAGAGTAGTGGGAAGTCGGGGGATTTATGTGAGAAGACTAGTTAAGGGCTGGTTAACTAGGGGGTCATTTATAGTTTCGTTAGGCGTGCACATTAGTTGAGTGGTGAGGAAAACTCAAGGGAGTACGTGGCACTAATTTAAATATGGAGATCATTTGCATATTTAATTTTTGCATTTAAATTCACTTGCTAAATATTTTCAAATGTTTTTGGCTTCTAATGCTTGCTATAAAACGTTTTCAAAAACCTTTTAGGTGTCCTACCACAAGGGGGCCACTCTTGATCCTTCCTATAGAGTGCACAACTGTAACTTATGTGGATTGCTGCGGGATTTTTATGTAGGCGCTTCTCTTATTCTATCTTTAGAGAGGGACTTTCTCATATGTACTATTGAGTTTGTACTTTTACATTCAGTCGTGGGATGTATCAGTATCTTTTTATACTTGCGCTTAGTGGATGGCTTGTAGTCGATGTATTTTGACAAAACTCGTGTACTTATCTTGTGGCATGTTTAGTTTCTTTCTTATAGTAGTTAATTTGCTTTACTAGTATGTTGGTTGGTTTGGTTTAATAAAAGATAAACTTTGGCACCGTGTCTTTTGAAAACTAGGTGGTTAGTAAGTTTTAAGAAGTTTTCGACATTAATGGTAAGAATGAACCATATGAGATTCCTGTTTAATTTGATATAGGACTGATCGCCCGGTATTTTATTAGGCGGGGTGCCACATAACCTTAAACTCATTCTAGTGGATTTTTTTCTTTTGAGGTGTAGAGACCTTCGTGAATGTTTCCCTTACTTTAGGGTTTTACCACGTTAAAAATCACGTGTACTGTGCATGTTTAATAATCCTCTCATCCCTACTAATATATAACTGCTATATCTTACTTTAGTTTTGTTTTTTAAAACTTGTAACCAATTTCTGAAATAGTTCGTGCTATTGCTTTTCAAAACATCTTGTGTTCTTCTTGGTTTGTTTTCTAAAAAGTTTCTTTAAGAAACATTTTCGGAGCCAACTATATCGCTTTAACTTGTGTTAAGCAACTTAGGTAGGTATTTTCAAGGTGTATGAAAAGTGTGCAAAGGATATCTATTAATTTATTTAGGTGATTTTCATTTTAAAGAACAAGATAATTTTATATAAATGTCCTCATATATCACACATAATGACACTCGAAATGTATTATTCCTGAATTTATTTGGCACACTTACTTGTTATTTTTCCTGAATTTGGTTTGATATATTGTTATTACTTCTTCTTATTTTACAATTAAATTCTTGTTTGAAGTAACTTTCTTTTGAGATCCTTGAGCTACTGCTCCTAATAACATTTTTAGAGATGGATTATGTTTTTAGGCAATTATATGAAGAAGAAAAATTGGGGGAGTTTGTGCCTAAGTAAATGGGATTTTTCATTATAAAAGTGATTAGAGATTCAAAATAACTATTTTTCATTGGGCTCTTTTTTTGTCCTCTCATTTTTAGGTGTAGCTTGAAAAACATTGTTCTCGATTTGAATGAATGGGAAGTTCATTAGCTGAGTTTTTTCCAAAATGTTAATATGTTTATCTCCCTCGATATGTACGTTTATTTTATAAATAAAGAGTGGGGACTTATATAAAATGTAAATGTTGAATATAGTGCCCTTGTTTATGAGGACTATATTTGTATATGTTCTTAGGATTTGAATAGTATGGTAAGCATAATTGAATTTGTTTAAATGTTCAGGACATGTTAAAGAAGGATATCAGATTTTGATTTTTTTTAAAATATGTATTAATATTACTAATGAACCTTTGCCGTTATAAAATCAGATAAAAGATCTACAAAACTTGTGTAATAGTAGAACAATAATCCATTACAAAACATATAGTAATAGTAAAATTCCATTAATAAGGTAAAAATAGTAACAGAAAAGTTCGTTACTAAATAAAAATTAGTAACAATAAAATACCAATGGTAAATTAATTATTAGTAACAGTGTAAGATGTGGGTTCTTGGAATACAGTTAGTATCAAGTGAGGCGTAACCCCTTATCGAGACCAGGATTGACACCGTTAAGTAGTTAGTGTTGGCAGTGGCCACAGGTGAATAAGAGCCAAGAGGATTCAATAGTCAGACTTATATTAAATGGTATATTGGCACAAGAAATACATAACATGCATAATAAACAGATGAGACCAGCAGATAGCGTGGTCGTAGAGATAAATAAGAAGCACCATAGGCACAATAAAGGCAAGACCTGAACTTTAAGATCAGTTAATGCTCAATGATATGTGTATTAAATGGGTGTGGGGAGTTAATGTTCTCACAGGGGTTCTCATGTATGGAGGAATTTGGACAGAAATTCTAGGTTCAAAATGCTCTCTCCTCTAATTTGTTCATCCGGTGTATTTATATGGGGGCAAGGCTACTCGAGTACGCTTGCCTATGCTCGGTCTGATTGGGTGCATTAAATGTACAAGATATGGCATTAAATGCATAGGATATCATAGTTTTGACGGGAAGCTATTTTATTGGCTGGAAGTATTATGAGAATTGATGAGGAACGTGCCATGTCAGCTTGGGGCTTACCCGAGGATGGCTAAATGGTCAGTTTGGTGAACTAGACCTGCTATCCTAAGGATAAACCCACTTAAGTGCTATATTTTCGAGTCCTTAAATGTCAGACGTTATGACATTAGAAAGTGGTTTAAACAGGGACTCTGTTAGGTACACGGTCCTATTAGTCAGGCAGGTTGGTGTCTGTTCGGAGGTTGTTCAACTAATAGGTGGATCAAGTATCCCAGTTTCTATTTATTGGTTAAGAGTTATCTTAGAACTAGGTGCAAGATTGAGCCACCTCGAAGAGGTTTCCTCGAATAGGTAAGAGTTGAGGTGGCTCGGTTGTAGTGGCTCAGGTGACCATTTATGCCGAATGAAGTTTTACCCAAGTGTGCTAAGAGGGTTGGTAACTGTATTCTATATGTTTCCTAATTCTAAATCCTCCAAACCATGTCCCAGCAAGGTTCCCAAGAGGAGGTTTCTTGATAGAGCATGTTAGCTCTCCTATGCCCTGCCAGGCATGGTCCTCTTGGGTACCAAATAACCTCACTCAACATATATTTATAGGATAAAGTAAATGATACAGTATTTTATTTCTTATTACAAACTATTATCATCCATATGGCTTTGATCTACAAATTGGATCCTTCAAACCAGGTCCGTTGGAGAATCTTTGAGGTAGGTTCTTCGATCAACCTTTGCGGAGAATCTTCGAAGTGGGTCCTTCGAGCGACTCTTATGGAGAGTCTTCGATGTAGGTCCTTCGAGACACCTCTGTGAAGAACCTTCGAGGTAACTAGCTCGAGTGGCCTCCTTCTTTGTTGGTCAATCAATCTGTTTGACTAAGTTAATCACTCTTTGGTGGGGACTCCCCCTACATTTGCCCCTTCGTAGAGATATTTATTTATTACATGATGAAATATCTGTATGAAACCCTTTGTCGATCTTCATTCTTTTCCTGCAACTAATTTTTTGAATATCTATGGGCATTTGATTTATATGAAGTGACAAATATATTTGCAATGGAAGAGTTATATCCTTATATATCTTTATAACCACTTCATTGGTTTAATAAGTACATCACCATACTTGGACAATATATCTTCCCTCTGTTAGGCTTCATAATTACTCGTGGCAAATACCTTGGGGAAAATGAAGAGGTTTATTCAAATTTCCCCCAAAACTCTTCGTTCCCCAAGATAAAAAGACCCCAAGCATGTCGCATTAAATGAGATTATCGTTTTTACTTCTATATGTGACACATGGAAGTGCCAGGGTATGCATGTGTAACCCACGCCACTAAAATGTCATCATTATAACCTTTGATCTTCTGCAGCTACGCGTGCTTGACGAACACGCAAGCTAAAATATTCATTATTATGCTTTTCCAAGAATCACCTTTTTGTCGCCTTTTGGGGTCCGTGTTGTCCGTATAAAAAGGGGTATCCTTATTTCAAAAATTCACCTTTGGGTTTCTCTTCTCTTGTACTGGTCCTTGTGAGAGTTTTCCATCTTCGTCTCTTTCACTCCCTCAACTTAACCCTTAGCTCCATTTCTCTGAACTTCCATGGCATCTATCATTAAACGAACCCACTCCTCCAGGAGTGCTTCCCCTGAGACTCAAGCGCGCCAACACCAGCGGCGCGCTACCACCATGCTCCATACTTCGACGAGGTTGACCGCTTCTGGAAAATGGGGAAGAGATTCCTTGCTGAACTGGTGACAACTGAGAACCCTAACCTATTGATGGAGGAGGGTGAAGATGTTGAAGACTTTCCCTACATCCCCACTTCTACTATTACTCACTTTCGCATTGAACGTGGCAATTTCCCTTATTCAAAAGTAGAATTTGAAGCTTCCTCTGGCCCCCGCGAGGGGTTAGGTCCTTCGACTGAATATATCCACTCTAAGTATTCTATCCAGATGGATCTTATTGGTCTGTCTTTCTCTCTCTGGTTGGGTGATCTTACCTTTTGCCAAAAATAACACCGTTCTCCAAATGATGATTTCCCGTTAGAGCCATAAGTCACACTTTTGTTGCCTCTTGGGGTGAGTTCACCATCACTTTGAAGATGTGTGTGAGCTTCTGGGGTTGGAAGCTACATGTTTTGATACTTTCTTCGAGGAGGCCATCTCCAACGAGGAAAAAGCCTCGAGGGCTAAGATAGAGGCGGTGGTAAAGGATTGCATGGTTACTTACAACAAGTTCACCTACTCCGAAGTGATAGTACTTCTATTTCATTGAAGATAAAGCGGTTATTAAGGCTTACGAGGTAGCTAAGGAGAACCCCTAGGGAAGCAAGTGTTTGAACAGCCCATGGCAGGGAAGGGTTTTAATTCCCAAATCGAGTTGACATGTTATATTTAGGTGATGTTATCAAAAGTATACCTTTTGGGCAAGCCCCATGACTTCCCTCGAAAGAACATAATCAACATGGCTATTGGGATGGCGAGAGGCGTGAAGATCCCCCCTGCCGCTATTATTTTTGGCTCATTGTATACCTAGGTGGATCGTGTGGTGACAGATTCTGTGTGAATCATCGACAGTTTTATGTGTCTAATTACGCAAATAATGTCCTTTATCATCTTTCCTTTACACCCATTTTCCCAGTTATGCTCCTGCTGGCAATTGCCCCGATTCTCAACTCATAAAAATCTCCCGTATTTGTTGTTAGAAGAACAAAACTGTTAAGAAGACCCTTGTTTCTTTGAATGATTGAGTATAAAGGTTCTTTCCCCGCCCTTACGTTGGGGTGGATCAATTTTTTACGAATGACTTTTTCGCCGAGGAGGAGTGCCCCATTGCCTTCATTGATGAAGCTCTTGCGAGGAACTTTCCTTCGAATAATGTCCCACTTTTAGTAATCCCTTCTTACCTGCCATCATATACGGTGTGGTCTTCTTTCTATTTCATTTACAGTCCCCACCGTGTAGCCCCTTTATTTGGTTATGATCAAGGATCCCCTCTATTGAGCCATTTCACCTGTGAAAAACCAAAAAACTTTTCTTTTGCTTGTGCAAACTATTTAACTTAAGGTGTTATGAGTATATTTTCTAGTTATACAGCCAACTCCGTGGTTCCAAGAAAAGAGGCTCGAGGAAAGAGATCGGCCATGTATGTAAATGTATTTGTCAAAAACAATTGGTCCATTTTCAAAGTTACATTTTGAAGGAACCTCGGTACCCCGAGGTTGAAAGATTCCCACCCAAAGAGTTGGGTTTACGAAATTAAACCACCTTCTTATCCGTATTCCCTCTTAGTACTTCCAATACCACTGTTCCCTCTAAGTTTCCCCCAGTAGCTCCTGTAGAATAGGCAGTTGTGAAAAAGAAGAAAGCCTCTCAGACCTCCCTTTGGCCGAGGTAGCTACCGTTACCCCTGGTCCCTCAAGACCAGTTGAAAGAATTAACTCCCCGCTCATTGCCTCGTCCGGGGTAGCGGTTAGGGCTAAACAAAAGTCCCCAATGAAAAATATCAAAGCTATCCAACAACCTCCAGTGGACTATACCCCCGATCCTAAAGTTTCCCAATAGGTGAGCTTAATGTTTGATCAACTTCTCTAAACCTGGGAGAATTTTAGCGAAGAGGACAAGGCATTTATGTCAGCCCAAATGTCCTCTCGGTGATTTTCAAATGGTCCTCGAGTTACCAATAGTATCAAGAAAAGAAGGCGATCTGTCCTCTTAAGCTCGTGATGGAGGAATCGTCTGAGTCGAGCGAGGAAGAACTAACCGAGAGGAAAGATGCTGCTGCTGGTGGTGGTGGTGGTGATGATGATGAAGATGAGGAGGATGAGGAGGATGAGGAGGAAGAGAATACGGTGGAGGAAGTATAAGAAGAAGAAGAATAATAAGAAGAATAGGAAGATGAATCTACGTTGGTTTGGAAGCGTAGGTTAAGGAAAATGGTTTCTCCTTCCAAACCAGCCTCGCCTACCTAAGATTATGAGGTTCTGGAAGATGTACTGGGGGAAGAATTAATCCCCTAATTCCTCTTGCTCTGAATTTTTTTCTTCTTTCTTTTATTTTCGTGCTACTAATCTTCTCTAACTTGCCTTCTTTCTTTTTCTGGTTGATGTGTGAGGTGATACACACGATGATATTGAAGAAGATTGTCCATTGGAGAAAGCTGCCCCTACTACTTTATAGGTAACCTCCCATTTTTCCCTAGGGGTAGTTATATCTGATTCTTTGTCTGAGTCCAGTAGCGGCTATTCCTCTAATCCCCCTTTTTGCGCAAGCAGGATGGCCTTGAGAGGGATGTTCCTGATATGAGAGTTGTTGGAGATGTTCCCAAGTCCCTCAGAGCTATTTCTTTGTTGCTTGACGTAAGTTTATTTCTCTTTCTTATTTAAGTTATTGTCCCTCCTTTAACCTGTCATTGTAACTCATTTTTTCTTATCCTTCACAAGTTCCTTCTCATGCTCTAGCTACCCTACCCGCTCCTCTTCCTTCGAATGACCAGGCCCTTATTACTTTATTCGGTCCTTCCATCCTTAACTAAGAGGGTGCCGATGTTTCTACAGTTGGTCATGGGGAGGGTGGACAATAATCGATTGCTAAGACAGGGGGGATGTGATTGCCCCCCAAAGTTAATATCCTTTGGTGGCTCCTGGTCCAATTGGGGAGGAGGACATACTGCAAATGGCCACTCGTGAATTTGCCAATGAGCAGCTTCTAGAGGTACTCTTTTATCCTTCTGTCTATCCCCTGCATATAAACTTTTTACTTTTTCCAATTAATATTGGTCTTAGAAATCTCCCATAATCGAGGGTCAGGCGGGCCAAATCTTATTGGCATGATCTCCTATAACCGAGGGTCAGGCGGGCCAAGTCTTATTGGCATAATCTCCCATAACTGAGGGTCAGGTGGGCCAAGTCTTATTGGAATAATCTTCCATAATCGAGGGTTAGGTGGGCCAAGTCTTATTGGCATAATCTCCCATAACCGAGGGTCAGGCGGGCCAAGTCTTATTGGCATAATCTCCCATAATCGAGGGTAAGGCGGGCCAAGTCTTATTGGCATAATCTCCCATAACCGAGGGTCAGGCGGGCCAAGTCTTAATGGCATAAAATCTATATACTTGCAAGATAATTAGTGTATGTTTTCCTCATTTTGTTTCTCATCCATTTCTTGTGTTTCAGATGGAGGTCGACCAACCAACGACACGTAGGCCAGAAGTTGAAACCATTGCTCAGTAAGTGGTGCAAGCGAGGACCTTAGCCGATTTTGTTTCTTTGGGCAGGGCCCCTACTGCGCAGGTTCAAGAAACGGCCCCTAAGGTTCTTGATGTGCCTGAAGTGGTTGTCTCTCAGATTCAATAAAGTGATAGTGCTTCACATACTCTACTTCCTTCTATAAGTGATAGCGTCTTTATCCAACATCCTCTCGAGGCAGCCCCCGAGGTGGTTGTGAGGCAGACTTTGGCCAATTTCTCCCATATTTTGACTGAGAGTCCTCGTTTACTGATCGAGCAACTACTGGTCCATTTTCCTTCAACTTTTATCGCCCGAAGCCTTTAGCCTATTCCTGGAATGATGGTATGCCGTTTTCTAGGTCTCATCATGGTCTTAGAAGAAATCCTCAATACCCCCTCGAATTTATTTGCCCTGATGCAATCAAATCTTTATTGGGAAAAGTTAACGTGCTCACGAATGATAGATTTTCCTAGTCCTGGTTGGTGAAACTGCTTTGTGGTTTTAAGAAAGCTGACCTACCCGCACTCTATCACCGACTCCAAAGTTTACATCGCTCGTAGGTAGACATTTTTAAAGAACTTGTACGCCTGGAGACCAAGTTGGTAATATCTGAGCAAGAGGTGCTGGAGGCCTGTGAGGCCGTTGCTCCTGCGGAGGCCGAGCTTATCAAGAAGGAGAAGGAGTTAAAGACCATTCATTAGACGATGGAGCTTCGCCAAAAATATTTGTCTGACCTCATTTCAGACTAAGAAACCTTGTGCAAATTCTTCCCCAACATCATCATAGGCTGCTTGAATCAGTGAACCTCCATTTTATCATGGACAATCCCTAGGTCCCTTTATTCAATGTTTATGTTATTTATGTTTCTAATTTTGGGATTTTTGAATCCTTCTCTATTTTGCTTGCATGTAATCACAACTATCTCTTTTAATAAATAAAGGAAGTGTAATGATTTTGGTATTTTCTTCCATTGCCCCCCGTTTTCTTTTAATTTTGGCTAAGATATTACATCAATACGGATCACGCCATGCATGATAGGGATACAATAATCATAAAAAAACATCCTAACATTTTACACATGCACATTACTTCAAGCAATATATTAAGCAAACAAGCTCAAATGCTTTAAAGTAGACATACTTTTTTGAATGAATATTGATAAGGTGCAGTGCAATAAACAAACGTGTTGTCAAAACATTCATTTGAACATGGTATATCTTTAGCCACTTATTGTTCAATTTGCATGTAACGTTGTCTTCCACCTTGGATATCTCACAATAACCCGAATCGTAAGCTGCTCGAATGATGTAAGGCCCTTCCCAGTTAGCCTCGAACTTGGGTAATGACAAACCCCTAATATGCCTCGTGCATGCTTTTAGAACAAAGCCCCCTTCTTTAAACTTCTTTGGCCTCACAAACTGGTCTTAAGATCTAGACATTTGCTTTCTATATATCTCGAAGTGTCTCACAACATTATCCCGGTGCTCCTCTAGGGCTTAGAGTTGTAAATGGAAGCTGTGAGGGAGCATGACACTTCATAAGTTGTAGCGAGCGAAAGGTACATCGAGTTCAACTGGTAGCTCAACTTCTAGTCCAAATACTAAGGAAAATGGGGTGTATCCTGTTGGTTTCCTTTTCGTCATTCGATAAGCCCATAGAACTTTGGGGATCTTATCGTCCCATGTGCCCGAAAAGTCCTTTAGCATTTTTGCCAAAATATTTACTAAAGTTTTGTTGGTGGCCTCCGCCTGCCCATTTCACTTCGGGCATGCTACCATTAACTTGTGATTGATGATGGATTATTTGTCTATTAGTAGGCGCACCTCATTATTTATGAGAGGGGTGACATTATCTGATAAAAACACCTTTGGGATACCAAAACAACAGATAATGTAGTCCTTCATGAATCGGGCTACTACTCCTGATTAGGCTTTCTTTAGCAGTATAGACTTTTCCCACTTTATAAAACACTCCGTGGCTACCAAAATCCATATCTTTCCTCATGATGAAGGGTTTATGGACCCTACTAAATCAAACGCCCAAGTATGAAACATAAATGGTGTATAGAGGGAGTGAATGTCCACGGAAGGAGCGTGAATCATATTCCCATATAGTTAACAGGCCTTACACTTTCAAACAATTTCTGCCGAATCTTTCTCCATAGAAGGCCAATAATAACCTAAAGTCATTAATTGATCGTAAAGCTTGGCTCCTCCAATGTGCCCTGGTTGGTGAGCTTGCTTCAATACTTCTTCAGCTTTCTCCCTTCTTATGAACCTTAGGGGCTTGTCATGGTAGCCTCATCGGTACAGCTCCCATCTTGCATGAAGTACCTTTGTGCTCGCCTCTTTATCTTGTTAACATCCTCTTTGTCTGTAGGAATCACTCCGTCTGTCAACAAATCCATATAAGGTTGTCTCTAATCTTGGGTTTGGTCAATGAAATTGCATTCTGCTTCCTGATAGAACAAACAACATTTCAAACACTCTCTTTGCACTGCGATAGCATCTTGTCTCATCGAAGTCCAGAAGTACCCTGCCCATTGTATCCTTCTGTACAAAGAGATCTCGATGGTTTCACAATTGTCTTCATGTACCTCTATCAATCTTCTTTTGGATTCTTCTGGATCTACACACTTGGACAACCAACCCACTTTATTCTTATAGTACAAGTTTCCTTTGGTAATAAAATACTACGCCAAAGCAGCTAGACTCAGTAGCCCTTCACCCCTCTCCAACTGCTTTCTGATCTCACCCCTTTAATCATCTTTGTCCTCTAAGGGTAGCATTTCCAACTCCGTCGAGGGGGCTATTCTCTTCGTGATTTGAACTACAGTTGATTCCCTGTCGAAGGCAATCTTTTGTGTGATGGTTGCATAGGCATCTGTATATCGGTTCATCGTTTGAGGGTGCCTATTAATCTTCACCATCTCGAAGTGTCCAAGAAGTCACTGGATGATCGTTTGGTAAGGCACCCGACTCATATGTTTAAAAAAAAATTCCCTCGTCACTTGTTTTACCACCAAGTTGGAGTCCCATTTTATTGTCAGGACTTGGATGCCTCTTATCAGTGCTTCGAGTAATCCCAGTACCAGTGCCTCATTATTCGAGCATTCAAACTCCAGTTTGAAAGATAGACAAATTTTTTCACCGCCTCTTCGCAGGATGACTCCAGGTCGCCCTTTTTTATCGAATAAAGAGCCATCGAACTCTATACTCCACTCATCCAGGCTCGATGTTATGAAATTGGCCCGGAGATCATCACCCGGGAGCTCTTCAATAGGTGGCTTAAAAGTCCCTGATGGGAAGATGGCCAACAAATCTGCATTTTCCTAGATCTTGATAGCTCACTGGACCACACACTTGAGATCGTACTCCGAGAGGATTAAAAACCATCGAGTTGCCCTGCCTATTAACAAAGTTTTAGCAAGCAAAAACTTTATAGGATCACACCTAGTTACAATATAAAGCGTAAACGATAACAAGTAATGCCTAAGCTTTTGTGCTACGAATACAATAGATAAACAATGCCTCTCAATACTAGTATATCTAGCCTCAGGACCATGTATGATTCTACTCAAGTAATAAACAAATTTTTCTATACCTTCTATCTTTTGGACCAGCAAATCCCCAATAGATCGTTCAGTTGATGTAAGGTATAAACATAAAGGGATACCTGCCTTTGGGGGGATCATCGTCTGAGGAGTTCTTTCAGCTTGTCTATGGTATCTTGGTGCATCGTTTCCTACACAAACTTCACGCCCTTTCTCAGTAAATCCATTAATGGGTGTGTCACCTCGGCCAACCTTGGGACGAACCGCCTCAAGTAGGAGACTTTACTAAGGAAGATTTTGAATTCTTTAGCCAATTTTGGTCACGACATATCAAGGATGGCTCGCCTCTTGTCCAAGTCCATTTGTACCTCTTGGAAATTTACCACAACTCCCAAGAATTTCCCACTTGTTACCCCGAACGCACATTTGAGAGTGTTCATCTTTAGTTTGTACTTCTTGCAACGAGTGAACACTCTTCTCAAATCGTCCAGGTGGGATCCCTCCTTCTTTAATTTAATCACAAAATCATCAACATAAAACTCCATAGTCTTGTGAAAAAGGTCATAGAAGATGGACATCATCATTCTCTGGTAATTAGCACATGCGTTCTTCAATCTGAAAGGCATGATTGTGTACATGAAGTTATCCAAAGGCATTCGAAAGGCGGTCTTATCAGCATCGAACGAATCTATTTTTATCTGGTTATATCCCACATAACCATCCATGAAACTGTACATCTCATGGCCCACTGTTGCATCGATCAAGCTATCAATGGAAGGCAACGAGAATTCATCCTTCGAGCATTCCTGGTTTAGATATCTGAAGTCTACGCATATTTTGATTTGGCTCTTGTATTTATTTCCACAAGTATAATGCTAGAGAGACAGATCGGATGTTGGATCGGGACTATGAAATCGACCATAAGCAACATCTAAACTTCTTCCTTAATATTTAGATCTAACTCCGCCTTGTACGTTCGAGTGGCCTTCTTCACCGGAATGGCTGAGGGAAAAATGTTAAACCTATGGAAACTCACCTCCTTGTCTACCCTGGGAATCTCGGTGTACTTCCATGCGAAGATGTCTTTGAATTCCAACAACAATGATCAACTCCTCTCGAAGATATCCCTCTAAGTCATTCGAGATAAAAATAGGGTTTGGATCCTCACCCTCTCGAGCCAAGTCGACCTTCTCCAACTCTTGGATATGTGACTTGGGACTATCCTTCATGCATTTTGGTTCTTCTTTTACCTCTTCCAAAAACACTTGTACCCCGAAGTTATTAATTACCAAGCATTTCCCCTGGTTATCCACTAGGAAGCATTTGCAGACCGAGTCAGCTTCATCATCCAGACTCTCGGCTGCCCGCTCAGACGTTCATTGTTTATAGATAATTCTACCATTATGCAAAACCATCCATTTACATTTTTGGGCCACTCACTCTTTAAAAGGACTCTTCCTATGATTCTCGTCCACCTCTCTCACCGTTCATCTTCTAAGAACACTCTGGATTTGGACTTGATGTTCAATCGGGTCAATGCGCGGGGTCATTCGATCACGGAGTTGCCTTGACAGACTAGGGGGCCTTATCGCTCCTAGGTCATGCTCTTCTTCGTAAGTTACCACCATTCGGGCAAGTGCTCTCACCCTCTCTCTAGTTAACGGTACCATGTGTATCTCTCTGGACCAATTAGAAGACGTTTAATCCACCGTTGTTCTTAAACCATTGGATCAAGGTCAATTGGCCTTGACCTTATCTCAACCCTTGATTTTGAATAGACCTTCTCGATCCTTCCTTGATCCCTATATAAGGAGTCTTACCCTTAGCCTTTTGAAGACTTTTGGCATTTCGTCCAAGTAGAGAGAGAGAAGAGAGAAACCAGAGAGAGAGATAAACTTTAAATCGTCCTAACCTAGTTTCAAACGCTAACTCTGTTTTCTTAAACCATTTCCACCAAACACCAACCCTGAGTCTTTGAGGGTTATTTTTGAGTTGGTTGGAAATCCTGTTCGTGGTTTATCCTCTTGAGTTTAAGATCTTGTGTCCAAATTAAACATTTAGGTTAGATCTATATTTCTGTTTTATAGAAAGTATAGATCTGGTCATTTTATGTTATATTACAGTTATATCTGCATATTTAGTTTCTCATCTTGAAAAATCTTTTGTTGACTATTTTCTATAAATGATTTTCTCAACTTCAGAATGAACAAAAATATTTTCTGTTTCTAGTTCTTTTGAAACAAAACTTTTGGCCTAGTTAAGAATCGCGATTGGTGGTTTTCAATTTCAAAAATATTTTAAAAATCTATGAAAATGATTAAGAACTTGAACCGTCTTCTGAGCAAGGTAACCTTGGATTCTTGGATTATTTGAAAGGTCAAACAAAGTTTTTGTTTCCTAGGAAGAGAGAAACTGAAAATCACAGCATATAGATCTGATCTGTAATTTGATAAGACTGTTTGTATAAATAAGCACGTGGGTGCATGCATGTGTTAGAGCACCATCACAAACACTTGACACACTACAACACATAAGTGTTGGTTATAAGATCTTGAATCTTAAAGAGTCGACGTAAAGACTGAAACAAAGTGGAGAAGTTAGCAAACTGGGAGAGCCACATCAACATCAGAACTACAGAGAAGTTAGAAGTAAACCAGTGGGTACATTTCTAAACTTGTATAGGTCTGATTTGTGTGCATGTGTGTTATATAGTTTGTAACTTGATATTTTGTTTTAGTGGATTTTTTGTTTTACTCCGTAGAGGGAGTCGTGGATGTTTCCTTAGTTGGGTGAGGTTTTACCACGTTAAAAATGCCTTGTCCTTAATCTTTCTACATCTCCTCATCTCATTCTTGTGGTTGTGCCGAGTTTAATTGTTTTAAAGTATTTTTACCAAACCTATTATAAAATCTTGAATTGATCTCGTGCATGTTTTATTCAACACATCTTGTGATTAAACTGTTCTGATTTAAAGAAAATATTTTCTTTAAAAAACAGTTCAGAGTTACTTCAATAGTTTAATCTTGTATTAAACGGCCTAAGTAATAGCTTTTTCAGAAGTTACTAAACCACCTTTCCCGACGGAGCTCAAATGGAAGCGCATAGTGAAGTTACCACACCCCATGTGTGTGTTCCAAACAAAAAAGTTGGTCGTGGAACCTCCTGGTCCTTATAAATCAATCTGGGAATAGGGAAAGTCACCACGGTCCAAACGAAAGCACATAGTACCCTCTCGGGGAAGAAACCCCAATCTTTAGCTTTATCGTCTTCATCGCTAAGTGTCAAATCATCATACTTAGCACAGAGGACAACCACCTTGCATATGGTAGAGTAATCATCACCCTCGCTAAAAATATGAGAGCGGAAGTAGAAGCAAAGTTGTTTCTGACACGCCGCCACCAAAGTGGTGGCATCCAGAGGAGCAACATAGGTAGTATTGGTGGTGGCTGGTGGAGCACTGGCAGTAGGAGCAACTAGAGAGCTTGGAGAAGTCATAAAAGACGGTTGAGTTTATAGAAGAGAAATAAAGCACTAAAAATGGTGGAGTAGCAAGGACTTGAATGGCGGGTGACACTTTTCTCTCTCTAAAAGATTTATAAGTATGGATGCACGAAAATAGACGAAGATGAAAAAATGGCTAAGTGTTGGGAATTAGTCATTTAAAAATCAAGTGGACATTTAAGTTTCCCACAAAGTCACCTGCTAAGGCCGTAAAATGATTTCAAGTGGACATGTGGTACTTTGGGACACGCGTTGACAGTTAAAAAGGCAGGATCACATCATTAATGAGGTGACATTTGGGAAAATGTGTGTCTCTTTCAAGAGAAGTTAAGTTTTGGTGCCAAATTTTTTAACCATACAAAGTTCCCACGCTAAAAGACCCAGACTAAGATGGAACGGGTTGAAGAGGAATTGGGAAGAATATCAACCTCACGTGAAATTATCCTCGCATCACAATTCAAAAAGATCACGATGTCCCCTCGCTATAAGCTCGATTAGAGTTACTTCTGTCTTAGGTACATTGGGGAGAATTTTATTTCTTGAACAAGTCTTTCCACTAGGGTAAGCCCTAACGATAAGGTCCCCCTATTTAAAGTTCCCCTAGAGGAGAATGGAACAAAAAAATGGGGAGAGTTTAAGATTCAACGGTTACTTTGGGAGAATTTAACAGGTCTAAACGCTAAAAAATTTTAGCGGGGAGAATTCATGGTGGAACAGATTAGCACAAATATGGGAGAATTTAACTTTTGAAAATCCAGAACGGGTAATTAATAGTTCCTAAAAATTTTTGGGAGAATTTCAACCATTAGTGATGAAAACAGAATGACTCGAATATAACAACTTAAAATAGTTACGATGTCCCCTCTCCATTCACCAAGAATTTGCAAAGCTTTGGTTCAGATAAATCGGGGAGAATTTAAACTTTTTCTAGCAGAGATAATGACAAAAATTGCAACCAAGACATAAATGAAGTAATTTTTGCTCACAACTAGACGGTTTATCAGATTAAGAAGTTTTTCATGCAGACATTTCTTGTTATCTCAATAAATCTCTCCACGAAGGGAAAACTATAGGGGGCTTGAAGATAATCTTTGAATTAGAGAGAGCCTACTAGTTAACATAAGGGACACAAGGGAAAGAAGTATCATAAAGGCAGTGAGACAACTCAGCGTGGCATCTCAATGTGGTAGCTCCGAATGGCATCTCCGAATGGCATCTCAGTGAGGCATCTCAGCGTGGCAGCCTAAGGACATAGCCCAACGAGGAGATTGGTCGAGGTAGTTCATCCTTTATCTTATTTTTTTACTTAGTTAAATTGTACCTTTAACATGAATTGTAATGCTATAATGATTGTAGTATTCAGTGTGAGGTCAAACGGTACTCACGAGTGACTAGGCCTGGAAAGGCCTATGAGAGATTTCATGCTATATCGAATGAACTCATAGTGGTAACTTCAGAGGGACTTGATTTGGTGGATTGAAAAGTGAGGCTGCATTAGGACTTTTCCTGACCATCTTAGATACATCTGGTAAAACACCAATAGGCCTTTCACCATGGAAGCTTGTGCAGAGTAGCCTTAAGTTCCATTGTATGTTGAGTTTCGAACCAAACAACCCTATACCTAATATCACATCTACTTTATGTGATATAACTAGCCAGATAAACACTGTCCAATCTGTACTTGAGTAAACCACCGTGGTATTTGGGGCTGTAAGAAAGTTGGTGAGCCACCTTTGTGGTGACAGTCCTCCAACGCATAGTGGTTAGGCAAAAGGCATGTCTTGGCATTTAATGTTTATGACATAGGACTGACTGACCCATCATACATTTAATGTTTGTGACGTGAAGTATGAAGGAATGTCTTTTACAACTATGAAGGACTGAGGCATATCAAGAGTGGTGTGGGGGATATTTATTGGCCTCAACCACTTATGAGAGAGGGAGTTCTTTGTATAGATTATTGCTAGAGAGAGAGAATATATCAGAGAGAAGTTATTGCAAATCAAAGCTCTTACTCACTTACCATTATCATTTATTATGAATCTTTTAATAGCTAACGAGAGATCCTTTAGAGGTTGTTGGTGTGTTGGCTGCCTGCCAAGGTGTATCTAGGGTGCTTACTTCTCTCTTTGTTTAAACAAGTTGCATTTGAGTTTCCTTTATTATTGTTTGAGTTATACATGAGTGTATTGTGAGTTCAATCTGAGTGTTGATCATATATAATATTGCGTGTTCACTTGTATTTATGAAAGAGTTCTTTGGTTATCGTTTGTCACCATACCTATAGGGCTTACACCTCAAGTAGTATTACCATAATCTCAGGCAAGAAGGGGACTACCCTCTTGCGGTATAGTAGATTAAATGCAGTTATACATTCAATGAATGCACATTCAATGGTATTACTCATACTTTCAACATGAATCATGTCTAGTTTCTATTTTGGATAGAAATTATGGCCTTAGATAAATACCCCCACGTTTATAATAATTTATACAAAGGTTTTAACCTTTTCTATATCCTATAAAACTTGTCATGGATCAATACATTGATAATATATCTAATAAAAACAATACTTCTCCCATAGTTTCAATCATACATTTGAAATTTTAGGAAAATTAGAATTTTATTTGCTACATTTATTCTCAACCTGGATCACAAAGACTTTAATTTCCCATTAAAGTGCAACGACTTTGGCACAGAAAATCACGTGCCTCTATATTTAATGTTTACTTGGCTAACGCACGGCGATTTAGAAGTTAAGTAAATCTTTTTCAATCTTAAAATAAAGGTTTAATTAAGAAACTTTACTTTAGTCAGGTTGACAAGGAGTATTTCATATTTTCTACAAACCTATCGAGGAATTTGTGACAACAAATAAATAAATTAATACTTAAGTGTTATCACTCATCTTATATTTTACTCAAAACCAATCATTGACTAAATTATTTAGTTAAGTTACATTTTTTTGTTATATGTAATTCCTCGATCAAATGGGAGATTACACCAAAGTATTCAATGAGATCATAATTTGAATCTACTTTTTTAAGAAGTTGTGAAACTGCTCGGTTCTGAATCCCTTGATCATTTCTATGGATTTATAATTTAATTCTTCTATATTTAAAGCAGTCATTAAAGCTTTCGGTCACGAACCTTAAATCATAAATTCAATAAATAGATGTGTAATCACACCGCACTAGTTTATCGTCATAGAAGAATACATTTGGCAACCAAATAGACAAACACATTAATTGGAAGTATAAAATTCTTACAAAATGAATTTAATCCTTCATCAAATGTGGATATTTATGCATGTAGAAGTTTTGTTAAATTCAATATAGTGAGGTGGATGAACATACATATTGTCCCGTCTTACAATTAATCATATTGATTTTTTCAAGCATTTTATTATGAAAAATGGGCACCACAATATTAATACAAATGCTAATGCACTAATTTTAAATAAAATATTGTGGGGTAAAGAATCTCACTATGACATGATCGACCACGTGCAACCCGACCACACGAAACTATAATTAACGAAGACTCTAAGTCAGAGAAGATATCTTCAACTCAATCACTTATAATAGTTGATAATCATCAAGGATGAGTCTGAACTGTTAGGGATAACTATTTGAGGAGCTTAGGACTCTCCTAAGGTTCCTTATACATGTAAATCCCCCCACATGAATGATGAATGAACCATTGTAATGTCGAGCATTACTAAAACTCTGTTAATCCAAGTTTTTGAGTAGTAGAGAATAAACCCTAGCACCCAGTAGACGTAGGCGCATTGGCAAACCACTTTCATCTTGTATTATGCGCGTGATTTCATTATTTTCTGCCATTATTATTCTTGTTTCGCTTGTGTTCATTGAATATCACTACATGTAGGAAATTCCCACCTATAATTGTCGATGTCAGTGGCAACATTCTTAGTTCTTTGACACTAGCCAATTTTCTATGATGTCTCCACCACCCAACCAAGATCACCAAAATTTGGATGACCCAAAGTGACGTCAGCCTTCTCCCTTAACGTTAAGAGTCATGTTAGAGACTGGTGACTATTATCAACCTCCTGACATGTTCTATCATCCCCAGGAGGAGATGACATATGAGAGTGACAAGCCTAAATATTCTAATCAGATCTCAAAGCACATTGAAAACTATAAAAGAGCCTTCGAGATAAATGGGTAGTTACTAGATATCAGCATGGGCAGAATGTTGCACTCCAACGATGTCTAGAAAAGTTAGAAAGAGAGTCCTAAAGGGGGAAGTGTAAATGTGGCCATAGGTTAATTACTCCTAGTACTCAGGTGAGAAGATATGACTATCGAGGGAGGAGCAACCCGTGCCAAAGAGAATCTTCTCCTCACAAGAAGTCATATAGAAGAAGAACCCGTTCTATTGAGCGGAGAGGAGAGATAAAGGTCTATGATTTTATTAGGGGAGAGGTAGAAAAACACCTTTCTCATCAAAGAGAACATACAACTTAATATATCGCTAGAATATCCATAGAAAGTCAGATGAAATCTTCGTTCAATTGATATATTGAGGAGTTTGAACCTGCTAAGAAGTTTATTACTAAGCAATTCTGAATTAATGATGGGAAAATGGATCCCACTAATAATGTCAAATAATATCGCTAGGCGATGATGTTTTAGAACACTAATGAGGTCTTGATGTGCCGAATGTTATCCTCTAGTCTTGAAGATATTTATCATAAGTGGTTTGAAAATTTTCACACAGGTCAATCACTTGTTTCATCCAGCTCGTTGATGCCTTTACGATCAAATTTATCACCAATAGTGCCTATCCTAAACAGATGGATTCACTTCTTACACTAAAAAAAAAAGCCTCGAGAAATACTTCGGGAATATGCCAAAAGGTACTGGGAGGTAAATAATCAAGTGAAAGATTTCACCGGGATTGGGCTGCTGAGTAGATCCATACTCCATTAGTCTCTCACTAAAAGGGAGGCCATCACTATGGACGACCTCATGACAAGGGTTGAAAAATACACCCAAATCGAAGACGTAGTAGTTAGAATTGGCTAGGAAGGTGATCAACCCAAATAGTCAAAGTGTGGGCATAGAGAAGCAATGAGCAAGAGCTGAGGGAAAAAACGTAATGGAAAGCAAAAGGGAACCAAGAACAAGGATCCTTAGAAGATGTTCAATTCCATCAACATGATTTTCACTGAGATGACCTATAATATCTTTTGTAAGATCAAAGGTCAAAATTATTTCAAGTGGCTCGTGAAGATGATAAGCGATCCCAAGAAGAGGAACATTACACTGAAGTGTGGATACCCCAAGCATAAAAAATATAAAACTAAAAATTACAAGATATTATAATCTCATCTTGAGGAATTATCCATGGCTGGGTACCCCATCCATTTAGTTTAGAAGAATGAAGGTTAAACGTAACCTATGCATGATCATAAACTAGATAACACATTGGAGCCTGGTTTAGACCACTAGTTTATAGTAATCCATATGGCATTAAACCCAAGTCAGATCAAGGTAAACACCATAAAGATGGAAGGGAAGAAGCTCACAATAATTATGGAGACATTTCAGATCAACATGGCCAACACCATTGCGGGCAAACATCGATGACCTAAGGAGATTGTTTACTCCATGCACATAGTATTGATTGATGATGATTTGGTCATAGTGAGGACTCCCCATCATCATGCCTTGGTGATTACTCTCAGAGTTTCTAACTTGGATGTAGATAATATACTAGTGCAAAATATTTAACAAGCTTAATCCGAGTGCAGAAAACCTTTAAGAAGTGATCGTGCCACTGGCCGGCTTCGTAGGAAGGATAACCATGCCCCTAGGAAAGGTCGTTCTTCCTGTCTGAGCAGGAGGAATCTCAAAACTCATTAAATTCTTCATAGTAGATATAGTTTCCACATACATTGCTATACTTAGCAGAGGGTTGTTGCATGCCATGAGGACAGAGCCATCCACTTACCACTTAAAATTAAAGCGCATCACTGAGAAAAGGATAATGGAAATTAGGAAGAATCATCCTTTAGCTTGACAGTTCTTCATAGCCTCCATTCGACCAAAAAAAGAGAAGAAAAAGAGAAAGTTGAGGAACCAATAGAGGATTTTGTGCCCTTAAAGTATATATTAAAGTATGTGCGACCTGGTGTCGAGGAAACCAGGGTTGGCCTTATCGACTGGGTTATGGAGCCCCTCTATGAGGTGGTCTTAAAAGTAATCCACCTCAGAAGAAGTGCTTAATCAGAAAAACTCTCTCTAAAGATAAAATGCAAGAACGTTTTGTTTTCCTCAAAGATAATCAAGATGTCTTTTCCTAACAATAGTATAACATGCTAAGAATTGACTCAAAAGTTATGTGTTAAAAGCTCCACGTGTACCTATCACATCCACCGGTGACCCAAAAGTAAAGAAGAACTACCCCCGAGAAGTCAAGGGCAGTGGATGAAGAAGTGGGGAAACTTGTAAGGGCAGGGTCTATCAAGGAAGTTCAATTCCCCGTCTGGATATCAAATCCCGTGGTAGTCAAGAAGAACAATAGAAAGTGGAGAGTTTGTATAGGCTTCACTAATTTGAATATGGCTTTCCCCAAGGATAATCTTCCTTTGCCCAAGATATATCAATTATTTGATGCGACCACCAACCACCAGCGTATGAGCTTCCTCGACGCCTACTCAGGCTACCACCAGATCCCTCTTCTTTGCCTCATTCAAGAGAAGATGTCTTTCATCACCACATTAGGAATGTAATACTATAGGGTGATATCATTCATATTAACGAATATCGGGGAAACTTATTAGAGTCTTGGGACAAAGATATTCAAGAAAAAAATTTGGAGAGACGATTGAGGTATACATAGATGATATGCTTGAAAAGAGCGGGAAGAACGATAACCACCTTTCTGAAGTAGCAAAATTTTTTAAAGTCCTTATTTATTACAAAATGAGGTTGAATGAAACTAAGTGATATTTTGGGGTACAGTGATTGGGTTGAATCGATCAGATATGTGAAGTCTTTGAGCACCGTACACGAGGTGTAAAGTCAAACCAGTATACTCGCTGCACTCAATAAGCTCATATCAAGATCTTCAAAAAGGTAACAACCTTTTTTTTTTTGGATTTTGAGGAAAGAAAAAAGCATTTATGTAACGATGAATGTGTGAAGGAACTCGAATAGACGAATAATTATCAGAGTCAACCACATTACTAACAATTCCTGATGAAGAGGAACCTTGTACTTGTACCTGACAATGTCCAACCACACAGCTAGTTCGTGATTGGTTTGTGAGAAGAATGACAGTCAGGTTCCCATCTATTATGTGAGAAAAACCTTGCTCGATGCAGATAATAGAGACCTCCCATTGGAAAATCTTGCATACGCACTACTGATAGCCTTTCGTAAGTTAAAACATTACTTTGGGTTGCACACTATTATTTTCCTAACCTCCTTCATTACGAAGGCATTGATCTAAAAAGTTGACTTGTCTAGACGGATGTTTAAGTAGTTGGTGGAGTAAGGGAGTGACTATATCCAATTTCATCCCAAGACGTCAATCAAGGGGAATGTTTTAGCTATTTTCATCGTTGAGTTCTTCAGCGACTACATACCCATGGAGGTCAACATCGTAAATGAATAGAATATTTAAAAAACCAGTTGAAGAAGAAGAAAGATGAATCCTTTATGTCAATGAATCCTCCAACACTAAGGGGACATAACTAGGGATAGCGATAGTATCCTCGGATAATGTTATTCTCGACCAGGCAATATGCTTGGTATTTAAAGCCTCTAATAATGAAGCGATAAATGAAGCATTGATTGACGACTTAAAAATGAACTCCCCTTTGAGCCCGTCATCTTCACATCTTTTGTGACTCAAGGATGGTATCAAATTAGATATTAAGAGATTATAATTCTACGGAAGAGTGCATAGTTGCATACCTTGAAGAAGACCAACTCCTAGTCGCTTAGTTAAAGCATGTACAAGTGAAATAGTTCCAAGAAGGAAAAAATTAAATATAGATGGCTTAGCCATACTTGATTGAGTTATGAAAGGAGATCTAATGAAAAAATTCAAGTGAAATACCTTGATCATCCCATCATCAATAAGGGAAGTTGTTCGATAGGATATGGCCATCGATAGGGCCCTAGGTTAGATGGATTCAATAGTCTGTTACCTGGAGTAAGATGCTTTTCCTGATGGTAAGAAAGAGTCCCATAAGATTCATGTAAAGTCTACTCAGTTTCATTTTTTAATGGATGATAAGATTTATTGACGCCCTCTTCTCATGACCATACATGCAATGTATTCACCCTGATGATGTCGACAAAACCCTTCGCAAGTTGCATGAGGGGATATGTGGAAGCTATGCAAGAGGTAGATCACTTGAATTCAATGCTATAAAAGAGGGGCATTGGAGGCCGTATATACATCAAAATGCAGGCGTCTATGTTAGAAAGTAAAAAATTTCCAAGTATTCTCACCTCTAGTGCATCATCCCTCTAGTGATCTTAAATCACCCATAACTCCTTAGCTTTTCACGCAATGTAAACTGGACATCATTGGTCCACTACCCCTTGCATCTGGAAGTATGAAGTATTTTTTGGTAGATATGAACTATTTTTATAAATGGGTTGAAGGAGAACCACTAACAAACATTCGATATATCGATATGACAAGATTTATCTAGAGGAACATGATAACTCATTTTGAAATTACTTGAATCGTCATAACATACATAGGGACTCGGCTTGAGAGCAGGCTCTTCAAAATTTATACGATGTACACATGATTAGGCATTACTACAGTTTAGTGGCCTACTCCTAGAGCAATGGGCAAGCAAAAGATTCTAACAAAATTTTCCTTGGTGGAATAAGGAAGAGGATGGAAAAAGTAAAGGGAGTGTGGGTCAACCAACTTCTCCACGTTCTCCGACCATATCAAACTATGCCCACTAGAAATAGATCTGCCGACCATAAACTCCTCCCTAGTCGACCAAGATATCAACAGCGAAGTGATTAGTGAATATCTTGACCAAGGTGATGAAAAGAGAGAGTTAGCCCTCATAAGATATTGCCTCCTATTAGCATCAGTTGGAAAGCAATATAATATGGGTTAAAGGTGAGGAGCTTCAAGGTTGGGTAGTATGTATAAATGAATATTCTAGGTAGTGCAAGGAATCCCTCATATTAAAAACTCAGGCCTAACTGGGAAGGTCCATTAAAAGTTATCAGAGACGACTTGTAGGGAGCCTACTACTTAGAAACAATGGAGGGTAAAAAAGTTTCCCGAGCTTAGAACGTAATGAACGTCGTGAAGTTTTACCCTTTGAGTATAAATTTGTGTGAGTTTTCATTTTTTTTTAGGTTTTTCACACATATTTCATTATGTACGAATTTATCTATTCGCATTGTTCAAAGCGGAAGGTAATGAGTGTTTAAATGAGACCAATTGGTCAAATTGATTTTGTTTGACATATTATCTATCACCTTAATGTTTTTCTTATTTCAAACGTCTTCTTCAAGATGATTGGTTGGTCAACCAAAGACCACCATTTGGTCCCCGAGCATAGACACATATCTTTTGAATTTCTTCTTTTAACAACTGAGTAACTGGTCGACCAAAGACCATCACTAATTGAAATGTATTCATATAGACTGACTGGTTGGTCGATCAATGACCAACCAGATCCAAAATGTTTTGACTATTAACAAAACATAAAACAATGGCTCAGCACCGATGAAAGGCCTACTGGAAAACCTTAGGCACTTATAACCGACAAAGTTAATAAAATCCTAGCTGAAAGATGACCCCACAAACAAGTGAGTTTTTTCTTTTTTTGGCAATAGGCCTAAGTTTTGATATGACAACATCACCTAAAAGGTAAGAACATGGACCCCCCAACATAAAGGAAAGTAAAATGTTAAAATTTCCATTAATACTTAAAGTTATTAATGAAATTTGAAAAGGAGAATAATTTACAATGAAGAAATAAATATATTTGGATCAGTTGTGCAACCAAAGAAATTCGTCCTCTAAAGTTCCAACTCTAAAAGGTGGGATATTTAACGCAGAAGGCCTAACGGTCGCAGCCAAGCTCCTAATTATCGATGGCCCTCGAGGACTCACCATGTTGATCAAGTGTGGAGGCAGGTAGAGCCCATCATCGACATCAAGACCGTAGTAACCAAAGTACTTCCTTATCAAACTGATCAGAATGGCATCCATTGGGATCCATAAAACATCAAGCTTGTAAGTAGGATTCTGGTAATCGGGACAACTGTGATCATACCAGTACCATAGTTCAAAATCCTTGGGTAGATTCGTAACTGGAAAGACATTGATCCATTCATTCTTATGGGTAACGTTCTGAGCATAATTTAAAGAAAAATGTTGACTGATAAGAGGCTCATCGTATCCATCCATCCACACTTGGTGAGTTTGGTTATGTAATTAAATCTAAGGTGATTAAGATTTTTGTGTAGGCTTTTTATAGTCCCCTCCTTATCATGGAAATACTTATTTGTCTTATCCAACTCCCTCCCCATCTTGCTTGTCCGGTTGGGGCCTTTTTGCTCTCCCAAGCTTAACTCTAAAATAATTATTCTTATTCTTAAGGAGAGCAATAACCTCCCTTTATCATTGGAGGTTATATTGAAGAATAAAGATCTTCCTTGCATATGCAGACTTAATACCGTCTAGCTTCTGGTCAAATCCTTTTTCCCTATCCATCTTGGATAAATGTTTGTCATACTTAGCCCTTAGGATAGCTATAACTTCCTTGTAATTAGCTTGGGTGGTTTAAATCATGTCATGATAGGCTACATTGTCCGCCATAACCTGATGGAAAAATTGACACTAATCCAAGTAGGCCTCTTTTTCTTGCAGTGATGCACCAGTGCCTAATATATGGTCAAGATCATCAAAATCAACGGGCATTGCTAGTCTTACTTCAAACTGAAAAAGGCAAGGATAGGTGGTCATTTATTTGAGCTTGACAAAAGAAAAAATGCACAAAATATCTAAATACAAATGAATAAATAAAGTAAAATGGAACTTCAAATCTTATTAAAAGGAAGTCAATAGGGAAAACTCCTACATTATGAATTAAAAGGAAATAATTACAATATTTGCTAAACTCTAATATTCTCTCTCCCACTTTCACCTTCTCAGTAGCTTGAACATAGGCCATATCCTCCAAATGGATGGCCCCTTTCTTATATGTCTTGACATCTTGCTTTACCCTATGGATGTCTTTCACCTTCTCATCATCTTGACAAGCTCCAATTTAATTTAAGAACCTTGGTGTCCTCGTTCCTATCTTCCACATTTTTAGTATCTTGGTAAGCTTCGACCAAGGCCACTTCAACACCAACATTGATAGCAAAAAACTTCCCATTGAGAAACCCATCCTCCTCCCCCTCCTCATCTTCCTCAATAATAAAGGGAGGGGAACCTAATTTATGCACCTAGAACAACTCAGAGTGCTCAGCTACACCTACCTTCGCAAGGGCCTCATCCCAAACACTTGTGAAGAATACCTTCCTCAGGTATCTAATATGCTCTTGGGCTTTGATAAAGGTCTTATCCCATCCAAGAGTATAGGCATGAAACTTATAATGGACAACTCTAATAAGGTCCTTCTCAACCTTAACCTTGTTCTCATCATTAGTCTTAGCATTCTTAGTTTTAGTCTTAGCCTTCTCAGTGTCCCACTTGGCCTTATGGGAAGCAACAATAAGGTTGACAGACTCATTGATCTTCTTCTGAAGGTTGACCTTCTCAACCGCAAAGCTCCTGAACTTATAGGAGGGGCTTATTTGTAGAATTTATACTCAAAGTTAAGTTACTACAAGAAGGTAAAAAGGATTTCACTAGATGTTATATAAAAGAGGTTAATTAGAACATTTGAAAGATTAAGTCTGACAAAACCGAAGAATTTTAAGGCACCCTCGATTAAAATGGATGGGAAGGTTACTAAAGAAACTACTCCTGAGAGACTGGAAGAACTCGAGGGAGCATGTTGAGAGCAACCACCAGTTTTCTCAAACAAAAGTGCTCATTAGTTGTAAAAAGATGTTGATGCAGAAAGCATTATCCGAAGTTAAGTTATATTCCTTTTACACATGACCCATGCTATCAATATTTATATAACGTATTGGGCAGTGTAAGCATCACGCTTTATTAAAGTAATACTTTCATCCATGTTTCGAGACAACTTTATACCATGCTTAATGGTTTTCCCCCCATTATATGGATGATGGTGGTTTACCAACAGAAGCGTTCAAAAAGAGAAAAGGGGGTTCAAGATCCCATAATATTGAGACTGGGATTATATATGATACATTATTCCATTGAAGACAAAAAGACATTACTGATAGCAGGAAAAGACAACAACACTTAGAACAAGATCATACACAAGGAGAAGAGAGATTTCTAAATAGACTTAAATAGTCTTGAAGATATTCTAAGAGAGTTTGAAAAATGTAAACACTTGGAGAGGATAAGTTTTATTTAGATTGATCATTTATAAAGATTGATTTCCGTTCTAAGTGAAATAAAACTCAAGCTCATGTGGATGTAGCCTAAATTGGGTGAACCACATTATTTGTTGTGTTCTTTATAGTTGATTTCCTCTTTTGATCATATTTTCCTTTACCATTGAGTTCGTTTATCATTGTTCTTAAGAGTTGTTGATATGCGAGATTGCTATTTTCATTTTTATGGATGTACGGGCATTTGTATTGATTAAATAGGTTGGTTTCTATATATAAACAAAGGAGGTTCTGCCGATTTTTTCTAAAATCGTAAAAATTTGTTAATACGATTAACTAATATATTTGGATATTTTATTTTCCTATAATATTATTTTGATAAAATGATTATTTATTGATTACAGGTCGTACAGAAGAAGTTGAAGAGACATGTTATTGAGCCTGTCTAAGAGAAGTTTTTGTAGCGTGACAACTATATTTATCATCTTAATTTGGGGACGACTTTTTTTTTACAATTGTACTTCTTACTAATTAGTATAAATTTGTACTCATTTAAATATTTCGACTTGAATGTAGTTTAATGGAAGAAATTGTTATTGGATACGTGTTTAAATGAATGCAGTTGATATATTGCGTTGATGTTGGATGATTTGACTTATAATGCAAATTATACGTCATTTATTATTGCAACATAAAACATATAATAATATAATTGTTTATGACAATTTTTTATTTATCAACCTAATACCCATTTTGTATCAATTAAGAATAACATTTGGGATGGTTATAATGCGTCCCTAATACCCATTTTGCATTAATTGAGAATACCTTTTGGGACTTTTTTACCGTCATAATTGGGGTTGCCAGAATCTGAGTAGTATTCGGGACAGTTTATCCGTCCCTAATGCTACTCGTGAGAACGGGAATTTTCCACGGGAACACCTTTTGGGATGAAAAAATCCGTCCCTAATGCCAAATGTAGAGCGCCCATGAATTAACATTTAGGACCGTAAACTTCGTCCTTAAAATATTTGTGATGCCTAGTATAAGGGAGGAATTTTCGCCGTTTCAAAATTCGTCTGAAATACTATTTTGGGACGAATTTTGTGATTTTAGGGACAAATTTTTAGCGTCCCTAATACCCATTTTTCTTGTAGTGCTTGCGAAGTATATTTTCACATCACCATCAATAAGGGTTACGTCTCAGTTTACCATAAACACCTAGGGGACAGGAGAAATTATCGCTTCCTCTCGTTACTTAAAGATAAGTGCTCTCTTACATTTGACCACTCTATTGGGAGGTATTATTTTAGAGATTGTGAACTAAAATCTAAACCATATTATTGCATTCGATGATGCCAAAAATAAGGAAGAACATGCAGTTATTACACTTGCTACTGAGGTTCCTGCTATCAAGGGGAATGTTGCTGGGGGAAGCTTCCCCAAGCTCTATTTTGGGTCCCGACCAATCTCATGGTCAAGTTTATGGAGTTCCTCCAATGTCAACTATAATACCCCATATTTCTGAATTAGTGAAATTTAATTAATTGAGTAAATAAATTGTTTTATTTTAAATTACGCGAGAGAAGTAATTTAATTGAATTGAATAATAATGTGATTCTTAAATATTAATAGCGAGTGAAATAATGATTAATATTATGAATTATATTTAGTTAGTGAATATTAAATGATTAATGATTGGAAATTATGTCATAGCGAGTGATATGAGCGTAATTAGAATTTATTTCAATCGGGGATCGCGTGTAGACTAAATGGGGGTTCAGATGAGATATTTATTTAGAGTAACTTGGATGATGATTTTGAGGTCAGGGATGAGTCCGAAAGCGTCGAATTAGTCAAAATAATATACCCGGGGACGCCAATTGAGTCATGGGTCAGTTTTGGGCTAAATCGGGACCGTACGAGGGCATTTTGGTCATTTTACTTTATGGGGTTTAGAGACCCACGAATTTTAGAACTCTAAATCAGCTCATAAGGATTGGGGGCTAGGTTTTATAGGTTAGAAAACACAAAGAAGCCATTAGAGACCAAACTTGGAGCTTAAGGAAGGGTTCTTGGGAGATTAAAGGAATTCTTGCACCACTAACACTTAGAAAGGAAGATTGGAGGAGAAACACAATCAACCTAACTTCTAATCCACGAAATCAGACCCTACAAACTCAGAGGAAATTATTTATTGCAATTATTTTGAAGTTATAATACCCATGTGTAGGGTTTCAAAACTAAACTTGATTTAATTATGATTATTGTAACAAAATAAATTTTGATGCATGATTGGGTAGGTTTGCATGTAGAATGATTACCATCTGTAGAGGAAAATAAAACATAATCTAGGTATTCATATTCACGAATAAAATCTCGATTCATGTGGAATTTTAATGGAGGATATTGAAATCTAGGCTTTGGGATGATTAAATGATTTGATCCATGTATGATTAGGATTTTTAATGTTTTGATGAGTTAATTATGTTAAGAATCATCCATGTATATGTAGTACACCTTTGGGACAATATGATGTAAGTTTGGTGAAATATAATGTAATTTGGGTAGTTAAAAATGGTGGGAAAATGCATGAAGAAGACGAAGTCGGCAACCAGTACAAAATCGAATCGATTCGGCTGCCGAAAAAAATGAAATTTCCCTTCTTAATCCCAGAATTCCTATATTGTGATCGGGAGACTTTTAGGACTTCGATGAAAAGTGATGAGGGATGGGTCTATCTTACAGTAGGACTAAGGTAGGGTATTAGGCTTCGACTTAGTGAGGGGATTTAAAGTGATGTTATATAGGCTTAATTGTGTTGTAATTTAAATCGAGATAAGGAGAATACAATTACGGGAAAGTGTGAGTGTTGAATAGACCAATAGGGGTAAGTTAGACTTAACTACTGAAATAAATAAAAGGGTAATTAGGAACCTTAGAGTTGTGTGAATATTCGAATAAATACAATAGCGAGGTAAATAGTAATGTAATATGTATGGTGAGTATTTGAGAGAAATATACTATGTACGTGCATGATTATTAGGTTGTGTGAATACCTACAGATTTAATTATAAGTGGAGTGAATACCTATTATATATTTAATTGATGTGTTCGATGAGAAATTCTGAACCATGTTCAATGAGTCATTCTGAACCAATGTTAGATGAGACATTCCGAACCAAGTTCGAGGAGACATTCCGAACTAATAGTCCTTAATGTGTAATACGGGGACATTATAACAAAGTATATATTTATAGTATATATTGTGTGTGAAATATATACCATATGAACAATCTACTTGTGTCTTATAGTAGACCATGATATGATGTGTACCTAAGTAGCGAATTAAGTTGAGAAACTTAATTTAAAATATAAAAGAGGACATATGAGTAATGCGACCTACAAGAAAATAACATACGAGAGATGGTAAATTGACGAACATACTGTATGGGTGGTATGGGGACTTATGTGAAATTAGTCTAGTTAGATACTTATGTCTAGTTAGCTTGGGTAGTATAGCTAGGTGGGCTAAGTAGAAAAAGTTAAGCGTGCACAATAGTTGAGGGGTGGGGAAACTCAAGAGAGTGTACGTGAACCTAACATGTGTAATCAATAACCGATTTTGAACTGTGATAAACTCTTGCTAAATATTTTCAAAATGTTTTGAGCACTAACTCTTGCTATAATATGTTTTTGAAAACCTTTTAGGTGTCCAGCCACATGGGCGCCAGACTTGACATTCTGTTCTAGGGAGACGGTGTTGAGACACAAGTGGATGTTGCTTGACTTTCCCTAGATGCTTCCATTTATTCATTATGATCTAGTATAGGATTTCAGTATGGACATGCTGTCCTTCAGTATTTATTCAGTTTGAGTTCAGACATTAGTTGTTTTCACTATTGGATTTTATTTGGTTTGGATTTACCCAATGGTTTATTCGACAAGACTTTATTCATTTATATTACTTGAGATGTTCAGACTATCCATTTGGGTATTTGATTCATATTTTGATTTTTTCATGTAATTGTATGTTTAATGAAAGATAAAATTTTCCACCGATTTAATTAACTAATAGGTGATTAGTAATTAATTTTGTTTTCAAAAGGGATCCTAACAATGAACCGATTTGTAAATCCTGATTTGATTTATTAAAGGATTCATCACCTGGTATTTAATTAGGTGGGGTGTCACAGATGGTATCAGAGCATCATGTTCTACTTTCTGTAGGATCTGTGCGACTTATTATGTTTCAGCGTTTCGTTCTTTTGATATAGATCCCTATTATTAAGACTGTTCTTTTATCCTTATGTATTTGAGATATCGTACTTCTACTAATACACTTTTGTATAAAATTGTGTACTTATACAAATTCGATCTGTTTTCACATGCCACCGAGGAGACAGAGAGCTGAGAGGGCAGAGGCAAGGGATGAGGTGTGGGAGACTCATCAGGATCCACAGGTTTCTCCACCACAGCCACCACCAGAAATGATTTATATTGCACAGGTGGCAGTGATAGTGGCCCAAGCAGTCGACACAGCCATGAGAGCTGTGGCAGCCCATTTCCTTCAGCTCCAGGTGCAGTCACCGACGGTACCAGAGATACAGGCCTAGGCAGGGCTATCCACTTAACAGAGAGTAAGAAAGACCTTCGAAAAAGGTCACTGGCCCGAGTTTCAGGGTAATTCTGATGTTTTTATGGCTTGCTAGTGGGAAAAGAACATACAACGTCACCTGCGCATGGTGGATTTTACGGAGATGCAAAAGCAGATGTTAATGATGTTCAGACTGTCTGTAGATGCTTTACAGTGGTGGGAGTCATTTACCACCGGCAATGAGAGAGACGTGATGTCTATCCAAAAATAATATCGTCTCCAAAAATAATTCCTCACCTCTAATCTCGAAACTTATCACGAATATCACCTAAAATTTGCTATCTCCAAAAATTGCTAACCACGCAATGAATCCAAAACCCAAGACTCGAGGGTTACCGTATACCTAAGCTCTGATACCATTTGTAACACCCCGCCCGCCCGGGGAGAGCAAACGGAGCGCTAATGCGATAAAATAAATCTAAATCCACAATAACAAGGTATAGAGCAACTAAAAACCCATAATAATATAAATCCACTAATCTCAATTCTTCAAATACAACAAGTCTCTCAAAAAATAAATACAAATCTCCAATGCTCTATACAACAAAAGAAATAATACAAATCTTTCCCAAACAATCCTCGCTAAAATCAATCTCCATAGCGCCCCCAAAATCCGCGCTAACCTGCCACTAAAAGAAAATATGGGGAAGTACACAATACGACAAGAAAGATGCTCAACAAATATATGTTAGCGATGAATAAAACGTAACAACACGAGTACGAATATTCAAATCAAAATGCAAATCTCAAAGCATTTATCAATATAATTTCTCAATAACACTTTAATCGGGTCACCAGGCCACACCACATCCGTATATGCTTTATCAAGCCATAGCTCGGGAAACAGGAATTTTGGCAGGTGCCCAACATCCGTGCCATATTAAAATCTCATGACAATGTGCTAAACAACAATATAATGATACCACATAAATCAAAATAATTTCAACAATTATTTTCCAGATTTCAATGAATTTAACAATTCAAATATGAGTTCAATTAAACAAGAATTCAAAGAGAATGACACTTGCGAGATTTAAGGAGCATATTGTGTAAAACCCCATACCTCAAACCATGATGAGAAACCAATGATAACATCCTCAAGATGAACTCAAAAGATCTACAAAATCTCCTTCAAGAACATCCAACAAAATAGCCCCAAGAACACCTCTAATCTAAGGTTGGAACTCACAAATCTCAAGGGCCAATGTATACATAAAAAGAAGAGGAATATAAAATATATTTGCTACCAAAATTTATGCCAAAAGTATGTTAAAAGGGTTACCCACGACTTCCTTTTATAATGCAAAGAAATGAAGAGTTGGAATCCAAAAGACTCTTTTAAATAAGGCAAAGAAATGAAGAGTTGGAAGTCAAAACAACTCCAAGAGTTAAAAACATTTAAAAATCATTTTAAAATCCGTTTTAACTCCGTTTTCGAAACCGTTTGAAATTCTCGCCTTTAAAAATAATAACCAACATATTTGAGCAATAAAAATAATTTTTTCAAAAACTTTATTTTCCTCCATTTTCCAGAAATTAATTAAAATAGCCCAAAAATTACGCGGGTTGTTACATTAAATTAAAATGGGGGTAAGCAAAAGTGTTTAAGAATAAGTTTTTTGAAGAACAATCACTCAAAACATGAACTCTTTCATTGTGGAATTAAGATATTAAAACTCTCTCTTGGAGATTATAGAAGATGAAAAAGTTACTTTGAAAAATTTGGTTCACGTACTTATTAGTTCTAGAAACGTTAGTGGTAACAAAAGAGTGGAATAGTGGAGAAAATTACAAAAAAACTCCCAAAGGGTTTTCCCGCCGAAAATCTTGTTTGAACGAGATTTTCGTTCGAACGAAGTCTCGTTCGAACAACCCTTCTAATGAAGTCTTGTTCGAACAACCCTTCTAACGAAGTTCCACAGACCAATTGGGAAAAATTGTTTGAAAACTCGTTCGAACGACAATTTCGATTAAAGTGACAGAATGGTAGTTTTCAAAATTGAGCCCAATTTTTTTTATACAAAGTTCTAAAGTAAACTTATGAAAATAAACTTCAGTTTAAAATATAATTACACCCAGTAAAAATTATTCCAAGTCTCCTACAAATATATAAAAGAATTCATACCTTTGGAGACTTGAAATATGATGTTGATGACGTGAAACAAGGCACTGAAACTCAGCAATGATGTTCTTTTGAAAATTAAGGCCGCAATCTCTTCAACTTTAACATGTCATAGGCTTGAAGGATACACAAGAACACTATCCTATGACTCAAATGTTTTTGTCTGTAATTGAGTCAAAACTACAAAGGACTCAATTAAAAAGTTGTGTCCTTACAAATATCCCCCTTTGGCTATTCCAGGACAAAAACAAAAACAAAATCCTAAAGGGCCGTCAAGCTCTACTAATCTAAAATACATCCCACCCAAAAATAGAAAACTTGACTCAAGACCCAGGGATCAATATCTTTGCCGATGAAAGTTTCAACTCAGAAGAATTCCTGCACACTTAAGCAAACTATCAAATGCATGGGGAATATCGAATAATTAAATGCAATGAAATTAAGTACTCCCCCTAAATTAATTCTCCCCTTTTTGTCTATCCATGACATACTTAGAAATACGTCTCCCCCCTAAGATAAATCACCCAGACTAATATACGATAATAATAGGAATAGATACCCTTTCTGCCCTATCATTCTCCCCTTTTTTGTTCAGGAATAGACAAAGGATAAAAGAACTAAATAAACACGATGAAGCATAAAGTGATAAGAGCATGAAAGCATATGGGCAACAAAATCATAACTAATCCATACGAATAATAAAGGATACCAATGAAGATGCAAAAAAATGATACCAATGTGATACATAAGATACTAAGCAAAGGATATCAACAACAATATGAAACAAGATAGATACCAATTATGAATTAGAAGCATAGATGGACTAGAAAGCAAGGAAAAGAAAAAAATTACCATATATATTTAGACAGAATGAATATCAGTAATGCACACGCACATATATATAGGTATAGGCACCACACATGACACAAAATACAATAAGATTTTCAGAATTGTATGGTAAAAATGTGTCATATGGAAACGGAAGTGTAGGGGTGTGAACTAGTAACAACTAAATTTCGATCCAATCACTTAAAACATGCTCACGGATTTCTCATTTGATTGCATTAATTTATCACATTTGAATATAACATCATGTGATAATATAAATTGAACTCAATGAACAAACATACACAATGCACATAAGCCTAGAATTTTGATGATTCGACAAACCAATGGAGTCATGACAATGAAAGTGCCACTAGGATAAATGGACCTTGTGCAAACCGTTGATATACCCTCCAATATCCCTCAAAATAAGCATTTATATTTGAATGACTATATCAATTAAACAAAATAGGCTTGGCAAATTATTTTTTCTTTTAATGCTATTTTCTTTTAGGCATTTGGACCACGTATTTCTTTTAGGTCCATTCTATACGGTGGCTTACTCGCAAATGATAATATTTCCTTTCGGAGCCCTTCCCCGTGAACATTTATATATATATCATTTTATATATCACTCAAATCTCATGTGCAACAGATTTAACATGCATAAGTCTTTCTAGGTAAAAAATATGTAAATGACTAGATTGGTAGGAGAACACCTCACAAAGCTCAAATATAACATGTGAAGTTAAAATTTCAAGTGAGTTCGTGCATGTGTGAATTGAGGCATATAAAAATAGAATCCATTTAAGCAACACAAAATCCAACTACTCCATGTAAGTATGGTAAAGAACATTTTAAGGATTGACAATCTTAACCAAAAGTTCTAGATACATGAAAGCGAATAGGTAAGGATTCAAACACAAGTTTATGCCACATAAAGTGTGTTAAACTAAAATACACACACAAAAAAATCTTTTTGAGTTTTTGAGATTTTTAACCAAGCAAACAAAAATATTTACTTAAAAGACAAATAAAATCTTTTTGTATTTTTCATTTAATGCAAACTAAAATGAAACAAATATAATTCAAAAGATAAACAAAAATCATAATTCTAGCATGTGATTAAGCATAGAGCATAGACTAGAAAATGACTAAACATGCATCCACCTAGCAATGATATATAATATGAAGCACAAAAAGATAAAGTATGCAAACAACTAACACATTCAACCTTTAGATTTAGCAAGGGAGGTATCGTGTGAAAGTAAATGAGAATCAAAATCCTATTTTGTAAAGTTACTAAGTTGGATATCCTAACCCAAACTAATGGTGAATGACGATCTAGAGATATAGGAATCTTGGCTACCTCGGTTGCCTTATGGTGGGATTTTCTAGGACCTCGTTTAAGGTCAAAGAAAAACTTCATAAGATGACCTTTTCGACCACAATGTGAACAAGTAAAAACACGTGGAAAGTTGGTACCTAAGGATTGATCTCTAAAGGCTTTCCAAGGTGATTCTCCTAAAACATTAGTTTTGGCTTTATGAATTGAATCATTACAAATATCGAAGCCTAAACCACACATGTAATTTTTAATTTGGACCATTCCTAATATTTTATCTAATTTCTACGAACGACACTCCAAATCAAATTTGAATTTACTAGAGTCTTTTAGTTTATTTTCTAAATCTAAAATGTCAGACTCTAATAAAATATTGCGCTCTTCAAACGCGAGAAGATCCTTTTTTAAGGATTCATTAAACCTATAAGACTATCTTTCTCGACTTCTACTTATTCAAGCTTCTCTCGAAGAGCCCTCTCACGTGTCCTAAGGACTTCAACCAACACACTATAATCAACGACCTTGACGCGCTCTCTTAAAGTAGCTTCTAACTTCAAGTTTGCTCCTTTTAATTTAATAGATTCTTCATACAATTCTTCAAAAGAAATTTGAAGTTCACTCACATCAACCTCTTCTTCATTTTCACTCTCTCTCTCTTCTTCACTCTCACAACCATAAAAAATAAGGGAATCATAAACTTTGACCTCGTAAGTGTCATGTATTTGTATATCATCTTCATGGGAAGATTCATTATTGGTGCTCACATGACTTGCCATGAACGCGACAAAGTTGCGCTCAATGGGGAAATTTTGTCCCTCTTCCTTATCACTATCACTAAGGGTGGCATTGTATGAAATCAGTTGCTTACACTCTCTCCTTAGTTTAGTGCGGCATCCAAAAGCCCTGTGGCGATACCCTTCACAACCATAACACCTATTTGACTCGTCCCTATTAAAGTTTTCATTAGATGTTTTAGGGATCTTTTCGGCTTTTTCACGCTTAGAATTTTCAAATTTATTAAAATCATTGTTAAATTTATCTTTGTTAAATTTAAGAAATTTATGAAACTTCCAAGTTAACATAGCCATATCTTCCGAGTCACTATCGCTTTCACTCTCTACTACTTATTTTTTCTCCTTTCGGGCTTTCAAAGTAACGCCCTTATCTATTTTTTTTGTTTTGGAGGGAAACCTGTCTAGTTCATCGGTTTGTAAATCACCTACGAGCTCTTTTAATTTCGTGGAGGGTAAAGTGGGTAAAGAATTTAACACGGTCACCTTAAGAAGAAATCTATCGGGTAGTGACCTTAAAATTTTCTTTACTACTCGGTTGACGGGTATTTTCTCTCCCAAATTAAAAGATGAATTAACTATATCGAAAATTCTAGCATAAAATTCATCAAATGTTTCTTTTTCATTCATTTTGATGGTTTCAAATTGAGTGGTGAGGTTTTGGAGTTTAGAAGATTTTACGACACTAGTTCCCTCGTGAGTGAGTTGTAAAATATCCGAAGCTTCTTTAGCGGTTTCACTCCATAATGCGTCATAATTCATCCGGTGTGATCACGCTAAACAAGGCATTTAAACCTCGAGAATTAAAATTTACAAGTTTAAATTCATTCTCACTCCATCTCTCTGCGGGTTTGGGAACACGCTCATTGTCTACCAAATGTGTGGGTGGGGACCACCCATTAATGACTGATAACCAAACTCTCTCATCTAGAGATCTAAGTGCCGAACGCATACGTGCTTTCCAATATGCGTAATTAGAACCATTAAAAATAAATAATTTTGAAAATGAGGAAAAATCCATTTTTAACCAAAAATAATTAAAACGACCTTAACGCAATAAATTAGCGCTCCGGCTCTGATACAAATTTGAAGTCGGGTAGAACCCCCAATATTAAAATATTCAAAATATAATTTCCTTTTAAATGCGGAATAAAGATGATTCAACACAACAAATTTTAATTTCTTTCAAACTAAAATTGAATTTGAATTAAACAACAAATAAAATTTTCACTTAAACTAAATTAATTCAACCTAAGTCCTAGAATTTTGCCTAAGAATAAACATTCATTTTGCAAATTAGGTCAAACCAAATTACCGACTTGAATTAAATCAACTTACTAAAATAATAAAACACGCACCATTTTAAACAAGATTGTGAATTGAACTCAATTTTATATTTTTACCCTAAGCATGTGTTCAAAGTGATTTTTTCAAGATAAAATAAATTCCCAACCACTAATCCGCGATGTACGAGGAAAATCTCACAACGGGAAAAAACCTCGGACGAACCTAGCCTTAAGTCCACTAAGTACAAAATTACAATTACAAGACAGATGTGTTACTACACTCGACTCGAACACTATCCTATGACTCAAATATTTTTAGGTATGTACTAGTTGGTGGGCTATAGGTCTATAGTTGATTGCTACGAGAGGATCATTGTCTTTTCTATTCTGGGGAAGGAGATGTTCCTTGTGGCGATGCCTCTTCTTGAGGGAGGATTGAGCACTCACTTGTATTATATTGAGGATGACACCTCAAAGGAGATCGCTATACCGTTATACTCGATTCCAATTATGAGGGAATTCGAGAATGTATTTCAAGAGATACCAAGGCTACCACCCAGTCATGAGATGGAGTTCGTTATAGATCTATCGGCAGATTCGAGACTGATTTCCCGAGCACATTACCGTATGGACCCTTCAGAGATGTGTGAGTTGAGAGAAAAGATTCAACAGCTCTTGGGTCAGGGTTTCATTCAATGGAGCACATTGTCGTGGGGCACACCGATATTTTTTATGAAGAATAAGGATGGTTTACTCCATCTGTGTGTCGACTATAGGGAGATGAACAAGGTCACAATACGGAATATATATTTGTTGCCCAGGATCAACGACCTTTTTCATTAATTGAGGGGAGTGGCATACTTCTCCAAGATCGACCTGAGATCTGGGTATCATCAGTTGCGCATTCGAGAGGAGGACATTCCTAAAACCATTTTTCGGTCATGGTATGGATCGTACGAGTTTAGAGTGATGCCGTTTGGGCTCACTAATGCACCGATAGTGTTCATTGATCTCATGAATAGGGTATTTAGGGATTTCCTAGACCAGGTCATGATTGTGTTTATAGATGATATCCTAGTATAATCTCATACCTAGGATGAGGATGGATATCATCTACATATTTTTCTACAACCATTATGGGACCATCAATTATACGCCAAATTTGGGAAGTGTGGATTTTGTCTTCAAAAGGTTCAGTTTTTGGGCCAAATTGTGTTCAATAGGGGCATTGATATTGATCTGAGTAAGGTATCGGCGATGAAGGAGTGGGGACAAATGATACCGACCGAGATTCGTATCTTTTTGGGGTAAGCCAGATATTATCACCGCTTCATCAAAGGGTTCTCAAAGATTGCAGGACCATTGACGCACTTGACTCGTAAGGGGGTACCGTTTGCATGGAGCGATGATTGTCAGTTAGCATTTGATGAGCTAAAGGACAAGTTAACATCATCACCCGTACTTTCTTTGCCTAGAGGAGGAATGGAGTACCGAGTTTATATCGATGCATCCTTACAGGGACTTCGGGGTGTATTGTAGGAGTAAGGATGATCTATAGCTTATGCATCCCTAAATCTTAATCCCCATGAGAAGAATTACCCCACTCACGACCTTGAGTTAGCAACGATTATTTTTGTGGTGAGGATATAAAGGCATAATCTTTTGGGGGAGAAGTTTACTTTGTTCACGAATCACAAGTCACTTTAGTATCTCTTCACACAGAAGGATATGAATATGAGGTAGATGTAGTGGATAGAATTCGTGAAGGACTACTAGTTTGATATATAATATCATCCTGTTAAGGCTAATATAATGGCAGACGCATTGGGCTGATGACCTACAAGGGAGATAGCAAAGGTCTAGAAGGCAAAGTGGAGTGAACTTCGGCACGATAATGAGGTTTCCAGGGCATGCATGGCGGTTTAAGCTATCACTTTCGAGATTGTAATACGGGTAGTGAAGGCACATGGAGATGATCAGTTCTGTCCTAATAGGTTATGTCAGTTGTTAGTCAGGGTGCAGAGTCTTACTCGATCGGCTCAGATGGAGGACTATGGTTTAATGGGAGCTTTGTATTATCAAAGGATGAGGATTTGATACTTGAAGTTAGGACACAATCTCATGGTTTGAGGTTTATGGAACATCTCGGAGGGTGTAATATGTACCAGGATATGAGGAGACAGTATTGGTTGTTGGGTATGAAACGAGACATAGCAGAGTTTATCTCAAAGTGCGTTATTTGTCAGCTTATGAAATTTAACCATCAGTGACCTCAGGGATGCTACAACCACTTGATATCCTTGTGTGAAAGTGGTATAGAATTTCTTTGGACTTTGGGTGATAATGGATCGACTGACCAAGGTAGCCCATTTCTTGCCATTTCGCACTGATTTTGAGACGAGTCAGTATGCGCAGTTGTTCGTCACAGAGATAGTGAAGATACATGGGGTACCAATTTACATTGTATCTAATAGAGACAAGATCTTTGTTTATCACTTTTGACAAAAATTTTAGGAGTCCATGGGCACAGACTTGTGATTGAGTACCGCTTACCATCCATAGACAGACGGGCAGACTTAGAGGGTCAATTAGATGTTGGAGGACATGTTGAGGATGTGTATTTTAAATTTTGGGGGAGGTTGGGAGCGATACCTTCCATTGGTAGAGTTTACGTATAACAACTCTCACCAATTTACCATCGGTATAGCACCATTTGAGGCGCTTTATGGGAGGCCTTATCGTTCACCCATGTGCTACTCAGTGGTGGGGGACAAACAGTTATTAGGGCCAGAGATGATATAAGAGACGACTGGAAAGATTCAACTTATTTGGGACGCATTCGGATAGCTCAAGATAGGCAAAAGAGTTATGCTAATGTCGATTTGAGAAACGTTGATTTAGAGGTTGATGATAGGTGTTAGTACGGGTGCCTTCCATGAAGGGAGTTATGAAGTTCGAAAAGAAGGGGAAGTTAGCATCGAGGTACATGGGACCTTTATGTATCATTGAGAGAGTGGAACTGGTAGCATATCGATTGGGTTTACTGGAGCATCTTCAACGGAAACAGACCGTATTCCAAGTGGCATCACTGAAGAAATACAGGAGGAGTGAGAGAGCTTTCTGGAACATTTCACTTAAGGAGATTGATTTATAGCCAGACACCTCGTACAAGGAGAGACCCATGGCTATTCTAGATCGCAGTGAGTGAAAGCTATGGGCTAAGGTGGTACATCTAGTTAGAGTTCAGTGGGGGCACTATAGAATTGATGAGTCTACTTGGGAGCGGGAGGATGACATGTGATAGAAGTGTCCAGAGTTGTTTACCGCAGGTATGAACAAATTTTGGGGATGAAATTCCATTGTAAGGAGGGAGTATGTAATACCCGTATTTCTGCATAATTGAGTAATTAAATTATATTATTTTAAATTATGCGGTAGAAGTAATTTAATTGACTTGAAAAATAATGTGATTATTAAATATTAATCGAGAGTGAAATAATGATTAATATTATGAATTATATTTACTTAGTGAATAGTTAATGATTGGAAATTACTTCATAGCGAGTGATATGAGCGTAATTGGAATTTATCTCAATCGGGGGTTGCGTGTAGACTAAATTGGGATCGAGATGATATATTTATTTAGAGTAACTCAAATGATGATTTTGAGGTCACGGATGAGTCTGGAAGGGTCTAATTAGTCCAAATAGTATACCCAGAGATGTCGATTGAGTCACGGGTCAATTTTGGGCTAAATCGGGACCGTACGAGGGCATTTTGGTCATTTTACTTTATGGGTTTAGAGACCCACAAATGTTAAAACTCTAAATCATCTTATAAGGATTGGGGGCAAGGTTTTAGAGGTTAGAAAACACAAAGAATCCATTAGAAAACAAACTTGGAGCATAATGAAGGGTTCTTAGGAGATTAAAGGAATTCTTGCACCACAAACACTTGGAAAGGAAGATTGGAGGAGAAACACAATCAACCTAACTTCTAATCCATGAAATCAGACCCTAAAAACTCAGAGGCAATTGTTTATTACAATTATTTTAAAGTTATAATACCCATGTGTAGGGTTTTCAAACTAAAGTTGATTTAATTATGATTCTTGGAAGAAAAGGAATGAATTTTGATGCATGATTGGGTAGGTTTGCATGTTGAGGACAATAAAATAGAAGCTAGGTATTCATATTCATGAATAAAATCTGGGTTCATGTGGAACTTTAATGGAGGAAATTGAAATCTAGGTTTTTGGATGAATAAATGATTTGATCCATGTATGATTAGGATTTTTAATGTTTTGATTGGTTAATTATGTTAAGAATCATCCCTGTATATGTAGTACACCTTTGGTACAATTGGATGTAAGTTTGGGGAACTATAATGTAAGTTGGGTAATTGAAATGGTGGAAAAATGCATGAAGATGAAGTAGGCAACCTGTACAAAATAGAATCGATTCGGCTAGGGGCGAATCGATTCGGTCTCCTAGCAAATCGATTCGGCTGTCCCTAAAATTTGAAATTTCCCTTTTAATCCAAGAATTCCTATATTGTGATCGGGAGAATTTTAAGACTTTGATGAAATGTGATGAGGGATGACTCTACCTTACAGTAGGCCTATGGTAGGTTATTAGGCTTTGACTTAGTTAGGGGATATAAAGTGATGCTAAAAAGGCTTAATTATGACGTAATTCGAGATGAGGAGAATACAATTACGGAAAGCGTGAGTGAGCTTAATTGAATAAACTAGCAGGGGTAAGTTAGACTTAACTACTGAAATAAATAATGGGGTAATTAGGACCCTTAGAGTTGTGTGAATACTCGAATAAATACGATAGTGAGGGTAAATTGTAAAGTAATATGTACGGTGAGTATTTGAGAGAAATATACTTCGTACGTGCATGATTATTAGGTTGTGTGAATACCTATTGATTTAATTATAGGTGGAGTGAATACCTATTATATATTTGATTGATGTGTTCGATGAGACATTCCAAACCAAGTTTGAGGAGACATTCCGAACTAATAGTCCTTAATGTGTGATATGGGGACATTATAACAAAGTATATATTTATAGTATATATTGTGTGTGAAATATATACCGTATGAACACTCTACTTGTGTATTATAGTCGACCATGATATGATGTGTACCTAATGAGCGAATTAAGTAGAGAAACTTAATTTAAATTATAAAAGAGGACATATTACTTACAAGAAAATAACATACAAGAGATGATAAATTGATGAGCATACTGTATGGGTGGTATAGGGACTTAGGTGAGATTAGTCCAGTTAGATACTTATGTCTAGTTAGCTTGGGTAGTATAGCTAGGTTGGCTAAGTAGAGAACGTTAGGCGTGCACAATATTTGAGGGGTGAGGAAACATAAGAGAGTGTACGTGAATCTAACATGTGTAATCAATAACCAATTTTCAACTGTGATAAAATCTTGCTAAATATTTTCAAAATGTTTTGAGTACTAACTCTTGCTGTAAAATATTTTTAAAAACCTTTTAGGTGTCCATCCACAGAGGCGCCAGACTTGACATTCTGTTATAGGGAGACGGAGTTGCCACAAATGTGGATATTGCAGGACTTTGCCTAGACGCTTCCATTTATTCATTTTTATCTATTGTAGGATTTCAGTTCAGTATATTAGTAAGGACATGTTATCCTTGAGTACTTATTCAGTTTTAGTTCAGAGATTAGTTTTCTTCATTATTGGATTTTATTTGGTTTGGATTTAGCCGATGGTTTATTCGGCAAGAGTTTATTCATTTATATTACTTGAGATGTTTAGACTATCCATTTTGGTATTTGATTCATATTTTGATTTCTGCATGTTATTCTATGTTTAATGAAAGATAAAATTTGGCATCGATTTAATTAACTAATAGATGATTAGTAATTAATTTTGTTTTCGACAGCGATGCCAAGAATGATCTAATTTGTAAATCCTGATTTAATTTTATAAGGGATGGATCACTAGATATTTCATTAGGTGGGGTGTCACATCAACAAGGAATGTCGATGTTTGGTCACATCAATGGCGCTTGCTCATTTAATGAAAATTCTCGTTACACCTCCTATTAGGGTCAATCTTGATCCTTCTATAATGCCAACCATTGAAGCTTTAGTTGTCGTTACTTCTTTACTCGTGGTCACTCTACCATAGGCCAAAATGGTGGAAACAACCATTACAACTTCTTTAACCATTGAAGAGGTCAAGAGGGAGATGCTGAAGATGCTGTCATCATCCTCCAAAACATTTAATGAGGGAGCATGCATTCATGATAATTTTCGTACTCCTTACCCAGATGATTATAATGATGAACCTTATCATGAGGGGTACATTCCTCCAATCTTTGAGAAGTTTAATTGGAAAGAAGGTAACCTGAAGGAACACTTAAAGATATTTGTGAAGCATCTTAGTGCTTATTACAACAATAAAAATATACGTTTAAGGGAGTTTAAAAATTCCTCACCAACAAAGCTTACACATAGTATTCTCACTTAGCCCCATGGAGTGTGGCTACATGGGAGGATATGCATGTGAATTTTTTTTTAAAATTCTTCTTGGTAGTTGATGAGTTTACTCTGGCCTATTTTCCTCAAGAAAAGCAAAGGAAATGTAAAGATTTGATGACTTATATAAAGAGATTTAGAGAAAGATCTGTAGATGTACAAGAAGCTACAATGGAGGGTAAGATCCTTAAAATTTGTGCTGAAGCTTTGCTACCAGAATTCATTTGTCAACTGATAAATAATATGGAGAAGGCATATTTAAAGACTTCACAAGAGCAACCCAAAATATCACATTAATCATTTATAGGAGTTCAGTTTCAACGAGTCAATTATACTGATGAAGGTGGAAAAGAAAGAAAAAATAATAAGATTAAATTTAATCATAAGGATCCACCTCCATTGCCTTGTAGCTCTGAAGTGGAATTGAATTGTTATGGTTTAGTTTTTCTACCCAGAAACTCTTCACCTTTTGCTCTGGGGAAAAATGCTCAATATGATCCAAATTACTATCAGATCCATTTGCGCATTGGTAATCCCATGATTTCATATGTTTCCTTGAGAAACATTACCAACAAACACTTATTGGTAGGACTTTACAGATCCCTCAATGAAATGTTAATAACAATCCATTGACAGCTCATAATTCACACATGGTTGTTGCATATGATGATGAAGAAGAAGGCTGAACAAAAGTGGAAAAGTGTTTTTAAGATATTTATGATAGATGTTTGTTAGGAATGGATAATTTGGTTCTTGCCTACAATGAACCAATTGGAAGATATAGTGAATAAGCTTGTCAGACATAGGAGCATGAGATAGATCTAGGCCTAGAGTATCAAGTTGTGTTAAAATGACCAAAATTTTGATGGTTCTTCGATCAGGTTGGGATGCCACCCCAAAGCATGCTGGAAATTACTCAAGCATTATTAGACATAACCAAGAAGAATTATGTTCCATCATTAAGGCGACGAGGACCCATAGATAATTTGATTTAAAAATTTGTGTCTGAGATCACTTTCTCAAATGCAGATGGATCAATAAGGTTCCCTCATAATAGATCTTTATACGTGACAACATGAATCAATAGAATAAGCTTCTTTAGAACTTTAATAGATGGAGGTGCCTTGGTTAACATCATGATAGCTAACTCATTTTCTGTAGCTAATATCTCAGATACAAGGTTGGATGTGATACCACTATTAATCTCAAGATACGATAACCAAACTTCCAAGTCTTGTATCTATGTGAACATTGGAATAGCAATGGGAAATATCACATCAGGCATTAAATTCCATCTGATTGAGTTATCTACTTCATACCATTTGCTGATTGGGAGAGTTTGGATGCTCAACCATGGTTTGGTTCCTTTAATATACCATCAATGTGCAAAAGACAATGTCAAAGGAACATAGATCGTGATAGCCATTAAAAAGCCTTTTGTAAAGGAGGAATCATATTTGGTGGATGCTACTTTTTATATTGAGTTAAACAAGGAAGAATGTATCCTCAAAAAGTGTATCGAAGGGTTACAAGTGCCTTCTATTAAGGATAGTTTGGGAGCTATGACCGATCAAAGGGAAGAGAGAGAAGAAGCTCTGAAAGTTGAACTCAAGAGGTAGGTCATTACTAAACTTCATTCTATTTCCCAAAAACTTAGACATAGAATGAAGACAAGGATAAACTCAATAAATCAAGATGTGAAATGAAATACTGGATGGAGAAGAACTAATGGACTAGGGATAGAGCAACTGGGGATCTGGAAGAAAAGAAAAGTTCTATCAACTTTTGCATGATAATTCAAGAAGGTGGTTCTCAGTGATGGAAGGCTGATATATCGCATTTTATGGTATGAGGGGCAAGTGAAGATCCTAAAGAAGCTAGCTTGGAATATAATTATTTTTTGATTAATAATCTAAGACAATATCTTGTCATTGATAATTCAAATAATCAAGAGTATCTAAAAGAGGTTGAAGATGAGTCTGAATTCATGCAAGATCATCCTAAACCACAAGTTCAAAAGATGGAGAAGGTGGATTTAGCTGAGGATGATGATGAAACCAATCCAATCTTTATTTTAAAAGATCGAGAAGAAGTGATGAAGTTAGAGCTGATCAAGCTCATTCAGGAATTCAAAAAAGTCTTCGCATGGAAGTACATTAAGATGACTTGATTGGATTAAGAAGTGAGATGACTAAATTTTAATGTTATATCTTCATTAATACGAATTAAGTAGTCATTCGAAACATACACACCTGAACTGGATCTCAAAATAAAGGCCGAGGTAGAATAAATGCTGGCAACTGAACTTCCAATTTGGCTTTCCATCATTATGCCAGTGGGGAACAAAGATAAAACACAAATTCGAGTTTATTTTATTTTAAAGATCTTAATAGAGCTTGACCCAAATATTAATGGGCAATTTACATTTAGGTCCATTGGTAACAATTTTTAAACATTTAAGGACAATTTATAATTAGGTCCACTTGTTATTCCACTAGCGTGGACTTGTACAAGAAGAGAATTAGTGGACCGAAGTGTTTAAAATTTGTCAAAATTCCTTTAGTGTTTAAAATTTGTTTGTGAGGGATGTAGGGGTACTTTCCCCAATATTAATACCCTCTACCTTCAATTGATAGTTTAATACACTTAACAGTTGGTGTTGCGATGTATAGAATTATAAATGGTTTTGTGATTTATAATGAGATAAAGATGGGCCTAAATTATGAGAAGAATATAGATTTTAAGACTCCTTTAAAAAATTTCATATACAATGTAATGCCTTTTGTCCTAATAAATTAGAGGATTACTTACCAGAGGACAATGATGGCTATTTTTCACGACCTTTTGCATGATATTGTGTAATTTTATGTGGATGATCTAGTCATTAAACCAAAGAAGGATGATTCTCACTTACTTGACTTGAGATGAGATGTAGAAAGTAAAAACTGAAGATGAATCCACTCAAGTTTGCATTTGGTGTAACTAATGGAAAATTCTTGGATTTTATTGTTGATCGACTAGGAGTACAAATGAACCAAAGTAAATAAAAAGCCATTCTTGACATGCCATTTCCAAATACATGAAAAGAGATGAAGAGTTTCATAGAAAATATTTCTTACTTCAGGATATTTGTTCCAGGTTTGTCTGAGATAGCCCACCCACTGACGGAGTTGTTGTAAAAGACCACGATGTTCAAATGGGAGGAACCACACCAGGAAGATTTTGATAATTTTTTTTATTTTTTATTTTTTTATACAAAGTAGACCATATAAACAGTTTCATTAGAAACCAAACTGGAAAAATGCACTTGCATAGGAAACATACATAAGTAACAACATAAAGAAAGGTACCAGAAAAACTTTAAATTTAGTAGTAACACTGTTACCACGCCTAGTAATCATCAGAATCATAGTCATAATCGAAATCATTGTCATTAGAACCGCCGTTGTCGTCATCAAAATCATCAGAACTGCAGTTGTCATCATCAAAATCATCAGAACCGCGGTTGTTATCATCAGAATAATTATCATTATAGTTAGCATCATAATCATTGTCATCATGAACCTTATTTTCATCCGAATCATTGTCATAAGAATATTCTTTATCAGAGTAGTTTTCATCAGACTCTTATGATTCATTTGTTAGGATGTTATTGTTACTACCATAGTTGTTATTAGTACCAAGATCAATATTCTTAAGCCTCTCTTCATGGTAGTATTCGGTGTAACCGCTCTTGTTTCCAATATTGGTTGTTGAAGAATTTGTGTACTCATCCCTCACACCAACACGTCGGCTACCTCTCTCCACGTGTCGATCCCCACACGAAACCTTTTCCTTGGTGGTATGACATACATAACTGCTGTTATTCTTGTTCTCGAATCAGATCCTTGATGTCCTCTCAAAGAATTGTGGATTTACACTGTTGTTCACTTGTAGGGATTTTGATCCCCCTTCTAGCTTTCTTGCCTTCATTCTCAGTTATTGGGATCTTTTGGACTAGTGTTTATTTGATTCTTCAAGCTGATCTTTGATTTATATTAGCAACAACAATATTATATAATACAATTTTATGAAGCTACACACTAGTTCACGTCACTTACCCAATATGATTTTCATAAACTTAAGAGATAGATCACCTCTCCTTAAATGATAATTCCACCTAAGGAAGGAGTACCTTTAGTGCTTTGTCTGGCCTACGCTACAAGGTCTTTTAATGCGTTATTATCATAGGAAGTTGATGGAAAATAGAGACATGTCTACTAGTTGAGTAGGATTGTCCCTGATCCTAAGGCAAGATATACAAGCGTAAAGAGACATTTTTTAGCCTTAGTCTTTGTGGATTAAAAACTTAGGCATTATATGCTATATTTTTCACCATCGATGTAGTGACATGACGTGATCCAATTAAGTTTTTTCTCACACGAACTATCTTAGTTGGGAGAAAAGAAAGATGGTTCCTTATTATTTTAGAATATGATTTGAAGTGTGTGGTTCTTAACATAATCAAATGTCAGTTCTTTGCAGATCTATACGTTATCTTCCCTTCAGGTTTGTTTGAATCGCCTCATGAAGATATACCCGATGATGATTATAAGACAACATTTGTGAGGCACTCTTGGAGGAATGGTCCATGGAGTTTAATGGTTCATTGAAAAAAGGAAAATAAGGAGCTTGAGTAATTATATCTGGAGGTAAGGATGAGATATCTTTGTGCTTTAATTTAGATTTTCTTTGTTCAAATAATGAAGATGAGTATGAAGCTTTGATTCTAAGATTAATTGAGTCCTTTTGAAGAGGCATTCGGTCACTATGCATCAAAGGGGATTCTTATGGGAGCCCATTTTTTTATAAATCCATGAGAGTAACCGACCAAGGCCTGATAAATTAAACACTTGGTCAGGCCCAAATCATGACTTAATTTCCACACGAGTAGTTTAGTAGAATGATATCACTTATGGATATGTTCAAATCAGGTACCAAAAATATCAGATGAGATATTTAAGTACCTCATGGCAAATCCGCACTTTACTTTCGAGTTCCTCAAACAACTCGAACTCTATAACAACATATCTATAAATAATACACACTGACTCGAGAAAAATATTCAAACTTGGGACTTTTGAGAGACACTTAATAAGAACAAGTAACCTCTCCGTGGACGTAGGAAAGTTACCGCACCACGTACATCGTTGTTGTGTCTGTGATTCCATTTTGCTTTGTGCTATTTGTGATTGATTTTGTATAAACTTTTATTGTGATATTTTCTACAGTCATAATTGGCACCGTCTATGGAAAATGACTTGTATTCCTATGAACGCATTCATTAGCAGAAATCCCACAATGTCTCACCATAGCAGCAACATGCCCCAAGCCGATGACGTTCAATAATACCTAGCTCTCCGGGTCTTAAATTCTCCAATATACAAACCCCAGGCTCCTCCAAGATAGGCAACCCTCTTATGAAAGCCATGGGCCACCCAGGTCTACTCAGATATCTAAGTTAGCTGATGCTTATAAAGCTAGGCTTCATGAATAAGAGGATGTTGTGCACCTCCAAGTGGAATAAAATACTCACCTACAATGGAGACTCAAAAGAATGGAGAGAGACCTCCAAAGGGCCACTAGAAAATGTCATACGAGGGATCCTAGACCTCAGGCGAGAAACACTCGCAGTCGAGGAAGGAGCTATAGGCACGACCACGAAAGAACTGAACATGATAAGTCAGAGCGAGCGCGATCAGAGTATGGCTAGCAGAAGAGGCGCCACAGAAGAAATAATAAATAAAATGAAGATTTAAGGATTATGGTCCGTAGGGAGATGAACCAACATCCAGTGCACTGTGGATCTAGATCAACCGAAGAGCTACATTGAAGAGCTCTCAACACTCTAATGAAGTTCCCCTTTTTAAGAGAAATCGAACGGGAGGATCCCCTGAAGAAATTCGTTGTCCTTAGGTTCAAGGTCTATGATGGGAAGCCTTATAGACCATGTTAGGCAATACCGGCAAGATGGTAAACATGCTGATCCATTTAAGAAGGTTTTTTGAGACACGTGTATGATGTCATTTGAACAACATAGTACCCGGTTCAAGGGAGATGAAATCTCGCTCAAACGACAACCTGTCGTTCGAAAGAGAGGTCTTTTCATCTGACACATCACCACCTTGATTTTTAATATAAATTGAGTGTCAGACTGCTAAATTTCATGTGGAAAAACACTGGTTTTAAACATAATACATTTTTGGAGTGTTTGGTTTATTCTCCAACAATTTTGAGGGTTCAATCTTTTGTTTTACAATTCACAAATCCCAAGTTCTTTTGTGTGAGTTATTTTGTGGAACCCAAAGCATACTTTGCTACTGTTCAACCTCTGTGAAGAAGGAATCTCCATATCTGATCAGTGGATACCGAGCGTAGATATTCTGTGTGTGGACGAGCCAAAGACGACGAACCGACACATGTAGGATATTTCGCTGTCTTTAGTAGCTTTGAAGGTTTCATGAAGACACCCTGTGTTACACTTGTGGGTGATAATCAGGTTGTATGTAAGTCAATGGTCTTGTAAACTTTTCAAAGTGTTGAAAAAAGGTTTTTACCCGAAAGTTTTTTTCCCCTAAATTTGTCATCTTTGTTTCACATGCATGGTTTGAATGATTTAATGATTTATGACACTTAGATGCATGTTTAGGGGCTTATTTAAAATAGTTTTTGGTGTGTTAAAATTTAGTCACCTAATTAAATAAGTGTGTTTGAATCCATTAGCGAATTGAAAATTAATTTGATTTGCATCACATACCGCATTCTTAAATTGGTATCAGATAAGGTTTCACTAATTTATTGTGATTTCCTTTTTCTGCAAAAAAAGTGGGATATCAATACTTTTAAAAAAAAATGGTTTTGTCCCATGTTTTTTAATGGATTACTTATATAATTGGGTACCAACTTTTGACGGTAATAATTATGCCTATTGGAAAGCACGCATGAAATCTTCTTTAAAAGCCATAGATGAGCGCGTTTGGTTGTTGGTTGAAAATGGTTGGACTCCTCCCACCATGACTGCTAATAATGTCACCTCTTTAAAACCTGTGTCAGACTGGCCTGAGGACGATTATAAATTGTGTAACTTTAATTCCCGTGGTTTGAGTGCTATTTTTGGAGCCATCATTCTCGACGAGCTCCCTTGTATTATGACGTGTACCACGCCTAAAGAGGCATATGATGTTTTAATATTGACACATGAGAGGAAGATCGCTTCTAAAGAGTCTAAATTGCAAAATCTAGTCACCCAATTTGAGACCAATACTATGTTAGAGTCCGAGACTTTTGATGAGTTTTATGCTCGTTTGTCGGACATTGTCAACACTATTTTTAATTTGGGTGAGGTTATTGATAACAGGCGGGTTATGAATAAGATTTTGAGATCCCTTCTAAAATGATTTATTCCGAAGGTGACTATTTTGAACTCAAGGGGGAATTTGAGAAAACTTAAGTTATAAGAGTTGGTAGGTGATCTTCAAACTTATGAGTTAGATATGTTTCCCGAGCTGTTAACCCTAAGGATAAGGGGATTGCACTTAAGACACAATTGAGAACAAATGAGGATATTTCTAGGAAGCGAGATAAGAAAAAGAATGAAAGTGTTTATGACTCGGATTCTGAGGCAGATTTTGATTTTGATGATATGTCCCTCTTCGCGAAAATTTTAAAAAGTTTCTCAAAATGTATAAAGAAAATTCTTCCAATAAAAATATATTTTTTGGGAAAAATAAAAAGAAAGAGGAGGCCAAAGAAAGTGATGAGAAAGATAATAAGAAGTATGAGATTAGATGTTTTGAGTGCGAGGCCAAAGGGAACTTAGCTAAAGAGTGTCCTACTAGGAAAAGGAGAAAAGGGCAAAGAAACTGCTATGCCCGCCACACTTAGTGATAGTGAGGGATATGAGGAAGATGTGGGAGATGAGTCCAGTAAAGGTTTAGCACATGGTATGTGTGTAGGTTTTTTGAGTCGTGTGAGCACACCTACTTTGTCTCACGATGTTTATGTTCATGAGAGATAAGGTGATGACTCGAATGTTTCTAATACAGCAGAGAGCGAGTTTGAGAGTGGAAATGAAAGTGAGCTTCAAAAAGCATTTAGGTATTTGTACACTGAGACCATGAAAACAAAAAAATATAATAGGGATTTAGGTCGTCGGGTTTTAGATTTGGAGAGAGAGAAGGAAGTTTTAAAAAGGGAAAAGTGTGATTTGACAGACACGATGTCTAGTCTGATGACACATGTATCCCAACTCGAGAGTGATCTCGAACGTGTCTGGGAGGTCAATGTCCCTTTAAAGAATGCATCTAAGAAAGTTGAAAAGATGGTTCATAATCCCATTTTGGGTGGTCAAGAGAATTTAGGAAAAGGTAATGACGGTGTATCCACTTCTTTTGTTGCACCCGAGCCGATTCCCACTTTGGTGATGGATTCACATGTCTCACCCTAACCCACCTAGGTGTCCCATTCCCTTTAGGAATAGAGTTTTTGAGAAAGGTGTTCCTAGGCCGATTTATGTTTTCTCCCATTGTAAAAAGAGAGGACACCTTAGGGAGTTTTACTTTAAATTGGGTTATGTGTCACGCTTTTCTCCTACATATGTTCGCACACATGCACCTACCCATAATACTTTGCTTGCACATAAAGATAGAGAGTTTGCACATATTCGAGAGCAGGTAAAGTTTTTGGTCAAGACTTCACTTGATTTGATGGAGTTGTTTCAAAAGATGTCACCGTCTTTGGAAAACTCCACCGGACCTACCGGTTGAGGTCTAGACATGTTTGCTAGCATAGGGTGACTCACATGATGGTATTTTTGCTTATTGCTAGTATGTATCATTTTTTTGTACTTTGTTAGCATTTTTGTTTGCTTTTCTTAATTTTAGTACTATTTTAGCACTGTTTTGGATCTGTTTGCCCATTCCAGGAACTATTTTCACGAAATTTTCTCACTGGACAAAACTACATGATATTATGAACATACTGTGAAAATTTTCTTTTCTCATTCTAACGAGAACACATCTTGCGTGAAGCCTCATCACGAGATCCTATGTCGTTCAAACGATAAGGAATCTCATTCGAACGACCCCTGGAAATTTCTGTTTGCAGTCCTCTGATTTATTCTAACATATTGTTTGCAATTGTTGGGTTATTTCTGAATAGTGTTCAAAAAATTCAAAAAGATTTTCATTTTTGAAAAATTTTGAAAAATTCAAAAAGAGTTTTGTATTTCATTTTACACCGTATATGAATGAACATTTAGGATGACCAAGTCACAACTTCATTTCATATCCATGTGACTATTTGATAGTGTTTTGATATGCATTATCATCTCATTTTGTGCTTTATAATGTGTGGAGTCATTAAGATGAAATTTGTGATTACTACCCACTTGTTCGACTCATATTTGCCTTTAATGCACACTTTCACGGATTTGATTGATTACCTTACTTGTTTATCACATATTGGTCAAAGTGTTGTCATCTCAATTCTGTCTTTAAAACGAACCAAATGCGATAAAACATGGCAATGGAAGTAGTGCATGTAATAACCATTTACCATGAGGAATTAAATGCAACAAAATATGAAGAGTGATTCACGAAAAAGGGATAAGAGAGTTTAAAATTGACTCTCCATGAAAGCCAACATTTAAAAGGGCCCGAAAAAAATGAAAGGCAATAAAAAGAAAAATATGCCAAAAATGTGGGCCATTTAGTTTATATCACCTCAAAAGAAAAAAATAAATGATTATTATTTATGAGGGAGATTTGATTGGAAATAAATAAATGGGTTTGCACATCCTGACAACGTCTTGAAAAAGCATTACACAGTTTTAGACGTTATTGGTGTGAGAATATCTTTTGACTTTGATGTGTTGGTGAATTGAGTCGTTGTCATTTAAATTCAACACTTTTGACACCTTAGGACGATTTTGATGTCATTCGTTAGGGGTATCCGAATTCATCATGCACATATGTTAAGAGATTGCATTGATGTTCCTATTGAATTTGTTCACACCCATTCATTCCGTATCCATGATTTGGTTATGTTAGTATAAATTCATGGTGTGTGATTTTTGTAACATCATTTTTTCATTTTTGTATGAAAAATTTTAAAAATCAAAAATAGTTTGTTTGCTTTGTTTACCGTGACACCCCAATTTGCATTTACTTGGTTTATTCTGTCCTTGTCTATTTCGGACAAATAAAAAAGGGGAGAACAAATTATAATTTTATGGTGGAGTTTTTAAACACTTGCTAAAATTTTCAAATGTTTTCTTGGGCTCTGACCCGTTTTCTCCAAACCTATATTTTTGTAAAAAAAATTTAGGTGCCCAACTAGAGGGAAGCTATGCCTAGGAGTTCCTATCATTTGATGTGCTGCAGTTACTGTCGAAGTTGCAGGATTTCAATAGTAGATGCCTCCACACTTATCATTTCCTTCTTATGAGACACTTATTTCAGTCGAGCATGTTTCCCATTCTTATTCAGATATTTTTTATAGATAGTGGATTTACATCTTTATTTTTTCATGGACTGGACTAGAATTTTTGAATTACTGTATTTGGGATTCGAGATGGAAGTGTTTATTCCATTCACAGTTATTCATTCTGCCACTTTATTCTCTATGAGTTTTGTTATTGAATTGTGAATGTTTAAATAATTATTTTTTTGTTGAATGTTAATTTAAAAAGAGAAAAAAGATTGACATCAGCTTTTTGAATAATAGGTGGTTAGTAAAAATTAAAAAGTTTTCGATGGTGATGATAAGAATGAACCAAATGAGATACCAGTTTTAATTTAATAAAGGACTCATCAGCCTGTATTTAATTATACGGGTTTCACATATGGTATTAGAGCATCAGGTTCTAAAGTAATTAGGATCTGTGCGGTTTATTATGTTTCCAGCGTGACGCCCTATTATTAGGATTGTTGTATTCTTAGGTTTAGAGGCATTACGATGGAGGGAGTCTGTTACCACCACAGAGGAGAGATACATTATGCCGATACAGGTGTTCTGGGAGCAGTTTGGCCGCAAATACTTTCTCTTTTCCATCTAGACGAAAATGAGGCTAAAATTATTAGATCTCACCCAGGAGGGGAAGATACTAGCGGAACCTGAGTAAGAATTCATGAGGTTGACTAATCTCGTTCCAGGAGAAGTGCCTATAGAAGAAAAGAGGATACAACTTTTCACGAATCGTCTTACTTGGCGGATGCGACAACATGTATTAGGAAATCTTTCTTTAAGAACGTACATAGCAGTGTTTAATGTTCCTCTATTACATTAACATTATCATCGCTTCCATGTTAAGGGGATCAAATGAGTAGGGGAGTCCATCCAGGAGTGCAGGATCGAAAGTACCAGTGCCAGTGGGGTATAATCAGCTCAGATCCAGTCTAGGCAGGGTGAGCAGAGTTCCCATCGGGGGGATCCAACTAAGCAATTCAGATCTGGAGATTTTAGGTAGGGACAAGGAGGTTTCAATCATGGCCAGCAAGAATTCCAATAGGATCAATGTAGGGGTGGTAATGGCAAGCAGGGCCAAAGACAGCAGGGTCAGAGGGGAGGTAATTTGTGGTGAGGTGTTTCATTTGTGGTAAGAATGGAAACAAATGTCAGGATTGCCCTGAGAAGGGAAGGATGCTCGTCAGGAGCTCTAGAGGCATATCTTTCTATCCACCATTCCAGCACCATCACAGATGCCAGCGTTGCCTGCCATTCCAACCATTCCAGCAGCCCCACCTCAGCAGGAGCAGTTGCAGTATAGAAATGTATATAACATCAGGCACCACTCGCAGTCGAGGGTATATTTTATATCCAGGGGACTTTGGGGAGTATTTTATTTGACACGATGGATTATCACTCATTTATAGCTACTAGTTTTGCACGGACCACCGGGTTGTTAGATATTGTAGATAGTACACTTACATATGTAGATTCTCCATTGGGTAATAGGATGATTATATTCTCTATCTATCGAGGACTGAGTATAAATATTAGGAGATTGATTTTTCCTATCGACATGCTCGTGTTAAACATGACAGAGTGTGACGCCATTATAGTCATGGATTGGCTATTTGCATATAGGGTCATGATTGATTATTATAATCGAAGTATTTTATTTTCCATACCAGGTCAGGAGAGGTTTTTAGTAGCGATGCCTCATCCTGAGGGAGGATCGTCTACCCATTTATACTATATTGAGGAGGAGACCTCTAAAGGGGGTGGTGATTTCCCTAGATTCTATTCCCATCAAATGTGAGTTTGTCAATGTGTTTCAGGAGATACCAGGATTACCACCTAGCAGTGAGATTGAGTTTGTGATAGACTTAGTGTCGGGCTCTCGACCAATAACTCATGCACCCTACCGTATGGCTCCTATGGATATGAGGGATCTACGAGACCAGATCGAGCAGCTTTTGGGATAGGGTTTCATTCATAGGAGTACCTCGCCTTGGGGGGTGCTTCAGTGCTATTTGTAAATAAGAGAGATGGGTCATTGCAATTGTATTTTGATTATCAGGAGTTGAATAAAGTCACGATACTGAATAAGTATTTGTTTCCCCAAATCGATGACTTATTTGATCAATTGAGAGGATATGCCTACTTCTCTAAGATAGACTTTAGGTCAGGGTACCATCAGTTCCGTATCAGGGAGCAGTATGTGTCTAAGAATACCATCCTAATGAGATATGGATCCTATGCATTTTAGGTTATGCCATTCGGTCTAACGAATGCGCCAACGGTGTCCATAGACTTGATGAATAGGGTGTTAAGAAAATTCTTTGATCAGTTTATCGTTATCTTCATAGATGACATCCAGATTTATTCCCAGACTGAGGAGGAGCATATCGAGCATCTACGTATAGTTTTATATACCCTACGTGAGCATCAGTTGTATGCTAAGTATGAAAAGTGGGGATTTTGGCTGTATGAGGTATAATTTTTGGGACATATAATATCTGACAGGGGGATATTTGTAGATCCGAGTAAGGTGTCAGCAATGACAGAGTGGGGACAACCCGTGACACCGATAGAGATACGCAGTTTCTTGGGGTTAGTCGGGTATTACATACATTTTATTAAGTTATTTTTGAAGATTACGGGTTCGTTGACATCAACACCAGTCCTCGCACTGCCTAGGTTGGGAGTGGAGTATCTCGTTTGTACTGACGCGTCCCTACAAGGACTAGGGGGTGTGCTTTAGTAGGAGGATCATGCTATAGCTTATGATGCTCGCAAGCTTAAGCCTCACTAAAGGAATTACCCCACCGACGACTTGGAGTTAGAGACGGTCATTTTTGCACTTCACATTTGGAGACACTATCTCCTGGGGAAAAAATTTGCTTGTTCACAGATCATAAGTCACTACAGTACTTTTTCACTCAGAGAGAGTTGAATATGTGTCAACGCAAGTGTCTTGAATTTGTGAAAGACTATCAATTAGATATCCAGTATGACTCGAGAAAGGCTAACATGGTGGCATACGCGTTGAGCCGTAGGCCAGTAGGTGAGGTGGCTGAGGCGTGGATGGAAAGATCTAGGAGATCAGGATGCAGTTGCCAGATCATTTATGTTAGTTATGACCATTGCAACCCAGATTGTAATGAGAGTGGTACAGGCCCAGGCAAAGGATCTGTTTTTTCAGGAGAGGATTCAAAAGCTTTTAGCTGGGGAGTAGGGTCTTACTCAATGAGCTTGGAGGGAGGCTTGTGCTTCAATGGAAGACTGATTATTCCAGAGGGGGAGGGATTGCGACATGCGGTGATGATAGAGTTGCATGGATCTCAATTTGTGGTACATCGTGGTGGGGATAAGATGTACCAGGATATGAGGAGGCGGTATTGGTGTAGTGGTATGAAGAGAAAATTGCCAAGTTTGTATCGAAAAATGCCACCTGTCAGTTAGTAAAGGTGGACCATTAGAAACCAACAAGGTTTCTCCAGCTGTTAGAGATTCCTATATGGAAATGGGAGAGCGTTTCCCTGGATTTTATGACTGGGTTGCCTACATCTCAGAGGAGTCATGATTCTATATGGGTGATAGTTGATCGGTTGACAAAGGTAGCCCACTTCCAGTCAGTTCGTAGGGATTATTCTACATGACAGTATGCCCATATCTTCATTGCTGAGATAGTAAGATTACATGGGGTACCACTTGATATCGTGTCCCGCAGGGACAAGATCTTCATTTGTCGATTTTAGAAAAGTTTCCAGGAGGCCATGGTCACAGAGTTGCGATTGAGTACAACCTATCACCCGTAGACAAATGGGCAGACAAAGAGGACGAATCAGATGTTGGAAGATAATCTACGGATGTGTATCCTTGATTTTAGGGGAGGTTGGGAGCAGTATCTTCCACTTGTAAAGTTTGCGTATAATAACACTTAACAGTTCACTATTCGAATGGCTCCATTTGAGGCGTTATACGGTAGACCTTGTAGTTCTACCACTTGTTGTCAAGAGGTGGGGGACAACAATCTACTCTGGCCATAGTTGATTCAGGATACTTCGCCCAGGATTGAGATGATTCAGTGTCATATATGGATAGCTGAGCATAGACAAAAGAGTTACGTCAATGCCAATAGGTTCTTTCAGGAGTTTAATGTGGGGGACCATGTATTGTTGCTTGTATCTCCTATAAAGGGGATAATGAGATTTGGGAAGAAAGGGAAATTAGCGCCAAGGTACGTTGGGACATTTCCTATCATCGATCGAATTGGGCAAGTGGCATATAGAATTGGGTTTCTAGAGCACTTGCATAGGATTCATGATGTGTTCCAAATTTCTTCGCTGAGGAGGAATCTCCGGGATGAGTTATCCCACACTCATATTTCTTTAGAGGAGATTGATTTATAGGTGGATGCTTCATACGAGGAGAGGCTAGTCTCTATCCTAGACCATAGTGAGAGGAGGTTGAGGTCGATGGTAGTTCCATGTGTACGGGTTCAGTGGGGGCATCATAATGATGATGAGTCTACTTGGGTGCGTGATGATGAGATGTGCCACATATCCAGAGTTATTTCCACCAAGTATACTTTCTTATTTAAAATTTTACGACAAAATTCCATTATAAGGGGGAAGTATGTAATACCCCGTAATTTTAATTATTTTTATTATTGGGATTAATCTAATTAAAATGGACAATTAATTAGAAATTAATCTAGCTTAAAAATAAATATTAAGTAAGCGTGACAAGGGTTAATATTTATTTGTATGAGAGATATATTGAATATTACATAGTGAACACGTAATCAACTATTATTTATACATTATGATTGTCGTGAGTGAGAAATATGGCAGTTATAGTAATTTAGTTGGGACGCGCGTGTAAGTCGTGTCGGGACTTGAATTATGGGATAAAAAGTTAAATTGGAAATGGGTAATCCAAATGGTCATTTTGAGTGGACAAAAATGTCCGAAAGGGTTAAAATAGTCAGAAAACTATATTAGGGCATTTGTATAGGGTGCCGAGTCGGCAAGTGAAATATCAAATTTTAACCTTTGGATTTCCATCCTATGAAGAGATACGTGATTAGCTAATTTAAAACCAACTCTTTGGCTAATCAAATGGGGAATTGAAAAATCAAAGTGAGAGGAAACCAAAGTAGGGAAAGTGTGAGAGCTTTTAACAGAAAGTGAAGAGTTTCTCAAGAAGGAGATGGGTCTTAGAGGTGGAGCGACACCTAGAGATGCCTTGCACCACCACCATACACTGTCGGAATTTAGGAAGAATGAGGAGGAGGTATTTACATCATCTTCTCCAAAAAAAATTCAGAATGATTCTAAGAAGCAAGTTGTTTAAACTTTCTTAATTATGAGTTTGCTGAAATACATGCAAGATTATAGGGTTTTTGGATTAAAAACCCATGTTTATAAGATTTTGATTTGAGATAAAATCATTTGGGATTATAGAACTCGTGATTAGGATTATATAGTTTTTGGTGATTTTGAAATGTGAGAAAAACATGTGATTAAATTGGAGATTCAACTATCTAATTAGAAATGAATTAAACTCATACGAATCCAAAAGTCATACGCATGTAAAATCATTTTCGAAAAAAGGACGAACATTGTATGATAATTTTAGGATTGTTTTAAGAGGAAATTGGTAGTGTGCTCGAGAGTACTTGTATAAAATCATGTTATGAACAACTTTGTAGTTTTAAGTTTTTCAAAATTGAATTAGAAAAGCCTCAAATCGTCATTTTATATTTCTAGACAAAATGTAAATTTATCGAGAAAAAGGATTATTGGGAATTAAAATATAATTCGGGCTTGTCATAATGATTTCGGGTTTCTGACCAATAAGTACGAGTTGAGGGTAGCTACTAAAAAAATTACTTAAATTATTTATGAGGGAGTTTGAATGGAAATAAACAACGGGTTTGCACGTCCTTGAAAGTCATGAAAAATCGTTACATAGTTTTTGACGTTATTGGTTTGAAAATCATGTTTGACTTTGATTTGCTGATTTTATAAGACAATGTCATCTAAATTCACAGTTTCAACACCTAACGATGATTTTAAGATTCATTCGTTAGGAGTACACATATTCAGCATGCACATTAGTTATGTTTGATTACATTGATTTGTCTATTGACTATATGTTCACACCCATTCATTATGTTTCCACGATTTGGATATCTTAGTGTAAATTCATGGTGTGTGTTTTTTTTGTAAATTATTTTTACTTGAAAATTTTAAAAAAATTAAAAATAGTTGTGGAAGCTTTTGAGTTATTCCTTTGCATGAGCGTAGTTTGATTCATATTTGCTATGCATTTCGTGACACTCCATGTTTATTTTATTTATTGTTTTCCTTGTATATTTTGGACAAATAAAAAGGGGGAGAACGAATTATGATTTTATGGGGCAGTTTTTAATTGTGGGGGAGAATTGAGATCTGATCTTTGTTTTGATTTATGCTTATCTCATTTAAAGCCCGATACGTCACGAAGGTATTTGTTTTTTTGTCTCATGTGTGTAGGTAAAAAATTGAGGTTCATATTTTGCACACCCTAATGATGATAAAGGCACGTTGAAATTTTGAAGATTTAAAGTTGAAGATTTTGAAGAAAAGTTTAAGACTTGCATTTTTAGTACCTTTTTAGTTTTGGGTTCATGGGAGGGTATTAGATTTGTATAGGAATTTTTGATTTGATAATTTGGATGCTTTTAGTTTCTACGGAAATAGGTATAGGGGGATATTTGTAAGAACATATTTTACATAGTCATGTTTACATTAGAGTATGTCGTATAACGCTACAACCGTCGAAAATTTATTAAAGTTCAATCATGCATCAAGACGGATCCAAATATCAACATTCTTCATCATAAGAACCTCTGCGAGATGAATTTTGGTAAGGTTGTGTTTGAGTCCCTTAACTGTTCATTTAAAGTGTTGGGGTAATTTTTCTAAAATGTTTTTAAACACGTGAGGTGTTGTTTTTTATCAAAAGAATTTTTTCTAAGTGTTAAGGCGGAGTTTTTAATCAAATTTATATTTTGCTGATGTCGTTCAAACGATAAGACCATGTCCCACGAAGTTGTTCAAGCGAAAATTAAAGTCATTCGAGTGACATAAGGATATCATTCGAGTGAAGTCGGCGACTCAATTTTTTATAAATAGAGTGTTAAATGAGTCATTTTTCCTTAAGAAGCCCTAGGCTTTTTCGATACACAAAAAGTGTAAACTGCAGAATAATTTTTGTCTTATTCATTTAGGGTTTAAACATTTTGTTTTCAATTGACAAAAATACCAATAGTTTAGTGAATTATTTTGGAACCCAATATATGATCTCGTTGAAGTTTTTCTTGTAGAGAGGGTAAATCTAAGGCTGACGATTGCGTGTCATTAGGAGTACTTGTGGGTGTTCCCGGCTGAAGATAGAGTTGTGTGTTCTTATGGATTCACTGCGGTTGATCCATTACGGACTCTAGGTTGTGTGTCTATATGAGTATCTACGTGATATTCATTACAGATTTCATTGTGTATGTAAGTTGCAATTTATCTCTCCATAGTGAAATAAAAAGGTTTTCTCTTTGGGATCTTTTCCTGAAATCTGTGTGTTAGAAATTTATTTGTGTTGACTTGTTTACCCACCTACATGCATGTGTTAGGGATAAATTAAAATTGGTTTAAAGGTTGACTCAAATTAAATAAGTTTAAAATTGAAAATTTGTGAAATTGTTTAAATCGATATCACACCGAATTCTCACTCCTTAACCTTCCTTTTGTTGGTAAGGTTCTGGTCGAGGGTATCAGTGTATTTGATCATCTTAAAAGCATTTTTTACCTATTTTGTGGTTGCGAAATTGTCCATGTTCACTAGAGTGAAAAAAATCCCCATTTATTTTATCTTCTGGCCTAAGGCAATTAAGGGGTTTGCCATGACCTTCCTTGTCAAGTTAGGAATATGACACTTGGGTTCCATGTCATAGGGGGAGATGAATTGTCAACTAAGGGTATCTCCTTAACGTTGTGTGGATTAAATGAACTAGATGTCCAACTTGAGCACGATTCGGGTGAACTAACTATTGAGTGAGGGATGATTGTAGGAATGTGGTTATGATAACCTTCAGGTATCTCTAAAGATATGTTAATTGGATTGTGAGGGAAATAATCCAGTCTTACGTAAAAGGAGGGAATGTGACCATTGATCTGATAAATATCTCACAATTGAATAGAAGGAATCTTGGATTTAATCAACCTATGAGAATCAAGGGGAAGATATGGATGATCAAGTTAGGATAACTACCACGATATTTGATTCATATACGGATCCAAGGGGAAAAGGATGTAATCACAAATGTTTGAAACAGACTAATAGAAAGAAAGAACTTCCCATGGACATAGGCACAATTCCAAACCATGTAAATTTTGTTCTTATATGATTGTGCCTGATTTACTTATTATGTTGGGATAAAATTGTGTTCAATAATAACAAGTAGGATTTTACCACCTATAACTAGTGTCGTCTATGAGAAACTGATTTCCTTCTTCAATATTATCATCCAAAAATAGTCATTTCTCATTCACATAGTGAGCATTCTCCATCTCACAGTAATTACCAAGATAACCAGAATAGCCATGCAACTTCTAGGATCAAGTCCGTAATCTAGCTTAATAGGAATTGCAATACCCTTAGATCTCCTTATCGTTGACTTGAGGAGAAATTGGTAAAAATAAACGAACCACAATGGTCTAACAAAATATTGCATCTCGTAAATTCTTACGAGCACTGTCTTCGTGAACATGAGGTTGCCATGCACCAATAAGAGGAGAATGCCCACCTTCAATGTCGTCTAGAGGGGATGGAGAAAGATCTCCACAAGGAAAAATGCAAGAATTGTGAGACTGCCAGCACCCCTAATCCTCAAGCGAGAAATAATCACAATTAAGGAAGGATTTCATGGCACGATCAATACCATTCCTACTAGAGCAGATTACTAGACAAAAGAGATTGCCACATCAATTTTCATGGAAAAGAGGTACTTCAAAATATTATCCAAAGGGATATAAATGACCGTCTTTCTCACCAACGGGATATGACAACTATGGAGCTGGGAAAAATATCTCTCATCCACCAAATGAAGTCTCTGGTCACCCGATTAATAGAGGATTTTAAACCTCCTAAGAAATTTATCTCCCCTAAATTCAAGGTTTATGATGGGAAGATAGATGTTACAGACCATGTCCATCAAAAACTCCAAATTATGACGCTTTGGAACAATAAAGAGGACCTCATATATCAAATCTTTCCTTCTAATTGGCGAGGATTTATTATAAAAGTGGTTTAAAAAGATACCATATCTGTCCATATCTAACTTCAAACAATTCGCAAAAGCCTTCACAACAAGGGTCATCACCGGTAGCACCTATCCAAAGATGATGGACTCCCTCATGTTGAAAATGAAGCTCCAAGAAACTTTTAATGAGAATGCTCGATAATATTATAGGAGATCAAAATGACGTGGAGGATTGCTTCGAACAGGTTGCAGTGGCATCATTTGAATTCTTAATGCTGAACAGTTCCATGTTATATCGATTTCTCACTAAGGAGGAAGCAACCTTGATTAATGATCCCATGTCTCGGATTGAGAAGTATGCTAAAATGAAGGATGTGGTAGCAGGCACACAGCAGGATAATGGCTGACCAAAGGTGAGAAAATGGAGATAAGGAGGTTGCTCTTAAGAAGGGGGAAAAGTACAACGATGGACCTACGGTGATGGTAAGTCAAACCTCAGTAAGCCTCACCGTGCCATCATCAGTATTTTTTAATAATAGATATATAATATCTTAACTAGTAGTGGCAAAATGTGGCCCAAATAATAAAACAACCCATATTAGCCCAGGCATCTAAATATGGGGCCCATGTTTAAAAGCTATGAGTTAAATATGGGGCCCATATTTCAAAGCTATGAGTTAAATATGGGGCCCATATTTGAAAGCAAAAAATCAAATATTGAGCTCAATTTTAAAAAGTTATGAGTAAAATATGAGTTTTTTTATATATACCTCGAATTGTAATACTTAATTTAGTAGAAAAATAATGGGTTGGCCCAACCCATATTTGGTCCGCCCATATTTGGCCCAGCCCACATTTAACCAAACCCACATTTGGTCCAACCCACATTTAGCCCAACCCATATTTGACCCGCCCAAATTAGGCCCAGCTCATAATTTTGCCAGTGCTAATCTTAACCAAGATCAAGGATCAATAGTATATTAAGTGGACAAATAAGATATCAGGATGCATCTCAAATAAGAGTATAACCCTGAAATGCTCCTATCACAATGAGAACATGCACAAAACAGAGAATTACAAGGCACTCAAGTCGCATCTAGAAGATCTAGACTAAGAAGGCCACTTAGATGAATATGTTGAGATGAAGAATGATAAAGGTACTATTAAGTGCGACCAAGATCCTGATAATGTCTTAGAAGGCGACAAGATGAGGCATGAGTTTTGAAGTCTTCTCTGAGGCATCAAGACCTAACCAGATCAGAGGAAATTCAATGAGAACATAATTGATAAAGATCACTACTACAATAGAGGCCTTCCAGATTGACTTGTTCAAGACCATCATTGGAAAATGTCATCACCCTGAGGAAATAGACTATGCAAACACATCATCTTCACTAAATAGGACCTTGTTAAAGTCAATACTCTACATTATGATGGGCTAATAATCACATTCATGATATCTAACTATGATATGGATAAGTTACTAGTGTACCGGGGGAGATCCTCAAATGTGATGCACCTTAAACTATTAAACCAACTTAACTAATGGATGTAAGATCTAAAGGAATCGACCATACCTTTGGTTAGATTCATTAGAAAAATGACAATAATAGTAGGAAAAATTATGTTCCTATATGAATTAGGAGTATCTCAAAATTGATTGAATTCCTAGTTATAGACATTGCATCACCATATAAAGTGATCTTAGCGAGACGATGGCTCCATGCGATGAAGATAGTTTCGTCTAGCTACGATCAGAAGCTCATATGCATTATCGATTATGGGCTAACAAAGATACTTGGAAATCAAGCTTTTACTCAATAACACTTTATCATAACGATTAAACCTAAGAAGAAGAAGAATAAGAATAAGAATAAGAAGAAGAAGAAGAAGAAGATAGAGAACACAAAGGGGTCTAACCCCTCTAAATTGACTCTGAAGTTTGGGTGACTAGGGGTAGAAGACACAAGGGTGGCCCCTGTCGATATAGTGATGGAACCATTACATGAAGTTGTGTTCGATGACTCACACCCACATAAGAAATTTCTCATATCCAGCTCACTCACTAACCACAAAAAGAGGAAATTTATAACCAAGATGTGTTCATCTGGCAACCACATGATATGTGTGGCATCGATCCCAACATGACATTATACAAGCTTCATGTGGACCCAACAATCCCGATGATCATAAAAAAAGCACGATGCACACACTATAAAAAAAGGTAAAGGCTCTGGAAGAAGAGGTTGGGAAAGTTTTAGAGGCAAAGTCCATTAAATAAGTCTAGTTAGCTAGGTGTCTTTAAAACCCATTTTTGGTTAAGAAAAATAATGACAAGTGGAGAGTCTGCATATATTTCACAGGCCTGAATAAAGCATGCCCAGAGTAAATCTTCCCCTTAAAAAGATCGACCGGTTAGTCAACTCCATAGCTAGCCATGAGCGGATGAGCTTTTTAGAAATTTATTCCAGTCATCACCAAATCCTTTTATTCGAGGTCAACCAAGAAAAAACATATTTCATCATTACACTTGTCCTTAACTATTACACAATAATGTCATTTGGACTCAAGAACGTAAGGGCAACCTACAAACAACTAGTCACTAAACATCATATGGGTAATGTAATACCCCGTAATTTTAATGATTTTTATTATTGTGATTAATTTAATTAAAATGGGAAATTAATTAGAAATTAATCCGGATTAAAAAATAAATATTAAGTAAGTGTGACAAGGGTTAATATTTATTTGTATGAGAGATATATTGAATTTTACTTAGTGAACAAGTAATAAATTATTATTTATAAATTATAATTATCACGGGTCAGAAATACGATAATTACAGTAATTTAATCGGGACGAGCGTGTTAGTCGTGTTAGGAGTTGAATTATGGGATAAAAAAGGTAAATTGGAAATGGCTCATCCAAATGGTCATTTAGAGTGCGTAAAAGTGTCTTGAAGGGTCAAAATAGTCATAAAACTATATTCAGGCATATGCATAGGGTCTCGGGTCATTTCTGGGTCGACTTGGCAAGTGAAAAGTCAATTTTTCACCTTTGGATTTCGAATCTATGAAGAGATACGGGATTAGCTACTTTAAAACCAACTCTTTGGCTAATCAAATGGGGAATTGAAAAATCAAAGTGAGAGGAAACCAAAGGGGAGAAAGTGTGAGAGCTTTTACTAGAATGTGAAGAGTTTCTCAAAAAGAATGAGGAGCAACACCTAGAGCCACATTGCACCACCTCCATACACCTCCCGAATCTAGGAAGAACGAGGAGGAGGAACTTACACCATCTTCTCCAAAGAAAATTAAGAATCATCCTATGAGGCAAGTTGTTTCAACTTGCTTAATTATGAGTTTGCTGAAATACATGCTAGATTATAGGATTTTTGGATAAAAACCTAGGTTTATAAGATTTTGATTTGAGATAAAATCATTTGGGATTATAGAACTCATGATTAGGATTATACAGTTATTGATGATTTTGAAATGTGAGAAAAACATGTGATTAAATTGGAGATTAAACTATCTAACTAGAAATGAATTGAACTCATACAAATCCAAAAGTCAAACGCATGTAAAATCATTTTCGAAAAAGGATGAACATTATATGGTAATTTTAGGATTTTCTTAAGCGAAAATTGGTAGTGTGCTCGAGAATACTTGTATAAAATCATGTTCTGAACAACTTTGTAGTTTTAAGTTTTTTCAAAATCGAACCAGAAAAGCCTCAAATCATCATTTTATATTTCTGGGCAGAATGTAATTTTATCGAGAAAAAGGATTATTGATTATTGGGAATTAAAATATAATTTGGGATTGTCATAATGATTTCGGGTTTTTGACCCAATAAGTACGGGTTAAGGGTAGCTACTAAAAAAATTAATTAAATTATTTATGTCATTTCGGTTAACAAGAGATGTTAGGAATAATGGGAAATGGAAATAAATGGTGAATTATTAGTTTATGGGATAACCTTGAAATATACTCTATGTATGTATAGGATGAGTTCATGCATATATTATGTTGATTGTGATATTATGTGTAATGAACATACCTACGCTGCTTGCCATCACGGGAGTTTTCACGTCGTGGGTAGTCTTATCCGGATGAGACATTTTATGGAATTTTAAACTCATACCTTAGAACATAGAACTTAAGGTTGATCATAATTTGTGTGAACAATGGTGTGACCGGTCATTTGGGTGCGTTAGGTATATAAGTATTCCAAAGGCCTCAAACTATGTTCGCCTCCAACTTGTGTGAATTGTATTTATGGATCAAGAGTTATTCTGAACCAATAGTCCTTTTATTTAGTATGTGATGTACCGGAACTTGCTAGCAAAGTATGTGTGCACTGCAGCTCAGCCTTCCGTAGTAGTATATATATATGATAAGAGTAATACATATATATATATATATACTTTATTATGATAGGATTCAACACCAACAGATAAAAGGTGGTGAGCTCAAACAGTGATAACAATGGCAGCAATAGATTTGTATGTGCATAAGTATATAGAAGGGGATGAGTATAAGAGGAATGAATGAAATAATTTATAGTGGTTCAGCAAATCAGGCCTACATCCACTGTGAATGTGTGATCTACTAAATATGGGCACTAATGGACTTGGGAACAATGCTCACAAGCTCACTCTCTATTTCACCGGCTTTGCGTCCCCTACCACGTTGAGCTTGTGACACATGATTTCGGGGTTGATCCCCAACATGTCTGCATGACTCCATGCAAAGACGCTATGTCTTCTCCTTAGCAGCTTGATGAGATCTTCCTTTGTTTCTATCTTTAGAGCATTGCCAACTTGGATGATTTTTTTCGGCTCATCCTCATTGAGGATAATGGATTCTACATCTTCCGTGGCTTCTCCTTTCTTCAGTTTTGTCTCATCCCTGGGGTCGAGGGTATCAATATTGTAAGTAGTTGTTGCCTTCATGTGCGCCTCTCTTTCTTCGCCAGAGTTGAAGTAGCACTCCCTTTCCATCGCCTGGTCTCCCTGAAATTCCCCTACCCCGTAAGGGGTCGGGAATTTTATCATTTGGTGGACCATGGAAGGCACGACCATAAATTCATTGAGGGCCACTCACCCCAGTATGATGTTGTAAGCTGAGAAGACATGTTCGTCCATCATAAAAAGTTGATCTTCTTGGTAAGCCATCTTGGCCACTCATCCCCCATTCTAACGTCGGCTTTATACACTCCTAGGGGATGGACTTTCTCCCCACTGAAACTAATCAAGGGGTGATGATATGGGATGAGATTATCACGACTGAGTCCCAGGGATTTAAAGCACGACCAGAACATCACATCTATTGAGCTTACCCCATGTACCAAAATCCTTGGCACCTCACATCCGTGCACCCTGGAGGTGATGATGGGAGGGTCATCATGCGGGGCTAACAGGCCCTTGAAGTCTATTATTGAGAAACCCACCATTAAAGTGTCCATGTCAACTTTCTTCCTCTTTTCTGGCTTGGTTTCAATAGAGGTTGTAGACACCCCATTCTGTTACCCCCTAAAACTCTCCTTAGGTCCCTAGCACCTCCGTTCATCACTACAAACCCAGGTCATACCCCGGGTACCCACCTTGAATCTATAGGACACTCCCAGGCACCATTTGACCAAAAGTCAAACTCTTAAGCTCGATCGAGACTGAATGCATCTTTGAATCGTCTATCCCGTGCATGATTCTGACTTAACATGCAGGCAAACGACCCGTTTTTCCCCGAAATCTAATCTGGAGACCATCAGGCGATCCTGAGCTTCGTTTGACCAAAGTTAACTCTTTATCTTGACCAAGACTGAATGAATCTTTAAAGGTCAATGAAGCCCCTTCCCAACGGTCCGCCCCATGCACGATTCTGACGTACGGTACGGACGAACGATCCATTTTACTCCGAAAGGTCACCGAATGCTTCCAGGGCCCGGTTGAAAAAAGTTAAATCCCCAAACTCGATCAAACTCTTTGGAATGTCGAAGTACATGTCCTAAACTTTCCAACGGTCCACCCCATGCACGATTCGGACTTACCATGCGGACGAGCGATCCATTTGTGTCCAATGATCCCCCGTCCAATGGACCGATGAATGCTTCTAAGTCACATTTGACCCCAAGTCAACTCCCAAACCCGGGAGAAGTCCAAGGACTTTCGAATCTATCTGAATTACCTTTCCAACGGTCCACCCCATGCACAATTCTGATCAATGATTTGCATTCTGCGATTGATTTTCCGAAAAGGCCTGAAAGACACTGCCAAACGGTAGGTCCCAGACCCTGCCTATCGGCAGTGTGCCTAAATGCACCTGTCGATAGGCAGGAACAGGGCCATACCAATCGGAAATACCTTGGTCCTATAAAAATGAGGCCTGACCTCACTGATATACCCATATGTACCCTCGGCCATGCCGAGGGTGCCCTGCACCTCATTAGGCTCAGACGACCCTCCAAGGGGACAACCCTCCATTAGGCTCAGACGACCCTTCAAGGGGCCAACCCCTCATCAGGCTCAGACGACCCTCCAAGGGGCCGACCCTCCATTAGGCTCAAATGACCCTTCAAGGGGCCGACCCCTCATCAGGCTCAGATGACCCTCCATTAGGCTCAGATGACCCCAATCAGGCTCAGACGACCCTTCAAGGGGTCGACCCCTCATCAGGCTTAGACGACCCTCCAAGGGGCCGACCCCTCATCAGGGTCAGACGACCCTCCGAGTGGCCAACATTACGAGGCCTAAATTAGGCCAGACACTGCCAGAGGGAACTTTTCCCTCGGCCTCATATCATAGACTGAGGGTGACATCATCACATTGCGTGGTTTGGGAGACGCGTGGAACAATGCGTGTGAGGCTCACATGGCACTTGGAAGATCGTTATAACAATATCACCCCCTCACGTGAGGGAATATTATGTCATTATTAGTCACATGTGGCATCTAAAGGTGTCAATAGGGGATTGGCTAGATCATCATTCACATGCACCATGCATACTTGGGGGGTACACTGCACCTCCCAAGACCTATATATACTTGTCACCTATAACCCTACAAAGGGATCAATAATTGTAACCCTAGTAAAAACTCTGCTTGTATACACAGTAGAGAGAGAAAGTGAGCTTATGTGCATTGTATCCAAGGCCATTAGTGCCCATACTTAGTGGATCACACACTCACAGTGGATGTAGGCCTAATTGGCTGAACCACCATACATCATTGTCTTATTACTCTTATACTCATCTCCTTCTATACACTTACACACGTATACATCTCTATGGCTGCCATGGTTATAATTGTTTGAGCTCATCATCACTTATTTGGTGGTTCTAGATTTTAACATCATTAGTTTGGCGCCAGCTGAGGGAACTAGAAGACATCTATTCCTTGGTACAGCTTGACCTCACTGGGAACTCTGGTGGTGATCTTGTTCTCTCCCTTGTGGAGATATTTCACCATTGAAAGAGACCCATTGGGGTTCTCAAGATCACTAGTCTTTTCTTCAGTCCAACTCTTCATAGCTCAAACACGTGGCACCTGAGATTTCACCACCACCACTTCCTCTACCGGATGGTGGGGGAGGACCCAGTTTCAGTCAGCCACCACCTCAGTCTGAGATGGCTGATGTGGCAGAAGCCTTGAAGTCTCTGGCAACAAGACAACGGATTATGCAGGAACAGTTCACAGCTCTAATCCAGAACATACTAAGACCACCAGGGGTCTCACCTGAGATGATCACTTCGACAGCGGCTCCAGGGAAGCATGAGTCCAGGGGACAACCCCAGGCACCACGCAAAGACCTGCCGCCCCCACAGAGACAGAGGGATATTGCTGACCCTGGGAGTCTACGCCTAGGGAGGCAAGGAAACCCTTGCCCTGATGATAAGAATGATGATCTTGAGGGAGAGGAGGCCCCCGTAGAATGCTGGGAGCCGTATGAGGTCTCCAACAATACTGTATGACCTCTCCAGGAGAGAAAAGGGAAGTGTGTGAGGCAAAATCTGACTATCGCCCAAGAGGCTCTGCTTTTGATCGCTTGAGCATGGGGTCGGCCTTTGAGAGGCTGGGCCTAGTATTGACCTGCGGGAAAAATTGTCCAGATCAAGGAGTGCTGCGAGATCCAGAAGGGAGGGCCGACCCCATGGATGGGACGAAGGTCAAGGGGAAGTGAATAGACGACACAGGCCTGCCGCAGTGGAACCCTCCGTCCACCTCAAAGAGGCTGTAGGGGATAACATCGGCGAGGCTGACCCTACGAAGCCTTGGAATGACTCGATCCAGTGGTTGGAGGATAAGATTGACAATATTCTGAAGTGCCGGGACCCTATTCAGAGAGGATACTCCATAGGCTCACCCTTTGTGGCGAAGATAGTCAACTTCCCCATGCCATCCAAGCTCAAGCCGCCATCGGTCACCCCTAGGTATGACGGGAGTACCAACCCTATCCACCATATTGAGATGTACCAATCAGCGACAGCCATATACTCTATCTCAGATGAGATGAGGTGTCGTGCCTTTTTTGTCACTCTGACTGGGGCTGCACATGTCTCGTATATGTATCTTCCAAAAAACTCCATTAAAAACTTTAAGCAGTTGGAAGATCGGTTCATCCATAACTTTTTCTTTGGGGTGAGGCCGCAGAAGAAGACCACGCATCTGCTCTATGTTAAGTAGGGGAAGAACGAGAGCCTAAGAGACTACATACCCAGATTTAATAAATAAAAGTTAGAGGTTGAAGACTATGAGGAGAGCATAGCTATGACAGCCCTGATTGGAGGACTCCAGAAGGGGAAGCTATTATGGAAGCTTGCTGAAGACCCTTCAAGGACAACGACTGAATTGCTGTCAACAGCAGGAAAGGTGATGAATGTCGAAGAGGCGATGACCGTAAAATACGAAGACGAGAAAGGAGCCACTAGTGGGGGTAAGTAACCTAGGAAGAACAAAGAGAGGAAGAAGAGGTATACGGACGATAAGTTCGCTGATTACACCCCTCTGAAGGTCAACTGCGAGCATATTATCAATGAGATAAAGAGCGACCGGTCCCTGAAGTGGCCTGAGAAGTTGAGGGCAACCCCCAACAAGAGGAACAAAAACCTGTGGTGTGAATTTCACCAATACCATGGCGACGTGACAGACAAATGCTTTGCTCTGAAAAATGAGATTGAGAAGATGTTAAAAGAAGGGAAGATTAGGAAGTACGTTGATAAAAGTGCCGTCAAGATGGGCCCAGGGGATGACCCCAGAAAGAAGCGAGGTGATGCATGTAGAGAAGGTCCTTCAAAAAGAGGGGACGACCCTGACCTCCCTCCAAGAGACGACAACGGACCTGTCAAGAGACTCAATATGATATCGCTCGGTGTGGGAATGATCTCCGGGGGTCTAGCAGGAGGAGGGTCTGATGTCGCCGATAGGAAGGCCCATGTATTCGAAGCCAAGGTAGTGACAAAAACTGTGCACTCAACCTCTCTGGAAGCAAACTCAGAGAAGAGAAAGAAAGTTGACATGGATACTCTGATAGTGGGGTTATCATGAATGGACTTCAAAGGCCTCTTAGCCCCACACGACGACCCACTCGTCATCACTACTAGGGTGCACGGGTGTGAGGTACCGAGGATACCGGGAATGTTATTTCAACTCCGCTGAAGAAAGAGAGGCACATAAGAAGGCAACAACCACTTACAATATTGACACCCTTGACCCCAGGGATGAGAAAAAAATCAGGAAAGGAGAAGCCGTGGAAGAGGCAGAATCCGTCATCTTCAATGAGGATGAGCCGGAAAAATAGTCCAAATCAGCAAAACTCTGAAGCCAAACATCAAGGAAGACCTCATCAAGTTGTTGAGGAGAAGACAGAGCGTCTTTGCATGGATTCATGCAGATATGCTGGGGATCGACCCCAAAATTATGAGCCACAAGCTCAATGTGGTAGAGGGTGCAATGCCAGTGAAGCAGAAGAGGAGAATTTATTCTCGAGAAAACTATGAGGTCATTAGAGATGAGGTCAAGAAGCTGGAAGATGCAAAGTTTATCAGGGAGGTCATCTATACCGAATGGCTGTCCAATGAAGTCATTCTCCCAAAAGCCAACGGGAAGTGGAGGATGTGTGTGGACTTCACAGACGTCAACAAGCATTGTCGCAAAGACAACTTCCCTCTCCCTCACATTGATCCAATGGTGGACGCTATCGCAGGCCATGAGCTCATGAGCTTCATGGATGCCTATTCAGGGTACAACCAGATCTTCATGAACCCTGAAAACTTGGAGAAGACATATTTCATTACCGATAAGGGGACATACTGTTATAGGGTCATGCAATTTTGGCCTAAAAAATGCGGGGGCAACATATCAATGCCTTGTAAATAAAATGTTCGAAGGCCAAATTGGGAAGTCTATGGAGGTCTATGAATATGACATGCTAACTGAGAGTTTAAAGGTATGGGATCATGTTGCTGACCTTGAGAGGACCTTTAATACGATGGACAGGTACCAGATGAAGCTCAACCCGACCAAGTGTGTCTTCGGGGTCGGAGCAGGGAAGTTCTTGGGGTTCAGGTCAACCAGAGAGGCATCGAGGCCAACCAGGAAAATATAAAGGCCCTTAGAGAGATGAAGACCCCCAAGACCATTAAAGACGTTCAGAGGCTCATGGGGCGAGTGGTAGCTTTGAATAGGTTCGTGTCTAGAGCCACATATAGGTGCTTACCATTCTTCAAAATTCTCCGAAAGGCTTTTGAATGGGGCGAGGAGTGTGATGAGGCCTTCAAGGAGATAAAGGCATACTTAGGGTCTCCCTTGCTGTTGTCATGGCGAGTACAGGGTGAACGGCTATATGTGTACCTAGATGTCTCAGAATCATCCATCAGTGCAGCCATTGTAAGAGAAGAGGACGGGATACAAAGGCCCATATATTTCAATAGTAAGGCACTCTAGGGGCAGAGCAAAGATACCCAAGGATGGAGAAGTTAGCATATGCCTTGATCCATGTCTCAAGGAAGATGAAGCCATACTTTCAGTCCCATACAATGGTCATCCTCACTGACTCACCTTTTAGGCAGGTCTTGCACAAGCCAGAAAAATCGGGGAGGCTAATGGCATGGGCTATAGAGTTGGGAGAGTTTGACATTGTGTATCAACCTAAGATGGCCATTAAGGGGAAAGCATTGGCAGATTTTGTGGCTGAATTTACTTGGGAAGATAATGAGGCTGAAGATGAGAACCTCGAAGAGAGAGATACACAAGGCAGAGTTATTGACCCGCCCACAGAAAAGGCGGAGATAAGCACCGCTAGAGGGAAAGTGATCGAAAAAGAAGAGGGAAGATATCTCTTTAGACAGGGATCCCTCACTGAGGGAAATTTCTCAGAAGAACAGACTGTGTGGAGCCTCTTCGTTGATGGGTCCTCCTGCGACATCGGAAGTGGGGTTGGACTGATAGTATTAGCACCCAATGGCACAGACATTGAGTACGCCTTGAGGTTTAACTTCAAAGACTCCAACAATGAGTCTGAATATGAGGCCTTAATAGAAGGCCTCTCCTTGGCCAAGTCGCTTAGTGTCGGCCAGATTTTGATCCATAGTGATTCAAGGCTAGTAGTGAACCAAATACTAGGAGCCTACGAGGCCAAGGATGAGCGAATGGCCAAGTAACTTGAAAGGGTAAAGGCATTGCTGAAGAACTTCAGAAAATTGAAAGTAAAGAGGATACCTAGGCTTGATAATGGACGAGCTGATGCCCTTGCTAGGATGGCCTCACCAACTAGGACAGATATCAGGAGGACAGTCCCAGTGGAAATTTTGCTTCGACCAACTATTGAAGATGCTGAGGGAACACTTGGCTCTTTCTTACATATCAATAGGGAAGCTTCGTGGATGGACCCTATAATCAAATATATTAAAGAGGGGGAGATGCCAGAAGAAAATCAAGAAAGGAAGAAATTGAGATACAGAGCTGCAAAATTTGCTGTCATCGGAGATACCTTGTACAAAAAGGGGTTCTTGCTCCCATTACTTAGGTGTGTGCACCCATCTAAAGTCCCACACATATTGCAAGATGTACATGAGGGATCATGTTCAAGCCACATTGGGGGTAGGTCTTTGGCGAAGAGGGTAGTAACCCAGGGGTACTCGTGGCCAACCTTGGGGAAAGATGCCACGGCATATGTAAAAAAGTGTGATAAATGTCAAAGATTTTTCACCATCCCTCACCAGCCCCATCGGCTTCTTACCTCCATTACATCCCCATGTCCATTTGCAGTGTGGAGGATCGACCTAGTAGGACCCTTACCTAGGGCAGTCAATAACTATCGGTTCCTCATCGTAGCAATTGACTATTTTTCAAAATGGGTGGAGGCCGAGCCGATGATCACGATTACAGAGCAAAAGACCTTCCAGTTTATCTGGAAAAACATTATATGAAGATATGGTCTCCCCAACACCCTCATCTCGAATAACGGGACTCAATTCAAGAATACATCTCTAGAGAAGTACTGTGAAAGGGTGAGTATCAAACAATCCTTCTCGTCCCCAGGTCGACCTCAAACCAATGGGAAAACGGAAGTTACAAACAGAAAAATCCTAGATGGGATCAAGAAGAGACTTGAAGAGGCAAAAGGAAGATGGGTTGAGGAGTTATATGTTGTATTGTGGGCCTATAGGACGACAGAAAAAACCTCTATCGAAAAAACCCCGTTCATGCTAGCTTATGGCTCGGAAGCCGTCATCCCCACCGAGATTGGGTTTCCTACTCACAGGGTCCAAATGTATGACCCCCAGAGAAATATGGAAGAGAGGAGACTTGACTTAGACCTGATTGAGGAAAGGAGGGAATATGCCGAGATAAGGCAAACCGCCTACCAGCAGAGGACTGCAAGGTTTTACAACCAGAGGGTGAAGCAGAGGCCCATTGTGGTGGGGGACTTGGTCCTAAAAAAGACTTGGCAGAAGCCCAACAAGCTCCACCCAAATTGGCATGGCCCATATAGGGTCATCGATGAAGTTGTCCCTAGAACCTATAGACTATAAAACCTATAAGGGGAACCCTTTTCCAACCCCTGGAACGTAGATCATTTGAAGAAATACTATCAGTAGTGTTGTAATGTCCTATCGGACCACAATTGTAATGGGTGTTGCTCCAACAGAACACCTGGAATGTTAATGAGAAATATCAGTGTTTTCCCTCATCTTGCATTTGCCAGTTCTAGTATGACTGGGATCATTTTCGGGGAACCACCCTCGGCCATAATGAGGGTAAATGGTGGGGACGACCCCTCCTTTACCCTCAAGAAAGACGAGGGGGGACTTAAAAACCATTAAGTTGGTGAAAAACCACCCTCGGCTATAATGAGGGTGAATGGTGGGGACGACCCCTCCTTTACCCTCAAGAAAGACGAGGGGGGACTTGATTAAAATCATAAATTAAGATTGGTCAAAACCACCCTTGGATATAATGAGAGAAAATGGTGGGCTCCTTTACCCTCAAGAAAGACGAGGGGGGATTTAAAAACATCAATTAAGATTGGTGAAAACCACCCTCGGCTATGATGAGGGTCAATAGTGGGGACGACCCCTCATTCACCCTCAAGAAATACGAGGGGAGACTTGATTAAAAACATCAATTAAGATTGGTGAAAACCACCCTCGGCTATGATGAGGGTCAGTGGTGGGGACGACCCCTCATTCACCCTCAAGAAAGATGAAATACGGGGGGGGGGGGAGGGGGAGGGACTTAAAAACCATTAGGTTGGTGAAAAACCACCCTCGGCTATAATGAGGGAAAGTGGTGGGGACGACCCCTCCTTTACCCTCAAGAAAGACGAGGGACTTAAAAACCATTAGGTTGGTGAAAAACCACCCTCGGCTATAATGAGGGTGAATGGTGGGGACGACCCCTCCTTTACCCTCAAGAAAGACGAGGGGGGACTTGAAATAATTTAAAACATCATTGTTTGCTGATAGCCACCCTCGGCTATAATGAGGGCAAATGGTGGGGACGACCCCTCATTCACCCTCAATAAAGACGAGGGAGGGGTTAGTGAGTTAATTTAAAGACATCACAAGGCAAATCATACAAGAGACAAGTATATAAGACAAAGAGAGGCATTATATTACAAAATGTTGATGTTTGTCCAATAAATGAGTACAAAAATATGGGCTACATGAAGAGGGTATGGGATACAAACTACCACCCTATTGAGCAACATCAGAGGGTAATGTTTCAACATTAATTATGTGGGTTTCTTCTACGACCAAGAGAGGCTGATCCTCAGATGTGCCGGTACCCTCGAACTGCACTTGGGACTCCACATGGGCTAAGGCCTCAGCAATCAGGGGTTCGTCCAGTTGAACTGCTTCAATAGAGGGGCGGACAGATGATACTGCGTCAGCGAACTTAAGGACAACCCACCGACAGTCCATACTAATCCCACTCTCTAAGTATTCAAGACCGAAGCCTTGAAACTCGTCCGAATGTTTGTAGGCCCAACAGCATCGTCCTCTACCTTCTTCACGGTCTCGACTAGATCACTTTTGAATTAAGAAGTTAGAGCCTCTTCCTTCGTCTTGAACAGATCATCCCTAGCCTTCAGGTCAGCATCGTGCTACTTCGTGATCTCGTCCAAGACCCTGGCATGTTCGATCCTAGAACTCTCAAACTCGGCCCTTGCAGTCTCAAGCTCGGTCTGCAGGTCAGCCTCGTGCTGAATGGCCCTCTCGGCTTCATGGAACTTCTGTTGGTTCTCAGCCATCCATTTGGTAGCAGACGTAAAGGCACAAACAGACTGCATAGAAAAAGAAACTCATTAAGAGGCCGAGGAAACAGTTAGTGAAAAATTAACACTCAGTGAAATGAAGTAATAACAAACACCCGGGTAAGAGTGTGAAGACCACAGTCATACACCTTCGCCGGGGGAATCTTAGATAAGAATTCATAGTCGGCAGCCGAGGGGGTAGAAAACATAGAAGCCTTGACCGCCCTCAGGTTGGCAATCAGGGAAGACGACTCGGCCTTAAAAAATGCTAAGTTTTGGGACCAGAAGGACCCCATACTGGAGGAGGAGCCAGTCCCCTCCGATGCCTCCACCCTCGCCCTCATCCTTGAATCAGGCCAAGGGTTAACAGGAACTTCAGGACCTTTTCTTTTGGAACCCTCGGCGGAAGGTTCGATAGGTGTCGGCCCCACGGCCTTCGACTTACTCAGAGTCTGCTGAGGCTCCTTGCCCTTCTTCTTGCCTAGGCCAGATAATAAGCTTGGGGCAGTCATTTCCCAGAGAAGATCAGAGATACCTGTAGGGTGACCTGAAAAAAAGATGACACATCAGAAAAATACAGAGGCAAGGATGAAACACAAAAAAAGAAAAGACAACAAAAAATAATAATAACTCACATAGCTCAGTCAGGGGGCCGACCCTCAGACCAACTTCTTTGAGGAACCGAGGGGTCATAAGATCTTCAAACTTTGCAAGTTCACCCCCTCTCCCTCGTTCTCTCAGATACTCGACTATGTCCTTTTGATCCAGACTAAGTCCGGGGTCTAACCTAGCCTTCATCGAGGGGTTAGACCATCTCCTTGGAACCCTCGGACCATCGTCCAAAGGTTGAGTCTCGGTAGAAAATTCCCATTCTCCAGAAATAAAGAAAAATCTCTTATTCCAGTCATGGTTGGAGGTTTGTGCCACGTGGAGAAGTTTTTTATCAGACCTCCTCGCCCCCAGGATAGTACCCAGGCTGTCTAGACGAGGAAGTGATATTATAACAAGCCAAAAGCACGTCGAAAAAAGGCTCGTCAATGAAGGCATTCTTCCATAAGGAGATGTAGCCGAGGATCATCCTCCAAGAGCTTGGAGGAAGTTGAGAGGGGGTGATGCCGAGGGATGATAATATGTTGACTATGGCAGGGTGCGGAGGGAACCTAACACCAACCTTAAACATATGTTCATACACTGCTATCTCCCCCTCGTCCCCTTCAAACACTCTCTCAGACTCAGAGGGGACCCTCATACTTATGTTGGGAGGCACACCAAATGTATGCCTACACAACAGGAGGTCACGATCCCTGACTGAGGAAATATAGGTCGAGGCATGGGAGGTGTCAACTGGGTCGAGGTCTGAGTCCTCACCATCATCCTCAGTCCCCTCTCCCTCGGCCTTATCACCTGTCAAAGGTCCATGAGGAAAGGACATCTGGAAGGCATGAGGGGATAAAGTTATCACATGGATAGCTTTGGAAGGGACCAATCCCTCGGCCTATCTGCTTGGGCTTAGATCAGATGTCTCTCTCCTCCCAGAAGGTCCAGCACCAGTTGGTGACGACGCTCTCTCATCTATCTCTCCTGAATGACTATCGGCTGGACGACAGGACGAACTACAAGACTCGGATGGTTTTATTATGGATAGAGGAATGGGAAAAATGGGTCGTACCCAATTAGGGTCGGCCCCTCGTCTTCTCTCCTCCTCTTCCTCTACTCGTCTGATCTCTACAAATAACTTCTCTATCAGGGATGGTAATTCCTCAGCTAAATTGTAAAGCCTCCTAAGCATTAAAGGTAAGACCCTACACTTAGGGGAATTTGGCTAACCTAATTACAAGCAAGTTGGCAATTGACTACGTTGGACTTTTGGATTGAAACTAAAGAAAGTAAAAGTTTTAACGAAGAATATTCAAGAATAATCCACCGGAGAAGAACGCCGAAAAATTATGAAGTAGCCAAAGAAAAATCTAATCCTACAGACTTAAAGCAGCCGAAGTGTTAAAAACCAATGGAATGTAAAGTGGGCACTGGCTCAGAAGGATTACTTAAGAAGGGACGGCGAGGTTTGATGCAGAAGTCGTAGAAATGTCTATGGCTATGGAGATGTGGAAAATCTAGAGAGAGAGAGCTTGGGCACGAAGAAGAAGAAGGGAATAAAATTTCAAACATTGTTTAAATACCTTAGTAATGAGTGGCCCCGTTAACCAAGGCAGAACACAACCCACGAGGGGGGCATCATTAGGGTACAAAGTCCCAGGCCAAGTGTGCAGCCGCCACACCTTAGGAAATGGAACGACAGTGGATGCTGCCTACGTGTCATATCAGCTCGACTGGTGTCATTCATCTAACTGTCCATACACTCATCTCAAAAGTGACAATATCCCTCAGCCATCTCAACAACATCAATGTCTAACGGCTGGGGGGTGATTGATATACCCATATATACCCTCGGCCATGCCGAGGGCACTCTGCGCCTCATCAGGCTCAGACGACCCTCCATAAGGCTCAGACGAACCTTCAAGGGGCCGACCCCTCATTGGGCTCAGACGACCCTCCAAGGGGCCGACCCTCCATTAGGCTCAAACGACCCTTCAAGGGGCCGATCCCTCATCAGGCTCAGACGACCCTTCAAGGGGTCGACCCCTCATCAGGCACAGACGACCCTCCATTAGGATTAGACGACCCTTCAACGGGCCGACCCCCCATCAGGCTCAGATGACCCTTCAAGGGGCTGACCCCTCATCAGGCTCAGATGACCCTCCAAAGGGCCGACCCCTCATCAGGCCCAGACGACCCTTCAAGGGGCCGACCCCTCATCAAGCTCAGACGACCCTTAGAGGGGTCGATAGTACGAGGCTTAAATTAGGCCAGACACTGCCAGAGGGAACTTTGCCCTCGACCGCATATCATAGGTCGAGGGTGACATCATCACAGTGCGTGGTTTAGGAGACGGGTGGAACAGTGCGCGTGAGGCTCACATGGCATGTGGAAGATCGTTATAACAATATCACCCCCTCACGTGAGGGAATATTATGTCATCATTAGTCACAGGTGGCATCTACAGGTGTCAACAGGGGATTGGCTAGATCATCATTCACATGTACCATGCACACTTGGGGGGTACACTACACCCACCAAGACTTATATATACTTGTCACCTATAACCCTACAAAGGGATCGATAATTGTAACCCTAGTAAAAAATCTTCTTGTATACATAGTAGAGAGAGAAAGTGAGCTTATGTGCATTGTATCCAAGGCCATTAGTGCCCATACTTAGTGGATCACACACTCACAGTGGATGTAGGCCTAATTGGCTGAACCATTATACATCATTGTCTTATTCCTCTTATACTCATCTCCTTCTATACACTTACACACATATACATCTCTATGGCTGCCATGGTTATAATTGTTTGAGATCATCATCACTTATCTCGTGGTGCTAGATTTCCGCATCATCACTCACTTGCAAGGGGAGGCTCAGATCAAAAACATATCACTCTCAGCAAATCCAGAAAACCTCTCTCGAAGTCAACACGATTTCCACATCCAAATCCCTTTATAACCTTCACTTTTCATCATCCTTTTCATCAAATATGGTGAATTAAATACCCTCCATCATCATCCAAGTCTAAGGGCTGCTCTCCAACATTCAAGATCAAGCTCAACATCTTCAAGAAGGTCTAATTTTCTCAACTCTCTCCTTAAATTCTCATAAATTCGCAATAACTTGTTTTATTACTTAGCACTTTTATTATCTCATCTCACATATCCTAATATACTTTTTATTTAGTATTATTTCACATCTCTTATTTTTATGTAAATAAAAACTCAAAAACAAGAAAAAGAGGGTTTTCTCAAAAATTCCAAACGGGAATTCTCACACTTTTCTTACAGTTTTATCATAACTAAAAGACTTTTTCTACACACACACACACACACACAAATAAGATAATCCCCCCTGATTGGATTTATGGGATAAACCCCACCCCTCGTTTTGCATGCGAACTACGTGGACTTTGATGCCTCTATAGGCTACGTAGGCGTCTCGGGGTAAAACCCGAGACTCGAGTCCTATTTTCACTTTTTCTCTAATCTCCTATTCTCTTTAAATTCAATTCTCCTAGGTTACATATATATATATATATATATATATATATATATATATATATATATATATATATATATACATATATTTTTCCTTAGTGTTGGATTATTTCACATGCATTATCGTTCCATCATAACGATCAACATAAGGATAATCACGTAAATCCTATTTTCTAATATTATTTTTATACCTTCCTACGGATGATTCACTTTACCTCTTCCATGGTAAAAGTCGATGATTCCTATCTCCACTATATATACACATGCACACATATCACGGGGAAAATAAAGGAAAATAGCAAAAACCCATGAGAGACCATAAGGGCAGAATGGGTGCATAACACCTTCCCATTTCGTAACTTAGCCTCCGAACCCTTCTCGAATCACTTTGGTTTCGTATGCATCAGTATGTCTTTGGATGATGTCCTTCGGGATGGCTCCCCTTCTTTTGTCTATTTTGAGTAAAATAGATTGGCGACTCTATCTCTCTACATTTTTCACCTCACCCAAATGACGCCAGCCGAAGCACTCCCGAGAGGGATGCGCGGGACCTAGGATCCTCCTTCACGTGCCTGCCCATCGTGAGGATCGGGGATGGCCACAATGGAGACTCTGCTAGGGATTTTATGAGGGCTAGACTCTATTTACATGGGTGTTATGTTTGTTTATGTTTCCCCCCCAATTTTGCATGCCCCCTTTTTATGTATCCCCCATACTTATGCTTCTATTCACACACTTGTAGAAAATTCTCCATGTACAATTCGCACCACGTGCACCCAGGGTCACATATATCCACATGTTGCATGCATCACCCATCCATACTTGGTGTACCATTGGTACTTGTACTTTTCTCCATGTTTGGCATGATCAAGAAAGACATTCTCATAGGATACTAATAAGAGAATCATGCATGATTCCCAAGACATCACCAAAGAGCATTGTTCTTAACCAAATTTTACCCAGTAACTGGAGGGTCACTTCATGATGGGCGCTGGTCTGGCAGCGCACAGTTAGCCTAAGCAATATGACTCTCACCTTCCATTGGCCAAATACCTTCTACATATATCGAACGGTTCCCCTACATCATACCGCTTGACCGAAGTCATGACGGGAGGTATATCGCAGGTAACTCGTTCAGGTACGCCGAGTATATCGAATTCGCTCTCACACTTACTGTCCCCATGAGGTATATGGTGAGGCAATTCACGTACACTCAGGTATATCAAATGGCTTGTACACACGTACCAATTGCCAGAAAGAGCAAGACGTATATTGTGGAAGTCACGCCAAAGGGGGAACCCTTTCCCATTCACCCAACCAACTGCATACCCATATATAGGTGTCAAGCCTAAGACACACATGTTAGATTGCCAATTTTTACCTGAAACTCGGCCGAAATTTTGGGTCGGCCTACCGCTCAAAAATTTTGTGCATTTTTAAAACAGAACCCTATGCGTGAGCCTAGTCACAAGTCTAGCCATAGCTTTGCATATATTACAAACCCAATTTTTCCAGGCTCGGGTCCCGTCCGACATTTCATTTTTCATTTAGGAGAATTAATACAAGTGAAAACATAATAATTATAATAATCATGCTGAGACCGTCTCCAAAAAGAAAATTTTCCTTTTTTTAATCCAAAATCCAAAAACATTTCTCTTCTCTTTATAAAAAATCCAAAAATATTTTGTCTTTCAATCTCGAAAAAAAAATGTCAAAAAAAAAAATTTCATCCCTTTTTCTCAAAAATAAATCCCATTTCACGGCTCCTCAAGTCCATCGGAAACCCTTGGTCTAGATCCTTATTGGCTTCGGTCTTCATTCAAATCACCCAGAGTTCCTCCCGTTCCCTTTCTACTTCTTTCGAGTCCGAAATCCATCCGCCTTCCATGGAGAACACATATCAAGTACCCATTATGAAGTCGGATCTGACGGCAGTTCTAGCTCAGCTTATGTCAAAGATTGACAACCTCCAAATTGAGTTCCGAGAGATGCAACGAAACCAGGTTCCCATCCCTCAAGAGACCGAGGCCCTATTCCCTCGTGCTATGGATCCACCCGAGCCTATCTGGGTCCCTTAAGAATATCAGCATGCTCCATGTGCCCCTAATGCTAATGGGACGCCGCCTGCCCAGCTTCTGATGTCGAACCTTGTTCAGCACTGGGCCCACTTGCCTATGGTCATTGATCTAAAGGAAGAAGAATTTAACAAAGTTAAAGAGGACCTCAAAATGCTCGCTAAGAATTTTGACCAAGTCAGAATCTCAGGGAATTACATGGACTACACCCACATGTCTCCTTATCTTAAAGCGAGGTTACTCGAGAATTTCAAGATGCCAAATATCGAGAAATTCGGAGGAAGTGGACACCCGATTGTTCATCTCCGAAGCTAACACCATTCCATGACTCTACTAGGGGATTCTGAAGAAGTGATGGCCCAATTATTTCAGCAAAATCTGAAGGATAGCGACCTTCGATGATTTTTATCTCTCGAAGAGTCCAGAATTCGTAGCTGGGAGGATGTAGCCCGAGAATTCATGTCACAATATAAATACAATGAAGAGCTTGAGGTTACCCGTCGTGATTTAGAGCTGCTCAAATAGAACTTTCGGGAGTCAATAAGTAAGTTCATAGCCTAATGGAGGGGAAAAGAAGCAAACATGACCAATCGGCCTTCCGAGGAAGAACAAGTCATCATAGTGAAGAAGAACTTCTTACCCCATGTCTGAACAACCATGGGAGGACAATACTATCACCACTTTTGAGCTCTCAAAGAAGCAGGAGTAGAAAATGAGGAAGGTCTTGCCAAAACAGAAGTTGACCCAAAGAAGGTGTCCGGACAGTTCACCCCCAGAAAATATGACAAACCTGCCAGTGCTATAGTTTCAACCATCATCAACATATCTCAACCAACCACATAATGGGCACCATAAAGCCGCCCCGTCCTAGTCTGAAAAGAATACACTGACCTCCATGCTCCCTTATCCAAAGTTTATCAGACACTATTAAGCCGAAGACTTATCAAACCATTGGATCCCCGTCCATTGTCAAATCCACTCCCAAGAAACTTCAAGGAAGATGCCCATTGGGCCTTTCACCAAACCGCTGGCCATACCATTGACCAATGCTTTCACCTACGAAACGTAATCCAAAGTCTAATTGACCGGGGTACCATAGTCCCACCAGCCAATCCTAAGCCAAACACTACTCACAACCCACTCCCAAATCATGCCAATGTCACCTTCTTAGAAGAGAACCTAGAATTTGATCCCTCAACTCAAATCACACCTATATACTCTCTAACACCTCTCCAAATTTGCCCATATTTCCTCCTACATCCTACTAGCCTCAGTGATCAGGCACTGTCACTCCTTACTAGATCATGCATCGCTGTCCGTACCCGTTCTAAAAATGGAAGCATGGAATTGTCAAAAGTGTTAAACCAACTCCTAGAGTTCCGACATAAATTGCACTCACAAATGATCATCGATTCCCAGAGATTCAGTACGCTGTTCTTGGAAGCACGTAAATGGGACCGAGAGTCAGATAGATGGGTGGTACCAACCGATGAAGTCAGCCTGGATGATGTTGTCCAGATTATGGCAGAATTATTCAAACAAACCAACAACATTTGCAGTATGACCGAGTTACTTGATGCTTTGAAGCTACAAGGCGCTTGGTCCCTTCACCCTTACACATCCACACCGATTGGGAAGACCTATATGAAGAGGTTGTTGAAGTTATGGAATGCATCGAATTTACATGGAAAGACATATTTATTGCCACCGAATGGGGGGAGGAGAATTTGAAGATTCGAATGAAGAAAAAGCTTTCGAGAAAACTGGCCCGGTAGCCGACATGTTTGGGATGATTTCATTCGAAGAACTCCTCAGAGAAATAAACAAGGTGGCAGAACAACCCGAGATTGATGAGGAAATGAAATTCATGTTCTTTCCTTCTTCAGTAAATCACATGACCAGATCCGGTAGGCATTACCAGATCCCAAGCTCACTATCAGCAAACGACAAACTTAAAGGTGTTAAAAACCTTCCTATGCCAGAGATGACCCTCGAGGAGAGCAAGATCCTCGATCAATTGAATAAAACTCAAGCTAACATCACTCTATGGGGGCTTTTAATGTCTTCCCAGTTGTACAGAAATGCTTTGATCAAGTTGTTCACTGGACCCACAGTTCCTCCTTCTACCACACCAGAAGAAGCGATAAATTTGGTCGGATCCTTGACCTCTACCCAAATGCTATCCTTTTTCGAAGAAGAAATCCCAAAGATTGGTCCAAACCACAATCATGCACTCAACATCTACGTCGAAGCTATGGGTAAGGTTGTACCACTCTCTCTTGTCGATAATGGATTAGCCTTGAATGTCTGCCCACTAAGAACCTTCAAATGTTTAGGACTGAAAGAAAGCGACCTCGCTCCAAACTCCGCTGCCGTGTGTGCCTACGATAATACCTGTCTAGAGGTGATGGGATCCATAAAGCTTGTAATATGGGCTGGCCCTATAAACCCCATAGTTGAATTCCAAGTTATTGACATCCCATCTTGTTTCAACCTATTTCTAGGACGACCTTGGCTTCACAGTATCAAGGGTGTGTCTTCCTCACTCCATCGAAAATTAAAATTCTTTATCAACGGACGGGTCATCACCATTTTGTGCAACAATGATAATACCGAGGCTGGAAGTACCAGCAGTCCAATTCTTTAAATACAACACGGGTCAAATGATATGCTCCTATCAGCATTTCGAGTTAAACCACCTCTACTCTCGGTAGGGGATGACTTCAAAGAAAGGGTTTTTCTAGAATACGACCCTCATAGCAAGGTCAATGTGATTTAGATGTTCAGAAATATGCACTTCATGCTCAGACTGGGTCTAGGACAAAGACAACAAGGGATACTCGAGCCGATTGAACTGAAGAAACCTTTCCCTCCTTGTGGTTCTAGGGTATCAACCGTCAGAATAGGAGCTTAGAATGATCCGCCAGTCTCAACCAAAGAGAGGACTAGATTGCATCCAGACTATCCCAGGTGACTCCTTGAATAGAAGATTCATCAAAGAGGGCGAATACTTCCCCTTTTATGGCTTTCTAGAACAATGGTATGACCATATAGACAAGAAGATGAAGCCTGGAATCCAGATCTTCTTCCAAGACAGCTACCCATGGGCCGAGAGTTCCCAACACCATGTATAACCGTTCATCAAAGATACCGAAGAGACTGAGGAAAGTGACTCCGAAGATTCCATCAACTTACAGACACTGGGGCTAACACTCTGCATGGTTCACTCAGGCACTACATCACCGGATCCGTCCCAACTGATTAAAGCTGTTGATACACCTCTCCTAAACTGGCATGTTGCTCCAGTTCTACCTACTAAAATCTCCCCTAATCCCAATGTATACCCTATTTCTTCTTCTGTTGTCTATCCCTGCTCAATTGTAATCGATACCTCCTTTGATGAGGTTGTTAATGTTGTTTTTCCTATCAATGAAATAAACAAAGATTTTGAGTATCTTGTTGTGCCTTACATTAACTGTTTATATTCTAATCAAACTTTTGATGATGATGATTTTGCAAATGAACAATTCTTAACTGATCTAAATAAGGTTAATAATAAACAACATAACCGCATTCAAGTTAATGAAGAAGAGACTATTGTTATTAACCTCGGTTTTAGTAGCCAGCTGCGCAAGATTAGGATAGGGGCTACCCTCGATGAGCATGAGCATGCACAACTTCAAGAATTGCTAAAGCAATTCGTGGATGTCTTCGCATGGTATTATGAAGATTGGCCCGCCATTGATCCTAAAATAGCTCAGCATGAGATTCCCACTCTCCCAGATTATAACCCGGTTAAATAAAAGTTGAGAAAGCTCTGCACCGAATAGTTGCTCAAGGTCAAACAACAGGTGGTCAACTAGTTGAACGTAGGTTTCATTCATGTGATCGAATATCCCACATGGCTAGCAAACATAGTGCGTGCACCAAAATTAGGAGGAAAGGTTCGGATGTGTGTAGACTACCGGGACTTGAACAAAGCCTCTCCAAAGGATGATTATCCATTACCTAATATTGACATGATCGTGGAAAACACAACCAGTCATACTCTTAAGTCATTCATCGACGGATTTTCCGGATACAACCAAATCAAAATGCACCCAGACCACCAAGAAAATACTGCGTTGATCACCCCATGGGGAACCTTTCGCTACACTGTCATGCCATTTGGTCTCAAGAACGCTCGGGCTACCTACCTGAGGGATGCCATAACCATCCTTCACGATCTGATTCACAAATAGGTTGAGGTTTATGTGGATGATATGATTATCAAATCCAAGACTAGAGAAGGTCATGTTCCCGCTCTTCGAAATTTCTTCGAACGACTGCAATAGTATCAGATGAGACTCAATCCACAGAAATGCATCTTTGGCGTTATAAAAGGAAAGATCTTGGGATTCATGTTCAGTGAGAAAGGGATAGAAGCAAATCCTGCCAAGATGAAAGCCATACTTGAGATGCCACCTCCCCGAACAGAGAAAGAAGTCTGAGGTTTCCTTAGGAAATTGCAATACACCAATCGGTTCATCAGCCAGCTAACCTCCATCTGTGAATCAATCTTCAAACTCCTCCGAAAGGATTCAACCAAGATTTTGAACGAGTCCTGCCAAGAAGCTTTTTAATCGAATCAAATAATATCTGACCCAACCTCCTGTACTCCTTCCACCACAGCCTGGTCTCCCATTGATCCTATACCTAACCATAACCGACACTACAGCTGGGGCTTTGATAGCCCAATACCTTGAATATTCCCATAAAGAAAGAGACATCTATTACTCCAGTCGCAAATTGGTCGGGTACTAAGTTAACTACACTACTTTGGAAAAGGCATGGGTCGCGCTTGTCTAGGTCACCCAAAAGTTGCGACACTACATGCTCGCCTTCCCTATCAAACTTATATCCCAAATGGACCCGATCAAATACCTGCTTGAGAAACCCGCTTTATCCAGTTGAATGGATCGATGGTTAATGCTCCTATCCGAGTTCGATATCGTGTACGTCATGAAGAAAGCCATGAAAGGAAGAGTCATCTCTGACTACCTCACTGATTACCCCATGGAAGAAGCTGATGTATGGATCTCCAAATTACCAGATGAAAACATCCTTTGCACTACTTGGGATAATCTCCGATGGAAAATGTTCTTCGATGGCGCTGCCAATAAAAAAGGATATGGCATTGGGATACTTATGATCGCCCCGGATGACTCTCACACTCCCATCGCCATCAAGATGGATTTCCCCTGCACCAATAACATGATTGAGTACGAGGCATGCACGGTAGGCCTCAAAGTTTCTCTTAAGAAAGGTATTCAATGCCTAGACGTCTACAGGGATTCTTCCCTCATTATCGATCAAGTTCTCAGAAAATAGAGAGTTAAGGATGAGAATCTCCAACCCTTCCAAGCCCACTTAGAAGAGCTAGCCTCCCAATTCCAAGATATCATCTTCCACTACCTACCCCAAGCAATGAATAACCTAGACGATTCCCTTGCTACCTTGGCCTCCATAGTCGACATGCCAGAAGGAATAACAATGACCCCCTTCTTGGTTCAAAAGCAGGACAAACTAACTCACTGCTACGACATTGAGCTCGTCACCACAGAAGATCCCGAGATAGCCAATCGTTGGTACTATGATATCTGGCACCTCCTCAAGCATGGTAGGTATCCCTAGGGTTCCAACAAGAAAGACTGAGCAACCTTTCGAAGACTGGTCTCCCAATACATCATCTATCACAAAGCACTGCTCAAAAGAAACTTCGATGGAACTCATATGCACTGCATCGTAGGGGATGACATTGAAAAGATAACGCAGAAGATCCACAGCAGGGAATGCAGACCCCACATGAAAGGTCACATGCTTGATAAAAATATCAATCGACAGGTATACTACTGGACCATCATGACCCAGGATTGCACCGCCTATGTTCGAAGATGCCTCAAATGCCAATAATTCTCAAACCTTCAGAATTTTCTTCCGCGTGAATTATACAACATGACCTCTCCCTGGATGTTCTCCACCCGAGGCATCGACATTATAGGGAAGGTTACATCGAAGGCTTTCAATGGGCATGAGTTCATCCTAGTTTCCATTGATTACTTCACCAAATGGGTCAAAGTCGAGTCATACGCAGTGTTGAACGCTAAGAAAGTGGCTAAATTCATCAAGAAAAATATCATCTGCCGATATGGGGTCCCAGATGAGATAGTATGAGATAACGGGTTGCATTCCAAGGCATAAATCACAGTGGTGGTCAATGAATACGGGATTCAGAGACACAAATCTTCTCCCTACCGACCTCAGACTAACGGTGCTGTCGAAGCCGCCAACAAGAACCTCCAAGCCATCATTAGCAAGATGACCGAAAGCTATCAGGATTGGGCTGATCGGATCCCATACGCCCTCTGGGCTACTGAACATAAATTTGAACCTCTACTGGGGCTACCCCTTACTCTCTAGTCTACGGCATGGAAGCAGTCCTACCAGTGGAGCTGGAAATACCCTCATTACGCGTTAGGCCTGAAAGCAAGGTTAGTAAAGAAGACTGGTGCCAAAGCCGTCTTGACGAGCTGACCCTCCTGGATGAAAGGAGATTAAAAGCTCTATACCATATACAAGGGTACCATCGCCGAATAGCACGCTCATTCAACAAGAGAGTCAAGGATCGCGGTGTACGAGAAGGGGACCTAGCCCTCAAAGAAATCATAGAACCCATCTGAGACCCAGAGGAAAATTCAAGCCCAATTGGAGGGCCCCTACATTGTTAAGAAAATCTTATCCGGTGGTGTCGTCGTGCTCACCGACTTAGATGGGGAGGAGATGGCTCGTCCAGTCAACCTGGACCATCTCAAGAAGTTTTACCCCTAGTCCAAAATCTCGGCGCACTATGACTCTTATCATCTCCCTTCTATTCTAAAAAAAATCTCTTCATTTCCTTCTACCTAGAACTACGTGGGCCTGATCCTCTGCAAAAAACCATTTTCAAACAAATTAAAACTTTTTAAAAACCCCATAGGTACGTAGGTAGCTCATACACCTTACATGAGAACGACCCTTTCTTTTTCACAAAATCTATTCTTTTCTTATTTCCGAGAAAAACAGTCAATTCCAGCATATACTTGAACAAAAGGATTATGTATGCCTTAGCGATCAGTATAGATAATTCAACCAACACAAAATTCATCAAAAGGCACAGATGGATGATAGAAAAACTCGTTTATTTCACTAATAAGAAATTTCGGTATAGATTACAAAATAAAAGGAACGGATAACTCCCTTCCCCATACCTTCCGACCAAAAAAAGCCAAAATAAAATCCCCACATTTATTCCCCATACAAAATAAACCATTCTACCCACAGCTACCTGAGGAGCCCGCTCCATCATCATCATCTACATCCTGGGGTCCCCAAGTTTCCCCTGCCTGAATAGAATGTCGCAGACGCTCCATAGACCGATAAACCCAAACCAGTTTCGAAAAAACCACAACCCCTCCTTCCATGGTATTAAACAAAACAAGACACCTTTGTCCAGTCTCCACTGCCAACATCTGGCTTACTACTCTCCTCCATAACTACTTCATATAATCCCCAGGGATATGCCAAACTCTCCCAACAGACTGAGAGGGACGGGTCGATAGACGCCGACTCTCCCACAAAGAGCCAAGCCACATGCGCAAACGCTCAGTCAAATCCTCTACCGGAAATAAGTCTAGTGTCTAAGGTGGCACGACCTGATCCCAACTAAATTAATGCAGAAGCCGCCAAGGGAAATAGAAAGAGGTTTGTCTGAGACCAATGAGATGGACATGCGAGTATTCTCCCAGCTCCAGAATAGGCAGCAACTGTCCCCACCAGGGCATTGACCAACACAGATTTAGAGCCCCGTGCTCCATAAACCAATTCTTCCAGCTCTCGATGTCCAAGCCAACGCTAATAAAATAGCGGGAAAAGAAGTTGGGTACAGCCGATAAAGGATATTTTGGATGAGTCACTAGGAGGATTCTTTCACGGGGCTACCCATCAGGAAGTCAAAATGGCCTTCTCGCCAAGCATCCAAACCATTCAGAGTCTCCGCCAGTATCACTTCCACAGGATTGCGATGATATGACATCCATGAAGTAATAGCCGCAAGTTGTGGGTCCACCAACAGTTCCCCAGTCACCAGCAATAATTTTTATACTAGGCCTAGAACAACGACTCCAACATATCTAGCATCACCTACTTCCCGCAAATGCACGGACTATAACATCGTCGAAAGGGACATCATACCTCTAGTAACCAGTGGTCTGGCCACCGAAGGCAAAATGCGAAGAAGCCCGAGCACCAAATCCCTGGGAGAATGAAAAAATTCGGGTAAAGCCGCAGAAACACTAGGATTTATCCCCATTATGGCAGAAAATTGCTCGTAGGTAGGAAAAACTTCATCCAAACCAATGTGAAATACATGGTCTTCGGGGTACCAAAATTGTACCGCCGCCATCAGCATGTTCCACTCAATTGGGCCGATTGCGCCACAAAGAGACTCGACGCATGTTGAAAGCATCGTAGTCGACATTATAAGAGCACATCGCTTACAAGGCTTCCAGGTAGTTAGCAAACTCAATGCTACCAGGGCGAGCCATCTTGCAAGACTAAGAGATAGTAGGTAAGTAAATAAGAGTGTGAAGGTGTGATGAAAATTGATAGCGCGCGAGAAGTGCGCCCGTGTAAGGTGCGCAGTCATTGTTTTCTGTCTCACCGCGACTCTACAAAAACCTAAATTACGACTACACTTGCGGGGCAAGCACATCGGTTAGTCGGGTATCGAGAATCCACTGGTACAAGTTGCTAGAATTTATATGATTTCGTGCTCCGAAATAAAAGTGCAAAAGATGATTACAAACTAAAAGAAAAGATGCATAAAAGGGAAATGTTATTCTAAGAGAGGAAATTTAAACTAGATTAACAAAGCGAGTAAAACTATAGGTTGTGTTGAATATCCCTCACCCGAGTTAATTTGTATAAAATGCTTACATGGGTCGATGAGTTATTACAAATGCATCTCGTTTCGACAGTTAATTAAATTAAGGGTTGTCATGCCCCTAAATCCGCATAAAATCCTAATATGATTTTGGCGTCAACAAATATCCCGAAAATTATGCACGAAAGGTCGTAAGCACGGGACATACATGATATACCCCGTCAAATATCTTAGGCGTAATAACTAGGACAATGCACCCGAAATAAACCCATAAACACTCTCACCAAAGCCAAGCAACACATTAAATTGAGTGAGTTCCATTCAAACACAACCTAATCTAAATTACCTAGAAAACATGTTAAAAACGTGAGAAATAAAGAGGTAAAGAAACGCGATAAATATATACTAGAAAGCAATAATTGAAAGCAAGTAAAACTAATTTAGAAAGCATGTAAATTATCTAGAAAGCAAGAATTAATGGAAAACAACTTAAGTTAAATGGAGAGGATGATGAATAGTGTAACTTACAACCTAATTGGGTGTCAAACTAAGAAGAATCAAAGACAAACCATCCAAAATACCGAAATCCTAAGATACTCTCTCTACAATCTATTCTAAACTATCTATATCTGATATTTACACAAAAATGGGTATTTATAGTAAGTGGTAAAAAGTAAAGGAAAAAGGAAAGAAAGAGGAAAGAGCACAAAATATCTGGCATAACCAGTCGACCGATCCCAGACCCGCGGTCGACTGGTCCCTAAGGCAAAAGCCTACTATCTCCTTCCCACGACAAAATGTGAAACTACGGTCGACCGGACCCCTGGGCGCGGTCGACCGGTACTCTGTTTTCAGGCTGCACTTGGTCCACATAAGGAAGAAAAGGTTGATTACAGAAATGGCAATAACTTCACCATTCGGACTCGGAATCGCTCACCATTTGCGGCCACGCGAAGATTGCTCGATGTACTACGCATCCGTGGAAATTCCATGATTCAAAGATGAAATATGAATTGACTAAAATGCCCTTAAAGTAGCATTCGGATACGAAACTTCTCCGAAATGCAACGAATCCTCACTTTTAGCGTTCTAATACCTACAAAAGCACAATTAACCCCTGCAAAACATGTATCTATCCAAATCCAAGGTTTTCTGGTTAATGAGCACAAATATAGGGGTTTAGGATCATAAAAGCGCTAGAATGCATAAAGAAATAGGGGAGAAATATGCAATATTTGATACGAATCACACCCCTAACTTAAAAATTGCTAGTCCCTAGTAATGAAACAATCAAATTCAGACCACAGAGGGCGGTACAAGACGTATATATGCATAGAAATATAAATGCCACTTTCATAGGGAGCACGATTGCATTTAGTATATGAAATAAGCCGTTAAACCCCTAGGTCACCCTAGTGGACGAGTGTCGTCTTGAAGGGTTTTCAGGGATGGTAACCACAAACATCACATGGTTTCCTCAAAATATGCCCAACCTAACATGCGACAATCCCAACAATGGAGAAAATGATTTCATACGCATTATTAGCAAAGTGAATGAATTCAAACAAAAGTCCAAATCAACAACATTACATAATGCACCTCATAGAATTGAAACTTTAAAATGTGGGAGGGGGCGAGCACATGCAAAGTGTGATTTGGCAAAAAACTTATATAAGCCGGATAAGCGTTAAAGCAAGCATATATTAAATCCTCAAGGGAATTACACTCATCAAGTGAATTCACTCGAAACAGGGAGGTAACACATGGAACATGAAAGCATAATGAGTAAATGTAAATGGAAACTATGCTGCACACATGTCACAATTGAAGAACGCTATATAGGAAATAAAAACTATAATATCAGTAAAAGGATACCGCACATAAAAAAGAGGCAAAATGCATTTTCACAGATTATCAAAACTATTTAAACCTTTGAATTACATCTACTTAAGATCACATAGGACTTTAATAGGGTTGTAATGTAGTCTAGGCTAGGGTACGAAATGAAAGGGATGTATATACGGATTCAAAGTGTTCGGGATGAAACTCGAGATAATGGGAATCAGTGGGAAATTTCAAAATTGGACAAATGTTTTTCAAACGAGCATTAGATATAACAATCGAGAGAGTAACAAAGATGATTGAACTATATACACAACAATATTTACAACTTTCTCTTTCTTTTCTTTTCTTCTTTTTCTAATGTTTTCCTTTTCTTTTCTTTACTTTTCAAACTCTCATATGCCTAAATTGCAGTCGACATCATAACAAACATCATTCAATCCCAAGTAACAATCCAAACAAAGGTAGGGAAGTGTATGTATGGTATATAACTCCAATGCTGAGTTGGTTATGGGATTTGGGTTATGAAACGAAGTGCTATATTTAGGCTCAAGGGGGTTAACGATGGTAAAAATATAAGGGTGAGGTCAAGGCTGTATGGGTGATATAACAAAGAATGACTATGATCATTTCACAAAGTTTACCCAATTACCGAGTTAAAACAATATATGAAAATCATGCTCAAGTAACACATTTCAAGTATGAACTCAATTAATGAACGATCAAATGAAAGAATAGTGAGATTACCAATGAATTCAACGTTTTCAATGAGAAAAGAATAGTGTATACACTCACAAATGACGAAAGGTACAAAGCTTACTTGGTGTAAGTATATACAATGCAACAAAAGATTACCGAGTTATAAAAATCTTAAACCAAATCAATAAGGCAAGAAAAGTGCATGTGCTCTTGGGATTAGAGTTTAATTCATGAATTTATTCATAATATCAATAAGTAAGACTAAAGTCTAATAACTTCTAAAATCGAGAACTTGCATCATTGGGTTGCATATTGGATCGGGCAATTATTGACATTTATCATCGAAAACAAAGGCAAAATGGCCAAAAAAGGAGAAAAAAGAAAGAAAATATTTTTGAAATTTTCAATTTTTCTAAGAAAAGCATACTAAGTAACTAACATGTGAGCAAAAACATGAACTAAATAATGAAATGGATAAAATATCCCACACCCCCTAACTTAAAACTTGACATTGTCCTCAATGTGAATTACGGCTCCCACTCTCGAATATCTATCTGCGTGAGAACATTAATTGCGGTTCCATAGGCCATACTGTTGAAAATGTGATATGCATCACATATGCGGACTTAGAACTCGACATTCATACTAATCGATGGAATATCTGACGGAACGTGATCATGAAGGTTGAAGGATTTGGAATTCACCTTGGTAACTTTATCCAAATCTTATCCACAGATTTTTTACCAATCATCGCACATATTAACCCTATTTACGAGGCTGGATAGGGTTCGCAAAATCAAAATTTTTGTGTCGAGCAACCCCCGGCGTGTAAGGGGCTGCAATTTTTGTCTCATACCAATTTACACATCATGAATATCTTAGAGGTCCAAAAAAAACCCCAAGAACCAACCCTTATAGTTCAATTTACTGAGTTAGTTAAGAAGCACAAGCAGAAAGCTATTTGAGAGGGTGCGAATCGATTCGGTTCCCTTTCGAATCGATTCGATTAGAGATAGTGGAGGATTTCAAGTTTGGGAATCAATTCATCCCCCATCTGAATCAATTCGGTGATTAGAAGCTTAGCAAGTCCCCTACTTACGAATAGATTCAGCCCCAGCCGAATCGATTCAGTCTTTGGTAGTGTTGAAGTTTGACGGTCGTGAATAGATTCGGGTTTCTACCGAATTGATTCGGTTTAGCACGTCACTTAAAATTCCCCTTTATGTTTTAAAAACCACTTCATTCTTACACTCTTCTCTCCTTATAGCTTGTGAAAACCCCTCTCCAACTTCATTTCCCCACATAAGTTTTCTCGGCAATCCTCTAGATTTACTCCTCCAAGGTACAATCTGAACCCTCGTTTGCTGATTTCAACATGCGTTTTGTGGATATTGCGTGAAAAGTAGGAGAAAATTTCATCTTTTGCATGTGTTGTTTCTCTTTCACTGAAATAACCATATTTCTCACTGATTTTCATATAAAACCAACAAATACAACTTGCTTTTATTGTGTTGATGATGAAGTTGTATTTAACATGCAAATGATATTTTATCCCTACTTTCCATACAACGCACACCAGATGCTCGATAAAATGTCGCAACGGGTTTTGTGTGCACAAAAGATTTATTTTAAGCACCGTTTATTTGACTTATTTGCTTGTTATCCTTGTGTTGAGTGCGGTGCACATCGGTTACATTTATCCAATAATTTTCTCCCGACGTGCACCCTCTATTCCTTATCAACCCATTTTTCACACTTAACTTGATTTTATGCAGTACACTAATGGTGTATGTATTGGATTGACGTCTTGCAGGCTACTATGGTGTCTAAACCAACCACCAACGCAATTACGAGTGTTGATACCAAATTTAATCTGCTGACTTGGATCAATCATATGAAGACACGTGGCTATCTACATTGCAACAACAAGCACTTCTGAGATGATCATACGCTCCGAGGAACCATGTTACTCTGAGGAACTCATACGCTCCGAGGAGCACACCTCTCCGAGGAACTCATACGCTCCGAGGAGCAGACCTCTCCGAGGAACTTTTGAATACCAGGAAGCTTAGGCGGTCCGAGAAACTTAGGCGGTCCGAGCTGCATCTCGAACAAAGCATTAATAGGTGGATAACCAACAGTTCAACTGGTTCATTAAATGCTTATCATTTAGACGCACACGCTTAAAGGGCATTAAATGTATTACCCTTTCATATGTATATCATTTAATGTATTACCCTTTCACATGACAGCCTCAGGTCTATAAATACATTGTACAATCCTCATTGTAGGGGGACCGGATCCTGAATCCAAACTTTGGGATCCAGAACGAAATTTCTTGTAATCGAGAATTCCCAAACAATCAGCAATAAAACAACAGTGGACGTAGGCCATTCTTATAAGGATGAGCCACTTTAAAATCTTTTGTCTCATTTATTTATCTGTGATTGAATTATTAGTGTGATCTAATTTTTTACATCAACAGATTGGCGTCGTCTGTGGGAACGACTAGTAATATCGTTCTCTCACCAATAACAATCCATTACTAATGGCTGATATTCCTGAATCCAGCAATCGAAATGCTGGAACCCCTCCAAATCCATCTGCACCACCAGTTATTCCAGATCTTACTGGAATAATGGAAAATCTGGCTCAGGGCCAAACCGTCATGCAAGAAACGATGCGACAACTCATCCAAACCCTCAATGGCGGTGCACCAGCCCATTCCGGATCACGAAGCATTCAAAGAAATATTCGTGCTCCTTCTGTGCGTACTAGGCGTACTAATTCAGATCGCTATGAGGAATCTGAAGATTTTTCTTATCAACCTGGACGAACTTCGTCAGTGCAAGCCACAGATTCTGAACAACGTGTCACCCTCTCCCCAGAAAGGGCCAGCGCATTGGAAAGATTAAGTAGGGCCTCTCCTTTCGATCGATTAGGCCCTAGGAGGAACAAAAGTCCTCTTAATGCAGCGTCGAGGATCTTTCGACGACCATCAGATTTAAGGGAAGGATCTTCCCAGTCGTGACCAGCTGCTCCACTACACCAAATCTGCCCATTTGTCAAGGTCATTGACCTTGACAAATCCACCTTGTGAAGGTCAATGACCATGACATTTCGAGGCGAGACAACTTTTTTTGTCACGGTCGTGCCACGGTCATTGACCTTGACAGAAAACTCGCGTTTTGTGTCACGGTCATGCCAAGGTCAATGACCGTGACACGTTTGTCACGGTCATTGAGCTTGACATAACCGTGACCCCTCTTGCCCCGAATTGTCACGGTCATTGACCGTGACACGTCCGTGACAAAAGTTATCACGGACGTGTCACGGTCAATGACCGTGACAATTCTGGGCAGAATTTAAAAAAAATCTGTTGGGCAGTATGGCCACCGCCACTGCCCAGCATTATATTTGTACCTGTTATAGCAACGTTGTACCTGTTCCAAACATCATATATCCAACACAAACTAAAGATAATGCAAATATATATTCATGACGATATAATCCAAATATTCAAAGTAAAAACAATATACATGACGATATAATCCAAATATAATTAAAATGGACAAACTTAAAAATAATGTTACTACATGTCTTGGATAAAACTGAGGAGGTGAGTAGGCCACACAACATACGAATTGACGCACCCACTAATATACATCGTGCCGCATTGTTCGCGCAACCACAATAGGGAGTTCTCCTTCCCGGGTATGACATGCGTGACGAGCACCCTGGACTCCATCTCTTGAAGCACACGTCCATGGACTATTCCACCCTCGACGATATTCGGGTCCCTCAACCCCCGCCCTATCCGCTGGCCATCAAATACGTCCAATATGAACATGCTCGGCCAACCAATTGTCGACAATGGTCTGTTGGAGGGCGTCAAATAGGGAAGTGGATCGTTGAAGTACGAACGTGTCGGTGATGAAGCAGTGAGGTCCACATCCTCGTCATCCTGCGCCTCGTCCTCCCGCACCACCTCCTCCACCGCCTTCTCCTTCCCTTTCCCTTTCCCTTTACGGTCTCAACCCACCGTACGCTTCATGAATGCGTACATATCTTGGACCGTCGCTTCCAAACGGGATAGCTTCGCGTCGTGTGAATCCACCGTTAGAGACAACCCGGTGTCGCTCGTCTCCAATCTGATGATCCTAGATTTGGCCACCCGCGAGCTCACTCCCCTTGTCCTCCCTTTGCGATCAGAGCCAAGCACTTGGTTGAGTGCGTCTGTCAGCATCAGACTGCGACTCATGCACTTCCTTAAGCTTTGCCTGAAACAACAAAAAGCACATGATTAGTAAAATAAGTAAACTAAAAAATTATAATGTAATTAACAATAATTAAACTATCGGATTACTTACAATCGTGGCCGCGACGCTCGGGGACACCTCCTTGTCCTTCCCCTTCTTCGTCCGAAGAGCCACATAAGTATCGAGTCTATGTGGCTTACCCCCTGGCCCACTCCCTACCCCCTGAAATAAAAAAAAAGTAAAGTAAAATTAGTATCGGCCCCGCAAAGTAAAATAATATCCAATAATATATTTCTGTAGTTATAGATAAATTAAATCTTACCTGCATCCTATGCTCCACCTCAGCGTAAGAGGTCCAGCCGGAGTAGTGCATGTCCGTCTTTTTAGCCCAATTTTCCCTCCCCGATTGGAGAGATGCCAATTGTCGATCCTCGATCTCATTGTCAATGAACTTTTGCCATTGTGTCAATGAGATCGGCTCCTTGGGCGAGACGGATCCGCGCCATTGTAAAATGGACTCTCGTGTTTTTCCAAAGTACCGTGTCTGCATATTTTTCTTCCACGTCTTGTGTTTCTCCCTCAACTGCTCCAAGACGGAATCGCGTAGCTTTGGATCCAAGTTGAATTGTTCCTGTCCAACAAATCCAATGTTAGTTGCGAATAAATATAAATATAAATATAAATCGAAATATTCATATAAATATTACTTGTAGTGCCGCCCAAACAGCTAACTTGAGCTCATACGGCACCTCCTTCCAACTCATAAACCCCGGGCTAATGACCGTCTTTAGCAGCTCAAGGGATCTCGCTAAAAGCTCCGACTTGTTTTCGACGGTAATCCCAAATTTTCCATATTTGGGGAGCCTAGCGACGGAGGAGCCCTCGTCGCCTCCGCTACCACCGAACCCAGACGACATCATCATAAACAGCATCATCATCTTCGCCTTAACATCTGAAGGAGACATTTTTGCTGTAAAAAAAATGTTATTAGTACAGATAAAAAAAAATGTTAATAGTACACATTTCGTTTTACCTAATTGAATTAATTGAATTAATAGTATAGATAAAAAAATGTTCCGTCTATATTATAACGTATTTGTAAGTTCCGTCAATACCATTTCGTTTCAATTTTGTAATATTATGTTTTTTCCAAATATTTAAAGAGTTATTAAATGGGTGCCCCACCCACACCCCCACCCACCGCCACACACACACGCACACCTACGCACCTACGCACACACACACACACACCACCCCTACCCACCCCACCCCCACCCCCTCCCCCACCACGACCGTGACAACTACATATATTGTTTATCAATAAAATTATGACATGAAATAATTATAATTGTAGCATAAATTTCATTATCATGGGTTTTACCTAATTGAATTAATTTCATGAATAAAATTATTATCAATTTAAATGAAAATATCAATTATTATCCAATATTTTTGAATGAAATATTTATTTTGAATGAAAATATCAATTATTATCTAATTATTATCCAACTATTATCAATTATTTATTTTGAATGTAAATAATATTCAAAACCCCACCCACCCCCACCCCCTCCCGATGTTTATTATCCAATTATTATCCAACTATTATCAATTATTTAATAAATTGATGTCTACTTTTAGTGTTGTGTATATATGTTAGTTGATGCCATTATATTTTTTACCCTAATTAGATTCTAAGGTTATCTCAATTTATATTTTAAGTTCATATCCATTTGTGATGTTCAAGTAGTTTGAAATGTTGGAATTATATACTATTACTTTGACCGGTGGTTTGTGCACCAACTAAATTCAACATCACACACACACACACACCCCACCCCACCCCCTGCCCCCCTCCACCACCCCCTCCCCCACCACACACACACACACACCCCACCCCACCCCACCCCCTACAAGTCTAAGGATGTTCTTGATTAATCATGGGAAATCTCATATCGTTTGCAAAAAGTTCACAGATTCTTAATCCCTAGGGTTATGGATATTAAATTTCTTTCACAATTATTTCTTTGATTGCGATGGGTGAAGTTCAATTATATGTTAGAACAATAGATCCTCGCAAGTTGGTCAATCATTGTGTGAATAGGTATGAGATCATAATTTGGAGGAATTCACGTCCAAGAAATAATTTGGATTGTGATACCCCTTGATAGACTTATATGTTTTGTTTACCCGACCGATGAACTATTTTATAATCCTATAGAATTAAGTTTTAGAATCAAGGAATTGATCATATTCATTAAAATCGGTTAGTAGAAAATTTATTTAACCAAGAGGGTATCGAAAACATAACGTGGGGAATCATAATATACCGTAATCAACTTTAATAATAAGAACACATTCTTTCGAGTGATTTATAAATAATTAAATTTGAGTGCAATCATGATTATTTAGTGGAATGAATCGTGATTAAATAAATAAAGGATATAAATTAGACGGTTATAAATTGGGATTTCCTAGTATTTACTTTGAATCCAGTGTATTTATTTATCTTTGGTCCCTAGTATAGTCATTGCCCAAGTAGTAGGAGCGAAACTCTATAAAACCCTAGTTTAGATAAAGCCCGTGAATTATCCCTCCCCCACCACACACCACCACCACACACACACACACACCCCACCCCACCCCCTGCCCCCCTCCACCACCCCCTCCCCCACCACACACCACCACACACACACACACACCCCACCCCACACCCTGCCCCCCTCCACCACCCCCTCCCCCAAAACACACCACCACACACACACACACACCGCACCCCACCCCACCCCCTGCCCCCCTCCACCACCCTGCCCCACCCCGCCCCACCCCCCACACACGCACACACATACACACACATATATATATATACATACACACATAAATATACACACAAATATATATATAAATGGAAGAGAGAGAGAGAGAGAAATTGGACCTGAAAGTAGAGAGAGAGAGAGCAGCGTCGAGAGAGAGAGAGGGGGGGAGGGAATGGTGGGAGGGAAAAAAGAAGGGGGAAAGGGTTTTTGCTGGAAAAGTTGTCACGGTCCTGTCAAGGTCATTGACCGTGACAAGACTGTGACAATTAAATTTGTCACGGACTTGTCACGGTCAATGACCGTGACAATTAGTTGTCACGGTCGTGTCAAGGTCAATGACCGTGACATAAAACGCGTGTTTTTTTGTCACGATCAATGACCTTGACAAGGGTGGCCGGCTAAAAGGTGACAATTTGCCTATTTTGGTGTAGTGCTCGTCAAGATGAATCGTACGACCGACCAACTGCTCGTCGAGATAAATCCCAGGAAGACACTTTAACGCGATCAGTTGCTCGAACCAATAGGCCCGAGGAAGGGAATGATGCATGGAAAGGATCTATTCAAAGGCTGGAGGATAGATTAGGGGAAATGGCTAAGGCCAAGAACCCTTTACAACGAACCTTTGTTCGAGGAACACCTTTTGTCCAGGACATTGTTGATTTTCCAACACCATCAAAGTTCAAAGCACCTGTTGTGACTCCCAAGTATGATGGGAAGACTGACCCTGTCCTTCATATAGAACAATATCAAGCTGCTGCCGACATCTATGCTGTCCCAGACGAGATGAGATGCAGGACATTCTCGAGAACTCTTACCAGATCTACTCAGATATGGTATAATAATCTTCCTCGGGGTAAGATTTCAACTTTTCTTCAACAGGCCGAGTTGTTCATTGGGAATTTCTGCTTTGGAGCAAAGCCAGTTAAACGAGTAGCACATTTGTTAAGTGTTAGACAAAAGGCTAGTGAGAGTATCAGAGATTATATAACTTGTTTTAATAACGAGAAGCTCGAAGTCATTGATTATGAGGAGAAGACAGCGATTACTTCTTTGATGAGTGGACTGCTGCCAAACAAGTTGTACTACACTTTGGCCAAAGATACACCTAGAACCATATCGGACCTGATGGGAAAAGCGTCCAAGATTATGAATGCAAAGGAGGCTATGTCTGCGAAGAAGAATATGGACGCCAAAGAAACCAAGGTGGAAGGTGATATAAAGCTAAGAAGAAAGAGCATAAGAACAATGGTGGTGACAAACATTCCAAAAGTAGGTCGTCATGGGAGGTCTTGAAGAAATTTGATAATTACACGCCTTTGAAGGCAAATATCAACCACATCCTGGAAGAGATTAAGAACAGCGATGAGTTAAACTGGCCAAAGAAAATGAAGTCAGACCCTGACACGAGGAATAGGGAGAAATATTGTGAGTTCCATAAGGATCATGGACATATGACAAAAAAATTGCATAGCTCTTCAAAATGAGATTGAAACACTCATCCGACGAGGAAAGGTAGCAAAGTATGTTGATCAGGGAGGCGAAGGAAGAAACAACGACCGAACTAGAGAGAGGTCTAGATCTCCTCGTCGAGCAGAGGAGAACAAGAAGAGAACCCATGACGTTGATCTAGATGATGACCCCGACCTTCCAAAGAAACCAAGGCAGCCAGAACGAGAGGTATTTTCAATACGTTTTGGGTCATTTGATTGTAATGTTATTATAGGAGGAGATGCAGGAGGAGGAGATCTTACTACAGAAATAAAAGCTTACCTCGGTGAGGCTCAAGCTTGCTTGTACATTCAGGGAATTAATCTAGCTGAGGAAGATCGCCCGAGGAAAGTGAACAAAGAGAAATTGGTCATCGATTTTTCGAAAAATGACCTGGCAGGTGTTTTATATCCTCACGATGATCCACTGGTGATCAAGATGATAATGAAGGGGGTAATGATTTCAAGAGTGCTGGTCGAAAATGGTAGCTCGGCAGACATCATGTTCTACTCGTGTTTCGATAGTTTAAATCTAAAGCTATCTCAATTGGAGCCTTACCACAGGCCCCTCATCGGTTTTGCTGGCGAAAAAGTGTTTCCACTTGGGACGATCAAGTTGGATATATTCATTGGTACGTGGCTTTCTTGTTGGACAGAAAGAATACGATTCTTCGTAATGGATAAGAATGTCCAGTCATCGTACAATATCATCATGGGAAGAGTAGGATTGAATAAGTTCGAGGCTGTACCATCTACAGTGCATCAGTGCCTAAAATTTCCAACAAACTTTGGAATAGGAGTTATGAAAGGTGATCAGAAAGTAGCTCGGGAATGCTATTATTCATCCACCGAGCAAGAAGAACTGGAAGACTCAAAGAAAAAGACTACTACCTATCAAGTGGAGGAAGGTGCAGAAATTGAAACCTTGGATCCTCGGGATGAGTCGCAACTCATGAAGGGTCAAGTAGTGGAAGCTACTGACAATATTGTTCTGGATGACGAGCACCCTGAGCAAACTACTGAGATAGGTTCATCGTTGGAAGCCTCATTAAAACAGGAATTAATAACTTTCCTTAGAAGCAGAAGACAAACTTTTGCGTGGAGCCATGAAGATATGCCTGGGATAGACCCAAACTTCTTATGTCACGAGCTCAATGTGAATAAGGAGATCAAGCCTGTGAAGCAGAGAAGAAGAGTATTCAGTCCTAAGAAGAATCAAGCAATACAGGAGGAAGTCGAGAAGCTCCAGAAAGCTCGTTTCATTGAAGATGTTAAATATCCAGATTGGTTAGCCAATGTGGTGATGGTAAAGAAGAAAAACAACAAGTGGAGGATGTGTGTAGACTTCACCGACCTCAACAAAGCATGCCCAAAGGATCATTTTCCACTGCCCCGAATTGATCAATTGGTAGATGCTACCTCGGGACACGAGTTGCTAAGCTTCATGGATGCTTATTCTGGTTACAATCAGATCAAAATGAAACCTGAAGACAGGGAGAGTACTTCTTTCATTACCCCTAGGGGAACTTATTGTTATAATGTTATGCCTTTTGGTTTGAAAAATGCAGGTGCGATATATCAGAGGCTGATGAACAAGGTCTTTACTGAACAAATCAGTGACAATATGGAAGTCTATGTTGACGATACGCTGACGAAAAGCAAGAAAACTATCGATCATCTAGTTGACTTAAGTCAAACTTTTGATCAACTAGATAAATATCAAATGAAGCTGAACCCGACGAAGTGCATATTTGGAGTACGAGAAGGCATGTTCCTCGGGTACATTGTCAATCAACGAGGCATTGAAGCAAATCCTGAAAAGATCAAAGCTCTGTTAGGGTTGCGATCTCCAATAACGAAGAAGAAAGTACAGAGTCTCACTGGACGAGTAGCAGCACTCAATAGATTTGTGTCACGAGCAATTGATAGATGTCTCCCATTCTTTAAGACACTCAGAAAGACTTTTGAGTGGAATGATGAATGTGAAAAGTCTTTTCAAGACTTGAAGAAATACTTGGGAGAACCACCACTGTTATCCAGGTCGGTGATGGGAGAAAAATTGTATTTGTATCTTGCAGTGTCCGAAAATGCAGTTAGCTCGGTGTTGATCAGAGTGGAGAATGGAGTACAAAAGCCAATGTACTACACAAGTAAGGCCTTCCGAGGAGCAGAGATCAGATATCCAAGACTGGAGAAATTGGCACTGGCGATGATTGAGGCGAGTAGAAGAATGAGGCCATACTTCCAGGCTCATACTATAGTAGTATACACCGATATGCCATTGATACAAGCCCTTTATAAGCCAGAGAAATCAGGGAGATTGATGTACTGGGCAATAGAGCTCGGAGAATATGATATAATTTATGAACCCATATCATCACTAAAAGGGCAGGCTGTAGCAGATTTCATAGCGGAGTTCACCTATCCTAATACCCCCGAGGAGCAAAAGTTGCTCGCTGATCAACCTGTGGATGTTATAGGATTAACAAACACGGGCCCAGACCAATTTTGATTGGTAAAAAGGCGTGTGGATGTTACAGGATGTGATGCAGAGACAGTTGGGAGGACTCCAAACGAGGAACAATAGTTGCTCGCTGATCAACCTGTGGATGCTACAGGATCGACAAACACTAGCTCAGACCAACTCCGGTTGGTAAAAGGGCAAGTGGATGTTACAGGGTCATTAAATTCGAGCTAAGATCAACTCCGGTTGGTAAAAGGGCAAGAAAAGATGATCGACGAGGAGCGAGAAAAATCCGAGGAGGATGAAAGGAAGCAACAAATATTTCATCGAGGAACTCTAACTGATCAAAAATTTGAAGACGAGTTACCAATATGGAGGCTATATGTAGATGGCTCATCGTGCACTGCAGGATGTGGCGCGGGGATAGTTCTGAGCACTCCGGATGAGTTCGACATGGAATACACCTTGCGTTTCCAATTCAAAGCTTCCAATAATGAGGCTGAATATGAGGCCATGATTGCAGGGCTTAATTTGGCAAAAATTATGGAGGCACAATAGGTTGTGATCTTCAGTGACTCTCAATTGATTGTAAACCAAATGATGGGAGTATATGCAGTTAGAGGAGAATTAATGATCAGATATCATGCAAAGGCAAGGGAGCTGGTGTCAGAATTTGCCGCTATTCAGCTGGTCAGAATACCAAGAATAGAGAATGCGAGAGCAGACGCCCTAGATCGACTAGCATCAGCTACTCGCACTGAGCTACGATGAACAATCCCAATTGAAGTGTTAGCTGGTCGGAGTATAGATGAAGATCTGACAACGAACTTTATCACCCTTGATTTAGGACCATCTTGGATGGATCCCATCAGGGCATATATCGAGGAGGGAGAATTGCCAATTGACAAACTCGCAGCCAAGAAATTGAAGTTCAAAGCTGCTTGTTATGTACTAACTAATGGTGTTTTATGTAGACGAGGAATTATGGCAGGTTTGCAGAGATGTGTACATCCCACCGAGGTGAAAGATTTGATTGAAGAGATCCATGAAGGGTCTTATGGAGCACATGTAGCAGGTCAGACACTTTTACAAAGGGTGATGACGCAGGGATACTACTGGCCGACGATGAGGGCAGATTGTATAGCCTATGCCAAGAAGTGTGACAAGTGCCAGCGCTTTTCCTCCATCCGAAGAACTCCACAAGCATTGTTGACACCCATAACTTCCCTTTGGCCATTTGCCATGTGGGGAATTGATTTGGTTGGACCACTGCCAACGACCCGAGGAAGGTTCAAGTACCTCGTCGTTGCAGTGGATTATTTTACTAAGTGGGTAGAAGCTGAGCCACTCATTGACATGACGTACGAGAAGGTATACGAATTCGTTTGGAATAATATCATTTGTCGATATGGTCTTCCTCATGATTTCATCACAGACCATGGAACACAATTTGATAACGAGGAGTTCACTACTTATTGTCATCAATCAAACATTTTGAAGGTTCATTCAGCACCAGGCCATCCTCAAAGCAATGGACAAACTGAAGTGACAAATATAACGCTGCTGAACGGTTTGAAGAAAAGATTGGATGATGCGAAAGCGAATTGGATCAACGAGTTACAATCAGTACTCTGGGCTTATCGAACTACTCCCCGAGTAGCAACTGGAGAATCACCATACATATTGGCGTTTTGAAGTGAAGCTGTCATACCTGCCGAGTTGGGTCTCCCAACACACAGGGTACTGAATTTCAATTCCCCTGTCAGCGATTTAATAAGAAGACTGGATTTAGACATGCTCGAGGAGGTCAGAGAGGAGGCAGCCATTAGAAATGCTGCTTACCAGCAGCGGACAACTTTGTTCTATAACAAGAGGGTGAAGAAGTGCGACCTGAAAGAAGGAGACTATGTGCTGAAGAAAGTAATTCAAAAGCATAACAAACTGGAGGCAAACTGGCATGGACCATACCGAGTTACAGAAGTTGTTCGACCAGGAACTTATCGAATAGCAACTTTAGAAGGCGAAGAGTTTAAGAATGCATGGAACGCAGAGCATCTGCGCAAGTATTATCAGTGATGTATATGTAACACAATTCCATCAGTATGAATAAAACAAAAATATTCTGCAAGTCTCTCTGTTTATTGAAAAAATTTCGGGGAATACTAGTGCTACGCACTACTCGGCAAAGCTCGGCAGATTACTCAACGAAATATTCCAAACTGTACCAAGTATGGCTGGTCGGGAATAAAAACCCACTAGCTGTAATTGGTCGACGAGGAGAAAATATTCCAAACTGTACCAACATAGTTGGTCGATGAGGAGAAAATATTCCAAACTATACCAACATAGTTGGTCGACGATGAGAAAATATTCCAAACTGTACCAACATAGTTGGTCGACGAGGAGAAAATATTCCAAACTGTACCAACATAATTGGTCGATGAGGAGAATTTATTGACCTTGGTTGGTCAGACATATTTTATGAAAAAGACAAAAATTTACCAAGTATGGTTAGTCGGGGATAAACTCTCACTAACTATAATTGGTCGACAAGCACAATTTAACAACCTTAGTTGGTTGGAAAAATTTTAAACATTTTTAAACTCATTACTTTATTATTAAGTGATCGAGAAATATTACTAATACTTGTAACTTTTTATTAAGTTGGTCGATGAACAACACAATATTATTATCTTTTTAACAGATATGCATAAATGTAAAGTGTTTACAAGACAATAAGCAATTAAGATTTGCAAGAAAAAATGAAAGTCTTTCTTTAAATTCGAAATAAATAAATTACAAGTTACATTGATAATAAAATGAAAATTACATTGATATGTATAATAACTGTTACCGTAAAAATTCCTATTCTATAGGTCTTTTCCCCTCAGCTTTCGATACAGGTTCCTCGCCAGCAGGCGGATCATTTAAAGACTGAGGAGAATTGATGAAGTTCAAATCCTTCAGCATCCTGACGTTCATCATAGAAGGTCGATCTAGAAGATTCTTGGGGCGAGATACCTCAATCTGAGAATGTAAATTATAGTCACCGAGGTATTTTGAAATTAAGCTTCTGGAATGGTCCGAGCAGGAATCCACTCCATCTCCAAGTTGTACGGTGGCACAGGCAGGTCGAGCAACCCGGGATCATGGTAGTCCCATAGATAGGCATTCAGCCAGCCTTGCTTGTAGCCCTCATTGTTGTCATTCTGGATACGATCATCCAAATGGAATAATTCTTCATTGTATCCAGCCATCCAGAAGTCCCTGGGCTGTTTGTGGAACTGATATGTTAGCCTTTCTAGCTGCTCGTGGAGATTCTTGATGAAAAGCTCCTTATTCTCCAAAACTGATTTCTGCGCAGAGATCTATTTCTCCAAGTCCCTTATCTTCTTTGACATGTTCGACAAAGCCTGGTTCTTAGCCATTAATTGGAAGGATTGGTTCTCTAAGGCAGACGCTGTCCTCTATTCCTCGACAAGCACCCGATCTGCTCTTGCTCGTCCCCGAGGAGCTCTTGCTCGACCATGAGAAGATGTCGAGGTACCAAAACTCCTCAAAGTCTCTAACTCTTCCCTAAATTTGGCATTCTCAACTTCTAAGAATGAAAATCCCTCATCAGTCACTGGGATTCGGGATGTTGAAGAAGAGGCTGCAGACTTCAACTGTGCTAGTTCTTTCTGCAAATTGTTATTTTCTCACTCCAACAGCTCGACAATCTGTCTACATTCTTCAACTTCACCCCTTAGGGTTCTCTCCCTGACATCGTACCCAGCAAAGAGCTTCTTGTAGCCCTTCTCAACAGAAAGCTGTTGATACTTCTTCTCATACCCCTCATGCAACAGAGCAGTTGATTCCTTGTACTGATTTTGAAGGTCCTCGAGGGTGCACTGGAGATCCTCGATCATTTCATAGTAAGCCACATTATTGGATACAGCTCGGTCAAGTAGACACTTCAGGTACTGATATGCTTCGACTGCCTGTTCTGAAGCATCATGACCAAGGATGTCGGCAACTTATGCAGCACTTAGGTCTGTATGACCAGCCTTAAAGTACTCATTGCAGTGTTGCAACAACTTTGTATCATGAGAAGATAATAGTTCCATCCTGGACAGAAACTAGCAACGAAAGAAGAAAAATCATCAATAAGAAGAATAAGCAGAGTATGAGAGCAAAAAGAGACAACAATAATGCAAAACGAACTCAAGTTTTATTAGATCATGAAATTTGGAGTTACAAGTGTTGGGTTACATTTGATAAAAGGAAAAATAAAGAGAAAACCGAACAACACTACACCTTTTCCTTATCTCCCAAAACCTTCTCGAGAGGTTGGGAAGAGGAGGCAGGTTGCTCGGAGGGAACTATGACTTGTTCGGAGAGCACCAGCTGTTGCTCGGAAGAAGAGACGACTTGCTCGGCAGCAGGCTGGTTGGTTAGGGCATGTTCTCCCATCACCATTGAAGACTCCTCAGAGGTAGCTTCGTCCTCTTATAATTCTTCTAGAGTAGGAGGGGGACCGGGGATGTGTCTCTGGAAGATCTCGGATGACTCGTCGACCTTCAATTCCTGAAGGGCAGCAACCCATCCATCCCTAAAATACTTTAGACTACCATAGTCCACTTGAGAGACCATGGAAGCACACCCCTTATCCCACCCCTTGTCCCAGCCAGAGCTGAAGGACTTCTTCACAGCAGCTTTCCTTTTGGCCTTTTCCAAAGCAAGCTTCTCGTACAGCAAATCATCAGCAGCTTTAAGTTTTTGTTCAGCTTCCTCTTTCTGCCTAGTTACTTCCTGGAGCTGGTCCAACCTCTCCTCAGCAATTTTGAGTTTATTTTCCATCTCTCCAGCAGCTTTGAGCTTTTCCTCAAGCTCTTTATTTGCCTTCTCCAAGGCATTCTTTTTCTTCTCCAACTCCTTGGAGGCATCAGCAACTCGAGCTTTTTCTTGCTTAGAGGAGGAAAGTTTTTTCTCCCAGATAGCCTTATTAGTGGCATACTTCTGGAGGGAGTCTTCCAAAGATTTGATAGCCTCTTCCATAGCTCCCTCCACACTAGACGAGGAGCATGAGGCTTTAATGGCTTCATCCCTTTTCAGGATTATGTTAAAGCAGCTCGTCAACTGTGAACAGAAAAAGAAAGCAAGTTAGAAACAAGAAATGACAAAGGAAACTATGAAAAGTTTAAAGTAAAAAGACTTACTGAAGCAAGGTGACGAGCAGCCAAAGAAGTAACCATGTCCCAAGTAAGGTTATCTTCAGTACCTTGGACCTCGGGAATGGTCAAGGACTTTACCGAGCTCATGTCAGAGCTCGGGGGAACAAAAGTGGGAACTTCAGTCCCAACAGCTGGGGGCTGAATGATGGTATCAGCCAAATTGACTGAGGATCTCTTCTTCAGCCTCCTCGGGGGAACAGGTACAAATAAGGAAGAATCCTTGGTCGGTGATATCACAATCACCTCTCCAGGAGCAGCAGACCTGTTCGAAGCCACCGCGGGCTTCTCGGCAATTTTTGCAGGAGCGGCTGGAAGAGCTGCAGCAGTTTTTTTTTGTCCCCTCCCTTGGGACATCAATCCTGCTCCTTTTTGCCTCACCAGAACCGGAGGCAGTCTTCTCAAATAAAGTGGGAGGTCTTCTCTTCTTTATCCTTTCACTCAAAGGAATGTGGGATTCAGGCGAAGAACTTGCAGAGGCTGGTACTGGCTCTGCTTCACTGATTACTGGACGAGCAGTGAACGAAGTTGTGTAGCTCTTGTACTGGAGAAGATATGAAGCCGACCTGATATGCTCGTCAGCAACCCTTTGATGTAGACCCCAGATAAGTCCCAAATGCCTTATATTGACATCTGTTTCTTTGGGGCACCTTCTCTTGCTATCAACTGCAAATGAACAAACATTGTTATCAGTGACACATTTTATCAAACATAAAACAAACATGATTTCAAAATAAATAAAATAAAATAAAAATACCCTATCCCATTGCCATAAGGAGGGCATCTGGGACCCTGGTAAACCTCATCTCCGGTTAATGGAGGGTGTTGCCAATTTTTTACAACAACCCCATGTTCAAAATAATCCCTGTTGGAATCAGGGAGATTGACTACTAAGGCTCTATTTATAAACCTAGTTTTTAAATAATAAATATTATCATTAACTGCCCATCTATAGCAGTACATGATTTCTGGAATTCCTATGCGAGTTCCATGCACTTGATTTAATTTATGCACCCCATTAACTATTCTCCATGTGTTGGGGGCCATTCGTGCAGGAACAACATCAAAATACTGGAAGAATTCCGGACACAGAGGATTTGGTGGAAAAGAGAATCCACACTCAGTAAAAAAGAGACTGGGGAACCAATGTCCATCAGCCAAATTGAAATAATTAGAAGGCTCAGAAAGCTCTTCCAAGACAACCCAAGAAGGAATGGAGAATTCAGAACGAAATTTCTCAAGAGACCCAACAGGATAAACCATGGTGAATAAAGAAATAAAGATGAAGGAAGAAGATCTTATAGGAAAAGAATGGATCTGCTGACAACGAATGACAGAAAAGATGAACGCACAAGAGAGTAGGAAGAGACGATGTAAAACTCAAAAGATGAAAATTTTAAAAGATAGAAGACAATGGGAGTGTCTGTGAAGTTTAAATACCTTACCTTGGGAACTGGCGAAGTAATGATTACAAAAAGGATGATTACGTTATCGGCGGATAAAGAGATGAAATGTGGCGCGGGAACCAAAGCGGGCAACAGCGGCCAAAAAGACGAAAAGTAATGCGGGAATCGAAGCACGCAAAAAGTCAAAAAAAGCATGATTCTATGATTTTGGAAGGAGAAAATAAATACAAGAGAAATGCTCCTAAAAATTAGGAAGACTATTTAAAGCTACCATATTCCGAGAAAGAATGTTCCATACTCCTCAAATTTCGAACTATGAAACATTGGGGGCTTCTGTTGATACCAAATTTAATCTGCTGACTTGGATCAATCATATGAAGACACATGGCTATCTATATTGCAACAACAAGCACTTCCGAGATGATCGCACGCTCCGAGGAACCATGTTACTCCGAGGAACTCATACGCTCCGAGGAGCAGACCTCTCCGAGGAACTCATACGCTCCGAGGAACTCTTGAATACCAGGAAGCTTAGGCGGTCCGAGCAACTCAGGCGGTCCGAGCTACATCTCGAACAAAGCATTAATAGCTGGATAGCCAACAGTTCAACTGGTTCATTAAATGCTTATCATTTAGACGCACACACTTAAAGGGCATTAAATGCATTACCCTTTCATATGTATATCATTTAATGTATCACCCTTTCACATGACAGCCTCAGGGCTATATATACATTGTACAATCCTCATTGTAGGGGGGCCGGATCCTGAATCCAAACTTTGGGATCCAGAACGAAATTTCTTATAATCGAGAATTCCCAAACAATTAGCAATAAAACAACAGTGGACGTAGGCCATTCTTATAAGGCTAAACCACTTTAAAATCTTTTGTCTCATTTATTTATCTGTGATTGAATTATTAGAGTGATCTAATTTTTTACATGAACAACGAGATAGGAGGGTTTCTAGACTTTTTGTTTAAAGGAGTAGATGGATTGGTGTCGGGCTACGTTCAAATCAAGTCACCCAATTGCGATTGAAAGAGAGGTGAAGTTAGATGAGATGCTTGCCTCCGTAGGGCATTTTCTGGCTAAATTTAATTGGGAGGCCCATCTGGCCAAGGGCGGAGAGGTTAACAAGGAGCATGTGCATCGTTTCTATTCATCGCTCATATCATTGAAAGGCAGTACATATGAGACTTTTGTGAGGGGTAGGCGGATAGCTGTTGTGAAGCCCATCTTGGCTGCGCACCTTAGTGGAGATTCTAACCCTGAACTCTATCATTACTCGGTCCATACGAACGCTCCATGACTTTCTTAGGAGGTACTCATAGCGCGTTGATAGAGGTGTAAACTGAGCGTCCGTGTAATATGCTAGTCATTGTTATCGGCTTCCAACCTCAATACAAAAAACCTAAACTTGTAAATACACTCTTAAGGAGTATAATGGTGAGTATGAGTATCGAATCCACAAGGAATGTTTGATAGAATTTAATTAATTTATTACTTCTAAAATAAAAGTAAAAAAAGATGATGATGGTTGAAAAGGGAAAAAATAAAAAATTTAAATATGCATACATGAGCAAATTAATTAAGATGAATGAGAAAGTAGGTTGGAATACAATCCCCTAACCCTAGTAATTTACCGTGTAGAATACTAGAATTGTAAATTATAAATTTGAATGAATCCAGTCTTTATAGATCATAAGCATTACGTATATGAGGTTCAAGCCCGCACCATACGAAATCAAAGGTAAATATAAAGTGGTGCTAAAAAATTATACACACATCGTATTCTTAAACATCCCAAGTACCAAGGGCAAGAGAGATTAAAAGATCTACAATGGTTGTAAAATTTTCTCGTACGACTCTTTCAAATTTTTAATTTAAATTCTATTTCCAACATAAGTAATTTATATTAGGATGGGTTCATGCATCCCAACCCTTAAAAACTTAGCTAGGCATGATTTTATTAAATGAAAACAAAATTCTAGATGTGCATGAAGTCATAGGTCTATTATGCATTGAAAAGGAACTTGAATTGAGAAACAAAATTGAACTACAAGAGTAATTTAAACTTACAATATGAAAGAAATTGAAAGTAGAACTTAACAATACTTGAATGGAATAAGGATATCTGAACTTGAAACTTGAATCTTGAATAACTCTTGTTTAACTTGCAAACTAGGGTTTCTAAATCCTATGGAAAGAAAAATATGAAATTATATGCCTAAAAGAACTCTCTCTCTTCATCCCTTTTATTACTCTAGGGCTTGGCTTTTTATATACCCAAATATGACTTTTCCAATGATTCTCCACGTTTTAAAACTAATAAAAAGAAATTATACAAGAAATTTCAAGAGTTGAAACTCTTCAGCTTCCAGAATTAATTTCAACTTTGGCTTTCTGTCTCCAACTTCAAATGGGCATAACTTCTTCCCCATAGCTCAAATTGGGGTGCCATTTTTTCCGGTGTTCTTGTAATTTATATCTCTTCAAATTTATAGTTTTCCCCACCACGGGAATATATATATAAAATTATGAAAATACCCATCAAATCCACATTTCTTGGTTTCTTTCACTGTTTTGAGTTCTCTTTCGCACTAATTTGAATGAAATACCTGTAAAATACATAAGAGATACACAAAATACAAAATAATTTCCAAAAAGGGTTCGTAGGTTAAGTATAAGACAAATCCAAGCTATTTACAATGCACGGGATCATAAAAATACCGAAATTAAGGGGGATAAATGTGAAGAATTTGTGCCTAATCAAAAACCCCTAACTTAGAACTTTGCGCGTCCCGAGCAATGTAAGAGAAATGAGTTGACTTTTGAAATTCCTTTTATTAAAATAAAATTCCACTTTCGCAGGCAAGCGAGTGCATTGAGCATAAGCCTTTAAACCCCTAGGTTATCCTAGTAGGACGAGTTTTGTCTCGTGAGGGTTTGCAGTGAATACACCCACAAAATTCTTTATTGACTCAAATAAATATCAAAATACTTAAAAATTGTACAATTTAAACTTTTCGAAAAATAATCACCATAAATTCATATTCAAATGTCTCAAACAATAGTGTTGTGCAAAGTCAGAAATTAAACCTCAAATTTCAACCGATTGAGCATTACGCTACTTTTTCAAAATTTGTTTTCATTTAAATTCTTACGGATGCACTCACAAATGAATCACTCGGATTGTGGTTGTTTTCTCTCGGTATGCATGATATAAAGAGTAAATATAATGGACACAATTTCACGAATACAAAATTGAAAAGAAGGAAATATATGGTGAAAAGATCTCATCATCGGAATACAGTTATTAGGAAATGGGAAACATCATCTCTTAATCACACCATTTTTATCTGTTTTATTATCTTTTCATGTCTTAGCTCTCCATGCAGTAATTCATTGCCATTCGGACTCGGTTAGGACTTTTCGGGTTAAAAGTGTAAAGGGTAAAATTGGGAATGGACGGAATTTTCGGAATTGGAAAATGTCCTTATGACGTCCATTAGTGATTTTTAGGGCATTTGCTCATTTTTCTCTTTCTTTTTCTATTTTCCTTTTTTTTCTTGCTATTTTTCTTTTCTTGCCCTTTTTTTAATAACACACTTTGGACTTAATTTCCATTTTTTCACAATTTCGGGCTATTTGGATTTTTCGAGTTATCAAACGAAAGGGAAATATTTTATTAGGCTCAAAGTGGGTTGCAAAGGGATAATTTTTTCACAACCTTATTATTGCTAATATTTTTGGATTAAACAAAAGAGGGCCTACTTCATTATACAAATTTCTAATCACATTACCATATGCATCTTGAGATTAATTAAGTTTAGAGATATATTTAGCACGAATTTTGAGACAACATTTCACACATATCCCATAACCGATCAAAATAAAGGATTGAGATCATCAACGACTTATTAAAACGCTGAAAAGAACTTTGAATTAATCATAAACTCGAATTGATTTAAAGACTCATAAAAAATTGAAAGGCTTGAAATATCACCGGGTTTAATTAATCTCCACACTTATTCGTTAAGTCGTCAATTTTCTTTCGATTTCCATCCTCAGTCAATTTTGGCTTAGTGCATTTTGATTGTTAACAATTTGAGACTTCAAATAGAATAAAGGTGATATTTTTGATAAATTTAAATTCCATTTTTAATTTATTTTGAAGAAAGATATTTTTGGCCTTTTTCAAAAAATTTCACAGTTTTTCTTTTGAAATTTTTGAAATTTTCTAAAAAAAACACACTTGGAAAGAACATGTGATTGAATCAATGAATCTTAACAATAAACGGGAAGAATATCCCGCACCCCATAACTTAAATGTTGCATTGTCCTCAATGCGAATCAAGAACACGACATAAAGAGAGGAAAAGAAAGATATTACCCAAAATGGAGTGATTCCTGATGAGTGTGAGTCCATTGAATCTACAAAACATGTTAGAACCAAGCATAACACAAAATTTAACTAATTACTCTAAACTATAAAAAAAAAGGAAAAAGAAAAAAGCTAATTATGTACAACCTACGATTTGAAATTCTAATAAGTTATACACTAGAAGTCAAAAAATTTGAGGGTCCACCAAAAATACAATTTGACTTTGAGGGATTAATGGTGTACCCTAACTAGAAAGCATGCCTCCCAGAAAATAAGAATTCCGTTTGAACAACGGAAGGCATGTGCAAAGTGGAAGAAATAAATCATCACCAAATAAAAAATTTAGGGGGATAATGAGGGATTTTAGTGCATAATGGGACAAGTACCATTGCACATCCAAGAAAAATATAATCACGTCCCAAATATTTTTCAAGTAGTATGGGAAGCGGAGAACAAAAACAGAAAGATTCCATATTGGAAAACAATTCAAGCTTTGAGTCCTTGTCCTCAAAATCTTCTCCCCCAAAATTTTCAGTTGGATCCGGTGGAGTGACACGTCTAACTGTATGGCCTGTAAGATTTGGGTCAACGTCATCAAGACTTTCATCCGACTCTTGTGATACCTCTAATTGTTCGATAACAGTGAATGAGAATGGTGAGGTCATAAATTCAATCTCAAGTGATTCGTCATTGGATTCCTCATTTGGTTGGAAACATTCTTTAGTCTCAAAAATATCGGAACAAAAATTGTTATTGGATTCGAATAATTCATCCAACTCTTGCACCCAAAATCGATTGTTTTTGCTATATTCTTTTTCACGCCTTTCTTCTTCAAGCCTTTCATTTTGATAAATTTGGATGGCCTTAGCACTGGGCTTGTATTTATGAGACTTATCTTTAGTGATATTGTTCCAATGTTCATAAATCGTGAGTTCATTCTCCTCCTCACTATTAGCATAATAATTAAAGCCACCAAAAGAGTTAAAGTAAGACATTTCAAAGTGGGCAATTAAAAAACGTGACACACACACACATGTTAGAACAAAGTGGGCAATTGTGTGTGTGTATTTTTTTTCGAAATAGTAAGTCAATTATAATCTATAACAAACAGTCCCCGACAATGGCACCATTTTGATCGAGGTGTAAACTGAGCGTCCGTGTAATACGCTAGTCGTTGTTATCGACTTCTAACCTCAATACAAAAAACCTAAACTTGTAACTACACTCTTAATGAGTATAGTGGTGAGTCTGAGTATCGATTAACATGTTATTATTAATTCGTATTTATTTATTTATTAAAAATTATTTGAAAATAAAAAATTCAAATTCTTCTTTTTTCTCCCTTATGTCCAATGACTACGTATATGATCGACCTATCCATTTGTTTTGCGATGATGCATGCTTAGAGTTTATGATTTATTAGCCCTTAGCCCATATATTGTTTGCATTATGAATAACTTCATGAAATTAAACTATGAATCCCGTGAGCACATTACACAAATAATTATTTATGATTCGGTTTAGATCTATTCTAATTCTTTGTTCATAAGGTGCCTGCCATACACTTGCATAAGTCAGATTCTAGAAAAAACCTTCAATTGTGAGCTTATACAATTACTCTTTCTTTTTTTTTGAAAAATGTATCTTGTTGACGATCTCACTTTCTTTTCGTTCATTACATATTAATTGATTCCATCGTGAAATTGACACTTGAGCATGATTTTCAATAGTTTGTGTCCCTAGAATCACATGGAACACTAGGAAATGATCATATGCCTTCTTTAATATTTTACCCATATGACCTTAGCCTTAGCCTTACACATTTCCCTAGTCAACCCCGTTGAGCCTTATGATGACCTTTCGTTTCATTCCTAAGTCCCCTAACCAACTCCGCATTGGAGTTTCTACCCTTACATATACCTTTCGTACCTTGATTTGGGATTATTCTGCGGGCTGAATGATGTTTGACTTATGTGGATTGTAATCAAGCAATGAGTGGACTAGGAAAGAAAAAAAAAAGAATAGAAAAAGGAAAGAGAAAGAAAAGTTAAAGAAAGAAAAAAAAGTAAAAAGAAAAAGAAAATGAAAAAAAAAAGAAAAGAATTATATAATAAATAGCTCCAAGATGCATGAATCCCTTTTCACCGTGTGTATGTGAATAACAGTCCTACTCCCATGAGTATCTTGCTTTTGCAACTTGAAATCCAATTCTTAAATTTCCCACTTATTCCATTATCGCAAATGTTATTCCCAAATCCCATTTGCTCCTGTAAATAGACTTGTGTTACCAAACCCTAGCCTAACCCTAATTACATTCTTGAAAATTCCTATTAAATCTTGGGGGGGGGGGGGGGGGAGTTGATTAAAAGGTCAAACATTTGCGATAATCTGTTAGAGTGCATTTCACCTCGGTTAATATGCAATATCCTTTCATAGGATTGTATTTTTCACTTTTATATATCATTCTTCATTGATGACATGTGCGTGACCTAGTTTCCATACAATTACTCCTTATGCCCGCATGTCCCGTGTGTGTTACATCCCATTTACGAGTACTTTCATTTGTTAAGTGTAACAACCGAAGAGAACTTGAGTCATGCATGCTTTAGCGTCTACATGGATTACAAAAGTTTTGACAAATCTAAATTACCACATGTGTCTGCTTATTTCGGATTTCCATGGTTTCAATTTTGTTGAAGTTCCTCTTATAATGTCAATAGATGTCGATTTTGTGTGAGCATCGTTCACTTTGTTAATCGATTATTCTTTCTTTGATTATTTTTGAGTTATGAATCAGTTTTCGGGCTATCACTGTATGAGTCACTACAAGAAAACTTGGATATGACGACGATTTGAAAACGTCGGTATATAGAGGATTTGCCAACGTTTATTTTACAAAGTTGGAAAAATCTCGATGATTTTAAATAATTGTTGGAAATGTTGTCGACGTTTGTGTAAAACGTCGAAATTCTGTAATGTTTATTAAAAAATGTCAGTTATTTCTCGTCGTTTTTGAATAAAATCGTCGGTTATCAAATTAGTTTGGCGTGTAGGGGCTTACCCTCATCTTATTTTTCGGTTACCTCCAAGACTCCACTACTTTCCCTCGTTCAAAGTGTTTTCTGTACCCTCCAAACCCTAGCCTTCCCTCAAAATACCAAACTGCTAGAAGAAAACATACGCCCTCATTCTGTCAAAATCGAGGAAATGCTCATTCTGTTCTTTGTTGATTTTCCCCGGGCCACCAACAACTCAATCAGATGAAGAGAAGTCTTAGTTTAAGGTTAGATCTATTCATTTATTACAATCATTTAGAAATCAATTTCTTAATATCATGGAAATCAAATGATTATGTTTTTTGTTGCTTCTGTTCCTGGGTAATGTTGTTGTATAATAAAAGGTAAAAGAAGAAATCGAAAACTTAGCTATCTTTACTATGCATTTCAGTTTCAATTTTGTAACAAATTCAAACTTTTGAGCTTTGAGGAAATGTAGTTTGACATGTATTAGTATCTATCAATGGAGCTAGGCCTTGTTTTAGACTCATTTTTCGTCATGCTTTGCTTATTTTTGGTGGATATTAAACCTAGTTATTTAAAGCTTTAGATTGTTACGATGTAATATTGCATAGTTTCTTAACTAGAATAAAATTTTCTCTTATTTAGATTGATGAGATTGTAATCCATACATGTAAATTATGTGTAATGTACATTTATAACTAAAATATTTAGACACTAGATTTATTTTGAACAAAATTATACTCTCTTTGTCCCAAATTAAGAGTCCATGTTTTTATTTTATATAGATTAAAGATATAGTCAATCAACGGTCAAAATTTTGCTAACAATTTTGACCTAAGTGATGTTTGGATAAATCCTCTTTTCAAAGTTTCAAAGAGATGGCTGACAGTCTTGATATATATATTAATGATACACTCAATCAGTGGGGGATATATATATATATATATATATATATATATATATATATATATATATATATATATATATATATATATATATATATATATCGTCGAGGGTAGGGTGGTGGTGGTGGTTCTGCAGAGTTTCAAAGTTTTCTTTTGTAATATTGTGTACAACATCTTTATCACTGTGTGATAGACCCCTCATACGGTTTTCGCTTTTTAGTTTTTAATGATATATTTATCATAAATTTTGACTTTGTTCAGTGACTTTAATTTAATTCTCTTCTGTATTTTGGTTTCTTAAATAGGATTGGTGGATCTAGTATGGACCTCAGAAGAAAAGACAGAGTACGATTATTCTCATTAGAGGAAAACCAATTTTTGAATTAGTGTTGTGGGGTTATAGTTCTTATTTTTGGTTAGGTCTAAACATTGCTGATATATGTTAATTTTAATTTCTTATAGACCCTTACTGAACCTATTAACGATCCCCATAAGCTTCCTAAGTGGAATTATGATGGTTGGAGCACAGGTCAAGCTCCTGGGAAAGATAGTGAAGTGATCATATAGTAAGTTCTTATATTTTTCCATTTTCAGTAATAAAACCCAAAATTCTAGGTAATATGCACTTATATACATTCGATTGCATTTCTTTTTTCTTTTTATTTAGATGAATCATAGGTAATTATCATTTTGTTATGATGATGTAATGAAACAGTCCTCAAGCAATTTTCAAAGATCCATTCAGGAAGGGAAACAATATATTGGTGAGTTAGTTGTTACTACACATTTTTTCCATTCAATTTACATTTAGGTTTTAGTTTTTTTCCATTATTATGTTATAAACCATATGTTGAACCATATTATCTTTCTTAATTGGATTAGGTCATGTGTGATGCTTACACTCCAGCTAGTGAGCCGATCCCGACAAAACAACAGGTGTAGTACCATTACACTTCATCTATCCTGATATTCTTGCTGAAGTACCATTGCGTATACTAATCTATACCTTGTAATGAGTTTTAAAATTCTATTCCCATTTTTATAATAGGTCCCGTTTGGGATAGACAGTTTATTGAATAATGATATTATAGATCAAAATATATAGTCAGTTTCAATAAGGTTACAAGGTTTATGTATTCTTCTCGGAACTCAGTAATTTATTTGAAACTTAATTTGTATAACAAGTATGGTATTGAGAAAGAGTACACCTTGTAGCAGAAATAAGTTAACTGGCCTATTGGAGGTTATCCTGGACCTCAGGTAATCAAACTATCTCCTCCTAAATTCAATAAATTTTATTTTGGGATAAATTTCATTAATGTTCATCTCGCCATTTACTGTTAAATGTTTTGTGCTTAATAAGATCAGTTATGAACTCACATTATGTTATCTTAATGTGATTGATTTTGCTAGCAATTAACGTTTTCAAATTCCCAAAGTAGTCCTAAACAATGCAACTTTGTTTTAGTCAACGATAATACGACTTTATGATGTTTAGTTCAATGTCTTAGAGTTTAAACGATAGCAGAATGAAAGACGTACCCAACTAATCCATAGATGCATTTAGCCCTTTTAAATGCAAATGGAATTCTAATTCATTTTTTTCAAGATTCTTGTATCATTTACTTGGTATTATAACCCCTTCATTCTATTTTTACAGTTTCACATTCATTAAAATGTCGAGCTCATCAAAAGTTCCCTTATAATGGAGTAGATTGGAAAGTTTTATCCTAATCTTGTAAGAACGTCTTTTAAGATTACGGGTCAAAGAAAGTACACATCCTTTATTATGTCTGAACACATTGATACACGCCCCATAAGTTAGAAAGAGAGGTCTTTTTATTTATTAATTTATTTTTATCAACAATGGGATGGAGGGAGTAATCATTTATATCTAACCCCCTACCTTAATTTAAATTTTACATTTTTTTTAAAAATTGTTTCCAACATTTAATAATTTTCTAATCCTACTAATGCTTCTATCTAATAATATTCTTTCTTTAAGTATTTTTTGTAACTATCATGTTCAATATATTTAAACCTTTTTGATATTTCAACCAGGGACCTTACTATTGTGGGATTGGTGTTAATAAAGCCTTTGTAGAATGATTGGCCATATAAGATTTTTTTTTATATGCTTGGTAGAATGATTTATTCATTTCCTAATCTCACTTTGTGAGTGTGTATTGATTGTTGAGTTTCTTAAAGACAAAGTATTTCATATGTGTTGATGGATTTATTGGAATTATGTTTTTTTGGGAGATATGATACCTGACTATGTGAAACACATTACATAATACTAGATTTCCATGATGAATAGATACAAACAATACAAATTTTGTTATATATATTTCTCTTTTTTCCTTGTATTTTATTTTAAATTTTGTATTTTGCTTGTCAATGGCATTGTAATGATTAGTTGACTAACCATTGGTATTATCCCAACTCTAATATAAGAGCCATGAGTTCGAATTCCCCTAACCCCTTAGGGAGGGCTACTCCCTTATGTAACCAATCTTAAAAACATTTTGAAAAAAAAGGTGATTATATATATATATATATATATACTTATATCAATTTTGCAAGTGTTGGCGTCTATGCATTCATTCTCCAATGCTCGACAAGCATAGCTTGAGGCGTTGTTTACAAATGTTTGACAATAGAATACATATACAAAATATGTAAGTTATACACTGAATTTCAAATCGGGAATGGAGCCAAGGGTCATGCAACACATTCCAAATTTAAGAAAAAATTTATTTCACTAACCACCGAGCACATGAGGCTATCTCCAAATGCCATCATCACAAATAAAAAAACCTTTATAACCAAAATTATATTCTATTATCACAATGTTGGATGGATACAGGTTTACATGACACGCGTCACACCGACATTGACTCGTGTTCAGGCCCAAACTGGCGTGCCGATAGTGGAGCCTAAACACGAGCCAATACTAGCCCGATACGTCAATATGTAGCATCAACTCAGGTTAGTTACTATACGGATTATTTTTTCTTAAGTACTTGTTAACCAAAACATTAATCATATGTTAAATTTGTTTCTTGAATTATCATAGGACTATGTGTTCCGAATCGCTCAAGAACCATTTCAATAAACAAAATCACACATATTGGAGGCGAACATTATTCACGTACCCATAGGTCATTCATATACCTATGTTCCCATGGTCAGTTGACTTATCAACTCACAAATAAGTCATTCATAGTCCTATGTCCTTAAGGTACCAATCTAAATCCCCCCATAGGCAAACAAAGAAAAGATGGTCCTTTTCCGAAAGCCAACCTCCTGTGATAGCAAGTATGGTAGGTATGTCATACACACAAACTTTGGTCTTACTTGTGTACACTATTTCTCCAAAACCTAGGCCAGACTTATCTTCAGAGTAAAATTTGCTTCCAGTAACCTTTTTTTCATACGTCTTGGTTTGTGTTTCAAAGTGTTGGCATTTTTTAAACACATTTGAAACCTCTTGCTTTGACTATTCTAGTTCAATAAGGGTTACCTTGTATTTTTGTTTAAATTCATGGTTCTTTTGAATCCCGAAAAGGTTACTAAGTCTCCCACGTATGCTAAACGTTAATTTAGTACTTCGAGGTCCATATTTCTATCGCTAATCCCAACTTATCACTCATACGAATTTAAGTCATGCTCTCGCAACTTATAATAGTAAATTACTCGTCGGATGCTAGTAAGTTCAACACTACTTTCCAAACCAATTCCAATATGTTTCGGGCCTCAATTACATCCCTACTAAATCTCCGACCACCCAATCAACCACAAACGGGAGGGTGTGTCTCCCTTGCAAATCCATAAGGTCTAATGAAGAAAAATTGTAGCTCTCTATTTCCACGATAAAAGCGTAGCTACATGGGAAAAAGTCTACGACGAGAGATTAGTTCTTTAACCTACCAAGGGTAAATTGGAAGCCTGCAACCCCGGGTGGAATCAGAGCCTCATAGCAACCTCGACATGAACATGTGCCATTTTCCACATTGTTTATGCCCAACAGACAAAGTGACTCACATTGGGTGGTGTACAATTGTTCACCATAGCAATCGAGGTCTGCTATAGTGTTACACCCCACGACTGCGAGCCTGTTTCCGATATTTGAGAATGAGAATCTCGATAGCTCCAAGCTAGTTTCTATAGTGCAGTTGTTGCAGTTGCAAGCCACAGCTGTTGCAACGCATGGCATGAGAAGCCATGGACAACTGCTCTTACTTCTCGTTATATTTAATTTTATCGTGTCTAAGAAAATATTGGATTACTTGGATTTTTAGTCTTTGAAGAAACCTAGTGTAAATGAACGACTTTAGATCGGTTTAACTCTTAGGAAACTGACCGAGTCTTCAAGTGTACAAGTCTAAAAGGAAGAACAAGACTTTTGTAGTTACTGACTTACATGTAACCAACATTGAACACAAATGAAGGAGAATTAGAAACTCTTCTCTACTATTTTGTTTTTATATATATTTTTATTTAATGTTTATGTGCGGATGAAAAATGTGAGAATTCTAATAAATAACAAAAAATGGGATTACTTAACAAATAATTTAGAATTTGTTAACAAAATTTAAATTCCAAACAACATCATATCTTGTCAATAATGTTGCAATGTCATCTCCACGTTGATTCACAATCCAGAGGCCACGCTGCAAGAACTGTTGGAGTATATTCCTGGACCCGACTTCCCAACTGGAGGAGTAATAATGGGTAACATGGGCATCTTATATGCATATTTAACTGGGCAAGGACATGTCATAGTTAGAGGAAAGACCGATTTCCTTGTTTGTCATGATCATGAACATGTCTTGTATTTCAGTGATAAGGAATTTGTCTACTTTTCTCGAGCCTATATAATTCTAGAATGCAGATGTGCTTCTGCTGCCACACCGTTGGTCCAAATTTTGTCCTTCGCGAGAGAATAACTAATATTATTCCCGTGAGTGAGTTTGCTGAAGATCAGTATCTTCTAATGCTTACTGCATATATGTTTAATGAATTGTGTTAAATGATCATATATATATATATATATATATATAGAGAGAGAGAGAGAGAGAGAGAGAGAAAGAACGGATCAAGTGAGGTCCCCCCAGTTTGAGGACCCTGAATGAGGTCCATTTTTTTTATAGTAAAAAAAAAAAATTGGAACTGATTTTTTTTATGGTTTTTAAGAATTTTAGTAGGATAATAAAAAAATAATCAACTCAGAATGAATTTGTTTACTATTTTAAAAAAATCGGTCAAACTTTGTCAGTTTTTAGCAGCTTAAAAACAACATAAAAACTGACACAATTTGACCGATTTGTTTAAAATAGCAAAAAAATTCATTTTGACCTGTTTATTTATTTATGGTCCTACTGAAATGTTTAAAACCCATAAAAAAAATCAGCCCAAAAATATTTTTTTCATTGTTTAAAAAAAATGGGCCGCATTCTGGGTCCTCAAATTGGGACCTCACATGATCCTTTCCCTATATATATATATATATATATATATATATATACAAAAAGACTCATGCACGCCATATGAGTCTTAATTAATATATATGATAAACCAAATTACTCCTAGCTAAATTAATAGGAAAGCACACCAGTGCCTCTAGCAAATGATTCCACCATAAGATCAAGCATAGGACCCCTCCCAACATTAGGAAAACCATTTAATTCGTCTCCAGTATTTTTCTTATGCCCTAAAATGCATGTTGGATAAGGAACAATTCGAGCAACACTCGCTCCGTTCCCTCTGTAGAAATATCCGAACATAGCTCAAATATAAGTTTAAGAAAATAAATTGAAATATAATAAATAAAAATGCTAACGATATTTACATGACGAATAGGCTCAAGGAACAACTATTAATGAAAATTAACTGTCCACCTGTAAAACTTGAGCAGCCCTTCAATCTTTGTAATCTTTCTAAAGGATCCCATCAACCTGCTGTTATGAAATTCTACTCTCCTGGTCTAAAAAAAAGAAATAGAAAAATATATAAGAATGAGATTCTTTTATAATTTTCTTAAAATATATGATCATAATATCATATCTTTTTACACGGTTACTTCCAAATATGAGCCCAACAAAGCTTAGTTCTGAATCTTTCACATTATTTAGCATAGTATTAAATATTATCATAATATTTTAAAGCTTGACTCTATTTTCTTTTTTCTTTGTTTTCTTAACAACCACATTGGGGGTTAGGAGAGTGGAATCCATATATTTAGAACTCCTCTTTTTTCACAAGTATATGATATTAATAAACTCGTAGAAAAAACAGAGTAATCATTTGATAATTGGTAGAGGGAACGAGGAAGAAGGGGTTAAGTATAACAAAATGAGATGGAAACAAACACAAAATAAGTTAGAAATCTTAAGTCTCATTGCATTAAAACAAATACAAGAACAAACTCTATAATCGATGAGTACTTCCCATGATGCATACAAATATTCCTAAGCAACACGTAGTCTTTCTCTATGTACATACACTACTAGATTATAATCAGCATGCAAAGATGATGCATTATAATAAAGAAAGAAGAAAATCTAGATGCAAACATGATGCATAGAAATATTCTTAGACATCACGTAGTCTCTCTATGTACATACACACACACAAGTAGAACAAAAAAGGAACACACGGGTACAAGTCCATTGATAGCTTCATAAATGAGTCGAATGACTAAAAATTATCTTTTATTGGAAGTGGTGAGTATTGTGGTTGGTTATTTATTTTGTATTGCTTAAGATTTGTCATACTTTAGCTTGTTTAACATTATTCTTAAGATTATAGTTTTGAAAGAGGAATTTTAGACTTGATGGATGCTTTTGATAACAAAGATGTTATTTTTAATCTTTTTTCTTGTTGTTTTATATAGTACTATGGCGACCACCAGTAGATCTCAAATCCAACACATTCGAGGAGTTATGTCATTACCTGAGCAAGGAGCATGTAGAAGCCAACCCTGCCATGCCTAAACCTCATATACGGGATTTTATGAAGTCTCGTATGCACTCTATGGGTGGTGTTTCTTTAGGCACTAAATAGGTAAATTTTTATTAATTACTGAATGTATGAGTACATTTGCTTAATTTTATGCATTACATCAAATATTTTGTGTATTCTAAGTGCTAGGTTCTTGGCGACGCTAATGTTGATTTTTTAGCATCACCACAGTTGCAACCGTTAACATCTGTGGTTCAATCTCAACACCGCTCGTAATCCTCAATGAAGGCACCACCCCAAATCGTATCGCAATCTCAACTTTGAAACTATTGAGAGGTTAGTATATTTGTTGGAACATTTTAAAGTAAGCGACTTAATTAATATTTCATCGTTGGATGCATATAAGATCCATGATATATACACTTGTTATAATAATGCCAATGGAACGATTAATAGCTTAACTTAGACATGGATTCGTTGAACTTTTGTGTTGATGGAAGTAATTTATGAGGTTATCAATGTTGAAATTGGTGGAAGGGATTTATTGGTGGTTTAATTTGGCTATTGTTGTTGTTGATGTAACTATAAATGTTAAAACAATTTGGCTTCATGAATAAACAAATGAAACTCTACTGATTTTTTGTGAAAATAATAAGTATGTTAAAAATGATTATCACGGAGTAAATTAAGCAAGTTATAATTAATGTAGGTACAAATCATTTTAGTACACATTGAATGAAGTTAATGGAGATAACATGATCAGATGAGATGGGATGAGGAGGAGAGTAAAATAACTAACAACTTTTCTATCACCGTATATCAAAGACAAATTCTATCATTTGGATTTTAAATGTAAATGTAAATTATCTTCAGACGTGGATTTGTTGGATTTTCATAATGTTCGTGAAGGAGCATGTTGATCGGGTAAGTTGATGATGGTTTACACTCTCACCATTAAATTAAATTCCGATGTAAATATTGTATAAGGGTATACATATAGTACACAAAAGTATGAGAGTTTTATGCCTTTTGGCTTTATATAATAAAAGATATTTCGTAGTTGTTGTATTTTTTTTTGTCGTGCGGGCCGATATAACTATTTGGAAATTAATTTTTTATGTTAGACATCAATCTTTTGCACTTGTGTTGATGGAACTAATTTATGAGGTTCTCAATGTTCAAATTTGTGAAAGCGATTATTGGAGGCTCAATTTGGTTATTGTTGTTGTTATTGATTTTAATTTTCAATGTTAAAACATGTTGAATTCATGAATAAATAAAGAAAATTCTGTCGATTTTTTTTCCCCAAATTTATAAGTGTGTTGAAAATGAATACCACGACTTTTATTTATGGTTTGTAAAATCTGCGTGTAACCAGTCCTACATTGTGAGGCTTAAGTTTTTTATTTGGGTTGGATCGCAAACTTCACAAGCTATATGGTAATATATTTTGCCAATATGTTATATTTTTTTAGTACTTTTATAATTGAAAAATTATTTTGTCGTTATATATATCAATGTTTTTAGGTTTGCTCATACAAGTTGTTTATTTGAAAATATTGAATCTAATTATTCCCTTGTTCAATTTTAGGAGTGGATGACGACAGATAATGCAAAAAATACTCACAAATCGAAAAGTTTGACTTGGTAAGTAAGTCCCTAACCACTTTTCATTTTTCTTTTATGCATATCACTTTTACATTGACTTATTTCGTTTTTAATACTTATTTTCTTACCTTTCGCAGGTGGTTTTGTCATGCTCATGGTCATGGATATCTTTTTGACTATTTTGAATAGCACTTTAGCATTTTTTATGATAGTTTATGTTCATATTTTGATTGTAATGTTTTTGTACAAGTTTTTGTCTTATTAGTAGACATCTTGTTTGGGATGGTTGAAGATACCCTTTCTTCATTTTGTTTTGGGATGATTGGTTATTATAGTACTTGATTTTCTCTGGTTGATTGACAATGTATTGAATAATCAATTATAATATTAATGATGTCTCCTTGAATATATATTTAGTTTGAGAAATTTGATGTCTTCATCTAAAGTTAAAAGTAGGCAATAAGTTAATAATTAAAGTTCCAATTTTTATATTATATGGTCGTTCTTTACAAAAAAAAATATTGGATTGTAGTATGGGAAAAGTTATTTAACATTACGATGTTTTTAATTAAGGATCAAAAGGGTGTGTTAATATATAGTTTAAAATTCCCGACGCTTTTGGAGAAATGTTGACCAGGACCCGACATTTTTTTCGAAAAGGTTGCAAGCATACCACCAGGGTAATGAAAATTCCCAACGGTTAAAAAAAGTTGCAAAAAACGTCGTAAAGATATATCCGACAGTTTTCATAAACGACGCGTATTTCCTGACTGTGGTTATGCCGACGCTTTTTAAAAACGTTGTACAAACGTATGGAATACTTTCCCTAACATTTTTAACGTTTATGCCGACGACGTCACTAAAGCAAAGTTTGATCGTAGTGAGTTGACTTAATGTTTATGGGTGTATCCCTGATAACCCTCATGAGATAACACTCATCCCTTAGGTCTACCTAGGAGTTCAATGGCTTATTGCATATGCTAAATGCAATCGTTCGCCCGCGAAAGTGGCAATTTTTCCTTCTATGTACATATTTCCTCTGTTATGGTTTATGGTTGGATCTTGTTTCTTCGTACTTCATTGCTTTGTCTAAGTTAGGGGGTGTCATAACTCACGTTTATTGTATTTATTACCCCGTTAATTTGTTCATTCTATCATTCTCATGCATGTTATTACCGGTTCTTATGCTCATTTATTGACTAACCCCTATTTTCATAATAATAATAATCATCATCATCCTTGCCTTAATCCCACCATGTGTCCGACACCATATGATGATATTAAGGCAAGGATGATGATGATGATAACTACCTTTAGTATGTTGTTCTTTAGCATGTGTAGCTTAGTTTCCATGATGAGTAGCTAGACTTATGGTTGGGGATCATGATCCCCGCTTGGATGCTTGAACTTCATATTTAGGGTTTGGTGTATAATTGTTCTAATTGAACTTCATGTGTTGGTTTTGGAGTACCCTAGTCTCTTAACTTCCCTCGTTATGCAAGGGGAGTGTTTGATGATTTAATACAAACCCATCCCATTTAGCAATAACTAATTAACCCCTAATCTTCCATTGCATAGTTGATGTTCGGACATAATTAGTTATGCTCGATTAGAATTAATTTGAACCATATCCTATCATCTTCTTAGCGAATTCGAGGTGGGAGAATGATCCTAAATCCATTTTATCTACTAAACTTAATCTTATCTTAGTTTGTTTCAGTTTGTCTCCATAATTATGTAAGGACAAAATTTTCAATTGAGTCCTTGTGTAGTTTTGACTTATTCTCGGAACAAAATACGTTTGAGTCATAAGTAGATTTTTATTGTCACGATCCCACACAGACTATGACTTGTTGATGTTTAATTGAAGACGTTTCGGCAAATCTTCAGGGAATTTAATTATGCCAAATTTTATATGGTGCGAGTTTATTCGTCTTCAAGTTCAATTTGCATTCCGAGATCACTCAGGTATGAATGCATAATATTAATGGGACTCAAAATTAATTTTTATAAACTTAAGGATGTTATTTTATAAAGAAAAATGTTTTAAATGTTTTCAAAATTGTTTTAAGTGTTTGAAACTCTTTACACTTCATTTAAAACTGATAAGGACGAATTAAAGTTGGTTTGGTTTTGGACTCTAATTATGCCTGTCACTCCAACAACTATGTTAGTCGTTCGCGCGCGATGCACTGTCGTTCAAACGACATGCCATCTCATTCGAGCGAAAGGATTTATCATTTGAATGAGAAACCGCCTTAACTCTCCTATTTAAGGCATGTTTCATTCCTTCTTTCGGTGTGTGAGCCTTCTGCCAAAATATTATACGAACCGTAACGTTTTTACACACAAGTTTTCAAACGTTTTCTAAGTTTAAACCATCCTTTGAGTTTCAAAAGATCTGATCTTTTCATTAGTATATATTATGTGATCTTGTTTGCACCAAGTAGGAGGTTCCTTTTGAAGATCAATCATTGGTTTTGTGGTAAAGATTCGACGGAGTTCGGTTTTAACATTATAAACGTTACAGGCCATATCGATGGACACCGAGACATACGTGGACGCGTGTGTTGTGGACGAGCATTGTGGAAGAAGGTTACTTTCTGCACGGGCACTTTGAAGAGTGGTTGAATATCAGAATATCGTCAAGTCTAGTGGGTGGATCGAGTCGTTGAGTAAGACTACCATTTGTCTTTATAAAACCATTTTCATAGTGATTGTCTGGCCTGGGCCGTCCGAGGTTTTTTCCCATTTTTGGTTTCCTCGTACATCGGCATTATGAGTATTACTTTACCTTACTTTACTTTCTTTAATAACTAGATGAATGCTTAGGGTGAAACAAGATAAAAAATTTGCTAAGTTAATTTGTGTCACAACTTGGTGTGGTTTATAAAAATTGAAAAAGGATTTTCACAAAAAGAGAAAGTTGGTTTTTGTCATCCTTAAAATAAATTCCGCATAAGAGAAGTTTTAAATTAGGGCCTATAAAGTGGTACCAAATAAATTTTTATTGTGTTTGATCCCTTTTTACTTGTAAAGATGAATTTTGGTAATTATGATAGTTTTCGTACTCCTATTTTTTATGGCACTAATTATGCTTATTGGAAAATGCGAATGAAATGTGAGTTAAATTACATTGATGAGCGTGTGTGGTTAGATGTTGAAAAAGGCTAGACACCACTAGTCACACGAGAGGGTTAGGTCACTAGTTTGAAATCTGTTGAGTCATGGACTGAGAATGAACATAGGCTTGCACTATATAACTCTAAAGGTCTCCACGTTATTCACCTAAAGAGTATAATGTAACACCCCGTAAATTCAAGGACCTTTAATTAAATAAAATATTTGGACAAAAAGAATTAGTTTATTTGAAGATATTAAATCCATGATTTGTGAATTTTTAAATTTGAGGAATTTATTAATTTGGCAAATTGAGGATGAAATATTTTGGACTGTTCTATGTTGCCTTTTTTAGCTCTTAAAGTTGTAAGATGTTATAAATTAATTCGTATGGAAATTTAGAGTGCACGGTTGAATCCGGATAGGTCAAAATAGTTGGAAATGAGTGGCCATATGTATATATTGGGTCTCGGGACTTAATTAGACATAATTGAGCTCCAAATAAAGAGTTTGGGCCCTTTTTAGGAGGCCCATAGGCTCAAAAACGGGAATTATGTTTTTAACCCTAAGTGTGTAAGGGCGAGGCAACCAAAAGTCATTTTAGAAGACTAAAATTAGGGAGAGCTTAAGAGGAGAGCCAATAGAAGACAAGTTGGGTATTTTGGGAGATAGCGTCAAAAACAAGAGGAGATCCTTGTATTCAATCCAACATTCTTATCCAAAGGCTTTGATCTACAAATTGAAGCAAGTGGTTTAATTTGGAAATTGTTAATGTGTATTTACTTGTTCATATTAAAGGAGGTGAAGATCAATTAATATGTTAGGGTTTGGGTTCATTAGAAATTTGGGATTTATTTGATTTGAAGTTATTAATCTATAGAGGTGTTGAGATTTGATGAATTTGATGCTCTAATTGATGAAATTGTTAGGGTTAGATTGAATAGGATAAAAGGATCGATTGAGGATGAATCTTGGAAAGTTTTGATGAAGAAATTTGTACATAATTGAGGTACTTACTGTTCTAATGGAGATTATATCTGCAAAGCCCTGTAGAAAATCGTGTTTTCTAAATTTTAGTTCTCCGACGCGTTTTCTCTAAAAACGGCTCTAAAATGGCCCAAAATGGCATTTTAAAATCAGGGCAGATTCGTGGGTTAAATTTTAAGAAATATTTTTTTAGTTGTTATTACATTGGAGATTGCCTAGATTGATAGGTGTGACTAATTACCATTGGATTAATTAAATTGGAGAGATTAAGGATTATGATTGAGTGATTGAAACCTTGTTAATTAAGTAAGGGAAACTTAATTGGATGAAATTGAACATTGAATTGGGAATATTGAATTTCGCGCCGAGAGAGGGAGTCCGGGCATAATTGGGAGGGTGACACCAAAATAATGATAAATTAATTAGTGTAATTAATTAAAAATGAAGTCGGACCATCGACTTAAATGTTTTAAGCTTTGTCTATGGAAATAGTACACCGGTAGCCTAGATTTATATATATATATATATATACGGTGATGTGTAGTATATATATGACATAAATATTTTTGTGAATAATATTTATAGTAAAGCATATTAATATTAGTGCAATCGGGGAGGTTGCACAATGTGGAAAAACCCCCTGACTAGTGAAGTGAGGCGAATGGTGTCTAATTCATTGTCACTACCGTGAGAAAATATGACCGCCTCCCATGCGTTTAACGATAACATTTATATCTGACATGTGCGTGAATGTTGTGATGTGATACGTATATATAGTGAAGAATTATATACGGATATAGATATACATGGTGTAAATGTATAATTAATATAATTTGTGAAAGGGTTATATAATATTGAATGAGATTTTGCTCAAATAAGTTAATGTGCTTAACAACTTATAATGCGTATGCTAACCTTACTCAGGGTATAGTAGTGGGGAAAATAGTATAACAGTTGGGACAAGGCTAGTTATGGAGATGGTGGCTAGGTGAGTTATGTATAATTCGTTAGGCGTGCACATTAGTTGAAGGGTGAGGTGTTCTCAAGCGCGTGCACATTCGTTATGTATAATTCGTCAGTATTTCACTTGGGCATGTCGCTCTAGTTGTTCCATTTTATTTTAGTTAGTTAATCTATTCAGTTATTACTCTTGTGATTCATTTGGTTATTTGATTTGTAGCTGATGGTTGTCTCGGCAAGGTTATATTTAATCATGTCTAGTATTGTTCATTTTAGTGTTTGTGTGAGTGGTTAGTTATATATTCTTTCGCATGTTATTGTTGGGATGTTAAATAAAAAGATAAAATTTGGCACCATATTTTTTGAATACTAGGTGATTAGTAAGTTTTAAAAAAGGTTTCCGACAGTGATGCTAGGAATGAACCAGATGATATTCCTATTTAATTTGGTATAGGACTGATAACCCGGTATTTTATTAGGCGGGGTGTCATAGATGGTATCAGAGCATCAGGTTCTAGTGCCCTTAGGATCTGTGCGAATTTTCACGTTTCAGCTTAGCGTTCTTTGATATGGATCCTTATTATAGGGTTGTTGTATTCCTTCACGTATGCAATTTACGTTCTCCTTCTATAGGGTATAGTTCATGTGATTCATATACAGTTTTGGTCGAGTGTTGTAGATCGAACATTATAGAACAACCAACGTGGGACATTAGAAGGATTGCACGAAGGAGGACTCAATAGAAGCTATGGGGTATTCTAGAAATAGTGACCCGATAGGAGTCACCATGATAATTGTTCGAATAATTGAAGTTGTAAAAATAGTTGTGGTGCAGTAGTTGCCCCATGAACCGTCGGGAAGGACGATGGTGCAAAGTTAAAACCCCAAGTGTAGACGAAAAGGGGTGAGAGTTGAAGAAAATTTTATTTCAGGAGAACAATCCGCTAGGATTCGAGGGAGGTGCAGAAGAGTGATTTACCAATGGGTAGAGAACATCCAATTGGGATCACATGTGGGGGAGTGTAGTGTTACTCAAGTCAAAATTTTGGGCAAGGAAGTTTTCTCTAAGAAGCAGTATGGGGTGCCGGGAGCCAGTCACCACATCCATGGGGAGATATCGAGAATAACAAGGAATTAGGGGAGCTAAGGGAGTTGGAAAATCTATTAGATGAGTAAGATTGGATTTTAGTGCTAGTAAGGTTCCAAGGGAAGGAATACCCAGTAGGGGACCCAAACTAATGATCGAGGTCAATGAAACCTATACCGAGTGACGGTGAGTTTACTTAGGACCATCAAGGCCAACAAAGAGTCTATTGGATCAGTGGATCCAAAGGGACAATTGGGGTAGCATCAGGGTTAAGACTGCCAGGTTCGCAAAAAGGGCAACCCCGACATGGCTGATTGGACCAAATAAAGGGGGATGACACAGAGAGGTGTCATATGTGTAAAAGACTAGAATCACATAGATGAATCTTGTCCGCGGGAAGTCAGGGAACAATAGCTACATGTCTAGTAAGGGCATCTGTTGGAGAAGGTTTTGGTTTGGTTAGGACGAGGGTGTTATGTCTAATAACCGTTGAGCCGATAGTGTTGTGAGTAAATAAAACTACAAGTTTTATTTCGAGAAGATAGGGGTATGGTTTCTGTGATGCAAGAGGGTCACAATAATGTATTCATACTAGATTCGCGTGATAAATGGATTTAGTGGAAGTATTGTTAATATCACTATTATATGTAATCTTACCATGGAGTAGTGCGTTACTCTTCGGTTCCACCTGAAAGGAATGGGTGGGTACATTGAGACGATGTATTTCTTGAGGACTAGATCCTTTGAGAGGTGAAAATTGAGGTATGATTTTATCTTGGGTATGAATGAGTTCGTAATTGCGGAAGATTGTAGCAAGGCTATCGTGTTCGTTGTTTTAGTACCAGATGTATATTTTCTTAATATGTCTCACCCGAAAGAGGGTTGAGTCGTGGACATATCTTGTGTAGTAGACTTCATAAAGTACAATTGTCTAGTTATATTAGATTCCAGTGCGTAAGGACTTTTACTGATGAAATTCAGGGTATGATTGGTTTGTCATGGAGCGGAGACATTTAGCTCGTTATTAATATTTAGAGTTGGTGCTTAGGGATAGTACGAGCAGAAGTAGTATATGCCTCTTTAAGAGACTCGGGAGTCTATAATAGACTTGTGAGTATAGGGGTAAGGTTTGAGAGTCCCGGGGATATACTTTGGGTTCTGTGGAAATCAAGGACCGACAATGCTGAGGGATAGTACATTAAGAAAATTCGTTTAGGCTTTTGTAGGAAGTGTTATATGCATAAGACCTAATGAAATGTATAAAGCGTGAAGACGACATTGGATTCTAGGTCATCAGATTTAATGGTAATTAGTGAACGTGTGGAGAAAATACGTTGAGCATAGAGCCACTAAGAGATAGGGCTAGTGGAGCCTGAAAGTGTTGCGAAAGAAACACTGTAAAGTTTTGGCACCACAAATTGCTATGTTGTGCATATCGAGATGTGTCTTGTGTTGTTTATTTTAGCCACTTTTTTCTATCGCAGGAACCCTTAGGTTTGGGACTAGGGGGTATTTTGAGGATCTCACATCGATGATAAAGGTGGGGTAATATCGGGAACAATTAAATAGTGATGAGTAAAGTCATCGAAAATAGTTGGAGGATATAGCCACGCCAAGAATACGGGGGACAAAAAAAATTGAGACAAATATGGTTACATAAGTGATGATCGAAGATTTGTGCAATTAGGCTCGAGATAGAGGGTGTATGGGCACTGTGGGAGGAGCCAGAGCCTCTACTGTGCACCCTAGTTAATTAATTTGCTCGTTACAAATAATTCACGATTAGAAGTGGGAAAGATGGGTGTAGGATCTTAAGGGTCGGAGACCTTGGAGCTAGTCGATACTGGAAGTACTAGGCATATCCGAATTTCAAGGACGAAATTCCGTTGTAAGGGGGGAAGTATGTAACACCTCATAAATTAAAGGACCTTTAACTAAATAAAATATTTGGAAAAAAAGACTTTATTTTATTTGGAGGAGTTAAATCCATGATTTGTGAATTTTTAAGTTTGAGGAATTTATTAATTTGGCGAATTGAGGATTAAATATTTTGTACTATTTTATGTTGCCTTTTTAAGGTCTTAAAGTTGGAAGATGTTATAAATTAATTCGTATGGCAATTTGGAGTGCACGGTTGAATCCAAATGGGTTAAAATAGTTGGAAATGAGTGGTCATATGTACATATTGGGTCTCGAAACTTAATTAGACATAATTGAGCTCCAAATAAATAGTTTGGGCCCTTTTAGGAGGCCTATAGGCTCAAAAATGGGAATTGAGTTTTTAACCCTAAGTGTGTAAGGGAGAGGCAACCAAAAGTAATTTTAGAAGACTAAAATTAGGGAGAGCTTAAGAGGAGAGCCAATAGAAGACAAGTTGGGGATTTGGGGAGATAGATTGAAGAACAAGAGGAGATCCTTGCATTCAATCCAACATTGTCATCCAAAGGCTTTGATCTACAAATTGTGGCAAGTGATTTAATTTGGAAATTGTTAATGTGTATTTACTTGTTCATATTAAAGGAGGTGAAGATCAATTAATATGTTAGGGTTTGGGTTCATTAGAAATTGGGGATTTATTTTATTTAAAGTTATAAATCTATAGAGGTGTTGAGATTTGATGAATTTGATGCTCTAATTGATGAAATTGTTAGGGTTAGATTAAATATGATAAAAGGATGGATTTATGATTAATCTTGGCAAGCTTTGATGAAGAAATATGTACAGAATTGTTGTATTTACTGTTCTAATGGAGATTATGTTCGCGTTGACCTATAGAAAATCGTGTTTTCTAACTTTTGTTCTTCGATACGTTTTCTCCAAAAACGGTTCCAAAATGCCCCAAAACGGCATTTTAAAAATCTGGGCAGATTCAGGGGCAAATTTTAAGAAATATTTTTTTTGTTTTTATTCCCTTGGAGATTGCCTAGATTGATAGGTGTGACTAATTACCCTTGGATTAATTAGAGGATTAATTAAATTTGAGAGAGTAAGGTTTATGATTGAGTGATTGAAACCTTGGTAATTAAGTGGAGGAAACTTAATTGGTTAAAATAGAACATTGAATAGGGAATTTTTAATTTTGGGCCGAGAGAGGGAGTCCGGGCATAATTGGTAGGGGGACACCAAAATAATGATAAATTAATTAGTGTAATTAATTAAAAATGAAGTCGGACCATAGACTTAAATGGTATAGGTTTTGTGTATGGGCATAGTACATCGGTAGCCTAGATTTCTATATATATACGGTGATGTGTAGTATATATATGACATAAATATTTGTGTGAATAATATTTATAGTAACTCATATTAATATTAGTGCTATCGAGATGGTTGCGCGATGTGGGAAAACCCCCTGACTAGCGAACCCGAGGTGAGTCAATTCCCCAGGTCATAGCATTGTTCATTTCAGTGTTGGTGTGAATGGTTAGTTGTATATTCTTTTTCATGTTATTTTTGGGATGTTAAATAAAAAGATAAAATTTGACACCATGTCTTTTGAATACTAGGTGGTTAGTAAGTTTGAAAAAAGGATTTCGATAGTGATGCTAAGAATGAACCAAATGAGATTCATGTTTAATTTGGTATAGGACCGATCACCCGGTATTTTATTAGGAGGGGTGTCACATATAATAGGATCATGAATTGTGAAACATCGAATGAAGCTTGGGATAAACTTTCACTCACCCACGAGGGAACGAGGACGGTTAGGGCGTTTAAGTTGCAAAATCTCACTACACAGTTTGAGACGATTAAGTTATTAGAGAGTGAGACGTTTGATGAATTTTACACTAGGTTGTCTACTATTGTTAATGCGGTGTTTAACCTAGGTGAGAAGATTCCCGACAACCTAGTGATTAAGAAAATTTTGAGATCGTTGCCGAGTAGGTTTGGTGCAAAAACGACTATTATGAATTCCATTGGTATGCTTAACTCATTGAAACTGGAAGAGAACGTAGGTGACCTGCAAAACCTATGAACTCGATATATATAGGTGCATATTATAAATATATTGTTCCTCATTTTATTGATATTTATTTTATACTTTAATTTGTCTATTTAATTCTTTTATATTTTTATATGTGCATGTTTTAGATTTTAATAATATTATTTTTATTATTTTATGTGTGCATTATATATTACTATTTTTATATACGATATAATACATAAACACACACACTATCCCCATACACCCATACACACTGTAAAATCTCCATCACGCATACCCAATTTCCATACTCTTACACACACACACACAACACACTTTCCCTCCTCACATTCAAAATATATCATCAGATTTTTTCTCTCATCGCTTTCATCTCACACCGCCACACAACATCTTCCCTCTCTTACTCCTTTAAAACTCACATACACCCATCTCCCAAAATAACCCAACCCAACCCACTTATACCACCATATACCCACTAGCACTCGATCACCACCATACCGGACCACCTTAGCTCCGACCTCAACCACCCCATACACCACCAAACCTCCATCTCCTAAGTAACCCAAAACTTGATCCCCATTACCCACATTATACCTCCTTCCCGAGCTCAACCCATCCCCGATCCCACCTTTTCATACTCGAGTTAAAACTTCCTGAGATCCGCATCCTCTAACCCGTATTGACCCGACCCAAACCGCCGACCACCAAAAGGTGGTGGGACAAACTCCGACGACTAAGACCAACCTACAAATCATTCCCCTTTTAAACCCATTAGCCTGCTGAAACCACCAGCAGATCGACTTGAACCCGCAACCCAACCGCCTTATACAACCACCCAGAACCCTTTACCCGACCTTTACCCATACCCAAGCTACCCGTCATATCAAACCCAAACAACCCCATACATGTCCTTTGACCTTACCTAAACTTGCTCCATACCCATCGGACCAAAAACCCAGCATACCCATACCTTCCCCTACATAAGTCACATTGTTTAGACATTCTTCTATCTCATATATGTATATAAGTGTATATGGATGTATGTATGTATATATTTATCCATACATATACACATATATATCTTGTACATATATATATATATATATAACGTGTGTATATATATACACACACACACACATATGTATATCTGTGTGTGTGCGCGCACCCATATGGTAAATACTCCATGACTCGTAAATTAAAACACCCATATACACCCGAATATATTCCCTTTCATTTTTTCTTAGCATTTAGTCATCACCATATTTTTCACAAATATCCATTTTATCCATATTTACATGACATATATGATGGCTAGTGTATATCTAGGGGGTTGAGGGACCCGAATACCGTCCTGGGTATGCTGGTTCATGGATGTACCCTTCAAAACATCGAGTACAAGGTACTCATCACGCATGTGATACCCAAAAATGAGAACTCCACATTGTGGTCGGGCGAACAATGGGGCACGACGCATATTGAGGGGTGTCTCAATGCATATATCGTGTGGCCTTCCTTCCTCCTCGAACCTACCCTATACTCTATGGCGTGACATTATTTGTATTTATTTTTATATGGACACTTAGCACTACACCAAAAACAACAATTTGGCACATATTGGTATTAAAAATCTGACACAACTTAAAACTATGCCAAAATTTGTCCGAGCATGATGTGATTAGCGACGTGGATTGACTTGTGGTATATGAGAGCGTATTTACTACTATAGCCAGCATCTTGTCCTTAACAAGAGGGTAGATGAGTAGACTTTTATTTGCAATCAATAAAACCTATAGAGAGGTTATATACTATTGACTAAAGCCCTGAGGAGTTTCGATGACTGACTACTTTAGGTAGTAGTGTATCGGGGGGGTTCCTTATTTGGATTTCGCTTGCGAGACACCCCACGCATGAAACTAATAAATGTTGGGAACCAAAATAAGTTAGGTCTTTAGGATATGCGTTTATAACCTTTGCGATAAATCATTGTATTATGCGGGTAATCATATCCATTTTATAATTATAGTTATACAATAGGGTGTAAGGGCGCCCTGGATGGTTGGATTGTAGTAGTTCTCAGAATTGTGAAACAATAAGTAGTTGTGACTTCATGATTTATTTACTTAATGATTAAGGATCATTCTTTCCCAAACTTTATTACGAGGATGGTATAGGGAAGATTGCGTAAAGTTTAAATTGGATTCAGTTGAAACTATATGGTGAGACTTGATGTAACATCAATGGGGATTTTTGATAATGTACTGTATGGGCGGTACGACATAGATTACTTGCGATGTGAGATTTATACTCAGATTTGACCTCACCGGTATGATTTATCGTTCCAAATTTCGGGATGAAATTCTGTTATAAGGGGGGAAGTATGTAATACCCCGTAATTTTTATGACTTTTAAAATGGGTTATATTTTAAATTAATGGATTAATTAGATTTTATTATAAATTAATTCATTTGGGTTTTATCCGAATTGTAGATGTTAAAATGAATAATTTTAAATATTACTTAAATATATTTAGGTAATATATGAATGTGATGTTATTGATATGGCTGTGTGATATTAATTCAGTAATTTGAATTTTTAGTCGGACGCGGTATGGGACGTGTCAGGATTAATTTGTTAAATTAAAAGGGAAACATATTTTTACATCAACATTATAGTCATTTCGAGTGCGTCGTTGCGTCCGAAAGGGTTGAAATAGTCAGAAAAGTCTATTTGGATGTTGGTTTTAGGTATCGAGTCATTTGGAAATGAAACGACAACCCAAAAGGGCATTTTGGTCATTTTTACAAGGGGATGAATAGTGATTTAGGATTCTGTCTTATTATAAATATTTGGAGATTAGTTGTACGTGGGTTCATTCATCTCTTCTACACAAAATTGAAAGGTCACCTTGTGAGAGAGAGTGAAAGGTTGCTTGGGAGAAGAGAAGCTTGCTTGGAAAGGAGGAGAACCAAAGGACCAAAGGTCACCACCACCAACCACCACCGAAAGTGACCGGAGAAGGGGAGAACCACCTGTGATATACAACCCCAAAGGATTAGACCTTCATTATATGCAAGTATTTATGATTGCAATCTAAGTTTGTATATTGTCCATGTTGAGATAGTTATAAAAAGATGGGATTTTTCATGTTTGGAAGATAATGATGGAGTTGTTAATGGATTTCTGGAAAATGGAAATATATAGAGGAATCAAACTTATGTTGTAGATAGATAGTAATCCATGAAATAATCATAAATCTGTTGAAGAAATTCTGAGAATCAATGGTGTGTTCTTGAAGATATCATGTATATAATTTTCTGGAAAAAGAGGATAAACATATGGTTTTAATTCAAACTCTTGATGATTCTAGGATGTTTAGAGCATTAGAAATCATTCACATATGTTTCTATATCATGTAGTAAGGTTTATAAGGAATTTGGGTAGTTAATATGAAGGTTTGAATTATCAAAAGTGATGAAACCCGTAGTAGAAGAAATGCAGAAAACTGGGCTGATATATGGGCAATCTATTGATCGACCCCCTGCCTTCGATCGATCCACCTCCCCAGAATTTGTGAAGTTGTTTCTTTTAATGCTTGTTCTTATCCCAAATCTTTTGTAAATCTTTGGTGATTATTAATTGGATAAAATGGGACTTAGGAAGGTTCAGTAAGCCCTAGGTAAGAATCGAATTAATTTGATTGCGATTTAATTGATTAGAATTATGATAATAAAATTGAAAGAAATTTCGGCTGCTAGATTCATGTGTTGGATTCTAATTTGTATTCATGTGGATTAAGGATAGGTCCAATAGTGGGAAAGTTAATGTATTACCTGGGCATCCTTAAGTTTATAAGAGGGTTCAATCCTAGGTTAAAGAAGATGTGTTTATGAGAGATCAGAAACTATCGGTTATAACCCTAATCAAAGGAGAGTTTAATTCGTAGTAATTTAGGAGATAAGACGATATGGACCAGTAGGATATTAGTGATTTTTTACTGAATAAATATAATGAGGAGAAACCTATTTAAAACTTGAGTAATGAGTGAGACTCTGAGTTATAAAATTAGAGAAGTAAAGTCATTGTTGATACCAAATTTAGTCTACTGACATGGCCCAATTGAATGAAGACACGTGGCAATCTACGTGGCAACAACAAACACATCCGAAGAACTCAGATGCTCTGAGGAACCATACTACAATGAGTAACACTGCTTCCTCGAGGAACTCATACGTTCCGAGGAACAAGACTTCTCCAAGGAACTCTTAAGTACTGAGAAGCTTAGGCGGTCCGAGCAACTCAGGCGGTCCGAGCTGCACCTCGAACAAAGCATTAATAGCAGGATAACCAACAGTTTGACTGTTCATTAACTGCTTATCATTCAGACGCACACGCTTAAGGGGCATTGAATGTATTACCCTTTCATATGTACATCATTTAATGTATTACCCTTTCACATTACAGCCTCAAGGCTATAAATACATTGTACAACCCTCATTGTAAAGGACCGAAATTTCTTGATCGAACTTGGAATTGAGAATTCCTAAACACTCATCAATAACATAACAGTGGACGTAGTCCATTCTTATAAGGCTGAGCCACTTTAAAAATTCTTTGTCTCATTTATTTATCTGTGATTGAATTATTAGATAAGATCTAATTTTTTACATCAACCGATTGGCGCCGTCTGTGGGAAACGACTGGTAATTTTGTTTTTCATCGAAAACAATTCATTACGAATGGATCATATTCCAGAATCCAGAAATCGAAATGCTGGAAGCCCTCCAAATCCATCTGCTCCGCCAAATATTCCAGATCTGGCTGGAATAATGACAAATCTGGCTCAGGGCCAGACCGTCATGCAAGAAACTATGCGACAACTCATACAAACCTTCCATAGCGGTGTACCAACCCATTCAGGACCACGAAGCATTCAAAGGAATACCCGTGCACATTCTTCACGTACTAGGCATACTGATTCATATCGCATTAAGGAGTCTGAAGATTTTTCGTATCAACCTGGGCGAACTTCGTCAGTGCGAGCCACAGATACTGAGCAACGTATCGCTCTCTCTCTAGAAAGGACTAGTGGGCTAGAGAGGTTAAGCAGGGTATCACCTTTTGATCGATTAGGACTTAGAAGGAGTAGAAGTCCTCCTAAAGTCATATCGAGGAGTTTTCGACGACCATCAGATTTAAGGGAAAGATCTGCCCAGTTGCGACCAACTGCTCGTCAGGATAGATCCCAGGAAGCCACCTCAACGCGATCATTTGCTCAAACCAACAGGCCCGAGGAAGGAAATGATGCATGGAAAGGCTCTATTCAAAGGCTGGAGGATAGATTAGGGGAAATGGCTAAGGCCAAGAAACCTCTACAATGAACCTTTGTTCGAGGAACACCTTTTGTCCAGGCCATTGTTGATTTTCCAACACCATCAAAGTTCAAAGCACCTGTTGTGACCCCCAAATATGATGGAAAGACTGACCCTGTCCTTCATATAGAACAATACCAAGCTGCAGCCGACATCTATGTTGTTCCAAATGAGATGAGATATAGAGCATTCTCGGGAACTCTTACCGGATCTGCTCAAATATGGTATAATAATCTTCCTCAGGGTAAGATCTCAACTTTTCTTCAACTGGCCGAGTTATTCATTGGGAATTTCTGTTTTGGGGCAAATCCACTCAAATGAGTAGCACATTTGTTAAGTGTTAGACAAAAAGCTGGTGAGAGTACCCGAGATTATATAACTCATTTTAATAATGAGAAACTTTAAGTCATTGATTATGAGGAGAAGACAACGATTACTGCCTTGATGAGTGTTCTACTGCGCAATAAGTTGTACTACATTTTGGCCAAAGATCCACCTAGAACCATGTCAGATCTGATGGGAAAAGCGTCCAAGATTATGGATGCCGAGGAGGCTATAGCTGCGAAGAAGAACATGGATGCCAAAGAAACCAAGGTGGAAGGTGATAAAGCTAAGAAGAAAGAGCATAAGAATAATGGTAATGACAAACATTCAAAAATAGGTTGGTATGGGACGTAATGAAGAAATATGACAATTATACTCCTTTGAAGAAGGACATCAACCATGTTCTAGAAGAAATCAAGAACAATGAGGAACTAAACTGGCCAGAGAAAATGAAGGCAGACCCTAACAAGAGCAATAAGGCAAAGTATTGCGAGTTTCGTAAAGATCATGGCCATATGACCAAAAATTGCATAGCTCTTCAAAATGAGATTGAAACACTCATCCGACGAGGAAAGATGTCAAAGTATTTTGATCGTGGAAACGAAAGAAGAAACAACGATCGAGCAAGAGAGAGGTCTAGATCTCCTCGACGAGCAGAGGAGAACAAGAAAAGAAACCATGAAGATGATCCAGAAGACGACCCCGATCTTCCCAAGAGACCAAGGCAGCCAGAATGAGAGGTATTTTCAATACGCTTTGGGTCATTTCACTGTAATGTTATCACAGGTGGAGATGCAGGGGGAGGAGACCTTACTGCCGAGAGAAAAGCTTACCTCTGTGAGGCTCAAGCTTGCTCGTACATTCAATGAATAAATCTAGCTGAGGAGGATCGCCCAAGAAAGGTGAACAAAGAGAAATTAGTCATTGGTATCTCAAAGAATGACCTCGCAGGTGTTTTATATCCTCATGATGACCCATTGGTGATCAAGATGAGAATGAAGGAAGTAATAATTTCAAGAGTACTGGTAGATAATGGTAGCTCGATAGACATCATTTTATACTCGTGCTTCGACAGTTTAAATCTAAAGCTATCTCAATTGGAGCCTTATCATAGACCCCTCCTCGGTTTTGCTGGCGAGAAAGTATTTCCACTTGGGACGATCAAGTTGGATATATTCATTGGTACGTGGCATGCTTGTCGAACAGAAAGAATACGCTTCTTCGTGATGGATAAGAATGTTCAATCATCATACAATATCATCATGGGAAGAGTAGGATTGAAGAAATTCGAGGTTGTACCATCTACGGTGGATCAGTGCTTAAAATTTCCAATAAATTTTGGAGTAGGAGTTGTGAAAGGTGACCAGAAAGTAGCTCGAGAATGCTATTATTCATCCACCGAGCAAGAGGAACTAGAGGAATCAAGGAAAAAGACTACTATCTATCAAGTGGATGAAGGTGCAGAAATTGAAACATTGGATCCTAGAGATGAGTCACAACTCGTGAAGGGTCAAGTGGTGGAAGCTACTGAAAACATCCTTCTGGAAGACGAGCACCCTGAACGAACTACTCAAGTAGGTTCGTCGTTGGAAGCATCATTAAAACATGAATTGATAACTTTCCTAAGAAGCAGAAAGCAAACTTTCGCATGGAGTCATGAAGATATGACTGGGATAGACCCAAATTTCTTATGTCACGAACTCAATGTGGATAAGGAGATCAAGCCAGTGAAGTAGAGAAGAAGAGTGTTCAGCCCCGAGAAGAACCAAGCTATACAGGAGGAAGTCGAGAAACTTCAGAAAGCTTGTTTCATTGAAGATGTTAAATATCCATATTGGTTATCCAATGTGGTGATGGTAAAGAAGAAGAACAACAAGTGGAGGATGTGTGAAGACTTCACCGACGTCAACAAAGCATGCCCAAAGGATCACTTTCCATTGACCTGAATTGATCAACTAGTAGATGCTACCTCGGGGCATGAGCTGCTGAGCTTCATGGATGCTTATTCTGGTTACAATCAAATTAAAATGAAACCTGAAGACAGGGAGAGTACTTCTTTCATTACCGCTAGGGGAACTTATTGTTATAATTTTATGCCTTTTGGTTTGAAAAATGCAGGTGCAACATATCAGCGGCTGATGAACAAGGTCTTTGCCGAACAAATCAGTTGCAATATGGAAGTCTATGTTGACGACATGCTGACAAAGAGAAGGAAAGCTGCCAATCATCTAGTTGACTTAAGTCAGACTTTTGATCAACTAGATAAATATTAAATGAAGCTGAACCCGACGAAGTGCATATTTGGAGTACGAGAAGGCATATTCCTCGGGTACATTGTCAATCAACGAGGCATTGAGGCAAATCCTGAAAAGATCAAAACTCTATTAGGGCTGCGATCTCCAACGACGAAGAAAGAGGTGCAAAGTCTTACAGGACGAGTAGCAGCGCTCAATAGATTCATATCCCGAGCAACTGATCGATGTCTCCCATTCTTCAAGACACTCCGAAAGACTTTTGAGTGGAAAGATGAATGTGAGAAGGATTTTCAAGACTTAAAGAAATACTTGGGAGCACCTCCACTATTATCCAGGCCAGCGATGGGAGAAAAATTATACTTGTATCTAGCAGTATCGGAGAATGCAGTTAGCTCGGCGTTGATCAAAGTGGAGAATGGAGTGCAAAAACCAATTTACTATACGAGTAAGGCCTTCCGAGGAGAAGAGATCAGATATCAAAGGCTGGAACAATTGGCACTGGCGTTGATCGAGGCGAGTAGGAGAATGAGGCCATACTTCCAGGCTCATACTATAGTCGTATATACTGATATTACATTGAGGCAAGCCCTTCATAAACAAGAAAAATTAGGGAGATTGATGTACTGGGCAATAGAGCTCGGTGAATATGATATAGTCTACGAACCAAGATCATCGCTAAAAGGGCAAGCTGTAGCAGATTTTATAGCAGAGTTCACCTATCCTGATACCCCCGAGGAGCAAAAGTTGCTCGCTGATCAACCAGTGGATGTTACATGATCATCAAACACAAGTCCAGACCAACTCCGGTTTGTAACAGGGCATGTGGATGTTACAAGATCATCAAATTCGAGCTCAGACCAAATCCGGTTGGTAAAAGGGCAAGAAAAGATGATCGACTAAGAGTGAGAAATATCAGGGGAGGATGAAAGGAAGCCACAAATATTTCATCGAGGAACTTTGTCAGATCAGAAGTTTGAAGACGAGTTACCTATCTGGAGGCTATATGTGGATGGCTCATCTTGCACAACTGGCAGTGGGGCAGGAATAGTTTTGAGAAATTCGGATGAGGTCGACATGGAATACGCCCTCCGTTTCCAATTCAAAGCTTCCAATAATGAGGTTGAGTATGAGGCCATGATCGCAGGTCTTAATTTGACAAAAATTATGGAGGCACAATAGGTTATTGTTTTCAGTGATTCTCAATTGATTGTAAACCAAATGATAGGAGTATATGCAGTCAAAGGAGAATTAATGATCAGATATCATGCAAAGGTGATGGAGTTAGTATCAGAATTTGCTACTATTCAGCTGGTCAGAATACCAAGAATGGAGAATGGGAGAGCAGACACCCTAGATTGACTAGCATCAGCTACTCGTACCGAGATCCGAAGAACAATCCCAATTGAAGTTTTAGCTGGTCGGAGTTTAGACGAAGATTTGACGATGAACTTTATTACCCTTTATTTAGGACCATCTTGGATGGATCCCATCAGGGCATATATTGAGGAGGGAGAATTACCAATTGACAAGCTCGCAGCCAAGAAATTGAAGTTTAAAGGTGCTTGGTATTATTTAACTAACGGTATTCTGTATAGACGAGGAATTATGGAAGGTTTGCAGAGATGTGTACATCCCTCCGACGTGCAAGAATTAATTGAAGAGATCCATGAAGGGTCATGTGGATCCCATGTAGCAGGTCGGACACTTTTGCAAAGGGTGATGATGTAGGGATAATACTGGCCGATGATGAGGGCTGATTGTATAGCCTATGCCAAGAAATGTGACAAGTTCCAGCGCTTTTCCTCCATCCGAAGAACTCCACAAGAATTATTGACAGCCATCACTTCCCTTTGGCCATTTGCCATGTGGGGAATAGATTTGGTTGGACCATTGCCGACGAACAGAGGAAGATTCAAATACCTCTTCGTCGCAGTGGATTATTTTACTAAGTGGGTAGAAGCTGAGCCTCTCATTGATATGACGTACGAGAAGGTGTACCAATTTGTTTGGAAGAATATTATTTGTCGATATGGTCTTCCTCATGCTTTCATCACAGACCATGGAACACAATTCGATAACGAAGAGCTCGCTGCCTATTGTCATCAGTCAAACATTTTAAAGATCCACTCAGCACCAGGCCATCCTCAAAGCAATGGACAAACTGAAGTGACAAACAGAACACTGCTAAGTGGCTTGAAGAAAAGACTGGACGATGCGAAAGAAAACTGGATTAACGAGTTACAATCAGTACTCTGGGCTTACCGAACTACTCCCCGAGTAGCAACAGGGGAATCTCCATATATGCTAGCGTTTGGAAGTGAAGCTGTTATACCTGCCGAGCTGGGCCTCCCAATACACAGGGTACTGAATTTTAATTCCCCTGTCTGCGACTTAATGAGAAGATTGGATTTAGACATGCTCGAGGAAGTTAGAGAATAAGTAGCCATTCGAAATGCTGCTTACCAGCAGCGAACAACTTTGTTCTACAACACGAGGGTGAAGAAGTGCGACCTGAAAGAAGGAGATTATGTGCTAAAGAAGGTGATTCAAAAGCACAACAAATTGGAGGCAAACTGGCATGGACCATACCGAGTTACAGAAGTTGTTCGACCAGGAACTTACCGAATAACAACTTTAGAAGGGGAGGAGTTTAAGAATTCATGGAACGCAGAGCATCTACGCAAGTATTATCAGTGATGAATAAAATAAAGATATTCTGCCAAATTCTCTCTTTTTATTGAAAGTTTTTCGGGGAATACTAGTGCTACACACTACGCGACAGAACTCGGCAAAGCTCAAACTACTCAAATTTATTCTCGAAAACGCCAACTAAGGATGGTCGAGAAACCTATATTCCTCCGGGAAGTAAAGCTACCAATATTCCTCCGGGAAGTAAAGCTACCTATATTCCTCCGGGAAGTAAAGCTACCTATATTCCTCCGGGAATTAAAGCTACCAATATTCCTCCGGGAAGTAAAGCTACCTATATTCCTCCGGGAAGTAAAGCTACCAATATTCCTCCGGGAAGTAAAGCTACCTATATTCCTCCGGGAAGTAAAACTACTTGTATTCCTCCGGGAAGTAAAACTTGTATTCCTACGGGAAGTAAAACTATGTGTTTCTCGTGAAATAAAAATATTCCTAAAAATGCCAATTTATGTTGGTTAGGAAGTAAATATATTCTCGAAAATGCCAACTTGAGTTAGTCGTGCCAAAGTTGCTGTTTAAAGAAAAAAAATTACTAACTATGGCTGGTCGGGGATAAAAACCCACTATCTGTAGATGGTCAACAAGGAAAATTTTCCGACCTTGGTTGGTCAGAAACATTTTATGAAGATGAGAAAGTGATCGAGCAACATTTTTTATACTTGTAACTTTTTACTAAGTTGGTCGAGAAAAAAAATATTATTTTTGCCAAATGGTTACCACAAATTCAAATTACTCGACAATAAGTTGATCGATAAATAATACAATATTGTTATCTTTTTAACAAATATACATACACAGATATAAAGTGTTACAAGGCAATAGCAATTAAGATTGCCAACAAAAATGAAAGTCTTTCATTAAATCCAAAATAAATTACATTGATAATGAAATGTAAATTACATTGATACTAACTATTACATCAAAATTCCTACTCTATTGGTTTTTTCCCCTCTGCTTTTGACACAGGTTCCTTGCCAGCAGGCGGATCATTTAAAGCAAGAGGAGAATTTATGAAGTTGAGATCCTTTAACATCTTGATATTCATCATGGATGGTTGATCTAAGAGGTGCAAGGGATGAGATATCTCGGCATTGGAATGGAGATTGTAGTTGCCGAGATATTTGGAGATCAAGCATCGAGGAATGGCCCGAGCAGGGATCTAACTCATGTCCAGCTTGAATGGTGGCACGGGTAAGTCGAGAAGCCCGGGATCATGGTAGTCCCACAGGTAATGACCCTGTTCGAGTTGCAGCACACCTAAGGCATTCAACCAGCCTTATTTGTAGACCTCATTATTGGCATTCTGGATATGATCGTCCAAGTGGTAGAGTGCCTCGTTGTATCCAGCCATCCAGAACTCCCTGGGCTGTTTGTGGAACTGATAGGTCAATCTTTCCAGCTGCTCGAGGAGATTTTTGATGAAGAGATCTTTATTCTCCAAGGTAGACTTCTGTTTGGAAAGCTGCTCTTCCAGGTCCCTGATCTTCTTTGACATCTCAGCCAATGCCTGGTTCCTCACCATCAGCTGGAAGGCCTGGTTTTCTAAGGTAGACTGAGTCCTCTGTTCCTCGACAGGAATCCGAGCTGCTCTTGCTCGTCCCCGAGGTGCTCTTGCTCGTCCCTGAGAAGAAGAAGGGCCTGACCTTTTCAAGGTTTCCAACTCATCCCTCAAGTTGGCGTTCTCGACCTCCAAGAACGAGAATCCCTCATCGGTCACTGGGATTAAGGCTTTTGAAGTGGAAGCTGCAGACTTCAACTGTGACAACTCTCTTTGCAGGTTGTTGTTCTCTTGCTCTAGCAACTCGGCTATTTGTCTGCACTCCTCGACCTCACCCCTCAGAGTTCTTTCCCTCACATCGTAGCCAGCAAAAAGTTTCTCGTAACCCTTATCGGCAATGATCTGCTGGTACTTCTTCTAATAACCCTCATGCAAGAGGGTAGTGGATTCCTTATATTGATGTTGAAGGTCCTCGAGGGTGCCTTAGAGATCCTCGATCATGTCATAATAAGCCACATTATTAGCCACTACACGATCAAGTAGACACTTAAGATATTGGTAAGCTTCAACTGCCTGTTCAGAAGCATCTTGGCCGAGGATGTCGACGACTTGTGTTGACCAGCCTTAAAGTATTCATTGCATTGCCTCAATAGCTTTGTATCATGAGCAGATAGCAATTCCATCCTGGCCAGAAACTAGTAGAGAAAGAAAAAGAAGTAATCAATAAAAGTACCAACAGAGCACGAAGAGGAGGCAACAATATGCAAAAACAAAAGTTTTATTATATCATAAAATTCAGAGTTACATGGTTCAAGGTTACATTTGACAAAGAGGAATAAAATAGAAAGAAACTAGAACAACTCTACACCTTTTCCTTGTCTCCCAAAACCTTCTCGGGAGGCTGAGACGAGGAGGTAGGTTGCTCGGAGGGAATAGAGAGTTGCTCGGGGAACATTGGCAATTGCTCGAAGGAAGTAACAAGCTGCTGAAGTTCCTCGGTAGCAGGATGTATGGCTGGGGGATGATCTCCTATCACCATAGAAGACTCTTCGGAGGCAGCTTCGTCTGCTTCTTCATCTTCAGGAGTTGGCGGGGGACCAGGGATGTGTCGCTGGAAGAGCTCAGAAGTTTTGTCCACCTTTATCTCCTATAGAGCAGCGACCCACCCATCTCTAAAGTATTTTAGGCTGCCATATTCTACTTGAGACATCATGGCAGCCAAGCCCTTGTTCCAGCCCTTGTCCCAGCCAGCACTGAAAGACTTCTTCACAACCGATTTTCTCTTCAACTTCTCCAAGGAAAGCTTCTCGGACAGAAGGTTTTCAGTAGTCTTCAATTTTCTCTCAACCTCCTCCGTCTGCCGACTTACTTCCTGAAGCTGGCCCAACTTTTCCTCAGCAACCTTAAGCTTATCTTCAAGCTCCCCAACAGTTTTGAGCTTCTCTTCAAGCTCTTTATTTTTCTTCTCCAAAGCATTCACTTTTTTCTCCAACCCTTTGGAGACTTCAACAACATGAGTTTTCTCCTGCTCGGTGGAGGCAAGCTTGTTCTCCCAGATTGCCTTGTTAGTAGCATTTTTCTGGCGAGAATCTTCTAAAGACCTCGACAGGCCCATCAGAGCTTCCTCCACACCAGATGAGGAGCATGAAGCTTTAATCACTTCATCTTTCTTCACAATTGCATTAAAGCAGCTCACCAACTGAAAAAAGAAAATGAAAGCAAGTCAGAAACAGAGATGAGAAGGGAAAGATGAAAAGTTCAAAATAATAAGACTTACAGAAGCAAGGTGGCGAGCAACCAACGAGGTAACCATGTCTCAAGAAAGGTTCTCCTCAATACCTTGGACCTCGAGAATGGTCCAAGACTTTATCGAGCTCATGGCAGAGCTCGGGGGAATAAAAGTAGGAACCCCAGTTCCAGTAGTTGGGGGCTGAGGGATGGTTTCAGCCAAATTGACCGAGGAGCTCTTCTTCAACTTCCTCGAAGGAGAAGGAATAGATTCAACCAAGGAGGAACTCTTGGTCGGTGATATTACAATCACTTCTCCTTGAGCAACAGACCTACTCGGAGCCACTTGGGGCTTCTCAACAACCTTCACAACAGCAGCCGAGGAATGTGCATCATTTTTCTTCATCCCCTCTCCTGGGACGTCAATCCAACTTCTTTTTGCCTCTCCAGCACCAGAGGCAGGTTTCTCGAAAAGGGTGGGAGGTCTTCTCTTCTTTATCCTTTCACTTAAAGGAATGTGTGATTCAGGCGAAGAACTTGTAGAGGCTGGTACTGGTTCTGCTTCACTTATCACCGGACGAGCAGTGAATGAAGTAGTATAACTCTTGTACTGCAGCAGATATGAGGCTGACCTAATGTGCTCGTCGGCAACACTTTGATGCAAACTCCAGATAAGTTTCAGATGTCTTATATTCACGTCTGCTTCCTTTGGACACTTTCTTTTACTATCAACTGTAAATAAATAATCATTAAAATATCAGTGGCACATTTCATCAAACATGGAGGAAGCATAATTTCAAAATAAATAAAATGAAATAAAAATAACCTATCCCATTGCCATAGGGATGGCATCTGGGACCCTGATACACTTCATCTCCAGATAAAGGAGCATGTTGCCAATTTTTTATGACAACCCCGTGCTCAAAATAGTCCCTATTGGCATCCGGGAGATTGACTACTAAGGCCCTATTTAAAAATCTGGTTTTTAAATAAAAGGTGTTATCACCAACTGCCCATCTATAACAAAACATGATTTCTGGAATTCCTATGCGAGTTCCATGTATTTGATTTAACCTATGAACCCCATTAACTATTCTCCATGTGTTGGGGGCTATTCTTGCAGGAACAACGTCAAAATATTGACAGAATTCCAAACATAGAGGATTTGGTGGAAAAGAAAATCCACATTTAGCAATAAAGAGACTGGGGAACCAATTTCCCTCAGCCAAACGAAAATAATCAGAAGGCTCATAAAACTCTTCCAAAATAACCCAGGAGGGAATAGAAAAATCAGAGCGAAACTTATCAAGAGATTCAACAGGGTAAACCATGATGAATAAAGGAAATCAAGAAGAAAGAAGAAGATCTTACAGAAAAAGAGTGGATCTGTTGACAACGAACGATGGAAGAGATGAATACGCATGAAAGAAAGAGATGATGGAAAACTCAAAAATACAAATTTGAAAAAGTAGAAGACGATGGGATTGTCTGTGACGCTTAAATACCTTGCCTTGGGAAAAGGAAAAAGTAATGATTACAAAAAGCAACGATTACGCTACCGACGGCTAGAAGGACAAAAAGGACGCGTAGATCGAGGCGGTTATTCAAAAAAGCATGATTCTACGAATTTGGAAGGAGAAATAAATACAAAAGACTCCTAAATATCATGAGGACCATTTAAAACTACCATATTCCAAGAAAGAATGTTGCATACTTCTCAAATTTCGAACTATGAAACATTGGGGGCTTCTGTTGATACCGAATTTAGTCTGCTGACGTGGCCCAATTGAATGAAGACGCGTGGAAATCTACGTGGAAACAACAAACACTTTCGAGGAACTCAGACGGTCCGAGGAACCATACTACAATGAGGAACACTGCTTCCCCGAGGAACTCATACGTTTTGAGGAACAAGACTTCTTCGAGGAACCCTTAAGTATCGAGAAGCTTAGGCGGTCCGAGAAACTCAGGTGGTCCGAGCTGCACCTCGAACAAAGCATTAATAGCAGGATAACCAACAGTTTGACTATTCATTAACTGCTTATCATTCAGATGCACACGCTTAAGGGGCATTAAATGTATTACCCTTTCATATGTACATCATTTAATGAATTACCCTTTCACATTACAGGCTCAGGGCTATAAATACATTGTACAATCCTCATTGTAAAGGACCGGAATTTCTTGATTGAACTTGTAATCGAGAATTCCCAAACACTCAGCAATAACATAATAATGGACGTAGGTCATTCTTATAAGGCTGAACCACTTTAAAAATTCTTTGTCTCATTTATTTATCTATGATTGAATTATTAGATAAGATCTAATTTTTTACGTCAACAGTCATAATAATTTAATAACTAGGATTTAAAGAGATATAATGCTACGTATGGGAATTATCTTAGGGTAGTGGGATTACCTTGTTGATATTATATCTATAGGTAGATGATAATGTCTATTTGATTGATTGATGATTTATGTGTATGAAATACCTAGATTACTTGCTATCGATGGGAGGTTTGCGCGTGAGGGCAGTCATATCCTGATGAATCCATGGGATTTTTGATTTGTCGCTCGAGAACATAGGTCTATGAAAGAGTTATCGGGGAGTTGATAAGTCCGCTGACTATGGGAACGTAGGTATGTGAGTGACCCGTGGGTATGAGAACTATGTTTTCCTCCAATATTTGTGTTGTTTGTGGTTCGAGGAATCCTTACTGAACCTTTAGTCCCCTATTCGACGACTAACAATATTGGGACATGATAGGAGAGTATTGCATGCACTGCAGCTGTGTCTCGGGGTGCCGTATTATATATGTATATGTATAATGAATTAAATGAATGTATATAGTGGTTAAATCAATCTACTGTGTGATAATTGTTGATAACGGTGAATAGAGAAAGAGAATTGAATTAAGTTAATGAATGCTTATTCTTATAGATTTGAAAAGCTTAATTCATATTAATGAGAAATGATTCATGTTAATGGGAAACGTATATGAATGATTATACGACGTATGGTATGGGACATACGGGGTTATGATATGGGATAGAATCATATTGTGGAAACTAGTGAGGAGGAACCATTAACTAGGAGGTTAATAGGAAACGTTAAGTGTGCACTCTAGATGAGAGGTGAGAATATCAAGTGAGAGTCTGATACTAACATGTACATAATAAATGCTTTATTTCACTTGTTAAATACTTGATGTTTTCAAAATCATTTTGCATAGGGCTCTGACCCGTTTCCTTGCATATTCTCTTTTCTATTGTACCTTCTATATCAGGTGTCCAGCAGCAGGGATGCCAACCTTAGAGGATTTTGACGAGCTATGGAGCTATGAATTATCGCTTAGACGCCTATCTTCATTTCATTCACAGTATTCTGTTGTTTAGGGCATGTCACCCAAAGGAATTGAGTTATCTCTTTTCTATCTGAGTCAAATACTGTTGTATTCGTGTCATTTTAATACATTTACAATTGTTGGGATTACTGTATTGGATAATTATTTGGGAATGTTTATTCCAATTGCATTTAAATTATTTTGTGTTATCTGTTCAGTTATTAGTGTTGTAGAATAATATGTGTAGTGTTATTCTTAAACTAAAAATGATTTTATTGAATTAAAATTTGGAAAGTTTTTAACACCAGCTTAATTGGGTATTGGGTGACATGTAAATGTTTTCGACAGTGATGCTAAGAATGAGCCAACTGTATATTCTATTTTAATTTGGTATGGGACTGGCCACCCAGTATTTAATTAGGCGGGGTGTTACACTCTCCTCCTCCCATTCTTCTTCATTCTCACTCTCCTGTTCATTTTCTTTACCATCAAACTCATGGGATTCACAAACAATGGCCTTGAAAGTGTCATATATTAAGATATCATCAACGAAAGAATTTTCACTACCGCTTACATGACTAGAAATGAAAGCCATAAAATCAACCTCAATGGGGGAATAAGGTCCCTCTTACAGTTCACTATCGCTAAAGGTGGCATTATATGAAATCGATTTCTTTCCCCCGTTCCTTTGTTTAGTAGGACTATCGAATGCCCTATGGCTATAACCCTAACAACCAAAACATCAATTCGACTCGTCCCTATTAAGATCATCATTATGATTTTTAGGGAGTTTCTCGACTTTGTTATACTTATACTTCTCTAATCATCTTTAAGATTCTCGTTATTAAACTTAAGAAATTTTCTAAACTTCCTAGCAAACATATCAATATTATTGGAGTTGATATCAAACTCATCATCCGAAACATGTGTTTCCTCCTTATGGACTTTGAAAGCTATTCCCTTATCCTTCTTCTTCACATCCTTGGAGGTAAACATGTCAAGTTCATAGGCTTGTAAGTCACTTATAAGATCTTAAAGCTTTGTAGAGTTTAAAGTGCCTAAATAATTCAAAACGATCACTTTTGGATTAAACCTATCAGGTAATGACCTCAAAATTTTCTTTATGACACGGTTATCGGTTATCTTCTCTCTCAAATTAAAAAAATGAATACATAATATTGGACAGTCTTGCATAGAACTCATCAAAAGACTCACTTTCTAAAATTTTAATGGTTTCGAATTGAGTGGTGAGGTTTTGGAGTTTAGAAGCTTTAACGACACTTGTACCTTTATGGGTCAGTTGGAGAATGTCCCATGCCTCCTTAGACGCTTCACACGTCATAATCCGATGGAACTCATCTGGTGTGACAATACTAAAAAGATCATTTAAACCTCTAGGGTAGACACCCCATTCTATTACCCCCTAATTTCCCGTAGGTCCCTAGTATCTCTCTTCATCACCACAAACCCAGGTGACGTCCCGAGTACTGACCTGAAGGCCATCAGGCACTCCCCGGCTCTGTTTGACCCACAAGTCAAACTCTTCGTCTTGACTGAGACTCAAAGAATCCTCAAAGGTAACTGAATACCCTTTCCAACGGTCCATCCCGTGCATGATTCTGACTTACCAATAGTACGAACGATCCGTTTGCGTCCAGAACTTGACCGAGAGGCCACCGAGCGCTCTCGAGATCTGTTTTGACCTATGTCAACTCTTCAGATCGACCGACGCTGAATGAATCATCAAAGGGCGTTGAATACCCTTTCCAACGGTTCATCCCGTGCATGATTATGACTTTCCATGTGGACGAACGATCCATTTGCATCCGAGCGATTCCCCGTCCAACGGACCGACAAATACTTGCGAGCCATATTTGACCTAAAGTAAACTCCAGAACCCGGGAGCGGTCCAAAGGACTTTAGAAGGTCTCTGAATTACCTTTCCAATGGTATGCCCCGTGCGCGATTCTGACCCACGGTTTGCCCTCGACAGCCAATTTTCCGAAAAAGCATGAAGCACACTGCCAAATTGCTAGGAAAGAACAACTCTATGCCGATCGGCCTCCGAAAAAGCCTGAAGCACACTGCCAAATGGCTAGGAAAGAACAACTCTATGCCGATCGGCACTCACGTAGGCCTCTAAAAGGAATCCTTCACCTCATTTTCAAGGAGAGCCCAGATCTGAAAAAAGTCTTTCTGAACGAATCCCATAAACCTCTCTCGAAGGCATCATGATTTCAACTCCCAAATCCTTCTTTTTTCCCCCTTTTCATCATCCCTTTCATCGAACATGGTGAATTAACCACTCTCCATCATCATCCAAAGTGCAAAGGATGCTCTCCAACACTCAAGATCAAGCTCAATATCTTCAAGAAGGTCTAACTTTATCAAACTCTCTCTTAAATTCTCTTAAATTCTCAATAACTTGTTTTCTTACTTAGCACTTTTATTATCTCATCTCGCACATCATAAGATACTTTTTATTTAGTATTATTGCACATCTCCTAGTTTTCATATAAATAAAACCCAAAAAACAAGAAAGAGAGGGTTTTCTCATAAATTCCAAGTAGGGATTCTCATACTTTTCTCACACTTTTCTGACCAGTAAAACACTTTTTTCTACACACACACACACTCACAAAAAAGAGATTCCCCATTTTGGATTTATGGGATAAACCCCACCCCTCATTTTACATGCGAACTACGTGGACTTTGATGCCTTTATAGGCTACGTAGGCATCTCGGGGTAAAACTCGAGACTCGAGTCCTTTTCCTCACTTTACGTATTATCTTCTATTTTCTCTAAATCTAATCTTCTTATATTCTATATACTTGCCTTTAGTGATGCATTACTCCATATGCGTTATCGTTCCATTATAACGATCAATGTAGGGGTAATCGCGTAAATCTTATTTTTTTACTATCATTCTTATATCTTCCTATGGATGACTCACTTTATCTTTTCCATGATACAAGTCGAGGATTACTACCTCCATTATATATATGCACATGCACACATATCACGGGGGGAAATATAAAGGAAAATAGCAAATATTCATGAGAGACCGAAAGGGCAGAATGGGTGCCTAACACCTTCCCCTTTCCTAACTATGCCTCCAAACCCTTCTCGAATCATTTTGGTTTTGCACGCACCAGTATGTCTTTGGATGCCATCCTTCGGGGTGGCCTCCCCTTTTTCTTTTGTCTGTTTTGAGTAAAATAGACTGGAGACTCTGAATCTCTCTACATTTTTACACCACATCTCAAACCGACACCGGCCGAAGCGCTCCTGAGAGGGACGCGCGGGACCCGAAGGATCCTTTCCTCCGTGCACCCGCCCGCGGGGCGCAGGATCGGGATCGGGGATGGCCACAGTGGCGACTCTGCTGGGGACATCTGTTTTTGCTTGTGGGCTTGTATCTATTTACGTGAATGATATATTTGCTTATGTTTCCCCCCATATCTGCATGTTCCCCTTTTTCCATGTGTATCCCATGCTTATGCTTATGTTCACACACTTGTAGAAATTTCTCCATGTACACTTCACACCATGTGCACCTAGGATCACATCTATATCCTCATGTTGCACACATCACCTATCCATACTTGTTGTACCTTGGATACTCATACTTGGCTCCCTGTTTGGCATAATCAAGAAAGGCATTCTCATCATAAGATACCAATAGAGAATCATGCACGATTCACACAACATCACCAAAGAGCATTGATATTGACAAAATTTTACCCAGTAAATGAAGGGTCACTTCGCGATGGGCGCTGGTCCGGCAGGTCGCAGTTAGCCTAAGCGATATGACTCTCGCCTTCCATTGGCCAATTACCTTCGACGTATATCGAACGGTTCCCCCGCATCGTACCGCTTGACCAAAGTCATGACGGGAGGTATATCGCAGGGAATTCACTCACGTACGCCGAGTATATCGAATTCTCTCTCACACGTACCGTCCCCACGAGGTATATGGTGAGGCAAATTCACGTACACTCAGGTATATCAAATGGCTTGTCCACACGTAACAATTGCCCAAAAGAGCAAGACGTATATCTTGGAAGTCACGCCAAAGGAGGGAACCCATGCCGATTCACCCAACCAGCTGTATACCCGCATATAGGTGTCAAACCTAAGACTCGCACTTTAGATTGTCAGTTTCGATCGAAAACTCTGTCGAAATTCCGGGTCGGCCTGCTGCCCAATTTTTGCGCATTTGAAAATCGGGACCCTATCCATGAGCCTGGTTAAAAGTCCAAACCGTAGCTTTGCATATATTAAGATCCCTCACTTTTCCAGGCTCAGGTCCCGTCCGGCATTGCATTTAGGAGGATTGAATACAAGTGAAAACATAATAATCATAATAATCATGCTGAGTTCCGTCTCCAAAAATATTTCTCCATTCTTTATCAAAAATCCAAAAACATTTCCCCCTTCTTTATCAAAAATCCAAAAATAGTTCTTCCATTTTCTCAAAAATAAATCTCATCCTATGCCTTCTCAAGTCGATTGCAATCCCCTGGACCGACTCCCTATTGGCTTCGGTCTTCAATCAAATCACTCCAGAGTTTTATCCATTCCTCTACTACTTCTGCCAAGTCTGAAATCCATCCATTTTCCATGGAGAATACAGATCAAGAACCAGTCATACAGCCAGATCTGCCGACAGTCCTAGATCAACTCATGGCCAAGATTGACAACCTCTAGACCGAGGTCCGAGAAATGCAACGAAACTAAGTTCCAATTACTCAAGATCCCGAGGCCCTATTCCCTCATGATATGGGTCCACCCGAGCCTATCTAGGTTCCCGAAGAATATCAACACGCTCCACGTGCCCCTCCTGCCAATGGGCCGCCGCCTGCCCAACTTCCAATGCCAAACATTGCCCAGCCTGTGGCTAACCTGCCTGTGGTCGCTGATCTAAAAGAGGAGGAGTTGAATAAAGTCAAAGAGGATCTCAATATGATCACCACGAAGTTTGACCAAGTCAGGATCTCTGGGAATTACATGGACTACACCCACATGTCTCCTTATCCTAAAGAGAGGTTTCCCGAGAAGTTCAAGATGCCAAATATCGAGAAGTTTGGAGGGAGTGGTCCCTCGATTGTTCATCTTCGCAGTTATCATCGTTCCATGACTCTACTAGGGGTTTCTAAAGAGGTGATGACCCAATTATTTTAGCAAACTTTGAAGGATAGTGCCCTCCGATGGTTTTTATCTCTTGAGGAATCCAGAATCCGTAGCTGGGAGGATATAGCCCGAGAATTCATGTCGCAATAAAAATACAATGAAGAGATTGAGGTCACCCGTCGTGATTTAGAGCTGCTCAAACAGAATCCTGGAGAATCAGTCAGTAACTTCATAACTCGATGGAGGGAGCGAGCAATTACCATGACTAATCGGCCATCTAAAGAAGAAAATGTCAACATAGTGAAGAAGAACTTCTTGCCCCATGTTTTAGCAATAATGGGAGGACAATACTATCCCCACTTCTGAGCTCTCAGAGAGGCTAGAGTGAAAATCGAGGAAAGCCTTGTTAAAACAGAGTTTGAACCAAAGAAGGTGTCCAGACAGTTCACCCCTAGAAAATATGACAAACCTGTCAGTGCTACAGTCTCAACCATTAATAACATCTCTCAACCAATCACATCATGGGCACCAGAAAGCCTCCCTACCACAAACCGAAGGGAATACACTGAGCTCCATGCTCCCCTCTCCAAAGTTTACCAAGCCCTGTTGAGCCGAAACCTCATCAAACCCTTGGATCCACGTCCATTGCCAAACCCACTTCCAAGAAACTTCAAGACCGACGCTCATTGTGCCTTTTACCAAACTGCTGGCCATACCACCGACCAATGATTTCACCTTCGGAACGCAATTCAAGATCTCATTGACCGGGGTACCATCGCCCCACCAGCCAATCCTAAGCCAAACACTACTCACAACCCACTCCCGAATCACACCAATGCCATCTTTTTTAGAAGAAAACCCAGATTTCGATCCCTCGACTCAAATCACACCCATATACTCTCCTAAACCTCTTCAAATTTGCCCATATTTCCTCCTACACCCTACTAGCCTCGCTGATCAGGCACTGTGACTTCTCACCAGAGCATGCATCGCTGCCCGTACTCGTTCTGAAAATGGAAGTATGGAATTATTAGAGGCGTTAAACCAACTCCTAGAGTTCGGGCTGAAATTTACCTCACAAATGGTCATCGATTGCCAGAAGTTTAGCACACTATTCTTGGAAGCACGAAAATGGGCCCAAAATTCAGACAAATGGGTGGTACCAATCGACGAAGTCAGTCTGGATGATGTTGTCCAGATTATGGGATAATTATTCAGGTAAACCAATAACATTTGTAGTATCACCGGGTTACTTGACACTTTGAGGCTACAAGGGCGCTTGGTCCCTTCAATCACACATATCCCACAGAACGGGAGAACTTGTATGAAGAATCCATTGAAGTTGTGGAATGCATCTACTTTACAGGGAAAGATAAAATTTTTGTCACCGGATGGGGGGAGATTTCGAAGATTCGAGTGAAAAACAAGCTTCAGGAAGAGCTGGCCCAGTAGCCGACATATGTGAGATGATATCGTTTGAATAACTCCTCGGAAAAATAGACAGGGTTGCAGAACAACCTGAGATTGATGAGGAAATGGGTTTCATGTTTTTTACGTCTTCAGTAAATCACATGACCAGATTATGGAGACATTACCATGTTCCAAGATCACTACTAATGAATGACAAAGGGAAGGGGGTTGAAAACCTTCCTATGCCAGAGATGACCATTGAGGAAAGAAAGATCCTCGATCAACCGAAGAAAACTCAAGCTAACATCACTCTATGGGGACTTTTCATGTCTTCCCAGCTGCACAGAAATACTTTAATCAAGCTGCTCACTGGACCCATAGTTCCTCCATCTACCACACTAGAAGAAGCGGTAAATCTGGTCGGATCCTTGACCTCTACCCGAATGCTATCATTTTCTGAAGAAAAAATCCTCAGAATTGGGTCGAATCACAATCATTCACTCAATATCTCTGTCGAAGTTATGAGAAAGGCTGTGCCACTCTCTCTTGTCAATAACGGATCCACCTTGAATGTTTGCCCATTAAGAACCTTCAAGTGTTTACGATAATACACGTGACCTCGCTCCAACCTCCGCCGCTGTGCGTGCCTACGATAATACACGTCGTGAGGTGATGGGATCCATAAAACATGCAATAGGGGTTGGCCCTATAAACCCTGTCATTGAATTCCAAGTCATAGACATCCCAACTTGTTTCAACCTATTGCTCGGACACCCCTGGCTCCACAATATCAAGGGTGTGTCTTCCTCACTCCATTAGAAATTGAAGTTTTTCACCGACGGGCGAGTCATCACCATTTTGGGCGATGACGAAAAAGTCGAGGGTGAAAACACCAGTAGTTCAATCCTTGAGATACATCACAGGTCAAATGATATGACCCTATCAGGATTCCGAGTTGAGCCACTCCTACTCCCGACAGGGGACGGTTTCAGAGAAAGGGTTTGTCTAGAATATGACCCTCATAAGAATGTCAATGTGATTCATATGTTCAGAAACATGCACTTCATGCTCGGATTGGGGCTAGGGCAAAGGCAACAAGGGATACTTGAGCCCATCGAACTAAAGAAATATTTTCTTCCTTACGGCTTGGGGTATTAACCATCAGAACAAGAGCTCAGAATGATCTGCCAATCTCGACCAAAGATAGGATTAGACTGTATCCGAACTATCTCAGGAGACTCCATGAATGGATGATTCATCAAAGAAGGTGAAGACTTCCCCTTTTGCGGTTTTCTAGAACCATGGTATGACCATATAGACAAGAAGATGAAGCCGGGAATGGAGATCTTTTTCCAAGATAGCTACCCATGGGCCAAAAGTTTCCAACACCGCATACAACCGCCCATAAAAGATATCGAAGAGACTGAGGAAAGTGATTCCGAAGATTCCTTCAACTTACAGATACTGGGGATGGCACTCTGCATGGTTCAGTCAGGCACTACATCAATGGACCCATCCCGTCTGATTAAAGTTGCCGATACACCTCTCCTCAACTGGCATGCTGCGCCAGTTCTACCTCTTGAAATCTCCCATAACCCCAATGTTTACCCTATTTCTTCTTTTGTTGTCTATCCTTGTTCAAATGTAATCGAGACCTCTTTTGATGAGGTTCTCAATGCTGTTTTTCCTATCAATGAAATAAATGAAGATTTTGAGTATCTTGTTGTCCCTTACATTAATTGTTTAGATTCTAATCGAACTTTTGTTGATGCTGATTTTGCAAATGAACAATTCTTAACTGATCTAAATAAGGTTAATAATAAACAACATAACCGCATTCCAGTTAATGAAGAAGAGACTACTGTTATTAATCTCAGTTCTAGTAGCCAACTGCGCGAGATTAGGATAGGGGCCACCCTTGACGAGCATGAGCGTGCACAACTTGAAGAATTACTGAAGGAGTTCATAGATGTCTTAGCATGGTCCTATGATGATATGCCCGACATTGATCCTGAAACAACTCAGCATGAGATCCCCACTCTCCCAGATTACAAGCCGGTTAAACAAAAATTGAGAAAACTCCACACCAAATCGTCGCTCAAGGTCAAAGAAGAGGTGGTCAAACAGTTAAACGTGGGTTTCATTCGGGTGATCGAATACCCCACATGGCTTGCTAACATAGTACCTGTACCAAAATCAGGAGGGAAGGTTCGAATGTGTGTAGAATACCGAGATTTAAATAAAGCTTCTCCGAAGGATGATTATCCGTTACCCAATATCGACATGATCGTGGACAACACAGCCAATCATGCTCTCAAGTCATTTGTTGATGAGTTTACCGGATACAACCAAATCAAGATGGACCCAGATCACCAAGAAAAAAACCGCATTCATCACCCCATGGGGAACCTTTTGCTACACCGTTATTCCATTTGGTCTCAAGAATGTTGGGGCTACCTACCAAAGGGCTGCCACAACCATCCTGCACGATCTGATTCACAAAGAAGTCGAGGTTTATGTGGATGATATGATTATCAAGTCCAAAACTAGAGAAAGGTCATGTTCCCGCTCTCCGGAAGTTCTTCGAACGACTGTGACAGTATAAAATGCGACTTAATCCACAGAAGTGTGTTTTCGGCGTTACAAAGGGAAAACTCTTGGGATTCATGGTCAGTGAAAAGGGGGTAGAAGTAGATCCTGCAAAGCTGAAGGCCATACTTGAGATGCCACCACCCCGAACAGAGAAAGAAGTCCGAGGTTTTCTTGGGAAATTACAATATATCCGCCGGTTCATTAGCCAGCTCACCTCCATCTGTGAACCGATCTTCAAGATCCTCCGAAAGGATTCAACCAAGGTTTGGAATGAGTTCTGCAAAGAAGATTTTGACCGAATCAAACAATACCTTACCCAAACTCCAGTGCTCATTCCACCACAGTTTGTTCTCCCTTTGCTCCTATACCTAACCATAACTGACACTACAGTCGGGGCTTTGCTAGCCCAATACCTTGAAGACTCCCATAAATAAAGAGCCATCTATTACACCAGTCGCAAATTGGCTGGGTACGAGATCAACTACACTGCTTTAAAAAAGGCTTGCGTCGCACTTGTCTGGGTTACCCAAAAGTTGCGACACTACATGCTCGCCTTCCCCATCAAACTCGTATCCTGAATGGACCCATCAAATACCTGCTGGAGAAACCCGCCTTATCCAGTCAAATGGCCCGATGGTTGATGGTCCTAATCGAGTTCGATATCGTGTACGTCACACAGAAAGCCATTAAAGGAAGAACCATCTCTGACTACCTCGCCGATTACCCCATAGACGAGGATAATATCCTCGCAGATCTACGAATTCCCAGATGAAAATATCCTCTGCACCACTAAATATCATCTTCGATGGAAAATGTTATTTGATGGTGCTACCAACAAAAAAGGATATGGCATTAGGATACTTCTGGTCGCCTCAGATGACTCCCACACTCCCATCGCCATTAAATTGGATTTCCCTTGCACCAACTCATGACGGAATACGAGGGATGCACAGTGGGCCTCCAAGTTTCTCTCAAGAAAGGTATTCAATACCTTGATGTCTACGGGGATTCTGCCCTTATCATCAGTCAAGTGCTCAGAAAGTGGAAAGTCAAGGATAAAAAACTCCAACCTTTTCATGCCCATTTAGAAGAGTTGGCCTCCCGATTCTGAGATATCACCTTTCATTACCTGCCCCGAGAAAAGAATAACCTAGCCGATGCTCTCGCCTCCTTGGCCTCCATGGTTGACATCCCCGAAGGAATAACAATGACCCCCTTCCTAGTTCAAAAGCAAGACAAACCGACCTATTGCTACCATGTGGAGCTTGTCTCCACCGAAGATCCCGCACTAGCCGATTGTTGGTACTATGATATCTGGTGCCTCCTCAAACATGGTAGGTACCCCGAGGGTCCTAACAAGAAAGATTGAATGACCCTCTGAAGACTAGCTTCCCAGTACATCATCTGTCATAAAGCTCTACTCAAGAGGAATTTCGATGGAACTCATCCACACTGCATCGCAGGGGATGAGATTGAGAAAATAATGCAGAAAATCCATAGCGGGGAATGCGGGCCCTACATGAACGATCATATGCTTGCTAAGAAGATCATCCGACAGGGTTACGAATGGATCACCATGACCCAAGACTACACCGCCTATGTCCGGAGGTGCCTCAAATGCCAATAATTCTCCAATTTTCAACACCTACCTCCGTAAGAGTTATACAACATGACCTCTCCCAGGCCGTTCTCCACCCGGGGTATCGACATCATCGGAATGGTTACACCAAAGGATTCAAACGGACATGAATTCATCCTGGTCGCCATTGATTACTTCACCAAGTGGGTCGAATCCGAGTCATACGCAGTGTTGAACGCCAAGAAAGTGGCCAAATTCCTCAAGAAGAATATCATCTGCCGATATGGGGTCCCCACGAGCTGGTACCAGATAACGGGTTGCATTTCGAACCAGAAGTCATAAAAGTAGTCAACGAGTATGGGATTCAGAGACACAAATCTTCTCCCTACTGACCTCACACCAATGGTGCAGTTGAAGCCGCCAACAAGAACCTCAAAGCCATCATCAGCAAGATGATCGAAAGTTGTAGGGATTGGGCCGATCGGATCCCGTACGCCCTCTGGGGCTATCGAACCTCAATCTGAACCTCTACTGGGCTACCCCTTACTCCCTGGTCTACGACATGGAAGCGGTCCTACCTGTTGAGCTGGAAATACCATCACTACGTGTCATGCTCGAAGACAAGGTTACTGAAGAAGACTGGTATCAAAGCCGTCTTGATGAGATAGCCCTCGTAGATGAAAGAAGATTAAAAGCTCTTTACCACATATAGGGGTACCATCGCCAAATAGCGCGATCATTCAACAAGAGAGTCAAGGACCGCGGTGTCCGAGAGGGGGATTTAGCCCTCAAGGAGACAATAGAACCCATCTGGGACCCCAGAGGGAAATTCAAGCCCTATTGGAGCGGCCCATACATTGTAAAGAAAATCTTATCTGGTGGTTCTGCCATGCTCACTGACCTAGATGGGGAAGAGATGGCTCATCTAGTCAATCTGGACCGTCTCATGAAATTCTACCCCTAGTCCAAAATCTCAGCGCACTACGACTCTTCGCATCCCCCTTCTATTCTCTAAAAAAAAGGCTATTCATCTCTCTCTACCCAGAACTACATGGGCCTGATCCTCTGTAAAAACTATTTTTCAAAAACAGGTAAGAACTTTTTCAAAGATCCCAGAGGTACGTAGGTAGCTCATGCACCTCACATGAATACTGTTCTTTTCTGACCCCCGAGAACGACGGTTCATTCTAAAAATATTTGAACAAAAGGATTATATATGCCTTAGCGATCAGTATAGATAATTCAAAATACAAAACTCATCGAAAGTCATAGCTGGGTGATCAGAAACTTGCTTATTTCATTAATAATAAATTACAGTACGGATTACATAAGAAAGGAACGGATAACTCCCTTCCCCCTTACTACCATAAAAAAGCCAAATAAAACCCCCACATACTTTCCCTATTACATAAATAAACTCCCCAGGAGTCCTATCCACAGCTACCCGAAGAGCCTGCACCCTCATCATCTACATCCTGAGGTCCCCAAGTTTCCCCTGCCTGAATAGAGTGCCATAAACATTCCATGGATCGATGAGACTTAACCATCTTCGAAAAAACCACAACACCCCTTTCCATGGAGTTAGATAAAACAAACCATCTTTGTCCAGTCTCTACTGCCAATATCTTGTTGACTACTCTGCTCCATAACCACCTCATATAATCTTTGGGGACATGGCAAAACTTCTCGACAGACTGAGAGGGACGGGTCGACGGACGCTGATTTTCCCACAGAGATCCAAGCAACAGACGCAGGCGCTCAGTCAAATCTTCTACCAGAAAGAAGTTCGAGGTCCGAGGGGGCACGACCTGCGCCCAGCCGAATTGGCGCAAAAGCCGCCAAGGGAAGTAAAAAGAGGTATGTCTGAGACCAACCAGCCGCACATGTGAATACTCTCCTATCTCCAGAACGGGCTGCAACTGTCCCCACCAAGGCACTGACCAATACAACCAACAAGCCCCATGCTCCACAAACTAATTCTCCCAGTTCTCAACATACAGGCCAACACGGATGAAGTAGTGCGAAAAGAAGTTGGGTACGGCCGACAAAGGATATTCTGGAGGAGTCAACAAGCGGAATCTTTCAGAAAACCACATAAACAGCATCACAGGGCTACCCCTTAAAAAGTCAGAACGACCTTCTCTCCAGGCATCCAGGCCATTCAGAGTCTCTGTCAATATCACCACCGCAGGATTACGATTGTATGACATCCATGAAGTAATGGCTACAAGTTGTGGGTCCACTTTCACCTCCCCAGTCACCGATAACAATTTTGAAACCAGGCCCAGAACAACGGCTCCAGTATAGCCGACATTACCTACTTCCCGCAAATGCACGGACTGCAGCACCACCGGGAGGGAGATCATTCCTCCATCAACCAATGATCTAGCCACCGAAGGAGAAATATGAAGAAGCCGGCCAATAAATCCCTACGAGAATGGGAAAATTCGAGCAAAGCCGCAGTAACACTGGGATTTACACCCAGTATGGCAAAAAGTTCCTCGTAGGTAGGACAAACTTCTTCTAACCAAAACGGAATACATGGTCTTTGGGGTACTAGAATTGTACCGCCGCCATCAGCATATTCCACTCAATAGGACAATTGTGCCACAAGGAGACTTGATGCATGTTGAAAGCATTATAGTCGACATTATAAGAGCACATAGCTTCAAAGGCTTCGAGGTAGCCGGCAAACTCAATGCTACCAGGAAGAGCCATCTTGCAAGGCTAAGAGATAATGGGCAAGTAGGTGAAAATGCAAAGGTGTGATGAAAACACTCCACCCTTAACCCTTTTTATACTTAAAAACCCTCATAAGAGACACAATCCCTGCAGAAATTGGACGGAATCCTACCCCACAAGGTACCAAAGGCTGAGGAGGGTACCGTTCAAAGCTTTGAATTGATGGGACTGGACTGAACTGTCGATAGGCAGGTCAGGGTGCTTGCCGATCGACAACCCCCCCATTTTTGGAAATTTCCTCTTTTCCTCTTTTGTCAAACCAGAAAACTCAATAAAAATAAATTGATATTCTCAACAGGATTTCAAGAATCTTTTATAATTTTCTTTCCTTCAAAAATTCCAAAAAATATTCCTTTTTTACGGTCTCTGCAGCAAAGTAAAAAGCGCATGTGCATGCATTCATTCATCATTAAATAAAGATAATCAAAAAACTCTGTTGCATTGCATATATTTGTTCTGTGTTACATCAGTTTTGCAGAAAGTGAAAATAAAAACCAAAAACAACGGGACTCAGCCCGAACCCTCATTCCCTCTCTCTTACTAAGAGCTTTCACCCCCGCGACGTGCTCTCTTCCCCCTGCGGCGAGACGACGCACCACCACTACCCGAGCCCGAGTACTCTCCGGATGAAGCAGACGGCACCAAGCAAGAAGGAATGAGAACCACATCTCGAATATGGGTTGTCTCCGATGATATCCAATCTCTGATGTCCCTTAGCCAAGTGGTCGACACCCAGACTTGCTGCAAGAAAAGGCGAAATCAGTATCAAAGAATAAATGACCAAAACAGAAAATAAAGAAAGAAGAGGAGCATAAAGGTATACCGCATATCGAAGGAACTCCTCTTTCAAACCCAACTCCTCCAGATCCATCGCATGAGGATGGTGCAGCATAGGCACCATCCCTCCATCTGCCCACCGAATATTGTATGAAGGGTATGCAGCCGTACAAAAGGGACCTCCGAGGTCGTCGTCGTTGCAGATGCCGACGGACCACCCCCGCTGTGAGAAGATCCAACCGCCCGACTAGAACCTTCTGGAGGGAAGGGAAGTGAATCATATATGCTAGGCGCCATCAACCAGCTCGTCACAAAATCCATATAATCATACGGCGCAACCGTATCAGTATATAGCAAGTAGGACTCGTCGATCATCGCCGTGATCCTCTCATCCTCTAACATCAGTCGCTCCTACCTCATAGAAGTAGGAGGCTGTGCGGGTGGCACCACCACCTCCTCCTCGACAATCTGAAGAACCACCCTCTCCCTGAGATACCAGGAATGGCCGAAATCCTGCGCCAGCAAATGCCTCATCAGCTCATTCACTCTGGTCAACCCCGCATCTTGAATGGCTGTCCCCCACGGGTAAAAGGTCACCTTAAAATCTCCAAGAAAGCATAAATTAATACAAGATCAGAAGGTGGAAAAACTGAGACTTAAAGGAAATAGTCTGTAATACCCCGTATTTTTATGCTTTCTTAATTTGAGGATTTATTAAATTTAATGAGAGTTATTAATTTAATATAAATCCAAAAATTAATTATTTTGAATTACTAACGTGACGAGAGTTAGTAATTATTGGAAACTTGTTCAATATTACTAATGAGCAAAGTAATATATAATATTGGTTCTATTAAATGTCACGAGTGAATAAAATGACTATTTTGGAAATTTAATTCAGGACGCGCCCGTGTTGTGTCAGGACTATATTTTAATCAATAAAAGTGAATAAATTATAAGTCACCCGTATGGTAATTTTGAGTGCGTCAATGCGTCCGCAAGGGTTGAGATAGTCAAAATAATGTACCCGGGGGTTTAGTTTGAGTCTCAGGGCGTTTTTAGGCCTAATAAGCATCCCGACGAATTTACAAAGGCTAAATCAGTTGTTAAGGGTTGTCATACAGGGTTAACACAACCAAAAAAATACGGCCATTGGAGAAGAAGTGGAGAAGCTCTTTAAGGAGTTTTATGCCAAAAACTCCGTCGTTCGCACCGCCGTCACCACCAAACCGTAAATCACGCGGCGAGGAACACGAGCACACCATCTTCTTACACAAATCAAGAACCAAATTTCTAGGAAAGTATTTATCTTGCTGAATTCAAGTTAATGTTCCTCTCATGTTAGTCTAGGAATAAAAATTTCGTATTTTGATTGAAAAATTATATGTTTTGGAAGAAGAAGTCGCATGTGTTGTAAGGAGAATCTGTGTAGCTTGAACCCTGATCATATGTAGAGGTTGTATCATGAAATTTGGAATTAATATGGATGAACGAATTGATGTTGATTAGGTTCTTTAATTGAAAATTTGGGAATTAGGGTTCTTACGAATTAATTTGGGGATTTCATGTAATCTAAATGATTTTTGATGAATTAATGATTCTAGGAAGTTATTAATGTTATATAATCATGATATTATTGATTAGGATTGAAGAGGAGATGTTTGGGATTCAACTATAGAGGTTTTTAGGCTTATAAATGGTGAAAAAGAGAATCTGCCAAAGGTTGAGGACGAAATAGTGCAGTTCACGCGATGTCGCTCGAAGTAGTTCGAGCGAGATGTCATTGTCGCGCGAAGTCGTTCGAACGAGATGGACAAGTCGCGTGAAGTATTTCGAGCGACACGTAGAAGTCATTCGAGCGATAACCATTCTGGTTCGAGCGAGACTTTCAATTTTTAGGTAAATTTCCATTTTTACCCCTGTTTTTGAAATTGGTTAATTTGAGTGAGGAAAATCAGTATTCGAGGAATTCAGATTAGTACAAAATTTTTGGGGTTGTGTTGGTGTGATGATTTAAGTATTTGGGACGGTGAGGTTACTTTAAAGATCACGAGAGGGAGATAACCGTAATAAACGATATGAGTTCGTTATACGGGATAAGTGAGTAAAATGTCTTCAGAACAAGAAGTTATAATTATAGGTTGTGGGTACACCAAATTGAGAAATGTGAATAAGTGTTGTATATATATGAAATGTGGATAAGTGTTGTATATATATGACTATGTGATTGTGCATATAATATAAATGTGTAAAAATCATGCCTGCGCTACTTTCTATCCCTGAGGTTACCGCGCTGGGACAGTCTTATCTCGATGGGACCTTTATGGGGGATATTGACTCGTACCCTAGAAGATAGAAATCCTTGGTACAGGCTATCGAATCGATAGTCAGACGGTCTTAAGAGACGTGAGGGTATGTGCTATCCTCTTAGTGACTTGGAACTATGCTTCGCCTCATTTTGTATGTGTTTTGTGTTAATACAGTTCGAGAGTGATTCCAAACTAGTATTTCCCTTAGTACGAGTGATACGAAGATTGGATAGCAGAGTATGCCTGCACCATAGATTTTATGTGGGGTGCTGTTAGAATATATATATTATGAGTAATTGTATATATACATCTAAATCTGGAAATTGGGAACTACGACCTGTAATTATGGTATGTGAGAAATGAATAATTATTTCAACTTGGGTATAAGTGTTTGAAAAGTATGGTATATTACTGAGAAACTTTATTATTAAATAAGGTTTAAACGAGAACTTTTCTTTTAAATAAAATTAACCTCTTAAACATTTGAAATTGTCGGTTTAGAACCTCACGAGAAACTTAAGGTAAGATAAGTTAAACTGTTGGGAAGATTAGTGCGATAGGTGTGCACATTAGAAGAGATCTGAGAATTCCTCAAGGGAGTGTCGCACTAACATGTTGGTTTCATTAGCCGGTAGCATTTAAATACTTGCTAAACTAATTTTAAACTGCTTTTACAATCAGGCTCTGACCTGTTTCCTATTTTCTCTTCTCTCTTGTATATATATGTACTAGGGTGTACCCGTGCCGATGGCACGACAATAAATTTGTTCACGTGATATTTTGTACCTGTGCCGATGACACGGCTATAAATTTATTCTCATGACAAATTTGTTCTCGAAATATTTTGTATTTTAAACGTGTCGCCAATAGTACAAATGTTCTTATAAAAAATTTATTTCTCTTTTCACACTTCTTCATTTATTTTCTTATAAAAATGTTCAGGATGTTTCATAATAGTGATTAGGTTTCTCAACGTGATAACATGATTCGAAATGATACGACATGAAGACACAATAACTTGAATGATGCCAAACTAATCCAAATTGGCATAAAATGAAATATTAGAAAAATGTTATAATGGAACTATTTTATTAAAATGACATTTTTCCATAAATATAAAAAATGATTTTTTAAAATATTTTCTTTATAAAGTGCCTTTTTTAGAAATTAGTTTTTTTTATTATAAAGTATCTTTTTATAAATAGATCTCCTAACACGAATAGGGAACCCCAAACCATCACTTAAATAGTTAAATTTCCTGTGCTCGTGCCCATGGCACGATTACACATTTGTTACGGTGCCTTCGTTTTTATTGTGCAACGTGTAATTGTTTAACACAAATGAAAAAAATTCATGTCATGTATTTCACGTCAATTTATCTTCTATGCTTCTCATGCCACATCTCTGAAAGTGAAATTAAAATTTAGAGTGAATACCTTTGATCCCATAAAATAACAAAATTTGTTGTAAAAGGCTACACAATTGTATAGTTGTTGAGAAGAAATAACATTTCACAAAAAAATACATGAATGACAAAATGACGGACCTAATTGCACTTGCAATCTATTAATCCCATTATCTTCATGGACATAATTGCGTCAACGGTACAAATTCTTCCAAAGAAAAATCAGCTATAATCAACATATTTGTTTGAACTGTTTGATCAACTGTATTGAATGGAGGTGGGCATTTTACCCCTTTACATTGATCGTGCAAAATACTTAGTACTGTGTCGTGGAGAGAACGGCTCCCGTTCGGGAGCCCAAATGCGGGGCTCCCATGAGGAATTTTTTTGTGTAGGTTATAAACATTTCAGTGCACCCCTGTAAAACAAATCAGCTCAAAATAACACTTTTGATATTTTAAAAAAATAGGTCAATTTTTTTCCGTACTTAAGTTGCTTAAAATACTGTGAAATATTGACCAATTTTTTTTAAAATACCAAAAAGTATTATTTTGAGCTGATTTTTTTTACAGGGGTGCACTAAAATATTTATAACCCACAAAAAAAATAAAAAATAAAAACTTTTTTTTCCTAAAAATCATCCCGCACGGGATGCCTCATTTGGGCTCATGCAGGGGAGCCTGACTCGTGTTGGGGAATCTCAGTTTTTCATTCAAAAGTAAAAGACAGTTTTCAAAAAAGTCCATGTGTTGAAAATCTTTGGAGTACTTTTGGGGGTATGGAGTATTTCATTGAGCCTTGTGCCCCCATATCTCCAACGTAAAAGACTCAGTTTTCAATAAAGTCCACGTGTGTTGAAAATCTTTGGAGTACTTTTGGAGGTATGGAGTATTTACACTGAGACTTGTACACCCATGTCTCCAGTGCTTCAGCGGGTCCTACTTATCTCATGCAATGTGCTCACATGTTCTACTAAGCTTTTAAATTGAGATGACACAAAAAGTACTTTTGAGGTTCAAGACGATTTAAAAAAAAAATCAAACTAAATGACACCAACTCCTTTTGAGAAATTCTTGAACCACCAAAGATGAAACAAATGAAAAAATAGATAAAAATAATCATTCACAAAATAAGACATTAATTTAAAAAAATAAAAAAATAGGATCAAGAACATAAAAACGACTTAATTTGAACCATTTATAATACACACTAATTTAAGAGTCCCTTTGAATTTGAATTTAAGAGTCATTTAAATTTATATGATGGATTGAAAATTATATACAAAGAAGCCCTTTTGAAAATTAGGGAACAAAAAAACATTCAAACCAACACTTGTGTATATCTCCTTAGAAGTTAGAAAACTACACCCATTCAATAACTCTCTTGAGATCTGAAATCTTATATTGGGATGGTATTGGCATCTGCAAAAGACCTCTCTTGAGATCTGAGATATTTTATTACGATGGTGTTGGCATCTACAAAAGACCTTACAAAAAATTCACCAGATAAGTCTCAAATCTAAAAAATGGCTCAACTCAAAAAGATAACCGAAGTCTCTATATGTAAAATATAAAAATCACCAGATAAGTCTCAATCAATAATTTTTTTATACCAACAGTACAATATATAAAAAAAGTCAAATGTAAGTGTGAAAAAATGAAACCTCATACCAAAACAAAATATAAGACCATTACTCTGCCATACCAAATTGAATCACAATTTTTTAAAGCGCATGTGTACGTAGAATAATGAATAATGAACAATGATACATGTTTACATAGAATAATGAATCAACATCCATCTCACTCAAAATTAATAAAAAAATAGGTATATACTGATAGGAGCACGAAACCTTTCTAGAAGATTTTCAACCATACTTGTTTCTTCCCCTGCATAATCTCGGTTAACAAAATCTACATATAAATTAAAACATCAGTAAAATTTATAAAAAAAATCAATTTTTGGTGCGAAGAAGAGATCGTCCAAAATATGAGAGAGAGAGAGAGAGAGAGAGAGAGAGAGAGAGAGAGAGAGAGAGAGAGAGAGAGAGAGAGAGAGAGAGATGTTGAGCTTACATTTGAGTCGCAACGTGTCAGAGATGGATGAAAAAATACCGGAGTTCAATGAAGATAACCTACCGGAGATAAATCACTTCAGATAAACTGGTGTTGAAAATCCCCTGAAATAAAAAACAAATTGAAAGCCACAAAAAATCAAGTGAAAGCCCCAGGGATATGTAGAACCCTATAAGAAAAAATCAACCATAACAAAATCAATCTCTCTAACTATATTGAATTGAAACCCCCCAAAAAATCAAGATCTGGAAAATACAAAAAGCTGTGAGGAAGGCCAAGGTGGATGGAGGCGGAGAGAAAGACTGTTGTGGAGGTCGTAGGCTGAGGGGTAGATCTGAGTTTAAAAACTGAGTAAGAAAGAGAGAGAGAATATGGGAGGAATAATAGTGAAGATCTCATGGAAAGATAAAAGAGAGGTCTCGTACCTATGAGGGCCAAACTGGAAAAGATACTTGCATGCCCTCCATACTCTTCAAGGGCGGAGAGACGGAGAGGAAGTGTGTTTGAGAGAGAAAGGTACCAAAATCTAAGCTCATATTCGTGACTCTGCCTCATGTATTCTTAGTGGGGTTGGTGAGATATTGAAAGGCTCGAGGTTTGATATGTACAGATATTGAAAGGTTCAAGGTCTGATATGTGGGAGCCAATAGTCAAATTTTAAACGCCACGTGAACCATTAGATACAAAAACTGTTTATATAGATTTTTTATACAAAGTTGTATGATGTGAAAAAATCCCCTCATGCTTTATTATATAGATATATTACAGGTGCCCAGCCATAGGGGTGTCTGGGATAGGATCCTTTGGAAGGAATGCGTTGTAGCTTAGGTGGGAGTTGCAGGCCTCTTGCTTAGATGACCACATTGTTGATTCCATTTCTAGCATCATTTTATCCAGTTGGGCATGTGTCGCCCTTTTTCATTATTCAGTTGTTTTATTGGATATTGTGATTCATTTATTTCAAGTATTTACACTTTGGGATTTGTTATTGTCAGGATGTTTTTCCTTTAAGTTTTAAATATTGGATTCAATTAGTTGAATGTTTAATCATCTGGATTATATGTTACAGGATAGATGTTGTGTGAGTATTTAACTATGAATTATGTAAAGTTAAATGTTTGTTAATAAAATAAACATTGGAAAGTAATGTCTAAAATGGTTGTGACACTTAGCTTAATTATTTAGGGTGTTTAAATTGGAAAAGTTATTTTTACGACAGTGATGCTAAGAATGAACCGACCGTTCACCTTGATTATAATTTAATAAAGTACTGATTACCCGGTATTTAATTAGGCGGGGTGTCACAGAGTCTTACCCTACCACTAGTCAGGTCATTCAAGACCTGACGCACCGCCTCCAGGGAGAGAGATCCCTTTGACTGTTGATTGTCCTTACGCCATCGATACAAGAGACAAAAGTCCCCAACAGTGTCATCCTTCAAAGCGATCAGTGGGGTATTACACCCAATCACCTCATAGAACCACATCTGAATCCACAAGAAAAAAGAGACGTATAAGGAAAATGCGAGTGAATGAAAGGAAAATGCGAATGCATGAAAAGAAATGCACAAATTGAAGAATACCTCCAGAAGGTACGTGGTCCCAGTAAAGGTCTGCCGGCAGCACCGGCTGAATGCATCCAGAGAAAAGTTAAAGGTCGCCAAGGTTAAACTCCCCCAATCATAGAAAGGGATGTTCGAAAACATCCTCAAGTACAGTAGAAACCACAAATGAACGACGTCGCCTCTCGACGCCACCATGAAACCTCCCAATACTAGCAAAATGAATAATCGAGCCATCTACCTCACTTGCAGCCCTTCCTCCACATTAATCACCCTGCTCAGCAAAACATCCTTCAGTAAGGACAGTCGGATGGAATCCCCGAAAACTATCCTCCCTACATCACCAATTGCCGCTCGCACTGCCTCCGGTCTCACCCATAAAGAGTGATCCGCCTCTATCTGCTCTCCATCAGAATCCAGCCCCAGAAGCTGCTGCACGTCTATGGGAGTCACCATTATCTCCCCGAATCCAAAATGAAAGGTGTGGGTAGTATCCCACCACCTCTCTCCCAAAGCGTACAGGACCGCTCTCGAACGGGGCGTCTCATCCAGCGCAGATGCCAACCGCCCAAAACCCACTGATTCTACCATCCAACACACCACAGGTCGGAGATGCTCCCAGACATCCTTGAGCCCCATTGTCCCACGGGCGCGCATGTTATTCAAAGAAATATCAAACTGGCAAAAAGAAAAGTCTCATCAAAGGTCAAGGAAGAAAGAAAAATCACCAAAAAAGAGAAGAATGCTAAAGGTCGGGTTACTTACATAACCACCGGGAACCACTTCTGAAGAGCGATGGCGCGATGACTCCCGCAGCAAGGTCCGCTCATCCATAATAGGCTCAAATGCATCAAAGGAGTTCTCACCCCCAAAGCAAGAGGCGCCCTAGACCTCCACTCCACATTCACCTAATCATCAACGGTCAACCACTCCCGGTGGACTGCAGTGCTCACGAAAGTGGTAATTTCTTGAAGATCGAAATGCTAGAACGATTTGCAGAAGAATCGCAGAGAGAGAAAGCAAAAGAAGCTGTGAAAAAATGAGGGGATTCGCCCTCTTTGTATAGGATGCCAAGCACCATGCCGATCGACACTTCCCCCTACCATACCGATAGGCACTGACCCCTTGCCTTCCCGAGGTAGCCCAAAAGTCCATGTCACTGCCGAATGGAACCCTTCATACTATGCCGATCGGCACCTCCCTCAAAATTTTGTACAGAAATTCCCAAAAAATGCCAGAAGACCTCGAAAAATCCCTGAAAAATTCCCAAAAGTAGCAGAAAGAATTTAGAGGATTTTTACTACGAAAACTTCGCGTTCCCTCAAACGTAACCCCTCTTCCCTAGCGGAATCCTCAAAACCAAGTTAGGTCAGAATTGACCTCGATCCTCGGTCGTCACCACTCTTGGGTCAGAATTGGCCCCGGTCTTGGATCTTCACCTGAGTTAGGTCAGAATTGACCTCAGTCCTCGGTCGTCACCACTCTTGGGTCAGAATTGGCCCCGGTCTTGGATCGTCACCTGAGTTAGGTCAGAATTGACCTCGGTCCTTTGTCGTCACCAGTCTTGGGTCAGAATTGGCCCCCGTCTTGGGTCGTCACCTGAGTTATGTAAGAATTGACCTCGGTCGTCGCCACTCATGGGTCAGAATTGACCCCAATCTTGGATTGTCACCTGAGTTAGGTCATAATTAACCTCGGTACTTGATCGTCATCACTCTTGGGTCAAAATTGGCCCCGGTCTTAGATCGTCACCCGAGTTAGGTTAGAATTGACCTCGGTCATTGGTCGTCACCACTCTTGGGTCAGAATTGGCCCCAGTCTTCGATCGTCACCTGAGTTACGTCAGAATTGACCTCGGTCCTCGGTCGTCACCACTCTTGGGTCAGAATTGGCCCCGGTCTTGGATTGTTACCCGAGTTAGGTTAGAATTGACCTCGGTTATTGGTCGTTACCACTCTTGGGTCAGAATTGGCCCCGGTCTTGGATCGTCACCTGAGTTAGGTCAGAATTGACCTCGATCCTCAGTCGTCACCACTCTTGGGTTGGAATTGGCCCCGGTCTTGGCTCATCAACTGAGTTATGTCAGAATTGACCTAGGTCCATGGTCGTCACCACTCTTGGGCCGGAATTGGCCCCGGTCTTGGATCGTCACCTGAGTTAGGTCAGAATTGACCTCGGTCCTCGGTCGTCACCAATCTTCGGTCAAAATTGGCCCTGATCTTGGATCATCACCTGATTTAGGTTAGAATTGACCTTGATCCTTGATCGTCACAACTCTTTAGGTCAGAATTGACCTCGGTTATTAGACCTTTACCCTAAGCCTGCAGATTTGGCTTTGACCCATAGAATTGGTCAACCTCTCCAACACCACTTTAGGTCTTTAAAATCGACCTAAACCTCCTATCATCATCCCCAGCACATTCCTTAGGTTTGCAGAATCGACCTCGACCCTCTGAATCGGTCATACTCCCTCAAAAGCATCATGTGGTGTCTATTCGACGGTAATCATTTGTTCCAAACTCACCCGTCGAGGGGCTCTATAGACACCCCATTTTATTACCCCCTAACTTACCGTAGGTCAATAAGTACCTCCCTTCATCACCACAAACCCAGGTCACGTCCCGAGTGCTGACCTGAAGGGCATCGGGCACTCCCCGGCTTAGTTTAACCCAAAAATCAAACTCTTCATCTCGATCGATAATCAATGAATATTTGAAATTCATTGAATACCCTTTCCAACGGTCCATCCCATGCACAATTCCGACTTACCATGCGGACGAACGATCCGTTTGAGTTCGGAACATGATCGAGAGGCCACCAGGCGCTCCCGGTCTTTGTTTGACCTATGTTAACTCTTCAGCTCGACCGAGGCTGAATGAATCTTCAAAGGGCGCTGAATACCCTTTCCAACGGTCCATCCCATGTGCGATTTCGACTTTCCATGTGTACGAACGATTCATTTGCGTCCGAGCAATTCCCTATCCAATGGAGTGACAAATGCTTCCGAGCCATATTTGACCTAAAGTCAACTCCCGAACCCGGGAGCGATCCAAAGGACTTTCGAAGGTATCTGAATTAACTTTCCAACGGTATGCCCCGTGCACCATTCTGACCAACTATTTTCCCTCGGCGGCCGATTTTTCGAAAAAGCCTGAAGCGCACTACCAAATGGCAGGTTCCAGACCCTGCCTATCGGCACTTGCCGATAGGCAGGAATAGCTCTATGCCGATCGGCACTCACCTGGGCCTATAAAAGGAGGCCTTCACCTCATTTGCAAGGAGAGCCCAAATCTGAAAAAAATCTCTCTGAACGAATCTTTAGAAACCTCACTCGAAGGTAGCGTGATTTCAACTTCCAAATCCTTCTTTTACTCCCCATTTTCATCATCCCTTTAATCAAATTTGGTGAATTAACCACTCTCCATCATCATCCAAAGTGCAAGGGGTGCTCTCCAACACTAAAGATCAAGATCAAGATCTTCAAGAAGGTCCAACTTTCTCAAACTCTCCCTTAAATTCTCTTGAATTCTCAATAACTTGTTTTCTTACTTAGCACTTTTATTATCTCATCTCGCACATCCTAAGATACTTTTTATTTAGTATTATTGCACATCTCCTAGTTTTCATATAAATAAAATCCAAAAAATAAGAAATAGAGGGTTTACTCATAAATTCCAAGTAGGGATTATCATACTTTTCTCACACTTTTCTCACCACTAAAACACTTTTTTCTACACACACACACACTCTCACAAATAAGAGATTCCCCATTTTGGATTTATGGGATAAACCCCACCCCTCATTTTACATGCGAACTACGTGGATTTTGATGCCTTTATAGGCTATGTAGGCGTCTCGGGGCAAAACCCGAGACTCGAGTCCTTTTCCTCACTTTTCCTCTTATCTTCTATTTTCTCTAAATCTAATCTTCTTGTATTCTATATACTTGCCTTTAGTGACGCATTACTCCATATGCGTTATCGTTCCATTATAACTATCAATATAGGGGTAATTGTGTAAATATTATTTTTCTAATATCATTCTTATATCTTCCTACGGATGACTCACTTTATCTTTTCCATGATACAAGTCGAGGATTCCTACCTCCATTATATATATACACATGCACACATATCACGGGGGGAAATATAAAGGAAAATAGAAAATATTCATGAGAGACCGAAAGGGCGGAATGGGTGCCTAACACCTTCCCATTTCGTAACTAAGCCTCCGAAACCTTCTCGAATCATTTTGGTTTCGCACGCACCAGTATGTCTTTGGATGCCATCCTTCGGGGTGGCTTCCCCTTTTCCTTTTGTCTGTTTGAATAAAATAGTATGGCGACTCTAAATCTCTCTACATTTTTACACCATATCTCAAACCGACGCCGGCCTAAGCTCTCCCGAGAGGGACGCGCATGACCCGAAGGATCCTTTCCTCCGCGCGCTCGCCCGTGGGGCGCGGGATCAGGATCGGGGATGGCCACATCTAGAATTAAAATTTTCTAGTTTAAGCTCATCCTCAGTCCATGTTTCAATGGGTTTAGGAACAGAAACTTCTCCGTCTAGACACTTTGGTTGGGACCACCCTCTAACAGCCGATTGTCAAACCCATTCATCTAATGATTTAAGTGCTGACCTCGTATGCGCTTTCCAATACGCATAGTTGGAACCATAAAAAATAAGAAATTTTTAAAAAAGTAATTTTTTCCATATTTAAACCCAAAAATGATGTTAACACAATAATATAGCATTCCCGCTCTGATACCAATCTGAGAATGTGATTTCCTTAACTGATGTGCTATGATACCACTTCGAAAATGTGAAAATTCTAATTTTTAAGTTCTAACGGGATTATTCACCAAATATTTCTAATTTTAATTTCTTTTAAAATTAAAATGAAATTAAAATAATATTTAAATTTTCTCTTAAAAAAATTAAACAAATTCAATTCAAATTATAACTTATGCTAAATAAACAAAGTATGAATATTTTAAAATTAATTATGTTGACCTGAATTAAATTAAACTAAATTTTACCCAAATTAAATTAGCACCAAACAATACAATAGTTGTGATTAAAATAATTTTTATCTTGTTACCCTTAAGAAGGCATCTACATGATAAATTACAAGATAAAAATGAACACACCATAATGTCGGGATGTTCAAGGAAAACCCACAATGGGAAAAACCTCGAATGGCCCACCCATAAGTCCACTAAGTACGGTTTTACAAAGGACACGATAAGAAGACTTACTCAACGACTTGATGGCCCCGCAAGCCTTGATGCTCTGCGTTCCTCCGCCTCTACTTAGTCGATAACTTAGGAATCCACCTTCGTCTCAAAGTCCATCGATAGGCCAAAGATATCACCAAACATATGGAATCCACTTTCATATGTACACCACGAACACAAACACGAAATCCTCTGCAAGAAACTATCTATTTTGGGTAGAGAATAAAACTCGGCTCCAAACTGATGATCTCCAAACAAATGTTATTAAGAAACTTGGATTATGTAAACAATATGGGTGTAAACTTGTTTTTATGTTGAAATTAATTCATTTAGATTCATAAAAACAAATGAACTTTTTGGATAAAAAATTTCTCTCTCAAAATATGTGAATGGTCTACTGAAAGTCCTCTGCCAATTGGTTATTCGCATAGTGCTAAAATAGGCCAGAAAATATTAATGGGGACTTGGAAAAAAATTGTTAAAAAATTGCTTAAACTGCTCGGTCGTTTGAACGACTCTAGTATGCCATTCCAATGACATATCGAACGAGATTGTAGTAGCTTAAAAACAAAGGTTTGTTCAAATGAAAATTCAAATGAAAATTCAAACGAGATTTCAAAGAAAATAAAAAGAATCTCGTTGGATACCTCGTTTGAACGACCTGAAAATCTCGTTCGAACGAGGTCATTCAAATGACCTTATCAAATGACTTTTTAGTTAAAAATTTATTAGAAAAGATAAAAAGCCATTTAAAATATCTTAAAAAAATACGACACCTAATAAAAATTCCAAGTCTCCATATAACACGTGCATTCATACCTAAGAGACCTTGAAAAGTTGATGACGCAAAATAAGGCACGAAACACGGCAATGATATGATCTTCATTTATACTTGGCCACTATGTCGTCACCTCAAATGTCATAGGTTGAAGGTCACAAAATTATATCCTACAATTCATATAGTTTTGTTCGGAATTAACCCAACACTTACAAAACTGACTCAATTGGTAATTTTTCCTTACAAAAAAATACTTTCTTTCTATTTCAAGTTAGGATAATTAAAAATAAAAAATCGACTACTTCCCAGAGGTACAAAGTAAGAGGTTATCCTAACAAAAGAAGCTCTTCCAACCGAGGTAAATATATCTTGAGAAACCTTTCATTGATGCTTAGACATAGTATAAATTTTTACTTCAACCTATGCCTTTGTTTTAAACATGAGTTCACATTTTCTTTTGGCATCAATCCATGCTTTGTCTGCTATAGCTACCGCTTGATCGCATTCCTCAAGCTCAAGGATAAGGTTTATTAGTTAATTTCTTTAGCCTTCAAATTCTCTACAACCTTGAGATGGCTAGAACAACTAGTTGTTAGCTCAGCATCCTTCAGATTCCTCAACTTGTTGATTAGCGAAGAAAAATTAAAACCATATTATCTCAAACCTTTGAGATTTCGTATGTAGTTATTTAGCAGGGATTTGTCCAGGTAATATGGTTAAATATTTTGAATCTAATCTGCAACGATAGAAATCCCTTCTTAAAGGTAGGTCATCATTAAATTGTGAAGTATCACGCATTCAAAAGTAAAAGTCTTAGAGTGAGAAATCAAAAGTCGATTAAGCACATAATAAAGTAAGATTTAAATGACACTGATATTCTTGACCACGTGTCGGTAATACTGAACAAGTTCCGAATTTGGAAAAAAATAATCAAAATTGGACCCACTCTCTTTAATTTACACGTAGAACCTTTATCATCGTGAGAGGATGAGTGAGAGTGAGTTGAATGAACTACATCCACCTTAATAGAATGCATAACCACTTGAGGTGCCTCGATAGGGATGTTTCCCATGATAGGCTATAAATATAGATGAAACATAAGAGTTATCCAAAACCTTAGCAAGATTTATGCTAAGTCAGAAAGAAGGTTTATTAAATGAGGAAACCTTAGTATTAATCAACTAATTTGACTTACAAAGTGTAAAATTTGAGAAAATCTTAATAGTAAGATACTAAGTTGACTTACAAGGTGTAAATTTTGAGAAAAAACTTAGTAAGCTACTAATTTGACTTGCAAAGTGTAAATTATTTTTTGAGAAACCGTAATAGTAAGATACTATGTTGACTTACAAAGTATAATTTTTTTTGAGAAAACTTAGTAGTAAGCTGCTAAGTTGACTTACAAAGTGTAAATTTTTAAAGAATCCTTAATAGTAAGCTACTAAGTTGACTTATAAAGTGTAAATAATGAGAAAATCTTAGTAATAAGCTATTAGGTTGACTTATAAAGTGTAAATTGTTTTATAGAATAACCATAGTAGTAAGCTACTGAGTTGACTTACAAAGTGTAAATTTTTTTTTAAGAAACCTTAGTAGTAACTAAGTTGACTTATAAAATGTAAATTTGAAAAAAAATAGTAGTAAGCTACTAATTTGACTTACAAAGTGTAAATTTATTTTGAAACTTTATCTATGATTAAGGTAAGTCATAAAGAGAATTACACAAGAGTAGGAAAACTAGTTAATCAGTAGTTGCAAGGACAGTTGAGGAGGAGGGAAATAATACATCCTCAGATGGAGATTGAGGTGACACATTCCTAGATGGAACTTGAGATTCAATGTAGTAGTAGACTCATAAGCTAAGTAAGTTGGCTCTTCCAGAAGAAGCTCAGTCTCTCTTATCGAAGGAGCAACTGCAACCAAAATTAGAGGAACCTCAGTTGAATCAGTTGAATGCTCTTTTTCTTCACCCTTAACAAGCTAAAATACCTCAGGATCAAATAAGATCAATAATAAGGTCTTTACCTAAGAAAACATATAGAGAATAACAGTTCATTGTAAGGGAAATTACCTTAGCAATGGTTTCACGAGCAAGAGGAAGCTTATCCAAAGGAAGCACATTTATATCCATTATGCTCACATACAACCACAACATTAATCTAAGTATTGATAATCCAACATACTAAGAAGATGTATTAACATCCACAATAAATATCTAGTTCAACCTGCCTCAACAGTTTTGCTTGGAGGGACCACAATCATGGCAACGCCATTGAAGTTAAGGGAATGGAAGATTCAATAGCTGCATATGGAACCAGCACTAGCTCTTCGACCATCGGGAATTTTTGTGCCACATTATCATCAGTCTTAGAGAGGGACCCCCATGAATAAGTGAGCCCATTCATCTAAGAACGAGGCAATGTAAAATGTATAATGTGGGTTTCTTCAACAACTGGATTTAATTATTATTTAGATGTAGGGTTGTCATCAATATTTACAATGCCATTAGAGATGAATATCCTGAAATAGAAAATCAAGGAAAATGTTATTGAAGATATTTGTTGCATAAAGAAATAGTTCTACACTTAGATAAAATATTTACTGGGCGAGCTTGCTGTGGTTGCTCAGAATGAGCATCAATCGTGGAAGCATCCTCTACAACACCATTTAGTTTATTAGTTAAAGTCTAATCAAAAGAAACTTATGGAGACAGAGTTGTATTTATGATCACGCATGTTTGACTTAATTTCTTCCTTAAATGTTTCTTTCATTGAGGAGGCACATAACTTGGAGATCATTTCTTCATTTGAAATTTTGGAGCAACTTGTTTTCGATGAACTTGAGAAATAGTAAAATTTTTGGTAGGATGACATCTCTCTAAAATAGTTAAATCATTATATGAACAAATAAGAATGGGAGTCATTATAGATAGAACATATTCTACCATTAAATACGTCTTTTTAATGATATCTAATTAGGTTGGGCCCAGCATACTCTAGGGGTATGATAACCACCTCAGAGGAACCTCGAGTTACTTTGGAATTATGAGATTATTGGGAAAAGTCTTCCCTTTAGACGGATCTACAACCGATGAAGTTGGTCTTCTTGTACCAACAATAGTCAAAGCACATCCTTTCTTTCTTTTATTTCCCCCAGAACAATGTCACTAATTAGGGTAAAAAGAAGGCATTTATTTGGGCAAGTGTTTTCTCACAGTATTGATATCAAACTCAATGGAAACAACCGAATAGTTTTTTAGACAAACGTCCAATGGTACATAATGTTCCATAATGGGATACTCTGGTTCTGACTTAACAAAATACCTAAAACTCTTCACTTGAGTTAGCCAGAAATGATGAAACCATCCCAGAGATGCATCGCTCGATCTTTTCTCGATAGTAATGACCAAATATCCATGATACTTTGCTCACAGAGTAAACACATTTCGTTGGGTGAAGTCAAGGCATGTAATATAAAGTGATTCAACAATTCTTCTACCACAGTATTATGGGTTGGGAATTCCTAATTCATGGCCAAACTTCCTAGAATACCTATGAGGATTGTAGGTCGCACTTTAAATATTCCACTCTGTGAACAAAGGAAGATGACTTAATGTTAACAGAAACACCATGGCTAGCGATGGATCATCAGCAATACCATGCTCCCTTGGAACAAGTGTAATTGTGTAAGTCTCATCCTTAAAAAGACAATCTTTAAGCATTAGTATCTTAAGAGAATGGTTTATCGATAAGCTTTGAATGATCATCAATTAAGGGTAAAAAGAGCTTCTTACTCTAGTTTTTTATTCCAATGCATTATTCAGGTACACTTAATGGGAAAATTATTAATGGAAAATTCAACTAGATCAAGATTAGGAAACCTGGAATAAAGGAATCCAATTAAAAGAATTGTATTATAAGACACATCATAATGACAAATAGAGTGTCTCGTGTCGAAATGTGTCTTTTTTAACAAAGTGTAAAGAGAACTTAACATTAGGTAAGTGAGTGGCATATTAACTCGATGAGCCAACCTAACTGCAATATTGACAAATCTCTTTGAGGGTGATCATTGGGCTTACCAGACAGGAAGAACCGATAAAGAAAGCAAAGAATGTAAGATTTTAACTCTTAACTATGTCCTTTGTCGGGATCAAATGGTACATCAGGTATGGTACACTTTTCTTGTTGCTCCTTGGTTTATTTCATGGGAGCCTTGTAAAAATACTAAATCAATTAGGCAAAATTAGCCTTTGAGGAACCAATAATGCATTCATTAACAAGCTTGTCTAACTTTTTTCGTGCTTTAGATTCATTTTCATTAATTGGAGTTTCATCATAAGCAAAATCCCCAAAGGGTTCTATGCCAAATGATTCACACGTTCTCCAAGGTAATTGAAAATTTCCTCGAAGTGGCAATAACTATGTGGGATTTTGTACTCCATTGAAAAATCAATACCTGAAGCACATGGTTATTCTTTGATAGTGAAAAGTCCCCAAATCAATGGACTACACGATCTATCCTAACCTAACTGAGTATATTGTTGTAATTATCATCAATATGGAGGGACAAATATTCAAATCCATCAGGAGAACCACCTAGTGCTTAGAAATCAACATTAGAGTAAGGAAAATCTCCAAGTTCTAGGATGAATTTTAGTATGCTACTAGGGAAAAGATATTCACCTAAAGTTTGGTCTGATGATTTTCTTCCATCAACAATGGACAATCTTGGCCTTTAAGAGTGGTGGTGAAAATCTTGGCTAAAGTCCAAAATTCATCATTGTACTCAAAAAATGGAGTGCAATGATAGTGATTGCACAGATCCTCCTGCTCAGCTATTTCTAATAACGAAGCTCCACTAATGTTCTTACCAAAAACCTCCATGGCCTTGCTCAATGATGCCATTATTGCAAAAAAAAAAGTATCACTAGAAAAAAGGGACAAAATGTTATAAATATGACAAAAAAGGAAGACAGTCACTAAGAACGAGGAACGAGCAAGGATTCAAGCAGCAAAGAATACTTTCTCTCTCTAGAATGCTTGGAAGCTTGAGTTTTTATGACAGTAAAAGTTATAAGGTTTTGGGAAAATGAAAGAGAATAGTTTTATAGGATTTTAATAAAATTGTAAGGACGCAAATTTCCAATTGAGTCCTTTGTAGTTTTGGCTCAATTCAGGACAAAAACGTTTGAGTCATAGGATAGAGTATATTGATCATCTTTCAAGCCTATGACGTGTTTGTTGAAGACGTAGCGGCCAAGTGTATAAAGATTCATCAAAATGCCGAGTTTAAGTGCATCGTTTCTACGTCGTCAATAGTGGTTCCATTCTCCCAAGGTATGAATGCATTACATATATATATAGGAGCTTGGAACGGTTTATATTTGGTGTTAGGTTTTAAAAGTGTGTTTTATTTTCAGAATGTTTTCTATTAAATCTTATATATAAATTATATAATGTTTCTGAGCTTAAAAAGAATTTTGTGAACATTCTGTGAGTTCGTTCGAAGTGTCGTTCGAACGAGATTGTCGTTCGAACCACAAGTCGTTCGAACGAGATTGCCAACGACTTCCCATTATGGCATACTGGAACTTCATTCGAAACGTCGTTCGAACGAAATGATCGTTCTAACGAGATTTCTAATGAGCTTCTAATGAGTTCATACTGTAACTTCATTAGAAGACTCATTCGAACGAGAAGGTTGTTCGAACGAACATCTCGTTCGAATAAGATTCCAGCGGGAACAGGTTTTTGGCAGTTTTAAGCAGTTTTCTCCCACTTTCCTTCTTGTTTCTTAACTGAATTTTTTCAGACTTTATTATGTGCAGGAATAACATTTTCCAATCTAACTTTTTCATATCTTTCCATCTCTAAGAGAGAATTTGAGAGTAAAATAGTTTTAGAAAAAGTTCATGTTTCAAAGTATCATCTTTTCAAAAGAAAAACAATATACACTTTAGTTTCACCCATATTAATTCCTTCCAAGTTCCCATATACATATATCATGCTTGGAGTTTGGCACCGGTTTTCTCTACACCGAATTGAAGAGAAGTTTTTGGTTTTCTTCTAAATCCCACAAAGAAGAAGAAGTTTGTGTTGCGGCATTACCCACTTGGAGAAAGGCTCCTTGATCGGGTGACGGTGACCATATAAAGTCCTATCGGTGGATTCCGAGACCGCGGTGGAGCTCCGTGGTTATCCTCTAGGAAGAGGTGTCTATAAGAAGAAGCGTCAAGGCTTGAGAGGGTTCTAGTTGAGGAAGTAAGTCTTTTGTCTTGTATTTATAAAAACCATATCTAGTGGATTTGTGGCTAGGGCCATCCGAGGTTGTTTCCCATCTCGGGTTTTTCCTCGTACATCGCGGCGTAGTGTGATTGATTTATTTTTATCTTACATAACAACCTAGAACGCATGCTTAGGATAATTCAAGATAAAATTGGTTTTTAATTAGAACACTTAATTTAAATTTGTGCTAAATTAAATATTGGGTATAGTTTATTTTATTCAAGTCTTTTTCTAAAATTGGTTTAGCCTAAATTTCTAATATTGATAAATATGACTTAGGCAAATTCTAGGACTTGAGTTAATTATGTTTAAGTGAAAATGTTTTAATTGATTAATTTAATTTCACTTGATTTAATTTTAATTTGTTTAAGCAAATTAAAATTTGTTTTAAGTTGAACCATCACAACGCTTCCGCATCATTTTTACATAAAAGGAAATATATTTTAAAATTGGGGGCCCCTCGGGAGTTTCAAATTGGTATCAGAGCCAAAACGACAAATTATTTCGTTAAAGATCCTTTAACTAATTTTTGGATAAAATGGACTTTTGCCCATTCTCAAAATTTCCTATTTTTGATGGTTCTAACTACGCGTATTGAAAAGCGCGAATGAGATCGACACTTAAGTCTATCGACGAGATAGTTTGGTTATCTGTAGTTAACGGGTGGTCCCCACCAACACATTTAATTGATAATGAACGTGTTTTCAAACCGGCCGATAGATGGACTGAAAATGAGTTTAAACTTGCAAATTTTAATTCCCGAGATTTAAACGCCTTGTTTAGCTTGGTCAAACCAGAAGAATTCAAATGTATAATGACGTGTGAAACCAATAAACAAGCTTGGGATGTTTTACAAATAACTCATGAAGGAACAAGTGTCGTTAAGGCTTCTAAACTCCAAAACCTCACCACTCAATTTGAAACCATCAGTATGAATGATAATGAAACTTTTGATGAATTTTATACTTGACTTTTCGATATTGTTAATTCATCTTTTAACTTGGGAGAGAAAATACCCGATAACCGAGTTGTAAAGAAAATTTTAAGGTCCCTTCCCGATAGATTTATTCCAAAAGTGACCGTTTTAAATTCTTTTCCAACTTTAGCCTCTACGAAATTAGAAGAGCTTGTAGGTGATTTACAAACCTATGAACTAGACATGTTTTCATCTAAAACTGAAAACAAAATTGTAAAGGGCATTGCTTTAAAATCCCGTAAAGAGGAAAAATAAGTAGTAGAGAGCGAGAGTGACAGTGACTCGAAAGACATGGATTTATTTGCACGAAAATTAAGAAAATTTCTTAAATTTAACCAAGATAAATTTAAAAATGATTTTAAGAAATTTGAAACTTATAAATATGATAAATTCGAAAGGATCCCTAAAACATCTAAAGAAAATTTAAATAGGGACAAGTCTAATAGGTGTTTTGATTGTGAAGGGTATGACCATAGGGCTTCTGAATGCCCCACTAAACAAAGGAAAGAGGGTAAGCGACCCATTTCATATAATGCAACCCTTAGTGATAGTGATGAGGAAGAGGGACCTGATTCCTCCATTAAGGCCAACTTTGTGGCTTTTATGGCTAGTCATGTGAGCACCGATAATGAATCTTCTCATGAATATATTGAAACACATGACACTTCCATGGTCAAAGTTTTTGAATCTCCTATTTTTGATGGTAGTGAGAGTGAAAAAGAGAGAGAGAGAGAGTGAAAATGATGAGGTTGATGTGAGTGAGCTTCAAGTTGCTTTTCAAGAATTATTTGATGAATCTATTAAATTAAAAGTAGCTAATTTAAAGTTAGAAGCTAGTTTAAGAGAGCGTGTCAAGGTCGTTGATGAGAGTGTGTTAATAGAAGACCTTAGGACACGTGAGAGAGCTCTTTGATTGAAGCTTGAATATATAAAAGGAGAGAGAGATAGCCTTAAGGGATTAATGGAAAACTTGAAAAATGAGCTTCTTATTTTTGAAGTGCGTAATCTTTTATTAGAGTCTAACATATTAGAATTACAAAATAAACTAAAAGTCTCTAGTAATGCCAAATTTGATTTGGAGTGTTGTTCGAAAAAACTAGATAAAATCTTAGGAATGGTCCAAATTAAAAATGACACGTGTGGTTTAGGCTTCAATACTTGTAATGAATCTACGAATAAAGTCAAAACCAATCTTTTAAGAGAATCGACTAGGAAAACCTTTAGAGATCACTCCTTAGGTACTAATTTTCGACGTGTATTTTCTTCTACACATTCTGGTCAAAAAGTTCATCTTAGAAAATTTTGTTTTGATCTTAAACGAATTCCTAGAAAAATCCAACGTAAAGTAACCAAGGTTGTTAAAATTCCTACACCCCAAAATAGTAATTCTTCATTAATTTGGGTTAGGAAATTCGACTTGGTTGCCTTGCAAAATAGGGTTTTTGATTCTCATTTACTATCACATGCTTCCTCCCTTGCTAAATCTAAAGGATGAATGTGTTAGTTCTGTGCATACATTAGCTTTTGTACTTCATGCTCTATCATCATGCTAATTGTATGCTTGTTTAGTCATTTTCTAGTCATTGCTTAATCTCATATCTCATGCTAGAATTATGATTTTTGTTTATCTTTTATATATATTTATTTCAATTTTATTTGCATTAAATAAAAAATATACAAAAATATTTTTATTTATCATTTGTGTTTTATTTGTTTCATTTAATCTTCATGAAAAAATACAAATGATTTTCGTGTGTCCTTTTGAGTAAATTTTTTATTTTTGTTTAACAATTTCAAAAACTCAAAAAGATTTTATTTTGTGTGTATTTTAGTTTGACACACTTTATGTGGCGTACACTTAAGTTTGAATACCATCTTTTACGCTCTCATGTGGCTAGAACTTTTGGTTTAGATTGTCAATCCTTATTATGTTCTTTACCATGCTTACATGGAGAAGTTGGATTTTATGTTGATTAAATGGATTCTATTTTTATATGCCTCTATTCACACATGCACGAGCTCTTTTGAAATTTTATCTTCATATGTATATTTGAGATTTGTGAAGTGTTCTCCTACCAATCTTGTCATCTACATATTTGTGAGTTAAGAGGACTAGTGCATGTCAAAATCCGTTGCACGTGAGATTTGTGTGAAACATAAAAACATGATAAATACAAATGTGAACGGGGAAGGGCTCCGAAAGGACTTAGTTATCCTTTGCGATTGTAAGCCACCGTTTTTTAATGGACCTAAAAGAAATACGTGGTTCAAAGGCCTAAAAACAAAAAAATGGCATTAAAAAGAAAAATAATTTGCTAAGGCCTATGTTTGATTGATATATTCATTCAAATTTAATATAAATGCATATTAAGGGAGATTGGATGGTATATCAATGGTTTGCACAATGTCCGTTTATCCTAGTTGCGTATTTCATGTCATGACTCTATTGGTTTGTAGAATCATCAATATGCTAGGCTTGTATGCATTGTGTATGTTTGTTCATTGAGTTCAATTTCTATTGTCACATGAGGTTATATTCAAATGTGATGAAGTTTGCAATCAATTGAGAACTCCATGAACATGTTTTAAGTGATTGGGTCTAAATTTAATCGTTACTAGTTCACACCCCATCACTTCTATTTCCATATGACACATTTTTGCCATACGAGTATGAAAGCCTCCTATTATATTTTGTGTGTGTCATTTGTGTGTTTATATCTATATATATGTACTTGGGTCTCTTTGATATATATTATGTATACATATATTTGATATTTTTGTTTAGTCTTTGCTTTGTTTTCTAATCCATATATGCTTTAATTCATACTTGGTATCCATCTTATTGCATTCCTTGTTGATATCATGCTTAATAATTTATATATCATATTGGTATCATTTTATTGCATCCTAGTTGGTATCCGATGTTATTGTTTGGATTAGTTTAACTTTTGTTGCCCATACACTTTAACGTTCTCAACACTATATGCACAATTACATGTTTTAGTTTAGAGGGTGTATTATGCTTTCTTTGGGGGAGATAAGTTAATGTTTTTATTCTTTAGCCTTTGTCTATTCCTGAACAAAAAGGGGGAGAATGATAGGGGGAGAAATGGTATCTAATCCTATTATAATCGTATCTTAGTTTAGGGGAGATTTATCTTTGGGGCAGATGTATTTCTAAGTTGATTGTAGGTGATAAAGGGAGAGAATTAATTAAGGGGGGGGGGGGGGGGGTACTTACTTTAATTGCATTAAATATTTTGATATTCCCTATGCGTGTAATGTGTTTGCTTAAGTGTGTAGGAATTATTTTATAAGGAGACAACTTTCAATGGCAAAGATTGTGATCCTTGGTTTGTTTGAGTCAAGCATTGCATTTTTATTTTGGGTGAGACTTTTTATTAGTCTAGTAGAGCTTGATGACCCTTTAGGATTTTTGCTTGTTTTTGTCCCGGAATAGCCAAAGGGGGAGATTTGTAAGGATGCAAATTTAAAATTGAGTCCTTTGTAGTTTTGGCTCAATTCTGGACAAAAACGTTTGAGTCATAGGATAGAGTATATTGATCATCTTTCAAGCCTATGACGTGTTTGTTGAAGACGTATAGGCCAAGTGTATAAAGCTTCAGCAAAATGTCGAGTTTAATTGCCTCATTTCTACGTCGTCAATAGTGGTTCCATGCTCCCAAGGTATGAATGCATTACATATATATATAGGAGCTTGGAACGGTTTATATTGGGTGTTAGGTTTTAAAACTGTGTTTTGTTTTCAGAATATTTTCTATTAAATCTTACATATAAATTATATAATGTTTTTTAGCTTAAAAAGAATTTTTTGAACGTTCTGTGAGTTCGTTCGAAGTGTCGTTCGAATGAGATTGTCGTTCGAACCACAAGTCATTCGAACGAGATTGCCAACGACTTCCCATTATGGCATACTAGAACTTCGTTCGAAATGTCGTTCGAACGAGATGGTCGTTCTAACGATATTTCTAACAAGCTTCTAACGATTTCATATTGGAACTTCGTTAGAAGAATCGTTCGAACAAGAATGTCGTTCGAACGAACATCTCGTTCGAACGAAATTCCAGCGGGAACAGGTTTTTGGCTGTTTTAAGCAGTTTTCTCCCACTTTCCCACTTGTTTCTTAACTTGATTTTTTCAGACTTTATTATGTGGGGGAATAACATTTTCCAATCTAACTTTTTCATGTCTTTCCATCTCTAAGAGAGAATTTGAGAGCAAAATAGTTTTAGAAAAAGTTTATGTTTCAAAGCGTCATCTTTTCAAGAGAAAAACAATATACACTTTAGTTTCACCCATATTAGTTTCTTCCAAGTTCCCATATACATATATCATGCTTGGAGTTTGGCACCGGTTTTCTCTACACCGAATTTAAGAGAAGTTTTGGGTTTTCTTCTAAATCCCACAAAGAAGAAGAAGTTTGTGTTGCGGCATTACCCACTTGGAGAAAGGCTCCTTGCTCGGGTGATGGTGACCATATAAAGTATCGGTGGATTCCGAGACCGCGGTGGAGCTCCGTGGTTATTCTCTAGGAAGAGGTGTCTACAAGAAGAAGCGTCAAGGCTTTATAGGGCTCGAGTTGAGGAAGTAAGTCTTTTGTCTTGTATTTATAAAAACCATATCTAATGGATTTGTGGCTAGGGCCGTCCGCGGTTGTTTCCCGTCTTGGGTTTTTCCTCGTACATCGTGGCGTAGTGTGATTGATTTATTTTTATCTTGCATAACAACCTAGAACGCATGCTTAGGATAATTCAAGATAAAATTGGTTTTCAATTATCACACATAATTTAAATTTGGTGCTAAATTAAATATTGGGTAAAGTTTATTTTATTCAAGTCTTTTTCTAAAATTGGTTTAGCCTAAATTTGATGATTCACTAATCCACGCGATCGTTTAAAATTAGGGGAAAATGATAGTTTTGTAACCCATTATCCTAAAAAGTGACGGCATTTAATTCCAATGATACCTAAATGGATCTAGATTCACTCTTGTATAGACAAGGTTCTTCAATTTAAGGTTCCTAGATTATAGGTTTATCAGTTTAAAATATCGTCGAATAAAATTCACAAAAGGAAGGCATTTTATACATGAATCAGCTGGTTTGATTTGAGGTACTTTGACATTTAGATTTGTCCATTTAGGGTGTTTTATGGTTCATCTAAATGAGGTTTTCATACATAAACTTCTTGTTTACATAATAACTTTCTCTACAAGGGGCCAAATATATGAGGGGATTATTTGTTAAACTCCCTACTAAGAGTTAAGCTACCTCACTAAGGGAAATTAATGGTTGTTCATTCGATGTTATATGGAAAAGTTTAATCAGAATGTTCGAAAAGACCAAGCCGGGTAGAACTGGGGAAGCTCAATGAACCATCGATTGACCTAGCTTGGAAGGTTTCCGAATAAATTGATTTCGATAAAATAGATACTGAAACAACTCTATACGATCAGTCATGTTGCGAAACAACTCACCCATTTTGAACATGTTACGAGTAACCATCAGCTTGCTCGACTGAAGTACTAATGAGATATAAAAAAGGTGCTGATGTAAAGAGAACTATCTAACATAAAGGAATATTCCTTTTTCACATGATCCCATGCATGCATACTTTATATAATATATTGGGAAATGCTCTAATCACTTTGGATTAATGTAATACTTGCATCCGGGTTTAGAGAAAACTTTAAACCACGCCTAACGGGTTAGTCCCCCGTTAAATGGATGACAGTGGGTTACCATCAAAAGGGTCCAAAAAGAAAAAAAGTCACTCAAGGTCCTATGTGATTGAGGCTGAAACTATATATGCTACGTTGTTCAATTCGAAGAAGGAATGAGACTCAAAACATAAAAGACACACAGATAATATCAGACAAAAGAGAGAGATATTTTGAGATAGACTTGAAGAGATCCTGAGAGGATTTAAAATAGTGTAAACACTTGAAACGAGAACTTTTATCATTGAGATTAAGTGATTGTAAGCATTGAGTATCGAAACTATTTATTTTGTAAAAAACTCCTGAGCTATCTGAAAAGGTTTTTAATAATTCATTTACACTAATAAAAGAAGTTTTCAGTGATGTTTGTTTTACCCAATTGATTAATTATTCATATGTTACTTTAAAGGGGTATGAATTTAGATATTCAAGGTATATATATAGTTAAAGAGAAAAGAAATGTAAATGACTATTGAACAAATTCAGGAGCAAAGCGGATAAGTGTCATAAAATTAAATTTTAAGAGGACTAACATTTTATAATAAATACGTTTTAAGTGCTAAATAATATTTACATTATATATTTGAGATTGAAGATACCATATTCCATCCACCAAAGAATCCAAAAGTCAAAACCTTATCCACATATTTTAAGATGAGGTCTTATGGTATCTTGAAGACTTCCAGCATGTAACTTATGGTAGCTAGTTACCACATATGTCATTATTGGTAGAATCAATGAAGTACTTGGGACCTTATAATGTCTCGAACAACAGGGTGTGTAGAAATATGCTCAGACCTAACAACCAAAGCTCATCCCTACTACTATAAAAGGCGCAAGGCCCGTGACTCCTCAACTTTATACAAATAGGGGACAAATGACTTATTTGGCATGCCATAGTACCACTATGACTGATGAGAGGATCTAAACTGTCCGCTTAGACTATCCCTAATGTTCAGACACACTCGGCTAGCCTCTGACTTACAAGGACCGGCCTTTACCAAAGTCCTACCATCTACACTAAGGCTTCATTCCTCTTATTTATGGATGACGTAAGCTCATAATACCCAAAAATGACCATTACAACCCTAGGATTCGTTAGGTGCATAACAGAGAAATCATAGATTTTCTAGAAAGGAAAAATTACATACACTGTTCTACCCACCGCTATTCTCTTCTTACACTTTCATTGAAGTCTTCAATCGACATTTAATCTCTAGATCAACTACCTCAACCCACCTACAGCCTCTTCACCAAAACTCCACCTTGTCATTATAAAAGTCAGACCTCAGAGCCACGCCACCCATGCCACTGCAGTCCACTCATACTCTTCACAAAGTGCATCATATATATTGGAGGCTTGTGAAAGATTTAAGGAATACAAGAATGATCCAAAAATAACCGAGGAATCTAATGAATTTTCTAATGAATATTTTACAATACTTTCATACAAGGGTTGGGCCACTTCCATCCTTTCCTCCTACATTGTATCATATATTTATATTTTGTATTCTCTGTTAAGTCCTAAACCGGTTAAGTAACCCCTTAAGGAGTCCATTTTTTACTCCCAAGAGGCCCTTATACTTACGAGAAAGACCTCGGAAACCTTATACTTTCTTGGAAATATCAAAAAGTATGAAACTTGTCATATCGTCCTTTACATTCTAATATAAGGAGTAACACTATTCATATTGGACATATGATCCTCATCATAGGTTTCTAACTACTATAAATATTTGTCGCTTAGTTTTACACACCTCCTCATGACCCCATATGAAGCCCTTTGAGGATCACCTGTTGGAGTTGAGGTCTCTAAATATCTTTAGAACATCATCAGTTTGGCACCATCTGTGGGAACAATTTTTCCGTGGATTGATAATTCGATAAAAAATTTATCCTTCTCAAGAGGACAACAAGTTCCAAGTTGGCTCGCTCTTTCAATTAAATACAGGCTTTCCAGAAAAAGATCCAAGACTATTTGAATGATGTTCTCAAAAGAAATCCTTTACCGCCATTGGTAAAGGATCCCATTGGATCCTAGTAAAGTAAGACGGGGGAAAAACATGACCCCCAATTAAAAGGAAAAACTAATCATGAAGGTATATCCCAAATTCCCCATAAGTGGGTAACTTCCTTACCGGTAAGGGATCTTTTGTCACTCCCTAATGATAATTTCAAAGGAGGTTCCATGGTATAAAGGCCTTGTGATGACGAAATCAAGAAAATTCTAACTAATTGGAGAATTTTCTCAACCAGTAAAAAACTCAAACTCCTAATACCATCAAATAAGAACTCTAAAAGACATTGTCTTCTTTTCTAATGAAGTTTATCATTACGCTCCTCCCTGTAAATGGAAGATGTTTGATATTAAACCCTTCGATGGAAATAAATGTACCATCAACCATTTGGAAACTTATAGATATCTCATGCTCCTATAAGACACGACTGATGAGGTTCTCTACATAACTTTCCTTACTACCTTAAGGGGGATAACTAGGCACTGGTTTGCCAAGATCAAATAAGGAACAATTGTAAACTTCACTTAATTCGCAAGGCCTATTTTCAATCATTTCATTGAAGCCCAGAAGATGAGGAAACCCATCACTTCCTTGATCAATTTTAGATATAAATCATGAGAGACTCTTAAGTAATGTCCTAAAAGGTTTAATAAAATAGCCTTAGAAGTCAATGACTTGAATGATACCATTTGTGTGGCTTTATTCATCTCATGCCTCACTTCAGAGGATTTACATAGGCCTTTTAGTAAGATATCCACTCGATCCATGGCAGAGTAGATAGAGAGAGTTAAAAAATACATGAATGTTGAAGATATAGTCATTTCCAGACATACGGCGGCTTCCCCTTATGAGGGGAAAAAGAAGGAACTATTTTCTCACCTTAGAGAATCCCCTGAGGCCCTAGAGGCCAAGAAGAAAAAGAATGGTGTGGAGAAAAATGGACCTAGGAGGAAAAACACTTCAACCCTCTCATAGTAACCATAGAGGAAGTATTCTCAACTGTGTAATTTTAATATCTCTTCACTTCATCCCTCTCATAGAGACCATAGAGGAAGTATTCTCAATTGTGGAATTTTAAGATCTCTTACCTACACCAAAGCTTATAAGGGCCCAGAATATAAAAGACACAAGTACATGTACTACCAATTACATATATACCATGGTCTCAACACCAATGAGTGTATCCCTCTTAGAGAAGAGATTGAAGGAATTATTGAGAGAGGGTACCTTAAGGAATTCGTTGTCAAGGATATTGTCAAGGCACAATGTAGAAACAAGATCAAGCCCCATTGATTTATGTCAAAACCATTTTAGTAGGGTTTTCTTGAGTTGAATGTTACTCAAACACAAGAAACACTCATATCATAAGCCTATAATAGGAAGGCATTCAGGTTTATAATGTGTATTTATGGATAAATTCACATATGGAGGTCCCGCGATTGTGTTCCCATATAAAAACCTAATAATGATCCATCTCCCACATTACAACCCTCGATTCACCACTTTCATAATACGAAATGTGAATATGAGAAGGCTGTTGTTTGAGGTAGGGAGTTTAGCATATATTTTGTTCCTAAACACTTTCAAATCTATAGGTATAACCTTGAAGAACACGCTTCCTATCACAAATCCCTTGATCACTTTGAATGGAGAGCGGACCAATTCTATGTGATATGTTGTCAGAGTACAATGAACTCAATGTTCTCCATAATGTAGATTGTCTAAATTCCTCGACGAAAACATGTTTCAGTGTTTGTCCAAGAGGTCACCAAAAATCCTCATCAACGAAGATGATTCACTTAATGACAAACCTTAAGTACATCACTTAGAGAATATATAAGACTTCATGGACTTAGATTTACCTTGGTTAATCTATTTTTATAATTGAAAAATATTTTTAATTAACATTTGTTTTGTAATTTTGTCAAAAACACATGCAAATATACTTTCCATATAGAAAAATTTATCTAATAAGTAATTTCATCCTTCTATGTATTTTGAGTATTAGTGTTCAACTGTGAAATAAACATCCTAAGAGTTTGCCCCAAAACATATTTTGACAAATCTTCTACAGCAGACTAGACAAAATTTCTGGAAACTCGCGTGACCTGTCTCACTGCAGTTGTAACGAACCTAAAATCCTAAGAGGCCATGACCATAAAAGAGGACATACTCATAAATGGAGTTTGGGAGAAAAAGGTCGTGACCTTTGAAATGATAGGTCGCAGAGGCAAAAAAGACCATGGACTAATGGAATAGGCCGGGGCATTTAGTGTCCTAGACTTGTAAAGGCTTAGCATGGAAGGTGATGATGTGGCCTAATTAGGTCATAACTTGAGAAACAAGTCTTGGAGGTTCTAGAAGCCTTTATGGAGGGGTCTTTATGGAAAGGTGATATCATAAGAGGAAACCCTATCTTACCTAGTAATTCCTATAAATAGCAACCCCTTACAAACTTCCCAAAGATGTTAAAACCCTATTTCCCACTTTAGAGAGAGAAAGTGAGAGTTTGAGAGAGAGATGAGTTTATATCGGAGAAGAGGTCATGGACACCTACCGTTCACCGAAGAAATGTTTAGACGTGGCAGAAGGTTATTGTTCATCAGACCAAAATCCATTTAAGGTAAGGGATTTATCCTTTTCCTCTTTTTCCTCAATTTTTTTAATATATAAGAGGGATGGATCCCCCTAGTTTATGATGATATGGAAGGAATACTAGCCCTCCCAGATTGTCATAACAATAAAGAAAAGAAAGAGTTGGTTTTATAAATAACCAATAGTATAAATAATAACTTGAAATAAAATTAGTGGGACTAGCTAAATACAAAATTACTAAGGCTTCTTTACTCTCAATTTATGCATGCTCCATTTATCCATCTTTATTAGCCCTTTTTCAAAATTTATAAGTTCATCAAATTTATTGAAAGTTAAGGTAGATCTAGACTTTACTCCATGGTTCTCTAGGATATCTATAAATGAATTAGCTTCCTTATAGTAATGATAACACTTCATAATCAACTCCATTATAATCTCAGATATTTTTTTAATTAGTAACCTGATATTCCAAGTGACTTTGAAAGTCTTACTTGAAATAATATCAATAAAATTTTTGTAATTTAACTCAACATCAGCATCTATAAACTGCCTCATCTTGTACAGACTCAATCCATCTCTTATGGTCAATGCTTTTTCTACAATGTTATTGTTAACTCCTCCATAACTTGATTATGAACCTAAAGGAGTTACATTAAATTCCCATATAATTCCCCCATATCCACACTCTCTTCGATTATTCAACAACGGATTTTGCCAGTAGATAAACTTCAATATTTGAGGGGTATATTTAGTTTTCTTCAGACCAAACATCTTATTCAACTCAGAAATCCTAAAAATATAAAACTCTTGCTACTGCTTATGTCCTTTATTGAATTAATTATTTATATTTCCCATAAGTTTTGTATTGAATGATATGAGACCTATTATGTGTTATGGGCCTAGGCCATGGAGTTTTACTATTCATATAATTTTTTAGGTTTAGAGGTTGTGGTAATTTACTATTCATATAGATTTTCTAGGTTTATATTCCATGCACAACAATTGATTCCTCGAGGTTTAGAGGCCATGGACTTTTACTGTTCATTTGGTATTTGGAGACCTGGGAATGTTACGGTTCATTGGAAGGCTCCTTAATTTTAAAGGTTTTCTATTAGGATTCTTGAGGTGACACTTTGGGGTTAGATAGTGTAACACCCCGCCTAATTAAATATCGGGTGGCCAGTCCCATACCAAATTAAAACAGAATATAAAGTTGGATCATTCTTAGCATCACTGTCGAAAACATTTACAACTCACCCAATACCCAAGTAAGCTGGTGTTAAAAACTTTTCAAATTTTAATTCAACAGAATCAATTTTTTTGTTTACAAATAACACAACACATATTATTCTACAACACTGATAACCGAACAGATAACACGAAAGAATTTAAATGCAATTGGAATAAACATTCCCAAATAATTATCCAATATAGTAATCCCAACAATAACAAAGGTATTAAAATGACACAAATACAATAGTATTTGACTCAGATAGAAAAAGATGACTGAATTCCTTTGGGCGACATGCCCTAACTAGAAGAATACTGTGAATCAAATGAAGATAGGCGTCTAAGCAATACTCCATAACTCCATAGCTCATCATAATCCTCTAAGGTTGGCATCCCTATTGCTGGACACCTAATATATAAGGTACAATAGAAAAGAGAATATGCCAGGAAACGGGTCAGAGCCCGATGTGAAAATGATTTTGAAAACAGCAAGTATTTAACAAGTGAAATAAAGCATTTATTATGTACATCTTAGTATCCAACTCTCACTTGCTATTCTCACCTCTCATCTAGAGTGCACACTTGGCGTTTCCTATTAACCTCTTAGTTAATGGTTCCTCCTACTAGTTTCCATAATATGATTATATCCCATATCATAACCCCGTATGTCCCATACCATACGTAACATAATCATTCATATACGTTTCTCATTAACATGAATCGTTTCTCATTAATATGAATTATGCTCTTCAATAAATATTCATTAACTTAGTTCAATTCTTTTTCTCTATTCATTTTCATTTATAATTATCACACGGTAGATGATTTAACCACTATATACACATACATTTAATTCATTATATATATACATATATAATATGGCACCCCGAGTCACAGCTGCGGTGCATGCATTACTCTGCTATCACATCCCAATATCGTTGGTCGCCGAATAGGGGACTAAAGGTTCGGTAAGGATTCCTCGAACCACAAATATCAACACAAAAATTGGAGGTGAACATAGTTCTCATACCCACAGGTCACGCACATACCTACATTCCCATTGTCAGCGGATTTATCAACTTCTCGATAAGTCTTTCATAGACCTATGTTCTCGAGCGACAAATCGAAAATCCCATGGATTCATCAGGATATGACTTCCCTTACGCGCAAACCTCCCATCGATAGAAAGTAAGATAGGTATGTCATACACATAAATTATCAATCAATCAAATAGGAATTATCATCTACCTATAATATAATATAATATCAAAAAGGTACTCACACTACCCTACGATAATTCCCATACGTAGCATTATATCTCTCAAATCCTACGTATTAAAATATTATGACTTTACTTATTTAATTTAATTATTCCAGAGTCTCACTCATCACTCAATGTTGAAATAGGTTTTTCCTCAATATATTTATTCAGTAAGAAATCACTAATATCCTACTGGTCCACCTGATCTTATCTCCCAAATTACTACTAGTTAAACTCTCCTTTAATTAGGGTTATAACCGATTGTTTCTAATCTCTTATCAACACATCTTTTATCACTTAGGATTAAACCCTCTTGCAAACTAAGGCTGCCCAGGTGTTATATTCAATCTCCCCTACTGGACCTATCCTTAATACTCATGCATGCCAATTAGAATCCAACACATGAATCTAGCAACCGAAATTTCTTTTAATTTAATTATCATAATTCTAATTAATTAAATCCCAATCAAATTAATTCGATTCTTATCTAGGGCTTACTGATCTTCCCTAAGTCCCATTATATCCAATTAATAATCACTATAGATTTAGAAAAGATTTGGGATAAGAACAAGCATTAAAAAGAAACAACTTCATGAATTCTGGGGAGGTCGATCGATCAAAGGCAGGGGGTCGATCGATCGATCGCCCATATATCAACCCAATTTTCTGCATTTCCTCTACTACGAGTTTCATCACTTTTGATCATTCAAACCTTCATATTAACAACCCAAGTTCCATATAATCATTACTAAATGTTATAGCAACATATGTGAATGATTTCTAATGCTCTAAACATCCTAGAATCATCAAGAGTTTGGATTAAAAGCATATATTTATCGTCTTTTTCCAGGAAATTATATACATGATATCTTCAAGAACACACCATTGATTCTCAGAATTTCTTCAACAGATTTATGATTATTTCGTGGATTACTATCTACCTACAACATGATTTTGATTCTTATATATTTCCATATTTCCAGAAATCCCTTACAGCTCCATCTTTATCTTTCAAACATGAAAAATCTCATCTTTTTATAACTATTCTAACATGGACAATATACAAACTTAGATTGCAATTATCAAACACTTTCCTCTAATGAAGATCTGATCCTTTGGATTTGAATAACATAGGCGGTTCTCCCTTTCTCCGGTCAATTTACGGTGGTGGTGACCTTTGGTTCATTGGTTCTCCTCCTTTCCAAGCAAGCTTCTCTCTTCCCAAGCAACCTTTCACTCTCTCTCACAATGTGACCTCTCAAGTTTTGTGTAGAAGAGATGAATAACCCAGGTACAACTAATCTCCAAATATTTATAATCAGACAAAATCCGAAGTCACTATTCATCCGCTTTGTAAAAATTACCAAAATGCCCTTTTGGGTTGTCTTTTCATTTCCAAATGACTTCGAGACCCAAAACCAACATCCAAATAGGCTTTTCTGACTATTTCAACCCTTCTGGACGCAACGACACACTCAAAATGACTAAAAGGTCGATATAAAAATGAGTTTCTCATTTAATCTAATAAATTAGTCCCGACACGTCCCATACCGCGTCTGACTAAAAATTCAAATTACTGAATTTATATCACACAGACATATCAATAATCATCACATTCATATATTACTTAAATATCTTTAAGTAATATGCAGAATCATACAATTTAATATTCACAGTTCGAATAAAATCCAAATGAATTAATTTATAATAAAATCCAAATAATCCATTAATTTAAAATATAACCCATTTTAAAAGTCATTAAAATCACGGGGTATTACATGTGAGTGTCTTGAACATGTTTGTATTTGTCCTTGGGGGTTTACTTCGGGTTTATCATTGATCTTTAAGGAATTGGGCAATGAGATAATTTTAAAGTTTTTCTATTACCCCTATTGGTTGTTAATCAGGAGATCAAACTCCTTCTTTAACGCCACGGAGTTTAGACAGTTTAATATTGTGTTCGAGTAGTTTGGATATGGGATTCGATGCTAAGGCCGCAACACTATTTTTCCAGGCTAAGTTGTTATTGTCTATTGAGGGCCTCATGCTTTATGTTTTTGTTCAAAATGGTTGGTTCTAGGGAGATTAATCCTTGGAATAACTATGGTACTCACACCGCGGTAGAGATCGGCCAAGGTGTGGAGTTAATAGTAAACTGTGTATTCTCCATCCTAGAAGTGAACTAGGGGAGGTCGCGACTTATGGCATGAATAGGTATTAGACACCTTGAATAATTCAATGGAGAATAATATGTCCAAGTTCATAATATAAAACCGCGGACTATAATGTAAACCAAGGGAGATCGAGCCTTGGAAGAATCTGTGGAGTGGTGAACTAAAGGAGATTGAGCCTTAGGTTTATCTAAGGGGTTGGAAAACTTTTACTACCTTTCTTCTTATTTTCTTATATTACACCATATTGACTATTTTCGTTAATATTTTCCATTATCTTGTTATTATATCTTTCACTTTTTATTAATATCATTATTCTATGGAGTGCGTATTTTTTAAGTGATCCCTTTTTATTATGCATTATTAAATTATGATAATTTATAAATATGCCAACTCTGATGATGGGGTCGAAGCCTTTAAAGAGGCCGTGGCATGTAAGTTTCCCTAATACAAAAATTTATAATTTTTTTCCATGTGATAATAAGTGGATTAAAGACCATGGCCTAATGGGTAAGGTCGCGGGGTGTTACAATCGCATCGCCCCAAAGACTAACTTTTTCACTGCATCGATACTATCTTGTTGGTCGCCTGTGACCCCGTGAAAAATTTCTTAACTTTGGTGCGACCTTGATGGCTTCATATTTTCCATGGTAGTGCAATGTCTCGTTGCAGCGATCATGAAGCAAAATAGGTCTGACAATGCCAAAAGTAACTTTTGTAATATATCTTTCTTAAAGAGTGTGTCAAATACAACATTTTGGGTGACTTAGACCTTGATGTGCCTATTTGACACCATAAGAGTGTGACACCTACCATTTTGTCTTTTAAATCTTTTCGGAATCAGAAGATTATAAGTCCATTATTGTTTATTCTTCCAAACCAATAGTGAGATATTTGAAAAAATATTTTTGCTGATCAAGACATTTCATATATATTTAAGAGCACATTTTTCACTCCTCTTCTCTGAGCTCATTTCAAGCCATTATTTTTAATAGAAGTATATTTACTCATCTTGTATTTAAAATCTATTATCATTAGTGACTAAATATTTTCTCTTCGTTGAATTGAAAAAAAAACTCATTTTGAGAGTTAAAGCACCATACCTTTGCAAACACCCAACACACATAAATATATAGGATTCTCTGTAAGATCCCCAGGAGTAGCATTTTGGTTACTTAAAGGTCCCGTCTCTAAACAAAAAGTTTTTTCCACTTTAAAGAAGAAATTTTTGGTGGAAGATTTGAAGGCATTGATTGCGGACCAAACCCTATCATGGTTGTGCAGCATTCTCTAGTTATTGGTTATCTCTATAGAGAATATGATGGGAAAGAATGTCTAGTTGGTTGTAGCACCGTGTCGTTGTAAGTCTATTTCTTCTAGTTATAACACTCTACTATAAATCATTTTTCATTCTTATCATCACGACTTTTTTAACCATTAGTGGGCTTTCCCTCCTACATTAGGTACTGTGCTTATTTTACTCTTCCCCCATCATTTAGAATGGCTGTCTTAAATAAGAAGATAAAACTTGATGATTCTAAAATTTAGTATAATATTTTGTCACGTAGATTTTTGGATTGTTAAGACGTGTTATAATAATATATTAACAAACATTTTTCTTAAATTAGGGGAATTAATTTTTATTTGGGTATCTGTCATCGGGGGACACATTATCAAATGTTATGAGAGAAAGTTCCAAGTTTTCGACATAAAAAACTATGTCTAGATCCTTTTTGTTTAAAATGGATTAAAGTTCAACACTTTAACCTCCTCCATTTTAAGGTAGAAATTATTCCTATTGGAAAGCCCATATGACAGTGTATTTAATGTCTATGGATGATCATATATAAAATAGTGTGTTATGGGATGCACTTATCCCAAAACCATTGTCGATGATGTCCAAGTTCGTAAGATTAGATCTAGTTGGGATGACAACAAATTAAAGGAGAGTGTGGAATTTGAAGGAACTTAATTCCATTTTTGGATGCATGTATCCAACTGATTTTAGGCATATATTGACTTGTATGATTCCCAAGGAGGAATGAGATGCTTTATAAATGACTTAAGAAGGATCTTCCACCATGAATCACTAAAAGCTTCAAAGTCTTACCCCACTATTTGTAACTTCTTACCATGAAGGAGAACGAAAATATTGACGACTTCTCTGTCAAGCTGAATGAGATAGTTACTTTTATCTTTACTTTTAGGAAGATCCTTAAAGAGAATAATATTGTTGATAAAATCTTATGGTCACTCCCTCATAGGTTTCAAGTAAAAGTGGATGCCATTGAAGACGTTAGAGCCTTGATTTCAAAGCCAATGTGTGTAGACGAATTGGTTTTCTCTCTCCAAACCTATAAGGAAAGTTTGTCTTATCGCCAAGAAGTCCCTCCTAAGGAAAAAAAAAACCTATCTTTGAAGGTGAGTAGGGAATATCTTAATTTTAGTTACCATGATGTTAGTGCGGATGATATGGTACTTCTTACTAAGTTTTCTAAGAAGTCATAAAAAGGATTTTAGTTTAGAGGCAAACCTATGAATTATCTGCCTAGACTATAGATTGGTCATGGAAATTGAAAAAAGAAAGATGATAATCCAAAGACCCTCACGTGTTTTGGTCGAGGGCATATGTCAAAGAAATGTCCCTTGAATATGAGGCATAAAGGTGGCAAAGAACATATCAATCCACTTTTAGTGATGATGACTCAAAATCTGAAGGTGACTATAAGGAATGAAATTATGCTTCATTTATAGCGAGAGGGAAATTTGACAAATTGGATGATTTAGAGGATTTCGGTGTTCCTCTTCCCCTAGTAAAGAAATTACTATTCCTAGTCCATATTTAATCACTATTAAGGAAGAAGAGAAAAATGATATTCAAGAGGACAATGTTAGGCTTTAGGAGGATTCCTCCAAAAACCTCAAAATGCATAACATGGAACTCTCCACTAGGCTAGCCAATGTCAATACCAAAATGGTTATGGTTAGTGAGAGTAGTGTGAGAAAATTTCTTGCTCCACACGTGGTGAGTAGTGAACCACATTTTGAGGTAAGTTCCATTAACTTTATTCATATGGAGGTTGAGTTCCTTAGGATGTTCCTACGTGGGATTGAAAACTCGAGAATAGTCCTATAAAACCAAGTTTATCTTCTTCAGATCGAGATACTATCCGCAACCAATTTCAAGATGAATATGGAGGGTAGGTCTGAAAAATTGGATAAGAGACTTTTTAGTGCCAAGTTGTCCACCACAGATAAATGATGAATCAACTTTGAGATTGATGGCTCTACATTTAGCCAATAATTTTCATCATCCCAATCCATTTTTCCTGAGACTACGCTTGCGATATTAATGGAATGATACATGTAATTAAATGTGACAACCCGAATATAATTATGATAAATCATGTTTAAATCATGATTAGCTTATGTGATATGAATAATATGTTATTATTATATATATAATATTAAGTAATTATGTTTAGTTTAATCCCACCTTCATAAAGCTTGAAATATCGAATTAGTTACAAATGTGAAATTTTAAAGTTTGCGGTAGGAATGTTCCTGTTGGAGGCTAGTTTTGACCTTTATGACAAAAAAGGAACTTGAGATATAGAGTATATATTTTTAGATATATGAGTTAGGTTTATAACAAAACAAATGGTTCATCGAACGGACATCCGAGTGGGAAGATATTATCTTTTTACGAACAGGGGGTAAAGTAGTCATTTAGCCTTAAATGATATTTTGTTTTATGTAATGCCACATGTTATATTTTGATTGGACAAAGAGGGGGTGGACTTATGCCGACTTTAAAACCTTGAATTAAGCTCTTCCTTCATCATATTTCATCCATGGAAGAGTTTTAACCTAAGGAAAGAGAGTTTTGAAGTTTAGGAAGAAAGTGTGAGGAGAAATTGAAGAAAAAATTCATAGAAAAAATTACGTAAAATCCCCTAAGGTATTTCCATCCATAAATCTTGTTTATTTTTTTGTATTACTTATTTAAATGATTGAAATAATCATTTGTTTACTGAAATTCCATGTCTTGATGTGTACTTATGGATAGATGCAAGTTTAAGCAAACTTGAATGTGTAAACCCTTGAGATTGTTTTGTTTAGGAACCTTGTTTATTCAAACTTCCATATATTTCTCTATAATTACTGGAATTGATTGATTCCAATTGGAGAATAACCTGGACTCATATATGTATGACATATCCGAAAATTATGTTAAAATACCAATAAATCAGTCTTTGGTGAGAGTTTGAAATTCGGGTATGAAATCTGCCCTAAGGGTGAAAGTATGCCCGCCATGTGTTCGATGTTTTACTTGACATAGCAAATGAACTCTGAAAAATATGAAATTTTAATCTTGTATTGTTAAATATGTTTACTGATGTTGGGTGAAATATCATATAAATTTATTATGTAAAAAAATATGGAAATTCCTAGAAGTTGAATGAACGATGAAAGCGCCTATAGGGCAGATTTGCTATGTGGTTAAGAAATGAGCATATCTTGCTCTAGGAGACTTAAAATGATGTACCATCTTTTGTATTGGAATACTAATATGACAAGGATTGAATGTAAAAGAATAATTGAATTTATATTTGGTCTATGATTTCTATATGTTAAATATATTAACATGGATTGGGATGGTACTTCAATTGTGATAAATGATTTGAATGGAATCATGTGATGCTTATGGATTGAATTATGTTTAAATCATTCTTTGGATTATTGATATTCTTATGAAGATACTAATATTATAAGAATGATAGGAAGGTAAGAAGAGATGATTGAACAAATACCAAATAAAGTCAAGGGAAAATCCAGTTAAACTGTTGAGGTGAGTGTACTTATGATTTGTTTCATATATAAATATGAATATAGCTCTAAGAGCAGGATTGGTTTGAATACTTCGGTATTCAGGATTTGTTTGGATATTAAAATATCTAGGTTTTGTTTGGGTCTTATAATCCAGGTTTGTAATTTGACAAAGTTCCAATGATTTGTTGGAACTAATGTTCCAGGATTTGTTATTGCCAATGGGAAGAATTATTTGGATCTTATGATCCAGGAATTGTTATTGCCAATGGGCAGAATTATTTGGATCTTATGATCCAGGAATTGTTATTGCCAATGGGCAGGATTGTTCGGATTTTATATCCACATATTCGATATAGAATTGTTATTTCATTGTAGGTAAGGATTACCTCACTAAGCTTAATTCTTACGGTTTATACTTTAACAATTTCAAGTTCATACGCTGCCAGCTTGGATAACATATGACCGGTAACTTTAAGAGTTGCACCGTTGGAGAGAGCTGGGGTTTAAAAATAGGGATTTTATTGTTGTCACACTAAAGATTTTAATATACTCACACATTGTATATATTGATTTAGTATGTATTGAGTTGATCATAGTTAATCACAGTATTGTATGCCCGCTTAATTATGACTCTAATATTGAATTTTATGGTATACGAATAATATTATGTTCATTATGCACATTGTGAAAAAAAATATTGATAAATGAAGTATATTTTCCAATGGGCATGAGATTATGATCCAATTATTTTAATAAAAAATGATTAGTATGGATATTGGGTTTGGGGTGTGACAATTAGTGGTATTAGAGCGTGGTTATTAATTCTAGAAGTGTGTGACGGTTAGATGGCAGTATTGAGTTGATTTGATATTTATTAATTGTTTATGTACTAACCAATAGTTTAGTATTATAAACTATTTATATTGGTTGTTAGAACTTTTTTGTATTACAGATAATTCCAGATGGAACCTGGGAATGGACAACCTAGAGAAGAGGGAATAGCTTCTCGTACAGAGAATACTGAAGTAGTGCAAAGTGTTGCTGGAAGGGCTAGAGAGCAAGAGAAACCTATAGAGATGCAAATAATAGCACAGGAAATGATTAGGATGGAAGAGCAATAAGAAAGAAATATGGCGCAAATGGCAGAACACCAGGCTAGATATCTAGAATCAAAGACTGTGGCCAGGATTGAGAAAGAGGCAAGGAAGGAAATGAAGGATTCCATGCATGAGAAGTTTTTAAAGTTGAATCCTCCAGAATATTCAGGTCCAGTTGAACCTACAGAAGCTGAGATGTGGGTCAGAGATCTAGAAACTATCTTTGCAGTTTTGAAAGTTCTAGATAACCAGAAAGTGAATCTAGCTGTGTTTAAGCTCAAAGGAGAGGCGAAATATTGGTGGGAAGCCAACAACCATTTGGTGCCCAGGATGGAACGTACTGATGTTATTACTTGGGCTGAATTTATTAAAGCTTTGTATGTTAAGTATTTCCCTAAGGTTTATAGGAGGGAGAAGCCGAGGGAGTTTATAAATTTAACCCAAAGGAACATGTCTGTGAGGGAGTATGATGCTAAATTTACTGCTTTGTCTAGATTTGCTACTAAGTATGTGCAGGATGTAGAAGATAAATGTATTAAGTTTCGAGATGGACTGATTTGTCCTATTCAAAATAGAGTGGCAACTTATGAGTTAGAAGATTATGCTTCTCTGGTAAACAAAGCCACGATAGCAGAAAGGCAAATGAACCAAGGAGTGGCGAGTAGAGAGAGTTTTAAGAATAATAGATTAGACGCATCTCACTCTAAGGGAGGTGAGGGTGGAAGTGTTAAGATGGAACCTCATAAATTTCAGAGAGGTGGAGGAGATAGTGGTAGAGGTCAGGGAAGATTTGGCAGAGATACTAGGGGTGGAGGATCTTTTGGTTCAGCCAGAAAGTCAGGGAGAGGTGAGGTCCCAATAGGAGGTGTTACATGTTTCTTTTGTAAAGAGGAAGGGCATTATAAATCTGAGTGTCCTAAGCTTAAGGGATTGGAATGCTACCATTGTCATCAAGTGGGCCATATTAAGAAGAACTGTCCGCAATTGGCAGAGACTCCAGCAGCACATAGTGAAGTAGCAAGCAGAATGTTATCTCTAGGATGTGCAGTGAAAAGTATGGGCAGAGGACAAGCTAGTAGTTCCACGCCAGGTGGATGAGTTTTTACTATGAAAGAAGCTCAGATTACTCCAGATGTGGTGACAGGTACACTTTCTGTTACTGATAGAAGTGCTTATGTTCTGATTGATCCTGGTTCCACACATTTTTTTGTGTTATATGCATTTTCCATATATCTGAATAGACCATGTACTCTTTTAGATGTGGGGTTGGGTATTTATATGCCTATGGGGGATATAGTTGTAGCTGAATATGCTTTTCGTGATTGTGTTTTGAATGTGGGGTCTAGAGATACAGTTATAGATTTACTTCCATTGGATATTTCTGATTTTGATATAATTCTGGGAATGGATTGGTTATCTAAATATCATGCATCTATGGATTGTTTCTATAAGGAAGTTATTTTTAATATGCCCGGTGAGCCTGAATTTAAATTTGTGGGGGAAAGGAAAATTGTTCCCAGTTGCATCATTTCTGCTATTCAGACGAGGAAGTTATTGAGTAAGGTTTGTGAGGGTTTTATTGCATATGTTATTGACACTAGGAAGGGGTCTTTACAATTAGTCGATGATCCAATTGTACGGGATTTTCTGAAGTGTTTCCTAGTGAGTTACCAGGGTTACCTCCAGAAAGAGAAGTTAAATTTAGCATTGAATTAGCACAGGGGACAACACCTATTTCTATGGCACCGTATAGAATGGCACCTGCTGAGTTGAAAGAACTCAAGATTCAGTTATAAGATTTACTTGATAGGGGGTTCATATAGCCTAGTGTATCTCCTTGGGGTGCACCAGTTTTATTTGTGAAGAAGAAAGATGGCACCATGCGTTTGTGTATTGATTATAGGCAACTGAATAAAGATACAATTAAGAATAAATACCTTTTACCTCGTATAGATGATTTGTTTGATCAGTTACAGGGTGCTAAAGTGTTTTCAAAAATAGACTTACAATCGGGTTATCATCAGTTGAGGGTCAAGGAGAGTGATATTTCTAAAACTGTTTTTCATACTCGGTATGGTCATTTTGAATTTTTGGTGATGCCTTTTGGGGTGACTAATGCTCCAGCTGTATTTATGGATCTTATGACTCAGGTACTGCATCCTTTTATTGATTCCTTTGTGATAGTTTTCATTGATGACATTCTGATTTATTCACGTGATATGGATTAACATGAAAATCATTTCCAAACTATTTTGAATGTGTTGAAAGATAAGCAATTGTATGCTAAGTTTAGCAAATGTGAATTTTGTATATAAAAAGTTATATTTTTAGGCCATGTTATTTCTAGAGATGGTATATGTGTTGATCCCAAGAAGGTGGAAGCTATTGTAAATTGGGAGAGGCCCAATAATGTGACTGAGGTAAGGAGTTTTCTGGGTTTAGCTGGGTATTATAGAAGGTTTATTAAGGGATTTTCTTCAATAGCATTGCCGATGACTAAATTAACCCGGAAAGATGTTAAGTTTGAATGGAATTCTGATTGCGAAAATAGTTTTGATGAATTGAAAAAGAGGTTGGTAACTGCACTTGTTCTTACTATTCCACATGGTGGAGATGAGTTTGTTATTTATACTGATGCTTCACACCAGGGGTTGGGTTGTGTTTTTATGTAGCATGGTAAAGTTATTGCTTATGCTTCTAAGCAGTAGCGTACACATGAACGTAATTATCCTACACATGATTTGGAACTTGCTGCTATTGTGTTTGCTTTGAAATTATGGCGTCACTATCTATATGGTGAGGTATGTGAAATTTTTACTGACCATCAAAGCCTTAAATATTTATTTTCTCAAAAGGAGTTGAATTTGAGGCAGAGGCGATGGATGGATTTAATTAAAGACTATGATTGTACAATTCACTACCACCCGGGGAAGGAAAATGTAGTTGCAGATGCTCTGAGTAGAAAGGCTTCGGGCAGGTTGTCTTGTATTCTGTGTGTTAGGGTTTCCCATATCATGGAGTTGATATTGATGGGAGTAGAATTGAAGCTAGACGATGGGGACAGGTTCTTTGCTCATGTAAGCGTGAGGCCTTTGTTAGCTACCCATATTCATGATTTGCAAAGTCAAGATCCTTTTCTTGAGAAGAAACGACAAGATGTCCGAGATGGTAAGTCTGAAGATTTTTGTATTTTGAATGATGGCACTTTATTGTATAAGAAGTGAATGTGCATGCCTAATGTGTGTGGATTGAAAGTGGAAATTTTATATGAGGCTCATAATTCCATTTATACGATGAATCCTGGTAGTACTAAAATGTATAGGGATTTAAAGGTGCATTATTGGTGGAATAATATGAAAAAGGAAATAGCTGATTTTGTTGATAGGTGGCTTATATGTCAGCAAGTGAAAGTGGAGCATCAGAAGCCTACTGGTCTGCTTCAGCCATTGCCAATACCGAAATAGAAATGGGATCATGTAACGATGGATTTTCTGGTTGGGCTTCCTCAATCTCAGAAGGGGTCACATTCGATTTGGGTAGTGGTGGATATATTGACGAAGTCCGCTCATTTTCTAGCAGTCAAGACTACATATACAGTTGATAAGTATGCTAGATTGTATGTTAATAAAATTATTCGATTGCATGGAGCACTGGTATCTATTGTTTTAGATAGAGACCCTACTTTTACATCCAGATTTTGGGATAGATTGCAGTGTGCTATGGGTACTAACTTGAAGTTTAGTACGACTTTTCATCCTCAGACAGATGGGCAGTCTGAAAGGACAATACATATTTTGGAAGATATACTTAGAGCTTGTGTTCTTGATTTAAAAGGTAGTTGGGATGAATATTTGCCTTTGATAGAATTTGCATATAACAATAGTTTTCAGTCTACTATTAGTATGGCTCCATATGAAGCATTGTACGGTAGAGGATGTCGTACACCGATATGTTGGGGTGAAGTTGGTGAAAGGAAGATAGAGGGTCCAGAATTGATTGAAGTCACCACTGAAAAAGTGAAGATTATTCAAGATAGAATGAGAACAGCTCAAAGCAGACAAAAAAGTTATGCGGATAAATGATGAAAAGATTTGGAATTCCAGAAAGCGGATTATGTGTTTCTTCGGATATCACCGTGGAAAGGAGTTATGAGGTTTGGAAAGAAAGGGAAATTAAGTCCACGTTACATTGGACCTTATGAAATCCTTGATAAAGTCGGGATGGTTGCCTACAAGTTAGCGTTACCACCAGAGTTATCTCGGTTACATGATGTTTTCCATGTTTCTATGTTAAGAAAGTATGTAGCGAATCCTTCACATGTGTTGGTGGAACAGCCTATTGAGTAAATGGAAGACTTGAGTTATGTGGAAGAACCACTTGCTATCGTGGATAGGAAGGAACAAGTATTGAGATCAAAAGTAATCCCACTTGTGAAAGTTGTGTGGAGAAGGCATTCCATGGAAGAGGCTACATGGGAGAGAGAGGTTACCATGAAGATTAGTTATCCGTATTGTTTGATTCGGACAACCAAGGTATGTCAATTTCGGGGACAAAATTTCCGAACTGGCGGAGAATTGTGACAACCCGAATATAATTATGATAAATCATGTTTAAATCATGATTAGCTTATGTGATATGAATAATATGTTATTATTATATATATAATATTAAGTAATTATGTTTAGTTTAATCCCACCTTCATAAAGCTTGAAATATCGAATTAGTTACAAATGTGAAATTTTAAAGTTTTCGGTAGGAATGTTCCTGTTGGAGGCTAGTTTTGACCTTTATGACAAAAAATGAACTTGAGGTATAAACTAGATATTTGTAGATATATGAGTTAGGTTTATAACAAAACAAACGGTTCATCGAACGGACATCCGAGTGGGAAGATATTGTCTTTTTACGAATAGGGGGTAAAGTTGTCATTTAGCCTTAAATGATATTTTGTTTTTTATAATGCCACATGTTATATTTTGATTGGAAAAGAGGGGGTGGACTTATGCCGACTTAAAACCCTTGAATTAAGCTCTTACTTCAGCATATTTAAGCCATGGAAGAGTTTTAACCTAAGGAAAGAGAGTTTTGAAGTTTAGGAAGAAAGTGTGAGGCGAAATTGAAGAAAAAATTCATAGAAAAAATTACGTAAAAGCCCCTAAGGTATTTCCATCCATAAATCTTGTTTATTTTTTTGTAATAATTATTTAAATGACTGAAATAATCATTTTTTTACTGAAATTCCATGTCTTTATGTGTACTTATGGATAGATGCAAGTTTAAGCAAACTTGAATGTGTAAAACCTTGAGATTGTTTTGTTTAGGAACCTTGTTTATTCAAAGTTCCATATATTTCTTTATAGTTACTGGAATTGATTGATTCTAATTGGAGATTAACCAGGACTCATATATGTATGACATATCCGAAAATTATGTTAAAATACCAATAAACGAGTCTTTGGTGAGAGTTCGAAATTCGGGTATGAAATCTTCCCTAAGGGTGAAAGTATGCTCGCCATGTGTTCGATGTTTTGCTTGACATAGCAAAATGAACTCTGAAAAATATGAAATTTTAATCTTGTATTTTTCAATATGTTTACTGATGTTGGGTGAAATATCATATAAATTTATTATGTAAAAAAAATATGGAAATTCCTGGAAGTTGAATGAACGATGAAAGAGCCTATAGGGAAGATTGGTTATGTGGTAAAGAAATGAGCATATCTTGCTCTAGGAGACTTAAAATGATGTACCGTCTCTTGTATTGGAATACTAATAGGACAAGGATTGAATTTCCAAGAATAAATGAATTTATATTTGGTCTATGATTTGGATATGTTAAATATATTAACATGGATTGGGATGGAACTTCAATTGTGATAAATGATTTGAATGTAATCATGTGATGCTTATGGATTGAATTATGTTTAAATCATTATTTGGATTATTGATATTCTTATGAAGATACTAATATTATAAGAATGGTAGGAAGGGAAGAGGAGCTGATTGAACAAATACCGGATAAAGGCAAGGGAAAATCCAGTTAAACTGTCGAGGTGAGTGTACTTATGATTTGTTTCATATATAAATATGAATGTAGCTCTAAGAGAAGGATTGGTTTGAATACTTCGGTATTCAGGATTTGTTTGGATATTAAAATATCCAGCATTTGTTTGGGTCTTATGATCCAGGATTGGAATTGGACATAGATCCAATGATTTGTTGGAACTAATGTTCCAGGATTTGTTATTTCCAATGGGAAGAATTATTTGGATCTTATTATCCAGGAATTGTTATTGCCAATGGGCAGAATTATTTGGATCTTATGATCCAGGAATTGTTATTGCCAATAGGCGGGATTGTTTGGATTTTATATCCACATATTCGATATAGAATTGTTATTTCATTGTAGGAAAGGAGTACCTCACTAAGCTTAATTCTTACGGTTTATATTTTAACAATTTCAGGTTCGTACGCTGCAAGCTAGGATACCATATGACCAGTAACTTTGAGAGTTGCACCATTGGAGAGAGATGGGGTTTAAAAATGGGGATTTTATTGTTGTCACACTGAAGATTTTAATATACTCACACATTGTATATATTGATTTAGTTTGGATTGTGTAAGGACACAAATTTCTAATTGAGTCCTTTGTAGTTTTGGCTCAATTCCGGACAAAAACATTTGAGTCATAGGATAGAGTTCAAGTTTATCCATTCAAGCCTATGACGTGTTTGTTGAAGACATAGCGGCCAAGATATTAAAGATTCATCAAATGCCGTGTGTGTTGCGCCTCGTTTATACGTCATCAACATGGTTCCATTGCTCCTAAGGTATGAATGCATTTGAATATATATATATATATAGGAGCTTGGAAAATTATTTATTGGGTGTATTTTAGAAATTTATTTTGGGTGTTAGTATTTTTTTGTTAAACTTTTTTTGAATTCATAGTTCTAAATATTTTGTTCTCGGACACCTTTCAGTAGAAAAATCATATCAAATCCAAAAAAAATCAGAATGACACGGAACTGACGGTCACGCGTTCGTATCGAAATTATCTAGAACCATGGCCTAAGATCTAGTTAGATAGGTCATTCGAACGACCTCGTTCGAACGAGAAGTCGTTCAAATGAGTTTTCAAACGATAATTTTTTTTTTCCTTTTTGTCTCTTCGTTAGAAGTCTCGTTCGAACGAGATTTCTAACGAAAAAACAGCGGGAACAGTTTTAAGCCAGTTTTTTCCACTTTTCCACTACTTTACCCCACTTCCTTTTTGACATACTTCTTAAGTGAGGGAACTAACGTTTTGAAGACAACTTTTTCACATTCTAAGAGTCTTTTGAGAGCAAAACTTTTAAGAAAAAGTTCCATGTTTTGTGTTTGATTTTTATGGATTAAACTCATCAAAAATTACATACACACCCATTTATTTAGTTTATTCCAAGTACCTATTGATATATCATTGCTTGGAGACTTTTGGCACCTGGTTTTTTCTACACCAACAAGAAGAGAGTTTGGGTTCTTCTCTACCCCCAAAAGGAGAAAAGTTTATTGCGGTATTCTCACTCGAAGAAAGGCTTCACGTGTGGGTTGACGGTGACCATAGCCCCATCGATGGAGTTTAAGACTGTGGAGGAGTCCACGGTTATACACTAGGCGGAGGTTGACGACCGAAGGAGCGCGTCAAGGCTTGGACGGACTCAAGTCAGTTTGTGTAAGTCCTCTTGTGTCGAGTCTTTGTAAAAACTACCATACTTAGTGAATTCGTGGCTAGGGCCGTCCGAAGTTTTTCCCATTTGGGTTTTCCTCGTACATCCGGCGTAGTGCGATTGATATTTATTTTATCTTTCTATATCACCTAGATGCAAGCTTAGGACTAAAAGATAAAATTAGTTCAAAATTAAAATCTATTTAATTTGGTGCAAATTTAATGTTTGGGTATGTTCAATTTAATTCAAGTGTAAAATTACTTTATCTTGATAGCATGCAAGTTTAAATTGGATTGGATTAATGTGTGTTTAAGTCGAAATGAAAATTGTGTGTGTAGTTTAGTTTCACTTTTCGTTTAGTTTTAATTTTTTCATAAGTTGGTTTGTTCTCTTTAAGAAAAGAAAATTATAAATAACTTTTGAAAAATTAAAATTTGAACCATTTCATTATATTTGAATTTAAAAATTGGGGGCTTTCGCACTTTCAGATTGAGTTGATCATAGTTAATCACATTATTGTATGTCCGCTTAATTATGACTCTGATATTGAATTTTATGGTATAAAAATAATATTATGTTCATTATGCACATTGTGAAAAAAAATATTGATAAATGAAGTCTATTTTCCAATGGGCATGAGATTATGATCCAATTATTTTAATAACAAATGTTAAGTATGGATATTGGGTTTGGGGTGTGACATTAATAGTCCACTAAACACAAATCCAAATTATTACCAAATTTCAATCTGATTAATTTAGGTTTGCATGTGATGATCGCTCCAAACACAAAAATTAACTACGCATACAAGAGTAAACAAATATGAGGAAAAATCCCTAAAGAGGGAAAAATATATTTTCAGCACTTTAGATAGTTTTACAAGACAGCTTACTTTAAAAACTATTTTAAAAAACTAGGAGTACTCGAGTGGCGATCCACCCTCGATATTTATTAATCATCCTTTGTCTCTCTTCAGTAGTGATCCCCTCCAAGATTCACAAGATCAGTATTTGACACCCCGCCTACTCTAATCCTGGGTTATCAGACCATTATTACATTAAATAGGAATCATTAATGGTTTCATTCTTAGCATCATTGTCGAAACTTAATTATGTTACTAATACCCTAATGGCCCGGTGTCAAATATTTTAATCTTTTTATTAACATACAATACTTTAAATAAACCACATTCACCACTCCAGTAAACAATGTAATAAATAATAAAATAACTAACAAAATAAAGGTGACTAGAATACAAATTCTAGACTCATGTCCACATACAATAGTCCATAACTAAAACCAAATCCAATGACTAGAAATAAAAAAAGAAATAAAGTAGATATGAAATAACCACTAAATAAAGATGGGAGACATGCCCGACTGAGATAACTGAATGATAACAATGAACTGATAAAAGTGAAGCATCTACTACCGAGGTCTTACAACGTCCTCAGCAGCTACCACGTGAAAAATATGAATGAACTCCTAAGTTTGGCATCGATGTGGCTGAGCACCTAAAATGTTTTTAGAAAAATAGATTTGAAACTTGTTAGAGCCCAAGAAAATAATTTGAAAAAATATTTTTTTTGTAAGTATTTAAAATGCAGTAAGGGAAGATATTGTATACATGTTAACTTCATGTGCTCTCACTTGAGATCCTCACCTCTCAACTAATGTGCGCGCCTAACGTATTCTCCTAAACCATCCTCGTTATGCTACCCCACCTAACTAGTTTGAACTAATTTTCTCCATTCATACTAACTCATGGTTCCCACCCATATTTCCCATACAATATGTTACCATATTTCCAAAACCCTTTGTCCAGTAAAAATCACCAAGTAAGTACTAAGTTCCCACATACTTAGATTACTTTAGACACCACTATCTACCTTATTTACTAATGCACACACAGTAGAATAAACCACACGTATATATATATATATATATATATACCACTCTTGTAATATATATGAATATGACATCCCTGGGTGGAGACCCGAGATGAGTGCATACTTTGCTATCGACTCCTAGTACATCATGTACTAAGTAAAGGACTTTCGGTTCAGAATCACTCTCGAGCCATAAGTTCGCGATGCAAAAAATTTGGAAGCGAACATAGTTTTAAGCCTTTGGGCTACGTACACACCTAACGCACCCAAATGACTGGTCATATTATCATACACCCAAGTAGTTCTCAACCCCAAGTTCTATGTTCTGAGGAACAAGTATAAAATCCCCCCCGATGGGCTCATCAGAATAAGACTATCCATAACACGAAACCTTCTGTGATAGCAGACAACGTAGGTATGTTCACACACATAAGAAGTCACACAATAGGTATTCACGAAACCTATATATACATATCATCAGTATAGGTATATACATAACCTATAGTATATCCCATACACAGTATATAACTCTCACATATATACTTCCCATCGTATATCAATTTATAATTTATCCCTTGCGCAGTAATATATCTCATACGCAATATTATCAACTTACAATTATACTTCTCATCGTATATAATCGAGTAATCCTCACATCTTGAAGGTCCTTAATTACTCCTTATATAATTCTAGTAGTTATATCATATGCATATCCTATTGTTATTATCCTTAGGTTAACGTTTACACATCCCGTAACCCAATTTATAAATCTATAATACACGACTCAGCCGATAAACTTTCGTCGACCTCGATCCCAACTTTTTCCATATTATGAATTATCAGACCCCAGCTATATGCCCACTGACCTTCCCTAAGTCCTTACATAGTTAATAAATCATCACTAAGGTTCGTTGAAAATCGGGGTAAAGCAAACCTGTAAAATAAATCAGGTTCCTTATTTCATTAGAAGTCGATCGATAGACAGATTTGATCGATCGATCCTGCGTTTCCTTATTTCCAGTTATGTTTTTCACCATTTTTATCCCTTAAAACTTGATGAAACACTCCCAATCTCACATACAAGTATACCAAACCCCCTACTAACATATATAAACGATTTCTAACGTAACCAAATCATTAAATCACCAAGGGAAATCATTTAATTAGGATCAATTCTGCACTTTAATCCCAAAACCCTAAATTATTCTTTCTTTGTTAAAGAACATCGACAAACCCTGATTTCTAGCCATTCTCATGTTACTAAATTATCAGATTTGTGCTACATACATAAATGGATTATATCTATCATGATTTCTACCTAAGAACATGAATTTAATTCCCAATCTAAAGCCAATAGTCATTTATTCATGAAAAATATTCAATCCTACACTAACTTGGACAGTATATGCACTCAAAATTTTACAAGATAAACACTTGCATGGAGTTTGTAGGTCTTATTTGTGAAAAAAAATGGTTGTGTTTTCTTCCTCCCCTTCCGATGTAAACTCCAATAGTGGTGGTGGTGCAAAAGTGGTGTGGGGAGCCTTGGAATCCTTCACATTCCTCCTCTAATGGCCTCTCTCTATTTTTCTAACTGCTAACCTAGGCACCCTTAACATACATGCTGATATAAACTTAGGAATTTTGTTGGTCCCTTTACTCTAAAATTCCAGAAGACCAAAATACCCTTCTGGGGTATCGATTTGGCCTAAAAATGCTCCGGGACCCAATCCCAACCCCCGAGTATACTTTTCTAACTATCTCGACCCTTCTAGACACACTGGCTCACTCGAAATGACCATTTGGATGACCCATAAATAAATCACATTTTATCTCATAAATTTAAGTCTCGACACGATTGATACGTGCGTCCTGATTAAATTACTGTAACTACCGTATTTCTCAACCACAAAAATCATAATGCATTTGAGAGAGTAGCTACAGCGGAAATATTTCGACTTCTCAAATACAAACCAATTTTAATTAATCCCAAATTTTAGTTAAACCCTAACACATGCATCTAGATGATTTATCAAATAAAATATAGCATGCAGGATAAAAACAAACAATTTCAGGAAAAATCCCCAAAAGGGGCAAAACCTTTTATTTTCATTATAATATTGTAACATACAATTTCGGATTACAATGAAAATATAGTGACACAGAATTACCCTCAGGTGTCGGATCTATAGTCGGCGGCTGGAAATATCCCTTTCCAGGAGGGCTGCAATGAAGAAGAGAAACCGCTTATCCAAAAGTTTGTCGGCTAGAATTTTCCCTTTCCAGGAGGGCAGCAATGAATAACAAAGACGGCTTCTCCACAAGGGTCTGAACAGCAAAACTGCGTTCCTGGGTTGCAAAGTGATTCACAAATGTTTGAAAATTTGTGTGAATCAAAAACCTAGAGTCTTAGGCTTAATAGGTGAAGAATTAGAGTATTATGTACTCTGAAAAAATCGTGTGTATGAGTCTTAAAAAACCACTTCCCGTAGTGGGATTAAATAAGAAGTCTCGGGCCTTAAAAATCTGAACACGATCTATTAAAGTTTATCCCAGGCGGACCGGTCCGGGTCTGAGGTGGATCGGTCCGATTGACCGAATCGGTTCTTTTATTCCAGGCTTCATTGGTTCGCTTGCGGTCCGGGGTATACTGGCCTTCAGCAGACGGATCGGTCCGGGTCTGAGGTGGACCGGTCCGGTTAGCCGGATCGGTTCTTTAATTGCAGGCGGCCTGTCAGATTTTGATTCCTCTTCTTCTTTTGATATTCTTATCCGTTGATGAATGTATGAATCTTGAATTTCTTCAACGGTGTAACGGCGTACGACATATAAATTGTTAATGGACAAAAATGTCCTTACAAATCTCCCCCTATGTCTATGCCAGTACATACATAAAAACAAACATCCGAATTATCAAACAACTAAAAATGCCTATACAAATCTACCCTTCCATGAACCCAAAACTGGAAAGATACAATTGAATAAGACTACAGCGTTTGCTCTTCAATTCTTCAGGAATCTCAACACTTTTCTCATCAGGGTGTGCAATCCAATGATAATCAATGTAGTACCTACACACATGAGAAAAAGCAAAATACCAAGTGACATATCGAGTTTGAAATGAGATAAACATATATACCAATTTATGAGCAAACTCAAACTTTCAAATCTCCCCCATAATAAGATAATTCTTTCTCCCCCTTTTTATGATGTCCCCAAATAGACAAATAAGAAGAATGAATCGATCAAGCAAAATCGGGGTGTCACGGTATACAAAAAAAATACACAAACTATTTTTGATTTTTTTTTTAATTTTTCGTACAAAAAAAATAGATACCATTTGAAAAAAATATGATACAAAAATCACACCATGGATCTAGACTCAAACAACCAAGTCATGGAAACGGAATGAATGGGTGTGAACACATTCGATAGGTAAATCAACTCAATCAATCATATGTTCACGATGCATACGTGTACTCATAACGAATGAACATCAAAGGTATCCTTTGGTGTAAAAGTTTGTTGAATTTAGATGACATCGTCTTATGCAAATCAACAAATCAAAGTCAAATGATTTCCACACCAATAACGTCCAAAACTATATAGCACATTTTCAATAATTTCAAGGACGTGCAAACCCGTTTTAATTCTCCAACCAAACTCCCTCATATATATATTATTTTAGAGGTGTATAAACTAAATTCTCAAACTTTGGAGAATTGGTGCAAAAACCTAAATGGACCCTTTTTGGCATGAATATCTTTTTATTTCCTTTCAATTTTTTCGGGCTCTTTTAACCTCTTTGGACCTCGGATAATAAAATTCCTCCATTTTTAGGTCCATTTTAACGGTGGCTTAGTATTCGCAAAGGTAAAATAAACCTTTCGCAGCCCTTCCCCGTTTTAAAACAAAGCACACAAACTCACAAAACTGTTTTTAAATGCACAATATCCTTATCAAAATTTTATCGCGCTTGGTTCGTTTTAAGGACAGAATTGAAGTGAAAACACCCAACCAACATGTGATAAGACAAGCACAATAATCAAACAAATTAGTGCATGTGTGCAATAAAGGAAATATGAGTCAAACATGTAGGAAGAAACACTCAATTACATCTTAACGACTCCAAACATTATAAAGCACATGGATGAATTGACCTATTGTCTCAAAACACTATCAAGTAGTCACATGAAAATGGAATGATGTTGTGACTCGGTCATCCTAAGTGTTCATCCATAAACGGTGCAACCAAAAAAAATCTTTTTGAATTTTTCAAAGTTTTTCAAAAAAAAAATATATACAAAAAGTACAAGTCATCACACTAGTAAAAATATATCATTAAACCACAACTAGTGTATGACAAACATGCAATCAAAATCAACCAAAAGATTTCACATGGGGTGAATTACGTGCAAACAAACGGGAATCGTGGACAAATAAACCATAAGCCTCTAAATCCGATTTTCTAACCCAAATTGATGTGTAACGAAGTGTGGGGGGTTTTGGGAATCGAATTTATTCTTTCATTAACCTTCCTAGGTCCATTTAAAAGATTATAACAAAAGTGACTAAGATGACCTTGCCTACCACAATGTGTGCAACGGTAAATCGAGAGGTTTGTGTTCCCTAAAGGTGGCCCTCTCCTCAAATTTATTGGTTGCTCTCTCCGAATTTGCCTAGGTGGGTCTCTCCTAATGATCCTAGGAGGTTCTCTTCCGATATTCCTATAAGGCGCCTTTTTAACAAACTTAGGTGCCTCTTTCTTAACAATCCTAGGAGGCTCTCTCACACGTGTGGGAATGGGTGCAACATATTTTTCAAGACCAATCCCACCCCTATCCGTTTTGATCTCGACTGTGCCTAAAATCTTATCAAGTTTTTCAGACCTAGACTCCAAATCAAATTTCACTTTACTTGAATCTTTCAATTTCACCTCAAGTTCACCTATCCTAGATTCAAGTACTCGTTTAGAATCCTCAAACTCTAAAAGCTCCTTTTTCATAGTCTCCATCAACCCTCTAAGACTATCTCTCTCACCCTCGACGTACTCAAGCTTCTCTTTCAAAATTTTCTCATGTGCCCTAAGTTCTTCAACTAAAAAATTATTATTTTTTATGGCACACTCTTTCAATTGAGCTATCAATTTCAAATTTTCTTTCTTTGTTTTCAAAGTTTCAGCGTAAAGTTCATTGAAAGCAGTTTGCAAGTCACGCTCATCTACACTTTCCTCCTCACTTTCATCCACACTCCCATCACCTTCACTATCATCACTTATCACATGGATGGGAAACTCTCGCCTAGAAGCATAAAAAACTTCTTCTTCCGAATCACAATCACTAAGGGTAGAAACATGAGAAATCGATTTATTCAATTTCTTCTTTAAATTTGTGGTACACTCATGTAACGCGCGACCAACACCCTCACAACAAGGACACCTCTCAGATTCGTTTTCAACAGAAGATTTAAAACAAGAGTTCGTGTGAATTTTGCAATTAATTTTTTCAAAAATTTGACATCGAAGATCATCAAAACCATCAAAAGCCATTTTTGTGCAAAATCAGGATCAAAACACAATAACTTAGTGCAACAGGCTCTGATACCAATTTGAAAACGTGAGTAGACAAATTGTATAAGAAAGTAAATCCTCGAAAAATCAGGATCACGTGATAAATTAGCGTAACCCGCTCTGATACCAATTTGAAAACGTGAGTAGACAAATTGTATCATAAAGTAAATCCTTGAAAAAATCAGGATCACGCGATAAATTAGCGTAACTCGCACTGATACCAATTTGAGAGAGTAGCTACAGCGGAAATAATGCGACTTCTCAAATAAAAACCAATTTTAATTAATCCCAAATTTTAGTTAAACCCTAAGACATTCATCTAGATGGTTTATCAAATAAAATATAGCATGCAGGATAAAAACAAACAATTTCAGGAAAAATCCCCCAAAGGGGCGAAACCTTTTATTTTCATTAAAATATTGTAACATATAATTTTGGATTAAAATGAAAATACAGTGACATAGAATTACCCTCAGGTGTCGGATCTGTAGTCGGCGTCTGGAAATATCCCTTTCCAGGAAGGCTGCAATGAAGAAGAGAAACGGCTTCTCCACAAGTTTGTCGGCTGGAATTTTCCCTTTCCAGGAGGGAAGCAATGAAGAAGAAAGACGACTTCTCCACAAGGGTCTGAACAGCAAAACTGCGTTCCTGGGTTGCAAAGTGATTCACAAATGTTTGGAAATTTGTGTGAATCAAAAACCTAGAGTCTTGGGCTCAATAGGTGAAGACTTAGAGTATTCTGTATTCTGAAAATCGTGTGTATGAGTCTTACAAAGACACTTCCCGTAGTGGGATTAAATAAGAAGTCTCTGGCCTTAAAAATCTGAACACGATCTGTTGAATTTTATCCCAGGCGGACTGGTCCGGGTCTGAGGCGGATCGGTACGGTTGACCGGATCGGTTCTTTTATTCCAGGCTTCATCAGTTCGGTTGCGGTCCGAGGTATACTGGCCTTCAGCAGACAGATCGGTCCGGGTCTGAGGCGGACCGATTCGGTTAGCCGGATCGGTTCTTTTATTGCAGGCGTACCGGTCCGGTCTGTCGGACATTGATTCCTCTTCTTCTTTTGATATTCGGATCCGTTGATGAATGTATGAATCTTGAATTTCTTCAACGGTGTAACGGCGTACGACATATAAATTGTTAATGGACAAAAATGTCCTTACAGCATTCTTACTAATTTATTACTCATTCACTGAGTAATACTCAATATAATTCATATAAATAAATATTAGCGCTTGTCTCAATAATTCATATTTATTTTAATCTGAATTAATTTCCTATTAATTTTCCATTTTAATTTAATTAATCCCAATAAACAAATATACGGTGTGTTACATACTTTCCCTTTAATAACGGAATTTCGTCTCCAAATTCAGAAAAATACCTAGTATAAATAACTCTAGATATTTTTCGTGCATCTTATCCTCGCGCTCCCAAGTGGACTCGTCGGCATTATGGTGTTCCCACTAAATACGTACAAGTGGAACTACCTTCGACCCCAATCCCCTCTCATTATGGTCTAGAATAGAAACTAGCCTCTCCTCGTATGAAATATGAGGATGTAAATCAATCTCCTCAAATGTAATGTGAGTGTGATCTAAATCATCCTGGAGATTTCGCCTTAACGAAGAAATGTGGAATACATCACGAATTCGATGCAAGTGCTCCGACAATCCGAGTCTATATGCAACTGGACCAATTCGCTCGATGATAGGGAATGGCCTCACAAACCTTGGTGTCAACTTCTGTTTCTTCCTGAACCTCATTATCCCCTTCATAGGAGATACACGTAGTAATACTTGGTCCCCCACATTAAACTCTAGGCAGAACCACTTGGCATCAACATAAGTCTTTTATCTATACTCAGCTATCCGTATACGACTCTGAATCACCTTAATCCTAGCCGAAGTATCCTGAATCAACTCGGATCCGAGAAGCTTATTGTCCTCTTGATATGAATATTTTTGGGTATGAGGAATGACTCGAGCCAGCTCCGATTTTTGGAAGAGGGTTGGTTTGATTGTAGCTAGTTGGATCAAGGGTTAGGGTCGACGGATTTGGCAGCTAGTGGGCCGGGTTTAGGCCGCGGATTCGGGCAGGTGTCATTTTGGTTCGGACAGCAGGTGGGTTGCCGGTTTTGACGGATCTGGTCGGTGATTTTATCGGCGTGGTGGAGGGCTGGGTCACGGATTTTTGGACAGGGGTAGGGGGTAGGAACCGGGTTGGTCCCAGTTTAAAGGTTGGGTGGATTTCAGGTTTGGGGTTGTTGAAATGGAGGAGGTATAAGGGTTTTTATGGTGGCTAAGGTGGAGAGAGAGTTTTGTTAGGTGTTGGGTTTAATGGAGGAGAGAGAGTGAGTTGGTGTTGGAAGGTAGAAGATGGAGTGGGGGATGATTTGGTGTGTGTGTGTGTGTGTGTATGGAAGTTAGGGTGTAAATGGGTGTATGGGATGTGTGTGTATGTGTGTATTTTATGTGTTTAATTTCTAACCCTAAAAATTAACACAACTTAAAAAAAATAAAACTAGAACTAAAATAAATTAAAATCTAATAAAACTAAAAAAAAAACTAACAACTCAAACTAAATAAAAAATGAAAATAAAAAGAAATAAAATAAAACTCTATTAAAGCTAAAAAATATAATCTTAATAAAATAAAACTAAAATAAATAAATAAATAAAAATATATAAATAAAATAAAATCTAATAAAACAAAAAAATAAATTCCTAAAAAGTTAATCCTAATAAAATAAAGATTAAAAATTAAAGGCTAATAAAAATCAAAATCAAAATAAAGAAATAGAAAAATAGAAAATATATCCTAGAAAATTCTAAATAAATCTAAAATAAATCCAAAAAATAAAAATCTAAGAAAATCTAAAAAGGCACAAACTCAACACACACCGGGCTCAGGGTATGGACTGGGATCGGTGTGGGTTAGATTAAGGTTACGGGACTGGTTCGGGGCATTGGATCACATCGGGGCAAGCTCATAATGGACTTCAGACTTCACGATCTCCTTTGATTTCTTCGATGCACGCTTTTTACCGTCGCAATTGACTGGATTTAGCATTATTTAACACTGCGACTGCGTATTGAACTGCAAAATGATAAAATACGAACATAAGGACAATTTTAATTAAAACGAGCGATTAAAATGCATCTATTCGGGGTATAAAATATACACTTTTGGGTGCTTATCACACCACCCCCAAACAGAACATTGCTAGTCCTCAGGCAAAAATTAGAGAGAAAGCAGAGATAAGTAACCAAAAGTGTGCCACTTTCACAGGCACTGGCGATTGCACTTAGCATGTGCAATAAGACGTTAAACCTATAGGTTGCCCTACAGGATGAGTGGTGTCTCGTGAGGGTTTGAAGTGAATATACCCACAAAATTCAAAAACTTATTTAAATGCAATATCTGAGTAGATGATGAAATGCTATACAACCCAACTTAAAAGGACGTCAAGGAACACCGTATTCAACTATTAAAAGAAGGTATAAAATTACTTAATACCAAAAGCGTAATCCTTCCTAAAACTCAGCATGTGCTGTGTGAAGTAATCTTAAGTATCATTAGAGTAATTCCAAGATCGCCTTTATAGAATCAACGCTTTGACTTCAATTCTCACTGGATATATCTTTTTGAATCGAACTCTCTAAGAATTGGGTAAGTGTATCTCTCTAGTGTGTGAGGATTTGAATAATGTAAACAAGTTCAAACGTCTCACACACTTTATGAGAAAGGACGGATACATGAAAAAATTTGATCTCATGAAGGGATGCTAACCACTATGTCGAGAATGTCGAGTTATTCACCATATAATCTTCTCGTTTGCCCGAACACTTTACTAAGGGTGAAAAATGTCATTTATGAAAGGTATGAGGGTCTAATGAAATGAAGAAGATGAATGATGGGGTTTTTGAGAGGAGTGTGACACGCTTTGAATAACCAATGTCTTCATCTTTTGAATTTATGATCGCATACTTTCTTTTTCTTCTTTTAATTTTTATTTATTTTTATTGCAATGCATTTTTTTTCTTTTTTTTTCATAACAAAAATGAAGACAATTTACATTGATAATTTCAAACACTCTTTTTCTCAAAAATGATGGTAGTGATAGGAAAATGATATGGGGATCGTATCTGGAAAAAGATATACATGTATAAGAAAAATGTGGAATGATAATAAGTGGAGTGAAGGGTAAAAGTGGTATGTGTATGATAAAATCGGTTTAGTTCTCGGGACAAACTACAAGACACTTGTTTCCTACAACTCGAAAACGATGTCATTCTCAGTGATTAGGACAAATTTGAAAAATAATGAGATCATGCAACGAGTAAGTGCGGTATCCAAAGAAAATTGAGTCAACTTGTGACTCGGAGATACGTAAAAACCCTCAAAAGGTGAAAAGCTCAAATCTCGCGTGTTTAAGTCTCCACTAGTGATCTTTTAAGGTTCTCTTGAGAATATTGTTACTCTTGAACTTTTGATTGTAAACGTGATAGTGCAAAATTTTGGAGTTTAGGAATTCATGGTTCAAGTAGGCTTTTCAGAGGTATTAATTAATTTCATGGAGAAAGCGTAACTTCAGGATCAAACACAAGTATTCTGAAATTTCTAAAAGAGGGATGATAGACAAATCATATCATAAAAAATTATTATTAACTGTACAAAAAGTTTAAAATCACTTGTTTCTAAAAAATTTCAAAAGAGGTACGATTTTGATAAATTTCCCACCCCCAAACAAAAGAGAACATCCTCCTCGATGTTTAAAACCATATATAAAAATAAAAGCATAAGGGAGGAAATATATTACCATAATGAACCGCTTATGAAATTGTACCGCACTGTGGATCATAGATGAAACCTGAAGAACATAGGCGATACAAAAGTATGCACCAGTCTATAAAGCATGTGAAAATCATTGGGTGGTGTGAAACACCTCCCCCAAATAGGATAAGACTCATACTCAGAAACAATGAACGACGGGCTACCTCCCGGTAGCGCTAAGTTTAACGCCTTCAGCCAGACCAAACCAGTCGCACCCTAAGGATAGGAATTAGGAAAGCATGGGTGGCAAAAAAAATTGGGTGATGAGAATCACCCCCAAACAAGACTGAAGCATCAGTCTTGTTGGATAAAGGCTAAAAGAGGTCAATGCACTTGTATAGCAAAATGCATCACTCGATGCAAAGCATCGGTGGACCAGGGGCGGGTGGGTATTAGGGTAAGGATGAGAAAGGCAAGGGAGAATAAGCATCGATCACGGGCCTTATGGAGCCGAAATGTGAGGGAAACAAGGGCCCTACAAGTATGGTTCCCAAGTTGGTGGGGGAGGCAGAATGGATTTGCAATAATGATGGGGCGGGCCTCATAGAAAGTGCACGACCATTCTATAAATTCACGGTGATAATGGACATGCCATGACACTCCAGGGAGTTATCGATAGAAAAAATCATCACCACGAGGAAGTGGTGTGCATAAAGTAACAAGCTCGGTGTCACGAAAGATAATAGTAGCACAAATACTCTCATAGATAGTGGTGTCGATGAAAAGTGCACAAATGGGATCGTGGAGCACTAGGGTGGAGGATGGATGTAGGTGAGGACCTAAATACGTAGATGGGAACAGGTGAGGTGAAATAACAAGGTCTAAATCAAGTGGTGGGGTAGAAGGGACAGTGGGTGGGTCGGGTGGGACAAAGGGTGGCGGAAGATGATATAACTCACGAGTGGTAGACACACACTCCTCATGAGGCACGGAGTGATCCTCAAGGGCACTCGCGGGAGGAAGTGTGGAAATAAACAAGGGAGTGATCAACTTAGCTACCATTACGTGACCATCTAAGGTGGTGAAAGGGTCTAAAGAGGCTTTAAGATCCGAGATAGATGAATCTACATCAATATTCGGCTGAAGGGGAGCCAAATAGGATGGGGTAGGATCCATGTCAAGAGAGGTAGAAACCATCTCAGATTCAATATCAAGAAAATGGTGAGCACTCGTAGCCGGAGCTAACCTAGGATGAAGTGGTTCCTTGGGAACACACGCAGTGGGCGCAATAGGTATAAGCTCAGGCATAAATAAGAATTCTATGGAAGGAGAAAGGCGAACCTCAATGTTGGGTTCGAGAGGATGGGGTGGTGTGGGATCAGTCTCACAATCAAGGGATAAATCAACACAATTGTCAACTTGGGGCTCGGACCACAGGGTGGTCTTAATGTCGAGATTCTCTGGATGATAGAGGTGGTCACACTCAAAATCTGAGGCACAAGACCATACATCCTCATCCCACGTAGGTGTAATAAAGAGCCGACTTGGGGTGGAATCCGTCTCGTTCACACACTCAAATTCACATGATCGTTGTTAAAGCCTTTGGAGTGATTCAGTTTGAGATTGAAGTGGGTGCGTGAACTTGTGCACAAGACTTTCGAGAGCGGATGTGCAAGGTGGTGGTTAAGTGGTGGTGGGTGACGGCGGTGGGTGAGTTGAGTCGACCGGGGGGAGATCTCACCTATCTCAGTCGTCCCCGGGAGTTCTACCGACCCAAAGTAGAGAGGCTTAAAAAATCCTCGCCTTGGACGCCCTCTCTCTACCTAGTCCGATTTCCCTTTTCGCTTTTTTTTTTTGTTATGGAATAATTATTACAAAATAATATGATGTCATAATGCACCCCAAATAAATACACAATCTTAAAAAAAATCTTATACAACCAGTCTAAGGAGGAGGGAGGAGGAAGAACTACACTAAAAAAGATAAGTAAAATTACAAGTCTTCAATCATGTCTCCACGTCAAGAAAGCGGCAACGACGCCATTTGATAAGAAGATTTTTCGGTATGAGGAATGACTCAGGTCAGCTCCGATTTTTGGAAGAGGGTTGGTTTGATTGTAGCTGGCTGGAGCAAGGGTTCGGGTCGACTGATTTGGCAGCTAGTGGGTCGGGTTTAGGCCGCGGATTCGGGCAGGTGTCATTTTGGTTCGAACAACAGGTAGGCTGCTGGTTTCGACGGATTTGGTCGGCGATTTTATCGGCGTGGTGGAGGGCTAGGTCACGAATTTTTGGACAGGGGGTAGGAACCGAGTTGGTCGCAGTTTAAACGTTGGCTGGATTTCAGGTTTGGGGTTGTTAAAATGGAGGATAAGGGTTTTGATGGTGGCTAAGGTGGAGAGAAAGTTTTGTTGGGTGTTGGGTTTAATGGTGGAGAGAGAGTGAGTTGGTGTTGGAAGGTAGAAGATGGAGTGGGGGATGATTTGATGTGTGTGTGTGTGTATGGAAGTTAGGGTGTAAATGGATGTATGGGATGTGTGTGTATGTGTGTATTTTATGTGTTTAGTTTGTACCCCTAAAAATTAACACAACCTAAAAAAAAAAAACTGGAACTTAAAAAAAATTTAAAATCTAATAAAACTAAAAAAAAATAACATCTCAAACTAAATAAAAAATGAAAATAAAAAGAAATAAAATAAAACTCTATCAAAGCTAAAAAATATAATCCTAATAAAATAAAACTAAAATAAAAAAATAAATAAAAAATATATATATAAAATAAAATCTAATAAAACTAAAAAATAAATTCCTAAAAAGTTAATCCTAATAAAATAAAGATTAAAAATTAAAAGCTAATAAAATTCAAAATCAAAATAAAGAAATAGAAGAATAAAAAATATATCTTAGAAAATTCTAAATAAATCTAAAATAAATCCTAAAATTTAAACGACTAAAAATAAAAAATCTAAGAAAATCTAAAAAGGCACAAACTCAAGACACACCGGGCTCGGGGTATGGACTGGGATCGGTCTCGGCTAGATTAAGGTTACGGGATTGGTTCGGGGCATCAGATCACATCGGGGCAAGCTCAGAATGAACTTCAGACTTCACGATCTCCTTTGATTTCTTCGATGCACGCTTTTGACTGCTTTTGCATTGCAATTGATTGGATTTTGCATTATTTAACACTGCGACTGCGTATTGACCTGCAAAATGATAAAATACGAACATAAGGCCAATTTTAATTAAAACGAGCGATTAAAATGCATCTATTCGGGGTATAAAATATACACTTTTGGGTGCTTATCACCTCTAACTAACAAGTGGAAAAACGAAAAGTTCTATAATACAATGCCTCAAATGGTTCCATGTCAATCGTAAAATGATAGGAGTTATTACACGTAAACTCCACTAGTGTGAGATACTGATCCCAACCTCCTCTAAAGTCAAGTATACACATCCGTAGCATATCTTATAAAATATGATTTGTCCTCCCCGTCTGCCCATTCGTTATGGGTGATAAGCCATACTCAATCGCAACTTTATACCCATGGCCTCCTGAAATCTCTACTAAAAAAGAGATACAAAGATCTTGTCCCTGTCAGACACAATGTCAAGTGGCACCCCATGTAGTCTCACTATCTCAACGATTAAGATTTGGGCATATTGTCCCATGGTATAAACCATCCGGACTGGAAGAAAATGGGACACCTTAGTCAAATGATCCACTATCACCGAAATGGAATCGTGACCCCTCCGGGATGTAGGCAACCCCGTGACGAAATCTATGGAAATACTCTCCCATTTTCACATTAGAATCTCTAATAGTTGCAGAACCCCTACTGCTTTCTAATGGTCCACCTTCACTGGATGACAAGTGGCACATCTCGAGATAAACTCTGCAATGTCTTTCATCATTCCACTCCACTAATACTGTCATCTCATAACCCGATAACTCTTATCCCCTTCAGGATGTACCATAAATCGTGATCCGTGCAACTCTACCATCACCGAGTGTTGTAAGTACTCCCCATCTGGAATAATTAATCTCTCATTGAAGCGCAAGCCTCCTCCGAACTCATGGAGTAAGAATCTACTCCCTCGGCTAAAAGATGACGAATCCGGTCCTAACAAAACAAACCCGCTACCTGGGCCTATACAACTCTCATGATAATCTAGGGGGTGACAGTTATAATCGACATGAATGATCTGGCAACTGAATCCTGATATCCCAACTCCTTCCATTTTTCCTTGCAAACTTCTACCACATCCCCCATTGGCATATGGCTCAATGCATTTTCCACCACATTAGCCTTCCCCGGATGGTAGTGCATATCGAACTGATAATCCTTAATAAATTCCAGCCACCTACACTAACGCATATTCAGCTCCTTCTAAATCAATATGTATTGTAGTGACTTATGATCTGTGAATAGACGGAACCTCTACCCAGAAGGCAATTTACTCCAAATCCACAAAACAAATATTATTATAATTAACTCCAAATTGTGGGTGGGGTAATTCCTCTCATGACGCTTAAGCTTGCGCAAAATATAAGATATAGCCTGGTCCTCCTGTTATAGAACACACCCAAGTTCCTATAGGGACACATTCGTAAAAATAAGATACTCCACTCCCGTCTTAGACAGTGCAAGTAGTGGTGCTGAAGTCATCTTGTCCTTTATCTCATCGAAAGCTAATTGAAAAGAGCCATCCTCAATAAATGGTACCCCTTTATGGGTCAATTGGTCAATGGACCTGCAATATTTGAAAACCCATGAATAAATTATCGGTACTACCTGACTAACCCCAAGAAGCTGCACACCTCTATCGGTGTCGTGGGTTGTCCACATCCCCTTACCGCTGACACCTTAATCATATCCATTGATATCCCCATGTCAGATACAATTTGACCTAAGAATTGTATCTCACGCAGCCAGAATCCTCAATTCTCAAACATAGCGTATAACTGCTTCTCACGTAACGTCTGCAAAACCCTACACAGATGCTTTGCATTCTCTTCCTCAATTCGAGAATAGATTAGGATGTCATCAATAAAGACAATGACAAACTGATCCAAGAACTCTCTGAACACCCTATTCATCAAGTCCATAAACATCGCTGGCGCACTGGTTCTCCGAAATGGCATAACTAGAAACTCATAAGACCCATATCTCATTAGAAAGGCAGTCTTAGATACATCTTGATCCCGGATGCACAACTAATGATTCCCTGATCTCAGATATATCTTAGAGAAGTAGGTGGCTCGTCTTAACTCGTCGAATAAGTCATCAAATTGGGGAAACGAATATTTATTCCTTATCGTAACTTTATTCAACTCCCAGTAATCCACACATGGGCGTAGAGATCCATCTTTCTTCTTCACAAACAGTACTGGGTCACCCCAAAGTGAAGTACTCCTATGGATAAAATGTTATCCTAAAATATGCTCAATCTGATCCCGTAGATCCCTCATCTCCATAGGGGCCATAAGATAAGGCGTACGAGATATCGACCGAGTGCTCGGTGCTCAATCAATGACAAACTCTATCTCTGTTCTAGGAGATAATCCCGATATCTCCTAAAATATGTCGATGAACTGACACACAATGTAAATCGGATCTAGGGATATCACTACCCCCTTAGAGGTCTCCTCCTTTATACAGTATAAGTGGGTTGATGATCCTCCTTCGGGATGAGGTATCACCACTAAGAACATCTCTTATCCCGGAATCGCAAACATAATTCCCCTACTGTAACAATCATTGATGGCTCTATACGCTGCTAGCCAATCAATATCTAACTGTAAGGACATTTTTCATAGGTCCGTTATCAATTTATTATGTCATATACCGCTACACCGTCGAAGGGCACTCAAGAGACATTTACATCAAATACAGATCCTAATTACTAAGGTTTTTCATCATTCAAGACTCCGCGAAGTTTACTTTGGTAAGGTTATGTTTTTAATACCTTAACTTTTCACTTAGACCTTTTGGGATATTTTTACAAAATATTTTCTAAGAGTTGGAGCGGACTTTTTCGTCAAAATTTGAGAATGAGTATTTTTTCTAAGTGTTGAAGCGGACATTAAAATAATAATTTTTTAATGCAACAGTCGTTCGAACGACAGAACAATGTCGTTCGCGTGAGATAGCCATGTCACGCAATCTCGTTCGAATGACAGTTGTCCTTGATCTCGTTCGAACGAGCACTATTTTTGAGGCCGCGTGTTTTTCTATAAAAACTCATTCTATGGTTTCGTTTTGAAAAACAAGTCCCAGCATTTTACAGTACAGAAACACTTCGAAAACAGAATTTTTTAGACTTATTCCTTTAGGGTTTTAATCCCTTTATGGTTTTCAATTCACAAAACTCCCATATGCTTTAGTGAATTGTTTTGGTTTTCAAGAACACTTTTCTTTTGATCATCTTTAATGTAGTACGTCTCTACACCGTATGGTTTCTTGTCATTGAGGATCTTGTTGCGTGAAGATTCGTTGCTGAAGATTGGGCTGCGAGTCCTTGGAGGGTGGTGCGTGTATTATCTTGCTGAGTTCAAGACTGTGAGTCTTTGTGGGTTGGCTGTGCATGGATCCATTGGAGATTTCTCTATGTAATTGTAAGTTACGATTTATGAATTCATAGTGAAATAATGTTTTACCCGAAAGGTTTTTTTTCTTGAAATCTGTGTCTCAACATATTTATTGTGTCGCATGCTTTATATTTATTTATAGGTTGACACACACACTTTAGATGCTTGTTTAGGGGCTGAATTAAGTAAGGTTAGATTGGAAACTTGCGAGTTAGTTTTAATCGGTATCACACGCTTTTCAAATTGGTATCATAACAGGTTGCGCTAATTTACTGCATATTCCTATTTTTCGCAAAATTTGTGTGATATTGATTTTTTTGAAAAATCAGTTTTGTGAAAAATCGCAATTTTTCAATGGAACGTTCATTTAATAAGGTGCCTATTTTTTATGGGAATAATTATGCCTATTGTAAAGCTCGTATGAAATCTGGTTTAAAAGCCATTAACGAGCGTGTTTGGTTACTTTGTGAAAATTGGTGGACTCCTCCCACGGTCACCGTTCATATTATCACCTCTTTAAAACTCGTGTCAACCTGGACTGAAGATGATTATAAAATGTCAAATTTTAATTCCCGTGGTCTGGGTGCTATTTTTGGAGCTATCACTCCTGATGAGTTTTTCCATATTATGAAGTGCACCACGTCTATAGAGGCTTGGGATGTTTTGAACTTGACACATGAGGGTACGAACGATATTAGAGAATCAAAATTACAAAATTTGGCCACCCAATTTGAGACTCTCACCATGTTTGAGTCTGAATGCTTTGATGATTTTTATACACGTTTGTCAGACTTTGTTAACACATGTTTTAATTTGGGTGAGGTAATTGATAACACACGTGTCATTAAAAAGATTTTTAGATCTCTCCCAAAACGCTTTATTCCTAAAGTCACTGTTTTGAACTCTTTAGGAAATTTGAAATCACTCAAGTTGGAAGAACTTATAGGAGATCTTCAAACCTATGAGATTGACATGCTTTGCAAAACCATTAATGCTAAGGATAATGGCATTGCTTTAAAGACTCATTGTAAGAAAAAGAAAGAAAAAGATTATGAGTTCGATTTTGAGCGAGACTTTGATTTTAATGATATGACCTTGGTTGAGAAAAACTTTAAAAAATTTCTCAACATGAACAATAATAATTCTTCCAATAAAAAGAGATTTTTTGAGAAAAATAAAAGGAAAGAAAAGGCTAAAGAAAGCGGTGAGAGAAAAAAGGATAATGACTCCGATGAGGAGTGTGAGGAAGATTTTGAGAACGTGACTTGTTTTGAATGTGGGGGTAAGGTGCATAAGTCATTTGAGTATCCTACGTGGCTTAGAAAGAAAGGGAAGAAAGTAGCCATGCCTTCCACACTTAGTGTTAGTGAGGGAGATGAGTTCGATAAAGGTTTAGCACATGGTATGGTTGTCGCTTTTTCTAGTCGTGTGAGCACACCCACTTTGTCTCACGAGAGTGCACACGAGAGCGATGACAGTGATTTGTGTTCTTCGAGTGAGGAAGAAAGCGAGGAGGAGAATGGAGATGAAAGTGATCTCCAAAAGGATTTTAGATATTTGTACACCGAGACCTTGAAAACAAAGAAGTATAATAGAGATTTAGGTCGTCGGGTTTTAGATTTGGATAGAGACAAGGAGGTTTTAAGAAAGGAGAAGTGTGATTTGACCAAAACATTGTCTAGTCTGACGACACGTATATCCTAACTTGAGAGTGATCTCGAACGTGCTAGGGAGGTCAAAGTTAATTTTGAGAATGCACCTAAGAAGGTTGAAAAGGTGGTTCTTAAGGGTAATGGTGAGAAGTTAGGAATAAGTCATGACGGTGCTTCTATTCCTAATTAGCACCCGAGCCGGTTCCCACTTTAGTGTTAGATTAATGTGAGTCTCACCCTAACCCACCTTGGAGTCCCATTCCTATTAGGAGAGTGCTTCCTAGAGTTTTTGAGAGAGGTGTTCCTAGGCCTATTTATGTTTGTTCACATTCCAAGAGGAGAGGTCCCCTTAAGTAATTTAGTTTTAAGTTGGGTTATGTGTCATGTTTTGCTTCTACACGTGTTTCTGACACACATGAACCCACACATGATACTTTACATGCTCCTGGAGATTACATGAGAGAGTTTGCACATTTAGGTGAGCAAGTTAAGTTTTTGGTCAAAACTTCACAAAATTTAATGGAGGTTTTTCATAAGTTGACACCACCTTTGGAAAACCCCTCCGCACCTAACGATTGAGGTTTGAATTGTTTAGTAGCATAGGCTGTTTTGCATGATGAAATTATTTGCCTATTACTAGTATGTATCATTTTTGTATAATTTTTTTGCTTTTGGAAAATTTTTGAAAAATACAAAAAGATTTTATTTTAATCAAATTTTTGAAAAATTCAAAAAGAGTTTTGTATTTTGTTTACACCGTTTATGGATGAACACTTAGGATGACCGAGTCACAGCATCATTTCATTTTTTTCATGTGACTATTTGATAGTGTTTTGAGAAATAGGTCAATTAATCCATGTGCTTTATGATGTTTGGAGTTATTAAGATGTAATTAAGTGTTACTTCCTACATGTTTGACTCATGTTTTCATTTATTGCACACATGCACGGATTTTTTTATTATTGTTCTTGTCTTATCACATGTTGGTTGGGTGTTTTCACTTCAATCTTGTCCTTAAAACTAACCAAGCACGATAAAAATTGATAAGAAAGTTGTGCATGTAAGAGCCGTTGATGAGGTTGTCTACTTTGTTTGAAAACGGTGAAGGGCTACAGAAGATTAATTTTTATCCTTTACGATTAAACCGCCGTTTAAATTGGACCTAAAAAATTGAGAAATTTTATTATCCGGGGTCCAAAGAGGTTTAAAAGAGCCCGAAAAAATTTAAAGGCAATAAAAAGAAATTCATGCCAATTATGGGCCAATTAGGTTTTTGCACCAATTCTCCAAAGTTTGAGAATTTTGTTTAAACACCTCTAAAAGAAAATATATATGAGGGAGTTTGGTTGGAGATTTTTTAACGGGTTTGTACGTCATTGAGAATCTTGAAAAAGGGCTAAATATTTTTGGATGTTATTGGTGTGGAAATCACTTTGACTTTGATTTGTTGATTTGCATAAGACGTTGTTGTCTAAATTCAACAAATTTTTACACCTAAGGATTCTTTTGATGTTCATTCATTAGGAGTACACGTATTCATCGTGCACATATGATTGATTGAGTTTATTTACCTAGCAAATGTGTTCACACCCATAAATTCCATTTCCATGACTTGGTTGTTTTAGTTTAAATCCATGGTGTGACTTTTGGTATGTTATTTTTGTATGAAAAATTAAATAAAATCCAAAAATAGTTTGTGATGTTTTTTAGACATACCTTTGCATGCTCGTTGATTGATTCATACTTGCTATGCAATTTTATCATGACACTCCATGTTTTGAATATTTCTTCTTATCTGTCTATTTGGGGACATCATAAAAAGGGAGAGAAAGAATTATCATGTTTTGGGGGAGTTTTATTAATGATTTATTCTTATATCATTTCAAACTCGATGCGTCACGAAGGTATTTGCTTTTTCTCATGTGTGTAGGTACGAAGATTGAAGATCATGATGTTTCACACCCTGATGAGAAAAGCTTTGAGATTTGACGAAGATGTTTGATGAATAGTTCTGAGGTCTTGCAAATTTATTCATGGGAGGTTAGATTTGTATAGGTATTTTGGTTTTTGATAATTGGAATTTTTTATGTATGTACGGGCATAGACATAGGGGGAGATTTTTAAGGACATATTTTCATAGGTCCGTTATCAATTTATTATGTCATATACCGTTACACCGTCGAAGAGCAATCAAGAGACATCTACAACAAAGACGGATCCGAATTACTCAAGTTATTCATCATTCAAGACTCCGTGAAGTTTACTTTGGTAAGGTTATATTTTTAATACCTTAACTTTTAACTTAGATCTTTTGGGATAGTTTTACAAAATATTTTCTAAGAGTTGGAGCGGACTTTTTCGTCAAAATTTGAGAATGAGTATTTTTTCTAAGTGTTGAAGAGGACATTAAAATAATAATTTTTTGACGCAACAGTCATTCGAGTGACATAACAATGTCATTCGCATAAGATAGCCATGTCGCCCTATCTCATTCGAAAGACAGTTATCCTTCATTCGAGCGACATGCTGATCTAGTTTGAACGAGCACTATTTTCGAGGTGGCATGTTTTTCTATAAAAACTCATTCTGTGGTTTCGTTTTGAAAAAGAAGTCCCAGCGTTTTATAGAACAGAAACACTGTGAAAGAAGAATTCTTTAGGCTTCTTCCTTTAGGGTTTTAATCCTTTTTTGGTTTTCAATTCACAAAACTCCCATATGCTTTAGTGAATTGTTTTGGTTTTCAAGAACACTTTGCTTTTGTTCATATTTCATGGAGTGCGTCTCTACACCGTATGGATGCGTGCCATCGAAGATCTTGCTGTGTGAAGATTCTTTGTTGAAGATTGGGCTGCGAGTCCTTGGAGGGTGCTGCGTGTATTCTCTTGCTGAGTTCAAGACTGCGAGTCTTTGTGGGTTGGCTGCGCGTTAATCCATTGCATATTTTTCTATGTAATTGTAAGTTGCGATTTATGAATTCATAGTGAAAAAAAGGTTTTCCCCGAAAGGTTTTTTTCCTAAAATCTGTGTCTCGGCATATTTATTGTGTCGCATGCTTTATATTTATTTATGGGTTGACACACGCACTTTAGATGCTTGTTTAGGGGCTGAATTATATAAGGTTTGATTGGAAACTTGCGAGTTAGTTTTAATCGATATCACACGCTTTTCACTAACACGATTATATCAGCGGGAAAAACAAGTCTCCCGATATCTATACTCACACCCCGACAAATAAAGAAGATAAGTGTCCCGCTACCCAATGGTGAGTCTACGCATGTGACTGTGATATCCGCTGTGTCTAGCAACCATACAGCTCGTGCAAATCTAGTGGCTATAAATGAGTGTGAAGCCCAGTGTCAAATAAGATATGCCATGTAGTCCCATGTATAATAAACGTACCCTTAATTGGCCTAAAAATCCCCCGGACCCAATCCAAAGCCAGGAGTACACTTTTCTGACTATCTCGACCCTTCCAGACACACTACCTCACTCGAAATGACCATTTGGATGACCCATAAATAAATTACATTTTATCTCAAAAATTTAAGTCTCGACATGACTGACACGCGCATCCCAACTAATTACCATAACTGCCTTATTTCTCACTCACGACAATCATAATGCATTCTTACTAATATATTACTCCATCACTAAGTAATACCCAATATAGTTCATACAAATAAATATTAACCCTTGTCTCGCTAATTAATATTTATTTTAATCTGAATTAATTTCCCATTTTAATTTAATTAATCCCAATAAAAGAAATCGTCAAAAATACGGGGTGTTACACAAGAGAGAAGATTATCTCTCCACATGGTTATATCCAATATAAAACTATGTAAGGGTTTTTAATAGATTCACAAGTATATTGGTAATGATGATTTAGTGAATCAAAAGGTTTTTGAGGTTCAAAAGTAATGAGGACTTTTGCAACAGGTATGCAAAAATCGTTTTAACAAAAGTCTCTTTTAAAAAATTATGCAATAGGTTTTTATATGACATGCTCAAATTTTGAGGCGACTTCACTCGTTCAAATGAAAATAAGGCTGTTCGAAAGAGAATACAATCTCGTTAGAATGTAGGCAACTTCATTCAAACGATAGTGCTATCTCATTTGAACAAGCTTCAAACGAGCTTCAAACGATAAAACATAGAGCGCCCTCGTTAAATGCATGTTAAATGTAGAGATCAAATGATGATTCGAACGACTTTGACATCTTATTCGAACTAGAATGACTTCTCATTTGAACGAAGTCAATGAACTTTGAAAAAAGAAATAAAAGAAAAAAAATGCCTCGATTTTTATAAAAATTACATCTCCCAATATAAATGAAAATAAATTCGAATATTTATACCTTCATAATGTGGAGATCATCTTGAAATTGGAGATGTTGGACATTCGGTTCTTAGTGACGGCTCGAATCGAATTGTAACGAGATAGGCCAAATATACATGTAAGCCTAAGATATGAGCAATGACATCAAATTTGCTATTAAAAGTTCCCGCTTTGGCTACTCTGGTACAAAAATAAAATCAAAACCCAGATTATATTATATCCCCTAAGATAGTAAAAATATCCTAATACCCTCCCAAATCCTATAAAATGAATTGGTATGCAGACATATTCTCTTCAATCTCCATATTCTTCTTATTCTTCCCTTGATCTTATAATATTCTAATCAATGCCCAAGGGAACCTACACACATGAAATAAGAACAATACCCGTGACGCATAGAGTTTGAGATATACAAATAAAAACACGTAAATCTTAAAAATCAAACTCCCCTTTAATTTTTTTTCCCCTTTTACGTCTGAAATCGATAAAGGAGTAGAAACTAATCATGACGTAAAGAGAACATCACAGATAAGAATAATATATCATCACAAAAATATATAAATGACGAACATACAATGATAATCTCAAAGGCTCCACAAACTATTTTTTTGAAATTTTTCAAAATTTTGAAGCATAAAATTTTACAAATACGACACACCATGGAGAAACACAAAACTACCCGTATCATGGAAACGAAATGTAGTGGTGCGAACATATTCCATAAGTTAATCAACATAGACAAACAGCACACATGTGTACGAAGTATTGAGATACCCCTAACGAAGGATCTCAAAGTCTACCTTAGGTGTAAAAATGGTGAACTCATGTGAAAGTGACTTAACCTAATCAACAAATTAGGATTGTAAGTGATTTTCACACCCATGACGCCCAAAACTATGTAATGTTATTAAAGATTTTTATAGTATGTACGAATTCATTGATCGTTGACTTAACTCCCTCAAAATCTCACATATAGCAATAATATGTAACAACCCAGGTTTTTGGAGCTACTATTTTATACTATTTTGCCTGATGGGCTAATTTTATAAAATAGGGGATGTTGGAGTAAATATTTTTCCCGTGAGACTTAGGGATAATATTTACTATGTTTTGTCTATTTACCGTTATGAGAAGGTATATAGTGTTATATAGTGTATTATTGCGTCGTTATATGTGAAACGACGGTTATGACCTATATATGAAATTGGGTATAATTAATGATATAAAATGAAATTGGAACATAAAAATAGTTCACACTTTCCCGAATGCCAAAATAGGGGGTGCGGTTGTTTTTAGAATAGTTAAGATAGTCGAAATAAGTGCCCAGTTGTAATTTTTGAGATTCGGGCATTTTTAAGGGGTTATGACTCAATTAGTGGTTACGAGTCATTTTATTGGTGTATTAGCAATTAAATGTGGGGATTTATATTTTTAGACCCGTATAAATTCCCCCACCCCCTTTATTTTCTTCATTCTTTGTGAGAGAAGCCAAAGGAGAGAGAGAGAGAGAAGAGAGAGTTGGGAGAAATGGAGAGATAGAGAGAAATGGAAGATTTGGGCCGGATTCCGTCGCTACCGGAGGTGTTCCGAGACTACGAACCTCGAGGCAAGTTTCTTGCTTCTTAGATATTGATTTAATGTGATAAATTTGCATGTATAGTTAATTTTGGAGGTTTAAACCATAAATGGGTTTTGGTTGATTTTTGTGTTAAACCCTTAAATCTTGTAGATTGTATGGTTTTGGGTTGTTATATGGGGTTATTTTGGTGTATAATTGTTAGGGTAGTGCTATTGGTGGAGGGGAATGAAGGAAGTAGAGGATTTTGGTTTTTAGGGTTCGGTTTTGGCTTTGCAGAAGAAAGGCTTTTCGTGGATCTGATAGGCGCGGTCGATTGCGGTCCTATAACCGGTCGACTGGTCATGCCAAAACTAGCTTACTGCTTTTGTTAGCAGACCAAACCTGTAAGGGCGGTCGACCGCGGCCCCTTGACCGGTCGACCGGTCCCCTGTTTTTCACCTTTAATTCTCCTTAGTTTTCTTTAGCCTTTTCTTTTAGGTTCAAGGTTTAGGAACCTTCCTTTGGGAAGTAATGGGGAGTCCTAGAGGGTTGTATTTGGGTAGACTAATGTCCTAGGCTAATAATGGAGATTTGGGTGTACCCGAGAGCTAGTTTGTATAGGTTAATGTCCGATTGGTATAGGAGGTTAACCTAAAGAAAAATTGGAAGTTAAAATATTAATGTTAAGCTTTTGGGAGACACTCCCTTATGGAGACTCACCTTGAGGGTTTATGAAATTATATGAACGCTTGGAGGCTAGTCTAAAGTTAGTGGCACTTTGGGTCTTAGGTCATAAATAAAATATGACTTAATAAAAATGAAATGCACATTCTAAAACTTGGTGCTTAATGGCTAAATGGATGGTTTTTGGAAATGTAAAATATGATGTTTTCAAAAGGAAAAGTAAAGTTTTTCATAAATGTTAATTTATGGATACACACCTCCCTAAATCGCTATCATAAGGGAAGTTGCGCGCGTTATGGTAAAGCCTTCCTGGCTGTTGAGCAGGTTGGATATAGTCCCTAGGCCATATGGTCGTTTATTTATACTGCGCTGGTTAGGAGATTCCGGGTGTGGTCTTGACTATCCCGCAGGCATATGGACGCTTCCCGATGTTTGGTAGGTTCCTAGGTTGTCTTATATGATAGGCCCTGGAAGATGATAGACATTTAGGGGCGTGTCCAGTGGGGAAACCCGGAGGGGCGGTCTTAGATTTATTAAAGCAATTCATGATAATGGATTGGCTTTAATTACATTTCCTGGATGGAAGAAGGGAAATGGGATATGGTTTGGCTTCGGTAACACTCCCGGATGGAAGAAGGGACGTGGAAGCATATGGTATACAAAAGTATTTTTATGCTAATAAAAATGACTTTTGATTACACTTCCTGGATGGAAGAAGGGAAGTGGGATTTTATGAAAGAAATGGGTAAAGCACTTTTTATGATAATAAAACCTGCTTTAAAATTATGTTTTCTTCCTGAATGGAAGAAAGGAAATAATATTGGTAAATAAGTTTGACATGGTAAACATTTGATAAAATGTTGTACCATTTATGTATATTCCTAAAGAAAGAAACTAGGAATTGTGCCAGTAGATGATGGATGGGTTTTATTTTATTTTTTTCTTTGTGTAGCTGTAGATGTGACCTCCCACACCTATGCACACACATATATATTTATTATTTCGTGCTTAGGGCCTAATGGACCTCGACGATCAACCTTGCCTAAATAGTAGTGTATCGGGGGGGTTCCTTGTTTGGATTTCGCTTTGCGAGACACCCCACGCACGAATAGGGCATAGTGTTGAGACTGGGGAGAAGTTAGCCCTTAGTACTTAGGGTTAACTAAATCACCTCACGATATTGCGTTAGGTTACTGCTAGATTAAGAGGTGAGAATTATCTTATGCTATATGTGAGAGATATATGCATTTAACTGTCATGCATTTTTAGTCACATGGTAATCATATCAAATAGGGTCCTGACCCTTATCTATTTCTTTGTTTCTGCATATACTCTTTGCCGTTACAGGTGCTCTACCGCATGGACACCCGTATTTACATTTCCATTCCAGTTGTCATGGAGCTATAGCATATTGCGGATGTTGTAGGTTACTTGGATTAGACGCTTCTTTCTATTGAACGTTAGTTAAGTTCAGTATTTCTGATTCGGGCGTGTTTGCCCAAGGTTTTACACTCATTCATTATATTGTAAATATTGAATTGTAATACTCGATATATTATTTGCATTGGTCTGTGCACCGACAGCTTATTCGGTGATTATTTATTGTATTGTCATACTTCATTCATCGATTTTTGTTACCCACCGTTTTTTTTTACAAATGGGATTGTCTAAGTGTTTTCTTTTCTTTTCAATTTTTTTTTAAATTTGACAGTCCGTTTTCCAAAATAGTTGGTGGTTATCTCATACTATTATTTTAATCGACATTGATGCTAAGAATGGACCATCTATGATTCCTGTGATTATTAGGGTATTGGGCTGGCCACCTATTATTTTAGTAGGCGGGTTGTCACAGATGGTATCAGAGCATTAGGTTCTAGAGTCCTTAGGGATCTGTGCGGATGTTCTACGTCTTCTGCATTTTTCTCTGTTTGATGTAGAGCCTTAGGAATAAGGTCGTTGAATTCTCTTGTGAGATTTCGTTCTCCTGCTATGGTATGTGAAACCCGAAGATCTTCTGCGCGTTCATGTGGGACTTGTAAGTCGTTAGATGAAGGGCATTGAGGAAGGCCGTTGTGAAGGCGTCATAGGATGGGATTACTATAAGCTGTAGGCTGTGGTCGGGAATAAGGGCCGCTTTGGAGGTCTCTCCCTTTGTAGCATTATTTTATGTTGCTGCCGTGACTACTAAAGGACGGTGAAAATGGTTTTTCCCAAGTACCGCTGTCGGTAGAGAGTGGTACTATGCTTAGGGTTCCAAGCAATGTCGATTCGGAGTTGAGAGGTCCTTGACAAGGACCACATGTTGAAGTTCGGTTGGATCAAGGAAGTGTAACCTCGTTTGGTGAGAACGTAAGGCCCGAGAGTTTTGGCCTAGTAAAGGGTATAGGAGTGCCCAGGTGTGAGGATTTGAGGAAAACCTTTCACCTGTTGGAGTAAGGTTGAAGTGGAGGGAATGGTAATCGCCTCTACATGGTGGAGCAGAATGTTTTTCCCATAGAGAGGGCCTTTCAGTGGAAATGATAGGCTCGTAAGTAAGTGTTGCTAACACTTTTGGAGAAGTAGTGTTCATGAGACCCCATTGGTGGACATCCACCCGGGGAAGACTTGTGGAGCTAAGGTCGGGGAGGTTGGTACAATGTTCTCCTTGCTGTAGGGGAGTAAGGGAACTACACGTTCTGATCTTGTCGATTGAAGATAACCATCAAGGATGGGACGCCTAGTTGGGATATTGATGGAAGTAGTTTGGTTCGGTTAAGACTAGAATCACGTGTCTTGGAACCAGTGGAAGAGGCCAAGGAGATTGGCTAGTATGTTGGTGGGACTTTCCAATTAAGATGTGAGTGGTGCATTCCTTAGGTAAGATGGACTAGTAGCGTGTTAACCCTAGGACCGGGTGTGTATATAGAGCTTGGAATAGTATCGGTATTTCCTTTATAGTAAGTATACTTATATGGCTTCCTTGATAGGGAGGCTTTATTTATTTTTTTTTCTTTTCACTCGTTATGGGGCGAGTGGTGATATGTGTAGTGTGTGCTACTTGTATTATATGTAATATATGAGTAGAGATACTCTTGGTTGGGTTGGTGTGATAGCAAGCGAATAAATTGCGGGGCTATCCTATCTCTAGTTCTAGAAGAAAGAGCTAGTGGTTCTATAATATCTCCCCTGGATACAGGTTGAAACTTTATAGAGGTGGTTTACGGTATGTAAGTAGTTTTTATTTTTATTTTGTTTATTGCTTGTTTGTCTTGCTTGATTTTTTTTCTTGATTATTTGTTTCCTATAATTGCTTTGCTTGTGTATGATATGCCTTATCTCCACGACCGGCTAGTTAAGGGGATTGTGTGGAGGGGTTCCTTGTTTGGATTTCGCTTTGCGAGATGCTCCACACATGAACCTTAACGACGTTGGGAGTGGAGAGATGTGCATTTTCTTTTCTTTTATTTGTTCTTTCTTTTCTTTTTCTGTTGGTAGTGCTGGGTTGGAAAATTTCGCCAAGAATCACGTATATGAGTGATTAAGGGCTATGTTGATGTGCGATATATGTGAGCACAATGATAGTTTTCCTCTGATCGATGTGGGGAAGACTAAGATTATGAAAGTCTGATGGAGACTTATGGTTGTGTCTTAATGAGAAGGCCATTTATAACCAGGTGTATCTGTATTTTGGGATAAAGTATCTGTGGCATCCTACATAAAGTAAATGCTTCAGTTGATTGTTATGGTAGGACGTAGGCGTATATATGTATTATTAGAGTTTCGAGTTAGGATTCCGTCAATTCCGATCATGTGTCTTCGACCGTTACTTTTCGACGACCGACAATGTGAGGTAGTAGTGTAATGGGAGGGTTCCTTGTTTGGATTTCGCTTAGGCGAGACGTCCCACGCATGAAACCGAGCTAATGTCAGAAGTCGGGAAAGGTCTTGGACACTAGGGATATATTTAGTATTATATCTATACGACTAGTCTAGGATAGGTAGATAGATCGGCTTTAGGATTCTTAGGAGGCTAGGCCCTTAGGGCATGTGACGTTATTTTAAGAGGGTGGTTGGGAGTTGACTACAATAGGTTTGTGGGTTAACTTTAAATAGGATTTGGTCCCTAGGTCGAGAAGTATGGGATCTCGAGAAGTTGATGTATAAGCTGACTTTTTCCTCCTGCACTCGTGTTGTTATGATCAAGAGTGGATTTAACGAACGAGTCTTGGCCAGGAACGAGAAGTGTTAACGCGGGAGCATGGACTTAATGTTCATGTGTCTCACACTTTTACGAATTGTCGTCCCCCGCTTGATGAAGAGTTAGTAGCGGTAGTATTTGCCTTAAAGACTTAGAGGCATCTCTCCTTGGCAGGAATTTGGGTCTTTTCACGAGCATCAAGTTTGTGATCGTGAAGGGCTATCGATAGGATATTCCCTTTTGCTAAGGAAATGCGAATGGGAGTAGTATAGGCGCCAAGTAGAAACCGTCAGAGAGTTTATTCGTGGCATGGACTGCCAAGTAGAACGAGTTTTACCTAGGGGGGGCTCCATTGTAAGAGCATTTATGTTCATGATTGACCCTATCACCTACTTGTGTGCAAAGAGTAGCTAGGATCGAGGAGTGAGTAAATCCATGGACATTTTTATCGAATTGCCGATAATGTAACGGTCATCGTCCTAGTCGAGAAAACTATGAATTATTGGACCAATCGCTGCTTACTCAATGGAAACGGGCAGACTAAGTACAGGAGAGTACGCCCAGCCCTGTGTGGTGGAGTTTTAGATCTATATACGGTTCCTATCAACAGTGGTGAACTGAGAGAGATATTCGTGTCTTGGTACTGGTAAAGTTTCCAGGAAGAGATGGACACCGTGTGGATATGGGGTATATCCTACCACCCATAAGTGGATGGGTGGGTTTGATTTAAAGGAAAGATCGGAGCAGTAGTTTTATGGATTAAATTTCCACACCATAGTTTGGATCGTTTCCTACGAGTATAATACCGTGTGTAGCCTAGTATAGTTGGCAGTGTGTGTTGTCTGTTCGTCGGAATGGAACCAACAAATTATATATTCCTTTGAATTGGGGGGGTCCAAGGATATTTCTTAAATGATTGGGCCCATTGATCCGAATTCTTTTAAGGTCTAAGCCAATGCAAAGAGGGTTGTAGTTGGGATCAGCGATTGTAAGTTAGTGTAGTATTCCCTAGTAAGGGTGTAGCGTGTTTCGTCAAGTAGGGCAATTTGTGCCCAAGGGGTGTAGGTATCTCCTCCCTTAGTAGAAGGATAGGATCGATAGTCGTGAGGGACAATTTGGCGCTACATTATCGCATAATGATGTGGACTGAGATCAAATAGTGATGACCTTAGTCTGTGACCTATGGGGACGCTGCATTATAGAGGGGTTTGCTAGTATGATAGCACGTTTTTGGGTATAGTATACCCTTTATATGGTTATGGGTTGCGCCTGAATTTTGAGGACAAAATTTCCCTTTAAGGGGGGGGAGTATGTAACAACCCAGGTTTTCGGAGCTACTATTTTATACTATTTTGCCTGATGGGCTAATTTTATAAAATAGGGGATGTTGGAGTAAATATTTTTCCCGTGAGACTTAGGGATAATATTTACTATGTTTTGTCTATTTACCGTTATGAGAAGGTATATAGTGTTATATAGTGTATTATTGCGTCGTTATATGTGAAACGACGGTTATGACCTATATATGAAATTGGGTATAATTAATGATATATAATGAAATTGGAACGTAAAAATAGTTCACACTTTCCCGAATGCCAAAATAGGGGGTGCGGTTGTTTTTAGAATAGTTGAGATAGTCGAAATAAGTGCCCAGTTGTAATTTTTGAGATTCGGGCATTTTTAAGGGTTATGACTCAATTAGTGGTTAAGAGTCATTTTATTGGTGTATTAGCAATTAAATGTGGGATTTATATTTTTAGACCCGTATAAATTCCCCCACCCCCTTTATTTTCTTCATTCTTTGTGAGAGAAGCCAAAGGAGAGAGAGAGAGAGAGAGAAGAGAGAGTTGGGAGAAATAGAGAGATAGAGAGAAATGGAAGATTTGGGCCGGATTCCGTCGCTACCGGAGGTGTTCCGAGACTACGAACCTCGAGGCAAGTTTCTTACTTGCTAGATATTGATTTAATGTGATAAATTTGCATGTATAGTTAATTTTGGAGGTTTAAACCCTAAATGGGTTTTGGTTGATTTTTGTGTTAAACCCTTAAATCTTGTAGATTGTATGGTTTGGGGTTGTTATATGGGGTTATTTTGGTGTATAATTGTTAGGGTAGTGCTATAGGTGGAGGGGAATGAAGGAAGTAGAGGATTTTGGGTTTTAGGGTTCGGTTTTGGCTTTGCAGAAGAAAGGCTTTTCGTGGATCTGATAGGCGCGGTCGATTGCGGTCCTATGACCGGTCGACTGGTCATGCCAAAACTAGCTTACTGCTTTTGTTAGCAGACCAAACCTGTAAGGCGGTCGACCGCGGCCCCTTGACCTGTCGACCGGTCCCCTATTTTTCACCTTTAATTCTCCTTAGTTTTCTTTAGCCTTTTCTTTTAGGTTCAAGGTTTAGGAACCTTCCTTTGGGAAGTAATGGGGAGTCCTAGAGGGTTGTATTTGGGTAGACTAATGTCCTAGGCTAAGATTGGAGATTTGGGTTTACCCGAGGGCTAGTTTGTATAGGTTAATGTCCGATTGGTATAGGAGGTTAACCTAAAGATAAATTGGAAGTTAAAATATTAATGTTAAGCTTTTGGGAGACACTCCCTTATGGAGACTTGGAAACTCACCTTGAGGGTTTATGAAATTATATGAACGCTTGGAGGCTAGTCTGAAGTTAGTGGCACTTTGGGTCTTAGGTCATAAATAAAATATGACTTAATAAGAATGAAATGCACATTCTAAAACTTGGTGCTTAATGGCTAAATGGATGGTTTTTGGAAATGTAAAATATGATGTTTTCAAAAGGAAAAGTAAAGTTTTTCATAAATGTTAATTTATGGATACACACCTCCCTAAATCGCTATCATAAGGGAAGTTGCGCGCGTTGTGGTGAAGCCTTCCTGGCTGTTGAGCAGGTTGGATATAGTCCCTAGGCCATATGGGCGTTTATTTATACTGCGCTGGTTAGGAGATTCCGGGTGTGGTCTTGACTATCCCGCAGGCATATGGCCGCTTCCCGATGTTTGGTAGGTTCCCAGGTTGTCTTGTATGATAGGGCCTGGAAGATGATAGACATTTAGGGGCGCGTCCAGTGGGGAAACCCGGAGGGACGGTCTTAGATTTATTAAAGCAATTCAGGATAATGGATTGGCTTTAATTACATTTCCTGGATGGAAAAAGGGAAATGGGATATGGTTTGGCTTCGATAACACTCCCGGATGGAAGAAGGGACGTGGAAGCATATGGTATACAAAAGTATTTTTATGCTAATAAAAATGACTTTTGATTACACTTCCTGGATGGAAGAAGGGAAGTGGAATTTTATGAAAGAAATGGGTAAAGCACTTTTTATGATAATAAAACCTGCTTTAAAATTATGTATTCTTCATGAATGGAAGAAAGGAAATAATATTGGTAAATAAGTTTGACATGGTAAACATTTGATAAAATGTTGTACCATTTATGTATATTCCTGAAGAAAGAAACTAGGAATTGTTCCAGTAGATGATGGATGGGTTTTATTGTATTTTTTTCTTTGTGTAGCTGTAGATGTGACCTCCCACACCTATGCACACACATATATATTTATTATTTCGTGCTTAGGGCCTAATGGACCTCGACGATCAACCTTGCCTAAATAGTAGTGTGTCGGGGGGTTCCTTATTTGGATTTCGCTTTGCAAGACACCCCACGCACGAATAGGGCATAGTGTTGAGACTGGGGAGAAGTTAGCCCTTAGTACTTAGGGTTAACTAAATCACCTCACGATATTGCGTTAGGTTACTTCTAGATTGAGAGGTGAGAATTATCTTATGCTATATGTGAGAGATATACGCATTTAACTGTCATGCATTTTTAGTCACATGGTAATCATATCAAACCGGGTCATGACCCGTATCTATTTCTTTGTTTCTGCATATACTCTTTGCCGTTACAGGTGCTCTACCGCATGGACACCCGTATTTACATTTCCATTCCAGTTGTCATGGAGCTACAGAATATTACGGATGTTGTAGGTTACTTGGATTAGACTCTTCTTTTTATTGAACATTAGTTAAGTTCAGTATTTCTGATTTGGGCTTGTTTTCCCAAGGTTTTGCACTCATTCATTATATTGTAAATATTAAATTGTAATACTCGATATATTATTTGTATTGGTCTATGCACCGACAGCTTAATCGGTGATTATTTATTGTATTATCATACTTCATTCATCGATTTTTGATACCAACCGTTTTTTTTTACAAATGGGATTGTCTAAGTGTTTTCTTTTCTTTTCAATTTTTTTTTAAAATTTGACAGTCCGTTTTCCAAAATAGTTGGTGGTTATCTCATACTATTATTTTAATCGACAGTGATGCTAAGAACGGACCATCTATGATTCCTGTTATTATTAGGGTATTAGGCTGGCCACCTATTATTTTAGTAGGCGGGTTATCACATAATACTCTCCCTTTGACATAAATTTTACATTTGCCTGTCATCCTGACCCAAACCCACCTCGTTTCAAATCCAGACATGGGCACCATCAATGGTAGAGCCAAAAGAACATATGCGATCACAAATAAGAAAATCAAATAAGCATATAAAAAAATAATCAATAAGATATAGTACCAAATACTAGTCAATACAAACACAACGTCATAAGGGACAAGAACAACTATAAGGAACAAAGTGTATCTAATATCAAACTAGCAAGATACTACTGTGATGATCGCAATCTCAACTGATAAACATAGCAAAATCTTAAATAGACCAAATCGAATCAATAATCAAGGTCTTAACACTCACTCGAACTACCTGGGGAAAACAAATGTTAAAAATGATAGCCGATAATAATCCTAGAGAACCCACAAAGCTCTATGAAACAATCAAACACCAAATATAAAGTCGAATAGCCTCTAAAAAGAAAATCATGTCAATGTTTAATTATCCAAGTCAAACTGATCTACAAAACACACTAAATGATGCATATTTGAGTGTACAAAGAATGCAGAGGCATCCTGACATAGAAATAAACGACCCAAAAAGCAGAGCACCATGCGCCTGCCCCTAAATGTATATCATGCGCACTCAGAATAGGGTCGTGCAAAATAAGTCTGAAAATTAAAGTATGAACTCACAAAGGAACAATGAGTCACAACCTCATTGACTCTCAGTTGTATGAATGAATGCAAATGCATGAAAAATCATTGAATTTGACTTTAAGAATGCCAATTTATGATAAAAATGGGAAAAATCAACAACTTACACACACACACACACTTATGATTCCAATATTTGTATAGGGATTTCATTTAAATATTGATTAAATGCATGAATTTGAAAAACAAATTAAAATGAATTTAACATTAATGCTAAAAAATTCTCAGCAAATCAATGTTTTGCAAACTTTGTAATGTTAATCATGGTATGATTCATATGACAATAAAAAAAAATATAATCAACAATAATACACATAATCAAATCATGCAAAGATTACAAATAATGCTTAAAAGACTATCATTGTATCAATATCCTTTTGAACTCAAAAAGATTGTTTTAAGCCATTTAGCACCCTCAAGAAAGTGTTGATAAAATATTTTTGAATTTCTATCTAAAAGAAATTTTATGTTTGGAAATGCTTAGCTCTAACTTGTTTTTCATATCAATTCGAGCTCTTGGCTTATGACATTTTTTCAACATATTTTGGCGTTTACTATTGACTAGCTTTTACACGCCTATATGACACCTGCCTAATAATATTTCTATTTCCAAAATGGGTGTAATTCCTCCTAGATTTAGCCCTTATAAATGCTTTTGAAAATGGTCCTTTTTCATCTCCTTCATAGTAAGAACACATAAAATCTCACATATGGACCAATTAACCACCAATAAGATCTCAATGATTTGATTATGATCGAATTAAGCATTATAAGCAATATCAACATGTTAAACATCATATATAACAAGTGATATGCGTGTGCAAGTAGTTTAAAATCAAATATCATAGATATCATCAAGTTCAGCAATCAGGATGTATCAAATGAATTTCAACCAACAATTGAATAAATTAAGCATTAAACATCTAATGTTTTATAATTCACTTTTAAATCATCATTATAGTTAAAGAAACCATTACATCTTCATGAATAAAATATTTAACCACACATATTACAATAAGAATAAACAAAAAATCCTTTAAGATTTTTCAATAAAAATGATCCATGAAAAATTACAAAAACATGTTTAGATAAGAAAACATTGCTTAGAAAGCAAATGCATGTAGAGTGCACATATGCATGAAAATCTCACCAAAAGCATGAAAAATGAGCCAATTGAGCTCTCTCACTCCTATTGACTTGTTCCCCAACAAATTAAGAATGAACTAGGAATGGGAACCTATGAAACCTTGTCATCATAAGCAAACTACCTACCTAGGTAGCGATGGGTGTTTCATCCCACAAATCAATGGGGTAGACATAGTTAACTTCCTTTATGTCAACCTTACTTTTATTTCCTATAGGTTCAACCTTGACTCTAGATGCATTCACATGAAATTCCCTAATAACTTTTAGAATCCATCTTTATTCATCCTTGGATTCTTATGCTTAATCCTTGGAATTTGAGCATATGGCCTAGGTTTAGTAAACTCCCTTCTAGCATCGACTCTATAATGAATTAGGAAATTCATTTTTTACATCATCTCAACAAATTGACTTCTAAGATCATCAATAAGATCTCTACGATACACTTTCTTACTATTTTCATCAACTTATTATTTCTCTCTCAAGCACTTACAAACATGATTTGCATGGCCTTTCACCTTATAAAAAGTGAAAAAATGTACATTTCTTTCCGCAACATTCGTTCTTCCAAAAACCTTCCCTCATTCTTTCTCAAATCTTTGTTCTCAAATTGTGCTTTTTGAGCAACTTTTTTAAGTATTTTTTATTGAAGAAAAAATGTGCAGCATGGTTTGATTACCCACAAAAAGTAAATCGAAGTTTTCCCTTTCAATCTCGAAATCAGGTTCAATTTCCTTCTTTTGAATCATAGGAGTTTATACTTATCCTTCTTTTCATGTGAGTTTGAACTTTCAAAATTCACTTTCGCCTTTCCGAACTTTTTCTCGAGCTTTAGGTCTTTGAAACCTATTTCATAGTCGTTAGGATTTGGTTGAGCATTGCTTAGCGATATAATGTCAAGTTTTTCCATTCCATCATATACTTTTATTTTCAAATCATTTTCATGTTAAATCTCAAGTTCCAATTTCTCAAAGTCGATATTTAAAGTGGAATTTTACGTTTAATTTCTTCTTATCCTTTCAAAATGGTTGCATTTTATGATTTCAAATACTCGCATTATTTTGACAAAACCTCAACAACGTTTTCAAAATCAAAATATTTTGATTTAACCTTTTCAAGATTTTCTTCTTTATCATCAATTTCACTTTGTAAAACTATTATCTTGATAAAAAATTCATTGTGTTATGTCTTATGCCGAGGAGAATCTCGATAAAGATCATTAAAATCTTTTCTAAATTATACCGCATCATGAGCACTAACATCCACATCATCATCAGCATCATCATCATTAATACCATAACCATTATCATCACTACAAGATTAATAATCACTAAGAGTTCTATTCCTATAGAAGCTTTGATCATATTATTCTTTAACCACACTCTCTAAAGACACCATATCATTTTTCTTTACCATGAAAGAAAACACACTTCCATTTTCCCTCAAAATCAAGGAATCAATTTCTTTTGAATTACGTGATGAACATTCACTCGCTGTGTAAACTTCAGAAGAAAATAAATTGTTTTTCAAACTTTTGAATGAGTCAAATTCATTTTATAAAAAACTCAAAACTTTTCTCAAGTTCACATTCAGAAACTTCACAAACAAGAAGTTTTTCTTTCACTTTTTTAGTTCAAGTGAAAAATGATTTTTTTCTTATTCCAAAAGTTTAAGTTGTCTGAAATCAACATTTGTTTAACTTGTCAATCTTCTCAAGTCAAAATTTTGTAACCTCAAAGATTGGTTTTCCTTTTTAAATTCACAAGTAAATTACAATAACTCACCTTTCTCTTTTTCAATCAATCTCAACTTTTCACTTATAAGTTGACTGTCCATTTCAAATTCTTTAAAAACATATTTTTCTCATTCATAGAGTTTGACTCGATTAAAAATTTAACATTCAACTTTTTCATTTTGAGAAGTTGAGAATTTAGAAAATCAAAATTTTGACTCAATGATTTGTCATATCTAATTTCATCACATTCATCAAAGTCAATAGATTTAGATTTTGTTTCAGAATGAGAAGATTTCTTGTTCTTATTTTACATTTTGGGCAGTAAATGTTCTATTGTTTCATTATGATTCAAAATCATAGTATCCAAAGGTATGACACAAACAACGCTAGCCAAATTAAGACAAGCAATTTCCATCATAGTCATAAAAACTAGATCTACTGATAAGAAAACCAGATCTAAGTAAAGAGCATAACAAACTCACAAAAACACAAGGATCAATTTAAGCATGTTAATGATAATCAAATCATCCCTTGGATATGATACCAATTGAAAGAGAGTATCATTTGCACTAAGTAAACATCAACAACATCCCTTAAGGGGTGAATATATTTGAAGACCACTTATGCCTAATTATTCATTTCAAATAATTTTCCTCGCATATTCAAGTTACTCAACACAAGTTTTACTAATTTGATTATTCAATGACAAGATTAACAAACACACATAATTATGTAATTGGGGGAATCTAGATGATCAAAACTAGATCGAACACACCTACGTCAATTTTACTTAAATTTCACTAGATTCAATAAAGATAGAAGTGACGTGTGTGACCAAATGTGTGCATACAAGTATAAATCATTTAAAATCATTCATAAGAAATATTTATAAGAAAAAAACCCAACTAGGGATTAAAAACCTCGATGCACTGCAATTTCTATTTCTACTTGAAAAGAGTTTAATACAAAGCAATAAGGTAGCTATCACTCATGACCTACTACTAGTTACCTATGAAATTCAAACCTCCCTCCCATAGATCAATATAAATCAACATGAGAAACTCCAATCGTCTCGTTGGAATCACACTATGCTCCAATTCCTACAATCAATCAAAGTACCTCCAATTTTAGATCAGGAAGTACTAGATCATATAATTAAATAGGTAGATTGATATAAAATGAATAAGTTATGTGAAATCTGAACCAAAACACTTTCAATTATGTCTTGAAATCATAGATCAGGTATAGATATATTTTTAGAAAAATAGGAGGGAACGAGTAAATTTGGAAAGAGAGGCAAATGAATAATGCTCTCAACCTCAAAAATCCTCTCAGAAATGTATTTGAGTTATGATGTTTTCTTATACTAGGAAATGAGAGGGAAATGGGTCTTTAAATAGGATTTTCCAAAATTTGATGCATGCCATGCGCACGGTTAGATTTAGACGCGCGCACAATTTTGTCCAGCATGGACATCATGGCAAAATCATGTGCACATGCTTAAATAACAGTCGTGACAAAGTTACTTTTTCAAAATCATTTTTAGTAAGGCCTAACAATGTAAAACACTAAGACTTTTTCTCAAAATTTTGGACATAGTTTAAAACATTTGAAACACTTGTTCCATCATTTTAATCACCCTCCCACACTTTTAAGAAGTCTTGCGCACGTGTGCATGTTTTAGCCATAATCAATTCACAATCTACAAAAAGGATATATTCTTCACTTAAATGTGAATGCATGGCAATGAAAGTCTTGAATGATAGGCATTGCTTGATCTTACATCTTTAATCTTCTAGGTTCATCTAACCTAATCCAGACTGCACCTCACTTATAATGAATCAAGTCTATCTGACTTGATAGACTCAATGTTTTTACAAGGGATTGTAGACAATTTATATGTCAATACAAATTTTGCATTTTAAATCTCCCTCTTGGCTATTTCGTGGCAATACCCCTAAAACCCAAAATGATCTTATTACCCCTACAAGACATACATTCCACTAACCATATAGTGAATGTAGTATAAGGTCATGTAAAAATCCATAAGAGCAAAGGGCAATGCAAAAATCGTGTCTGAACATGGAATAGAGTTAGAATCATCAATGATAAGACTGAAATCACATGACACAATAAAAGACATCACACATGCAATATCGTCAACAGAGAGAAACTCTCCCTGCTTAGAAATCATCTGAAAAATCAATGTGATATAGATGATATATAAAGTGGGGAAGCATGCGAAGTATGAAATCATCTAATATGAATGCGTAACACAAATAGTAGCTCCCCTGAAACAACATCTCCCACTAACATGGATATATCTCCGCCTTTATGACAAATCCACCCTTTTGTCACATGGGACATGGGATCTCCCCATTAATCTCAAGGATATGGGAAATATAATTCTCTTCTCCTCTATTATGTCCGAAAATAAAGAGAAAGAGAAGAAATATGTCGGAGACAATGCATATAGCATGGGAATCAAGATCACAATGGCATAAAGAACGAGTGAAGCAAAAGCTAGGAAAATAAATGACACACTAAAACTATAACAAGGGAATACACAATCAGCATATACAAGTGTATCATCGTATGAATCTCATAACAAGAAATCAAAAATGAAATATATCAATCAATAAGCATAGAAGGAAGATATGTGATATACCAAAAATCTAACGAGAATGAGATCATATACAAAACTTGAATATAGAGCATGGATATGTCAATATAGGCACAAGAATATAATACAAAGTATGAATCAAGATACCAAATGAGAATGAATGAATTGAATATGGAAATTCACAAAGCTAATATAGTGTACAGTAATGACCACGATAACTCAATGATAAATAAAGAGTAAAAGTACAACACGCATCCACACATTGATTTAAAAATTTAAGCATCAAGTACCAAAGAATATGGTATGCATACCTAATCGTCTTACTACCAAATGGAAAGGTACAATAAGGTCTTAATCAAGGGAATATTAATCGATGTGGAGATTCATTGAAAATCTCTAATTTTCCTCAAACACATGTGTGAACAATAACCATATGATATCTAAAGATAACATCACACAAGATCAACAAGTTAGAAATAAGAAATATGTAACATGAAAATCACAAGTGTAGCATGGACAATAACATACACAAGACATCACATCTAAACCAAGTAGATATAAGAATGAAGAAATTATATCTCCTATCAAATGCAAATTATAACCCCTAAAGATATGCACGTAAGAAGAAAATAATGAAGAAGATGACAAAGCATGGCATATGTATCATGTGAAATACGATAGGAAAATGAGTATAAATGTCATAATAAGATATCAAAGGATCGTATGAGAAGATCCGAGTATGTGATGTTTTATAGATCATGGTATTATGTGATAGAGACATGTGAGCATGTAACATGTCATAATACATGTGAAATAATGAGAACAATCAAACATGTACACAAAAAATAATATGTAACATGTGCTATCATAAATAGATAGATGAAAAAAGCTCATGAGATATAATCAACAAGATGTAATAGCAAACACTACACCAAAATAGAGAAATTGCAACGGATTATCTTTTTTATTTGAAACATATTTTATCCGTTACAAATTTATAACGTCCAAAATCCGTTACAAATAGAGAAAACCCATTACAATATGTTGGTATCCGCTAAAAAACTCACTAAGAAAAAAAGAAAAAAAAGGGAAGGTCGGGCGGGATAATTCTCCCCAAACCCACTCTCTCATTACCTCTCCCTATTGACGACCTCTGTTCTGGAAGGTTGGATATCATTAGTCTGTTTCTCTCTGGGGAAAAAACTGTCTCTTTTGTTCTTCCTGATCGAATAGTTTTTTTTAACCCCAATAGAGCATAAGGGTTTAAAACTCAAGTGGGGTGGAATCAACATAATTTGTACTAGTAATAGTGAGACCTCGCCTTCATAGGCTCTTAGGGGTTGGAATAGTAAGTGAGCTTCTCCGCCTTGTTATCTATGATCATTCTCCTATCTTAAATAAGTCCTTGTTGGGACAACAATTAAAAGGTTCGTAGATTGCTATCGGCCATGATGAAGTGCTTTTCTTAATGAGGAGTGAATTAAAAAGAAGGGGGTATCTCCCTCTATGTGTTTCCAATTTGCGTGACCCCAAGGGTACATATTTCTATAAATTGATATTGAGTTCTTGTATTATGCGACGTTGTAGTGATTTGTGTTTGTTTTTATCTTATATTGGTGGAAGATGAAGGTCTTCTTGAATTTACTTGTAAGTAATTTCTTAATCTCTTTTCGTTGATGCTTGAAGCATTTTCATAACTAATCATAAATTATTTAGATTAGGTGCGTGACACATAACATTCCTTGAAATTTCAAATTAGCTCAGTGTGGAAACAGCATTTTGAGTTGTGATATGTAATCAAATATTAACTTTCTAGTATGATACAATGGAACATTGGTTCACTGGTCGTTTGAGAATAACTTTTTATACATGAATAAAATTATTTCCATTCTAATAGAATTTAGTGAAGTTAAAAAGATGCTTGAATTATGAATTTTTGCAAGATATTTGCAGAAAAATTTGTCCTCAATTATGCATTTTGTTACAAGCTCTCCTTATGTGTAAATTACCATTTTTTAAGCTAAAAAATCATCTGAAGGGGTCTTTCCTACAAAACGCATAATATAAGGGTTTGTAAGATGTACATAATATATATTTTTTAAATATCCTAGATTCATAGTAGAAATAAGACAATAATATTATTTACACTTTTCTTTGGACCAAAACCACTTTCGTAATTTAGTTCTCTTCAACATAAAACCCCCAAATCATATCACATCCGTGCAATTTTTTTTATATATTCAATCAGTGTTGTGCTATGCACATGGAATGGAAATGGGTTCTCATTGTACTATAGGGTCCTACATCGGTTCTCATTTTTGACTGATTGGGTAATCATTGATGTGCCGCACCCATATCAACCATGGCCGGGATTAACACGAGCCAATATGGGTGTGATACGTCAACTGGTCACACCCAATGATTCAGAAATGAGAGTTGGTTTATAATTTTTATTAAGTTGACTAAATGAAGTTGGGTAAAAAATTCAAATCTAACATTGATCAACTTGTCTAATTTTAGGACATAATTTTTAAACATGATAAGGTGTAAAAGGGCTCAAACTTTGGCACGAGTTACGTTTATAGCATGGGTGAGATGAAAGATTATATTAAAAAGAGTTGGAACTGTATTGTGGTAAGAATCGGGTGTTAGTGATTTTACTATTACCAAAGATTGGTGAGGTAAATACATATATAAGTTGAAACTATTAGTCAACTTTTATTGGAACTTCTATTGATTATTGATTTGACTACAAGGACTCCTTATACTCAGTGTTCTCATCCCTGATGGCTTATTTGGTTAGTCAAAACATAAAAAGGTATTGTATTCATTTTGTGGCATAACATTCGGTTTTAACAAAGTTGGATTTCAATACTTGTGGTTTGATGGTGTTGCATTTATTTTTACATAAGTTGTATTTCCAAAAAGTCTACATGGGCATATTTGTTAGAATAAAATTACCATCATTATCTTCTAAATCTACTATCTTCTATGTTTTTTTGGTTAAAACCCAGTGTATGGTGTTTGATGAAAGTATTTTTCCTCTTTTTTATCATTAGTGGTGATGGATTAGATTGGAGCTAAGAAGCTTACAAATTTAACTTTAATGATCATTATTCGCACAAATCGTATTTCTTTATTCATTTACCTAGATTATCAATAACGTAGAAAATGTTTATGTACTACACACTACCCATTCAATCAAATGTGGATGGGAAGATAAAACTACATAGTAAGTGTGTAATCATTTCCTGACTTACACTCCTTTATTTTCTATTTTTTAAGTGATTTATAGTGTTGTGGACTGAAAGTAATGCTTTGATGAAAATGAGACTTATTTAGTTACTTGAAAATGAGCCTTATTTTGTGTGGTGTTTAAACTTGTAAGTATTTTGTGTGTATTTGATAATTTGACATGCTAGAATGCGGTGTTTTGTCTATTGAACCATGTTCAAGTCCTATATACTAACTCTTACTACTTGTGTTGTGTTTTTGTTACTGATAATTTTCTTCTATAGTTTGGTAAACCTAAAAATGAGGAAAGCCTTTTGCCTTCCAAATATAACCCTATACAAAATGGGACTCTTGATAATTAAGAAGAGAGAAAACCAGTACATGAAATGGACTTGAGTGAACATTTGGTTGATTAAAACAATATTCATGTAGAATTTTTAAACAATAGTAAAAATATAATGAATTCAAGATCAGTCCTGGAAAATCTATTTGGCAGTGCTTTAACAAACGGTGGCTCCTCATGTTTTACTGAGGTAATTAACATGACTCTAGTAGTTTATAAATATTATAATTTTATCCCTTTTATTAGATTGAACACATTTTAACCAAAACTATTACATTTTGATCCTATTTTGTCTAGGGGAATTATATTACAGTCCCAGTGTGTCTAAGCATGTCGAAAGAAAAAATTCACACAATCTCTAGATGTGGTTGAATGGTGTCGCAAAATAACACGCACACACGTTACCTTTGGAGAGCGTCAATAATTCATATCTTTTCAAGAAGATTAGCAAATAATGTAAAGAAATCAATGTTTTATCCGCAATAGAAAGGTCTAGTGCTGACTTATTGATGAATTTTCTAACCCCTATCATCGATAGATAATAGTCCAATGCTATTGTATTCACATCACTTGAAATGGTCTACCTCTGTGTGGCATATTTTTCACTCATTCTGCTCAAACCTAGTGGTTTTTTTATACAGAGCATCTTAAGAAGACTTCAAAAGGTATTTTCTAAGCCAAGCGTGTCTCACATCATTCTATAAACAATTTTCTTTCATCATATCCCATGGAGAACATGACCATGGTTATCGAGTTCTACGTGAACTTATTTGTTCTGTTATAGAACTCGCTGACTATATACTCCTTTGTTTGTGATCGAGACATCATCTTGATATATAATTTTCTCTCTGAGTATCAAGGATTGTCTTTCATTGAGAAAACAATTTTTTTCCCATTCTACTTGTGGTATATCTCATGACCACGTTGATACATAAGATAAAGAGTGGAGAGGAAGCTTATTTCTTTGTATAGATCTTTGGATAATTTTTAGATTGTTTATTTTGTCATAATTTATTGTCTATTTCCTAATCATACGACCCATGATTTACTTACAAGGTTTATAGGTTTATATATACAATAATTGAGCATTAATCTATAGACCTTATTTATATCATACGTGATGTCATTAGTCATTCCATTGAGGATAGTTCACAAAAGGTATTTCCTTTTGGTCACGTGATCATGGCCTATCCATATTTTCTTGGGATTATCAAAATTAATGATGCCTTTGCGTCTATTCGTGATGCGAACATGTGTACATTTGTTTCATGTACTAAGGTCCATACTTCTCAACATCCACATATTCTAGCACCCTCAGTTATAGATCCACGAGCCAAAATTTCACCTTAGGCCTCTGCCACCGCAAAACATGATGATCCCCCTACTTTAACAATTTCACCACACCTACTCATGCTCCTTCTCTTTTTGAACCATGCATCCATCATTATACTACATCGAAGGATTATCGATTCGCATTAATCTAAGAGAGTCAGTATATCCTTCAGTGCTTGCCTACTTTGTACGCTTATATATATTTTGATACGACAATTTGCCTCTCTGCAACATGATATTGCATCTAAAATATTTATTATTTTGTCTATCTGTATGCTTACTTATATTTTACTTCTTTGATGAGGAAAACGTGAAAGAAAGAAAGTGGTTGAAAAGGAGATCTTTTTATTAATGTCAACTCTATACTCACAATTTGGCATATGGAAGTTATTTTTTCTTATTCATATTAGTATTTTATAGATTATATTATGTTAACATCTTATTGTGTTTGGTAGTGGTACCGAGGTTTTTAATGGTGTGTTTTTTTCATTCTTTCCTTAGACTATTCTCTAATTCAATTTGTTGTTATATTTTGTCTTCAAAGTTTCAGCTACAAATTTATTATTATTGGACTGAAAAATTAGAATCCATTGACCATCATACTTTTTCAAGTTTCGGGCTTCTTGAATGAATGTGGTTATTGTGCTCAGAAAGTAACATAATTTAAATATACACTCCACAAATAATTTAATTTTCAGCAGCTCCAATCTGAGGTCCTGGTTTTCTCTTTTTCGGCTTGGGAGCTCATCTAGGATAGAGCATATCGGTGGAGTTTATGTTTAGTTTGTGGGGGATAGCAGTGGATTCCCCATGGTGAGGCTGCCATCCATCGCATCGCGAAGGTGTTGTTGCTCATAGTAAAGTACTTGGTGCGTATTATGTCATATAACCAAAAAAGCTATTAACAAAGGCCCATCCTTTAGGTACTAAGGATACAAACAAATAACCTTTACACTAGATAGAATACAAACCAAAAAACTATTAAGAATATATACAATTTTCTTCCTTATACCATTATGGATTCTGGATCTGAGTAAAAGTTATTTCATGGTTTAATGTTATAGTTAATTGGTTTTCTTGCAGGTGAAGTGATGGCAGATTTGAAGGCAGACAAAATATTCTCAAGCTACAAGAGAAATTCATACTGATTTTGAAAGAGGGTTCATTTATGCTGAGGTTACCTCCCCCACCCATAAATTTGTAGCTACAATTTTTTTATTTTTTACATTGTTGCTTCAAGTAATTTAGTTTCATCTTATTTTAATTATTACTATCTGATAGTTCATTACCTGTATTGGAACCCAATAATTCTTTATATTGTTAGTGTATGGTCTAATATGTTTTCAAGGAGATTTTTTAATTGCCATATCATTGGGAAAGAAAACAAATTATTTTCTGGAAGTAAATTTTGTTTTAATACTCTTTTGATGGCTTGATCAATTTTTCTTCAAACGTGTATTATATTTTTATAGTTAACTTAAAGCATGTTTTGTAGATCTCCCTTGCCACATATATGCATTTAAAAACACTACATTGTCATAGTTCTAAAAATTACCTGATTACCAAAAAGTGCCACGTTTTTTCCTCCCTCTTCCACTTCCTTTGATGAAGAGAAGTTGCGGCAACTAGTGTTTTCTTGTCCTCATTGTAATTATTATATATCAATTTGTTACATGGTGAAATTGGGCAGTCATTTTGTTGCCAAACTTTCAAAGCACATAACAAAAGTAGTGCTTCATCTTCTTAAAAAGTGAAATTCTTGATATGCCTAATAGCACCCAAATTGTATTTCTATATTTTTCACTCTACGATGATGGAACTTCTATGGATCTTGTTGGACGTAATGATTAAAATTTGGCATGATATGTTGTAGGTCATGAAATTTGAGGATCTAAAGGAACCATGTTCTGAATATGCAGTTAAGATATTCCCTAATATTGTCCCTAATATTGTGTTACTAAATTATTAATTCACATTTCAATTAATTATATTGTAGCTTATATGATTAGTTTATGTTGTGTCCTTGCGTGATTTTCATACTGACTGATTTCTTATAATAATATATTTGTTGTATACCCTCATCAATTGATAATATGCATATGTGTTCGACCAAAACCTTCCTTAGTATCTTAATGGGTTTATCTTTAGCAGAACGAGTGAAAAATATGCCACACAAAGGTAGACCATTGCATATGATGCGGATAGAATAACATTTGATTGTTGGTTATCGATGATAGGGGTTAGCAAGGGCATCAATAAGTCAGCACTAGACCTTTCTATTGCAGATAAAACATTGACTTCTTTACATTATTTGCCCATGTGCTTGAGAAGATATGAAGCATTGACGATATCGAAAGGTCGCATGTGTGCATGTTATTTTGCGACACCATTCAAACACATCTAGAGATCTATAGAGTGCGTGGATTGTTTCTTTTGATATTCTTAAACACATTGGGATTGCAATATAATTCCCTAGACAAAATGGGATCAAAATGTAATAGTTTTGGTCGAAATGTGTCATATCTAATAAAAGGAATGAAAGTATAATATTTATAAACTTCTAGAGTTGTATTAATTACCTCAATAAAACCTGAGGAGCAAACATTTGTTAAAGCACTGACAAATAGCTTTTCCAGTACAGATGTTGAATTCATTATCTTTTTACTGTTGTTTAAAAATTCTACATGAATATTATTTTCATCAGGCAGATGTTTGATTCCATTTCACGTACTGATTTTCTCTTTTCTTAATTATCAAGAGTCCCATTTTGCACATGGTTATATTTGGAAGGCAAAAGGCTTTCCTTAATTTTAGTTTTACCAACCTATAGAAGAAAATTATCAGTAACAAAGAGACCCAACACACGTAGTAAGAGTTAGTATATAGGACTTGGACATGGTTAAATAGATAAAAAACTGCATTCTTGCATGCCAAATTGTCAAATACACACAAAATACCTACAAGTTTAAACACCACACAAAATAAGACCCATTTTCAAGTAACTAAATAAGTCTCATTTTCATTAAAGCATTACTTTCAGTCCACAACACTATAAATCACTTATAAAAAGAAAAAATAAAGGAGTGCAACTCAGGAAATGAGTACACATTTACTATGTAGTTTTATCTTTGCATCCATTTTTGATTGAATAGGTAGTGTGGAGTATACAAACAGTCCCTGTCTATGTTAGGCCAGGATACATGATAAACACCAATATTTGCACTACATCTGGATAAAAGCATCAAAAGGTTCCACCGATCTTCTTAATTTTAGTTAACACTTACTCTAGGATGATAAAATACTACTGTAACACATTTAAGGAAAATTTTGCTCTAGAGTTTATATATGTATTGGCTTTTTTCTTTCTTTTTTTTTGTAGAAAATAAACAACATCATCGACGTTTGATGGACTCACTTAGATGTTATTAATATGTTGAGAGGAGGTCGTAACTCTTGTTTTAATTGTGTGACCAATATATTTTCTCAGGTATTTCCCAAAGGAGTAAATGCGAATATTATTCTTCTGATGGCAGCTCAAGGCTCCCGAGTAGAAAACCAGGATGCAATAGATACATCTATAGTTGGGACGCTGGCTGATCCCAAAGAGGAGATTTATCACCTATCAGATTTATTTGTAGGCTTTGTTTGATTTGGGATAAAACATCTTTCAGCTAGGCGAAAGATAAATTAATGAAAACTCATTTCACCTATTAAAAATATTTTTTTGCAAAATATTTTTTTCCAAAATCACATAATTATTGCATTTGCACTTATTAAAAATTTATAAAATCTATTTTTACCCTGACTAGGTGAAAATACTTTTTACCTAGAGACCAGAGCTGTATATATCTATTTTTGGACATGCTTCCATTAACTTGTTAGGTTTCTTTGGAAATTACTACCATTGACAAGCACGTGCTGGTATTCAAGAACTACATTTTTCCCCTTCAATCCGACTGATAAGGGCATCGCATTGACTTATCTTGACATCCAAGGTAAAATTCATAGGGTCAGCAAAGGTGCTCCAGAGCAGGTATGTCACTAAAATTTATGTATTTGACGTTAACTTTTGGTTGCCATTTGTTTAACCTAGTTTCTTTCTTGAACATGTTTTTAGATTCTATATCCTTCACACAATCAATCAGAAATAGAGCGATGGGTTCACGTTGTGATTGATAAGTTTGCAAAATGATGTTTATGATCAGTTGGTGTAGCATACCAGGTGAATTTGTTTTTTATTTCATAATTTATGATACTCTTGGGATGATGTGAACTAAAATCTATCTATCTCTCTCTCTCTCTCTCTCTCTCTCTCTCTCTCTCTCAATTTAGTTATATTGTTGCAATTTTTTAATTGGGGATTTGTCCTTTTCCATACAGTGAAGGGTATATTTGGAATTGTTTTTAACCTATTTTTAGAAACAACATTCATAATTTGGGACAAAGACTAATAACCATATAACTGACCAGATTTATAGATCTTACTATTGGGTGTTCACTAAAATTATTTGTTATTGTGGCTCATGATGATCATTATTTTTCGAGCACATATATAAAATAGTAAAATGCTTGCAGGCTAGGAAACACAAATGTGGAATGACTAGTGATGGAGTAAATAATGCTCTTACTCTTGAGAAAGCCGATATTGGGATCCAACTGCATCTTCTCCTCAGCTTTCTTAAATTTTTCCTTAACTTCGATAATCTTTTTTATCTTCTTCTTTAGTTGATTCTCGGACTGAGTATCGTGGGTCTGAGCAGCAGTCAACTATTTACCTAAATTAGTAACTTGAGCCTAAGCACGTCATTCATCTTCTTTTCATTCTCAAAAGTTAAGGAATATTTCTGAGACACTGAGGCATGCTCTTGAAGGATTGTAGACAATATATCTTCATATAAAAATATGAAATATTAGATCATTTAAATAGTTAGAATACCATAAATAGAAATGAAACAGTTAAAAGGATACCTAAATATCCTTGAGATGTGTGTAGCATGAGATGGTGTTAGTGTTCATGGTTCTAATGTACTTAAAATCATGATTATGTCAATTATAGCCAAGCATCTCCCAATAGTTCACCATATGATCCAAAAGGGATTTCTCATCCTTTCTCAACATCTCGTAGGTGATAGGAGATTCAGTGACCTTTTTTGTATGAAGCCATGTCAATATATGTGTAAATAAGAACCGCAGTCTAAACATCTTTGGACAGACACTGAGACTAATGCCTATCAATCATGATTATTTGTGTTCCATCCTTCTTGAGTTCAACACCTTTTTTCTTCTTGTAACCAAGCAAAGAAGCATAAAGTTCGTTTACCCTGTTCTTATGGTCAGCCTGAACCTCCATAGTTTTTTTTCTTAGTTGTATATTGAAGCCCTTATACTTTTGACTCACTTGAGTCTATATTGTATAAGTACTCATCTAGTTTGGAAATTGTGACAAAATTATGTCATCCCTAGAAACCAAAGAACCTCAGAAATTGGTTTGCTACTTAATCTCTTTATCTTGTAGTGATCAAGAACAAATTGCCAACACTCACACACAGTAGAATTTATTTAATATCATACCGCATAATTATGTGTGTACATATGTTGAGTGTGTTTAAATCCCCAAGTTGGTATTTTAATAATTTTTTGGGATTTTATAAACATTTTTTAAATAAGCTTTTCTTAATTAAAACTTGATTTAAAAGTTTCTGTGGTCAATCTGTAAATATAATTTGTTAGGTATATTGGCCTAATGTTACCTTGGGTAGAATCCGAAAGCGGAGTAAACCTTAGGATTTGGTTTTAATTACTTTAGGACGCGCGTTTCATATCCAGTTATTGGCCAACACCTGTCTTCATCTGATTGGCTGAGATTGTGTTTCTTTACTGAGTTATAAACGCGTATGTTTTCAGCCCTTGGATCATTGGTTATCGACGATCTTCATGTTGTCTTGGTGAATCCCAGTACAAGATTTTAAACCAATCAGGTATCGTTTAAGCACCACGTTCTCAGAACCCTTCGATCTAAGTCAATTTAACTTGACTTAATCCTGGCCCTTGGTTTTGATCCAGTCTCTCGAACCTTCACCTTATAAAAAGGAACCCTATTCTCAGACTTCGAAGACTTTTGCCATTTTCATTTTTTTGAGAAATAGAGAGAGAAGAGAGAAAACAAAGAGAATAGAGAGAGTTAGAAACCCTAACCCTGTTCGTCAAGGCCTCTTCCATCCAAACTCAAACACTTCTTCAAAACTCCTTCATATCCAAAACACTACCCTGAGTGTTCTTGAGTGTTTGAGAGTTTGATTTGAGTTTGTAATTGCTGCTGTAACCTCTTGTTCGTTAGATATTGTTTTCAACTTAAACTATTACTTAGATCTACTTTCTGATTTCATAGAAATTTCAGATCTGAGTTATTCATGTTACATTACACTTAGTTTCATTCTTTATTTCTCATCTTGAGAAATATATTGTTGATTATTTTCTATAAAACGTTTGCTTACTTTGAAATCAACAATAAATGCTTTCTGTTTCTAGTTCTTGTAAAACTAAACCTTTGACCTAGTTTGGAATATCACTTGGAGGTTTTCAATCTCGAAAATCTTTTCTAAATTCTGAGATTGATTAAGACCTTGTCTGTCTTCCTAGCAAGGTATCCGTGGAACTGGGATTGATTTAAAGGTCAAATAAGGTTCAAAGTTTTGTAAGAAGAAAGAAAAAGAAAAGATCACAGCATATAGTGTTACTGTAATTTGTTAGGACTGTTTGTACTTAATAAGTGTGTGTGTGTGCATGCATGTGTTAGAGAGCACCTCCACAAACACTTTCACCCTACAACACAAAAAGTGTTGGTAATAAGATCTTGTGAACAAGAGTCTACGTAAAGTGCTGGAACAAATCAGAAGTTAACAAACTGGGAGAACTACATCTACAATCAGAACTGCTGAGAAGCTATAAGGACACCAGAGGGTACATTCCTAAACTTATATAGGTCTGAGTTGTTTGCATGTTAGTTATATAGTTTCTAACTCATATATTTGTTTTAGTGGATTTTTCATTTTACTCCATAGAGGGAGTCGTGGATGTTTCCTCAATTGGTGAGGTTTTACCACGTAAAAAACATCGTGAACATAATCTTTTTACATCTCCTCATCTCATTCTTGGTTGTGCTGAGTTTAAGTTTTTTAATCTACTTTATAAACCTGTTATTCAAATCTTGAATAGATCTCGTATATACTGATATGTTAAACACATCTTGTGTTCAAATAGTTTGGTTTTTACGAAAAGAGTTTCCTAAAAAAACAGATCGAAGTTACTTAAATAGTTTATTTTTATAAACGGCTTTAGTAACATATTTTTCATATATGCTTGCAACTTACGAAGAAGATTAAGAGATGCATGATTAGATGATTTTGGTGCCATCCCCTAAGTGGATTGAGTTCAGAACTCGAAACTGGAAGGAATGGATGTTATAAAGGAGAACATATATTAGTTAAAGGTGAAGTGTAAAATTCAACAAGCTAACACAGATAAAAAAAACCACTCACTTGCCGTAACTGCAACTTCAACCTCGGCATGTGCATCGACTTCAGTTCGAACCTCGGCTTGGTAGTAACGAAACTTTATAAGCACGTCAAAGGTGAAAATGTCCGCAAAGACAAAAGGTTCATCTCGAAAGTGTTTTTCTACTAACCTTCTCTCAGTAGCAGAGACTTTTGGAGCAACTTTCACTGTGAGTAAACCAAAGCAGGTTGACAGATAATTCACAATCAAGAAATCAAAACTATGCCAAGAAAATGAATGATCTAGATGCTACTACAATTGAAGCTTCTTCTCTAGATTCCATTAATTTCAATTTTTAAGCATTTTAGGCATTAGTGTTCGATTCTACTGCAATTGAGGATGTAACATTTTCTCAATTGATACACATGATGCGTTTACCAATCATATGCAAACGTCTTATCTGTTTAATCAATTCCAAACCTGTGAAGATACATACTGATTTTAAGATTTTAAATGATTTTAAAATGACACTATGCAGTTTCTTTGCCTTTTTGCCACGGAGAAGCCAGTTTCTTTTAAGCCAGAGCACATTCGAGATGAAAAAGTGAAGGTTCTTCGATCGTTAATTCCACTTGACGATGAAGAGGTTGTGCTTGGACAATATAAAGGTCACACAGATGACTCAATTATGCTTGACAACTCAAACACTCCCACTTTTGCAATTGTGATCCTGTGCATATACAATGAAATATAGGAAGGCATTCCCTTTATACATAAGTTAGGTAAAGCATTGAATTCAAAAAAGGTGGAAATATGTGTTGAATCTAAGGATGTTCCTAGAGATATCTTCAAATGTCAAAAGCAAGGAAGAAATTAATTTGTCATACGTTTGCAACCATCAGAGGCCATGTACATAAAACTACAGTTAAGCAACTTGGGCTTGAGATGTCAATTCTTCAGAGTGAACTAAAGTTGTCATATATGCAATGTTATCAAAATGATACCATTCCAGAGTCAAGCAACCTGGGATTGAGATGTCAATTATTTGGTTTCTCGATTGTCAATGCTAGTGTAAATGGCTTGTCTTTTTGTGTAGGAGGATGATGATAAAGTGGACGATAACAACGAATCAGAGGTGCAATTTTCATTATGTACTTATGTTCTCATAGTGCTATCTTTAATTATGCATTGTGTTTCAGTATATCAGTCTTGCATTTTCATTATGTATATAATTTAGGAATGAGGTTATTGCCATGTTTCTACACTATAAAATTTTAGTGGTCAGCATACTCCAATAGATAATCAGTCACTTTAAATTACACATTTATGATTACATGTGTGTCAATGGAATGAGAATGTACTAGTCTTTTGTGTTATTTACTCATTTATGATTACACATTTAGTAAGGTTGATTTTGTTCAACCGGTTCTTATTGGAAAATATAAAGATTAATTTTGGGAGAATGAAGTCTACTTTTACAAGGAATATAATGAAGACTACTTTTAGGAGAATAATATGTAGAACTTTAATGATGTTTGACTTTGTTTCAATATTATGGTTAAAAGCTAGATGGTTTATCTTGTACTGCATTTTGTTTTTGTAATTTTAATGATTATGAATGAGATATAGTTTTAGATTGGTTTAATATCATCGAAGTATAGTGTCATTCATTTTTGTCACTGTTTCTTTTGAAATTATGTTTTGAGTGAAATATGTGGGCATTGGTTCTGCATTGCCATTGGTTGATCACACAAGTTATTACAAGTTCATTCATATCTATTTTTTTAATGAGAAACTAATATTTTTTTTTAAATATAATGATATTGTTAACGGACTGTAACCGTTACAAATAAAAACAAATGTTACAAATATATAACACTCCCAATCCGTTACAACGTATTTTGTAACGGTTTTACTCGTTACAAATTCTATATCTCTAATGGGTCAAAACTATTACAATTTAGTAAATTTGTTACTAATATATGTGATGTGTACCAACGTCAGATCCATTACAAAATAAATTGCGATGGTTTTAATCGGTTATAAATATTAAATTTGTAAGGGATTTTATCCGTTATAAATTTCGTTGGTAAAATAAATAACATCAATTTTTTGACAGATTTAATCCATTACAAATATTTTTGTAACGGTTTTTGCCCGTTACAATTGATGTGTTTTGGTGTAGTGAAATATTAGTCATGACAAGCGCACCACAAAGCCATAAGGGATAAGAACAGCAACAAGGAACAAGATGTATCAAATAACGAACTAGATAAATACTATCAGGATAAGCATAATCTCAACTCACAAACATAACCAAATATCACATAGACCAAATTCAATCAATAACAAGGGTCTCAACACTCACTCGAACGACATAGGGAAAACAAGCATTGGAAACGATAGCTGATAATAATCCTAGAGAATCCACAAAGCTCTAAGAACCAATCAAACTCGAACCATAATGTCCAATAGGCTCTAAAAAGAAACTCATGTCAAGGTATAATTATCCAAGTCAAAATATATAAAAAACACACACTAGAAAATGCATATCTGAGTGTGCAAAGAATGCAGAGGCAATTTAACATATAAATAAAGTACTTGAAAAGCAAAGCACTGTGCACACGCCCAAAATGTATACATGCAAAGTCGGAACAAGGTAGTGCACAATACATTTAAAAATTTAAGCATAAACTTCAAAGGAACATTGAATCTCATACTCATTGACTCTCAGAAGTATGAATGAAAGAAAATGCATAAAAAATCATTCAATTTCATTTTAAGAACACCAATTTGGGATAAAAATGTAAAAATAGGAAAACCAACAACTTACACACTCATATATACAAAAAGAAGTAAAAATCATGAAAATGTGTGATGTGATTAGGATACTTATGATTCAATTATTTAATATAAGGATTTCATTTAAATCTTGATTAAATGCGTGAATTTGAAAAAACATATTGAAATCAATTTCAAGCAATTCAACATTAATGGTATAAAATTCTCATCAAATCAATGGTTTGAAAACTTTGTAATGTTAATCAAGGTATGATTCATGTGATAATAAAGAAAATATAATCACAATAATATCATGTAAACATTCCAAATTATGCTTAAAAGACAACCATTACAACAGTATCCTTTTGAACTCAAAAATATAGTTTCTAGCCATTTAGCACCTGGAAAAATGTTGATAATATACTTTTGAATTGTTATCTAAAAGAAAATTTCTTTTTTGAAATGCTTAGCCCTAACTTGTTTTTCATATTGATTTAAGCTCTTGTCTAATAGCTATTTTTCAACATAGTTTGGCTTTTTCATTGATTGTCTTTTCACACGCCTAGATGACACCTACCCAAAAATATTTATATTTTCAAAACGAGTGTAATCACTCGTAGCGGTAGCCCTTATCAATTATTTTGAAAATGGTCATTTTTTGACTCCTTCATAGTAAGAACACACATAAAATCTCACATATGGACCAATTAAACACCAATAAGATCCTGAGGATTTCATTCTGATCAAAATAAGCATTGTAAGCAAGATCAACATGATAAATATCATATGCAACAAGTGATATGCACGTGTAAGTAGTGTGAAATGAAATACTATAGATCTCAACAAGTTTATCAATCATGATTTATCAAATTAATTTCATCAATAATTGAACCAATCAAGCATTATACATCATATGGTTTATAATTTACTTTTTAATCATCATTCAAGTTAAATGAATCATCATGAATAAAATACGTAACCACATATATTACAAAAGAATAACATCAAATATTTTTTATATGGCAATAAAAATTGTAAAGACACAAATTTCCAATTGAGTCCATATATAGTTTTGGCTCAATTCCGGACAAAAACATTTATTCATAGGAAAATATTTAAATTGTAATATTCTGAAGCCTATGAAGTGTTTGTTGAAGACGTAGCGGCAAAGAGTATAAAGCTTCATCAAAATGCCGGTTTGTGTGCCCCGTTTCTACGTCATTAATCATAGTTCCATTCTCCCAAGGTATGAATGCAATTATATATATATAGGAGCTTGGAACAAAGTTTATTGGGTGTTAGGTTTTAATAAAAAACTGCGTTTTGTTTTAAGAAAGAAATTATATAAAACTTTAAAATAAGTTCATTAAGTTTTCTGGGCCAAAATCGTATTTTTCAATCTTTCTGGTCGTTCGTTAGATATGTCGTTCGAACGAGTTTTTTCGTTCGAACCAGATGTCGTTCGAACGAACCTGCCAACGAGTTCCCACTGTCGTTAGAAATGTCGTTCGAACGAGATTGTTGTTCTGACGAGATTTCCAACGAGATTCTAACGAGTCCATACTGGAGCGTCGTTAGAAGTCTCGTTCGAACGAGACTTCGTTCGAACGAAATGTCGTTCGAATGAGCTGTCAGGCGGGAACAGTTTTTGGCAGTTTTTGGCCCACTTCCCCACTTGGTTTTTAACCAACTTTTTCAGACTTAATAATGTGCGAGAATGACATTTTCCAAATTAACATTTCCATAACTCTTCCAACTTAGTTTATTTCTTAGAGAGAGTTTGAGAGCAAAAATGGTTTAGGAAAATGTTCATGTTTTTGAGTGTTAATTTTTCAAAGAGAAAATCCTTCACACTCTAGTTTACACCCAATTGTGTTTAGTCCAAGTTCTTATTTACATATTAAATTGCTTGGAGTTTGGCACCGGTTTATCTCTACCGAATTCAAGAAGAGAAGTTTTGGTTTGCTTCTACATCCATCAAAGAAGAAGACGTTTTGTTGCAATTCTACCCACTTGGAGAAAGGCTCCATGTACGGGTGACGGTGACCATAGAAATCCCCATCGGTGGATTCCGAGATCGCGGTGGTGTTCCGAGGTTATCCGCTAGGAAGAGGTGTCTACAAGAAGAAGCATCATGGCTTGAGAGGGATCGAGTCAGTCGTTGTAAGTCTATCTGTCTTGTAATTGTAATTCCGTATCTAGTGGATTTGTGGCTAGGGCCGTCCGAGGTTGTTTCCCGTCTTGGGTTTTTCCTCGTACATCTCAGCGTAGTGTGATTGATTTATTTTATCTTGCATAATAATTTAGAACGCATGCTTAGGATAAATTCAAGATAAAATTTGGTTTAAATCATCACACTCAATTTAATTTGGACTTATATTAAATATTGGGTAAATTTAGTTTATTTAATTCTAGTCATTTGCTAAAAATTGGTTTCGCCTAATTTGCTAATATTGATAATCATGACTTAGGCTAATTCTAGGACTTGGATTAACTTATTTTAATTTGTTTTGAAGAAATTAAAATTTGGCTTTGTTTATTTGTTGAACCATCATTCAACGCTTCCGCATCATTAATTAAGTTCTATATAAAAGGAAATTACTTTCTGCCTTTAACAAATTGGTATCAGAGCCAAAGCGATAAATTATTTCGTTAACGTTCTTTTTAAATAATTTTTTGGCTAAAATGGATTTTTCCCCATTTTCAAAATTTCCTATTTTCGATGGTTCAAACTACGCGTATTGGAAAGCGCGAATGAGATCGGCACTAAAATCTATCGACGAGAGAGTTTGGATGTCTGTTGTTACCGGGTACTCCCCACCAACTTACTTAGTTGAAAATGAACGTGATATCAAACCCGCCGATAGATGGACTGAAAATGAGTTTAAACTTGCTAACTTTAATTCCCGAGGTTTAAATGCCTTATTTAGCACTGTCGCACTGTATGAATTCCGACGTATTATGATGTGTGAAACCGCTAAAGAAGCTTGGGATATTTTACAATTAGCTCATGAAGGAACTAGTGTCGTTAAAGCTTCAAAACTCCAAAACCTCACCAATCAATTTGAAACTATCAAAATGGATGAAAAAGAAACTTTTGATAAATTTTATGCTAGACTTTCTGATATTGTTAATTCATCTTTTAACTTGGGAGAGAAAATACCTGACGACCGTGTTGTAAAGAAAATTTTAAGGTCCCTACCCGATAGATTTATTCCTAAAGTGACCGTTTTAAATTCTTTACCCACTTTAGCCTCTACGAAATTAGAAGAGCTTGTAGGTGATTTACAAACCTATGAACTAGATATGTTTCCCTCTAAAACTGAAAAGAAAATTGAAAAGGGTGTTGCTTTAAAAGCCCGAAAAGAGGTCAAACAAGTAGTAGAGAGCGATAGTGAAAGTGATTCGGAAGACATGGCTTTGTTTGCTCGTAAATTTAGAAAATTTCTTAAATTTAACAAAGATAAATTTAAAAATGATTTAAAAAAATTTGATACTTCTAAACATGATAAAAGCGAGAAGATTTCTAAAGCCGAGAAGATCCCTAAACCTAGCAATGACAATTTAGATAGGGACGAGTCTGATAAGTGTTTTGGTTGTGAAGGTTATGGCCATAGGGCTTATGAGTGCCCCACTAAACTAAGGAAAGATAGTAAGAGACCCATTTCATATAATGCAACCCTTAGTGATAGTGATAAGGAAGAGAAGCCCGATTCCCCCACTAAGAAAAATTTTGTGGCTTTTATGGCTAGTCATGTGAGTGATAGTGAGAACTCATCGATTGATGAAACAATAGCACATTCCCCTTCCAAGGTCATTGTACACGATTCTCTTATTTTTGATGATAGTGAGAGTGAAGACGAAAGAGAGAGTGAAAATGAATATGAGGTTGATATGAGTGAACTTCAAAATTCTTTTCAAGAACTGTATACCGAATCTATTAAATTGAAAAGAGCTAATTTGAAGTTAGAAGCTAGTTTAAGAGAGAGTGTCAAGGTCGTTGATGAAAATGATTTAATAGAAGACCTTAGGACACGTGAGAGTACTCTTCGAGAGAAGCTAGAATACGTAGAAGGCGAAAGAGATAGCCTTAGGGGTTTAATGGAATCCTTGAAAAAGGAGCTTCTTGCTTTTGAAGAGCGAAATGCTTTATTAGAGTCTAACATTTTAGAATTGCAAGATAAATTAAAAGACTCTAGTAATGTCAAATTTGATTTGGAGTGTCGTTCGAAAAAACTAGATAAAATGTTAGGAACGATCCAAATTAAAAATGACACTTGTGGTTTAGGCTTCAATACTTGTAATGAATTTACTCATAATGCCAAAACCACTGTTTTAGGAGAATCTACTAGGAATGCATTTAATGATCATTCCTTAGGTCAATCTTTTCGGCATGCTCTTGCTTGTACACATTGTGGTCGAAAAGGTCATCTTAGGAAATTTTGTTTTGATCTTAAACGAATTTCTAGAAAATCCCATAGTAATGTAACCACAGTAGTGAAAGTTCCTACACCCCAAGATAGTCATTCTCCATTCATTTGGGTTAGGAAATCCGACTTGGTTTCCTTGCAAAATAGGGTTGTTGATTCTCATTTACTTTCACATGCTTCCTCCCTTGCTAAATCTAAAGGATGAATGTGTTAGTGTTTGCATACTTTAGCATTTGTACTTTATGCTATATTCACTTGCTAAATGTATGCTTGTTTAGTCATTTTCTAGTCATAGCCTTATTTCATATCCCATGCTAGCAATTATGACTTGTTTATCTTTTTGTATTATATTTTATGTTGAATTAATTGAAAAATATAAAAAGATTTTTGTTTATCATTTGTGTTTTATTTATTTCATATAAGCTTAATGAAAAATACAAATGATTTGTGTTTTTCCTTTTGAGTAAATATTTATTTTTGATTAAACATGTTAAAAACTCAAAAAGATTTTATTTTGTGTGTATTTTAGTTTGACACACTTTAAGTGTCATATATTTGTGTTTGAATCCCATCATTTACGCTCCCATGTGGCTAGAACTTTTGGTTTAGATTTTCAATCCTTAAAATGTTCTTTACCATACTTTATGGAGTAGTTGGATTTTGCATTGTTTAAATGGATTCTATTTCTATATGCCTCTCTATTCACACATGCACGAGCTCTTTTGAAATCTTAATGTCACATGTTATATTTGACCTTTTTGAGGTGTTCTCCTACCAATCTAGTCATCTACATATCTATGACCTAGGAGGACTAGTGCATGTCAAAATCCGTTGCATGTGAGATTTGTGTGAAAATGAAAACATGATAAATACAAATGTGCACGGGGAAGGGCTCCGAAAGGATGAATTAAATCCTTTGCGATTGTAAGCCACCGTTTCTTGGATCTAAATGAAATACGTGATCCAAAGGCCTAAAAACAGAATATTTTGCATTAAAAAGAAAACAACTGCCAAGGCCTATGTTTGTTTGATATATACATTCAAAAATAAAAGAATATATATGCTTATTGAGGGAGAATTGGATGGTATATCAACGGTTTGCACAATGTCCGTTTATCCTAGTTGTCTTTAATGTCATGACTCTATTTGGTTTGTAGAATCATCATCATGCTAGGCTTGTATGCATTGTGTATGTTTGTTCATTGAGTTCAATCTATATTGTCACATGAGGTTATATTTAAACGTGATAAAGTTTGCAATCAAATGAGAACTCCGTGAATGTTTATTAAGTGTTTGGGTCTAAATTTAATTGTTGCTAGTTCACACCCTTACACTTCCATTTCCATATGACACATTTTTGCCATACGAGTGTGCAAACTTACTGTATTTTTGTGTCACGTGTGTGTTTATATCTATATATATATGCAAGTGCTTCATTGATATATTTCTAGTTTATATATATATGATATTTCTTTTGTCTTTGCCTATGCTTTTATTGCCCATATGCTTTCATGTCTTAACACTTTAAGCTTCAACATGCTTTTATGTTTATTCATTCTTTATCCTTTGCCTATTCCGGAACAAAAAGGGGGAGAATGATGATAGGGGGAGAAATGGTATCTAATCCTATTATTATCGTATCTTAGTTTTGGGGGAGATTTATCTTAGGGGGAGACGTCTTTCTAAGTAGGTCATGTGTTTGATAAAGGGGAGAATTAATTTAGGGGGAGTAATTAATTAATTGCATTTAATACTTTGATATTCCCTATGCATTTGATGAGTTTTCTTAAGTGTGCAGGAATTCTACTAAAGCGGCATCTGTCAATGGCAAAGCGTTTGATCCTTGGGTTGAGTCAAGTTTGGGTGGGTTATGTTTTGAGTCTAGTGAGCTTGATGGCCCTTTAGGATTTTTTGTTTGGCTTTTGTCCCGGAATAGCCAAAGGGGGAGATTTTTAAGGACACAAATTTCCAATTGAGTCCATATATAGTTTTGGCTCAATTCCGGATAAAAACATGTATTCATAGGATAATATTTAAATTGTAATATTTTGAAGCCTATGAAGTGTTTGTTGAAGACGTAGCGGCAAAGAGTATAAAGCTTCATCAAAATGCCGGTTTGTGTGCCTCGTTTCTACGTCATCAATCATAGTTCCATTCTCCCAAGGTATGAATGCAATTATATATATATAGGAGCTTGGAACAAAGTTTATTGGGTGTTAGGTTTTAATAAAAAACTGCGTTTTGTTTTAAGAAAGAAATTATATAAAACTTTAAAATAAGTTCATAAAGTTTTCTGGGCCAAAATCGTATTTTTCAATCTTTCTGGTCGTTCGTTAAATATGTCGTTCGAACGAGTTTTTTCGTTCGAACGAACCTGCCAACGAGTTCCCACTGTCGTTAGAAATGTCGTTCGAACGAGATTGTCGTTCTGACGAGATTTCCAACGAGCTTCTAACGAGTCCATACTGGAGCGTCGTTAGAAGTCTCGTTCGAACGAGACTTCGTTCGAACGAAATGTCGTTCGAACGAGCTGTCAGGCGGGAACTGTTTTTGGCAGTTTTTCACCCACTTCCCCACTTGGTTTTTAACCAACTTTTTCAGACTTAATAATGTGCGGGAATGACATTTTCCAAATTAACATTTCCATACCTCTTCCAACTTAGTTTATTTCTTAGAGAGAGTTTGAGAGCAAAAATGGTTTAGGAAAATGTTCATGTTTTTTAGTGTTAATTTTTCAAAGAGAAAATCCTTCACACTCTAGTTTACACCCAATTGTGTTTAGTCCAAGTTCTTATTTACATATTAAATTGCTTGGAGTTTGGCACCGGTTTATCTCTACCGAATTCAAGAAGAGAAGTTTTGGTTTGCTTCTACATCCATCAAAGAAGAAGACGTTTTGTTGCAATTCTACCCACTTGGAGAAAGGCTCCATGTACGGGTGATGATGACCATTGAAATCCCCATCGGTGGATTCCGAGATCGCGGTGGTGTTCCGAGGTTATCCGCTAGGAAGAGGTGTCTACAAGAAGAAGCATCATGGCTTGAGAGGGATCGAGTCAGTCGTTGTAAGTCTATCTGTCTTGTAATTGTAATTCCGTATCTAGTGGATTTGTGGCTAGGGCCGTCCGAGGTTGTTTCCCGTCTTGGGTTTTTCCTCGTACATCTCAGCGTAGTGTGATTGATTTATTTTATCTTGCATAATAATTTAGAACGCATGCTTAGGATAAATTCAAGATAAAATTTGGTTTAAATCATCACACTCAATTTAATTTGGACTTATATTAAATATTGGGTAAATTTAGTTTATTTAATTCTAGTCATTTGCTAAAAATTGGTTTCGCCTAATTTGCTAATATTGATAAACATGACTTAGGCTAATTCTAGGACTTGGATTAACTTATTTTAATTTGTTTTGAAGAAATTAAAATTTGGCTTTGTTTATTTGTTGAACCATCATTCAACGCTTCCGCATCATTAATTGAGTTCTATATAAAAGGAAATTACTTTCTGCCTTTAACAAAAATGATGCAAGAAAATTTACAAAATCGTGTTTAGATAAGAAAATAATGCAAAGAAGGAAAATGCATGTGGAATTCACATATGCTTGAAAATATCACAAAAAATGACAACTAAACCAATTGAGCCCTCTCACCTATATTGACTTGTTCCCCCACAAATCAAGAATGAACTAGAAATGGGAATGTTTGAAACCTAGTCATCGTAAGCAAACTACCTACCTAGATAGCAATGCCCACGTCAATGGGATAGACATACTTAACTTCCTTCAGGTTAACCTTCTCTTGATTTTCTACATGGTCAACCTTGAATCTAAGTGCATTCATAGGCAATTCCATAACAAATTTTCTAATCGATCTATCATTCCTCCTAGGATTCTTATGCATAATATTTAGAATTTTATCATATGACGTGGGTCTAGGAAACTCTCTTCTAGCCTCGCCTCTATTATGCAGTAGGAAATTCATCTTTTTGCATCAACTCAACAACTTGACTTCTAAGTTCCTCAATAAAATCTTTTCGATACACTTTCTTCCTATTATTCATGAACCTATTGGTTCTTTCTCTGAATCTCCTACAAGTTTGATTTGTGTAGCATTCTACCTTATAAAAATTATATTTTCTTCACAATATTCTTTCTTCCAAACCTTCTATGATTCCTTCTCAAATTGTACTTTGTGAGAAACTCTTTCAAGTCTTTTTATTTTGAAGAAAAAAAATGTGAAATATGGTTTGATTTCCCGTAAAAAGTAAAACTAATGTTATTCTTTTCAATCTCGGAATTAGGTTCAACTTCCTTCTTTTAAAGCATATGAATATGTACCTTATCCTTCTTTTTATGAGAGTTTGAATTTTTAAAATTCACTTTTTCATTTCTAAGCTTCTTCTCAAGCATTGGGTCATTGAAACATATCCCATGGTTGTTGGGCTTCAATGGAGATTTTGTTAGCAAGTTACTATCAAGTTTTTTCATTATATCATATAATTTTATTTTCAAATAATTTTCATGTTAAAGCTTATGTTTTAATTTATCAAAGTCGATCTTTAAATTGGAATTTTCAAGTTGAATATTTGTTTTCTTTCAAAATAGATTCATTTTATGATTTCAAAGACTCACATTTTTTTGATAAAACCTCAACAACTATTTCAAGATCAAAACATTTTGATCGAACCTTTTGAAGTTTTTTTTCTTTATCATAAAGTTCATTTTTTAAAACTCTTATCTTCTTAGAAAATTTAATATTTTATTTCCTAAGCCCGAGATATTATCGATAAATATCATTAAAATCTTTTTTGAATTTTTGCTAATCGTTATCACTAACATCCACATCATCATCATTAATCTCCTCATCATTATTTCCACTACAAGATGAAGAATCACCAAATGTATTATTCCTAGAAGTTTTGATCATATTCTTCTTCAACCAAAGTCTCTAAAGACACCGTATCATATTTCTTCACCATGAAAGTAAATCAATTTCCATTTTTCCTCAACATAAAGGAATCGGTTTCCATCGAGTAATGTAGTGAACATTCACTCGATATGTTAACTTGAGAAGAAAATAACTTGTTTTCAAACTTTTAAATAAGTCAATTTCATTTTTCAATGAATCAAAACTTTTCTCCAGTTCACTTTTAGAAACTTCAAAAATAAGAAGTTTTTCTTTCACTTTTACAAGTTCAAGTGATAAATCATTTTTCTCTTATTCCAAAACATTGAATTTAAATCAACATTTATTGATCTTGTCAATCTTCTCAAATAAGAATTTTGTAATATCAAATCTTGGTTTTCCTTTATAAATTCACAAGCCAATTCCAATAACTCGCCCTTATCTTTTTTAATCAATTTTAACTTTTCCCTTGTAGGTTGGATAGTCATTTCAAACTTTTTAAAAGGTTTTTATCTTGTTCATGGAGTTTGACTTGATTAGGCAATTTAACATTCAACTTTTTCATTTTGAAAATTAAGCATTTAAGAAATCAAAATTTTGACTCAATGATTTTTCGTTTCTAATTTCATCACATTCATCAAAATCAATAGATTTTTATTTTGTTGGAGAATGAGAAGATTTCATTTCCTTATTTTACATTTGGGATATTATATGTTCTATCCTTTCCTTATGACTCTAACCATATGATCCAAAGGTATGGCACATCAATACTAGCCAAATTAGGACAAGCATTTTCCATCATGGTAGTAAAAACTACATCTACTCACAAGAAAACTAGATCTAATTGCAAAGAGTATAACAAGCACATAAAAACTCAAGGATTAACTCAAGCACATTATGCTAATCAAATGGTCACTTTGACCTAATACCAGTTGAAACAAAGTGTTATCTGTACTAACTAAACATCGACAACAAACCTAGAGTGGGTGAATAGGTTTGAAGAAACTTTATGGCCAATTTTTCATTTCAAATCATTTTTCTTGCACATTAGAGTTACTCAACACAAGTTTTACTATTTTGATTCTTCAATGACAATATTAACATACACAATTACATAATTAGATAAATATTGATGAACAAAACTAGATATAACTCACCTAATTCAGTTTTAGTTCAATTCACTAGATTTAATTAAGATCTAAGAGATGTGTGTGATCAAATGTATGCATACAAGTATAAATAATTTACAACCAACCATAAGACATTTTTATGAGGAAACCCCCAACCTAGGGGTAAAAAATCTCGACGCACTCCTATAAGGACATTATTGTCTGTTATCAATTTAGTATGTCGTATATCGCTACAAGTTGTCGAAGGATTGATAATCTTACATCTACAAAGACGAATCCGAATTTCAAGAAGACTTCAACACTCAAGACTAACAAGGATGAATTTGGAAAAATATGTTTAAGTTTTATTTACATTTCACATTAAAAGCGTTGGGATATTTTATAAAAGTTAAAATGATTTTTGGAATTTTTAATAGATGGTTTTTATTTTTTCAAAAATATTTTATCATAAAAGTTTTAGATAAATGTTTCTAATCTCGTAAACAATACTAAGTTTTTAGGTTTCCAAAATATTTAGAAGACTAAAGTTTTTTGGGATACATGTATGCTATCGTTCGAACGACACCATACATGGTTCGAACGAGATCGTATCTCGTTCAAACGACATCGTATGTCGTTAGAATGAGATGTAGTTTAAGCTGACACATCACCTCATTGATTTTTAATATAAATAGGGTGTAAGGCTTCTGGTTTTCGTGTGGAGAAACACTGGTTTTAAACAGAATATAATTTTGAGTGTTTTGGTTTATTCTACAACATTTTGTGGGTTCAATCTTTTGTTTTTACAATTCAATATCCCAAGTACTTTTGTGTGAGTGGTTTTGTGGAACCCAAAGCATACTTTGCTACTGTTCAACCTCTGTGAAGAAGGTATCTCCATATCTGATCGGTGGATACCGAGCATAGATATTCTGTGTGTGCATTAGCCGAAGATGATGAACCGACACCTGGAGGGTATTTGACTGTCTCTCGTGGCTTTGAAGGATTTGAGTAAGGCATCGTGCATTGCATTTGTGGGAAATTATCAGCTTGTATGTAAGTCAATGGTCTTGTAAATTTTTCAAAATGTTGAAAAAAAGGTTTTACCCGAAAGGTTTTTTTCGTGAATTTTTCGTCTTTGTTTTACATTCATGATTTGAATGTTTATGACACTTAGATGCATTTTTAGGGGCTGAACTAAAATTGAATTTGATTTGTTCAAATTTAGACACCTAATTAAATAAGCGTGCTTGAATCCATTAGAGAATTACGAACTAGATTGATATTGCACATGTCACTTTTTACAACTCCAATTTATATTTTTACTTGAAAAGAGTTTTATAGAAAGAAAGAATGTACCTATCACTCATGTCCTCATGATTAGTTACCTATGAACTTCAAACTTTCCCCAATAAATCAATATAAATCCACATGTGAAACTCCAATCTTCTCTATGTAATCATGCCATGCTCCAATTACTTGAATGAACCAAATCACCTCCAAAATAAATCATAAAGTACTAGATCATACAATTTAAAGGTAGATTTATTTGAATTGAATAAGCTATTTGAAATCTAAACCAACAAACTTTTAATTCTATTTCAAAATCATGTAATATGTATATATATAAGTTTGATCAAAATATGAGGGAATAAGGGAATTTTAAAAGAGAAGCAAAGGGGTAATGTTCTCAACCTTGAAAATCCTCTCAAAAATGTATTTGATTTATGAGGTTTTTACACACGAGGAAATGTGAGGGAAATGGGACATTAAATAGGATTTTTCCAAAATCTGACGCTGAGCGTGCGCACAGTTAGATCTGGATGCGTGCACAATTTTGTCCAGTACAGACATAGTGGAAAGTCTTGCTCACGGTCTTAAATCAGAGCCATGTGAATGGACTCAAAAGATAGATGTGCAAAGTTTTAGGCAAAAGTTATTTTTTCAAAATCATTTTTAATGAGGCCTAACAATGTTCAACACTAATCCATTTTCCAAAATCATTTTCTCAAAAGTTCGGAGACAGTTTAAAACATTTCAAACACTCGTTCCATCAGTTCAATCATCTTCACACACTTTTAAAAACATTTTTTTACATGTGTATTAGTTTTATCCAAAATCAATTAACAATCTATAAAAAGGATATAGCCTTCACGTAAATTTCAATGCATGGTAAAAAAAAAGTCTTCAATAAGCAGCATTGAGTGATCTTCAATCTCAAATATCCAAGGTTTATCTAACCTAATCTAGACCATGCCTCACTCATAATGAATCAATTCAATGTGAATTAATAGACTCAATGTTTTGACACAGGAATATAGAAAATTTATATAATAACATAAAATCTACATTTTTAATCTCCCCCTTTAGCTATTATTTAACAAAACACCCCAAACCCAAAATGATCCTAATATCCCTACAAGACACACATTCCACTAGCGATACAATGAATATAATAGAAGGTAATGCACAAAATCCTTAAGACTAAAAGACCATGAAAAAGTCATGTCTGAACATGGACCGGAGCCAAAATCAACAATGTTAAGACTAAAATCACATGAAACAACAAAAGACATCCCACATGCAATAGCATGCACAGAGAAAAACACCCATGCTTGGTAATGCTCTAAAAAAATAAATGTGATATAGATGATATATAAAGTATGCGAGCATGTGATTTATCAAATCATCTACTATTAATGAGTAACACAAATAATAGCTCCCTTTAAACAACATCTCCCACTAACATGGATATCTCTCCCCCTTTTTTACACATGGGACATGGGATCTCACCATTAATATCAAGGGCATAGGAAATATGATTCTCTTCTCCCCCTTTTTTTAATTAAGAAATAAAGACAAAGAGAAGATTTATATCATAGACAATGAATATATCATGGTAAGTAAGATCACAATGGCAAAGAGAATGAGCAAAGTAAGAGCTAGAAAATCATGTGAATTACTAAGGCTATAAGAAGGGAATACACGATGAACATATGAAAGTGTATCATCATATAAATATCAAAACAAGACTAGTAGATGTGACTCAAAAAGTTTCTCTAGAGCATGTGAATTATGGCTCAAGTGTAAGTCGTCCACGTAAGTAATAATCCCAGCAAGTCGGGTGTCAAACTCATGGACTGAGACGTAAAACGTAACGACTACTAAAGAATGCGACTAAACGAAACGATTGACTCACAAAAAATGGATGATGATTGTTGGAAGAAATTTTTTAATGAACTAATGCAATCTAATTAATAATTGTGAACTAATTATGCATGCAAGGACAAAACCTTTTTGATTTAAACTATGTGCAAAAAATGGGATTGGAATACACTCCCACAAACCGTCGGTAAATTCGTTGGATACAAAATTTTCAAAACCTACATTGATAATTGGAAGATAACATTAAAATTTTCAAAGTACAACACTTATGAGTATTTTACTCCGAATAATATCTAGTCAATGAAAGATTTGATGTGAATGATGAGATTATCCATACGAGTATTACACTCTCAAACACTCCGGTTACCTAGGGCAAATGAAGTTAAGAGAACTATAATAATCGTCTCGACAAAATACCAAGGCTACGAATTATATTTATAATTTCATCCAAATTTATATCCGACTCATTAACCTAGGCTGGGTTCATGTATCCCAACCCTTGAATTATCTAGCCAGACATATTAAATCTAACTAATCAGGAATCATCTACGTATAATGAAGACACGCCGATGGATATATATCAAGAAAACATGTAATTGATATCAACGAAGCGATAAGGAAAGAAGAACAATCACAAACATAGCTTAGAAGGAAAATTGGAAAGAAATCTCGATTTTTATTGAAATTTCATACATGATAATTATAAACTTGAGTCTTGATGTTTCTCCCTCTCTCTAGCCTTCAAAAACTAGGTTAAACTAATCTAAAACTAAGTCTAATTACAACCTAACTAAGTTGGGTGCGTTTTTACAACTGTTTTTATAATACACAACTCTGATAAAAAAAATAGGATTAAAAATAATTTTCACGCACAGGCATTTCGAACTGGTTTGCTTGATGACTAAACCTATTCATTTTCCAAACAGAATCTATGCTCTCCAAACCGGTTCGAATGTTGGATAATTACAACAATTTCCTTGTTCGTAAACTTTAATCGTTTGTAACTTCTTAACCGTAACTCGGAATCTGGTGTCGTTTCTTCCGCTGTGCTCGTAGAGTTGAGTTCTTTGACTTCTCTTTCCTCTTTTGGATTTGGGATACAAAAAACATTTCTTTCCTTCGAATTTTTTTCATTTTTTTCTTTCTTTATTCTAAGTCCTCTCCCGTATTCACTTGCATGAAATATCTGTAAAATATATGAGAAATACACGAAATAATAATACTTGCAAAATAGGGTCAGTAGCATAAAAATGAGATAAATCAATGCTATTTACCCCGCACAGGACTATAAAACCACCTAAATTACAAGCATAAATATAAAATATTTACGCTGAATCAAACACTCGTAACTTAGGACATTGCTTGTCCCGAGTAATGTAAAAGAATGAGAGTAAAAGTTAAACACTTCGAAAATAGTTTGTTGGGATATAAATCCTTTTTTGTTGGCAAGCGATTGCATTTATCGTATGTAACAAGACGTTAAACCCCTAAGCTACCCTTGTAGGATGAGTGGTGTCTCGTGAGGGTTTGCAGTGAATTTACCCATAAAATTCATTTTTTGTTCTCAAGAAAAATATCAAAATAATTAAAGATGTAAAATTTAAATTTATTAAAAATAATCACAGTAAAATTTTACTCAAGAATCTCAATACATAAGTGTGTGTTTGCGAAGCAAAAAATGAAAACCCTAATATCCATCGATTGATCATTACGTTACTTTTCGAAAAATTCTCTTTAATTCAAATTCTCACAGGATGCTCTCACAAATGAATCTCTCGAAATGGGCTATTTTCTCTCGGTGTGCGTGATATGAAGAGTAAATAAAATGGACACGAGTTCACGCACACAATTTGAAAGATAAAAAGCATAATCTTTTATTCATACCAATTAATCTCTCTTATTATCTTTTCATGTTTTAGCTCTCCAGGCGCTAATTAATTTCATTTTTTGGACTTGTTTGGGACTTTTTCGATTTATAAGGTGTATTGGGTAAAATAGGAATTGTTAGAAAATTCGAAGTCCAAAAATTCGCTTACGATATCTGTTGGAACGTTTTCGGGAATTTTCTCCTTTTCTCTTTTTCTTTTCTTATTTTTCATATTTTTCTATTTTTTTTTCATTTTTTCATTTTTTTGCCTTGCAATTTTTGTTGAGCATTTTCCTATTTTTTTTCTTGCCCCTTTTTATTGCACCATTTGGAATTACTTGATGAATTTTTTATTTTCACAACTTCAGGCTAATTGGGTTTTTCCGGTAAACAAATGAAAAGGGAAAAGTTTATTAGGCTCAAAGTGGTTAGCAAAAGGATATTTTTTATGACTTTTAATGGATAATATTTTTTGGTAAACAAACGATAGCCTAACTTCATTTATCAAAACTATCCACTGTTTTACCATATGTGTCTTGATATTAAATTTAATTTAGAGATATTTTTAGCGCATTATTAAGACGACATCTCGCTCGTTTCCCGTAACCGATCAAAACAAAAAATGTAGACATCTTCAACGACTTATTTAAACGCTGAATTAAACAGTGAGTTAATTATTAACTTGGATTGATTTAAATACTCACAAAAATTGATAGGCTCGAAATCTCACCGAGTTAATAAATCTCCACACTTATTCATTAAGCTGTCAATTTTTGCTCAATTTTCATCTTTGGTCAATTTCAGCTTTGTGTATTTGTATTTTCTAAATTGTGATTTCAAACAAAAAATTTAGTGATATTTTTGAAAATTTTAAATTCCAATTTTTATTAATTTTGATGAAAAATATTATTGGCTTTTTCAAAAAATTTCAATTTTTTTGAAGTTTTTTTAAACTTTTATAACTTTTACGGCTTTTTTGACATTTTTCAATATTTTTGGCATTTTAAAATTTGTGAAATTTTGAAAATATACGTGTACCCCCCCACCCCCCAACTCAGACTTTTGAAATGTCCTCATGCAAAAAGGACGAAAATCAAAGTAGAAAAAGAAAGAGTGCGTAATAAAATAGAGCAAATAAACAAAATGCAACCTTTTGTATTATTAGATACACTACAAACTACAATGCGATAAAAAGAAAGGATAGAATGACATAGTTCTTTCAATGATGAAGTACAAATCAAAACTAAAGAACTACATCAAAAGGTAAAAACACCACACAAGAGCTTCACGAAGATTGGCCGGGAGCAAAAGGGTCGCAGGTGTACGGGTTATAGAAGTATTTCAGAATTTTTGCATCTAGACCCATTTGGATAAGATACACCTCCGATTGTAAGTGCACTATCATGATAGTATCATGCTCATGGTTATGACGATCCTCTTGGTACTCTAAAATGAACCTGTTGAATCGGGTCTTGAGATCGTCAAGTTTTCGATTGATGAGCGATGTATGGTAGCTCTCCTCATCAAACTCGAGCTCGTATACTGAGTCCTGATTCTCATCCTCGGCTTTGACTCCATATTTTTGCATTGGGGAGTCTTGCTCCATGAGTTCTTATTCTTCCACTTCCGGTAGTGGAGGGTGGGCTATTCTCATTTGGGGGGAACTTCTATTTGTGTAAGTGATCCCAATAGGTTTTGGGAATTTAGTGTGAGATTCAAGGACTTGCACCCCGACATCATGCATGATCTCCGACATTTAACATTCATATGAAAGAGAGACTTTGTCGGTATTATCCTATGCGGCGTGGATAATTTTGGTATAGAAGAGTTGGAAGAGGTTGAGTTCGTTTGCCTCGTCGAGAAGATTGTATAAGAAGTTTCCGTGGTGTAGGCGAACATTTTAGTCGTTGGTTGTTTGGAGGATGGTGCCACAAGTAATGAGGTGGGAATAGAGAACGGTCTCGGGGAGTTTACCCATGGGAAAGGTATCTTGGATCCATTCTTCATTTGGTGACATCCGTGCAATACACTTTACTTTTGTTTGTGGAACTCCATTAGTCGGGTTAGCATATTGTTGGGGTAAAATGAACCCCTTTTCCCTCATCTTGCATTGAATGATTGCTAGTTATAATGGGACTCGAATTTCATCCACGTAGGCTTCGTGGAGAATGGGTGACTTACAAATGAGGGTGGCATAGAAAATTTGAACTTCTTCCTCGTATAACCTATCAAGTGGTACGCTAAAGAAGGTGCACCACCCCCGGCGGTTGAAGAGGGCGGTGACCTCCTCGGGGAGCTCGTCCCACATGACTTCGCGTTCAATGTGCATGGTGCGGGTGGGATTGAAGAAAGTGTTGAACTAATCCCTCTATTAGTTTGAACAAAATAGATGGTTGCCTCCCTCATTGAGGACGGAAGTGGAATCGTATTTGACTATTTGAGGGGTGAAACGCCATGCCATTAGAAATTGGCAGAGGGAGCTTAATGAAATTTGAGAGAGGAAGATAGGAGGATTTTGGTGTGGAGGAAAATGTGTGTCGGGGGGAGGGGGGGTGTGGTATTTATACATATGAGGTGGTGGAGTTTAGATGGAATTCGGAATGGTGGAGGTAGCAAAGGGTGGAGGGAAGTGAAAAGGGTGAAAAAGTGGGTGGGGGGGGGAGAATCTGGTAGCAGGTGATCCGAACCGGTTTGGGTGTTGGAGCGAATAGATTCACTTTCCAAACTAGTTTGGCCTGCGGTTCTCACGCCGCCCTCTGCCTCAACACCCATTTTTTCCTTGTTTTCCATGGACTAAGTGTTTCTAACACATTTTTATCCTCTCTAGTGCATCTTAAGACTCCTTAAACACTTCGGTACCTCGGGACACCTCAACCTCTATCTCATAACGGGCATACGGTATCCCATGTGAGAAAACCCAATGTGGTTCTCTTAACCTTCCTAAATCGTGACCTCTACGGACCTCTAACATACCCTAAAACGGACTCTGCTCACTGGTATACAACACAAAATCACCCATACGCATCGGTGGTGTGGCAACCTCATTCTAAAACTCAAGCATCCCGATATAGGGGGTCTGACAACCAAATTGTTTCAACTTCCTCAACACACGCCTCAAGATATGGCTTTAGGCGTTATTCGTTAACCTTAAACATATCCCCACCCTTCGTATTTTCTATCTGTATTGTACCGTGGGGAAACAATTCCTTTAGGATGAATGGGCTGGTCCACTATGAACGTAACTTGCTAGGAAACACGTGTAATCGTGAGTTGTAAAAGAGTACCTTTTGACTCGGAAAAAACTCCTGTCGATGGATAGTTCGCTCATGTGAGAGTTTCATCCTTTATTTTTATATGTGGGCTCTCTCATAGGCATCATTGCGTATTTCTTCACCTTGTGCAATTGAAGTTTTCGCACTACACCAGCTTTATCTAAGTTGTAGTTCAACCTCTTAAAGGACCAATATGCTTTGTGCTCTAACTCTACGAGGAGATGACAATGTTTGCCATAGAAAAAACGGAATGGGAACATTCCAATGGGGTTCTTATATGCGGTTCTATAATCCCATAGCGCATCGATTAATCATTTACACCAATCCTTTCCATAAGAATCCACGATCTTTTCGAGAATTTATTTAATCTCTCAATTTTCTAGCTCGGCTTGCCCATTCGTTTGGGGTGATAAGTCGTCCCAACCATGTGGATGATTCCATACTTTCTCATCAATTTCTTAAATGGACTATTTCAAAAGTGTGTGCCGTTATCACTAATACTTGCCTTCAGAGCAAAAAAGCGAGAGAATATGTGTTCATAAATGAACTTTATCACCACCTTATTGTCATTCGTCCTCAATGCTATGGCCTCAACCCGTTTTGACACATAGTCTACCACAACGAGGATGTATAGGAAACCAAAAGATGGAGGTAAATGACCCATAATATCGATGCCCCAACAATCAAATATCTCAATGACGAGAATAGGGGTCAATGACATAATGTCTCGTCGAGTGATGGATCCCATTCTTTAGCACCTATCGCAAGATTTGCAATGGGCATTTACATCCCAGAAAATTATGGGCCAATAGAGACCACTTTAAAGAATTTTAGTTGTCGTCTTTCTATTGGAAAAGTGGCCTCCACAAGCTTCTAAATGACAAAACTATATGACATGAGGAATCTCGTCATCCGATACGCATCTCTGGATTATTTTGTTGGTGAAATATTTGAAAAAAATATGTATCTTCATAGAAAAACATGAGCGAACACGTAAGAAACTTCCTCTTATCTTGCCATGTCCAATGGGAGGGGATGGCCCTCTTGATAAGGTAATTAATGATATTGACAAACCAGGTGATTGAGGAAGTGACGAACAATTGCTCGTTCAGAAAAGTACTTGTCAATGGGTAAAGGATCTTAAGGTAGGTCAGACAAGAGCCTTAATAAATGGCCAGCTAAGACGTTTTCTACTCATTTCTTTTCTTTAGTAGGAAGGTCAAACTGTTGGAGTAGCAAGATCCACCTAATGAGGATAGCTCCGCATCCTTCTTCGAAAGGAGATATTTAAGCGCCGCGTGGTCGGTAAAACATGTAATGGGTGACCCGATAAGATAGGAGCGAAACTTGTCAAGGGAAAAAACTACCGCTAGCAACTCTTTTTTCGTGGAGGAGTAGTTCAATTGAGGTCCAGTTACGGTTCGTCTAGCGCAGTCAATGACGTGGGTGTGGCCATCCCATCCTGATCAGCACGCCTGAGCGGGGGTCTCGCACCCTTCCTCGTGTGCTTCGGTCGTCGTCAATTGGGGTTATGCATAGAAATAGAGTCACCAACCTATTTTGCACAAAATAGGAAAAAAATATTTTTGCCTCCAGAGAACGACATCAAATACACACGGATGCTTGAGAAACTAATTAGTTTAAGAATTAGGGGGCTAAGTTACGGAATGGGAAGGTGTTAAGAATTCATCCCTCCCTTTGGGTTTCTCATGGTCATGTGTTATTTTTCCCCTTAATAACTCCATGAAGTGTGTGTGTGTGTATATAAATGGAGAGTGGAATTACTCGACTCGCGTTATGGGTAAAGGTGAAGTAAGTTCATCCTTAGGAATGATCCCAAAATAGTAATTAAAAATATAATGTCTGCATTTCTCGGGTCACCGATCGTTTATGAAAGAACAATGGTATAGGTTGAATAAAATTCAAGCATGGATCACAAATATAATATATGGAAAAAATATAGGAAAAAAAATAGAAATGGAGGACTCGAATCTCAGATTATATGAAAGATGCCTACATAGACCAAAAAGTCCTTAAAGTCCTCATAGTTCACATGCACACGGGGGTGGGTTTTATCCCATAAATCCAACCAAAGACTTTATGATATGTGTGTGTGTGGAAAAATGATGTTTTAATGTGAGAAAATGCAGTGAGAAATCCCCGTTTGGAATTTATTTGCAAACCCTTTTTTCTTGTTTTTTTTTATAAAAAATGTAGTAGGTGCAATACTACTATAAAAAATGGATATTATATGTGTGATATAATAAGCATGAAATGCTAAAGTAAGAATTATATAACGAATGCGAAAATAAGAGAATTTAAAGAGAGAGTGAAAGGTTTGGACCTTATTTAGAATCTTTAAGGTTGATCTTAATTGTTGAAGGGTTGGTCTTGCAACTTGGATGAAGGTGGTAGGAGGAGAAGGAAGGTAATTTCTCAGATTTGGCATAGAAAATATGGAAATGGAGTGTGGGGGAGAGGTTTTAATATGATAACCACGCTCACTTTGAGAGAATTTTTTGAGATCACTGAGAGGGTTATTTGTGAGGTGACTTTCGAAGTGAGATCATGCTCCCTTTATATAGGCTCAAGGGGGTGCCGATTGGCATTGTCCTTGACATGCCTATTGGTAGGCAACGCCATACACACTACTGATAGGTAGGGAAATGGGTTTGCCATTTGGTAGTCTCATGTAGATTTTACAAAAAAGGTCATAAAATACAATTCATAAGTCCGAATTGTACATAGAACAAACCATTAATAAGGGTATTAAAATCCCTTTAAGAATCCATGGGTCGCTCCCAGGTTTGAGAATTGACCGTGGTCAAACAGGGCTTAGAAGCGCCTGGCGATCTTTTAGACAAGAAGAAAATGAATCGTTTGTCTAAATCATAAGGCCGATTTATACATGGAGAGAACCATTAGAAAGGTCATGCAGTGACATTCGATGATCTAAAGATCTTTGCTCGGCTTGGTGAAGGGAGTCAAATAGATCTCGGGAGGACCCAGTAGCCTCCAGATCAGTTTTAGGGGGAAATGGTATGTTCGTCCGAACCATAAGGATCATTTGTGCATAGAATGGACTGTTGGGAGTGGTATTTAGATCCCTTCAAAGAATCATTGAGCTTTCGCACAGACGAGAAAGTCGACTGAGTAAAATGGGGCCCAAAGGCCTCTATATCAGTACTCGGAGTATGATATAAGCTTTTATGGTGAAGGAGAAAGTTCTAGGGACCTAAGGAGATTCTTAGGGGGTCCTAGAATGTGGTTTATATAAAGCACCTTGATGGGTGAGCTTCGAACAAGTGAAGGACGTCTAATAGACACCATATGGATTTTTGGGAAATAGTTCAATTCTATGGACCAGAGGGACGAGGATGACTTGTTGAGAGGGTCGAGGTAGATTCTGAGGACCTAAGGTTATACTGGGGATGATAGATTCTGTGGGTCAAGGTCAATTATGAGGACTTAAAGTTATAGAGATCGATTTTTTGGGTCGAGGTCAATTATGAGGATCGAAAGTTGTAGGGACCGATTTTGTGGGTCGAGGTAAATTCTGAGGACCTAAAGTTGTAAGGACCGATTCTGTGGATCGAGGTAAATTCTGAGGACCTAAAGATGTATGTATCGATTCTGCTAGTCGAGGTCAATTCTGAGGACCTAAAGTTTTAGACATCGATTATGCGGGACAAGGTCAATTCTGAGGACCTAAAGTTGTAGGGACCGATTATGCAGGTTAAGGTCAATTATGAGGCCTAAAGTTGTAAGGATCGATTTTGCGGGTCGAGGTCAATTTTGAGGACCTAAAGTTGTAAGGACCAATTATGCGGGCGGAGGTCAATTCTGAGGACCTAAAGTTGTGAGGATCGATTCTACAGGTCGAGGTCAATTCTAAGGATGTAAAGTTGTAGGAATCTATTATGAAGGTAGAGATCAATTCTGAGGACCTAAAGTTGTAGCAACCAATTCTGCGGGTTAATGTCATCTCTGAGGACCTAAAGTTGTGACGCGGGGTGTTTTTCTCCTGGGAAATTTTTACCTTATCTTGGGGATGCACATACACCTATTGTTCCGCTGAGGATTGTGTTGTTTTGAGACTCTACTAAGGAAGGTTTTACCCTTGAGAAATCATATTGTGGATTATGTTGTTTTGAGAGGGGATATCTTCGTTGGGGACGCTATTAGGGATTTTGATTGCGGGCATATCCTGAATTCTGATGGTGTATGGATTGGGAGAAAGTTTAGCCTGGAAATTTCATTGGGGAAATGGGAAGGTATTATTTTGCAATCCTGCTGGAGAAGAATTTGATTTGAGGTTTGGATTTTGTTGGGGAAGACTTGAGATTTGAGATTGTGCTGGGGAAACATTTGATTTGAGGTTGGCATTTCACTGGGGAATTGTAGTAGACTTGGGATACGGGTGCAAAATATGTTGAGGGTAGGTTAGGATTTATGATGGGGATAAGAGCGTAATATTAGCCCTGCTGGGGATTTTAGGAGTTTTTAAAGGATAAAGTGTTCCAAAAAATGGTTTTGTTGATGAAGAAATGTTCCAATATTTATTTGGCACTTTTAGAAATTTTTTGGGAATTTTTTGGATTTTTTTGGAATTTTCTAGCATTTTTTTACAAAATTTGCAGGGGTCTGGCGATTGGTATGCTATAGGGATTTCCATTTGGCAATGGAACGGACTCCTGGGCTTCCTTATGAAGAGGAACAAAAAGTTATGATTGATATGTGCAGGGGTATGTCGATCGGCATGCTATTTAGTCCTCTATAAAAAGGGGGCGATCCCTCCTCATCTTTCATATCTTCAAGATTTTGAATCTTCTATTTCCTCTCTCTAAAAACTATTCCTAAGTCCTTTCTCCTTTCTCCTTTTAAGACTTCAAATGTAAGGTTCTTCAAGCGGGGGATACAATTTGTAGTGGTTGAACGTTGATAATTAGGATAGCCTGGGGTGACAGTCTATGGGGCCCATTGCCTTGGGTAATGAGAATGCCTTTGATCTATTTGAGCTAGTAGCTAAGGAGCGCTTCCTTCTGCACGAGCCTTCACACCACTGTTCATCTAAGGTGAGGAAACCTATTGGATATGTAATTATGGTGACCTTTTGTATTCTTTTTTCTTTTTCTTTATTTTCTTGTGCTGATGAAAGATTTATTTATCCTTTTTTTCTTTGGAATACTGATATAGCTCCTTCGAGCATGCATTCTAGGGGGACGACTGGGTTGAGGGATGTATGGGATCAACTCTCGATAGTAGTGTGCTAGATGGTTACTTTTCCTAGTTTTGGCCGTTTGGATAAGCCTTGGATGAGACGTCGTGTTCTACTGAGGTGTTGTGCACTTTGGGAGAGAAGTGGTGGGACACTACCCACACCTTCCATTTAGGTTTCGGGGAGATGACTATTACTCCCATTGATGTTCAGTAGCTGTTGGGGATAGATTGCGAGGGTGTGCAGATAGAGGTGGACAGTACTTTGAGGGTGACGTCAGAGAGAGTTCAATCGGTGTTGGGGGATGTGGGAAGAATTATTTATGAGGATTCTATCCGCATATCTTATCTTTAGGATGTGCTCTTGAGTAGGAGGATATATGACACTGATGGGCGTTCGGTGAGACATATGTCTCGGTTGTTTATTTTGGTTCTGTTGGGTGGTTTTCTGGTGGTGTTGAGTGGCGACGTCGTTCATCTCTGATTTTTTCCAGTTTTGAGGATGTTTTCCAACGTCTAGTTCTACGATTGGGGAACCTAACTTTGGCTACCCTTTACTCTTATTTGTATGCATTTATCCGGTACTACCGATAGACTGTTACTGGGGCCACATACATTTTACAGGTAATTTCAAACTTATTTCTATTTCCTTGCATATTCCTTTAGTTTCTTCTTTGCTGATTTTTGTCTTTTTGCAAATGTGGTTCTATGAGGCGATTGGGCCCAATTTGAGGTTAATATCCCTAAAGGACAAGGATTTGGGGACTTATGTCGGATGTACCAGTAGAGAAAGTCTAATAGACTGTCAAATTAGTCCATGTCCTCGGCAGTGGTGCAACAGGCTCTGAACAATTTGACGAGTGATCAGGTTATTTCGTTTTTCTTTTGAATCCTTTTTTCTCATTTTTATTTCTGTGAATGAATATTTATTATTTTTTGGGGATTTCAGGTGACCTTTTACCCTTTGGAGATGGCTCCTCAGCATATAGGGGTGATGGTTATGCATGAGCAGATGCGGAGGTTGATGGCGCATGAGTTCGTGTACTCCTGGTACCTGGGAGAGAGGGTGGTGCGGTAGATAATGGATTATGAGGTGGCATTCCCAAGTTTAGTGCCCCCGATATATATGAGGTGGGTGAGGGAGATGTCGTCCGAGGCTCGGGTTGCAGCGCTAGTCGTTGAGGCTTATACGCTCTACACGAACACGACGACGAGCTATGACTACCTAGATTTTGTGACGAGATGGTTGATACCTCCTTGTATTTATGACATAGTGAATATGACTCCACCTACTATGGCTTTGGGTAGGGGTATTAGTAGTCCAGTGGGATCTTCCCATAGCACGCATGGTGGTATCTCACTCCCCTTTTCTTATAATTTTTGGTTGAATAACGGGGGCTCATTGAGTATGTTGCACCATCCTAATGCATAGTCGTCAGGGTTTATGGGGGCTTACAGACGCTGTCCTTCAATCTGAGGTATATTTTTCTCTTTTTGTGTTTTGTCTTTTGTCTTTTGGTTCCTTATTTTCCCCTTACTGAATGATTTGCCTTTTTCTTTTATTTCTTTGCTTGCAGTATGTTCGAGTGCTGACCTCCTGGCTAAAGGATATCATGGACTGGGTGGCCTCCATGACTACTTACATCAAGGACTCCATTCCTTCTTTCTTAGTTCCATCTACCTCCTCAAACGAGGGATCGGGTTTGTGACTCGAGGTTCTATCGTTCATCATCAGGGGAAGCGCATCCGCCGTAGAGGGTGAGGGTTTGATAGAGAGATTGTGGTTTCAGGCTGAGTCCCATTTGCTTGTATTTTGTATTTTTCTTCTTTCCTTTTTTCCTGCAAAGATGTAATTTATGACAACATATATTACATAAGGGGGTTGTGGGAATTGATAAGTAAAAATGGATAAGTAAGAAGTAATAACCCATGGGTTTTAAAATAAGGATTTCTTTTTTTGTGAATTTTATTTTGACGAAAAAAAGGAAAGATGGAATTTTCTAAAATAAGGGGGTTACTGATCGGCATACCCCTTGTCCTGCTTATCGGCGTATGGGTCAAGTCAAATCACTCTAAGGCTTTAATTTCACCTTCCTACAGATAAGAGTACTTTGTAGGGAATGAATTCATTCGGATTCGTCAAATCCTTTGTCTTTTTCCAAGTCTTTTGTGTATGAAAGGAGAGGTAAGGAGCATAGTCTTTTGATCCATACACGCTTTCTTCTTCTTGCATTCTGCTCCATTATTTCCCAAATGTCGCTTTCGATGCATTTAGAATTTTCTTCCTACCTCAAATGTCTAAAGTCCATGTGCTTGTATAACATGGATTAGGAGGCTTTCAACTTGCATCGAGTCTCGCGGTGGTGTAATAGAGCCATTGAAAGGAATATGCCAACGGCGACGGTGCAGTTTATGTTTTTCATTTCGATTTAGATGAGGTATGTCTGACTTATGAAGAATTATCGCCCATTTTTGGAATCAATCCTAGTGTAGTGGTAGCTATGCCCGAATTTTCTCATTCTTCCTGGGTGTTATTGGCGGAGTTTCTTCGAATTGCCCCTTCGGTGAGTCGAACGTTGGTTACTAGGGGTATGATTTTCCTTTCGACTATTATGCGCTTCATGTGTCTAAGGGATTTTAATGATGTGGTCTATACTAGAGTTGTTGCCTTGGGACTTACTTTGAGGTTCTTGCTAGTGATGGGGGATTTAATGATGGATCCTTAGTTGGTTAGGATAACAATGTGAATGTCTTACTGTCACAATTCTGCAGTGGTGATATTAGCAAAGACTCTGAATGGTCTTGATGCTTCGAGGGAAGGTCGCTCTGATTTTCTTAGGGGGAGCTCGGTGATGTCCTTCATGTGGCTGGCTGAAAGGATTCATCTGAAAATTCCTCTTAAGTATACCTTGGCAGGTGTGCCGAATTTCTTTTCTCGACACTTTATCAGTTTTGACCCATATGTAAAGAATCGGGTCAATTTATTTATAGTGGACGGAGCCCGGTGCCTCTGCCATGGTGGGGAGAACTGTAGCCTATTCTGGATCTAGGAGAGTATCGATATGCACAGTTAGTTGGCCTTCAACAAACTTTATTATATTTTCCTTAGCGACTTCTATGCCAATTTAGATGGGAGAAAATATTGCGTCCTCGTACACTATACTTTTTTCGGTCGAGGACCTGACTGAATATCGATTCATGATGTTGGATTCTTTGTGGGAGAGTCAACGACCATATACCCATCCATCTTAATATGTAGGAAGGGTCTGGAATGTGTTCGGGGATTGTCTACAATGGTTGTGGAAACAAGTAGTGGCAAAGATTCCTGGCTAAAGAGACCGTCCATAGTTGGTTTGTTCTTTTTGACACCATGGAAGAGGGAATAATTATTTTTTCTAGGTTGGTCAGGGCGTACCACTCCATGGAGAGAATTTGAAATATCAACCGGGTAGAGGAATTTTGGGGACCTCCGGGGGCTGATGATGATTAGGCTGGATCTTCTCGCAGCTATGGATAGGATTCTTTACGGTGAAAGGGCCACTCCAGTTTGGCTTGAATTTCCCTCTAGGGTCCCAGACCGGTTCTATGATCTATTTGATGTCCAAGTATCCTTCCTGGACACCATGATCCTTGACTCTATGGTTGAATAATTACGCTATCCTGAAATGGCACCCTTATATGTGTTATAGATCCTTCAAACTCTTTTCATCCAAGAGCGATAATTCGTCAAAGCGGCTCTGGTGCCAGCCTTCCTCGCTGACTTTGCTCTCAAGCATAATGCATAAGGAGGGTATTTATAGCTCAACGGGTAGGATTGCTTCCATGTCATATACCAAAGAATAAGGGGTAGACCCAGTAGATGTCTTGATTGAAGTGTGGTATCCCCAAAGGGCGTAAGGCATCTGATCGGCCCAATCTCGGTAACTCTCGATCATTTTTCTAATGGTAGATTTGAGGTTCTTGTTGGCGGCTTCGATTGCACCATTAGTTTGGGTTTGATAGGGAGAAGATTTGTGTCTCTCAATCCCATATTCATCGACAAGTTCTATGAACTCGACTTTAAAATATAACCCATTAGCTGATACTAGCTCATGGGGAACCCCGTATCGAAAGATGATGTTCTTTCAGATAAACTTGTCTACTTTCATGGCATTCAGTACTACGTATGACTCGGCTTTAACCCATTTGGTGAAGTAATAAATGGCGGCTAGGATGAACTCATGCCTATTTTAAGCTTTGGGTTTGAATCTCCCTATGATGTCAATGCACCAAGAACGGTCAGGGAAAAGTCATGTCATATAATTCCCGAGGAGGTAAGTTCTAGAGATTAACAAACTGTTGGCATTTGAGGCATCTCTGGACATATGCGGTGTAATCCTGAACCATGGTAGTCCAATAGTACCCTTGATGTATAATCTTCTTAGAAAGCCTATGACCGTTCATGTGGGGTTCACATTCCCTACTATAGATATTTTGCATCAATTCTTTAATTTCATCCCCCGCAATGATACTTAAATGGGTTCTATCGAAGTTTCTTTTGAACAGTCTTTTATCGCACATGATGTACTAGGCAGCCATTTTGCGAAAGGTCACACGATCTTTCTTGCTGGCATCTTATGGATAATTATCATGCTTGAGGAGGTGCCCAATGTCATAGTACTAGAACCCTACTATATCAAAATCTTCCTCAATGAAGAGATCAATACGGTAGTAGTGGATTGGCATAACTTATATTTGGACAAGGAAAGGGCCCATTATTATTCCTTCGGGCATGTCGACCATGGAGGACGGGGTAGCAAGGGCATCGGCTAATCTATTTTTTACTTGGGGTAAGTAGTGGAAGGTAATATCTTAAAATTGGGAGGCCGAATCTTCTAGGTGGGTGTAGAAAGGTAAGAGCTCTTCATCTTTGACTTTCCATCTACTAAGGACTTGGCCGATGATGAGGTCAAAGTCCCCGTAGACATTTAGGTGATTGATACCTTTCTTGAGGGAGGCTTTGAGGCCTAAGGTGCATGCCTTGTACTCAATTATATTATTGGTGCAGGGAAAATCTAACTTGATGGCAATTAGAGTGTGAGAGTCATCAGGGGAGATCATGAGTATCCCAATGTTGAAGCCTTTCTTGTTAGTAGCTTCGTCAAAGAACATTTTCCATCGAAGGTCCTCTTGAGATGTGTAAAAAATATCTTCAACTGGGAATTCAAATATCCAAACGTCAGTCTCTTCCATGGGGTAGTCAGCAAGGTAGTCGGAGATGTCTCTCCCTTTAATGAATTTCTGTGAGACATACACGATATCAAACTCACCTAGCAGCATCAACCACCGGGGCATTCAGATGGATAGGGAAAGATCTGCTAGCAATTAAATAATGGGATTCATATGGGATATAAGTTTGATGGAAAAGCCGAGCATGTAGTGCCGTAACTTTTGTGTGACCCAGACCAGGGTGATGCATGCTTTTTCCAAGGTAGTGTAGTTAACTTCTTACCCGGATAATTTTTTATTGGCGTAGTAGATGGACCTTTTTTTAGAGCCTTTGATATATTTGTCTAGAAAATCCCATGTTTCAATATTTGTTATGATCAAGTATAGGAGGAGGGTAAGACTTGGTCGCGGAGGCTTAAGAACTGGAGGTCGGGTAGGGTATCACTTGATTCTATCAAAGGATTCTTAGCAGGGCTCATTATAGAATTTAGTAGAATCCTTCCATAGGAGTTTGAAGATGGGTTCACAAATATAAGTCAATTGGCTGATGAATAGGCTGATGTACTATAATTTTCCTAAAAATCCACTAACTTCCTTCTCCATTCAGGGTGGTGGCATTTTCAGTATGGCTTTCAGCTTGGCATGGTCTTCTTGATTCCTTTCTCTCTAACCCTGAATCCCAAAAGATTTTCTTTCATAATGTCGAAAATTCATTTCTGCGGATTTAGTCGCATTTGGTATCGCCGTAGTCATTTGAAAAACTTTCGGAGAGAGGGAACTTGACCTTCTCGAGTGTTAGACTTAATAATCATGTCGTCGATGTAGACTTTGAACTCTTTGTGTATAAAATCATGCAAGATGGTTATCGTAGCCCTTTGGTAGGTAGCCACAGCGTTCTTGACCCTGAATGGAACAGCCGTGTAACAAAAGGTTCCCCAGGGAGCGATGAATGTGGTTTTCTCCTGATGGTTTGGGTACTTCTTGATCTAGTGGTATTTGAGGAATGCATCAACGAATGACTTGAGGCCATGGCTGGCGGTGTTGTCCATAATCATGTCAATGTTGGGTAATGGGTAATCGTCCTTTGAATATTCTTTATTCAAATCCTAATAGTCAATGCACATGCAGATTGAATATATGCTCTCCAAACCGATTCGAATGTTAGATAATTACAAAAATGCCACTAGATTCTTCTCAACTTCAATCGCTTGTAACTGCTTAATCGTAACTCGAAATTCGGTGTCATTTCTTCCAGTGTGCTCATAGAGTCAAGCTCTTTGACTTATCTTTTCTGCTTCCGGGTTGGGGCTGCAAAATTATATTTCTTACCTTGGACTTTTTCTCCTTCTTTTATTTCTTTATTCCAACTTCTCTTTCGCATTCACTTGCACGAAATACCTGTGAAATATACAAGAAATATACAAAAGAAGAGATTCTTGCCAAATAGGGTCAATAGCATGAAAATGAGATAAGTCAATCCTATTTACACTGTATAGGACTACAAAAATACCTAAATTATGGGGATACATATGAAATATTTATGCCGAATCAATGAAAGATATTAATTAATAAGGATAGAAGCAGGATATGTGATATACAAATGATCTAACTATAATGAGATCATGTACAAAGCATGGATATAAACAATAATATATACACAAGAATATGATACCATATAAGAATCAAGATACCAATTGAGGATGAACCAATTGAGGATGGAAATCCACAAAGCTAACATTATGTACCATAATAATCAATATAACTCAATAACAGACAAAGAGTAAAAGTACAAAACCTATCCACACAGTCATCCAAAAATCCAATCATCAAGTACCAAAGAATGAGGTACGCATATCCAACCATCTTAGTACCAAATGAAAATGTACAATAATGTCTCAATCAAGCGACACTCAATGGATATAGATATATGCAAAAAATCTCCATTCCTCCTCAAACGCATGTGTGGATAATCACCAAATGATTTCTAAGGATAACATCGCACAAGATCAACAAGATAGAAATAAGAAATTTGTAACATTAAAATCACAAGTGTAGCATGGAAAAGAATATACACAAGATGATCATATCTCAACCAAGTAGATATAAACATGAAGAACATTTATTTCCTATCAAAAGAAAATGGTACACCCCTTTAAGATATGCATGCAAGAAGAAAATCACGAAAAACATGACAAAGCATGACATATGCAGCACGTGAAAACCTATGAAATGTGATAGGAATATTAGTATAAGTGTCAAACTATGAGATCAAAGGATTATATGAGAACACGTGATCATGGATATAAAACATGGTATCATGTGATAGAGACATGTGGGCATGTAAAATGTGATCATACACGTGACACAATGATAACAATCAAACATGTCCACAAACAACAATAAGGAACATGTACTATCACAAATAGATAAATCAGATAACATTACACCAAAAAGGCCAAATTATCACCCTTCAGCTCTCCACCCTTGTCAGGGTCAATGATCATGATAAAAAAAAAGCACGCATTTTTTTTGTCACGGTCATTGATCGTGAAAAGTCCCTCATAACTTTACTTGTCATAGTCAATGATCGTGATAACATTAGAGAGTTGTCATGGTCACAACTTTCTCAGTAAAAAAAACCTTCCCTCTTTTTTTTCCCACCGCTTTGTTTCCCCATTTTCTCCCCCTCTCTCTATGGTGCTACTCTCTCTCTCTCGCTCTCTACTTTCAGGTTCGTTTCTCTCTCTCCTCTCTCTCTCTCTCTCTCTCTCTCTCTCTAATTTTCTCTTTTTCCTTTATGTGTATATGAATATGTGTGTATGTGTGTGGTGTGCTACATGTGTGGGTGTGGGTGTTGTGTGTGTGTTCTTTATGTGTGGGTGTGTGCAGGTGTGTGTGCATGTGTGGGTGGAGGGGGTAGGGGCAGTGTGTGTGTAGTGTGCGTGTGTGTGGGCAGTAGGGGTGGGGGGAACGACGTGTGTGGGGGTAATGTAACAATTAGGGTTTCATACGTAAATGTGTAAATACCCAAATATATGTTGTAACCTTAAGTATAATACCCAAATATTGTTGGCTAATACATAATGATAAGTAATTAACCCTTGATTTCGTGTAAATGGTGATTCTCCCCATATTTAAGAGGCTAAAATTTCAATTTGAGATTTTTCTCACGGAATAGTCATAATAAGAATTGGAATTAGGACTTATAATTGTTATTGTTAATTTAATAATGACTTTAATTGGATATAAATGAGTTAGGAGACTTTAGATTCCCCTTATTAATTGTTGGTTTTAAATTAGTAAGTAGTTAGATTGAATTGATGTTCAGGATTTTAGTAATCGTACATATTACGGGTTAGATGTTGTTGTTTTGGAATTCAGAATTAAGTTGTTAAACATTAATATTACACCGTGACAGTTGAAACGGACAAATTGATTAATAAAATAAAGCTTTAATTGTATAGCTTTAATGATGATATATTTATAAGACATGATGAAATGAATTAAATAAGTAGATGAATTAGAAGTAGTATGGGATACACATTTTTTGGTTTGTTGTTGTTGTTCCTGTTGGATTATAATGGACTGATCATGGGTTGGTTAATTTTGGAAGTGCATGGCCACTAGATTATTGTCAAAATGGCGGAAGGGAGTTTTCAACATTTTTCTAAAATTACTTTGTGTCACGAACAATATATTATTAATTCATACATCAATGAAACATACTTGAAATTACATATAGTGTGCATAGATACTAGTCTTCTAGAGCTTATACGTACGCATTCAATAGACCTTAGACCCGTTTGAGAGTCATTACCCCTGTAATGAGATCTCTCGTATTGTCCCGTTTGGACAGTTTGGGACTGCATAATTTCTATATAATAATATTCTTAGTGGCTTAAAATTGTTACTTTTGGATGAAGTTTTGCAGCCGTATCCTAATGTTCTATGGGTACATATTAGATTAGCAAGTGTGAGTGTTATTTCAATTGATAAATTGAAATAACACTCACACTTGCGAATCTACGTTGTGTACTTGGAGAACTATGGGGATATGCTGTTGAATTTTTCTCAAATCGTAACAATATGCATAAGTTTTTAAGTATATTACGGAATTATACGGTCTTGAATGGGATAGGACCACTCACCCTTTAGAGGAGATAGGGGAAATAGGAATTAATATTATAAATTAAATTTGAATTTAAAATTTGAACTAATCCACGAATATAAGATTCTTACCTTTAATAGGTGATTGTTTGTAGTAGTTGTGATGGGATATCCTAAATACAAATAGTGGATGGGTGAGGAAAATAGATTGGGGGATGTGTTTCGCTGAGGTGTTAATGAATTTGTAAAAAATGCAAAGAGATGTCATAATGATGAAGAGTTTTCGTGTCCGTATGCTAGGTATGAGAATGGTAAGGTGTTTAAGTGGAAAATAGTTGAACTACATTTGTTAACATGGGGTATGCAAGATAATTATCAATTTTGGACTTTTGACGAGGAATTAAAAGTTCCTTTTGTCCCCGAACAACCTTCACAACAACCTTCAACAAGTAGGATATATGTAGAAGGGGACGATGTCTATCAAAATATGTTAGAGAATTTAGTTGATGATGCGTACGATAATCATGAAGTGGAAAAGAATGAGGTCACTGACGATGTACAAGGTTCAGGTGCTCATGAAAATCTTAGGATAAACCTTGACGATAACTACCAAAGTTTAAAATTTAAGGTGTCCCAACTGTTATACTCTGGTTGTGAGAAAGATGAAAGAACTTTACATGCCATGGTTGGTTTTCTAGTTTGAAGACCCAATACGGTTTTTCTGGCAATAGCGTGATAGGAATTATGAATTGGGTGAAGGGCTTACTACCCAAGGAGAATACGAATCCAAATAGATATCATGTTGTGAAGAACAGTTTAAAAGGTTTAGGAATGAAGTATAAATCGATTCATGCTTGTGTATATGACTGCATACTATAGCGAAAGGAGTATGAAAATCTTGATCAGTGTTCGGTATGCAATGAAACCTATATATGTCCAATCTACTGGCAAGGAAGGAATAAGCTCAAAAGAGCCTCAAAAAGTGTTGAAATATTTTCTCGGTGGGCCTAGATTAAAGCATTTTTTCACAATACCATGGATAGCGAAGGAAATGACTTGGTATGCTAGGGCAGAAGTAGGGGATAATCTCATGCGTCATCCTATTGATTCTACATCTTAGAGGAGAATGAGTTATGAGTATCCAAATTTTTCTCGAGAATAGCGTAACTTTCGTTTGGCTAAATGAACAGATGATTTGATTCCATTTGAAAATCTATGCACCAATCAGAGTGTATGAACAGTGATCCTATCCCCACTCAACCTCCCTCCTTCAATGTGTACGAGACCTGAATTTTCAATGTTGTCTTTGTTGATACCCGGGCCAAAGGCACCAAGTGATGACATCAATGTCTACATGGATTTTTTGGTAGAAGAATTAAATGAGTTTTGGGAAGAGAGTGTTCAAGAATTTAACCCTTTTAGAAAAGAAGCTTTTACGCTAAAAGCTATGTTGATGTGGGTAATTAATGATTTTTCAGCTTATGGGACATTATCCGGTTGTGTAGTATATGGTTATTTGGGGTGTCCTATATGTGGAGAGGAGACTGAATCTCTTCATCTCCACGCTAGCTCAAAAAATATATATCATTGCCATTGGAGGCTTTTACCAACACCAACACCCCCCGCTCATAGTTTCAGATTTGAGAAAGGTTCCAATTTTTTATCGGGTAGGGTTGAACATAGGCTACCGCTGAGAAAACTTACAGGTTCAGAAATTGAAAGTAAATCTTATGATTGTGTCCCTAATATGCCAGGTAAGAATCCTAAATTTAAGAATGTCAAGCATAAGAAGACCCCAAATGGGAATGAAGCTGAGACAAGAAAGGCATGGTCTAGGAGGTAAATTTTATTTGACTTGCCTTATTGGAAGAATAACTCGGTGTGCCATATATTAGATGTGATGCATGTAGAGAAGAAAGTTTCTACACCTATGCGATGATGCACTTCATTGCGGTCCAGTTAGATATTGGTGGATGTATCCGTTTGAAAGATTGATGAAAGTTTTCAAAGATTATGTCAAGAATACACAATATATTGCTAGATCAATTGTAGAGGAATACATCACCATGGATTCATCAATCTATACTCGGGAATATATGCCTGACTCGACGAGCGTTGATGACATTTATGAGTTTGTCGATGAGGGTGGTCATGTGATGGGAAAACGAGTGAAATTAACGAGTTTGCAACATGAACAAGTAGCTCATTATCTATTTGACACACATGAAGATGTCGAAGAATGGAAAAGGTAAGTTTAAATTATTTTAAGTTTTACATTATTTTAGATTATTTTATACATGATTCATTTTGTAATACGTTCGCCACATTAATTTTATGCAGAAAATATGAAGCCTTTGAGAACAATAAAAGACGAAAAAATAATGGCATAATCAGACAGTGAATTTAGGTTGTGGTTGTCACACGAGGTAATTATAATGAAAATTCTTGTTACATAACGTTACATTATGATAAAACTTTACAACTAACTTAATTAATTTATCTATATTCTCAGCTCTTAAAGACGGGGGATGCGACATCAAGGCTTGCTCGTGTAGCCACTTGATCCTTGTTCATGGCACAAGAGTACAAAAAGAATCGATTGAATGATTACGTATTCGACACAAGGGTGTACGAGAAAATTATAAATGTACAGAACTCCAGCATTTCATACAAGGTACTTAATTTCGTTCGAGCGAGCGCAAAAGATAAAAATCTCGGTGAAGCTGAAATGACTTACTATGTTGTAATTCAAAATATATTTGAATTGGACTATGTAAGCTTCAAAGAGGTTATATTTTACTGTGATTGGGTAAGAATTGAGGATAAAAATGCTTGTAAAGTTGATCCTCGCACCAGTTTGATCGTAGTTGACTTGTCCAAGTTGAAGAGCAACGACCACTTGAGCAATGAGCCATTTGTTTGTGCATTTCAAAAGGTCAAGCAAGTGTTTTACTCGGAGTATATCAATAATGAGCCATGGTCAATCGTCCTAGATGTGCCAAATCATCTAAACAGTAGTGTGGATGACTTGGATGCTCCTACCAAATATCAATCTAGTTTTTATGATTACCTGAATTTGAAACAATGTTTAGATTTGTAATAAGTATTCCAATTATCGGACAATAGTTTAATGCTTTTAATTCATTTGTACTTGATCAGTTTAGTGCATGTATTATTTAGATTTTGTTCTTAAGCATTACTTCAAAGTCCATGTCTAGTGGGTGTATTATTTTAGTGTTTTATTATTATTGGACATCAGTTTAATGCTTTTAATTCATTTGTACTTGATCATTTTCTCTCTCTCTCTTTCCTTTGTATATACGTGTGTGCATGTGTGTGTGCAGGGGTGTTGGGGGGGGGGAGTTTTCAACATTTTTATAAAATTACTTTGTATGTATTCTTCAGAGGTGTGTGTGTGCAGGTGTGTTTGTTTTCTTCTAATTCATTTGGATTTTTACTAATGACAATAATTTTTACTGAAAATGCCTCCTTCAAGGATTAAGGAAAGGATGATAATGATGATGCCTTCTTCAGGGCTCGGTGGTAGCGGACGCGATGAGGGATCCTCGGTCCCCCCAAATGGGGGAAATTGGTAATGGCTGTTGAGAATAAGACGGGCATATTGACTAGATCCCTCAAGCTGGTGAAGACAATTATCGGCCCGGGGTACACCATTTGGAGGGAGGTGCCAAATGAGCTCAAGTTAGATATTTGGACGGCACTATAGGTAATGTAGTTATATTTTAATTTCAATTTCATCTTCAATTTATATTTATATTTATATTTATTTGCAACTAACACTTACATTGTTTTTATTTTGTATTTCTTTGACAGGAACAATTCAGCCTGCCCCCAAAACTCTACGATTATGTGTTGGAGCAGTTAAGGGAGCAACACACGACATAGAAGAAGAATTTGCGGGCCCAGTACTTTGGGAAGACACGGGACTCCATTATCAGAATGTGTGAATATGTCCCGTCGAAGAAGCCGATCGTATTGGTACAATGGAAAAAGTTCATTGACAATGAGATCGAGGAGCGACAATTGGCATCTCTCCAATCGGGGAGGGAAAATCGGGGGGAAAAGACGGGCGTGCACTACTCCGATCTAACGTCTTACGCCAAGGTGGAGCACAATATGGTAAGTTTTTATTTTTCTACAATTATAGAAATATGTTATTCTGCTTTATTTTACTTTATGTTACTTACTAATTTTGCATAATTTTATTTCAGGGGACGGGGAGTGGCCCTGAGGGTAGGCCACTTAGTCTCGATGTCTATGTGGAAATTCGAATAAAGAAAGGCAAGGATAAGGAGGTGTCTTGAAGCGTCACGTCCACGATTGTAAGTAATTCGACAGTTTATTTTTGTGAATTAATTATAAATTTTTATTTACTTATTTAACTAATCATTTGCTTTTTGTCATTTCAGACAAAGCTTAAGCAAGTGCATGAGTCGCAGTCTGATGCTGACAAGGAATCTTTGTCCACGGACACACTCAGCCAAGTGCTTGGCATTGATTGCAAGGGGAGGACTAGGAGGTGAGCTCGCGGGGGGGAAAATCTAGGACCATCGGAATGGAGATGAGCAACATCGAGTTGGCTCGTCAGGTGGACACGCGTGACGCGAAGCTATCAAGGTTGGAGGCGATGTTCCTAGATATGTACTCATTCATGAAGCGTCAATTAGGAGGAAAGGGCAAGGGGAAGGATAAGATGGTGTAGGAGGAGGTGGATGAGGACGAGGATGTGACAGTTTAACGACAATCTGGCACACTTTAAAACCATGCCAAAATTTGGCACGGTTTAAAAGTGTGCCAAAACTGAGCACACTTAACTAAAATATAAATACATTAAAAATAGTAATAGTCGGTTTTATTTTTTTCATTTCCCACCACTTTTCCCCCCATTTCACACTCCCCAATCTCTCTCTCAGAGTTCTCCCTCTCCCCTGAACATTCTTCATCACCACCACCATACCAGGTAACTTCATTTCTCATCTTAAACCATACATGTTAATTACTTAATTTTCACATACAAACAGATCTACAATAACCCATTTTATTTTTCTTCCCCTATTTACCTATTTTTTTTTCCCTTAGGGTTTTTCCACTACTAGGGTTCTTTCACAAAAAAATACTAAATCATAAACCTTAGGATTTTTCCACTCTTATGATTTTTACACTGTTAGGGTTCATTCGTAGAAGGAAACCAACTTATACCATAGTTTTTTCAAGTTGAGGGAGAAACCGATAGCTTTACAGCAAATGGGAGAAACTCAGGAGATAGTATTGGAGTTTTTGAGAGGTGAATCATAAAGGTTTCTTCAATTATAACCATTTTATCAATTTTCCACTCACTTTATCATACCAAACAATAATTAGGGTTCCTATGATTCAATTTTTTTTCAAAATATTAACTTTAATTTAGAAATGTCTTAAATTCTTAGATTATCTAAGAATTGAATTGTATCTTTGAAAATATTAGAGGCGTGGTTTTAAATATCGATTTGGGGGTACGTAACGAAAATAGCATTAGCGTAATGTTATCGGGAGTGACGGACCCATGTCAAATTTTTATTTGTCAACAAGCCTGTAATGACGATACATAAGAATTTCGATAAGTTGAAAATATGTTATGAATCGGCGATACGTAATGATATCGACTGATATTTAAAACCATGATCGGAGGGTAGAGAAAACATAAAATTATGCTATAAGAGTGATGGAAAGGGTTGGCAATGCAAAACATAGGCTAAACAAGGGATACACTTTGTCATCATCATTTAATTCAGTGGAGGGAATGCAATATCTTAATTTAGCTTAAATCTAATAAGCCAGTTGTCGATAATCAATGCCAACATCATACCCAAAAATCTAGAGATGCCACTAGTTATGAATTCTATTACAAATGCTATAGAGTTGAGTCTAGCTTAACAATTTCTTTTATGTGTGTTTATGTTGCATCCTTGCAGGTATTGTTATCTCTATTTGTCGCACTCAAAGGTATACCTCTATCTCTTAGTGTCCAAATCGTTTTACATGCACAAAAATGACTACATCATGTAGTTCTTTGCAGAATATAGTTGGTGAAACATACATCCATGTTTACAATGGACCCGAAGCTCAAACGTTTGATTCATTTTTTGGATTCCATATGCGTCCCACCATAACCTTTACAGTTGATACCCCAAGGTTGGGTTGCATACTAGCTGACATCAAGAATAGGTGCACACCTTGTACACACAAACTAGTATTCTTTATAAATATTTTATTAATATTTTATTTCACCTAGATATGTATGGATCTACTTCGAGCCAACAATACATACCATGGCTCTACTAAGATATGTATTGTAATAGAGAGTAGTGATTTGAATAACTTTGGAACACTTTCAGTTTATAGAGAACTCCTTGTTTTATGGAATTCTCTTATGATTCTTGGAGTTCAAGACCACTTATTGAAGCATATTTTTTTCATTCTTAGATAAACCTATACTTTTGACATGGTTTAAGATATGTATTCCACATTCAGGTAGGGTATGCAGTATTGTCCATATTATATAGCATGGTACCGAATTGAAGGCCTTCCAATCATCTAGCTGGAAATTTTCTGGCTGGGCACCCAATGGTATTTCTCAAAATTTATTCTGGGGTTATTTGTCTTGCGTATTTTATTAATTTAATTTATTTCTCACTATGTTAATTATATAAACATGCTATGATCTGACATGTTATGATTACATTTATCAAGGGTTCTACATTGATTATATTTAAGGCAAACTGATGTAGAAACAACATCAATATTCATGTTTTGTGTGTTTTGAGATATCTTTATCGGTGATACATGTTTTTCTCATAGAAAACATTTTTTCTAACGTCAAACTTTAACCTCTAATCGGTGTTCTATATCAATGAACATAATACATTTTCCCCTATGCATCACTAAATTTATCATTGAGTTTTTGTTTGAATTATTTAATGGGTATGAGATTTCGTTCATAGACACATTTAGTAGTAGTCATATGAGGTTTTAAGTTCTATCGACCTAAGAAAGCATTAGGGTTAGTTTATGCGATGCAATTCTGATTTTGGAGGGCTACCTTATATAGACGCATCATAAAGTAAAGGATTTCAAAATATTGATTCACGGGACACATAATTTGGGTTATAAAAAAAGCTAAGATGGACTTATGATTGATCTGATAAAAGTTCCGATTGACTCATCAACTTAACGAATTACGCTCGGTCATATTTATAGCGTTTGTATTTAATAAGCTTGACTAGATCCTCGAAATTGATTCGATATCTTTATATTTGTTTGGCTAAATTCTTCTTGCAAGCGTGCTAGGAAGATACATCATTTTTAACATATTTTGAGTATCTTTGATGAACTAAATCGCTAAGCAAGTGATCGTGTAGTCTAAATAGGTGAGTTTGAACTATATGGTGTTGTCAGAGACTGTGTTTGCGTTCTCAAGAAAACCTATTTGTTCTTTTTAAGGGCATTTTAATGATCTGCTTGACCTATCCTGGACTAAGTCGGCATTTTCTCTCATCTTCAATGGAAAAAATAGTTAGACTTTGGCACCTATTGAGAAATTCTTGTTTGAAGATTATTTCACACAGTGGCTATGTAACTTGCATCCAATTTAATACTGTTGATGATAGATACTTCATCAGTGGGTCGCTAGTTTCTAAATCTTGCATATGGACCATTCTTGATTGTCAAGTTGTTGATTGGAATGGTCTTCATGAAATGGTCATAGCTTCTTGTTGTACACAAGATGTTTCTTTTTTTTTTCAAAACCGATTTTCCTTTTGTAATCATCAATTTTTCTAACATTCACCTTAGGATCCATGCAAATCAACATATATAAGTTATAGATTTTGTAAAATATTTTGATTCTCATGCTAACATTCTTCTTAGATATCCCCCAAACATTTGAAAAAATGACTTTGATCATTTACTCAATTCAAGCTGGGAAATCTTAGAGGGTGATCTTAGGATCCTTATTTCACCTGTGATTTGGAGAATTATCGGATATCCCATTCTTATATTTCACCTCCTGCCAAACTTCAAGATAATTATTTGGCATAAATGGGATCTTGTTAGGGGAAAGATTTAACTATAACGTCATTTGATCCTCTACCAGATCACCGTTTCTGCCTCCAATTCCTCTTCAGTGTGTAGTTTATCTCCCCGCTCAGACTCCACTCCTATAGGATCATTATTCAAATTATGCTCCTTACTATAGTTGAGACTTTTTGTCTCTTCATTAACTATTAGGTCATCATCAACTATTATGTTCAAACTGTCTTTCTCTTCAGTTAATTTCTCTTATTGACCTTTCCTCATAATTCTACTATCTACATTTATACTTCAAATGATTCATCTTGATAGTTTCTTTAATTTATTCTCTAAGGACTAAATCACTTGCTTGTCCCTCTATTTGAACATCTTCATGAGAATTTCTTTTATACTTAACTTCCAAATTCTTCGTTTGAAAATTAGAAATTTTATACTACATAGAATGAGCTACTTTAATAGTATTAGGTTTGAATCTTCTCTGTACCCATTCTTTAGTATCTTCTTTTTTCTTTGGATTATCTTTAATAGGCTTTTCAATTTTCTGTTTTTGCACTATATCCCCCTCTATTTTTCTGTATCTTTGTTCTTGAATAAGAAAGAATCTTGGTTGTTTCCCTTCTTGTCATAATACTGACAGTAGGTTGGTGAGTCTTCATACAGTTATTTCCTGTGAGGTACACATATTTGGACGGTTAGGCTCATATAAAATTTATGACGATAATTTAATAGGGATTAACAGTTATATAACTGTTATATATAACAGTTATATAACATTTTCCCAAGGCGATGGAATGCTAGTTATATAAGAGTTGAGGAAAATAGCTATTATAGAAGACATTACGGAGATCTTCTTATGGATGGTCCTGCTTATGGATGGTCTTGCTTTCCCTCAGAGCGTCAGAGGTCCATGTTAGCTGCTTAGTTTAGATCTTCTTATGTTTCTTCATTTTTAGTTTTGTTGTACGGCTATTTTAATTAGTGTTCTTATTTAGTTTTTTTTACACGGCAATAGAACAAAAAATGTTGGAATCGTGGATTCTGAGTATGTGGTTCATTATGGTCTACCAACACTTGGGGGTTCAATGGTATGCTATATACACATAGATCGATCAGAGGATCATAGAAATTCTAATATTTGCGCTTATATTTCAACTTGAATTAATGGCTCATTTGTTATAATAACACATATGACCCAAAATAATATAGGGAGAATATAACTGTTTTTTCATTTCTACAAGATAATAAGTGTATATAGATTTTCATAGGGGTGGTCTATAAACCCTATATCATTATTCAAAATTCCACTTATTATATCACACAAGGTCTCCCGATTTGAGAACAAGTCATCTTAGGGTGAAAACCCAAACCATCCCCCAAACGGCCCCGTAAGAGGCATGAACACCTCGCACGGGACCAATGTAACTTGTAGGAACTCACCGCCTAGTCGTGGGTCTCCCGGGTTGAGAATATGATGATAATTTCAAAATATATAGATTAGGCTGAAAAATAAGCTGTTTGAGGGTGAAAATCCAAACCAGCCCCCAAACGGCCCCGTAAGAGGCACGAACACCTCTCACGAGACCAATGTAACTTGTAAAAAGTGACCGCATAGTCACGGGTCTCCCGGTTTTAGAATATGAAAATAATTTGAAAATATCTAGATTAGGGTTATAAACAAGCTGTTTGAGGGTGAAAACCCCAACAAGCCCACAAATGGCCCCATTAGAGGCATGAACACCTCGCACGGGACCAATGTAATTTCTAGGAACAGTCCACGTAGTCAAAGGTCTCCCAGTTTGAGAACATAATAGTAATTTGAAAATATCTAGATAAGGCTTAAAAGCAAGTCATTTGAGCGTGAAAACCCAAACCGGCCCCCAAACGGCCCCGTTAGAGGCACGAACAACTCTCACGGGACAAACGTAACTTATAGGAACTGGCTGCCTAGTCGGGAGTGTCCCGATTTGGGAATACAATGATAATTTTAAAATATCTAGATTAGTCTTAAAAGCAAGTTGTTTGAGGGTGAAAACCCAAATCAGCCCCCAAACGGCCCTGTAAGAGGCGCAAACACCTCGCACGGGACCAATTTAGCTGGTCGGAACTGGAAGTGTTGTCACAGGTCTCCTAGTTTGAGAATATGGTGATAATTTGAAAATATCTAGATTAGGATTAAAAACAAGCCGTTTAAGGGTGAAAACCCAAACAGCCTCGTAAGAGGCAGGAACACCTCGCACGGAAGTAATGTAACTAGTAGGAACTGATCGCGTAGTCATGGGCCTCTCGGTTTGAGAATATGAAGATAATTTGAAAATGTCTAAATTATGCTTAAAAACAAGTCGTTTGAGGGTGAAAACCCAAACCAGCCTCCAAACGGCCCCATTAGAGGAACGGACACCTCGCACGGGAACAAATCGCATAGTCAAGGGTTTCCCGGTTTGAGAATACAACTTTAATTTTAAAGTATCTAGGTAAGTATTAAAAATAAGTCATTTGAGCGTGAAAACCAAACCATCCCAAAAATGGCCACATTAGAGGAACGAACAACTCGCACGAGACCAATCTAAGTTACAGGAACTGACTGCGTAGTCGCGACTATCCGTGTTTGACAATAAGATGATAATTTGAAAATATCTATATTTGGCTTCACACCAGCTCCCAAACGGCTCCATAATAGACATGAACACCTCGCACGTTACCAATGTAAGTTTTAGGAACTAACTGCATAGTCACGGCTCTCCCAGTTTCAGAATGTGACGATATTTGAAAATATCTAGATTAGGCTTAAAAATAAGTCGTTTGAGGGCAAAAATCCAAACCAGCTCCCAAACGGCCCCGTAAGAGGCTCGAAGACCTCACACGGGACAAGTGTAACTTGTAGGAACAGACCGCGTAGTCAAGGGTCTCTCAGTTTGAGAATATAAAAATAATTTGAAAATATTTAGATAAGGCTTTAAACAAGTCGTTTGAGCGTGAAAACCCGATCCAGCCCCCAAACGGCCCCGTTAGAGGCACGAACAACTCGCATGGGACCAATGTAAATTTGAGGAACTGGCTACGTAGTCGCGAGTGTCACGGTTTGAGAATATGATGATAATTTGAAAATATCTAGATTAGGCTTGAAAATAAGTCCTTAGAGGGGGAAAACCCAAATCAGCCCCCAAATGGCCCCATAAGAGGCGCGAACACCTCGCACGGGAACAATTTAACTTGTAGGAACTGATCACGTAGTCATGGGTCTCCCAGTTTAAGAATATGACGATAATTTAAAAATATCTAGATTAGGCTTAAAAATAAATCATTTGAGGGTGAAAACCCAAATGGCCTCGTAAGAGCCAGGAACACCTCGCACAGGACCAATGTGACTTATAGGAACTGATCGCGTAGTCACGGGTCTCTCAATTTGAGAATATGATGATAATTTAAAAATATCTAGGCTTAAAAACAAGGCGTTTGAGGGTGAAAATCCAAACCAGCCCCCAAACGGCCCCATTAGAGGCACGAATGCCTCGCACGGGACCAATGAAACTTGTAGGAACAGACCACGTAGTCTAGGGTCTCCCGGTTTGAGAATATACCAATAATTTGAAAATATCTAGATAAGGCTTAAAAATAAGTTGTTTGAGGGCGAAAACCAAAACTAGGCCCCAAACGGCCCCGTTAGAGGCACAAACAACTCGCATGGGCCTAATGTAACTTATAGGAATTGACCGTGTAGTCGCGAGTGCCCCGTTTTGAGAATATGATGACAATTTGAAAATATCTAGATTTTGCTTCACACCAGCTCCCGAACGGACCCATAAGAGGCACGAACACCTCGCACGGGACCAATGTAACTTGTAGGAACTGACCGCGTAGTCGCGGGTCTCCCGATTTCAGAATAGGACGATAATTTGAAAATATCTAGATTAGGCTTAAAAATAAGCCGTTTGAGGGTGAAAACCTAAACTAGCCCCCAAACGGCCCCGTAAGAGGCAAGAAACATCTCGCATGGGACCAATGTAACTTGTAGGAACTGACCGCGTAGTCGCGGGTCTCCCGATTTGAAAATATGACGATAATTTGAAAATATCTAGATTTGGCTTCACACCAGCTCCCAAATGGCTCCATAAGAAGCATGAACACCTCGCACGTTAGCAATGTAACTTTTAGGATTAAAGAGCATAGTCACGAGTCTCCCGGTTTGAGAATGTGACAATAATTTGAAAATATCAAGATTAGGCTTAAAAATAAGTCGTTGAGCGTGAAAACCCAAACCAGCCTCCAAACGGCCCCATAAGAGGCACGAGCACCTCGCACGGGACCAATGTAACTTGTAGGAACTGATTGTGTAGTCATGGGTATCTCGATTTGAGAATATGAAGATAATTTGAAAATGTCTATATTAGGCTTAAAAACAAGGCATTTGAGGGTAAAAACCCAAACCAACTCCCAAACGTCCCCGTAAGAGGTACGAACACCTCGCACGTGACCAATGTAACTTGTAGGAACAGACCGCATAGTCAAGGGTCTCCGGTATGAGAATATAACAATAATTTGAAAATATCTAGGTAGGGCTTAAAAATAAGTCGTTTGCGCTTGAAAACCCAAACCATCCCCAAACGGCCCCGTTAGAGGCACGAACAACTCGTACGGGACCAATCTAACTTATAGGAATTGACCGCGTATTCGCGACTGTCCCTGTTTGAGAATAAGATGATAATTTGAAAATATCTAGATTTGGCTTCACACCAGCTCCCAAACGGCATCATAAGAGGCATGAACACCTCGTACATTACCAATGTAAGTTTTAGGAACTAACCACATAGTCACGGGTCTTCTGGTTTGAGAATGTGACGATAATTTGAAAATATCTAGATTAGGCTTAAAAATAAGTCGTTTGAGGGCAAAAACCCAAACCAGCTCCCAAACGGCCCGTTAAGAGGCTCCAAAACCTCACACGGGACAAGTGTAACTTTTAGGAATCGACCGCGTAGTCAAGGGTCTCTCGGTTTTAAAATATAACAATAATTTGAAAACATTTAGATAAGGCTTAAAACAAGTCGTTTGAGCCTGAAAACCCGACCATCCCCCGAACGGCGCCGATAGAGGCACGAACAACACGCATGGTACCAATGTAAATTATAGGATTTGGATGCGTAGTCGCGAGTGTCACGGTTTGAGAATATGATGATAATTTGAAAATATCAAACTTAGGCTTGAAAACAAGTCGTTTGAGGGTGAAAACCCAAATGAGCCCCCAAATGGACCCATAAGAGGCGCGAACACCTCGCACGGGACCAATTTAACTTGTAGGAATTGATCGCGTAGTCACGGGTCTCCCAGTTTGAGAATATGACGATAATTTGAAAATATCTAGATTAGGCTTAAAAATAAGCCGTTTGGGGGTGAAAACCCAAACGGCCTCATAAGAGGCAGGAACACCTCGCACGGGAACAATGTGACATGTAGGAACTGATTGCGTAGTCACGGGTCTATCGATTTGAGAATATGACGATAATTTGATAATATTTACGCTTAAAAACAAGACGTTTGAGGGTGAAAATCTAAACCAGCCCCCAAACGGCCCCATTAGAGGCACGAACACCTCGCACGGGACCAATGAAACTTGTAGGAATAGACCGCGTAGTCTAGGGTCTCCCGATTTGAGAATATACCAATAATTTGAAAATATATAGATAAGGCTTAAAAACAAGTCGTTTGAGGGCGAAAACCCAAACCAGACCCCAAATGGCCGCGTTCGAGGGTCAACTCGCACGGGCCCAATGTAACTTATAGGAATTGACCGTGTAGTCGCGACTGCCCCGGTTTGAGAAAATGATGATAATTTGAAAATATCTAGATTTTGCTTCACACTAGCTCCCGAACGGCCCCATAAGAGACAAGAACACCTCGTACGGGACCAACGTAACTTGTAGGAACTGACCGCGTAGTCGCGGGTCTCCCGATTTCAGAATAGGAAAATAATTTGAAAATATCTAGTTTAGGCTTAAAAATAAGCCGTTTGAAGGTGAAAACCTAAACTCTCCCCCAAATGGCCCCGTAAGAGGCACAAACACCTCGCAATGGACTAATGTAACTTGTAAGAAATGACCGCGCAGTCGTGGGTCTCCAAATTTGAGAATATGACGATAATATGAAAATATCTAGATTAGGCATAAATATAAGTCGTTTGAGGGTAAAAACCTAAACCCGCTCCCAAACGTCCCCGTAAGAGGTACGAACACCTCGAAAGGGACCAATGTAACTTGTAGGAACTAACCGTGTTGTTATGGGTATCTCGGTTTGAGAATATGACGATAATTTGAAAATATCTAGATCAGGCTTAGAAATAAGCCATTTGAGAGTGAAAACCCAAACTAGCCCCCAAATGGCACCGTAAGAGGCACGAACACCTCACACGGGACCAATGTAACTAGTTAGAACTGACTGCATAGTTGCGGGTCTCCCAGTTTGAGAATTTGAAGATAATTTAAAAAATATATAGATTAGTCTTACAAATAAGTCGTTTGAGGGTGAGGACCCAAACAAGCCCCCAAACGTCACCGTAAGAGGCACAAACACCTCGCAGGGGACCAATTTAACTTGTAGGAACAGATCGCATAGTCACGGGTCTCCCAATTTTAGAATATGATGATAATTTTAAAATATCTTGATTAGGCTTAAAAACAAACCATTTGAGGGTGAAAACCCAAATGGAATCATAAAAGGCAAAAACACCTTGCACGGGACTAATGTAACTTGTAGGAACTGATCGCGTAGTCACGGGGCTCCCGGTTTGAGAATATGATGATAATTTGAAAATATCTTGATTTGGCTTCACACCAGCTCCTAAATGGCTCCATAAGAGGCATGAACACCTCGCACGTTACCAATGTAACTTTTAGTATTAAACCGGATAGTCACGGGTCTCCTGGTTTGAGAATGTGACGATAATTTGAAAATATCTAGATTAGGCTTAAAAACAAGTCATTTGAGGGCAAAAAACCCAAACCAGCTCCCAAACAGCCCTGTAAGAGACTCGAACTCCTCGCACAGGACCAATGTAATTGTAGGAACTGACCACGTGGTCACGGGTCTCCTGATTTGAGACTAAGAAGATAGTTTGAAAATAACTACATTATGCTTAAAAACAAGTCATTTGAGGGTGAAACCCCAAACCAGACCCCAAACGGCCCTATAAGAGGCCCGAACACCTCGCACGGGACCAATGTAACTTTTAGGAACTGACCACGTGTCTCCCAATTTGTGAATATGATGAAAATATGAAAATATCTAGATTAGGCTTAAAAACCAGCCATTTGAGGGTGAAAACCCTAATTAGACCCCAAATGGCCCTGTAAGCGGCACGAACACCTCGCACAGGACAAATGCCACTTGTAAGAATTGACCACGTAGTCACGGGTCTCCTGATTTAAGAATATGTTATAATTTGAAAATAACTAGATTAGGTTTAAAAACAATTCGTTCGAGGGTCAAGACCCAAACGGCCCCGTAAGAGGCACGAACACCTCGCACGGGACCAATGTAGCTTTTAGGAGCTGACCACGTAGTCGCGGGTCTCCCAATTTGGAAATATGATTATAATTTGAAAATATCTAGATTAGGCTTATAAATAAGCCATTTGAGAGTGAAAACCCAAACTAGCCCCCAAATGGCACTGTAAGAGGCACGAAAACCTCGCACGGGACCAATGTAACTAGTTGAAACTGACTGCGTAGTTACAGGTCTCCCAGTTTGAGAATTTGAAGATAATTTAAAAAATATTTAGATTAGGCTTACAAATAAGTTGTTTGAGGGTGAAGACCCAAACGTCACCATAAGAGGCACAAACACCTCGCATGGGACCAATTTAACTTGTAGGAACTGATCGCATAGTCACGGGTTTCCCAGTTTGAGAATATGATGATAATTTTAAAATATCTTGATTAGGCTTAAAAATAAACCATTTGAGGGTGAAAACCCAAATGGTGTCGTAAAAGGCACAAACACCTCGCACGGGACCAATGTAACCTGTAGGAACTAATCGCGTAGTCACGGGTCTCCCGGTTTGAGAATATGATGATAATTTGAAAATTTCTAGATTTGGCTTCACACCAGCTCCAAAATGGCTCCATAAGAGGCATGAACACCTCGCACGTTACCAATGTAACTTTTAGGATTAAACCTCTTAGTCACGGGTCTCCTGGTTTGAGAATGTGACGATAATTTGAAAACATCTAGATTAGGCTTAAAAACAAGTCATTTGAGGGCAAAAACCCAAACCAACTCCCAAACGGCCCCGTAAGAGGCTCGAACTCCTCGCACATGACCAATGTAACTTGTAGGAACTGATCACGTGGTCACGGTCTCCTGATTTGAGACTAAGAAGATAGTTTGAAATTAACTACATTATGCTTAAAAATAAGACATTTGATGGTGAAACCCCAAACCAGACCCCAAACGGCCCTATAAGAGGCCTGAAGACCTTGCACGGGACCAATGTAACTTTTAGGAACTGACCACGTGTCTCCCAATTTGCGAATATGATGAAAATATCTAGATTAGGCTAAAAAACCAGACATTTGAGGGTGAAAACCCTAATTAGACCCCAAATGGCCCTGTAAGCGACACCAACACCTCGCACAGGACAAATGTCACTTGTAAGAACTGACCGTGTAGTCACGGGTCTCCCGATTTAAGAATACGATGATAATTTGAAAATAAGTAGATTAGTTTTTAAAGCAAGTCGTTCGAGGATCAAGACCCAATCGGCCCCGTAAGAGGCATGAACACTTCGCATGGGACCAATATAGCTTGTAGGAGCTGACCACGTAGTCGCGGGTCTCCCGATTTGGAAATATGACTATAATTTGAAAATATCTAGATTCGGATTAAAAATAAGTCATTTGAGGGTGAAAACCTAAACTAGCCCACAAACGGCCCCGTAAGAGGCACGGACACCTCACAAGGGAGAAATGTAACTTGTTGGAACTGACCGCGTAGTCTCGGGTCTCTCGATTTGAGAATGCGGTGACAATTTGTAAATATCTAGATTAGGCTTAAAAATAAGCCGTTTAATGGAGAAAACCCAAACCAGCCCCCAAACGACCCCATAAGAGGCTCGAACACCTCGCACGGGACCACTGTAACTTATAGGAACTGACCACATAGTCACGGGTCTCCCAACCTGAGAATACGACAATAGTTTGAAAATATCTAGATTTGGCTTAAAAATAAGCTGTTTGAGGGTGAAACCCTAAACCAGACCCAAAACGGCCCTATAAGAGGCATGAACACCTCGCACGGGACCAATAAAACTTGTAGGAACTGACCGCGTGTCTCCGGGTTTGAGAATATGATGATAATTTTAAAATTTCTAGATAAGATGTAAAAATAAGCCATTTGAGAGTGAAAACCCAAACTAGCCCCCAAATGGCCCTATAAGCGGCACGAACACCTCGCACAGGACAAATGTCACTTATATGAACTGACCGCATAGTCACGGGTCTCCCAATTTTAGAATATGATGATAATTTGAAAACATTTAGATCTCGCTTAAAAACTATCTGTTTGAGGGTCAAGACAAAACCAACCCCTAAACGGCCCCATAAGAAGCACGAACACTTCGCACGAGACCAATGAAACCTGTAGGAGCTGACCACGTAGTCGCGAGTCTACTGATTTTGAAAATGATGATAATTTGAAAATATCTAGATTCGGATTAAAATCAAGTCATTTGAGGGTGAAAACCCAAACTAGCCCACAAATGACCCCGTAAGAGGCACGAACACGTCGCAAGGGAGCAATATAACTTGTAGGAACTGACCGCGTAGTCGTGGGTCTCCCGGTTTGATAATGTGACAATAATTTGTAAATATCTAGATTAGGCTTAAAAATAAGTCATTTGATGGAGAAAACCCAAACCATCTCCTAATCGTCCCTGTAAGAGGCTCGAACACCTCGCACGGGACCAATGTAACTTATAGAAAATGACCACATAGTCACGGGTATCCCAACTTGAGAATACAATGATAGTTTGAAAATATCTACATTTGGCTTAAAAACAAGCTGTTTGAGGGTGAAACCCCAAACCAGACCCAAAATGGCCCTGTAAGAGGCACGAACACCTCGCACGAGACCAATGTAACTTATAGGAACTGACCGCATGTGTCCAGGTTTGAGAATATGATGATAATTTAAAAATATCTCGATAATCCTTAAAAATAAGCCATTTTAGAGTGAAAATCCAAACTAGCACCCAAATGGCCCTGTAAGAGGCACGAACACCTCGCACAGGACAAATGTCACTTATAGGAACTGACCACATAGTCGCGGGTCTCTCGGTTTTAAAATATGACGATAGTTTGAAAATATCTAGATTAGGCTTAAAAACACGTCGTTTGAGGGTGAAAACCCAAATTATCCCCCAAACGGCCCCATAAGAGGCACAACACCTTGCACGGGATCAATTTAACTCGTAGGAACTGACCGCGTAACCACATGTCTCCTAGCTTGAGAATTTGATGATAATTTGAAAATATTTAGATAAGGCTAAAAAGCAAGTCATTTGAGGGTAAAAACCCAAACGGCCTCGTAAGAGGCACGAACACCTTGCACGGGACCAATGTAACTTGTAGGACCTGATCGTGTAATCACGGGTCTCCTGGTTTGAGAATATGATGGTAATTTGAAAATATCTAGATTGGGCTTAAAAATAATCCGTTTAAGGATGAAAACCCAATTCATCTCCCAAACGGCCCCATTTGAGGCACGAACACCTCGTACGAGACCAATGTAACTTGTAGGAACAGACTGCGTAGTCATAGGTCTCCTAGTTTGAGAATATGACAGTAATTTGAAAATATCTAGAAAAGGCTTAAAAACAAGTCGTTGAGCGTGAAAACCCAAACCAACCTCCAAACGGCCCCATAAGAGGCACGAGCACCTCGCACGGGACCAATGTAACTTGTAGGAACTGATCGCGTAGTCATGGGTATCTCGATTTGAGAATATGAAGATAATTTGAAAATGTCTAGATTAGGCTTAAAAATAAGGCGTTTGAGGGTAAAAACCCAAACCAGCTCCCAAATGTCCCCGTAAGAGGTATGAACACCTCGCACGGGACCAATGTAACTTGTAGGAATAGACCGCATAGTCAAGGGTCTCCCGGTATGAGAATATAACAATAATTTGAAAATATATAGGTAAGGCTTAAAAATAAGTCGTTTGCGCGTGAAAACCCAAACCATCCCCAAACGGCCCCGTTAGAGGCACGAACAACTCGCACGGGACCAATCTAACTTATAGGAACTGACCGCGTATTCGCGACTGTCCCTGTTTGAGAATAAGATGATGATATGAAAATATCTAGATTTGGCTTCACACCAGCTCCCAAAGGGCTCCATAAGAGGCATGAACACCTCGTACATTACCAATGTAAGTTTTAGGAACTAATCACATAGTCACGGGTCTTCTGGTTTGAGAATGTGACGATAATTTGAAAATATCTAGATTAGGCTTAAAAATAAGTCGTTTGAGGGAAAAAACCCAAACCAGCTCCCAAACGGCCCCGTAAGAGGCTCCAAAACCTCACACGAGACAAGTGTAACTTTTAGGAACAGACCGCGTAGTCAAGGGTCTCTCGATTTTAAAATATAACAATAATTTGCAAACATTTAGATAAGGCTTAAAACAAGTCGTTTGAGCCTGAAAACCCGACCATCCCCCAAATGACCCCGATAGAGGCACGAACAACACGCATGGTACCAATGTAAATTATAGGATTTGGATGCATAGTCGCGAGTGTCACGGTTTGAGAATATGATGATAATTTGAAAATATCAAACTTAGGCTTGAAAACAAGTCGTTTGAGGGTGAAAACCGAAATGAGCCCCCAAATGGACCCATAAGAGGCGCGAACACCTCGCACGGGACCAATTTAAGTTGTAGGAATTAATCGCGTAGTCACGGGTCTCCCAGTTTGAGAATATGACGATAATTTGAAAATACCTAGATTATGCTTAAAAATAAGCCGTTTGAGGGTGAAAACCCAAACGGCCTCGTAAGAGGCAGGAACACCTCGCACGGGATCAATGTGACATGTAGGAACTGATTGTGTAGTCACGGGTCTATTGATTTGAGAATATGACGATAATTTGAAAATATTTACGCTTAAAAACAAGACGTTTGAGTGTGAAAATATAAACCAGCCCCCAAACGGCCCCATTAGAGGCACGAACACCTCGCACGGGACCATTGAAACTTGTAGGAATAGACCGCGTAGTCTAGGGTCTCCCGATTTGAGAATATACCAATAGTTTGAAAATATATAGATAAGGCTTAAAAACAAGTCGTTTGAGGGCGAAAACCCAAACCAGACCCCAAATGGCCCCATTAGAGGCATGAATAACTCGCACGGGCCCAATGTAACATATATGACTTGACCGTGTAGTCGTGACTGCCCCGGTTTGAGAATATGATGATAATTTGAAAATATCTAGATTTTTCTTCACACCAGCTCCCGAACGGCCCCATAAGAGGCACGAACACCTCGCATGAGACCAATGTAACTTGTAGGAACTGATCACATAGTCGCGGGTCTCCCAATTTTAGAATAGGATGATAATTTGAAAATATATAGATTAGGCTTAAAAATAAGCCGTTTGAGGGTGAAACCAAAACTAGCCCCCAAACGGCCCCGTAAGAGGCACGAACATCTCGCACGGGACCAATGTAACTTGTAGGAACTGACCGCGTAGTCGCGGGTCTCCCGATTTGAAAATATGATGATAATTTGAAAATATCTAGATTAGGCTTAAATACAAGTCGTTTGACGGTAAAAACCCAAACCAGCCCCCAAACGGCCCCGTAAGAGGTACGGACACGTTGAAAAGGACCAATGTAACTTGTAGGAACTAACCGCGTTGTTACGGGTATCCCGGTTTGAGAATATGACGATAATTTGAAAATATCCAGATTAGGCTTAGAAATAAGCCATTTGAGAGTGAAAACCCAAACTATCCCCCAAATGGCACCGTAAGAGGCACGAACACCTCGCACGGGACAATGTAACTAGTTAGAACTGACTGCGTAGTCGCAGGTCTCGCGATTTGAGATTTTGAAGATAATTTTAAAATATATAGATTAGGCTTACAAATAAGTCGTTTGAGGGTGAAAACCGAAACGAGCCCCCAAACGTCCCTGTAAGAGGCACAAACACCTCGCGCGGGACAAATTTAACTTGTAGGAACTGACCGCGTAGTCACAGGTCTCCTAGTTTGATAATATGATGATAATTTTAAAATATCTTGATTAGGCTTAAACACAAACCATTTCAGGGTGAAAACCCAAATGGCGTCGTAAAAGGCATGAGCACCTCGCATGGGACCAATGTAACTTATAGGAACTGATCGCGTAGTCACGGGTCTCCTGGTTTGACAATATGACAATATTTTGAAAATATCTAGATTTGGCTTCACACCAGCTCCCAAATGGCTCCATAAGAGGCCTGAACACCTTGCACGTTACCAATGTAACTTTGAGGATTAAAGCGCATAGTCATGGGTCTCCCGGTTTGCAAATGTGACGATAATCTGAAAATATACAGATTAGGCTTAAAAATAAGTCATTTGAAGGCAAAAACCCAAACGAGCTCCCAAACGGCCCCGTAAGAGGCTCGAACTCCTCGCACGGGACTAATGTAACTTGTAGGAACTGACCACATGGTCACGGGTCTCCCAATTTGAGACTAAGACGATAGTTTGAAAATATCTACATTATGTTTAAAAATAAGCCATTTGAGGGTGAAACCCCAAACCACACCCCAAACGGCCCTATAAGAGGCACGAACACCTCACACGGGACCAATGTAACTTGTAGGAACTGACCACGTGTCTCCCAATTTCTGAATATGATGAAAATATGAAAATATATAGATTAGTCTTAAAAACAAGCCATTTAAGGGTGAAAACCCAAATCAGACGCCAAATAGCCCTGTAAGCGGCACGAACACCTCGCACAGGACAAATGTCACTTGTAGGAACTGATCGCATAGACACGGGTCTCCCGGTTTAAGAATACGATGATAATTTGAAAATAACTAGATTAGGTTTAAAAACAAGTCGTTCGAGGGTCAAGACCCAAACCAACCCCCAATCGGTCCCGTAAGAGACACGAACACTTCGCATGGGACCAATGTAACTTGTAGGAGCTGACCACGTAGTCGCGGGTCTCCAGATTTGGAAATATGACTATAATTTAAAAATATCTATATTCGGATTAAAAATAAGTCATTTGAGGGTGAAAACCTAAACTAGCCCACAAATGGCCCCGTAAGAGGCACGAACACCGCGCAAGGGAGCAATGCAACTTGTAGTAACTGACCGCGTAGTCGCGGGTCTCTCGATTTGAGAATGTGATGATAATTTGTAAATATCTATATTAGACTTAAAAACAAGCCGTTTGATGGAGAAAACCCAAACCAGCTCCCAAACGGCCCCACAAGAGGCTCGAACACCTCGCACGGGAGTAATGCAACTTATAGGAACTGACCACATAGTCACGGGTCTCCCGAACTGAGAATATGAGTTTTGAAAATATCTAGATTTGAGACTAAGATGATAGTTTGAAAATAGCTAGATTTGAGACTAAGAAGATAGTTTGAATAAGAGGCATGAACACTTCGCATGGGACCAATATAGCTTGTAGGAGTTGACCACGTAGTCGCGGGTCTCCCCATTTGGAAATATGACTATAATTTGAAAATATCTAGATTCGGATTAAAAATAAGTCATTTGAGGGTGAAAACCCAAACTAGCCCACAAACGGCCCCGTAAGAGGCACGAACACCTCGCAAGGGAGAAATGTAACTTGTTGGAACTGACCGCGTAGTCTCGGGTCTCTCGATTTGAGAATGCAGCGATAATTTGTAAATATCTAGATTAGGCTTAGAAACAAGCCGTTTAATGGAGAAAACCCAAACCAACCCCCAAACGGCCCCATAAGAGGCTCGAACACCTCGCACGGGACCAATGTAACTTATAGGAATTGACCACATAGTCACGGGTCTACCGACCTGAGAATACGACAATAGTTTGAAAATATCTAGATTTGGCTTAAAAATAAGCTGTTTGAGGGTGAAACCCCAAACCTGACCCAAAACGACCCCATAAGAGGCATGAACACATCGCACGGGACCAATGTAACTGGTAGGAAGTGACAGCGTGTCTTCGGGTTTGAGAATATGATGATAATTTGAAAATATCTAGATAAGCCTTAAAAATAAACCATTTGAGAGTGAAAAACAAAACTAGCCCCCAAATGGCCCTGTAAGCGGCACGAACACCTCGCATGGGACAAATATTACTTGTACGAACTAACCGAATAGTCACGGGTCTCCCAATTTTAAAATATGATGATAATTTGAAAACATTTAGATTTGGCTTAAAAACAAGCCGTTTGAGGGTCAAGACCAAACCAACTCTTAAACGGCCCCATAAGAGGCATGAACACTTCGCACGGGACCAATGCAACTTTTAGGAGCTGACCACGTAGTCGCGGATCTCCCGATTTGTAAACATGACGATAATATGAAAATATCTAGATTTGGATTAAAAAGAAGTCACTTGAGGGTAAAACCCAAAATATCCCACAAATGGCCCCGTAAGAGGCACGGACACCTCACAAAGGAGCAATGTAACTTGTAGGAACTAACCGCATAGTCGCGGGTCTCCCGGTTTGAGAATGTGATAATAATTTGTAAATATCTAGATTTGGCTTAAAACAAGTTGTTTGATGGAGAAAACCCAAACCAGCTCCCAAACGTCCCCGTAAGAGGCTCGAACACCCCGCACGGGACCAATGTAACTTATAGGAACTGACCATATAGTCACGGGTCTCCCGACTTGATAATACGATGATAGTTTGAAAATATCTAGATTTGGCTTAAAATCAAGCTGTTTGAGGGTGAAACCCCAAACTAAACACAAAACGGCCCTATAAGAGGCACGAACACCTCGCACGGGACCAATGTAACTTGTAGGAACTAACCGCGTGTCTCTTGGTTTGAGAATATGATGATAAATTTAAAATATCTAGATAAGTCTTAAAAATAAGCCATTTTAGTGTGAAAACCCAAACTAGTCCCCAATTGGCCCTGTAAGTGGCACGAACACCTCGCACAGGACAAATGTCACTTGAAGGAACTGACCACATAGTCGCGGGTCTCTCGATTTTAGAATATGACGATACTTTGAAAATATTTAGATTAGGCTAAAAAACTGGCCGTTTGAAGGTGAAAACCCAAATCAGCCCCCAAACGGCCCCATACGAGGCACGAACACCTTGCACGGGATCAATTTAACTTGTAGGAACTGATCGCATAATGACAGATCTCCCACTTTGAGAATATGATGATAATTTGAAAGTATTTAGATCAGGCTTAAAAATAAGTCGTTTGAGGGTGAAAACCCAAACGGCTTCGTAAGAGGCACGAACACCTCGCACGGGACCAATGTAACTTGTAGGAACTGATCCCGTAGTCACGGGTCTCCTGGTTTGAGAATATGATGATAATTTGAAAATATCTAGATTGGGCTTAAAAATTAGCCGTTTAAGGATGAAAACCCAATTTAGCTTCCAAACGGTCCCTTTCGAGGCATGAACATCTCGCACGAGACCAATGTAACTTGTAGGAACAGATTGCGTAGTCATGGGTCTCCCAGTTTGAAAATATGACAATAATTTGAAAATATCTAGAAAAGGCTAAAAAAACAAGTCGTTGAGCGTGAAAACCCAAACTAGCCTCCAAACGGCCCCATAAGAGGCACGAGCACCTCGCACGGGACAAATGTAACTTATAGGAACTAACCGTGTAGTCGCGAGTGTCCCGATTTGGGAATATGACAATAATTTGAAAATATCTAGATTTGGCTTTACACCAGCTCCGAAACGGCCCCATAGAAGGCACGAACACCTCGCACGGGACAAATGTAACTATTAGGAACTGACCGCATAGTCACGGGTCTCCTGATTTCAGAATATGATGATAATTTGAAGATATCTAGATTAGGCTTAAATACAAGCCATTTGAGGGTGAACACCCAAACTAGAACCCAAACGGCCCCGTAAGAGGCACGAACACCTTGAACGGGACCAATGTAACTTATAGGAACTAGCCGTGTAGTTGCGGGTATACCGGGTCGAGACTATGATGACAATTTGAAAATATCTAGATTTGGCTTAAAAAAAAAACCGTTTGAGGGCGAAAACAAAAACTAGCTCCCAAACGGCCCTGTAGGAGGCTCGAACACCTCGCACGGGACCAATGTAAGTTGTAGGAACTTACCACATAGTAACGAGTCTCCTGATTTGATAATACGATGATAATTTATAAATATCTAGATTGGGTCTAAAAATAATACGTTTGAGGGTGAAAACCCAAACTAAACCCCAAATGGTCCCGTAAGAGGCACGAACACCATGCACAGGACAAATGTCACTTGTAGGAACTGGCCGCGTAGTCATGGGTGTCCCGGTTTGGGAATATGATTTTAATTTGAAAATATCTAGATTAGGCTTGAAAACATGTCGTTTGAGGGTGAAAAGAAAAACCAACACCCAACCGGCCCCATAAGAGCCACGAACACCTCCCACGGGACCAATGTAACTTGTACGAACTGAGCGCTTAGTCGCGGGTCACCCGATTTTAGAATATGACGATAATTTAAAAATATCTAGATTAGGCTTAAAAATAAGTCGATTGAGGGTGAAAACCCAAAGCAACCCCCCAAACGGTCCTGTATGAGGCATGAACACCTCGCACGGGACCAATTTAACTTGTAGGAACTAATTGCATAGTCCTGGGTCTCCCGATTTTAGAATATGACGGTAATTGAAAATATCTAGATTAGTCTTAAAAAGAAGTCGTCTGAGGCTAAAAACCCAAATTAGCCCCCAAATAGCCCCGTTAGAGGCATGAACACCTCGCACGGTTTCAATTTAACTCGTAGGAACTGATCGCGTAGTCATGGGTCTCCCAGTTTGAGAATATGACGATAATTTGGAAATATATAAATTAGGCATAAAAATAAGACGTTTGAGGGTGAAAACCCATACGGCCCCATTAGAGGCACGAACACCTCGCACGAGACCGATGTAACTTGTAGGAATACCACGTAGTCACGGGTCTGTCGATTTGAGAATATGACGATACTTTGAAAATATCCAGATAAGGCTTAAAAATAAGTTGTTTGAGCACGAAATCCCAAACCAGGATCCAAACGGCCCCGTAAGAGGGATGAGCACCTGGCACGAGCCCAATGTAACTTATAGGAACTGACCGCATAGTCGCGAGTGTCCCAGTATGAGAATATGATGATAATTTGAAAATATCTAGATTTTCCTTCACACCAGATCCCAAACGGCCCCACAAGAGGCACGAATACCTCGCACGGGACCAATGAAACTTGTAGGAACAGATCGCGTAGTCACGGGTCTTGCGGTGTGAGAATATGATGATAATTTGAAATTATCTAGATTAGTCTTAAAAACAAGTCGTTTGAGGGTGAAAACCCAAACCAGCCCTCAAATGACCCCGTAAGAGGCATGAACACATCACACGGGACCAATGTAAGTCGTAGGAACTGATCACCTAGTCACGAGTCTCTCGATTTGAGAATATGACAATAATTTCAAAATATCTAAATCGGGCTTGAAAACTAGCCGTTTGAGGGTGAAAACCCAAACCAGCCCCCAAACGGCCCCGTAAGAGGCACGAGCATATCGCACCGGACGAATGTAACTTGTAGGAACTGATAGCATAGTCACGGGTCTCCCAATTTGATAATATGATGATAATTTTAAAATATCTAGATTGGGCTTGAAAACAAGCCGTTTGAGGGTGAAAACCGAAATCGGCTCCTAAACGGCCCCATTAGAGGCATGACCACCTCGCACGGGACCAATGCAACTTATAGGCCCAGACCGCATAGTCACGGGTCTCGCGGTTTGAGAATATGATGATAAGTTGAAAATATCTAGATTAGGCTTAAAAACAAGTCGTTTGAGGGTGAAAACCCAAACCAGCCCCCAAACGGCCCCATTAGAGCCATGAACACCTCGCACGGGACCAATGTAACTTGTAAGAACAAACGCATAGTCGCGGGTCTCCCGCTTTGGGAATATGATGATAATTTGAAAATATCTAGATTAGGCTTAAAAATATGTCGTTTGAGGGTGAAAACCAAAACCAACCACCAAACGGCCCCGTAAGAGGCACGAACACCTCGCACGGGACCAATCTAACTTGTAGGAACTGATCGTGTAGTCACGAGTCTCCCGAATTAGAATATGATGAAAATTTGAAAATATCTAGATTAGTCTTAAAAACAAGCCATTTGAGGGTGAAAACCTAATCTAGCCCCCAAACGGCCCCGTAAGAGGCACAAAGACGTCGCACGGGTCCAATGTAACGTGTATGAACTAATCGCATAGTCGCCAGTCTCCCAATTTAAAAATATGATGATAATTTGATAATATCTAGATTGGGCTTAATAATAAGTCGTTCGAGGATGAAAACCCAATCAGCTCCCAAACGACCCCATTAGAGGCATGAACTCCTCGCACGGGACCAATGGAACTTATAGGAACTGACTGCATAGTCGCGGGTCTCCCCATTTGAGAATATGATGACAATTTGAAAATATCTAGATTAGGCTTAAAAATAAGTCGTTTGAGGGTGAAACCCAAAATGGCCTTATACGAGGCACGAACACCTCGCACAGGACCAATGTAACTTGTAGGAACTGATCGCGTAGTCACGGGTCTCCCGATTTGAGAATATGATGATAATTTGAAAATATCTAGATTAGTCTTAAAAATAAACCATTTGAGGGTAAAAACCCAAATCAACTCCCAATCGGCCCCATTAGAGGCATGAACACCTCGCATGGGATGAATGTAACTTGTAAGAACTGACCGCGTAGTCGCGAGTCTCTTGGTTTGAGAATTTAATGATAATTTGAAAATATCTAGATTAGGCTTAAAAAAGCCATTTGAGGGTGAAACCCAAACCAGCCTCCAAACATCCCCGTGAGAGGCAGGAACACGTCGCACGGGACCAATGTAACTTATAGGAATAGACCGCGTAGTCATGGGTCTCCCGTTATGGGAATATGACGATAATTTGAAAATATCTAGATTAGGCTTAAAAATAAGTCGTTTGAGAGTGAAAACCAAAACCAACCACCAAACGGCCCCGTTAGAGGTACGAACACCTCGCACGGGACCAATGATTTATAGGAACTGACCGCGTAGTCGTGAGTCTCCCGATTTTAGAATATGATGATAATTTGAAAATATCTAGATTAGTTTTAAAAACAAGCCGTTTGTGAATGAAAACCTAATCTATCCCCCAAATGGCCCCGTGAGAGGCACGAAGACGTCGCATGGGACTAATGTAACCTCAAGGAACTGAGTGCGTAGTCGGGGGTGTCCCGGTTTGAGAATATGACGAGAATTTGAAAATATCTAGATTGGGCTTAAAAACAAGCCGTTTGAGGATGAAAACTCAAATCAACTCCCAAACGGCCCCGTTAGAGGCTCGAACACCACGAACGGGACCAATGTAATTTGAAAATATCTCGATAAGGCTTAAAAATAAGCCGTTTGAGGATGAAATCCCAAATCAGGTCCCAAACGGCTCCATTAGAGGCACGAACACCTTGCACAGGACCAACATAACTTATAGGAACTGACAAAAGTTGTCGCGATTGTCCTGATTTGAGAATATCATGATAATTTGAAAATATCAAGATCTAGCTTCACACTAGCTCCCAAACGGACCCATAAGAGGCACAAACACCTCGCACGGGACCAATGTAACTATTAGGAACTCAATGCATAGTCACGGGTCTTCCGATTTTAGAATATGATGATAATTTGAAAATATCTAGATTAGCCTTAAAAATAAGCCGTTTGAGGGGGAAAAGCCAAACTAGAACCCAAACGGCCCTGTAAGAGGCACAAACACCTCGCATGAGACCAATGTGACATGTAGGAACTGACCGCGTAGTCGCGGGTCTCCCGATTTGAGAATATTATGATAATTTGAAATTATCTAGATTAGGCTTAAAAACAAGTCCTTTGATGGTGAAAACCCAAACCAACGCCCAAACGACCGCGTAAGAGGCGCGGACATCTCGCACAAGACCAATGTAACTTCTAGGAACTGACCGCGTTGTTGTGGGTCTCCCTATTTTAGAATATGACGATAATTTTAAAATATCAAGTTTAGGCTTAAAAATAAGTCATTTGAGGGTAAAAAGACAAATCATCCCCAAACAGTCCCATTAGAGGCACAAACACCTCGCACGGGACCACTTTAATTTATAGGAACTGACCGCGTAGTCACGGGTCTCCCAATTTGAGAATATGATGAGAATTTGAAAATATCTAGATTAGGCTTAAAAATAAGCCATTTGAGGGTGAAAACCCAAATGGCGTCTTAAGAGGCACGGACACCTCGCACGGGACCAATGTAACTTGTAGGAACTGATCGCGTAGTCACGAGTCTCTTGGTTTGAGAATATGGTGATAATTTGAAAATATCCAGATCAGGGTTAAAAACAAGCCTTTTGAGGATGAAAACCCAAACAAGCCCCCAAACGGTCCCGTAAGAGGCATGAACACATCGCACGGGAAAAATGTACTTTGTAGTAACTGACCGTGTAATCGCGGGTCTCCCGATTTGATAATATGACGATAATTTGAAAATATCTAGATTGGGATTAAAAAAAACTGGTTGAGTGTGAAAACCCAAATCACCTCCCAAACGGCCACATTAGAGGCACTAACACCTTGCACGGGACCATTGTAACTTGTAGGAATAGACCGCATATTCACGGGTCTTGCAGTTTGACAATATGATGATAATTTGAAAATTTCAGGATTCGGCATAAAAACAAGTCGTTTAAGGGTGAAAACCCAAACCAGCCCACAAATGGCCCCGTAAGAGGCACGAACACCTCGTAACGGACCCATATAACGTGTAAGAACTGATCGTGTAGTCGCGGGTCTCTCGGTTTGAAAATATGACGATAATTCGAAAATATCTAGATTGGGCTTAGAAATAAGACATTTAAGGGTGAAAACCCAAACGGCCTCGTAACAGGTCCGAACACCTCGCATGGGACCAATGTAACTTGTAGGAACTGACCACATAGTCCCGGGTCTCTCGATTTGAGAATACATTGATAATTTGAAAATATCTAGATTAGCCTTAAAAACAAGTCGTTTGAGGGTGAAACCCCAAACCAGACCTCAAACGGCCCTTTAAGAGGCACGAACAACTCGCACAGGACCAATGTAACTTATAGGAACTGACCGCGTGTCTCCCGATTTGAGAATATGATGATAATTTTAAAATATCTAGATTAGGCTTAAAAATAAGCCATTTGAGAGTGAAAACCCAAACTAGCCCCGTAAGAGGTACGAACACCATGCACAGAACAAATGTCACTCGTAGGAACTGACTGCGTAGTCACGGGTCTCCCAGTTAGAGAATATCATGATAATTTGAAAACATCGAGATTAGGCTTAAAAATAAGCCGTTTGAGGGTCAAAACCCAAACCAACCCCCAAACGGCCCCGTTAGAGGCATAGACACTTTGCATGGGACCAATGTAACTTGTAGCAACTGACCACGTAGTCAGGGGCTCCCGATTGGGGAATATGCTGATAATTTGAAAATATCTAGATTAGGCTTAAAAAGAAGTCATTTGAGGGTGAAAACCCAAACCCACCCCCAAACGGCCCCGTAAGAGGCATGACCACCAAGCATGGGACTAATGTAACTTGTAGGAACTGACCGCGTAGTTACGAGTGTCTCGGTTTTAGAATATGACGATAATTTTAAAATATCTAGATTATTCTTAAAAACAAGCCGTTTGAGGATGAAAACCCCAAAAAAACCAAACGGCCCCGTAAGAGGCACGAAGACGTTGCACGGGACCAATGTAATGTGTAGGAACTGACTGTGTAGTCGCGGGTCTCCCGATTTGAGAATATGCCGATAATTTGAAAATATCTAGATTGGTTTTAAAAATACGCTATTTGAGGGTGAAAATGCACACGGCGTCGTAAGAGACACGAACACCTCGCACAGGACCAATGTAACTTATAGGAATTGATCGCATAGTCACCGGTCTCTCCATTTGAGAATATGACGATATTTTGAAAATATCTAGATTAGGCTTGAAAACTAGCCTTCTGAGGGTGAAAACCAAAACCAACCCCCAAACGGCCCCGTTAGAGGCACGGAGACGTCGCACGAGATCAATGTAATGTGTAGGAACTGACCTTATTGTCGCGGGTCACCCTGTTTGATAATATGACTATAATTTGAAAACTATCTAGATTGGGCTTAAAAACAAGTCATTTGAGGGTGAAAACAAAAACCACTCCCAAAAGGCCTCATAATAGGCATGAACACCTCGCACGGGACCATTGTAACTTGGAGGAACTGATCATGTCCTCACGGGTCTCCCGGTTTGATAATATGATGATAATTTGTAAATATCTAGATTAGGCGTAAAAACGGCGCCATTAGAGACGCGAACACTTTGCACAGGACCAATGTAACTTGTAGGAATAAACCGCGTAGTCACACATCTTCCAGTTTGAGAATATGATGATAATTTGAAAATATCTAGATAAGGGTTGAAAAAAAGTCATTTGAGCATGAAAACCCAAACCAGCCTCAAAACGGCCCCGTAAGAGGCACGAACACCTTGTACGGGACCAGTGTAACTTATAAGAACTGACCACGTAGTCGAGAGTGTCCCGATTTGAGAATATGACCATAATTTGAAAATATCTATTTACCTTCACACCAGCTCCAAAACGGCCCCATAAGAGGCACGAACACCTCGAACGGGACCAATGTAACTACTAGGAACTGACCACATAGTCACGGGTCTCCCGATCTTAAAATATGATGATATTTTGAAAATATCTAGATTAGGTTTAAAGACAAGCCATTTGCAAGTGAAAACCCAAACTAGAACCCGAGCTTCCCCGTAAGAGGCACGAATACCTCGCACGGGACCAATGTAACTTGTAAGAACTGACCGTGTAGTCGTGGGTCTCCCGATTTGAGAAAATGATGATAATTTGAAATTATCTAAATTAGGCTTTAAAACAAGTCCATTGAGGGTGAAAACCCAAACTAACCCCCAAACGTCCCCGTAAGAGGTACGAACACCTCGCACGGGACCAATGTAACTTGAAGGAACTTACCGCGTTGTCCTTGGTCTATCGGTTTTAGAATATGATGATAATTTGAAAATATCTAGATTAGGCTTAAAAATAAGTCGTTTGAGGGTGAAAAACAAATCAGCCCTCAAACGATCCTGTAAGAGGCATGCACACCTCGCACGGGATCAATTTAACTTGTAGGAACAAACCGCATAGTAACGGGTCTCCTACGTTAAGAGTATGACGCTAATTTTAAAATATCTAGATTAGGCTGAAAAATAAGTCGTTTGAGGGTGAAACGCCAAATGGCCTCGTAAGAGGTACGAACACCTCGAACGGGACCAATGTAACTTATAGGAACTGATCGCGTAGTCATGGGTCTCTCGGTTTGAGAATATGATGATAATTTGAAAATATCTAGATTAGACTTAAAAAAAAGACATTTGAGGGTGAACACCAAAACCGGCCCCCAAACATCCCCGTAAGAGGCACGAACAAGTCGTACCGGACCAATGAAACTTGTAGGAACTAACGGCCTAGTCGCGGGTCTCTTGGTTTGAGAATATGATGATAATCTTAAAATAACTAGATTGGGCTTAAAAATAACCTGTTTGAGGGTGAAAGCCTAAATCAGCACCCAAACGGCCCCGTTTGAGGAACAAGCACCTCGCACAGGACCAATGTAACTTATAGGAACAAACCGCATAGTAACGGGTCTCGCGAATTGAGAATATTATGATAATTTGAAATTATCTAGATTAGGCTTAAAAACAATTCGTTTGAGGGTCAAAACCCAAACTAGTCCCCAAATGGCCCCGTAATAGGCACGAACACCTCGCACGGGACTAATGTAACTACTAGGAACTGACCGCTTAGTCACGGGTCTCCCGATCTCAAAATATGATGATATTTTGAAAATATAGAGATTAGATTTAATGACAAACCGTTTGTGAGTGAAAACCCAAACTAGAACCCAAGCATCCCCGTAGAGGAACAAACACCTCGCGCGGGACCAACGTAACTTGTAGGAACTGACCGTGTAATCATGGATCTCCCCATTGGAGAAAATGATGATAATTTGAAATTTTCTAGATTAGGCTTTAAAACAAGTCCATTGAGGGTGAAAACCCAAACCAACCCCCAAACGGCCCCATAAGAGGAACGAACACCTCGCACGGGACCAATGCAACTTAAAGGAACTGACCGCGTTGTCCCTGGTCTCCCAGTTTTAGAATATGATGATAATTTGAAAATATCTAGATTAGGCTTAAAAACAAGTTGTTTGAGGGTGAAAAAACAAATCAGCCATCAAACGATCCCGGAAGAGGCATGCACACCCCGCACGGGATCAATTTAACTTGTTGGAACTGATCGCGTAGTAACGGGTCTCCTACTTTAAGAATATGACGGTAATTTGAAAATATCTAGATTTGGCTTAAAAATAAGTCATTTGAGGGTGAAAAGCCAAATGGCCTCGTAAGAGGCACGAACACCTCGCACGGGACCAATGTAACTTGTAGGAACTGATCACGTAGTCACGGGCCTCTCGGTTTGAGAATATGAAGATAATTTGAAAATATCTAGATTTGACTTAAAAAAAGCCATTTGAGGGTGAAAACCCAAACCGGCCCCCAAACATCCCCGTAAGAGGCACTGAACACGTCGCACCGGACTAGGAACTGACCGCCTAGTCGCAGGTCTCCTGGTTTGAGAATATGATGATAGTCTAGAAATAACTAGATTGGGATTAAAAATAACCCGTTTGAGGGTGAAAGCCTGAATCAGCACCCAAACGACCCCGTTTTAGGAACAAGCACCTCGCACGTGACCAATGTAACTTATAGGAACAAACTGCATAGTAACGGGTCTCGCGGTTTGATAATATTATGATAATTTGAAATTATCTAGATTAGGATTAAAAACAAGTCGTTTGAGGGTGAAAACCCAAACCAGCCCCCAAATGGCCACGTAATAGGCACGAACACCTCGCACGGGACTAATGTAAATTTTAGGAATTGGCCGCATAGTCACGGGTCTCCGAATTTGAGAATATGATGATAGTTTGAAATATCTAGATTAGGCTTGAAAACAAGTCCTTTGAGGGAGAAAACCCGAACCAGCTCCCAAACGGCCCCGTTAGAGGCTGGAACACCTCGCACAGGACTAATGTAACTTGTAGGAACTGAGCGCGTGTCTCCCGGTTTGATAATTTGATGATAATTTGAAAATATCTAAACTAGGCTTAAAAATAAGCCATTTGAGGGTAAAAACCCAAACCAGCCCCCAAACGGCCCATAAGAGGCCCGAACACGTCGCACGGGATCAATGTAACTTGTAGGAATATACTGCATACTCAGGGGTCTCCCGATTTGAGAATATGACAATAATTTAAAAATATTTAGATAAGGCTTAAAAACAAGTCGTTTGAGAGTGAAAACCGGGCACGAACACCTCGCAAGGGACAAATGTAACTTATAGAAACTGACCGTAGTCGCGAGTTTCCCAGTTTGATAATATGATTATAATTTGAGAATATCTAGATTTGGCTTCCCACCAGATCCCAAACGGCCCTATAATAGGCACGAACAACTCGTACGGGACCAACGTAAGTATTAGGAACTCACTGCATAGTTATGGGTCTCCCGATTTTAGAATATGATGATAATTTGAACATATCTAGCTTGGGGTTAAAAAGAAGACGTTTGAGGGTGAAAACCCAACTAGCCCCCAAATGGCCCCGTAAGAGGCACGAACACCTCGCACGGCACCAATGTAACATATAGGAACACACCGCGTAGTCGCGAAACTCCAGATTTGAGAATATGACTATAATTTGAAAATATCTAGATTAGGGTAAAAAATAAGTCGTTTGAGGGTGAAAACCCAAACCAACCCCCAAACGGCTCCAGAAGAGGTACGAACACCTCGAACGGGACCAATGTTACTTGTAGGAACTTATCACGAAGTCGCGGGTCTCCCAGTTTTAGATTATGATGATAATTTAAAAATATGTAGATTAGGCTTAAAAACAAGCCATTTGAGGGTGAAAACCCAAACTAGCCTCCAAACGGCCTCGTAAAAGGCACAAACACCTTGCACGGGACCGATGTAACTTATAGGAACTGATCGCATAGTCACGGGTCTCTCGATTTGAGAATATGACAATATTTTGAAAATATCTAGATAAGGAAAAAAAGAAGTCGTTTGAGCATGAAAACCCCAACCAGCCCTCAAACAGACCCGTAAGAAGTATGAACACCTTGCACGGGACCAATGTAATGATTGCCTAGTCGCGAGTTTCTCGGTTTGAGAATATGATGATAATTTGAAAATATCTGTATTTAGCTTCACACCAGCTCCCAAATGGTCGCATAGCAGGCACGAATACCTCGTACGGGACCAAATTAACTTGTAGGAACTGATTGCTTAGTCATGGGTGTCCCGAATTCAGAATACGATGATCAATTGAAAATATCGAGATTGGGCATAAAAATAAACCATTTGAGAGTGAAAACACAAGCCAGCCCCAAACAGCCTCGTAAGATGCACGAACACCTCGCACAGAAAAATGTAACTTGTAGGAACTGATCGCGTAGTCACGGGTCTCCCGGTTTGAGAATATGATGATAATTTTAAAATATCTAGATCAAGGTTAAAAATAAGCCCTTTGAGGGTGAAAACCCAAACCATCCCCCAAACGACCCCATAAGAGGCACGAACACCTCGCACAGGACCATTATAAATATTAGGAACATATCGAATAATCATGGGTCTCCCTATTTCAGAATATAACGATAATTTTAAAATTTCTAGATTAGGCTTAAAAACAAGCCGTTTGATGTTAAAAACCCAAACGAGCCCCTAAAATGGCTTCGTAAGAGGCACGAACACCTCGCATGGGACAAATATAACTTGTAGGAACTGATCGCATAGTGATGGACCTGCCAATTTGAGAATATGATAATAATTTGAAAATATCTAGACAAGGATAAAAATGAGATCGTTTGAGCGAGAAAACCCAAAGCAACCCTCAAACGGCCCCGTAAGAGGCACGAACACCTCGTACGGGACCAATGTAACTTATAGGAACTGATTGCATAGTCGTGAGTTTCCCGATTTGAAAATACGATGATAATTTGAAAATATCTATATTTAGCTTCACACCAGATCCCAAATGGCCCCATAAGAGGCAGAAACAACGCGCACGGGACCAAAGTAACTTGTCAGAACTAACTGCTTAGTCATGGGTCTCCTGGTTTTAGAATACGACGATCAGTTGAAAATATCTAGATTATGCTTAAAAACAAGTCATTTGAGGCTGAAAACCCAAACCAGCCCCCAATCTGCCCCTTAAGAGGCACGAATGACTCGCACCGGACCAATGTAACTTGTTGGAATTGACCACGTATTCGCGGGTCTGCCGATTTGAGAATATGACGATAATTTAAAACTATCTACAGTAGGCTTAAAAATAATCCGTTTGAGGGTAAAAACCCAAAGCACCTCTCAAACGGCCCTGTAAGAAGCACGAACACCTCCCACAGGAGCATTGTAACTTTTAGGAACTGATCGCGTAGTCACAGGTATCCCGATTTAAGAATATGAGGATAATTTAAAAATATCTAGATAAGGCTTAAAAACATGTTGTTTGGGTGTGAAAATCCAAATCAACCCCTAAACGGCCCCGTAAGAGGCAGAAACACACCGCACGGTACCAATGTAACTTGTAGGAACCTATCCCGTGTCTCCTAATTTGAGAATATGATGATAATTTGAAAATATCTAGATTAGGCTTGAAAACGAACCATTTGAGAGTGAAAACCCAAACTAGCCCCCAAATAGCCCGTTAGAGGCACGAACACCTCGCATGGGACCAATGTCACTTGTCGGAATTTACCACGTTTTCAAGGCTCTCCCGGTATTATAATATGATAATAATTTGAAAATATCTAAATGAGGCTTAAAAGCATTCCGTTTGAGGGTGAAAACCAAACTCAACCCCCAAACGGTCCCGGATGAGGCACGAACACCTCGTATGGGACCAATTTAACTTGAAGGGACTAACCACATAGTCGCGGGGGGTCTCTCGATTAGGGAACATGAGGATAATTTGAAAATATGAAGATTAGGCTTAAATACAAGTCGTTTGAGGGTGAAAACCTAAACCATTCCCCAAAATGACCCCGTTAGAGGCACGAGCACCTCACACGAGACCAATGTAAGTTGTAGGACTGATCGAATTATCACGGGTCTCCCGATTTTAGAATATGACGATAATTTGGAAATATCTATATAAGGCTAAAAAATAAGTCATTTGAGCATGAAAACCCAAACCAGCCCCGTAACAGGCACGAACACCTTGGACGGGACCAATGTAACTTATGGGAACTGATCTCAAAGTCGCAAGTTTCCAAGTTTGAGAATATGACGATCAATTGAAAATATCTAGATTAGGAATAAAAACAAGCCGTTTGAGGATGAAAACCCAAACCAGCCCCAAACGACCTCGTAAGAGGCACGGGCACCTCGCATGGGACGAATGTAACTTATAGAAATTGACCACGTTTCTCCCTGTTTTAGGATATGATGATAATTTGAAAATATCTAGATTAGGCTTGAAAATAAGCCGTTTGAGGGTGAAAACCATAACCAACCCCCAAATGGCCCCGAAAGAGGCACGAACACCGTGTACGTGACCAATATAACTTGTAGGGACTGACCACATAGTCGCGGGTATCTCAATTTGGGAATATGATGATAATTTGAAAATATCAAGATTACTCTTAAATACAAGTTGTTTGAGGGTGAAAACCTAAACCAGCCCCCAAAGGCCCTGTAAGAAGCAAGAACACCTCGTATGGGACAAATGTAACTGTAGAAACTGATCACGTAGTTACGGGTCTCTCGATTTGAGAATATGATGATAATTTAAAAATATCTAGATAAGGCTTTAAAACAAGACGTTTGAGAGTGAAAATCTCAGCCAGCCCCCCAAACGGCCCCGTAAGAGGCACAAATACCTCGCACGGGACCAATGTAACTTGTAGGAACTGACCGCTTGTCTCCCAATTTGAGAATATGATGATAATTTGAAAATATATATATTTGTCTTAAAAATAAGCCGTTTGAGAGTGAAAACCCAAACTAGCCCACAAATGACCCGTAAGAGGCACGAATACCTCGCACGGGACCAATGTCACTTGTCAGAACTAACCACGTTGTCACAGGTCTGCCGATTTGTGAATATGAAAATAATTTGAAAATATCTGGATTAGGCTTAAAAACAATCCGTTTGAGGGTAAAAACCAAAACCAACTCTCAAACGGCCCCATAAGAGGCATGCACACCTCTCACGGGACCAATGTAACTTGTAAGGACTGACCACGTAGTCGTGGGTCTCACGATTTGGGAATATGATGATAATTTGAAAATATCGAGATTAGACTTAAAAACAAGTCTTTTGAGGGTGAAACCGAAACCATCCCCCTAACGGCCCAGTAAGAGGTTTGAACTCCTCATACGGGACCAATTTAACTTTAAAGAACTGATCGCGTAGTCACGTGTCACCCAGTTTAAGAATATGATGATAATTTGAAAATATCGAGATTAGGCATAAAAACTTGACGCTTGAGGGTGAAAACCCAAATGGCCTCGTAAGAGGCACGAACACCTCCAATAGGACCAATGTAACTTGTAGGAACTGATCGCGTAGTCACGGGTGTCTCGGTTTGAGAATATGACGATAATTTGAAAATATCTAGACTAAGGTTAAAAACAATTCGTTTGAGGGTGAAAACCCCCAAACGGTCCCGTAATAGGTATGAGCACCTCGTACGGGTCCAATGAACTTGAAGAAACTGATCGCATAGTCACGGGTTTCCCGATTTGAGAATATGATTATAATTTGAAAATATCTAGATAAAGATAAAAAGGAGGTTGTTTGAGCGATAAAACCCAAACCAATCCTCAAACGACCCTATAAGAGGACGAACACCTCGCACGGGACCAATGTAACTTACAGGAACTGATCGCGTAGTCGCGATTTTTCTGATTTGAGAATACGACGATAATTTGAAAATATCTATATTTGGCTTAAAAAAGCCGTTTAAGAGTGAAAACCCAAACTAGCACCCAAATGGCCCGTGAGAGGCATGAACAACTCGCACGGGACCAATGTCACTTGTTTGAACTAACCACGTTGTCACGGGTCTCCCGATTTGAGAATATGACAATAATTTGAAAATATCTAGATGAGGCTTAAAAACAAGCCGTTTGAGGGTAAAAACCAAAACCAACTCTCAAACGGCCCCATAAGAGGCACGCACACCTCTCACGGGACCAATGAAACTTGTAAGGACTGACCATGTAGTCGTGGGTCTCACAATTCGGGAATATGATGATAATTTGAAAATATCGAGATTAGGCTTAAAAATAAGTCGTTTGAGGGTGAAACTGAAACCATACCCCCAACGGCCCAGTAAGAGGCATCACCTACTCATACGGGACCAATTTAAATTTTAGGAACTGATCGCGTAGTCACGTGTCACCCAATTTAAGAATATGATGATAATTTGAAAATATCGAGATCAGGCATAAAAACTAGACATTTGAGGGTGAAAATCGAAACGGCCTCGTTAGAGGCACGAAGACCTCCAATGGGACCAGTGTAACTTGTAGGAACTGATCGCGTAGTCATGGGTGTCTCGGTTTGAGAATATGACGATAATTTGAAAATATCTAGATTAAGCTTAAAAACAATTCGTTTGAGGGTGAAAACCCAAACCAGCCCCCAAACGGTCCTGTAGCAGGCACGAGCACCTCGTACGGGTCCAATGAACTTGAAGGAACTGATCGCATAGTCACGGGTCTCCCGATTTGAGAATATGATTACAATTTGAAAATATCCAGATAAGGATAAAAAGCAGGTCCTTTGAGAGAGAAAACCCAAACCAACCTTCAAACGACCCCGTAAGAGGACGAACACCTCGCACGGGACCAACGTAACTTATAGGAACTGATCGTGTAGTCGCAAGTTTTCCGATTTGATAATACGACGATAATTTTAATATATTTATATTTAGCTTCACACCAGCTCCCAAATGGCCCCATAAGAGGCACGGACAACGCGGACGGGACCAAAGTAACTTGTCAGAACTGACTGCTTAGTCATGGGTCTCTCGGTTTCAGAATACGATGATCAGTTGAAAATATCTAGATTAGGCTTAAAAATAAGTCGTTTGAGGGTGAAAATCCAAACCAGCCCCTAATCTGCCCCGTAAGAAGCACGAACAACTCGCACCAAACCAGTGTAACTTGTAGGAATTGACCACGTAGTCGCGGGTCTTCCGATTTAAGAATATGATGATGATTTAAGAATATTTACATTAGGCTTAAAAATAACCTATTTGAGGATAAAAACCCAAACCACCTCTCAAACGGCTCCGTAAGAGGCAAGAACACCTCCCACAGGACCAATGTAACTTGTAGGAAATGATCGCGTAGTCACAGGTCTCCCGATTTAAGAATACGATGATAATTTAAAAATATCTAGATAAGGATTAAAAACATGTTGTTTGAGCATGAAAATCCAAACCAACCCCTAAACGGCCCCGTAAGAGGCACAAACACATCGCACGGGACCAATGTAACTTGTAGGAACTTATCGCGTGTCTGCTAATTAGAGAATATGATGATAATTTGAAAATATCTGGATTAGGCTTGAACACGAATCGTTTGAGAGTGAAAACCCAAACTAGCCCCCAAATAGCCCATTAGAGGCACGAACACCTCACACGGGCCCAATGTCACTTGTCGGAATTTACCACATTATCAAGAGTTTCCCAGTTTGAGAATATGATAATAATTTGAAAATATCTAGATTAGGCTTAAAAACAAGCTGTTTGAGGGTGAAAACCAAAATCCACCCCCAAACGGCCCCTGAAGAGGAATAACCACCTCGCATGGGACCAATGAACCTTGAAGGGACTAACTACGTAGTCGTGGGGGGTCTCTTGATTAGGGAATATGATGATAAATGGAAAATATCAAGATTAGGCTTGAATACAAGTTATTTGAGGGTGAAAACCTAAACCATTCCCCGAAACGGCCTCGTAAGAGGTACGAACACCTCGAACAGGACCAATGTAACTTGTAGGAACTGATCGCATTGTCACAGGTCTCCCGATTTCTGAATATGATGATAATTTGGAAATATCTAGATAAGGCTAAAAAACAAGTCATTTGGGCGTGAAAATCCAAACCAACCCTCAAACATCGCCGTAACAGGCACGAACACCATGCACGGGAATAATGTAACTTATGGGAATGGATCGCATAGTCGCGAGTTTCCAGGTTTGAGAATATGATGATTATTTGAAAATATCTATCTTTTGCCTCACACCAGCTCCCAAATGGCCCCATAAGAGGCACGAACACCTCGCACTGGACCAAAGTAGCTTGTAATAACTGATCGCGTAGTCACGGGTCTCCCAATTTTAGAATACGATGATCATTTGAAAATATCTAGATTAGGAATAAAAATAAGCCATTTGAGGGTGAAAACCCAAAACAACCCCAAACGGCCTCGTAAGAGGCACGAGCACCTCACACGGGACCAATGTAACTTATAGAAAATGACTGCATTTCTCTCGGTTTGAGGATATGATGATAATTTGAAAATATCTAGATTAGGCTTGAAAACAGGCCGTTTGAGGGTGAACCATAACCAACCCCCAAACGGCCCCGAAAGAGGCACGAACACCGCGTACGGGACCAATGTAACTTGTAGGGACTGACCACATAGTCGCGGGTCTCCCGATTTGGGAATATGACAATAATTTGAAAATATAAAGATTAGGCTTAAATACAAGTTCTTTGAGGGCGAAAACATAAACCATCCCCAAACGGCCCCGTAAGAGGCACGAACAACTCGTACGGGACAAATGTAACTTGTAGGAACCGATCACGTAGTTGCGGGTCTCTCGATTTGAGAATATGATGATAATTTGAAAGCATCTAGATAAGGCTTAAAAACGAGTCGTTCGAGTGTGAAAATCTCAGCCAACCCCCAAACGGCCCCATAAAAGGCGCGAACACCTCGCACGGGACCAATGTAACTTGTAGGAACTGATCGCTTTTCTCTCGGTTTGAGAATATGATGATAATTTTAAAATATCGATATCTGGCTTAAAAATAAGCCGTTTAAGAGTGAAAACCCAAACTAGCCCCCAAATGTCCCGTAAGAGGCATGAACACCTGGCACGGGACTAATTTCACTTGTCGAAACTGACTGCGTTGTCACGGGTCTGCCAATTTGAGAATATTACAATAATTTGAAAATATATGGATTAGGCTTAAAAACAAACCGTTTGAGGGTAAAAACCAAAACCAACTCTCAAACGGCCCCGTAAGAGGCACGAACACCTCTCACGAGACCAATGTAACTTATAGGGACTAACCAAATAGTCGGGGGTCTCACGATTTGGGAATATGATGATAATTTGAAAAAAATGAGATTAGGCTTAAAAACAAGTCGTTTGAGGTTGAAACCAAAACCATCCCCCCAACAGCCTCGTAAGAGGCATGAACTCCTCGTACGGGAACAATTTAACTTGTAGGAACTGATCGTGTAGTCATGTGTCACCCAGTTTTAGAATATGATGATAATTTGAAAATGTCGAGATTAGGCTTAAAAACTAAACGTTTAAGGTGTGAAAACGTTTAAGGTGTGAAAATATGACGATAATTTGAAAATATAAAGATTAGGCTTAATGTGACATGTAGGAACTCACAGAAATAGTCGCGGGTCTCCCGACTTGAGAATATGACGATAATTTGAAAATATCTAGATTAGGCTTAAAAACAAGTCGTTTGAGTGTGAAAACCGAAATCAGCCCCCAAATGGCCTCGTAAGAGGTATGAAAACCTCGCACGGGACCAATTTAACTTGTCAGAACTGTCCGCGTAGTCAGGGGTCAGGTCTCCCAGTATAAGAATATAATAATAATTTGAAAATATCTATATTAGGCTTAAAAACAAGTCGTTTGAGGTAGAAAACCCAAACGGCCTCATAAGAGGCACGGACACTTAGCACGTGATCAATGTAACTTGTAGGAATTGATCACGTCTCGATTTGAGAATATGATGATAATTTGAAAATATCTAGATTAGGATTAAAAATAAGTCGTTTGAGGGTGAAAACCAAAAACCAGCCCCCAAACGGACCCTTAAGAGGCACGAACATATCGCACGGGACTAATGTAACTTGTACGAACTGATCGCGTTGTCGCGGGTCTCCCCATTTCAGAATATGATGATAATTTGAAAATATCTAAATTGGGCTGAAAAATAAGCCGTTTGAGGGTGAAAACAAAAACAAGCCCCATAAGGCCTCGTAAGAAGCATGAACACCTCGTGGAGGACCAATGTAACTTGTAAGAACTGACCATGTAGTCGCGAGTGTCCCGATTTATGAATATGATGATAATTTGAAAATATTTAGATTTGGCTACACACCAGCTTCAAAACGGCCCCATAAGAGGCACGAACACCTCGCACGGGACCAATGTAACTATTAGGACCTCACCGCATAATCAAGGACCTCCTAATTTTAGAATATTACGATAATTTGAAAATATCTAGACTAGGCTTAAAAACAATCCATTTGAGAGTAAAAACCCAAACCAGCCCCCAAACATCCCGTAAGAGGCATGGACACGTCGCACGGGAATAATGTAACTTGTAGGAATTGACCGCGTAGTCGCGGGTCTCCCGGTTTTAGAATGTGATGATAATTTGACAATATCTAGATTAGGCTTAAAAACAAGCCGTTTGAGGATGAAAACCCAAATCTGCTCCCAAACGGCCTCATTAGAGGCCCGTACACCTCGGACGGGACCAATGTAACTTGTAGGAATAAACCGCATAATCATGGGTCTCCCGATTTGAGAATATGACAATAATTTGAAAATATCTAGATAAGGCTTCAAAATAAATCGTTTGAGTGTAAAAACCCAAACTAGCCCCCAAACGGCCTCGTAAGAGGCACCAACACCTCGCACGTGACCAATGTTAGTTCTAGAAACTGACCATAGTTACGAGTGTCCCAGTTTGAGAATATGATTATAATTTGAAAATATCTAGATTTGGCTTCACACCAGATCCCAAACCGCCCTATAATAGGCACGAACAACTCGCACGTAACCAATGTACGTATTAGGACCTGAGCGCATAGTCACGGGTCTATCAATTTCAAAATATGATGAAAATTTGAAAATATCTAGATTGGGCTTAAAAAGAATCCGTTTGAGGGTGAAAACCTAACTAGCCCCCAAACGGCCCCGTAAGAGGCACGAACACCTCGCACGGGACAAATGTAACTTGTAGGAACTGACTGCGTAGTTGTAGGTCTCCCGATTTGAGAATATGACGATAATTTGAAAATATCTAGATTAGTCTTAAAAACAAGTTGTTTGAGGGTGAAAACCCAAACCAGCACCCAAACGCTCTCGTAAGATGCACGAACACCTCGCACGGGACCAATGTAACTTGTAGGAACTAATCGCGTAGTCACGGGTCTCTCGGTTTCAGAATATGATGATAATTTAAAAATATATACAATAGGCTTAAAAACAAGCCGTTTGAGGGTGAAAACCCAAACCAACCCCCAAACGGCCCCGTAAGTGGCTTGAACACGTCGCACGGGAGCAATGTAACTTGTAGGAACTTATCCACCTAGTCGTTGGGGGTCTCCCGATTTGGGAATATGATGATAATTTGAAATTTTCAAGATTAGGCTTAAGTACAAGTCGTTTGAGGGTGAAAACCTAAACCATTCCCCAAAATGGCACCGTAAGAGGCACGAACACCTCAAACGGGACCAATGTAACAATAACAAACTGATCGTATAGTCACGGGTCTCCCGATTTCAGAATATGATGATAATTTGAAAATATCCATATTAGGCTTAAAAATAAACTGTTTGAGGGTGAAAACCCAAACCAGACCCCAAACGGCCCCGTAAGAGGCACGAACACCTCTCACGGGACCAATGTAACTTGTAAGAACTGATCGCATAGTCACGGGTCTCCCGATTTTAGAATATGAAGATAATTTTAAATTATCTAGATAAGGATTAAAAAATAAGTCATTTGAGCGTGAAAACCCAAACCAACCCTCCAACAGCCCCGTAAGAGGCACGAACACCTCGCACGGGACCAATGTAACTTATAGGAACTGATCCCATAATCACGGGTCTCCAAATTTGAGAATATGACGATAATTTGGAAATATATAGATAAGGATAAAAAATAAGTCGTTTGAGCGTGAAAACCCAAATAGCCCTCAAACGGCCCAGTAAGAGGCACGAACACCTCGTACAGGACCAATGTAACTTATAGGAACTGATCGCATAGTTGAGAGTTTCCAGGTTCGAGAATATGACAGTAATTTGAATATATTTATATTTAGCTTCACACCCGATCCCAAATGGGCCCATAAGAGGCACGAACACCTCGCACGGGACAAAAGTAACTTGTAGGAACTGGCTGCTTAGTCACGGGTCTCCTAGTTTCAGAATACGACGATCATTTGAAAATATCTAAATTAGGCTTAAAAATAAACATTTGACAATGAAAACCAAAACTAGCGCCCGAACGGCCGCATAAGAGGCATGACCACCTTGAAAGGGACCAATGTAACTTATAGGAACTCACCGCGTATTCGCGGGTCTCCCGATTTGAGAATATGATGCTAACTTGAAAACTTCTAAATTAGGCTTCAAAACAAGACGTTTAAGGGTGAAAACCCAAACCACCTCTTAATTGGCCCTGTTATAGGAACAAACACCTCCCACAAGACTAATGTTACTTGTAGGAACTGATCGCATAGTCACGGGTCTCCCAGTTTGAGAATATGAATATAATTTGAAAATATATAGATAAGCCTTAAAAATAAGTCGTTTGAGCGTGAAAATCAAAACCAACCCCCAAACGGCCCCATGAGAGGCACGAACACCTCCCACGGGACCAATGTAACTTGTAGGAACTGATCGTGTGTCTCTCGATTTGATAATATGATGATAATTTGAAAATATCTAGATTATGCTTGAAAACAAGTTGTTTGAGAGTGAAAACCCAAACTAGACCCCAAATAGACCATAAGAGGCACGAACACCTCGCATGGGACTAATGTAACTTATATGAACTGACCACATAGTCCCGAGTGTCCCGGTTTAAGAATATGATGATAATTTGAAAATATTTAGATTTGGCTACACACCAGCTCCAAAACGGCCCCATAAGAGGCACGAACACCTCGCACGGGACCAATGTACCTATTAGGACCTCACTGCATAATCAAGGGTCTCCTAATTTTACAATATTACGATAATTTGAAAATATCTAGACTAGGCTTAAAAACAATCCATTTGAGGATGAAAACCCAAACTAGCCCCCAAACATCCCGTAAGAGGCATGGACACGTCGCACGGGAATAATGTAACTTGTAGGAATTGACCGCGTAGTCACGGGTCTCCCGGTTCTAGAATGTGATGATAATTTTACAATATCTAGATTAGGCTTAAAAACAAGTCGTTTAAGGATAAAAACCCAAATATGCTCCCAAACGGCCCCATTAAAGGCCCGTACACCTCGCACGGGACCAATGTTAACTTGGAGGAATAAACCACATAGTCATGGGTCTCCCGATTTGAGAATATGACAATAATTTGAAAATATCTAGATAAGGCTTCAAAATAAGTCGTTTGAGCGTGAAAACCCAAACCAGCCCCCAAACGGCCTCGTAAGAGGCACCAACACCTCGCACGTGACCAATGTAAGTTCTAGAAACTGACCATAGTTGCGAGTGTCCTAGTTTGAGAATATGATTATAATTTGAAAATATCTAGATTTGGCTTCACACCAGATCCCAAACCGCCCTATAATAGGCACGAACAACTCGCACGTGACCAATGTATGTATTAGGAACTGACCGCATAGTCATGGGTGTATCGATTTCTAAATATGATGATAATTCGAAAATATCTAGATTGGGCTTAAAAAGAAGCCGTTTGAGGGTGAAAACCCAACTAGCCCCCAAACGACCCCGTAAGAAGCACGAACACCTAGCATGGGACAAATGTAACTTGTAGGAACTGACTGCGTAGTCGTAGGTCTCCCGATTTGAGAATATGATGATAATTTGAAAATATCTAGATTAGTCTTAAAAACAAGTTGTTTGAGGGTGAAAACCCAAACCAGTACCCAAACGCTCTCGTAAGATGCACGAACGCCTCGCATGAGACCAATGTAACTTGTAGGAACTAATCGCGTAGTCACGGGTCTCTCGGTTTGAGAATACGATAATAATTTAAAAATATATAGAATATGCTTAAAAACAAGCCGTTTGAGGGTGAAAACCCAAACCAACCCCCAAACGGCCCCGTAAGTGGCACGAACACGTCGCACGGGAGCAATGTAACTTGTAGGAACTTATCCACCTAGTCGTGGGGTGTCTCTCGATTTGGGAATATGATGATAATTTGAAATTTTCAAGATTAGGCTTAAGTACAAGTCGTTTGAGGGTGAAAACCTAAACCATTCCCCAAAATGTCACCGTAAGAGGCACGAACACCTCGAATGGGACCAATGTAACAATAACAAACTGATCGTATAGTGACGGGTCTTCCGATTTCAGAATATGATGATAATTTGAAAATATCCAGATTAGGATTAAAAATAAGTCATTTGAGCGTGAAAATCAAAACCAGCCCCCAAACGGCCCCGTGAGAGGCACGAACACCTCGCACGGGACCAATGTAACTTGTAGGAACTGATCGCATGTCCCTCGATTTGATAATATGATGATAATTTGAAAATATCTAGATTATGCTTGAAAACAAGTCGTTTGAGAGTGAAAACCCAAACTAGACCCCAAATAGCCCATTAGAGGCATGAACACCTCGCATGGGACTAATGTAACTTATATGAACTGACCACGTAGTCACGAGTGTCCCGATTTAAGAATATGATGATAATTTGAAAATATTTAGATTTCGCTACACACCAGCTCCAAAACGGCCCCATAAGAGGCACGAATACCTCGCACGGGACCAATGCAACTATTAGGACCTAACCGCATAATCAAGGGTCTCCTGATTTTAGAATATTACGATAATTTGAAAATATATAGATTAGGCTTAAAAATAAGTCGTTTGAGGGTGAAAACCCAAAATAGTCCCCAAAGGCCCCGTAAGAGGCATGAACATCTCACACGGGACCAATGTAACTTATATGAATTGATTGCATTGTCATGGGTCTCCCGATTTGAGAATATGACGATTATTTGAAAATATCTAAATAAGGATTAAAAACAAGTCATTTCAGCATGAAAATCCAAACCAGCCCCCAAATGGCCTCGTAAGAGGCACGAACACCTCGCATTGGACCAGTGTAACTTGTGGGAATAGACTCTGTTGTCACGGGTCCCCCGGTTTGATAATTTGACAATAATTTGAAAATATCTAGATAATGCTTAAAAATAAGTCGTTTGAGCTTAAAAACCCAAACTAGCCTGCAAATGGCCGCTAAGAGGCACGAACAGCTTGTAGAGGACCATTGTAACTTATAGAAATTGACCCCGTAGTCGCGAGTGTCCCAGTTTGTGAATATGACGATAATTTAAAAATATCTAGATTTAGCTTCACACGAGCTCCCAAACATCCCCATATGAGGCACGAACACCTCGAACGGGAATAATATAACTTTTAGGAATTAATGCATAGTCATGGGTCTCCCGATTTCAGAATGTGACAAAAGTTTGAAAATATCTAGATTAGGCTTAAAAATAATTCGTTTGAGGGTGAAAAACCAACTAGCCCCCAAAAGGCCCCGCAAGAGGCACGAACACCTCGCACAGAACCAATTTAACTTGTAGGAACTGATCGCATTATCACGGGTCTCCCGATTTTAGAATATGACGATAATTTGAAAATATCTAGATAAGGCTAAAAAATAAGTCATTTGAGCGTGAAAACCCAAACCAGCCCTCAACCGGCCCCGTAATAGGCACGAACACCATGCACTGGACCAATGTAACTTATGGCAACTGATCGCATAGTCATGAGTTTCTACGTTTGAGAATATGACGATAATTTGAAAATATCTATATTTTGCTTCACACCAGCTCCGAAACGGCCCCATGCAGCACGAACACCTCGCACTAGACCAAAGTAGCTTGTAAGAACTGACCGCGTAGTCACGGGTCTGCCGGTTTTAGAATACGATGATCATTTGAAAATATCTAGTTTAGGAAATAAAATAAGTCGTTTGAGGGTGAAAACCCAAAACAGCCCCAAACGGCCTCGTAAGAGGCACGATCACCTCCCACGGGACCAATGTAACTTATATAAAGTGACCGCGTTTGTCCCGATTTGAGGATATGACAATAATTTGAAAATATCAAGAGTAGGCTTAAATACAAGTTGTTTGAGGGCAAAAACTTAAACAAGCCCCCAAATGGCCCTGTAAGAGGCATGAACACCTCGTACAGGACACTTGTAGGAACCGATCACGTAGTTGCGGGTCTCTCAAATTGAGAATATGATGATAATTTGAAAATATCTAGATAAGGCTTAAAAATGAGTCGTTTGAGCATGGAAATCTCACCAGCCCCCAAACGGCCCCGTAAGAGGCACGCACGGGACCATTGTAACTTGTAGGAACTGACCGCTTGTCTCCCGGTTTGAGACTATGGTGATAATTTGAAAATATATATATATATATGGCATAAAAACAAGTTATTTGTGAGTGAAAACCCAAACTAGCCCCCAAATGGCCCGTTAGAGGCACGAACACCTCGCACGGGACTAATGTCACTTGTCGAAACTGTCTGCATTGTCACGGGTCTGCCAATTTGAGAATATGACGATAATTTGAAAATATCTAGATTAGGCTTAAAAATAAGTCGTTTGAGTGTGACAAACGAAATCCGCCCCCAAACGGCCCCGTAAGAGGTATGAACACCTCGCACGGGACCAATGTAACTTATAGGGACTGACCACATAGTCACGGGTCAGGTCTCCCAGTATGAGAATGTGATGATAATTTGAAAATATCTAGATTGAGCTTAAAAACAAGTCATTTGAGGGGGAAAATTCAAACGGCCTAGTAAGAGGCACGAACACTTAGCACGGGATCAATGTAACTTGTAGGAACTGATCGCATAGTCACCGGTCTCTCGGTTTGAGAATATGATGATAATTTGAAAATATCTAGACTAGGCTTAAAAATAAGCCGTTGGAGGGTGAAAACCCAAACCAGCCCCCAAGCGGACCCTTAAGAGGTACGAACATGTCGCACGGGACTAATGTAACTTGTAGGAACTAATCGCGTAGTCTCGGGTCTCCCTATTTGAGAATATGAAGATAATTTGAAAATATCTAGATTGGGCTTAAAAACAAGCCGTTTGAGGGTGAAAATAAAAACTAGCCCCAAAAGGCCTCGTAAGAAGCATGAACACCTCGCACAGGACCAATGTAACTTGTAGGAACTGACCGAATGTCTCCCCATTTCAGAATATGTTTATAATTTGAAAATATCTAGACTAGGCTTAAAAACAATCCATTTGAGGGTGAAAACCCAAACCAGCCCCCAAACATCCCGTAAGAGGCACAAACACGTCGTATGGGACCAATGCAACTTGTAGGAATTGACCGCGTAGTCGCGGGTCTCCCGATTTGAGAATATGATGATAATTTGACAATATCTATATTAAGCTTAAAAACAAGCCGTTTGAGGATGAAAACCCAAATCAGCTCCCAAGCGGCCCCATTAGAGGCACGGACACCTAGCATGGGACCAATGTAACTTGTAGGAATAAACCGCATAGTTATGGGTCTCCCAATTTGAGAATATGACAATAATTTGAAAATATCTAGATAAGGCTTAAAAATAAGTCGTTTGAGCGTGAAAACCCAAACTTGCCTCCAAACGGCATCGTAAGAGTCACGAACACCTCGCACGGGACCAATGTAACTTCTAGAAACTGACCGTAGTCGCGAGTGTCTCGGTTTGAGAATATGATTATAATTTGAAAATATGTAGATTTGGCTTCACACCAGCTCCCAAATCTCCCTATAATAGGCACGAACAACTCGCATGTGACCAATGTACGTATTAGGAACTGGCCGCATAGTCACGGGTCTCTAGATTTCAGAATATGATGATAATTTGAAAATATCTAGATTGGGCTTAAAAAGAAGCCGTTTGAGGGTGAAAACCCAACTAGCCCCCAAACGGCCCCATAAGAGGCACATACACCTCGCACGGGACAAATATAAGTTGTAGGAACTGACCACGTAGTCGTAGGTCTCCCGATTTTAGAATATGATGATAATTTGAAAATATCTAGATTAGGCTAAAAAACAAGTCGTTTGAGGGTGAAAACCCCAACCAACCCCCAAATGGCCCCGTAAGAGGCACGAACACCTCGCACGGGACCAATGTAACTTATAGGAACTGAGCGCGTAGTCGCGGGTCTCCCAGTTTTAGAATATGACGATAATTTAAAACTATGTACATTAAGCTTAAAAATAAGTCATTTGAGGGGTGAAACTGAAATCAGCCTCCAAACGATCCCATAAGAGGCACGAACACCTCGCACGGGACCAATTAAAATAATAGGAACTGACCGCGTACTCACGGGTCTCCCAATTTCAGAATATGATGATAATTTGAAAATATCTAGATTTGGCATAAAAAGAGCCACTTTAAGGTGAAACCCCAAATGGCCTCGTAAGAGGCACGAACACCTCGCACGGGACCAATGTAGCTTATAGGAACTAATCGCGTAGTCACGAGTATCTCGGTTTAAGAATGTGACAATAATTTGAAAATATATATAATAGGCTTAATAACAAGCCGTTTGAGGGTGAAAACCCAAACCAACCCCCAAACGGCCCCGTAAGTGGCACGAACACCTCGCAAGGGACCAATGTAACTTGTAAGGACTTATCCACATAGTCTCGGGGGGTCTCCCGATTTGGGAATATGATGATAATTTGAAATATTCAAGATTTGGCTTAAATACAAGTCATTTGACGGTAAAAACCTAAAGCATTCCCCAAAATGGCACCGTAAGAGGCATGAACACCTCACACGAGACCAATGTAACTATTATAAACTGACCGTATAGTCACGGGACTCCCAATTTCAGAATATGATGATAATTTGAAAATATCCTGATTAGGCTTAAAAATAAACCGTTTGACGGTGAAAACCCAAAACCAGACCCCAACCGGCCCTGTAAGAGGCACGAACACCTCGCACGGGACCAATGTAACTTATAGGAACTGAATGCATAGTCACGGGTCTCCCGATTTGAGAATATAATGATAATTTTAAAATATCTAGATAAGGATAAAAAATAAGTTCTTTAAGGGTGAAAACCCAAACCAACCACCAAACAGCCACGTAAGAGGCACGAACACCTCGCACGGGACCAATGTAACTTATAGGAATTGATCCCATAGTCACGGGTCTCTCGATTTGAGAATATGATGATAATCTGAAAATATATTGATAAGGATAAAAGACAAGTTGTTTGAGGGTGAAAACACAAACCAGACCACAAACGGCCCAGTAAGAGGCACGAACACCTCGTACGGGACCAATGTAACTTATAGGAACTGATCGCGTAGTCGCGAGTTTCCAGGTTTGAGAATATGATGATAATTTGAATATATATGTATTTAGCTTCACACCAGATCCCAAATGTCCCCATAAGAGGCATGAACACCTCGCACGCGACAAAAGTAACTTGTACGATTTGGCCACTTAGTCACGGGTCTCCCTGTTTCAGAATATGACGATCATTTGAAAATATCTAGAATAGGCTTAAAAATAATCATTTGAGGATGAAGACCCAAACTAGACCCCAAACGGCCGCGTAAGAGGCACGAACACCTAGAAAGGGACCAATATAACTTGTAGGAACTCACCGCGTAGTCGTGAGTCTCCCGATTTTAGAAAATGATGCAAACTTGAAAACATCTAAATTAGTCTTAAAAACAAGACGTTTAAGGGTGAAAACCAAAACTACCTTTTAAACGGCCCCATTAGAGGCACAAACACCTCCCACGGGGCTAATGTTACTTGAAGGAACTGATCACGTAGTCATGGGTCTCCCAGTTTGAGAATATGACGATAATTTGAAAATATCTAGAGAAGGTTTAACAACAAGTCGTTTGACCGTGAAAATACAATCAAGCCCCCAAACGGCCCCGTGACAGGCACGAACACCTCGCACGGGACCAATGTAACTTGTAGGAACTGATCGCGTATCTCTTGATTTCAGAATATGATGATAATTTGAAAATACCTAGATTATGCTTGAAAACAAGTCATTTGAGATTGAAAACCCAAACTAGAAGCCAAATTGACCATAAGAGGCATGAACACCTCGCACGGGACAAATGTAACTTATAGGAACGGACCACGTAGTCGCGAGTGTCCTGGTTTGAGAATATGATGATAATTTGAAAATATTCAGATTTGGCTTCACACCAGCTCCCAAACGGCCCCATAAGAGGCACGAACACCTCTCACGGGACCAATGTAACTGTTAGGACCTCACCGCATAATCAGGGGTCTCCAGATTTCAGAATATTACGATAATTTGAAATTATCCAGATTAGGCTTAAAAACAAGCCATTTGAGGGTGAAAACCCAAACCAGTCCCCAAACAGCCCCGTAAGAGGAACGAACACCTCGTACGGGACCAATGTAACTTGTATGAATTGATTTCAATGTCACGAGTCTCCCGATTTGAGAATGTGACGATAATTTAAAAATATCTAGATAAGGATTAAAAACAAGTCATTTCAGCGTTAAAATCCACACCAGCCCCCAAATGTCCCCGTAAGACGCACGAACACCCGACACTGGACCAATGTAACTTGTGGGAATAGACTGCGTTGTCACGGGTCCCCCAGTTTGAGAATATGACAATAATTTGTAAATATATAGATAATGCTTATAAACAAGTCGTTTGAGCTTGAAAACCCAAACTAGCCCCCAAACGGCCGCTAAGAGGCATGAACAGCTTGCACAAGACCATTGTAACTTATAGAAACTGATCGCGTAGTCGCGAGTGTCCAAGTTTGAGAATATGATGATAATTTAAAAATATCTAGATTTGGCTTCACACCAGCTCCCAAACAGCCCCATACGAGGCACGAACACCTCGCACGGGACCAATATAACTTTTAGGAACTGACCGCATAGTCACGGGTCTCCCGATTTCAGAATGTACAATAATTTAAAAATATCTAAATTGGGCTAAAAAATAAGCCATTTGAGGGTGAAAACCCAACTAGCCCCCAAAAGGCCCCGTAAGAGGCTCGAACACCTCGCACGAACCAATGTAACTTGTAGGAACTGACCGCGTAGTCGCGGGTCTCCCGATTAGAGAATATGACGATAATTTGAAAATATTTAGATTAGGCTTAAAAACAAGTCGTTTCAAGGTGAAAACCAAAACAAACCCCCAAATAGCCCCGTAAGAGGCAGGAACAACTGGCACGGGACTAATGTAACTTTTAGGAACTGACCGCATAGTCGCGAGTCTCTCAGTTTGAAAATATGAAATAATTTGAAAATATCAAGAATGGGCTTAAAAACAGGCCGTTTGATGGTGAAAAAGCAAACCAGCCCCCAAATAGCCCCGGAAGAGGCACGAACACGTTGTATGGGACCAATGTAAGTTATAGGAACTGACCGGGTAGTCACGGGTCTCCAATTATGAGAATATGACGACACTCTAAAAATATCTAGATTGGGGTTAAAAACAAGCCGTTTGAGGGTGAAAACCCAAATTCTCTCCCAACAGCCCCATTAATGGCACTAACGCCTCGCATGGGTCCAATGTAACTTGTAGGAACAGATCGCGTAGTCTCGGGTCCTTCGGTTTGCGAATATGATGATAATTTGAAAATATCTAGATAAGGCTTAAAAACAAGTCGTTTGAGCATGAAAACCTAAACCAACCTCCAAACGGCCCCGTAAGAGGGACGAACACCTAGCACGGGATCTGTGTAACTTATAGGAACTGACCACATAGTCGCGAGTGTCCCGATTTGAGAATATGATGATAATTTGAAAATATCTAGATTTGGCTTCACAACGGCTCCCAAACGGCTCCATAAGAGGCACGAACACCTTGCACGGGACCAATGTAACTATTAGTAACTGATCACATAATTCCGAGTCTCCCGATTTTAGAATATAACGTTAATTTGAAAATATCTAGATTAGGCTTAAAAACAAGTCGTTTGAGGGTGAGACCCCAAACCAGTCCCAAAACGGTCCCGTAAGAGGCACGAACACCTCGCACGGGACCAAAGTAACTTGTAGGAACTGATCGCATAGTCACGGGTCTCCTGATTTGAGAATATGATGATAATTTGAAAATATCTAGATAAGGATAAAAAATAAGTCATTTGAGCATGAAAACCCAAACCTGCCCTCAAACGGCCCCATAAGAGGCATGAACACCTTGCATGGGACCATTGTAACTTATAGGAACTGGATGCGTAGTTCCGTGTTTTCCGATTTGAGAATATGATGATAATTTGAAAATATCTATATTTAGCTTCACACCCGCTCCCAAATGGCCCCATAGGAGGCATGAACAGCTCGCACGGGACCAAAGTAACTTGTAGGAACGGATTGCTTAGTCACAGGTCACCCAGTTTCAAAATACGACAATCAATTGAAAATATCTAAATTAGGCATATAAATAAACCATTTGAGGGTGAAAACCCAAACCAGCCCCAAACATCATCGTAAGATGCACGAACACCTCGCACGGGACCAATGTAACTTGTAGGAACTAATCTCGTAGTCACGGGTCTCCCGATTTGAGGATATGATGATAATTTGAAAACATCTAGATTAGGCTTAAAAACAAGCCGTTTGAGGTGGAAAACCCAATCCAGCCCCCAAACGGCCCCGTAAGAGGCACAAACACCTCGTATGGGACCAATGTAACTTGTAGGAACTGATCGCATAGTCACGGGTCTCCCGATTTGAGAATCTGATGAAAAATTGAAAATGTCTAGATAAGGATAAAAAATAAGTCATTTGAGTGTGAAAAACAAACCAACCCTCAAACGGCCCCGTAAGAGGCACGAACAGCTCGTACGGGACGAATGTAACTTATAGGAATTGATCGAATTGTTGCGAGTTTCTCGATTTGATAATATGACGATAATTTGAAAATATTTATATTTAGCTTCACACCAGCTCCCAAATTGCCCCATAAGAGGCACGAACAACTCGCACAGGACCAAAGCAACTTGTAGAAACTCAGCTCTTAGTCACGGGTCTCCCGATTGTGGAATATGACGATCAATTGAAAATATATAAATTAGGCTTAAAAATAAGCCATTTGAAGGTGAAAACCCAAACCACCTCTGAAATGGCCCCGTAACAGGCACGAACACCTCCCACGGGACCAATGAAACTTGTAGGAACTGATCGCATAGTCACGGGTCTCCCGATTTAGGCATATGACGATAATTTGAACATATCTAGATAAGGCTTAAAAACAAGTTGTTTGGGCATGAAAATCCAAACCAACCCCCTAAACGGCACCGTAAGTGGCGCGAACACCTTGCACTCGACCAATGTAACTTGTAGGAACTTATCCACGTAGTCGCGGGGGGTCTCCCTCTTTGGGAATATGATGATAATTTGAAAACCTAAACCATTCCCCAAAACCTAAACCATTCCCCCAAAACGTCCCCGTAAGAGGCACGAACACGTCGCACGGGACTAATGTAACTATTACAAATTGACCGTATAGTCACGGGTCTCCTGATTTCAGAATTTGATGACAATTTGAAAATATCCAGATTAGGTTTAAAAATAAACCGTTTGAGGGTGAAAACCCAAACCATCCCCCAAACAGCCCTGTAAGAGGCAAGAACACCTCACACGGGACCAATGTAACTTGTAGGAACTAATTGCATAGTCACGGGTCTCCCAATTTTAGAATATGACGATAATTTGGAAATTTCTAGATAAGGCCAAAAAACAAGTCATTTGAGAATGAAAACCCAAACCAGCCCTCAAACGGCACTGTAACAGGCACGGACACCATGCACGGGACCAATTCAACTTATAGGAACTGATCACGTAGTCGTGAGTTTCCAGGTTTGAGAATATGATGATAATTTGAAAGTATCTATATTTAGCTTCACGCTAGCTCCCAAACGGCCCCATAAGAGGCACGAACACCTCGCACGGGACAAATGTTGCTTGTAGGAACTGACCGCGTAGTCACGGGCCTCCAGATTTTGTAATATGATGATCATTTGAAAATATCTAGATTAGGAATTAAAACAAGCCGTTTGAGGGTGAAAACCCAAACCAGCCCCAAACGACCTCATAAGAGGCACGAGCACCTCGTACGGGACCAATGTAACTTATAAGTACTAATCGCATTTCTCTCAATATGAGGATATGATGATAATTTGAAAATAACTAGATTAGGCTTGAAAACAAGCCATTTGAGGGTATAAACCATAACCAACCCCCAAACGGCCCCGCGAACACCTCGTACGGGACAAATGTAAATTGTAGGAACTGATCGTGTAGTCGCGGGTCTCCCGATTTGAGAATATGAAGATAGTTTGAAAATATCTTGATAAGGCTTAAAAACGAGTCATTTGAACCTGAAAATCGAAGCCATCCCCCAAACTGCCTCGTAAGAGGCACAAACACCTCGCACGGGACCAATGTAACTTGTTGGAACTGACCACGTGTCTCTCGATTTGAGAATATGATGATAATTTGAAAATATCTATATCGGGATTAAAAACAAGCCGTTTGAGAGTGAAAACCCAAAATAACCCACAAATGGCCTGTAAGAAGCACAAACACCTCGCACGGGACCAATGTCACTTATCGAAACTGACCGCGTTGTTCTGGGTCTTTCAGTTTGAGAATATGATGATAATTTGAAAATATCTGGATTAGGCTTAAAAACAATCCGTTTGAGGGTAAAAACAAAAACTAACTCCTAAACGGCCCCGTAAGAGGCACGAACACCTCGCACGGGACTAATGTAACTTGTAAGAACAGACCACGTAGTCGCGGGTCTCATAATTTGGGAATATGATGATTATTTGAAAATATCGAGATTAGGCTTAAAATCAAGTCGTTTGAGGGTGAAACAAAAACCATCCCCCCAACAGCCCCGTAAGAGGCATGAACACCTCGCACGGGACCAATTTCACTTGTAGGAACTGGCTGTGTAGTCACGGGTCCCCCAATTTAAGAATATGATGATAATTTGAAAATATCGAGATTAGGCTTAAAAACTAGCTGTTTGAGGGTGAAAACCCAAATGGCCTCGTAAGAGGCACGAACATCTCCAATGGGACAAATGTAACTTGTAGAAACAGATCGCGTAGTCACGGGTCTCTCGATTTGAGAATATGACGATAATTTGAAAATATCTACATTAGGCTTAAAAATAAGTCGTTTGAGGGTGAAAACACGAAACCAGTCCCCAAACAGTCCTGTTAGAGGCACGAACACCTAGGACGGGACCAATGTAACATGTAGGAACTAACAAAATTAGTCGCGGGTCTCTCGGCTTGAGAATATGACGATAATTTGAATATATCTAGATTAGGTTTAAAAACAAATCGTTTGTGGGTGAAAACCGAAATCAGCCCCAAATGGACCCGTAAGAGGCAATAACACCTCACAAGGGACCAATTAAACTTGTAGGAACTGGTCGCGTAGTCCTGGGTCTCCCAGTGTGAGAATATGATGATAATTTGAAAATATCTACATTAGTCTTAAAAATAAGTCATTTGAGGGTGAAAACCCAAACGGTCTCGTAAAAAGCACGAACACTTAGCACGGGATCAACGTAACTTGAAGTAACTGATCTCGTAGTCACGGGTCTCTCAGTTTAAGAATATGATTATAATTTGGAAATATCTAGACTAGGCTTAAAAATAAGACGTTTGAGGGTGAAAACCCAAACCAGCCCCAACACGGACCCTTAAGAGGCACGAACACGTCGCACGGGACCAATTTAACTTATAGGAACTGACCGCGTAGTCACGGGTCTCCAGATTTGAGAATATGACGATAATTTGAAAATATTTAGATTGGGCTTAAAAACAAGCCGTTTGAGGGTGAAAACAAAAACCATCCCCAAAAGGCCTCGTAAGGGGCACGAACACCTCGCACGGGACCAATGCAACTTGGAGGAACTGATCATGTCATCACGGGTCTCCCGGTTTGATAATATGATGATAATTTGAAAATATCTAGATGAGGCTTAAAAACAAGCCATTTGAGGGTGAAAACCCAAACCAACCCCCAAACGGCACCGTAAGAGGCACGAACACCTCTCACGGACAAATGTAACTTATAGGAACTGACCATACAGTCGGGGGTCTCCCGATTTGAGAATATGACGATAATTTGAAAATAACTAAATTAGGCTTAAAGACAAGCCATTTGAGGGGCGAAACCTAAACTAGCTCCCAAACGGCCCTGTAAGAGGCACGAAAACCTTACACGATACCAATGTAACTTGAAGGAGCTTATCGCGTAGTCACGAGTCTCTCGATTTGACAATATGATGATATTTTGATAATATCTAAACAAGGCCTAAAACCAAGTCGTTTGAGCGTGAAAATCAAAACTATCCCCCAAATGGCCCAGTAAAAGGCACGAAAACATCGCACGTGACCAATATAACTTTTAAGGACATGCAGCGTGTCTCTCAGTTTGAGAATATGATGATGAAAATATCTAAATTCGACTTAAAAATAAACCGTTTGAGAGTGAAAACCCAAACTAGCACCCAAATGGTTCGTAAGAGGTACGAACACCTCGAACGGGACCACTGTCACTTGTCAGAACTGATCGCGTTGTCACGAGTCTCCCGTTTTAAGAATATGACAATAATTTGAAAGTATCTAGATTAGGCTTAAAGACAAGTCATTTAAAGGTGAAAAGCAAAACGAACCGCCAAGCGGCCCCGTAAGAGGCACGAACACCTCGCACGGGACCAATGGAGCTTGTAGAGACTGACCACGTAGTCGCGGCTCACCCGATTTGGCAATATGATGATAATTTGAAAATATCAAGATTAGGCTTAATTGCAAGTCGTTTGAGGATGAAAACCCAAACCAGCACCCAAATGGCCCCAAAGAGGAACGAACACCTCGAAAGGGACCAATGTAACTTATAGGAACTCAAAGCATCATCGCAGGTCTCTCGATTTGAGAATATGATGATAAGTTGAGAATATCTAGATTAGGTTTAAAAACAATTCGTTTGAGGGTGAAAACCCAAAGCAGCCCCCAAACGGCCCTGTAAGAGGCATGAACACCTCGCACAGGACCAATGTAACTTATAGAAACTAACCGCGTAGTCGTGGGTCTCCCGGTTTGAGAATAAGAACATAATTTGAAAGTATCTAGATTAGGCTTAAAAGTAAGTCGTTTGAGCGTGAAAATCCAAACCACCCCCAAACGGCCCCGTAAAAGGTACGAACACCTCGCACGGGACAAATGTAACTTGTAGGAACTAACCATGTAGTCATGGGTCTCCCAATTTGAGAATATGACTATAATTTGAAAATATCTAAATTAGGCTTAAAAACAAGTCGTTTAAGGGTCAAAACCCAAACCAACCCCCAAATGGCCCCATAATTTGCACGAAAACTTCGCACGAGACCAATGTAAGTTTTCAGAACTGACCACATAGTCGCGGGTCTCCCGATTTGGGAATAAGACAATAATTTGAAAATATCTAGATTAGGCTTAAAAACAAGACGTTTGAGATTGAAAACCCAAACTAGCCCCCAAACGGCCCCGTTAGAGTCTCGAACATGTCGCATGGGGCCAATGTAACTTGTAGGAGCTGGTCGCATAGTCGCGGGTCTCCCGATTTCAGAATATGACGATAATTTGAAAATATCTAGATTGGGCTTAAAAACAAACCATTTGAGGGTGAAAACCAAAACCCGCACCGAACGGCCTCGTAAGAGGCACGAACACCTCGCACGGGACCAATGTAACTTGTAAGAACTGATCATGTAGTCACGGGTCTCCCGATTTGAGAATATGAGGATAATTTGAAAATATATAAATTAGGCTTAAAAACATGTCGTTTGAGAGTGAAAACCTAAACTAGGTCCTAAATGGCTCATAAGTGGAACAAACACCTCGCACGGGACCAATGTCACTTGTCGAAACTGGAAGCGTTGTCACGGGTCTCCTAGTTTGAGAATATGATGATAATTTTAAAATATCTGGATTAGGCTTAAAAACAAGCTGTTTGAGGGAGAAAACCAAAACCAACCCCCAAACGACCCCGTAAGAGGCACGAACACCTTGAACGGGACCAATATAACTTGAAGGGACTGACCACGTAGTCGCGGGTTCCCTAATTTTGGAATATGATGATAATTTGAAAATATCAAGATTAAGCTTAAATGCTAGTTGTTTGAGGGTGAAAACCCAAACCAACCCCAAAACGGCCCCGTAAGAGGCACGAACACCTCGAAAGGGACCAATGTAACTTGTTGGAACTAACCGCATAGTCACGGGTCTCCGAGTTTGAGAATATGATAATAATTTGAAAATATCTAAATTAGGCTTAAAAACAAGTCGTTTGAGGGTGAAAACCCAAACGGCATCGTAAGAGACACGAACACCTTGTACATTACCATTGCAACTTTTAGGAAATGACCTCATAGTGACGGGTTTTCCGGTTTGAGAATGTCACGATAATTTGAAAATATCTAAATTAGGCTTAAAAACGAGTCGTTTGAGGGTGAAAACCCGAACCAGCCCCCAAACGGCCCAGTAAGAAGAACGAACACCTCGCACGGGAATAATGTAACTTGTAGGAACCAATTGCATAGTCGCGGGTCTCCCAATTTCAGAATATGACGATAATTTGAAAATATCTAGATTAGGTTTAAAAACAAGCGGTTTGAGGGTCAACACCCAAACAAACCCCCGTACGGCCCCGTAAAAGTCATGAACACTTCGCACGGGACCAATGGATCTTTTTGGAACTGGCCACAAAGTTGCAGGTCTCCCAATTTGGGAATATGAAGATAATTTGAAAATATCTATATTAGGGTTAAAAACAAGCCGTTCGAGGGTGAAAACCCAAACTAGTCCCCAAACAGTCTCATAAGAGGCACGAACACCTTGCACGGGACTAATGTAACTTATAGGAACTGACCGTGTTGTCACGGGTCTCCCAATTTGAGAATATGACGATAATTTGAAAATATCTAAATTAGGCTTAAAAATAAGTCATTTAAGGGTCAAAACCCAAACCAACCCCCAAATGGCCTCGTAATTTACACGAACACTTCGTAGGGGACCGATGTAACTTTTTGGAACTGACCACATAGTCGCGGGTCCCCCGATTTGGGAATAAGACAATAATTTGAAAATATCTAGATTAGGCTTAAAAAAAAGACATTTGAGGGTGAAAACCCAAACTAACCCCAAAATGGCCCTGTTAAAGCCACGAACATGTCGCACGGGACCAATGTAACTTATAGGAACTGACCGGATAATCGCGGTGTAACCCGATTTCAAAATATGATGATAATTTGTAAATATATAAATTGGGCTTAATAACAAGCCGTTTGAGGGTGAAAATCAAAACCCGCACCAAATAGCTTCGTAAGAGGCACGAACACCTCACACGGGACCAATGTAACTTGTAAGAACTGATCGTGTAGTCACGGGTCTCCCGGTTTGAGAACATGATGATAATTTGAAAATATCTAAATTAGGCTTAAAAACATGTCGTTTGAGAGTGAAAACCTAAACTAGCCCCTAAATGGCTCGTAAGAGGCACAAACACCTCGCAGGGGACCAATGTCACTTGTCGGAACTGACAGTGTTGTCACGGGTCTCCCGATTTGAGAATATGATGATAATTTGAAAATATCTAGATTAGGCTTAAAAATAAGTTGTTTGATGGAGAAAACCAAAACCAACCCCCAAACGGCCCCGTAAGAGGCACGAACACCTTGAACGAGACCATTGTAACTTGTAGGAACTGACCACGTAGTCGCGGGTCTCTCGGTTGGAGAATATGATGATAATTTAAAAATATCTAGGTTAGGCTTAAAAACAAGTCCTTTGAGGGTGAAACCCAAAACCATCCCCCGAACGGGTCCATAAGAGGCACGAACACCTCGCACGGGACCAATGTATCCTGTACGAACTAATCGCATTATCGCGGGTCTTTGGATTTGAGAATATGACGATAATTTGAAAATACCTAGATTAGGCTTAAAAATAAGTCGTTTGAGGGTGAAAACCCAAATTAGACCGAAACGGCCGCGTAGGAGGCACGAACACCTCGCCTGGAATCAATTTAACTTCTAGGAACTGATCGCGTAGTCACGGGTCATCCAGTTTGAGAATATGACGATAATTTGAAAATAACTATATTAGGCTTAAAAATAAGACGTTTGAGGGTGAAAACCCAAACGACATCGTAAGAGGCACGAACACTTAGCACGGGATAAATATAACTTGTAGGAACTGATGGCATAGTCACGGGTCTCTCACTTTGAGAATATGACGATAATTTGAAAATATCTAGATTAGGCTTAAAAACAAATCGTGTGAGTGTGAAACCCTAACCAGCCCCCAAACGACCCCGTAAGAGGCACGAACACCTTGTACGTTACCAATGTAAATTTTAGGAAATGACTGCATAGTCACGGTTTTCCCGATTTGAGAATGTGATGATAATTTGAAAATATCTTAATTAGGCTTAAAAACAAGTCGTTTGAGGGTGAAAACCTGAACCAACCCCCAAACGGCCTAGTAAGAGGCACGATCACCTCGCACGGGACCGATGTAACTTGTAGGAACCAACCGCATAGTCGCAGGTCTCCCGATTTCAGAATATGATGATAATTTGAAAATATCTAGATTAGGCTTAAAAACAAGCCGTTTGAGGGTCAACACCCAAACCAACCCCCATACGGCCCCGTAAAAGGCACAAACACTTTGCAAGCAACCAATGTAACTTTTTGGAACTGACGACAAAGTTGCGGGTCTCCCAATTTAGGAATATGATGATAATTTTAAAATATCTTGATTAGACTTAAAAACAAGTCGTTTCAAACCAGTCCCCAAACGGCCCCGTAAGAGGCACGAAGACCTTGCCCGGGACTAATGTAACTTGTAGGAACAGACCGCATAGTCGCGAGTCACCTGGTTTGAGAATATGATGATATTTTAAAACTATCTAGGTTAGGCTGAAAAATAAGTCGTATGAGGGTGAAACCCCAAACCAGCCCCCGAAGGGCACCATAAGAGGCACGAACACCTCGCATGGGACCAATGTATCTTATACGAACTAATGGCATTATCATGGGTCTCCGGATTTTAGAATATGATGATAATTTGAAAATATCTAGATTAGGCATAGAAACAAGTCGTTTGAGGGTGACAACCCAAATAAGACCCAAATGGCCCCATAGGAGGCACGAACACCTCGCACGGGATCAATTTAACTTCTAGGAACTAACCGCGTAGTCACGCGTCTCCCATTTTGAGAATATGATGATAATTTGAAAATATCTAAATCAGGCTTACAAAGAAGTCATTTGAGGGTGAAAACCCAAACGGCATCGTGAGAGGCACGATCACTTAGCACGGGACCAATGTAACTTATAGGAACTAATCGCGTAGTCGCGAGTCTCCCGGTTTGAGAATATGATGATAGTTTGAAAATATTTATATTTGGCTTCACACCAGCTCCCAAACTGACCCATAAGAGGCACGGATACCTCGCAAAAGACTAAAGTAACTTCTGAGAATTAATCGCGTAGTCACGGGTCTCCCGGTTTCAGAATATGATGGCGATTTGAAAATATCTTGATTAGGCTTAAAAACAAGTCGTTTGAGGGTGAAAACATAAACGACCTCGTTAGAAGAACGAACTACTCGCACGGGATTAGTGTAACTTGTAGGAACTGATCGCGTAGTCACGGGTCTCTCGGTTTGAGACTATGATGATAATTTGAAAATAACTAGATTGGGCTTAAAAACAAGTCGTTTGAGGGTGAAAATCCAAACCAGTCCCCAAACGGCCAGATAAGAGGCGCGAACACTTTGCACGGGACCAATGTAACTTTTTGGAACTGACCACAAAGTTGCGGGTCTCCCAATTTGGGAATATGACGATAATTTGAAAATATCTAGATTAGGCTTAAAAATAAGCCGTTTGAGGGTGAAAAACCAAACTAGTCCACAAACGGCCCCATAAGAGGCACGAATACCTTGCACGGGACAAATGTAACTCGTAGGAACTGACCGCGTAATCGCGGGTCTCCTGGTTTGAGAATATGATGCTAATTTAAAAATATATAGGTTAGGATTAAAAGCAAGTCGTTTGAGGGTGAAAACCCAAACCAACCCCCGAACGGCTTCATAAGAGGCACGGACACCTCGCACGGGATCAATGTAACTTGTAGGAACTGATTCATAGTCACGAGTCTCTCCATTTGAGAATATGTTGATAATTGGAAAATATCTAGATTAGGCTTCAAAATAAGCCATTTGAGGGTGAAAACCCTAACTAGGCCCCAAACGGCCCCGTAAGAGGCACGAACACGTCGTACGGGACCAACGTAACTCATAGGAAGTGACTGCATAGTCGCGGGTCTCTCGATTTAATAATTTGACAATAATTTGAAAATATCTAGATTGGGTTTAAAAATAAGCCGTTTGAGGGTGAAAACCCAAATCAACTCCCAAACGGCCCCATTTGAGGCACGAACACCTCGCACGGGAGGAATGCAACTTGTAGGAACTGACCGCGTAGTCACCAGTCTCCTGGTTTGAAAATAATAAGATAATTTGAAAATAACTAGATAAGGCTTAAAAATTAGTCGTTTGAGCGTGAAAACCCAAACCGCCCCCCAACACAACCCCCTAAGAGGCACAAACACCTCGCACGGGACCAATGTAACTTATAGGATCTGACCGCGTATTCGCAAGTCTCCCAGTTTAAGAATATTACGATAATTTGAAAACATATAGATCTAGATTAACCCAAGCTCCCAAACGGCCCCATAAGAGGCACGAACACCTCGCACGGGACCAATGTAACTATTAGGAGCTGACTGTATAGTCACGGCTTTCTGGATTTTAGAATATGACAATAATTTGAAAATATCTAGATTACGCTTAAAAACAAGCCCATTAAGGGTGAAAACCCAAACCAACCCCCAAACGGCCCTGTAAGGGGCATGAACATCTCGCACGGGACTAACGTAACTTGAAGGAACTGATCCGTTAGCCACGGGTCTCCCGATTTGAGAATATGATGATAATTTGAAAATATCTAGATAAGGCTCAGAAACAAGTCAATTGAGCGTGAAAACCCAAACCAACACTCAAACGGGCCCGTAAGAGGCATGAACACCTCGCACAGGACCAATGTAACTTTTAGGAACTAATCGCGTAGTCGCGAGTCTCCCGTTTTGAGAATATGATGATAATTTGAAAATATTTATATTTGGCTTCACACTAGCTCCCAAATGGACCCATAAGAGGCACAAATACCTCGCACGGGACTAAAGTAACTTGTATGAACTAATTGCGTAATCACGGGTCTCTCGGTTTCAGAATATGATGACGATTTGAAAATATGTTGATTAGTCTTAAAAACAAGTCGTTTGAGGTTGAAAACATAAATGGCCTCGTTAGAGTAACGAACACCTCGCGCGGGACTAGTGTAACAGTTAGGAACTGATCGCGTAGTCACGGGTCTCCCGATTTGAGAATATGATGATAATTTGAAAATATCTAGATTGGGCTTAAAAATAATTGTTTGAGGGTCAACACCCAAACCAACCCCCATACGGCCCCGTAAAAGGCACGAACACTTCGCACGGGACCAATGTAACTTTTTGGAACTGACCCCAAAGTTGTGGGTCTCCCAATTTGGGAATATGATTATAATTTGAAAATATGTAGATTAGGCTTAAAAACAAGCCGTTTGAGGGTGAAAATCCAAACTAGTCCCCAAACGGCCCCGTAACAGGCACGAACACCTTGGACGGAACTAATGTAACTTGTAGGAACTAATCGCATTGCCGTGGGTCTTCGGATTTGAGAATATGAGGATAATTTCATAATGTCTAGATTAGGCTTAAAAATTAGTCGTTTGATGGTTAAATCACAAATCATACCCAAACAACCCCTTAGAGGCACGAGCACCTCGCACGGGATCAATCTAACTTCTAGGAACTAACCGCGTAGTCAAGGGTTTCCCAATTTGAAAATATGACGATAATTTGAAAATATCTAATTTAGGCTTAAAAATAAGTTGTTTGAGGGTGAAAACCCAAATGGCATCATAAAAGGGACGAACACTTAGCACGGGATCATGTAACCTATAGGAACTGATCGCGTAGTCACGGGTCTCTCGGTTTGAGAATATGATGACAATTTGAAAATATCTAGATCAGGCTTAAAAACAAGCCATTTGAGGGTGAAAACCCTAACCAGCCCCCAAACGACGCCGTAAGAGGCACGAACACGTCGCACGGGACCAATGTAACTTATAAGAACTGACCGCGTAGTCGCGAGTCTCTTGATTTCATAATATGACAATAATTTGAAAATATCTAGATTGGGCTTAAAAATAAGCCGTTTGAGGGTGAAAACCCAAATCAGCTCCCAAACGGCCCCATTTGAGGTACGAACACCTCGTATGGGAGCAATGTAACTTATACGAACTGATCGCGTAGTCACGGGTCTCCCGGTTTGAGAATAATACGATAATTTGAAAATATCTAGATAAGGCTTAAAAACAAGTCGTTTGAGCGTGAAAACCCAAACCATCCCCCAAACAACCCCGTAAGAGGCACGAACACCTCGCACGGGACCAATGTAACTTATAGGATCTAACCGCATAGTCGTAAGTCTCCCAATTTGAGAATATGACAATAATTTGAAAATATATATATTTGGCTTAACCCAAGCTCCCAAACGGCCCCATAAGAGGCAAGAACACCTCGCACGGGACTAACATAACTATTAGGAACTGACTGTATAGTCACGGTTTTCCGAATTTCAGAATATGACAATAATTTGAAAAAATATAGATTATGCTTAAAATCAAGCCTGTTGAGGGTGAAAACCTAAACGAGCCCCCAAACGGCCCCGTGAGGGGCACGAACACCTCGCACGGGACTAACGCAACTTGAAGGAACTGATCGTGTAGCCACGGGTTTCCCGATTTCGAATATGATGATAATTTGAAAATATCTAGACAAGGCTAAAAAACAAGTCATTTGAGCGTGAAAACCCAAACCAGCCCTCAAATGGCCCCGTAAGAGGCCCGAACACCTCACACTAGATCAATGTATCTTATATGAACTAATAGCATAGTCGCGAGTCTCCCGGTTTGAGAATATGATGGTAATTTGAAAATATTTATATTTGGCTTCACACCAGCTCCCAAATGGACCCATAAGAGGCATGAATACCTCGCATGGGACTAAAGTAATGTTTAAGAACTGACCACGTAGTTACGGGTATCCCAGTTTTAGAATATGACGGTGATTTGAAAATATCTTGATTAGGCTTAAAAACAAGTCGTTTGAGGGTGAATACATAAATAGACTCGTTAGAGGAACGAACACCTCGTGCAGGACTAATGTAACTTTTAGGAACTGATCGCGTAGTCACGGGTCTCTCGATTTGAGAATATGACAAAAATTTGAAAATATCTAGATTAGGCTTAAAAATAAGTCGTTTGAGGTGAAAACCCAAACCAACCCCCAAACGAACCCGTAAGAGGCAGGAACACCTGGAACAGGACCAATGTAACTTGTAGGAACTGACCACATAGTCGTGGGTCTCTCATTTTTGGAATATGATAATAATTTGAAAATATCTACATTACCCTTAAAAGCAAGCCGTTTGAGTGTGAATACCCAAACCAGCTCCTTAACGGACCCGTAAGAGGCACAAACACCTCGCACATGACCAATGTAAATTGTAGGAACTGATCGCGTAGTTACATGTCTCCCAGTTTGAGAATATGATGATAATTTGAAAATATATAGATAAAGCTTAAAAAGAAGTCGTTTGAGCGTGAATTTCTAAACCAACCCCCAAACGGCCGGGTAAGAGGCACGAACACCTCGCACGGGACTAATGTAACTTGTAGCAACTGAGCGTGTGTCTCCCGATTTGAGATTATGATGATAATTTGAAAATATCTAGATTAGGCTTAAAAACAAGTCGTTTGAGTGTGAAAACCCAAACTAGCCCCAAATGGCCCATAAGAGGAATGAACACCTTGCACGGGACCAATGTCACTTGTCAGAACTAACAGCATTTTCACGGCTCTTATGGTTTGAGAATATGACGATAATTTGAAAATATCTAGATTAGGCTTAAAAGCCATCCGTTTGAGGGTAAAAACCAAAACAAACCCCCGAACGGCCACGTAAGAGGCACAAACACATCACACGGGACCAACATAACTTGTAGGAACCGACCACGTAGTCGCGGGTCTCTCGATTTGGGAATATGACGATAATTTTAAAATATCAAGATTAGGCTTAAAAACAAGTCGTTTGAAGGTGAAAACCCAAACCAACCCCCAAACAGCCCCGTAAGAGGCACGAACACCACGAAAGGTACCAATGTAACTTTTAGGAACTAATCGCGTAGTCGCGGGTCTCCTAGATTGAGAATATGATGATAATTTGAAAATATCAAGATTAGGCATAAAAACAAGTCGTTTGAGGGTGAAAACCCAACCCGCCCCCAAACTGTCCCGTAAGATGCACGAACACCTCGCATGGAACCGATGTAACTTGTACGAGTTGACAGCATAGTCGTGGGTCTGCTGGTTTGAGAATATGAATATAATTTAAAAATATCTAGATTAGGCTTAAAAATAAGTCAGTTGGTGGTGAAAACCCAAACCAGCCCCTAAACGGCCCCGTAAGATACACAAACACCTTCAAAAGGGACCAATGTAACTTATAGGAACTAACCGCGTAGTCGCGAGTCTCCCGGTTTGAGAATATGATGATAATTTGAAAATATCTAGATTTGGATTCACACCATCTCCCAAATGGCTCCATAAGAGGCACGAACACCTCGCACGTTACAAATGTAACTTTTAGGAACTAACCGCATAGTCACGGGTTTCCTAATTTGAGAATATGACGATAAAATGGAAATATCTAGATTAGGCTTAAAAATGAGTCGTTTGAGGGTAAAAACCCAAACCAGCCCCTAAATGGCCCCTTAAGAGGCACGAACACCTCGCACGGGACAAATGTAAGTTGTAGGAACTGACCGTGTAGTCGTGGGTCTCCCGATTTGAGAATATGATGATAATTTGAAATTATCAAGATTACACTAAAAATAAGCCGTTTGATAGCGAAATCCCAAACTGGCTCCCCAACGGCACCAAAATAGGCTCGAACACCTCGCACGGGACCAATGTTCCTTGTAGGAACTGATCACGTAGTCATGGGTCTCCCGAATTCAGAATATGATGATAATTTCAAAATATTTAGATTAGGCTTAAAAACAAGCCGTTTGCGAGTGAAACCCCAAGCCAGCCCCCAAACGGCCCTGTGAGAGGCACGAAAACCTCGCGCGGGAACAACATAACTTGTAGGAATTGACCGCATGTCTCCCGATTTGCAAATATTATGACAATTTAAAAATATCTAGATTAGGCTTAAAAACAAGTCATTTGAGGGTGAAAACCCAAACTAGCCCCCAAACGGCCCTGTAAGAGGCACGAACACCTCGCACAGGACCAATGTAACTTTTAGGAACTGACCGTGTAGTCGCGGGTCTCCCAGTTTGAGAATATGACTATAATTGGAAAATATATAGATTGGGCTTAAATACAAGTCGTTTGAGGGTGAAAACCCACAATAACCCCCAAACTGCCCCCTAAAAGGCATGAAAACCTCGCGCGGGACCAATGTAACATATAGGAACTGACCACGTGTCTCCCGGTTTGAGAATATGATGGTAATTTAAAATTATCTAGATTAGGCTTAAAAATAAGTCATTTGAGAGTGAAAACCCAAACTAGCACCCAAACGGCCCCGTAAGAGGCACGAACACCTCCCACAAGACCAATGTAACTTATAAGAACTGACCAGTAGTCACGGGTCTCCTAGTTTGAGAATATGAAAATAATTTGAAAATATCAAGATTAGACTTAAAAAATAAGTCATTTGATGGTGAAAAACCAAACCAACCCCAAAACGGCCCCATAAGGGGCACGAACAGCTCGCATGGGACCAATGTAACTTGTAGAAATTGACCGCGTAGCCACGGGTCTCCCGGTTTCAGAATATGATGATAATTTGAAAATATCTAGATTAGCCCTAAAAACCAGTTGTTTGAGGGTGAAAACCCAATCTACCCCCAAACGGCCCCGTAAAAGGCACAAGCACCTCGCACGGAACCAACGTAACTTGTAGGAACTGATCGCGTTGTCACAGGTCTCTCGGTTTGAGAATATGATGATATTTTAAGAATATCTAGATAAGGCTTAAAAAGAAGTCATTTGAGCATGAAAGCCCAAACCAGCACTCAAACGGCCCTATAAGAGGCAAGAACACCTCGCATGAGATTAATGTTACTTGTAGGAACAGACAGTGTAGTCGCGGGTCTCTTGGTTTGAGAATATCACAATAGTTTGGAAATATCAAGATTAGGCTTAATAACAGTCGTCTGAGGTGAAAACCCAAACCAACCCCCAAACGGCCCCATAAGAGGCACGAACACCTCGAACGGGACCAATGTAACTTATAGGAACTGACTGCGTAACCACGGGTCTCCCGGTTTCAGAATATGATGATAATTTGAAAATATCTAGATTAGCCCTAAAAACTAGTCGTTTGAGGGTGACAACCCAAAATAGGCCCCAAACGCCCCCGTAAAAGGCACAAGAACCTCACACGGGACCAATGTAACTTGTAGGAACTGATTGCATTATCACGGGTCTCTCGGTTTGAGAATATGATGATAATTTGAGAAAATCTAGATAAGGCTCCAAAAGAAGTCATTTGAGCGTGAAAGCCCAAACCAGCACTCAAACGGCCTCGTAAGAGGCAAGAACACTGCGCACGAGACCAATGTTACTTATAGGAATTGATCACGTAGTCGCGAGTCTCTCGGTTTAAGAATATGTCAATAATTTGCAAGTATCTAGATTAGGCTTAAAATCAAGTCTTTTTTGGGTGAAAACCCAAACCAGCACCGCACTCGTAAGATTCACGAACACCTCACACGGGACCAATGTAACTTGTAGGAACTGAATGCATAGTCACGGGTCTCCCAGTTTGAGAATATGAAGATAATTTGAAAATATCTAGATTAGGCTTAAAAACAAGCCGTTTAAAGGTGAAAACAAAAACCACTCCCAAGCGGTCCGTAAGAGGCATGAACACCTGGCACAGGACTAATGTAACTTGTAGGAGCAGACCAAGTAGTCGCGTGTATCTCGATTTGGGAATTTGACAATAATTTTAAAATATCAAGATTAGGCTTAAAAATAAGACGTTTCAGGGTGAAACCACGAACCAGCCCCCGATTAGCCCCGTAAGAGGCACGAACACTCGAAAAGGACTAATGTAAAATATAGGAACTAACCGGGTAGTTGCGGGTCTCCCGGTTTGGTAATATGATGATAATTTGAAAATATCTAGATAAGGCTTAAAAAGAAGTCGTTTGAGTGTGAAAACCCAAACCAACCCTCAAACGGTCCTATAAGAGGCATGAACACATCGCACGGGGCCAATGTTACTTGTAGGAACTGACCACTTAGTCGCGGGTCTCCCGGTTTGATAATATCACGATAATTTGAAAATATCTAGATTAGGCTTAAAAACAAGTCGTTTGAGGTGAAAACCCAAACCAGCCACCAAACGGCCTCATAAGAGGCCCAAACAACTCGTACAGGACCAATATAACTTGTAGGAACTGACCATGTAGTCGTGCGTCTCCCAATTTGATAATATTAAATTAATTTGAAAATATGTAGATTAGCCTTAAAAACATGTCGTTTGAGTGTAAAAACCCAAACCAGCCCCCAAACGGCCCCGTACGACGCATGAACACCTCGCACGAGACCTATGTAACCTGAAGGAACTAACCGCGTAGCCACTAGTCTCCCGGTTTGAGAAAATGATAATATTTTTAAAATATCTAGATAAGGCTTAAAAATAAGTTGTTTGACCGTGAAAACCCAAACCATCCCTAAAACAACCCTTTAAGAAGCACGGACACCTCGCACGAGACCAATGTCACTTTTAGGAACTGACCGCATAGTCACGGGTCTACCGATTTGAGAGTATCATGATAATTTGGAAATATCTAGATTAGGCTTAAAAAAGTCATTTGAGGGGAAAACCTAAACCATCCCCCAAACGGCCCCATAAGAGGCACGAACACCTCGCACGGGACCAATGTAACTTGTAGCAATTGACCGTGTAACCACGGCTCTCCCGGTTTCAGAATATGACGATAATTTGAAAATATCTAGACTAGGCTTAAAAACCAATCGTTTGAGGGTGAAAACCCAAACTGGCCCCCAAAGAGGCACAAGCACCTCGCACAGGACCAATGTAACTCGTAGAAACTCATTGCATAGTCACGGGTCTTCCAGTTTGAGAATATGATGTTAATTTGAGAATAACTAGATAGGGATAAGAAAGAAGTCATTTGAGCCTGAAAACCCAAACAAGCCCTCAAACGGACCAGTAAGAGGCACGAACACCTCATATAGTACCAATATAACTTATAGGAACTGATCGTATAGTTGCGAGTTTCCGGTTTTGAGAATATGGCGATAATTTGAATATATCTATATTTAGCTTCACAGCGGATCCCAAATGGCCCCATAAGAGGCATGAAAACCTCGCACGGGTCAAAAGTAACTTGTAGGAACTGGCTGCTTAGTCACGGGTCTCCTAGTTTCAGAATACGACGATGATTTGAAAATATCTAGATAAGGCTTAAAAACAAACGTTTGAGGATGAAATCCCAAACTAGCCCCCGAACTGCCACATAAGAGGCACGAACACCTTAAAAGGGACCAAAGTAACTTGTAGGAACTCACCGCATAGTCGCGTGTCTACCGATTTGAGAATATGATGCTAACTTGAAAACTTCTAAATTAGGCTTCAAAACAAGACGTTTAAGGGTGAAAACCCAAACCACCTCTTAAACGGCCCTGTTAGAGGCTCAAACACCTCCCACGGGACTAATGTTACTTATAAGAACTGATCGCGTAGTCACGGGTCTCCCAGTTTGAGAATATGATGATAATTTGAAAATAACTAAATAAGGCTTAAAAACAAGTCGTTTGAGCGTGAAAATTCATACCAGCCCCCAAACGGCCCCGTGAGAGGCAAGAACACCTCGCACGGGACCAATGTAACTTGTAGGAACTGATCGCGTATCTCGATTTGAGAATATGATGATAATTTTAAAATATCTAGATTATGCTTGAAAATAAGTCGTTTGAGAGTGAAAACCCAAACTAGACCCCAAATAGCCCATAAGAGGCACGGATACCTCGCACGGGACCAATGTAACTTATAAGAACTGACCACGTAGTCGCAGGTGTCCCGGTTTAAGAATATGATGATAATCTGAAAATATTTAGATTTGGCTTCACACGAGCTCCCAAACAGCCCCATCATAGGCACGAACACCTCGCACGGGACCAATGTAACTATTAGGACCTCACCGCATAATCAAGGGTCTCCCGATTTCAGAATATTACGATAATTTGAAAATATCTAGATTAGGCTTAAAAATAAGCCGTTTGAGGGGTGAAAACCCAAACCAGTTCCCAAACGGCCCCGTAAGAGTCACGAACACCTCGCATGGGACCAATGTAACTTGTATGAATTGATTGCATTGTCACGGGTCTCCCGATTTGAGAATATGACAATAATTTGAAAAAACGAAGATAAGGATTAAAAACAATTCATTTCAGCATGAAAATCCAAACTAGCACCCAAAACGGCCCCAAAAGAGGCACGAACAGCTCGCACTGGACCAATGTAACTTGTGGGAATAGACTGCGTTGTCACGGGTCCCCCGATTTGAGAATATGGCAATAATTTGAAAATATGTAGATAATGCTTAAAAATAAGTCGTTTGGGCTTAAAAACCCAAACTAGCCTCCAAATGGCCGCTAAGAGGCACGAACAACTTGCACAGGACCAATGAAACTTATAGAAACTGACCGTGTAGTCGCGAGTGTACCAGTTTGAGAATATGACAATAATTTAAAAATATCTAGATTTGGCTTCACACCAGCTCCCAAACAGCCCCATAAGAGGCATGAACACCTGGAATGGGACCAATATAACTTTTAGGAACTTACCGCATAGTCACGGGTCTCCCGATTTTAAAATGTGACAATAATTTGAAAATATCTAGATTGGGCTTCAAAATAATTCATTTGAGGGTGAAAAGACAAATAGCCCCCAAAAGGCCCCGTAAGAGGCACGAACACCTCGCACGGGACTAATGTAACTTTTAGGAATTGATCACATTGTCACGGGTCACCCGATTTCAGAATATAACGATAATTTGAAACTATCTAGATAAGGCTAAAAAATAAGTCATTTGGGCATGAAAACCCAAACTAGCCCCCAAACGGCCCCGTAATAGGAACGAATACCATGCACAGGACCAATATAACTTATGGGAACTGATCGCATAGTCACGAGTTTCCAGGTTTGAGAATATGACGATAATTTGAAAATATCTATATTTTTCTTCACACCAGCTCCGAAACGACCCCATAAGCGACACGAACACCTCGCACTGGACCATAGTAGCTTGTAAGAACTGACCGCGTAGTCACGGGTCTCCCAATTTTAGAATACAATGATCATTTGAAAATATCTAGATTAGGAATAAAAACAAGCTGTTTAAGGGTGAAAACCCAAAACAGCCCGAAACGACCTCGTAAGAGGGACGAGCACCTCGCAGGGGACCAATGTAACTTATAGAAACTGACCACGTTTCTCCTAGTTTGAGGATATGATGATAATTTGAAAATATCTAGGTTAGGCTTTAAAACAAGCCATTTGAGGGTGAAAACCATAACCAACCCCCAAACGGCCTCGAAAGAGGCACGAACACCGCGTACGGGACTAATGTAACTTGTAGGGACTAACCACATAGTCGCGGGTCTCCCGATTTGGGAATATGATGATAATTTGAAAATATCAGGCTTAGGCTTAAATACAAGTTGTTTGAGGGCAAAAACTTCAACCAGCCCCCAAACGGCCCCGTAAGAGGCACGAACACCTCGTACGGGACAAATGTAACTTGTAGGAACCGATCATGTAGTTGCGGGTCTATCGATTTGAGAATATGATGACAATTTGAAAATATCTAGATAAGGCTTAAAAACGAGTCGTTTGAGCGTGAAAATCTTAGCCAGCCCCCAAATGGCCCCATTAAAGGCATGCACGGGACCAATGTAACTTGTAGGAACTGACCGCTTGTCTCCCAATTTGAGAATATGATGATAATTTTGAAATATCTATATCTGACTTAAAAACAAGCCGTTTGAGAGTGAAAACCCAAACTAGCACCCAAATGGCTCGTAAGAGGCACGAACACCTCGCACGGGACTAATGTCACTTGTCGGAACTGACTGCATTGTCACGGGTCTGCCAATTTGAGAATATGACAATATTTGAAAATATCTGGATTAGGCTTAAAAACAACCCGTTTGACGGAAAAAAATAAAACCAACTCTCAAACGGCCCCGTAAGAGGCACGAACACCTCGCACGGGACAAATGTAACTTGTAGGGACTGACCACGTAGTCGTGGGTCTCACGATTTGGGAACATGATGATAATTTGAAAAAAAATCAAGATTAGGCTTAAAAACAAGTCGTTTGAGGGTGAAACCTAAACCATCCCCCCAACGGCCTCATAAGAGGCATGAACTCCTCGTACGGGACCAATTTAACTTGTAGGAACTGATCGTGTAGTCACGTGTCACCCAGTTTGAGAATATGATGATAATTTGAAAATATCGAGATTAGGCTCAAAAACTAAACATTTGAGGGTGAAAACGCAAACGGCCTCGGAAGAGGCATGGACACCTCCAATGGGACCAATGTATCTTATAGGAACTGATCGCGTAGTCACGGGTATCTCGGTTTGAGAATATGATGATAATTTTAAAATATCTAGATTAACCGTAAAAACAATTCGTTTGAGGGTGAAAGCCCAAACCAACCCCCAAACGGTCTCGTAACAGGCACGAACACCTCGCACGGGACCAATGTAACATGTACGAATTGGCAGAAATAGTTGCGGGTCTCCCAACTTCAGAATATGACGATAATTGCAAAATATCTATATTAGGCATAAAAATAAGTCGTTTGAGTGTGAAAACCGAAATCAGCCCCCAAACGGCCCCATAAGAGGTATGAACACCTCGCACGGGGCCAATTTAACTTCTAGGAACTGACCGCGTAGTCATGGGTCAGGTCTCCTAGTATGAGAATTTGATGATAATTTGAAAATATCTAGAATAGACTTAAGACCAAGTCATTTGAGGGAGAAAATCCAAACGGCCTCGTGAGAGGCACGAATACTTAGCACGGTGTCAATGTTACTTGTAGGAACTGATCGCGTAGTCATGGGTCTTTCACTTTGAGAATATGATTATAATTTGAAAATATCTAGACTAGGCTTAAAAATAAGTCATTTGAGGGTGAAAACCCAAACCAGCCCCCAAACGGACCCTTAAGAGGCACGAACATGTCGCACGGGACTAATGTAACTTATATGATTATAATTTGAAAATATCTAGATTCGGCTTAAAAATAAGCCATTTGAAGGTGAAAACAAAAACCAGCCCCAAAAGGCCTCGTAAGAAGCATGAACACCTCGCACAGGACCAATGTAACTTGTAGGAACTGACGGCATGTCTCCCGGTTTCAGAATATGTTGATAATTTGAAAATATATAAACTAGGCTTAAAAACAAGCCATTTGATGGTGAAAACCCAAACCAGCCCCCAAACGTCTTGTAAGAGGCACGAACACGTCACACAGGACCAATGTAACTTGTAAGAATTGATCGCGTAGTCGCGGGTCTCCCGGTTTGAGAATATGATGATAATTTGAAAATATCTAGATTGGGCTTAAAAACAAGCCGTTTGATGATGAAAACCCAAATCAGCTCCCAAACGGCCCCATTAGAGGCACGACCACCTTGTACGGGACCAATGTAACTTATAGGAATAAACCGCGTAGTCATGGGTCTCCCGATTTGAGAATATGACAATAATTTGAAAATATCTAGATAAGGCTTAAAAATAAGTCATTTGAGCGTGAAAACCCAAACCAGCACCCAAACGGCCTCGTAAGAGGCACGAACACCTCGCACGGGACTAATGTAACTTCTAGAACCTGACCATAGTCACGAGTGTCCCGGTTTGAGAATATGATTATAATTTAAAAATATCTAGATTTGGCTTCACACCAACTCCCAAACCGCCCTATAATAGGCACGAACAACTCGCACGTGACCAATATACGTATTAGGAAATGACCGCATAGTCACGGTTCTCTCGATTTCAGAATATGATGATAATTTCAAAATATCTAGATTAGGCTTAAAAAGAATCCATTTGAGGGTGAAAACCCAACTAGCCCCCAAACGGCCCCGTAAGAGGCACGAACACCTCGCACGGGACAAATGTAACTTGTAGGAACTGACCGCGTAGTCGCATGTCTCCCGATTTGAGAATATGACGATAATTTGAAAATATCTAGATTAGGCTAAAAAAAAATCATTTGAGGGTGAAAACCCAAACCAACCCCCAAACGGCCCTGTAAGAGGCACGAACACCTCGCACGGGACCAATGTTAGTTGTAGGAATTGACCGCGTAGTTGCGGATCTCCCAATTTTAGAATATGACGATAATTTAAAAATATGTAGATTAGGCTTAAAAACAAGTCGTTTGAGGGGTGAAGCCGAAATCAACCTCCAAACGATCCCATAAGAGGCACGAACACCTCGCACGGGACCAATTAAACTAATAGGAACTGACTGCGTACTCACGGGTCTCCTAGTTTGAGAATATGATGATAATTTGAAAATATCTAGATTTGGCATAAAAATGAGCCATTTTAGGGAGAAACCCCAAATGGCCTCGTAAGAGGCACGAACACCTCGCACAGGACCAATGTAACTTATAGGAACTAATCGCATAGTCACGGGTCTCTTGGTTTGAGAATATGACGATAATTTGAAAATATATATAATAGGCTTAAAAACAAGCCGTTTAAGGATGAAAACCCAAACCAACCCCCAAACGGCCCCGTAAGTGGCACGAACACCTCGCACGGGACCAATGTAACTTGTAGGAACTTATCCACCTGGTTGCGGGGGGTCTCCCGATTTTGGAATATGATGATATTTGAAATATTCGAGATTAGATTTAAATACAAGTCGTTTGAGGGTGAAAACCTAAACCATTCCCCAAAATGGCACCGTAAGAGGCACGAACACCTCGCACGGGACCAATGTAAGTATTACAAACTTACTGCATAGTCACGGGTCTCCCAATTTCAGAATATGACGATAAATTGAAAATATCCAGATTAGGCTTAAAAATAAACCGTTTGAGTGTGAAAACCCAAACCAGACCCCAAACGACCCCGTAAGAGGCACGAACACCTCGTATGGGACCAATGTAACTTGTAGGAACTGATTGCATAGTCACGGGTCTCTCGATGTGAGAATATAACGATAATTTTAAAATATCTAGGTAAGGATAAAAAACTAGTCTTTTGAGGGTGAAAACCCAAACCAACCCCCAAACGGCCCCGTAAGAGGCACGAACACCTCGCACGGGACCAATTTAACTTATAGGAACTGATCCCATAGTCACGGGTCTCTCGATTTGAGAATATGAGGATAATTTGAAAATATATAGATAAGGATAAAAAACAAGTCATTTTAGCGTGAAAATCCAAACCAGCCCTCAAACGGCCCCGTAAGAAGCACGAAAACCTCGCACTGGACCAATGTAACTTGTGGGAATTGACTGCGTTGTCACGGTTCCCCCGGTTTGAGAATGTGACAATAATTTCAAAATATCTAGATAATGCTTATAAACAAGTCGTTTGAGCTTGAAACCCCAAACTAGCCCCCAAATGGCCGCTAAGAGGCACGAACAGCTTGCACATGACCATTGTAACTTATTGAAACTGACCGCGTAGTCGCGAGTGTCCCAGTTTTAGAATATGACGATAATTTAAAAATATCTAGATTTGGCTTCACACCAGCTCCCACACAGCCCCATAAGAGGCACGAACACCTCGCACGGGACCGATATAACTTTTAGGAACTGACCGTACAATCACGGGACTCCTAATTTCAAAATTTGATAATAATTTGAAAATATATAGATTGGGCTTAAAAATTAGTCTTTTGAGGGTGAAAACCCAACTAGCCCCCAAAAGGCCCAGTAAGAGGCACGAACACCTCGCACGGGACTAATGTAACTTGTAGGAACTGATCGCGTAGTCGCGGGTCTCCCGATTAGAGAATATGATGATAATTTGAAAATATGTACATTAGGCTTAAAAATAAGTCGTTTAAGGGTGAAAACCAAAACCAACCCCCAAACGGCCCCGTAAGAGGCAGGAACAGCTCGCACGGGACTAATATAACTTATAGGAACTGACCGCATAGTCACGGGTCTCTCAGTTTGAGAATATGACACTAATTTGAAAATATCTAGAATGGGCTTAAAAACAGGTCGTTTGAGGGTGAAAAAACAAACCAGCCCCCAAACAGCCCCGGAAGTGGCACGAACACGTCACACGGACCAATGTAACTTATAAGAACTGACCGCCTAGTCACGTGTCTCCTAGTATGAGTATATGATGATACTCTAAATATATCTAGATTGGGGTTAAAAATAAGCCGTTTGAGAGTGAAAACCCAAATCAGCTCCAAAACGGCCCCATTAGAGGCACGAAAGCATCGCACGGGTCCAATATAACTTGTAGGAACAGATCGCGTAGTCTCGGGTCCTTCGGTTTGAGACTATGATGATAACTTGAAAATATCTAGATAAGTCTTAAAAACAAATCGCTTGAGCATGAAAACCCAAACCAACCCCCAAACGGCCCTATAAGAAGCACGAACACCTCACACGGGATCTGTGTAACTTATAGGAACTGACAATATAGTCGCGAGTGTCCCGATTTGAGAATATGACGATAATTTGAAAATATCTAGGTTTGGCTTCAAAACAGGTCCAAAATGGCCCCGTAAGAGGCACGAACACCGCGCACGAGACCATTGTAACTATTACAAATTGACCGTATAGTCACGGGTCTCCTGATTTCATAATTTTACGATAATTTGAAAATATCTAGATTAGGCTTAAAAATAGACCGTTTGAGGGTGAAAACCCAAACCATCCCCCAAACGGCTCTGTAAGAGGCACGAACACCTCGCACGGAACCAGTGTAACTTGTAGGAACTGATCACATAGTCACGGGTCTCCTAATTTGAGAATATGATGATAATTTGAAAATATGTAGATAAGGATAAAAAATAAGTCGTTTGAGCGTGAAAACCAAAACCAACCCTCAAACGGCCCCATAAGAGGCACGAACACCTCGCTCGGGACCAATGTAACTTATAGGAACTGAACGCGTAGTCGCGTGTTTACCGATTTGGGAATTTGACGATAATTTGAAAATATATATATTTAGCTTCTCACTAGCTCTCAAATGTCCCCATAGGAGGCATAAACACCTCGCACGGGACCAAAGTAACTTGTAGGAACTAATTGCTTAGTCACAGGTCACCCGGTTTCAGAATACGACGATCAATTAAAAATATCTAGATTAGGCAAAAAACAAGTCGTTTGAGGGTGAAAACCCAACCAGCCCCAAATGGCCTCGTAAGATGCACGAACACCTCGCACGGGACCAATGTAACTTGTAGGAACTAATCGCGTATTCACGGGTCTCCCGATTTGAGGATATGATGATAATTTGAAAATATCTATATTAGGCTTAAAAACAAGCCGTTTGAGGTGGAAAACCCAATCCAACCCACAAACGGCCCCGTAACAGGTACGAACACCTCGCATGGGACCAATGTAATTTTTAGGAACTGATCGCATAGTCACGGGTCTCCCGATTTGAGAATATGATGAAAAATTGAAAATGTCTAGATAAGGATAAAATAAGTCATTTGAGCGTGAAAACACAAACCAACCCTCAAACGGGCCCGTAAGAGGCACGAACAGCTCACACGGGACGAATATAACATATAGGAATTGATCACATAGTCGCGAGTTTCTTGATTTGAGAGAATGACGATAATTTGAAAATATCTATATTTAGCTCCACACCAGCTCCCAAATGGCCCCATAAGAGGCACGAACAACTCGCACGGGACCAAAGTAACTTGTAGGAACTGATCGCTTAGTCACGGTTCTCCCGATTTTAGAATATGACGATCAATTGAAAATATATAAATGAGGATTAAAAACAACCCATTTGAGGGTGAAAACCCAAACCACCTCTCAAACAGGCCCATAAGAGGCACGAACACCTCCCACGGGACCAATGTAACTTGTAGGTACTGATCGCGTAATCACGGGTCTCCCAGTTTAGGCATATGATGATAATTTGAAAATATCTAGATAAGGCTTAAAAACAAGTCATTTGGGCATGAAAATCAAAACCAAACCCCAAACAGCACTGTAAGTGGCGCGAACACCTTGTAAGGGACCAATGTAACTTTTAGGAACTTATCCACATAGTCACGCGGGGTCTTCCGATTTGGGAATATGATGATAATTTGAAATATTCAAGATTAGGCTTAAATACAAGTCGTTTGAGGGTGAAAACCTAAACCATTCTCCAAAACGGCCCCGTAAGAGGAACGACCACCTCGCACGGGACCAATGTAACTATTACAAATTGACCGTATAGTCACGGGTCTCCTGATTTCAGAATTTGATGATAATTTGAAAATATCCAGATTAGGCTTAAAAATAAACCGTTTGAGGGTGAAAACCCAAACCATCCCCCAAACGGCCCTGTAAGAGGCACGAACACCTCACACGGGACCAATGTAACTTGTAGTAACTAAATGCATAGTCATAGGTCTCCCGATTTCAGAATACGATGATAATTTGGAAATATCCAGATAAGGCAAAAAAACAAGTCATTTGAGAATGAAAACCCAAATTAGCCCTCAAACGGCACCGTAATAGGCACGAACACCATGCACGGGACCAATTCAACTTATAGGAACTGATCACGTAGTCTCGAGTTTCCAGGTTTGAGAATATGATGATAATTTGAAAGTATCTATATTTGGATTCAAACTAGCTCCCAAACGGCCCCATAAGAGGCACGAACACCTCGCACGGGACAAAACTAGCTTGTAGGAACTGACCGCGTAGTCACGGGTCTCCCGATTTTGGAATACGATGATCATTTGAAAATATATAGATTAGGAATAAAAACAAGCCGTTTGAGCGTGAAACCCAAACCAGCACCAAACGGCCTCGTTAGAGGCACGAGCACCTCGTACGGGACAAATGTAACTTATAAGTACTAACCGCGTTTCTCTCGATTTGAGGATATGATGATAATTTGAAAATATTTAGATTAGGTTTGAAAACAAGCTATTTGAGGTTATAAACCGTAACCAACCCCTTAACGGCCCCAGAAGAGGCACGAACACCTCGTACGGGACAAATGTAAATTATAGGAACTGATCGTGTAGTTGCGGATCTCCCGATTTGAGAATATGAAGATAGTTTGAAAATGTCTAGATAAGGCTTAAAAACGAGTCGTTTGAACGTGAAAATCCAAGCCATCTCCCAAATGGCCCCGTAAGAGGCACGAACACCTCTCACGGAACCAATGTAACTTGTAGGAACTGACCACGTGTCTCTCGGTTTGAGAATACGATGATAATTTGAAAATATATATATTGGGCTTAAAAATAAGACGTTTGAGAGTGAAAACCCATACTAACCCACAAATGGCCCGTAAGAGGCACAAACACCTTGCACGGGACCAATGTTAGTTATCGAAACTGACCGCGTTGTCCTGGGTCTTTCGTTTTGAGAATATGACTATAATTTGAAAATATCTGGATTAGGCTTAAAAATAATCCATTTGAGGGTAAAAACCAAAACCAACCCCTAAACGGCCCGGTAAGAGGCACGAACACCTCGCACGGCACCAATGTAACTTGTAGGGACAGACCACGTAGCCGCGGGTCTCACGATTTGGGAATACGACGATAATTTGAAAATATTGAGATTAGGCTTAAAAACAAGTCGTTTGAGGGTGAAAGCAAAACCATCCCCCTAACGGCCCCATAAGAGGCTTCAACACCTCGCACGGGACCAATTTAACTTGTAGGAACGGGTTGCGTAGTCACGAGTCCCCCAGTTTAAAAATATGATGATAATTTGAAAATATGGAGATTAGGCTTAAAAACTAGGTGTTTGAGGGTGAAAACCCAAATGGCCTCGTAAGAGGCATGGACACCTCCAATGGGACCAATGTAACTTGTCGAAACTGATCGCGTAGTCACGAGTCTCTCGGTTTGAGAGTATGACGATAATTTGAAAATATCTACATTAGGCTTAAAAATAAGTCTTTTGAGGGTGAAAACCAGAAACAAACCCTCCAAACAGTCATGTATGAGGCACGAACACCTCACACGGGACCAATGTAACATATAGGAACTGACAGAAATAGTCGCGGGTCTCTCGGCTTGAGAATATGATGATAATTTGAAAATATCTAGATTAGGTTTAAAAATAAGTCGTTTGAGGGTGAAAACTGAAATCAGCCCCCAAATGGACCCGTAAGAGGCAAGAACACCTTGCACGGGACCAATTTAACTTATAGGAACTGACCGCGTAGTCCCGGGTCTCCCAGTGTGAGAATATGACGATAATTTGAAAATCTGTAGATTAGGCTTAAAAATAAGTCGTTTGAGGGTGAAAACCCAAACGGCCTCGTAAGAGGCACGAACACTAAGCACGGGATCAATGTAACTTGTAGTAACTGATCGCATAGTCACGGGTCTCTCGGTTTAAGAATATGATTATGATTTTGAAATATCTAGACTAGGCTTAAAAATAAGATGTTTGTGGGTGAAAACCCAAACCAACCCCAACACGGACCCTTAAGAGGCACGAACACCTCGCACGGGACCAATGTAACTTGGCAGAACTGATCATGTCATCACGGGCCTCCCGGTTTGATAATATGATGATAATTTGAAAATATCTAGATTAGGCTTAAAAACAAGTCGTTTGAGGGTGAAAACCCAAACCAACCCCCAAACGGCACCGTAAAAGGCACCAACACCTCACACGCGACCCATGTAACTTGTAGGAACTGACCATGCAGTCGCGGGTCTCCCAATTTGAGAATATGACGATAATTTGAAAATAACTAAATTAGGCTTAAAAACAAGCCATTTGAGGGGGGAAACGTAAACTAGCTCCCAAACGGCCCCGTAAGAGGCATGAAAACCTCAAATGGTACCAATGTAACTTGAAGGAACTTATCGCATAGTCACGGGTCTCCCAATTTGAAAATATGATGATAATTTGAAAATATCTAGACAAGGCCTAAAAATAAGGCGTTTGAGCATGAAAATCAAAACCAGCCCCCAAATGGCCCCGTAAGAGGCACGAAAACATCGCACGGGACCAATATAACTTTTAGGAACATGCCGCGTGTCTCTCAATTTGAGAATATGATGATAACTTGAAAATATCTAAATTCGACTTAAAAATAAGCCATCTGAGAGTGAAAACCCAAACTAGCCCCCAAATGGTTCGTAAGAGGTACGACCACCTCGCACGGGACCACTGTCACATGTCAGAACTGATTGCGTTGTCACGGGTCTCCCATTTTGAGAATATGACAATAAATTGAAACAATCTAAATTAGGCTTAAAAATAAGTCGTTTGCAGGTGAAAAGAAAAACCAACCCCCAAGAGTCCCTGTAAGAGGCACGAACACCTCGCACGGGCCCAATGTAACTTGTAGAGACTGACCACGTAGTCGCGGCTCACCCGATTTGGGAATATGATGATAATTTGAAAGTATTAAGATTAGGCTTAAATGCAAGTCGTTTGAGGATGAAAACCCAAACTAGCACCCAAACGGCCCCATAAGAGGCACGAACACCTCGAAATGGACCAATGTTACTTATAGGAACTCACCGCATCATCGCGGGTCTCTCGGTTTGAGAATATGATGATAAGTTGAGAATATCTAGATTTGGTTTAAAAACAATTCGTTTGAGGGTGAAAACCCGAAGCAGCCCCCAAACGGCCTTGTAACAGGCACGAACACCTCACACGGGACCAATGTAACTTGTTGGAACTAACCGCGTAGTCGTGGGTCTCCCGGTTTGAGAATAACAAGATAATTTAAATGTATCTAGATTAGGCTTAAAAGTAAGTCATTTTAGCGTGAAAATCCAAACCACCCTCAAACGGCCTTGTGAGAGTCACGAACACCTCGCACAGGACAATGAAACTTGTAGGAACTAACCGCGTGTCTCTCGGTTTGAGAATAGGATAATGATTTGAAAATATCTAAATTAGGCTTAAAAAGAAGCCGTTTGAGAGGGAAAACCCAAACTAGACCCAAATGGCTTGTAAGAGGCACGAACACCTAGCACGAGACCAATGTCACTTGTCATGGCTCTTACGATTTTAGAATATGACGATAAATTAAAAATATCTAGATTAGGCTTAAAAATAAGCCGTTTATGGGTGAAAACCAAAACCAGTCCCTAAATGGCCCCATAAGAGGCACAAACACCTCGAAAGGGACCAATGTAACTTGTAGGAACTCGTCGCATCGCCGCGGGTCTTCCGGTTTGAGAATATGATGATAATTAGAAAATACGTTGATTAGGCTTAAAAATAAGTCGTTTGGGGGTTAAAACCCAAACGAGCCCCCAAACGGCCCTGTAAGAGGCATGGACACCTCGCAATGGGACCAATGGAACTTATCGGAACTGACCGCGTAGTCGTTGGTCTCCCGGTTTGAGAATATAAAGAAAATTTGAAAGTATCTAGATTAGGCTTAAAAGTAAGCCGTTTGAGGGTGAAAACCAAAACTAACCCCCAAGCGGCCCCGTAAGAGGCATGAACACCTCGCACGGGACCAATGTAACTTGTAGAGACTGACCACGTAGTCGCGGATCACCCGATTTGGGAATATGATGGTAGTTTGAAAATATCAAGATTAGGCTTAAATGCAAGTCGTTTGAGGATGAAAACTCAAACCAGCCCCAAACGGCCCTGTAAGAAGCACGGACACCTCGCATGGGACCAATGTAACTTCTAGGAACTAACCGCGTAGTTGTGGGTCTCCCGGTTTGAGAATAAGAAGATAAATAGACAGTATCTAGATTAAGCTTAAAAGCAAGTTATTTGAGGGTGAAAACCAAAAGCAGCTCCCAAACAGTCCCGTACCAGGCACGAACACCTGGCACGGGACCAATGTAACTTGTAGCAATTGATCGCGTAGTCACGGGTCTCTTGGTTTGAGAATATGATGATAATTTGAAAATATCTAGATTAGGATTCACACCAGCTCCCAAATGGATCCATTAGAGGCACGAACACCTCGCACGTTACCCCTAAAACTTTTAGGAACTAACTGCATAACCACGAGTTTCTCGATTTATGAACATGACGATAGTATGGAAATATCTAGATTAGGCTTAAAAACAAGTTGTTTGAGGGTTAAAACCTAAACCAACCCCTAAACGACCCCGTATGAGGCACGAACACCTCGTACGGGACCAATGTAACTTGCAGGAACTGACCGTGTAGTCATGGGTCTCCCAGTTTGAGAATATGACGATAATTTGAAAATATCTAAATTAAGCTTAAAAACAAGTCATTTATGGGTCAAAACCCAAACCAACCCCCAAATGGCCCCTTAATTTGCCCGAACACTTCGCACGGGACCAATGTAACTTTTCGGAACTGACCACACAGTCGCGGGACTCCTGATTTGGGAATAAGACAATAATTTGAAAATATCTAGATTAGGCTTAAAAATAATACGTTTGAGAGTGAAAACCCAAACCAGCCCCCAAACGGCCCCGTTAGAGGCATGGACATGTCGCATGGGACCAATGTAAGTTGTAGGAACTGACCGTATAGTCGCGGGTCTCCCGATTTCAGAATATGATGATAATTTGAAAATATCTAGATTTGGCTTAAAAACCAGCCATTTGAGGGTGAAAACCAAAGCCCTCACCAAACGGCCTCGTAAAAGGCGCGAACACCTCGCACGGGACCAATAACTTGTAAGAACTCATCGTGTAGTCAAGAGTCTCCCGATTTGAGAATTTGAGGATAATTTGAAAATATCTAAATTAGGTTTAAAAACATGTCGTTTGAGAGTGAAAACCTCAACTAGATCCTTAATGGCTCGTAAGAGGGCAGTGGACCAATGTCACTGGTCGGAACTATAATCGTTGTCACGGGTATCCTAGTTTGAAAATATGATGATAATTTCAAAATATCTAGATTAGGCTTAAAAATAAGCTGTTTGAGGGAGAAAACCAAAACTAACCCCCAAACGGCCCCGTAAGAGGCACGAACACCTTGAACGGGACCAATGTAACTTGTAGGGACTGACCACGTAGTCGCGGGTTACCCAGTTTTGGAATATGATGATAATTTTAAAATATCAAGATTAGGCTTAAATGCTAGTCGTTTGAGGGTGAAAACCCAAACCAGCCCCCAAACGGCCCCGTAAGAGGCACGAACACCTCGAAAGGAACCAATGTAACTTATAGGAACTAACCGCATAGTCACGGGTCTCCCAGTTTGAGAATATGATGATAATTTGAAAATATCTAAATTAGGCATAAATATAAGCTGTTTGAGGGTGAAAACCCTAATGGCATCGTAAGAGACACGAACACCTTGTACGTTACCAATGTAACTATTAGGAAATGACCGCATAGTCACGGGTTTCTCGATTTGAGAATGTCATGATAATTTGTAAATAACTTAATTAGGCATAAAAACAAGTTGTTTGAGGGTGAAAACCCAAACCAGCCCCCAAATAGCCCAGTAAGAAGCACGAACACCTCGCACAGGACCAATGTAACTTGTAGGAACCAACCGCATAGTCGCGGGTCTCCCGATTTCAAATATGACGATAATTTAAAAATATCTAAATTAGGCTTAAAAACAAGCGGTTTGAGGGTCAACACCCAAACCAACCCCCATACGGCCTCGTAAAAGGCATGAATACTTCCCACGGGACCAATGTCACTTTTTGGAACTGACCACAAACTTGCAGGTCTCCCAATTGGGGAATATGACGATAATTTGTAAATATCTAGATTAGGCTTAAAAACAAGCCGTTTGAGGGTGAAAACCCAAACTAGTCCCCAAACAACCTCGTAAGCGTCACGAACAGCTCGCACAGGACAAATGTCACTTGTAGGAACTGACCGTGTAGTCATGGGTCTCCCGGTTTGAGAATATGACGATAATTTGAAAATATGTAAATTAGGCTTAGAAACAAGTCGTTTAAGGGTCAAAACCCAAACCAACCCCCAAATGGCCCGTAATTTACATGAACACATCGCACGGGACCAATGTAACTTTTTAGAACTGACCACATAGTCGTGGGTCTCCCAATTTGGGAATAAGACAATAAATTGAAAATATCTAGACTAGGCTTAAAAATAAGCCGTTTGAGGGTGAAAACCCAAACCAGCCCCCAAACGGACCCTTAAGAGGCACGAACATGTCGCACGGGACTAATGTAACTTAAAGGAACTGACCGAATAGTCGCGGGTCACCCGATTTTAGAATATGATGATAATTTGTAAATATATAGATTGGGATTAAAAACAAGCCGTTTGAGGGTGAAAACCAAAACCCGCACCAAACAGCCTCGTAAGAGGCACGAACAGCTCGTACGGGACCAATGTAAGTTGTAAGAACTAATCGTGTAGTCACAGGTCTTCCGATTTGAGAACATGACGATAATTTGAAAATATCAAAATTAGGCTTAAAAACATGACATTTGAGAGTGAAAACCTAAACTAGCCCCTAAATGGGTCGTAAGAGGCACAAACACCTCGCACGGGACCAATGTCACTTGTCGGAACTGACAGAGTTGTCACGGGTCTGCCAATTTGAGAATATGATGATAATTTGAAAATATCTAGATTACGCGTAAAAATAATCTGTTTGAGGGAGAAAACCAAAACAAACCCCCAAACGGCTCCGTAAGAGGCACGAACACCTTGAACGGGACCAAGGTAACTTATAGGAACTGACTGCGTAGTCGCGGGTCTCCCGGTTTGAGAATATGATGATAATTTAAAAATATCTAGGTTAGGCTTAAAAACAAGTCATTTGAGGGTGAAACCCCAAACCAGCACCCGAACTGGTTCATAAGAGGCACGAACACCTCGCACGGGACCAATGTATCCTGTATAAACTAATCGCATTATTACGGGTCTTCGGATTTGAGAATATGACGATAATTTGAAAATATCAAGATTAGGCTTAAAAACAAGTCGTTTGAGGGGGAAAACCCAAATCAGATGTAAACGGCCCCGTATGAGGCACGAGCACCTCGCACGGAATCAATTTAACTTCTAGGAACTGACCGCGTAGTCACGGGTCTTCTAGTTTGAGAATATGACTATAATTCGAAAATATCTATATTAGGCTTAAAAATAAACCGTTTGAGGGTGAAAACCCAAACCGCATCGTAAGATGCACGAACACTTAGCACGGGATAAATGTAACTTGTAGGAACTGATGGCGTTGTCACGGGTCTCTCGGTTTGAGAATATGACGATAATTTGAAAATATCTAGATTAGGCCTAAAAACAAGTCGCTTGAGTGTGAAAACCCTAACCAGCCCCCAAACGACCCCGTAAGAGGCATGAACACCTTATACGTTACCAGTGTAACTTTTAGGAAATGACCGCATAGTCACGAGTTCCCGATTCGAGAATGTGACGATAATTTGAAAATATCTTAATTAGGCTTAAAAACAAGTCATTTGAGGGTGAAAACCTGAACTAGCCCCCAAACGGCCCAGTAACAGACACGAACACCTTGCACTGGACCAATGTAACTTGTAGGAACCAACCGCATAGTCGCGGGTCTCCTAATTTCAGAATATGACGATAATTTGAAAATATCTAGATTATGCTTAAAAATAAGCCGTTTGAGGGCCAACGCCCAAACCAACCCCCATACGGCCCCGAAAAATGCCCGAACACTTCGCAACCAACTATTGTAACTTTTTGGAACTGAAGACAAAGTTGCGGGTCTCCCAAATTGGAAATATGATGATAATTTGAAAATATCTTGATTAGACTTAAAAATAAGCCGTTTGAGGGTGAAAACCCAAGCAGTCCCAAAACGGCCCCGTAAGAGGCACGAACACCTTGCACGGGACTAATGTAACTTATAGGAACTGACCGCATATTCGCGAGTCTCCCGGTTTAAGAATATGATGATAATTTTAAAATATCTAGGTTAGGCTTAAAAACAGGTCGTTTGAGGGTGAAACCCCGAACGGCTCCATAAGAGGCACGAACACCTCGCACGGGACCAATGTATCTTGTACGAACTAATGGCATTATCACGGGTCTCCGGATTTGAGAATATGACGATAACTTGAAAATATCTAGATTAGGCATAAAAACAAGTCATTTGAGGGTGAAAACCCAAATCAGACCCAAATGGCCTCATAGGAGGCACAAACACCTCGCACGGGATCAATTTAACTTCTAGGAATTGACCGCGTAGTCACGGGTCTCCTGATTTGGGAATAAGACAATAATTTGAAAATATCTAGATTAGGCTTACAAATAATACGTTTGAGAGTGAAAACCCAAACCAACCCCCAAACGACCCCGTTAGAGGAACGAACATGTCACACGGGACCAATGTAACTTGTAGGAACTGACCGCATAGTCGCCGGTCTCTCGATTTCTGAATATGATGATAATTTGAAAATATCTAGATTTGGCTTAAAAACAAGCCATTTGAGGGTGAAAACAAAAACCCTCACCAAACGGCCTCATAAGATGCACAAATACTTGACACGGGACCAATAACTTATAAGAACACATCGTGTAGTCACGAGTCTCCCGGTTTGAGAATATGAGGATAATTTGAAAATATCTAAATTAGGCTTAAAAACATGTCGTTTGAGAGTGAAAACCTAAACTAGATCCTAAATGGCTCGTAAGAGGCACAAACACCTCGCACGGGACCAATGTCACTTGTCGGAACTAGAATCGTTGTCACGGGTATCCTAGTTTGAGAATATGATGACAATTTCAAAATATCTAGATTAGGCTTAAAAACAAGCTGTTTGAGGGAGAAAACAAAAACCAACCCCCAAACAGCCCCATAAGAGGCACGAACACCTTGAACGGGACCAATGTAACTTGTAGAGACTGAACACGTAGTCGCGGGTTACACAATTTTGGAATATGATGATAATTTTAAAATATCAAGATTAGGCTTAAATGCTAGTCGTTTGAGGGTGAAAACCCAAACCAGCCCCCAAATGGCCCCGTAAGAGGCACGAACACCTTGAAAGGAACCAATGTAACTTATAGGAACTACCCGCATAGTCACAGGTCTCCTAGTTTGAGAATATGAATATAATTTGAAAATATCTAAATTAGGCATAAATATAAGTCGTTTGAGGGTGAAAACCCTAACGGCATCGTAAGAGACACGAACACCTTGTACGTTACCAATGTAACTTTTAGGAAATGACCGCATAGTCACGGGTTTCCCGGTTTGAGAATGTCATGATAATTTGTAAATAACTTAATTAGGCTTAAAAACAAGTTGTTTGAGGGTGAAAACCCAAACCAGCCCCCAAACGGCCCAGTAAGAAGCACGAACACCTCGCACGGGATCAATGTAACTTGAAGGAACCAACCGCATAGTCGCGGGTCTCCCGATTTCAGAATATGACGATAATCTAAAAATATCTAAATTAGGCTTAAAAACAAGCGGTTTGAGGGTCAACACCTAAACCAACCCCCATACGGCCTCGTAAAAGGCATGAATACTTCGCATGGGACCAATGTCACTTTTTGGAACTGACCACAAAGTTGCAGATCTCCCAATTTGGGAATATGATGATAATTTGAAAATATCTAGATTAGGCTTAAAAACAAGCCGTTTGAGGGTGAAACCCCAAAACAGTCCCCAAACAACCTCGTAAGCGTCACGAACACCTCGCACAGGACAAATGTCACTTGTAGGAACTGACCGTGTAGTCATGGGTCTCCCGGTTTGAGAATATGACGATAATTTGAAAATATGTAAATTAGGCTTAGAAACAAGTCGTTTAAGGGTCGAAACCCAAACCAACCCCCAAATGGCCCGTAATTTACACGAACACATCGCACGGGACCAATGTAACTTTTTGGAACTAACCACATAGTCATGGGTCTCCCAATTTGGGAATAAGACAATAAATTGAAAATATCTAGACTAGGCTTAAAAATAAGCCGTTTGAGGGTGAAAACCCAAACCAGCCCCCAAACGGACCCTTAAGAGGAACGAACATGTCACACGGGACTAATGTAACTTATAGGAACTGACCGCATAGTCGCGGGTCACCCGATTTTAGAATATGATGATAATTTGTAAATATATAGATTGAGATTAAAAACAAGCCGTTTGAGGGTGAAAACCAAAACCCGCACCAAACAGCCTCGTAAGAGGCACGAACAGCTCGTACGGGACCAATGTAAGTTATAAGAACTGATCGTGTATTCACAGGTCTTCCGGTTTGAGAACATGACGATAATTTGAAAATATCTAAATTAGGCTTAAAAACATGACATTTGAGAGTGAAAACCTAAACTAGCCCCTAAATGGGTCGTAAGAGGCACAAACACCTCGCACGGGACCAATGTCACTTGTCGGAACTGACAGACTTATCACGGGTCTCCCAATTTGAGAATATGATGATAATTTGAAAATATCAAGATTAGGCTTAAAAATAATCTGTTTGAGGGAGAAAACCAAAACCAACCCCCAAACGGCCCCGTAAGAGGTACGAACACCTGGAACGGGACCAAGGTAACTTATAGGAATTGACTGTGTAGTCGCGGGTCTCCTGGTTTGAGAGTATGATGATAATTTAAAAATATCTAGGTTAGGCTTAAAAACAAGTCGTTTGAGGGTGAAACCCCAAACCAACCCCCGAACTGGTTCATAAGAGGCACGAACACCTTGCACGGGACCAATGTATCCTGTACAAACTAATCGCATTATTACGGGTCTTCGAATTTGAGAATATGACGATAATTTGAAAATATCTAGATTAGGCTTAAAAACAAGTCGTTTGAGGGTGAAAACCCAAATCAGATCGAAACGGCCCCGTTTGAGGCACGAGCACCTCGCACGGAATCAATTTAACTTCTAGGAACTGACCGTGTAGTCGAGGGTCTTCTGGTTTGAGAATATGACTATAATTCGAAAATATCTATATTAGGCTTAAAAATAAACCGTTTGAGGGTGAAAACCCAAACCGCATCGTAAGAGGCACGAACACTTAGCACGGGATAAATGTAACTTGTAGGAACTAATGGCATTATCACGGGTCTCTCGATTTGAGAATATGATGATAATTTGAAAATATCTAGATTAGGACTAAAAACAAGCCGTTTTAGTGTGAAAACCCTAACCAACCCCCAAACGACCCCGTAAGAGGCACGAACACCTTATACGTTACCAATGTAACTTTTAGGAAATGACCGCATAGTCACGAGTTTCCCGATTTCAGAATGTGACGATAATTTGAAAATATGTTAATTAGGCCTAAAAACAAGTCGTTTGAGGGTGAAAACCCAAACCAGCCCCCAAACGGCCCAGTAAGAAGCACGAACACCTCGCACTGGACCAATGTAACTTGTAGGAACCAACCGCATAGTCGCGGGTCTCCTAATTTCAGAATATGACGATAATTTGAAAATATCTAGATTAGGCTTAAAAATAAGCCGTTTGAGGGCCAACGCCCAAACCAACCCCCATACGGCCCCGAAAAATGCCCGAACACTTCGCAATCAACTATTGAAACTTTTTGGAACTGATGACAAAGTTGCGGGTCTCCCAAATTGGAAATATGGTGATAATTTGAAAATATCTTGATTAGACTTAAAAATAAGCCGTTTGAGGGTGAAAACCCAAAGCAGTCCCCAAATGGCCCCGTAAGAGGCACGAACACCTTGCACGGGACTAATGTAACTTATAGGAACTGACCGCATATTCGCGAGTCTCCCGGTTTAAGAATATGATGATAATTTTAAAATATCTTGGTTAGGCTTAAAAACTGGTCGTTTGAGGGTGAAACCCCGAACGGCTCCATAAGAGGCACGAACACCTCGCACGGGACCAATGTATCTTGTACGAACTAATGGCATTATCACGGGTCTCCGAATTTGAGAATATTACGATAACTTGAAAATATCTAGATTAGGCATAAAAACAAGTCATTTGAGGGTGAAAACCCAAATCAAACCCAAATGGCCCCATAGGAGGCACAAACACCTCGCACGAGATCAATTTAACTTCTAGGAATTGACCGCGTAGTCACGGGTCTCCTGATTTGGGAATAAGACAATAATTTGAAAATATCTAGATTAGGCTTACAAATAAGACGTTTGAGAGTGAAAACCCAAACCATCCCCCAAACGGCCCCGTTAGAGGAACGAACATGTCACACGGGACCAATGTAACTTGTAAGAACTGACCGCATAGTCGCCGGTCTCCCGATTTCAGAATATGATGATAATTTGAAAATAACTAGATTTGGCTTAAAAACAAGCCATTTGAGGGTGAAAACAAAAACCCTCACCAAACGGCCTCATAAGAGGCACAAAATACCTAGCACGGGACCAGTAACTTATAAGAACTCATCGTGTAGTCACGAGTCTCCCGGTTTGAGAATATGAGGATAATTTGAAAATATCTAAATTAGGCTTTAAAACATGTCGTTTGAGAGTGAAAACCTAAACTAGATCCTAAATGGCTCGTAAGAGGCACAAACACCTCGCACGGGACCAATGTCACTTGTCGGAACTAGAATCGTTGTCACGGGTATCCTAGTTTGAGAATATGATGATAATTTCAAAATATCTAGATTAGGCTTAAAAACAAGTTGTTTGAGGGAGAAAACCAAAACCAACCCCCAAACGGCCCCGTAAGAGGCATGAACACCTTGAAAGGGACCAACGTAACTTGTAGGGACTGTCCACGTAGTCGCGGGTTACCCAATTTTGGAATATGATGATAATTTTAAAATATCAAGATTAGGCTTAAATGCTAGTCGTTTGAGGGTGAAAACCCAAACAAGCCCCCAAACGGCCCCGTAAGAGGCACGAACACCTCGAAAGGAACCAATGTAACTTATAGGAACTAACCGCATAGTCACGGGTCTCCCAGTTTGAGAAAATGAATATAATTTGAAAATATCTAAATTAGGCCTAAATATAAGCCGTTTAAGAGTGAAAACCCTAACGGCATCGTAAGAGACCCGAACACCTTGTACGTTACCAATGTAACTTTTAGGAAATGACCGCATAGTCACTGGTTTCCCGGTTTGAGAATGTCATGATAATTTGTAAATAACTTAATTAGGCTTAAAAACAAGTTGTTTGAGGGTGAAACCCCAAACCAGCCCCCAAACGGCCTAGTAAGAAGCACGAACACCTCGTACGGGACCAATGTAACTTGTAGGAACCAACCGCATAGTCGCGGGTCTCCCGATTTCAGAATATGATGATAATTTAAAAATATTTAAATTAGGCTTAAAAACAAGCGGTTTGAGGGTCAACACCCAAACCAACCCCCATACAGCCTCGTAAAAGGCATGAACACTTCGCACGGGACCAATGTCACTTTTTGGAACTGACCACAAAGTTGCTGGTCTCCCAATTTGGGAATATGATGATAATTTGAAAACATCTAGATTAGGCATAAAAAAAAAGCCGTTTGAGGGTGAAAACCCAAAACAGTCCCCAAACAACCTCGTAAGCGTCACGAACACCTCGCACAGGACAAATGTCACTCGTAGGAACTGACCGTGTAGTCATGGGTCTCCCGGTTTGAGAATATGACGATAATTTGAAAATATCTAAATTAGGCTTAGAAACAAGTCGTTTAAGGGTCAAAACCGAAACCATCCCCCAAAATGGCCCCGTAATTTACACGAACACATCGCACGGGACCAATGTAACTTTTTGGAACTGACCACATAGTCGTGGGTCTCCCAATTTGGGAATAAGATAATAAATTGAAAATATCTAGACTAGGCTTAAAAATAATTCGTTTGAGGGAGAAAACCCAAACCAGCCCCCAAACGGACCGTTAAGAGGCACGAACATGTCGCACGGGACTAATGCAACTTATAGGAACTGACCGCATAGTCGCGGGTCACCCGATTTCAGAATATGATGATAATTTGTAAATATATAAATTGGGCTTAAAAACAAGCCATTTGAGGGTGAAAACCAAAACCCGCACCAAACAGCCTCGTAAGAGGCACGAATAGCTCGTACGGGACCAATGAAAGTTATAAGAACTGATCGTGTAGTCACAGGTCTTCCGGTTTGAGAACATGACGATAATTTGAAAATATCTAATTAGGCTTCAAAACATGACATTTGAGAGTGAAACCCTAAACTAGCCCCTAAATGGGTCGTAAGAGGAACAAACACCTCGCACGGGACCAATGTCACTTGTCGGAACTGACAGAGTTATCACAGGTCTCCCAATTTGAGAATATGATGATAATTTGAAAATATCTAGATTAGGCTTAAAAATAATCTGTTTGAGGTAGAAAACCAAAACCAACCCCTAAACGGCCCCGTAAGAGGCACGAACACCTTGAACGGGACCAAGGTAACTTATAGGAACTGACTGTGTAGTCGCGGGTCTCCTGGTTTGAGAATATGATGATAATTTAAAAATATCTAGGTTAGGCTTAAAAACAAGTCGTTTGAGGGTGAAACCCCAAACCTGCCCCCGAACTGGTTCATAAGAGGCACGAACACCTCGCACGGGACTAATGTATCCTGTACAAAACTAATCGCATTATTACGGGTCTTCGGATTTGAGAATATAACGATAATTTGAAAATATCAAGATTAGGCTTAAAAACAAGTCGTTTGAGGGTGAAAACCCAAATCAGATCGAAACGGCCCCGTATGAGGCACGAACACCTCGCACGGAATCAATTTAATTTCTAGGAACTGACCGCATAGTCACGGGTCTTCTAGTTTGAGAATATGACTATAATTCGAAAATATCTATATTAGGCTTAAAAATAAACCGTTTGAGGGTGAAAACCCAAACCGCATCGTAAGAGGCACAAACACTTAGCACGGGATAAATGTAACTTGTAGGAACTAATGGCATTGTCACGGGTCTCTCGGTTTGAGAATATGACGATAATTTGAAAATATCTAGATTAGGACTAAAAACAAGCCGTTTGAGTGTGAAAACCCTAACCAGCCCCCAAACGACCCCGTAAGAGGCACGAACACCTTATACGTTACTAATGTAACTTTTAGGAAATGACCGCATAGTCACGAGTTTCCCGATTTCAAAATGTGACGATAATTTGAAAATATGTTAATTAGGCTTAAAAACAAGTCGTTTGAGGGTGAAAACCTGAACTATCCCCCAAACGGCCCAGTAAGAGGCAGGAACACCTTGCACGGGACCGATGTAACTTGTAGGAACCAACCGCATAGTCACGGGTCTCCTAATTTCGGAATATGTTGATAATTTGAAAATATCTAGATTAGGCTTAAAAATAAGCCGTTTGAGGGTCAACACCCAAACCAACCCCCATACGGCCCCGTAAAATGCCCGAACACTTCGCAAGCAACTAATGTAACTTTTTGGAACTGACGACAAAGTTGCGTGGCTCACAAATTGGAAATATGATGATAATTTGAAAATATCTTTATTAGACTTAAAAACAAGCCGTTTGAGGGTGAAAACCAAAGCAGTCCCCAAACGGCCCCGTAAGAGGCACGAACACCTTGCACGGGACTAATGTAACTTATAGGAACTGACCGCATAGTCGCGAGTCTCACGGTTTGAGAATATGATGATAATTTAAAAATATCTAGGTTAGGCTTAAAAAGAGGTCATTTGAGGGTGAAACCCCAAACCAGCCCCCGAACGGCTCCATAAGAGGCACGAACACCTCGCACGGGACCAATGTATCTTGTACGAACTAATGGCATTATCACGAGTCTCCGGATTTGAGAATATGACGAAACTTTGAAAATATCTAGATTAGGCATAAAAATAAGTCATTTGAGGATGAAAACCCAAATAAGACCCAAATGGACCCATAGGAGGCACAAACACCTCGCACAGGATCAATTTAACTTCTAGGAATTGATGGCGTAGTCACGGGTCTCCTATTTTGAGAATATGACGATAATTAGAAAATATCTAAATGAGGCTTAAAAATAAGTCGTTTGAGGGTGAAAACCCAAACGGCATCGTAAGACGCACGAACACTTAGCACGGGGTCAATGCAACTTGTAGGAACTAATCGCGTAGTCACGGGTCTCTCGGTTTGAGAATATGATGATAATTTGAAAATATCTAGATTAGGCTTAAAAATAAACCATTTGAGGTTGAAAACCCAAATCAGCTCCCAAACGGCCCCATTTGAGGCATGAACAGCTCACACGGGAGCAATGTAACTTGTAGGAACTAATCGCGTAGTCATGGGTCTCCCGGTTTGATAATAATATGATAATTTGAATGTATCTAGATAAGGCTTAAAAATAAGTTATTTGAGAGTGAAAACCCAAATCAACTCCCAAATAGCCCCGTAAGAGGCACGAACACCTCGCATGGGACCAACATAACTTATGGGATCTGACCGCGTAGTTGCAAGTCTTCGAGTTTAAGAATATGACGATAATTGGAAAATATATAGATCCGGCTTAACCCAAGCTCCTAAACGACACCATAAGAAGCACGAACACCTCGCACCGGACCAATGTAAGTATTAGCAACTGACTGCATAGTCACAGTTGTCCAGATGTCAGAATACGACAATACTTTGAAAATATCTAGATTATGCTAAAAAATAAGCCTGTTGAGGGGGAAAACCCAAACAGCCCCGTAAGGGACCCGAACAACTCGCACGGGACTAACGTAACTTGAAGGAACTAATCACGTAGCCACGGGTCTCCCGATTTGAGAATATGATGATAATTTGAAAATATCTAGATAAGGCTCAAAAAGAAGTCATTTGAGTGTGAAAACCCAAACCAGATCTCAAACGGCCCCATAAGAGGTACAAACACATCGCACGGTACCAATGTAACTTATAGGAACTAATGAAGTAGTCGTGAGTCTCTCAGTTTGAGAATATGATTATAATTTGAAAATATTTATATTTGGCTTCACACCAGCTCCCAAACTGACCCATAAGTGGCACGAATACTTCGCATGGGACTAAAGTAGCTTGTAAGAACTAATCGCGTAGTTACGGGTCTCCTGGTTTTAGAATATGACAACGATTTGAAAACATCTTGATTAGGCTTAAAAATAAGTCGTTTGAGGGTGAAAACATAAACGGCCTAGTTAGAGGAAAAAACACCTCGCACAGGATTAATATAACTTGTAGGAACTGATCGCATAGTCACGGGTCTCCCGATTTGAGAATATGATGATAATTTGAAAATAACTACATTGGGCTTAAAAACGAGCCGTTTGAGGGTGAAAACCCAAATCAGTCCCCAAACGGCCCGATAGGAGGGACGAACACTTCGAACGAGACTAATGAAACTTTTTGGAACAGACCACAAAGTTGCGGCTCTCCCGATTTGAGAATACAACAAAAATTTGAAAATATCTAGATTAGGCTTAAAAACAAGTCGTTTGAGGGTGAAAACCAAAACTAGTCCCCAAACGGCCCCGTAAGAGGCATGAACACCTTGCACGGGACAAAATGTAACTCGTAGGAACTGACCGCGTAGTCGCAGGTCTACCGATTTGAGAATATGATGATAATTTAAAAATATATATGTTAGTATTAAAAATAAGTCGTTTGAGGGTGAAAACCCAAACCAACCCCCAAACGGCTCCATAAGAGGCACGAACACCTCGTACGGGATCAATGTAACTTGTAGGAACTGATCGCATAGTCACGGGTCTCTCCATTTGAGAATATGATGATAATTTGAAAATATCTAGATTAGGCTTCAAAATAACCCGTTTGAGGGTAAAAACCCTAACTAGGCCCCCAAACGACCCCGTAAGAGGCACAGACACGTCGCACGGGACCAATGTAACTTATAGGAACTGACAGCGTAGTCACGGGTCTCTCGATTTAAGAATATGGAAATAATTTGAAAATATGTAGATTGGGCTTAAAAAAAAGGCGTTTGAGGGTGAAAACCCAAATCAACTCCCAAACGACCCCATTTGAGGCACGAACACCTCGCACGGGAGCAATGTAACTTGTAGGAACTGACTGCATAGTCACGGGTCTCCCGATTTGAGAATAATATGATAATTTGAAATTATCTAGACAAGGCTTAAAAACAAGTCGTTTGAGCATGAAAACTCAAACCCGCCCCCAAACGGCCCCGTAAGAGGCACAAGCACCTCGTACGGGACCAATGTAACTTATAGGATCTGACCGCGTAGCCGCAAGTCTCCCAGTTTGAGAATATGTTGATAATTTGAAAATATATAGATATGTCTTAACCCAAGCTCCCAAATGGCCCCATAAGAGGCACGAACACCTCGCACGGGACCAATGTAACTATTAGGAATTAACTGCATAGTCACGGCTGTCTGGATTTCAGAATATGACAATAATTTGAAAATATTAGATTACACTTAAAAATAAGCCCATTGAGGGTGAAAACCCAAACCAGCCCCCAAACGGCCCCGTAAGGGGCACGAACACCTCGCACGGGACTAACGTAACTTGAAGGAACTGATCGCTTAACAACGGGTCTCCAGAATTGAGAATATGATGATAATTTGAAAATGTCTAGATAAGGCTCAAAAACAAGTCAATTGAGTGTGAAAACCCAAACCAACACTCCAACGACCCGGTAAGAGGCACGAACACCTCACAGTAGACCATTGTAACTTATAGGAACAAATCGCGTAGTCGCGAGTCTCCCGGCTTAAGAATATGATGATAATTTGAAAATATTTATATTTGGCTTCACACCAGCTCCCAAATGGACCCATAAGAGGCACAAATACCTCGCACGGGACTAAAGTAACTTGTATGAACTAATTGCGTAGTCACAGGTCTCCTAATTTCAGAATATGATGACGATTTGAAAATATCTTGATTACGCTTAAAAACAAGTCGTTTGTGGGTGAAAACATAAATGGCCTCGTTAAAGGAACGAACACCACGTACGGGACTAATGTAACTTGTAGGAACTGATCGCGTAGTCACGGGTCTCCCGATTTGAGAATATGATGATAATTTTAAAATATCTAGATTGCGCTTAAAAATAAGTCGTTTGAGGGTCAACAACCAAACCAACCCCCATACAGCCCCTTAAAAGGCACGAACACTTCGCACGGGACCAATGTAACTTTTCGGAACAAACCACAAAGTTGCGGGTCTCCCAATTTGGGAATATGACGATAATTTGAAAATATCTCAATTAGGCTTAAAAACAAGCCGTTTGAGGGTGTAAATCCAAACTAGTCCCCAAACGGCCCTGTAAGAGGCACGAACACCTTGCACGGAACTAATGTAATTTGTAGGAACTAACCGTGTAGTCGCGGGTCTCCCGATTTGGTAATATGATGATAATTTAAAAATATTTAGGTTAGGCTTAAAAATAAGTCGGTTGAGGGTGAAAACCCAAACCAGACCCCAAACTGCTCCATAAGAGCCACGAACACCTCACACATAACCAATGTATCTTGTATGAACTAATCGCATTGCCGCGGGTCTCCGGATTTGAGAATATGACGATAATTTCAAAATGTCTAGATTAGGCTTAAAAACAAGTCGTTTGAGGGTGAAAACCTAAATCAGACCCAAACAGCCCCATTAGAGGCACGAACACCTCGCACGGGATCAATCTAACATATAGGAACTAACCGCGTATTCAAGGGTTTCCCAGTTTGAGAATATAACGATAATTTGAAAATATCTAAATTAGTCTTAAAAATAAGCCGTTTGAGGGTGAAAACCCAAACGGCATCGTAAGTGGGACGAACACTTAGCACGGGATCATGTAACCTCTAGGAACTGATCGCGTAGTCACGGGTCTCTCGGTTTAAGAATATGATGATAATTTGAAAATATCTAGATTAGGCTTAAAAACAAGCCATTTGAGGGTGAAAACCCTAATCAGTCCCTAAACGGCCCCGTAAGAGGCACGAACACGTCGCACGGGACCAATGTAACTTATAAGAACTGATCGCGTAGTCGCGGGTCTCTTGATTTCATAATATGACAATAATTTGAAAATATCTATATTGGGATTAAAACAAGCCATTTGAGAGTTAAAACCCAAATCAGCTCCCAAACGGCCCCATTTGAGGCACGAACACCTCGTATGGGAGCAATGTAACTTGTACGAATTGACTGCGTAGTCACAGGTCTCCCGGTTTGAGAATAATACGATAATTTGAAATATCTAGATAAGGCTTAAAAACACGTCGTTTGAGCGTGAAAACCTAAACCATCACCCAAACAGCCCCGTAAGAGGCACGAACACCTCGCACGGGACCAATGTAACTTATAGGATCTGACCGCGTAGTTGTGTGTCTCCCAGTTTGAGAATATGATGATAATTTTAAAATATATAGATTTGGCTTAAAAATAAGCCTGTTGAGGGTGAAAACCCAAACCAGCCCCCAAACGGCCCCGTGAGGTGCACGAACACCTCGCAGAGGACTAACAAACTCAAAGGAACTGATCGCATAGCCAAGGGTATCCCGATTTGAGAATATGATGATAATTTTAAAATATCTAGATAAGGCTAAAAAATAAGTCATTTGAGCGTGACAACCCAAACTAGCCCTCAAATGGCCCCGTAAGAGGCACGAACACCTCCCATTGGACCAATGTATCTTATAGGAACTAATAGCGTAGTCGCGAGTCTCCTGGTTCGAGAATATGATGTTAATTTGAAAATATTTATATTTGGCTTCACACCAGCTCCCAAATGGACCCATAAGAGGCACGAATACCTCGCACGGGACTAAAGTAACTTGTAAGAACTGACCGCGTAGTTACAGGTATCCCGGTTTCCAAATATGACGATGATTTGAAAATATCTTGATTAGGCTTAAAAACAAGTCGTTTGATGGTGAATACATAAACAGACTCATTAGAGGAACGAACACCTCGTACGACACTAATGTAACTTTTAGGAACTAATCGCGTAGTCACGGGTCTCCCGATTTGAGAATACGACAAAAATTTGAAAATATCTAGATTAGGCTTAAAACAAGTCGTTTGAGGGTGAAAAACAAAACCAACACCCAAACGGACACGTAAGAGGCACGAACACCTCGCACAGGACCAATGTAACTTGTAGGGACTGGCCACGTAGTCGCGGGTCTCTCATTTTTGGAATATGATGATAATTTGAAAATATCTACATTACCCTTAAAAGTAAGCCGTTTGAGGGTGAATACCCAAACCAACTCCCAAACGGCCCCGTAAGAGGCACGAACACCTCGCACATGACATTTGTAAATTATAGGAACTGATCGCGTAGTCACATGCCTCCCAGTTTGAGAATATGATGATAATTTTAAAATATCTAGATAAAGCTTAAAAAGAAGTCGTTTGAGCGTGAATTTCTAAACCAGCCCCCAAACGGCCCTGTAAGAGGCACGAACAACTCGCACGGGACTAATGTAACTTGTAGCAACTGAGCGTGTGTCTCCCAATTTTAGAATATGATGATAATTTGAAAATATCTAGATTAGGCTTAAAAATAAGTCGTTTGAGTGTGAAAAACCAAACTAGCCCCAAATGGCCCATAAGAGGAATGAACACCTCGCACGGGACAAATCTCACTTGTCAGAACTGACCGCATTTTCATGGCTCTTATGGTTTGAGAATATGACGCTAATTTGAAAATATCTAGATTAGTCTTAGAAGCCAGTCGTTTGCGGGTGAAAACCAAAACCAACCCCCAAACGGCCTCGTAAGAGGCACAAACACATCGCACGGGACCAACGTGACTTGTAGGAACTGACCACGTAGTCGTGGGTCTCTCGATTTGGGAATATGAAGATAATTTTATGATATCAAGATTAGGATTAAAAATAAGTCGTTTGAGGGCGAAAACCCAACCCACACCCAAACGGTCCCGTAAGATGCACGAACACCTCGCACGGAACCAATGTAACTTGTGCAAGTTGATAGCATAGTCGTGGGTCTGCTGGCTTGAGAATATGAATATAATTTAAAAATATCTAGATTAGGCTTAAAAATAAGTCATTTGATTGTGAAAACCCAAACTAGCCCCCAAACGGCCCCGTAAGATCCACAAACACCTTGGATGGGACCAATGTAACTTGTAGGAACTCACTGCGTAGTCGCGGGTCTCCCGGTATGAGAATATGATGATAATTTTAAAATATTTAGATTTGGATTCACACCGTCTCCCAAATGGCTCCATAAGGGGCACGAACACCTCGCACGTTACCAATGTAACTTTTAGGAACTGACCGTATAGTCACGGGTTTCTCGGTTTGAGAATATAACAATAAAATGGAAATATCTAGATTAGGCTTAAAAACGAGTCGTTCGAGGGTGAAAACCCAAACCAGCCCCCAAATGGCCCCTTAAGAGGCACAAACACCTCACACGGGACAAATGTAACTTGTAGGAACTAACCGTGTATTCGCGGGTCTCCCGGTTTGAGAATATGATGATAATTGGAAATTATCGAGATTACATTGAAAAATAAGTCGTTTGATGGCTAAACCCCAAACTAGCTCCCCAACGGCATCGTAATATGCTCGAACACCTCGCACGAGACCAATGTAACATGTAGGAACGGATCACGTAGTCACGGGTCTCCCGAATTCAGAATATGATGATAATTTCAAAATATTTAGTTTAGGCTTAAAAACAAGCCATTTGCGAGTGAAACCACAAGCCATCCCCCAAACGTCCCTGCTAGAGGCATGAACACCTCGCACGGGACTAGTGTAACTTGTAGGACCTGACCGCATGTCTCCCAGTTTGCGAATATGATGATAATTTTAAAATACCTAGATTAGGCTTAAAAACAAGTCATTTAGGGTGAAAACCAAAACCAACCCCCAAACAGCCTTGAAGAGGTACGAACACCTCACACAGGACCAATGTTACTTTTAGGAACTGACCGTGTAGTCGCGGGTCTCCCAGTTTGAGAATATGACTATAATTTGAAAATATCTATATTAGTCTTAAAAATAAGTCGTTTGAAGGTGAAACCCCAAACCAACCCCCAAACGGCCTCGTAAGAGGCATGAACACCTCGCACGGGACCAATGTAACTTGAAGGAACTGAACGCATAGCCACTGGTCTCCCAGTTTGAGAATATGATGATATTTTGAAAATATCTAGAGAAGGCTTAAAAACAACTCATTTGAGCGTGAAAACCCAAATCAACCCTCAAACGACCCTGTAAGAGGAACGGACACCTCGCACGAGAACAATGTTACTTGTCGGAACAGACAGCGTAGTCGCGGGTCTCCCAGTTTGAGAATATCACAATAATTTGCAAATATCTAGATTGGGCTTAAAAAAGTAATTTGTGATGAAAACCCAAACCAGCCCCCAAACAGCCCCATAAGAGGCACGGACACCTCGCACGGGACCAATGTAACTTGTAGGAACTGACCACGTAGCTACGGGTCTCTCAGTTTCAGAATATGACAATAATTTGAAAATATCTAGATTAGCACTAAAAATTAGTCATTTGAGGGTGAAAACCCAAACTAGCCCTCAAATGGCCCCTTAAAAGGCACAAGCACCTCGCACGGGACCAATGTAACTTACTGGGATGAATCGCGTTAACACGGGTCTCCCGATTTGATAATATGATGATAATTTGAGAATATCTAGATTAGGCTTAAAAATAAGTCATTTGAGGGTGAAAGCCCAAACCAGCACTCAAACAGCCCCGTAAGAGGCAAGAACACCTCGCACGAGACCAATGTTACTTTGGGAACTGATCACGTAGTCACGAGTCTCTTGGTTTAAGAATATGATGATAATTTGAAAATATCTAGATTAGGCTTAAAAACAAGTCGTTTGTTGGTGAAAACCCAAACCGACACCCAAACGCTCCCGCAAGATGCACGAACACCTCGCATGGGACCAATGTTACTTGTAGGAAGTGACCGCGTTGTCCCGGGTCTCCCAATTTTAGAATATGATGATAATTTGAAAATATCTAGAGTAGGCTTAAAAATAAGTCGTTTGAGGGTGAAAAAACAAATCACCCCTCAAACGATCCCGTAAGAGGCATGCACACCTCGCACGGGACCAATATAACTTATAGGGACTGACCACGTAGATCGTATGTGTATCGATTTGAGAATATGATGATAATTTGAAAATATCCAGATTAGTCCTAAAAACAAGCTGTTTGAGAGTGAAATCACAAACTAGACCCCAAATAGCCCATAAGAGGCACGAACACCTCGCACGGGACCAATGTAACTTATAGTAACTGACCACGTGGTCGCGAGTATCCCGGTTTGAGAATATCACAATAATTTGAAAATATCTAGATTTAGCTTCACACCAGCTCCCAAATGGCCCCATAAGAGGCACGAACACCTCGCACGTGACCAATGTAACTATTAGGACCCGACCGCATAATCACGGGTCTCCCGATTCCAAATTATGACGAATATTTGAAAATATCTAGATTAGGCTTAAAAACAAGCCATTTGAGGGTGAAAACCCAAACCATCCCCCAAACGGCCCCATAATAGGCACGAACACCTCGCATGGGACTGATGTAACTATTAGGAACTGACCGCATAGTCACGGGTCTCCCAATTTCAAAATATGACGATAATTTGAAAATATCCATATTAGGCTTAAAAACAAGTCGTTTGAGGGTGAAAACCCAACTAGCCCCCAAACGGCCCCGTAAGAGGCACGAACACCTCCAATGGGACCAATGTAACTTGTAGGTACTGACCGAGTAGTCGCGAGTCTCTCAGTTTGAAAATATGATGATAATTTGAAAATATATAGAATAGGCTTAAAAATAAGTCGTTTGAGGGTGAAAAACAAAACCATCCCCCAAATATCCCCGGAAGAGCCTCAAACACATCTTACGGGACCAATGTAACTTATAGGAACTGACCGCGTATTCGCGGGTCTCCCAGTTTGACAATTAGATGATAATCTAAAATATCTAGATTGGGGTTAAAAATAAGTCGTTTGAAGGTGGAAACCCAAATGAGGTCCCAAACGGCCCCGTTAGAGGCACGAACACCTCGCACGGGTCCAATGTAACTTCTAGGAATAGATCGCAAAGTCATAGGTATCTCGATTTGTGAATATGATGATAATTTGAAAATATCTAGATAAGGCTTAAAAACAAGTCGTTTGAGCGTGAAAACCCAAACCAACCCCCAAACGGCCCCGTAAGAGCCACGAACACCTCGCACAGGATGAGTGTAACTTATAGGAACTAACCACATAGTCATGAGTGTCCCGATTTGAGAATATGATGATAATTTGAAAATATCTAGCTTTGGCCTCACACCAGCTCCCAAACGGCGCCATAAGAGGCACGAACACCTCGCACGGGACCAATGTAACTATTAGGAACTGATCGAATAATCATGGGTCTCCCTATTTTAGATTATGATGATAATTTCAAAATATCAAGATTACGCTTAAAAACAAACCGTTTGATGTTGAAAACCCATACTAGCCCTTAAGCGGCCCCGTAAGAGGCACGAACACCTCGCATGGGACCAATGTAACTTAGAGGAACTGATCGCATAGTCACGATTCTCCTGATTTGAGAATATAACTATAATTTGAAAATATCTAGATAAGGATAAAAAATAAGTCATTTGATCATGATAACCCAAACTAGCCCTTAAACGAACTCGTAAGAGGCACTAACACCTCCCACGGGACCAATGTAACTTATATGAACTGATCGCGTCGTCACGAGTTTCCCGATTTGTGAATATTAGGATAATTTGAAAATATCTATATTTAGCTTCACACCACCTCCCAAATGGCCCCATAAGAGGCACGAATAACTCGCACGAGACGAAAGTAATTTTTCGGAACTGACTGCTTAGTCATGGGTCTCCCGATTTCAAAATATGACGATCAATTGAAAATATCTAAATTAGGCTTAAAAACAAGCCATTTGAGGGCGAAAATCTAAACCACCTCTCAACCGGTCTCGTAAGAGGCACGAACACCTCCCACGAGACAAATGTAACTTATAGAAACTGATCGGGTAGTCACGGGTCTCTTATTTTAAAAATATGATGATAATTTGAAAATATCTAGATAAGTCTTAAAACCAAGTCATTTGGGCGTGAAAATACAAACCAACCCCCAAACGGCCCCATAAGAGGCACAAACACCTCGCACAGGACCAATGTAACTTGTAGAAACTTATCGTGTGTCTCCCGATTTGAGAATATGATGATAATTTGTAAATATATAGATTAGACTTGAAAAGAAGCCGTTTGAGAGTGAAAACCCAAACTAGCCCCCAAATAGCCCGTAACAGGCACAAACACCTCGTACGGGACCAATGTCACTTATCAAAATTGACCGCGTTGTTAAGGGTCTCTCGGTATGAGAATATGAGAATATTTTGAAAATATCTAGATTAGGCTGAAAAACAAGCCGTTTGAGGGTGAAAACCAAAATCAACCACCAAACGGCCCCAGAAGAGGCACGAACACCTCGCACGGGACCAATGTAAATTGTAAGGACTAGCCACGTAGTCGCGGGGGGTCTCCCGATTTGGGAATATGACGATAATATGAAAACTTCAAGATTAGGCTTAAATACAAGTCGTTTGAGGGTGAAAACCTAAACCATTCCCCAAAACGGCCCTGTAAGAGGCACGAACACCTCGCGCGGGACTAATGTAAGTATTAGGAACTAATAATATAATCACGGGTCTCTCGATTTCAGAATATGATGATAATTTGAAAATATCCATATTAGGCTTAAAAATAAACCGTTTGAGGGTGAAAACCGAAACTAGCCCCCAAACGGCCCTTAAGAGGCACGAACACGTCGAACGGGACCAATATAACTTATAGGAACTAATCTCATAGTCACGGGTCTCCTGATTTCAGAATATAATGATAATTTGTAAATATCTAGATAAGGCTAAAAAACAAATCATTTGAGCGTGAAAACCCAAACCAATCCTCAAACGGCACCGTAATAGGCACGAACACCATGCACGAGACCAATGTAACTTATAGGAACTGATCGCGTTGTCGCCAGTTTCCAGTTTTGAGAATATGATGATAATTTGAAAATATCTATATTTAGCTTCACACCAGCTCCAAAACAGCCCCATAAGAGGCACGAACACCTCGCATGGGACCAAAGTAGCTTTTAGGAATTGACCACGTAGTCACGGGTCTCTCGGTTTTAGAATACGATGATCATTTGAAAATATCTAGATTAGGAATAAAAACAAGCCGTTGGAGGGTGAAAACTCGAACCAGCCCCAAACAGCCTCATAACAGGCACCAGCACCTCGCATGGGACCAATGTAACTTATAAGAACTTACCACATTTCTCTCGGTTTGAGGATATAATGATAATTTGAAAATATCTACATTAGGCTTGAAAATAAGCCGTTTGAGGGTAAAAACCATAACCAACCCCCAAATGACCCCTGGAGAGACACAAACACCTCGTACAGGATAAATGTCACTTACAGGAACTGATCACGTGGTCGCGGGTCTCCCGATTTGAGAATATGATGATAATTTGAAAATATCAAGATCAGGCTTAAAAACGAGTCGTTTGAGCGTGAAAATCCAAGCCAGCCCCCAAACGGCCCTGTAAGAGGCACGAACACCTCGCACGGGACCAATGTAACTTGTAGGAACTGACAACGTGTCTCTCGGTTTGAGAATATGATGATAATTTGAAAATATCTATATCTAGGTTAAAAACAAGTCGTTTGAGAGAGAAAACCCAAACTAGCCCCCAAATGGCCCGTAAGAGGCACGAACACCTCGCACGGGACCAATGTCACTTGTCAAAACTGACCCGTCACGGGTCTGCCGGTTTGAGAATATGATGGTAATTTGAAAATATGTGGATTAGGATTACAAATAAGTTGTTTGAGGGTAAAAATCGAAACACACCCCCAAACGGCCTCGTAAGTGGCACGAACACCTCGCACGGGACCAATGTAACTTCTAGGGAATGACCACGTAGTCACGGGTCTCACGATTGGGGAATATGACGATACTTTAAAAATAGCGAGATTAGGCTTAAAAACCAGTCGTTTGAGGGTGAGACCAAAACCATACGCCCAATGGCCCCGTAAGAGGCATGAACACCTCGCGCGGGAATAATTTAACTTGTAGGAACTGGCCCTGTAATCACGGGTCTCCCAGCTTGAGAATATGATCATAATTTGACAATATCGAGATTAGGCTTAGAAACTAGTCGTTTGAGGGTGAAACCCCAAATGGCCTCGTAAGAGGCACGAACACCTCCAATGGGACTAAAGTAGCTTGTAGGAAGTGATCGCGTAGTCACGGGTCTCTCGATTTTAGAATACGATGATCATTTGAAAATATCTAGATTATGAATCAAAACAAGTCGTTTAAGGGTGAAAACCCGAACCAGCCCCCAAACGGTCCTGTAAGAGGCACGAACACCTAGCACGGGACCAATGTAACATGTAGAAACTCACAGAAATAGTCGCGGGTCTCCCGGCTTAAGAATATGACGATAATTTCAAAATATCTAGGTTAGGCTTAAAAACCAGAAAGTTTGTGGGTGAAAACTGAAATCAGCCCCCTAACGGACCCGTAAGAGGCAAGAACACCTCGCACATGACCAATTTAGCTTATAGGAAATGACCGCATAGTCTCGGGTCACCCATTATGAGAATCTGACGATAATTTGAAAATATCTAGGGTAGGCTTAAAAATAAGTCGTTTGAGGGTGTAAACCCAAATGGCCTCGTAAGAGGCACAAACACTTAGCATGGGATCAATGTCACTTGTAGGAACTGATCACGTAGTCACGGGTCTCTCGATTTGAGAATATGATGATAATGTGAAAATATCTAGACTAGGCTTAAAAATAAGCCGTTTGAGGGTGAAAACCAAAACCAGCCCCCAAACTGCCTTGTAAGAGGCACTAACACGTCGCACGGGACGAATGTAACTTGTAGGAACTGACCGCGTAGTCGCGGGTCTCCCAATTTGAGAATATGAAGATAATTTGAAAATATCTAGATTGGGCTTAAAAATAAGCCATTTGAGGGTGAAAACCAAAATCAGCTCCCAAATGGCCCCATTTGAGGCACGAACACCTCGCACGGGAGTAATGTAACTTGTAGGAATTTAGCGCGTAGTCACGGGTCTCCCAGTTTGAGAATAATACAATAATTTGAAAATATCTAAATAAGGCTTAAAAACAAGTCGTTTGAGAGTGAAAATCGAAACTAGCCCCCAAACAGCCCCGTAAGAGGCACGAACACCATGCTCGGGACCAATGTAACTTATAGGATCTAACCACGTAGTCGCGGGTCTCCCAGTTTGAGAATATGATAATAATTTGAAAATATATAGATTTAGCTTAACCCAATCTCCGAAATGGCCCCATAAGAGGCACGAACACCTCGCACGGGACTAATGCAGCTACTAGGAACTGAATGCATAGTCACGGCTGTCCGGATTTTAGAATATGACAGTAATTTGAAAATAACTAGATTATATTTAAAAACCAGCCTATTGAGGGTGAAAACCCAAACCAGCCCCCAAACGGCCCCGTAAGCGGCACGGACACCTCGCACAGGACTAACATAACTTGAAGGAACTGATCGCATAGCCACGGGTCTACCAATTTGAGAATATGACGATAATTTGAAAATATCTAGATAAGGCTAAAAAATAAGTCATTTGAGCGTGAAAACCCAAACCAACCCCCAAACGGCCTCATAAGAGGCACAAAAACCTCGCACGGGACCAATATAATTTGTAAGAACTGATCGCGTAGTGACGGGTCTCCCGATTTGAGACTATGATGAGAATTTGAAAATATCTAGATTAGGCTTAAAAATAAGTCGTTTGAGGGTGAAAACCCAAACCAACCCCCAAACGTACCCGTAAGAGGCACGAACACCATGCATGGGACCAATGTAACTTATAGGAACTGACCACATAGTTGTGGGTTTATCGATTTTGGAATATGACGATAATTTGAAATTACCCTTAAAAGCAAGCCGTTTGAGGGTGAAAACCCAAACCAGCTCCCAAACGGCCCCGTATGCATGGGACCAATGTAACTTGAAGGAAATGACCGCATAGCCATTGGTCTTCTAGTTTGATAATATGACGATAATTTGAAAATATCTAGATAAGGGTTAAAAATAATTCGTTTTAGGTTGAAAACCCAAACCAGCCCTCAAACCGTCCTGTATGAGGCAAGAACACATTGTACGGGACCAATGTTACTTATAGGAACTGATTGTGTAATCACAAGTCTCCCAAATTGAGAATATGATGAAAATTTGAAAATGTCTAGATTAGGCCTAAAAATAAGTCGTTTGAGGGTGAAAACCCAAACCTGCACCTTAACGGTTCTGTAAGATGCACGAACACCTCGCACGGAACTAATGTACCTTGTAGGAACTCACCACGTAGTAACGGGACTTTCGATTTGAGAATATGAAGATAATTTGAAAATATCAAGATTAAGCTTAAAAATAAGTCATTTCAGGGTGAAAATCAAAACCAACCCCCAAACGGCCCGTAAGAGGCACGAACACCTCACACAGGACCAATGTAACGTGTAGGAGCTGACCCCGTGTCTCCTAGTTTGAGAATATGATGATAATTTGAAAATATCTAGATTAGGCTTAAAAACAAGCCGTTTGAGAGTGAAAACCCAATGTACCCCCCAAACGGCCCCATAAGAGGCACGAACACCTCGAAAGGTACCAATGTAACTGCTAGGAACTAACTCCGTAGTCGCAGGTCTCCCGGTTTGGGAATATGATGATAATTTGAAAATATCAATATTAGGCTTAAAAATAAGTCGTTTGATGGTGAAAACCCAAACAGTCCCCAAACAGTCCTGTAGGATGCACCAACAACTCGCACGGGACCAATGTAACATGAAGGAACTGACCGCATAGCCAATGGTATCTTGGTTTGGGAGTATGACGATAATTTGAAAATATCTAGACTAGGCTTAAAAACAAGTCGTTTGAGGGTGAAAACCCAAATCAGTCCGCAGACGGTCCACTAAGATGCATGAACACCTTGCACGGGACCAATGTAACTTGTAGGAACTGATCGCATAGTCGCGGGTCTCCTGGTTTGAGAATATGAAGATAATTAGAAAATATCTAGATTAGGCTTAAAAATAAGTCATTTGAGGCCCAAATTAGTCACCAAACGACCCCGCAAGTGGCACGAACACCTCGTACGGAATAAATCTAACTTATAGGAACTAACTGCATAGTCACGGGTCTCCTGGTTTGTGAATATGACGATAATTTGAAAATATCTATATTTAGCTTCTCACTAGCTCCCAAATGGCTCCATAAGAGGCACGAACACCTCACACATTACCAATGTAACTTTTAGGAACTAACTATATAGTCACAGGTTTCCCCTTTTGAGAATATGACGATAATATGGAAATATCTAGATTGGGCTTAAAAATAAGTCGTTTGCGGGTGAAAACCCAAACCAACCCCCAAATGGCCCCGTAAGAGGCAATAACACCTTGTACGGGACCAATATAACTTGTAGGAACTGATCGCGTGTCTCCCGATTTGAGAATGTGATGGTGATTTAAAAATATCTAGATTACGCTTAAAAATAAGTCGTTTGAGGGTGAAAACCCAAACTAGCCCCCAAACCGCCCCTTAAGAGGGTCGAACACCTCGCACAGGACCAATGTAACGTGTAGGAACTGACCGTGTAGTCGCGGGTCTCCCAATTTGAGAATACGACAATAATTTGAAAATATCTAAATTAGGCTTAAAAATAAGTCGTTTGAGGGTGAAAACCCAAACCAGTGCCCAAACGGCCCCGTAAGAGGCATGAACACCTCGCACGGGCCCAATGTTACTTATAGGAACTTAGTCGCAAGTCTTCCGGTTTGAGAATATGTAGATAATTTGAAAATATCTAGATTAGGCTTAAAAACAAGTGGTTTTAGGGTGAAAACCCAAACCAGCACCCAAACGCTCTCGTAAGATGCACGAACTCCTCGCACCGGACCAATGTAACTTGTAGAAACTGACCGTGTAGTCATGGGTCTCCCGTTTTGAAAATATGAAGATAATTTGAAAATATCTAGATTAGGCTTAAAAATAAGCCGTTTGAGGGTGAAAACTCGAACCAGTCCCCAAATGGCCCCATAAGAGGCACGAACACCTCGAAAGGGAGCAATGTAACTTATAAGAACTAATCGCATAGTCGCGGGTCTCCCGATTTGGTAATATGATGATAATTTTAAAATATCTTGATTAGGCTTAAAAAAAGTCATTTGTGGGTGAAAACCCAAACCAACCCCCAAACAATCATGTAAGATGCACCAACACCTGGCACGGAACCAATGTAACATGAAGGAACTGACCGTATAGCCATTGGTCTACCGGTTTGACAATTTGATGATAATTTAAAAATATCTAGATAAGGCTTAAAAATAAGTCGTTTGAGTGTGAAAACCTAAACTAACCCTCAAACGGTCCTGTTAGAGGCACAAACACGTTGCACGGGACCAATGTTACTTGTAGGAACTCAGCGAGTAGCCACGGGTCTCCCGATTTTAGAATATGAAGATAATTTGAAAATATCTACTTTAGGCTTAAAACCAAATCATTTGGGGGTGAACACCAAAACCAACCCCCAAACGGCCCGTAAGAGGCACGAACACCTCGTACGGGACCAATGTAACGTGTAGGAACTGACCCCGTGTCTCCCAGTTTGAGAATATGATAATAATTTGAAAATATCTAGATTAGGCTTTAAAATAAGTTGTTTGAGAGTGAAAACCCAAACGGGCCCGTAAGAGGCACGAACACCTAAATAGGGACAAATGTAAATTGTAGGAACTAACTGCATAGTCACGGGTCTCTCGATTTGGGAATATTATGATAATGTTAAAATATTAAGCTTAGGCTTAAAAATAAGTCATTTGAGGGTGAAAACCGAACGAGCACCCAAAAAACCCCATAGGAGGCACGAACACCTCAAAAGGGACCAATGTAACATGCAGGAACTAACCGCGTAGTCGTGGGTCTCCCGATTTGGTAATATGACGATAATTTGAAAATATCTAGATTAGACTTGAAAACAAGTCGTTTGAGGGTGAAAATATAAACCAGCCCCAAACAGTCCCGTGGGATGCACCAACACCTCGCACGGGACCAATGTAACTTGAAGGAACTGACCGCATATCCATTGGTCTCCTGGTTTGAGAATATGATGATAATTTGAAAATATCTAGATAAGGCTTAAAAATAATTCGTTTTAGTGAAAACCCAAACAAGCCCTCAAAAGGCCCTGTAAGAGACACAAACACGTCACACGGGACCAATGTTACTTGTAGGAACTGACCACGTAGTCGCGGGTCTCCCGGATTGAGAATATCATGATAATTTGAAAATATCTAGATTAGGCTAAAAAATAAGTCGTTTGAGGGTGAAACCCCAAACCAGCACTCTAACGCTCCCGTGAGATCCACGAACACCTCGCACGGGACCAATGTAACTTGTAGGAACTGACAGCGTAGTCATGGGTCTCCCAATTTTAGAATATGAAGGTATTTTGAAAATATCTAGATTAGGCTTAAAAACAAGCCGTTTGAGGGTGAAAACCAACCCCCCTCCCCCCCCCCCCCCCAAACGGGTCGTAAGATGCACGTACACCTTGCACAGGACCAATGTAACCTGTAGGAACAGACCACATAGTCGCGGGTCTCTCGATTTGGGAATATGATGATAATTTTAAAATATTAAGATTAGGCTTAAAAACCAGTCGTTTGAGGGTGAAAACCCAAACCAGCCCCCGAAAAGCCCCATGGGAGGCACGAACATCTCGAAAGGGAAAAATGTAACATGTAGGAACTAACCGCTTAGTCGCGAGTCTCCTGGTTTGGTAATATGATGATAATTTGAAAATATCTAGATTTGGCTTAAAAACAAGTCGTTTGAGGGTGAAAACCCAAACCAGCCCACAAATAGTCTCGTAGGATGCACCAACACCTCGCACAGAACCAATGTAACTTGAAGGAACTGACCGCATAGCCATTGGTCTCCTAGTTTGATAATATGACAATAATTTGAAAATATCTAGATAAGGCTTAAAAATAATTCGTTTGAGTGTAAAAACCCAAACCAGCCCTCAAACGGTCATGTATGAGGCAAGAACACCTCGCACGGGACCAATGTTACTTATAGGAACTGATCGTGTAATCGTGAGTCTCCCAATTTGAGAATATGATGACAATTTGAAATGTCTAGATTAGGCTTAAAAATAAGTCGTTTGAGGGTAAAAATCCAAACCTACACCCAAACGGTTCCGTAAGATGCACGAACACCTCGCACGGGACTAATGTACCTTGTAGGAACTGACCACGTAGTCACGGGTCTTTCGATTTGAGAATATGAAGATAATTTGAAAATATCAAGATTAAGCTTAAAAATAATTCATTTCAGGGTGAAAACCAAAACCAACCCCCAAACGGCCCGTAAGAGGCTCGAACACCTCACACGGGACCAATGTAACGTGTAGGAGCTAACCTTGTGTCTCCCAGTTTGAGAATACGATGATAATTTGAAAATATCTAGATTAGGCTTAAAAATAGGCCATTTGAGAGTGAAAACCCAAACTAGCCCCCAAACGGCCCCGTAAGAGGCACGAACACCTCGAAAGGTACCAATGTAACTTATAGGAACTAACTGCGTAGTCACGAGTCTACCGGTTTGGGAATATGATGATATTTTGAAAATATCTATATTAGGCTTAAAAATAAGTCGTTTGATGGTGAAAACCCAAACTAGCCACCAAACAGTCCTATAGGATGCACCAATACCTCGCACGGGACCAATGTAACTTGAAGGAATTGACCGCATAGCCAACGGTATCCTAGTTTGAGAATATGACGATAATTTGAAAATATCTAGATAAGGCTTAAAAACAAGTCGTTTATGGGTGAAAACCCAAACCAGCCCTCAAACGGCCCTGTAAGAGGCACGAACACGTCACACGGGACCAGTGTTACTTATCAGAACTGACTGCGTAGTCACGGGTCTCCCTGTTTGAGAATATAATGATAATATGGAAATATCTATATTAGGCTTAACAATAAGTCATTTGCGGGTGAAAACACAAACAAGCCCCCAAATTGCCCCGCAAGAGGCACGAACACCTCGCACGGGACCAATATCACTTGGAGGAACTGATCGCGTGTCTCCTGATTTGAGAATATGATGGTGATTTAAAAATATCTAGATTAGGCTTAAAAATAAGTCATTTGAGGGTGAAAACCAAAACTAGCCCCCAAACGGCCCCGTAACAGGGTCGAACACGTTGCACAGGACCAATGTAACTTGTAGGAACAGAACGTGTAGTCGCATGTCTCCTAGTATGAGAATACAACAATAATTTGAAAATATCTAGATTAGGCTTAAAAATAAGTCGTTTGAATTGAAAACCCAAACTAGTCCCCAAACGGCACCGTATGAGACATGAACACCTTGCACGCGACCAATGTAACTACTAGGAATGGACCTCATAACCATGGGTCTCCCAATTTTAGAATATGATGATAATTTCAAAATATCTAGATTCGGCTTAAAAATAAGCCGTTTGAGGGTGAAACCCCAAACTAGCCCTCAAAATGGCCCCGTAAGAGTCACAAGCACCTCGTACGGGACTAATGTAACTTGTCAGAACTGATTGCGTAGTCATGGGTCTCCCGGTTTGAGAATATGATGATACTTTGAGAACATCTATATAAGGCTTAAAAACAAGTCGTTTGAGCGTGCAAGCCCAAACCATCCCTCAAACGGCTCCGTAAGAGGCAAAAACACCTCGCACGGGACCAAAGTTACTTATAGGAGCTAATCGCGTAGTAGCGAGTCTCCCGATTTAAGAATATGATGACAATTTGAAAATATATAAATTAGGCTTAAAAATAATTCATTTGAGCGTGAAAATAAGAACCAACCCCCAAACGGCCCGTAAGAGGCACGGACACCTCCCACAGGACCAATGTAATGTGTAGGAACTGGCCCGTGTCTCCCAGTTTGAGAATATGATGATAATTTCAAAATATCTAGATTAGGCTTAAAAACAAGCCGTTTGAGAGTCAAAACTCAAACTAGCCCCCAAACGGCCCCGTAAGAGGCACGAACACCTCGAAAGGTACCAATGTAACTTGTAGGGACTAACTACGTAGTCGCGGGTCTCCCGATTTGGGAGTATGACGATAATTTGAAAATATCTAGATTAGGCTTAAAAACAAGTCGATTAAGGGTGAAAACCCAAACTAGTCCCCAGACGGTCCCGTAAGATGCATGAACACCTTGCACGGGACCAATGTTACTTTCAGGAACTGATCGCGTAGTCACGGGTCTCCTGGTTTGAGAATATGAAGATAATTTGAAAATATCTAGATTATGCTTAAAAATAAGTCATATGAGGCCAGAACCAGTCACCAAACGACCCCGTAAGTGGCACGAACACCTCGCACGGGACCAATGTAACTTGTAGGAACTGACTGCATCATCGCGGGTCTCCTAGTTTGAGAATATGATGATAATTTGAAAATATCTAGATTTGGCTTCTCAGCAGCTCCCAAATGGCTCCATAAGAGGCACAAACACCTCGCATGTTACCAATGTAACTTTTAGGAACTAACTATATAGTCACGGGTTTCCCTCTTTGAGAATATGATGATAATATGGAAATATCTATATTAGGATTAAAAATAAGTCGTTTCTGGGTGAAAACCCATGTAAGCCCCCAATTGCCCCGTAAGAGGCACGAACACCTCGCATGGGACCAATATCACTTGGAGGAACTGATCGCATGTCTCCCGATTTCAGAATATGATGGTGATTTAAAAATATCTAGATTAGCCTTAAAAATAAGTCATTTGAGGGTGAAAACCCAAACTATCCCCCAAACGGCCCCGTAACAGGGCCGAACACCTTGCACATGACCAATGTACCTTGTAGGAACTGACCGTGTAGTCGTAGGTCTCCCAGTTTGAGAATACGACAATAATTTGAAAATATATAAATTAGGCCTAAAAACAATTCATTTGAGCGTGAAAACAAGAACCAAACCCCAAACGGCCCGTAAGAGGCACGGACAGCTCCCACAGGATCAATGTAATGTGTAGGAACTGACCCCTTGTCTCCTAGTTTGAGAATATGATGATAATTTCAAAATATCTAGATTAGGCTTAAAAACAAGCCGTTTGAGAGTCAAAACCCAAACTAGCCCCCAAACGGCCCCGTAAGAGGCACGAACACCATGAAAGGTACCAATGTAACTTGTAGGAACTAACTACGTAGTCGCAGGTATCCCGATTAGGGAGTATGACGATAATTTGAAAATATCTAGATTAGGCTTAAAAACAAGTCGATTAAGGGTGAAAACCCAAACTAGTCCCCAGACGGTCCCGTAAGATGCATGAACACCTTGCACGGTCCCAATGTAACTTTCAGGAACTGATCGCGTAGCCGCGGGTCTCCTGGTTTGAGAATATGAAGAGAATTTGAAAATATCTATATTATGCTTAAGAATAAGTCATTTGAGGCCAGAACCAGACACCAAACGACCCCGTAAGTGGCACGAACACCTCGCACGGGACCAGTGTAACTTGTAGGAACGGACCGCATAGTCACGGGTCTCCTGGTCTGAGAATATGACGATAAATTGAAAATATCTAGATTTGGCTTCTCAGCGGCTCCCAAATGGCTCCATAAGAGGCACAAACACCTCACACATTACCAATGTAACTTTTAGGAAATAACTATATAGTCATGGGCTTCCCACTTTGAGAATATGACAATAATATGGAAATATCTATATTAGGCTTAAAAATAAGTCGTTTGCGGGTGAAAACCCAAACAATCCACCAAATTGCCCCGTAAGAGTCACGAACACCTTGCACGGGACCAATATCACTTGGAGGAACTGATCGCGTGTCTCCCGATTTGAGAATATGATGGTGATTTAAAAATATCTAGATTAGGCTTAAAAATAAGTCATTTGAGGGTGAAAACCCAAACTATCCCCCAAACGGCCCCGTAATAGGGCCGAACACCTTGCACAGGACCCCAATGTACCTTGTAGGAACTGACCGTGTAGTCGTAGGTCTCCCAGTTTGAGAATACGACAATAATTTAAAAATATTCAAATTAGGCTTAAAAACAATTTATTTGAGTGTGAAAACAAGAACCAACCCCCAAACGGCCCGTAAGAGGCACGGACACCTCCCACAGGACCAATGTAATGTGTAGGAACTGACCCCGTGTCTCCCAGTTTGAGAATATGATGATAATTTCAAAATATCTAGATTAGTCTTAAAAACAAGCCGTTTGAGAGTCAAAACCCAAACTAGCCCCTAAACGGCCCCGTAAGAGGCACGAACACCTCGAAAGGTACCAATGTAACTTGTAGGAAGTAACTACGTAGTCGCGGGTCTCCCGATTTGGGAGTATGACGATAATTTGAAAATATCTAGATTAGGCTTAAAAACAAGTCGATTAAAGGTGAAAACCCAAACTAGTCCCCAGACGGTCCCGTAAGATGCATGAACACCTTGCACGGGACTAATGTTACTTTCAGGAACTGATCGCGTAGCCGCGGGTCTCTTGGTTTGAGAATATGAAGATAATTTGAAAATATCTAGATTATGCTTAAAAATAAGTCAAATGAGGCCAGAACCCGTCACCAAACGACCCCGTAAGTGGCACGAACACCTCGCACGGGACCAATGCAACTTGTAGGAACTGGCCGCATAGTCACGGGTCTCCTGGTTTGAGAATATGACGATAATTTGAAAATATCTAGATTTGGCTTCTCACCAGCTCCCAAATGGCTCCATAAGAGGCACAAACACCTCGCACGTTACCAATGTAACTTTTAGTAACTAACTATATAGTCACGGGTTTTCCTCTTTGAGAATATGACGATAATATGGAAATATCTATATTAGGCTTAAAAATTAGTCGTTTGCGGGTGAAAACCCAAACAAGCCCCCAAATTGCCCCGTAAGAGGCACGAACACCTCGCACGGGACCAATATCACTTGGAGGAACTGATCGCGTGTCTCCCGATTTGAGAATAGGATGGTGATTTAAAAATATCTAGATTAGGCTTAAAAATAAGTCATTTGAGGGTGAAAACCCAAACTATCCCCCAAACGGCCCCATAACAGGGCCGAACACCTTGCACAGGACCAATGTACCTTGTAGGAACTGACCGTGTAGTCGTAGGTCTTCCAGTTTGAGAATACGACAATAATTTGAAAATATTTAAATTAGGCTTAAAAACAATTTATTTGAGCGTGAAAACAAGAACCAACCCCCAAACGGCCCGTAAGAGGCACGGACACCTCCCACAGGACCAATGTAATGTGCTGGAACTGACCCCGTGTCTCCCAGTTGAGAATATGATGATAATTTCAAAATATCTAGATTAGTCTTAAAAACAAGCCGTTTGAGAGTCAAAACCCAAACTAGCACCCAAACGGCCCCGTAAGAGGCACGAACACCTCGAAAGGTACCAATGTAACTTGTAGGAACTAAATACGTAGTCGCGGGTCTCCCGATTTGGGAGTATGATGATAATTTGAAAATATCTAGATTAGGCTTAAAAATAAGTCGATTAAAGGTGAAAACCCAAACTAGTCCCCAGATGGTCCCGTAAGATGCATGAACACCTTGCACGGGACTAATGTTACTTTCAGGAACTGATCGCGTAGCCGCGGGTCTCCTGGTTTGAGAATATGAACAGAATTTGAAAATATCTAGATTATGCTTAAAAATAGGTCATTTGAGGCCAGAACCCGTCACCAAACGACCCCGTAAGTGGCACGAACAGCTCGCACGGGACCAATTTAACTTGTAGGAACTGACCGCATAGTCACAGGTCTCCTGGTTTGAGAATATGACGATAATTTGAAAATAATTAGATTTGGCTTCTCACCAGCTCCCAAATGGCTCCATAAGAGTCACAAACACCTCGCACGTTACCAATGTAACTTTTAGTAACTAACTATATAGTCACGGGTTTCCCTCTTTGAGAATATGACGATAATATGGAAATATCTATATTAGGCTTAAAAATAAGTCATTTGCGGGTGAAACCCCAAACAAGCCCCCAAATTGCCCCGTAAGAGGCACGAACAAGTCGCACGGGACCAATATCACTTGGAGGAACTGATCGCGTGTCTCCCGATTTGAGAATCGGATGGTGATTTAAAAATATCTAGATTAGGCTTAAAAATAAGTCATTTGAGGATGAAAACCCAAACTATCCCCCAAACGGCCCCGTAACAGGGCCGAACACCTTGCACAGGACCAATGTACCTTGTAGGAACTGACCGTGTAGTCGTAGGTCTCCCAGTTTGAGAATACCACAATAATTTGAAAATATCTAAATTAGGCATAAAAGCAAGTCGTTTGAGGGTGAAAACCCAAACCAGGCCCCAAATGGCCCCGTAAGAGGCATGAACACCTCGTACGGGACTAATGTTACTTATAGGAACTGATCGCGTAGTCGCGAGTCTTCCGGTTTGAGAATATGGTGATAATTTGAAAATATCAAGATTAGGCTTAAAAATAAGTCGTTTGAGGGTGAAAACACAAACCAGCACCCGAACGCTCTCGTAAGATACACGAACTCCTCGCACGGGACCAAAGTAACTTATAGGAACTGATTGCATAGTCACGGGTCTCCCGGTTTGAGAATATGAAGATAATTTGAAAATATCTAGATTAGGCTTAAAAATAAGCGTTTGAGGGTGAAAACTCGAACTAGCCCTCAAATAGCCCCGTAAGAGGCACGAACACCTCGAAAGGAGCAATGCAACTTATAAGTACTAACCGCGTATTCGCAGGTCTCCCGGTTTGGTAATATGACGATAATTTGAAAATATATTTATTAGGCAGAAAAAAAGTCGTTTGTGGGTGAAAATCCAAACCAGCCCCCAAACAGTCACGTAAGATGCACCAACACCTCGCACGGGACCAATGAAACATGAAGGAACTGACCGCATAGACAATGGTCTCTCGATTTGAGAATATGATGATAATTTGAAAATATATAGTTAAGGCTTAAAAATAAGTCGTTTCAGTGTGAAAACCTAAAATAGCCCACAAACGGCCCTGTTAGACGCACGAACACGTCGCATATGACCAATGTTACTTGTAGGAACTGACCACTTAGCCGTGGTTTTCCCGGTTTGATAATGTCATGATAATTTGAAAATATTTAGATTAGGCTTAAAAACAAGTCGTTTGAGGTGAAAAACCAAACCAGACCCAAACGGCTACATAAAAGACACGAACACTTCGCATGGGACAAATGTATTTACTAGGAACCACCGCATAGCCACAGGTCTCCCGATTTCAGAATAGGATGATAATTTGAAAATATCCAGATTAGGCTTAAAAACAAGTCATTTAAGGGTGAAAACCCAAACAAGCACCCAAACGTTCCCGTAAGATGCATGAACACCTCGCACGGGACCAATGAAACTTGTAGGAACTGACCGCGTAGTCGCGGGTCTCGCGGTTCGAGAATATGAAGATAGTTTGAAAATATCGAGATTAGGCTTAAAAATATCAAGATTAAGCTTAAAAATAAGTCATTTCAGGGTGAAAACCTAAACGAACCCCCAAACGGCCCGTAAGAGGCACGAACACCTCGTACGGGACCAATGTAACGTGTAGGAACTGACCCCGTGTCTCCAAATTTGAGAATATGATAATAATTTGAAAATATCTAGATTAGGCTTTAAAACAAGTTGTTTGAGAGTGAAAACCCAAACTAGCCCCCAAACGGCCCTGTAAGAGGCACGAACGCCTAGAAAGGGACCAATGTAACTTGTAGGAACTAACTGCGTAGTCACGGGTCTCCCGGTTTGGGAATTTGACGATAATTTAAAAATATCAGGATTAGGCTTAAAAAAGAGTCGTTTGAGGGTGAAAACCCAAACTAGCCCCAATACGGTCCCGTAAGATGCATGAACACCTCGCACGGGACCAATGTAACTTGTAGGAACTGATAGCCAAGTTGCGGGTCTGCCAGTTTGAGAAAATAATGATAATTTAAAAATATCTAGGTTTTGCTTCACACCAGCTCCCAAATGTCTCCATAAGAGGCACGAACACCTCGTACGTTACCAATGTAACTTTTAGGAACTAGCTGTATTATCACAGGTTTCCCAGTTTGAGAATATGACGATAATTTGGAAACATTTAGATTAGGCATTGAAAAAAGTCGTTTGAGGGTGAAAACCCAAACCAGCACCCAAATGGCCCCGTAAGAGGCACGAACACCTCGCATGGGACCAATGTAACTTGTAGGAACTGACCGTGTAGTCGCGAGTCTCCCGATTTGAGAATATGATGATAATTTGTAAATATCGAGACTAGGCTTAAAAAAAGTCGTTTGACGACGAAACCCCAAACTAGCTCCCAAACGGCCCCGTAAGAGGCACGAACACCTCGCACGGGACCAATGTAACTTGTAGGAACTAACCGTAAGTCTCACCGTTTGAGAATACGAAGATAATTTGAAAATGTCTAGATTAGGCTTAAAACAAGTCATTGGAGGGTGAAAATCCTAACCAGCCACCAAACGGCCCCGTAAGAGGCACGAACACCTCGCACGGGACCAATGTAACTTGTAGGAACTGACCACGTAGTCGCAAGTCTGCCGGTTTGAGAATGTGATGATAATTTGAAAATATCTAGGTTTGGCTTCATACCAGCTCTCAAATGGCTCCATAAGAGGCACGAACACCTTGTACATTACCATTCTTACTTTTAGGAAATAACCGTATTGTCACATGTTCCCCAATATGAGAATACGAAGATAATATGGAAATATATAGATTAGGCTTAGAAAAAAGTCATCTAAGGGTGATAACCCAAATCAGCCCCCAAATGGCCCTGTAAGAGGCACGAACACCTCGTACGGGACCAATTTAACTTATAGGAACTGACCGTGTAGTCGCGGGTCTCCCTATTTGAGAATTTGATGCTAATTTGAAAATATCGACATTAGACATAAAAACAAGCAGTTTGACGACGAAACCCAAAACTAGCTCCCAAACGGCCCCATAAGAAGCATGAACACCTCGCACGGGACCAATGTAACTTGTAGGAACTAACCGCGTGTCTCCCGGTTTGAGAATATGATGATAATTTTAAAATATCTATATTTTTCTTAAAAATAAGCCATTTAAGAGTGAAAACCCAAACCAGCCCCCAAACGGCCCCGTAAGAGCCACGAACACCTCGTATGGGACCAGTGTAACTTTCAAAAACTGACCACGTAATCACAGGTCTCTCGAATTGGGAATATGATGATAGTTAGAAAATATCTAGATTAGGCCTAAAAATAAGTCATTTGAGGATGAAACCCAAACCAGCCCCAAAATGGCCCCGTAAGAGGCACGAACACCTCGCACGGGACCAATGTAACTTATTGGAACTAACCGCGTAGTCGCGGGTCTCTCAATTTAAGAATATGACAACAATTTTAAAATATCTAGATTAGGCTTAAAAATAAGTCGTTTGAGGGTGAAAACCAAAAACCAGCCCCCAAACGGCCCCGTAAGAGGCACGAACACCTCACACGGGGCAAATGTAACTTGAAGGAACTAACCGCATAGCCACTCGTCACCCAGTTTGAGAATATGAAGAAAATTTTAAAATATCTAGATAAGCCTTAAAAGCAAGTCGTTTGAGCGTGAAAGCCCAAACCATCCCTTAAACGGCCGTGTAAGAAGCACGAACACCTCACACGGGACTAATGTTACTTCTAGGAATTGACCGTGTAGTCGCGAGTCTCTCGGTTTGAGAATATCATGATAATTTAGAAATATCTAGATAAGGCTTAAAAAAAGTCGTTTGAGGTGAAAACCTAAACCAGCCCCCAAACGGCCCTGTAAGAGACACAAACACCTCGCATGGGACCAATGTAACTTGTAGGAACTAACCGCGTAATCACGGGTCTCTCGGTTTGAGAATATGAAGATAATTTAAAATATCTAGATTAGGCTTAAAAATAAGTCATTTGAGGGTGAAAACTAAAACCAACCCCCAAACAGCTCGTAAGAGGCACGAACACCTCGTACGGGACCAATGAAACTTGTAGGAACTAACCACGTAGTCGCAGGTCTCTCGATTTTGGAATATGATGATAATTTTAAAATATTAAGATTAGACTTAAAAACAAGTCGTTTAAGGTTGAAAACCCAAACCCGCCAAATGGCCCGATAAAAGGCACGAACACATCGAAAGGGACCAATGTAACTTGCAGGACCTAACCGCGTAGTCGCGGGTCTCTCGATTTGGGAATATGACGATAATTTGAAAATATATAGATTAGGCTTAAAAACAGGTCGTTTGAGGGTGAAAACCCAAACTGGCCCCAAAACGGTCCCGTATGATTCACGAACACGTCGCACGGGACCAATGTAACTTGAAGGAACTGACCGTATAGGCATTGGTCTCCCGGTTTGAGAATATGATGATAATTTGAAAATATCTATGTAAGGCTTAAAAATAAGACGTTTGAGTGTGAAAACCCAAACCAACCCTCAAACGGCCCGTAACAGGCACAAACTCATCGCACGGGACCAATGTTACTTGTAGGAACTGATTGTGCAGTCGCGGGTCTCCCGGTTTTAGAATATCATGATAATTTGAAAATATCTAGATTAGGCTTAAAAACAAGTTGTTTGAGATGAAAACCCAGACCATCCCCCAAACGACCCCGTAAGAGACACGAACACCTCGCATGGGACCATTATAACTTAGAGGAACTGGCCGCATAGCCATGGGTGTCCCAGTTTTAGAATATGAAAATAATTTGAAAATATCTAGATTAGGCTTAAAAACAAGTTGTTTGAGGGTGAAAACCCAAACTAGCCCCCAAATAGCCCCGTAAGAGGACCAAGCACCTCGTACGGGACCAATGTAACTTATAGAAACTGATCGCGTAGTCACGGGTCTCCAGATTTCAGAATATGATGATAATTTGAGAATATCTAGATAAGGCTAAAAAATAAATCGTTTGAGCATGAAAGCCCAAACCAGCCCTCAAACGACCCCATAAGAGGCAAGAACACCTCACACGGGACCAATGTTACTTATAGGAACTGATCGCGTAGCCGCGAGTCTCCCGGTTTGAGAATATGACGATAATTTGAAAATATCTAGATTAGGCTTAAAAACAAATTATTTGAGGGTGAAAACCCAAACCAACCGCCCAAAAGATCACGTAAGAAGCACGAACACCTCACATGGAACCAATGTAAGTTGTATGAACTGACCGCATAGTCACGGGTCTCCCGATTTGATAATATGAAGATAATTTGAAAATATCTATATGACGCTTAAAAACAAGCCATTTGAGGTAGAAAACCAAAACCAACCACCAAATGGCCCGTTAGAGGCACGAACAGCTTGCACGAGACGAATGTAACTTGTAGGAACTGACCGCATGTCTCCCGATTTGAGAATATGATGATAATTAGAAAATATCTAGATTAGGCTAAAAAACAAGCCGTCATAGAGCGAAAACCCAAGCTAGACCCCAAACGGCCCCATAAGAGGCAGAACACCTCGAAAGGGACCAAGGTAACTAATAGGAACTCATGGCATAGTCGCGGGTCTCCCGGTTTGGGAATATGACGATAATTAGAAAATATCTCGATTAGGATTAAAAATAAGTCATGTGAGAGTGAAAACCCAAACCATCCCCCAAACGGTCCCGTAAGATGCACGAACAACTCGCGCGGGACCAATGTAACTTGTAGGAACTGACCACGTAGTTGCGGGTCTCTCGGTTTGAGAATATGACGATAATTTGAAAATATCTAGATTATCCTTAAAAACAAGTCATTTGAGGGTGAAAACCCAAACTAGTCCCCAAACGGCCCCGTAAGAGGCACAAACACATCGCACGGGACCAATGTAACTTGTAGGAATAGTCTGTGTAGTCGCGGATATCCCGATTTGAGAATATGATGATAATTTGAAAATATCTAGATTAGTCTTAAAAATAAGTCGTTTGACAGCAAAAAACTAAACCAGCTCCCAAATGGCCCCGTAAGAGGCTCGAACACCTCGCACCAGACCAACGTAACTTGTAGGAACTGACCATGTAGTCAAGCGTATCCCGATTAGAGAATATAACGATAATTTTTAAATATTTATATTAGGCTTAAGAATAAGTTATTTGCGGGTGAAACCCCAAGCCAGCCCCCAAACGGCCCTGTAAGAGGAATGAACACCTCGCGCGGGACCAATGTAACTTCTAGAAATTGACCATAGTCGCGAGAGTCCCGGTTTGAGAATATGATTATAATTTGAAAATATCTAGATTTGGCTTCACACCTACTCCCAAACGGCCGTATAATAGGCACAAACAATTCCCACGTGACCAATGTAAGTATTAGGAACTGATCGCATAGTCATGGGTCTCCCGATTTGAGAATATGACGATAATTTGAAAATATCTAGATTAGGATTCAAAACAAAAAATTTAAGAGTGAAAATCAAAACTAGGCCCCAAATTGCCCTGTAAGAGGCCCAAACACCTCGCACAGGACCAATGTTACTTGTAGGAACTGACCGTGTAGTTACGTGTCTCCCGATTTGAGAATATGATGATAATTGGAAAATATCTAGATTAGGCTTAAAAATAAGACGTTTGAGGGTGAAAACCGAAACCATCCCCCAAACGACCCCGTAAGAGACATGAACACCTCGCACGGGACCAATGTAACTTGTAGAAACTAACCGCATAGTCGCGGGTCTCCTAGTTTGAGAATATGACGATAATTTGGAAGTATCTAGATTAGGATTAAAACAAGTCATTTGAGGGTGAAAACGAAACCAGCCCCCAAACGGCCCCATAAGAGGCACAAACACCTCGCACGGGACCAGTGTAACCATGGGTCTCCCGATTTTAGAATATGACGATAATTTGAAAATATCTAAATTAGGCTAAAAAATAAGTCGTTTGAGAGTGAAAACCTAAGTTGGCCCCCAAATGGCCCCGTAAGAGGCACGAGCACCTTGAACAGGACTAATTTAACTTGTTGGAACTGATCGCGTAGTCAAGGGTCTCCCGATTTGAGAATATGTCAATAATTTGAGAATATCTAAACAGGCTTAAAAATAAGTCTTTTGAGTGTGAAAACCTAAACAAGACGTCAAATGGCCCCGTGAGAGGCACGAACACCTCATACGGGACCAATGATACTTATAGGAACTGATTGCATAGTCGCGAGTATCCTGGTTTAATAATATGACAATAATTTGAAAATATATAGATTAGGCTTAAAATCAAGTTGTTTGAGGGTGAAAACCCAAACCAGCTACGAGACGACCCCGTAAGAGGCACGAACACCTAGCACGAGACCAATGTAACTTGGAGGAACTGACAGTGCAGTCACGGGTTTCCCGATATGATAATATGATGATAATTTGAAATATCAAGATTAGGCTTAAAAAGGTGTTTCACGGAAAAAACCCTAACCATCTCCCAAACGGCCCCATAAGAGGCTGGAACACCTCGCACGGGACCAATTTAACTTGTAGAAGCTGACCACGTAGTGACGGGTCTCCTGATTTGAGTATATGATTATAATTTGAAAACATCGAGATTAGGCAGGAAAATAAGCCGTTTGAGAGTGAAACGCTAAGCCAGCCCCCAAACGGTCGAATAAGAGGCACGAATACCTCGCGCGGGACCAATGTAACTTGTAGGAACTGACCGCATGTCTCCCGATTTGATAATACGATGATAATTTCATAATATCTAGATTAGGCTTAAAAACAAGTCGTTTGAGCGTGAAAAACCAAACCAGTCCCCAAACGGCCCCGTAAGAGGCGCGAACACCTCGCACGGGACCAATGTAACATGTAGGAACTTACCGCGCAATTGCGAATCTCCCGATTTGAGAATATGATGACAATTTAAAAAACAACATTAGACTTCAAAACAAGTCGTTTGGGCGTGAAAACCAAAACCAACCCCCAAACGGCCCCGTAAGAGGCACGAATACCTCGCACGGTACTAATGTAACTTGTTGGAACTGATCGCGTAGCCACGGGTCTCCCGATTTGAGAATATGATGATAATTTAAAAATATCTAGATAAGGCTTACAAACAAGTCGTTTGAGCATAAAAACCTGAACCAACCCTCAGATGACCCCGTAAGAGTCACGAACACCTTGTACGGGACCAATGTAACTTATAGGTACTGATCGCGTAGTTGCGAGTCTCCCGGTTTGTGTAAATCACAATAATTTTAAAATATCTAGATTAAGCTTAAAAATAAGTCGTTTGTGGATGAAAACCCAAACCAGTCCCCAAACGACCCCGTAAGAGGCACGATCACCTCGCACGAGACCATTGTAACATGTAGGAACTGACCGCGTAGCCACGGATCTCCTGGTTTCAAAATATGTCGATAATTTGAAAATATCTAGATTAGGCTTAAAATAACCCGTTTGAGGGTGAAAACCAAAACAAACTCCCAAATGGCCCCGTAAGAGGCACGAACACTTCGCAAAGGGACCGATGTAACTTATAGGGACTGACCACATAGTTGCGAGTCTTAAAAACAAGTCATTTGAGGGTGAAAACCCATCCGGCCCACAAACGGCCCCGTAAGAGGCACGAACACCTCGAAAGGGACCAATGTAACTTTTAGGAACTAACCGCGTAGTCGCGGGTCTCCCGATTTGAGAATATGAAAATAATTTTATAATATCTAGATTAGGCTTAAAAAAAAGTCGTTTGAGGGTGAAAACCAAAACCGTCCCCCAAACGGTCCTGTAAGATGCACGAACACCTCGCACGGGACCATTGTAACTTTTAGGAACTAATCGCTAGTTAGGGGTATCCCGATTTGAGAATATGATTATAATTTGAGAACATCTATATAAGGCTTAAAAACTAGTCGTTTGAGCGTGAAACCCCAAACCATCCCTCAAACGGCCCCGTAAGAGGGACAAACACCTCGCACTGGGCCAATGTTTTAGAATATGATGACAATTTGAAAATATCTACATTAGGTTTAAAACCAAGCCGCTTGAGGGTGCAAATCCAAACCAGCCCAAATGGCCTCGTAAGAGGCACGAACACCTCTCATGGGACCAATGTAATTAATAGGAACTAGTCGCATTGTCATGGGTCTTCCTCTTTGATAATATGACGATAATGTGAAAATATATAGATTAGCCTCAAAAACATGTCGTTTAAGGGTGAAAACCCAAACTAGCCCCCAAACGGCCCTGTAAGAGGCAGAACACCTCAAAAGGGACAAATGTAACTTGTGGGAACTCATGATGTAATCGCGGGTCTCCCGATTTAGGAATATGATAATATCTATATAAGGCTTAAAAACAAGTCGTTTGAGTGTGAAAACCCAAACCAACCCTCAAACGGCCCTGTAAGAGGCACGAAAACGTCGCACGAGGCCAATGTTACTTGTTGGAACTGATCGCCTTGTCGTGGGTCTCCCGGTTTGAGAATATCATGATAATTTGAAAATATTTAGATTAGGCTTAAAAACTAGTCATTTGAGGTGAAAACACAAACCAACCCCTAAACGGCCCCATAAGAGACCCGAACTCCTCGCACGGGACCAATGTAACTACTAGGAACGGACTGCGTAGCCATGTGTCTCCCAGTTTCCAAATGTGATGATAATTTCAAAATATCTAGATTAGGCTTAAAAACAAGCCGTTTGACGGTGAAGACCCAAATTAGCCCCCAAAACGGCCACGTAAGAGTCACAAGCACCTCGTACGGGACCAATGTAACTTGTCAGAAATGATCGCGTGGTCATGGGTATCCCGATTTGAGAATATGATGATACTTTGAGATCATCTATATAAGGCTTAAAAACAAGTCGTTTGACTGTGAAAGCCCAAACCATCCCTCAAACGGCCCCATAAGAGGTAAGAACACCTCGCACGGGACCAATGTTACTAATAGGAACTGATCGCGTAGTAGCGAGTCTCCCGATTTGAGAATATGATGACATTTTAAAAATATATCGATTAGGCTTAAAAACAAGTCATTTGAGGGTGAAAACCAAAACCGACCCCCAAATGGCCCGTAAGAGGCACGGACACCTCGCCCGGGACCAATGTAATGTGTAGGAACTGACCCCGTGTCTCCCAGTTTGAGAATATGATGATAATTTGAAAATATCTAGATTAGGCTTAAAAATAAGCCGTTTGAGAGTGAAAACTCAAATTATCCCCCAAACGGCCCCGTAAGAGGCACGAACACCTCGAAAGGTACCAATGTAACTTATAGGAACTAACTACGTAGTCGCGGGTCTCCCGGTTTGGGAGTATGACGATAATTTGAAAATATATAGATTAGGCTTAAAAACAAGTCATTTGAGGGTGAAAACCCAAACTAGTCCCCATACGATCCCGTAAGATGCATGAACACCTTGCATGGGACCAATGTAACTTGTAGGAACTGATCACGTAGTCGCGGGTCTCCTGATTTCAGAATAAGAAAATAATTTGAAAATATCTAGATTAGGCTTAAAAATAAGTCATTTGAGGCCCAAACCAATCACCAAACGGCCCCGTAAGAGGCACGAACACCTCGCACGGGAACAATGTATAGGAACTGACCGCATAGTCATGGGTCTCCCAGTTTGAGAATATGATGATAATTTGAAAATATCTAGATTTGGCTTCTCATCAGCTCCCAAATGGCTCCATAAGAGGCACGAACACCTCGCACGCTACCAATGTAACTTTTAGGAACTAACTATATAGTCACGGGTTTCCCCATTTGAGAATATGATGATAATATGGAAATATCTAGATTAGGCTTAAAAACAAGTCGTTTGAGGGTGAAAGCCCAAACCAGCCCTCAAATGGCCCCGTAAGAGGCACGAACACCTCGCACAGTACCAATGTAACTTGTAGGAACTGTTCGCGTGTCTCCCGGTTTGAGAATATGATGGTGATTTAAAAATATCTAGACTAGGCTTAAAAACAAGTCAATTGAGGGTGAAAATCCAAACCAGCCCCCAAACGGCCCCGTAAGAGGGTCGAACACTTCGCACAGGACCAACGTAACTTGTAGAAACTGACCATGTAGTCGCGGGTCTCCCAGTTTGAGAATACGACAATAAATTGAAAATACCTAAATTGGGCTTAAAAACAAGTCGTTTGAGGGTGAAAACCCAAACCAACCCCCAAATGGCCCCGTAAGAGGCATAAACACCAGGCACAGGACCAATGTTACTAATAGGAACTGATCGTGTAGTCACGAGTCTCCCGATTTGAGAATATGGAGATAATTTGAAAATATCTAGATTAGGATTAAAAACAAGTCGTTTGACGGTGAAAACCCAAACTAGCACCCAAATGCTCTCGTAAGATGCACGAACACCTCGCACCGGACCAATCTAACTTGTTGGAACTGACCACGTAGTCACGGGTATCCCGGTTGGAGAATATGACGATAATTTGAAAATATCTAGATTAGGCTTAAAAATAAGTCGTTTGAGGGTGAAAACTCGAACCAGCCCCCAAACAGCCCCGTAAGAGGCACGAACACCTCGAAAGGCAGCAGTGTAACTTATAAGAACTAATCGCATAGTCGCGGGTCTCCTGGTTTGGTAATATGGTGATAATTTGAAAATATCTACATTAGGTTAAAAAAAGTCATTTGAGGGTGAAAACCCAAACCAGCCCCCAAACAATCATGTAAGATGCACCAACACCTCACACGGGACCAATGTAACTTGAAGGAACTGACCGCATAGCCATTGGTCTCCCAATTTGAGAATATGATGTTATTTTGAAAATATCTAGATAAGGCTTCAAAAGAAGTCATTTGAGTGTGAAAACCTAAACCAACCCTCAAACGGCCCTGTAAGAGGCAAGAGCACATCGCACGGGACCAATGTTACTTATAGGAACTGAGCGCGTAGCCGCGGGTCTTCCAGTTTTAGAATATTACAATAATTTGAAAATATATAGATTAGGCTTAAAAATAAGTTGTTTGAGGTGAAAACCCAAACCAGCCCCCAAACTGGCCCGTAAAAGACACGAACACCTCGCATGGGACAAATGTATTTACTAGAAACCGTCGTGTAGCCCCGAGTCTCCCAATTTCAGAATATGAAGATAATTAGAAAATTTCTAGATTAGGCTTAAAAAAATCCGTTTCAGGATGAAAACCCAAACTAGCCCCCAAACGACCCCGTAAGGAGCAAGAACACCTCGCATTGGACCATTGTTACTTATAGGAACTGATCGCGTAGTCGCGAGTCTCATAATTTGAGAAGATGATGATAATTTGAAAATATCTAGATTAAGCTTAAAAATAAGTCGTTTAAGGGTGAACACCTCAACCAGCACCCAAACGTCCCGTAAGATGCAAGAACACCTCGTACGGGACCAATGCAACTTGTAGGAGCTGATCGTGTAGTCACGGGTCAAGCGGTTTGAGAATATGAAGATAATATGAAAATATCTAGATTAGTCTTAAAAATAAGTCGTTTGGGGGTGAACACCAAAACCAACCCCCAAACGGCCCGTAAGAGGCACGAACACCTCGCACAGGACCAATATAACGTGTAGGAACTGACCCCCTGTCTCTTAGTTAGAGAATATGATAATATTTTGAAAGTATATAGATTAGGCTTTAAAACAAGCTATTTGACAGTTAAAACCCAAACTAACCCCCAAAGGGTCTCCCCGTAAGAGGCACGAACTCCTAAAAAGAGACCAATGTAACTTGTAGGAACTAACTACGTAGTCGTGGGTCTCCCGGTTTGGCAATATGACGATAATTTGAAAATAAATAAATTAGGCTTAAAAAAAAGTCGTTTGAGCGTGAAAACCCAAACTAGCCCCCATACGGTCCCGTAAGATGCATGAACACCTCGCACGGGACCAATGTAACTTGTAGGAACTGATCGCCTAGTTGCGGGTCTGCCGGTTTTAGAATATGATGATAATTTATTAATATCTAGGTTCGGCTTCACACCAGCTCCCAAATGTCTCCATAAGAGGCACGAACACCTCATGCATTACCAATGTAACTTTTAGGAACTAACTATACTGTCACAAGTTTCCCAGTTAGAGAATATGACGATAATATCAAAATATCTAGATTAGGCTTAGAAAAAAGTCGTTTGAGGGTGAAAACCCAAACCAGCTCCCAAATGGCCCCGTAAGAGGCACGAACACCTCTCACGGGACCAATGTAACTTGTAAGAAGTGACCGTGTAGTCATGGGTCTCCCGATTTGAGAATATGATGATAATTTGAAATATCGATATTAGGCTTAAAAACAAGCCATTTTATGATGAAACTCCAAACTAGCTCCCAAACGGCCCCGTAAGAGGCACGAACACCTCGCACGGGACCAATGTAACTTGTAGGAACTAACCGTCTGTCTCCCAGTTTGAGAATATGAAGATAATTTGAAAATATCTAGACTAGGCTTAAAACAAGTCATTAGAGGGTGAAAACCCAAACCAGCCACCAAACGGCCTCGTAAGAGGCATGAACACCTCGCACGGGATCAATGTAACTTGTAGGAACTGACCACATAGTCGCGAGTGTTCCCGTTTGATAATAAGATTATAATTTGAAAATATCTAGGTTTGGCTTCACACCAGCTCCCAAATGGCTCCATAAGAGGCACAAACACCTCGTACGTTACCAATGTTACTTTTAGGAACTAACCGTATTGTCGCTGGTTTTCGAGTTTTAGAATATGATTACAATATGGAAATATCTAGATTAGGCCTAGAAAAAAGTCATTTGAGGGTGAAAACCCAAATCAGCCCTCAAATGGCCCCGTAAGAGGCACAAACACCTCGCACGGGACCAATGTAACTTGTAGGAACTGGTCGTTTAGTCACGGGTCTCCCGATTTGAGAATATGACGCTAATTTGAAAATATCAGCATTATGCTTAAAAACAAGCCGTTTGACGATGAAACCCCAAACTAGCTCCCAAACGGCCCTGTAAGACGCACGAACACCTCGCACGGGACCAATGTAACTTGTAGGAACTAACCACGTGTCTCCCGATTTGAGTATATGAATATAATTTCAAAATATCTACATTTGGCTTAAAAATAAGTCATTTCAAACCCAAACCAACCCCCAAACGGCCCTGTAAGAGCCACGAACACCTCGCATGGGACGAGTGTAACTTTTATAAACTGACCACGTAGTCACAGGTCTTTCGAATTGGGAATATGATGATGGTTTGAAAATATTTAAATTAGGCCTAAAAATAAGTCGTTGAGGGTGAAAACCAAACTAGCCCCCAAATGGCTCCGTAAGAGGCACGAACACCTCGCACGGGACCAATGTAACTTGTAGGAACTAACCGCGTAGTCGCAGGTCTCCCGATTTAAGAATATGACAATAATTTTAAAATATCTAGATTAGGCTTAAAGATAAGTCGTTTGAGGGTGAAACCCCAAACGGCCCCGTAAGAGGCACGAACACCTTACACGGGACAAATGTAACTTGAAAGACCTGACTTCATAGCCACTCGTCTCCTAGTTTAAGAATATGAAGAAAATTTGAAAATATCTAGATAAGCCTTAAAAATAAGTCGTTTGAGCGTGAAAACCCAAACCATCCCTTAAATGGCCACGAACACCTCGCAAGGGACTAATGTTACTTCTAGGAACTGGCCGTGTAGTCGCGGGTCTCCCGGTTTGAGAATATCATAATAATTTAGAAATATCTAGATTATGCTTAAAAAAAGTCATTTGAGGTGAAAACCTAAACCAGCCCCCAAATGGGCCCATAAGAGACACGAACATCTCGCACGGGACGAATGTAACTTGCAGGAAATCACCGCGTAATCACGGGTCTTCCGGTTTGAGAATATGAAGATAATTTTAAAATATGTAGATTTGGCTTAAAAATAAGTCGTTTGAGGGTGAAAACCAAAACCAACCCCCAAACGGCTTGTAAGAGGCACGAACACCTCGCACGAGACCAATGAAACTTGTAGGAACTAACCACGTAGTCGCAGGTCTCTCGATTTGGGAATATGACGATAATTTTAAAATATCAAGATTAGACTTAAAAACAAGTCGTTTAAGGGTTAAAACCCAAACTAGCCCACAAATGGCCCGATAAAATGCATGAACACATCGAAAGGGAACAATGTAACTTCCAGGACCTAACCGCATAGTCACCGGTCTCTCGGTTTGGGAATATGATGATAATTTGAAAATATCTAGATTAGGCTTAAAAACAGGTCGTTTGAGGGTGAAAACCCAAACTGGTCCCCAAACGTTCTCGTATGATGCACGAACACCTCACAAGGGACCAATGTAACTTGAAGGAACTGGCCGCATAGCCATTGGTCTCCCGATTTGAGAATATGATGATAATTTGAAAATATCTATATAAGGCTTAAAAACAAGTCGTTTGAGTGTGAAAACCCAAACCAGCCCTCAAACGGCCCTGTAACAGGCACAAATTCATCGCACGGGACCAATGTTACTTGTAGGAACTGACTGCGTAGTCGTGGGTCTCCCGATTTGAGAATATCATGATAATTTGACAATATCTATATAAGGCTTAAAAACAAATCGTTTGAATGTGAAAACTCAAATTAGCCCTCAAACGGCCCTGTAACAGGCACAAACTCATCGCACGGGACCAACGTTACTTGTACGAACTGACTGCATAGTCGCGGGTCTCCTGATTTGAGAATATCATGATAATTTGAAAATATCTAGTTTAGGCTTAAAAATAAGTCGTTTGAGATGAAAGGCCAAACCAGCCCCAAAAGTTACCCCGTAAGAGATATGAACACCTCGCATGGGACCATTGTAAGTTGTAGTAACTGACCGCATAGCCACGGGTGTCCCGATTTAAGAATATGAAGATAATTTCAAAATATCTAGATTAGTCTTAAAAACAAGCAGTTTGACGGTGAAAACCCAAACTGGCCCCCAAACAGCCTCGTAAGAGGCCCAAGCACCACGTACGGGACCAATGTAACTTATAGGAACTGATCGCGTAGTCACGGGTCTCCCAATTTCAGAATATGATGATAATTTGAGAATATCTGGATAAGGCTAAAAAATAAGTCATTTGAGTATGAAAGCCCAAACCAGCCCTGAAACGGCCCCATAAGATGCAAGAACACCTCGCACGGGACCAATGTTACATATAGGAATTGATCGCGTAGTCGCGAGTCTCCCAGTTTGAGAATATGACGATAATTTGAAAATATCTAGATTAGGCTTAAAAACAAGTCGTTTGAGGGTGAAAACCCAAACCAACCCCCCAAACGGTCCCGTAAGAAGCACGAACACCTCACACGGGACCAATGGAACTTGTATGAACTGATCGCGTTATCACGGGTCTCCCAGTTTTTGAATTTGAAGATAATTTTAAAATATCAATATTAGGGTAAAAAATAAGCCGTTTGAGGGAGAAAACGAAAACCAACCACCTAATGGCCTGTTAGAGGTACGAACACCTCGCACGGGACTATTGTAACTTTTAGGAACTGATCTCATGTCTCCTGGTTTGAGAATATGATGATAATTTGAAAATATCTAGATTAGGTTAAAAAACAAGCCGTTTGAGAGTGAAAACCCAAACTAGCCCCCAAACGGCCCCAAAAGAGGCAGAACACCTCGAAAGGGACCAATGTAACATGTAGGAACTCACGGCGTAGTCGCGGGTCTCCCAGTTTTGGAATATGACGATAATTTGAAAATATCTCGATTAGGATTAAAAATAAGTCATTTGAGAGCGAAAACCCAAACCAGCCCCCAAACGGTCCCGTAAGATGCATGAATAACTCGCGCGGGGCCAATGTAACTTATAGGAACTGACCACGTAGTTGCGGGTCTCTCAGTTTGAGAATATGATGATAATTTAAAAATATCTAGATTAGCCTGAAAAAAAGTCATTTGAGGGTTAAAACCCAAAGTAGTCCCCAAACGGCCCCGTAAGAGGCACGAACACATCGCACGGGACCAATGTAATTGGTAGGAACACACCGTGTAGTCACGGATATCCCGATTTGAGAACATGATGATAATTTGAAAATATCTGGATTAGGCTTAAAAACAAGTCATTTGACGGCAAAAAACCAAACCTGCTCCCAAATGGCCCCGTAAGAGGGTCGAACACCTCGCACCGGACCAATGTAACTTGTAGGAACTGACCACGTAGTCACGGGTATCCCGATTTGAGAATATGGCGATCATTTAAAAAAATTATATTAGGCTTAAAACAACACTATTTGCGGGTGAAACCCCAAGCCAGCCCCCAAACGGCCCTGTAAGAGGAATGAACACCTCGCGCGGGACCAATGTAACTTCTAGAAACTGACCGTAGTCGCGAGCGTCCCGGTTTGAGAATATGATTATAATTTGAAAATATCTAGATTTGGCTTCACACCTGCTCCCAAACGGTCGTATAATAGGCACGAACAACTCGCACCTAACCAATGTAAGTATTAGGAACTGATAGCATAGTCACGGGTCTCCCGATTTGAGAATTTGATGATAATTTGAAAATATCTAGATTAGGCTTAAAAATAAGCCATTTAAGAGTGAAAACCAAAACTGGCCCCCAAATTACCCCGTAAGAGGCCCAAACACCTCGCACAGGACCAATGTTACTTGTAGGAACAGACCACCTAGTCACGGATCTCCCGATTTGAGAATATGATGATAATTGGAAAATATCTAGATTAGGCCTAAAAAGAAGTCGTTTGAGGGTGAAAACCCAAACCATCCTCCAAACGGCCCCGTAAGAGGCATAAACACCTCGCACGGGATGAAAGTAACTAGTAGGAACTGATCGCGTAGTCGTAGCTCTCCCAGTTTGAGAATATCTAGATTAGGCTTAAAAATAAGTCATTTGAGGGTGAAAACCCAAACCAGCCCCCAAACAGTGCCGTAAGAGGCACGGACACCTCGCACGGGACCAATGTAACCTATAGGAACTTACCGCATAGACACGGGTCTCCTGGTTTCAGAATATGGCGATAATTTGAAAATATCTAGATTAGGCTAAAAAACAAGTCGTTTGAGGGTGAAAACCCAAACTAGCCCCCAAACGGCCCCGTAAGAGGCACGAACACCTCGCACGGGACTAATTTAACTTGTAGGAACTGATTGGGTAGTCAAGGGTCTCCCGGTTTGAGAATATGTAAATAATTTGAGAATATCTAAAAAGGCTTAAAAACAAGTCTTTTAGTGTGCAAACCCAAACCAGCCCTGAAACGGCCCCGTAAGAGGCACAAACACCTCATACGGGACCAATGATACTTATAGGAACTGATTGCGTAGTTATGAGTCTCCGTATTTAATAATATGAAAATAATTTGAAAATATATAGATTAGGCTTAAAAACAAGTCGTTTGAGGGTGAAAACCCAAACCACCCCCAAACAACCCCGTAAGAGGCACGAACACCTAGCACGGGACCAATGTAACTTGGAGGAACTGAGAGTGTAGTCTGGGGTCTCTCAGTTTGATAATATTATGACAATTTGAAAATATCAAGATTAGGCTTAAAAAGAGGTTGTTTCACAGTAAAAACCCTTACCAGCTCCCAAACGGCCCCGTAAGAGGATGGAACACCTCGCACGGGACCAATGTATCTTGTAGAAACTGACCACGTAGTCACGGGTCTCCTGATTTTAGTATATGATGATAATTTGAAAACATCTAGATTAGGCATAAAAATAAGCCATTTGATGGTGAAACCCCAAGCCAACCCCCAAACGGCCGAATAAGAGGCACGAATACCTCGCGCGAGACCAATGTAACTTGTAGGAACTGAGTGCGTGTCTCTCGGTTTGATAATATGATGATAATTTGAAAATATCTAGATTAGGCTTAAAAACAAGTCGTTTGAGCGTGAAAACCCAAACTAGGCCCCAAACGACACCGTGAGAGGCACGAACTCCTCGCACAGGACCAATGTAACTTGTAGGAACTTACCGCATATTTGCGGGTCTCCCGATTTGAGAATATGATGATAATTTAAAAAAAAGTAGATTATACTTCAAAACAAGTCATTTGAGCATGAAAACCCAAACCAACCCCCAAACGGCCCCGTAAGAGGCACGAACAACTCGCACGGGACTAGGGTAACCTGTAGGAACTTACCGCGTAGCCATCGGTCTCCCAGTTTTAGAATATGACGATAATTTGAAAATATCTACATTGGGCTAAAAATAAGTCATTTGAGGGTGAAAACACAAACCAACCCTTAAATGGCCCCGTAAGAGTCACGAACACCTCGTACGGGACCCATGTAACTTATAGGAACTGACCGTCTAGTTACGGGTCTCCCAGTTGGAGTAAATCACGATAATTTTAAAATATCAAGATTTGGCTTAAAAATAAGTGGTTTGAGGGGGAAAATTCAAACCAGACCCCAAACGGCCCCATAAGAGGCACGAACACGTCGCAAGAGAACAATGTAACATGTAGGAACTGACCGCGTAGCCACGGATCTCTTGCTTTCAAAATATGATGATAATTTGAAAATATCTAGATTAGGCTTAAAATAACCCATTTGAGGGTGAAAACCAAAACCAACCCCCAAATGGCCCCGTAAGAGTCACGAACACCTCGCACAGGACCAATGTAACTTGTAGGGACTGATCACGTAGTTGCGGGTCTCTCGATTTGGGAATATGAAGATAATTTAAAAATATCAAGATTTGGCTTAAAAGTAAGTCATTTGAGGATGAAATCCCATCCAGCCCACAAACGGCCCCGTAAGAGGCACGAACACCTCGAAAGGGACCAATGTAACATTTAGGAACTAACTGCATAGTCACGGGTCTCCTGAATTGAGAATATGACAATAATTTTAAAATATCTAGATTAGGCTTAAAAAAAAGTCGTTTGAGGCTTGAGAATATCTAGATAAGCCTTAAAAACAAGTCGTTTGAGCGTGAAAACCCAAACCACCCCTCAAATGGCCCCGTAAGAGGCACAAACACGTCGCACCGAACCAATGTTTCAGAATATGGCGATAATTTGAAAATATCTAGATTAGTCTTAAAAACAAGTCGCTTGAGGGTGCAAACCCAAACCAGCCCCAAATGGCCTTATAAAAGGCACGAACACCTCACATGGGACCAATGTAACTTGTAGGAACTGATCGCGTTGTCATGAGTCTCCCTCTTTGAGAATATGACAATAATTTGAAAATATATAGATTAGACTTAAAAATAAGTCGTTTGAAGGTGAAAACCCAAACCAACCCCCCAAAAAGTTCCGTAAGAAGCATGAACACCTCGCACGGGACCAATGTAACTTGTATGACCTGACCGCAAAGTCACAGGTCTCCCGATTTGAGAATATGAAGATAATTTGAAAATTATCTATAATAGGCTTAAAAGCAAGCGGTTTGAGGGAGAAAACCAAAAACAACCCCCAAATGGCCCGTTAGAGGCATAAACAACTCGCACGGGATGAATGTAACTTGTAGGAACTGATCGCATATCTCCCGATTTGAGAATATGATGATAATTAAAAAATATCTAGAATAGGCTAAAAAACAAGTCGTTTGAGAGTGAAAACCCAAACTAGCCCCCAAACGGCACGGTAAGAGGCAGAACACCACGAAAGGGACCAATGTAACTTGTAGGAACTCACGGTGTAGACACGGGTCTCCCGATTTGTGAATATGATAATAATTTGAAAATATCTATGTAGGGCTAAAAAATAGGTCGTTTGAGTGTGAAAACCCAAACCAGCCCTCAAACGGCCCTGTAATAGGCATAAACTCATCGCACGGGACCAATGTAACTTGTAGGAACTGACTGCGTAGTCGTGGGTCTCCCGATTTGAGAATATCATGATAATTTAAAAATATCTAGATTAGGCTTAAAAACAAGTCATTTGAGATGAAAACCCAAACTAGCCCCCAAACGGCCCCGTAAGAGACACGAACACCTCGCATGGGACCATTGTAAGTTATAGGAACTGACCGCGTAGCCACCGGTGTCTCGGTTTCAGAATATGAAGATAATTTGAAAATATCTAGATTAGGCTTAAAAACAAGCTGTTTGAGGGTGAAAACCCAAACTAGCCCCCAAACATCCCCGTAGGAGGCCCAAGCACCTCGTAGGGGACCAATGTAACTTATAGGAACTGATCGCGTAGTCACGAGTCTCCCGGTTTTAGAATATGACGATAATTTGAGAATATCTAGATAAGGCTAAAAAAGAAGGTCGTTTGAGCGTGAAAGCCCAAATCAGCCCTCAAACAGCCCCATAAGAGGAAACAACACCCCGCACGGGACCAATGTTACTTACAGGAACTGATCGGTTGTCGCGAGTCTCTCTCTTTGAGAATATGATGATAATTTGAAAATATCTAGATAAGCCTTAAAAACAAGTCGTTTGAGCGTGAAAACCCAAACCATCCCTCAAACGGTCCCGTAAGAGGCACGAACACCTCGCACCCGACCAATGTTTCAGAATATGACTATAATTTGAAAATATCTAGATTAGGCCTAAAAACAAGTCGCTTGAGGGTGCAAACCCAAACCAGCACCAAACGGTCTCGTAAGTGGCACGAACACCTCGCATGGGACCAATGTAACTTGCAGGAACTAATCGCGTTGCCACGGGTCTCCCACTTTGAGAATATGACGATAATTTGAAAATATCTAGATTAGGCTTAAAAACAAGCCGTTTGAGGGTGAAAACCCAAACTAGCCCCCAAATTTCCCCGCAAGATGCACAAACACCGCACACGGGACCAATGTTGCTTGTATGAACTGACCGCATACTCACGGGTCTCCCGATTTGAGAATATGATGATCATTTGGAAATATCTAGATTAGGCTTACAAATAAGTCGTTTGAGGGTGAAAACCCAAACCAGCCCCCAAACTGTCCCGTAAGAGGCACGAACACCTCGCACGGGACCAATGTAACTTGTAGGAACTGAACGCGTAGATGCGGGTCTCCCGATTTGAGAATATGACGATAATTTAAAAATATCTTGATTAGGCTTAAAAACGAGTCATTTGAGGGTGAAAACCCAAACCAGCCCCCAAACGGCCCCGTAAGAGGCACGAACACCTTGCACGGGACCAGTGTAACTTGTAGGAACTTACCACGTAGCCATCGGTCTCCTGGTTTCAGAATATGACGATAATTTCTAAATATCTAAATTAGGCTAAAAAATAAGTCGTTTGAGGGTGAAAATCTAGACTTGCCCCCAAACGGCCCCGTAAGAGCCACGAGCACCTCAAACGGGACCGATTTAACCTATAGGAACTGATCGCATAGTCAAGGGTCTCCCGATTTGAGAATACGTTGATAATTTGAGAATATCTAAAAAGGCTTAAAAATAAATTATTTGAGGGTGAAAACCCAAACTAGCCCCCAACCGGCCCCGTAAGAGGCACGAAAACCTAGCACGGGACCAATGTAACTTGGAGGAACGGACAGTGTAGTCAAGGGTCTCCCGGTTTGATAATATGATGATAATTTGAAAATATCATGATTAGGCTTAAAAAGAGGCTGTTTGACGCCGAAAACCCTAACCAGCTCCCAAACAGCCCCGTACAATAACCCATTTGAAGGTGAAACCACAAGTCAGCCCCCAAACGGCCCAATAAGAGGCACGAATACCTTGCGCGGGACCAATGTAACTTGTAGGAACTGATCGCGTGTCCCCTGATTTTATAATATGATGATAATTTGAAAATATCTAGATTAGGATTAAAAACAAGTCGTTTGAGCGTGAAAACTCAAACCAGGCCCCCAAACGGCCCCGTAAGAGGCACGAACACCTCGCACGGGACCAATGTAACTTGTAGGAACTTACCGCGTAGTCACAGGTCTCCCAATTTGAGAATATGACGATAATTAGAAAATAACTAGATTAGTCATAAAAACAAATCGTTTGAGTGTGAAAACCCAAACCAGCCCCCAAACGGCCCCGTAAGAGGCACGAACACCTCGCACGGGACCAGTTTAACCTTTAGGAACTTACCGCGTAGCCACCGGTCTCCCAGTTTTAGAATATGATGATAATTTCAAAATATCTACATTAGGCTAAAAAATAAGTCGTTTGAGGGTGAAAACCCAAACTAACCTCCAAATGGCCCCGTAAGAGTCACGAGCACCTCGCACGGAACCAATTTAAGTTCTAAGAACTGATCGCGTTGTCAAGGGTCTCCCCGTTTGTGAATATGTTGATAATTTAAGAATATCTAAAAAGGCTTAAAACAACTCTTTTGAGTGTGAAAACCCAAACCAGCCCTCAAACGGCCCCGTAAGAGGCCCGAACACCTCATACGGGACCAATGTTACTTATAGGAACTGATCGCGTAGTCACGAGTCTCCCAGTTTAATAATATGACAATAATTTGAAAATATATAGATTAGGCTTAAAAACAAGTTATTTGAGGGTGAAAACCCAAACCAGCCCCCAAACGGCCTCGTAAGAGGCACGAACACCTAGAACGCGACCAATGTAACTTGGAGGAACTGACAGTGAAGTCGCAGGTCTCCCGATTTGATAATATGACAATAATTTGAAAATATCAAGATTAGGTTTAAAAAGAAGCTTCTTGACTACGAAAACCCTAACCAGCTCCCAAATGGCCCCGTAAGAGGCTAGAACACCTCGCACAGGACCAATGTAACTTGTAGAAACTGACTACGTAGTCACGGGTCTCCTGATTTGAGAATATGGTGATAATTTGAAAACATCTATATTAGGCATAAAAATAAGCCGTTTGAGGGTGAAACCCTAAGCCAGTCCCCAAACGGACCAATAAGAAGCACGAATACCTCGCGGGGGACCAATGTAACTTGTAGGAACTGACCGCATGTCTCCCGATTTGATAATATGATGATAATTTGAAAATATCTATATTAGGCTTAAAAACAAGTCGTTTGAGCGTAAAAACCCAAACCAGGCTCCAAACGGCCCCGTAAGAGGCACGAACATCTCGCATGGGACCAATGTAACTTGGAAGAACTTATCGCGTAGTCGCGGGTGTGTCCATCCCCATCAATCCCCACCACGGAGGGAGGAGGAATCCTTCAGGTCCCGTGCGTCCCCTCGAGGGAGAGCACTTCTGTCGGCATCGATTTTGTGAGATGTGAAAAATGTACAGAGGTTCAGAGTCGCCAGTCTATTTTACTCAAAACAGATAAAAGAAAAAGGGGAATCCACCCCGAAGGATGGCATCCAAAGACATACTGGTGCGTGCGAAACCAAAATGATTCGAAAAGGGTTCGGAGGCTTATTTACGAAATGGGAAGGTGTTAGGCACCCATTCCGCCCTTTCGATCTCTCATGGATATTTGCTATTTTCCTTTATGTTTCCCCCCGTGAGATTTGTGCATGTGTATATATATAGAATGGAGGTAGGAATCCTCAGCTTGTATCATGGAAAAGATAAAGCAAGTCATCCATAGGAACATTATAAAAGTAATATTAGAAAAATAAGATTTATGCGGTTACCCCTACGTTGATCGCTATAAAGGAACGATAACACACATGGAGTAATGTGTCACTAAGACTAAGGATATATATAATATAAGAAAAATGGATTTAGAGAGAATAGGAAATGAGAGAAAAAGTGAGAGAAAGGATTCGAGTCTCGGGTTTTACCCCGAGACGCCTACATAGCCTATAAAGGCATCAAAGTCCACGTAGTTCGCATACAAAGCAAATGGGTGTGGTTTATCCCATAAATCCAAATGTGGGATCTCTTATTTGTAAGTGTGTGTGTGTGTGTAGAAAAGGTGTTTTAGTTATGAGAAAAATGTGGAAAAAGTGTGAGAATCCCTACTTGGAATTTATGAGAAAACCCTCTTTTTCTTGTTTTGAGGTTTTTATTTATGTGAAAACAAGAGATGTGAAATAATACTAAATAAAAAGTATATTAGGATGTGTGAGATGAGATTATAAAAGTGCTAAATATGAAAACAAGTTATTGGGAATTCAAGAGAATTTAAGAGAGAGAGTTTGAGAAAGTTGGACCTTCTTCAAGATCTTGAATGTTGGAGAGCAGCCCTTGAGCTTGGATGACGATGGAGAGTGGCTAATTCACCAAGTTTGATGAAAAGGATGATGAAAAGTGAAGGTAAAAGAGGGATTTGGAAGTTGAAATCACGTTGCCTTCGAGAGAGGTTTCTGGGATTCATTCAGAGAGATTTCGATCAGATCTGGGCTCCTCTTGCAAATGAGGCCAAGGCCTCCTTTTATAACCCCAGGGGACTGCCGATCGGCCCTATCATGGCACTGCCTATCGGCAGGTGCCGATAGGCAGGATCTGGGACCTGCCATTTGGTAGTGCGCCTCAGGCTTTTTCAGAAAATTTTCCACCGAGGGTAAACCGTTGGTCAGAATCGCGCACGGGGCATACCGTTGGAAAGGTATTTCAGAGACCTTCGAAAGTCCTTTGGATCGCTCCCGAGTTTGGGAGTTTACTTTGGGTCAAATGTGGCTCGGAAGCGTTTGTCGGTCCATTAGACGGGGAATCGCGCGAACGCAAACGGCGCATTTGTCAGCATGGTAAGTCCGAATCGCGCACGGGGCATACCGTTGGAAAGGTTAGGAGATGTCCTTCGACATTCCAAAGAGTTTGACCCAGTTTTGAGAGTTGACTTGGTCAACTGGGCCCGAGAAGCGTTCGGTGGCTTCCCGAAGTCAAACGGATCGTTCGTCTGCGTGGAAAGTTGGAATTGCGCACGGGATGGACTGTTCGAAAGGGTATTCAGTGCCCTTCAAAAATTCATTCAGCCTCGGTCGAGCTGAAGAGTTGACATAGGTCAAATAGAGCCCGGGAGCGCCCGGTGGCCTTTAGGTCAGGTTTCGGACGCAAATGGCACGTTCGTCCGCATGGTAAGTCAGAGTCGCGCACGAGGCTTACTGTTGGAAAGGTTATTTAGTGCCCTTCGAAGATTCATTGAGTCTCGGTCGAGACGAGGAGTTTCACTTTTGGGTCAAATTGAGCTGGGGGGTGCCCGATGGCTTCCAGGTCAGTACTCGGGACGTGACCTCGGTTTATAGTGCTGAAGGGAGGTACTAGGGACCTAAGGATAGTTAAGGGGTGCCAGAATGGGGTGTCTACAGAGCCCCTCGATGGGTGAGTTTGGAACAAATGATAGCCGTCGATTAGACACGACATAATTCTTTTGAGGGAGTATGACCGATTAAGAGGGTCGAGGTCGATTCTGAGGACCTAAGAAGTATGCTAAGGATGATCAATTCGGAGGATCGAGGTCAGTTCTGCGGACCTAAGGAGATGAGGATGACCAATTCAGAGGGTCGAGATCAGTTCTGACCTAAGAGTGGTGACGACCGAGGACCGAGGTCAATTCTGACCTAATAAAGGGTAACGATCCCAGATCGGGGTCAATTCTGACCCAAGAGTGGTGACGACCGAGGACTGAGGTCAATGCCGACCTAAATAAGGTGACGATCCAAGACCGGAGGCAATTCTGACCCAAGAGTGGTGACGACCGAGGACCAAGGTCAATTCTGATCTAACTAAGGTGACGATCCAAGACCAGGGCCAATTCTGACCCAAGAGTGGTGACGACCGAGGACTGAAGTCAATTCTGACCTAACTAAGGTGGCGATCCAAGACCAGGGCCAATTCTGACCCAAGAGTTGTGACGACCGAGGACCGAGGTCAATTCTGACCTAAATAAGGTGACGATCCAAGATCGGGGCCAATTTTGACCCAAGAGTGGTGACGACCGAGGACCGAGGTCAATTCTGACCTAACTAAGGTGATGATCCAAGACCGAGGCCAATTCTGACCCAAGAGTGGTGACGATCGAGGATCGAGGTCAATTCTGACCTAACTAAGGTGACGATCCAAGATCGGGGCCAATTCTGACCTAAGAGTGGTGACGACCGAGGTCAATTCTGACCTAACTAAGGTGACGATCCAAGACTGGGGCCAATTCTGACCTATTTCGCTGGGGAATGATGAATGGGACGGGGAAAATTTGTATTGTATTTTAGGAGAGATTGCTCGGGGAGAGTGGTTCTTCTGATTTTTGCTGGGAAAAATACCATGTGATATTGTACCGCACTGAATAGCCGATGGTTGTAAAGTCTGATGAGGAGGTGATTAGGTGGTCTGGGCGCCTTACCCGAGAGGTCAATCGCTTGGATTTTGAGGGCTCCATTGGGGAAAATGGTGTGTCGCCCGAAGGAGTGTGAAATTTCCTTGATGAAAACGTTCTAAAAACTTCCTGAGATTTTTAGGAATTTTTCGGGGATTTTTCGAGGCTTTCTGGGGATTTTTGCACAAAATTTTAAGGGGGGTGCCGGACGGCATAGATTGAGAGGTGCCATTCGGTAGTGGCACGGACTTTTGGGTTGCCTCAGGAAGATGAGGAGACAGTACCGATCGGTATGGTGAGGTGGGTTGCCGATCGGCATGGCGTTTGGCCTCCTATATAAAGGGGCGAATTCCCCTCATTTTTCACAGCTTCCTACCTTCTCTCTTTCTGCGATTCCTCTCTACGAATTGTTCTAGCATTACGATCTTCAAGAAATGGCCCCTTTTATGAGCACCGCTGTCCACCGGGAGTGGTTGACCGTTGATGACTGGGCGAATATGGATTGGAGGGACAAGGTGCCCCTTGCTTTGGGGAATGAGAATGCCTTTGATGCATTCGAGCCGGTTGTGGATGAGCGGACCTTGCTGCGGGAGCCATCGCGTCATCGCTCTTCGAGAGTGATTCCCGGTTGTTATGTAAGTAACCTGACATTTGGCATTCTTTTCCTTTTTGGGTGATTTTTCCTTTTCTTCACCTTTGACTGAATTTTTCCTTTCGCTAGTCGGATATTTCTTTGAAGAACATGCGTGCCTGCGGGACGACGGGTCTTAGGGATGTTTGGGAGCATCTTCCACCCGTGGTGTGCTGGATGGTATCATCAACGGGTTTGGGAGGTTGGCGGCTGCGCTGGATGAGACGCCTCGTTCGACAGCAGTTTTGTGGGCCTTGGGGGAGAGGTGGTGGGACACTACCCACACTTTTCATTTTGGCTTCAGGGAGATGACGGTGACTCCCATAGATGTGCAACAAATACTGGGGCTAGATTATGACGGGTAGCAGATTGAGGTGGACCGCTCTTTGCGGGTGAGGTCGGAGGCAGTGTATGCGGCACTTGGTGATGTGATGAGGATAGTCTCTGGAGATTCTATCCGGCTGTCCTTGCTGAAGGATGTTTTGCTAAGCAGGGTGGTTGATGTGGAGGACGGGATTCAAGTGAGGCTGATGGCCCGATTGTTCATTTTGTTGGTGATGGGAGGTTTCATGGTGGCGTCGAGCGGGGACGTCGTCCATTTGTGGTTTCTGCCATACTTGAGGATGTTTTCGAACATCCCTTTCTATGATTGGGGGAGTCTGACCTTGGTGACCCTTTACTCTTCTCTGGATGCGTTCAGTCGGTGCTACTGACAGACTTTTACTGGAGCCACGTATCTCTTGAGGTATTCTTTACTTTGCGCATTTCCATTTCATGCATTCGCATTTTCCTTTCATGCATTCGCATTTTCCTTATGCATCTCTTTTTGCTCGTGAATTCAGGCATGGTTTTATGAGGTGATTGGATGCAACACCCCACTGATTTCTCTGAAGGAGGACACTGTCGGGGACTTCTGTTGCTTGTATTAATGGCGTAAGGCCAACCGACAGTCGAAGGGATCTCTCTCCCTGGAGGCGGTGTGTCAGGTCTTGAAGGACCTGACCAGTGGTAGGGTAAGACTCTTTCCGTTTCAGCCTTAGTTTTTTTGCCTCTTCTGGTTTTGTATTGACATATTTCTGCTTGGGGATTTTCAGGTGACCTTTTATCCTTGGGGGACCGCCATTTAGGATACGGGGGTGACTGGGGTGAACGCGCAGATGAGGCATTTGTTGGCGCATGAGTTCGGCCATTCCTGGTACCTCGGGGAGAAGGTGATTCGTCAGATTGCTGAGGAGGAGGTGGTGGTGCCTCCCGCGCAGCCTCCTACTTCTATGAGGCTGGAGCGACAATTATTTGAGGATGAAAGGATTGTGGCGATGATTGGCGAGTCCTATGCATTTTATACTGATACGTCCACCCCGTATGATTATATGGACTTTGTGACCAGATGGTTGATGGCACCCAGTATACATGATGCCTTGCCTTCCCCTCCTGCTAGTTCGAGTCAGGCGGTGGGGTCTTCCCACAGTGGTGGTGGTCCGTCGGCACCTGCGGCGGCGACATCGGAGGTCCCTTTTGTTTAGCTGCACACTCCTTCGTACAACATCCGACGGGCTAATGGAGGGACAGTGCCGATGCTGCATCGTCCTCTTGCGATGGATTCGAAGGAGCTGGGCTTAACAGAGGACATCCTTCGTCCTGCGGTAAACCTTTCAGTTCTTTTCCTCTCTTTTTTCTTGATTTCTTTTGCTTGGTACTGATTCTGACTTTTCTTTGCAGTAAATCCGGGTGTCGACCACTTGGCTCAGGGACATCAGGGATTGGATATCATCGGCGACTGCCCACATTTGGGAGGTTGTCCCTATTCCTTCTTACTTGGTGCCGTTAGCCTCATCTGGGGGAGACTCTGGCTCGGGTAGTGGGGGCGTGTCGTCTCACCGTAGGGGAAAGAGAGCGCGTCGCCGGGATGGAAATTATTGAGAGGGAGAGAGAGAGAGGGAGTGAAATGTGGGTTTGGGCTGAGTCCTGTTGTTTTTGGCTTTTCTTTATTTCCTGCAAAAATGATGTAACACAGAAAACATATATATGCAATGCAATAAGGTTTTTTGACTATCTTTTATTTTAATGATGAAATGAATGCATGCGCTTTTTAATTTGCTGCTGAGACTGTAAAAAAAGGAATATTTTTAGAAATCTTTCAAAGGAAAATTATTTTATTCAAAACGGGGAATCCCATAAAGAGTGAACAGGATTCTTGAAATTCTTTTGAGAATATCAATTTATTTTTATGGAGTTTTCTGATTTGACAAAGAAGGAATGGGGGAAATTTAAAAAAGGGAATTATATAAGGAGGAAAAAGGATTTTGAAATTCTGTTGAGAATATCAATTTTTTATTTTTCTGATTTTGACAAAAGAGGAAAAAGGGAGATTTCCAAAAATGGGGGGTTGCCAATCGGCAAGCACCCTGGCCTACCTATCGGCAGTTCAGTCCAGTCCTATCAATTGAAAGCTTTGATTGGTACCCTCTTCACCCTTTAGTACCTTCTGGGGTAGGGTTCCTTTCGATTTCTGCAGGAATTATGTCCCTTGTGAGGATTTTTAAGTATAAAAAGGGAGAAGGGTATAGTGTTTTCCTCACACCTTTTACATTCTTCATACCCACCCATCATCTTTTAGTCTTGCAAGATGGTTCTCCCTAGTAGCATTGAGTTTGTCAACTACCTCGAAGCCTTGGAAGCGATGTGCTCTTATAATGTATACTATGATGCTTTCAACATGCGTCGAGTCCCCTTGTGGCGTAATCGACCTTATGTGTGGAATATGCTGATGGCGGCAGTACAATTTTGGTACCCCGAAGACCATGTATTCCGCTTTGGGTTTGAAGAAGTTTGTCCTACCTATGAGGAGTTTTCTGCCATACTGGGCGTGAATCCTAGTGTTATCGTGTCTTTACTCGAATTTTCCCATTCTCCTAGGGATTTGTTGTCCGGGCTTCTTTATATCTCGCCTTCGACGGCCAGGTCATTGGTTGCTAGAGGGATGATCTCCCTCTCGACGGTGTTGCAGTTCGTGCATTTGCGGGAAGTAAGCGATGCTGGCTATGCTGGAGCCGTCGTTCTGGGCCTGGTTTCAAAATTATTGTTGGTGACTGGGGAATTGCAGGTGGACTCACAACTAGCAGCCATTACATCATGGATGTCATACCGTCGCAATCCTGCGACGGTGATATTGGCAGGGACTCTGAATGGGCTGGATGCTAGGAGAGAAGGCCATTCAGACTTTTTGAGGGGTAGACGTGTGATGTTGTTCATGTGATTGTCTGAAAGATTCCGCTTGTCGACTCCTCAGGAATATCCTTTGTCGGCTGTACCCAACTTCTTTCCACGCTACCTCATCCGCATGGGCCTGTATGTTGAGAACTGGGAGAATTGGCTTGTGGAGTATGGGGCTTGTGGGTTGTATTGGTAAGTGCCTTGGTGGGGACAATTGCAGCCTGTTCTGGAGCTATGAGAATATTCATATGTGCGGCTGGTTGGTCTCAGGCAGACCTCTTTTTATTTCCCTTGGCGGATTTTGTGCCAATTTGGTTGGGCGCCGGTCGTGCCCCCTCGGACCTCAAATTTATTTCTAGTAGAAGATTTGACTGAGCGCTTGCGTCTGTTGCTAGGATCTCTGTGGGAAAATAGGCGTCCATCGACCCGTCCCTCTCAGTCTGTTGGGAAGGTTTTCCATGTCCCCAAAGATTATATGAAGTGGTTGTGGAGGAAAGTAGTCAGCAAGATGTTGGTAGTAGAGACCGGTCGGAGGTGGTTTGTTTTATCTGACTCCATGGAAGGGGGTGTTGTGGTCTTTTCGAAAATGGTTAAGGCTCATCGGTCCATAGAGTGTTTGCGGCACTCCATTCAGGCAGGAGAAACTTGGGTCCTCAGGACGTGGATGATGAGGGTGCAGGCTCTTCGGGTAGCTGTGGGTAGGACTCCTAGGGAGTTTATTTATGTAACAGATGTGGGGGATTTTGTCTGGTTTTTATGGTAGTACGTGGGAAGGGAGTTATCCGTTCCTTTTTCTTATGTAATTTGTACTGTAGTTTCTTATTAATGAAATAAATAAGTTTTTGATCATCCAGCTGTGCCTTTCGATGAATTTTGTATTTTGAATTATCTATACCAATCACTAAGGCATACATAATCCTTTTGTTCAAGTAGATGTTTAGAATGAACTGTCGTTCTCGGGGGTAAAAAAAGAATGATATTTTGTGAAAAAGAAGGGGTCGTGCTCATGTGAGGAGTATGAGCTGCCTACGTACCTCTAGGGTTATTGAAAAAGTTCTTATCTGTTTGAAAATAGTTTTTGCAGAGGATTAGGCCCACGTAGTTCTGGGTAGAGGGAAATGGAGAGAGTTTTTTTTTTTTTTAGAATAGAAGGGGGATGAGAAGAGTCGTAGCGCGCCGAGATTTTGGACTAGGGGTAGAACTTCTTGAGATGGTCCAGATTGACTGGACGAGCCATCTCTTCCCCATCTAGGTCAGTGAGCATGGCAGCACCGCCGGATAAGATTTTCTTCACAATGTAAGGGTTGCTCCAATTGGGTTTGAACTTTCCTCTGGGGTCCCAGATGTGTTCGATTATCTCTTTGAGGGCTAAATCCCCCTCTCGGACACCGCGGTCCTTGACTCTCTTATTGAATTATCGTGCTATTCGGCGATGGTATCCTTGTATGTGGTAAAGAGCTTTTAATCTCCGTTCATCTAGGAGGGTCAGCTCATCAAGACGGCCTTGGTACCAGTCTTCTTCACTAACCTTGCTTTCGAGAATGACACGTAATGAGGGTATTTCTAGCTCCACAGGTAGGATTGCCTCCATGCCGTAAACCAGGGAGTAAGGGGTAGCCCCAGTAGAGGTTCAAATTGAGGTTCGATAGCCCCAGAGGGCGTAGGGGATCCGTTCGGCCCAATCCCTATAACTTTCGGTCATCTTGCTGATGATGGCTTTGAGGTTTTTGTTTGCGGCCTCAACTGCACCATTGGTCTGAGGTCGGTAGGGAGAAGATTTGTGTCTTTGAATCCCGTATTTGCTAACTATTTATGTGACTTCTGCCTCAAAGTGCAAACCATTATCCGACACTAGCTCGTTCGGGACCCCATATCGGCAGATGATATTCTTCTTGATGAATTTGGCCACCTTCTTGGCATTTAATATTGCGTATGACTCAGATTTGACCCATTTGGTGAAGTAATCTATGGAAACCAGGATGAACTCATGCCCGTTTGACGCTTTTGGTGTAACCTTCCCTATGATGTTGATACCCCAAGTGGAGAACGGCCAGGGAGAAGTCATGTTGTATAATTCTCGTGGAGGTTGATGTTGGAGATTGGAGAACTGTTGGCATTTAGGGCACCTCTGAACATAGGCGGTGCAATCCTGGGCCATGGTGGTCCAGTAGTAGCCTTGTCGGATGATCTTTTTGGCAAGCATGTGACCGTTCATGTGAGGTTCGCATTCCCCGCTATGGATTTTCTGCATTATCTTTTCAATGTCAGCCCCTGCAATACAGTGCAAATGAGTTCCATCGAAATTCCTCTGGAGTAGTACTTTATGGCAGATGATGTACTGAGCGTCCAGCCTTCATAGGGTAGTTCGGTCATTCTTGTTGGAACACTCGGGATACTTATCGTGTTTGAGGAGGCACCAAATATCATAGCACCAGCAATCGGCTAGTTCGGGATCTTTAGTGGAGATAAGCTCAATATGGTAGCAATGGGTCGGTCTATCTTGTTTTTGAACTAGGAAGGGGTTCATTGTTATTCCCTCGGGCATGTCGACCATGTAATCCAAAGTAGTGAGAGCATCGGCTAGGTTATTCTTTGCTCGGGGTAGGTAATGGAAGGTGATATCTCGGAATTGGGAGTCCAACTCTTCTAATTCGGCATGAAAGGGTTGAAGCTTTTGGTCCTTGACCTTCCACTTTCTGAGCACTTGACCGATGATAAGGGCAAAATCCCCGTATACATCGAGGTATTGAATACCTTTCTCGAGAGAGAAATGGAGGCCCACTGTGCATGCCTCGTATTCTGTCATGTTATTGGTGCAAGGGAAATCCAATTTAAGGGCGATGGGAGTGTGGGAGTCATCTGGGGCGACCATAAGTATCCCAATGCCATATCCCTTTTTGTTGGCAGCACCGTCGAAGAACATTTTCCATCAGGGGCGGTCTTGAGTGGTGCAGAGGATGTTTTCATCTGGGAATTCGGAGATCCAGACATCCGATTATTCTATAGGGTAGTGAGCGAGGTAGTCAGAGATGGCACTTCCTTTAACGGCTTTCTGTGTGACGTACACGATATCAAACTCGATTAGGAGCATCAACCATCGGGCCATTCGGCTAGATAAGGCGGGTTTCTCAAGCAGGTATTTGATGGGATCCATTTGAGATACTAGTTTAATGGGGAAGGCGAGCATGTAATGTTGTAACTTTTGGGTGACCTAGACAAGTGCGACACATGCTTTTTCCAAAGCAGTGTTGTTGACCTCATATCTGGCCAACTTGCGACTGGCGTAATAGATGGCTCTTTCTTTGCGGGAGTCCTTGAGGTACTGGGCTAGCAAAGACCCGACTGCAGTGTCTGTTATGGTTAGGTATAAAAGCAAAGGGAGACCAGGCTGTGGTGGCATGAGAACTGGAGGTTGGGTTAGGTATTGTTTGATTCGATCAAAAGCTTTTTGGTAGGCCTCGTTACAAACCTTGGTTGAATCCTTTTGGAGGAGCTTAAAGATTGGTTCACAGATGGAGGTTAGTTGGCTGATGAACCGGCTGATATATTGTAATTTCCCCAGGAAGCCTCGGACTTCCTTCTCTATTCGGCGAGGTGGCATCTCAAGTATGGCCTTCATCTTGGCGGGATATGCTTCTATCCCCTTCTCACTGATCATGAATCCTAAGAGTTTTCCCTTCGTAACGTCGAAGATGCACTTCTGTGGATTAAGTCTCATCTGATACTGCCGCAGTCGTTCGAAGAACTTCTGGAGAGCGGGAACATAAACTTCTCTAGTTTTGGATTTGATAATCATATCATCCATGTAAACCTTGACCTCTTTGTGGATCAGATCGTGCAGGATGGTTATGGCAGCCCTTTGGTAGGTAGCCCCAACGTTCTTGAGACCGAATGGCATAACGGTGTAGCAAAAAGTTCCCCATGGGGTGGTGAATGCGGTTTTCTCTTGGTGGTCGGGATGCATCTTAATTTGGTTGTATCCAGAAAATCCGTCGACAAATAACTTGAAAGCATGACTGGTTGTGTTGTCCACGATCATGTCGATGTTGGGTAGCAGATAATCATCCTTCAGAGAAGCTTTGTTTAAATCTTGGTAATCCACACACATTTGAACCTTTCCTCCTAATTTTGGTACAGGTACAATGTTGGCCAGCCACATGGGATATTCGATTACTCGAATGAAACCCACTTTCAACTGTTTGATCACCTCTTCTTTGACCTTAAGCGACCATTTGGTGCGGAACTTTCTCAACTTTTGTTTAACTGGTTTGGCATCTGGGAGAATGGGGATCTCGTGCTGAGTTATTTCAGGATCAATACCGGGCATGTCGTCGTAGGACCATGTGAAGACATCCACAAACTCCCTTAGCAATTCTTCGAGTTGTGCGCACTCATGCTAGTCAAGGGTGGCCCCTATCCTAATCTCACGTAGTTGGCAACTAGAATCGAGATTAATAACGACAGTCTCTTCTTCATTAACTTGAACGTGGTTATGTTGTTTATTATTAACCTTATTTAGATCAGTTAAGAATTGTTCATTTGCAAAATCATCATCATCAAAAGTTTGATTAAAATCCACACAATTAATGTAAGGTACAGCAAGATACTCAAAATCTTCGTTTATTTCATTGGTAGGAAAAACAGCATTGAGAACCTCATCAAAAGAGGTCTCGATTACATTTGAGCAAGGATGGACAACAGTAGATAAAACAGGGTAAACATTGGGGTTGAGGGAGATTTCAAGAGGTAGAACTGGCGCAGCATGCCAGTTAAGGAGAGGTGTATCAGCAGCTTTAATCAGACGTGATGTAGTGCCTGAATGAACCATGCCGAGTGTCAGCCCTAGTGTCTGCAGGTTGAAGGAATCTTCGGACTCACTTTCCTCAGTTTCTTCAGTATCTTTGATAAGAGGTGGCACCTGGTATTGGTAACTTTCGACCCATAGGTAGCTATCTTCGAAGAATATCTCCATTCCAGGCTTCATCTTCTTATCTGTATGGTCATACCACGGTTCTGGAAACCCGCAAAAGGGGAAATCCTCACCTTCCTTGATGAATCGTCCATTTAAAGAATCTCTCGAGATAGTTCGAACGACGTCTAAACCTCTCTTTGATCGAGTCTGGCGGATCATTCTGAGTTTTGGTTCTGATGGTTGATATCCCAAGCCGTAAGGAAGGAAAGCTTTCTTCAGTTTGATGGGCTCAAGGATCCACTGCTGCCTTTGTCCCAGCCCCAGTCCGGGCATAAAGTGCATGTTTTTGAACATCTGAATCACATTGACATTTCCATGAGGGTCATATTATGGACAAACCCTTTCTTTGAAACTGTCCCCTACCGGGAGTAGGGATGGTTCGACTCGAAAACCTGATAGGAGCATATCATTTGACCCGTGCCGTATCTTAAAAATTGGACTGCTGGTGCTTGCACCCTCAGCATTACCGTCGTCACCCAAGATGGTGATGACTCGCCCATCGGCGAAGAACTTCAGTTTCTGATGGAATGAGGAAGAGACACCCTTTATACTGTGGAGCCAGGTTCGTCCGAGCAACAGGTTAAAATAGGCCGGGATATCGATGACTTGGAATTCGACGACAGGGTTTATAGGTCCAACCCCTATTACAAGTTTTATGGATCCCATCACCTCACGACGGGTATTATCATAGGCACGCACGTCAGTGGATGTTGGAGTGAGGTCACTTTATTTCAGACCTAAACATTTGTAGGTTCTCAGCGGGCAGACATTCAAAGCGGATCCGTTGTCAATGAGAGAGAGTGGTACAACCTTCCCCATAACTTCGACGGAGATCTTGAGTGCATGATTGTGATTTGGCCTAATTTTAGGGGTTTCTTCTTCAGAAAAGAATAGCATTCGGGTAGAGGTCAAGGATCCGACCAGGTTCACCGCTTCTTCTGGTGTGGTATAGGGATGAACTATGGGTCCAGTGAGAAATTTGATCAAAGCATTTATGTGTAGCTGGGAAGACATGAAAAGCCCCCATAGAGTGATGTTAGCTTGAGTTTTCTTCAATTGATCGAGGATCTTACTCACCTCGAGGGTCATTTATGGCATAGGAAGGTCTTCAACCCCCTTCCCCTTATCATTGGTTGGTAGAGAGTTTGGAATTCGGTAATGTCTCCCAGATCTGGTCATGTGATTTACTAAAGAAGGGAAAAACTTAAATCCAGTTTCCTCATCAATCTCAGGTTGTTCTTCCACCTTATATATTTCTCCGAGGAGTTCCTCAAATGATATCATCCCACATAATTCAGCTACTGGGTCGTTTCCTCCTGAAGCTTATTCTTCATTTGAAACTTTGAATTCTTCCCCCCCATCTGGTGGCAACAACTCTATTTTCCCTTATGAAGTCGATGCATTCAATAACTTCAAAGGCTTCTTCATATAGGTCTTCCCATTCTGTGGGGATGTGTAAGGGTGAAGGGACCAGGTACCCTTGCATCTTTAAAGCGTTAAGTAACTCGGTGATACTGCAAATGTTATTGGTTTGCCTGAATGCTTCCGTCATGATCCGAACAACATAATCTAAGAAGACTTCATCGGTTGGTACCATCCACCTATCTGATTCTCGGGCCCACTTCCGTTCTTCCAAAAATAATGTACTGAACCTATGGCAGTCGATAATCATTTGTGAGGGCAATTTCAGCCCGAACTCTAGGAGTTGGTTTAACACCTCTGATAATTCCATACCTCCACTTTCAAAACAGGTCCGGACAGTGATGCACGCTCTGGTAAGGAATAACAGTGCCTGATCAGCGGGGCTAGTAGGGTGTAGGAGGAAATATGGGCAAAGTTGAAGGGGTTTAGAAGGGTATAAGGGTGTGATTTGAGTTAATGGATCAAAATCTGGGTTTCCTTCCAAGAAGATGGCATTGGTGTGATCTGGAAGTGGGTTATGAGTAGTGTTTGGTTTAGGATTGGTTGGTGGGGGCAATGGTACCCCGGTCAATGAGATCTTGGATTATGTTTTGAAGGTGGAAGCATTGGTCGGTGGTATGGCCAGCTGTTTAGTGAAAGGCGCAATGATCATCGGTCTTGAAATTTCTGGGAAGTGGATTGGGTAATGGACATGGATCCAGGGGTTTTACAAGGTTTCGGCTTAACAGGGCTTGGTAAACTTTGGAGAGGGGAGCATGGATCTTAGTGTATTCCCTTCGGACGGGACCAGGGCGGCTTTTCGGTGCCCATGATGTGGTTGGTTGAGAGATGTTTTTGATGGTTGAGACTGCGGCATTGACAGGCTTGTCATATTTTCTGGGGGTGAACTGTCCGGACACCTTCTTTTGTTCAACTTCTGTTTTGGCAAGACCCTCTTCGATTTCTACTCTTGCTTCTCTGAGAGCTCGAAAATGGGGGTAGTACTGTCCTCCCATGGTTGCTCGGACATGGGGAAAGAAATTCTTCTTCACTATGCTGACTTGTTCTTCTTCAGATGGCCGATTGGTCATGGTAGCCGGTTTTTCCCTCCATCGGTCTATAAAGTTACTGACTGATTCTCTGGAGTTCTGTTTGAGCAACTATAAATCACGGCGGGTGACCTCAAGCTCTTCGTTGTATTTGTACTGCGACATGAATTCTTGGGCTACATCCTCCCAGCTACGGATGCTGGATTCCTCAAGAGATAAAAACCATCAGAGAGCACTGTCATTCAAAGTTTGCTGAAACAATTGGGTCATCACTTCTTCCGAAGCCCCTAGTAGAGTCATGGAACGATGATAATTGCGAAGATGAACAATCGGGGGACCATTCCCTCCAAATTTCTCGATATTTGGCATTTTGAACTTCTCGGGTAACCTTGCTTTAGGATAAGGAGACATATGGGTGTAGTCCATGTAATTCCCAGAGATCCTGACTTGGTCAAACTTCTTGGTGAGCATCTTGAGATCCTCTTTGACTTTGTTCAACTCCTCCTCCTTTGGATCAGCAACCATAGGCAAGTTAGCCATAGGCTGGGCAATGTTTGGCATTGGAAGCTGGGCAGGTAGCGGCCCATTAGTAGGAGGGGCACGCGGAGCGTGCTGATATTCTTCTGAGACCAAGATGGGATCTGGTGGACCCATAGCACGAGGGAACCGGGCCTCGAGCTCATGAGGAATAGGACCTTAGTTTCGTTGCATTTCTCGGACCTCAGCTTGGAGGTTATCAATCTTGGCCACGAGCTGAGCTAGGACTGTCGGCTGATCTGGTTGTATGACTGGTGCTTGATCCGCATTCTCCATAGAAGATGGATGGATTCCGGACTCGGAAGAAGTAGTAGAGGATCGGACGAAACTCCGGGGTGATTTGACTGAAGACCTAAGACAATAGGGAGCCAGGCCAAGGGCGTGCGGTCAACCTGAGAAGGCGTAGGATGAGATTTATTTTTGAGAAAAGGGAAGGAACTATTTTGGATTTTTGATAAAAAGGGAGAAATGTTTTTGGATTTTTTATAAGAAAGGGAGAAATGTTTTTTGGATTTTTGATAAGGAAGGGAGAAATGTTTTTGGAGACGGAACTCAGCATGATTATTATGATTATTATGTTCTCACTTGTATTTAATTCTCCTAAATGCAATGACGGACGAGACCTGAGCCTGGAAAAGTGGGGTTTTAATATATGCAAAGCTACGGTTTGGGACTTATAACCAGGCTCGCGGACAGAGTCCCATTTTAAAAATGCGCAAAAATTGGGGGGAAGATCGACCCGAAATTTCAGCAGAGTTTCGAGTCGAAACCGGCAATCTAAAGTGCGTGTCCTAGGTTTGACACCTATATGCGGGTATGCAGTTGGTTAGGTGAATCGGTATGGGTTCCCCCCTTTGGCGTGACTTCCACGATATACGTCTTTCTCTTGCGGGGAATCGGTACGTGTGGACAAGCCATTTGATATACCTGAGTGTACGTGAATTGCCTCACCATATACCTCGTGAGGACGGTACGTGTGAGAGCGAATTCGATATACTCAGCGTACGTGAACGAATTCCCTGCGATATACCTCCCGTCATGACTTCAGTCAAGTGGTACGATGCGAGGGAACCGTTCGATATGCGTCGAAGGTACTTCCAATGGAAGGTGAGAGTCATATCGCTTAGGCTAACTGCGACCTGCCGGGCCAGCGCCCATCACAAAGTGACCCTCCAGTTAATGGGTAAAATTTGGTCAATATCAATGCTCTTTGGTGATGTCGTGTGAATCATGCATGATTCTCTTATTATTAGCTTATGATGAGAATGCCTTTCTTTGATTATGCCAAACCGGGAACAAAGTACAAGTACCCCAAAAGGTACGCCAAGTATGGATAGGTGATGCGTGCAACATGGGGATATACGTGGTCCTAGGTGTACGTGGTGTGAGGTGTACATGGAGGATTTTCTACAAGTGTGTGAACATAAGCATAAGCATGGGATATACATGTGAGAAAGGGGAACATGCAGATATGGGGGGGGGGGGGGGAAGCATAAACAAATATAGCATCCATGTAAATAGAGTCAAGCCCTCGAAAATAAATAAAAGTCCCCAGCAGAGTCGCCACTGTGGCCATCCCCGCCGATCCCCGCCGCAGAGGGCGGAGGAATCCTTCGGGTCCCGCGCGTCCCCTCTCGGGAGAGCTCTTCGGTCGGAGTCAATTTTGTGAGGTGTGAAAAATGTAGAGAGATTCAAAGTTGCCAGTCTATTTTACTCAAAACAGATAAAAGAAAAAGGGGAAGCCACCCCGAAGGATGGCATCCAAAGACATACTGGTGCGTGCGAAACCAAAATGATTCGAAAAGGGTTCGGAGGCTTATTTACGAAATGGGAAGGTGTTAGGCACCCATTCCGCCCTTTCGGTCTCTCATGGATATTTGCTATATTCCTTTATGTTTCCCCCCGTGAGATGTGTGCATGTGTATATATATAGAATGAAGGTAGGAATCCTCGACTTGTATCATGGAAAAGATAAAGCGAGTCATCCATAGGAAGATTATAAAAGTAATATTAGAAAAATAAGATTTACGCGGTTACCCCAACGTTATTCGCTATAAAGGAACGATAACGCACATGGAGTAATGTGTCACTAAGACTAAGGCTATATATTATATAAGAAAAATGGATTTAGAGAAAATAGGAAATGAGAGAAAAAGTGAGAGAAAGGACTCGAGTCTCGAGTTTTACCCCGAGATGCCTACGTAGCCTATAAAGGCATCAAAGTCCACGTAGTTCTCATACAAAGCAAAGGGCTGGGGTTTATCCCATAAATCCAAATGTGGGATCTCTTATTTGTAAGTGTGTGTGTGTGTGTAGAAAAGGTGTTTTAGTTGTGAGAAAAATGTGGAAAAAGTGTGAGAATACCTACTTAGAATTTATGAGCAAACCCTTTTTTTCTTGTTTTGAGGTATTTATTTATGTGAAAATAAGAGATGTGCAATAATACTAAATGAGAAAACAAGTTATTGGGAATTCAAGAGAATTTAAGAGAGAGAGTTTGAGAAAGTTGGACCTTCTTAAAGATCTTGAATGTTGGAGAGCAGCCCTTGAGCTTGGATGATGATGGAGAGTGGCTAATTCACCAAGTTTGATGAAAAGGATGATGAAAAGTGAAGGTAAAAGACGGATTTGGAAGTTGAAATCACGCTGCCTTCGAGAGAGGTTTCTGGGATTCGTTCAGAGAGATTTCTATCAGATCTGGGATCCTCCTGCAAATGAGGCCAAGGCCTACTTTTATAACCTCAGGGGACTGCCGATCGGCCCTATCATGGCACTGCCTATCGACAGGTGCCGATAGGCAGGATCTGGGACCTACCATTTGGCAGTGTGCCTCAGCCTTTTTCAGAAAATTGGCCACCGAGGGCAAACCGTTGATTAGAATCACACACGGGGCACACCGTTGGAAAGGTATTTTAGAGAACTTCGAAAGTCCTTTGGACCGCTCCCGAGTTTGGGAGTTGACTTTGGATCAAATGTTGCTCGGAAGCGTTTGTCGGTCCATTGGACAGGGAATCGCGAGGACGCAAACGGCGCGTTCATCCGCATGGTAAGTCCGAATTGCTCATGGGGCATACCGTTGGAAAGGTTAGGAGATGTACTTCGACATTCCAAAGAGTTTGACCCGGTTTGGAGAGTTGACTTTGATCAACTGGGCCCGGGAAGTGCTCGGTGGCTTCTCGGAGTGAAACGGATCGTTCGTCCGCATGAAAAGTCTAAAATGCACATGGGACGGACCGTTGGAAAGGGTATTCAGTGCCCTTCAAAGATTCATTCAGCCTTGGTCGAGCTGAAGAGCTGACATAGGTCAAATAGGGCTCGGGAGCGCCCAGTGGCCTCTAGGTCAGGTTTCGGACCCAAATGGCGCGTTCGTCCGCATGGTAAGTCGGAATCGCGCACGAGGCGGACCGTTGGAAAGGGTATTTAGTGCCCTTTGAAGATTCGTTGAGTCTCAGTCGAGATGAGGAGTCTGACTTTTGGGTCATACTGAGCCGGGGGGTGCCCAATGGCTTCCAGGTCAGTACTCAGGACGTGACCTGGGTTTATAGTGATGAAGGGAGGTACTAGGGACCTAAGGAGAGTTAAGGGGTAATAGAATGGGGTGTCTACAGTGGGTCTCTCGGTTTGATAATATGATGATAATTTAAAAAAAACTAGATTAGACTTCAAAACAAGTCGTCTGAGCGTGAACCACCAAACGACCGCGTAAGAGGCACGAACACCTCGCACGGGACCAATGTAACTTGTAGCAACTGACCACGTCTCTCAATTTGAGAATATGATGATAATTTGAAAATATCCAAATAAGGCTTAAAAACAAGTCGTTTGAGCGTGAAAACCCAAACCATCCCTCAAATGGCCCCGTAAGAGTCACGAACACCTCATACGGGACCAATGTAACTTGTATTGACTCACCACGTAGTTACGAGTCTCTGAATTTGGAAATATGACGATAATTTAAAAATATCAAGATTAGTCTTAAAACCAAGTCATTTGAGGGTGAAAACCTATCCGGACCACAAACGGCCCCGTAAGAGGCACGAACACCTCGAAAGGGACCAACGTAACTGTTACGAACTAATCGCATAGTCACGGGTCTCCCGATTTGAGAAAATGAAAATAATTTTAAAATATCTATATTTGGCTTTAAAAAAGTCGTTTGAGGGTGAAAACCCAAACCAACCCCAAACGGTCCTGTAAGATGCACGAACACCTCGCACGGGACCATTGTAACTTTTAGGAACTGATCGCTACTCATGGGTCTCCCGATTAGAGAATATGATTATAATTTGACAATATCTTGATAAGACTTAAAAACAAGTCGTTTGAGTGTGAAAACGTAAACCTGCCCTCAAACGGCCCCGTAAGAGGCACAAACACCTCGCACCAGAATAATGTTTCAGAATATGACGATATTTTGAAAATATCTAGATTAGGCTTAAAAACAAGCCTCCTGAGGGTGCAAACCCAAACCAGCCCCAAACGGCCTCGAAAGAGGCACGAACACCTCGCATGGGACCAATGTAACTTGTAGGAACTGATTGCATTGTCACGGGTCTTCCACTTTGAGAATATGACGATAATTTCAAAATATTTAGATTAGGCTTAAAAAAAGCCGTTTGAGAGTGAAAACCCAAACTAGCCTCCAAATTGCCTCGTAAGAGGTACAAACACCTCGCACGGGACCAATGTTACTTGTAGGAACTGACCGCGTAGTCACAGGTATCCCGATTTGAGAATATGATGATAATTTGAAAATATATAGATTAGGCTTAAAAACAAGTCGTCTGAGGGTGAAAACCCAAACCAGCCCCGAAACGGCCACTTAAGAGTCACAAACACCTCGCACGGGACTAGTGTAACCTGTAGGAACTTATCGGGTAGCCACGAGTGTCTCGGTTTTACAATATGACGATAATTTGAAAATATATCGACTAGGCTAAAAGCAAGTCGTTTGAGGGTGAAAACCCAAACTGTCCCCCAAACGGCCCCGTAAGAGGTACGAGCATCTCGCAGTGGGACCAATTTAACTTGTAGGAACTTATCGCGTAGCCAAGGGTCTCCCAGTTTGAGAATATGTCGATAATTTGAGAATATCTAGAAAGCCTTAAAAACAATTCTTTTGAGTGTGAAAACTCAAACTCGCCCTCAAACGGCCCAGTAAGAGGCACGAACACCTCATACGGGACCAATGTTACTTATAGGACCTGATCGCCTAGTCGCGATCCTCCCTATTTTATAGTACGACAATAATTTGAAAATATATAGATTAGGCTTCAAAACAAGTCGTTAGAGGGTGAAAACCAAAACCAGCCCCCAAACGGTCCCATAAGAGGCACGAACACCTAGCATGGGACAAATATAACTTGGAGGAGATGACAGTGTAGTCGCGGGTCTCCCAGTTTGATAATATGATGATAATTTGAAAATATCAAGATTAGGCTTAAAAAGAAGCTGTTTGACGACAAAAACCCTAACCAGCTCCCAAACGGCCCCGTAAGAGGCTGGAACACCTCGCACGGGACCAATATAACTTGTAGAAACTGACTACATAGCCACAGGTCTCCCGATTTGAGAATATGATAATAATTTGAAAATATCTAGATAAGGCTTAAAAACAAGTCATTTGAGCGTGAAAACCCAAACCATCCCTCAAATGGCCACGTAAGAGTCTATAACACCTCGTATGGGACAAATGTAACTTATAGGAACTGACCCCGTAGTTGCGCGTCTCCCGATTTGAGCAAATCATGATAATTTTAAAATATCTAGATTAGGCTTAAAAATAAGTCGTTTTAGGGTGAAAACCCAAACCAACCCCCAAACGGCCCCGTAAGAGGCACAAACACCTCGCACAAGACCAATGTAACATGTAGGAACTGACCGCGTAGCCTCGAATCTCTTGGTTTTAGAATATGATGAAAATTTAAAAATATCTAGATTAGGCTTAAAAATAACTCGTTGGAGAATGAAAATAAAAACCAACCCCCAAATGGCCTCGTAAGAGGCACAAACACCTCGCACGGGACCAATGTGACTTGTAGGGAATGACCACGTAGTTTTGGGTATCTCGATTTGGGAACATGATCATAATTTTAAAATATTAAGATTAGTCTTAAAATAAGGCATTTGAGAGTGAAACCCCATTCGTCCCCCAAACGACCCCGTAAGAGGCACGAACACCTCAAAAGGGACTAATGTAACTTGTAGGATCTAACCGCGTAGTCAAGGGTCTCCCGATTTGAGAATATGATTATAATTTGAGAATATCTAGATAAGCCTGAAAAACAAGTCGTTTGAGGGTGAAAACCCAAACCATCCCTCAAACGGCCCCGTAAGAGGCACGAACACCTGGCACCGGACCAATGTTTCAGAATATTACCATAATTTGAAAATATCTACACTAGGTTTAAAAATAAGTCATTTGAGGGTGAAAACCCAAACTAGCCCCCAAACGTCCCCATAAGAGGCATGAGCACCTCGCACTGGACCAATTTAACCTGTAGGAACTGATCGCGTATTCAAGGTCTCCCGATTTGAGAATATGTCGATAATTTGAGAATATTTAAAAAGGCTTAAAAACAAGTCTTTTAAGTGTGAAAACTCAAACCAGCACTCAAACGGCCCCGTAAGAGGCACGAACACCTCATACGGGAACAATGTTACTTATAGGAACAAATCGCGTAGTCGCAAGTCCCCTAGTTTCATAATAGGACAATAATTTGAAAATATATAGATTAGGCTTAAAAACAAGTCGTTTGAGGGTGAAAACCCAAACCAGCCCCCAAACGACCCCGTAAGAGGCATGAACACCTAGCACAGGACCAATGTAACTTGGAGGAACTGACACTGTAGTCGCGGGTCTCCCGGTTTGATAATATGATGATAATTTGAAAATATGAAGAATAGGCTTAAAAAGAAGTTGTTTGACGGCTAAAACCCTAACCAGCTCCCAAACGGCCTCGTAAGAGGCTGGAACACCTCGCACGGGACCAATATAACTTGTAGGAACTGACCACGTAGTCATGGGTCTCCTGATTTGAGAATATGATTATAATTTGAAAACATCTAGATTAGGCATAAAAATAAGTCGTTTGAGGGTGAAACCCCAAGCCATCCCCTAAACGGCCCAATAAGAGGCACGAATACCTCGCGCGGGACTAATGTAACTTGTAGGAACGGACCGCGTGTCTCTCGATTTGTTAATATGATGATTATTTAAAAATATCTAGATTAGGCTTAAAAACAAGTCATTTGAGCGTGAAAACCCAAACCAGGCCCCAAACGGCCCCGTAAGAGGCACGAACACCTCGCACGGGACCAATGTAACTTGTAGGAACTTATCGCGTAGTCGGGGTCCCCTGGCTTGAGAATATGATGATAATTTAAAAAAAAATATTAGACTTCAAAATAAGTCGTTTGAGCGTGAAAACCCAAACCAACCCCAAACGGCCCCGTAAGAGGCACGAACCCCTCCCATGGGACCAATGTAACTTGTTGAAACTGACCACGTAGCCACGGGTCTCCCAATTTGATAATATGATGATAATTTTAAAATATCTAGATTAGGCTTAAAAACAAGTCGTCTGAGGGTTAAAACCCAAACCAGCCCCGAAACGGCCACTTAAGAGTCACAAACACCTCGCACGGGACTAGTGTAACCTGTAGGAACTTATCGGGTAGCCACGAGTCTCTCGGTTTTACAATATGATGATAATTTGAAAATATCTCGACTAGGCTAAAAGCAAGTCGTTTAAGGGTGAAAACCCAAACTGTCCCCCAAACGGCCCCGTAAGAGGTACGAGCATCTCGCAGTGGGACCAATTTAACTTGTAGGAACTGATCGCGTAGCCAAGGGTCTCCCAGTTTGAGAATATGTCGATAATTTGAGAATATCTAGAAAGCCTTAAAAACAAGTCTTTTGAGTGTGAAAACTCAAACTCGCCCTCAAACGGCCCAGTAAGAGGCACGAACACCTCATACGGGACCAATGTTACTTATAGGAACTGATCGCCTAGTCGCGATCCTCCCTATTTTATAGTACGACAATAATTTGAAAATATATAGATTAGGCTTAAAAACAAGTCGTTTGAGGGTGAAAACCCAAACCAACCCCCAAACGGTCCCATAAGAGGCACGAACACCTAGCATGGGACAAATATAACTTGGAGGAGATGACAGTGTAGCCGCGGGTCTCCCAGTTTGATAATATGATGATAATTTTAAAATATCAAGATTTGGCTTAAAAAGAAGCTGTTTGACGACGAAAACCCTAACCAGCTCCCAAACGGCCCCGTAAGAGGCTAGAACACCTCGCACGGGGCCAATATAACTTGTAGAAACTGACTACATAGCCACAGGTCTCCCGATTTGAGAATATGATAATAATTTGAAAATATCTAGATAAGGCTTAAAAACAAGTCATTTGAGCATGAAAACCCAAACCATCCCTCAAATGGCCAAGTAAGAGTCTAGAACACCTCGTACGGGACAATTGTAACTTATAGGAACTGACCGCGTAGTTGCGCGTCTCCCGATTTGAGCAAATCATGATAATTTTAAAATATCTAGATTAGACTTAAAAATAAGTCGTTTTAGGGTGAAAACCCAAACCAACCCCCAAACGGCCCCGTAAGAGGCACAAACACCTCGCACAAGACCAATGTAACATGTAGGAACTGACCGCGTAGCCTCGAATCTCTTGGTTTTAGAATATGATGAAAATTTAAAAATATCTAGATTAGGCTTAAAAATAACCCATTGGAGGGTGAAAATAAAAACCAACCCCCAAATGGCCTCGTAAGAGGCACAAACACCTCGCACGGGACCAATGTGACTTGTAGGGAATGACCATGTAGTTTTGGGTATCTCGATTTGGGAACATGATGATAATTTTAAAATATCAAGATTAGTCTTAAAACAAGGCATTTGAGAGTGAAACCCCATTCGACCCCCAAACGACCCCGTAAGAGTCACGAACACCTCGAAAGGGACAAATGTAACTTGTAGGATCTAACCGCGTAGTCAAGGGTCTCCCGATTTGAGAATATGATTATAATTTGAGAATATCTAGATAAGCCTGAAAAACAAGTCGTTTGAGGGTGAAAACCCAAACCATCCCTCAAACGGCCCCGTAAGAGGCACGAACACCTCGCACCGGACCAATGTTTCAGAATATTACCATAATTTGAAAATATCTACACTAGGCTTAAAAAGAAGTCATTTGAGGGTGAAAACCCAAACTAGCCCCCAAACGGCCCCATAAGAGGCACGAGCACCTCGCACTGGACCAATTTAACTTGTAGGAACTGATCGCGTAGTCAAGGTCTCCCGATTTGAGAATATGTCGATAATTTGAGAATATTTAAAAAGGCTTAAAAACAAGTCTTTTAAGTGTGAAAACTCAAACCAGCACTCAAACGGCCCCATAAGAGGCACGAACACCTCATACGGGAACAATGTTACTTATAGGAACAGATCGCGTAGTCGCAAGTCCCCTAGTTTCATAATAGGACAATAATTTGAAAATATATAGATTAGGCTTAAAAACAAGTCGTTTGAGGGTGAAAACCCAAACCAGCCCCCAAACGACCCCGTAAGAGGCATGAACACCTAGCACGGGACCAATGTAACTTGGAGGAACTGACACTGTAGTTGCGGGTCTCCCGGTTTGATAATATGATGATAATTTGAAAATATGAAGAATAGGCTTAAAAAGAAGTTGTTTGACGGCTAAAACCCTAACCAGCTCCCAAACGGCCTCGTAAGAGGCTGGAACACCTCGTACGGGACCAATATAACTTGTAGGAACTGACCACGTAGTCATGGGTCTCCTGATTTGAGAATATGATGATAATTTGAAAACATCTAGATTAGGCATAAAAATAAGTCGTTTGAGGGTGAAACCCCAAGCCATCCCCTAAACGGCCCAATAAGAGGCACGAATACCTCGCGCGGGACCAATGTAACTTGTAGGAACGGACCGCGTGTCTCTCGATTTGTTAATATGATGATTAAATAAAAATATCTAGATTAGGCTTAAAAACAAGTCATTTGAGCGTGAAAACCCAAACCAGGCCCCAAACGGCCCCGTAAGAGGCACGAACACCTCGCACGGGACCAATGTAACTTGTAGGAACTTATCGCGTAGTCGGGGTCCCCTGGCTTGAGAATATGATGATAATTTAAAAAAAAATATTAGACTTCAAAATAAGTCGTTTGAGCGTGAAAACCCAAACCAACCCCAAACGGCCCCGTAAGAGGCACGAACCCCTCCCATGGGACCAATGTAACTTGTTGAAACTGACCACGTAGCCACGGGTCTCCCAATTTGAGAATATGATGATAATTTTAAAATATCTAGATTAGGCTTAAAAACAAGTCGTCTGAGGGTTAAAACCCAAACCAGCCCCGAAACGGCCACTTAAGAGTCACAAACACCTCGCACGGGACTAGTGTAACCTGTAGGAACTTATCGGGTAGCCACGAGTCTCTCGGTTTTACAATATGATGATAATTTGAAAATATCTCGACTAGGCTAAAAGCAAGTCGTTTAAGGGTGAAAACCCAAACTGTCCCCCAAACGGCCCCGTAAGAGGTACGAGCATCTCGCAGTGGGACCAATTTAACTTGTAGGAACTGATCGCGTAGCCAAGGGTCTCCCAGTTTGAGAATATGTCGATAATTTGAGAATATCTAGAAAGCCTTAAAAACAAGTCTTTTGAGTGTGAAAACTCAAACTCGCCCTCAAACGGCCCAGTAAGAGGCACGAACACCTCATACGGGACCAATGTTACTTATAGGAACTGATCGCCTAATCGCGATCCTCCCTATTTTATAGTACGACAATAATTTGAAAATATATAGATTAGGCTTAAAAACAAGTCGTTTGAGGGTGAAAACCCAAACCAACCCCCAAACGGTCCCATAAGAGGCACGAACACCTAGCATGGGACAAATATAACTTGGAGGAGATGACAGTGTAGCCGCGGGTCTCCCAGTTTGATAATATGATGATAATTTTAAAATATCAAGATTTGGCTTAAAAAGAAGCTGTTTGACGACGAAAACCCTAACCAGCTCCCAAACGGCCCCGTAAGAGGCTAGAACACCTCGCACGGGGCCAATATAACTTGTAGAAACTGACTACATAGCCACAGGTCTCCCGATTTGAGAATATGATAATAATTTGAAAATATCTAGATAAGGCTTAAAAACAAGTCATTTGAGCATGAAAACCCAAACCATCCCTCAAATGGCCAAGTAAGAGTCTAGAACACCTCGTACGGGACAATTGTAACTTATAGGAACTGACCGCGTAGTTGCGCGTCTCCCGATTTGAGCAAATCATGATAATTTTAAAATATCTAGATTAGACTTAAAAATAAGTCGTTTTAGGGTGAAAACCCAAACCAACCCCCAAACGGCCCCGTAAGAGGCACAAACACCTCGCACAAGACCAATGTAACATGTAGGAACTGACCGCGTAGCCTCGAATCTCTTGGTTTTAGAATATGATGAAAATTTAAAAATATCTAGATTAGGCTTAAAAATAACCCATTGGAGGGTGAAAATAAAAACCAACCCCCAAATGGCCTCGTAAGAGGCACAAACACCTCGCACGGGACCAACAATGACTTGTAGGGAATGACCATGTAGTTTTGGGTATCTCGATTTGGGAACATGATGATAATTTTAAAATATCAAGATTAGTCTTAAAACAAGGCATTTGAGAGTGAAACCCCATTCGACCCCCAAACGACCCCGTAAGAGTCACGAACACCTCGAAAGGGACAAATGTAACTTGTAGGATCTAACCGCGTAGTCAAGGGTCTCCCGATTTGAGAATATGATTATAATTTGAGAATATCTAGATAAGCCTGAAAAACAAGTCGTTTGAGGGTGAAAACCCAAACCATCCCTCAAACGGCCCCGTAAGAGGCACGAACACCTCGCACCGGACCAATGTTTCAGAATATTACCATAATTTGAAAATATCTACACTAGGCTTAAAAAGAAGTCATTTGAGGGTGAAAACCCAAACTAGCCCCCAAACGGCCCCATAAGAGGCACGAGCACATCGCACTCGACCAATTTAACTTGTAGGAACTGATCGCGTAGTCAAGGTCTCCCGATTTGAGAATATGTCGATAATTTGAGAATATTTAAAAAGGCTTAAAAACAAGTCTTTTAAGTGTGAAAACTCAAACCAGCACTCAAACGGCCCCGTAAGAGGCACGAACACCTCATACGGGAACAATGTTACTTATAGGAACAGATCGCGTAGTCGCAAGTCCCCTAGTTTCATAATAGGACAATAATTTGAAAATATATAGATTAGGCTTAAAAACAAGTCGTTTGAGGGTGAAAACCCAAACCAGCCCCCAAACGACCCCGTAAGAGGCATGAACACCTAGCACGGGACCAATGTAACTTGGAGGAACTGACACTGTAGTTGCGGGTCTCCCGGTTTGATAATATGATGATAATTTGAAAATATGAAGAATAGGCTTAAAAAGAAGTTGTTTGACGGCTAAAACCCTAACCAGCTCCCAAACGGCCTCGTAAGAGGCTGGAACACCTCGTACGGGACCAATATAACTTGTAGGAACTGACCACGTAGTCATGGGTCTCCTGATTTGAGAATATGATGATAATTTGAAAACATCTAGATTAGGCATAAAAATAAGTCGTTTGAGGGTGAAACCCCAAGCCATCCCCTAAACGGCCCAATAAGAGGCACGAATACCTCGCGCGGGACCAATGTAACTTGTAGGAACGGACCGCGTGTCTCTCGATTTGATAATATGATTATTATTTAAAAATATCTAGATTAGGCTTAAAAACAAGTCATTTGAGCGTGAAAACCCAAACCCGGCCCCAAACGGCCCCGTAAGAGGCACGAAAACCTCGCACGGGACCAATGTAACTTGTAGGAACTTATCGCGTAGTCGGGGTCTCCCGGCTTGAGAATATGATGATAATTTTAAAAAAAAAGATTAGACTTCAAAATAAGTCGTTTGAGCGTGAAAACCCAAACCAACCCCAAACGGCCCCGTAAGAGGCACGAACCCCTCCCATGGGACCAATGTAACTTGTTGAAACTGACCACGTAGCCACGGGTCTCCCAATTTGAGAATATGATGATAATTTTTAAATATCTATATTAGGCTTAAAAACAAGTCGTCTGAGGGTTAAAACCCAAACCAGCCCCAAAACGGCCACTTAAGAGTCACAAACACCTCGCACGGGACTAGTGTAACCTGTAGGAACTTATCGGGTAGCCACGAGTCTCTCGGTTTTACAATATGATGATAATTTAAAAATATCTCGACTAGGCTAAAAGCAAGTCATTTGAGGGTGAAAACCCAAACTGTCCCCCAAACGGCCCCGTAAGAGGTACGAGCATCTCGCAGTGGGACCAATTTAACTTGTAGGAACTGATCGCGTAGCCAAGGGTCTCCCAGTTTGAGAATATGTCGATAATTTGAGAATATCTAGAAAGCCTTAAAAACAAGTCTTTTGAGTGTGAAAACTCAAACTCGCCCTCAAACGGCCCAGTAAGAGGCACGAACACCTCATACGGGACCAATGTTACTTATAGGAACTGATCGCCTAGTCGCGATCCTCCCTATTTTATAGTACGACAATAATTTGAAAATATATAGATTAGGCTTAAAAACAAGTCGTTTGAGGGTGAAAACCCAAACCAACCCCCAAACGGTCCCATAAGAGGCACGAACACCTAGCATGGGACAAATATAACTTGGAGGAGATGACAGTGTAGCCGCGGGTCTCCCAGTTTGATAATATGATGATAATTTTAAAATATCAAGATTTGGCTTAAAAAGAAGCTGTTTGACGACGAAAACCCTAACCAGCTCCCAAACGGCCCCGTAAGAGGCTAGAACACCTCGCACGGGGCCAATATAACTTGTAGAAACTGACTACATAGCCACAGGTCTCCCGATTTGAGAATATGATAATAATTTGAAAATATCTAGATAAGGCTTAAAAACAAGTCATTTGAGCATGAAAACCCAAACCATCCCTCAAATGGCCAAGTAAGAGTCTAGAACACCTCGTACGGGACAATTGTAACTTATAGGAACTGACCGCGTAGTTGCGCATCTCCCGATTTGATCAAATCATGATAATTTTAAAATATCTAGATTAGACTTAAAAATAAGTCATTTTAGGGTGAAAACCCAAACCAGCCCCCAAACGGCCCCGTAAGAGGCACAAACACCTCGCACAAGACCAATGTAACATGTAGGAACTGACCGCGTAGCCTCGAATCTCTTGGTTTTAGAATATGATGAAAATTTAAAAATATCTAGATTAGGCTTAAAAATAACCCATTGGAGGGTGAAAATAAAAACCAACCCCCAAATGGCCTCGTAAGAGGCACAAACACCTCGCACGGGACCAATGTGACTTGTAGGGAATGACCATGTAGTTTTGGGTATCTCGATTTGGGAACATGATGATAATTTTAAAATATCAAGATTAGTTTTAAAACAAGGCATTTGAGAGTGAAACCCCATTCGACCCCCAAACGACCCCGTAAGAGTCACGAACACCTCGAAAGGGACAAATGTAACTTGTAGGATCTAACCGCGTAGTCAAGGGTCTCCCGATTTGAGAATATGATTATAATTTGAGAATATCTAGATAAGCCTGAAAAACAAGTCGTTTGAGGGTGAAAACCCAAACCATCCCTCAAACGGCCCCGTAAGAGGCACGAACACCTCGCACCGGACCAATGTTTCAGAATATTACCATAATTTGAAAATATCTACACTAGGCTTAAAAAGAAGTCATTTGAGGGTGAAAACCCAAACTAGCCCCCAAACGGCCCCATAAGAGATACGAGCACCTCGCACTGGACCAATTTAACTTGTAGGAACTGATCGCGTAGTCAAGGTCTCCCGATTTGAGAATATGTCGATAATTTGAGAATATTTAAAAAGGCTTAAAAACAAGTCTTTTAAGTGTGAAAACTCAAACCAGCACTCAAACGGCTCCGTAAGAGGCACGAACACCTCATACGGGAACAATGTTACTTATAGGAACAGATCGCGTAGTCGCAAGTCCCCTAGTTTCATAATAGGACAATAATTTGAAAATATATAGATTAGGCTTAAAAACAAGTCGTTTGAGGGTGAAAACCCAAACCAGCCCCCAAACGACCCCGTAAGAGGCATGAACACCTAGCACGGGACCAATGTAACTTGGAGGAACTGACACTGTAGTTGCGGGTCTCCCGGTTTGATAATATGATGATAATTTGAAAATATGAAGAATAGGCTTAAAAAGAAGTTGTTTGACGGCTAAAACCCTAACCAGCTCCCAAACGGCCTCGTAAGAGGCTGGAACACCTCGTACGGGACCAATATAACTTGTAGGAACTGACCACGTAGTCATGGGTCTCCTGATTTGAGAATATGATGATAATTTGAAAACATCTAGATTAGGCATAAAAATAAGTCGTTTGAGGGTGAAACCCCAAGCCATCCCCTAAACGGCCCAATAAGAGGCACGAATACCTCGCGCGGGACCAATGTAACTTGTAGGAACGGACCGCGTGTCTCTCGATTTGATAATATGATTATTATTTAAAAATATCTAGATTAGGCTTAAAAACAAGTCATTTGAGCGTGAAAACCCAAACCCGGCCCCAAACGGCCCCGTAAGAGGCACGAAAACCTCGCACGGGACCAATGTAACTTGTAGGAACTTATCGCGTAGTCGGGGTCTCCCGGCTTGAGAATATGATGATAATTTTAAAAAAAAGATTAGACTTCAAAATAAGTCGTTTGAGCGTGAAAACCCAAACCAACCCCAAACGGCCCCGTAAGAGGCACGAACCCCTCCCATGGGACCAATGTAACTTGTTGAAACTGACCACGTAGCCACGGGTCTCCCAATTTGAGAATATGATGATAATTTTTAAATATCTATATTAGGCTTAAAAACAAGTCGTCTGAGGGTTAAAACCCAAACCAGCCCCGAAACGGCCACTTAAGAGTCACAAACACCTCGCACGGGACTAGTGTAACCTGTAGGAACTTATCGGGTAGCCACGAGTCTCTCGATTTTACAATATGATGATAATTTGAAAATATCTCGACTAGGCTAAAAGCAAGTCGTTTGAGGGTGAAAACCCAAACTGTCCCCCAAACGGCCCCGTAAGAGGTACGAGCATCTCGCAGTGGGACCAATTTAACTTGTAGGAACTGATCACGTAGCCAAGGGTCTCCCAGTTTGAGAATATGTCGATAATTTGAGAATATCTAGAAAGCCTTAAAAACAAGTCTTTTGAGTGTGAAAACTCAAACTCGCCCTCAAACGGCCCAGTAAGAGGCACGAACACCTCATACGGGACCAATGTTACTTATAGGAACTGATCGCCTAGTCGCGATCCTCCCTATTTTATAGTACGACAATAATTTGAAAATATATAGATTAGGCTTAAAAATAAGTCGTTTGAGGGTGAAAACCCAAACCAACCCCCAAACGGTCCCATAAGAGGCACGAACACCTAGCATGGGACAAATATAACTTGGAGGAGATGACAGTGTAGCCGCGGGTCTCCCAGTTTGATAATATGATGATAATTTTAAAATATCAAGATTTGGCTTAAAAAGAAGCTGTTTGACGACGAAAACCCTAACCAGCTCCCAAACGGCCCCGTAAGAGGCTAGAACACCTCGAACGGGGCCAATATAACTTGTAGAAACTGACTACATAGCCACAGGTCTCCCGATTTGAGAATATGATAATAATTTGAAAATATCTAGATAAGGCTTAAAAACAAGTCATTTGAGCATGAAAACCCAAACCATCCCTCAAATGGCCAAGTAAGAGTCTAGAACACCTCGTACGGGACAAATGTAACTTATAGGAACTGACCGCGTAGTTGCGCGTCTCCCGATTTGAGCAAATCATGATAATTTTAAAATATCTAGATTAGACTTCAAAATAAGTCGTTTTAGGGTGAAAACCCAAACCAGCCCCCAAACGGCCCCGTAAGAGGCACAAACACCTCGCACAAGACCAATGTAACATGTAGGAACTGACCGGGTAGCCTCGAATCTCTTGGTTTTAGAATATGATGAAAATTTAAAAATATCTAGATTAGGCTTAAAAATAACCCATTGGAGGGTGAAAATAAAAACCAACCCCCGAATGGCCTCGTAAGGGGCATAAACACCTCGCACGGGACCAATGTGACTTGTAGGGAATGACCATGTAGTTTTGGGTATCTCAATTTGGGAACATGATGATAATTTTAAAATATCAAGATTAGTCTTAAAACAAGGCATTTGAGAGTGAAACCCCATTCGACCCCCAAACGACCCCGTAAGAGTCACGAACACCTCGAAAGGGACAAATGTAACTTATAGGATCTAACCGCGTAGTCAAGGGTCTCCCGATTTGAGAATATGATTATAATTTGAGAATATCTAGATATGCCTGAAAAACAAGTCGTTTGAGGGTGAAAACCCAAACCATCCCTCAAACGGCCCCGTAAGAGGCACGAACACCTCGCACCGGACCAATGTTTCAGAATATTACCATAATTTGAAAATATCTACACTAGGCTTAAAAAGAAGTCATTTGAGGGTGAAAACCCAAACTAGCCCCCAAACGGCCCCATAAGAGGCACGAGCACGTCGCACTGGACCAATTTAACTTGTAGGAACTGATCGCGTAGTCAAGGTCTCCCGATTTGAGAATATGTCGATAATTTGAGAATATTTAAAAAGGCTTAAAAACAAGTCTTTTAAGTGTGAAAACTCAAACCAGCACTCAAACGGCCCCGTAAGAGGCACGAACACCTCATACGGGAACAATGTTACTTATAGGAACAGATCGCGTAGTCGCAAGTCCCCTAGTTTCATAATAGGACAATAATTTGAAAATATATAGATTAGGCTTAAAAACAAGTCGTTTGAGGGTGAAAACCCAAACCAGCCCCCAAACGACCCCGTAAGAGGCATGAACACCTAGCACGGGACCAATGTAACTTGGAGGAACTGACACTGTAGTTGCGGGTCTCCCGGTTTGATAATATGATGATAATTTGAAAATATGAAGAATAGGCTTAAAAAGAAGTTGTTTGACGGCTAAAACCCTAACCAGTTCCCAAACGGCCTCGTAAGAGGCTGGAACACCTCGTACGGGACCAATATAACTTGTAGGAACTGACCACGTAGTCATGGGTCTCCTGATTTGAGAATATGATGATAATTTGAAAACATCTAGATTAGGCATAAAAATAATTCGTTTGAGGGTGAAACCCCAAGCCATCCCCTAAACGGCCCAATAAGAGGCACGAATACCTCGCGCGGGACCAATGTAACTTGTAGGAACGGACCGCATGTCTCTCGATTTGATAATATGATTATTATTTAAAAATATCTAGATTAGGCTTAAAAACAAGTCATTTGAGCGTGAAAACCCAAACCCGGCCCCAAACGGCCCCGTAAGAGGCACGAAAACCTCGCACGGGACCAATGTAACTTGTAGGAACTTATCGAGTAGTCGGGGACTCTCGGCTTGAGAATATGATGATAATTTTAAAAAAAAGATTAGACTTCAAAATAAGTCGTTTGAGCGTGAAAACCCAAACCAACCCCAAACAGCCCCGTAAGAGGCACGAACCCCTCCCATGGGACCAATGTAACTTGTTGAAACTGACCACGTAGCCACGGGTCTCCCAATTTGAGAATATGATGATAATTTTTAAATATCTATATTAGGCTTAAAAACAAGTCGTCTGAGGGTTAAAACCCAAACCAGCCCCGAAACGGCCACTTAAGAGTCACAAACACCTCGCACGGGACTAGTGTAACCTGTAGGAACTTATCGGGTAGCCACGAGTCTCTCGGTTTTACAATATGATGATAATTTGAAAATATCTCGACTAGGCTAAAAGCAAGTCATTTGAGGGTGAAAACCCAAACTGTCCCCCAAACGGCCCCGTAAGAGGTACGAGCATCTCGCAGTGGGACCAATTTAACTTGTAGGAACTGATCGCGTAGCCAAGGGTCTCCCAGTTTGAGAATATGTCGATAATTTGAGAATATCTAGAAAGCCTTAAAAACAAGTCTTTTGAGTGTGAAAACTCAAACTCGCCCTCAAACGGCCCAGTAAGAGGCACGAACACCTCATACGGGACCAATGTTACTTATAGGAACTGATCGCCTAGTCGCGATCCTCCCTATTTTATAGTACGACAATAATTTGAAAATATATAGATTAGGCTTAAAAACAAGTCGTTTGAGGGTGAAAACCCAAACCAACCCCCAAACGGTCCCATAAGAGGCACGAACACCTAGCATGGGACAAATATAACTTGGAGGAGATGACAGTGTAGCCGCGGGTCTCCCAGTTTGATAATATGATGATAATTTTAAAATATCAAGATTTGGCTTAAAAAGAAGCTGTTTGACGACGAAAACCCTAACCAGCTCCCAAACGGCCCCGTAAGAGGCTAGAACACCTCGCACGGGGCCAATATAACTTGTAGAAACTGACTACATAGCCACAGGTCTCCCGATTTGAGAATATGATAATAATTTGAAAATATCTAGATAAGGCTTAAAAACAAGTCATTTGAGCATGAAAACCCAAACCATCCCTCAAATGGCCAAGTAAGAGTCTAGAACACCTCGTACGGGACAATTGTAACTTATAGGAACTGACCGCGTAGTTGCGCGTCTCCCGATTTGAGCAAATCATGATAATTTTAAAATATCTAGATTAGACTTAAAAATAAGTCGTTTTAGGGTGAAAACCCAAACCAGCCCCCAAACGGCCACGTAAGAGGCACAAACACCTCGCACAAGACCAATGTAACATGTAGGAACTGACCGCGTAGCCTCGAATCTCTTGGTTTTAGAATATGATGAAAATTTAAAAATATCTAGATTAGGCTTAAAAATAACCCATTGGAGGGTGAAAATAAAAACCAACCCCCAAATGGCCTCGTAAGAGGCACAAACACCTCGCACGGGACCAATGTGACTTGTAGGGAATGACCATGTAGTTTTGGGTATCTCGATTTGGGAACATGATGATAATTTTAAAATATCAAGATTAGTCTTAAAACAAGGCATTTGAGAGTGAAACCCCATTCGACCCCCAAACGACCCCGTAAGAGTCACGAACACCTCGAAAGGGACAAATGTAACTTGTAGGATCTAACCGCGTAGTCAAGGGTCTCCCGATTTGAGAATATGATTATAATTTGAGAATATCTAGATAAGCCTGAAAAACAAGTCGTTTGAGGGTGAAAACCCAAACCATCCCTCAAACGGCCCCGTAAGAGGCACGAACACCTCGCACCGGACCAATGTTTCAGAATATTACCATAATTTGAAAATATCTACACTAGGCTTAAAAAGAAGTCATTTGAGGGTGAAAACCCAAACTAGCCCCCAAACGGCCCCATAAGAGGCACGAGCACCTCGCACTGGACCAATTTAACTTGTAGGAACTGATCGCGTAGTCAAGGTCTCCCGATTTGAGAATATGTCGATAATTTGAGAATATTTAAAAAGGCTTAAAAACAAGTCTTTTAAGTGTGAAAACTCAAACCAGCACTCAAACGGCCCCGTAAGAGGCACGAACACCTCATACGGGAACAATGTTACTTATAGGAACAGATCGCGTAGTCGCAAGTCCCCTAGTTTCATAATAGGACAATAATTTGAAAATATATAGATTAGGCTTAAAAACAAGTCGTTTGAGGGTGAAAACCCAAACCAGCCCCCAAACGACCCCGTAAGAGGCATGAACACCTAGCACGGGACCAATGTAACTTGGAGGAACTGACACTGTAGTTGCGGGTCTCCCGGTTTGATAATATGATGATAATTTGAAAATATGAAGAATAGGCTTAAAAAAAAGTTGTTTGACGGCTAAAACCCTAACCAGCTCCCAAACGGCCTCGTAAGAGGCTGGAACACCTCGTACGGGACCAATATAACTTGTAGGAACTGACCACGTAGTCATGGGTCTCCTGATTTGAGAATATGATGATAATTTGAAAACATCTAGATTAGGCATAAAAATAAGTCGTTTGAGGGTGAAACCCCAAGCCATCCCCTAAACGGCCCAATAAGAGGCACGAATACCTCGCGCGGGACCAATGTAACTTGTAGGAACGGACCGCGTGTCTCTCGATTTGATAATATGATTATTATTTAAAAATATCTAGATTAGGCTTAAAAACAAGTCATTTGAGCGTGAAAACCCAAACCCGGCCCCAAACGGCCCCGTAAGAGGCACGAAAACCTCGCACGGGACCAATGTAACTTGTAGGAACTTATCGCGTAGTCGGGGACTCCCGGCTTGAGAATATGATGATAATTTTAAAAAAAAGATTAGACTTCAAAATAAGTCGTTTGAGCGTGAAAACCCAAACCAACCCCAAACGGCCCCGTAAGAGGCACGAACCCCTCCCATGGGACCAATGTAACTTGTTGAAACTGACCACGTAGCCACGGGTCTCCCAATTTGAGAATATGATGATAATTTTTAAATATCTATATTAGGCTTAAAAACAAGTCGTCTGAGGGTTAAAACCCAAACCAGCCCCGAAACGGCCACTTAAGAGTCACAAACACCTCGCACGGGACTAGTGTAACCTGTAGGAACTTATCGGGTAGCCACGAGTCTCTCGGTTTTACAATATGATGATAATTTGAAAATATCTCGACTAGGCTAAAAGTAAGTCGTTTGAGGGTGAAAACCCAAACTGTCCCCCAAACGGCCCCGTAAGAGGTACGAGCATCTCGTAGTGGGACCAATTTAACTTGTAGGAACTGATCGCGTAGCCAAGGGTCTCCCAGTTTGAGAATATGTCGATAATTTGAGAATATCTAGAAAGCCTTAAAAACAAGTCTTTTGAGTGTGAAAACTCAAACTCGCCCTCAAACGGCCCAGTAAGAGGCACGAACACCTCATACGGGACCAATGTTACTTATAGGAACTGATCGCCTAGTCGCGATCCTCCCTATTTTATAGTACGATAATAATTTGAAAATATATAGATTAGGCTTAAAAACAAGTCGTTTGAGGGTGAAAACCCAAACCAACCCCCAAACGGTCCCATAAGAGGCACGAACACCTAGCATGGGACAAATATAACTTGGAGGAGATGACAGTGTAGCCGCGGGTCTCCCAGTTTGATAATATGATGATAATTTTAAAATATCAAGATTTGGCTTAAAAAGAAGCTGTTTGACGACGAAAACCCTAACCAGCTCCCAAACGGCCCCGTAAGAGGCTAGAACACCTCGCACGGGGCCAATATAACTTGTAGAAACTGACTACATAGCCACAGGTCTCCCGATTTGAGAATATGGTAATAATTTGAAAATATCTAGATAAGGCTTAAAAACAAGTCATTTGAGCATGAAAACCCAAACCATCCCTCAAATGGCCAAGTAAGAGTCTAGAACACCTCGTACGGGACAATTGTAACTTATAGGAACTGACCGCGTAGTTGCGCGTCTCCCGATTTGAGCAAATCATGATAATTTTAAAATATCTAGATTAGACTTAAAAATAAGTCGTTTTAGGGTGAAAACCCAAACCAGCCCCCAAACGGCCCCGTAAGAGGCACAAACACCTCGCACAAGACCAATGTAACATGTAGGAACTGACCGCGTAGCCTCGAATCTCTTGGTTTTAGAATATGATGAAAATTTAAAAATATCTAGATTAGGCTTAAAAATAACCCATTGGAGGGTGAAAATAAAAACCAACCCCCAAATGGCCTCGTAAGGGGCACAAACACCTCGCACGGGACCAATGTGACTTGTAGGGAATGACCATGTAGTTTTGGGTATCTCGATTTGGGAACATGATGATAATTTTAAAATATCAAGATTAGTCTTAAAAGAAGGCATTTGAGAGTGAAACCCCATTCGACCCCCAAACGACCCCGTAAGAGTCACGAACACCTCGAAAGGGACAAATGTAACTTGTAGGATCTAACCGCGTAGTCAAGGGTCTCCCGATTTGAGAATATGATTATAATTTGAGAATATCTAGATAAGCCTGAAAAACAAGTCGTTTGAGGGTGAAAACCCAAACCATCCCTCAAACGGCCCCGTAAGAGGCACGAACGCCTCGCACCGGACCAATGTTTCAGAATATTACCATAATTTGAAAATATCTACACTAGGCTTAAAAAGAAGTCATTTGAGGGTGAAAACCCAAACTAGCCCCCAAACGGCCCCATAAGAGGCACGAGCACCTCGCACTGGACCAATTTAACTTGTAGGAACTGATCGCGTAGTCAAGGTCTCCCGATTTGAGAATATGTCGATAATTTGAGAATATTTAAAAAGGCTTAAAAACAAGTCTTTTAAGTGTGAAAACTCAAACCATCACTCAAACGGCCCCGTAAGAGGCACGAACACCTCATACGGGAACAATGTTACTTATAGGAACAGATCGCGTAGTCGCAAGTCCCCTAGTTTCATAATAGGACAATAATTTGAAAATATATAGATTAGGCTTAAAAACAAGTCGTTTGAGGGTGAAAACCCAAACCAGCCCCCAAACGACCCCGTAAGAGGCATGAACACCTAGCACGGGACCAATGTAACTTGGAGGAACTGACACTGTAGTTGCGGGTCTCCCGGTTTGATAATATGATGATAATTTGAAAATATGAAGAATAGGCTTAAAAAGAAGTTGTTTGACGGCTAAAACCCTAACCAGCTCCCAAACGGCCTCGTAAGAGGCTGGAACACCTCGTACGGGACCAATATAACTTGTAGGAACTGACCACGTAGTCATGGGTCTCCTGATTTGAGAATATGATGATAATTTGAAAACATCTAGATTAGGCATAAAAATAAGTCGTTTGAGGGTGAAACCCCAAGCCATCCCCTAAACGGCCCAATAAGAGGCACGAATACCTCGCGCGGGACCAATGTAACTTATAGGAACGGACCGCGTGTCTCTCGATTTGATAATATGATTATTATTTAAAAATATCTAGATTAGGCTTAAAAACAAGTCATTTGAGCGTGAAAACCCAAACCCGGCCCCAAACGGCCCCGTAAGAGGCACGAAAACCTTGCACGGGACCAATGTAACTTGTAGGAACTTATCGCGTAGTCGGGGTCTCCCGGCTTGAGAATATGATGATAATTTTAAAAAAAAGATTAGACTTCAAAATAAGTCGTTTGAGCGTGAAAACCCAAACCAACCCCAAACGGCCCCGTAAGAGGCACGAACCCCTCCCATGGGACCAATGTAACTTGTTGAAACTGACCACGTAGCCACGGGTCTCCCAATTTGAGAATATGATGATAATTTTTAAATATCTATATTAGGCTTAAAAACAAGTCGTCTGAGGGTTAAAACCCAAACCAGCCCCGAAACGGCCACTTAAGAGTCACAAACACCTCGCACGGGACTAGTGTAACCTGTAGGAACTTATCGGGTAGCCACGAGTCTCTCGATTTTACAATATGATGATAATTTGAAAATATCTCGACTAGGCTAAAAGCAAGTCGTTTGAGGGTGAAAACCCAAACTGTCCCCCAAACGGCCCCGTAAGAGGTACGAGCATCTCGCAGTGGGACCAATTTAACTTGTAGGAACTGATCGCGTAGCCAAGGGTCTCCCAGTTTGAGAATATGTCGATAATTTGAGAATATCTAGAAAGCCTTAAAAACAAGTCTTTTGAGTGTGAAAACTCAAACTCGCCCTCAAACGGCCCAGTAAGAGGCACGAACACCTCATACGGGACCAATGTTACTTATAGGAACTGATCGCCTAGTCGCGATCCTCCCTATTTTATAGTACGACAATAATTTGAAAATATATAGATTAGGCTTAAAAACAAGTCGTTTGAGGGTGAAAACCCAAACCAACCCCCAAACGGTCCCATAAGAGGCACGAACACCTAGCATGGGACAAATATAACTTGGAGGAGATGACAGTGTAGCCGCGGGTCTCCCAGTTTGATAATATGATGATAATTTTAAAATATCAAGATTTGGCTTAAAAAGAAGCTGTTTGACGACGAAAACCCTAACCAGCTCCCAAACGGCCCCGTAAGAGGCTAGAACACCTCGTACGGGGCCAATATAACTTGTAGAAACTGACTACATAGCCACAGGTCTCCCGATTTGAGAATATGATAATAATTTGAAAATATCTAGATAAGGCTTAAAAACAAGTCATTTGAGCATGAAAACCCAAACCATCCCTCAAATGGCCAAGTAAGAGTCTAGAACACCTCGTACGGGACAATTGTAACTTATAGGAACTGACCGCGTAGTTGCGCGTCTCCCGATTTGAGCAAATCATGATAATTTTAAAATATCTAGATTAGACTTAAAAATAAGTCGTTTTAGGGTGAAAACCCAAACCAGCCCCCAAACGGCCCCGTAAGAGGCACAAACACCTCGCACAAGACCAATGTAACATGTAGGAACTGACCGCGTAGCCTCGAATCTCTTGGTTTTAGAATATGATGAAAATTTAAAAATATCTAGATTAGGCTTAAAAATAACCCATTGGAGGGTGAAAATAAAAACCAACCCCCAAATGGCCTCGTAAGAGGCACAAACACCTCGCACGGGACCAATGTGACTTGTAGGGAATGACCATGTAGTTTTGGGTATCTCGATTTGGGAACATGATGATAATTTTAAAATATCAAGATTAGTCTTAAAACAAGGCATTTGAGAGTGAAACCCCATTCGACCCCCAAAAGACCCCGTAAGAGTCACGAACACCTCGAAAGGGACAAATGTAACTTGTAGGATCTAACCGCGTAGTCAAGGGTCTCCCGATTTGAGAATATGATTATAATTTGAGAATATCTAGATAAGCCTGAAAAACAAGTCGTTTGAGGGTGAAAACCCAAACCATCCCTCAAACGGCCCCGTAAGAGGCACGAACACCTCGCACCGGACCAATGTTTCAGAATATTACCATAATTTGAAAATATCTACACTAGGCTTAAAAAGAAGTCATTTGAGGGTGAAAACCCAAACTAGCCCCCAAACGGCCCCATAAGAGGCACGAGCACCTCGCACTGGACCAATTTAACTTGTAGGAACTGATCGCGTAGTCAAGGTCTCCCGATTTGAGAATATGTCGATAATTTGAGAATATTTAAAAAGGCTTAAAAACAAGTCTTTTAAGTGTGAAAACTCAAACCAGCACTCAAACGGCCCCGTAAGAGGCACGAACACCTCATACGGGAACAATGTTACTTATAGGAACAGATCGCGTAGTCGCAAGTCCCCTAGTTTCATAATAGGACAATAATTTGAAAATATATAGATTAGGCTTAAAAACAAGTCGTTTGAGGGTGAAAACCCAAACCAGCCCCCAAACGACCCCGTAAGAGGCATGAACACCTAGCACGGGACCAATGTAACTTGGAGGAACTGACACTGTAGTTGCGGGTCTCCCGGTTTGATAATATGATGATAATTTGAAAATATGAAGAATAGGCTTAAAAAGAAGTTGTTTGACGGCTAAAACCCTAACCAGCTCCCAAACGGCCTCGTAAGAGGCTGGAACACCTCGTACGGGACCAATATAACTTGTAGGAACTGACCACGTAGTCATGGGTCTCCTGATTTAAGAATATGATGATAATTTGAAAACATCTAGATTAGGCATAAAAATAAGTCGTTTGAGGGTGAAACCCCAAGCCATCCCCTAAACGGCCCAATAAGAGGCACGAATACCTCGCGCGGGACCAATGTAACTTGTAGGAACGGACCGCGTGTCTCTCGATTTGATAATATGATTATTATTTAAAAATATCTAGATTAGGCTTAAAAACAAGTCATTTGAGCGTGAAAACCCAAACCCGGCCCCAAACGGCCCCGTAAGAGGCACGAAAACCTCGCACGGGACCAATGTAAATTGTAGGAACTTATCGCGTAGTCGGGGTCTCCCGGCTTGAGAATATGATGATAATTTTAAAAAAAAGATTAGACTTCAAAATAAGTCGTTTGAGCGTGAAAACCCAAACCAACCCCAAATGGCCCCGTAAGAGGCACGAACCCCTCCCATGGGACCAATGTAACTTGTTGAAACTGACCACGTAGCCACGGGTCTCCCAATTTGAGAATATGATGATAATTTTTAAATATCTATATTAGGCTTAAAAACAAGTCGTCTGAGGGTTAAAACCCAAACCAGCCCCGAAACGGCCACTTAAGAGTCACAAACACCTCGCACGGGACTAGTGTAACCTGTAGGAACTTATCGGGTAGCCACGACTCTCTCGGTTTTACAATATGATGATAATTTGAAAATATCTCGACTAGGCTAAAAGCAAGTCGTTTGAGGGTGAAAACCCAAACTGTCCCCCAAACGGCCCCGTAAGAGGTACGAGCATCTCGCAGTGGGACCAATTTAACTTGTAGGAACTGATCGCGTAGCCAAGGGTCTCCCAGTTTGAGAATATGTCGATAATTTGAGAATATCTAGAAAGCCTTAAAAACAAGTCTTTTGAGTGTGAAAACTCAAACTCGCCCTCAAACGGCCCAGTAAGAGGCACGAACACCTCATACGGGACCAATGTTACTTATAGGAACTGATCGCCTAGTCGCGATCCTCCCTATTTTATAGTACGACAATAATTTGAAAATATATAGATTAGGCTTAAAAACAAGTCGTTTGAGGGTGAAAACCCAAACCAACCCCCAAACGGTCCCATAAGAGGCACGAACACCTAGCATGGGACAAATATAACTTGGAGGAGATGACAGTGTAGCCGCGGGTCTCCCAGTTTGATAATATGATGATAATTTTAAAATATCAAGATTTGGCTTAAAAAGAAGCTGTTTGACGACGAAAACCCTAACCAGCTCCCAAACGGCCCCGTAAGAGGCTAGAACACCTCGCACGGGGCCAATATAACTTGTAGAAACTGACTACATAGCCACAGGTCTCCCGATTTGAGAATATGATAATAATTTGAAAATATCTAGATAAGGCTTAAAAACAAGTCATTTGAGCATGAAAACCCAAACCATCCCTCAAATGGCCAAGTAAGAGTCTAGAACACCTCGTACGGGACAATTGTAACTTATAGGAACTGACCGCGTAGTTGCGCGTCTCCCGATTTGAGCAAATCATGATAATTTTAAAATATCTAGATTAGACTTAAAAATAAGTCGTTTTAGGGTGAAAACCCAAACCAGCCCCCAAACGGCCCCGTAAGAGGCACAAACACCTCGCACAAGACCAATGTAACATGTAGGAACTGACCGCGTAGCCTCGAATCTCTTGGTTTTAGAATATGATGAAAATTTAAAAATATCTAGATTAGGCTTAAAAATAACCCATTGGAGGGTGAAAATAAAAACCAACCCCCAAATGGCCTCGTAAGGGGCACAAACACCTCGCACGGGACCAATGTGACTTGTAGGGAATGACCATGTAGTTTTGGGTATCTCGATTTGGGAACATGATGATAATTTTAAAATATCAAGATTAGTCTTAAAACAAGGCATTTGAGAGTGAAACCCCATTCGACCCCCAAAAGACCCCGTAAGAGTCACGAACACCTCGAAAGGGACAAATGTAACTTGTAGGATCTAACCGCGTAGTCAAGGGTCTCCCAATTTGAGAATATGATTATAATTTGAGAATATCTAGATAAGCCTGAAAAACAAGTCGTTTGAGGGTGAAAACCCAAACCATCCCTCAAACGGCCCCGTAAGAGGCACGAACACCTCGCACCGGACCAATGTTTCAGAATATTACCATAATTTGAAAATATCTACACTAGGCTTAAAAAGAAGTCATTTGAGGGTGAAAACCCAAACTAGCCCCCAAACGGCCCCATAAGAGGCACGAGCACCTCGCACTGGACCAATTTAACTTGTAGGAACTGATCGCGTAGTCAAGGTCTCCCGATTTGAGAATATGTCGATAATTTGAGAATATTTAAAAAGGCTTAAAAACAAGTCTTTTAAGTGTGAAAACTCAAACCAGCACTCAAACGGCCCCGTAAGAGGCACGAACACCTCATACGGGAACAATGTTACTTATAGGAACAGATCGCGTAGTCGCAAGTCCCCTAGTTTCATAATAGGACAATAATTTGAAAATATATAGATTAGGCTTAAAAACAAGTCGTTTGAGGGTGAAAACCCAAACCAGCCCCCAAACGACCCCGTAAGAGGCATGAACACCTAGCACGGGACCAATGTAACTTGGAGGAACAGACACTGTAGTTGCGGGTCTCCCGGTTTGATAATATGATGATAATTTGAAAATATGAAGAATAGGCTTAAAAAGAAGTTGTTTGACGGCTAAAACCCTAACCAGTTCCCAAACGGCCTCGTAAGAGGCTGGAACACCTCGTACGGGACCAATATAACTTGTAGGAACTGACCACGTAGTCATGGGTCTCCTGATTTGAGAATATGATGATAATTTGAAAACATCTAGATTAGGCATAAAAATAATTCGTTTGAGGGTGAAACCCCAAGCCATCCCCTAAACGGCCCAATAAGAGGCACGAATACCTCGCGCGGGACCAATGTAACTTGTAGGAACGGACCGCGTGTCTCTCGATTTGATAATATGATTATTATTTAAAAATATCTAGATTAGGCTTAAAAACAAGTCATTTGAGCGTGAAAACCCAAACCCGGCCCCAAACGGCCCCGTAAGAGGCACGAAAACCTCGCACGGGACCAATGTAACTTGTAGGAACTTATCGAGTAGTCGGGGACTCCCGGCTTGAGAATATGATGATAATTTTAAAAAAAATATTAGACTTCAAAATAAGTCGTTTGAGCGTGAAAACCCAAACCAACCCCAAACAGCCCCGTAAGAGGCACGAACCCCTCCCATGGGACCAATGTAACTTGTTGAAACTGACCACGTAGCCACGGGTCTCCCAATTTGAGAATATGATGATAATTTTTAAATATCTATATTAGGCTTAAAAACAAGTCGTCTGAGGGTTAAAACCCAAACCAGCCCCGAAACGGCCACTTAAGAGTCACAAACACCTCGCATGGGACTAGTGTAACCTGTAGGAACTTATCGGGTAGCCACGAGTCTCTCGGTTTTACAATATGATGATAATTTGAAAATATCTCGACTAGGCTAAAAGCAAGTCGTTTGAGGGTGAAAACCCAAACTGTCCCCCAAACGGCCCCGTAAGAGGTACGAGCATCTCGCAGTGGGACCAATTTAACTTGTAGGAACTGATCGCGTAGCCAAGGGTCTCCCAGTTTGAGAATATGTCGATAATTTGAGAATATCTAAAAAGCCTTAAAAACAAGTCTTTTGAGTGTGAAAACTCAAACTCGCCCTCAAACGGCCCAGTAAGAGGCACGAACACCTCATACGGGACCAATGTTACTTATAGGAACTGATCGCCTAGTCGCGATCCTCCCTATTTTATAGTACGACAATAATTTGAAAATATATAGATTAGGCTTAAAAACAAGTCGTTTGAGGGTGAAAACCCAAACCAACCCCCAAACGGTCCCATAAGAGGCACGAACACCTAGCATGGGACAAATATAACTTGGAGGAGATGACAGTGTGGCCGCGGGTCTCCCAGTTTGATAATATGATGATAATTTTAAAATATCAAGATTTGGCTTAAAAAGAAGCTGTTTGACGACGAAAACCCTAACCAGCTCCCAAACGGCCCCGTAAGAGGCTAGAACACCTCGCACGGGGCCAATATAACTTGTAGAAACTGACTACATAGCCACAGGTCTCCCGATTTGAGAATATGATAATAATTTGAAAATATCTAGATAAGGCTTAAAAACAAGTCATTTGAGCATGAAAACCCAAACCATCCCTCAAATGGCCAAGTAAGAGTCTAGAACACCTCGTACGGGACAATTGTAACTTATAGGAACTGACCGCGTAGTTGCGCGTCTCCCGATTTGAGCAAATCATGATAATTTTAAAATATCTAGATTAGACTTAAAAATAAGTCGTTTTAGGGTGAAAACCCAAACCAGCCCCCAAACGGCCCCGTAAGAGGCACAAACACCTCGCACAAGACCAATGTAACATGTAGGAACTGACCGCGTAGCCTCGAATCTCTTGGTTTTAGAATATGATGAAAATTTAAAAATATCTAGATTAGGCTTAAAAATAACCCATTGGAGGGTGAAAATAAAAACCAACCCCCAAATGGCCTCGTAAGAGGCACAAACACCTCGCACGGGACCAATGTGACTTGTAGGGAATGACCATGTAGTTTTGGGTATCTCGATTTGGGAACATGATGATAATTTTAAAATATCAAGATTAGTCTTAAAACAAGGCATTTGAGAGTGAAACCCCATTCGACCCCCAAACGACCCCGTAAGAGTCACGAACAACTCGAAAGGGACAAATGTAACTTGTAGGATCTAACCGCGTAGTCAAGGGTCTCCCGATTTGAGAATATGATTATAATTTGAGAATATCTAGATAAGCCTGAAAAACAAGTCGTTTGAGGGTGAAAACCCAAACCATCCCTCAAACGGCCCCGTAAGAGGCACGAACACCTCGCACCGGACCAATGTTTCAGAATATTACCATAATTTGAAAATATCTACACTAGGCTTAAAAAGAAGTCATTTGAGGGTGAAAACCCAAACTAGCCCCCAAACGGCCCCATAAGAGGCACGAGCACCTCGCACTGGACCAATTTAACTTGTAGGAACTGATCGCGTAGTCAAGGTCTCCCGATTTGAGAATATGTCGATAATTTGAGAATATTTAAAAAGGCTTAAAAACAAGTCTTTTAAGTGTGAAAACTCAAACCAGCACTCAAACGGCCCCGTAAGAGGCACGAACACCTCATACGGGAACAATGTTACTTATAGGAACAGATCGCGTAGTCGCAAGTCCCCTAGTTTCATAATAGGACAATAATTTGAAAATATATAGATTAGGCTTAAAAACAAGTCGTTTGAGGGTGAAAACCCAAACCAGCCACCAAACGACCCCGTAAGAGGCATGAACACCTAGCACGGGACCAATGTAACTTGGAGGAACTGACACTGTAGTTGCGGGTCTCCCGGTTTGATAATATGATGATAATTTGAAAATATGAAGAATAGGCTTAAAAAGAAGTTGTTTGACATCTAAAACCCTAACCAGCTCCCAAACGGCCTCGTAAGAGGCTGGAACACCTCGTACGGGACCAATATAACTTGTAGGAACTGACCACGTAGTCATGGGTCTCCTGATTTGAGAATATGATGATAATTTGAAAACATCTAGATTAGGCATAAAAATAAGTCGTTTGAGGGTGAAACCCCAAGCCATCCCCTAAACGGCCCAATAAGAGGCACGAATACCTCGCGCGGGACCAATGTAACTTGTAGGAACGGATCGCGTGTCTCTCGATTTGATAATATGATTATTATTTAAAAATATCTAGATTAGGCTTAAAAACAAGTCATTTGAGCGTGAAAACCCAAACCCGGCCCCAAACGGCCCCGTAAGAGGCACGAAAACCTCGCACGGGACCAATGTAACTTGTAGGAACTTATCGCGTAGTCGGGGTCTCCCGGCTTGAGAATATGATGATAATTTTAAAAAAAAGATTAGACTTCAAAATAAGTCGTTTGAGCGTGAAAACCCAAACCAACCCCAAACGGCCCCGTAAGAGGCACGAACCCCTCCCATGGGACCAATGTAACTTGTTGAAACTGACCACGTAGCCACGGGTCTCCCAATTTGAGAATATGATGATAATTTTTAAATATCTATATTAGGCTTAAAAACAAGTCGTCTGAGGGTTAAAACCCAAACCAGCCCCAAAACGGCCACTTAAGAGTCACAAACACCTCGCACGGGACTAGTGTAACCTGTAGGAACTTATCGGGTAGCCACGAGTCTCTCGGTTTTACAATATGATGATAATTTGAAAATATCTCGACTAGGCTAAAAGCAAGTCGTTTGAGGGTGAAAACCCAAACTGTCCCCCAAACGGCCCCGTAAGAGGTACGAGCATCTCGCAGTGGGACCAATTTAACTTGTAGGAACTGATCGCGTAGCCAAGGGTCTCCCAGTTTGAGAATATGTCGATAATTTGAGAATATCTAGAAAGCCTTAAAAACAAGTCTTTTGAGTGTGAAAACTCAAACTCGCCCTCAAACGGCCCAGTAAGAGGCACGAACACCTCATACGGGACCAATGTTACTTATAGGAACTGATCGCCTAGTCGCGATCCTCCCTATTTTATAGTACGACAATAATTTGAAAATATATAGATTAGGCTTAAAAACAAGTCGTTTGAGGGTGAAAACCCAAACCAACCCCCAAACGGTCCCATAAGAGGCACGAACACCTAGCATGGGACAAATATAACTTGGAGGAGATGACAGTGTAGCCGCGGGTCTCCCAGTTTGATAATATGATGATAATTTTAAAATATCAAGATTTGGCTTAAAAAGAAGCTGTTTGACGACGAAAACCCTAACCAGCTCCCAAACGGCCCCGTAAGAGGCTAGAACACCTCGCACGGGGCCAATATAACTTGTAGAAACTGACTACATAGCCACAGGTCTCCCGATTTGAGAATATGATAATAATTTGAAAATATCTAGATAAGGCTTAAAAACAAGTCATTTGAGCATGAAAACCCAAACCATCCCTCAAATGGCCAAGTAAGAGTCTAGAACACCTCGTACGGGACAATTGTAACTTATAGGAACTGACCGCGTAGTTGCGCGTCTCCCGATTTGAGCAAATCATGATAATTTTAAAATATCTAGATTAGACTTAAAAATAAGTCGTTTTAGGGTGAAAACCCAAACCAGCCCCCAAACGGCCCCGTAAGAGGCACAAACACCTCGCACAAGACCAATGTAACATGTAGGAACTGACCGCGTAGCCTCGAATCTCTTGGTTTTAGAATATGATGAAAATTTAAAAATATCTAGATTAGGCTTAAAAATAACCCATTGGAGGTTGAAAATAAAAACCAACCCCCAAATGGCCTCGTAAGGGGCACAAACACCTCGCACGGGACCAATGTGACTTGTAGGGAATGACCATGTAGTTTTGGGTATCTCGATTTGGGAACATGATGATAATTTTAAAATATCAAGATTAGTCTTAAAACAAGGCATTTGAGAGTGAAACCCCATTCGACCCCCAAAAGACCCCGTAAGAGTCACGAACACCTCGAAAGGGACAAATGTAACTTGTAGGATCTAACCGCGTAGTCAAGGGTCTCCCGATTTGAGAATATGATTATAATTTGAGAATATCTAGATAAGCCTGAAAAACAAGTCGTTTGAGGGTGAAAACCCAAACCATCCCTCAAACGGCCCCGTAAGAGGCACGAACACCTCGCACCGGACCAATGTTTCAGAATATTACCATAATTTGAAAATATCTACACTAGGCTTAAAAAGAAGTCATTTGAGGGTGAAAACCCAAACTAGCCCCCAAACGGCCCCATAAGAGGCATGAGCACCTCGCACTGGACCAATTTAACTTGTAGGAACTGATCGCGTAGTCAAGGTCTCCCGATTTGAGAATATGTCGATAATTTGAGAATATTTAAAAAGGCTTAAAAACAAGTCTTTTAAGTGTGAAAACTCAAACCAGCACTCAAACGGCCCCGTAAGAGGCACGAACACCTCATACGGGAACAATGTTACTTATAGGAACAGATCGCGTAGTCGCAAGTCCCCTAGTTTCATAATAGGACAATAATTTGAAAATATATAGATTAGGCTTAAAAACAAGTCGTTTGAGGGTGAAAACCCAAACCAGCCCCCAAACGACCCCGTAAGAGGCATGAACACCTAGCACGGGACCAATGTAACTTGGAGGAACAGACACAGTAGTTGCGGGTCTCCCGGTTTGATAATATGATGATAATTTGAAAATATGAAGAATAGGCTTAAAAAGAAGTTGTTTGACGGCTAAAACCCTAACCAGTTCCCAAACGGCCTCGTAAGAGGCTGGAACACCTCGTACGGGACCAATATAACTTGTAGGAACTGACCACGTAGTCATGGGTCTCCTGATTTGAGAATATGATGATAATTTGAAAACATCTAGATTAGGCATAAAAATAATTCGTTTGAGGGTGAAACCCCAAGCCATCCCCTAAACGGCCCAATAAGAGGCACGAATACCTCGCGCGGGACCAATGTAACTTGTAGGAACGGACCGCGTGTCTCTCGATTTGATAATATGATTATTATTTAAAAATATCTAGATTAGGCTTAAAAACAAGTCATTTGAGCGTGAAAACCCAAACCCGGCCCCAAACGGCCCCGTAAGAGGCACGAAAACCTCGCACGGGACCAATGTAACTTGTAGGAACTTATCGAGTAGTCGGGGACTCCCGGCTTGAGAATATGATGATAATTTTAAAAAAAATATTAGACTTCAAAATAAGTCGTTTGAGCGTGAAAACCCAAACCAACCCCAAACAGCCCCGTAAGAGGCACGAACCCCTCCCATGGGACCAATGTAACTTGTTGAAACTGACCACGTAGCCACGGGTCTCCCAATTTGAGAATATGATGATAATTTTTAAATATCTATATTAGGCTTAAAAACAAGTCGTCTGAGGGTTAAAACCCAAACCAGCCCCGAAACGGCCACTTAAGAGTCACAAACACCTCGCACGGGACTAGTGTAACCTGTAGGAACTTATCGGGTAGCCACGAGTCTCTCGGTTTTACAATATGATGATAATTTGAAAATATCTCGACTAGGCTAAAAGCAAGTCGTTTGAGGGTGAAAACCCAAACTGTCCCCCAAACGGCCCCGTAAGAGGTACGAGCATCTCGCAGTGGGACCAATTTAACTTGTAGGAACTGATCGCGTAGCCAAGGGTCTCCCAGTTTGAGAATATGTCGATAATTTGAGAATATCTAAAAAGCCTTAAAAACAAGTCTTTTGAGTGTGAAAACTCAAACTCGCCCTCAAACGGCCCAGTAAGAGGCACGAACACCTCATACGGGACCAATGTTACTTATAGGAACTGATCGCCTAGTCGCGATCCTCCCTATTTTATAGTACGACAATAATTTGAAAATATATAGATTAGGCTTAAAAACAAGTCGTTTGAGGGTGAAAACCCAAACCAACCCCCAAACGGTCCCATAAGAGGCACGAACACCTAGCATGGGACAAATATAACTTGGAGGAGATGACAGTGTAGCCGCGGGTCTCCCAGTTTGATAATATGATGATAATTTTAAAATATCAAGATTTGGCTTAAAAAGAAGCTGTTTGACGACGAAAACCCTAACCAGCTCCCAAACGGCCCCGTAAGAGGCTAGAACACCTCGCACGGGGCCAATATAACTTGTAGAAACTGACTACATAGCCACAGGTCTCCCGATTTGAGAATATGATAATAATTTGAAAATATCTAGATAAGGCTTAAAAACAAGTCATTTGAGCATGAAAACCCAAACCATCCCTCAAATGGCCAAGTAAGAGTCTAGAACACCTCGTACGGGACAATTGTAACTTATAGGAACTGACCGCGTAGTTGCGCGTCTCCCGATTTGAGCAAATCATGATAATTTTAAAATATCTAGATTAGACTTAAAAATAAGTCGTTTTAGGGTGAAAACCCAAACCAGCCCCCAAACGGCCCCGTAAGAGGCACAAACACCTCGCACAAGACCAATGTAACATGTAGGAACTGACCGCGTAGCCTCGAATCTCTTGGTTTTAGAATATGATGAAAATTTAAAAATATCTAGATTAGGCTTAAAAATAACCCATTGGAGGGTGAAAATAAAAACCAACCCCCAAATGGCCTCGTAAGAGGCACAAACACCTCGCACGGGACCAATGTGACTTGTAGGGAATGACCATGTAGTTTTGGGTATCTCGATTTGGGAACATGATGATAATTTTAAAATATCAAGATTAGTCTTAAAACAAGGCATTTGAGAGTGAAACCCCATTCGACCCCCAAACGACCCCGTAAGAGTCACGAACACCTCGAAAGGGACAAATGTAACTTGTAGGATCTAACCGCGTAGTCAAGGGTCTCCCGATTTGAGAATATGATTATAATTTGAGAATATCTAGATAAGCCTGAAAAACAAGTCGTTTGAGGGTGAAAACCCAAACCATCCCTCAAACGGCCCCGTAAGAGGCACGAACACCTCGCACCGGACCAATGTTTCAGAATATTACCATAATTTGAAAATATCTACACTAGGCTTAAAAAGAAGTCATTTGAGGGTGAAAACCCAAACTAGCCCCCAAACGGCCCCATAAGAGGCACGAGCACCTCGCACTGGACCAATTTAACTTGTAGGAACTGATCGCGTAGTCAAGGTCTCCCGATTTGAGAATATGTCGATAATTTGAGAATATTTAAAAAGGCTTAAAAACAAGTCTTTTAAGTGTGAAAACTCAAACCAGCACTCAAACGGCCCCGTAAGAGGCACGAACACCTCATACGGGAACAATGTTACTTATAGGAACAGATCGCGTAGTCGCAAGTCCCCTAGTTTCATAATAGGACAATAATTTGAAAATATATAGATTAGGCTTAAAAACAAGTCGTTTGAGGGTGAAAACCCAAACCATCCACCAAACGACCCCGTAAGAGGCATGAACACCTAGCACGGGACCAATGTAACTTGGAGGAACTGACACTGTAGTTGCGGGTCTCCCGGTTTGATAATATGATGATAATTTGAAAATATGAAGAATAGGCTTAAAAAGAAGTTGTTTGACATCTAAAACCCTAACCAGCTCCCAAACGGCCTCGTAAGAGGCTGGAACACCTCGTACGGGACCAATATAACTTGTAGGAACTGACCACGTAGTCATGGGTCTCCTGATTTGAGAATATGATGATAATTTGAAAACATCTAGATTAGGCATAAAAATAAGTCGTTTGAGGGTGAAACCCCAAGCCATCCCCTAAACGGCCCAATAAGAGGCACGAATACCTCGCGCGGGACCAATGTAACTTGTAGGAACGGACCGCGTGTCTCTCGATTTGATAATATGATTATTATTTAAAAATATCTAGATTAGGCTTAAAAACAAGTCATTTGAGCGTGAAAACCCAAACCCGGCCCCAAACGGCCCCGTAAGAGGCACGAAAACCTCGCACGGGACCAATGTAACTTGTAGGAACTTATCGCGTAGTCGGGGTCTCCCGGCTTGAGAATATGATGATAATTTTAAAAAAAAGATTAGACTTCAAAATAAGTCGTTTGAGCGTGAAAACCCAAACCAACCCCAAACGGCCCCGTAAGAGGCACGAACCCCTCCCATGGGACCAATGTAACTTGTTGAAACTGACCACGTAGCCACGGGTCTCCCAATTTGAGAATATGATGATAATTTTTAAATATCTATATTAGGCTTAAAAACAAGTCGTCTGAGGGTTAAAACCCAAACCAGCCCCAAAACGGCCACTTAAGAGTCACAAACACCTCGCACGGGACTAGTGTAACCTGTAGGAACTTATCGGGTAGCCACGAGTCTCTCGGTTTTACAATATGATGATAATTTGAAAATATCTCGACTAGGCTAAAAGCAAGTCGTTTGAGGGTGAAAACCCAAACTGTCCCCCAAACGGCCCCGTAAGAGGTACGAGCATCTCGCAGTGGGACCAATTTAACTTGTAGGAACTGATCGCGTAGCCAAGGGTCTCCCAGTTTGAGAATATGTCGATAATTTGAGAATATCTAGAAAGCCTTAAAAACAAGTCTTTTGAGTGTGAAAACTCAAACTCGCCCTCAAACGGCCCAGTAAGAGGCACGAACACCTCATACGGGACCAATGTTACTTATAGGAACTGATCGCCTAGTCGCGATCCTCCCTATTTTATAGTACGACAATAATTTGAAAATATATAGATTAGGCTTAAAAACAAGTCGTTTGAGGGTGAAAACCCAAACCAACCCCCAAACGGTCCCATAAGAGGCACGAACACCTAGCATGGGACAAATATAACTTGGAGGAGATGACAGTGTAGCCGCGGGTCTCCCAGTTTGATAATATGATGATAATTTTAAAATATCAAGATTTGGCTTAAAAAGAAGCTGTTTGACGACGAAAACCCTAACCAGCTCCCAAACGGCCCCGTAAGAGGCTAGAACACCTCGCACGGGGCCAATATAACTTGTAGAAACTGACTACATAGCCACAGGTCTCCCGATTTGAGAATATGATAATAATTTGAAAATATCTAGATAAGGCTTAAAAACAAGTCATTTGAGCATGAAAACCCAAACCATCCCTCAAATGGCCAAGTAAGAGTCTAGAACACCTCGTACGGGACAATTGTAACTTATAGGAACTGACCGCGTAGTTGCGCGTCTCCCGATTTGAGCAAATCATGATAATTTTAAAATATCTAGATTAGACTTAAAAATAAGTCGTTTTAGGGTGAAAACCCAAACCAGCCCCCAAACGGCCCCGTAAGAGGCACAAACACCTCGCACAAGACCAATGTAACATGTAGGAACTGACCGCGTAGCCTCGAATCTCTTGGTTTTAGAATATGATGAAAATTTAAAAATATCTAGATTAGGCTTAAAAATAACCCATTGGAGGGTGAAAATAAAAACCAACCCCCAAATGGCCTCGTAAGAGGCACAAACACCTCGCACGGGACCAATGTGACTTGTAGGGAATGACCATGTAGTTTTGGGTATCTCGATTTGGGAACATGATGATAATTTTAAAATATCAAGATTAGTCTTAAAACAAGGCATTTGAGAGTGAAACCCCATTCGACCCCCAAACGACCCCGTAAGAGTCACGAACACCTCGAAAGGGACAAATGTAACTTGTAGGATCTAACCGCGTAGTCAAGGATCTCCCGATTTGAGAATATGATTATAATTTGAGAATATCTAGATAAGCCTGAAAAACAAGTCGTTTGAGGGTGAAAACCCAAACCATCCCTCAAACGGCCCCGTAAGAGGCACGAACACCTCGCACCGGACCAATGTTTCAGAATATTACCATAATTTGAAAATATCTACACTAGGCTTAAAAAGAAGTCATTTGAGGGTGAAAACCCAAACTAGCCCCCAAACGGCCCCATAAGAGGCACGAGCACCTCGCACTGGACCAATTTAACTTGTAGGAACTGATCGCGTAGTCAAGGTCTCCCGATTTGAGAATATGTCGATAATTTGAGAATATTTAAAAAGGCTTAAAAACAAGTCTTTTAAGTGTGAAAACTCAAACCAGCACTCAAACGGCCCCGTAAGAGGCACGAACACCTCATACGGGAACAATGTTACTTATAGGAACAGATCGCGTAGTCGCAAGTCCCCTAGTTTCATAATAGGACAATAATTTGAAAATATATAGATTAGGCTTAAAAACAAGTCGTTTGAGGGTGAAAACCCAAACCAGCCCCCAAACGACCCCGTAAGAGGCATGAACACCTAGCACGGGACCAATGTAACTTGGAGGAACTGACACTGTAGTTGCGGGTCTCCCGGTTTGATAATATGATGATAATTTGAAAATATGAAGAATAGGCTTAAAAAGAAGTTGTTTGACGGCTAAAACCCTAACCAGCTCCCAAACGGCCTCGTAAGAGGCTGGAACACCTCGTACGGGACCAATATAACTTGTAGGAACTGACCACGTAGTCATGGGTCTCCTGATTTGAGAATATGATGATAATTTGAAAACATCTAGATTAGGCATAAAAATAAGTCGTTTGAGGGTGAAACCCCAAGCCATCCCCTAAACGGCCCAATAAGAGGCACGAATACCTCGCGCGGGACCAATGTAACTTGTAGGAACGGACCGCGTGTCTCTCGATTTGATAATATGATTATTATTTAAAAATATCTAGATTAGGCTTAAAAACAAGTCATTTGAGCGTGAAAACCCAAACCCGGCCCCAAACGGCCCCGTAAGAGGCACGAAAACCTCGCACGGGACCAATGTAACTTGTAGGAACTTATCGCGTAGTCGGGGACTCCCGGCTTGAGAATATGATGATAATTTTAAAAAAAAGATTTGACTTCAAAATAAGTCGTTTGAGCGTGAAAACCCAAACCAACCCCAAACGGCCCCGTAAGAGGCACGAACCCCTCCCATGGGACCAATGTAACTTGTTGAAACTGACCACGTAGTCACGGGTCTCCCAATTTGAGAATATGATGATAATTTTTAAATATCTATATTAGGCTTAAAAACAAGTCGTCTGAGGGTTAAAACCCAAACCAGCCCCGAAACGGCCACTTAAGAGTCACAAACACCTCGCACGGGACTAGTGTAACCTATAGGAACTTATCGGGTAGCCACGACTCTCTCGGTTTTACAATATGATGATAATTTGAAAATATCTCGACTAGGCTAAAAGCAAGTCGTTTGAGGGTGAAAACCCAAACTGTCCCCCAAACGGCCCCGTAAGAGGTACGAGCATCTCGCAGTGGGACCAATTTAACTTGTAGGAACTGATCGCGTAGCCAAGGGTCTCCCAGTTTGAGAATATGTAGATAATTTGAGAATATCTAGAAAGCCTTAAAAACAAGTCTTTTGAGTGTGAAAACTCAAACTCGCCCTCAAACGGCCCAGTAAGAGGCACGAACACCTCATACGGGACCAATGTTACTTATAGGAACTGATCGCCTAGTCGCGATCCTCCCTATTTTATAGTACGACAATAATTTGAAAATATATAGATTAGGCTTAAAAACAAGTCGTTTGAGGGTGAAAACCCAAACCAACCCCCAAACGGTCCCATAAGAGGCACGAACACCTAGCATGGGACAAATATAACTTGGAGGAGATGACAGTGTAGCCGCGGGTCTCCCAGTTTGATAATATGATGATAATTTTAAAATATCAAGATTTGGCTTAAAAAGAAGCTGTTTGACGACGAAAACCCTAACCAGCTCCCAAACGGCCCCGTAAGAGGCTAGAACACCTCGCACGGGGCCAATATAACTTGTAGAAACTGACTACATAGCCACAGGTCTCCCGATTTGAGAATATGATAATAATTTGAAAATATCTAGATAAGGCTTAAAAACAAGTCATTTGAGCATGAAAACCCAAACCATCCCTCAAATGGCCAAGTAAGAGTCTAGAACACCTCGTACGGGACAATTGTAACTTATAGGAACTGACCGCGTAGTTGCGCGTCTCCCGATTTGAGCAAATCATGATAATTTTAAAATATCTAGATTAGACTTAAAAATAAGTCGTTTTAGGGTGAAAACCCAAACCAGCCCCCAAACGGCCCCGTAAGAGGCACAAACACCTCGCACAAGACCAATGTAACATGTAGCAACTGACCGCGTAGCCTCGAATCTCTTGGTTTTAGAATATGATGAAAATTTAAAAATATCTGGATTAGGCTTAAAAATAACCCATTGGAGGGTGAAAATAAAAACCAACCCCCAAATGGCCTCGTAAGGGGGACAAACACCTCGCACGGGACCAATGTGACTTGTAGGGAATGACCACGTAGTTTTGGGTATCTCGATTTGGGAACATGATGATAATTTTAAAATATCAAGATTAGTCTTAAAAGAAGGCATTTGAGAGTGAAACCCCATTCGACCCCCAAACGACCCCGTAAGAGTCACGAACACCTCGAAAGGGACAAATGTAACTTGTAGGATCTAACCGCGTAGTCAAGGGTCTCCCGATTTGAGAATATGATTATAATTTGAGAATATCTAGATAAGCCTGAAAAACAAGTCGTTTGAGGGTGAAAACCCAAACCATCCCTCAAACGGCCCCGTAAGAGGCACGAACGCCTCGCACCGGACCAATGTTTCAGAATATTACCATAATTTGAAAATATCTACACTAGGCTTAAAAAGAAGTCATTTGAGGGTGAAAACCCAAACTAGCCCCCAAACGGCCCCATAAGAGGCACGAGCACCTCGCACTGGACCAATTTAACTTGTAGGAACTGATCGCGTAGTCAAGGTCTCCCGATTTGAGAATATGTCGATAATTTGAGAATATTTAAAAAGGCTTAAAAACAAGTCTTTTAAGTGTGAAAACTCAAACCATCACTCAAACGGCCCCGTAAGAGGCACGAACACCTCATACGGGAACAATGTTACTTATAGGAACAGATCGCGTAGTCGCAAGTCCCCTAGTTTCATAATAGGACAATAATTTGAAAATATATAGATTAGGCTTAAAAACAAGTCGTTTGAGGGTGAAAACCCAAACCAACCCCCAAACGACCCCGTAAGAGGCATGAACACCTAGCACGGGACCAATGTAACTTGGAGGAACTGACACTGTAGTTGCGAGTCTCCCGGTTTGATAATATGATGATAATTTGAAAATATGAAGAATAGGCTTAAAAAGAAGTTGTTTGACGGCTAAAACCCTAACCAGCTCCCAAACGGCCTCGTAAGAGGCTGGAACACCTCGTACGGGACCAATATAACTTGTAGGAACTGACCACGTAGTCATGGGTCTCCTGATTTGAGAATATGATGATAATTTGAAAACATCTAGATTAGGCATAAAAATAAGTCATTTGAGGGTGAAACCCCAAGCCATCCCCTAAACGGCCCAATAAGAGGCACGAATACCTCGCGCGGGACCAATGTAACTTATAGGAACGGACCGCGTGTCTCTCGATTTGATAATATGATTATTATTTAAAAATATCTAGATTAGGCTTAAAAACAAGTCATTTGAGCGTGAAAACCCAAACCCGGCCCCAAACGGCCCCGTAAGAGGCACGAAAACCTTGCACGGGACCAATGTAACTTGTAGGAACTTATCGCATAGTCGGGGTCTCCCGGCTTGAGAATATGATGATAATTTTAAAAAAAAGATTAGACTTCAAAATAAGTCGTTTGAGCGTGAAAACCCAAACCAACCCCAAACGGCCCCGTAAGAGGCACGAACCCCTCCCATGGGACCAATGTAACTTGTTGAAACTGACCACGTAGCCACGGGTCTCCCAATTTGAGAATATGATGATAATTTTTAAATATCTATATTAGGCTTAAAAACAAGTCGTCTGAGGGTTAAAACCCAAACCAGCCCCGAAACGGCCACTTAAGAGTCACAAACACCTCGCACGGGACTAGTGTAACCTGTAGGAACTTATCGGGTAGCCACGAGTCTCTCGGTTTTACAATATGATGATAATTTGAAAATATCTCGACTAGGCTAAAAGCAAGTCGTTTGAGGGTGAAAACCCAAACTGTCCCCCAAACGGCCCCGTAAGAGGTACGAGCATCTCGCAGTGGGACCAATTTAACTTGTAGGAACTGATCGCGTAGCCAAGGGTCTCCCAGTTTGAGAATATGTCGATAATTTGAGAATATCTAGAAAGCCTTAAAAACAAGTCTTTTGAGTGTGAAAACTCAAACTCGCCCTCAAACGGCCCAGTAAGAGGCACGAACACCTCATACGGGACCAATGTTACTTATAGGAACTGATCGCCTAGTCGCGATCCTCCCTATTTTATAGTACGACAGTAATTTGAAAATATATAGATTAGGCTTAAAAACAAGTCGTTTGAGGGTGAAAACCCAAACCAACCCCCAAACGGTCCCATAAGAGGCACGAACACCTAGCATGGGACAAATATAACTTGGAGGAGATGACAGTGTAGCCACGGGTCTCCTAGTTTGATAATATGATGATAATTTTAAAATATCAAGATTTGGCTTAAAAAGAAGTTGTTTGACGACGAAAACCCTAACCAGCTCCCAAACGGCCCCGTAAGAGGCTAGAACACCTCGTACGGGGCCAATATAACTTGTAGAAACTGACTACATAGCCACAGGTCTCCCGATTTGAGAATATGATAATAATTTGAAAATATCTAGATAAGGCTTAAAAACAAGTCATTTGAGCATGAAAACCCAAACCATCCCTCAAATGGCCAAGTAAGAGTCTAGAACACCTCGTACGGGACAATTGTAACTTATAGGAACTGACCGCGTAGTTGCGCGTCTCCCGATTTGAGCAAATCATGATAATTTTAAAATATCTAGATTAGACTTAAAAATAAGTCGTTTTAGGGTGAAAACCCAAACCAGCCCCCAAACGGCCCCGTAAGAGGCACAAACACCTCGCACAAGACCAATGTAACATGTAGGAACTGACCGCGTAGCCTCGAATCTCTTGGTTTTAGAATATGATGAAAATTTAAAAATATCTAGATTAGGCTTAAAAATAACCCATTGGAGGGTGAAAATAAAAACCAACCCCCAAATGGCCTCGTAAGAGGCACAAACACCTCGCACGGGACCAATGTGACTTGTAGGGAATGACCATGTAGTTTTGGGTATCTCGATTTGGGAACATGATGATAATTTTAAAATATCAAGATTAGTCTTAAAACAAGGCATTTGAGAGTGAAACCCCATTCGACCCCCAAAAGACCCCGTAAGAGTCACGAACACCTCGAAAGGGACAAATGTAACTTGTAGGATCTAACCGCGTAGTCAAGGGTCTCCCGATTTGAGAATATGATTATAATTTGAGAATATCTAGATAAGCCTGAAAAACAAGTCGTTTGAGGGTGAAAACCCAAACCATCCCTCAAACGGCCCCGTAAGAGGCACGAACACCTCGCACCGGACCAATGTTTCAGAATATTACCATAATTTGAAAATATCTGCACTAGGCTTAAAAAGAAGTCATTTGAGGGTGAAAACCCAAACTAGCCCCCAAACGGCCCCATAAGAGGCACGAGCACCTCGCACTGGACCAATTTAACTTGTAGGAACTGATCGCGTAGTCAAGGTCTCCCGATTTGAGAATATGTCGATAATTTGAGAATATTTAAAAAGGCTTAAAAACAAGTCTTTTAAGTGTGAAAACTCAAACCAGCACTCAAACGGCCCCGTAAGAGGCACGAACACCTCATACGGGAACAATGTTACTTATAGGAACAGATCGCGTAGTCGCAAGTCCCCTAGTTTCATAATAGGACAATAATTTGAAAATATATAGATTAGGCTTACAAACAAGTCGTTTGAGGGTGAAAACCCAAACCAGCCCCCAAACGACCCCGTAAGAGGCATGAACACCTAGCACGGGACCAATGTAACTTGGAGGAACTGACACTGTAGTTGCGGGTCTCCCGGTTTGATAATATGATGATAATTTGAAAATATGAAGAATAGGCTTAAAAAGAAGTTGTTTGACGGCTAAAACCCTAACCAGCTCCCAAACGGCCTCGTAAGAGGCTGGAACACCTCGTACGGGACCAATATAACTTGTAGGAACTGACCACGTAGTCATGGGTCTCCTGATTTGAGAATATGATGATAATTTGAAAACATCTAGATTAGGCATAAAAATAAGTCGTTTGAGGGTGAAACCCCAAGCCATCCCCTAAACGGCCCAATAAGAGGCACGAATACCTCGCGCGGGACCAATGTAACTTGTAGGAACGGACCGCGTGTCTCTCGATTTGATAATATGATTATTATTTAAAAATATCTAGATTAGGCTTAAAAACAAGTCATTTGAGCGTGAAAACCCAAACTCGCCCCCAAACGGCCCCGTAAGAGGCACGAAAACCTCGCACGGGACCAATGTAACTTGTAGGAACTTATCGCGTAGTCGGGGTCTCCCGGCTTGAGAATATGATGATAATTTTAAAAAAAAGATTAGACTTCAAAATAAGTCGTTTGAGCGTGAAAACCCAAACCAACCCCAAACGGCCCCGTAAGAGGCACGAACCCCTCCCATGGGACCAATGTAACTTGTTGAAACTGACCACGTAGCCACGGGTCTCCCAATTTGAGAATATGATGATAATTTTTAAATATCTATATTAGGCTTAAAAACAAGTCGTCTGAGGGTTAAAACCCAAACCAGCCCCGAAACGGCCACTTAAGAGTCACAAACACCTCGCACGGGACTAGTGTAACCTGTAGGAACTTATCGGGTAGCCACGAGTCTCTCGGTTTTACAATATGATGATAATTTGAAAATATCTCGACTAGGCTAAAATCAAGTCGTTTGAGGGTGAAAACCCAAACTGTCCCCCAAACGGCCCCGTAAGAGGTACGAGCATCTCGCAGTGGGACCAATTTAACTTGTAGGAACTGATCGCGTAGCCAAGGGTCTCCCAGTTTGAGAATATGTCGATAATTTGAGAATATCTAGAAAGCCTTAAAAACAAGTCTTTTGAGTGTGAAAACTCAAACTCGCCCTCAAACGGCCCAGTAAGAGGCACGAACACCTCATACGGGACCAATGTTACTTATACGAACTGATCGCCTAGTCGCGATCCTCCCTATTTTATAGTATGACAATAATTTGAAAATATATAGATTAGGCTTAAAAACAAGTCGTTTGAGGGTGAAAACCCAAACCAGCCCCCAAACGGTCCCATAAGAGGCACGAACACCTAGCATGGGACAAATATAACTTGGAGGAGATGACAGTGTAGTCGCGGGTCTCCCAGTTTGATAATATGATGATAATTTTAAAATATCAAGATTAGGCTTAAAAAGAAGCTGTTTGACGACGAAAACCCTAACCAGCTCCCAAACGGCCCCATAAGAGGCTGGAACACCTCGCACGGGGCCAATATAACTTGTAGAAACTGACTACATAGCCACAGGTCTCCCGATTTGAGAATATGATAATAATTTGAAAATATCTAGATAAGGCTTAAAAACAAGTCATTTGAGCATGAAAACCCAAACCATCCCTCAAATGGCCACGTAAGAGTCTAGAACACCTCGTACGGGACAATTGTCACTTATAGGAACTGACCGCGTAGTTGCGCGTCTCCCGATTTGAGCAAATCATGATAATTTTAAAATATCTAGATTAGGCTTAAAAATAAGTCGTTTTAGGGTGAAAACCCAAACCAGCCCCCAAACGGCCCCGTAAGAGGCACAAAAACCTCGCACAAGACCAATGTAACATGTAGGAACTGACCGCGTAGCCTAGAATCTCTTGGTTTTAGAATATGATGAAAATTTAAAAATATCTAGATTAGGCTGAAAAATAACCCATTGGAGGGTGAAAATAAAAACCAACCCCCAAATGGCCTCGTAAGAGGCACAAACACCTCGCACGGGACCAATGTGACTTGTAGGGAATGACCACGTAGTTTTGGGTATCTCGATTTGGGAACATGATGATAATTTTAAAATATCAAGATTAGTCTTAAAACAAGGCATTTGAGAGTGAAACCCCATTCGACCCCCAAACGACCCCGTAAGAGTCACGAACACCTCGAAAGGGACAAATGTAACTTGTATGATCTAACCGCGTATTCAAGGGTCTCCCGATTTGAGAATATGATTATAATTTGAGAATATCTAGATAAGCCTGAAAAACAAGTCGTTTGAGGGTGAAAACCCAAACCATCCCTCAAACGGCCCCGTAAGAGGCACGAACACCTCGCACCGGACCAATGTTTCAGAATATTACCATAATTTGAAAATATCTGCACTAGGCTTAAAAAGAAGTCATTTGAGGGTGAAAACCCAAACTAGCCCCCAAACGGCCCCATAAGAGGCACGAGCACCTCGCACTGGACCAATTTAACTTGTAGGAACTGATCGCGTAGTCAAGGTCTCCCGATTTGAGAATATGTCGATAATTTGAGAATATTTAAAAAGGCTTAAAAACAAGTCTTTTAAGTGTGAAAACTCAAACCAGCACTCAAACGGCCCCGTAAGAGGCACGAACACCTCATACGGGAACAATGTTACTTATAGGAACAGATCGCGTAGTCGCAAGTCCCCTAGTTTCATAATAGGACAATAATTTGAAAATATATAGATTAGGCTTAAAAACAAGTCGTTTGAGGGTGAAAACCCAAACCAGCCCCCAAACGACCCCATAAGAGGCATGAACACCTAGCACGGGACCAATGTAACTTGGAGGAACTGACACTGTAGTTGCGGGTCTCCCGGTTTGATAATATGATGATAATTTGAAAATATGAAGAATAGGCTTAAAAAGAAGTTGTTTGACGGCTAAAACCCTAACCAGCTCCCAAACGGCCTCGTAAGAGGCTGGAACACCTCGTACGGGACCAATATAACTTGTAGGAACTGACCACGTAGTCATGGGTCTCCTGATTTGAGAATATGATGATAATTTGAAAACATCTAGATTAGGCATAAAAATAAGTCGTTTGAGGGTGAAACCCCAAGCCATCCCCTAAACGGCCCAATAAGAGGCACGAATACCTCGCGCGGGACCAATGTAACTTGTAGGAACGGACCGCGTGTCTCTCGATTTGATAATATGATTATTATTTAAAAATATCTATATTAGGCTTAAAAACAAGTCATTTGAGCGTGAAAACCCAAACCCGGCCCCAAACGGCCCCGTAAGAGTCACGAAAACCTCGCACGGGACCAATGTAACTTGTAGGAACTTATCGCGTAGTCGGGGTCTCCCGGCTTGAGAATATGATGATAATTTTAAAAAAAAGATTAGACTTCAAAATAAGTCGTTTGAGCGTGAAAACCCAAACCAACCCCAAACGGCCCCGTAAGAGGCACGAACCCCTCCCATGGGACCAATGTAACTTGTTGAAACTGACCACGTAGCCACGGGTCTCCCAATTTGAGAATATGATGATAATTTTTAAATATCTAGATAAGGCTTAAAAACAAGTCGTTTGAGCGTGAAAACCCAAACCAGCCCTCAAATGGCCCCGTAAAAGTCACGAACAACTCGTACGGGACAAGATCACATAGTTGCGGGTCTCCCGATTTCAGTAAATCACGATAATTTTAAAATATCTAGATTATGCTTAAAAATAAGTCGTTTGAGGGTAAAAACCCAAACCAGCCTTCAAACGACCCTGTAAGAGGCACGAACTCCTCACACGAGACCAATGTAACATATAGGAACTGACCGCGTAGCCACGGATCTCCTGGTTTTAGAATATGACGATAATTTGAAAATATCTTGATTAGGCTTAAAAACAAGTCGTTTGAGGGTGAAAACCACAACCAACCCCCAAATGGCCCCGTAAGAGGCACGAACACATTGAACGGGACCAATGTAACATGTAGGGACTGACCACGTAGTTGCGGGTATCTCGATTTGGGAATATGATTATAATTTTAAAATATCAAGATTATGCTTAAAAACAAGTCGTTTGAGGGTGAAATTCGAAACCAGCCCCCAAACGGTCCTGTAAGATGCACAAACACCTCGCACGGGACCAATGTAACATTTAGGAACTGGTCGCTGGTCATGGAGCTCCCGATTTCAGAATATGATTATAATTTGAGAATACCGAGATAAGCCTTAAAAACAAGTCGTTTGAGTGTGAAAACCGAAACTAGCCCTCAAATGGCCCCGTAAGAGGCACGAACACCTCACACCGGACCAATGTTTCAGAATATGACTATAATTTGAAAATATCTAGATTAGGCTTAAAAATAAGCCTCTTGAGGGTGCAAACCCAAACTAGCCCCAAACGTTCCCGTAAGATGCACAAACACCACGCATGGGACCAATGTAACATGTAGGAACTGATCGCATTGTCACAGGTCTCCCTCTTTGTGAATATGATGATATTTTGAAAATATCTAGATTAGGCTTAAAAATAAGCCGTTTGAGGGAGAAAACCCAAACTAGCCCCAAAATTGCCCCGTAAGAGGCACAAACTCCTCTCATGGGACCAATGTTACTTGTAGGAACTAACCGCATAGTCACGGGTCTCCCAATTTGAGAATATTATGATAATTTGAAAATATTTAGATTTGGTTTAAAAACAAGTCTTTTGAGTGTGAAAACTCAAACCAGCCCCAAAAAGGCCCCGTAAGAGACACGAACACCTCGCACGGGACCAATGTAACTTGTAGGAACTGACCGCGTAGTCACGGGTCTCCTGATTTGAGAATATGACAATAATTTGAAAATATCTAGATTAGGCTTAAAAACAAGTCGTTTAAGGGTGAAAACCCAAACTAGTCCATAAACGGCCCCGTTAGAGGCCCGAACACCTCGCACGCGACCAGTGTAACCTGTAGGAACTTACCATATAGCCACAGGTCTCCCGATTTCAGAATATGACGATAATTTGAACATATCTAGATTAGGATTTAAAATAAGTCGTTTGAGGGTGAAAACCCAAACTATCCCCTAAATGGCCCCGTTAGATGCACGAGCACCTCGCACTGGACCAATTTAACTTGTCGGAGCTGATCGCATAGTCAAGGGTCTCCCGATTTGAGAATAAGTCGATAATTTGATAATATCTAAAAAATCTTAAAAACAAGTCTGTTGAGTGTGAAAACCCAAACCAGCCCTCAAACGGCCCCGTAAGAGGCACGAACACCTCATACGGGACCAATGTTACTTATAGGAACTGATCGCGTAATCGCGAGTATCTCGATTTCGTAATATGACGATAATTTGAAAATATATAGATTAGGGTAAAAAAAAGTCGTTTGAGGGTGAAAACCCAAAACAGCCCCCAAACGGCCCCGTTAGAGGCACGAACACCTAGCACGGGACCAATGTAACTTGGAGTAACTGACACTGTAGTCGCGGGTCTCCCAATTTGAGAATATCATGATAATTTAAAAATATCTAGATTAGGCTTAAAAACAAGTCGTTTAAGGGTGAAAACCCAAACTAGCCCCCAAACGGTCCGGTAAGAGGCACGAACACCTCGCATGGGACCAATGTAACTTTTAGGAACTGATCGCTAGTCATGGATCTCCCGATTTGAGAATATGATTATAATTTGAGAATATCTAGATAAGCCTTAAAAATAAGTCGTTTCAGTGTGAAACCCTAAACCAGCCCTCAAAGGGCCCCGTAAGAGCCACGAATACCTCACATCGAACCAATGTTTCAGAATATGACTATAATTCGAAAATATCTAGATTAGGCTTAAAAACAAGCCGCTTGAGGGTGCAAACCCAAACCTACCCCAAACGTTCTCATAAGTTGCACGAACACCTCGTATGGGACCAATCTAACATGTAGGAACTGATCACGTTGTCACAAGTCTCCCTCTTTGAGAATATGACGATAATTTGAAAATATCTAGATTAGGCTTAAAAATAAGTCGTTTGAGGGAGAAAACCCAAACTAGCCCCAAAATTGCCCCGTAAGAGGCACAAACTCCTCGAATGGGACCAATGTTACTTGTAGGAACTGACCGCGTAGTCACGGGTGTCCTGATTTGAGAATATTATGATAATTTGAAAATATATCGATTAGGCTTAAAAACAAGCCGTTTGAGGGTGAAAACCCAAACCAACCCCCAAAAGGCGCCGTAAGAGGCACGAACACCTCGTACGGGACCAATGTAACTTGTAGGAACCGACCGCGTAGTCATGGGTCTCCCGGTTTGAGAATATGACAATAATTTGAAAATGTCTAGATTCGGCTTAAAAACAAGTCGGTTAAGGTTGAAAACACAAACCAGCCCCCAAACGACCCCGTTAGAAGCACGAACACCTCGTACGCGACCAGTGTAACCTGTAGGCACTTACCGTGTAGCCACAGGTATCCCGGTTTCAGAATATGATGATAATTTGAAAATATCTAGATTAGGATAAAAAAAATAAGTCGTTTGAGGGTGAAAACCCAAACTATCCCCTAAATGGCCCCGTTAGAGGCACGAGCACCTCGCACGGGACCAATTTAACTTGTTGCAACTGATCGCATAATCAAGGGTCTCCCGGTTTGACAATATATCGACAATACAAAAATATATAAAAAATCTTAAAAACAAGTCTTTTGAGTGTGAAAACCCAAACCAGCCCTCAAACGGCCCCCTAAGGGGCACGAACAGCTCATACGGGACCAATGTTACCTATAGGAACTGATCGCGTAGTCGCGAGTATCTCGATTTCATAATATAAAGATAATTTGAAAATATATAGATTAGGATAAAAAATAAGTCGTTTGAGGGTGAAAACCCAAACCAGCCCCCAAACGGCACCGTAAGAGGCACGAACATCTAGCACGGGACCAATGTAACATGGAGGAACTGACAGTGTAGTCGTGGGTCTATCGATTTGATAATATGGATATAATTTGAAAATATCAAGATTAGGCTTAAAAAGAAACTGTTTGACGGCGAAAACACTAACCAATACCCAAACGGTTCCGTAAGAGGCTGGAACACCTCGCATAGGACCAATGTAACTTGTAGAAACTGACCACATAGTCACGGGTCTCCTAATTTGAGAATATGATGATAATTTGAAAACATCTAGATTAGGCATAAAAATAAGACGTTTGAGGGTGAAACCCCAAGCCAGCCCCAAAACGGACCAATAAAAGGCACGAATACCTCGCGTAGGACCAATGTAACTTGTAGGAACTGATCGCGTGTCTCCCGATTTGAAAATATGATGATTATTTGAAAATATCTAGATCAGGCTAAAAAACAAGCCATTTGAGCGTGAAAACCCAAACCAGACCCTAAATGGCCTCGTAAGAGGCACAAACACCTCGCACGGGACCAATATAACTTGTAGAAACTTATCGCGTAGTCGCGGGTCTCCCGGTTTGAGAATATGATGATAATTTATAAAATAACTAGATTAGACTTCAAAACAAGTCGTTTGAGCATACAAAAAACCCAAACCAACCCCCAAACGGCCCCGTAAGAGGCACGAACACCTCACATGGGACCAATGTAACTTGTAGGAACTGACCGCGTAGCCATGGGTCTCCATATTTGAGAATATGATGATAATTTGGAAATATCTAGATAAGGATTAAAAAGAAGTCGTTTGAGCATGAAAACCCAAACTAGCCCTATAACGGCCCCGTAAGAGGCACGAACACCTCATACAGTACCAATGTTACTTATAGAAACTGTTCACGTAGTCGCGAGTATCTCGATTTCATAATATGATGATAATTTGAAAATATATAGATTAGGCTAAAAAACAAGTCGTTTGAGGGTGGAAACCCAAACCAGCTCCCAAACGGCCCCGTAAAAGGCACGAACACCTAGCACGGGACCAATGTAACTTGAAGGAACTGACATTGTAATCGCGGGTCTCCCGATTTGAGAATATGACGATAATTTTAAAATATCTAGATTAGGCTTAAAAATAAGTCGTTTGAGGGTGAAAATCGAAACCAACCCCCAAACGATCCTGTAAGATGCACGAACACCTCGCACGGGACTAATGTAACTTTTAGGAACTAACAGCTAGTCATGGATCTCCCGATTTGAGAATATGATTATGATTTGAGAATATCTAGATAAGCCTTAAAAATAAGTCGTTTGAGTGTGAAAACCCAAACCAGCCCTCAAAGGGCCCCGTAAGAGGCACGAACACCTCACACCGGACCAATGTTTCAGAATATGACTATAATTTGAAAATATCTAAATTAGGCTTAAAAATAAGCTGCTTGAGGGTGCAAACCAAAAACAGCCCCAAACGTTCTCGTAAGATTCACGAACACCTCGCATGCGATAAATGTAACATGCAGGAACTGATCACGTTGTCACAGGTCTCCCTCTTTGAGAATATGATGATAATTTGAAAATATCTAGATTAGGCTTAAAAAAAAGTCGTTTGAGGGAGAAAACCCAAACTAGCCCCAAAATTTCCCCGTAAGAGGCACAAACTCCTCGCATGGGACCAATGTTACTTATAGGAAGTGACCGCGGAGTCATGGGTCTCCCGATTTGACAATATTATGATAATTTGAAAATATCTTAGATTTGGCTTAAAAATAAGTCGTTTGAGAGAGAAAACCCAAACTTTCCCCCCAAAAGGCCCCGTAAGAGGCACGAACACCTCGCACGGTACCAATGTAACTTGTAGGAACTGATCGCGTAGTCACGGGTCTCCCGATTTGAGAATATGACAATAATTTGAAAATATCTAGATTAGGCTTAAAAACATGTCGTTTAAGGGTGAAAACCCAAACCAGTCCCAAAACGGCCCCGTTAGAAGCCTGAACACCTCGCACGCGACCAGTGTAACCTATAGGAACTTACCGTGTAGCCACAGGTCTCCCGGTTTAGAATATGACGATAATTTGAAAATATCTAGATTAAGATAAAAAATAAGTCGTTTGAGGGTGAAACCCAAACTATCCCCTAAATGGCCTCGTTAGAGGCACGAACACCTCGCACGAGACAAATTTAACTTGTCGGAACTGATCGCATAGTCAAGGGTCTCCCGGTTTGAGAATATATCAATAATTTGATAATATCTAAAAAATCTTAAAAACAAGTCTTTTGAGTGTGAAAACCCAAACCAGCCCTCAAACGGCCCCGTAAGAGGCACGAACACCTCATACGGGACCAATGTTACTTATAGGAACTGATCGCGTAGTCGCGAGTATCTCGATTTCATAATATAACGATAATTTGAAATTATATAGATTAGGCTAAAAAAACAAGTCATTTGAGGGTGAAAACCCAAAATAGCCCCCAAACGGCCCCGTAAGAGGCACGAACACCTAGCACGGGACCAATGTAACTTGGAGGAACTGACAGTGTAGTCGCGGGTCTCCCGATTTGAGAATATGACAATAATTTTAAAATATCTAGATTAGGCTTAAAAATAAGTCGTTTGAGGGTGAAAATCGAAACCAACCCCCAAACGATCCTTTAAGATGCACGAACACCTCGCTCAGGACCAATGTAACTTTTAGGAACAGATCTCTAGTCATGGATCTTCCGATTTGAGAATATGATTATAATTTGAGAATATCTAGATAAGCCTTAAAAACAAGTCGTTTGAGTGTGAAAACCCAAACCAGCCCTCAAAGGGCCCCGTAAGAGGCACGAACACCTCACACCGGACCAATGTTTCAGAATATGACTATAATTTGAAAATATCTAGATTAGGCTTAAAAATAAGCCGCTTGAGGGTGAAAACCCAAACCAGCCCCAAACGTTCTCGTAAGATGCACGAACACCTCGCATGGGACCAATGTAACATGTAGGAACTGATCACGTTGTCACAGGTCTGCCTCTTTGAGAATATGATGATAATTTGAAAATATCTAGATTAGGCTTAAAAACAAGCCGTTTGAGGTAGAAAACCCAACCTAGCCCCAAAATTTCCTCGTAAGAGGCACAAACTCCTCGCATGGGACCAATGTTACATGTAGGAACTGACCGCGTAGTCACGGGTCTCCCGATTTGAGAATATTATGACAATTTGAAAATATCTAGATTTGGCTTAAAAATAAGTCGTTTGAGGGTGAAAACCCAAACTAGTCCCCAAAAGGCCCCGTAAGAGGCACGAACACCTCGCACGGGACCAATGTAACTTGTAGGAATTGACCACATAGTCACGGGTCTCCCGGTTTGAGAATATGATAATAATTTCAAAATATCCAGATTTGGCTTAAAAACAAGTCGTTTAAGGGAGAAAACCCAAACCAGACCCTAAACGGCCCCATTAGAGGCCGGAACACCTCGCACGCGACCAGTGTAACCTATAGGAACTTACCGTGTAGCCATAGGTCTCCAGATTTTAGAATATGATGATAATTTTAAAATATCTAGATTAGGATAAAAAATAAGTCGCTTGAGGGTGAAAACCCAAACTATCCCCTAAATGCCCGCTTTGAGGCATGAGCACCTCACACGGGACAAATTTAACTTATCGGAACTGATCTCATAGTCAAGGGTCTCTCGGTTTGAGAATATATCGATGGTTTCAGAATATCTAAAAAAATCTTAAAAACAAGTCTTTTGAGTGTGAAAACCCAAACCAGCCCTCAAACGGCCCCGTAAAAGGCACGAACACCTCATACGGGACAAATGTTACTTATAGGAACTGATCGCGTAGTCGCGAGTATCTCGATTTCATAATATAACGATAATTTGAAAATATATAGATTAGGCTAAAAAATAAGTCGTTTGAGGGTGAAAACCCAAACCAGCCCCCACACGGCCCGGTAAGAGGCGTGAACATCTGGCACGGGACCAATGTAACTTAGAGGAACTGACAGTGTAGTCGCGGGTCTCCCGATTTGATAATATGACGATAATTTGAAAATATCAAGATTAGGCTTAAGAAGAAGCTTGTTAACGGCAAAAACCCTAACCAGTACCCAAACGGCCCCGTAAGAGGTTTGAACACCTCGCACAGGACCAATGTAACTTGTAGAAACTGACCACGTAGTCACGGGTCTCATGATTTGAGAATATGATGATAATTTGAAAATATCTAGATTAGGCATAAAAATAAGCCGTTTAAGGGTGAAACCCCAAGCCAGCCCCCAAACGGCCCAATAAGAGGCATGAATACCTCGCGCAGGACCAAGGTAACTTGTAGGAACTGATCGCGTGTCTCCCGATTTGATAATATGATCATAATTTGAAAATATATAGATTAGGCTTAAAAACAAGTCATTTGAGCGTGAAAACCCAAACCAGACCCCAAATGGCCCCATAAGAGGCACGAACACCTCGCACGGGACCAATGTAACTTATAGAAACTTACCTCGTAGTCGCGGGTCTCCCGATTTGAGAATATGATGATAATTTATAAAAAAAACTAGATTAGACTTCAAAACAAGTCGTTTGAGCATGAAAACCCAAACCATCCCCCAAACGGCCCTGTAAGAGGCACGAACACCTCGCACGGGACCAATGTAACTTATAGGAACTGACCGCGTAGCCACGGGTCTCCCTATTTGAGAATATGATGAGAAATTGAAAATATCTAGATAAGGATTAAAAACAAGTCATTTGAGCATGAAAACCCAAACTTGCCCTATAATGGCCCCGTAAGAGTCACGAACAGCTCGTACGGGACTAATGTAACTTATGGGAACTGATCGCGTAGTTACCGATCTCCGGGTTTGAGTAAATCACGATAATTTCAAAATATCTAGATTAGGCTAAAAAATAAGTTGTTTGAGGGTGAAAACCCAAACTAGCCCCCAAATGGCCCCGTAAGTGGCACGAACACCTCGCACGAGACCAATGTAACATGTAGGAACTGACCGCGTAGCCACGGATCTTCTGGTTTCAGAATATGACATTAATTTGAAAGTATCTAGATTAGGCTTAAAAATAACCCGTTTGAGGGTGAAAACCAAAACCAACCCCCAAATGGCCCCGTAAGAGGCACGAACACCACACACGGGACCAATGTAACTTTTAGGGACTGACCACGTAGTTGTGGGTCTCTAAATTTGGGAATATGATGATAATTTGAAAATATCAAGATTAGGCTTAAAAACTAGTCATTTGAGGGTGAAAACCCATCCGGTCCCCAAACGAACACGTAAGAGGCACGAACACCTCAAAAGGAACCAATGTAACTTGTAGGAACTAACCCGGTAGTCGTGGGTCTCCCGATTTGAGAATATGATGATAATTTAAAAATATCTAGATTAGGCTTAAAAACAAGTCGTTTGAGGGTGAAAACCCAAACTAGCCCCCAAAACGGTCCAGTAAGACACACGAACACCTCGCACGGGACCAATGTAACTTTTAGGAACTGATCGCTAGTCATGGGTCTCCCAATTTGAGAATACGGTTATAATTTGAGAATATCTAGATAAGCCTTAAAAACAAGTCGTTTGAGTGTGAAAACCCAAACAAGCCCTCAAATGGCCCCGTAAGAGGCATGAACAGCTCGCACCGGACCAATGTCTTAGAATATGATGATAATTTTAAAATATCTAGATTAGGCTTAAAAACAAGCCGCTTGAGGATGCAGACCCAAACGGCCTCGTAAGAGGTCCGAACACCTCGCATGGGACCAATGTAACTTGTAGGAATTGATCGCGTTATCACGGGTCTCCCTCTTTGAGAATATGACGATAATTTGAAAATATCTAGATTAGGCTTAAAAACAAGCCGTTTGAGGGTGAAAACCGAAACTAGCCCCCAAATAGCCCCGTAAGAGGCACGAACACCTCGCAGGGGACCAATATAACTTGTATGAATTACCCACAAAGTCGCGAGTTTCCCAATTTTGGGAATATAATGATAATTTGAACATATCTATATTAGGCTTAAAAATAAGCCTTTTGAGGGTGAAAACCCAAACCAGCTCCCAAACGGCCCCGTAAGAGGCACGAACACCTCACATGGGACCAATGTAACTTATAGGATCTGATCGCATAGTCACGGCTCTCCCAATTTCATAATATGATGATAATTTCAAAAGATCTTGATAAGGCTTCAAAACAAGTCATTTGAGCAAAAAAATCCAAACCATCCCCCAAACGGCCCCGTTAGAGGCACGAACACCTTGCACGGGACCAAAGTAACTTGAAGGAACTAACTGCGTAACCATGCGTCTCCCAGTTTGAGAATATGACGATAATTTGAAAATATTAAGGTAAGGCTTAAAAACAAGTAGTTTGAGCGTGAAAACCCAAACCAGCCCCGTAAGAGGCACGAACACCTCGCACTGGACCAATGTCACAAAGAGGAACTGATCGCATGGTCGTGAGTCTCCCGGTTTCAGAATATGTTGTTAATTTGAAAAGATCTAGATTAGGCTTAAAAATAAGTCGTTTGGGGGTGAAAACCCAAACTAGCACCCAAACGGCCTCGTAAGAGGCACGAACACCTCACACGGGACCAATCCCACTTGTAAGAACTGAACGCATTGTCACGGGTCTCCCAGTTTGAGAATATAACGATAATTTTAAAATATCTAGATTAGGCTTAAAAACAAGTCATTTGAGGGTGAAAACCTATACCAACCCACTAACGGTACCGGTAGATGAACGAACTCTTCGCACGGGACCAATGTAACTTATAGGAATTGACCGCGTAGTCGCGAGTCTCCCGATTTGAGAATATGAAGATAATTTTAAAATATCTTAGTTAGGGTTAAAAATAAGTCATTTGAGGGTGAAAACCCAAACAAGCCCCGTAAGAGGAACGAACACCTCGCATGGGACCAATGTAATTTTTAGGAACTGACCGCGTAGTCGCGAATCACCCAGTTTAAGAATATGACGATAATTTGAAAATATCTAGATTTGGCTTCACACCAGCACCCAAATGGCTCCATAAGGCCACGAACTCCTTGCATGTTATGAATGTAACTTTTAGGAGCTGACTGCATTATCATGGGTTTTTCGGTTTGAAAATATGACGATAATTTGGAAATATCTTGATTAGTCTTAAAAATAAGTCATTTGAGGGTGAAAACCCAAACCAACCCCCAAACGGCCCCGTAAGAGGCACGAACACCTAGCGTGGGACCAATGTAACTTGTAGGAACTGACCGTGTAGTCGCGGGTCTCCCGGTTTTAGAATATGTTGATAATTTGAAAATATCTATATTAGGCTTAAAAAAAGCCGTCTGACGGCAAAAACCCAAACCAGCTCCCAAACGGCCCCGCGAGAGGCTTGGACACCTCGCACAGGACCAATGTAACTTGTAGGAACTGAGCACGTAGTCTTGGGTCTCCCAAATTGAGAATATGATGATAATTTGAAATTTTTTAGATTAGGCTTAAAAACAAACCGTTTAATGGTGAAATCCTAAGCCAGCCACCAAACACCCCTTTCAGAGGCACGAACACCTCGCACGTGACCAATGTAACTTGTAGGAACTGATCGCGTGTCTCCCAGTTTGAGAATATGATGATAATTTGAAAATATCTAGATTAGGCTTAGAAACAAGTCGTTTGAGGGTGAAAACCCAAACCAGCCCTCAAACGGCCTCGTAAGAGGCATGAACACCTCGCATGGGATTAATGTAACTTATAGGAATTGACTGCGTAGTCGCGGGTCTCCCAGTTTTAGAATATGATGATAATTTTAGAAATCCTAGATAAGGCCTAAAAACAAGTCGTTTGAGCGTGAAAATACAAACCAGCCCCAAAATGGCCCCGTAAGAGGCACGAACATCTCGCACGGGACCAATGTTACTTAGAGGAACTGATCGCTTAGTCGCGAGTCTCCCGATTTGAGAAAATGACTACAATTTGAAAATATATATATTTGGCTCCAGCTCCCAAATGGCCCCATAAGAGGCATCAACACCTCGCTCGAGACCAAAGTAACTTGTAGGAACAGACCGCATAGTCACGAGTCTCCCGATTTCAGAATCTGATGATAATTTGAATATATCAAGATAATGTTTAAAAATAATCCATTTGAGGATGAAAACTAATACAAACCCCAAACGGCCTCGTAAGAGGGACGAACACTTCACACGGGACCAATGTAACTTGTAGGAACGAATTGCATAGTCAGGCATCTCTCGCTTTGAGAATATGTCCATAATTTTAAAATATCTATATTAGGTTTAAAACAAACTGTTTGATGGGAAAAACCCAAACCAGCCCCTAAACGACCTCGTAAGAGGCAAGAACACCTCGTACGGGACCAATTTAACTTGTAGGAATTTCCCACGTAGTCGCGGGTCTCCCGGTTTGAGAATATGAGGATAGTTTGAAAATATCTAAATTAGGCTTAAAAACAAGCCGTTTGAGGGTGAAAACCCAAACCAGCTCCTAAACGGCCCCGTAAAAGACACGAACACCTGGCACTGGACCAATATAACTTGTAGGAACTGACCGAGTAGTCACGGGTCTCCCGGTTTAAGAATATAATGACCATTTGAAAATATCTAGATTAGTCTTAAAAATAAGCCGTTTGAGAGTGAAAACCCAAACTAGCCCCCCAAATGGCCCCGTTTGGGGCACGAACACCTCGCACGGGACCAATATAAATTGTAGGAAGCACCCACGTAGTCGCGGGTCTCCCGGTTGGATAATTTAATAAAATTTGAAAATATCTAAATTAGGCTTAAAAACAAATCGTTTGAGGTTGAAAACCAAAACCAGCGCCCAAATGACCCCATAAGAGGCACGAACACCTCGCACGGGACCAATGTAACTTGTAGGAACTGACCGTGTACTCCCGGGTCTCCCGATTTGAGAATATGATGACAATTTAAAAATATCTAGATTAGGCTCAAAAATATGGCATTGAAGGGTGAAAACCCAAGCCAACCCCCAAACGGCCCCGTAAGAGGCACGAACACCTCGTACGGGCCCAATGCAACTTATAGGAATTGAACGCAAAGTCGTGGGTCTCCTAATTTGATAATATGATGATAATTTGAAAATATCTAGATTACATTTAAAAACAAGTCATTTATGGGTGAAAACCCAAACCAGTCCCCAAACGGCCTCGTTAGAGGCATGAACAACTCGCACGGGACCAATTTAACTTATAGGACCTGATCACGTAGTCACGGGTCTCTCAATTTTTTAATATAAAGTTAATTTGAAAATATCTATATAAGGTTTAAAAACAAGTCGTTTGAGCGTGAAAACCCAAATTAGCCCCCAAACGGCCCCAAAAAAGGCATGAACAACTCGCACGGGACCAATGTAACTTATAGGAACTAATCTCTTGGTCGTGAGTCTCTCGATTTGAGAAAATTATGAGAATTTGAAAAGATTTAGATTTATCATCACACCAGCTCCCAAACGGCCCCGTAAGAGGCACGAACACCTCACAAAGGACCAAAGCAACTTGTTGGAACTAGTCGTATAGTCATGGGTGTCCCGGTTTCAGAATACGAAAATAATTTAAAAATATCTAGATTAGGCTTAAGAATAAGTCATTAGTGTGTGAAAACCCAAACCAGCCCCAAATGGCCTCGTAAGAGGCATGAACACCACGCATGGGACTAAAGTAACTTATAGGAACTGACCGCATGTCTCCCGGTTTAAGAATATGACGGTAATTTCAAAATATGTAGATTAGTCTTAAAAACAAGTCGTTTGAGAGTGAAAAACCAAACTAGCCCCCAAATGGCCCCGTGAGAGGCCCGAACACCTCGCACGAGACCAATGTCACTTGTAGTAATTGATCGCGTAGTCACGGGCCTCCTGGTTTCAGAATATGATAATGATTTAAAAATATCTAGATTTGGCTTCACACCAGCTCCCAAATGGCCCCATAAGAGGCATGAACACCTCGCACGGGACCAAAGTAAATTATAGGAACTAAACGCGTAGTCACGGGTCTCCCGATTTCAGAATATGACGATAATTTTAAAATATCTGGATTACGCCTAAAGACAAGCCGTTTGAGGTAGAAAACACAAACATGGCCCCAAATGGCCTCGTTAGAGGCACGAACACCTCGCATGGGACCAATGTAACTTGTAGGAGCTGATCATGTAGTCACGGGTCTACCGGTTTGAGAATTGATGATAATTTGAAAATATCTAGATTAGGTTTAAAAACAAGCCGTTTGAGGGTGAAAATCAAACCAGCTCGTAAACGGCCCCGTAAGAGGCACGATCACCTTATACGGGACCAATGTATCTTGTAGAAACCGATCGCGTAGTCGCGGGTCTCCAAGTTTTAGAATATGACGATAAATTGAAAATATCTAAATTAGGCTTAAAAATAAGTCGTTTGAGGAAGAAAACCCAAACCAGCTCCCAAATGGCCCCGTAAGAGGCACGAACACCTCGCACGGGACCAACGTTACTTTTAGGAAATGATCGAATAGTCATGGGTCTCCCGGTTTAAGCATATGACGATAATTTGAAAATATCTAGATTAGACTTAAAAATAAGTCGTTTGAGGGTGAAAACCCAAACTAGCTCCCAAATGGCCCCGTAAGAGGCACGAACAACTCGCACGGGACCAATGTAACTTGTAGGAACTGACTGCGTAGTCCCGGGTCTCTCGGTTTGAGAATATCACAATAATTGGAAAATTCCTAGATTAGTCTTAAAAATAAGCCATTTGAGGGTGAAAATCCAAACCAGCTCCCAAACGGCCCCATAAGAGGCATGAACACCTCGCACGGGACAAAAGTAACTTCTAGGAACTGACCGCGTAGTCATGGGTTTCCCACTTTCAAAATATGACATTAATTAGAAAATATCTGGATTACGCTTATAGACAAGCTGTTTGGGTGTGAAAATAAAAACTAGCCCCAAACAGCCTCATTAGAGGCACGAACACCTCGCACGGGACTAATGTAACTTGTAGGAATTAGTCGCATAGTCACGGGTCTCCCAATTTGAGAAAATGACAATAATTTGAAAGTATATAGATTAGGCTTAAAAATAAGCCATTTGAGGGTGAAAACCCAAACTAGCCCCCAAACGGCCCCGTAAGAGGCACGAACACCTCATACAGGACCAAGGTATCTTCTAGGAACTGATCGCGTAGTTATGGGTCTCCGGGTTTGAGAATATGACGATAAATTTAAAATATTTAGATTAGGCTTAAAAGCAAGTCGTTAGAGGGTGAAAACCCAAACCATCTCCCAAACGGCCCCGAGAGAGGCACGAGCACCTCACACAGGACCGATGCAACTTTTAGAAATTGATGGCGTAGTCACGGGTATCTCGATTTGAGCATATGTTGATAATTTGAAAACATCTAGATTAGGCTTAACAATAAGCCGTTTGAGGGTGAAACCCCAAATAATCTCCCAAACGGCCCCAAAACAGGCACAAAAAACTCGTACGGGACAAATGTAACTTTTCGGAACTGACCTCGTAGTCACGGGTCTCGTGGTTTGAGAATATCACAATAATTTGAAAATATCTAGATTAGGCTTAAAAACAAGTCGTTTGAGGGAGAAAACCCAAACCAGCTTCCAAACGGCCTCGTGAGAGGCACGAACACCTCGCACGGGACTAATGTAACTTGTAGGAACTGATCGCATAGTCGCGGGCCTCTCGGTTTATGAATATGACGATAATTTGAAAATATCTAGATTAGGCTTAAGAATAAGTCGTTTGAGGGTGAAAATCCAAGCCATCTCCCAAACGGCCCCATAAGGGGCACGAACACCTCGCACACGACCAATGAATTTAGTAGGAAATGATCTCGTAGTCGCGGGTCTCACGGTTTGAGAATATGACGATAATTTGAAAATATCTAGATTAGGTTTAAAAATAAGTCGTTTGAGGGTAAAAACCCAAACCAGGCCCAAACGACCTCGTAAGCGGCACGAACACGTCGCAAGGGACCAATATAACTTATAAGAACTGATCACGTAGTCACAACTCTGCCGATTTGAGAATATGATGATAATTTAAAAATATCTAGATTAGGCTTAAAAATAAGTCATTTGAGGGCGAAAACCCAAACCAGCCCCCAAACGGCCCCGTAAGAGGCAAGAACACCTCGCACGGGACCAATTTAACTTGTAGGAACTGATCGCATAGTCACGGCACTCCCAGTTTGAAAATATGACGATAATTTGAAAATATCTAGATTAGGCTTAAAAATAAGCCGTTTGAGGGAGAAAACCCAAACCATCCCCAAACAGCCTCATAAGAGGCACGAACACCTCGCACGGGACCAAAGTAACTTCTAGGAATTGACCGAGTGGTCACGGGTCTCCCACTTTCAAATATGACGTTAATTAGAAAATATCTGGATTACGCTTATAGACAAGCTGTTTGAGTGTAAAAATAAAAACCATCCCCAAACAGCCTCGTCAGAGGCAAGAACACCTCGCACGGGACTAATGTAACTTTTAGGAACTGGTCGCATAGTCATGGGTCTCCCAGTCTAAAAAAATGATGATAATTTGAAAATATCTAGATTAGGCTTAAAAACAAGCCATTTAAGGGTGAAAACCCAAACTAGCCCCCAAACGGCCCCGTAAGAGACACGAACACCTCGTATGGGACCAAGGTATCTTGTAGGAACTGATCGCGTAGTTATGGGTCTCCGGATTTGAGAATATGATGATAAATTGAAAATATTTAGATTAGGCTTAAAAAGAAGTCGTTTGAGGGTGAAAACCCAAACCAGCTCCCAAACGGCCCCATAAGAGGCACGAACACCTCGCACAGTACCGATGCAACTTTTAGAAAATGATCGGGTAGTCATGGGTCTCTCGATTTGAGCATATGTTGATAATTTGAAAATATCTAGATTAGGAATAAAAATAAGCCGTTTGAGGGTGAAAACCCAAATAATCTCCCAAACGACCCCGAAACAGGCACGAAAAACTCGTACGGGACCAATGTAACTTTTAGGAACTGACCGTGTAGTCACGGTTCTCCTGGTTTGAGAATATCATAATAATTTGAAAATATCTAGTTTAGGCTTAAAAATAAGTCGTTTGAGGGTGAAAACCCAAACCAGCTTCCAAACGGCCCCATGAGAGGCACGAACACCTCGCATGGGACCAATGTAACTTATAGGAACTGATCGCATAGTCCCGGGTCTCTCGGTTTTAGAATATGATGATAATTTGAAAATATCTAGATTAGGCTTAAGAATAAGTCGTTTGAGGGTGAAAACCCAAACCAGCTCCCAAACGGCCCCGTAAGGGGCACGAACACCTCGCACGGGACCAATGAAATTGGTAGGAAATGATCGCGTAGTCGCGGGTCTCCCGATTTGAGAATATGATGATAATTTGAAAATATCTAGATTAGGCTTAAAAATAAGTCGTTTGAGGGTAAAAACCCAAACCAGACCCAAATGACCTCGTAAGCGGCACGAACACGTCACAAGGGACCAATATAACTTATAAGAACTGATCACGTAGTCACGATTTTATCGATTTGAGAATATGAAGATAATTTAAATATGTCTAGATTAGGCTTAAAAACAAGTCGTTTGAGTGTGAAAACCCAAACTAGCCCCAAATGGCCTCGTAAGAGGTACGAACACCTCGCACGGGACCAATGTAACTTATAGGAACTGACTGCGTGTCTCTCGATTTGAGAAAATGAAGATAATATCAAAATATCTATATTAGGCTAAAAACAAGCCATTTCAGAGTTAAAACCCAAACTAGCCCCCAAACAGCCCCGTCAAAGGCACGAACACCTCGAACGGTACAAATGTCACTTGTTGTAATTGACCACATAGTCACTGGCCTCCTGTTTTGAGAATATGATGATGATTTAAAAATATCTAGATTTGGCTTCACACCAGCTCCCAAATAACCCCATAAGAGGCACGAACACCTTGCACGGGACCAAAGTTACTTGTAGGAACAAACCGCGTAGTCATGGGTCTCCCGATTTCAGAATATGACGATAATTTGAAAATATCTAGATTAAGCTTAAAGACAAGCCGTTTGAGGGTGAAAACTTAAACCAACCCCAAACGGCCTCGTAAGACGCATGAGAACCTCGCACGGGACCAAATTAACTTCTACGAACTGACCGCGTAGTCACGGTTCTCCCTCTTTCAAAATATGACGTTAATTTTAAAATATCTGGATTACGCTTAAAGATAAGCCGTTTGAGTGTGAAAACCCAAACCAGTCCCAAATGGCCTCGTAAGATGCACGAACACCTCTCACGGGACCACTGTAACTTGTAGGAACCGATCACGTAGTCACGGGTCTCCCGGTTTGAGAAAATGACGATAATTTGAAAATATCAAAATTAGGCTTAAAAACAAGCCGTTTGAGGGTGAAAACCCAAACCATCCCCCAAATGGCCCCGTAAGAGGCACGAACACCTCGTACGAGACCAAAGTAACTTGTAGGAACTGATCGCGTAGTCATGGGTCTCAGGGTTTAATAATATGATGATAATTGGAAAATATCAGGATTACTCTTAAAGCAAGACGTTTGAGGCTGAAAACTCAAATCGGCCCCAAATGGCCTCGTAAGAGGCACCAACACCTCGCACAGGATCAATGGAACTTGTAGGAACTGATCATGTAGTCATGGGTCTCTCGGTTTGAGAAATGATGATAATTTGAAAATATCTACATTAGGCTTAAAAATAACCCGTTTGAGGGTGAAACCCCAAACTAGCTCCCAAACGGCCCTATAGGAGGCACGAACAACTCGCACGGGACCAATGTAACTTTTAGGAACTGATCGCAAAGTCAAGGGTCTCCTGGGTTAAGAATATCACAATATTTTGAAAATATCTAGATTAGGCTTAAAAATAAGCCGTTTAAGGGTGAAAACCCAAGCCAGCTCCCGAACGGCCGCGTAAAAGGCAGGAACACCTCGCACGAGACCAACGTAACTTGTAGGAATTGATCGAGTAGTCGCGGGTCTCCCAATTTTTGAATATGAGGATAATTTGAAAATATCTAGATTAGGCTTAAAAATAAGTCATTTGAGGGTGTAAATCGAAACCAGCTGCAAAACGGCCCCGTAAGGGGCACAAACACTTCGCACAGGACCAATGTAACTTGTAGTAACTGACTGCGTTGTCACTGGTCTCCTGGTTTTTAAATATCAAGATAATTTGAAAATATCTAAATAAAGCTTAAATACAAGTCGTTTGAGCGTCAAAACCCAAACCAGTCCCCAAACGGCCACGTAACAGGGACGAACACCTTGCATGGGACCAATGGAACTTATAAGAATTGAACGCATAGTCGTGGGTCTCCACGTTTGATAATATGACGATAATTTGAAAATGTACAGATTTAACTTAACACTAGCTCCCAAACGGCCCCATAAGAGCCACGAACACCTCGCACGGGACAAAAGCAACTTGCATAAACTGACCGTGTAGTCACGAGTCTCCCGATTTTAGAATATGATGATAATTTGAAAACATTTCGATTAGGCTTAAAAAATGTCGTTCGAGGGTGAAAACCTAACCAACCACCTAATGGCCCCGTACGAGGTAGGAACACCTCGCATGGGACCAATGTAACTTGTAGGAACTGACTGCGTAGTCACGAGTCTCTCTATTTGAGAATACGATGATAATTTGAAATATCTAAATTAGGCTTAAAAACCAGTCGTTTGAAGGTGAAAACCCAAACCATCTCCCAATCGGCCCTGTAAGAGGCACGAACACCTTGCACGGGACTAATGTAACTTGTCGGAACTAACTGCGTAGTCACGGTATCTCGGTTTGAGAATATGATGATAATTTGAAAATATCTAGATTAAGCTTAAAATAAGCCATTTGAGGGTGAAAATCCAAACTAGCTCCTAAACGATCCCATAAGACGCACAAACACCTCAGACGGGACCAATGTAACTTGTAGGAACTAATCGTGTAGTCACGGTCTCCCGGTTTCAGAATATGATAATAATTTGAATATATCTATGTAAGGTTTAAAAATAAGTCGTTTGAGCGTGAAAACCCAAACGACCGCATAAGAGACCCGAACACCTCACACGGGACCAATCTAACTTATAGGAACTGATCGCATAGTCACGAGTGTCTCGGTTTGAGAATATGATGATAATTTAAAAATATCTACATTTGGCTTTACCTCGGCTCCAAAACGGCCCCTAAGAGGAACAAACATCTCGCACGGGACCAATGTAGCTTTTAGGAACTGCCCACATAATCATGGGTCCCCCGATTTTAAAATATGATTACAATTTGAAAATATCTAGATTAGGCTTAAAAATAAGTCGTTTGTGTGTGAAAACCCAAACCAGCCCCAAACGGCCTCGTAAGAGGCACGAACACCATGCAGGGTACAAAAGTAACTTAATGGAACTAACAACGTGTCTCCCGATTTGAGAATATGATGATAATTTCAAAATATCTAGATCATGCTTAAAAACTAGTCGTTGCAGAGTGAAAACCCAAACTATCCCCCAAATGGCCTTGTGAGAGGCACGAACACCTCGCACGAGATGAATATTACTTGTAGTAACTGACCGCATAGTCACGGGCCTCCCAGTTTCAAAATATGATAATGATTTAAAAATATCTAGATTTGGCTTCACACCAGCTCCCAAACGGCCCCATAAGAGGCACGAACACCTCGCACGGGACCAAAGTAACTTGTAGGAACTAGCCACGTAGTCACGGGTCTCCCAGTTTCAGAATATGACGATAATTTGAAAATATCTACATTAGGCATAAAAATAAGTTGTTTGTGTGTGAAAACCCAAACCGACCCGAAATGGCCTCGTAAGAGGCACGAACACCTCGCACGGGACCAAAGTAACTTATAGGAACTGACCGCGTGTCTCCCTGTTTAAGAATATGACAATAATTTCAAAATATCTAGATTAGGCTTAAAAAATATCATTTGAGAGTGAAAACACAAACTAGCCCCCAAATGGCCCCGTAAGAGGCACGAACACCTCGTATGGTACCAATGTCACTTGTAGTAACTGACCGCGTAGTCACGGGCCTCTCATTTCCGAATATGATAATGATTTTAAAACATCTAGATTTGACTTCACACCAGCTCCCAAATGGCCCCATAAGAGTCACGAACACCTCGCACGGGACCAAAGTAACATGTAGGAACTGACCTCATAGTCACGGGTCTCCCGATTTTAGAATATGATGATAATTTTAAAATATCTGGATTACACTTAAAGACATGCCGTTTGAGCCAAAAAACCTAAATCGGCCCTAAATAGCCTCGTAAAAGGCACGAACACCGCGCACGGGACCAATGTAACTTGTAGGAAATGATCGCCAAGTCACGGGTCTCTCGATTTTGAGAAATGACGATAATTTGAAAATATCTAGATTAGGCTTAAAAATATGCCGTTTGAGGGTGAAAACCCAAACCAGCTCCCAAATGGCCTCGTCAGAGGCACGAATAACTCGCACGGGACCAATGTAACTTGTAGGAACTGATCGCGTAGTCACGGGTCTCCCAATTTGATAATATCACAATAATTTAAGAATATCTAGATTAAGCTTAAACACGAGCCGTTTGAGGGTGAACACCCAACTAGCTCCCAAACAACCCCATAAGAGGCACGAACACCTCGCATGGGACAAGTGTAACTTGTAGGAACGGATAGTGTAGTCGTGGGTCTCCCGGTTTTTGAATATGAGGATAATTTGAAAATATCTAGATTAGGCTTAAAAATAAGCCGTTTGAGGGTGTAAAACGAAACCAACTGCCAAACGGCCCCGTAAGGGGCACAAACACTTCGCACAGGACCAATGTAACTTGTAGGAACTGACTGCATAGTCACAGGTCTCCTAGTTTTAGAATATCATGATAAATTGAAAATATCTAGATAAAGCTTAAAAATAAGTCGTTTGAGCGTGAAAACCCAAACCAGCTCCTAAACGGCCACGTAACATGACCAATGAAACTTATAAGAACTGAATGTATAGTCGTGAGTCTCCTTGTTTGTGAATATGATGATAATTTGAAAACATCCAGATTTAGATTCACACTAGCTCCCAAACGGCCCCATAAGAGGCACAAACACCTCGTACGGGACCAAAGTAACTTGCATGAACTGACCGCGTAGTCACGGGTCTCCCGATTTTAGAATATGATGATAATTTGATCATATTTGGATTAGGCTTAAAAACATGTCGTCTGAGGGTGAAAACCCTAACCAACCACCAAACGGCCCCGTACGAGGCAGGAACAACTCGCACGGGACCAATGTAACTTGTAGGAACTGACTGCATAGTCGCGAGTCTCTCAATTTGAGAATATGACGATAATTTGAAATATCTAAATTATGCTTAAAAACTAGCCGTTTGAGGGTGAAAACCCAAACCATCTCCCAAACGTCCCCGTAAGAGGAACGAGCACCTTGCACGGGACCAATGTAACTTGTAGGAACTAACTACATAGTCGTGGTATCTCGATTTTTGAATATGACGGTAATTTGAAAATATCAAGATTAGGCTTAAAATAAGTCGTTTGAGGGTGAAAACCCAAACCATCTCCCAAACGGTCCCGTAAGAGGCACAAACACCTCGAACGGGACCAAAGTAACTTGTAGGAACTGATCGTGTAGTCACGGGTCTCTCGGTTTGAGAATATGATGATAATTTGAAAATAACTAGATAAGGTTTAAAAATAAGTTGTTTGAGCGTGAAACCCCAAACGGCCGCATAAGAGGCCCGAACACCTCGCACGAGACCAATCTAACTTATAGGAACTGATCGCATAGTCATAAGTGTCTCGGTTTGAGAATATGTTGATAATTTAAAAATATCTAGATTTGGCTTCACCCCGGCTCCCAAAAGGCCCCATAAGAGGCACGAACATCTCGCATGGGATCAATGTAGCATTTGGGAACTGACCACATAATCACGGGTCTCCCGATTTCAGAATATGATTATAATTTGAAAATATCTATATTAGACTTAAAAATAAGTCGTTTGTGTCTGAAAACCCAAACGAGCCCCAAACAGCCTCGTAAGAGACACGAACACCACGCACGGGACCAAAGTAACTTATAGGACTAATCGCATGTCTCCCGATTTGAGAATATGATAATAATTTCAAAACATCTAGATTAGGATTAAAAATAAGTCATTTGAGAGTGAAAACCCAAACTATCCCCCAAATGACCCCGTGAGAGGCACGAACGGCTCGCACGCGACCAATGTCACTTATAGGAACTGACCACGTAGTCACGGGCCTGCCGGTATAAGAATATGATAATGGTTTGAAAATATCTAGATTTAGCTTCACACCAGCTCCCAAACGGCATCATAAGAGTTACGAACACCTCGACGGGACTAAAGTAACTTGTAGGAAATGACCGTGTAGTCATGGGTCTCCTAGTTTCAGAATATGACAATAATTTGAAAATATCTGGATTAGGCTTAAAGACCAGCCGTTTAAGGGTGAAAACCCAAACCGACCCCAAATGGCCTCGTAAGAGCCACGAACACCTCGCACGGGACCAATGTAACTTGTAGGAACTGTTCGCGTTGTCACGAGTCTCCCGGTTTGAGAAATGATGATAATTTGAAAATATCTAGATTAGGTTTAAAAACAGGCCGCTTGAGGGTGAAAATCAAACCAGCTCGCAAACGGCCCCTTAAGAGGCATGATCACCTCGTACGGGACCAATGTATCTTGTAGAAACTGATCGCGTAGTCGTGGGTCTCCGAGTTTGAGAATATGATGATAAATTGAAAATATCTAGATTATTCTTAAAAATAAGTTGTTTGAGGGTGAAAACCAAAAACCAGCTCCCAAATGGCCCCGTAAGAGGCCCGAACACATCGCACGGGACCAATGTAACTTTTTGGAAATTATTGAAATGGTCACGGGTCTCCCGGTTTGAGCACATGACGATAATTTTGAAATATCTAGATTTGGCTTAAAAATAAGTCATTTGAGAGTGAAAACCCAAACCAGCTCCCAAACGGCCCCATAAGAGGCACGAATAACTCGCACGGGACCAATATAACATGTAGGAACTAACTGCGTAGTCATGGGTCTCCCAATTTGGGAATATCACAATAATTTGAAAATATCTTGATTAGACTTAAAAACAAGCCATTTGAGGGTGAAAACCCAAGCCAGCTCCCAAACGGCCTCGTAAGAAGCACGAACACCTCGCACTGGACCAATGTAACTTTTAGGAAATGATCGCGTAGTCACGTGTCTCCCTGTTTGAGAAAATGACGATAATTAAAAAAAATCAAAATTAGGCTTAAAAATATGTCGTTTGAGGGTGAAAACCCAAACAATCTCCCAAACGGCCCCGTAAGAGGCACAAAAAACTCGCACGGGACCAATGTAAATTGTAGGAATTGACCATGTAGTCTCGGGTCTCTCAGTTTAAGAATATCAAAATAATTTTAAAATATCTAAATTAAGCTTAAAAACAAGCCGTTTGAGGGTGAAAACCCAAACTAGCTACCAAACGGCCCCGTGAGAGGCACAGACACCTCGCACATGACCAAAGTAACTTATACGAACTGATCGCATTGTCGTGGGTCTCCCAGTTTAAGAATATGATGATAATTTAAAAATATCTAGATTAGGCTTAAAAATAAGTCGTTTGAGGGTGAAAACCCAAACCAGCTCCCAAACGGCCCCGTGAGTGGCACGAACACCTTGCACGGGACCAATTTAACTTGTAGGAATTGATCGCGTAGTCACGGCACTCCTAGTTTGAGAATATGATGACAATTTAAAAATACCTAGATTAGGCTTAAAAATAAGTCATTTGAGGGTGAAAACCCAAACCATCCACAAATGGCCTTATAAGAGGCACGAACACCTCGCACGGGACCAATATAACTTTTAGGAAATGATCGAATATTCACGGGTCTCCTAGTTTGAACCAATGATGATAATTTGAAAATATCTAGATTAGGCATAAAAATAAGCCATTTGAGGGTGAAAACCCAAACCAGCTCCCAAACGGCTCCGTAAGTGGCACGAACACCTCGCACGGGACCAATGTAACTTGTAAGAACTGACCGCATAGTCGCGGGTCTACTGGTTTGAGAATATGACAATAATTTGAAAATATCTTGATTAGGCTTAAATATAAGTCGTTTGAGGGTAAAAACCTAAAACAACCCCAAACGACCTCATAAGAGGCATGAACACGTCGCATGGGACCAATATAACTTATAAGAACTGATGGCGAAGTCACGAGTCTGTCGGTTTGAGAATATGACGATAATTTGAAAATATCTAGATTAGGCTTAAAAACAAGTCGTTTGAGGGTGAAAACCCAAACCAGCCCCCAAACAGCCTCGTAAGAGGCAAGAACACCTCACACGGGACCAATTTAACTTGTAGGAACTGATCGCGTAGTCACGGTACTCCCATTTTGAGAATATGATGATAATTTGAAAATACCTAGATTAGGCTGAAAAACAAGTCGTTTGAGCGTGAAAACCCAACCATTCGCAAATGGCCTCGTAAGAGGCACGAACACCTCGCACGGGACCAATGTAACTTTAAGGAACTCACCGCGTAGTCATTGGTCTCTCGGTGTGAGAATATGACAACAATTTGAAAATATCTAGATAAGGCTTAAAAACAAGTAGTTTGAGTTTGAACACCCAAACCAACCCCAAAACGGCCCCGCAAGAGGCACGAACACCTCGCATAGGACAATTGTAACTTATAGGAGTTGATTGTGTAGTCGTGAGTCTCCCGGTTTGAGAATACGACTATAATTTGGAAAGATCTAGATTTAGCATCACACCAGCTCCCAAACGACCTCATAAGAGGTACGAACACCTCGACAAGACCAATGTAACTTATAGGAACTGGTCTCGTAGCTCTCGATTTGAGAAAATGATGATAATTTCAAAATATCTATATTAGGCTTAAAAACAAGCCATTTGAGAGTGAAAACCCAAACTAGCCCCCAAATGGCCCCGTGAGAGGCACGAACACCTCACATGGTACCAATGTCACTTGTTATAACCTACCGCGTAGTCACGGGCCTCCCGATTTGAGAATATGATGATGATTTAAAAATATCTAGATTTGGCTTTCAGACAAGCTCCCAAACGGCCCCATAAAAGGCGCAAACACCTCGCATGGGACCAAAGTAACTTGTAGGAACCGATCGCATAGTCACGGGTCTCCCAATTTCAGAATATGACGATAATTTGAAAATCTCTGGACTACAGTTAAAGACAAACCGTTTGAGGGTGAAAACCCAAACGGCCTCGTAAGACACACGAACACCTCGCACGGGACCAATATGACTTGTAGGAACTGATCGCGTAGTCAAGGGTCACTCGATTTGAGAACAAGACGATAATTTGAAAATATCTAAATTAGGCTTAAAAATAAGCCGTTTGAGGGTGAAAACACAAACCATCCCCTAAACGGCCCCATAAGACGCACGAACACCTCGTATGGGACCAATGATCTTGTAGGAACTGATCGCTTAGTCGCAGGTCTTCGGGTTTAAGAATATGACGATAAATTGAAAATATCTAGATTAGGCTTAAAAACCAGCCGTTTGACGGTGAAAACCCAAACCAACTGCGAAACGGCCCCGTAATTGCTACGAACACCTCGCACGGGCACAATGTAACTTTTAGGAAATGTTCGCATAGTCGCGGATCTCTCGGTTTGAGCATATGACGATAATTTGAAAATATCTAGTTTAGGCTTAAAAATAAGCCATTTAAGGGTGAAAACCCAAACTTGCTCAAAAACAGCCCCGTAAGAGGCACGAACAACTCGTAAGGGACCAACGTAACTTGTAGAATATGATCGCGTAGTCATTGGTCTCCCTGTTTAAGAATATCCCAATAATTCGAAATTATCTATATTAGGATTAAAAAAAAGCCGTTTGAGTGTGAAAACCCAAACCGGCTCCCAAACGGCCCCGTAAGAGGCATGAACACCTTACATGGGACCAATGTAACTTGAAGGGACTGATCACGTAGTCACGGGTCTCTCAATTTTTGAATATGAGGATAATTTGAAAATATCTAGATTAGGCTTAAAAATAAGCTGTTTGAGGGTGAAAATCGAAACCAGCTCCCAAATGTCCCTATAAGGGGCACGAACACCTCGCATGGGACCAATGTAACTTGTAGGAAGTGACTGCGTGGTCACGGGTCTCCTGGTTTTAGAATATCATGATAATTTGAAAATATCTAGAAAAAGATTAACAAGTCGTTTGAGCGTGAAAACCCAAACCAGCCCCCAAACGGCCACGTAAGAGGCACAAACACCTCGTACGGGACTAGTGGAACTTATAAGAACTGAATGTGTAGTCGTCTTTCTCCCTGTTTTGGAATATGATGATAATTTGAAAATATCCAGATTTAGCTTCACACTAGCTGCCAAACATCCCCATAAGAGGCACAAACACCTTGCACGGGACCAAAGTAACTTGCACGAACTGACCGCGTAGTCGGTCTCCCGATTTCAGAATATGATGATAACTTGAAAATATTTTGATTATGCTTAAAAACAAACCGTTTGAGGGTGAAAACCCAATCCAACCACCAAACGGCCCCGTACGAGGCAGGAACACCACGCACGGGACCAATATAACTTATAGGAACTAATTGCGTAGTCGCGAGTCTCCCGCTTTGAGAATATGAAGATAATTTGAAATATAAAAATTAGGCTTAAAAACCAGCCATTTGAGGCTGAAAACCCTAACCAGCTCCCAAACGGCCCCGTAAGAGGCACGAACACCTCGCACGGGACCCATGTAACTTGTAGGAACTAACTGCGTAATTGCGGTATCTCGGTTTGAGAATATGATGATGATTTAAAAATATCTATAGCAGGCTTGAAACAAGCCATTTGAGGTTGAAAACCCAAACCAGCTCCCAAACGGTCCCGTAAGAGGCACAAACACCTCGGATAGGACCAATGTAACTTGTAGGAACTGATCGCGTAGTCACGGGTCTCCTAGTTTGAGAATATGATGATAATTTGAAAATATTTAGATTAGACTTAAAAACTAGTCATTTAAGGGTGAAAACCCAAACCATCCCCAAATGGTCTCGTAAGAGGCACGAACACCTCACACGAGACCAATGTAACTTGTAGGAAATGATCGTGTAGTCACAGGTCTCCCAGTTTGAGAAATGATGATAATTTGAAAATATCTAGATTAGGTTTAAAAATAAGCCGTTTGTGGGTGAAAATTAAACCAGCCCGCAAATAGCCCCGTAAGAGGCACGATCACCTCATACAGGACCAATGTATCTTGTAGGAACTGATCGCGTAGTCACGGGTCTCCGGGTTTGAGAATATTATGATCAATTGAAAATATCTAGATTAGGCTTGAAATAAGTCGTTTGAGGGTGAAAACCCAAACGGCCGCATAAGAGGCCTGAACACCTCGCACGGGACCAATCTAACTTATAGGAACTGATCGCGAAGTCACGAGTGTCTCGGTTTAAGAATATGATGATAATTTAAAAATATCTAGATTTAGCTTCACCCCAACTTCCATACGGCCCCATAAGAGGCACGAATATCTCGCACGGGACCAATGTAGACTTTACGAACTTACCGCATAATCACGCATCTCTCAGTTTCAAAATATGATTATAATTTCAAAATATCTAGAATAGTCTTAAAAAGAAGCCATTTGAGGGTGAAAACTCAAACCAACCCCTAAACGTCCCCATAAGAGGCACGAATACCTCGCACGGGACTAATATAACTTGTAGGAACTGATCGTGTAGTCACGGGTCTCCTAGTTTGAGAATATGATGATAATTTGAAAATATCTAGACTAGGTTTAAAAATAAGTCATTTGAGGGTGAAAACCCAAACCATCCCCAAATGGCCTCGTAAGAGGAACGAACTCCTCGCACGGGACCAATGTAACTTGTAGGAACTGACCGCGTTGTCACGGATCTCCCGATTTGAGAAAATGACAATAATTTGAAAATATCTAGATAAGGCTTAAAAATAAGCTGTTTAAGCGTGTAAATCGAAACCAGCCCTCAAACGGCCCCGTAAGACGCACGAATACCTCGTACAGGACCATTAAAACTTATAGGAACTAATCGCGTAGTCGTGAGACTCCCGATTTGAGAATATGACGATAATTTGAAAAGATCTAAATTTAGCGTCACATCAGCTCCCAAATGATCCCATAAGAGGCACGAACACCTCGCACAAGACCAAAGTAGCTTGTAGGAACTGGTCGTGTAGTCACGGGTCTCCCTATTTTAGAATATGACAATAATTTGAAAATATATAGATTAGGCTAAAAAATAAGTTGTTTGAATGTAAAAACCCAAAACCAGCCCCAAATGGCCTCGTAAGAGGCATGAACACCTCGCTCGGGACCAATGTAACTTATAGGAACTGACCGCATGTCTCCCGGCTTGAGAATATGACGATAATTTCAAAATATATAGAATAGGCTTAAAAACAAGCCCTTTGAGAGTGAAAATCCAAACTAGCCCCCAAATGGACCTGTAAGAGGCAGGAACACCTCGCACGGGACTAATGTTATTTGTTGTAACTGATCGCGTAGTCACGGGCCTCCCGGTTTGAGAATATGATGATGATTTAAAAATATCTAGATTTGGCTTCAGACTAGCTCCCAAACGGCCCCATAAGAGGAACGAACAACTCGCACAGGACCAAAGTTACTTGTAGGAACTGATCGCGTAGTCACGAGTCTCTCGATTTCTGAATATGATGATTAATTTAAAATATCTAGATTACGCTTAAAGAGAAGTCGTTTGAGGGTGAAAACCCAAACCAGCCCCAAACGGCCTCGTAAAAGGCACGAACACCTCGCACGGGACTATTGTAACTTTTACGAACTGGTCCGTAGTCATGGGTCTCCCGATTTGAGAAAATGTTGATATTTTAAAAATATCTAAATTAGGCTTAAAAACTAGTCGTTTGATGGTGAAAACCCAAAGCAACCCCCAAACGGCCCCGTAAGAGGCACGAACTCCTCGTACGGGACCAATGTATCTTGCAGGAACTAATCACGTAGTCGCGGTTATCCAAGTTTAATAATATGATAATAAATGTAAAATATTTATATTAGGCTTAAAAACCAGTCGTTTGAGGGTGAAAATCAAAACTAGATCCCAAACGGCCCCCTAAGAGGCACGAACACCTCGTACGGGACCAATGTAACTTTTAGGAAATAATCGCATAGTTGGTGGTCTCTCGGTTTTAGCATATGATGATAATTTGAAAATATCTAGATTAGTCTTAAAAATGAACCGTTTTAGGGTGAAACCCAAACCAGCTCCCAAACAGCCCCATAAGAGGAACGAACAACTCCTACGGGACCAATGTAACTTATAGGAACTGATCGCGTAGTCACGGGTCTCACGATTTGAGAATATCATAATAATTTGAAAATATCTAGATTTTAGTTTAAAACTAAGCCGTTTGAGGGTGAAAAACCCAAACCAGCTCCCAAACATCCTCGTAAGGGGAACGAACACATCTCACGGGACCAACGTAACTTGTAGGAACTGACCACATAGTCACGGGTCTCCTGGTTTGAGAATATCACGATAATTTGAAAATATCTAGATAACGCTTAAAAACAAGTCGTTTAAGTGTGAAAACCCACACCATCCCCTAAACGACCCCGTAAGAGGAACGAACACGTTGCACGGGACCAATGGATCTTATAAGAACTGAACGCGTAGTCGTGAGTCTCCCGGTTTGAGAATCTGACGATAATTTGAAAATATCCATATTTACAATCACACTAGCTCCCAAATGGCCCCATAAGAGGCAGGAACACCTCGCACGGGACCTAAGTAACTTGTCGGAACTGATCGTGTAGTCACGGGTCTCTCGATTTGAGAATATGATGATAATTTGAAACTATCTAGATAAGGTTTAAAAATAAGTCATTTGAGCGTCAAAACCCAAACGGATGCATTAGAGGCCCAAACACCTCGCCCGGGACCAATGTAACTTATAAGAACTGATCGCGTAGTCACGAGTGTCTCGGTTTGAGAATATGATGATAATTTAAAAATATCTAGATTTGGCTTCACCCAGCTCCCAAATGGCCCCATAAGAGGCACAAACATCTCGCACGGGACCAATGTAGCTTTTAGGAACTGATTGCATAATCACGGGTCTCCCGATTTCAGAATATTATTATCATTTGAAAATATCTAGATTAGGCTTAAAAACAAGCCGTTTGAGGGTGAAAACCCAAGCCAACACCCAAACGGATCCATAAGAGGCACGAATACCTCGCACGGGACCAATGTAACTTGTAGGAACTGATCGCGTAGTAACGAGTCTCCTTGTTTGAGGATATGATGATAATTTAAAAATATATAGATATGGCTTAAAAACAAGTCGTTTGAGCATGAAAAACCAATCCAGCCCCCAAACAGCCCCATAAGAGGCATGAACACCTCGCACGGGACCACTGTAACTTATGGTAACTGACCGTGTAGTCACGAGTCTCTCAGTTTGAGAATATGACGATAATTTTAAAATATCTAAATTTTAGAGTCACACCAGCTCCCAAACGTCCCCATAAGAGGCACGAACATCTCGCACGGGACCAAAGTAACTTGTAGGAACTGACCGCTAAGTCACGGGTCTCTTAATTTTAGAATATGACGATAATTTGAAAATATCTAGATTAGTCTTAAAAATAAGGTGTTTGAGGGTGAAAACCCAAACCAGCCACAAACGGCCTCGTAAGACGTAGGAAAACCTCGAACGGGACCAATGTGACTTATAGGAACTGATCGTGTAGTCGCGGGTCTCCCGATTTGAGAATATGACGATAATTTGAAAATATCTATATTAGGCTAAAAAACAAGCCGTTCAAGGGTGACAACCCAAACCAGGCCTAAACGGCCCCATAAGAGGCACAAATACCTTGCACGGGACCAATGTAACTTATAGGAACTGACCGCGTAGTAGCTAGTCTAATGTTTTGAGAATATGATGATATTTTGAAAATTTCTAGATTTGGCTTAGAAACAAGCCGTTTGAGGGCGAAAACCCAAACCTGCTCCCAAACGGCCCTGTTAGATGCACGAACACCTCGCATTGGGCCAATGGAACTTGTAGGAACTGATCGCGTACTCGCGGGTCTCCCGGTTTGAGACTTTGATGATAATTTGAAAATATTTAGATTAGGCTTAAAAATAAGTCGTTTGAGGGTGAAAACCCAAACCAGCTCCCAAACGGCCCCGTAAGGGGCACGAACACCTCGCACAGGACCAATGTAACTTATACTAACTAACTGTGTAGTCACGGGTCTAATGGTTGGAGAATATGACGATAATTTGAAAATATATAGTTAAGGCTTAAAAATAAGTCGTTCGAGCGTGAAAACCCAAACCAACCACCAAATGGCCCCGTAAGAGGCACGAACACCTCGCACGAGACCGATGGAACTTATAATAACTGAACGCGTAGTCGTGAGTCTCCCGGTCTGAGAATATGATGATAATTTGAAAATATCTAGATTTAGCTTCATACTAGCTCCCAAATGGCCCCATAAGAGGCACGAACACCTCGCACGAGACCAAAGTAACTTGCACAAGATAACCACGTAGTCATAGGTCTCCGGGTTTCAGAATATGACGATAATTTGAAAATATTTGGATTACGCTTACAAACAAGTAGTTTTAGGGTGAAAACCGAAACCAACCCCCAAACGGCCCCGTACGAGGTAGGAACACCTCGCACGGGACCAATGTAACTTGTAGGAACTGACTACGTAGTAGCGAGTCTCCCAATTTGAGAATATTATGATGATTTGAAATATCTAAACTAGGCTTAAAAACTAGTCGTTTTAGGGTGAAAAACCAAACCAGCTCCTAAACGGCCCCGTAAGAGGCACGAACACCTTGCACGGGACCAATGTAACTTGTAGGAACTAACTGCGTAGTTGCAGTATCTTTGTTTGAAAATATTATGATAATTTGAAAATATCTTGATTAGGCTTAAAATAATCTGTTTGTTGGAGAAAACCAAAACTGGCTCCCAAATGGCCCCGTAAGAGGCACGAACACCTCGGACGGGACCAATGTAACTTGTAGGAACTGACCACATAGTCACGGGTCTCCCAGTTTGAGAATATGATGATAATTTGAAAATATCTAAGTAAGGTTTAAAAATAATTCGTTTGAGCGTGAAAACCCAAACGGTCGCATAAAAGCCCCGAACACCTCGCATGGGACCAATCTAACTTATAGGAATTGATCGCGTAATCACGAGTGTGTCAGTTTGAGAATATGATGATAATTCAAAAAAATCTAGATTTGGCTTCACCCCATCTCCCAAACGGCCCCATAAGAGGCATGAACATCTCGCAAGGGATCGATGTTGCTTTTAGGAACTGACCGCATAATCACGAGTCTCCCGATTTCAGAATATGATTATAATTTGAAAATATCTAGATTAGGCTTAAAAATAAGTCTTTTGGGGGTGAAAACCCAAACCAATCCCCAAACGGCCCCATAAGAGGCACGAATACCTCGCATGGGACCAATATAACTTGTAGGAACTGATCGCGTAGTCACGGGTCTCCTAGTTTGAGGATATGATGATAATGAAAATATCTAGATAAGGCTCGAAAATAAGTCATTTGAGCATGAAAACCCAAACCTGCCCCCAAACATCCCCGTAAGAGGCACGAACACCTCACATGGGACCAATTTAACTTATAGGAACTGACGGCGTAGTCACGAGTCTCTCAGTTTGAGAATATGATGATAATGTTAAAATATCTAGATTTGGACCCACACTAGCTCCCAAAAGGCCCCATAAGAGGCACAGACATCTCGCATGGCACCAAAGTAACTTGTAGGAACTGACCGCTAAATCATGGGTCTCCCGATTTCAAAATATGACGATAATCTGAAAATATCTAGATTAGGCTTAAAAATAAGTCGTAACTTCGGTGAAAATCCAAACCAGCCACAAACGGTCGCGTAAGACGTAAGGAAAACTTAAATGGGACCAATGTAATTTGTAGGAACTGATCGCGTAGTCACGGGTCTCTCGGTTTGAGAATATGAGGATAATTTAAAAATATCTATATTAGGTTAAAAAACAAGCCCTTCGAGGGTGACAACCCAAACCAGCTCCCAAACGGCCTCGTAAGAGGTACGAACACCTTGCACGGGACCAATGTAACTTGTAAGCACTGGCCTCATACTCGCGGGTTTCCCGGTTTGAGAATATAACGATAATTTGAAAATATCGAGATTAGGCTTAAAAAAAATCTATTTCATTGTGAAAACCCAAACCTGCTCCCAAACGGCCCCGTTAGAGGCACGAAAACCTCGCACGGGACCAGTGTAACTTTTAGGAATTGACCACATCATCACAGGTCTCCCAGTTTGAGAATATGGTGATAATTTGATAATATCTAAATAATGCTTAAGAAAAACTCAAACTAGCCCCTAAACGGCCGTAATAGGAACGAACACCTCGCACGGTACCAATGTAACTTATAGGAACTGACTGCGTAGTCATGAGTCTCCCGATTTGAAAATATGATGATAATTGGAGAATATCTAGATTTGGCTTCACACCAGCTCCCAAACGTCCCTATAAGCGACACGAGCACCTCGCACGGGACCAATGTAACTTTCAGGAACTGACTGCATAGTCACGGGTCTCCCAGTTTCAGAATATGATGATAATTGGAAAATATCTAGATTAAGCTCAAAAATAAGTCGTTTGAGGGTGAAAATCCAAACGTCCTCGTAAGAGGCATGAATACCTCGCACAGGACCAATGCAACTTGTACGAACTGACCGAATGTCTCCAGGTTTGAGAATATGATGACAATTTGAAAATATCTAGATTAGGCTTAAAAGCAAGTCATTTGACAGTGAAAACCCAAACTAGCCTCCCAAATCGCCCTGTGAGAGGCACGAACACCTCGTACGTGACCAATATAACTTGTAGGAAGCACCCACGTAGTCGCGGGTCTCTCGATTTGATAATATGACAAAATTTTGAAAATATCTAAATTAGGCTTAAAAATAAGCCGTTTGAGGTTGATAACCCAAACCACTGCCCAAACGGCCCCATAAGAGGCATGAACACCTCGCATGGGACCAATGTAACTTGTAGGAACATACCACATAGTCACGGGTCTCCCGATTTGAGAATATGAAGATAATTTGAAAATATTAAGATAAGGCTTAAGAACAAGTCGTTTGAGCGTGAAAATTCAAACCAGCCCCGTAAGAGGCACGGACACCTCGCACATGACCAATTTAACTTGTAGAAACTGATCGCGTAGTCATGGGACTCCCCATTTGAGAATATGATGATAATTTTAAAATATCTGGATTAGGCTTAAAAACAAGACGTTTGAGGGTGAAAACCTAAACCAACCCCAAACGGCCTCTTGAGAGGCACGAAAACATCGCACGGGACCAATGTAACTTATAGGAACTGACCGCGTAGTCGCGGGTCTCTCGGTTTGAGAATATGATGATAATTGGAGAATATCTAGATTTTGTTTCACAATAGTCCCAAATGTCCCAATAAGAGACCCGAACACCTCACACGAGACAAATGTAACTTTTAGGAACTGATCGCATAGTCACGGGTATCCCCGTTTTAGAATATGATAATAATTTGAAAATATCTAGATTAAGATTAAAAATAAGTTGTTTGAAGGTGAAATCCCAAACCATCCACAAATGGCCTTGTTAGAGGCATTAACACCTCACACAGGACCAATGTAACTTGTAGGAACTGACCGCGTGTCTCCCGATTTGAGAAAATGATGACAATTTGAAAATATCTAGATTAGGCTTAAAAACAAGCCGTTTGATAGTGAAAACCCAAACTAGCCCCCCAAAAGGCCCCGTAAGAGGCACGAACACATCTCACGAGACCAATATAACTTGTAGGAAACGCCCACGTAGTCGCGGGACTCCCGATTTGAGAATATGATGAATATTTGAAAATATCTAAATTAGGCTTAAAAATAGATCGTTTGAGGTTGAAAACCCAAACCAACGCCCAAACGGCCCCGTAAGAGGCACGAACACTTCGTACAAGACCAATGTAACTAGTAGGAATTGATCCCGTAGTCGCGGGTCTCCTATTTTAGAATGTGATGATAATTTGAAAATATCTATATTAGGCTTAGAAACAAGTCGTTTGAGGGTGAAAACCCAAACTAGCTCCCAAATGGCCAGGTAAGAGCCACGAACACCTTGCACGGGACTAATGTAACTTTTAGGAACTGATTGCATAGTCGTGGGTCTCTTAGTTTGAGAATATGACGATAATTTGAAAATATCTAGATTAGGCTTAAAAATAAGTCATTTGAGGGTGAACACCTAAACCAGCCCCCAAACGTCCCCGTAAGAGGCACGAACAACCCAGAAAGGGCCAATTTGACTTATAGGAACTGATCGCGTAGTCATGGGACTCCCACTTTGAGAATATGACGATAATTTGAAAATATCTAGATTAGGCTTAAAAATAAGTCGTTTGAGGGTGAAAACCCAAACTAGCCCCAAATGGCCTCGTAAGAGGCACGAACACGTCGCATGGGACCAATGTAACTTGTACTAACTGATCGCATAGTCACGGGTCTCCTGGTTTGAGAATATGACGATAATTTCAAAATATCTAGATAAGGCTTAAAAATAAGTGGTTTGAGGATGAAAATTCAAACCAGCCCCAAACGGCCTCGTAAGATGCACGAACACGTTTCATGGGACCTATGTAACTTGTATTACCTGACCGTATTGTCACGGGTCTCCCGGTTTGATAATTTGATGATAGTTTGATAATATCTATATAAGGCTTAAAAACAAGTCATTTGAGCATGAAAACCCATACCATCCCCCAAATGGCACCGTAAGAGGCACGAACACCTCGCACGGGATCAATTTAACTTGTAGAAACTGATCGCATAGTCATGGGACTCCCACTTTGAGAATATGATGATAATTTGAAAATATCTAGATTAGGCTTAAAAATAAGCCTTTTGAGGGTAAAAACCCAAAACGGCCTCGTAAGAGGCACGAACACGCCGCACGGGATCAATGTAACTTGTACTAACTGATCGCGTAGTCACGGGTCTCCTGTTTTGAGAATATGATGATAATTTGAAAATATCTAAATAAGGCTTAAAAATAAGTCGTCTGAGGGTGAAAATCCAAACCAGCCCCAAACGGCCTCGTAAGAGGCACGAACACGTCGTACAGGACCAATATAACTTGTACTAACTGACCGCGTTGTCACGGGTCTCCCGATTGAAGAATATGACAATAATTTGAAAATATTTTGATCAGGCTTAAAAACAAGTCATTTGAGCGTGAAAACCCAAACCATCCCCCAAACAGCCCCGTAAGCAGCACGAACACCTTGCACGGGACCAATGTAACTTATAGAAACTGATCGCGTAGTCGTGAGTCTCCTGGTCTGAGAATATGATGATAATTTAAAAAGATCTAGATTTCGCATCACACCAGCTCCCAAACGGCCCCATAAGAGACACGAACACCTCACACGGGACCAAAGTAACTTGTAAGAACTGGTCTCGTTGTCACGGGTCTCCAGGTTTCAGAATATGGCAATAATTTGAAAATATCTATATTAGGCTTAAAAATAATCCGTTTGAGTGTGAAAACTCAAACCAGCCCCAAACGACCTCTTAAGAGGCACGAACACCTCGCACGGGACCAATGTAACTTATAGGAACTGACCGCATGTCTCCACGGTTTGAGAATATGACGATAATTTCAAAATATCAAGATTAGGCTTAAAAACAAGCCGTTTGAGAGTGAAAACCCAAACTAGCCCCCAAATCGCCCCGTAAGAGTCACAAACACCTCGCACGTGACCAATGCCACTTGTAGTAACTGACCGCGTAGTCACGGGCCTCGCAGTTTCAGAATATGACAATGATTTTAAAATATCTAGATTTTGCTTCACACCAGCTCCCAAACATCCCCATAAGTGGAACGAACACCTCGCACAAGACCAAAGTAACTTGTAGGAACTGTCCACGTTATCACGGGTCCCTCAGTTTCAGAATATGATAATAATTTAAAAATATCTAGATTAGGCTTAAAAACAAGCCGTTTGTGTGTGAAAACTCAAACCAGCACCAAACAACCTCGCAAGAGGCACGAACACCTCGCACGGGACCAATGTAACTTGTAGGAACTGATCGTGTATTCACACGTCTCCCGGATTGATAAAATGATGATAATTTGAAAATATCTACATTAGGCTTAAAAATAAGCCGTTTGAGGGAGAAAACCACAACCAATCCCAAATGGCCTCGTAAGAGGCACGAACACCTAACACGAGACCAGTGTAACTTGTAAGAACTAATCGCGCAGTCACGGGTCTCCCAGTTTGAGGAAATGATGATAATTTGATAATATTTAGATTAGGATTAAAAATAAGTCGTTCGAGGGTGAAAATCCAAACCAACCCCTAAACGGCCCCGTGAGAGGTACAAAACCTCGTACGGGTCCAATGTATCTTGTAGGAAATGATCGCGTAGTCGTGGGTCTCCTAGTTAGATCATATGATGATAATTTGAAAATATCTAGATCAGGCTTAAAAATAAGACGTTTGAGGGTGAAAACCAAAACCAACTCCTAAACAGTCTCGTAAGAGGCACGAACAACTCACATGGGACCATTGTAACTTTGATGAACTGACCGCATAGTCACGGGTCTCCTGATTTGAAAATATCTATATGAGGATTAAAAATATGCCATTTAAGGGTGAAAACCCAAACCCGCTCCCAAACGGTCTCTTAAGAGGAATGAACAGCTCGCACGGGACCAATGTAACTTGTTGGAACTTATCACATAGTCACAGGTCTCCCAGATTTAGATTATGATGATAATTTGAAAATATCTTGATTAGGCTTAAAAATATGTCGTTTGATGGTAAAAACCCAAACCATCTCCCAAATGGCCCCGTAAGAGGCATGAACATCTCCGACGGGACCAATGTAACTTATAGGAACTGATCGTGTAGTCATGGTTCTCTCGATTTGAGAATATGACGATAATTTGAAAATATCTAGATAAGATTTGAAAATAAGTCGTCTGAGTGTGAAAACCTAAACGGTTCCATAAGAGGCCCGAACACTTCGCACAGGACCAATGTAACTTATAAAAACTGAACGCATAGTCACGAGTGTCTCAGTTTGAGAATATGATGATAATTTAAGACTATCTTAATTTTGCTCCACCCCAGCTCCCAAACGGCCCCATAAGAGGCATGAACATCTTGCACGGGACCAATGTTTCTTTTAGGAAATGACATCATAATGACGGGTCTCCCGATTTCAGAATATGATGATAATTTGAAAATATCTAGATTTGGATGAAAAACAAGCCGTTTGAGGGTGAAAACCCAAACCAACCCCCAAACGTCCCCATAAGAGGCATAGATACCTCGCACGAGACCAATGTAACTTGTAGAAACTGATCATGTAGTCATGGGTCTCCAAGTTTGAGGATATGACGATAATTTCAAAATATCTAGACAAGACTTGAAAACAAGTCGTTTGAGTATAAAAACTAAAACCAACCCCCAAACAACCCCGTAAGAGGCACGAACACCTCGCACGGCCCCAATGTAACTTATAGGAAATGACCACGTAGTCACGAGTCTCTCGGTTTGAGAATATGATAATAATTTTAAAATATCTAGATTTGGAATCACACCAGCTCCCAAACGGCCCCATAAAAGGCACGATCATCTCGCAAGGGACCAAAGTAGCTTGTAGGAACTGACCGCTAAGTCATGGACCTCCCGATTTCATAATATGATGATAATTTGAAAATATCTAGATGAGGCTTAAAAATAAGCCATTTGAGGGCGAAAACCAAATCTGCCACAAATGGCCTCGTAAGACACACGAAAACCTCGAATGAGACCAATGTAACTTATAAGAACCGATCGTATAGTCACGAGTCTCCTGATTTGAGAATATGACGATAATTTGAAAATATCTATATTAGGCTTAAAAATAAGTCGTTCGAGTGACAACCCAAACCAGCCCCCGAATAGCCCCCTAAAAGGCACGAACACCTCGCACGGGACTAATGTAACTTATAGGAACTGACCGCGTTGTCGCTGGTCTAACGGTTTGAGAATATGACGATATTTTGAAATATCTAGATTAGGCTTAAAATTAAGCCACATGAGGGTGAAAACCCAAACCAACTCCCAAATGGTCCCGTAAGAGGCACGAACACCTCGCACGGTAAAAATGTAACTTGTAGGAATTGAGCACCTACTCGCCGGTCTCTCGGTTTGAGAATATGATGATAATTTGAAAATATCTTGATTAGGCTTAAAATTAAGCTGTTTGAGGGTGAAAACCCAAACCACTACCAAACGGCCCCGTTAAAGGCACGAACACCTCGCACGGGACCAATGTAACTTGTAGGAACTCACCACATCATCACGGGTCTCCCAGTTTGAGAATATGACAATAATTTTAAAATAACTAGATAATGCTTAAGAAAAACCCACACTAGCTCCCAAATGGCCCCATAAGAGGCACGAACACCTAGCACGGGACCAATCTAACTTTTAGGAATTGACCGCATAGTCACGGGTCTCTCGATTTTAGAATATGACGATAATTTAAAAATATCTAGATTAGTCTTAAAAACAAGCCGTTGGAGGGTGAAAACTGAAACCAGCCCTAAACGGCCTCGTAAGAGGCACAAACACGTCGGAAGGGACTAATATAGCTTATAAGAACTGATCGCATATTCACGGGTCTTCCGATTGGAGAATATGATGATAATTAGAAAATGTCCAGATTAGGCTTAAAAATATGGTGTTTCGGGGTGAGAACCCAAACTAGCCCCAAAACGGCCCCATAAGAGGCACGAACACCTCGCACAGGACCAATGTTACTTGTAGGAACTGACCGTGTAGTTACGGGTCTCTCGACTTGAGAATATGACAATAATTTGAAAATATCTAGATTAGGCTTAAAAATAAGTCATTTGAGGGTGAAAACCCAAACCGGCATCCAAATGGCCCCGTAAGAGGTACGAGCACCTCGTACGGGACCAATTTAACTCGTAGGAACTGATCGCATAATCACGGGACTCCCAGTTTGAGAATATGATGATAATTTGAAAATATCTAGATTAGGTTTTAAAATAAGTCGTTTGAGGGTGTAAACCCAAACAGCCCCGTAAGAGGCACGAACACCTCGTACGGGACCAATTTAATTTGTAGGAACTAATCGCGTAGTCACGGGACTCCCAGTTTGAGAATATGATGATAATTTGAAAATTTCTAGATTACGCTAAAAAACAAGCCAATTGAGGGTGAAAATCCAAACCAACCCCAGACGGCCTCGTAAGAGGCACGAACACCTCGCACAGGACCAATCTAACTTATAGGAACTGACCGCGTGGTCACGGGTCTCCCGGTTTGAGAATATGATGATAACTTAAAAATATCTAGATAAGTCTTAAAAATAAGTCGTTTGAGCGTGAAAACCCAAACCGGCCCCCAAACGGCCCCGTTAGAGACACGAATGCCTCGCACGTGACCAATGTAACTTATAGGAACTGATCGCGTAGTCGTGAGTCTCCCATTTTGAGAATATGATGATAATTTGAACCGATCTAGATTTACAATAACACCAGCTCCCAAACGGCCCCATAAGAGGAACGAACACCAAGCACGGGACCGAAGTAACTTGTAGGAACTGGCCGCCTAGCCACGGGTCTCTCGGTTTCAGAATATGACAAGAATTTAAAAATATCTCGATTATTCCTAAAATAATCCATTTGAGTGTGAAAACTCAAACCAGCCCCAAACGGCCTCATAAGAGGCACGAATACCTCGCACGGGACCAATATCACTTGTATTAACTAATCGCGTAGTCACGGGCCTCCCGATTTGAGAATATGACTATAATTTTAAAATATCTAGATTTGGTTCACACCAGCTCCCAAACGGCCCCATAAGAAGCACAAACATCTTGAACGGTACCAATGTCACTTATAGTAACTGATCCCGTAGTCACGGGTCTCCCAGTCTAAGAAAATGACGATAATTTGAAAATATCTAGATTAGGCTTAAAAACAAGCCGTTTGAGGGTGAAAACCCAAACGGCCCCGTGAGAAACACGAACACCTCGCACGGGACCAATGCAACTTGTAGGAACTGGTCGCATAGTCACGGGTCTCCCAATTTGAGAAAATGATGATAATTTAAAAATATCTAGATAAGGCTTAAAAGGAAGTCGTTTGAGAGTGAAAACCCAAACCAGCCTCCAAACGGCCCCGTAAGAGGCACGATCACCTCCCACAGGACCCTTGTAACTTATAGGAACTGATCGCGTAGTCGTGAGTCTCCCGGTTTGTGAACATGATGATAATTTGAAAAGATCTAGATTTAGCATCACACCAGCTCCCAAACGGCCCTATAAGAGGCAGAAACACCTCGCACAAGACCAAAGTAACTTATAGGAACTGGTCGCGTAGTCACGGGTCTCCCGGATTTAGAATATTACAATAATTTGAAAATATCTAGATTAGGATTAAAACCAAGACGTTTGAGTGTGAAAACACAAACCAGCCCCAAACGGCCTCGTGAGAGGCACGAACACCTCGCACGGGATCAATGTAACTTAGGGGAACTGAACGCATGTCTCCCGATTTGAGAATATGGAGATAATTCTAGAATATCTAGATTAGGCTTAAAAATAAGCCATTTGAGAGTGAAAACCCAAACTAGCCCCCAAATGGCCCTGTGAGAGGCATGAACACCTCCCACAGGACCAATGTCACTTGTTGTAACTGACCACGTAGTCACGGGACTCTCGATTTGAGAATATAATGATGATTTAAAAATACTAGATTTTGCTTAACACTAGCTCCCAAACGGCCCCATAAGAGGCACGAACGCGTCGCACAGAACCAAACTAACTTGTAGGAACTGACCGCATAGTCACGGGTCTCCCGATTTCAGAATATAACAATAATTTGAAAACATATATATTACGCTTAAAGATAATCCGTTTGAGGGTGAAAACCCAAACTAGCGCCAAACGGCCTCGTAAGAGGCACGAACACCTCGCCCGGGACCAATGTAACTTGTAGGAATTGATCGCGTAGTCATGGGTCTCTCGGTTTGCGAATATGACGATAATTTAAAAATATCTAGATAAGGCTTAAAAATAATTCGTTTGAGCATGAAAACCCAAACCATCCCTCAAACAGCCCCGTAAGAAGCATGAACACCTCGCACGAGACCAAAGTAACTTGTAGGAACTGGCCGCATAGTCACGGGTCTCCCGGTTTCAGAATATGACAATAATTTAAAAATATATAGATTTGGTTTAAAAACAGGCCATTTGAGTGTGAAAACTCATACCAGCCCCAAACGGCCTCTTAAGAGGCACGAACACCTCGCACGGGACCAATGTGACTTATAGGACCTGATCATGTGTCTCCTGGTTTGAGACTATGACGATAATTTCAAAATATCTAGATTAGGCTTAAAAATAAGTCGTTTGAGAGTGATAACCCAAACTAGCCCCCAAATGGCCTCCTTAGGAAACACAAACATCTCGCACAAGACCCATGTCACTTGTAGTAACTGACCGCATTGTCACGGGCCTCCCGGTTTGAGAATATGATGATAATTTTAAAATATTTAGATTTGGCTTCACACCAGCTCCGAAACGGTCCCATAAGAGGCCCGGATATCTTGCATGTGACCAATGTCACTTATAGTAACTGATCGCGTAATCAGGGGTCTCCCGGTTTGAGAAAATGACGATAATTTGAAAATATCTAGATTAGGCTTAAAAACAAGCCGTTTCAAGGTGAAAACCCAAACCAGCCCCCAAACAGCCCCGTGAGAGGCATGAACACCTCGCACGGGACCAATGCAACTTGTAGGAACTGACCGCATAGTCACGGGTCTCCCGATTTGAGAAAATGATGATAATTTCAAAATATCTAGATAAGGCTTAAAAACAAGTCGTTTGACACTGAAAACCCAAAAAAGCCCCCAAACGGCCACATAACAGGCACGAACACCTCGCACAGGACCATTGTAACTTATAGGAACTGATCGCGTTGTTATGAGTCTCCCGGTTTGAGAATATGACGATAATTTAAAAAGATCTAGATTTAGCATCACACGAGCTCCCAAACGGCCCTATAAGAGGCACAAAAACCTCGCACAAGACCAAAGTAACTTGTAGGAACTGGTCGCGTAGTCACGGGTCTTCCGATTTCAAAATATGACAATAATTTGAAAATATCTAGATTAGGCTTAAAACCAAGCCATTTGAGTGTGAAAACCCAAACCAATCCCAAACAGCCTCGTAAGAGGAACGAACACCTCGCACGGGACCAATGTAACTTAGAGGAATTGACCGCGTGTCTCTCGGTTTGAGAATACGATGATAATTTTAGAATATCTAGATTAGGATTAAAAATAAGCCATTTAAGAGTGAAAACCCAAACTAGCCCCCAAATGGTCCCGTAAGAGGCATGAACACCTCCCACGGGACCAATGTCACTTGTTGTAACTGATCACATAGTCACGGGACTTCCGGTTTGAGAATATGATGATGATTTAAAAATATATAGATTTTGATTCACACCAGCTCCCAAATAGACCCATAAGAGGCACAAACACCTCGTACAGAAACAAAGTAACTTGTAGGAAATGACCGTGTAGTCATGGGTCTCCCAGCTTCAGAATATGATGATAATTTTAAAATATCTGGATTACGCTTAAAGACAAGACATTTGAGGGTGAAAACCCAAACCAGCCCCAAACGGTCTCATAAGAGGCACGAACACCTTGCCCGGGATCAATGTAACTTGTAGGAACTCATCGCATAGTCATGGGTCTCCCGGTTTGAGAAAATGACAGTAATTTGAAAATATCTAAATTATGCTTAAAAATAAGCCGTTTGAGGGTGAAAACCCAAACCAGCCCCCAAACGGCCCTGTAGGAGGCACGAACACCTCGGACGGGACCAATGTATCTTGTAGGAACTGATCGCGTTATCACGGGTCTCCGGGTTTGAGATTATGACGATAAATTGAAAATATATAGATTATGCTTAAAAACTAGTCGTTTGAGGGTGCAAACCCAAACTAACTGCCAAATGGCCCCGTAAGAGGCACGACCACCTTGCACGAGACCGATGTAAATTTTAGGAAATAATCACGTAGTCACGTGTCTCTCGATTTGAGGATCTGACGATAATTTTAAAATATCTAGATTAGGCTTAAAAATAAGCCCCTTTAGGGTGAAAACCCAAACGAGCTCCCAAGCGGCCCTGTAAGAGGCACGAACAACTCGCACGGGACCAATATAACTTCTAGGAACTGATCACGAAGCCGCGGGTCTCCTGGTTTGAGAATATCACAATAATTTTAAAATATCAAGATTTGGTTTAAAAAAAAGCCCTTTGAGGGTGAAAACCCAAACCAGCTCCCAAACAGCCCCGTAAGAGGAATGAACACCTCGCACGGGACCAATGTAACTGCTACGAACTCATCACGTAGTCACGGGTCTCCTGATTTTAGAATATGATGATAATTTGAAAATATCTAGAATAGGCTTAAAAATAAGCCGTTTGAGGGTGAAAACCCAAACCAGCTACCAACGGCACCGTAAGGGGCACGAACACCTCGCACGAGACCAATGTAAGTTGTAGGAAGTGAATGTGTAAGCACGGGACTCCTCGTTTCAGAAAATAACAATAATTTGAAAATATCTAGATTAGGCTTAAAAATAAGTTGTTTGAGGGTGAAAACCCATACCAGCTCCCAAACGGCCCCGTAAAAGGCATGAACACCTCGGACCGGACCAATGTAACTTGTGGGGACTGATCGTGTAGTCACGGGTCTCCCAGTTTGAGAATATGATGATAATTTGAAAATATCTAGATAAGGTTTAAAAATAAGTGGTTTGAGCGTGAAAAAATAAACAGCCTCATAAGAGGCCCGAACACCTCGCACGGGATCAATGTAACTTATAGGAACTGATCATGTAGTCATGAGTGTCTCGGTTTGAGAATATGATGATAATTTAAAAATATCTAGATTTAGCTTCACCCCAGCTCCCAAACGGCCCCATAAGAGGCACGAACATCTCACACGGGACCCATGTAGCTTTTAGGAACTGACCACATAATCACAAATTTCTCTCGATTTCAGAATATGATTATAATTTGAAAATATCTAGATTAGGCTTAAAAACAAGCCGTTTGAGGGTGAAAACCCAAACCAACCCCCGAACGGCCCCTTAAGAGGCACGAATACCTTGCACAGTACCAATGTAACTTATAGGAACTCATCGCGTAGTCATGGATATCCTAGTTTGAGGATATGATGATAATTTGAAAATATCTAGATAAGGCTTAAAAATAAGTCGTTTAAGCATAAAAACCCAAACCAGCCCCCAAACAGCCCCGTGAGAGACACGAACACCTCGTATGGGACCAATGTAACTTATAGGAACTGACCGTGTAGTCACGAGTCTCTCGGTTTGAGAATATGATGATAATTTTAAAATATCTAGATTTGGAATCACACCCGCTCCCAAACGGCCCCATAAGAGGCACGAACATCTCGCATGGGAACAAAGTAACTTGTTGGAACTGATCGCTAAGTCATGGGTCTCCTAATTTCAAAATTTGATAATAATTTGAAAATATCTAGATTAGGCTTCAAACAAGCCATTTGAGGGTGAAAATCCAAACCAGCCACAAGTAGCCACGTAAGACGCACAAAAACCTCAATGGGACCAATGTAACTTGTAGGAACTGGTCAATTAGTCACGGGTCTCTCGGTTTGAGAATATGATGATAATTTGAAAATATCTATATTAGGCTTAAAAACAAGTCGTTCAAGGTTGACAACCTAAACCAGCCCCCAAACGGCCCGGTAAGAGGCACAAACACCTCGCACGGGACTAATGTAACTTATAGGAACTGACCACGTATTCGCTGGTCAAACGGTTTGAGAATGTGACGATATTTTGAAAATATCTATATTAGGCTTAAAAACAAGTCGTTTGAGGGTGAAAACCCAAACCAACTCCCAAACGGCCCCATAAAAGGCACGAACACTGATATGACCAAAATATACCCTCGTCTCTTAGGACGAGGGCATCACATCTCATGGTCGATTCATCATAAGAGCCTCACATATCATTGGCGAGGTCATCCAGATAATGGTCGGCCTCAGTTGGGTCGGCCATGGCTTAATCCTCAGTAGGGTCGCCTAGATAAGGGTCAGCCTCAGTTAGGCCAGCTTCGACTTAATCATTGGTAGGGTCGTCCAGATAAAGGTCGGCCTCAGTAAGGTCATCCATGGCTTAATCATTGGCGGGGTCATCCAGATAAGTGTCGGCCTCGACAGGGTCGGCCAAGACCTAATCATTGGAAGGGTCTTCCAAATAAGGGTCGTCCTCAGTAGGGTCAGCCATGGCTTGATCCTCAGCAGGGTCGTCTAGATATGGCTCGGCCTCAGTTGGGTCGACCATGGCTTAATCATTGGTAGGGTCATCCAGATAAGGGTCGTCCTCAGTAGGGTCGGTCATGGCTTAATTATCGGCAGGGTCGTCCAGATAAGGGTCGGCCTTAGTAGGGTCGGCCATGGCTTAATCCTCAGTAGGGTCGGACGTAGTAGGGTCAACCACGGCTTAATCATTGGTAGGGTAGTCTAGATAAGAGTTACCCTAAGTAGGGTCATCCATGGCTAATCATTGGCAGGGTCGTCCAGATAAGGGTCGGAACAGAAGATGTTGGCCTCAGCCTCCACCTCATAACTCTCATACAGTATCTCAGCCTCAACCTTAGCCTCATAGATGATCACATTGTGCCTCGCCTAGACCTTCTCCAGCATCAACATCATCGCACCCACATCCGAGTTAATAAGAAGCTTATGACAACCATCAGCAAGGTCATCTCTCATAAGGTCGGCCCCTCATACACCAACCTTATCTCTTTATCAGTCGAGGTTAGGAGAGTCTCACGGGCTCAATCAACTACCAACATCATCATCGGCCTCAGCCGACATTACAACTACCTCACACCAAACCTTGGCCATCCCTCCTGGCCGAGGTCATCATAATTAGAGACACGATAAAGTAACTACAGCCGATTCCACTAGCCTCGTACTCATCAAGGCGGAGGTTACATCAGTTAAGGACACAGGGCCGAGCATTTACAAGAACATGTAAGGTTTGGAACATGTGGGAAGATCAGTTATAACCGAATCATTACCCTCATATGAGGGAATATTGAGGTCATCATTATCTACATAAGATCAGTCAGGTGTCATTCTCATACTGGTTTGATCCTCATGCACATGCTCATTGCGTGCTTGGGGGGTACATTACACCCCCCAAGCACTATATATAGAGGTCATCCTCTACCTTGTAGAGCGATTGATAATTGTAACCCTAGCTGAAACTCTGTCATTTTACACAGTAGAGAGAGAAATCTTAAGAGATTGTATTCATGGCTATTAGTGCCTTCATTCAGTGATATTATTCACACACACTCACAGTGGACGTTGGCCAGATTGGTTGAACCACTTATATTCAAGTGTTTATCCTCTTCTCCTCACCTCCTTTTACATATACACATATATTTTCCTGTGCTGCCATTGTTATCACTTGCTTGAGCTTGCAACAACTTTTCTGGTGGTGTTGTTTCCTTCATCATCATTTTGGTGCTGTCTGTGGGAACGAGAAGCTGTCTCTTCCTCTTTTTCTGATTAACCTCACCAGAGACTTTGGTGGTGAACTAGGCCTCCCCCCTTGTGTGGAGCTGTTTCACCATTGAAAGAGGTACTTTAAGGTATTAAGCTCATCTTATTCACAAGACATATGGCACCGGAGTTGCCACAACCTCCTCCACCATTTGGTGCTGGAGGACCTAGTTCCAGCCAGGCACCACCCCAGTCCAAAATGGCTAAGGTGGCAGTAGCCTTAAAGTCCTTGGCTGCAACACAGCAAGCAATGAAGGAGCAATTTGTACAGCTCAGTCAAAATATGATGAGGCCACCTAGGGTCTCACTGGAGATGATTACTCCAGCAGCTGTTCAACCCCATCCTGAAGCCAGGGAACCACCCTAGGCACAGCAAAAAGACCAACATACCCCTCAACGGAGGAGGGATGTTGCTGACCCTAGGCATTTACATCTGGGGAGGTAAGGAAAACCTTGCCCTGAGGATAGGTATGATGATATGGAGGTAGAAGATGGTCCAGAGGACTGGTGGGAGCCGTATGAGGTTTCGAACAACAGTGTACATCCTATCCAACAAAGCCGAGGTTGTGGGGGAAGAAGAGATGGTGGTACCCAACAAAGAGGATCATCTTTTGATTGCTTGAGTAGACGGTCGGCCTTTGAAAGGCTCGGCCCAGTTAATGACCTCAGGAAGAGGTTATCCAGGTCAAGAAGTCTAGTAGGTTCACAAAGGGAAGATGGGGAACATTGACCTCATCATGGTCGACCCCATCATGGCCGACCCCAGAAAGGCCGATATAGGGATCAAGAGGAGGTCAATAGACGATGTTGTGCAGCGACTGAGGAACCCTTAGTTCACCCCTTGGAGGTGGTTGGGGACAACCTCGACCAGGCCAACATTGCAAAGCCATGGAATGACTCCATTCAACATATTGAAGAGAATATAGGGAACCTCATCAAAAGCTGAGACCCGCTACAAAGAGGCTTCTCATAGGGCTCCCCATTTGTGGCACGAATTATGAACTTCCCAATCCCTATCAAAGTCAAACCACCAATGGTGTCTCCTAAGTATGATGGTAGTACCAACCCTATGCATCGTATAGAGATGTACCAGTCTGCAGCAGACATTTATTCAATCCCAGATGAGATGAGGTGCAGGGCCTTCTCAATAACTTTAACGGGAGCTGCACATATTTGGTTCACTTCTCTTCCAAAGAACTCTTTTGAGAACTTTAAGGGCTTGGCAGAATGGTTTATTCATAACTTTTGTTTTCGGGTAAGACCTCAAAAGAAGACCACTAATCTTCTGTACGTAAAGCATGGAAATAATGAGAGCCTAAGAGACTATATAGCAAGATTTAACAAGGAAAAGCTAGAAGTGGAAGATTACGAAGAAAGTATAGCTATGACAGCTCTCACTGGAGGACTTCAGAAGGGAAAGATACTATAAAAGCTTACTGAAGACCCTCTGAAATCTATGGTCGAGCTGTTGGCAACAGCTGGTAAGGTCATGAATGCCGAGGAATCCATGGCTTCCAAAGAAGAAGATAAAATTGGTGGAAGCAAGTCTCATAAAGCCAAGGAAAAGGACGGGAAGAAGAGGTCGTCTGATGATAAATTTATCGACTACACTCCACTCACAGTAAGTCCTGATATAATTTTAAATATGATTAAAGAAGATAGAGACTTGAGATGGCCTGAGAAGCTGGGAGATCCTCCATATAAAAGGGATCGGAGTAAATGGTGTGAGTTTCATGAAGACCACGATCATACAAGTGACAAATTCTTTGACCTCAAGCACGAGATTGAGAAGCTCCTAAAGAAGGTAAAGCTCAAAAAGTATGTTGAAAAAAGTGTTGCTAATAATGATTCCAAGAAAACATGATTAACTTGGTGACATGAGAATTAACATCATTAACTTGGTGGCCTCATATCTGAGATAAACATCATTAACTTGGTGATCTCCTATCTAAAACATTATTAACTTCATGACATAAGAGTTAACATCATTAACTTGGTGACCTCATATCTGAGACAAACGTCATTAACTTGGTGATCTCATATCTGAAACATCATTAACTTGGTGACATGAGAGTTAACATCAATAACTTGGTGGCCTCATATCTGAGACACACATCATTAACTTGGTGATCTCATATCTGAAACATATCACTAACTTGGTGACATGAGACTTAACATCATTAAGTTGGTGGCCTCATATCTGAGACAAACATCATTAACTTGGTGATCTCATATCTGAAACATAATTAACTTGGTGACATGAGAGTTAAAATCATTAAATTGGTGCTTTCATATCTGAGACAAACATCATTAACTTGGTGATCTCATATCTGAAACATCACTAACTTGGTGACATGAGAGTTAACATCATTAAGTTGGTGGCCTCATATCTAAGACAAACATCATTAACTTGGTGATCTTATATCTAAAACATCATTAATTGGTGATCTCATATCTGAAACATCATTAACTTGGTGACATGAGAGTTAACATCATTAACTTGGCGTCCTCATATCTGAGATAAACATCATCAACTTGGTGATCTCATATCTAAAACATCATTAACTTGGTGACATGAGAGTTAACATCATTAACTTGGTGGCCTTATATCTGAGATAAATATCATTAACTCGGTGATCTCATATCTGAAACATCATTAAGTTGGTGACATGAGAGTTGATATCATTAACTTGGTGGCCTCATATCTGAAACAAACATCATTAACTTGGTGACATGAGAGTTAACATCATTAAGTCGGTGGCCTCATATATAAGACAAACATCATTAAATTGGTGATCTCATATCTGAAACATCATTAACTAGGTGATCTCATATCTTAAATTTCATTAACTCGGTGACATGAGAGTTAACATCATTAACTTGGTGGCCTAATATATGAGACAAACATCATTAACTTGGTGATCTCATATCTGAAACATCATTAACTTGGTGACATGAGAATTAATATCATTAACTTGGTGGCCTCATATCTGAGACAAACATCATTAACTAGGTGATCTCATATCTGAAACATCATTAACTTGGTGCTCTCATATTTCAAACAAACATCATTAACTTGGTGATCTCATATAACATCATTAACTTGGTGATCTCATATCTGAAACATTATTAACTTGGTGACATGAGAGTTAACATCATTAACTTGGTGACCTCATATCTGAGACAAACATCGTTAACTTAGTGATCTCATATCTAAAACATCATTAACTTGGTGATCTCATATCTGAAACATCATTAACTTGGTGATTTCATACTTTGAAAACCATTGTCTTGGTTAAAGACAAACATCATTAATATGCCCAAATATACCCTTGTCCAAGCTTGGGACCCCTCGGCCAAGGCCGACCTTAAAAAATCATCAGACAGAGATATTATAACTCGGCCTAGGGGTCGACATAAGAAGCCTCGACCTCATTGATAACAGTACATCCGATGATCTTATTGCTAGTAACTATCGTATCAGAAGAACAACTTATCATCTCGGCTTAGACGAACACAGCATCATCCTGTCAAAAGACTATCTTATTATCTCGTTCTCATCCCAGAAAGGACCCACTGGCTAAGGCCGACCAATAGTGGAACCATCCGTTTGTGCAAAGTACATAGAAGGATTTAAGCATAAGAGGTCTTATGACCCAAGCACCCTCGACCTCGTCCACCATATAAAAGAATGTCTCATCAACTTCTCGGCCCAAAGATACTTTATACCTCAGCCATTTATCTACATTGAAGACTAAGGGCTAGGGGTAATTGATATGACCAAAATGTAACCTCATCTCTTTGAACGATGGGCATCATATCTCACGGTCAATTTGTCACAAGAGCCTCGCATATCATTAGCGGGGTCATCTAGATAAGGGACAGCCTCAGCAGGTCCGTCCATGGCTTAATCATTGGTAGGGTCGTCCAGATAAGGTTCGGCCTCAGTAGGGTCGGCCACGGCATAATCAATGGCGGGGTCATCCAGATGAGGGTCAGCCTCAGTAGGGTCAGCCATGGCTTAATCCACAACAGGGTCATCCAGATAAGGGTCGACTCAGTTGGGTTGGCCACGACTTAATCATATGCAGGGTCTTCCAGATAAAGGTCGGCCTCAGCAAGGTCGGCCATGGCTTAATCCTTAGTAGGGTCGTCTAGATAAGGGTCGGCCTCATTTGGGTCGGTCACGGCTTAATCATTGGTAGGGTCATCCAGATAAGGGTCGACTTTAGTAAGGTCAGCCACGGATTAATCCTTAGCAGGGTCGTCCAGATAAGGGTCGGCCACGGCTTAATCCTCAATAGGGTCGTCCAAATAAGGGTCGGCCATCGCTTAATCCTCAGCAGGGTTGTCCAGATAAGGGTCAGCCTCAAAAGGGTCAGCCACGGTTTAATATTTGGCAGGGTTGTCTAGATAAGGGTCGGCCTCAGTAGGGTCAGCTATGGTTAATTATTGGTAGGTTCGTCCAGATAAGGGTCAGAACAAAAGACGTTGGCCTCAGTCTCAGCCTCATAACTCTTATACAGAAGCTTAGCCTCGGCCTTCTCCTGCATCAATGTCATCTCAACCACAGTCGAGTTGATAAGAAGCTTATGACAACCATCAGTAAGGTCGTCTCTCATAACATCGACCCCTTATACACCAACCTCGTCTCTTCATCAGCCGAGGTCAGCAGAGTCTCACGGGCTCAATCAACTTCCAACGTCATCAGCGGGCTCAGCCAATGTTACAACTACCTCATACCTAACCTGGGCCAGCCCTCCTGGCCGAGGTCATCATAATTAGAGACAAGACAAAGCTACTACAACGGATTCCACCAGCCTCGTACTTGTTTAGGCTGAGGTTACATTCGTCAAGGACATAGAGCCGAGCATTTATAAGCACATGTAAGGTTTGGAACATGTGGGAAAATCAGTTATAACCGAATCATTACCCTCATGTGAGGGAATATTTAGGTCATTATTATCTACATAAGATCATCTAGGTGTCATTCTCATACTGATTTGATCCTCAAGCACATGTCATTGCATGCTTGTAGGGTACATTACACCCCCCAAGCACTATATATAGAGGTCATCCTCTACCTTGTAGAGGGATCGATAATTGCAACGCTAGCTGGAACTCTGTCATTTTACATAGTAGAGAGAGAAAGCTTGATAAATTGTATCCACGGCCATTAGTGCCTTCATTCAGTGATATTATTCACACACACTCACAGTGGACGTAGGCCAGATTGGTTTAACCACTTATATTCAAGTGTTTATCCTCTTCTCCTCACCTCCTTCTACCTATATACATATATTCTCCTCTGCTGCCATTGTTATCACTTGCTTGATCTTATAAACACCTTGTCTAGTGGTGTTGTTTCCTGCATCACCAAACACCTCGCATGAGACCAATGTAACTTATAAGAACTGATCGTGTACTCGTGGGTCTCCCGATTTGAGAATATGATGAAAATTTGAAAATATCTAGATTAGGCTTAAAAATAAGCCGTTTGAGGGTAAAAACCCAAATTATCTCCCAAACGGCCCCATTAGAGGCACGAACACCTCGTACGGGACCAATGTAACTTGTAGGAACTGACCACATCATCACGGGTCTCTCGGTTTGATAATGTGATGATACTTTGAAAATATCAAGATAATACTTAAGGAAAACTCAAACTAGCCCACAAACGGCCGTAAGAGGCACGAACACCTTGCACGGGACCAATGTAACTTATAGGAACTGACCGCGAAGTCGCGAGTCTCCCGGTTTGAGAATATGATGATAATTGGAGAATATCTAGATTTATCTTCACACCAGCTCCCAAATGGCCCCATAAGAGGCACGAAGACCTCACATGCGACCATTATAACTTTTAGGAACTGATCGCATAGTCACGGGTCTCCCGATTTCAAAATATGATGATAATTTGAAAATATTTAGATTATGCTTAAAAAGAAGTCGTTTGAGGGTGAAAACCCAAACCAGCCCCAAACGACCTAGTAAGAGGCATGAACACCTTGCACAAGACCAATGTAACTTGTAGGAACTGACCGCGTGTCTCTCGATTTGAGAATCTGATGACAATTCGAGAATATCTAGATTAAACTTAAAAATAAGTCGTTTGAGAGTGCAAACCCAAACTAGCCCCCCAAATGGCCCAGTAGTAGGCACGAACCCCTCGCATGGGACCAATTTAACTTGTAGTAAGCGCCCACCTAGTCGCGGATCTCCCGGTTTGAGAATATGACGAAAATGTGAAAATATCTAAATTAGCCTTAAAAATAAACTGTTTGAGGTTGAAAACCCAAACCAGTGCCCAAACGGCCCGATAAGAGGCACGAACACCTTGCATGGGACCAATGTAACTTATAGGAACTGACCGCGTAGTCACAGGTCTCCCGATTTGAGAATATGATGATAATTTGAAAATATTAAGATAAGGCTTAAAACCAAGTCGTTTGAGTGTGAAAATCCAAACCAGTCCCCAAACGGCCCCGTAAGAGGCACAAAAACCTTGCACGGGACTAATGCAACTTGTAGGAACAGGTCGTGTGGTCGCGAGTCTCCCGATTATAGAAAATGATGATAATTTGAAAATATCTAGATTAGGCCTAAAAATAAGTCGTTTGAGGGTGAAAACCCAAACTAGCCCCGTAAGAGGCACGAACACCTCGCACAGTACCAATTTAACTTGTAAGAATAAACCGCGTAGTCACGGGACTTCCAGTTTGAGAATGAGATGAAAATTTAAAAAGATCTATATTAGGATTAATAACAAGCCATTTGAGGGTGAAAACTCAAACCAGCCCCAAACGGCCTCGTAAGTGGCACGACCACGTCACACGGGACCAATATAACTTATAAGAAGTGATCACGTAAAGATGGGTCTCTCGATTTGAGAATATGCCTATAATTTAAAAATATGTAGATTAGGCTTAAAAATATGGAGTTTAAGGGTGAAAACCCAAACTAACCCTCAAACGGCCCCGTAAGAGGCACGACCACCTCATATGGGACCAATGTAACTTGTAGGAACTGACCGCGTAGTCGCGGGTCTCCCGTTTTGAGAATATAATGATAATTTCAAAATATCTAGATTGGGCTTAAAAACAAGTCGTTTGAGCATGAAAACCCACACCAGCACCCAAACGGCCCCGTAAGAGGCACGAACACCTCGCACGGGACCAATTTAACTTGTAGTAACTGATCGCGTAGTCATGGGACGACCAGTTTGTGAATATGATTATAATTAGAAAATATCTAGATTAGGCTTAAAAACAAGTCGTTTAAGGGTGAGAACCAAAACCAGTCCCAAATGACCTCGTAAGAGGCACGAACACGTCGCACGAGACCAATGTAACTTGTACGAACTGACCGCGTAGTCACGGGTCTCTAGGTTTGAGAATATGATGATAATTTGAAAATATCTAGATATGGCTTAAAAACAAGTCGTTTGTGCATGAAAACCCAAACCAGCCCCCAAACGGCCCGTAAGAGGCACGAACACCTCGTATGGGACCAATGTAACTTATAGAAACTGATCGTGTAGTCGTGAGTCTCCTCGTTTGTGAATATGATGATAATTTGAAAAGATCTAGATTTAGCATCACACCAGCCCCCAAGCACCCCCATAAGAGGGACGAACACCTCGCACGGGACCAAAGTAACTTGTAGGAACTGGTCTGGTAGTCATGGGTCTCCCGGTTTCAGAATATGACAATAATTTGAAAATATCTAGATTAGGCTTAAAAACAAGCCGTTTGTGTGTGAAAACCCAAACCAGCCCAAAATGGCTTGGTAAGAGGCACAAACACCTTGCACGGGACCAATGTCACTTATAGTAACTGACCGCGTAGTCACGGGCCTCCCTGTTTGAGAATATGACGATGATTTAAAAATATCTACATTTGGCTTCACACCAGCTCCCAAACGGCCCCATAAGAGGCACGAACACCTCGCACGAGACCAAAGTAACTTATAGGAATTGATCGCGTAGTCGCGGGTCTCCTAGTTTCAGAATATGACAATAATTTAACATTATCTTGATTACACTTAAAGATATGTCGTTTGAGGGTTAAAACCCAAACCAAACCCAAATGGCCTCGTAAGAGGCACAAACAACTCGCACGGGACCAATATAACTTGTAGGAACTGATCGCGTAGTCACGGGTCTCCCGGTTTGAGAAAATTATGATAATTTAAAAATATCTAGATTAGGCTTAAAAACAAGCCATTTGAGGGTGAAAACCCAAACCAACCCCCAAACGGCCCCGTAAGAGGCATGAACACCTCGTACGGGACCAATGTATCGTGTAGGAACTGATTTCATAGTCACGGGTCTCCGGGTTTAAGAATATGATGTTAAATTGAAAATATCCAGATTAGGCTTAAAAACAAGTCGTTTCAGGGTGAAAATCCAAACCAGCACCCAAACGGCCCCGTAAGAGGCACAAACACCTCGCACAAGACCTATATAACTTTTAGGAAATGATCGCATAGTCATGGGTCTCTCGGTTTGAGCATATGACAATAATTTAAAAATATCTAGATTAGGTTTAAAAATAAACCATTTGAGGTTGAAAACCCAAACTAGCTCCCAAATGGCCCCGTAAGAGTCACGAGCAACTCGTACGGGACCAATGTAACTTGTAGGAACTGGCCGTGTAGTCATGGGTCTCCCAATTTGAGAATATCACAATAATTTTAAAATATCTAGATTAGGCTTAAAAATAAGCCATTTAGGGGTGAAAACCCAAACCAATTCCCAATCGGCCCCGTAAGAGGCACGAACACCTCGCACGGGACCAATGTAGCTTATAGGAACCGATCGCGTAGTCACGGGTCTCTCGATTTTAGAATATGATGATAATTTGAAAATATCTAGATTTGTCTTAAAAATAAGTCATTTGAGGGTGAAAACCCAAACCAGCTCCCAAACGGCCCCGTAAGGAGCACAAACAACTTGTACAGGACCAATGTAACTTATAGGAACTGACCGCGTAGTCAAGGGTCTCCCGCTTTGAGAAAATCACTGTAATTTGACAATATCTAGACAAGGCTTAAAAACAAGTCGTTTGAGCGTGAAAACTCAAACCAGCCCCCAAACGGCCCCGTAAGACGTACAAACACCTCGCATGGGACCAAAGGAACTTATAAGAACTAACCGCGTAATCGTGAGTATCCCGATTTGAGAATATGATAATAATTTGAAAATATCCATATTTAGCTTCACACTAGTTTCCAAACAACCCCATAAGAGGCACGAACACCTCGCAATGGGACCAAAGTAACTTGCACGAACTGACCGCGTAGTCACGGGTCTCCTGGTTACAGAATATGACGATAATTTGAAAATATTTAGATTATGCTTAAAAACAAACCGTTTGAAGGTAAAATCCCAAACCAACCCCCAAACGGCCCCGTCCGAGGCAGGAACACCTTGCACGGGACCAATGTAACTTGTAGGAACTGACTGCGTAGTCGCGAGTCTCCCGGTTTGAGAATATGATGATAATTTGAAAATTCTAAATTAGGATTAAAAACCATCTGTTTCAGGGTGAAAACCCAAACCAGCTCCCAAACGGTCCTAGAAGAGGCACAAACACCTCGAACGGGACCAATGTAACTTATAGAAACTAACCGCTTAGTTACGAGTCTCCCGGTTTGAGAATATGATGATAATTGGAGAATAACTAGATTTGGCTTCACACCAGCTCCCAAATGGCCCTAAAAAATGCACGAACAGCTCGAACGGGACTAATCTTACTTTTAGGGACTGACCGCATAGTCAGGGCTCTCCCGGTTTGAGAATATGGTGATAATTTAAAAATATCTATATTAGGCTTAAAAACAAGCCGTTGGAGGGTGAAAACCCAAAACATCCCCCAAATGGATCCATAAGAGGCACGAACACCTCGCACGGGACCAATTTAACTTATAGGAACTGATCGCTTAGTCACGGGACTCCCAGTTTGAGAATATGGTGATAATTTAAAAATATCAAGATTAGGCTTAATAACAAGCCAGTTGTGTGTGAAAACTCAAACCAACCCCAAACGGCCTCGTAAGAGGCATGAACACCTCGCACGGGACCAATGTAACTTATAGGAACTGACCACGTGTCTCTCGGTTTGAGAATATGATGATAATTTCAAAATATCAAGATTAGGATTAAAAATAACCCGTTTGGGAGTGAAAACCGAAACTACCCCCAAATCGTGCCGTAAGAGTCATGAACACCTCGCACGGGACGAATGTCACTTGTAGTAACTGACCGCGTAGTCATAGGCCCCCCGGTTTGAGAATATGATGATGATTTTAAAATATCTATATTTGTCTTCACTCCAGCTCCCAAACGGCTCTGTAAGAGGCACGAACACCTCGAACAGGACTAATGTAACTTGTAGGAACTTACCGCGTTGTCACGGGTCTCCCGATTTCAGAATTTGATAATAATTTAAAAATATCTAGATTAGGCTTAAAAGCAAGTTGTCTGAGTGTGAAAACCCAATCTAGCCCCCAAATGGCCCCGTAACAGGCACGAACACCTCGCACGGGATTAATGTCACTTTTAGTAACTGATCGCGTAGTCACGGGCCTCCCGATTTGAGAATATGATGATGATTTCAAAGTATCCAGATTTGGCTTCACACCAGATCCCAAACGGCCCCATAAGAGGCACGAACACCTCACATGGGACCAAAGTAACTTGTAGGAACTGACCGCGTAGTCATAGGTCTCCCATTTTCAGAATATGAGGATAATTTGAAAATATCTGGATTACACTTAAAGACAAGCCATTTGAAGGTGAAAACCCAAACCAGCCCCAAACGGCCTCGTAAGAGTCACGAACACCTAGCACGGGACCAATGTAACTTGTAGGAACTGATCACATAGTCACGGGTCTCTCGGTTTCATAAAATGACGATAATTTGAAAATATCTAGATTAGGCTTAAAAATAAGTCGTTTGAGGGTGAAAATCCAAACCAGCACCTAAAGGGCCCCGTGAGAGGCACGAACACCTCGTATGGGACCAATGTATCTTGTAGGATCTGATCGCATAGTCGCGGGTCTCCGGGTTGGAGAATATGATGATAAATTGAAAATATCTATATTCGTCTTAAAAGCAAGTCGTTTCAGGGAGAAAACCCAAACCAGCTCGCCAATGGCCCCGTAAGAGGCACGAACACCTCGCACGGGACAAATGTAACTTTTAGGAAATGATCGCATAGCCACGGGTCTCCCAATTTGAGCATATGAAGATATTTTTAAAATATCTAGATTAGGCTTAAAAATAAGTCATTTGAGGGTGAAAAACCAAACCATCTCACAAACGACCCGTTAGAGGCACGAATAACTCGCACAGAACCAATGTAACTTGTAGGAACTGACCATGTAGTCACGGGTCTTTCGATTTAAAAATATGTAGATTAGGCTTAAAAATAATCCATTTGAGGGTGAAAACTCAAACCAGCTCCCAATCGGCCGCGTAAGAGGCATGAACAGATCGCACGGGGCCAATGTAACTTTTAGGAACTGATCACGTAGTCACAGGACTCCCAGTTTTAGAATATGATGATCATTTGAAAATATATCTAGATTAGGATTCAAAATAAGCCGTTTGAGGGCAAAATCGTGGGTCTTTCGATTTCAGAATAAGCCGTCATAAGAGGCACGAACATCTCGCACGGGACCAATGTAGCTTTTAGGAACTGACCGCATAATCACGGGTCTCCCGATTTCAAAATATGATGATAATTTGAAAATATCTAGATTTGGCTTAAAAATAAGTCGTTTGAGGGTGAAAACCCAAACCAACCCCTAAATGGCCCCATAAGAGGCACGAATAGCTCGCACGAAACCAATGTAACTTTTAGGAACTGATCGCTTAATCACGGGTCTCCTAGTTTTGAGGATATGACGATAATTTCAAAATATCTAGACAAGGCTTTAAAACAAGTCGTTTGAGCATGAAAACCCAAACCAACGCCCAAATATCCCCGTAAGGGGCACGAACACCTCGCACGGGACCAATGTAAGTTATAGGAACTGACCGAGTAGTCAAGAGTCTCCCGGTTTGATAATATGACGATAATTTTAAAATATCTAGATTTGGAATCACACCAACTCCCAAACGGCCCCATAAGAGGCACGAACATCTTGCACGGGACGAAAGTAACTTGTAGGAACTGACCGCTAAGTCACGCGTCTCCCGATTTTAGAATATGACGATAATTTCAAAATATCTAGATTTGGATTAGAAACAACCCTTTTTAAGGGTGAAAACCCAAAGCAATCACAAATGGCCTCGTAAGACGTACGAATACCTCGAACGGGACCAATGTAACTTGTAGGAACTGATCGTGTAGTCATGGGTCTTCCAGTTTGAGAATATGACGATAATTTGAAAATATCTATATTAGGCTTATAAACAAACCATTCGAGTGACAACCCAAACCATCCCCAAACGTCCCCATAAGAGGCACGAACACCTCGCATGGGACCAATGTAACTTATAGGAACTGACCGCGTAGTCGCTGGTCTAACGGTTTGAGAATATGTCGATATTTTGAAAATATCAATATTAGGCCAAACCAGTTACCAAACGGCCTCATAACAGGAACAAACACCTCGCACACGAAAAATGTAATTTGTAGGATCTTACTGCGTACTTGCGGGTCTCTCGATTTGAGAATGTGATGATAATTGGAAAATATCTAGATTAAGCTTTAAGACAAGCCGTTTGAGGGTGAAACCCCAAACCAGCTCCCAAACGGTCCCGTTAGAGGCACGAAGACCTCACATGGGACCAATATAACTTGTAGGAACTGAACACATCATCACGGGTCTCCCAATTTTTGAATATGATGATAATTTGAAAATATCTGAATAATGCTTAAGGAAAACATAAACTAGCCCCAAATGGCCCCGTAAGAGGCACGAACACCTCGCACGGGTCCAATGTAACTTATAGGAATTTACCGCATTGTCGAACACCTCGCACGTGACCAATCTCAGTTTTAGGAATTGGTCGCATAGTCACGGGTCTTTCGATTTGTAAATATGACGATAATTTAAAAATATCTAGATTAGGCTTAAAAACAAGCCGTTGGAGGGTGAAAACCGAAACTAACCCCAAACGGCCTTGTAAGAGGCACAAACACATCAATGAGACCAATATAACTTATAAGAACTAATTGCATAGTCACGGGTCTCCGGAATTGAGAATATGACGACAATTTGAAAATATCTAGATTAGGCTAAAAAATATTGCGTTTAACGGTGAAAACCCAAACGGCACCGTAAGAGGCATGAACACCTTGCACGGGACCAATGTAACTTGTAAGAACTAACCTCATAGTCGCGGGTCTTGCTGTTTGAGAATATGACGATAATTTGAAAATATCTAGATTAGGCTTAAAAACAAGTCGTTTAAGGGTGAAAATCCAAACTAGCCCCCAAACGACCCCGTAAGAGGCACGAACACCTCTCCCGGGGCCAATTTAACTTGTAGGAACTGATCGCGTAGCCACGGAACTTCCAGTTTGACAATATGATGATAATTCAAAAATATCTAGATTAGGCTTAAAAATAAATCGTTTGAGGGTGAAAACCTAAACTAACCCCAAACGTCCTCGTAAGAGGCACGAACAACTCTCACGAGACCAATGTAACTTATAAGAATTGACCGCGTAGTCACAGGTCTCCCAATTTGAGAAAAGACAATGATTATAAAATATCTAGATAAGGCTTAAAAATAAGTCTTTTGAGCGTGAAAACCCAAACTAGCCCCCAAACGCCCCCATAAGAGGCACGAACACCTCGCACGAGACCAATAAAACTTATAAGAACTGATTGCACAGTCGTGAGTCTCCCAGTTTGAGAATATGACAATAATTTGAAAAGATCTAGATTTAGCATCACACTAGCTTCCAAACGGCCCCATAAGAGGCACGAACACCTCGCACAGGACCAAAGTAACTTGTAGGAACTGGTCGCGTAGTCACGGGTCTCTGGGTTTGAAAATATGATGATAATTTAAAAATATCTGGATTAGGCTTAAAAACAAGCCGTATGAATGTGAAAACTCAAACCATCCCCAAACGACCTCGTAAGAGGCATGAACACCTCGCACGGGACCAATGTAACTTATAAGAACTGTCGGCGTGTCTCCCAATTTGATAATATGACGATAATTTCAAAATATCTAGATTAGGCTTAAAAACAAGTTGTTTGAGAGTGAAAACCTAAACTAGCCCCCAAATGGCCCCGTAAACGGTACGAACACCTCGCACGGGACCAATGTCACTTTTATTAACAGACCGCGTAGTCACGGGCCTCCCGATTTGAAAATATGACGATAATTTTAAAATATTTTGATTTGGTTTCACACCAGCTCCCAAACGGCCCCATAAGAGGCACAAACACCTCGCACGGGACCATTGTCACTTGTACGAACTGATCGCGTAGTCATGGGTCTCACGGTTGAAAAAAGGATAATATTTTGACAATATCTAGATTAGGCTTAAAAACAATCCGTTTGAGGGTGAAAACCTAAACCATCCCCCAAACGGCCCCGTGAGAGGCACGAACACCTCGTACGGGACCAATATATCTTGTAGGAACTGATTACGTAGTCGCGGGTCTTTGGGTTTGAGAATATGACGATAAATTGAAAATATTTAGATTAGGCTTAAAAGCAAGCCGTTTGAGGGTGAAAACCCAAACCAGCTCCCAAATGGCCTCGTAAGAGTCACGAACACCTCGCACGGGAGAAATTTAAGTTTTAGGAAATGCTCGCGTAGTCGCAGGTCTGTCGGTTTGAGCATATGACTATTATTTGAAAATATCTTGACTAGGCTTAAAAATAAGCCGTTGAGGCTGAAAACCCAAACCATCTCCCAAACGGCCCCGTCAGAGGCACGAACAACTCGCACGGGACCAATGTAACTTGTAAGAACTGACCATGTAGTCATGGATCTCCCACTTTGAGAATATCCCAATAATTTGAAAATATCTAGATTAGGCTTAAAACAAGTCGTTTGAGCGTGAAAACCCAAACTAGGTCCCAAACGGCCTCGTAAGAGGCATGAAAACCTCACACGGGACCAATGTAACTTGTAGGAACTGATCGCGTAGTCACCGGTCTCTCGGTTTTAGGATATGATGATAATTTGAAAATATCTAGATTAGGCTTAAAAATAAGTCGTTTGAGGGTGAATACCCAAACCAACTACTAAACAGCCCCGTAAGAGGCAAAAACAACTTGCACAGGACAAATGTTACTTGTAGGAACTGATCGTGTAGTCACGGGTCTCCTGGTTTGACAATATCACGATAATTTGAAAATATCTAGATAAGGCTTAAAAATAAGTCGTTTGAGGGTGAAAACCCAAACCAGCCCCCAAACGGCCCCGTAAGAGGTACGAACTGAAGCCCTTATACTTTTGACTCATTTGAGTCTAGACTGTATAAGAGCTCATCTAGTTTGGAAATTGTGACAAAATAGAGTCTATCCTAGAAACCAAAGAGCTTCAGAGATTGGGTTGCTTCTTCTTCTATCTATCATGTAATGATCCTAAGACTATAGCCATCACTCACACACTTAGAATTTGATTCTTGCATATCATATTGCACCCCTATGTGTTTTAATGTTGTGAGTGTGTTTAAATCCCTCAATTTGATTTTTAATAATTTTTTGGGAATTTAAAACATATTTTAAACAAGGTTTTATTTAATTAAAATTTGATTTAAAAAGTCTTGGGGTTATTATATAAATATGGATTGTTGTGTTTATTGGCCTAAAGTTACTCTGGGTAGAAACCGAAAGCGCTTGAGACTTTAGGGTTGGCTTTGTAATTATTTTGGGACGCGCGTTTACCTTCGTTCACAGGCCAACACCTGCTGTCTTCTGATTGGACCAAACTGTGTTTCTTTACTGAGACAAACCATCGCACGCTTACAGCCCTTGGATCTATCCTTATCGATGGCCTGCATGTCTTTTGAGTGGATCCCCGTGTAATCCCTTAAGCCAATCATAGCCTGTTTAATCCACCGCCTGTTGTGAGCCCTTGGATTGCAGTCAATGGAGCTTGACTTAATCTCAGCCATTGTTTTTGAACGAGGCTCTGGAATCTTCTCCTCTCCCTATTTAAAGACCCTTCATCTCAGCCTTCGAAAGCTTTTGCCATTTTGCAAAGTCTCAGAAAATAGAGAGAAGAGAGAGAAGAGAGAGAAGAGAGAAGAGAGAAGTTAGAGAGAGAAACCAAACCCTAGTTAGAAATCCTAACTTCGTCCAAATACCTCTAAACCTAAACCACTTACCTCTCCATAAACACCATAACCAGACAAACACCATCCTTAGTGTTTCTTGAGTTATGAGAGTTCGAGTTGAGTGATTTCTGGGTTGCTGAAATCCTTGTGTTCATAAATCTTATTTCCAACTTAGACATAGACTCAGATCTTGTTTCTTTTTCAATAGAAATCATAGATCTGAAGTTTTTCATGTCATAGAACACTTAGTTGCATTTATTTCTCATCTTGAGAATTTCGTTGTTGATTGTTTTCTGTTAAAACATTTTTCTTCTTCAAAGATCAACAATAGATGTTTTTCTATTTCTGTTTTTACAAAACCTAACCTGACCTAGTGGGATTCGCACTTGGAGGGTTCTCAATCCACATAATATTTTCAAAAGTGATTGAGAAAGGTCTTGACCGATTTCTTAAGCAAGATCTCCGTGGAATCTGGGTTAGTTTGAAAGGTCGAAAAGGTTCTTGGTTTTGTAAGAAAGAAAAATAACAAATACACTGCATATAGACTTTATATGTGATTTGTTAGGATCGTCTGTAACTAATAAGTGTGTGTGTGTGCATGCATGTGTTTTAGAACACCATTCACAAACATCTTCACACTACAAACACTCAAAGTGTTGGCTATAAGATTTGGTGAATAATAAGTCGACGTAAAGTGCTGGAACAAAGAAGAGTTGACAAACTGAGACAACTACATCAACAAACAAGATCTGCAGAAAAGTTAAGGACGCCAGAGGGTACAATCCTGAACTTGTATAGATTTGTTTTTGTGTGCATGTTAGTTAAATAGGTTGTAACTCATATATTTGTTTTAGTGATTGTTTTTGTTTTACTCCGTAGAGGGGGTCGTGGATGTTTCCTCAAGGTTGAGGTTTTACCATGTTAAAAATCCTGAGTATCAATATTTCTACATCTTCTCATCTCATTCTGTTTGTGTGCTGAGTTTAAAACATTTTAAACTGTTTACTAAAACTTGTTATCAAATCTTGTCCATATCTCGTACATAATTTTGTTAACACATCTTGTGTTCAAAATCTGTTTGATTTAAGTAAAGAGTTTCTTCAACAAACTTTCGGAGTTGCTTAAATAGTTTATTTTCATAAACGGCCTTGGCAACGCTATTTCAATTGGAATTGGAGTTTAAGAAACAATTGACCCACACTAATAGGAAACATACCAATTCCAATCTTAGCTTTACCTCTAAGATGATTAAGCCTGAGTTAAACACCTCTAGTAATGATTCTGATGAGGACTGTGACTTAGAAAGTCTAGATAATCAGATTTCCCTAATGACAAAACAATTTAAGAAAATTGTTAAATTTAGAAACAGTGTTGCAAATAGACAGGGCAAGTCTAATTATACCACTCCTTCAAATCACAAACCTCATGAGAAACCTCATGACAAACAGAACAAGGACAACACAAGACCTCACAGAGACCTCAAGAAGACTGAATGCTATAGATGTGGTAAACTAGGACACATTGCTCAAGACTGTAGAGTTAATTTAAATGCCCAAAACAAACACTCTAGAGCCAATATCTGCAAAACCTGGGATGACTCAAGTGATTCTGAAAATGAGGAACTTGAGACATCTGATGGTTTTGATCCTTGTTTAGCCTTCTTTGCCAAAATCATATACAATGATGATATGCCTATGCTTGATAGTGAGGATGAGTTTAGTAATTCTAGTTCTGTTGCTTTGAATCATACTTTAACTAGTTTAGATGCTTTACTTACTGAGAACATTAATACCTCTTCCTCGGGGTGTGTGAGTCAAAGGGAAATCGATACTGCTGATGTCAATGGGTGCGTGAGTTTAAGAAATGAAACCTTAGGGGTCACTTCACACACTTCACTTAGTGACTCTGACAATGATGATCTCCCAGACATTCACACACTATATACTAAAACTCTAAAGAAAAGCACTAGACTAGAAAAGATTGTTAAAGATCTTACCAAAAAGCTAGAGGATCTAAGCCTAATGGTAAAACTGAATGCTGAAGAGTATACTACACAATGCATGTCTCATGACAGTGAAGTTAAAGTGTTTGATGAAAAACTGAAAACTTTGACTGAAGCTAATGAAATTCTGGAGAAAAAATACAAAGGGACATTATTAGAATTGGAACAAACAAAAGAAAAGACAGCAACTGTTTTCAAAAAATTTACCAAATTTGAAAACAACTCTAAATGTTTTGAGGAATTCGTTGCTGAATCTAAAACCAATTCTGATGATAGAACTGGAATAGGGTTTTGCCCCAATTTGAAGACACAAACTAAACATGTTGAACCTATCAAGTTTGTGTCAGGAGGCAAAAGACCTATTGAAACATGTCCAGACTTTCATTCTCTAAAAACTAAGTTTGACCATCAAAACACCAACACTGAAGATGCAAGTTGCTCTAAGCTTGAAAGTTTACCAAAGGGAAAATATGTCTGCCCCCCTATTAGGAAAAGTGAACCTGCTTTCAAATCTGTGCTACCTAGGAATAAAATTCAGCCTCAAAATTTCTCAAAACCTTTGTTTAGAGACTTTCCTAAGGAAAACCCTATTCTGAGCAATCTTTATTGCTCCTATTGTGATATATATGGTCACTCTTTCGATAATTGCTATGCTAGGAGACTGATTAAACCTATCTACAACACTCCTATGTATCATAACTTTAACTATTCTAGGAGGAGTCGTAACAATTATGTCCTTCCCAGGCCACCAGACAAAAACTCTAACTATAGGAATAGAAGGACTAAACCTAAAAGGACATTTACTAGAAGGATTACCAGAACCTTTTCTAAATCAAATGCTCAGGAATTCAAATTTACTCAAAATCATGCGCAAAATGTTTTTCAACAAAAATCTAATGCTCGTAAATTTTATCAAATAAGAGCAAACAAGCGCAAACTAAAAACCAGGGCAATTTGGGTTAGAAAAGATGATCTAGCACCGCAGATGAAGTGTAACATTGTTGTTTCTGCTCTAAAAGCTGAACTTACATCTTCTGGATGGTACTTGGATTCTGGATGTTCCAAGCATATGACAGGTGATGATACAAAACTTTTAAATAAAACCCATTTTGATGGTGGAAAAGTTGTTTTTGGTGATGGTATATCATCCCAGATCATAGGCAAAGGAACCCTTAAAGAAAAAGGACTTCCTCTTCTTGAAAATGTTCTCTTAGTTAAAGGTCTTAAGGCTAATTTACTTAGCATTTCACAATTCTGTGACTCAAACTACACTGTTACCTTTTCAAAGAACAATTGCAAGATTTTAAATGAAAAGGAAGAATGCTTAATTACAGGATTCAGGACCCCTGACAATTGTTATACTGTCATGTCTAGGTCTGAAATCTGTAGTGTTGCCAGAATGGATGACAACGAGATATGGCATAACAGAATGGGTCACATTAATTACGAAAATTTGAGTAAATTGTCTTCTCAACAGATAGTTAGAGGAATACCAAAAATTAAATCTATTCATAACATTGTCTGTGGTCCCTGTCAAGAAGGAAAAATTGTTAAAGCACCTCATAAAAGGGTTAAAGATATCCTTACCTCTAATCCCTTAGAACTCATCCATATGGACCTAATGGGTCCTTCTCAAACTGTTAGTCTTTGTGGACACAGTTATATTCTAGTTATGGTTGATGACTTCACCAGATTCACTTGGGTAGCTTTCTTAAAACAAAAATCCGATACCTTTCAAACTTTTTTAAAGATTCTCTTACGGATTGAGAATGAAAAAGACACTCAAGTGAATAGAATCCGAAGTGATAGAGGTGGTGAATTCAAAGACACTGGTATTGTAGAATATTGTGACTATAATGGTTACAAATATGAGTTCAGTGCTCCTAAGACCCCTCAACAAAATGGAATAGCTGAGAGAAAGAATCGAACTCTTCAAGAGATGGCACGTGTCATGCTCCATGCTAAGAACTTACCTAAGTATTTTTGGGTAGAATCTATTCGTACAGCCTGCCATCTTATTAATAGGGTCTATCTTAGAAAGAATTCGAAACAAACCTCTTATGAACTTTGGTACAATAAAAAGCCTAATCTTAAGTACCTTAGAACCTTTGGTAGTACCTGCTATGTTTGCAAAGATAGGGAACACTTATCTAAATTTGAGAGTAGAGGAGATAAAGCCATATTCTTAGGTTATTCACCTAACAGTAGAGCTTATCGAGTGTATAATCTTCGCACTAAGACCTTAATGGAATCCATAAATGTAATTGTTAGTGACACTACTGTAGAAAGCAAGACTAGTGAATTAACTATAGAAGAAGAATCGTCAAATATTTTAGAAAATGACTCTTCTGAAATAGATAATTCATTACCTATTGAGTCACCTGAAGTACCTAACTGGGTTTCTAAAGATCATCCCATAAACAACATAGTTGGTAACCCTGGTGAACCAGTACGTACAAGATCCCAACTTAGAAATTATGCTCTCTATGCTTGCTTTGTTTCTCTCTTAGAACCAAAGAATGTAAATGAGGCATTGAATGACTCTCACTGGATTTCTGCTATGCAGGATGAACTTTTACAATTTGTCGTTCATGATGTTTGGTTTCTTGTTCCACGTCCTGATCACAAAAAGGTTATTGGTACTCGTTGGATTTTCAAAAATAAAACTGATGAAAATGGGATGATAATTAGAAATAAAGCTAGACTAGTTGCTCAAGGTTACTCCCAAATAGAAGGACTTGATTTTAATGAGACGTTTGCTCCTGTTACTCGTTTAGAATCAGTTCGTCTGCTTCTTGCTATAGCTTGTCACATGCACTTTACATTATATCAAATGGACGTTAAATCTGCGTTCCTTAATGGAATACTTGCCGAGGAAACCTATGTAGAACAACCTAAAGGGTTCATTGACCCTAATTATCCTAATCATGTATTTCGGTTGAAAAAGGCTTTATATGGTCTTAAGCAAGCTCCTAGAGCTTGGTATGAGCGGTTGTCCAGTTTTCTGCTGGACAAAGGTTTCAAAAGAGGTGGAAATGACCAAACCTTATTTGTCAAACAGTTTGGCAAACACATTACTATCGCTCAAGTCTATGTAGACGATATCATATTTGGATCCACTTCTACCTCAGAAGTAAAATCTTTTGCTGAAATTATGAGTAAGGAATTTCAGATGTCCCTTATGGGGGAGTTACAGTTCTTCCTAGGTCTCCAAGTCAAACAACAACCAGATGGCTTATTTCTTTCGCAGACTAAGTACGCATTAGAGATAGTTAAGAAATTTGGCCTCGAGAGTGCTAAGAGTGCTAAAACGCCTATGAGTACTACAGAGAAATTATCTAAAGATGAAAATGGAAAATCTGTAGACTCTACCTTATATCGTAGTATGATTGGCACATTACTCTATCTGACTGCCTCGCGTCCTGATATCATGTATGCTGTTTGTGTTTGTGCGCGTTATCAAAACAACCCCAAAGAGAGCCATTTGAACTCTGTCAAACGCATAATTAAATATGTTAAAGGCACTCTAAATTTAGGAATTTGGTACACGAATGACACACCTAGCACTATTATTGGGTACACTGATGCTGATTGGGCTGGGTGTACTGATGATAGTAAAAGCACTTCAGGCGCATGTTGTTATATTGGTAATAACTTGGTAGGATGGAGTAGTAAAAAACAGAACTGCACATCTCTCTCGACTGCTGAATCTGAATACATAGCCGCCGGTAGCTGTTGTGCCCAATTGTTATGGCTTAAACAAATGCTAAGTGATTATGGTATTCTAGAACCCACATTTCATCTCTATTGTGATAATCAAAGTGCGATTAACATTTCTAAGAACCCAGTTCAACACTCGCGAACTAAGCACATTAAAATAAGACATCATTTTATTCGTGAATTAGTTGAAACCAAGGAATTAGAAATCAATTATCTTTCTACTGATCTACAACTTGCAGATTTATTTACCAAACCTCTTGATTATAATAGATTCATTTCTTTACGTAAATCTATTGGTATGATTTGTGTTGAGTAAATACCTGTTATATTTGCCAAGTTCCTTCCCTTTGTCCATTTGAGACAAAATGGGGGAGAAATTTGAGTCTACTGCATTTACTAAAAAGCTTGATCTTAGTAATTTATTGCAGGTATTCTTCTTCTACAGTCTTTCTTCATTGTAATAATAGGATGTTAAACTGTATATAGTTGAGTTATGTAATTTTTACTTTCTAGGATTTGGGTAGATAGAACCTTTATAGGAATAAGTTTTTCTTTTTTGTTGTCGCCCTACGAGTTGAGATGACTCAAAGGAGATTTTGTCTCATATTTCCAAAGGGGGAGATTGAAGCCCTTATACTTTTGACTCATTTGAGTCTAGACTGTATAAGAGCTCATCTAGTTTGGAAATTGTGACAAAATAGAGTCTATCCTAGAAACCAAAGAGCTTCAGAGATTGGGTTGCTTCTTCTTCTATCTATCATGTAATGATCCTAAGACTATAGCCATCACTCACACACTTAGAATTTGATTCTTGCATATCATATTGCACCCCTATGTGTTTTAATGTTGTGAGTGTGTTTAAATCCCTCAATTTGATTTTTAATAATTTTTTGGGAATTTAAAACATATTTTATACAAGGTTTTATTTAATTAAAATTTGATTTAAAAAGTCTTGGGGTTATTATATAAATATGGATTGTTGTGTTTATTGGCCTAAAGTTACTCTGGGTAGAAACCGAAAGCGCTTGAGACTTTAGGGTTGGCTTTGTAATTATTTTGGGACGCGCGTTTACCTTCGTTCACAGGCCAACACCTGCTGTCTTCTGATTGGACCAAACTGTGTTTCTTTACTGAGACAAACCATCGCACGCTTACAGCCCTTGGATCTATCCTTATCGATGGCCTGCATGTCTTTTGAGTGGATCCTCGTGTAATCCCTTAAGCCAATCATAGCCTGTTTAATCCACCGCCTGTTGTGAGCCCTTGGATTGCAGTCAATGGAGCTTGACTTAATCTCAGCCATTGTTTTTGAACGAGGCTCTGGAATCTTCTCCTCTCCCTATTTAAAGACCCTTCATCTCAGCCTTCGAAAGCTTTTGCCATTTTGCAAAGTCTCAGAAAATAGAGAGAAGAGAGAGAAGAGAGAGAAGAGAGAAGAGAGAAGTTAGAGAGAGAAACCAAACCCTAGTTAGAAATCCTAACTTCGTCCAAATACCTCTAAACCTAAACCACTTACCTCTCCATAAACACCATAACCAGACAAACACCATCCTTAGTGTTTCTTGAGTTATGAGAGTTCGAGTTGAGTGATTTCTGGGTTGCTGAAATCCTTGTGTTCATAAATCTTATTTCCAACTTAGACATAGACTCAGATCTTGTTTCTTTTTCAATAGAAATCATAGATCTGAAGTTTTTCATGTCACAGAACACTTAGTTGCATTTATTTCTCATCTTGAGAATTTCGTTGTTGATTGTTTTTTGTTAAAACATTTTTCTTCTTCAAAGATCAACAATAGATGTTTTTCTATTTCTGTTTTTACAAAACCTAACCTGACCTAGTGGGATTCGCACTTGGAGGGTTCTCAATCCACATAATATTTTCAAAAGTGATTGAGAAAGGTCTTGACCGATTTCTTAAGCAAGATCTCCGTGAAATCTGGGTTAGTTTGAAAGGTCGAAAAGGTTCTTGGTTTTGTAAGAAAGAAAAATAACAAATACACTGCATATAGACTTTATATGTGATTTGTTAGGATCGTCTGTAACTAATAAGTGTGTGTGTGTGCATGCATGTGTTTTAGAACACCATTCACAAACATCTTCACACTACAAACACTCAAAGTGTTGGCTATAAGATTTGGTGAATAATAAGTCGACGTAAAGTGCTGGAACAAAGAAGAGTTGACAAACTGAGACAACTACATCAACAAACAAGATCTGCAGAAAAGTTAAGGACGCCAGAGGGTACAATCCTGAACTTGTATAGATTTGTTTTTGTGTGCATGTTAGTTAAATAGGTTGTAACTCATATATTTGTTTTAGTGATTGTTTTTGTTTTACTCCGTAGAGGGAGTCGTGGATGTTTCCTCAAGGTTGAGGTTTTACCACGTTAAAAATCCTGAGTATCAATATTTCTACATCTTCTCATCTCATTCTGTTTGTGTGCTGAGTTTAAAACATTTTAAACTGTTTACTAAAACTTGTTATCAAATCTTGTCCATATCTCGTACATAATTTTGTTAACACATCTTGTGTTCAAAATCTGTTTGATTTAAGTAAAGAGTTTCTTCAACAAACTTTCGGAGTTGCTTAAATAGTTTATTTTCATAAACGGCCTTGGAAACGCTATTTCACGAACACCATGCACGGGACCAATGGAACTTATAAGAACTGACCGCGTAGTCGTGAGTCTCTCGATTTGAGAATATAACGATAATTACAAAATATCTAGATTTAGCTTCACACTAGCTCCCAAACAGCCCCATAAGAGGCACGAACACCTCGCACGGGACCAAAGTAATTTTCATGAACTAACCGCATAGTCACGGGTCTCTCGATTTCAGAATATAATGATAATTTTAAAATATTTGGATTATGGTTCAAAACAAGCCATTTGAAGGTGAAACCCAAACGATCACGTACGAGGCCGGAACACGTCACATGGGACCAATGTAACTTATAGGAACTGACTGTGTAGTCACGAGTCTCCCGATTTGAGAATATGACGATAATTTAAAATATCTAAATTAGGCTTAAAAACCAGCCATTTGAGGGTGAAAACCCAAACTAGCTCTCAAACGGCCCTGTAAGAGGCACGAACACCTCGCACGGGACTAATGTAAATTGTAGAACTGACCGTATAGTCATGGGCCTCTCGGTTTGAGAATATGACGATAATTTGAAAATATCTAGATTTGGCTTAAAAACAAGTCGTTTGAGGGTGAAACCCCAAACCAGCTCCCAAACGGCCCCGTTAGAGGCATGAACACCTCGTACGGGGCTAATATAACTTGTAGGAACTGATCGTGTAGCCCCGAGTCTCCCGGTTTGAGAATATGACGATTAATTGAAAATATCTTGATAAGGTTTAAAAACAAGTCGATCGAGCATGAAAACCCAAACGGCCCTATAAGAGGCACAAACACCTCACACGGGACCAATGTAACTTATAGGAACTGATCGCGTAGTCACGAGTGTCTCGATTTGAGAATATGATGATAATTTAAAAATAACTAGATTTGGCTTCACCCCAGCTCCCAAATGGCCCCATAAGAGGCACGAACATCTCGTACGGAACCATTGTAACTTTACGAAAATGATCGCACAATCACGGGTCTCCTGGGTTTCAGAATATGATGATAATTTAAAAATATCTAGATTAGGCTTAAAAATAAGCCGTTTGGGGGTGAAAACCCAAACCAACCCTAAAACGGCCCCATAATAGGCACGAATACCTCGCACGGGACCAATGTAACTTATAGGAACTGATTGCGTAGTCATGGGTCTCCTAGCTTGAGGATACGATGATAATTTGAAAATATCTAGATAAGGCCTAAAAACAAGTCGTTTGAGCATGAAATCCCAAACCAACCCCCAAATAGATCCGTAAGAGGCACAAGAACCTCGCACGGGACCAATGTAACTTATAGGAACTAACCGCGTAGTCACGAGTGTCCCGGTTTGATAATATGATGATAATTTAAAAATATCTAGATTTGCCTTCACACCATCCCCCAAACGGCCCCATAAGAGGCACGAACCTCTCGCACGGAACCAAAGTAACTTATCGGAACTGATCGCTAAGTCACGGGTCTCCTGATTTCAGAATATGACGATAATTTAAAAATATCTAGTTAGGCTTAAAAACAAGCCATTTGAGGGTAAAATCCCAAACCAGCCACAAACGGCCTCGTAAGATGCACGAAAACCTCGAACGGGACCAATGTAACTTATAGGAACTGATCGCATAGTCACGGGTCTCCCGGTTTGAGAATATGATGGTAATTTGAAAATATCTATACTAGGCTTACGAACAAGCCATTTGAGGGTGACAACCTAAACCAGCCTCCAAACGGCCCCATAAGAGGCACGAACACCTCGAACGGGACCAATGTAACTTATAGGAACAGACCGCGTAGTCGCTGGTCTAATGGTTTATAAATATGATGATATTTTAAAAATATCTAGATCATGCTTAAAAACAAGTTGTTTGTGGCTGAAAACTCAAACTAGCTCCCAAACTGTCCCGTAAGAGGCTGGAACACCTCGCACGGGACCAATGTAACTTGTAGGAACTGATCGCGCACTCGCGGGTCTCTCGGGTTGAGAATATGACGATAAATTTAAAATATCTAGATTAGGCTTAAAAACAAGCAGTTTGAGGGTGAAATCCCAAATCAGCTCCCAAATGACCCCGTTAGAGGTACGAACACCTCGCACGGGACCAATGTAACTTGTAGGAACTTACCACATCATCATGGGTCACCCGGTTTGAGAATATGATGATAATTTGAAAATATCTAGATAATGCTTAAGGAAACCCAAACTAGCCCCCAAACGGCCCCGTAAGAGGAACGAACACCTCGCACGGGATCAATGTAACTTATAGGAACTGACCGCATAGTCGTGGGTCTCCCAGTTTAAGAATATAAAGATAATTTGAAAGTATCTAGATTAGGCTTAAAAATAAGCCGTTTGAGGGTGAAAACCCAAACCAGCCCCTGATGGCCCCGTAAGAGGCTTGAAAACGTCGCACGGAACGAATGTAACTTGTTGGAACTGATCGTGCAGTCATGGGTCTCTCAGTTTGAGATTATCAAGATAATTTGAAAATATCTCGATTAGGCTTTAAAATAAGTCGTTTGAGAGTGAAACCCCAAACCAGCCCGCAAATGACCTCGTAAGAGGCACGAAGACCTCGCATGCGACCAATGTAACTGATAGGAACTAATCACGTAGTCATGGGTCTCTCGATTTGAGAATATGGCGATATTTGAAAATATCCAGATTTGGCTTCAAAGCAAGCCGTTTGAGGATGAAAACCCAAACCAGCCCCCAAACAGCCCAGTAGGACGCATGAACAACACGCATGGGACCAATGTAACTTATAGAAACTAACTTGTAGGAACTAACCATGTTATCGCGGGTCTACCAGTTTGAGAATATGACGATAATTTGAAAATATCTAAATTAGGCTTAAAAACAAGCCGTTTGAGGGTGAAAACCCAAACTAGCTCCCAAACGGCCCCGTAAGAGGCAGGAACACCTCGTACGGTACCAATGTAACTTGTACGAACTGATCGCATATCCGCGGGTCCCCAAGTTTGAAAATATGATGATAATTTGAAAATATCTAGATAAGGCTTAAAAATAAATCGTTTGAGCATGAAAATCCAAACCAACCCCCAAATGGCTCCTGAAGAGTCACGGACACCTCACATGGGACCAATGTAACTTATAGGAACTCTCCGTATAGTCGCGAGTGTCTGGATCTGAGAATATGATGATAATTTAAAAATATCTAGATTTGGCTTCACACCAACTCCCCAACGGCCCCATACGCATGAGACCAATGTAACTTTTTCGAAACTGACTGCATAGTCACGGGTCTCCCAATTTCAAAATATGACGATAATTTGAAAATATCTACATTAGGCTTAAAAACAAGTCGTTTGAGGGAGAAAACCCAAACTATCGCCCAAACGGCCCTGTTAGAGGCACGTACACCTCGTACGGGACCAAGGTAACTTGTAGGAATTGATCGCGTAGTCACGGGTCTCCCAGTTTGAGAATATCACTACAATTTGAAAATACCTATATAAGGCTGAAAAATAAGTTGTTCGAATGTGAAAACCCAAACCATCCCCCAAACGGCCCCGTAAGAGGCACAAAAACCTCGTACGGGACCAATGTAACTTATACGAATTGACCGCATAGCCACAGGTCTCCCGATTTGAAAATATGATGATAATTTGAAAATATCTAGATAAGGCTTAAAATTAAGTCGTTTTAGCGTAAAAATCTAAACGATCCAATAAGAGCCACGAACACCTCGCACAGGACCAATGTAACTTATAGGAACTGACCGCGTAGTCACGAGTGTCCCAATTTGAGAATATGACGATAATTTAAAAATATCTAGATTTGGCTTCACACCATCTCTCAAATGGTCCCATAAGAGGCACGAACACCTCGCACGGGACCAATGTAACTTTTTGGAACTAACTGCATAGTCACGGGTCTCCCAGTTTCTGAATCTGAAGATAATTTGAAAATATCTAGATTAGGCTTAAAAATAAGTCGTTTGAGGGTGAAAACCCAAATTAGCCCCCAAATGGCCCCGTAAGAGGCACGAACACCTCGTACGGGACAAAGGTAACTTATAGGAATTGATCGCGTAGTAACGGGTCTCCCGGTTTGAGAATATGACTATAATTTAAAAATATCTATATAAGGCTAAAAAATAAACCGTTCGAGTGTGAAAACGTAACCCATCCCCCAAACGGCCCCCTAAGAGGCACGAACACCTCGCATGGGACCAATGTAACTTATAGGAACTGACCACGTAGTAACGAGTTGCCTAGTAATAAAAAATGATGATAATTTGAAAATATCTAGATTGGACCTAAAAACAAGTCGTTTGAGGGTGAAAACCCAAACCAACCCCCAAACGTCCCCGCAAGAGGCCCGAACACCTCGCACGAGACCAATTTAACTTGTAGGAACTGACCGCGTAGTCATGGGACTCCCATTTTGAGAATATGAAGATAATTTGTAAATATCTATATTATGATTAAAAATAACTCATTTGAGGGTGAAAACCCAAGCCATCCCCAAACAGCCTCGTAAGAGGCACGAACACGTCGCACGAGACCAATATGACTTTTAAGAACTGATCGCGTAGTCACGGGTCTCCTCGTTTGAGAATATCATGATAATTTAAAAATATCTAGATTAGGTTTAAAAATATGTCGTTTAAGGGTGAAAACCAAACTAGCCCCCAAACGTCCCCGTTAGAGGCACGAACACCTTGCACGGGACCAATTTAAGTTGTAGGAACTGATCGCATAGTCACGGGGCTCCCAGTTTGATAATATGACGATAATTTAAAAATATCTAGATAAGGCTTAAAAACAAGTTGTTTGAGAGTGAAAAACCAAACCAGCTGCAAAGGCCTCGTAAGATGCACGAAAACCTCACGCGGGACCAATGTGACTTCTAGTTACTAATTGCGTAGTGACGGGTCTCCCGGTTTGAGAATATGATGATAATTTGAAAACATCTATATCAGGCTTAAAAACAAGCCTTTTGAGGGTGAAAACTCAAACAAGCCCCCAAACGGCCCCGTAAGAGGCACCAACACCTCGCACGGGACCAATATCACTTTTAGGAACTGATCTCATAGTCACGGGCCTCCCGATTTTAGAATATGATGATGATTTGAAAATATCTTGATTTGGCTTCACACCTCCCAAACGGCCCCAAAAGAGGCACGAACACCTCTCACGAGACCAAAGTAACTTTTAGGGATTGACCGCATAGTCACGGGTCTCCCGATTTTAGAATATGACGATAATTTGAAAATATCTGAATTACGCTTAAAGCCAAGTCGTTTGAGGGTGAAAATCCAAGCAAGCCCCAAATGGCCTCGTAAGAGGCATAAACACCTCGCACGGAACCAATGTATCTTGTAGGAACTGATCATGTAGTCACAGGTCTCCCGGTTTGAGGAAATGACAATAATTTGAAAATATCTAGATTTGGCTTAAAACAAGCTGTTTGAGGGCGAAAACCTAAAACAGCCCCCCAATGGCCCCCTAAGAGGCACGAACACCACGTACGGGACCAATGTATCTTTTAGGCACTGATCGCATAGTCGTAGGTCTCTGGGTTTGAGAATATGACAAAAAATTGAAAATATCTAGATTAGGCCAAAAAATAAGCCGTTTGAGGGTGAAAACCCAAATAAGCTCCCAAATAGCCCCATAAAAGGCATAAACACCTCGCACAAAACCAATAAAACTTGTAGGAACTGATCGCGTAGTTACGGGTCTCCCAATTTGAGATTATGAGGATAATTTGAAAATATCTAGATTAGGCTTAAAAATAAGCTGTTTGAGGGTGAAAACCCAAACCAGTTCCCAAACGGCCCCGTAAGGAGCAAGAACAACTCGCCCGGGACCAATGTAACTTGTAGGAACTGACCGCGTAGTCACGGGTATCCCAGTTTGAGCATATGATGATCATTTGAAAATATCTATATTAGGCTTAAAAATAATCCGTTTGAATGTGAAAACCCAAACTAGCTCCCAAACGGCCCCGAAGAGGCACGGACAACTCGCACGGGACCAATGTAACTGGTACGAATTGACCGCGTAGTCACGGGTCTCCCGATTTGAGAATATAACAATAATTTGAAAATATATAGATAAGTCATAAAAATAAATCGTTTGAGTGTGAAAATCCAAACCAACCCCCAAACGGCTCCGAAAGAGGTACGAACACCTCGCACGGGACCAATGTAACTTATAAGAAGTGATCGTGTAGTCGTTAGTCTTCCGATTTGAGAATATGATGATAATTTGAAAATATCTAAGTTTAGTTTCACACCAGCTCCCAAACGTCCCTGTAAGAGGAACGAAACCTCGCACTGGACCAAAGTAACTTGTACGAACCCATCGCGTATTCACGGGTCTTCCGGTTTCAGAAAATGATGATAATTTGAAAATATCTAGATTAGGCTTGAAAACAAGCCATACGAGGCAGGATCAACCCGCACGGTATCAATATAACTTGTAGGAACAAACCGCGTAGTCGTGGGTCTCCCGGTTTGAGAATATGACGATAATGTGAAAATATCTAGATTAGGCTTAAAAACATGATATTTGAGGGTGAAAACCTAAACCAAATCCCAAACGGCCCCGTAAGAGGCACAAACACCTCGCACGAAAATAATGTAACTTGTAGGAATTCACCCCGTAGTTGCGGGTCCCCCGGTTTGAGAATATGACTATAATTTGAAAATATCTAGATAAGGCTTAAAAACGAGCCATGTGAGGGTGAAAACCCAAACCAGCTCCCCAACGGCCCCGTAAGGGGCACGAACACCTCGCATGGGACCAATGTTACTTGTAGGAACTGACCGCATAGTCGCGGGTCTCCCAGTTTGAGAATATGATGATAATTTGAAACTATCTAGATTAGGCTTAAAAACAAGCCGTTTGAGGGTGAAAACCCAAACACGCTCCCAAACGCCCCCGTGAGAGGCACGAACACCTCGCACAGGACCAATGTAACTTGTAGGAACTGACCATGTAGTCGCGCGTCTCTCGATTTGAAATTATGAGGATAATTTGAAAATATCTAGATTAGGTTGAAAAATAACGTGTTTGAGGGTTAAAATCCAAACCAGCTCCCAAACGGCCCCGTGAAGGGCACAAACAACTCGCACGGGACTAATGTAACTTGTTGGAACTGACCACGTAGTCACGGGTCTCCCGGTTTGAGCATATGATGATAATTTTAAAATATCTAGATTAGGCTTAAAAATAAGCCGTTTGAGGGTGAAAACCCAAACCAGCTCCCAAACGGCCCCGAAGAGGCATGAACAACTCACACAGGACTAATGTAACTTGTAGGAGTTGATCGCGTACTCATGGGTCTCCCGATTTGGGAATACCACAATAATTTTGAAAATATCTAGATAAGGCTTAAAAGCAAGTCGTTTGAGCGTGAAAACCCAAACCAGCCCCCAAACGGCTCCGTAAGAGGTACGAACACCTCGCACGGGACCAATGTAACTTATAGGAACTGATCATGTAGTCATTAATCTCCCGATTTGAGAAAATTATGATAATTTGAAAATATCTAGATTTAGCTTCACACAAGCTCCCAAACGTCCCCATAAGAGGAACGAACAACTCGCACAGGACCAAAGTAATTTGTACGTACTCACCGCATATTCACGGGTCTCCTGATTTTAAAATATGACGATAATTTGAAAATATTTGGATTAGGCTTAAAAACAAGGCGTACGAGGAAGGATCACCCAGCACTGGACCAATCTAACTTGTAGGAACAGACCGCGTAGTTGCTGCTCTCCCGATTTGAGAATATGAAGATAATTTGAAAATATTTAGATTAGGCTTAAAAACTTGCTATTTGAGGGTGAAAACTCAAACCACATCCCAAACGACCCCGTAAGAGGCACGAACACCTAGCACGGGACCAATGTAACTTGTAGGATCATACCCCGTAGTCGCGGGTCTCCCGGTTTGAGAATATGACGATAATTTGAAAAAATGTATATAAGGCTTAGAAACTAGCCATTTGAGGGTAAAACCCCAAACCAGCTCACAAACGGCCCCGTTAGGGAAACGAACACCTTGCACGGGACCAATGTAACTTATAGGAACTGACCGTGTAGTCGCGGGTCTTCGAGTTTGAGAATATGACGATAATTTGAAACTATCTAGATTAGGGTTAAAACAAGCCGTTTGAGGGTGAAAACCTAAACAAGCTCCCAAACGGCCCCGTGAGAGGCGCAAACACCTCGCACGGGACCAATGTAACTTATAGGAACTGAACGGTAGTCACGAGTTTCCCGATTTGAGATTATGAGGATAATTTGAAAATATCTAGATTAGGCTAAAAAATAAAGTGTTTGAGGGTGGAAACCCAAACCGGCTCCCAAACGGCCCCGTAAACGGTAGAAGAACTCGCACGGGACCAATCTAACTCATAGGGACTGACCGCGTAGTCACGGGTCTCCCGATTTGAGCATATGATGATAATTTGAAAATATCTAGATTAGGCTTAAAAATAAGCCATTTCAAGGTGAAAACTGATTAAAAGAACTTTTGTGTATATTTGTCGCCGTTGTTCAAGCTCCTTCTAATCAAAACCTTATATACCTACAAAATAAAACAATCTCAAGTGTAGAGGTAAGTAAGGGTATCAATCCACTTCCTAGGGAGTAAGCTAGAGACAAATTCAATTGTAATTCACTTTTTATTTTCTTTTTGTGCTTTTTCCACTTTTCTACTTTTTTTTAGCTTTTTCAATATTAAAACAATAAGGTGAGGTGAGGTTTTAAACTAAAATAAACTAAAATGTGAGATGAAAATAACTAACTAAAAATTGACTAAAATGGAAACATAGTCTAACACAAAAATAAGAGATAAAATGAGGTAAATAATTGTGAGAACAATCAAGGAATGGGATTCCACCACAAATTTTAGTTATTCTAATTAGTTAATTTAATTAATTGAATTCTCCCGAATTAATAACAAAATTACAAATCAACTCTCGTTACAAATTAATTTTAGTAGTAACCTTTTAGAAAATTAACTTTAACACCCCACAACTCTAGAAAAATAGATCTACACTCCTTTTAATTAATCACCCGCTAGGATCGATCGATTAAAATTCATGTAAATCTTAGAAAATAATTTTAGAGTTGAAATTCAAGTTATAATACCCCACTTACGAAACCCCTATCTCTAGTTCGAATCTAAAATGGGTATTATAACTAGAATTTCGATTTTCTCTTGAAAATCATTTACCCTCTCTCGAGGCGTAAATTTAAGAGTGAGGGATCAAAATTAACTTTCAAAGGGACTTTTCAAGTAATCAAACTAATTAAAATAAAATAACATCAAATAAGGGTTTTACCCCACCCCTTGAAAGGGGATTTAGCCTAACATGATATAAGATTTGACAAATTAATAATCAAGGCAAACTAAAATAAAATATAAGGGAATAGAACAATCAAACCCCAATCTCTTGATGCTTAATTGAACTTAAATCCATGAGTTGAAATCAACATCCCTCAATTTGAATGATCCAAACAAAATTACACAAATATTTCACTCAAATTAATCCTCACAACAATTTATTTTCTCCTCACTATCTAAAAATAATAAAATAAAAATTCTAATCTAAAAACCTACACTAAAATATTATTTCTCTCTCTACAACCCTAGATGGGTTGTCTAGAACTAAAAACTCCCGTCATATGGGGTCTTCATCCTCTTTAAATAGTAGACATGGAGCATGGGGGTATTTGGGGGAATTGGCTTGAGTGTGCATGGGAATGGTGATGTGTGAGTGCATGTGGGAAGAGTGGGTGAGTGGATAGGAATAAAAATATGATATGGTGAGGGGTAATTTTGGAAATTGGTTTTGAGTGGTTAGTTGGGGTATTTTGGGTATAAGTGGGTTAAATGGGGTTAAAGGGTTAAAAACATGTGGGGACATTTTGTTAGTTTGGCTTTTGGCTTGGTTTGGGATTTATGCAGGTGGAAAATCGTGTTTGGGTGAAACATGGTTTGGAAAATGGGTCTGGCTTGGAAGATGATGGTCGCCGAAGGAGGCTGGTGCTAGCGACGGAGGGGATGGAGAGGAGAGAGGCGGGTCGGAGTGCTGGATTTGGGTCACGCCGGCGTGGGTCGGTGGTTTTGAAATTCCGACGAGGTGGTTGAGGTCGGGGGGGGCTCCGGGTTAAAGGGGGTTGTATGGGTGGATAAGGAAGGTGGTGAGGTGGATGATGGTGTTGGGTTAATGGGTATTGAATGGGAGGTATAAGGTGTTGTTATCGAAAATGTTATTTATCCCTAATTAATTAAATTAATTTAATTAATGTACATTTTAGTTTAACTTAATATATTGATTTTGATGATTCCACACACATTTTTATTAGGTCATTCTATAGATATTTATTATGGTATTATCCTGTTTATTCACGACTCAACATACCTCGACTTTACACAACGACATATCCGAGTAAAGGTATTCACGTGTGTTCCACATTTGCACTTGACACATTAGGCACACATGCATATTTCTTGATCTATGATCTTAATTGTGTGACTAATCAATTATGAGCCGAAACCTTTTTTTCTAAAAATGAAATTATTTTTTTTAAAAAAGTTTACACTAAATATTTTCCTAAATTTTTTTTGTTAAAAATAATTTTTCTTATTATAAATATACATATGCGTGTAAATTGTTTTTTGTGTGTTTTCAAGACTTGGCTTTTAGTTGCTTTGTACATGAATGCTTTTGTGTATATAATATATTATATATGTTAGTAACATTTGCTAACAATTTGACAAATGCCAAAAGCTGTTGGGCCATTGTTTTTTTGTCTTGTACGATTATATATATATATATATGTATGTATGTCATTTAGTATATATATGTATATATATAATGTTAATATGTTTACATGTATGCTGTTTTACTTGCCTTAGCTTTTACAGCCTTAGGCCTGAACGATTTGTCCCATGCATTTGTACCTTTGTACTGTTGGATGCGTGTACCTCACCATACACCTGTGCTTTAGTTTTTAAAGCTTTTGTTTAGACTATTATGTGTTATCAGTTGGCGATTTGACCCCCTGTGGCCTTAGGCCTTACCGAGTTGACGTCCACTTTTTTGTATTATCAGAACAGTTCATGTTTCGTCCCTTGCCAGAGTTATAAAGACTTTCGGCCAGTACTATATTTGCATCATGAAGCCTTTGTCCCTTTGTCAGTTGTATAAATTACCTTGTACTGTTTAAACCTTAACCAACTAAAACCATTGTTCCACGTTTACAGTCTCGGTGTATAGGCTGAGACGCTACCTTCTGCCAAAGCTACTGTTAAGAATTATTTGATAGGACCTTAGAAATCTTTTTAAGATTTGACCTTACGTAACCTCCGGGCATAGATGATTTATTAAGGTGATTTTTGTTGCTTTGCTGATTTGACCTTAAAACTCAACGTTCGTCTTTTTATTGATGGTACCTGCCTTCTTAATTGTCTAGTCTTTTTACTAATAAACCGAACTGACGACATAGCTGATTTTCGTCCTTGATAGTCATGTATAATTCATGAGTAGTGTACCTGCTAGTTCTTGAACTTTGATGATTTGTTCACTTAGGTTCAATTTGTTTGAACCTTATGAATATTTTGCCATAAATTTTTTTTTCGGTCTGATTGAAACTATTCTATTTACCTCAAGCCATGCATTCTTCTGTCTTTGGCAGCTAATATATTGGGCCACGCTCCTACTTGATCTGACTGCATGAGTATTTTTTTAAAAGATTTCATTGTACCATGTTTATCATATCTGACATCTTTGACAGGAGTTTTGGACAGTTGAAATAATTTATACTATCAGATTTCTATTTGCATGTGGACTAATATTTTTGTAGATCCAAATATACACAAATGAGGATACTGAGTGATGTACCTTTTAAACTCCATATTTTCAGATTACCGTTATTATGCTACAACAGCTATATTTTTATGGAGAAGACAAAAATGAAGATTTGTATATCAGATTTGGAGATTATTTTCAGTTATCTCACCTCAGCAAATCAGGAGCATTGAATGCTCAAAATGCATGTGTCTAACAGCTAGTTTTTGGAAGACACATTTAAAGCATTCAAGAGCTGCATTGAACATGTACACAAAAATGAGAATATGATCAAGACTTGAAAAATTATTGAGAGCATTCATTTTACTACTCAGCTACACATTCAAGAGAGCAATTAATTTTATCATCTGCTCAATCATTGAAGAAGAAGACTTGTGCCTACTTCAACATCATTTATTGAAGTTTGATTAAAGAAGGAGAAACTCAGATTACAAATTGTATTTTAAGGAGTTTCAGTATTGTATCTTGTACTACAAAAATTCAGATTTGTTGTGAAGCTTTGTTGAAGCTTCGGTTTGTACCGGTAATTGGTTCCTACCCGCAAGTGGGCCACGGGGTTTGAAGCTCGGAGTTAGCATGCAAACAGTTGTACGCCGTGGTTTGATCCTACCCGCAAGTGGATCAGATTTAGTGAAGCGCAAAGGAGACAGGGGCTCTAGGCGTGTGGACGTAGGCCGAGATTTGGCCGAACCACGTTAAATTTCGGTGTCATTTATTTTCCGCACTTTTATTTATTTATTTGCACATGCTTGCTTGAGTTAATATTTTCAGCACACTATCTTGCAAATAAATTAATTCCGAAATTTGACTAAATTAATTTTAAGGTTAAAATAATTATTTTTGAATTAAATAATTAATTTCAGAATATCACTTAATATTAAATACGAAAATTAATTTAATATTCCTAGAGTGTTAAAATCTGCATTTCTAGTTGCTTAAATTAGTTGGTTGCATTTATTTGATTTTGTTAAATTTATTCTTTACAGTTTTATTAATCTGAAATTTGTCTAAGTGATTTAAATTTGATATTTTACTAAAATCTTAATTTGACTTAAAGTTTGTAAAAACTCAACTCATCCCCCCCCCCCCCCCCCCCCCCCCCCTCTTGAGTATAATCTGGGCAACAGGTGTGGTTATTGGAGTTTTAATGGAGGAGAGAGGGTGAAGGTGGGTGTTGGAGGTTGAAGATGAAGGTGAGGGGTTTAGGTGTTTGAGGGTGTAGGGTGGTAGTATGAGGGTGAGGGTTTGTGTTGTGTGTAGTGTAGTTAGTGTATAGGATTTAGGGTGTGAGTGGGTTTATGTGTGTGATTTATTTGGGCACTTAAAAATAACAAAAATAAAATTAATAAAATAAAAACCTAATAAAATCCAATTCTAAAATAAAACAAAGACTCAAATAAAATTGAAACTAAAAAGATAAATAAAATAAAAATAAAAATAAAATCTAATAAAACTAAAACTCTAATTAAATGTAAAATCAAATAAAACTAATAAATGAAATCCTAAAAAAAAATCCTATCAAAATAAGACTAAAAATTAAAAACTAATAAAAATAAAAGTCAATATAAAATCACAATAATTAAAAAGAAATAGAAAATAAAACCTAGAAAATTCTAAATAAATCTAAAATAAATCCTAAAAATAAAAATGACTCAAACTAAAAATCTAAAAACTATAAAAAGACACAAATTAAACGCACACATGGTTTGGGGTAGGTTTAGGGACGGTTTCAGGTAGGCTAGAATAGTGGACAAGGGTATTTAGCTCCATTTTAACTGCAAATTGCTCCGAAATATATCTTTTGACACCGCAACTGCAATTAAGTGCATAAGACCCATATTGTCGAGAATTAGCAACTAAAGTACATCTATTTGGGGTCTAAATTGTACAGTTTTGGGTGCTTATCACACCACCCCCAAACAGAGCGTTGCTAGTCCTCGAGCAATAAGAAAGAGAGAAAGAAAAAGATAAGTAACCAAAAGTGTACCACTTTCGCGAGCACTTGCGATTGCACTTAGCATGTGCAAAAAGCCTTTAAACCTATAGGTCGCCCTACAGGACGAGTTGTGTCTCGTGAGGGTTTGAAGGGAATATACCCATAAAATTCTTATTTGCAAAAATTTATTGAAGGGCACTCAATCTCTTATTAGACATAGAATAATCGCACAATCCATCATGAGATAAATGATTTAAGAAATACAAGCTAGAATGTGGAAATTGTTAGCTAAGTAAATACTCAAGGTATATCCTTCCTATAACTCAACGTGTGTAGTGTGAATCAGTCAAAACGGGTCGAGTATCACAATTGTAATTCCTAGATTGCCTTTTCGGAATCAACGCTTCTACTTCAAATCTCACTAGATATAACTCTCTCAAACGAACTCACGAGATATGGGTAAGTGTATCGCTCTTGTGTGTGAGGAGGTGAGTAAATGTAAGCAAGTTCAAACGTCTCACACACGTATAAGAAAGAACGAACATATAGAAAGAAATCGATCTCATGAAAGAATGTTAATCACTATAGTGAGAACATCGAGTTATTCACCATGTCGACTTTCATTTGCCCGAACACCTAGGGGAACATGTATGTATTTGGGTGAGGGGGAAATGAAATGAGAAGGATGGGATAGGTAGGATGGATGGGATGAGGTAGGTAGGATAGTTATATGATGGATAATGGATGAGTGATGGATGAGATAATATGATGGATGTGTAATGTGATGGGAAATGGATAAGTATGTGAGAAGAGTGTATACACTTTAGGCACAAATATCTTCATTACATAAAAATTAACTACAAACTCTCTTTCTTTTCTTTTCTCTCTTTTTTCAATTTTTTTTCGATTTTTCTTTTCTTTTTCTCTATTTTCTATTTTTGCTATTTTTTTTTTGTTTTTCTCTCTTTGCTTTTTTATTTCTATTTTTCTCTCTCTTTTCAAACCAACAATGAAGACATTTACATTTGAAATCACACTCTTTTATTTGGAAGTGATGATGGATGATATAAATGGAGGTGATAGGTGATGGTGTGGGGAAATATATGGGAATATGGAAGAGCATGGGAATATAATGGATGAAGTGAATGGAAATGTGATATGGGGGGAAAGTGGTAGGTGTATGGATGAAAATCTAGTATTCAGGGCAAATTTCAAGACACGTGTTTCTTACAACTCGAAAATGATGTCATTCACAGTGATCAAGCAAAAAATGAAGAATAATGAGATCATACAACAATTAAAGTGCGGACCCAAAAGAAGTTGAATCAACTTGTGACTCGGAGATTGCGTAAAACACTCTAAAAGGGTGAAAGGCACAAATCTCACGGGCTAAAGTCTCCACTAGTGATCCTTAAGGTTCCCTATAGAATTGTAGTACTCTTCAACTCTAAATCATAGTGACATGATAAGTGCGCAAATTTTGTTGAGTCTAGAAATTCATGGTGCAGCATGCCTTGTTACGTATTACATAAGCTATTTAGAAAAATATTCTCTAGCTTGATTCCTAGAATTAGAAAGATGGATGATTGAAAATTCACATCAATGAGTTAGATGGAAGAAACTTCACGAAATTTTAAAAATCAGGTTTAAAATCAAAAAATTTCAAAAGAGGCACGATTTTGATAAAATTCCCCACCCCCAAACAAAAAGGAACATCATCTTCGATGTTAAGTAAAATAATTTTTAAAATTGAGAGAATAAGGTAGGAAAGAGATTACCAGAATGAACCGCTAATTAAGTGGACATGTGAAGCCAAGAATAAACCTGAGTAAGTGATAAGAAAAAAAAGGGGTACAAGTCTATAAGCATGGTAAAACATAGGGTGATGTGAAACACCACCCCCAAACAGGATGAGACTAGTACTAGAAACGCGGGCTGCCTCCCGGTAGCGCTAAGTTTAATGTCTTCATCCAGACCGAAGGGATCTCACCCTAAGGATAAGATCTATGATGGCGCGGGGCGGAAGAAAATTCGGGTGATGAGAATCACCCCCCAAACAAGACTGAATCGTCAGTCCTGTTGGATAAAGGCTAAAGGGGTCAATGCACCTGTATGGCAAAGTGCATCACACGATGCAAAGCATCGGTGGACCATGGGTGGGTGGGAATTAGGGTAAAGGCAAGGGTGAATAAGCATCGGTCATAGGCCTTATTGAGCCAAAAGGTGAGGGAAACTAGGTCCCTATAAGCATGGTGCTCTAATTGGTGAGGGAGGCAATATGGTTTGGTAAGTGGAATGGGATGGGCCTCATAAAAATCACACGACTGTTCTATGAATGGGCGATGATAATGGTCGCACCGTGACACGCCAGGGAGCTATCGAGAAGAAAAATCAACACCACAAGGAAGTGGTGGGCATAAAGGAACAAGCTCGATGTCACGAAAGTGGAGAGTATCACCACAAATACTCTCGTGGAAGGTGGAGGATGGTTTCAGGTTAGGATCTAAAAATGTTGATGGAAACTTGAAATGTGTAAAATCAAGATCCAAACCAGGTAGTGGGGTGGAAAGGGCAATGGGGGATCGGGTGGGATAAACGATGGAGGAAGATGATCCAACTCAAGCGTGGGAGACACACACTCATTGGGAGGAGTAAAGGAATACTCACAAGGGAGTGTGGTTTCTAAAGATGGAGTGGTCAACTTCTCCATAAGAGTAGTGTCAGGGAATGTGGTGGGTGGGTAAGAACAGGCACCAAGATCTAAGATAGAGGAATCACTAGAAATATCAGGCTCAAAGGGAGATATGCATGGTGGAATATCATCCATATCCGGATAGGTAGGAACTATCACGGATTCTATCTCAGAAAATTGGTGAGCACTCGTAGCCGGAGCTAACCTAAAAGATATGGGCTCAATGGGTATAGACTCGGGCATTGTTTTGGATATTACGGGAGTGGGAAGGTGAATGTGAACCTCAAGTGGGGGTTCATGTGGAAATGGTGGGATTGGATCAGGCTCACTATCGAAAGGTAAGTCAACACAATTGTTGACTTGGGACCCGGACCATTGAATGGTCTCAACTTCTAGATTCTCGATAGGATAGGGTTGGTCACACTCAAAATTTGTGTCACGAGAGGACACATCATCATCACACTCGGTTGAAATGATGGGTGGGCCATGGGAATGTCCGACTCTCTCTCACACTCCAATTCATTTAACCTTTGTTCAAGCCTTTGGAGAGCTTGAGTTTGAATTGCTTGCTCTTGCTCAAGTATGAACTTTTGCAAGAGGGTTTCAAGAGCGGATGTGGATGAAGGTGTTGGTGTTGGTGGAATGATGGGTGGTGGTGGTGGTTGAGGTTGACACAACGTGCTATAATCGGGACTATATGGAGAATACTCAAAGGAAACGCATGGGGTGGGGCCAAGTTCATCATACACGAAAGGATCACTTTCGTGATGGACAAATGGTTGATATTCAGTGGGTGCATAGTGAGGTAACTGATCGGGAATGGGTGCACAAGGTTGCCATGATGACTGTTGGAACGTGTGAGGATCCACAACATCGGGTTGGGATTCGTATTGCGTAGGAGGGTGATCATGCCTCCACGAATAACTGGGGTACTCACACAACTCGGAATTGGATATATCATGACAATGGGACGAGGTGGGTTCCGGAACAGTGTTATATGGATACACATGTTCCATGGTGGGTTCGTATGGATATGAAGAGTATGGGTAGTCATGGGACATGTTATCGGCATAATAACAGTGGGTTCACAACAAAGGATGAGACACGTCAAAACTTGACACCGAGGGCGATGGAGTAGGAGGTGCGTGCATAGATAGGTCAAGAGTACCAACGGTACTCGTGAGAGAGGTGAAACCACTAAGGATATCATAAAGAGACGGCTCACGATCACTCTCACACGTGTCACGTGACAATGGAAAATGATCAAAGTAGTCCCGTAAAGGACGTTCTTCGGCCATGAGGAGATAAAATATTTTTCAGAATTTTTAATTTTTTTCAAAAGGAAAGAAAATATTTTTGGATTTTTCTAAAATGAAAGAAATAAAATATTTTTGGATTTTTTATAAAAATAATAGAAGAAAATATTTTTGGATTTTTTTTTTTTATAAAAATGAAGGAAAATATTTTTGGATTTTTTGGAAGAAAAGGTGGGGAAAAGTGTGGACTTGGAAATTTGGACGAACCCACTAAAACTGACTACCGAAAAATAGAATTGGACACACACACAAGTCAAGAAAATTTCCTAACTAGCACATAGGCAATTTTTCTCTTCAAAATTAGTGAGAGGGTAGTCAAATTTTAATTAAGTCCGTGGGAGATAAAAAAATCACGGAATTTATATGAGTGATCGCCTTTACAAAAAAAAAATCCTAGTGGGCTACCTAGTTGATTGATTTTAAATTAATGATGGCTAGGGTCGCACACAATTGGTAAGCGAGTGAGTCGGGTGATAAAATCCCTTCTCGTGAGTGACCGGGTGTAGGTCTTAATCAATTAATTCATCACACCATTCGAAATTAAATGCGAGAATAAAATCAAATAAGAGCACACTAGAGCACACAAAATTGACTCGCTAACAGGAGAGGCGCAAGGGTGTAAGAAATGTACCTCCCACGGTTTTTAGGCCGTGGGGTGTCGAAAAATTTGAGTCGACCGGGGGGAGATTACGCCTATCTCAGTCGTCCCCAGGAGTCCTACCGACCCGGTAGAGAGGCTTCTAAATCCTCGCCTTTCGACGCCCTCTGTCTACCTTGTCCGGTTTCCCTATCACGCTTGTCTTTGATTATTACAAATTTAAATGGAAAATAAATGGTGTCTCTAAGCACCGCAATACAAGCAATGATAAAAATCCTAATACAAGCTTTCTAATAAAATGCAAAAAAAATGGTACTAAAATGCAACAAAAAATAGGAAATAAATGAACTACAAAATTGAATCCGCTCCGAGTGCTTCACGCTCCAAAGAATGGCAACGGCGCCATTTGATAGAAATGACTTTTCGGTGTATATTTGTCTTTGTTGTACAAGCTCCTTCTAATCAAAACCTTATATACCTATAAAATAAAACAATCTCAAGTGTAGAGGTAAGTAAGGGTATCAATCCACTTCCTAGAGAGTCAGCTAGAGACAAATTCAATTGTAATTCACTTTTTATTTTCTTTTAGTGCTTTTTTCACTTTTCTACTTTTTTTTTTAGCTTTTTCAATATTAAAACAATAAGGTGAGGTGAGGTTTTAAACTAAACTAAACTAAAATATGATATGAAAATAACTAACTAGAAAGTGACTAAAATGGAAACAAAGTCTAACACTCAAATAAGAGATAAAATGAGGTAAATAATTTTGAGAACAATCAAGGAATGGGATTACACCACAAATTTTAGTTATTCTAATTAGTTAATTTAATTAATTGAATTCTCCCTAATTAATAACAAAATTACAAATCAACTCTCGTTGCAAATGTAATTTTAGTAGTAACCTTTTAGAAAATTAAGTTTAACACCCCACAACTCTAGAAAAATAGATCTACACTCCTTTTAATTAATCACCCGCTAGGATCGATCGATTAAAATTCATGTAAATCTTAGAAAATAATTTTAGAGTTGAAATTCAAGTTATAATACCCCACTTAAGAAACCCCTATCTCTAGTTCGAATCTAAAATGGGTATTATAACTAGAATTTCGATTTTCTCTCAAAAATCATTTACCCTCTCTCGAGGGGTAAATTTAAGGGTGAGGGATCAAAATTAACATTCAATGGGACTTTTCAAGTAATCAAACTAATTAAAATAAAATAACATCAAATAAGGGTTTTAACCCACCCCTTGAAAGGGGATTTAGCCTAACATGGTATAAGATTTGATAAATTAATAATCAAAGGCATACTAAAATAAAATATAAGGGAATAGAACAATCAAACCCCAATCTCTTGATGCTTAATTGAACTTCAATCCATTAGTTGAAATCAACATCCCTCAATTTGAATGATCTAAACAAAATTACATCAAATATTTCACTCAAATTAATCCTCACAATAATTTATTTTCTCCTCACTATCTAAAAATAATAAAATAAAAATTCTAATCTAAAAACCTACACTAAAATATTATTTCTCTCTCTACAACCCTAGATGGGTTTTCTAGAACTAAAAACTCCCCTCGTATGGGGTCTTCATCCTCTTTAAATAGTAGGCATGGAGCATTGGGGTATTTTTGGGAATTGGCTTGAGTGTGCATGGGAATGGTGATGTGTGAGGGCATGTGGGAAGAGTGGGTGAGTGGGTAGGAATAAAAATCTGATATGGTGAGGGGTAATTTTGGAAATTGGTTTTGAGTGGTTAGTTGGGGTATTTTGGGTATAAGTGGGTTAAAGGGTTAAAACACGTGGGGACATTTTGTTAGTTTGGCCTTTGGCTTGGTTTGGGATTTATGCAGGTGGAAAATCGTGTTTGGGTGAAACATGGTTTGGAAAATGGGTCTCGCTTGGAAGATGATGGTCGCCGGAGGAGGCGGGTGCTGGCGACGGAGGGGATGGAGAGGAGAGAGGCGGGTCGGAGTGCTGGATTGGGGTCACGCCGGCGCGGGTTGGTGGTTTTGAAATTCCGGCGAGGTGGTTGCGATCGGGGGGGGCTCCGGGTTAAAGGAGGCTGTATGGGTGGATAAGGAAGGTGGTGAGGTGGATGATGGTGTTGGGTTAATGGGTATTGAATGGGAGGTATAAGGTGTGGTTATTGGAGTTTCAATGGAGGAGAGAGAGTGAAGGTGGGTGTTGGAGGTTGAAGATGAAGGTGAGGGGTTTAGGTGTTTGAGGGTGTAGGGTGGTAGTATGAGGGTGAGGGTTTGTGTTGTGTGTAGTGTAGTTAGTGTATAGGATTTAGGGTGTGAGTGGGTTCATTTGTGTGATTTATTTGGGCACTTAAAAATAACAAAAATAAAATTAATAAAATAAAAACCTAATAAAATCCAATTCTAAAATAAAACAAAGACTCAAATAAAATTGAAACTAAAAATATAAATAAAATAAAAATAAAATCTAATAAAACTAAAATTCTAATAAAATATAAAATCAAATAAAATTAATAAATGATATCCTAAAAAAAATAATCCTAATAAAATAAGACTAAAAATTTAAAACTAATAAAAATAAAAATCAATATAAAATCACAATAATTAAAAAAATATATAAAAATAGAAAATAAAACCTAAAAAATTCTAAATAAATCTAAAATAAATCCTAAAAATAAAAATGACTCAAACTAAAAATCTAAAAACTGTAAAAAGACACAAATTAAACACACACATGGTTTGGTAGGTTTAGGGACGGTTTAGGGTAGGCTAGAATAGTGTACAAGGGTATTTAGCTCCATTTTAATTGCAAATTGCTCCGAAATATATCTTTTGACACCGCAACTGCAATTAAGCCTGCATATTGAACAATTAATCGCATAAGACCCATATTGTCGAGAATTAGCAACTAAAGTACATCTATTTGGGGTATAAATTGTACAGTTTTGGGTGCTTATCAAAAACCAGCTCCAAAACGGCCCTGAAGGGGCACGAACAACTCGCATGGGACCAATGTAACTTGTAGGAACTGACCACATAGTCACGGGTCTCCCGGTTTGAGAATATCACAATAATTTGAAAATATCAAGATAAGGCTTAAAGCAAGTCGTTTGATCGTGAAAACCCAAACCAACCCCCAAACGGCTCCGTAAGAGGTACGAACACCTCACACGGAACCAATGTAACTTTTAGGAACTGATCGTGTAGTCGTTAGTCTCCCGATTTGAGAATATGATGATAATTTGAAAATATCTAGATTTAGCTCCACACAATATCCCAAACTTCCACTTAAGAGGCACGAACACCTCGGATAGGACCTAAGTAACTTGTACGAACTCACCGCATATTCACGGATCTTCCGGTTTCAGAATATGATGATAATTTGAAAATATCTGGATTAGGCTTGAAAACAAGGCGTACGAGGCATGATCACTCCACATGGGACCAATGTAACTTGTAGAACTGACCGCATAGTCGCGGGTCTCTCGGTTTGAGAATATGATGATAATTTGAAAATATCTAGATTAGGCTTAAAAATATGCTATTTGAGGGTGAAAATCCAAACCAGATCCCAAACGGCCCCGTAAGAGGCACGAACACCTCACGCGGGACCAATGTAACTTGTCGAAACTGACCGTGTAGTCGCGGGTCTCCCGATTTCAAAATATGACGATAATTTGAATATATCAAGATTAGGCTAAAAAACTAGTTGTTTGAGGTTGAAAACCCAAACCAACTCCCAAACAGCCCTGTAAGGGGAACGAACACCTCGCACGGGACCAATGTAACTTATAGGAAGTGACCGCATAGTCGCAGATCTCCCAGTTTGAGAATATGATGATAATTTGAAATAATCTAGGTTAGGCTTAAAAATAAGCCGTTTGAGGGATAAAACCCAAACCAGCTACCAAACGGCCTCGTAAGAGGCATGAGCAACTCGCACGGGACCAATATAACTTGTAGGAACTGACCACATAGTCACGGGTCTCCCGATTTGAAGATATCATGATAATTTGAAAATATCTAGATAAGGCTTAAAAACAAGTCATTTGAGCGTGAAAACCCAAACCAGCCCCCAAATGGCCCCGTAAGAGGTACGAACACCTCGCAGGGGACCAATGTAACTTATAAGAACTGATCGCATAGTCGTGAGTCACCCAGTTTGAGAATATGATGATAATGTGAAAATATCCAATTTTAGCTTCACAATAGCTCCCAAACGGCCCCATAAGAGGCACGAACACCTCGCACGGGACCAAAGTAACTTGCACAAACTGACCGCGTAATCACGGGTCTCTCGATTTCAAAATATGATGATAATTTGAAAATATCTAGATTAGGCTTGAAAACAAGCCGTTTTAGGGTGAAAATCCAAACCCACCCCCAAACGGCCTCGTACGAGGAAGGAACACCTCGCACGGGACCAATGTAACTTGTAGGAATTGATTGCATAGTCACAGGTCTCCCGATTTAAGAATCTGATGATAATTTAAAAATATCAAAATTAGGCTTAAAAACCCACCATTTGAGGCTGAAAACCCAAACCAGCTCCCAAACGGCCCCGTAAGAGGCACGAACACCTCGCACGGTAGAAATGTAACTTGTAGGAACTGACCATGTAGTCGCGTGTCTCTCGGTTTCAGAATCTGACGATAATTTTAAATATCTAGATTAGGCCTAAAAATAAATCGTTTGAGGGTGAAAATCCAAACTAGCTGCCAAACGGCCCCGTAAGAGGAACGAACACCTCGGACGGGACCAATGTAACTTGTAGGAATTGATCGTGTAGTCATAGGCTTCTCGATTTGAGAATATGACGATAATTTGAAAATATTTAGATAAGGTTGAAAAACAAGTCGTTTGAGTGTGAAAACCCGAACGGCCCAATAAGAGGCCCAAACACCTCGCACGGGACCAATGTAACTTATAGAAACTGATCGCGTAGCCACGAGTGTCCCGATTTGAGAATATGATGATAATTTAAAAATATCTAGATTTGGCTTCACATCAGCTCCCAAACGGCCCCATAAGAGGCACGAACAGCTCACACAGGACCAATGTAGCTTTTAAGAACTGATCGTATAATCACGGGTCTCCCGGTTTCCGAATGTGACGATAATTTGAAAATATCTAGATTATGTTTAAAAACAAGTCGTTTGAGGGTGAAAACCCAAACCAACCCCCAAACGGACCCATAAGAGGCACGAATACCTCGCACGAGACCAATGTAACTTGTAGGAACTGATTGCGCAGTCACGGGTCTCCTGGTTTGAGCATGTGACGATAATTTGAAAATAACAAGATAAGGATAAAAAAATAAGTCGTTTGAGCATGAAAACCCAAACCAGCGCCCAAACGGCCCCGTAAGAGGCACGAACAACTCGCACGGGACCAATGTAACTTATAGGAACTGGTCGAATTATCACGAGTCTCTCGATTTGATAATATGACAATAATTTTAAAATGTCTAGATTTAGCATCACACCAACTCCCAAACGGCCCCATATGAGGCACAAGCATCTCGTATGGGACCAAAGTAACTTGTAGGAACTGACCGCTAAGTCATGGGTCTCCCGATTTAAAAATATGACGATAATTTGAAAATATCAAGATGAGGCTTAAAAATAAGCTGTTTGAGGGTGAAAACCTAAACCAGATACAAATGGCCTCGTAAGACGCACGAAAACCTCGAACGGGACCAATGTAACTTGTAGGAACTGATTGCCTACTCACGGGTCTCCCGATATTAGAATATGATGATAATTTGAAAATATCTAGATTAGGCTTAAAAACAAGCCATTCGAGGGTGAAAACACAAACCAGCCCCCAAACGGCCCGTAAGAGGCGTGAACACCTCTCACGAAACAAATGTAACTTGTAGGAAATGTTTGCGTAGTCGCTGGTCTCGCGGTTTGAGAATATGACGATAATTTGAAAATATTTAGATTAGGCTTAAAAACAAGTCGTTTGAGGGTGAAAACCCAAACCAGCTCCCAAACGGCCCAGTAAAAGGCAAGAAAACCTAGCACGGGACCAATGTAACTTTTAGCAACTGACCGCAGAGTTGCGGGTCTCCCGGTTTGCGAATATCATAATAATTTGACAAGCCATTTGAGTGTGAAAACCCAAACAAGCTCCCAAACTGACCCATTAGAGGAACGAACACATCGTACGGGACCAATGTAACTTGTAGAAACTAACTACATCATCATGGGTCTCCCGGTTTGAGAATATGTTGATAATTTGAAAGTATTTAAATAATGCTTAATTAAGGAAAACCCAAACCAGGCCCCAAACGGACCCGTAAGAATCACGAACACCTCGCATGTGGCCAATGTACCTTATATGAACTGACCGTGTAGTCGCGGGTCTCCCGGTTTGAGAATATAATGATAATTGGAGAATATCTAGATTTGGCTTCACACCAGCTCCCAAACGTCCCCATAAGAGGCACGAACACCTCACACGGGACCAGTGTAACTTCTAGGAAATGACCGCATAGTCATGGGTCTCCCGATTTCAGAATAAGATGATAATTTAAAAATATCTAGATTAGGCTTAAAAACAAGTCGTTTGAGGGTGAAAACCTATCCAACCCCCAAACAGCCTCGTAAGAGGCACGGACACCTTGCACAGGACCAATGTAACTTGTAGGAATTGACTGCATAGTCACTAGTCCCCCGGTAGGAGAATATGAAGATGATTTGAGAATATCTAGATTAGGCACAAAAACAAGCCGTTTGAGGGTGAAAACCCAAGCCAGCTCCCATATGGCCCCGTAAGAGGCTCGAACACCTCGCGCGAGACCAATGTTACTTATAGAAACTGACCGCATAGTCATGGGACTCCCAGTTTGAGAATATCATGATAATTTCAAAATATTTAGATTAGGTTTAAAAATAACTCATTTCAGGGTGAAAACCCAAACCAGCCCTCAAATGGCCCTGTAAGAGGCATGAACACCTCGCGCATGACCAATGTATCTTGTAGAAACCGACCGCATGTCTCCCAATTTAAGAATATGATAATAATTAGAAAATATCTAGATTTGGCTTAAAAATAAGCCGTTTGAGAGTGAAAAACCAAACTAGCCCCCAAATGGTCTCGTAAGAGGCACGAACACCTCGCACGGGACCAATGTCAGTTATAGGAACTGAGCGCGTAGTCACGCGTCTCCAGGTTTAAGAATATGACGAAAATTTAAAAATATCTAGATTAGGTATCATAACAAGTTTGAGGGTGAAAACCCAAACCAGCCCCCAAACGGCCACGTGTCAGGTACAAACACCTCACACGGGACCAATGTAACTTGTAGAAACTGACCACATGTCTCCCAATTTGAGAATATGATGATAATTTGAAAATATCTACATTAGGCTTGCAAACAAGACGTTTGAGAGTGAAAACCCAAACCAGCCCTCAAATGGCCCTGTAAGAGGCACGAACACCTCGCACAGGACCAATATCACCTGTAGAAACTGATCGCGTGTCTCCCGATTTGAGAATATGACGATAATTTGAAAATATCTAGATTAGGCTTAAAAACAAGTCGTTTCAGAGTGAAAACCCAAACCAACCCCCAAATGGCCCCGTTAGAGGCACGAACACCTCGCACGACAACAATGTTACTTGCAGGAACTGACCACGTAGTCGCAGGTCTCCCGATTTGAGAATATGATGATAGTTTAAAAATATCTAGAATAGGCTTAAAATAAGTTATTTGAGGGTGAAAACCCAAACCAGCCCCTAAACGTCCCCATAAGAGGCATGATCACCTCGCACCGAAATAATGTAACATATAGGAACTGACTGCGTCGTCACGGGTCTACCGGTTTGAGAATATGATTATAGTTAGACAATATCTAGATTAGGCATAAAAATAAATCGTTTGATGGTGAAAACCCAAACTAACTCCCAAACGGCCCCGTAAGAGGCACGAACACCTCGCATGGGACCAATGTAACTTGTAGAAACTGACTGCATAGTCACGGGTCTCCCGATTTAAGAATATGACAATAATTTGAACATATATAGATTAGTCCTAAAAATAAGCCGTTTAAGGGTTAAAACTCAAACCAGCCCCCAAACGGCTAGGTAAGAGGCACGAACACCTCGTACGTGACCAATGTAACTTATAGGAACTGACCGCGTAGTCGCAGGTCTCCCGATTTGAGAAGATGACGATAATTTAAAATTATCTAGAGTATCTAAAAATAAGCCGTTAAAGGGTGAAAACCTAAACCAACTCCCAAACGACCCCGTAAGCGACACGAACACCTCGCACGGGACCAATGTAACTTGTAGGATCTGACTCCATAGTCACGGGTCTTCCAGTTTGACAATATGACGATAATTTGAAAATATCAAGATTAGGCCTAAAAACAAGTTCTTTGAGGGTGAAAACCCAAATTGCCCCGTAAGGGGCACGAACACCTCGCACGGAACCAATGTAACTTTTACGAACTGACCGCATAGTCATGGGTCTCCCGGTTTGAGAATATGATAATAATTTAAAAATATCTAGATTCGGCATAAACACAAGCCGTTTGAAGGTGAAAACCCAAATCAGCTCCCAAACGGCCCCGTAAGAGGCACGAACACCTCGCACAGGACCATTGTAACTTGTAGGAAATGACCGCATAATCATGGGACTCCTGGTTTGAGAATATGATGATAATTTGAAAATATCTAGATTAGGCTTAAAACAAGCCGTTTGAGGGTGAAAACCCAAACAAGTTCCCAAACTGCCTCGTAGGAGGCACTAACACCTCCCACGAGACTAAAGTAACTTGTAGGAACTAATCGCATAGTCACGGGTCTCCCGATTTGAGAATATGATGATAATTTGAAAATATCTGTATTGGTCTTAAAAATAAGCCGTTTGAGTGTGAAAACTCAAACCAGCACCAAAACGGCCCCATAAGAGGCACGAACACCTCGCACGGGGTCAATGTAACATGTAGGAACTGACTACGTAGTCGCGAGTCTCTCAATTTGAGAATATGATGATAATTTTAAAATATCTAGATTTGGCTTAAAAATAAGCCGTTTGAGGGTGAAAACCCAAACCAGCTCCCAGACGGACCCGTAAGAGGCTCGAACACCTCGCACGGGACCAATGTAACTTGTTGAAACTGACCGAGTAGTCACGGGTCTCCCAATTTGAGAATATCACAATAATTTGAAAATATCTAGATAAGGCTTAAAAATAAGTCATTTGAGCGTGAAAATCCAAACCAGCCCCCAAACAGCTCCGTAAGAGGTAGGAACACCTCGCACGGGACCAATGTAACTTATAGGAACTGATCGTGTAGTTATTAGTCTCCTGATTTGAGAATATGATTATAATTTGAAAATATCTAGATTTAGCTTCACACCAACTCCCAAACGTCCCCATAAGAGGCACAAACACCTCGCACAGGACCAAAGTAACTTGTACGAACTGACCGCGTAGTCAGGGTCTCTCAGTTTTAGAATATGATGATAATTTGAAAATATCTGGATGAGGCTTGAAAACAAGCCGTACGAGGCATGAACACCTCTCACGGTACCAATGTAACTTGTAGGAACTGACCGCTTAGTCGCGGGTCTCCCAATTTGAGAATATGACGATAATTGGAAAATTTGTAGATTAGGCTTAAAAACTAGCCATTTGAGGTTGAAAACCCAAACCAACACCCAAACGGCCCCGTAAGGCGCACGAACACCTCGAATGGGACCAATGTTACTTGTAGGAACTGATCACGTAGTCGCGGGTCACCCAGTTTGAGAATATGATGATAATTTGAAACTATCTAGATTAGGCCTAAAAACAAGCCATTTGAGGGTGAAAACCCAAACTAGCTCCCAAACGGCCCCGTAAGAGGCACGAACACTTCGCACGGGACAAATGTAACTTGTAGGAACTGACCGCGTAGTCACGGGTCTCTCGATTTGAGATTATGAGGATAATTTGAAAATATCTAGATTAGGCTTAAAAATAAGCGGTTTTAGGGTAAAAACCCAAACCAGCTCTCGAACAGCCCCATAAAGGGCACGAACAACTCGCACGGGACCAATGTAACTTGTAGGAACTGGCCGCATAGTCACGGGTCTCCCGGTTTAAGCATATGATGATAATTTGAAAATATCTAGATTAGGCTTAAAAATAAGGCATTTGAGGGTGAAAACTCAAACCAGCTCCCAAACAGCCCCGAAGGGGCACGAATAACTCGCATGTGACCAATGTAACTTTTAGGAACTGGCCACGTAGTCACGGGTATCCCGATTTGAGAATATCACAATAATTTGAAAATATATACATAAGGCTTAAAAACAAGTCGTTTGAGCGTGAAAACCCAAACCAGCCCCCAAACGGCTCCGTACGAGGTACGAACTCCTCGCACGGGACAAATGTAACTTATAGGATCTGATCATATAGTCGTTAGTCTCCCAATTTGAGAATATGATGATAATTTGAAGATATCTAGATTTAGCTTCACACAAGCTCCCAAACGTCCCCATAAGAGGCACGAACACCTCGCATGGGACCAAAGTAACTTGTACGAACTGACCTCGTAGTCAGGGGTCTCCTGATTTCAAATTATGATGATAATTTGAAAATATCTGGATTAGGCTTGAAAACAAGCCGTACGAGGTAAGATCACCCTGCACGGGACCCATGTAACTTGTAGGAACTGACTGAATAGTCACGGGTCTCCCGATTTGAGAATATGATGATAATTTGAAAATATCTAGATTAGGCTTAAAAACATGCTATTTGAGGGTGAAAATCCAAACCAGATCCCAAACGGCCCCGTAAGAGGCACAAACACCTCGCACGAAAATAATGTAACTTGTAGGAATTGATCACGTAGTCGCGGGTCTCCCGGTTTGAGAATATGATGATAATATGAAAATATCTAGATAAGGCTTAAAAACTAGCCATTTGAGGGTGAAAACCCAAACCAGCTCCCAAACAGCACCGTAAGGGGCACGAACACCTCGCACGGAACTAATATAACTTGTTGGAACTGCTCGCGTCGTCGTTGATATCCCAATTTGAGAATATGATGGTAATTTGATACTATCTAGATTAGGCTTAAAAATAAGCTGTTTCAGGGTGAAAACCAAAACAAGCTCCCAAACGGCCCCGCAAGGGGCACAAACACCTCACACGGGACTAATGTAACTTGTAGGAACTGATCGCGTAGCCACGGGTCTCCCGATTTGAGAATATCAAAATAATTCAAAAATATCTAGATAAGGTTTAAAAATAACTCGTTTGAGCATGAAACCCAAACCAGCCCCCAAACGGCTCCGTAAGAGGTACGAACACCTAGCACGGGACCAATGCAACTTATAGGAAGTGATCGTGTAGTCATTAGTCTCCCGATTTATGAATATGATTATAATTTGAAAATATCTAGATTTAGCTTCACACAAGATCCTAAACGTCGCCATAAGAGGCACAAACACCTCGCACGGGACCAAAGTAACTTGTAGGAACTCACCGCATATTCACGGGTCTCCTGGTTTACAATATGACGATAATTTGAAAATATCTATATTAGGCTTGAAAACAAGTCGTACGAGGAAGGCTCACCCTGTACGGGACCAATGTAACTTTTACAAACTGACCGCAAAGTCATGAGTCTCCCGGTTTGAGAATATGATGGTAATTTAAAAATATCTAGATTAGCCTTAAACACAAGCCGTTTGAAGGTGAAAATCCAAATCAGCTCCCAAACGGACCAGTAAGAGGCACGAACACCTCGCACGGGACCATTGTAACTTGTAGGAACTGACTGCATAGTCATGGGACTCCTGGTTTAAGAATATGATGATAATTTGAAAATATCTAGATTGGGCTTAAAATACAAGTCGTTTGAGGGTGAAAACCCAAACAAATTCCCAAACGGCCTCATAGGAGGCACCAACACCTCCCACGAGACTAAAATAACTTATAGGAACTAATCGCTTAGTCACGGGTCTCCCGGTTTGAGAATATGATGATAATTTGAAATAATCTAGATTATGCTTAAAAACAAGCCGTTTGAGGGATAAAACCCAAACTAGCTCCCAAACGGCCCCGTAAGAGGCACAAACAACTCGCACGTGACCAATGTAACTTGTAGGAACTGACCACATAGTCACGGATCTCCCGATTTGAGAATATCACGATAATTTGAAAATATCTAGATGAGGCTTAAAAACAAGTCGTTTAAGCGTGAAAACCCAAACCAACCTCAAACGGCCCCGTAAGAGGCACGAACACCTCGCAGAGGACCAATGTATCTTATAAGAATTGATCGCATAGACGTGAGTCTCCCGGTTTGAGAATATGATGATAATCTGAAAATATCCAAATTTAGCTTCACAATAGCTCCCAAACGGCCCCATAAGAAGCACGAACACATCGCACGGGATCAAAGTAACTTGCATAAACTGACCGCGTAATCACAGGTCTCCTAATTTCAGAATATGACGATAATTTGAAAATATGTGGATTAGGCTTGAAAACATGCCGTTTGAGGGTGAAAATCCAAGCCAACCCCCAAATGGCCCAGTAGGAGGAAGGAACACCTCGCACGGGACCAATGTAACTTGTAGGAACTGACTGCATAGTCATAGGTCTTCGGATTTGAGAATGTGACGATAATTTAAAAATATCTAAATTAGGCTTAAAAACCAACCTTTTGAGGGTGAAAACCCAAACCAGCTCCCATACGGCCCCGTTAGAGGCACGAACACCTCGCACGGGAGCAATGTAACTCGTAGGAACTGACCATGTAATCGCATGTCTCTCGGTTTCAGAATATGATGATAATTTGAAAATATCCAGATTAGGCTTAAAAATAAACCGTTTGAGGGTTAAAACCCAAACGGCCCCGTAAGAGGCACGAACACCTCGGACGTGTCCAATGTAACTTGTAGGAACTGATCGTGCAGTCACGGGTTTCTCGATTTGAGAAAATGACGATAATTTGAAAATATTTACATAAGGTTTTAACACAAGTCGTTTGAGCGTGAAAACCCAAACGGCCCCATAAGAGGCCTGAATATCTCGCATGGGACCAATGTAACTTATAGAAACTGCGCGTGTAGTCACGAGTGTCCTGATTTGAGAATATGATGATAATTTGAAAATATCTAGATTTGGCTTCACACCAGCTCCCAAACGACCCCATAGGAGGCATGAACAGCTCCCATGGGACCAATGTAGCTTTTAAGAACTGACCGTATAATCACGGGTCTCCCGATTTCTGAATATGACGATAATTTGAAAATATCTAGATTAGTCTTAAAAATAAGCCGTTTGAGGGTGAAAACCCAAACCAACCCCCAAACGGCCACATAAGAGGCACGAATACCTGGCACGAGACCAATGTAACTTATAGGAACTCATCGCGCAGTCACGGGTCTCCCGATTTGAGCATATGACGATGATTTGAAAATATCAAGATAAGGCAAAAAAACAAGTTTTTTTAGCATGAAAACTCAAACCACCACCCACACGGCCCCATAAGAGGCACGAACACCTCGTCCGGGGCCAATGTAACTTATAGGAACTGACCGCGTAGTCACGAGTCTCCCGATTTGATAATATGATGATAATTTTAAAATATCTAGATATGGCATCACACCAGCTCCCAAACGGCCCCAGAAGAGGCATAAACATCTCGCATGGGACCAAAGTAACTTGTAAGAACTGGCCGCTAAGTCACGGGTCTCGCAATTTCAGAATGTAACGATAATTTGAAAATATCTAGATGAGTCATATAAATAAGCTATTTGAAGGTGAAAACCCAAACTAAACACAAACGGCCTCGTAAGATGCACGAAAAACTCAAACGGGACCAATGTAACTTGCAGGAACTGATTGCCTAATCACAGGTCTCCCGTTTTGAGAATATGAAGATAATTTGAAATTTTCTAGATTAGGCTTAAAAATAAGTCGTTCGAGGGTGAAAACCTAATCCAGCCCCCAAACGGCCTCGTAAGAGGCACGAACACCTCGCACGGGATAAATGTAACTTGTAGGCACTGACCGCGTAGTCGCAGGTCTCACGGTTTGAGAATATGATGATAATTTGAAAATATTTAGATTAGGCTTAAAAATAAGCCGTTGGGAAGTGAAAACCCAAACCAGCTCGCAAATGGCCCCGTAAGAGGCACGAACACCTAGCACGGGACCAATGTAACTTTAGGAACTAACCGCAGAGTCGCGGGTCTCCCGGTTTGAGAATATGATAATAATTTGACAAGCCATTTGAGTGTGAAAACCTAATCCAGCTCCTAAATCGCCCCGTTACAGGCACGAACACGTCGCAGGGGACCAATGTAACTTGTAGGAACTGATCGCATCATCACGGGTCTCCTAGTTTGAGAATATGATAATAATTTGAAAATATTGAGATAATACTTAAGGAAAACCCAAACCAGCCCCCAAACGGCCCCGTTAGAGGCACGAACACCTCGTATGGGACCAATGTAACTAATAGGAACAGATCGTGTAGTCGCAGGTCTCCCGGTTTGAGAATATAATGATAATTGGAGAATATCTAGACTTAGCTTCAAACCCGATCGCAAACGGCCCCATAAGAGGCACGAACATCTCACATGGGACCAATGTAACTTTTAGGAACTAACCGGATAATCACGGGTCTCCCGATTTGAGAATATGATGATAATTTTAAAATATCTAGATTAGGCTTAAAAACAAGTTGTTTGAGGGTGAAAACCCAAACTTGCCCCCAAATAGCCCCGTAAGAGGAACGAACACCTCGCACGAGACCAATATCACGTGTAGAAACTGACCGTGTGTCTCCCGGTTTGAGAATATGATGATAATTTGAAAATATCTAGATTAGGCTTAAAAACAAGTCGTTTAAGGGTGAAAACCCAAACCAGCTCCTAAACGGCCCCGTAAGAGGCACTAACACCTCGCATGAGACCAAAGTAACTTGTAGGAACTGATCGCGCAGTCACGGGTCTCCCGCTTTGAGAATATGATGATAATTTAAAAATATCTAGATTGGGCTTAAAAATAAGCCGTTTGACTGTGAAAACTCAAACTAGCCCCAAAACGGCCCCGTAACCGGCACGTACACCTCGCACGGGGCCAATGTAACTTATAGGAAATGACTGCGTAGTCGTGAGTCTCTCAGTTTGAGAATATGACGATAATTTTAAAATATCAAGATTAGGCTTAAAATTAAGTCGTTTGAGGGTGAAAACCCAAACCAGCTCCCAGATGGCCCCATAAGAGGCTCGAACACCTCACACGGGACCAATGTAAATTCTTAAAACTGACCGAGTAGTCACGGGTCTCCCGATTTGAGAATATGATGATAATTTAAAATTATATATATTAGCCTTAAAAATAAGTCGTTTGGGGGTGAAAACTCAAAGCAGCCCCCAAACAGCCCGGTAAGAGGCACGAGCACCTCGCACGGGACTATTGTAAGTTGTAGGAACTGACCGCGTAGTCGCGGGTCTACCGGTTTGAGAATATGACGAAAATTTAAAAATATATAGAGTAGGCTAAAAAACAAGTCGTTAAAGGGGGAAAACCTAAATCGGCTCCCAAACGGTCCCGTAAGAGGGACGAACACCTCGCATGGTACCATGCAACTTGTTGGAACTGACCACGTTGTCACCTGTCTCCCGATTTGAGAATAGGACTATAATTCTAAAATATATAGATTAGGCTTAAAAACAAGCCGTTTGAGGGTGAAATCTCAAACTAGCCCCCAAATGGCTCGGTAAGAGGCACGAACACCTCGCACAGGACCAATGTAACTTGTAGGAACTGACCGCGTAATCACGGGTTTCCCAGTTTGAGAAGATGATGATAATTTAAAAATATCTACAGTAGGCTAAAAAAATAAGCCGTTAAAGGGTGAAAACCTAAACCAGCTCCCAAATGATCCCGTAAAAGGCAGGAACACCTCACATGGGACCAATGTAACTTGTAGGAACTGATCGCGTAGTCACGGGTCTACCAGTTTGAGGATATGATTATAATGAGAAAATATCTAGATTAGGCTTAAAAACAAGCCGTTTAATGGTGAAAATCCAAACCAACTCCCAAACGGACCCGTAAGAGGCACGAACACCTCGAATGGGACCAATGTAACTTGTAGAAACTGATCGCGTAGTCACTGGTCTCCCGATTTGAGAATATGATGATTATTTGAAAATATGTACATTAGGCATAAAAACAAGCTGTTTGAAGGTGAAAACTCCAACCAGACCCCAAATAGCCCCATAAGGGGCACAAACACCTCGTACGGGACCAATGTAACTTATAGGAACTGACCACGTAGTCATGGGTCTTCCGATTTGAGAATATGACGATAATTTGGAAATATGTAGATTAGGCTTAAAACCAAGTTGTTTGAAGGTGAAAACCCAAATCAGCTCCCAAACAGCCCCGTAAGATACGCTCATAAAAGAGTTCAATCTTTCGGTCGACTAGAAGGAGGGGTCCATGAAAGCCATTCGTATTCAATTGAAGACTTTTAGAAGTAACCTCCGCTCGACTTATTTTAAGGGATTGGACAGTGATGGGATAAAGGCACTGAAGGATCAAGTACCGGAGAAAGAGCATATCCCTGTTCGTGAGTGGAATGAATTCGTCTCGCGCGAAGCATCTGAGGCAAAATTAAAACAACGACACCAAGGCCGGGTGAACAGGGCTAAAAAGACTGACGTCCATTATCTTGGTCGGATGTCGTATGCTGAGAAAACAGAGGAGATGGTATAAACCCTTTCTTATTTTAATGTGTATATATATTATATGTCTTTCTCAAATAGTTAATGGAAAATTAATTTATAGGTGCTTAACAATAAATGACCTGTTGATCGTTCGGAAGTGTATCTCGAAAGTCGTAGGTGGAAAACTGGGGAGTTTCACCCAAAGGTAGCTGATGATATGGTGAGTTTCGTAATCTCAGTTGTAATAATTAAATTCCTTCAAGTTTCGTCGTTCAATGGTTTTAATCGATTCATAAATAATTTTGCAGCAAAAATTGAGTGAGCTGAGAAGTAGTCAAGGTTCTTCAAGCCAAAACAGTATTGATACAGATGCATTGACTGCCTTTAGAGGAAAAGATACTAGGGGGGCAACTCGTGGTGTAAATATCCGGGTTTCAGATTTATAATCTAATCTAATCTAATCCTCATTTTTCTACATTTTTTTTCAGGTATAGCTTCATGATAGGTCAATTTACATTTTAAGAGTAGACCCTAAAAATTTAGAGATGAGTTTGATTTCAAAATTAAGGCGTCATTTCCCAAATGGGTTTCAAAAAAACCTGATTGTTTCTTCTTTGAATTGACAATTTGGTCAAGCTGCTAGAAAAGAGGAAGAAAATGATGAGGAAATAGAGATTGATCAAAGAAGACTCCCAGCTGATTATGACCCTGCGACATTTGATCCTACACATCATCGTAGTCCGCCAACGGATCGCGTATGGAGACTGGTGGACGAAATATCGGGACTCACGTTGGTTGAAATCGCGGAACTTTCTTCGATTATGATGAAGAAATTGGGTATGAAAGAGCCACCAATTGTGGGGGTGATGAAGCCAGGAGCTGCTGGTCTGGCCGGAATGGCAATGAAGGGACCTGCAGCTGCCAAAGAGGAGAAGAAAGTGGAGAAGACTGTTTTTGAATTGAAGTTGGAGTCGTATGAAGCGCCTTCAAAGATTAAGATAATTAAGGAAGTGAGGAGTTTTACTGATTTGGGGCTTAAGGAAGCCAAGGATTTGGTGGAGAAGACGCCTGCCGTGATAAAAAAAGGTGTATCGAAAGAGGAAGGGGAGCAGATCATTGAGAAGATGAAAGCTCTTGGAGCAAAAGTTGTCATGGAATGATCACGGGTATTTGGTTCTTGGTTCACCTTTTGAATAATTTGAATCTAGCATATTTGGGAAAGTGAAAGTGAAAGTTGAAACACATTTGACGCATTTCTTAACTTGGTTCAAGTTGAGTAACTTGCCATTGAGTAGTGTGTGATCTTGTTATTCTCTGAGCTCGGAAAGTTGAAATTTTGATGATGGACTCCCCCATATGGGCTTGTCTTGGATCAATGGGGCTTTGTTTAGTTGTTTTTTTAACTTGTAGCGGATTACCACATGATCATATCTTGTGAAACCAAAGGGATGAAAAAATTCAGCATGTTTGGTATCCATTTTTTATATTCTTCTTATTTTCATCTCAATGCTAAGAACAAACTAAGGTTAGATTATTAACTTTTCTGCTATGATATACTTCTTACGGAAGTGTATCATGCTGAGAACCGGACACATCCTTAAGGAAGCTTATTTCCTTTTTATTATATACTTTCTCTCTCTGTCCCAAATTAATAGTTCTTTAAGGATACACTCAAAGTCAAGATCAACACTTGTTCACTATCACGCAATTTGGTTTTGTTGATTACATCCAAAAATGAAAAGTGGTTTCTTAATTTGGGACGTCCCAAAAAGGGAAGTGGGATTATTCGTAATTTCTGTTGGTTGCTTAAGAATGATTATAGACTAAAAATAATTATAAACTCTATTTTAAAATTAAAACATTAGTGAATTTAAATGATAAAAATATATTTTTATAAAAAATATATTAAGAGTTAATTTCACCCATTGTGGCTTGTCACATATCCACTAATGGTAAATGTTTATGGCTTGTAATATGACCCCACCGCATAGATTAAGAAACAAAATAAGTGAGCTAAATGAAGAATATCCATTGATTACTTTTTCCTTTTCAACAAGTTTACACCTAACCCCCACCTTCAAATTAAATTGTGTAAAATATACCAACACCAAAACCCCATTACATTCCAAAATCCAAATAAACAAAAACAAATAAAGAAAATCAAACAACTATCCCAACTCCCGCCAAGCAGAAACTTTTGACAAACCACTTTTCACACATTCACCTCCTCTTGTTCTTGCTCCCCAGCAACAAAGAAAAGTAAAACAAAATCCTGAAGAAAAACCCCCAAGCAATAGTAACCCACAAGCAATTCCACTTGGTCAAGTCAGTGATCCCCTGCTGCTTCAATATATCCACCCCGGTGGTCACGCACGTGGTGCTAGTAATATTCATCCCCAACGAGCTACTCATGCTATTCAAAAGCTTCAATTTCATAGCAGCCGGCACCATACCCAACGGGGTATTATCAAATATCTGCACTCCCCTAATAAAACACTTTGTGGGATTCTCAAACTCATTTTGCAAAACAGCCTCGTAAGGGTATTTCACAAGAGAGAGATAATGGAACCAGATCCAGTAAGGTGGAATTCTATCACGGTTGATAAAAAACCCACTGAACAGAAGGAAATAAGCTAAAATCGCCACAACAATAGTGTACCCTAACATGACATGTGGCACAACTCCAGATAGAAATGTAACAAACGAACTTCCTGCCCAAAACGAAGCTAAGATTATGAAAAAATAAAAAAAGAAACCTGAGAGTCCACCGTCAAGTCCAACTGCCCAAAACGTCGTCGCTGAGAAAGCCATTGAGAGAAATACGAGAGATGGTAAAACAACAAGTGAGTGTGAGAGAACATATGAAGATCGCCTGTAAGCATTATAAGCTGTTTCCCTCATGAATATATATCTCTCTTGTAAAAAAACCGGTAAAGCATCTGCGCAGGTGTAAAAAGTTGTGGACATGGCAAAGGCGAAAAACCCTAGCCTTTCTTGCACACCTCTTGGGGAATTATCTAGGTTCCAAAACATGGTGGCTAAGATAAAACCAGTGACTAAAACCGCTCCCAAACGAATACCAAAAAGCTCCGGCATTCTACGCGAATTAGTCATTGAACGTTTCGATAAAACCGCAATTTCTATCCAAAACGGATTAGCGAAAGTTGGCACCATTGAAGTTTGACTCACATCGTTTGTTGCACCAGAAACTAATTTTCCTCTTGATATACTTGCGCTGATGGCTGCTTTTAAAGATAAGCCGCGTGTTGGAGTTTCATTCATGCTTCGAGATCTCTTCATGTTTTGCCATGTTTTGTTGAATTCCACTAAGCTTTTTGTTCCGCCGGGGGAGCCTTCCAGTTCGCGGATCCGATCAAGAGCGAACTCCGTGCGATTCTCGTTTTCCGGTATCGGATGGCCAAAATCAGAGAAATATAACGGGAGATTTATCGGTGAACCACTGAAAACAGTTTGGCCACGAGATAAAAAGAGTAACCTGTCTAGTAAACCGAGGATCCGGTAACTAGGTTGATGAACCGACATGATAACAATGCTTCCGCTTTGAGCGATTCTTTGTAGAACCTTCACTACCATAAAGGCGCTAGTGGAGTCCAGACCGGAGGTTGGCTCGTCCAGGAGTAAAATGATTGGATCGTGAATTATGTCTATTCCGATTGAAACACGACGACGTTCACCGCCGGAGACTCCTCTGTGGCCTTCATCTCCGATGACGGTTTTGGCAGCGTTTCGGAGACCTAACTGATCAATTAAAGCTTGAACACGAAGCTTCTTCTTTGATTTTGACAGTGTTCGAGGGAGTCTAAATTCCGCAGCATACATGAGAGTTTCTTCAACTGTTAACATCGGAAACAAAAGATCATCTTGCATAACATAAGCAGAAATCACTTTTAGTAATCTCGATTCTAACGGTTCTCCGTTGAGAGTAACAGTTCCTTTCAAGCTTCCCTTCGCAATCCGATTAGCTAATGCGTCAATTAGCGTCGATTTTCCGGATCCACTCGCGCCCAAAACCGCTAATATTTCACCATCTCTCGCTTCGCCGGAGATGTTATTTAACAAAATCTTCGTTTTCGAGAACAAATTCTCAACAGCAACCGACTCCGCCGCCGTCGCCGCTGCTCCTAGCCGATTCCGAGTACGAAAAATCGACGGCAACGTCATTTTACGGCGGATTTTCACACTATAAGTGAGATTGTTGAAAGAGAGAACAAACGGCATAGGACGAGGCTCACTGCTTGTATCGCTCAAATCCAAAATCTGATGGTTTGGCGTTTCATCTCCGGTGACCTCTTTTCGTACATCTCCGACGCATTTCAGAAGTTGACCCAACGTCGGTGATACTTCTGCACCGGAACGGGAATAATCCATTCCGTCGAAAAAAGGCGATGGGGAAGTGTTTTGTGCTACTACACGAGACATTTGTGTTGTCTTTCCCCAATAAATAGATATTTGCAACAAGAGATTTTTACTATGGAAGAGTTTGTTATGTGGTTAACTTTGAGTAGGTGAGGAGTAGTGAGGAAACAGAAACGACACTTTTGATGAATGGCCACTTGTGTTTCTATTTACGAGATGGCGTGTTTATATATATGTGTGTTAGTTGTGTTTATAGGGTGGGTTTACTTATCTATATTATAGTGATGATTGGGGAGGTTACCTACATCTCCTAATTTTTGATTGTTTACACGTCTTGGATTAATATGTGGATGGCTATGTAATGTCGTCAAGGGTGAAGAGTGAATGTTCATTCATGTTTGCATGGAAATTAGGTGGGGAGGGTAATCTACTGCTGAGCTATGGTTTGTTTTGGTCCGAGCGAGAAACATGTGTGTGAACACCTTTTTTTGTAAGTCAAATAATTAAAAACTAGGGCTGGTACAACAGTTAGTTGGGCAAAGTGAAAAAAGCTACCTTCATTTGCTCAGTTTTCGGATTAAAAAGGGTAGAGATTGTTTTTGTGTTATCAATAACATAGGGATATCTTTAAAATATTTAAAAAGTGAGAGGTCATTTTTTATAGCCAGAACAGGTTAATTCATCAACTGATGAGCAACAGAGGATCATAGCCGTAGATGACTGTGATCTGCATGTAGAAGTCACCACTGGTATATAGTATTTTTTCGCTTGGCCTCTTTTGGGTTGTCCAGTCCAAATTATATTCTACCTAGATATTAGGTTGGGTCGATGGGTCGAGCTACTCATAGTTCAAGGTCACAAAAACAGAGCCTATGGGGTCAGTTTGATCAATGAATTTGACATTAAAAAAAAGAGTTTAATAATTGGATTAAATTATGTTATGTTATAAAATATGTATAATAGTAGATGTCTATTTTTATTCCACATTGAAAAAATGATTTTTTAGAATGCTTTTGTACTGTAAATAAGTGAGATACACCTTGAGTATGGAGCAATAATGAAATGAAAACCTCTTCTTAAACGCTCTCTTTATTTTATTTTTAATAATATGTCAGCACGAAAGCTCTTGTAAAATATTTCATAATATTTCAACTTGAAGTTCCTAAATTACATGGATCCAAAATCTAAAAAAAACAATTATCGCAATAAAATCTGAAGTTTTGATTATCTAATTTAATGAGTATAGACCAGATTTCCATCAATCATGTGAAATGAAGATCATTAATCAATATTGTGACCAGGAGTTCAAAAATTTTATTTGTAATTAAAATAGGCTTTTCCTAATTACTATTGAAAAATTGAGACAAGAAGTTCTCAAGTTATTTAAAAACTATTTGGGCATGCGGCTCCAACAAAAAAAATACCCTAAATTAAAACTTAAAAGTTTTTTATTATTAATAAGGTAAGATTATTAAAATTTTCAAAATAATCATTTATAATTTGGACCTGAAGCTCTAAATCAATTTTTTGTTGAAATTAATTTCAAAATAAATTGAATTATAAAAAATAACTTTTCAACTTCTTGGCCTTTCATTTTCTTTATTGGGTAAAATATCGTTTTAAAATACTTTTAAATGTCCCTTTAACTATCTCATTAATGGTTTCATCGTTAAAACTTTGTCTTTTGATATTTTGATTCGTTTGAGTACTAAATTAACTTCTTAATGGTATTTAATTTTAACTCATTTTCACATTCCAATCACTTACTATACATTGAAGTTATGGGAATGTGTGGAGAGCGTGGAAACAATTTAAACCCATATAAAAAAAGGAAAATAATGAATAGAGAGTTTATTAGATAGGAAAGTTTTATTCCAAGAGGAGTGAAAATCTTTTGAGTTGAGCAAGGAATGGAAACCATCAACTTACTATTAACGTCTAAAGGAAATGGGCAAAAGCTATACAAGCGTAGGTGTTTTGGCCAAACGAGAGGTGAAATGGATGGGGGGAGGTTTATATGAAGCTTTTAATTAAAAAAAGGAGGTTATATAAGAGAATACGGTGCAAGAACAGAGGGATTATTGCATGTTCTTCTTTCATGAGAGAGGGGACATTTTGATGATAATAGTTAAAGAGGGAGGAATAAGGATGATTTTTTTTATACCGAAGTTGATGATAGGAGGTGGTGGGAATTCACGGGAGATGCCTACAAGAAGATGGAGTCATTCGTCCCATGTGTGAAGACTGAGCAATGTAAAGCGGAGGTCAGTCCAGGTAACAACGACCTATTTAATGTCAGACCAAAATACTTGAAATGCCACATACATTGAGTTATGGACAACAGACAAGCTTCAAATAATAAATGATGTTAAGTATATGTATGATGTTCATATGGATTCTTTTTCATGTAATATGATGCTGGAGTATTTCCAAAAATCATTGGTTGGGAGGATTGGAACTGTGGGAGTTGCGCCATCGTCCAATGAGACTTTTCCTAGGAGGTTAAGGGAGATATCTAAATGTATCGGTGGGATGGAGAAGAGAAAGTCGTCGAATAATATGTTCATATTTATTTTCTTTGGATATGTAAAATCCACATTCTAGAACCCCCTAAGTCGTTTCTTAGTCCCCTAGAACCTCCTCAATTCACTACAAAGCCTAGGTCATACTCCGGGCGCTCTCGGGCCCCGTTTAACTCTGATCAACGTCATCGTCAGAGAGAAAGCTCAATGGATCCTCTAAGGGCACTGAAATCCATTTCCAATGGTCCTCTCCATGCGCGAAACGTCATAATGGTTCGGACAAACGATCCATTTTCCCTCGAAAACAAATCCGAAGGCCACCGGGCGCTGTCGGGCTCCATTTGAACAAGGTTAACTCTTAATCTTGAACAAGAATGAATGAGTCTTAGAAGGGAACTGAATGCCATTTCCAATGGTCTGCCCCCGTGAACGAATCAGCCTTACGGTACGGACGAACGATCCATTTTACTCTGAAAGGTCACCAAACACTTCTGAGCCTCATTTAACCAAAGTCATCTCTCTGAACCGAGCGAAGCTCTTTGGAACATCAAAGTACCACGTACAACCTTTCCAACGGTCCTTCCCGTACGTGATTCGAACTTACGGTTTGGACGAATGATCCATCGTCGTCCGACGGTCTTTTGTCTAAAGGACCAACGGGTGCTTTTGAGCCCCGTTTGACCCAAAGTAAACTCCCGCACCCGGGATCGGCCTATGGATTCTTAAAGGTCTCTTAATTATCATTCTAATAGTATGCCCCATGCACGATTTGGACTTATGGATTGTGTTTTACGTCTATTTTTTAGAAAATCTGCACGAGACTGCCAATTGGCAAGTCCATTTCCCTGCCTATCGGCAGTGTGTCTTGGGCTACCTGTCGATTGATAGGGCAAGGACTATGCCTATCGGAATTCCTCTACCTTATGTAAGGAGAGCATGAGATCACTTCGAAAGGCGCCCCAAATCCATCAATATCAGTTATCTCAACAACATTCTTCTGCAATCAGTAAGGTTTCATTGTGTCAAATTCCTTTCCACCTTCCATTCCCATCATTTTCATACCCAATTTAGCAAAAATCTCCTTCTCTCTCATTCAACATTCATCCCAATTTGCAAAGGAGCTCATTAAGGATCAAGATCAAGCCTCAAGTCTCCAAAGAAGGTCCAAACATCCTTCTCTCTTTAAATTTCTTTATTTCTGCATTAATTATATAAACTCTTAATTTAGATCATACACATATTAATCTTCAATCCTTTATTGGTTCTATTTCACATATATATTTTCTATAAAGAAAACCAAACCAAGAAAAAGAGGATTACGCCCATAAATTTCGATGGGATTTTTCATCACATTTTCTCAAAACTAAAAATATATTTTCTGCACACACATGTAATAAATTCCCCTTTGAATCTATGGGATAAACCCCACCCTTGTGCCGCATGCAAACTACGTGGACTTTGATGCCTTTATAGGCTACGTAGGCCTCTCAGGTTGAAGCCTGATATTCGAGTCCTGTTTTCCTTTTTTTCATATTTTCATATCTTTTTTATTTTATCCATATATTATTCATATATATCATACTTGTAGCATATATTATCATTTTATCATAACAATCAATATCTCAATAAGCGCACATATTATATTTTCTAATTATTATTTTGGAAACATTCATATGGATGACCTCGCTCCATCTTTTCCATGATGCGAGCCGAGCGATTAATATCTCCACTTATATATACACTCAAACACACTTTACGAAGAAATTAAGAAAAATAGTAACACAAGTCCATGAGAGACCGAAAGAGCGGGATAGGTTCCTAATACCTTCCCATTCCATAACTTAGCCCCCCAACCTCTGATCTATTTGGTTTCGCAAGCATTAGTTTGTCTTTGATGTCGCTCTCTCGAGGTGGCGACATGTTCTTTTACCTGTTTTGTTCAAAACAGGTTGGTGACTCTATCTCTTTAGATCACCCCAAAATCGACGAAGGGCGAAGCACCCCACGATGTAGCAATGGGCATGGGATCTTTATCCTCCCACTTTTCCTCCGAAAGCACTGGGAAGGGGAAGATCTCGGGATGGCCACAGTGGCGACTCTGCTAGGGAATGACTTAAGAGGGATATACTCTATTTGCATGGGTGTTATGATTTTCCGCTTGTATGCGTAGGCACCTACCTATATGTTCCCTTTTCCCTTCTATTATTTCTTGTATATATCTACCCCATGTTTATATATCCTCTCACTCAATTTTCACTTCACACACTTGTAAATAATCTCCATGTAGACCTCACACTACTTACAGTTGTATATAGGTTCACTTATACCCACGTGTCGCACACACCACTTAGAATATCCATGCTTAGGTGTCACTAGCACACACCTCCACTTATCACACTTGTATATATCCATGCTCACTCACACTTATCACACACCATTTGTAGTTGATCCGAGTTTAGATTCACTACCACACATTCACTTATAGATATTCACGCATCACTCAATCTCACATATCCCTGGTTAGTGTAATCTTCATGATCCATACTAGATTTACTTTTCATAATACTTGTACATTCTTCCTTATTAGTATAGTACTCATGCAAAATAAAAATACTCTCTCCATAATATACTAATCAATAATCATGCATTTTGCACACTACATCACTAAAGAGCTATTGACCAAAATTTTATCCCATATTGGGGGGTCACTTTGTGATGGGCGCTAGTCCGACAGGTCACAGTTAGCCTAAGCAATATGACTCTCACCTTCCATTGGCTAAATACTATCAAGGTATATCGAACGGTTCTTCCCGCATCGACTACTTGACTAAAGTCATAACGGGAGGTATATAGCAGGGAACTCGTTCATGTACGTTGAGTATATCTAATTCTCTCTCACACGTATTGCCCCCACGAGGTATATACCGAGGCAATTCATGTACACTAAGGTATATATAATGTCTTGACCAAACGTACCAATTGACCTCAAAAGCAAGACGTATATTATGGAAGTCATCCCAAAGGGGGGAGCCTTTCCACTAACCCAACAACTGCATACCCTCACAGAAGCATCAAACCTCGCGCACTCATATTTAGATTGTTGATTACTACTCGAAACTCTTCCAAAATGTCGGGTCGGCATGCCGCCTAAATTTTCACGCGATTTCGTCTTTTTTCCAAATGGCATTTTGTCCATGAGCCTGGCAACAAGTTAAACCGTGTTTACATTTTTTTCAAACCCAATTTTTACCAGGCTCGAGTCTTATTCGACATTTTTTTTGCATTTAGACAAACCTAATACAAGTGAAAACATAATAATAATAATAATAATAATAATAATAATAATAATAATAATAATAATAATAATAATAATAATAATAATAATAATAATAATAAAAATGATAATAATAATAATAATAATAATAATAATGATAATAATAATAATAATAATAATAATAATAATAATAATAATAATAATAATAATAATAATAATAATAATAATAATAATAATAATAATGAGACTCTTTTCTCACTTCTCTTCCGTCTTACCAAAAGTGTTAAAAACATTTTTCCTCCTCTTTTATAAAAATACCAAAAAAAAAAAAATTAACTCCTTTTATCAAAATACCAAAGACATTTTGTCTTCCTCTTTCCCAAAAAATACCAAAAGCATTTTTGTCTTTGTTCTAAACATTTTTTCTCTTCCAAAAAAAATTCGAATCATATTTCCCTCTCAGGTTAATCGCATACCCGACCCTTGGCTTGGCTCCCTATTGCTTCGGTCTTTCGTCAAATCGCCTCGAAGCTCCGTCAGTTCTCCCGCTACTTCCTACGAGTATGAAATTCACCCTCATCCACTCTCCATGGAGAACATCGACTAAGTAACGAATGTGCATCCTGATTTGATGACGGTTTTAGTCTAACTTACCACCAAGATTGACAATCTTCAAACTGAGGTTCACAAGATGCAGTGAAATCGGATCCCTATTCTCGAGGAGCCCGAGATCCTCTTCCATCGCGCTATGGGTCCGCCCATACCTGAGTCTATTTGGGTCCCGAAAGAATATAGGCACGCTCCACGTATCCCTCCTACCAATGGGACACCACCAGCCCATCTTCATATATTGAATCTTACCTTGACAGGGGCTAACATGTTAGTGCCTGCCTATTCGAAGGAAGAAGAGTTGAACAAGGTCAAAAAGGACCTTAAATTGTTGACTAAAAATCTTGACCAGGTTCGAATCTCTAGGAACTACAAGGATCACATCCATATATCTCCCTACCCTCAAGCAAGGTTATCGAAAAAGTTCAAGATGCCTAACAATAAGAAGTTCATGGGTAGCAGGGACCCAATTGTTCATTGTGACAACCCACATAATAAAATATCGGGTGGTCATTCCTATATCAAATTAAACAGAAATCACATCTGGCTCATTCTTAGCATCACTGTCGAAAACCTTTTTAAAACTTACTAAGCACTTAGTATTCAAAACGACACGGTGTCAAATTTTATCTTTTTATTAAACATCTCTAACAATATGCGAAAGAATATATAATTAACCATTCACACAATCGCTGAATGAAACAATACTAAAAATGAATAAATATAATCTTTGTCGAGAAAATCATTGGCTACAAACCAAATAACAAAAATATAAACCATAAGAAAAATAGAATGAGTACATTAACTGACTGGAATAAAAGAAATAATTAGGACGACATGACCAAATGATATACTGATTGCATAATATTCTAGAAATAGAATGACTAAAGAGACTAAGTCAAAATCCTAAAACATCCACATATACTACAGCCGCATAACCCTGGAATAGAACAATCCTAACATCCCTATGGCTGGACACCTAAAAGGTTTTGAAAATATTTTATAGCAAGGGTAACCCAAAACATTTTGAAAATATTTAGTACATGAATTAAATTGCAGTAAATTAAAATGCATGAATGCTTTTCATATTTAAGCTAGTGTCGCACTCCCTTGAGGACCGACTCACCCCTCAACTATTGTCCACACCTAATGCTTTTTTATATAACTCTCCTAGTCACCTACCCCGTAACTAGTTCTTGGTAATACCCTTACTGTCACACTATTCTAGCCCATGTATGTTTAATATATGATTTACAAGTTATTTATCACATCAACTTAATTAATCATTACTCATTTGGGACTATATAACATTCTCACGAGTTATATGAAATATCTATACAATTCACATCATGTATTTTACCCATACATAAATATTTGCACCATATATATATATCATCATATTACAACATTTACACACATGTCGTAAATATATAATCCATCCTCCCGAGTAGGCACTCACTGCATGTTCTCTAAAATGCTATCATTTCCAGGTATACTCATCCACATGGAACCCTCATACGGTTAGCTCACCGAATAAAAAAATAGAATAAACACAGCGGAGGCTGAAGCACCTTATACTCTTGACTCATTTGAGTCTACATTGTATAAGTGTTCATCTAGTTTAGAAATAGAAACAAAATTGAGTCCCCATCCTAGATACCAAAAAGCCTCAGACTCTTCCAAACAATTCATTCCTCTTATTTGAATGATCAAAGGTATAATCACAAACACTCACACACTTTAGGACTTCATATTGTTCACATATTGTTTAAATTGTTTGTATGTGTGTTGGGTGTGCTAATTCCCCTTAAAATTATTTTTAGTAATTTTTTAAGGAATTTCCAATAGTTTTTAAAATAGTTTTTTCTTAATTTAAATTGGAATTAGTCATTATATAAATTCTAGTTATTGGTTTTATCCCTGAAATGTTCACCTGGGTAGGATCCAAAAGCGTTAGAGACCTCAGGGTGCTTGTGTAATTAATTTTGGGATGCGCGTTTGTTATTCGTTATTTTCCTTACACTTGTTGCCTTCATATTGGCTGAAGGTGTGTTTCTTTGAAGAGAGAAAACCAACATTTTTTATCAACCCTTGGATTAAGCTTATCAACTCTCTGCATGCGTCTTGATACAATTCCTGTGAACCTCTATCCTCCAATCAGAAGCCTCTTAACCAACCGCTTACCTTTAACCGTTGGATGGAAGTCAATGTTGCAAGACTTAATCTTAGCCCTTGATTTCGAACCCCCTTCTCGATCCTTCTCAGCCCTGTATATAAGGAGGCTAACCCTCAGCCTTTTAGAAACTTTTTTCCACTTCGTCATTTAGAGAGAGAAAAGAGAGAAGAGAGAGATAAATCATAGTGTTAGAAACCCTAACCCTAAATCATTCTAAACACTTCTTCAAACCTTAACCCTTTTACCAAAACCCAGTATATACCAAACACCAACCTTGAGTGTTTGAGAGTTTTTGCGTGTTGATTTGAAAGTTGTTTCGTACTGTAACCTCTTTGTTTTAAGATCTTGTGTACAACTTAAACATTAGGTTAGATTTGTGTGTCTGTTTCATAGAAATCATAGATCTAGTCTTTTTATGTTATATTACACCTAGATCTGCATTTCTAGTTTCTCGTCTTGAGAAATCCTTCGTTGATTATTTTTTGTTAATGTTTTCATTTTCAAAATAAACAAAATCATTTTATGTTTCTAGTTCTTTTGAAACAAGACCTTTGACCTTGAAATCACACTTAGCGGTTTTCAATTTCAAAAACATTTTCAAAACTCTGAAATTGATTAAGATCTTGAAACGTCTTCTGAGAAAGATAACTGTGGATTCTGGGTTTATTTTAAAAGGTCAAATAAGGTTCAAGTTGCCTAAGAAGAGAGAAAGTGAAAATCACAACATATAGATCTGATTTGTAATTTGTTAGGACTGTTTATAAAAATAAGCGTGAGTGTGTTCATGCATGTGTTAGATCACCATCACAAACACTTACACACTACAACACTGAAAGTGTTGGTAATAAGATCTTGAAATAAGAGTCGACGTAAAGACTGGAACAAAGTGGAAGTTAGCAAACTGAGAGAACCACAACAACAATCAGAACTACAGAAAAGTTAGAAGGACAACAGTGGGTACATTCCTAAACTTGTATAGGACCGATTTGTATGCATGTGTGTTATATAGTTTGTAACTGTTATATTTTGTTTTAGTGGATTTTTATTTTTACTCCGTAGAAGGAGTCGTGGATGTTTCCTCAGTTGGGTGAGGTTTTACCACGTTAAAAATCTCTTGTCATTAATCTTTCTACATCTCCTCATCTCATTCTTGGTGGTGTGCTGGTTTAAAACTGTTTTAGTTTTGTTTCTTAAAACTTGTTAACAAATCTTGAACTAATCTCGTGCATATTTTCAAACGCATCTTATGATTAACCTGATTTGATTTAAAGAAAAGAGTTTCTTCAAAAAATAGTTCGGAGTTACTTAAATTGTTTAATCTTGTATTTAACGACTTTTGTAACAGTTTTTCAATTAGTATCAGAGCTTTGGAAATCTTTGTAAAAAGATCTTGTGTTTCTGAAATTGTTTTCTTAAAATCAAAACAATGGACGAGAAAAATGAAAGATTTGGTAATTTGACCAGACTCCCACTCTTTGATGGAAATAACTTTGCTTACTAGAAGGTAAGAATGGTTGCTTTCATACAAGTAATCTTGGGAGATGAAGTCTGGTATATTGTTGAAAATGGATACACTTATCCTACTAAACCATCCACTGAAGGAAGTAATGAGAGGATTAAGAAAGCATTAAGTGAATTCACACAAGAAGAGAAGCAAACTTCTCGAAACAATAACAAATGCAAGAATGTCATCTTTATGTCCATAAATGAACATGAGTTCAAAAGGATCTCATCATGAGCCACTTCTAAGGAATGTTGGGATACACTGATCACTACACATGAAGGTGACACTAGAGTCAAGGCTGCTAAAACTCAAATGTTTGTTCAGCAGTATAACTCCTTAATTATGTCAGATTCTAAAACCTTTGATGATTTTTACATTAAATTGACTGACATTGTGACCAAACTGCATGCTAATGGAATAACATATGACAGACGTGAAATTGTATATAAAATTATAAGATCATTACCACAGAAATTTGACAATAAAATATATGTTATTGAGGAAATGTGTGATCAAAATCTCGCTCCTGAATTACTCAGTAGTAAACTACGAACTGTGGAAATGGAATTAGAATTTAAGAAACAAATGAACCAGTCCCATAGGAAACAAACTAGTTCCAACTTGAGTTTTTCCTCTAAGTTGATGAAACCTGAGTTTACTATTCCCATTGATGATTCTGATGAGGAATGTGATATAGATAGCTTGGATAATCAAATTGCCTTAATGTCAAAACAATTTAAGAAAATTGTCAAATTTAGAAATAAATTGGCAAATAGAAAAGGACAGACAAATTATCCAACTCAGGACAAATAACTACAAACCACAAACCACAAACCTTATGAGAAAGGTCAAGACAAACACTACAAGGACATGAGACCCAATAAATACTTCAAGAACATTGAATGTTTTAGATGTGGAAAACTAGGACACATAGCACAAGACTGTAGAGTGAAACTGAATACTGCCAATAAACATACTAGGGCCAACAATTGCAAAACACGGGATGATTCAAGTGATTCTAAAAATGATGAACCTGAATCTTCTGATGGTTTTGATCCTTGCATGTCTTTCTTTGCCAAGATAATATACAATGATGATATGCTTATGCCTGTGTACGAGAATGATGCTAGTAACTCTACTTCTGTTATTATGAACATGCTGCTAGTGGTTTAGATGTTTTAATATCTGATAATATTTCTAGTTCTACCACGGGGTGTGTGAGTCGAAGGAAATGCGATAATGACGATGTCAACGGGTGCGTGAGTTTAAGAATTGAATCCTTAGGGGTCACTTCACACACTACACTTAGTGACTCAGACACTGAAGACCTCCTTGATATTCACACTCTTTATGCGAAAATCCTCAAGAAAAACACTAGACTAGAGAAGATAGTGAAAGATCTCACTAAGAAATTAGAAGACCAAAGTCTGATGGTTAAACTTAACGCTAAAGAGTATACTACCCAATGTCTAACTCATAAAAATGAAGTCAAAATATTTGATCAAAAATTGAAGAATTTGATTGAAGAAAATGAAACTATGGAGAAAAAATATAAAGGGACATTATTAGAATTGGAACAATCTAAAGAAAAGACAGCAATAGTTTTCAAAAAATTTGCAAAATTTGAAAAAAATTCAAACTGTATTGATGGATTTGTTGTTGATTCCAAAACCAATTCTGATGATCGAACTGGAATTGGATTTTGCCCCAATTTGAAGACTCAAACTAAAAACTTTGAACTAATTAAGTTTGTGTCTGGAGGCAAAAGACCTGTAGAGACTTGTCCAGACTTTCATTCTCTAAAAAATGAGTTTGACGAGAAACAATCAAAGTTTGATATTGGGGAATCAAGTTTTTGTAAGTGTAATAGTCCACCTAAGACTAAATATGTCTGCCCCCAATTAGGAAGAGTGATTCTGCCTTTCAAACTATACTCCCTAGGAATAAGCTTCAACTCCAAAATGTCAACAAACCTATGTTTAGAGACTTTCCTAAATAGATACCATCTTCGAAAAACTTGTTTTTCTCTTATTGTGACTTATATGGTCATTACTTTGAAGGTTGTTATTCTAGATAATTAGTCAACCCTGTCTATTATACTCCTGTGTTCCAAAACTTTAACTATTTTAGGAGAAGCCGTAACAATTATGTTCGTCCTAGACAACCAAACAAAAACTCGAACTATAGAAAGTGAAAGACCAAACCTAAAAGATCATTTCCAAGAAGGATTCCTAAACACTTTCCTAAACCAAATTCTCACACTTTCCATAAAATTCAGTCTCATGCGAAAAACATTTTTCAACAGAAATCTAATGCTCGCAAATTTTATCAATTGAGAGCAAATAAGTGCAAAATGAAAACTAGAGCTATTTGGGTTAGATAAGATGAGATATTACCCCAGATGAAGTGTAATATTGTTATTACTGCTTTAAAAGCTGAACACACTCCCTCTGGTTGGTATTTAGACTCTGGATGTTCAAAGCATATGATTGGGAATGATACCAAGCTCTTAAACAAAACCACCTTTGTTGGAGGAAAAGTTATTTTTAGTGATGGTGTATCATCTCAAATAATTGGTAAAGGAACACTCCAAGAAGAAGGATTAACTTTACTTGAAAATGTTCTTATAGTAAAAGATCTTAAGGCTAATCTACTTAGTATCTCACAATTTTGTGACTCAAATCATACTGTCACCTTTTTAAAGAATAATTGGAAATTTTTAAATGAAAAAGGTGAGTGCATAATTACAGGACTCAAAACTCCGGACAATTGTTATACTGTTCAGAACAATACTGAGGTCTGTAACATTGCCAGAATGGATGACAATGAGATATGGCATAATCGTATGGGTCACATAAATTACGAAAACCTTAGTAGACTGTCTTCTCAAGAAATAGTTAGAGGTATTCCTTAGATCAAACCTATTTCTAAAATTATATGTGGATCGTGTCAGGAAGGAAAAATTATTAAGGCCCCTCATAAGAAAGTCAAAGATATCCTTACCTCTAAACCCTTGGAGCTCATTCATATGGACCTAATGGGTCCTTCTCGAACTGTTAGTCTATGTGGACACAGTTACATTCTTGTTATGGTTGTTGACTTCACCAGATTTACTTGGGTAGCTTTCTTAAAATAAAAGTCTGACACTTTCCAAACCTTTTTGAAGATTTTACTTCGAATTGAAAATGAGAAAGATACAGAAGCAAATAGAATTCGTAGTGATAGAGGTGGAGAATTCATTAATACTGGTGTTATAGAGTATTATGACTATAATGGTTACAAACATGAATTTAGTGCTCCTAAGAAACCTCAACAAAATAATATTTCTGAAAGAAAGAATCGTACCCTTCAAGAGATGGCACGTGTTATGATTCATGCCAAGAGTTTACCTAAGTATTTTTGGGTGAAATCTATTCGTACTGCGTGTCACATTATCAATAGGTCTATCTTAGAAAGAATTCTAAACAAACTCCTTACGAACTTTTGTATGGGAAGAAGACCAATCTTAAGTACCTTAGAACCTTTTGTAGAACGTGTTATGTCTGCAAAGATAGAGAACACTTATCCAAATTTGAGACTCATGGAGATAAAGTCATTTTTCTAGGATATTCTCCTAATAGTAGAGCATACCGTGTCTACAACCTTCGCACTAAGACCTTAATGGAATCCATAAATGTTATTGTAAGTGACACTACTGTAGAGAGTAAGACCGGAGAACCAACTAATATGGAAGAGTCTGAAAATGTTTTAGAAAAAGACTCTCCAGAAATAGATGATTCTTTACCAATTGAGACACCTGAAGTACCTAATTGGGTTTCTAAAGACCATCCCATTTATAACATTGTTGGTAACCCTAGTGAGCCTGTACGTACAAGATCTCAATTACAAAACTATGCTCATTATGTATGTTTTGTTTCCCTTATGGAACCAAAGAATGTAAATGATGCATTGAATGATCCTCATTGGATTACTGCAATGAAAGAAGAACTTCTTTAATTCGTCATTCATGATGTTTGGGATCTTATACATAGGCTTGATCACAAAAAGTTTATTGGCACACGTTGGATATTTAAGAATAAATCTGATGAAAGTGGGATAGTCATTAAAAATAAAGCCAGATTAGTTTCTCCACGATACTCTCAAATTGAAGGAATAGATTTTAACGAGACTTTTGCTCCTGTTACTCGTTTAGAATCTGTTCGTCTTCTCTTTGCCATAGCTTGCTACTTACATTTCACGCTTTACCAAATGGATGTCAAATCTTCCTTCCTTAATGGAATATTGACTAAGGAGACCTATGTAGAACAACCAAAAAGGTTCATTGACCCTAAATATCCAAATCATGTCTTTCATCTTAAAAAGGCTTTGTATGGCCTAAAATAAGCGCCAAGAGACTGGTATGAACGCCTTTTCAATTTTCTTTTAGACAAAGGTTTTAAGAGAGGAGGAAATGATCAAACCCTTTTTGTCAAACATTTTGACAAACATATCATTATAGATCAAGTTTACGTAGGTGATATCATCTTTGGATCAACTTCCCCTACTGAAGTTAAATCTTTTTCTGAAATTATGCATAAATTTCAAATGTCTCTTATGGAGGAGTTGCAATTCTTCTTAGGTTTTCAAGTTAAATAGAATTCAAAAGGATTATTTGTTTCGCAATCAAAATACGATTTAGAGATTGTTAAATCATTCGGCCTTGAGAGTGCAAAAGATTCTAAATCTCCCATGAGTACTACGGTCAAACTGTCAAAGGATGAAACTGGGAAATCCGTAGATCCAACTTTATATCGTAGTATGATAGGAACCTTACTATACCTTACTGCCTCGCGTCCTGATATTATGTACGTTGTTTGCGTGTGTGCCCGTTATCAAAATAATCCTAAAGAGAGACATTTAACTTATGTTAAAAGAATTATAAAATACATTAAAGGCACTCTAAATTTAGGACTTTGGTACACCAATGATACTCCTAGCACTATAATAGGATACACTGATGGCGATTGAGCAGGATGTACTGACGATAGTAAGAGCACATCAGGCGCATGTTACTATATTGGTAATAATTTGGTAGGTTGGAGTAGTAAGAAACAATCTGCACTTCTTTATCAACAACCAAATCCAAATACATAGCCGCTGGAAGTTGCTGTGCTCAATTACTTTGGCTTAAGCAAATTCTAAGTGATTATAGTATTAAAAAGGAACTATTACATCTTTATTGTGATAATCAAAGCTCTATCAATATCTCTAAAAATCCTATTCAACACTCGCGAACAAAACACATAAAAATAAGACATCACTTTATACGTGAATTAGTTGAGACTAAGGAACTAGAAATCAATTATCTTCCTACTAATTTACAACTTGCAGATATGTTTACCAAACCTTTGGATTACAATATATTTATTTCTTTACGTAACTCGATTGGAAATATTTGTGCTGAATAAACTCTTAAAGTTGCTTAGTTTTTCTCTTTGTCCATTTGAGACAAAATGGTGGAGAAATTTAAGTCATATGAGTTTATTTATTTTGTACATATTCTAAAGAGTTTGATCTTAGTGATTATTTGCAGGATTATGTACAGTTATGCTCAAATTATTTTTAACAGTTGTAAGAGGGTAGTAAATTGTAATTAGTTGAGTTATGTAATTTTCTTTTCCAGGAAATGGGTAAATAGATTTTTTGGTATAGGAATAGTTTTTTTTCCAATTCTTTTTGCTGCCCTACGAGTCCAAGATGATTCAAAGGAGATTTTATCTCATATTTCCAAAGGGGGAGATTGAATCACCTTATACTCTTGACTCATTTGAGTCCACATTGTATAAGTGCTCATCTAGTTTGGAAATAGAAACAAAATTGAGCCCCCATCCTAGATACTAAAAAGCCTCGGACTCTTCAAAAAAATTCATTCCTTTTGTTTGAATGATAAAAGGTATAATCACAAACACTCACACTTTAGGACTGCATATTGTTCACATATTGTTTAAATTGTTTGTATGTGTGTTAATTCCCCTTAAATTTATTTTTAGTAAATTTTTTTGGGAATTTCTAATAGTTTTTTCTTCACTAAAATTGGCATTAAAATGCTTTGGGGTCATTATATAAATTCTGGTTATTGGTTTTATCCCTGAAATGTTCACCTGGATAGGATTCGAAAGATCTAGAGATCTCACGGTGCTTTTGTAATTAAGTTTGGGACGCGCGTTTGTTATCCGTTATTTGCCTTACACATGTTGTCTTCCTATTAGCTAAAGTCCTTTAAAGAGAGAAAACCAGCATTTTTTATCAGCCCTTGGATTAAGCTTATTAACGCTCTGCATGCCTCCTTGATACAATCCTTGTGAACCTCTATCCTCCAATCATAAGCCTCTTAACCAACCGCTTACCTTTAACCGTTGGATGGAAGTCAATGTTGCAAGACTTAATCTTAGCCCTTGATTTCTAACCCCCTTCTCGATCCTTCTCAGCCCTATATATAAGGAGGCTAACCCTCAGCCTTTCAGAAGATTTTTGCCACTTCGTCATTTAGAGAGAGAAGAGAGAGAGAAATCACAGTGTTACAAACCCTAACCCTAAATCATTCCAAACACTTCTTCAAACCTTAGCCCTTTTACCAAAAACCAGTATATACCTAACACCAACCCTGAGTGTTTGAGAGTTTTTGAGTGTTGGTTTAAAAGTTGTTTCATATTGTAACCTCTTCGTTTTAAGATCTTGTGTTCAACTTAAACATTAGGTTAGATCTGTGTTTCTGTTTCATAGAAATCATAGATCTAGTCTTTTATATTATATTACACCTATATCTGCATTTATAGTTTCTCGTCTTGAGAAATCCTTTGTTGATTATATTCTGTAAATGTTTTCATTTTCAAAATCAATAAAATTATTTTCTAGTTCTAGTTCTTTTGAAACAAGACCTTTGACCTAGTTGAAATCACACTTGGCAGTTTTCAATTTCAAAAACATTTTCAAAACTCTGAAATTGATTAAGATCTTGAAACGTCTTCTTAGCAAGATATCCATGGATTCTGGGTTTATATTAAAAGGTCAAATAAGGTTCTAGTTTCCTTAGAAGAGAAAAACTTAAAATCACAACATATAGATCTGATTTGTAATTTGTTAGGACTATTTGTAAAAATAAGCGTGAGTGTGTGCATGCATGTGTTAGATCACCATCACAAACACTTACATACTACAACACTGAAAGTGTTGGTAATAAGATCTTGAAACAAGAGTCGACGTAAATACTAGAACAAAGTGGAAGTTAGCAAACTGGGAGAACCACATCAACAATCAGAACTACAGAAAAGTTAGAAAGACACCAGTGGGTACATTCCTAAACTTGTATAGGAATGATTTGTAAGCATATGTGTTATATAGTTTGTAACTGTTATATTTTGTTTTAGAGGATTTTTCTTTTTACTCCGTAGGGGGAGTCGTGGATGTTTCCTCAGTTGGGTGAGGTTTTACCACGTTAAAAATCTCGTCATTAATCTTTCTACATCTCCTCATCTCATTCTTGGTGGTGTGCTGATTTAAAACTGTTTTAGTTTTGTTTCTCAAAAATTGTTAACAAATCTTGAACTGATCTCGTGCATATTTTTAAACACGTCTTGTGATTAACATGATTTGATTTAAAGAAAAGAGTTTCTTTAAAAAACAGTTCGGAGTTACTTAAATAGTTTAATCTTGTATTAAACGGCTTTAGTAACAATTTTTCAGAGGCGGCCATAGGTCCCCCCGAAAATGAGACTAACTCATACCCAAAATGTCTCACCCCTAACAATACAGATGCTATGACCTGGGGACTATACTCACCCTACTCCTCAAGCCAAGGGATTTACCAACATCGCGCAACCTCCCATAATAGCACTAAAGGGGTATGTGTTCCTATAAATATTATTCACATAATATATATATATATATATATATATATATATATATATATATATATATATATATATATATATATATATATATATATATATATATATATATTCTATTAATCCAAGCTACCCGTGCACAACTACCGTAACACTAGCCTAACATTCCCAAGTCTATATACCAACTTGATATTTAAATAATTCCCACAATTATTTATTTATTAATCAAATTGTATCACACAACTAAATTACCCGAACTGGCTCATTCGATCCGAAATTTTCATCTTGTAGAACTTATTCCTTAAATTTTAGACATTAAGGTTAACACCCTTTTTAATTTTGAATATTCTATAATTTATTATATAACCCTATAATAAATTAACTTGACCAAATCCATGCCTAAACACTCGTAGCACTAGTCCAAATTTCAACTGAGTCAATATCCCGACTCAATTGAATCAATCACACATTAATTAATTTATTACCTTGGCATCATTCAACCAATATATTCGGACTCACTCACTTGGCCCGAAAATACAATATTTAGAATTTATTATTTAATTCTCCTTAATGAATTTTGCACACTTATTAATCTAAAGTTTTCAATTTACTCAATTTCAACCTTAGTTCCCTATCGGATTATTTGCTCAATTATCACAATATTTACTTGTCTCACTTTATGTAAACATAATATGTACTTTAGGCCTAATGTCCTTATTATAGAGCAACAGTCATAATCATTCAATCTAGGCAACCTCCAACGGAATAACAACTAAAAATAACATATCTTAAAATTTTCCCCACGAATCTGCCCAGATTTTTAAAATGCCGTTTTGAAGCATTTTGGAATCGTTCTAGGAGAAAACGTATCAGAGAACAAAATGCAGAAAATATGATTTTCTACAAGGCAGCACGAACAGAATAGCCATTTTTAGCACCAAAATGTCATAAAAAGGTTTCTAAAATGATGGTTTAATTTACCCAATTTCAAAGACATTTGAATTCAAGAAATTGTTCTATAATTAAATCATACCCATCAAAAACCAATTTAGATATCAAGTAACCCCAAAACCATATCATCTTATCACACCCACTTTGATATGAATATAAATATTCAATTAATTTGAAAACAAGTTTAAACACTTGCCTTAGGGTCGGTAGGGTATGAATTCGTTGGTGTAGAAGATGATGATTTGATGAAGAACGCACACACTTGTTCTTGATTTTGGCTCCCATGGATTCTCCCACTTGCACCCACTTTCTCTCTCTATAAGGGTTTTCTAAAATGTGTTATGGCTGCCACACCCTCTCACTTTTAGGGTTTAATAACTCAATCCCGTTTTTAAGCTGGTAGGCTTTATAAAAATGGCTCAAACACTCTTATGTGGGCTTAAATATGCCTAAAATACCCCGAGACTCATTTACTCCCCATGGGTACTCTTTTCCAACTATTTTGATTCATCCGGACTCAATCGTGCACTCAGAATTGCCATTCGAATTAATTTATAACATTTTCCAATTTTTTACCTTAAAAATGCGACACAAAAATAATTTGAACAATTAAATCTCAATCTGCCAATTTAAATAAATCCTCCAATTTAAATAAATTCGCCCAAATCATAAATTTAATTGCTCCCAATAAAATAAATTCTTTTTTCCCAAATATAATTAAATTAAAGGTACTTAAATTTACGGGGTGTTACATATTTCCCTCCTTACAATGGAATTTCATCCTCGAAATTCAGATAAACCTAGTACTCTCAGCCTCGACCGGCTCCCTAATCACTTACCCTTAGCATTACTAAACATATTTCTTAAGCGAATGTAGTTAACCAGAGTGCCCATATACCCTGTACCCATGCTTAACCGTACAAAATAACACCCATCTTTTACCAGCCTTTAATCATAATATAACTTCGATCCCATAGTTATAACACCCCAATTACCCTTCTCTCAGCATAAAAGTATACATATACACTCTTATGATAAAAAGGACAACATACACTACCGCGCCCTTACTATCACTAGTTTCCTTGCGTGAAAAATAACACCCAAGCTATATCTCCCTACTCGACAATAAGTCAACCCAACCTGAATCACCTAAATAATGTCCCTACTCCTCGAGATTTTAATTAACAATTACTAACATTTTATTTTGTAACACATCATAATTATATACAGTCATATATATACACTAGAACCTATCTCAGGTGAGACCTAGTGAAGACAATTCATACCATGGTACTGCGAACACTCAGTCTTACTATAACTATTCACTATAGCCCCAAATTATCGCTAACCAATTGATACTTGAAAAATCATCCACCCTACTCCCATAATTCTCGAAAGTAGTAATCTCTAGTGTAATGCAACTATCTTCTTAGTGTACTTCCCACTCTCTCGTGGTTAACACAGAAGAATCTTGCTACCTCACGGTACTCATATATAAAATATGGCTATCACGGCCAACGCACCCACTAGTATTTATCTCACTCGCGAATGGTAGGGATAGCAAACCATAGGTTGTGACACACTCAATATCACTTTATACGTACCCGTGATCAACATTCTCATCTCGAGGGGAATTTTCTTCCCCTCTATCCGGAATATACCTCAAATCATTGCCCTTGCATTTTCTCCCAAATATGCTAAGTATCTTCACAGAAGAGACTCTGGCTCCTCCCAGGGTTCCCATACACCCTATATTTCGTGCATATTTTCACAAACCTCAGATCATCACATACATAACATACTTATCTAAAGCTCGCCCCCCGCATTCTCGGCGTGACTATAACTTTTGGGTATTTTTGATGACCTTACCAATTACTATACAATTCTTCCCGATATTGCCCCACCAATCAACTTTTGGTGCAAATCTTTCTAATGTTTCTTTTGCAACACTTTTTGACTCCACTTGCCCTATCTCTTAGTGGCTCTTTGTTCAACGTATTTTCTCCACACGTTCACTAATTATTATTAAATCTGATAACCTAGAATCCAATGATGTCTTCACACTTTCGACATTTTATTAAGGCTTGCGCATATAACACCTCATGGCAAGCCTAAAAGAACTTTTCCCAATGCATTATTCCTCAGCATTGTCTGTCTTCGATTTTTGCAAAACCCAAAGCATATACCCGAGACACTTAAACTTTGTCCCTATACTCACAAGTCTAATCATGGACTCCCACATCTCTAAAGGAGTCATATATTACTGTGCTCGCACTATCACTAAGCCCTTAGCGCTAAATATTAATAACAAGCTAAATCTCTCCGCTTCACGGCAACCCAATATACCTTGAATCTCATCAGTAAGAGTCCCTACGCACCAGGATCCAATATAACTAGATAACTCTACACTCTGAAGTTTATACAAAATATCACCGTGAGCTCGACCCTCTTTTAGGTGAAATATCATAACAATTTACATCCCACCCTAGAACAACGAGCACGATAGCCTTGCTATAACCTCCCACCATCGCGAACCTATTCGTACCCAGGATAAAATCATATCTCGAATATCACTTATGAAAATGAGCTATTCTCATAGAAATATATATCATCTCAATGTACTCACCCACTCCCTTACAGGTGGGACTAAAGAGCACCCTGCTACTCCATTGTAAATATACACATATTAGTGATATTAACATTACCTCTACTAAACCCATATCTTACGTGAATCTAGTACTAATACATTACTGTGACTAGCTCGCATCACACAAAATAGACCCCAATCATCTTGGAATAAAATTCATACTTTCAATTGCCAAAAACACTCGTAGTTCGAATGGTTCCTGGATATAACACCCTCGTCTGAACCAACCTAAAAACTTCTGTAGTTGTTGCCCTTGCTAAATATCCCGTGACTGTCCCTTAGATCTCCACGGGCAAGATCCACCCATGTGTTTCTACTCTTTTACACATAAGAAACCTCTCTGTGTCATTTATTTTTCTCTGGCCCCACCGGCCATGTCGGGGTTGTCCTCTTCGCGGACCTAGTAATCTTGACCCTGATTGCTACCCCTAATGTCCCTTTGGCTTTGCTGGTACCATGGGACTTTTTTATGGCCTTGATGACTCTAATAGAACCCATGATCACTGGGTAGTAATTATATTGATATCGATCATTAATCTGTGTCCTCTACCAGGTATCCCTTCCCTTGGTGCCTCACTAGCACACAAATTTGGCTTTACTCTTCTGATAGATTTTCCAACTCCCTTAGCTCCCCTCTCCATCCTTGATACAAATTATAAATGTACAACCTTAATGACAACGACACCAGTCATCCTAGATTTATTTTCTATCCGCACATGTATTTTCTATCCATGGGTCTATTATTAACTTACAACCCTACTTGATTCTTCGTATCCCTCTCATAGATTACGAAGTTTGTAAATTTCATCAAATTTCCTTAACATCCGACCACTATCCAACCGTTTTTGGAAAATTACTGGAATTTTCCCTGCCTCTCTATTTAACCTCTGGTGCAAGGATTCGTAATAACCCGCACCCCAAATTCCTCATTATTTATGGAAATTTTTCCATGTCTATGGTGACTGACTCCCATCACCCTACGTTGCTTCTATGAGCAAACATATTAACTGGAAATTTTGACTTGAGAGTTAGTACACTCCTACTCATGTGATACCAATTGGATGTTCTCCATCCATTGGCAAATCACCCTTCCACAACTTCCTCGATTTCTAGCGGATTGTTCTTCTGAAATAAAATCTTCTTCGACCCTTACCCCTTGTCGTCTACCCTTGGGGTTTTAACTTTGCACCATCGTCCTTCCCGACGGTTCTTGGGGCAACTACTGTGCACCAGTGAGTACTCCAACTTCAATTGTTTGAACAATTATCATGGTGACTCCTATCGCATCACTATTTCCAGAATACTCCATGGCTTCTATTGAGTCATCCCTCCTGCAATCCTTCTAAAGTCCACGTTTGTCGTTCTTTAATGTTCGATCTGCCACGCTCTATCGAAACCATATCTGAATCACATCAACTATACATTATAGCATGAGAATGTAAGTCGCATACGTAAAGGAATACAACAATCCTATAATAACGATCTATATCAAAGAACCCTACGCTGAAACGTGAAAATCCGCACAAATCCTAAAGACACAAGAACTTGATTCTCTGATAAGATCTGTGACACCTCGCCAAATAAAATACCGGGTGATCAGTCCTATATTAAATTAAACAGGAATCTCATCTCGTTCATTCTTAGCATCATTGTCGAAAACCTTTTTAAAACTTACTAACCACCTAGTATTAAAAAAGACACGGTGCTAAATCTTATCTTTTTATTAAACATCTCTAACAACATGTGAAAGAATATATAATTAACCATTCACACAATCATTGAATCAAACAATACTGAAAATGAATAAATATAATCTTTGCGGAGAAAACCACCGGCTACAAACCAAATACCAAAAATATATACCACAAGAATAATATAATGAGTACATCAACTGACTGGAACAAAAGAAATAACTAGGGCGACATGGCCAAATGAAATACTGACCGCATCCTACTATTGGAATGGAATGACTGAAGCGGCTAAGTCAAAATCCTACAACATCCACATATGCTGCAACTGTGTAACCCTAGAATAGAACAATTCTTGGATCCCTGTGGCTGGACACCTAAAAGGTTTTGAAAATATTTTATAGCAAGGGTAACCCAAAACATTTTGAAAATATTTAGTAAGTGAATTAAATTGCAGTAAATTAAAATGCATGAACACTCTTCATATTTAAGTTAGTGTCGTACTCCCTTGAGGACCAACTCACCCCTCGACTATTGTGCACACCTTACGCTTTTTTATATAACTCGCCTAGTCACCTACCCCGTAACAAGTTCTCGATAATACCCTTCCTATCACGCTATTCTATCCCGAGTATGTTTAATATACGATTTATAAGTTATTTATCACATTAACTTAATTAATCATTACTCATTTGGGACTATATAACATTCTCACGAGTTATATGAAATATCTATACAATTCACATCATGTATTTTACCCATATATAAATATCTGCACCATATATGTGTATCAGTATATTACAACATTCACACACATGTCGTAAATATATAATCCATCCTCCCGAGTAGGCACTCACTGGATGTTCTCAAAAATGCTATCATTTCTAGGTATACTCATCCACCCGGAGCCCTGATACAGTTAGCTCCCCAAATCAGAAAATAAAATAAACGCAGTGGAGGCGACCATAGTTCCCCTCAGAAATGATACTGACTCATACCCAAGATGTCTCACCCATAACAATACAGACGCTATGACCTGGGTACTATACTCACCCTGCTCCTTCAGCCAGGGAATTCACCCACATCGCTTAACCTCCCATGATAGCACCAGAGGGGTATGTACTCTTATATATATTATTCACACAAATATTTATAAATCATACACACACACACACACACACACACACACACACACACACACACATATACATATATATATATATATATATATATATATATATATATACACACACACACTAGTGTATGCCCATACCTAAAGGCACGAAGAAATTTTTCAAAGTACGTAATCGCGAAACGGCGACAATTTTTCAAAGTACGTAATAGCGAAATGCAAAAATTTTGAAGTGTAATTTTAAAACAATTGGCCATAATATCCTTTATTTATAGGACTATTCACCATGCTTAACAAACAAAAAATAGTCCAATAACATTAAAATAGTCTAAATTCATCAAATAAATTCACATATAATACGAAATATACAATATTCATCCATCGAATTCACATTGTGCTAAAAAAAACAAAGTGTCAAATTTTTAAAAAAATTGGGAGTCTCCTTTGTTTATGGAACTATTCATCCTGCTTAACAAAAAAAAAATAGTCCAACATCCTAATTGTCTAGATTCATCAAACAAATTCACATATAAAATAAAATATACAATATTCACCAATCAAATTCACTGTCTAAAAAAACAAAGTTTCAATTTTTTTTTTTAAAATGGGCATAATCTCCTTTGTTTATTGGACTATCCACCCTATTTAAGGGGTAACAACAAATCCAATAATAAAAGAAATCCCAAATTAGGAGATGGGAGCTAGAAGGCTGGGAAAGGAGAATATGAATTTATTCTTATTGTGGGACTTCCTCAAAATGTCTGTGCCGTGGTGTTTGACCACCATCTTGGATGGGTGAGTGAAACTGAGCAGGACTTTGCTAGAGCATCGACGATAATATTTTTAGAAATTGCAATTATTTTTAAGTCTTTTGCACTCATCTGCTTCTGTATTAGGTGATACTACTATTACTGTATTCCCATCCTTCTTCCCACCTCTCGCCATTATCACTCTCCCCCTCTCGATTTTCTGTAAGATTTGACAAACAATAAACATAATTAATCCGGTATAATAGTTGAGCAGGTATGACAACATAATGAGTTCATGGTCACTCTCCAGTTGGCATTAAACTGGAGAGTGGAATATAATGACATACAATTATGGAGAAACAGGTTAAGAAACATGTGTTCTTTTTTAAGGTTTGATTTTAGAAAGCTTAAACCAATTCTGGAGAGTGGCATAGATTTGGCAGGTGTCCATCAAATCCAGAGTTGGTTTTTGATTTGAGATTAAGTGTGGCATGGGCGATATAGTGACATAACAAAGTAATGGACTAAACCATTACATCAAGGAACTTTAAAATTAATAAAATCCAGAATTGGTTTTTGATTTGAGATTAAGCTTTCTAAAATCAATCAAGTCAATAATCTCAAAAAAATATACATAAAGCACAACATGGTCCTTTATTGAAAACTCACGAAAACACTACACATTCACATTTATGCTCTACTTGTGTGAGTGGAGAAGGGGGGAGGGGCAGGGGGCAGCGGAGGGGGAGAAGACGAGGGATAGTTGTGTGTGTATGTGTTTGTGTGTGTGTTTTTGTGGAGAAGGGGGTAGGGGACGGGGTAGGGGGCGGTGGAGGTGGAGGTGGAGAAGATGAGGGAGAGTTGTGTGTGCATGTGTGAGTGGGGAAGGGGGAGGGATTTTACCAGGGGAGGGAGGGGGTTGTGGAGGGGGCGGGGGAGGGGGCTGCATATATGTAGAGCATATATATTGTGCGTGTGTAAGTGGGGAAGGGGGGAGGGGTCTACATGAAAATATTTTGATCATGTTGGAAATCGAGCGTCCGTGTAAATACGCTAGTCGTTGTTGTCGGCTTCCAACCACAATACAAAAAAAAACTAAACTTTAACTACACTCTTGCGGAGTATAGTGGCGAGTCTGGGTATCGAATCCACAGGGAATGTTTGATAGATTTTAATTGATTTATTACTTCAAAAAATAAAGTGTAAAAGATTATGATTGAGTGAGAAAGGAAAAAGGGAAAAATAAAGAAGTTAACTAAAACTAATTGGAAAATTAAGGTAGGGACACAATCCCCCAACCCTAGAGTATTGATGGTATAAAACTAATCGTAAATTTAAGTGCTTAATTAGACCCAGCATTTAGTACTCCCGAGCATTACGTATATGAGGTTCAAGCCCGCATCATACTTAATCTGAGGACAAGTAAATCGGTATCATGATAGTTACACTCGAATTGCATTCTAAAGCATCCCGGTTACTCAGAAGCAAACGAGATCTAACGATCTACAATTGTCATGTCCCTACGCAATACTGTTGTAATTAACCATTAAATTTAAAGGATTAATTTTATACACATGCAATTACCAAATCAGGTTGGGTTCATGCATCCCGACCTTTAAAAACCTAGCCTAACATGGTGAAATTTATGAAAACTACGTTACCTACATTGCATGAACTCATAATTGCTTGGAAAGAGAGATGAAATATGAGAAATAATAATAAAAGTGCTGGAAATAAAAGTTACCAAGATTGAAGAACAAGAACATACAAGAAGAAATCAAAGGTTGAAGAAAAACTGGAAAAACTCTTGAATTAAAGGTGCAAAATATGTAAATCCTTCTACTAGATGTTCCTACTTGTTATGGAACTTTTACATCAATGAAATCTTAATAAAAAGAGTCCTAATTACTAAATATGTAGCCTAGAGGTCGTTTAAAAGAGTCCCCAAAACATAAAACTCTTTTGGCTAAAAGATAAGCACAAAATAAAAATCCCGTATTTGCCAATTTGTCACACTTAGAAAGCGTGACTAATTTTGTACGGAATTGGAGTGTGACTAATTTCATAACGGATCTGGTGCGTGACAAATGGGCGGACTGGTTCTTTTTCCTCGGCTTCTGTTCAGTTTGGATCTGACACCTTTTTTTTCTTGGATTTCTTCTCAACTTCAAATTGGCATAACTTCTTCACCGTAGCTCGGATTGAGGTGTCGTTTTTTCCAGTTTTCTTGTAATTGAAAGCTCTTCAAATTTCCAATTGGCCCCACCTTCGGAATAAGGTTAAAAATTATGAAAATGCCCTTCAACTCCCCAATTCTTGGTTTCTTTCACTATTTTGAGTTCTCTTTTCCATCTTTCTTGCATGAAATACCTGTAAAACACATAAGAGATACACAAAATACGAAATACTTGACAAAAAGGGTTAGTATCATAGATATGAGACAAATCCAAGCTATTTACACCGCACGGGATTATAAAAATACCGAAATTAAGGGGATAAATGTGAAGAATTTATGCCTAATCAGCAATAAAGGAGATAAGGAGCAAAACATGTAGAAGATATCATGAATTATATCTCAATATCTCCAATAATTGTAAAGCACATGGATGAAATGATGTAGCATCTCAAATCACTATCTAACAGTCACGTGAAATATGGAATGAAGTTGTGAATATGGCTAACTTAAATGTTCATCCATGAACGATGTTAACAAAATACAAATCTATTTTTGTGGTTTTTCAAAAAATTATACAAATATAAAATCTTTTTGGCTTTTTAAAAAAAAATAAAAAGCAAACAAATACATATACAAAAGATACAATCTAGAGATAGGAAACAAAAGATATGATAAAAAAAATGTATCCTATTCTAGACCTGGTGACCACCCCTCAGTTAACTGTACAAATTCCTAAAGACTTCCTAAGACTCTCGAATCTAAGGGAATCTAAAGGCTTTGTGAAGATATTAGCTAACCGGAGGTTGGTAGATAAAAAAGTCAAAGATACGAACTTTTCCTTTATAAGTTCGCGGATAAAGTGCTCGTGTATCCTAATGTATTTTGTGCGCGAATGCTAGACTGGATTATGGGATATGTGTATCGCACTTGTGTTATCACAAGAAATAGTCATGGTGTTCTGTGATATCCCATAATCCTACAACATCTTCTTTATCCACAAAAATTGCGTGCAACAACTCCCGACGACTATGTACTCAGCCTCCACAGTGGACGAATAGATGGAGTTTTTCTTCTTTCTCAACCAAGATATAAGAGAAGAACTAAAGAATAAACACCCACCAGAAGTGCTCCTACATCCATATACATCCCCAGTCCAATAGGCATCCGAATAGGTGGATAAATGGTCACTGGTATCAAAGGAATACCAAATTCTAAGTGAGATAGAGTCTCACTCATGTATTTGATAATACGTTTAAGAGCGAGTAAGTGTGACTCTTTCGGGGACTCCTGATATCGTGCATAGATTTCAACACTAAAGGCTATGTCGGGATGACTGCCAATCAAGTAGAGAAGACTACCTATCATACTCCGATAAATGGTTTGCTCTGCATCCTTGCCTGAAGTGTCCTTGTTATGCTTAGTTGAGGTACTCATCGGTGTACATGTGTGCTTAGCAGAGTCTAGACCAAATTTCTTCACAAGGTCTCTAGAATACTTGGACTGGGAGATGAACATACCATCCTCTAACTGAAGAACTTGGAGAGCAAAGAAGAAAGTCAGCTCACACACTGTGCTCATCTCAAACTCACTCGTCATCTCCTCCTCAAAGTGCTGAGCATGCTGGGATCACGTAGATCCAAAGACTATGTCATCCATATAGAGTTGGGCAACCAAAATATCACCATCATCTCTCCTAACGAACAACGTCATATCAGCTCCCCTTCTTTTGAAGCCACGGGCTAAGAGATAGAAAGTAAGCCTTTCATACCAAGCATGGGTTTCTTGTTTCAAACCATACAAGGCTTTCCTCAGATAGTAGACATGATCAGGGTGCTTAGGGTCTTCAAAACCTTTTGGTTGTTCCATATAAATGTCCTCCTGTAGAATGCCATTTAGAAAGGCACTCTTGACATCCATCTGATATAACTTGAAGCGAAGATGGCATACGATGGCGAGTAGTAAGCGAACGGACTCAAGCCTCGCAACCGGAGAGAATGGCTCGTCAAAGTCTACACCTTCAATCTGTGTGTAGCCTTTAGAGACCAACCTAGCCTTATTTTGAATAATGGTACCAGTCTCTTTCACCTTATTCTTGAAAATACACTTGGTACCTATCACATTTATCTCACTAGGTCGGGGGACCAGTTCCCAGACATCATTCTTTCTAAACTGAAGCAACTCCTCCTGCATAGCACATATCCAGTGTTCATCTTTGAGTGCTTCCTTATAGTTCTTGGGCTTGACTTTGGACGTGTAGCAGACATAGCTAACAATGTTCTCTAGCTGAGCACGAGTCTTGACCCCGAAGGCTAGATCTCCTAATATAGTAGAAGGATCATGAATCTTGAGAACCCAAGGAGGAGATCCACTCTGGGTGTGGGAGGCATAATGGGATCATCAGTAAGAGCATCACCCTCACCCAAAAGGTTAGAATCAATAAATGTCGGTGGTTCATCATCTTGTACAGTGACGTTTATTGACTCCATAACCTTCGAGCTATTCAGGTTATACACCCGATAAGCTCTACTAGACGATGAATAACCTAAAAATATCCCTTCATCGCTTTGGGAGTCAAACTTGCCTAATTGATCTCTATCCCGTAGGATGTAGCATTTGGTCCCAAGGACACAAAAATATGAAAGGTTGGTCTTTTTTCCAGTCCACAATTCGTAGGGCGTTGTAAGAGTGTGCTGATGAAGATATACCTTATTCACCATGTGGCATGCGGTAGACACCGCCTCTGCCCAAAATCTTCTTACAACATTATGACCTAAAAGCATAGATCTAGCCATGTCCTGAATCATTTGATTCTTCCTCTCAACAATCCCATTTTGCTGAGGAGTCCTAACGGTGGAAAATTCGTGTTTGATTACGAGGTTATCATAGAAAGTATCTACTTTTGCTTCTTTAAACTCAATACCGTTGCACTACGTATTCTGTTGATAGTGACACCGTGTTGATTTTTTAGGGCACGACACTTGGTCGTAATAAAGTCCACAGCATCAGATTTCCCTCGCAGAAAACCTACAATTGAGTAGCGTGAGAAATCATCTACCATCACGAGTATGTACCTCTTACAACCTAAACTCTCAGTATGAGTAGGACCCATAAGATCCATATGAATCAACTCTAGAATGCGAGAGGTGGTAATGGAATTTAACTTTTGATGGGGGCTACGAATTTTCTTTCCCAACTGGCAAGGTCCATAAACTACGGAAGTTATCTTTCCAAGTGATGGTAAGCCATTTACTAGGTCCTTTTTGGCTAACTTTTCCAAATATTGAAAGTTCATATGACCTAAATGTTGGTGCTACAGATCCATAGAAGTGATCATGGAGCTGTTGCAGACAAATGAGGACTCAGGCATGATCCCATAACAATAGTCTTTAGTCCTCACCCCATGCAATAAAAGTTTACCGTTTTGATCATAGACGTGGCATTTATTCTGATCAAACTTTACTATAAGGTCGGCGTCGCACAACTGCCTAATGCTAAGTAAATTTGTCTTTAATCCTTTGACGTACAACACATTCTCTAGCTTAGAAAATCCTGGTAACTCTACTGTACCTCATCCTATTATGCTAGACTTTCTCCCGTCCCCAAAAGTGACTTTACCTTCCTTATGATCCTCGAGGGCGGTAAACAAAGAGACATCAACAGTCATGTGCCTGGAGCACCCACTATCAAAGTACCACTGTAGGGAATTATGCGCTTTAAGAGCAACATGAGCAACAAGGGCTTTTGCTTTGTGTTTAGGCACCCAAGTAGTGGTAACCTTATGTTTTCCCTTGTCATTGTTGACTGTAGCCGAGATTTTAGAAGTGTCCACTGACAATATAGAAATCCGTTGGAACTTTGCTACAATACATTGAGATGTGGCGACTAAAAACTCAACTCACCCTCTAAGACTCTCAAAATCAGTAGTGGCATGTGGAGGAGCAATAGTAAATCGTGTCCGACCCAAACTATAGCAAACTTTCCCTCTCTCAACACATGCGGTCTCTCCCTCTCAATGAAGTGGGTATGGAGGTCTCTCTCTCTCTCTCTCTCTCTCTCTCTCTCTCTCTCTCTCTATCTATCTATCTATCTATCTATCTATCTATCTATCTCTCTCTCACTCTCTCTCACTCTCTCATCTCTCCTAATTCCTTCTCTAGCACAGCAATCCTAAGAGATAACGCTTTGTTACGCTTTTTAGTTTTAAAAGTATCAGCATATAAATCCGTGTATGCGCGTGAATTGCATCTTCCTCCCCCTCACTCACACTGCTATCACTGTCAAGGTGTCCTTGTGATCTTGCATCCTCAGCGTCGTGAGGAGCACTATCTGTACCCACATGACGAGACATGAATGCGGTGAAGTTACATTCATGCGATGACTCGTCTCCAGAGTCCATCGACTCGACCTCGCTATCGTCACTAAGGGTAGTGCTTAATGCTGATTTGGATTATTCTTGACATTTCAACCTAGTTGCACACTCAAACCCCCTATGACCTCTACCGCTGCACTCAAAACATCTCTCACTATCTTTCTTAGAGGTGTCCTTTTTATCTTTCTCAAATTTCTTTTCAGATTTATTTTTCTCAAAAATCTTTTTATCTTTAAAATTTCCATTTTCTTTAATTTGAGAAATTTCTTGAAATTTATGGCAAAAGGGACCAAATTATCTAAGTCAAAATCAGAACCATAATTGTACTTCCCCTCCTCTCTTTTCTTAGATGACTCACCTCTCTTTGACCCCTCACCCTTTCTGGTCTTGGCTTTAAGAGAAACCCCTTTATCTTTTCATTTTATCGTGTTAGGAAACATGTCAATTTCATAGGTTTGTAGGTCTCCAACTAACTCCTCTAATTTCAGCGTATTCAGATTACCTAATGAATTTAACACAGTGACTTTGGGGATAAATCTCTTCGGCAGTGATCTCAAAATTTTCTTAACTACCCTAGCATCAGTAATGTGATCTCCTAAATTAAATCAAGTGTTCATGATATCAGATAAGCGTGCATAAAATTCATTAAAACACTCATTTTCATGCATGGATATAGTTTCAAACTCAGTAGTTAAGTTTTGCAATTTAGATTCTTTCACTGCATTTGTGCCTTCATAGGTGAGTTGTAGAACATCCCATGCTTCTTTAGACATGGTACACGTCATGATGCGTCAGAACTCGTCAGGCGTGAAAGCTCCATAAATGGCATTACGCCTAAGTGAGTTAAATGTGCTCCATTTAAATTCATCCTCAGTCCATGTAGTCATAGATTTTAAGGTAGTTACATTTTCTACAGTGACAGTGGGAGGCGTCCACCCTCTTTCACACATAACACAGACACGTTCATCAATAGCCTTTAGGTGAGATATCATGCGTGCTTTCCAATAGGCATAATTTGACCCATCAAAATTTGGAATTTTATTATATGAGTTATCCATTGAAATTGCACTTTTTCAAAAAATCAATTTTCAGAACAAAATTGATATCAAGAAAAATTTTGTTGAAAAATTACACGGTAAGTTTATGTAAATGGCTCTGATACCAATTTGAAAGTGCGCCAGCAATCAATGTCAAACTTATTCAATCAAATTCCAAATTTTAATCCCAACAAGTCTTAAAACTTACAAACAAACGTGATTGAATAAAGAATTAATCTAAGCATGCAAGATAATCACGATTGACGAAAAATCCCCCACAGGGGCAAAACCATGTTATTTTCACTATAATTTTATAAAGAACGGTTTACATTGATTACCATAAAAATACAAGTAGTGACATACGAAATACCTTTAGTCATCAGTTTCGATGTCGTTGGCAAGAGTTCCCGTAAAAGCTTCAGAAGGTCAGCAATGGAAAAGCTTTGTCTTCTCCACAAAAGTACTCCAGATGAGTAGTATAATCTTTCTTAGGGTTTAGAGGATTCATATAAAGAATTGGGAAATATTTGTGAATAAAAAAGGTATTGAACCCTTAAAATATGAAGTCTGGAAACGGGTTCTATTTTGTAGAAACGGAGATATGCAGACTTGGCAAAAACGTGTATCACGAACACTGTTTAAATAAGAAGTTATGGCAGTGCGTCATTCGAATGAAACACGGTGTCATTCGAACGAGATAGCATCTTGTTCGAACGAGATACGATGTCATTCTAATGACATCAGTGACGTGTCATAAAAAAAAACTCCTTAAAAATATTTTGCGTGATTATCAACTTCCATACTTCGAAAATTTTATTAACAAAATATTCCCAACTATTTATGAAAATAATTTAAACACTCCAATTAAATAATTTTTTACCATAAGAACGTGAAGTAGTGGGAACTATTGAAGAGTACGTTGCTTGACTCATGATGCACGTACGAAGATGATGGATGCATGAATTCGGATTGAGGCAGTCGAGGACGATCGTTGAGATGTGTCGAATATAGCAGTATCAAACATACATAATTATGATCTAGGATACTTGGAAAATTCCTAGATTCTACCCCAAACATTTATAAATCATGTCCTTACAAATCTCAACTTTGAGAAATATTTGATGATGATTAATTGAACATATTGGGACTTAGAGAAGGGCAGTAGGTAGTACTTAAGACCCTAAAAATATTATTTTTTATGGGATGGATTGGGGGAAAATAATAAGTGTGAATATAATTCATTACGGTGGAAAAATATATATATTGGGATTTAAATCGGATAAAGGATGACTTAAGGTTAGGACCAGTAGTAAGGAAGTTATTATTACCGGAATACCTTAGGCCTATGTGGGATTAACCCTAATAGGTGACATAAAAGGGTTAAGATTGAATTAAGGATTATCCCGAAATAAACCTAATTGAAGATGATATTAATTCATAGAAATTCGGGAGTTGTGATGGCATGGGCTAGTAGGGCATCAGTGTTTACCTACTGAATTGACATGAGAAATAAATGATTACCCTTCGAGTAATGAGAGAATATTGGACATATTATTTGAGAAGTAAAGTCATAATCTGTAGATGCATAGGATACGTGAAATAAAGATACTATGTATAAAAATATTTATATGGGTTATGCTTGTACCCTATTATTATATAGGTGGGATGAATACGTATAGTATTATTTATTGTGTGTATGACATACCTACACTACTTGCTATCGCGATGGAGGTTTCGCGTTCTGCACAGTCTTATCTCGATTGGACCCATTTGGGGGGGATTTAAATTTGTACACGGAGAATAGGACCATGGTACATTCTATCGTTACGAATAATAGTTTCGACGGTTGAATGGGAGTGTAGGTATGTACATGACCCATTTAACTTGGGAGTGTGCTCGCCTCCAATATTTGTGTTATGAGATTGATGGTTCGTGAGAGACGCCGAACCAATAGTCCTTTATATAGCGAAAGATGTATCGGGACATGATAGTAGAGTATGCATGCACATAAGCTATGTTTGGGAGGTTCTATATTAGTATATATTGTCAACGCAGACCCCCAATTTTAAAAGTCTTTCCTTAAAATTAAATATTAATTTCCTAAAGCACGGAATAAAGATGGTTCAATTAAACTACTACGTAAACTAAAAATTAATTTCTTCACAAATTAAAACTAAAGTAATTTTTTTTTTAATTTTCTCAAAATTAAAATTATACTTAAAATCAAATTTGTAAATTTTCACTTTAAGCCCAAAAATCAATTTAATACAAGTCCTAGAAATTTGTCTAACAATAAATATTTAATTTTTGCAAATTAGGCCAAACCAAATCTTTCCAAATTAGGGTTAATGACTTGAATTAAATTAATTAAATTATACCCAAACTAATTTAGCACCAAATTAAACAAGAGTAGTGAATTAAATAATATTTTATCTTTTAGTCCTAAGGATGAGTTCTAGGTGATTTTGCAAGATAAAATAAATTCACAACACACTACGCCGCGATGTACGAGGAAAACCCACAATGGAAAAAACCTCGGACGACCCCTAGCCTTAAGTCCACTAAGTCTGAAAATTTAGAAATACAAGACAGATGACTTACACAACTTGACTCGACTCATCTTCTTGTATCAACCTCTGCTTAGCCGAAAATATCGTACTCCATCGGAGACATTGGAATCCACATATTGATGACATGAAACTTGTCATGAAAATCGGCAAGGATATATTCTTCAATTTCTGACCTCTACATATTGAACATAAACTTGTCATAGGCTTGAAAGGATACAACATGAAAACTATCCTATAACTCAAATATTTTTGTCCAGAATTGAGCTAACACTACATAAGACTCAATTGGAAATCCGTGTCCTTACAAATCGCCCCCTTTGGCTATTCTGGGACAAAACCAAACAAACATCCTAAAGGACCGTCAAACTCAACTAGACACAAAACATCCCACCCAAAATAAAAAATACAAGCTTGACTCAAAACCCAAGTATAACTATCTTTACCATCGAAAGTTGCTGCTAGAATAATTACTGCACACTTAAGCAAAACATTAAACGCATAGGCAATCTCAAAATATTAAATGAATTTAAAATAAATACTACCCCTAAATTAATTCTGCTTTATCAAATGTGATCTACCTAAGAAGGTCGCGACTCCCCCTAAGTTAAATCTCCTAAACTAAGATACGATTATAATAGGATTAGATACAATTTCTCCCCCTATCATTCTCCCCCTTTTTGTTTAGGAATAAACAAAGGATTAGGAATTAATTAATTACTCATTTCTTCCCCAATTTAACTAAGTACCATTTCTCCCCCTAAAACTGCATGAGGGATATAAATACAGGAAAACAAGTAAAACATGATGATGATTAAGGAAATAGGATCATTAAGGCATATGACAAACAATAAAATTCAACTAATCCACATAAAAGACATGAATATCAACTATGATGCGATAAAAAAAGATATAAATAGATGTATTAATCTAAGTATGTGATATCAAACCAAAATACGCAACAATAATAGATACCGATTATGAATTAAAGCATAAATGGACTAGCTAGCAAGGCAAAGACATAAAAGCAAACAATATCTTATATATACATACTCTAAATATACCAATAATACACACACACACACATATATATAGATATAAACTCATAAATGACACAAAATTAAAATAACATGAGTTTTTCACACTCTTATGGAATTAATGTGTCATATGAAAACGGAAGTGCCCCCCCCCCCCCCCCCCCCTCGTGAACTAGATACTAAAGAATTAAAATCCAATCACTTAAACATGTTCACGAAGTTCTCATTTGATTCCAAAACTTTATCACATTCAAAATTAGCCTTATGTGATAACATAGATTGAACTCAATGAACAAGATAACACAATGCATACAAGTCTAGCATGTTGATGATTCTACAAACCAATAGAGTCATGACATTGAAAGTACAACTAGGATAAACGAACATTATGAAAAACCGTTGACAAACACTCCAAGAAAAGATATATATGAAGAAACTTGTAATAAATAAACTATAGGTGTATCAACCTTGATTTTGTTCTAAGGATTAAAACTTTTTAACAAAAATGAAGGGGACTTGTTTTTGGATGGATTTGCTCTCAAAACTATCTTAGATGTGTGAAACAGTCTTAGAAAAATGTCTGGTCCCGAAGTATATATTTTTGGCAAAAATATAGTGGGACAAAAAGTGGAAAAATAGGATAAAACTGTCAAAAGACTGTTCTCGCCAATTTCATTCGAATGACATTTTCGATGGCATGATATTTCGTTCGAACGACACTTCTAACGATAAGTCAGAACGAAAAAAATTCTTGTTTGAAATATTGTTCGAACGACTTTGGATCTCGTTTGAATGAGAATCAATGTTATTCGAACGACCTTTTATGATCGTAGATAATTTCAATACGGAAGCATGGCCGCCTGTTTCTTATTTTTCTGATTTTTTTGGATTCGATATGATTTTTCTACGGAAAGGTGTCCGGGAACGAAATCTTTAGAACTATGAATTCAAAAAAAAGTTTAACAAGAACATACTAACACCCAAAATAAATTTCCATGCTCCTATATATATATATATATATATATGTATTCATACCTTTAGGAGATATTGAAATCCGCATGTTGATGACGTGAAACTTGGCATGAAAATCGGCAAGGATATATTCTTCAATTTCTGACCGCTACATATTCAACATACACTTGTCATAGGCTTGAAAGGATACAACATGAACACTATCCTTTGACTCAAATGTTTTTGGTCCAGAATTGAGCCAACACTACACAAGACTCAATTGGAAATTTGTGTCCTTACTAATCTCCCCCTTTGGCTATTCCGAGACAAAAAACAAACAAAAATCCTAAAGGATCGTCAATTTACCCTAGACACAAAACATCCCACCCAAAATAAAAAATACCAGCTTGACTCAAAACTCAAGGATGACTATCTTTTCCGATGAAAGTTGAGCTAGAATAATTCCTGCACACTTAAGCAAAACAATAAACGCATAGGGAATATAAAAATATTAAATAAATTTAAAATAAATACTCCACCTAAATTAATTCCGCTTTATCTAATGTGATCTACCTAACAAGGTCGCGACTCCCCCTAAGTGAAATCTCCTAAACTAAGATACAATTATAATAGGATTAGATACAATTTCTCCCCCTATCATTCTCCCCCTTTTTGTTTTGGAATAGATAAAGGATTAGGAATTAATTAATACTCATTTCTCCCCAAATTTAATTAAGTTACATTTCTCCCCCTAAAACTGCATGAGGGATATAAATATGGAAAACAAGTAAAACCTGATGATGCTTAAGGAAATAGGATCATTAAGGCATACGGGCAACAATAAAACTCAACTAATCCACATAAAATACATGAATATCAACTATGATGCGATAACAAAAGATATCAATAGATGTATTAATCCAAGCATGTGATATCAAACCAAAATACGCAACAATAATAGATACCGATTATGAATTAAAGCATAAATGGACTAGCTAGCAAGGCAAAGACTTAAAAACAAACAATATCTTATATATACATACTCTAAATATACCAATAATACACAACCACACACACACACACACACACACACACACACACACACACACATATATATATATATATATATATATAAACTCATAAATGACACAAAATTAAAATAACATGAGTTTTTCACACTCTTATGGAATTAATGTGTTATATGGAAACGGAAGTTCCCCCCTCCCCCCCTCGTGAACTAGATACTAAAGAATTAAAATCCAATCACTTAAACATTTTCACGAAGTTCTCATTTGGTTGAAAAACTTTATCACATTCAAAATTAGCCTTATGTGACAACATAGATTGAACTCAATGAACAAGCAAACACAATGCATACAAGCCTAGCATGTTGATGATTCTACAAACCAATAGAGTCATGACATTGAAAGTACAACTAGGATAAACGAACATTATGCAAAACCGTATACAAACACTCTAATCAAAGATATATATGAAGAAACTTGTAATAAATAAACTATGGGTGTATAAACCTTGATTTTGTTCGAAGGATTAAAACTTTTTAACAAAAATCGCGGGGACTTTTTCTTGGAAGAATTTTCTCTCAAAACTATCTTAGATGTGTGAAAAATCCTTAGAAAAATGTCTGGTCCTGAAGTATATTTATTTGGACAAACGATAGTGAGAAAATATGATCAAACTGTTAAAAAATTGTTCTCACCAATTTCGTTCGAATGACATTTTCGTTGGAACAATATTTCGTTCGAACGACACTTCTAACGATAAGTCAGAACGAAAAAAAAATCTTGTTTGAAATCTTGTTCGAACGACTTTGGATCTCATTCGAACGAGAATCAATGTCATTCGAACGCCCTTTTTATTGTAGATAATTTCGATACGAATGCATGGCCGCCAGTTTCGTATTTTTTTTATTTTTTTTGGATTTGATATGATTTTTCTACGGAAAGGTGTCCGAGAACAAAATCTTTGGAACTATGAATTCAAAAAAAGTTTAACACAAAAATACTAACATTCAAAATAAATTTCCAAGATCCTATATATATATATATATATATATATATATATATATATATATATATATATATATATATATATATATATATATATATATATATATATATATATATATATATATATATATATATATTAATTCATTCATACTTTTAGGAGACATTGGAATCCACATGTTGATGACGTGAAACTTGGCACGAAAATTGGCAACGATATATTCTTAAATTTCTGACCGCTACATATTCAACATACACTTGTCATAGGATTGAAAGGATAGAACATGAACACTATCCTATGACTCAAATATTTTTATCTAGAATTGAGCCAACACTACATAAGACTCAATTGTAAATTTGTGTCCTTACAAATCTCCCCCTTCGGCTATTTCGGGACAAAAAAAAAACAAAAATCTTAAAGGACCATCAAGCTCAACGAGACACAAAACATCCCAAACAAAATAAAAAATACCAGCTTGACTCAAAACCCAAGGATGACTATCTTTACGGATGAAAGTTGCCGCTAAAATAATTCCTGCACACTTAAGCAAAACATTAAACTCATAAGGAATATCCAAATATTAAATGAATTTAAAATAAATACTCCCGCTAAAATAATTCCCCTTTATCAAATGAGATCTTTCTAAGAAGGTCGCAACTCCCCCTAAGCTTAATCTCCTAAACTAAGATACGATTATAATAGGATTAGATACCATTTGTCCCCTTATCATTCTCCCCCTTTTTGTTTAGGAATAGAGAAATTATTAGGAATTAATTACTTACTCATTTCTCCCCCTAAAACTGCATAAGGGATATAAATTTGGTAAAAGAAGTAAAACATGATGATGATTAAGGAAATAGGATCATTTAAGGCATACGAGCAACAATAAAATTCAACTAATCCACATAAAGGACATGGATATCAACTATGACGCGATGAGAAAAGATATCAATACATGTTTTAATCCAAGCATGTGATATCAAACCAAACACAACAATAATGGATACCAATTATGAATTAAAGCATAAATGGACTAGCTAGGATTGCAAAGACTTAAAAACAAACAATATCTTCTATATATACATACTCTAAATATACGAATAATGCATACACACACACACACACACACACACACACACACACACACACACATATATATATATATATATAAACTCATAAATGACAAAAAATTAAAATAACATGAGTTTTCCACACTCTTATGGCATTAATGTGTCATATGGAAATGGAAGTGAAGGGGCGTGAACTAGATACTAAAGAATTAAAATCCAATCACTTATACATGTTCAAGAAGTTCTCATTTGATTGCAAAACTTTATCACATTCAAAATGATCCTTATGTGACAATATAGATTGAACTCAATGAACAAACAAACACAATGCATACAAGCCTAGCATATTGATGATTTTACAAACCAATAGAGTCATGACATTGAAAATACAACTAGGATAAACATACATTGTGCAAAACCGTTGACGGACACTCCCAGCTAAGATATATATGAAGAAACTTCGAATAAAAAAACTATGGGTGTATAAACCTTGATTTTTTTCTAAGGATTAAAACTTTTTAACAAAAATCAAGGGGAATTTTTCGTGGAAGAATTTGCTCTCAAAACTATCTTAGATGTGTGGAAAAGTCATAGAAAAAAGTCTGGTCCCGAAGTATATTTATTTGGAAAAAAGATAGTGGGACAAAAAGTGAGAAAACTGTTAAAAAACTGTTCTTGCCAATTTCATTCGAATGACATTTTCGTTCGAACGACACTTCTAACGATAAGTCAGAACGAAAAAAAATTCTTGTTTGAAATCTCATTCGAACTATTTTGGATCTCGTTCAAACGAGAATCAATGTTGTTCTAACGACCATTTATGATTGTAAATAATTTCAATACGAACGCGTGGCCACCAATTTCGTATTTTTCTTATTTATTTTGGATTTGATATGATTTTTCTACAAAAAGGTGTCCGAGAACAAAATCTTCAGAACTATGAATTCAAAAAAAGTTTAACAAAAAAATACTAACACCCAAAATAAATTTCCAAGCTCCTATATATATTAATGTATTCATACCTTTAGGAGACATTGTAATCCACATGTTGATGACGTGAAACTTGGCACGAAAATCAGCAAGGATATATTCTTCAATTTCTAACCACTACATCTTCAACATACACTTGTCATAGGCTTGAAAGGATACAACATGAACACTATCCTATGGCTCAAATGTTTTTATCCGGAATTGAGCAAACACTATATAAGACTCAATTGGAAATTTGTGTCCTTACATATATAATAGTGTAATGAATATTTATGCTGTGATGAAATCTGTTGTGTGAAATTTTAGATTAAAAAGTATTTACTGTGATTAACTCTACTGTGTGAAATTGTAGATAGATATTAATAATAAAATATGATTCAATTAAGTAAGTAAATACTTAATCTTAAATCCTTGAAAAGCTTAGTTCATATTAAAGAAAAATGAACATGTTTAATTATATTATATGTATTGCGTGGAAGATACAGGGAAATAATATTGGGTAGAATCCTAATTGAGAACCTTAATTATGGAGATAATAAGGTACGCTAAGCGTGCACACTAGATGAGAGGTGAGACTCCTTAAGCGAGAGCCTGAGAAAATAAAATGTACATAATAACTGCATAATTGTAATTCTTAAGCACTTGCTATTTTTAAAATCTTTTACAATCGGGCTCTGACCCGTTTTATCGCATACTCTCTTCTCTAATGTATCTTATACATCAGGATTCTAGTATCAGGGATTACGACATAGGATATGAATATCTCGACGAGTTATAGCTGCTACTGGAGAGACAACTTTTGTTTAGACGCTTCCATTCTAATGATTCACATATCCGTAGTATCTCCTCTCATTTCGAGCATGTCGCTCAGGATTCTAATTATTTTACTTCTATTCCAAAGCTTGTAATCAGTTATATCGGTACGGTTAATATTGGTTTATTTAATGGAAATGAAATGATTTAACTGGAGAAGTATTCTAGTCATACTTATTCTTCTTCAGTTGTGATGTTATGATGCTTATTATTACTATACATTGTGGAAATGGTTTTAGTTAAATTAAAATGAAAAAAGGTTTTGACACTAGCTTAATTAATTATTAGGAGAATTCATAAAGAAATCATTTTTCGACAGTGATGCTTAGAATGAACCAATTGTGTACTCTGATTTAATTGGGTATAAGATTGATCACCCACTATTTAATTAGGCGGGGTGTCAGAGAATAGAGGCTAAAATATCTATATCATATGCAAGGGTACCATCACCGGATAAAACGATCATTCAATCGGAGAGTCGAGGATCGTGGTTTACGAGAAGGGGATATATCCCTAAAAACTATCAGAGAACCCATATGGGACCTAAAAAGGAAATTCAAGCCAAATTGGAGTGGTCGTTACATCTTGAATAAGAACTTGTCTGGTGGTGCCACTATGCTCACTGACCTTTACATAGAAGAGATGGATCGTCTAGTCAACTGTATAGTCTCAAGAAATTCTAGCCCTATTACAAAATCTCGGTGCGCTACGACTCCTCTCATCCCCCTTATATTCTAAAAAAACAAAAAAAATCTTCATTTCCCTCCACTCAGAACTACGTGGGACCTGATCCTATAAAAAATACTTTGCTTTCAAAAATGAAACTCATAAAATTTTCGAAACTCCTGGAGGTATGTAGGCTACTCATACGCTTTACATGGACACGATCCCCTTCTTTTTCACAACATGCTATTCTTTTCTTACCCCGGAGAATGACAATTCATTTGATCATTTACTTGAACAAAAGGATTATGTATGCCTTAGCGATTGATGTAGATAATTTAAATGTAAAACTCATCAAGAGGCACAACAATATATTAAAATCCTTTTTTATTCAATATTGGGAAATTTTGGCACAATAACAGGAAATATCAACACGGGGAGTCAAACAACCACCCCCACCAACCTAACTGTCCTAAAAATAAACTAACCACAGCTTCCCAGATTATTTCCAAAAACCAAAAATAACCAAATATGTAACCATAATAAAAGCTTCACAAGTATCACCAACTTCACAAAAGACCCTACCTGCAGCTACCAGAGGACCCAGCTCCATTATCATCTGCATCTTGAGGCCCCTAAACTTCTCCTGCCTGGATAGTATGCCAAAGTCGCTCCATGAAACGGTAAGCCCAAACCATCCTAGACAAAAACACTATGCCCCCTCCATAGTATCAAACATGGCAAACCATCTCTGCCCGATCTCCTTTGCTAAGACCTTAACCACTACCTTCTTCCATGACCATTTCATATAATCTTCAGACACATGCCAAACCCTACCAACAGATTGGGAAGGATGGGTTAATGATCAACGACTCTCCCACAAAGAGACCAACCCCATGCGCATGCCTTCCGTCAAATCCTCTACAGGAAAGAAGTCCAGGGTACGGGAGGGCACAATCTGCTCCCATCCGTCTTGATGGATGAGTCGCTAGGAAAAATTAAAGGATGTCTATTGGAGATAAACTAACTAAACATACCAGTATTCTCCCATTTCCAGAATAGACTGTAACTCCCCCCCCCCCCACCAGGGCACTGACCAGCGCAGACATCGATTTTCGTGGACCACAAACCAATTTACCCAGTTCTCGATGTTTGAGCCAAAGTGAATGAAATAGATAGTGAAGAAATTAAACACAGTTTCCAAGGGATATTTAGGGGGACCGCCAAATGGAATCTCTCAAAAAGCCACATGAACATAGTGATAGGAATTCCTCTTAGAAAATCAGAATGACCTTCTCGCCAAGAGTCTCTACTAATATCACCTCCGTAGGATTGTGACGATATGACATCCACACGGTAATGGTAACCAATTGGGGGTACACTAGATGGTCCCCAGCCACCAGTAGTATCTTCAAAATTAAGACAAGGACAGCTGCTCCAGCATTGCCCGCATCATTAACATCCTGCAGATGTATGAAGTACAATACAACAAGGAGGGAGATCATTCCTCTAGTGACCACTAGTCGAGCTGCCAAAGGAGAGACGTGAAGAAGTACTGCTAACAGCTCCCTAGGAGACCGAGAGAATTCAGGCATGCCCGTCGCGATAGTGGGGTTTACCCGCAACATAGCAGAAAACTCCTCATAGGTCAGGCAGACCTCGTCCAAGACAAAATGAGAAACATGATCCTCGGGGTACCAGAATTATTTTGTCGCCGTCAGCATGTTCCAGTCAATGGGTCAGTTTCTTCATAAGGAGACCCAATGCAGGTTAAAGGTGTCATAGTCTACATTGTATGAACACATAGACTCTATATTCTCAAGATAAGAGGCAAATTCCGCACTTGTGGGAAGGTCCATTTTGGAAATAACAAGACACAAGATAAGAAATAAGCAAGAGAAAGAAAATGTGAATGGGTAAAGAAACCTCCCCACCTTACCCCCTTTTGTATACTTGAAAACTTGGGCTAAAAACAAAGAACCTATAAAATCTGAATGAAAGACTACCCCATCAAGTACTAAGTAGTAATGAAAGCTTTAGGGGTGATTTTACTGGAGTGACCTACAGATAGGAAGGACAAGGGGCATGCCGATTGACATCCCCCTATTTTTTAGAAAATTCCATCTTTCCCTTTTTGTTAAATCAAGAAAACACAAATAATCTTTATTTAAAAGAAATTCAGCATTTTCCTTCCTATATTTTTACTCATCCTGTCTTAAAATAAATTTTCTCATGAGTACTAATAATCCTTTTTACTATCTCAATAAGAAAAGTAAAAAGTTCATGTAGATTAAGTCATTTAAATCTAAGATAAATAAATAAAACTCAATTCATTTCATATATATACTGCCATCATTACATCTTTTGCAGAAAAATAAAGAAGAAGAAAAATAACGGAACTCATCCCTATACCCCAAACTTTCTTTCTCTTTCTATCCCCCCAAAGATCCATTATCCATGCGAAATAAGAAACACAAAGTAAATAGAAATTAAAAGAGATTCCTCTGGCTGAAGGATGTCCTACGTCATCCCTAGTACAGGCAATCGAATATTGTAAGAAGGATGATCAATCTGGAGAAATGGAACCTCTTACGTGACAGCCACTAGGGGTGCACATCGAAACCGAAAATCCGATAAACAGACAACCGACTGCATTGGTTCGGTTTGGATCAATTTTTTTGCTCAATGGTTCGGTTCTGGTTTGAAAAAAAACTGATACATCGGTTCGGTTCTCGATTCTAGGGTAAAAAACCCAATTCGATCTGAAAATCGATCCGATCCGAACCAATCCGGGACCGAACCGATTTATAATTACATATATATATTTATTTAATATATTTAACACTTGTAATTTATATTTTTGTGATTATTTGAGTTTCTAACTTAAGTTATTGAGGTCAAAATTAATTTTGACCTTAAAAAAATTAGTTATGAAACACATTAATCTTAAAAAAAAATTAGTTATGAAATATGATTTTGGAACCGAAAACCGATCCGATCCGGGAACCGCTGGTTCGGTTTGGTTCGGTTCTGTATTAAAGTCGGTTCGGTTCCGGTTCCAAAAATTTGGAACCGACCCAGGTCGGTTCGGTTCTCGGATTAGTACCAAAACCGATCCAAACCGATCCGTGTGCACCCCTAACAGCCACTGTTGATGTCGACGCACCACCAATGCTATGGGCAAACCCCACTGGCTTACTCGTATCCCTGACTGAAGCCCTAGGAAGTGGAGGAATATTCACCACATTGTAGATACATGATGACATCAAACGTCTCGTTACAAAGTTAAGATAGTCATAAGCCACCACTGTGTCCATGTATAATGAATAGGGCTCGCCAATCATCACCATCGCACGAGCATCCTTCGACATCTCTCGGACCCGCCTCATATATCCCGGGGGCATCGCCGGTGGAACCGCCACCTCTTCCTCCACGATCTATCAGACATTTCTCCCCAGAAACTCATTCCTCAGTGGAATCCCAAAACCTCAAGTGGAATTTCTAAAATAAGATTTTCAGCTCAAAATACATAATCCCCAGACATATGTCTCCTCCCCAATAGAGTCTCAAACGAAAATTCCACAGGAAAGCTATTCCCCACGTATCTACTTAAAGACCTCAGAATTGACCTTGGCCCTCAGAATTGGTTTCCTTATACATAAGTTCCTCAGAATTGACCTCGACCCACATAATTAGTCGCCCAACTTAATATCCTCATAATTAACCTCGATCCTTAGAATTGATCTCTCCCACTTATGGTCCTCAGAATTGACCTCGACCCTTAGAATTGGCCTCTCCCACTTAAGGTCCTCAGAAATGACCTCGACCCTCAAAATTGGTCTCTCCAATTAAAGGTTCTCGAAATTTCTCTCGAACCTCAGAATTGGTCTCACTCACTTAAGGTCCTTAGAATTGACCTCGACCCTCAAAATTGGTCGCCCCCGCTTAAGGTACTCAGAATTGACCTCTGTAAGGACATATTTTCATAGGTCCATTATCAATTTATTATGTCATATACCGCTACACCGTCGAAGAACATTCAAGAGACATCTACATCAAAGACGGATCCGAATTACTCAAGTGCTTCATCATTCAAGACTCCGCGAAGTTTACTTTGGTAAGGTTATGTTTTAAATACCTTAACTTTTCACTTAGAGCTTTTGGGATATTTTTACAAAATATTTTTCTAAAGATTTTGTTTTCGGACACCTTTCCGTCGAAAAATCACAACTAATTCATAAAAAATCAGAATGATGCAAAACAGGTGGCCACGCATTCATATCGAAATTCTCTATAGGTATGCATGGAATCTCATTTGATAGGTCGTTCGAACGACTTGATTTTATCATTCAAATGGCATAGCATCTCGTTAGATCTCGTTCGAACGACATTTGTCCTTCGTTCGAGCGACTTGCTGATCTCGTTCGAACGAGCTCTGTTTTCGAGGTGGCGCGATTTTCTATAAAATCTCATTCTCTGGTTCCGTTTTCATTAAGAAGTTGCATTTTAACGAACAAAAAAACTGCGAAAGTAGAATCCCTTTTGGCTTCTTCCTTTAGGGTTTTAATCCCTTTTGTTTTCAATTCACAAAACTCCCATATGCTTTAGTGAATTGTTTTGGTTTTCAAGAACATACTTTGCTCTTTTTTATACTTTGTGGGGAGAGCTCTACAATCGATAGTTTCATGCTATTGTGGAGGGAGTCCTTATAAAGTTCACTCTTGTGGAGAATCCATTTTTCTTCTTCATTACTACCTTCCTGAAAAAGGAAAATTCCAGTCGTAACTTGTGGAGGAGCCGTCTTCTTCTTCACTGTTGCCCTCCTGGAAAGGGAAATTTCTAGTCGAGACATCGAAATCGACACTTGCGGGTATTTCGTATGTCACCCTATTTCATTGTAATCCGTGTAAGCCGTTTTCTTACAAATTATAGTGAAATAAAAGGTTTTGCCCCTTTGGGGGATTTTTCCTGAATATTTGTGTCACATACTTTATTTATTTATGGGTTTACACACGCACTTTTAGATGCATGTTTAGGGGCCAAATTAATTGGGTTTAAAAAATAAACTCTAATTAAATAAGTGTGCCAAATATGAAAACTTGCAAATAAATTTAATCAATTATCACACAGTCGCACTTTACAAATTGGTATCAGAGCGGGTTACTCTAAATTATCGAGTGATCCTGATTTTTAAAGTTTTTTCCCTGATACAATTTGACTTCTCACATCGTCAAATTGGTATCAGAGCAGGTTGCGCAAATTTATCGCATATTCCTATTTTTCGCAAAACTATGTGATATTGATTTTTTTTAAATCAGCTTTTGTGAAAAATTGCATTTTTTCGGATGGAGCACTTATCTAATAGGATGCCCCCCTTTGATGACATGAGTCAGAATTGTGATGATATAAATCATTTGAATTTCACGTTTGCAAAAAGAATTAAAGTTTTGGGAAAAGAAAATTCTCGTTTTAAATCCGCGTTGGATCTTTTGCAAACGGTTCAAAATCAAAGAGATTTTTATCGTGAAAAATCTGTTTCCTTGGACCATGACTTTGTTTCATTAAAATTTTCCAAGAAGGAGAGTGATGATAGGGTCCTATTTTTAGAGAAAGAATTGGAGGACCTTAAAAATTCGATGGTTTGTGTTTGTGCCAAAGAGGATAAAAATATTTTAATCAATGAGTTTGTCGCACGTAAAAAGACTCTTAGGAAAAAGTTTGCTTCAATTGAGGGAGAGAGAGATACGCTTTTTGGAATTATTGAAAATTTGAAAAAGAAATCCCTGTCTTTGGAAGAGTCTAATTCTTGGCTTGAGTAAAAAATTTTGAAGTTAAAAAATGATTTGACAGACTCAAGTAGGTTTGACAGTGATGGTAATGGCTCATCGTGTTCTCGTGCTTCTAATGCTAAATCCAAAATCATTATTTATTTTATAGGGTCAACTAACTCCAAGGATGTTAGAAAATATCACACTTTAGGTGTCGTTCCACCCGTTTACACATGTTCATATTGTGGTAGGAAAGGTAACCTTAGGAGATTTTATTTTGATCTTGGAAGAGGTCCTAAGAATTCGAAGTCTAATGTTTTGTTGGTTCCCAAAACCCCGTGTCGACGTGTTACATCTGTTTGGATTAGGAAATCACTTTTGGATACGCTAGATTTTAGAATAGTTGATTCTCATTTACTTGCACATGATTCTTCTCTTGCCATATCATATAGATGATGGTGTTCGCATGTTTGTCATACACTAGTTGTGGTTTCGTGATATATATTTGCTAGTGTAATGACATGTACTTTTTTTATATATTTTTTTGTTTTGAATTTTTTTTGAAAAATACAAAAAGATTTTCTATGTTTTGAGTGTCCATTCATTTTTTTTTTTTTTGTCAAATTTGAAAATCCAAAAAGATTTTTGTATTTTCTTTGCACCTTTTATGGATAAACAGTTAGGATGACCAAGTCACAACATCATTCCATTCTTCATGTGACTATTTGATAGTGTTTTGAGACAATAGGTCAATTCATCCATGTGCTTTACAATGTTTGGAATCATTGAGATGTAATTTAGTGTTACTTCCTACATGTTTGACTCATAATTTCCTTTATTACACACATGCACGAATTTGTTTGATTATTGTGCTTGTCTTATCACATGCTGGTTGGGTGTTTTCACTTCAATCCTATCCTTTAAAATGAACCAAGCGCGATAATTTTTTATAAGAAAATTGTGCATATAAGAACCATTTTGTGAGTTAGTGTGCTTTGTTTGAACGGGGAAAGGCTGCGAAAGGTTCATTTTTCCTTTGCAAATACTAAGCCACCATTAAATTGGACCTAAAAAATGGAGGAATTTTATTATCCGGGGTCCAAAGAGGTTTAAAAGAGCCCGAAAAAATTTAAAGGCAATAAATAGAAATTCATGCCAATTATGGGCCATTTAGGTTTTTGCACCAATTATCCAAAGTTTGAGAATTTAGATTACCTCTAAAAAGAAAATATATATGATGGTGTTTGGTTGGAGATTTTATAACGGGTTTTCACGTCCTTGAAATTCTTGAAAATGCACTAAATAGTTTTGGACGTTATTAGGGTGGAAATCAATTTGACTTTGATTTGTATAAGACGATGTCATCTAAATTCAACAATCTTTTCACCTAAGGATACTTTTGATGTTCATTCGTTAGGGGTACACATATGCATCGTGCACATATGCTTGATTGAGTTGATTTACCTATCGAATGTGTTCAAACCCATTCATTCTATTTCCCTGACTTGATTGTTTGAGTTTAAATCCGTTGTGTGATTTTTTTGTATCCTGTTTTTGTATGAAGAAAATTAAAAAATCCAAAAATAGTTTGCGAAATGTTTGGGAACATACCTTTGCATGCGCGTAGTTTGATCCATGTTTGCTATGCATTTTTTCGTGAAACTTCATGTTTTGATTATTTCTTCTTATCTTTCTATTTGGGGACATCATAAAAAGGGGGAGAAAGAATTATCATGTTATGGGGGATTCTTTGCATTATGGGGGAGATTTGATTTATTAGTGCTTTATTCTTATATCGTTTCAAACTCGATGCGTCACGAAGGTTTTTGCTTTATCTCATGTGTGTAGGTACAAATATTGAAGATCATGATGTTGCACACCCTGATGAGAAAAGCTTTACGATTTGATAAAGATAATTGAAGAACAGTTTTGAAGTCTTGCAAATTTATTCATGTGAGGGTAGATTTGTATAGGAAATTTGGTTTTTGATAATTCGGATTTTTTATGTATGTATCGGCATAGACATAGGGGGATATTTGTAAGGATATATTTTCATAGGTCCGTTATCAATTTATTATGTCATATACCGCTACACCATCGAAGAACATTCAAGAGACATCTACATCAAAGACGGATCAGAATTACTCAAGTTCTTCATCATTCAAGACTCCGCGAAGTTTACTTTGGTAAGGTTATGTTTTAAATACCTTAACTTTTCACTTAGAGCTTTTGGGATATTTTTATAAAATATTTTTCTAAAGATTTTGTTTTCGGACGCCTTTTCGTAGAAAAATCATAAATAATTCATAAAAAATCAAAATGATACGAAACTGGCGACCACGCGTTCGTATCAAAATTTTCAATAAGAAAGCGTGGAATCTCATTTGATAGGGCATTTGAACGACCTGATTTTGTCATTCAAACGACATAGCATCTCATTAGATCTCGTTCGAACGACATTTGTCCTTCGTTCGAGCGACTTGCTGATCTCGTTAGAACGAGCTCTGTTATCGAGGTGGCATGATTTTCTATAAAATCTCATTCTCTGGTTCCGTTGTCATTAAGAAGTCACAGCATTTTAATGAACAGAAAAACTGCGAAAGCATAATCCCTTTTGGCTTCTTCCTTTAGGGTTTTAATCCCTTTTGTTCTCAATTCACAAAACTCCCATATGCTTTAGTGAATTGTCTTGGTTTTCAAGAACATATTTTTTTCTTATTTATAATTTGTGGGGAGATCTCTACAATTGACAGTTGCATGCTATTGTGGAGGGAGTCCTTATAAAGTTCACTCTTGTGGAAAAGACGTTTTTCTTCTTCATTGTCGCCCCCCTGGAAAGGGAAAATTCCAGCTATAACTTGTGGAGGAGCCATCTTCTTCTTCACGGTTGCCCTCCTGGAAAGGGAAAGTTCCATCTAAGACATCGAAACTGACACCTGCGGGTATTTCGTATATCACCCTATTTCATTATAATCCGTGTAAGCCGTTTTCTTATAAATTATAGTGAAATAAAAGGTTTTACCCCTTTGGAGGATTTTTCCTGAATATTTGTGTCACATGCTTTATTTATTTATGGGTTGACACACGCACTTTTAGATGCATGTTTAGAGGCTAGATTAATTTGGTTTAAAAAATAGACTCTAATTAAATAAGTGTGCTGAATTGGAAACTTGCGAATAAATTTAATCAATTATCACACAGTCGCACTTTTCAACCTCGACCCTCATAATTGGTCGCTCCCTACTTCAGGTCTTTAGAATTGACCTCCACCCTCATAATTAGTCGCTCTCCAACCTAAGGTCATCAGAATTGACCTCGACCCTCAGAATTGCTGACTCCCATCTAAGGTCCTTAGAATTGATCTCGACCCTCAGAATTGGTCGCCCCCACAAAAGGTCCATAAAATTAACCTCGACCCTTATAATTGGTCTCTCCCATCTAAGGTCCTCATAATTGACCTCGACCCTCAGAATTGGTCCTTCTCTACTTAAGGTCCTTAGTATTGATATCGATCCACATAATTGGTTGCCCCAACTTAAGGTCCTCAAAATTAACCTTGACCCTCAGAATTAGTCTCTCCCTCTTAAGGTCCTTAGAATTGACCTTGACCCTTCGAATTGACCTCTCCCTCTTAAGGTCCTTAGAATTTACCTCGACCCTCAGAATTTGTCACTCTTACTTAAGGTCCTCGGAATTGGCCTCAACCCTCAGAATTGGTAGCTCCCTTTTAAGGTTCTCAGAATTGACCTCGACCCTCATAATTGGTCGCTCTAACTTTAGGTCCTCGAAATTGACCATAACCCTCAGAATTGGTCGCTCCTACTTAAGGTCCTCAGAATTAACCCACTTAAGGTCCTCATAATTGAACTCAATCCTAATAATTGGTTTCTCCTACTTAAGGTCCTCAAAATTAACGTCGACCCTCATAATTGGTCTCTCCTACTTAAGGTCCTCATAATTAATGTCGATCCTCATAATTGTTCGCTCCTACTTAAGGTCGTCGAAATTGACTTTGACCCTCAGAATTGGTCATTCTAGGTTTAGGACCTCAGAATCGACCTTCCCTAGCATTACCTTAGGTCCTTAAAATTGAGCTAGACCCTCTGAATTGGTCATCCTCGTAGCTTTGTTCCGCAGAATTGGCCTATTTTCCCAAAGCATCATATGGTGTCTATTTTACGGCTTTCACTTATTCCAAGCTCACCCATCGAGGGGCTCTATAAACACCACATTCTAGTACCCCCTAAGTCTCTCATTAGGTTCCTATCAACTGCTTGAATCACTACAAATCCTAGGTCATACTATGAGTACCGATTTAGAGGCCATCAGGCGGTATCGGGCCCCCTATTTGACTCCGATCAACTTCATCATTAGAGAGAAAGCTTAATGAATATTTTAAGGGCTCTGAATCCCCTTTCTAATGGTCTAACCCATGTGAAAATTGGCATAAAGATTCGGATGAACGGACCATTTTACTACTAAAAATCGATCTAGAGGCCACCGGGCGCTCTCGGACCCTCATTTGACCACAATCAACTTCATTTCCAGACACAAAAAGCTCAATGGATATTCAAAGGTCATTAAAACCCATTTTCATTGGTCCACTCCCTATGTGAAATGGCATAACATTTCGGACGAACAATCTATTTTCCCCTAAAAACTGATCTGGAGGCCAACAAGCGATCCCGAGCTCCGTTTGACAAAGGTAATCTCTTTATCTTGAATGAGAGTGAATGAATAGTCAAAGGACACTAAATACCCTTTCCAACGGTCCACCCCATGCACAAATTAGCCTTATGGTATGGACGAATGATCCGTTTCACTTTGAAACGTCACCGGGCGCTTCTGGGCCCCTTTTGACCAAAGTCAACTCTTCTAACTGAGAGAAGATCTTTCGAATGTAAAAGTACCTCATACAATCTTTCCAATAATCTATCCCGCTCGCGATTCAAACTTACGGTTGGATGAACGATCCATCGTCATCCAATGATCTTTCGTCCAAAGGATCGATAGGGACTTTTGATCCCCATTTGACCCAAAGTCAACCCCCAAACTCGGGATTGGCCTAATGAATTATTAAAGGTATCTGAATTATCTTTCTAATTGTATCCCCCATGCACGATTTGGACTTACGGATTGCATTTATGATGATTTTTTCAAAAAATCTGTACAAGGCTGCCAATTGGTCGATCCATTTCCCAGCCTATCGGAAGTGTGTCTTGGGCTACCTGTCGATTGAAGGGTAAGGATTATGTCGATCGGTAGTCCCCCTACCCTATATAAGGAGAGCATGAGCTCACTTTGAAAGGCACCCCAGATCCATTTATATTATTGATCTTAGAAACATTCTTCAGCAATCATCAAGGTGTCCTAGAGTGAAATTCCTTTCCACCTTTCATTCCCATCATTTCATACCCAATTTAGCAAAAATATCATTCTCTCTCATCCAAAATTCATCCTAATTTTCAAAGGAGCTCATCAAGGATCAAGATCATGCCTCAAGTCTCCAAAGAAGGTCCAAACATCCTTCTCTCTTTAAATTTCTTTATTTTCGCATTAGTTATATAAATTCTTAATTTAGTTCTTTTTTAAGATAAAATAACTATATTATACATCAGTGATGAAAAATCCCGGCACAGCAACTTACAAGCAAAAATCAAGGAACAATTTAAATAAATTAGGCCTTTTATAAAAAAAAATCCCTCAAAAGAAAGCTACTAAAATAACTAAATAAAGCTTTTAGGATAAAGATCTAATAGCTGAAAGTCTCCACTTATCAACTTTGAGCATGGCTTTATACAACTCTGGAAAGTCTTCAATATCATGGGATGAGAGTGAAGAGTCAATGGTTGTACCATTTTTAGTAAGGAAATTAGATGGACAATTGGCTTCTCTGAAAACATGAGCAAAGGATGTAGAGAATTCTTCAATAATAAACAAAATATCCTCCATGACATCTTTGATCATCTAAGGACATCTAGCTTTATTGTTTAAAATATCAATAATCATTTAGAGTATGATTCTAAAATCAGAGGATAATTTTTGAAATCATAATAGAGTTTAAGACCATTCAAAATGGCCAAAGCCTCTACTTTAACACTGGATTTTACCCTAAAATAAGAACTAAAAGCCCATATCAATTCTCCCTTATTATTCCTCAAGATACCCCCTCCTATACTTTCACCCGGATTGCCTCTATAACATCCATCTGTATTCAATTTGAGGAATTCGTTTGGAGGGTGAGCCCAGTGAACCAATTTTTTTTTATAAGGGTGAGTAAATTCAAAAGCATTATAAATATGACAATCTTGGTGAATATTAGAATTTTTCTTCACAATACACTGGCAAAGATTGTTGATTTTCATATATAACAACTGTACATTTGGAGTGGAGCCATTAAACTTGCTATTACTCCTTTGAACCCATAAGAACTAATAGATAAGAACATGAATAATGATATTAAATTGGCCTATGGAATTCTTTAGAGCATTGATCCACCATTGAATGAGCCTACTGCTAATGGTATACCCACTTAAAGTCATGCCCATAGTATTCCCATATGTTTAAAGTCAGTCCTCCTTCTATGAAAAGATGATCAAAAGTTTCAATTTGGGAATTAATGCAGCACGTGCATTTTGATGGACCCTTCCAACTAATAGTATACAATTTTTCATCTAATGGTAAGAGACCTTCTAACAATTTTCACATGAACACAACAATCTTCAAAGGCAGAGCCTTATTCCAGATAAATGAAGTTGCCCAAGAAGATATATATTGATCTCTGATAAGATTCCAATATGATTTAGTAGAGAATTACCTTGTAGATGTACCTGTCCAAATCAATTCATCCTTGTAGCACTAAGGTCTTATATTAGTTTCCAGAATTTTAAAGCAGACATCTGAAGAAAACATGCTCACGAGCTTATATTTATCCCAACTATAGTTATGATTCCAGAGTACATTAACTTTAATCAAATCACTTATAGAAGTGTACTGCTATAGAGGACCAGTTATCCCACAAGGCACTAACATTCCCATCAGCAATCCTCCACTAAATACACTGCTCTGCTTCATTCCTGATATCCATCAATCTTTTCCAAGTATTAAATATCCTATTATTACAAACTATGCAAGGGTGGGAGTTTCTACAGTATTTGGTCTCCATGAACTTAGCCCAAAGAGAATCTCTCTTCCTAAACTTCCACCACAGCTTCATTGCAAAAGCTGTATAATAATCTTTCATCATTCTTATACATAATCCTCCTTCACTAGTAGGCCTACAAATATGCTCCCAATTACACCAGTGATTCTCTTTTCCCCAATATTATAGCTCTAAAATATGTTTTCTAGAAGTTTATCCATATCATGGAATATCTTTTTGGTTAGCACAATTGTTATAAATAAGTTCATTGGTATAAATCACATGACAAATTTTATAAGGGTCAATTTTGCTCCAGATCATAAGAGGTTTTAGCTTTCTAACTTTGCAATTTGCCTCCAATCTTTTACAAAAAGGTTCAAACATAAGAGATTTCTTCCTACCAGAGTAAATATGGCAGTCTAGATATGTTATAGGGGATGTTTTAATTCTCATGCGAACCAAATCTGATATTTTTCTACTAGTACCAAAGCTTATTTTATTAGACATAATCAAAGAGATCTTTTGTTTATTGATTAGATGTCTAGATACCTCCTCTTGCCTACTGAGCACCTTCATAATAAGTTTCAAAGATCTTCTATCACCATAGGAGAACAATATTATATCATCTACAAAAGCTAAGTGGTTTATTTTTGGACATCTAATTGGGGTTTTAAAACATTTGAAGGATTGCTGATAATTCAACAAGTTAAGATTTCTAGAAAGAGCTTATGTCATTAGGACAAAAAGTCGCGGGGAAATAGGATGTCCTTGCTTTAGACCTATGGTAGATTTAAAAAAACCTTTAAATGCTACATTGACAACAACTATGAACTAATTGTTAGATATTAACCTCCACACCATATCAATCCACCTCTTACAAAACCCAAGCTTCCTCAACACTTGAATTAAAAAGTCCCAAGAAGCTCTATCATAGGACTTAACCAAATCAAGATTCATGACAACATTTCCCCCCAAAATTTTATAATTAATCATTTGAAACATCTCTTGGGCTAGCAGGATATTTTCTAAAATGTCCCTCCCTTTGATGAACCCACTCTGATTAGAAGAAATAATGCTTGGGAGAATTTTACGAAGTCTAGTGACCATGATTTTAGTAAAAAATTTATTAAAAAATTTGCATAAGCTGGTTGGCCTGAAATCATTAAATCTTTGGAGGTTTTCTTCTTTTGGAACAAGAGCAATTAGGGAAGAGGTGACAATTTTAGGAAAAAGACATACCAGCAAAGAAACCTTGAATAGACTTCACCACATCTTCTCCAGTTATATCCTAGTAATGAGTAAAGAAAACTCCAGTGTACCCATCAATCCTAGGGGAATTGGCCCCATTTAATGACTTCAAAGCAACAACCACTTCATCTTCTTTAGGGAATTCAACAAGAATACTATTTTGATATTCATTAATGATAGGCTGGAGATATTGAAGGAAATGTCCATCATCCCTAATTGTAACCTCTGAATCAAAAACACCCTTAAAATGCAAAAGAGCCTCCCTTGCAATCTCTTCTTCACCTTCCACCCAATTTCCCATCTCATATCTAATTTTGTGGATGAAAATCTTTTGCCTCCTGGCCTTAACTGAGCTATGAACGAACCTAGAGTTTTATCCCCTTCCTCTAACCACTTTTCCTGAGATTTTTGCCTCCAAAATTGATCTTCGAAAGATACGTTCCTTTCATAAATAGTAGAGGTTCTGGACCATATATCCCTATTTTCTTCATATGATCATTTTCAAAATCCAACTCTACAGCCAAAAGTCTATCTTCTGCATCTTTTCCTAATTGAAATATATCTCCATGTTTTTGCCTACTCCAAGCACTCAGTGCAACCTAATAACTTCTTTAAAAGATGCCTTCTGAGTCCAAAATTGAGGAACTGAAATGGTCTTTTAACATCTAATTAGGATTTTTTATTATCATTAGAAAAGGAGTATGGCCTGAGTTAGATTAATTTAAATGGTTAACAATAATTGAGTTAGAAAGGTGAATCATTTCTTGATTGGTTAAACATATGTCAAGCCTACTCCAAATTCGGGTTGTTCTTTACCTTTTGTTGAACCAAGTGTAAGTAGAACCAAAAGATCCTAAATCCCCTAAACCATTGCATTACTTAAAAGCTAAAAACTACATAGTAGAACCTAAACCAATAGAGTTCCCCCTGTCTTATCCTAAGAGTAAGCTACTGTGTTGAAGTCACCACAAACTACTTATGGCTCATTAGAGTCCAGTGTAGATAAATGCTACCAAAACTCTCTTCTCTCAATTTTTGTTCATTTGGCATAAATAAAGCTGTAATTTATTCTCTTCTCAATATGTTGATTTTCTAAAGCAACTGTAATGCACTGTTACGTATCTGCTATTTGATGAATTCTATTGTCCTCCTTTACAAAACCCAAATCTTACTATTATAATTAAATTCTGCATATCTGAATCCCAATTTTAGCTTGTAATTGTAAAGTTCTTGTATCTGTTGTTTTGGTTCTAGAACAACTAGTATGCTGACTTTATAACTCCTTATTAACCTTATTAACCTTCTCACAACTCCTTTCTTAGATATTCCCCTAATATTCCAAATGAGAAAATTTATCATTAGGGGATTATGCATCAAGAGAAATTTAATATTTGATCTTAAAATACTCTTCTGCCCAGATATTTGTCTTGTGGGAGAAACTGATAAGGACTTCTGCTCACTATCGGCATGGTTTTTAGATCTTTTCTTTATGAATCTACCTCTAATTTGCTCAAATTGATCTTCCTTATGGCCTTCTGCAGCATTGATTACCGCGATTAGATCACCTTCTTCTATGCATTCTTCCATTGGATTATTTTGAGCCAGTCCACTAACGTCCTTAACTTTGGCCTGCTTATCAAATTTGGAATCTTCGATTAACATTTCTTCACCCTCTTTTCCTTCCTGAATCTCCTTGTTCTTATTCTTATCAATAACAATAGCAATTGTTGCTTCTTTTGCACCCTCTACATCATCATTTACTATTGCATCAATAATGTCTCCTTCTTTTCTCACTGCTTGATTATTGAAACTTCTTTATACCTATTACTGCTTTGCTTCTTTTTTCTTTGGCTCATCTTCCTTGTGACTTGCCTTCTTCTCACCTGTATCATCCATATTAATATTTTCTTCTTTCTTCTTAAAGATATATGCTCTTTCCTCATGCCCTTTCTTCATATAATAAGAACAGTAAGCAGGTAAGTCTTCATATACAATATATTGCCAATATCCCACACCTTTGTCACTATTGCCAATCCAAATCCTCGCTAGATGTTCCTTAATAAAATCAACTTCGACATAAATCCTTGCAAGACTTGGTCTAGATAAAGAGGCAATTGCTATATCCATCTTTAGAGGACTTTCAACAACATTTGCAATAGAGAATATGATGTCTTTATTGAATAAATGAATCGGGAGAAATGGCCTATTAATCCAAATGGGAGAGATCGTAGATTCAACATCGGGGTGAAACTCAGGAGTCCATTTAAAGACTCTCACAGGGTATTTATTAAACCAAGTCTCACATAACAAAACCTTATGGAAGTCTTCCTCACAAAATAAATGAATAAGTACATGTTTATGATCAATAAGACCTGTGTTAAAAGTCACTTTAAGGCCAAAAGAAGAGAATACTTTGCGAATATCATTGATGGCTAGTTTCCCATGAGAAAACTTACCCACAAAAGTGAATTTGAAAGGTTCAGTAAGTTTTCTAATGTATTCATGAGAGAAAAAAATAGCAGGTTCACCATGAAAGTTACCTACTTCTTTGATGGATATCGAAGAGGATTTATGGTTTCCAATAACAGCAGTGAAAGATATAGATGGAACTGGGGCCTTATATAGGTTACCAATATTATTAAAGGGGAGAAGAGAGGGTTGGATGGCTGCCTCCACGTTGGAGGCATTAGTAGTCGCCATGCAAACCCGAGGGGGAAAGAGAGCAGAGATAGTTTATTTATTAGTTATATTTCTCTTAATTTAGATCATACACATATTAATCTTCAATACTTTATTAGTTATATTTTCTATAAAAAAAACAAGAAAAAGAGGGTTACACACATAAATTTCGACAGGATTTTTCATCACATTTTCTCAAAACTAAATATATCTTTTCTACACACACACATATATAATAAATTCCCCTTTGAATCTATGGGATAAACCCCACCCTTGTGCCTCATGCAAACTATATGGACTTTGATGCCTTTATAGGCTACGTAGGCGTCTCAAGTTAAAACCCAAGATTCAAGTCTAATTTTCCTTTTTTCATATTTCATCTCCTTTCTATTATATCCATATATTATTCATATATATCATACTTGTGATTCGAATTTTCATTTTATCTAACTTATATTATCGTTTCATCATAACGATCAATATCTTGATAAGCGCACATATCATATTTTCTAATTATTATTTTCGGAACATTCCTATGGATGACCTTGCTCCATCTATTCCATGATGCGATTCGAGCGATTCCGATCTCCATTTATATATACATGCGCACACACTTCATCGAGAAATTAATAAAAATAGTAACACAATCCCATGAGAGACCAAAAGGGAGTGATGGGTGCCTAACACCTTCCCATTCCATAACTTAGCCCCCGAACCTCTGATCCATTTGATTTCGTAAGCATCATTTTGTCTTTAATGCTGCTCTCTCGAGGCGACGACATGTTCTTTTGCCTATTTTATGCAAAATAGGTTGGCAACTCTCTCTCCTTACATCACCCAAAAATTGAAGACCTTAGGAATGGGCGCGAGACCTTTATCTTCCCTATGTTCCCCTGAAATCATCGAGGAGGGGAAGATCTCAGGATAGACAGAGGATAAAGAGGAAATAAATATCTTAGAGCCTAAATGGTGGCTCTTTAAGGGCTTGGTTCTAGCTCTAGACATATGGAAGCCTCCAGGGTGTTGCTCAACTATGGCTTGTGGCACTAATCGGTGATGGATCAGGGTTGAAGGTCTACCACTCCAAGTTTGGGGCGCTGAGACGTTTCGGTACATTAAAGAGAGTTGTGGTGTAGATAGGAAAATAATGGAAGGGAATGAACTCAGGCGGGCTAGAATATTAGTTGGAGGATGGAATAGGTTATCAAAAAAAGTATCAGTGAAGATTGGTGAGTGGATAATTCAAATTCCCGTTATTGAGCAGAGTTTTACCATGTAAAACGTAGGAAGAATGTACAACCTATAGAGAGACTAAAATATTTTTTATCGAAGTCAGCAGCTGCCGGTGCTATGCTTATGGAAGGAGGGGAAGATTTATTGAGGTGAAATCAAGCAATGGGAGGCAACATCTCACCTAAATGGAATTTCCCTAGAAACACAATACAATGGTCTATGTTCATTCATAAGAAATCGTATTCGGATTAGACAAGAGGAATAGAGAAGACGAAGTAATGTGGGAATAAGTTGGCACGAAAGTGGTCTCACGAATGAGATACATGGGTATGAGGGGTAATAGGTGGTAAGCGTACGCTATTCCCGGCTCAAATCAGCAGGTCGAAGAAGATGGAGTAGCGAGGGGAGTAACAAGCATAGGGGTTGGAACACGTAAGAGACACCCATGTATGAGGATTAGTAAGATGATAGGATTTAACGATCTGTCCAAAGTGTTAGAGAAATCCCTCAAAAATGATAATGTTTATGGGGTAATTCCCATATGGCCTTTGTCGATAAAGAATCATGGGAGTTGGGATACTTTATGGGAAAAGAACATGGTTTCCAACTTAAAATATGGAAATTTAATTAATCAATTATTAGTGTCTGGTGGGAAGGAAAAATGTGATTCCTTATCGGTTGAGGTGGAAAAGTACCAACGAGTGTGTGGTCATCAATTGGAGCTACCAGGTGGGGAGAAAGTAGAGGAAATGTGCCCGTATAAAAAAGTGGCACTCTTATAGAGAAACATGGAAAATCGTGGGTTATTTTTAAAAAGTTAGGCCCCATTCTAAATTCGGGCAAGGTGTTACAAATTGGAGTTTTAAGGAAAAATAATAGAAATAGAGGGAAATTTTGTTAAGAAACAGACTAAATGGAACATTTTGGACAACAGGGGAAAAGCAATTAAAGCAGGATATGGGGCGTGCAATGGTAAATTGGATTTGGATATTGGGTTATCCAATATTAATGATCATAATGGATTGGAAATCACGTTGCCACTAAAAATTAATTCTATTAACCCATTTATAGAGAAGGGAATGGAGAATCGGAGGTAGGGGTGCCTCATGTTTTCGATCGTGGAAAAGCAAACGAGATGGGAAACTACTAATGTCCTGCCTATCCATGGGCTCAAAATGAATGGAGATCTTTGGGAAAACGAGTAGAGATATCTGGACTCTTTGGATGAGTAGCCGAGTGGTTGGGAGGGTATGGGTAATGTTAATAATTATCATAGCTCTAGATTATGGGTAGAGCTGGAGGTCTCAGAAGGAGAGGAGGAGGTAGTCGAGGGGAGGAATAATGAGTGGGTGTATTAGGAGGAGGCAAAAGCTTGGGTAGCAAATATGATAGCAAATTACTATGTATAACATGTATAACATACGAGGGGAATGAGAATGAGGCGTTAAGTTATTTCAAAATATAGACAAAATATAGAGGGGCAAAGTAGGGGTGAAGGGGGGAGTAAGGGAGGGGAAAATAGATATCCAGTGAAGTTACGATTGATCTCGTGGAATGTGAGGTGTTTGAATTATTCCGCTCAAAAAGAGGAGTAGTTAATGGCGCTATTTCTACGTGGAGGCCAAATATTATTTGTTTTTAGGAATTGAAATTGAGGATTATGGATAAGTCGATGGCTAAGTCAATTTAGAGAGGGTAGAGGATAGAGAGGTGCAATCTGGACACTGAGGGGTCCTTAGGAGGGGTGATCATTATGTGGGATTCCAGAGTAGTGGAAAGATTTAAAGTATTAATGGGTACTTGGTCATGACCCTGTTTGTTTAAAAATGCGGAAGATGGGTTCATTTGGAGATTTTTGAGGGTTTATGGTCTAGTGGAGGAATCGATTAGATGGGAGATCTGGGAGTAATTAGAAGGGGTGAGGGGAGAGTGGGGAGGTCCTTAGTATAAGGGGTAAGACTTCAATATTATCCATTTTCCATCAGAGAGGAGTGGTGGGAAGAGAGCGAACACTTATATGATGGATTTTTTTTATTTCATCGATGACTTGGAATTGTTAGATCTCCCATTTTAGTGGGTGTTTACTTGGTCCAATAATAGGGATGGACCCTCATTGTATCGGTTCTAATGAGTGGGATGAGAATTTTTTGGAGGTGGTTTAGTTTTTTTTTTATCCGAATGACCTCAGATCACAATTCAATTCCATTAGAGTGTGGGGGTGAAGAGGATGGAAGACTCCTTTTAGATTCAAAAATATATGGTTAAAGGAGGATGATTTTAAAGATAGGGTGAAGGAGTGGTGGCAGGGGTATGACGTGGAGGGTAATACGAGTTATATATTGGAAAAGAAGTTGTCTCTTCTATATAGATATATCAAATGGTGGAATATAAAGGTGTTTGGGAATGTGGGGGATCTTATCGAGAGATACATAGAGGAAATTTGGGACCTTGACGAGAAGGAATGGAGTAATGGTCTTAAAGGGGAAGAGAAGATGGCGAGAGAAAAGAGAAAATGGGAGGTTGTGAGGAGGTTAACTCAAGAGGAGATCAGTTGGAGAATTTTTTTTAGGCATTATAGCTAAAGGAAGGGGAAATGAACACTAAATTTTTTCATAAAATGGTAAACTCTCGTCGATGCTTTAATCATATTAGGAAAATTGTAGGGGGTGAATTCACAGAGGGAAGTGAGGTTAAGAGGGAAATTAATCAGTATTATGAGAGGTTGTATAGTAAGGAGGATTCATTGAGTCCCACGATAAATGGGTTACCATTGGGGAACATTTCATGGGTCGAGGTAGATTAGTTGGAAGGGTTATTCAGATAGGAGGAGTTAGTTCAGATTTTGAGGTTGATGAGTGGAGATCAGGCACCAGGCCCAGATGGTTTGACTATGGCATTCTTTTAACATTACTAGATAGTCATTCAGGAGGACTTGATGTCTGTTTTCAGTGAATTTTATGAGAGGGGAAACTTTTTTGAAGTTTTAAAGCCATTTTCTTAACACTGGTTCCTAATAAATAGGGATCAATGGATGTGAGAAACTTTAGACAAATTAATTTAGTAAGGAGTGTGTGTAAGCTGATCTCGGAGGTGTTATCGGTCAGACTTAGAAGGGTAATTGACGCTCTTATTTTTGAAGATCAAAATGCTTTTGTGGGCGGAATATAAATACTTGATGAGGTTCTGGTGGCAAATGAGAGTGATGAGTCCAAAATGAGAAGTGGGGAACTAGGTATTATATGAAAACTTGAACTAGGGATTCCTTTTATATCTTTTAAAGAGGATGGGTTTTGGGTAGTAGTGGTGAAGGTGGATGAAAAGTTGATATCTTTCGTTACATCCTCTGTTTTGGTGAATAGGGTACCGAAAGGATTTTTCTCTAGTTGCTGAGGGATTTGACAGGGAGAATCATTATCCCCATTCCTCTTCATATTGGTAATGGAGGCTCTTATGAGGATGATAGATCGTACAATTACGAGAGATTAAATTTCTATATATATGATAAAAAAAATCCAAACTACCACTCGATTTGGATTTCTCATCTCTTATTCGCAAATGACATAATCATATTTTGTGATGTGGTTGAGGAACAAGTGAGATTGATTAGGTTGTAGCTGTTATAATTTTAGGCTTGTTGGTGTTGCATATCTATGCCAGGAAATGTGAGATGATTGTGGAAAGGTGTGTGGAAAATATTGGTTCACTGATAGATACGCTAGGATGCAGGGTCGGTTTCCTTCCTTCTACTTATCTTGGCCTCCCTTTAGGGGCCAAATTTAATTCTGCATCAATTTGGTATCCGATCCTCTAGAGGGTTAAAATAAGACTGGAGGTATGGAAGAATTGTTACCTTTCTAAAGGGGAGAGACCGACTTTGATCAATAACGTATTATCGAGTGTTCTAACTTACTTTATGACGATCCCACCTTTGTTGTGCTATGTGCATAAATTGATGGAGAAAATGATTTGGTATTTGTTTTAGAGAGTAAATGAGGATAACTTCAAATACTTCTTAGTGAGTTGGGAGGAGGTGTAAGCCGCTGAAGGAGAGGGTGCAGGAGTGAGGAGTTAAGATCATTTTAATAAAGACTTATTAGGAAAATGGCTGTGGAGATTTAATAGAGAGGATACTAGATTATGGATGAAGGTAATGGTTGCCCAGAGTGGGGCCTCTCCTTATGGGTGGGTCCCTAGAGTGGGCACTTAGTTCTTAGGATGGGGATATTAAGGAACATAGCTCAAGGATGGGCAGTATTCTTAAAGCTCAATACCTACCAATTAGGGAGATGAAATAAATTTATATTTTGGAGGGATAAATGGGGAAAGGATGAACTTTAGAGGATATTTTCTCGTGTATGTTTCGTCTTGGTAGGGATAGGGAGGATTTAGTGGGGGACCACCAGATGAGGGCAGGGTACCGTGTGGCGTGGAGTTTAAAATTTAGAAGAGGTCTCCGTGATTAGGAATTAGAGGAGGCGGAGGAGTTCTTTTATTGGATAGACTTGGAGTCAATTATGGTAGAAGAGGAGGATGAGTTGAGATGGACAAACATGCAGGATGGATGATTTATGGTTTAGAATTATTATATAGTGTTAAGGGGTCATGGGAGTTCTTTGTTCCCCATAGAAGGAAATATGGAAGTCAAAATCTCCTCTTAAGTCTATTTTCTTATTTTGGACCACTCCTAGACATGGTATTTTGATGACATAAGGGATGGAAAAGGAGGGGGGGATAAGGATGTCTAGTAGATGTTGGTGATGTAAGGAGGCGGAGGATTAGACTAATCATTTTCTTCTACATTATCAGGTGACAAGGGGATAATGGACTATCTTCTTATACTTATAAAATGTTCAGTGGGTTATGCTTCAAATAGTGAGCAAGGTGATGGCGGAGGGGAAGAGCCCTAGGGGTTGGGAGTGAGTTAGAAATGTTTGAGGGATGGTCTCTTGTTATATTTTTTGAAGGGTTTGATAGGATAGGAATCAGATATATTTCGAGGTGGTAAAGCTTGATCCATTTAGAATATGTTACAAATTTTTTAGTACTCTTCTAACCCGGCATAAAAAAAGTCACAATCCATCGCTTTCTTTGTTCGCAGACTTTATGGATGAGTTACTTATGGTAGACTAGGTTATTTTGGCTTCAGTCAAATTTCTTTTGTTGTGTATACTTTTTATATATGGGCTTCCGCCCCCTTAGGAGGGTTGGTTTAATGAATCATTTACATATAAAAAAGGTAAAAATCAATTTAAAGGAAATTGTTAGAAAACATTCTAATTTTATTTTCCATAACTAAACAGTAGGGACTAATTTTCTAAAAAAAATATATTGAATGTGGTATTTATATAATACTATTATTAGCACTAACGGAGTGAGCCTATGATTACAATTTTAGGAGTTTTTTTATTGGTTCCTTAGGCACTTAGCCAAATCATTGACCCCAAAAAATGGTAGAAGCAAAATAAGAAGCAATTAAGGAGATATTGGGTAAAAGGTTGATATAATGGGAGCGCATATAGCACCCTCATCTCTACAATCAAACAAATGGATGGTCAATGATCAACCGCCACTCGACCATTGACCAACCATTTTAGTGAAAAAGTGGTGGTTAGAGGGGGAGGAGTCCAATTACATGAAAAGTGGGGGAATTAGTCTAAATACAACATTATCTCAAGGGGTAAATTAAAAAAAAAATATGTAAGCCATGGTTCCGCACAATTTTAAACAACCATTGACTACAACAGGTTAGAAGGTCCTAACAACTTTACCCTTAATAAGAGTTGATATATCTTTTTGTACTTTTTTGGAAGATTATCTAAAAAAACTTAAAGAAACCTTTATTTGTTTTATACAAAAGGGTAAAGAATTTAATGTCCTTAAATATTAACAGATATGAACCTAAGTTTATCTATATGTGTAGAACTAAAAAGTTCTCACACACAAACAATAAAAAATAAAGTTCTTAAATAAATTTTACATATTTATTTTCTTTATTACTGATAAATATTAAACTGCTAGTTCTAGATTCAAATAATTTGCACCCGGCTCTTTGTGAACTATTTTTATTTATGAACTGAAGTCCTATGTTTTAAACATTATAGTTTATATGAATTCGAATATTCATATACATATTACATAATATTGAACCCGAAGTTATATAATAGTCGATCAACTTATGGACATGGTGAAACTACAAGAACGTAAGTTCTGAATTGCTATTTAGGGAACCCGAAGTTCCAAATTACTAGATTAAGAACTAGAAATTTAATCATAAAATCAATTGACTTGAAGGTTAAATTGACAACTTGAAGTTCTCATAACTATTTTAGACAAATCAATGGTCATAATTATTATAGTGGTCATATTTATTTATTAAAAAACTATAATCTCCTATTTCTAAGACTGAAGTTTATGTCCTATGAGCCAAAATGTAAAATTTTGATTCATTAATTAAGATATAAAAAATCTAACTTTAATCGGCTAAATTTTTTGTCTTTAGTTTTACATCTTGATTTCATGTTCGTATAATTCATGTTTTTATATTGAAGCATAATGATTACATTAAGATCTGTCATACATGATTTTGGTGATCCAAAGACATCAAAATGCATGCTTTTTAGACATATATTTTGTTGGATGACTTATCATAAATCTAATGATATATATCTTCATATTTGGAATTCTTTTGAGATTAAGTACAAAAAGACTCTTTGTTATGTAAAAAAAATAATTTTTTTTTCTTATCTAACCCATATTTTAAATATCTTATAACCATTTGTTAATACTTCCATTTGTTTAAGTTTGATTATTGTATTGTTATGAATATAAATATTTGGACTCATTTTACATACTTCACAATCAATCCTCACTCTTAAAATTCAATATTGTGAACTGTCATCATATAACGATATTTGTCCAGCATACAATCAATAACCCACATTATTTTGAAAACCAAAACTTTTTTAAGCCTTGGTCTATAATATAATTAATGTTTTAACCATAGTTGAACCTACTCAAGTTAATGAAGGCTCTAAAAGAACCTACATGATGTTGTCACTTGGTACCCTACCTATCCACATGAAATAATTTATTGACATTAATTACGGAGCAAATTCACTTAATTTTATGGGCATAATAATACAAGTGTTACATATTGAATTTATTTATGAAATGTACTGTGACACCCCGCCTATTTAAATAACGGGTGACTATCTCTCTACTAAAATAAAATAAGAACCTTAGATTGGCTCATTCTTTGTATCACTGTCGAAAATTAAATTAATTACTAATAACCTATTAATCCCAGTGTCAAATTTTAAAACTTATTAACTTGCCAAAATAAAACTTCCATTCCCACCACAATCCATTCTAATAAATTAAATATCCATTCACCACGATAATAAACTGAATGCTGAATAAATATAATAATCAAAATAACCAAATCACACTCGGTAAAATCCCAATACAGTAATCCATCTTGATGGAAATTATATAAAGTGTAAATAAGATAAACATCGCCTGATAATGGGTGATATGCCTGAATAAAAAAATGAATTGAAATCCTATCTAGAAATTAAAGATAAATGAGCCTAGGAAATCCCTGCAAGCAACCACAGCTGCTGCAGCATCGTCTAACCGGAAGGAATAATCATGCTTGGCGTCCTTGTGGCTGGGCACCTAAAAGGTTTTGGAAAAAGATTTTGACACGGGTTAGAACCCAAAAATCATTTGAAAATATTTTGCAAGTGTTTAAAATACAATAATAAATATGCAATGTAATCATTCATATTTAAACCGGTGTCGCACTCCCATGAGATAATCCTCGCCCCTCATCTATACTGCGTACCTAACGAATGTATTTTAAACACACTAGTTATGCTACCCTACATAACTTGTACCAACCCTTATCTTAGTCCCATGCGTTATATTTCTAGCCAAGATATGTCCCATGTATTTATACTTTGTTTTAATTCTCATTTATCTAACACATACACTTAATCATTATAATTATCATCGTTAACCGATTCATTTAACTTCACACTTGTTATTAATTCAATGCTCACACATTTGTTTTATTCACACATATATAATTAACACGCTTATATACGTCTATACATATAACATCTTGTGTTTATACACACACACACACACACACACACACTATATATATATATATATATATATATATATAATTGCATCCTCAAAGCTGAGACCTCACGAATTCATTCTCTAGTATGATATTGTCTCCAGGTATATCACGTACCACTTCTGGGCCAACAGATCGGAATCTCGCCACCGAACCCAAATCATAAACACATAACCGGAGGCGTTCATGGTCTTACGTCCGGGGTCCATATCCATATCATTTGTGGGGGTAAAATTTACACCTACATAAATAGCATGACACGTGGTGAGCACACCGGTCAAGATGGTGACTGTTGATACCAAAAATTATCCCGCTACATGGACCAATTATATATGAACACATGTCATCCAGTTGGGCATTAATCCAAGTTAGCAAGGATGAGTTATCGACCAACTAAAGGAATACCGACCAACAAGTTAAAGAAGACCAATCAACACTAGGAAGACCGACCAACAATGATAGTAAATCATCAACAGTTGAATACATTAACATTGTACAAATGTAAATGCCTACGTCATAAAGGCATTCCATCCTTTAATATTCCAACTCTTGTACACCCTCAAAGGGCTATAAATACATTGTAAACCATATGTCCAAGGGACATGAACAACGAGACAAGAGGCACTTGAACAAAGCATTGCACAACAGTGGACGTAGGCCTTTCTTTCAGACGAACCGCTTTAAAAATCCTTTGTCTCTTTTACTCATTTTTATTTGCGATCAATTAGTTAGATTAGTCTAGTTTTTTTTACATCAATAGATTGGCAGCATCTATGGAAATGTATTTCTAATTGTTCTCATTCATACACTTGAATGGCTGATATTCCTGAATCAAGTCTCATGAACGAAGGCATTATGCCTTCCCCTTTTTTCCCACCAATGGCAAAAGAATTAATTGGAATTATGGCCAGTCTTGTAAGAGGCCAAGAATCTATGTAAGACACTATCAGGAAACTCGTACAAACTCTTCAAGTAGGAGAATCTTCTCTGTCGGCTCGTGGAAATAAGCCACCACCACCTCCAAGAGTTAGCAGGCGAAGTTAGTTAAGAACTACAGGGGATATATCTTATCGTCCAAGATCAAATTCACTATCCAGGGCATTAGAATCTTTTAATTCACAGCCCTACTCTCTAGAAAATCTAAGCACCTTAAAAAGGGTAAGTAGTGCTTCTACATTTGATCGTTGGGACCCATGGGGAACAAAAATGTTCCTAGGGAAATGTTAGGAAACACTCGATGACCATATGCTCTGTCCAGTCTAGATTAGATGCCCAATGTACTCCTCAGGCTGAGGAACATTCCTAAGAGGAGAGTTCGACGAACAATAAAATAGAAACGCATAGGTATGATGCTGGTAACAACGCTTGGAAAGGTTCTATCTAGAGATTGGAGGACATGCTAGGAGAGATTCCTAAGGCTAAAAATTTAGTACAAAGAAGCTTTGTAAAAGGATCTCCCTTTGGGTAATCAATTGTGGATTTATCCACTCTACCAAAGTTCAAAGATCCAGTATTTACACCCAAATACGATAGGAAAACTGATCCAGTCCTCCATATAGAATAATACCAAGCAACTACTGATATTTATACAGTTCCCGATGTGTAGAGCATTCTCTGGAATAATTACTGGATCTGCCCAAATCTGGTACAATAGCCTTCCTCGGGGATAGATTCCCAGCTTTCACCAGTTAGCTGAGCAATTTATTAGGAACTTTCATTTTGGATCCAATCTTGTAAAAAGGGTAGTGCATTTTCTTAGCATACGACAGAAGGAGGGAGAGATCATCAGGGACTATATCACTCGTTTCAATAATGAAAAGATGGAGGTCATGGATTATGAAGAAAAAACTGCTATAACAACCCTTATGAGTGTATTTCTCCCTGAGAAACTATATTATACACTTGCTAAAGATCCCCAAAAACAATGGAAGAGTTGATGGCCAAAGCAGCCAAAATCATGAATTCTGAGGAAGCAATGGTAGCCAAAAAGAGCTCGGGAGTAAAAGTTGAAGGCAAAAATGACAAGAAGGACCACAAAGATTCCAAGGAGAACAAAGAGTCAAGACAGAAAGGAATTATAAAAAATCTCAAAAAGTATCAAAATTACACTCCACTTACCATGGGCATTCATCATGTCTTGAAGGAGATCAAACATAATAAAAATGTGCATTGGCCTGATAAATTGAGGAGTTCCCCTACCAAGAGGGACAAAAATAAGTATTGTGAGTTCCATAGAGACCATGGTCACACAACGGATCATTGTATTGCCCTTCAAAATGAGATTGAAACTCTCATCCGAAGAGGAAAACTTAATCAGTTTGTTGATCAATAGAATAAAGAAGGAGCTCAGCGTAGATCAAAATCTCCTTGCAGACCTAGAGAGGAGAAGAAGAGGGCTCGTGAAGATGATCAAGATGATGATCCTGACTTACCCAAAAAGCCTCGATAATCGAAACACGAGATATTTACACTTAGTTTTAGTTCTTTTGATTTCCAAATAATTATAGGTGGAGATGAAGGAGGAGGAGATCATATAGCAGAGCGAAAAGCTTACATCAATAGGGCTTAAGCTTGCTCATAGATGCAAAGGATTAATCTTATCGAGGAAGATAGACCAAGGAAGGTTACTAAAGATAAGCTGGTAATAGGCTTTTCCAAAAATGATCTATCAGGAGTACTGTACACCCATCATGATCCTATGGTAATTAAAATGAGAAAGGAAGATATCATTGTCTCTAGAGTGTTAGTAGATAATAACAGCTCATCATATATCATGTGCTATCCTTGTTTCAACAGCTTGAACTTTATGCTCAGCCAGTTAGATCCCTATCATCGACCACTAATAGGTTTTGTAGGTGAGAAAGTTTTTTCCTTTAGGAACCATCAGTATGGAAGTGATGATTGGTACATGGCCAGCCAGCCAAATAGAAAAAATCCATTTCTGTATAATGGATAAAAACATCCATTCAGCGTATAATGTAATTATGGGAAAAGTTGGACTGAAGAAGTTTGAGTTAGTTCCCTATACTATTCATCAATGCTTAAAATTCCCAACCAACTTTAGCATAGGAGTTATAAAGGGCGATCAGTAAGTATCTCAGGAATATTACTGCTCATCTGTCGAGAAGGAAGACCTCAAAAAAATAAAGAGGAAGACCACTACTTACCAAGTGGATACTTCTTAACCTAATGAAGAATCTGAGGTTGAAACATTAGATCCAAGGAGGGAGAGATGGATGGTAAAGGGTCAGATTGTAGAGACAACAAAAAGCATTGTGTTAGCTGATGACAAATCAGAGCGCACAACTCAAGTTGGAACAATATTAGATCCTTTTCTTAAATAGGAACTAGTGAGCTTCCTTAGATAGAGAAAACACGTGTTCTCCTGGAGTAATGAAGATATGTCAGTGATTAATCCTAACTTCCTTTGCCATGAGTCTAATGTTAGTAAATAAATTAAGATAGTGAAGCAAAAATGAAGAGTGTTCAGCCTTGAGAAGAACCAAGCCATACGGGAGGAAGTTAAAAAGCTTCAAAAAGCATCCTTTATTAAGGAGGTGAAATATCCAGATCAGTTGGCCAATGTTGTCATGGTCAAGAAGAAAAATAACAAATGGAGGAAGTACGTAAACTTCACAGATCTTAACAATGCATACCCAACGGATTATTTTCCTTTTCCCCGAATAGATCAACTCGTAGAAGCTACTCAGTACATGAGTTACTTAGTTTTATGGATGCTTACTCTGGTTATAATCAGATCAAAATGAATCCTAAAGAAAGAGAGAGCACTTCTTTCATTACTCCCCGAGGAACTTACTATTATAATGTTATGCCATTTGGTTTGAAAAATATAGATGCTACATATCAAAGGCTGGTGAACAAGGTTTTCGAGGAGAAAATAGATAAAAACATGGAAGTATACGTGGATGATATGCTTACAAAGAGAAAAAAAAGTGTCTGGCCATATTACTAACCTCAGCCAGACTTTCCATCACTTGAGAATATTTAGATAAGATTATACCCGACCAAGTGCATCTTTGGAGTACAAGAACGAATGTTCCTCGGGTATATAGTAAATCGGAGGGGAATTGAAGCAAACCCAGACAAGATCAAGGCATTACTTGATATGAAATATCCAACTTGCAAGAAGGATGTGCAAAGGCTAACTAGGCGAGTAGCAACTCTGAACAGATTTGTGTCCTGAGATACAGATAAGTGTATACCATTTTTTAAAATACTCATACAGAGTTTTGAATGGAACGAAGAATGTGAGAGAGGTTTTCTAGAATTAAAAAAGTATTTGGGGTCACCCCCACTACTTTCTCGACCAATTATGGGGGGGGGGAGTTATACCTATATTTAGTTGTTTCTAAATCAGTCGCGAGATATGCATTGATCGGAGAGGAGAATGGATTTCAAAAGACTATTTAGTACACCGGTAAATCTTTTTGAGGAGCCTAAATGAGATATCCTCACCTATAAAAGTTGGCACTAGAGTTTATTAAAGCATCTAGACGTATGAAGCCCTATTTTTAAGCCTATATAGTAGTAGTATACACTGATATGCCACTAAGGCATGCTTTACACATGCCAGAGAAATCTGGAAAATTAATGTATTGGGTAGTAGAATTAGGGGAGTATGACATTATTTATGAACCAAGGTCTTCTCTAAAAGGCCAAGCAGTAGTGGATTTCATAGATGAATTCACTTATCCCGAGGTACCTGAGCAACAAAACCAATAGTCCGAGCAAGGATCAGGAGAAAATAAAGTGAAAGAGGTTGTTGAGAGTCAATCTCTCGAGGTACTTGTAATACCTCGTATTTTTATGGCTTTTAAAATTGGGGATTTATTAAATTTAATTAGTTATTAATTTAATATTAATCCAGAATTTTATTTAATAATATTTACTAGCGTGACGAGAGTTAGTAATTATTGAAATTTTTTTGAATATTACTAGATGAGTAAAGTAATATATGAAATGGAATTTTTTTAAATGTCACGAGTGAATAACATGACAATTATAGGAATTTAAGTCGGGACGCACCTGTGTCGTGTCAGGACTAAATTATTATTATAAAAGTGAATAAATTATAAGTCGCCCGTATGATCATTTTGAGTGCGCCAACATGTATGTAAGGGTCGAGATAGTCAGAAAAGTGTACCCGGGGGCTTAGTTTGGGTCTCGGGGCATTTTTAGGCCTAACTGGCATCCCGAGAGGGTATTATAGTCATTTTATATTTTTGGGTAATTAAACGCACGAATTTTCCTAAGATATATCAGCTATTAGAGGTTATCTTTTTGGGATAACAATCCGAGAAACTTAGAACGGCCATTAGAGAAGAAGGTAGAAAGCTTTATAATAAATTCAAGGCCAAGAACCCATTCGATTGCACCACCACCACCACCAAAACATAGATCGTAAGATGAGGAACGCAACCATATCCTCATCATCAACAAATCAGACATTCGAATCCCAGGTCAGTATCTATCTTTATTTTCTTTTAGTTAATATTTCTCCCATGTTAGAATAGGATTGTTAAACATATGTTTCATGGAAGAATTTGATGATTTAGAGAATTTAGATCACATGTTTAGAGGACATAGATATATTCTGGAAATATCAAAATATGTAGAGGATTAGCCATGAAATTGTATTGGTTTAGAAGTAAGAAATATGGAAAAAGAATTAGAAGAATGGAAGTTTAATGAAAAATTAGGGTTCTTGATAACTATGATGAATTGCCCTATTAATTCAATACCTTTGATGAATTTGTACATGTTTCACGTAAGAAATCATGCATATAGGTATATGTAACCAATAGTAAATTTGTTTAGGAGTTTAGGGATCGTTGATGGAGTTTTGGTTGAGGTTGAATAAGATAACCCGAAGTTAACAATGGCAGAATTAGGAATACTTGCGTGATCGATCGATCGACCCAAGAGTATCGATCGAACGACCCCTTTCCTCGATGGATCGACCCCTCCTGAAAAACTGCAAAAAATTTCCCTTGTTGTTTAATCAGTATAAAATATGTAGGAACCCTTGGATGTCATTTAAATAGTATAATGGGTAATGAAGAGGGCCAGTAGGGTCTAAGTAGACTCCGTTCAGTGAAATCTGTTATGGAATAAAATTGTGGGTTAACGGGGGGTTTAGTCACACATTGGAAATGCTGTGTACGTTCACTAAAGAATTGAGACTCGTGAATGACTTAGACCAGAAGGTTAGAGAGGGTGTACCTACTGAAATCATAGTTAGTAAGAGAGAATACTTAGGGAGATAGGAAGTAAGTATGAAATGACTATAATTGAGAATAATTGAGAGATAATCGGGTAAAAATTGTACTAAGTACGGTCAATAATAATTATGGGTCGTGGGCAAACCTAATTGGAAAATATGTATCTATATATATGGTCGTGTGACTGTGTGCATATATTAAATACTATATTTGTGAATAATCATCCCGCGCTACTTGTTATCACCGAGGTTTCCGTGCCGTGACAGTCTTATCTCGATGGGACCTTTATGGGGGATATTGACTTGTACCCTAGAACATAGTATTCCTTACTACATACTATCTGAGAATGATAGTCAGACGTTCCTCAGAGATATGAGGGGTATGTGCTAACCACTTAGTGACTTGGAACTATGCTTCGCCTCCATTTTTGTGTGTTTGTATTAATATAGTTCGAGAGTGATTTCGAACTAGTATTTCCCTTAGTACGACCGATACGGGGACTTGATAGCAGAGTATGCCAGCACCATAGATTTTATGTGGGGTGTCGATAGTATATATATTATATGAGTGATTAATATATATATATATATATATACATGGGAACTTTCTGCTGTGCATGTAAGTAGTTAAGTATTAAATAAATGCTCCAAACTTTATAATATGTGTTTGGGAACTTTCTAACGGTACTGAGATATTCTAAGTAACGTAAGTAATTATGAAGAGATTTATCCTCTAAACTAAATATCATAACCTTGTTATTCCTTGAGATAAAACTTTATGGAGAGCTATTTATATAGACTTGTGAGATTCAGTAGTACGGTAGGCGTGCACACTAGATGAGAGGTGAGAATTCTCAAGATAGTGTCGCATACTAACATGGTTGTTATCGGTAAGAATTTTAAATACTTGCTAAAGTATTTGAAAACTGTTTTACGATCGGGCTCTAACACATCTTTTGTCATTTTTCTATCTCTTGTATATATATGTATGTATTACAGGTGCCCAACCATAGGGGCGTCATGCATAGGTTCCTTGGATTGGACGGGCTGCAGCTTGTGTGGGAGTTGCAAGCCCTTGTTTTAGACGACCTCTTCATTGATTTTGTTCTTGTTTTAGTTATGCTTAGTTATGGCATGTGTCACCCGATTTCTTATTCTATTTGGATTTGTACTTATTTATATTTCCAGTATTCAGTACTCTTTGGGAGTTAACTTTTGTCAGGATGATTTTATTTATGGTTCTTTAAACTTAGTTTGGTTTATCTAGATGGTTTAATTCTTGGGTGTTAATTGCCATACTTTGCATTTGTGTGATTCTTAAACTGATGATTATTTTAAAAGGTTTTCATATTGGAATTGAATAAAATGGAAATAAGATTTTAAATTATTTTGACACTTAGCTTAATTATTTCAGGTGTTTAAATTGGAAATTTTATTTTGCGACAGTGATGCTAAGAATGAACTAACCGTTCACCTTGATTTTAATTTAATAAATGACTGATCACCCGATATTTAATTAGGCAGTGTGTCACAGGTAGTATCAGAGCATCAAGTTCTAGTGTCCTTTAGGATCTTTACGGCTTATTTCGCTTCCAGCTTAACGTCTTTGATGTAGAACCCTATTTTAGGACTATTGTATTCTTTTGCTTCCGCTTACATCTTCAGCTATTTAAGATTTGATGATAATTTTAAATTAATAAAATTCCTTCTCATTTTAGATGCCTCAGAGATGCGCACCCCGAGATAGGAATGCCTAGCCCGAGCAACCAGCGGCTTCGGCTTAGGGAATAATGAATGCAACTGAAGTAGATTCCATTGTTGCTCAGGTGATGAATGTCGCATTAGCAGTGGTGCAGTAGTCTCCACCCCAGGTTCAGGCAGTAGCGTCGGTACCAGCACAGCTTCCCACTGCATGGGAGTAGGTCAGGGATGCCTTTCAGAAGGCGCATCCCCCAGAATTATCGGTTAGCTCGAACATCATGATCGCCAGCCAATGGAAGGATAATATCCAGAGGTATCTGTGCATGTATGAGTCCATTGACGTGCAAAGACAGTTACTGGATTCCTTCAAGCTAGTGGGGGCCTCTTTGCAGTGGTGGGAGTCCACCACCACTTTGGAGGAGAGGGATAGCATTTCGATTCAGTCATTCTGGATGAGGTGTGACCGTAAGTATTTCCCATCCATCGTGTAGACTGAGATGAGGTGGAGGTTGCTGAATCTTAAGTAGGAGAGTATAACCATTGCTGAGTACGAGGAGGAGTTCACTTGACTTCTCACTATAGTGTCGGATAAGGCACCCACTGAGGAAAAGAAGATACTACTATTTTTAGATGGATTGGCTGGAGGATTCGTCAGAACCTCATAGGCAATCTATCGTTGGGTACTTACACTGATGTACTCGATGTCGCTCTATTGCACTGCCACAATCATCGCTTCCATCATAAGGGGAGCAAACGAGTAGGGGAGTCCAGCCAGCAGGGCAGGACAAGGGGCAATAGTACTAGTGGGGCACTAGCAGCCCAAGGACAAACCCGTCACAGTAAGCAGAGTTCCCATCTGGGGGACCTTCCAAGTGATTCCGATCAGGTGATTCCAGGAAGGGATTTGGGGGATTTAGACAAGGCCAGCAGGGCCAGTCCAGTCAACATGGCCAACAAGGCCAACACCATCAGCAGTAGGGCCATCAGGGCCAACAGCACTTCCAGCAGGGCCAATGGTAGGGTGGTAACGACTAACAGGGCCATGGTCAGTAGGGACAGAGGGGAGGTAACTTCAGGGGCTGATGTTTTGGATGTGGAAAGAATGGCCATAGGCGTCAGGATTGCCCAGAGGGGGATAGGGCTCCACAGTAGTAGGGTGCCCATAATGAGTCGCAAAGGCCACTCTTTCCAGCCGCCCTCCCAGTGCCAGATCAGATGCCAGCTCTACCAGCCATCCCAGCAGCCCCAGTTCAGCAGGGGCAATTGTAGTATAGATGTGTTTATAACGTTCATCAGGATGCAGCACCTCGGGCACCACCCTCGATTGAGGGTACGTTTCCTATCCATGGCACTATGGGTCTAGTTTTATTTGATACTAGGGCGTCGCACTATTTTATAGCTACTCATTTTGCATGGGCCTTAGGGTTATTAGACATGATAGAGAGTACAGTGATATTCATAGACTCACCACTGGGGAATGGGTCTTTGACTTTCTTTATATGCCGGGGTGTAGGTATAGAGATTGGTAGCTTGATTTTACCTGCAAACATGATAGTTTTAAATATGCATGAGCACGACGCCATTATTGGCATGGATTGGCTCGTTGCGTACAGAGCCATGATAGATTATTTTGGTAGGATTATTATCTTTTCCATTTTGGTGGCGATGCCTCGACCATAGGGAGGATCTTCCACCCATTTATATTACATAGCGAAGGATACCTCTAAGGAGATTGTGATTCCCTTGGATTTGATTCTTGTCATTCATGAGTTTTTAGATGTATTTCAGTAGATGCCAGGCCTACCCCCTAGTCGAGAGATAGATTTCTTCATAGACTTGATGCCAAGAACTCGGCCGATAGCACGTGCACCGAACCATATGTCTCCTGAATAGATAAGGGAGTTACGGGATCAGATAGAGAAGATGTTAGGCTAGGTCTTCATTCATAGGACTACCTCGGATTGGGGCGCTCCAGTGTTGTTTGTGAAGAAGAGAGATGGTTCACTGAGGTTGTGCATGGACTATCGGGAGTTAAATAACGTCACGATACGGAATAAATATCTATTGCCTCGAATCGATGACCTATTCGTCCAGCTGAGAGGAGCAACGTTCTTTTCAAAGATAGATTTAAGATCGGGATACCATCATCTATGGATTAGGGAGAAAGGTGTGTCGAAGACTGCTTTCTTGATGAGATATGGGTCTTATGAGTTTAGAGTCATGTCTTTCGGGCTGACAAATGCTCCAGTCATATTCATGGACTTGATGAACCGAGTGTTCAGAGAGTTCTTGGATCAGTTTGTCATAGTCTTTATAGATGACATCCTAATTTATTGATAGACTGAGGAGGAGCATGCCGATCACTTGAGTCGGGTTCTTCAGACTCTACGAGAGCATCAATTATATGCTAAGTATGAGAAGTGAGGATTTTAGTTACGGGAGGTACAATTTTTGGAGCATGTTATATCAAAATTGGGGATATCGATTGACCAGAGCAAAGTGTTAGTAGTGATGGAGTGGGGACGGCCCACGACACCGACTGAGATGCGTAGTTTCTTAGGGTTAGCCAGGTACTACAGGCAGTTCATCAGAGGCTTTTCGATGATAGCGGGTCCATTAACGAATCTTGACTCGCAAGGGAGTATCATATGTATGGGATGATGCTTGTCATTTGGCTTTTGATGAGTTGAAAGATAAATTGACTTTGGCGCCAGTTCTTTCTTTGACCAAGAATCTTTACGGGGACTTGGAGGAGTACTTCAGCAAGAGGATCAGGCTATTTCTTTGTCTCCCAAAAGCTTAAGCCTCATGAGAGGATTACCCCACCCACGACCTAGAACTTGCAAAGGTCGTGTTTGCATTACGAATTTGGAGACATTAATTGTTGGGGGAGAAGTTTCTCTTGTTCACAGACCATAAGTCATAGCAATACTTATTCACTCAGCGAGATTTGAACATGCATTAGCGCAGGTGGCTGGAGTTTTTGAAAGACTAACAGTTCGAGATATAGTACCATCCGAGGAAGGCTAGCATAGTTGTTGATGCGTTAAGCCGTAGATCGGTAGGTGACGTAGCAGAAGTATGGAAAAAGAAGTGGAAAGAGTTGGGCCACCAGGACGCTGTAGCCTGTTCCTTTATATCTTTAATGTCAATCACACCCGAGATTGTTACGAGGGTGATACAAGCACAAGAAGCGTATACATTTTGCCAGGAGCAGATTGTATGGCTCTTAGCAGAGGGTGCTGACTCCTATTTAGTGAGTTCTTATGGGGGTTTAAGATTTAATGGGATATTGGTGGTTTAGGAAGGAGAAGACTTACACCATGCAGTAATGAGAAAGTCACACGGATCCATATTTGTAGTACATCCCGGAAGGGATAAGATGTATCAGGATATGAGGCGGCAGTACTGGTGGAGTGGGATGAAGAAGGACATTACTGAGTTCGTGTCCAAATGTTCTACCTATCAAATGGTAAAGTTGGACCACCAAAGACCACCAGGGTTGCTTCAGCCATTAGAGATACCTATCTGGAAGTGGGAGAGTATTTCTATGGACTTCATTACTGGGTTGCCTACATCACAGCTGGGTCACGATTCCAGATGGGTTATAGTGGATCGATTGACCAAGGTATCTCATTTTCTACCAGTATAGATAGACTACACCACGGGTCAGTATGAACATTTATTCATTGCCGAGATAGTAGGCTACATGGGGTGCCCCTGGATATTCTGTCTGATAGAGACAAAATTGATGTGTCGCGCTTCTGGGAGAGCTTTTAGGAGGCCATGGGTACAGAGTTGAGGTTGAGTTCAGCTTATCACCCAAAGACAGATGGATAGACAGAGCGTACCAATCAGATGCTAGAGGATATGCTACGCATGTGGGTCCTTGATTTTAGAGGAGGATGGGAGCCGTATCTTCCACTGTTGGAGTTCGCTTATAATAAATCCTATCATTTCACGATCGGCATGGCACCATTTGAGGATTTATATGGTAGGCCTTGTCGTTCTTTCGCTTGTTGGCTAGAGGTGGGGGATAACAAATTTCTCTCACTAGAAGTGATTTAGGAGACTTCATCTAGGATTGAGCTTATCAGGAGTCGCATTCGGGTAGCTCAGGACCGATAGAAAAGATACACCAATGCAAAATGATCCTTCCGAGAGTTTGTCATGGGGGACCAAGTATTACTGCATGTGTCTCCTATAAGAGGAGTAATGAGATTCAGGAAGAAGGGGAAGTTGGCCCCGAGGTACGTGGGAACATTTCCCATTATTGAGAGGATTGGGCTAGTGGCATACAAATTGGGATTGCCAGAGCACTTGCACCGCATTTATGATGTATTTCACATCTCGTTGTTAAGACAATATCTTCAGGATGATATGACCCACACTCACATCGCGATGGAGGATATTGACTTACAGTCCGACAGTTTTTATGAGGAGAGATCAGTTGTTATCTTAGGCCATAGCGAGAGGAAATTGAGGTCGAAGGTAGTTCCACTTGTACAGGTCCAGTGGGAGCATCATAATGTGGAGGAATCCACTTAGGAGCGCGAGGCAGATATGCGCAAAAAATATCCAGATCTATTTTTACCAGGTAATCATTATTTTCGAATTTCGGGACGAAATTCCATTATTAGAGGGGGAGTATGTAATACCCTGTATTTTTATGGCTTTTAAAATTGGGGATTTATTAAATTTAATTAGTTATTAATTTAATATTAATACGAATTTTTATTTAAAAATGTTTACTAGCATGACGAGAGTTAGAAATTATTGGAAATTTGTTGAATATTACTAGATGAGTAAAGTAATATATGAAATTGAATTTTTTAAAATGTCACGAGTGAATAACATGATAATTATGAAAATTTAAGTCGGGACGCGCCTGTGTCATATCGGGACTAAATTATTATTATAAAAGTGAATAAATTATAAGTCTCTCGTATGGTCTTTTCGAGTACGACAATATGTCTGGAAGGATCGAGATAGCCAGAAATGTTTACACGAGGGTTTAGTTTGGGTCTCGGGGCATTTTTAGGCCTAACTGGCATCCTGGGAGGGTATTATAGTCATTTTGTATTTTTGGGTAATTAAACCCACGACTTTCCTAAGATATATCAGCTATTACAGGTTATCTTTTAGGGTTAACAATCACAGAAACATAGAACGACCATTAGAGAAGAAGGTAGAAAGCTTTCCAAGAAATTCAAGGTTAAGAACCCATTCGATTGAACCACCTCCACCACCAAAACATAGATCGTAAGATGCAGAACGCAACCATATCCTCATCATCAATAAATCAAACATCTGAATCCCAGGCAAGTATCTATTTTTCTTTTCTTTTAGTTAATGTTTCTCCCATGTTAGAATAGGATTGTTAAACATATGTTTTATGGAAGAATTTGATGATTTAGAGAATTTGAATCACATGTTTTAGAGGAAATAGATCTAATCTTGAAATCTGAACATATGTAGATGATTACCCAAGAAATTGTATTAGTTTAGAAGTAAGAAATATGGAAAAAGAATTAGAAGAATGGAAGTTTAATGAAAAATTAGGGTTTGTGATAATTATGATGAATTACCCCATTAATTCAATACTTTTGATGAATTTGTACATGTTTCACGTAGGAAATAATGTATATAGGTATATGTAACCCATAGTAAATTTGTTTGGGAGTTTAGGGATCATTGATGGAGTTTTGGTTGAGGTTGGAGAAAATAACCCGAAGTTAACAATGGCAGAATTTAGAATACTTGCTTGATCGATCGATCGATCGACCCAAGAGTATTGATCGATTGATCGACCCCTTTCCTCGATGGATTGACCCCTCCTGGAAAATTGCAAATTTTTCCCCTTGTTGTTTAATCCGTATAAAATATGTAGGAACCCTTGAATATCATTTAAATAGGATAAGTGTAATGAAGAGGACCAGTAGGGTCTAAGTAGACTCCGTTGAGTGAAATCTATTATGGAATGAAATTGTGGGTTAACGGGGGATTTATTAACACATTGGAAATGTTACGTACGTTCACTAAAGAATTGAGACTCATGAAAGACTTAGACCAGAAGGTTAGAGAGGGTGTACCTACTGAAATCATAGTTAGTAAGAGAGAATACTTCGGGAGATGAGAAGTAAGTATGAAATGATTATAATTGAGAATAATCGAGATGAATCCTTTATGAGAGATAATTGGGTAAAACTTGTACTAAGTATGGTCAATAATAATTATGGGTCGTGGACGAACTTAATTAGAAACTGTGTATCTATATATATGGCCGTGTGACTATGTACATATATCAAATACTATATTTGTGAATAAATATACCCGCGCTACTTACTATCCCGGAGGTTGCCGCGTCGGGACAGTCTTATCTCGATGGGACCTTTATGGGGGATATTGACTTGTACCCTAGAATATAGGATTCCATGGTACAGGCTATCTGAGAATGATAGTCAGACGGTCCTAAGAGACATGAGGGGTATGTGCTGACCTCTCAGTGACTTGGAACTATGCTTCGCCTCCCATTTTGTGTGTTTGTGTTAATACAATTCGAGAGTGATTCTGAACTAGTATTTCCCTTAGTACGAGAGATACGGGGACTTGATAGCAGAGTATGCCAGAACCATAGATTTTATGTGGGGTGTCGATAATGTATATATTATATGAGTGATTAATATATATATATATATATATATATATATGGAAAATTTCTACTATGCGTGTAAGTAGTTAAGTATTAAATAAATGCTCCAAACTTTATAATATGTGTTCGGGAACTTTGTAACAGTAATGAGATATTCTAAGTAACGTAAGTAATTATGAAGAGATTGATTCTCTAAAATAAATATCATAATTTCATCATTCCTCGAGATAAAACTTTATGGAGAGTAAGTTAGATAGACTTGTGAGATTCAGTAGTACAGTAGGCATGCACACTAGATGAGAGGTGAGAATTCTCAAGAAAGTGTTGCATACTAACATGGTTGTTACATTAGCCGGTAAGCATTTTAAATACTTGTTACACTATTTTAAAACTATTTTACAATTGGTCTCTAACCCGTCTTCTGTCATTTTTCTCTCATATATATATATATATATATATATATATATATATATATATATATATATATATATATATATATATATATATGTATGTATGTATGTATGTATGTATGTATGTATGTATTATAGCTGCCCATCCACAGGGGCGTCATGCATAGGTTCCTTAAATTAGATGTGATGCAGCTAATGTGGGAGTTGCAGGCCCTTATTTTAGACGACCTTTTCATTGATTATGTTCTTGTTTTAGTTCTGCTTAGTTAGGGCATGTGTCGCCCGATTTCCAATTCCGTTGGATTTGTCATAGATTTGTACTTATTTATATTTCTAGTATTCAGTACTCTTTGGGAGTTAACTTTTGTCATGATGATTTCATTTATGGTTTTTAAACTTAGTTTGGTTTATCTAGATGGTTTAATTCTTGGGTGTTAATTTCCTTACTTTTCATTTATGTGATTCTTAAAATGATGATTATTTAAAAAAGTTTTCATGTTGGGATTGAATAAAATGGAAATAATACTTTAAATTATTCTAACACTTAGCTTAATTATTTAGGTTGTTTAAATTGGAAATTTTATTTTGTGACAGTGATGCTAAGAATGAACCAACCATTCACCTTGATTTTAATTTAATAAAGGACTGATCACTCGGTATTTATAAAGGCGGGGTATCACAGTGCTTTTACCAGAAGATTCCATTGTCGATCTACCATACTCCTCTTCCTGAGCACAGGATATGTCAAGGAAGTGTGAAGAAGTAGGGAGAAAAACACTCCACTATGGGATTTTGACAGACAAAGCATTTTCCAATGATCTCCTAATATGCTGATGGGTCATCTTGTGCAATTGTCAGCGGAGAAGGTATAATACTTAACACTCCTGATAATATTGATATTGAATATGTTATGCGATTCCAATTCCAAGCCTCAAATAATGAAGCATAAAATGAAGATCTCATTGTGGGCTTGAGTCTATCCCAATCACTAAATGCCGATCAAGTTGTAGCACATAGTGTTTCCCAATTGGTAGTAAATAAAATCTTGAACTTGTATGGAGCTAAAGGCGAATTGACCGCCAAATACTTGTTTAAAGTAATGGAGGTCATAGAAAAATTACCAGTTGTTCGGGTGAATAAAATTCCAAGAGTGGAAAATGCCCGAGTAGATACTCTTGCTCGGCTAGCTTCAACAACCAGAGTTGAAATCCTATGAACTATTCTTATTGAGATTTTGGACAACAAGAGTATAGATGAAGCCTTGATGATAAATTTTATCGCTGTAGATATGGGTCCATCTCAAATGGACCCCATCAGAGCATACAATAAAGAAGGAACTTTGCCAAAAAATATTGTTGAAGCTAAAAAGTTGAATTATAAAGTTGTCAGATATGTGCTAGACAAAGTGGTTTTGTACAGGAGAAGATTGATAGTTAATTTCAGCATTGCGTTCATCCATCCGAGGTTCTAAACCTAATTCAATAAGTACATGAAGGATCTTATGGATATCACATTACAGGAAGAACACTTCTGCAGTGAATAAGTGCACAAGGATACTACTGGCCAACTATGCGAGTGAATTGTGCGACTTTTGCTAAAAAGTGTGATAAATGCCAAAGATATTCTAGCATTCGCAAGACTCCACAGGTTGCTCTCAACCCAATCACTTCACCTTGTCTATTTTCCATATGGGGAATATACTTGGTTAGGCCATTGCCAACCACCCAAAGAAGATTCAAGTACATGGTTTTTATAGTGGATTACTTTATAAAGTGGGTTGAAGAAGAGCCATTCATAGACATGCCTTATGAGAAAGTCTACCAATTCACTTGGAAGAGCATCATTTGCAGATATGGGCTGCGTTATGCCTTCATCATCGACCACAGAATGCAGTTTGACAATGAAGAATTCACAGCTTATTGTGCTCAATCCAACATCCACAAATTACATTTTGCTCCAGGACACCCTCAGAGTAATGGGCAAACTGAAGTTACAAATAGAACTCTGTTGAATGGGTTGAAGAAAAGTTTTGATGATGCAAAGGGTAACTAGATTAATGAACTACATTCTGTTTTATGGGCGTACCAAACAACCCTGAGGACTGCAACTGGAAAATCCCCAGATATGTTAGCATTTAGGTTGAAGAAGTCATACCAGTTGAGTTGGATCTTCAATCCTATAGAGTTTTAAATTATAACTCTCCTATGAGTGATATAATGTGAAGGTTAGATTTGGATATGATAAAAGAAGTGTGAGAAGATGTTGCTCTGGAAAATGTTGCTTACCAGTAGCGAACATCTCGATTTTACAATAAAAGGATGAAGCCGACCAACTTAAAGGAGTAAGATTGTGTGCAAAAGAAAGTGCTCCAGAAAAATAATAAGCTTGAAGCCAACTGGCATGGGCCCTATCTTATTTCTGCAGTCATCCGACCAGAAACTTATAGGATTGAGACTTTGGAGGGGGAAGAATACAAGAATACATGTCACGCTGAGCATCTTAGAAAATATTACCAGTAATTTAATCAAGTGTACTTAGTTCAATATCAATTTCTAGTATCAATAAAATTATCTTTCCTCCAATTTCTATTTTTCAATTTTTTTGGGAGTACTAGTGCTATGCACTACCTAAGACTACATATATACTTGATCTTGAATAAGCTTAAAAGTTTCCAGAAAAATTCAACATGTTGCTCGGCATAAGCAATAAGTTTCTCGAAACAATAAAAACTTGATCGGAATAAGCAATAAGTTTCTCGCCAAACAGGTTATTACGACCTCAAGATGGCAACAAGTATAAGTATAAAACAAGATCTTTATCCTAATGGGAAAAGTGTAGGTAGAACATTACAAAGATTCCTCAAGAGGAATGTAGGCCTGTATTTCACATACGCCTAGTCATTCCATTGATAACTAATATTGAGACCTAAGTACTTAGGTGTATTAGTAAAACCTTTGGAGATACATGGGTAACTAGCTCCAAATTTAGATTTTAATATAAGTATGCTAGTATAACCTATGTATTTATTGGTATTTGATACTAAATTTAGATTTTTAATCTAAGTGTGTTAATAGAACTAACGAAAGAGAAAAAATCCTTCATATCCAGAAAAGAGTCACATTCAGAGATTAACAAGATAACCTAATCAAAGGCTTTTTCATTCATTTGAATAATTATTACATAACTGTGTCCACATAAGAAATACATGACATTATTCTAAAGGGCATTTTCCCCCAGCTTTGGAAACATGATCCAGGCCATTTGGAGGATCATCTAAAGTATAAGGAGAATTGATAAAATTAAAGTCTTAAAGCATTCTCATATTATTGCTGCTTGGCCGATCTAACAAATGAGGAGGTCGGATGATTTTCAGATCGCCGTGCAACTCATAGTCTCCCAGATATTTAGAAATCAGAGCCTGGGGAATTTTTTTAGTAGGAATCCAGTTAACATCCAGTCTAAAAGGAGTATCTTCAAGGTCTAATAACCCAGGATCATACCATTTTCAGAAAGGACTATTTTCTTTAACTTTTAACATTGTTAGACAATTGGTCCAACTCTATTTATAGCCTTCATTCTGAGCCTATTTATACCTAGCATGAAAATTCCCCAAAGCTTCATTATACCCTTCCATCCAGATCTCTCTAGGTTGCTTGTGAAACTGGAAGGTCAGTCTCTCAAGTTGATGATAAAATTTCTTTAGCACTCCATCCTTAGCTTGCATTTGAGAGGACTGAGTGGCGAGTTGCTCGGTTTGAATTTGAAGCTTCTGGCACATCTCAGTAAGGGCTTGGTTTTTAGCCTTCAACTGGGCAGCTTGGTTGGCAAGAGTTTGTTGAGTTCTAATCTCATATGTAGTTCCTCGACCTGGTTTATTTCTTGCTTGAGAAGAAGAGGCAGACTTAGTCTTTTTCTGTGCCTCCAATTCTTCCATTAATCTAGCATTTTCATCTTCCAAGAAAGAATGACCTTAGTCGATACTAGAAACAACAGTAAAAGAAGACTTCAAGGCATTTAAATCATCTCTTAAATTATTATTCTCCTCCTCCAGCAGCTTGGCAATGGCTCTGGCTTCCTCTACTTCACAATTGAGCAGAAATTCTTGTCTTAAAAAAGGAGAAGCAAATTTCTCTAATTTTCTGTTCAAAGCCTTAGCCTTCACTCAAAGCCTTGTACTTCTTCTCATAGTTAGCATGAAAAAGAGCCTTGACCTATTTATGTTCCTCCTATATCTCTTCAATCATTTTGTAGTAGGCAACATTATTGGCCACTGCCCAATCAAGAAGGCATTTCAGATAAAATAGGCTTCCTTGGCTTGCTCAGACACACCTTCCCTGAGAAACTTTAGTAGAACTTCCTCAGTCAAAGATAAATGACCATCTTTAAAAAGTTCGTTGCATCTCTAGAGTAGCTCGGAGTCTAGAAGAGAAGTGTTTCAGTTTATCCATGAACTATTTAAAGTAAGAAGAATATCCAATAAACAACAGAGTACAAAGTTGTAACACCCCGTATTTTTTATGCATTTAAAAAATTAAGTCATTCGGGTAAAAATTTAAATTACTTGGGTGTCATAATTTAATGGAAATAATTATGGAAATTTGTATATAAATATTAATCGAGAGAGTAAATGGTTAATATTTATGGGAATTAAATTACTAGGTGAATAGTAATCATTATTTACGTCATAAGTGTAATAGTGATGTGGGATCCACTTATCTCAGTCGAGAGTCGGTTATAGACTAAGTTAGGTGTGAGATAATAAGTTTTGTAAATTAATTTGGATGCAAATTCTGAGTGCACGATTGAGTCCGGATGGGCCGAAATAGTCAAAAAAGAGTACCCGGGGTAGTAAATGGGTCTCGGGACATTTTTAGGCATAGTTGGGCCCATACGGGGGTATTTAGGTCACTCGAGCTTGGACCATTAGGAAAAAAATGGGATTTATCTTTAATACCTAATTGGTTGAAAAGGAAAACGGCAAAAAACACAAATCTAAACCCTAAGTTTTGAGAGAAAACTATAGGGAGCAGTTAGAGTGCATTAGGGATCCTTTTGGAGACAAGACTGGGGACGAATTTGGGGAGTTCATCATCAACCTTGCGAATCACACACTCAGATCAGACCCTACGAATCCATAAGGCAAGTGGTTAACTTGCTGTAGCATTTATTTATGTTTTCAATTCATATTTATGTGATGTGGAAATCTAAAATTCATTTTGGGTATAAACGGGTACAAAATGGGGTTTTTGAAATTGGAAAACCAAAAGGAGAATTGGTGTAGGAATTTATTGTGTTACATGATTCTGAGTAGATTTTTAACTTAGATGTGAAAAACCCAGTAGAAATTTATGAACGAATTTGGGATAAACAGATGAAATTGGGACTAAAGATCCGGAAATATTCCCACATTCGAAAACGTGAGATTTGTGAAATTTAAATTGTGTTTAAGGTTCTAGGGGAGGTCCTAATCACGTTCGCATATGATAAAAATGTTGTGTGTGTGCTTGAGATGAACCATGTAAGAGTTTAGAGGTTAGAGGAATTCGTTAATGGCAGAAATAGGAAGTCGAAAAAGATGAGCACCTGTTCGATTGATCGATCGATGGCTGGAAATTTTTTACAGTTCGGCCTTGGGAGTTTTAGGTGAGTTTTTCTTTTTGTTTAAATTGTCACCAATTTTAATTAAGGGAAAAATTAATTAGGAAGGTTTATATCTCCACAATTATAAGGGAATAATAATTGAGAGAGGTGGGGAAAAATCTAGTGCGACACACGAGTGTGAATTTGGAGAATAAATTATGAAAAGTAAAGTAACGGACTCAGCGAGTAAGTTTGGGTATAGTAGTAGGGCGACACTACTCACTTAAATTAATTATGGATGAAAACTAATTAATTTGGAGTCGGGGATTAGACTCAGGTATTACATTAATTTCGGGCCATGGGAGCAAGTCCGAGTATATTGGTTGGGTGACACTAAGAATAATTTAATTAATTAATGTGCAAATTAATTAATAATTAGAGTTGGACTATAAACTCGAAGCTTACATAGGCTAGTGTTACGAACTTAGTACACGGTAAAGCCGGGATATATTATAATTATATATACGATATGCGATAGTATATATATGGTGTGTACATATAAATATCAATGTTTGGATATTATTTAAATATATACTCTAGTGCTATCAAGGGAGGTTGCCCGTAGTGGGTGAATCCCCTAGCTTGAGGAGTATGGTTAGTATATCCCTAGGTCATAGCGTCCGTTATATGGGTGAGGGGCTTATCTCACTTTCAGGGAAGGAATATGAACGCCTCCATTATACTTATATTTTTGGCCAAGTTAGTGAGCGATTCTAACCTAGGGTAACTAGGCTATGCGAGTACACCTAGTGGGATAGCACTTTAGAGAATACATCCGGTGAGTTATTAATCGGGAGGATGGTTATTATTATCTATTAGTTTAACATATGTGTGAATGTTGTAATATGGTTATAAGTATATAAATAATTATATACGGGTAAATTGATATAGGCCGAAAATTGTATTATGTGTATAACGAGTGTGAAAGTTATATGAATTTAAGAAAGGGAACGATTAATTAAGTTAATGCTAATAATAACTTAGGAATCATAATTATTGCATACTCAGTTAGAGTAGGGTGGTTGCAAGGGGTTATATCGAGTATCTAGTTATGGAACAAATGACTAGGGGATTTAGTTAAGGCGTTAGTTGTGCACCTTAGAGGAGGGGAGAGGATATCCTCAAGGGTGTGCGACACTAACTAAAATATGAAGAGCATTCATGCATATTTATTACTGCAAGCTAATCATTTGCTATATGTTTTCAAATTTTTTTGGGTTCTAACCCTTGCTATAAATCATTTTCAAAACCTTTTAGGTTTCCAGCCACAGGGACGCCAGACTTGATTCATTCCAGGTATTTCGCTGCTGCAGCAGATGTGGATGTTGCAGGATTCGGATAGGCGCCTCTATTTCTTTTATTCTTAGAATAGGAACTTTATATCAGATACTCGAGCATGTTGCTCACAATTTTATTTAGTATTTAGTTCAGTTACTTTGCGATGGTTATTATCTGTCTTTACTTTTGTTGAATTTTAACCGATGGTTTATTCGGTCAAATCATTATTTAAATGTGAATGGTTGAATTCAGTTAATTGTGATTGTTTAAATTATTTTATTTCCGCATGAGTATTTCATTGAATTAATGAAAGATAAAACTTAACACCAGTCTAATTTTTCACTTAGGTGGTTAGTAATTAAAAAGTCGACAGTGATGCTAAGAATGAACCAACTTAGAAACATGTTCTAATTTAATTTAGGACTGATCACCCGGGGTTTAATTAGGCGGGGTGTCACAAAAGTATGGAGAAAAGAATAGAAAAAGAGGAAGAAAATTCATTTTCATTGATAAGTTATTAAGTACAAATACATCAGCAAAACGAAAGGAAAAATTTCAAGTACAGAAGAAAATAAAAACAAAATATTCTCACATATTTATACACCTTCTTCATGTCTGGTGTAGGCTCGACAGAAGTAGAAGTAGGAGCAGACAGAGATGGATGGCTGTCAGATGGAGGAGCAGAAAAGTCAAGAGCCTGGTGTTGATCGGCAAAATCCAACACTAACAGGGATTCACTTGAACCCCCATCATCTTCAATCTCCTCATCCATATTAGGAGGAGCTCCTAGATCATATCTGAGGAAGATTTCAGAGTCTTGGGGGGTGCCAACCTCCACCAAGGTTGTCGACCGACCATCCTTGAAACATTTTTTCTTCACAAATTCAATTTTCAAAGAAGCAGCCCCAATGGCTTTGTCCCAGCCCTTGTTGAAGCCAACCTCCGTAGCCTTAGCCCTTTTGACCTTCTCATCAACAAATAGAGCCTTATCGATGTCCAACTCCTTCTGTACCTTGGTGATCTTATCTTTTTTCGCATCGAGGTCTTTTTGTAGATCAACAACCTGGCCCCAAGCAGCCACTGTATATTCTTTTGCAACTTTTATTTTTTCCTCCCATTTTTTCTACTCATTGGCAAATGCTTGTTGGGAGAAATGACTTCTCAAGCTTGTTAAAATCTTCTTCAACCTCCTGAGAAGAAGAACGCAAAACATCATCCTTCTCCAGCATATTGTTGAAGTCAACAAGAAATTGCAAAAAGAAAACAAGGAAAGTTAATATAAAAAATAACAAATAATGAAATAAAAGAAGGAAAATAAAATTACTAGAGCTAGGCTTTGAACAAACCTTTCAGAACTCCTTGATCGGGGTAATGTAGCTGCAGCAACCCTATGGTCTGGAAAAGTACCAGACTTTATTAATTATCTGGACAAACCAGGGCCAATTGCAGATAAATCAACCAACCCTTGTTGGTCGGTGTTAGCTGAAGACCCTTTGGTCAGCCTAGAAGAGAGTCTACTTTTTAGCTTATTGAGATGACTTTCATCAGCTTTCTCAGCAGGAAGCTTCTTTCCAACATCCCCTTTATTAGATGGGGGTTTCTTCCCAATGTCCTCCTTATTGGAAAAGAGCTTCTTCCTAGTATCCTCTTTATTTTTGGCTCCATCAACATCTTGTTTGGAGGAGCTAGTAATATCTATGTTGCCCAAAATGTTGGGAAACTTCCTCTTCCCCATGGTAGCAGTAAGAGGTAGGTCTGAATCTAAAGAAGAGGAAACAGCAGCAAGTTGACCACTACCAGATGCAATGGCAGAGGATGTGGAGATTCGTTCTTGGTCAAGGTTGGTTAAAAGATACGGTGCAGCTATAATTGGGCGAGCAACAAAGGAGGTGATGGTATCTCTATACTGCAACAAGTATGAAGCTAACCTAGTATGCTCTTCCCCAACCTTCTGATGAATGCCCCAAATGAACTTCAACTCCCGAAGGTTGATGTCACTCTCCTTGGGACACTTTCTCTTTCAATCAACTGCAATTAAAAGTAAACAAAATATACATCAATACTAGCAGTTACCATAATATGCAAAGAAAGACAAATAAACAAATGCAATATATCCCATTGCCACTTGGTGGGCATCTAGGGCCCTAGTACTCAGCATTCCCAATTAAAGGAGCATGTTGCCAATTTTTAACGACGACTCCATGTTAAAAGTAATCTCTATTGGAGTCAGGAAGGTTAATTGCTAATGCTTTGTTTATAACCCTAGTTTTCAAATAGAAAATGGTATCACTGGTTACCCACTTATAATATAACATTATCTCTGGGATCCTTAGATGAGTCCCATGGAGTTTGTTTAATCTATATACTCCATTAACTACCCTCTAGGTATAGTGGGCTACTCTAGCTAGGATGATATCAAAATAATGGCAAAATTCAAGACAAAATGGGTTTGGAAAAAGGTAAACCCAAATTCAACAATAAAAATGGAGGGAAACCAGTGACCCTCAGCTAATGAAAAAAGATTAACGGGCAAAGTGGGATGTTATAATTCTACCCATGAAGGAATATTTCATTCACTTATGAATTCATCAAGAGAAGTAACAGGATAAACCATGATCGATGAAAAAGAAAAAGATAAAAGAAAAATATTCTTACGAAACATAAGGATTCAACAAGAACTGAAGAACAAAGATCGATCGCACAAGAGAGAAAAAGATTGAAGACACAACGACAGGAAAAAATTCAAAAAGTTTGAGGTAAGAGACGATCGTGGATTTTTCCGCCTTTATAGGTTGCCTCAAAAGTTAGAAAGGTAATGATTAAAAGAAGACGTCGATTGAACTGTTGGTGGCTAAGACAGAAAAGACAATTTTACCAAAAATGATTCGCTAAAGTTGCAGATAATTAGAAAAATACCATCCACATTATGCGCCGATAGTGAAAGTCATTAAATTTACAAGTACGGGAAGTCGGTAACCGACTAAGCCTCAAAATTGTTGCCCGAGCAACTTAAAGAGCTAAATGTTCCATACTCTTGTAAAAACCTCAAGCATGAAACATTGGGGGATTCTATTGATGTAAAAAATTATCCCGTTACATGAACCAATCATATATGAGCACGTGTCATCCAGCTAGGCATGAATCCAAGTCAGCAAGGATGAGTCACCGACCAACAGGTTAAGAAAGACCGACCAACACCAGGAAGACCGACCAACAATGATAGTAAATCGACAATAGTTGTACACCCTCAAGGGCTATAAATAAATTGTAAACCCTACGTCCAAGGGACATGAATAACGAGATAAGAGGCAATTGAACAAAGAAATACGCAACAGTGGACGTAGGCCTTTCTTTATGCCGAACCACTTTAAAAATCATTTGTCTCTTTTACTCATTTTTATATGTGATCAATTAGTTAGATTAGTCTAATTTTTTTACATCAACAGCGATCAACATACGCTCCAACAAGATAAGGACCGCTAGAGTCCTTGATAAAGTAGAAGATCGAGGAGCAGTATGTTGGGACATATAAAATTGTAACCCCTAACACTATATAAAAGGGATATCCCTCCCCCCCCCCCAAATTGTGAAGGGAGGCTTAAAGGCTAGAAAACAATCTCATGTAAACTCTCTCATTATTATAATGGAACACTGTGAAGCTCCATGGACGTAGGCCATTGATGGTCGAACCAAGTAAATCTGTGTCTTTATCATTTATTTTGATACATGCATCGTGATGAATTTCCACCCGCTACGGGTGAATTTTTTTACTACCACAATTGGCACCGTTTGTAGGAAACGACACAAAAAATCTTTCCTTCTTATTGATGAGACGAAAATTTACATTGCGACGCAATGGGTTGCACGCACAAAACCTCATCAAGAGCTAAGTTTTTTCTTTCTATGCATATAAAAAATTATATTTTATGCATACAACTTTCCATTTAATCATGATTCTCGTACGTTTATATTCATAAACCTTGTATTGAATTTCTATTTATGAATCAATATAACACTTGAATTTCATAATCAAGAGTTTTGTACGAGTCCTTAGGAATATAAACTCTTTTGAGATTTTTCTGGGCAAAAACATTTATTGGGTTACATCATATCTGGACTCCCATATCCCTGATTCTTTGGCAAGGGATAGACGTCTAAAATATTTCTCTCATAAGAGATGTTATCCTTACAAACACATCTAAATGTGTTCTTTCAATGGATATTTTTCTTTTTACAAAGGTACATGAATTTTCGACACACGAGCAAGCTTTCAATTTTTTCAACACAATTTGTGTGATGAGGGAGAAATCACGAAGAAGCCAACAAAATTCTGATTCTTTCTTCCTATCACCTCCGACTAGTGACCTGAGGACGTCTCCTACCTCTGATCTGGGGATGTCATCCAGACGAGCAGCACCAACAGGGGTCCAATTTAGAAATGAGGCTAAATCGTATAACAAAGATCCAACAGGTACCTAATTTATCTCCATTCAAACCAATTTTGCAAGACAAAACTGGAATCAAGAAGAAGCTAGTGTTTTTCTGATCATCTCTGACCTATAAATTGGGTTTCATGTGCAGCCGGGCCCTTCCCTGTTGGTCGGCTTTCATGTGCGATGAATGAAAGACCTCGAAAAAGTCCGAAAGACCACGTTATTGGTCGTTGATCAGCGTGCGATAAATTAGAGCATTGGTGATCTATCTGGCTCAGGTAAGTCGTTCAGGTCATCTTCCGACCATCGTCACTAGTCGGCAGCGAAGACGGGGACGAAGTTGGTTAAGCACACTCTGTGTGCATTGATGAACACGGACAAATTCACTTTGGGGCGCTTGGATTTTCAAATCTGTTCAACTTTATTAAAGCACAACTTGTAGTTTAAAGGATTTTTGTTTACCTCCCTATACTTTATACTTCACATCTTTACGTGGAAACAAATTTTTAAGGGCGTGGCTAACAACGCTCTAAATATTCTCTAAAAAAAAATTTAATTGATAAGATTGCTCTTTATCCTTTGTTTTACCAACATCCAAGCCCCATTTCACTTCTTTCCAATACTGGATTTTTATATTGGAATGTTTATTGGATGGTTTCAATCTTATGGGTTTAGATTGGGTTTGTAGATCTAACTAATATATGGAGGTTTTTGAGATGTGTTTTTAAATGTGTTTTAAAATGGTTTTTTCTTTGAAATATTTTTTTTCTTGAAATTAATTTTTTTAACTGAAATCATATTTTATTGATTTTTTTTTTCTAGAAATCATTTTCTTGTTATTGGAAATCATTTTTTTTTTGGAAATAATTTTATTTGGTGAAATCATTTTTTTAAATCAGTTTTTACAACTTTTTTTTGTCGAAAGTTATTTTTGTTGTTGGAAATTATTTTTTTTAACTAAAATTATTTTTTTTCTTAAATCTATTTTCTTTAATTTTTGCTAGAAATCATATTTTAAAAATACCTATTAGTATATGTCCAATTTTTTTCTTCAAATTTTCTAGTTTCTTAAAATTCTTTTTATGTAATTTTTAGAAATTTTGAATAAGGTGTTTTAATTTCCAAATATTTTATATATATTTTTGTCATTTTCAGATTTTTACAAAATATTTTTTTTTAAATTTTCATATTTTTGAATTGCTTTTAGTAGTTTATGTAGTAAAGTAAATTTCAAATGCACCTTTATTTTTTAATAGACTAAAATACCTTAATTTGATTTCATAAGCAATACACTTTTTCATTAAAAAATTAAAGGTATTAATGACAAGGTTCTTAATTGGGTCCTGTTGTATCCAACTTTTATTGAGCCGTGTTTGCATTGGATAAAAAAAAATTATGTTGTGCCAAGTTTAAAAAAATCATGTAGTTTCATATTATAATTTGGTGATGTTCTTATTTGGTTAAAAAAAGAATTTGTATTTATTAATTTTAATATATATATATATATATATTAATGACAATTTACTCATTAATTGATTTACACTTAATTATTCACTCCTTTTTTTATCCAACACAAACGCAATCTAATTACAAAATTACACGATAAGAGATGATATGAAATTTAATTTTTTACCTAACACAATTGAAATGTGAGATGATACGAGATGATATGAAATTCGTACACAATCCAATTAAAATGTGACATGACACATCACGATACGTAATCTTTTTTTTAACAAGACACAACCTAAATAAGAGCAACACGATACATCCCAACACAAAATTTTATTTTTTAACTAATACAATACGACATAAATTTTTTTTTTTATATATATAGCATGATCTAATTAAAACGTAACACGATGCGAATGAAATAAACTTTTTTAAACTAGTGTTGAAATAAAGTCTTGAGAAGTTTTGCGTGTCGTGTTATTTTTTTTACGTCGTGTTTATGTTACGTAAAAAATGAGATTCTGTATCGTGTCGTGTCACTTTTATTTGATTCGTGTTCGTGTTAGGTAAAAGTGAGATTTCATGTCGTGTCGTGTTACGTTTTAATTAGATCATGTTAGTTAGAAAAAAATATTTATGTCATGTTGTGTCACTTTTGGAATGCGTTTGTTAAAAAATAAAATTTTGTGTCGGGACGTATCGTGTTGCTTTTTATTTGGCCATGTCTTGATAAATAAAAAAAAATAAGATTGGCGCTTTGTGATATTTTCTTTGGTTTTAAATAGTGAAGTATTTAAAAAAATAACATAAAATTAATGTGGAAGAAAGTTTGCATTTTATTACAAGGATTGATTTGTCATTTTATTATGTATTGGAGTGCCATAAGATTATGATGGAGCGGCAATAGCCGCTCCCATTTTTTAAACAAACTCATAATTGAGTATTTTCTTAGAGTTTAAATAATTTTGCAAAACATTTCAAATTGAATCCTATGTCTTACATCTGAATATATTTGACAAATTTTGCCTGCTCGATTCTCTCTGAAAAATAAGAGGGAGATCATTATACCATGATCTTCAATTAATTCACCATGATTGTTGATACAAAAAATTAGATTAGGCTAATTAGTTGATCACAGATAAATAGATGTAAAAGAGACAAGAGAATTTTGAAGTAGTTCGGTTAAATGGAATAGTCTACCTCCACTATTGTGTATTTCTTTGGAATTGTTCAATTGCCTTTCTTTTCGTGTCCCTTGGATGTAGTGTTTACAATGTATTTATAGCGCCCAGTGGATGTTCAAGAGCTGGAATATCAAAGGATGGAATGTCTTTATATAGTAGGCATTTACATCCGTACAATCATTAATGTATACAACTGTTGGTATTTTCCTATCATCATTGGTTGGCATCCCTGGTGTTGGTCAGTATCCTTAGTGTTGTTTGGTATTTCATCCTTGATGACTAAGATTAATCTTCCACTATACACACGTGTCAATATATGAATGGTCCACGTAGATGGACAATTTTTGGTATCAACAGAAGCCCCCAATGTTTCATGCTTGAAGTTTTCACAAGAGTATGAAGCATTTGGCTCTTAAAGTTGCTCGGGCAACAATTTTAGGTCTGGTCGGTTGCCGACTTCCCATACTTGTAAAAATTTATGATTTAATTATGGAAATATAATGCGCGTGACAATTTTAAAATTATCCATAACTTTAACGAACCGTTTTTGGGCAAATCCGTCTTTTTTTCCTTTAACCGCCACCAGTTCAATCGACACGGCCTTTTAATCATTATTTTTCTAGTTTTTTAGGCAACCTATAAAGAGCGGGAAAAGCCACAAACTTTTACTACCTCAACTCTTCTGAGTGTTTTTGGCTACAGTGTCTTCAAGCTTTCTTTTTCTCTCTTGAGCGATCGTTTTCTATTCTTCAGTTCTTGCTGAATCCTTAATTCCTGTAAGAACTCTTTATCTTCTCTTCTATTCTTCATCGGGTTTAATCTATTGATTCTCTTGATGAATTCAGAAATGAATTTAAGATTCCCTCTTGGGTTGTTTTGGAACACGCTACTTTACATGCTGATTTTTTCTCACTTGCTGAGGGTCACTGGTTTCCCTCTATTTTATACCTGAGTGTGGGCTTACTTTTCCTCCCAACCCTTTGTGCCTTGAATTTTGTCAATACTTTGACGTTGTCCCATCTAGGGTAGCCCCTAATATTTGGAGGGTCGTAAATGGGGTGTATAGGTTGAATCAAATTCATAGAATCCATCTAGGGATTCCAGAAATAATGTTTTGTTATAAGTGGGTGACTAGTGACACCACTTTTTGTTTAAAGACTAGGGATGTAAACAAAGTGTTAGTAGTTAATCTTCCAGAATCCAATAGGGATTATTTTGATCATGGAGTTGTTGTAAAAAAATTGGCAATACGCCCCTTTGACTAGAAATGTTGTGTACCAGGAGCCTAGATGCCCTCCTTTTGGAAATGGAATAGGTTATTCCTTATTAAATTATTTTGCCTTGTACATATTTGTTTAAATGTTACAGTAATTGTTACTTTGTAAATTTTTATTGCAGTTGATCAGAAGAGAAGGTACCCAAAGGAAAGTGAAATGAATTTGAGGTAGTTGAAGTTTATTTGGGGACTTCACCTTTGTTTCTTCATCTTACTCCTTCCCTTGTAATTGACCTTGAGGAAGAACCTCCTTCTACTTCCTCAGCCACTGCATCTGGCAGTGGTGATCTTACTGCCCTTTCCTCTTCTTCCTTAGATTCAAATTTACCCCTTTTCATATCCATAGGGAAGAGTTCCCAATATTTTGGGAGACATAGCTGCCAATCCCCCTTCCAAATAAGCTGATGGAAGGAAAAAAAATAAACATGAGGCTAAGAAGAAGCCCCCCATTAAGAAAATTGAAGAGAGCCCTCTAAAAAGAATAAATAGAGGGTTGCCTTATAAGTTAGCAGAAGATTCTTATGCTCCTCCTGACTAATGTGAGTTGGTCGATATATCTTTTTCTTCCTCTCCAAAGGTCCTTGGCCCTGGATTGGCAAGACGACTAATAAAGTATGGGACTTTTCCAGACCATAGGGGTGCTGTAGTTGCGTTACCTCGTTCAAAAAGTTCGGACAGAACTACTCAAAGCCTTGCCCTGGTATATTCTTTTTACTTCTTTCATTTTTTGTCTCTTGATTTGTTTTTCATAATATTGACTTTCCTTATTGTTCTTGTGCATCTCCTCGTTAACTTCAATAATATATTAGAGAAAGATGAGGCTTTGAGAGCTTCTTCCTCTCGTAAAGTTAAAGAATCTTTTATTGACATGAAAAAGTCATTGCTTGATTCCAACAAGCATTGGCTAATGACAAAAGATATGGGATGAGAAGATGAAAGCAGATGAAAGAGCTGCTAAAACTACTCGAGGGCTGGCTGACAAGTTGCAAAAAGACTTAAATGGTGAGAAAATCAAGTCTGCTCAGATACAGAAGGACTTGGGTGCTGAGACGGTAAAGAGGGCTAAGGCCAGAGAGGCTGGCTTCAATAGAGGATGGGATAAGGCCTTTGGAGCAGCCTCTTCACAAATTAAGTTTGCTAAGAAGAAATGCTTCAAGGATGGCTGGTCTGGTACTCTGGTGGAGGTCGGCACTCTAAAAGATTTTGAGCTATTCTTGCGATATGATCCTGGAACTCCTCCAAACATGGATGAGGAAATTGATGATGGGGGTTCTAGTGAATCCTTGATAGCAGTGGAGCCCGTCGATTAACACCAGGATGTTGATTCTACTGCTCCCTCCAAAGTTAACCCTCCTCCTCCATCTGCTCCTACTTCTATTTCAACTAATCCTGAGGCAGATAAGAAGAAGGTGTAGAACCGAGAAGCTTTTTGTTTTCCATTTTTCAATAGTTGTACTTTTTCTTTTCTTTTTGAAGATGTATATGTACTTCCCTTTTTTTATTAATGAAAAGAGAAATATTTTTGTTCCTCTACTTGTGTTTTTCAATAATCTGCTCCTTATTGATTTGATGACTTTTTTCTTCTTAATAGTTTATGGATAAATTGGAATACTTCTCATCCACTGACTCCGAGCTACTCTAGAGGTGTAATGAGGTTTTCAAAGACGATCACCTATCTCTGACTGATGCTGACGTCCTGCAGTTGCTCGGAGAAGGGGTATCCGAACAAGTTAAAGAGGCATATGTTCATCTGAAGTGTCTTCTTAATCGGATAGTGGCCAATAACATTGCCTACTATGAAACTATTGAAGAGCTACAAGAGGAGCATAATAAATCTAGGAACTTTTGCATGAGGATTATAAGAAGAAATTCCAAGCCCTTAGTGAAGGTTGGGACTTTGAGCAAAAGTTGGATAAATTTGTTTCTCATTTTCGAAGATAAGAATTCATGATCAAATGTGATGTATATGAAATAAGGGACATTTCAAAGCTTCTAGAGGAAGAGAATAACAACTTGATAGATGAACTTGATGCCCTGAAGTCATCCACTGTTGTTGTTACTACTATAAATAAGGGTCATTCCTTCTTAGAGACTAAAAATGCAAGGTTGAGTGAGGAGCTGGAGGTTGTGAAGAAATTAAAATATGCTTCTTCATCTTCCCGAGCTAGAGTCAAACCTGGCCGAGGTACTACAGAGGAAGTCATAACCCAACAGACCCTTACCAACCAAGCTGCAAAATTAAAGGCTAAAAATCAAGCCGTTGCTAAATGTTGCAGAAGTTACAAACCTTGTCCGAGCAACTATCCACCAAATCTTCGCAATTACAAGCTAAGGATGGGTTGTTGAACAAACTGCATTACCAAGTTAACATATTGACCTTTTAATTCCATAAACAATCAAGAGAAGTCTGGATGGACGGGTACAATGAAGCTCTGGGGCATTTTGATGATAAACTTCAACACGCTAAGAATGAGGCCTATAAATGGGGTTGGATGAATGCTTTGACAGTGATGAAGGTGGATCAAAATATCTCATTGTGGGACTGGTATGATCCCGGCTTGTTTGATTTTGATAATCCCCCTTTTAAATTATATGTCAATTGGATTCCAGTCCATCGTATTCCTCAATGCTTGATTTCAAAATACTTGGGGGATTATGAACTTCATGATGAATTATAAATTGTCCGACCTCCTCACCTATTTGATCGTCCTAGTAGCAGCAATACCATACTTTAGATGATCCTCTTGCTGGAATGAATCCTGTTTCAAAAGCTGAAGGGAAACGTCCTGCAGAATGAATCTTTGTACTTTATTTTGTTAACAAAATCATGTAATTAATTTGAATGAAATGGAAATTTGATTAACTTATCTTATGTTGAATGTTAATCCCTTGTTTATCATTCTATTGATACACTTTGATTAAGTTGCGTATAAATGATCAATGAGTGCAGATGTTATACTAGCATACTTAGATTAAAATCTAAATTTAGAGCTAGTTAGATGAATACATAAGTTCTACTAGCATACTTAGACTAAAATATAAATTTAGAGCTAGTGACCCATGTGACTCCAAAGGTTTTACTAATGCACCCAAGTATTGAATTTTTGCATTAAATACCAGTGGTGTGACCAAGCGTTTGTGGAATATGTGCTTACATTCCTCTTGAGGAATCTTTGCAACGTTCTTCCTGTACTTTGCCCAGTAGGATAAAGATCTTGTTTTATCCTTATGTTTATGAACCAAGTTTCTTGAGGATTTAGCATCCTGTTGACTTGGACTTTGTGTATCAACGATCAAGTTTGTGGCTGCTTTGAGCAACTTATTGCTTCTGTCGAGCAATGTTCAGGGAAATATTTGTTGAGCCGATCAATAATTTTCTGAACCGAGCAACAGTTTATAACTTTGTATCAAGTAGATAAAGTAGTGCAAAGCACTAGTACTCCCAATAAGAATTAACAACAAAAATGGAAATAACTGAAGATATTATTAATACTGCAGGTTGATTTCAAACTGATTAAGACATCATTAATAATAATTTCTGAGATGCTCTTCATGCCATGGGTTTTTGAATTCTTCACCTTCCAAGGTTTCAATTTGATAAGTTCTAAGTTGGATCATCGATGAAATACGGTAGGGCCAATGCCAATTGGCCTTAAGCTTGATATTTTTCTACAACACTTTCTTCAGCACATAATCTCCTTCCTTTAAGTTGGTCGATTTCATCCTTTTGTAAAAACGGGTTGTTCTCTATTGATAGGCCGCATTGCCCAGGGCAGCATCTTCTCTTACTTCTTCTATCATGTTTAGATCCAACCTTCTCATTAGGTCACTTCCAGGAGAGTTAAAATTTAAAACTTTATGGGATGGTAAGCCTAGATCGACAGGAATGACAACTTCAGGCACATATGCTAACATATATGGGGATTCTCCAGTTGCTGTTCCCAGTGTTGTTCGGTATGCCTACAAGATAGAGTGTAGCTCATTTATTCAATTTCTCTTGGCATCATTAAGCCTTATCTTCAACCCGTTCAGCAAGGTTTTGTTCGTAACTTCAATTTTTCCATTACTCTGAGGATGTCCTGCAGTAGAATGCAATTTTTGAACAGTAGACTCAGCACAGTAATTTGTGAATTTATCATTGTCAAGCTGTGTTCTATGGTCAGTAATGAAAGCATAGGGAAACCCATACCTATAAATGATGTTTTTCCAAATGAACTGATAGACATTTTCATAACGCATGTCTATCAAAGGCTCTGCCTTAATCTATTTTTGTAAAATAATCCACAGCGACCACCAAGTATTTAAATCTTTCTCTGGTGGTTGGTAGAGGCCTGACCAAGTCTGTAAGGACATATTTTTATAATTCTGTTATCAATTTATTATGTCATATACCGCTACACCGTTGAAGAGCATTCAAGAGCCATCTACATCAAGACATATCCGAATAAATCAAGTTCTTCGTCAAAATACTCCGCGAAGTTCTCTTTAGTAAGGTTTTAAAATAATATTTTTTGACGACCAGGTCGTTCAAGCGAGATCAGCATCTCGTTCGAGCGAGATTGGTATATCGCGCGATGTCATTTGAACGACACGCGTCCTTCGTTCGAGCAACACCTATTTCTTGTTCGAACGAGCTCTAATACCGAGGCGACGCATTTTTATTATAAATACTCATTAAATGGTTTCATTTTCTTTAAGAAGTCTCAGCGTTTTACAGAATAGGAAAACTGTGAAAGCATAATTCTTTTGGCTTCTTCCTTTTAGGGTTTAATCCCTTTTTGGTTTTCAATTCACAAAACTCCCATATGCTTTAGTCAATTGTTTTGGTGTTCAAGAACACAACTTTCCTTTTGTTAAATCTTTGTGGAGAAGGGATCTCCATATTTGATCGGTGGATACCGAGCGTAGTCATTCTACGTGTGGATGAGCCGAAGACGACGAACCGAGACCTGGAGGGTATTTCGCTCTCTCTCGTATCTTTGAAGGTTTTCTGAAGGTACCGTGCATTACACACTTGTGGGTGATTATTAGGTTGTATGTAAGTCAAAGGCCTAGTGAATTCTTCAAAGTGTTTATAAAAGGTTTTACCCGAAATGGTTTTTTTCCTAAATCAATTGTCTTTATTTTTCATGCATGGGTTGAATTACTTATGATGTTTAGATGCATGTGTAGGGGTTGATTTAAGTTTGTTTAAAAATAGACTCTAATTAAATAAGTTTGTCGAATTAGAAACTTGCGAATTTAATCAATTATCACACACCGCATTTATTCGATTTTTCATATTAGTATCAGAGCGGGCTACGCTCATTTATCGCATAATCCTGATTTTTTCAAGGATTGTTTTTATACAATTTGACTTCTCACGTCGTCAAATTGGTATCAGAGCGGGTTGCGCTAATTTATCGCGTATTCCTATTTTTCACAAAATTTGTGCGATATTGATTTTTTTGAAAAATCAGTTTTGTGAAAAATTACAATTTTTCCGATGGCGCACTTATCTAATCGGATCCCCTCCTTTGATGACACGAGTGAGAGTTTTGATGATATAAATTTGACGTTTGCTAAAAGAATTGATTTTTTGGAAAAAGAAAATTCTCGTTTTAAATCCGCGTTGGATCTTTTACAAACTGTTCAAAATCAAAGAGATTTTTATCGTGAAAAATTTGTTTCCTTGGACCATGACTTTGTTGCTTTAAAATTATCCAAGAAGGAGAGTGATGATAGGGTCTTATTTTTAGAAAAATAATTGGAGGACCTTAAAAATTCGATGGTTTGTGTTTGTGCCAAAGAGGACAAAAATATTTTAGTCAATGAGTTTGTGGCACGTGAAGAGACTCTTAGGGAAAAGTTTGCTTTAATTGAGGGAGAAAGAGATACCCTTTTAGGAATTGTTGAAAATTTGAAAAAGGTGTCCCTTAAATTGGAAGAGTCTAATTCTTTGCTTGAGTAAAAAATTTTGAAGTTAAAAAATAATTTGACAGACTCGAGTAGGTTTGATAGTGATGGTAATGGCTCATCTTGTTCTCATGCTTCTAGTGCCAAATCCAAAACCATTATTTATTTTATAGGGTCAACCGTTCCCAGGGACATTAGAAAAGGTCAACCCATAGGTGTCGTTCCACCCGTTTACACATGTTCATATTGTGGTAAGAAAGGTCACCTTAGGCATTTTTGTTTTGATCTTGGAAAATGTCCTAGGAGGTTTATGTCTAATGTTCCCGTGGTTCCCAAATCCCCCACACGACGTTTCACATCTATTTGGGTTACGAAATCACTTTTGGATACGCTAGATTTTAGACAAGTTGATTCCCATTTGCTTGCACGTGATTCTTCTCTTGCCATATTATATAGATGAGTGTGTTTGCATGTTTGTCATACGCTAGTTTTTGATTCATGATATGTATGTTTGCTAGCGTTGTGACATGTACTTTTTGTATTAAATTTTTGCTTTTGAAAAATACAAAAAGATTTTATTTTGATAATTTTTTTTGAAAAATCCAAAAGATTTTTGTATTTTGTTTTCACCGTTTATGGATGGACACTTAGGATGAACGAGTCACAACATCATTCAATTTTGTTCATGTGACTATTTGATAGTGTTTTGAGACAATAGGCCAATTCATCCATGTGCTTTATAATGTTTAGAGTCACTAAGATGTAATTAAGTGTCACTTCCTACATGTTTGACTCATGATTTCCTTTATTGCAGATATGCACAAATTTGTTTGATTATTGTGCTTGTCTTATCACATGTTGGTTGGGTGTTTTCACTTCAATCCTGTCCTTAAAACGAACCAAGCGCGATAAAACTTGATAAGAAAGTTGTGCATGTAAGAGCCGTCTATGAGGTTTGTGTGCATTATTTGATAACAGTGAAGGGCTGCGAAAGGTACTTATCTATCATTTGCGATTAAGCCACCGTTTAAATGGACCTAAATAATTGAGGAATTTTATTATCCGGGGTCCAAAGAGGTTTAAAAGAGTCCGAAAAAATTTAAAGGCAATAAAAAGAAATTCATGCCAATTATGGGCCATTTAGGTTTTTGCACCAATTCTCTAATGTTTATGAATTTAGATTACCTCTAAAAGAAAATATATATGAGGGTGTTTGGATGGAGAATTTAAACAGGTTTGCACGTCCTTGAAATTCTTGAAAAAGCGCTATATATTTTTGGACTTTATTGGTGTGGAAATCATTTTGACTTTGATTTGTTGATTTGCATAAGTCGATGTCATTTAAATTCAACAAATTTTACACCTAAGGATACTTTTGACGCTCATTCGTTAGGAGTATACACATGCATCGTGCACATATGATTGATTGAGTTTATTTACCTATCGAATGTGTTCACACCCATTCATTCCATTTCCATGACTTGGTTGTTTGAGTTTACATCCATGGTGTGATTTTTAGTATTTTTTTTGTATGAAAAATTGAAAAATCCAAAAATAGTTTGTGAAATTTTTGAGATACTCCTTTGCATGCGCGTTGATTGATTCATATTTGTTATGAATTTTGTCGTGACACTCCATGTTTTGATTTTTTCTTATTATCTGTCTATTTGGGGACATCATAAAAAGGGGGTGAAAGAATTATCATGTTATGGGGGAGTTTTTGCATTATGGGGAAAATCTGATTTATTAATGATTTATTCTTATATCATTTCCAACTCGATGCGTCACGAAGGTTTTTGCTTTATCTCATGTGTGTAGTTACAAAGATTGAAGATCATTATGTTGCATACCCTGATGAGAAAAGCTTTGAGATTTGACGAAAATGTTTGAAGAACAGTTTGAGAACTTGCAAATTTATTCATGAGAGGGTAGATTTGTATAGGCATTTTGGTTTTTGATAATTCGGATTTTTTATGTATGTACCGGTATAGACATAGTGGGACATTTGTAAGGACATATTTTTATAAGTCCGTTATCAATTTATTATTTCATGTACCGCTACATCGTCGAAGAGCATTCAAGATCCATTTACATCAAGACGGATCCGAATTAATCAAGTTCTTCATCAAAAGACTCCGTGAAGTATACTTTGGCAAGGTTTTGTTTTAAATACCTTAACTTTCCACTTAGAGCTTTTGGGATATTTTTATAAAATATTTTCTAAGTGTTGTAGCAGACTTTTTCGTCAAAATTTGAGAATGAGTATTTTTTTTAAGTGTTGGAGCGGAGATTAAAATAATATTTTTTGACGACCAGGTCGTTCAAGCGAGATCAGCATCTCGTTCGAGTGAGATTGGTATGTCACGCGATGTCTTTTGAACGACACCCGTCCTTCGTTCGAGCGACACCTATTTTTAGTTTGAACGAGCTCTAATACCGAGGCGACACGTTTTTATTATAAATACTCATTAAATGGTTTCGTTTTCTTTAAGAAGTCTCAGCGTTTTACATAATAGAAAAAATGTGAAAGCAGAATTCTTTTGGCTTCTTCCTTTTAGGGTTTAATCCCTTTTTGGTTTTCAATTCACAAAACTCCCATATGCTTTAGTGAATTATTTTGGTTTTCAAGAACACAACTTTGATTTTGTTCAACCTTTGTGGAGAAGGGATCTCCATATTTGATCGGTGGATACTGTGCGTAGTCATTTTTCATGTGGATGAGTCGAAGACGACGAACCGACACCTGGAGGTTATTTCACTGTCTCTCGTATCTTTGAAGGTTTCCTAAAGGTACCGTGCATTACACACTTATGGGTGATTATCAGGTTGGATGTAAGTCAAAGGTCTTGTGAATTCTTCAAAGTGTTTATAAAAGGTTTTATCCGAAAGGTTTTTTTTTCCTGAATCGGTCGCCTTTATTTTTTATGCATGGGGTGAATTATTTATGATGTTTAGATGCACGCGTAGGGGCTGATTTAAGTTTGCTTAAAAATAGACTCTAATTAAATAAGTGTTCCGAATTAGAAACTTGCAAATTTAATCAATTATCACACATCGCATTTATTCGATTTTTCAAAGTCTATAACCCACATGGCAAATGGCCATGGTGAAGTTTGTGGAGTTTTGTGAATTGTGGAGAATCTCTGACATTTATCACACTTCTTGGTAAAAGTTGTATACTCTGCTCGCATTGTTGGCTAGTAATACCCTTGACTATTGATTCTTTGCAGAAGTGTTCTCGCTGCTATATGAGCTCCACATGATCCTTCATGCACCTCCTGAATTATATCATGGACCTCTGATAAATGCCCACAACACTGCAAATTGATTGTTAGTTCTCTCCTGTACAAAACATCTTTATCTAATACATACCGAGCTGCTTTTTATTTCAACTCCTTTGCTTCCACCATACCTTTTGGTAGATTTCCTTCTTCAATATATGCTTTGATGGGGTCCATCCATGATAGTTTATATCTATGGAAATAAAATTGATCATCAAATATTCATCCATGCTCCTATTGGCCGAAATCTTAATAGGGTTAGTTAGTCGGAGTTTAATTTTGGTAGCAGGGGCTAGTCGAGCAAGGTCATTAGCTCGGGCATTTTCTAACCTTGGGATTCTGTCAATCTAAATAATTGGTAATTTTTCAATGACTTCCATTGCCTTGGATAAATACCTGGTTGTATATTCTCCTTTAGCTCCATATAAACCGAATGTTTGGTTTACTACTAGCTGAGAGTCATTGTGTGCCACAACTTGCTCGACACTTAATGAGGGGGCTAAACTTTGGCCCATAATAAGAGCTTCATACTCTACTTCATTGTTTGAAGCCTGGAATTGAAGGCGTAGTGCATAATCAATATCAATACCATCAGTAGTATTATACCTTCTCCACTGCCGGTTGAACAAGATGATCCATCAATATATAAGTTCCATATTGGGACATCATTGTCAAATGCTTGGTCTGTCAAACTCCTAGAGTGGAGTATTTTTCCCTTTGCTTCTTCATACTTCCTAGTTATCTCCTGTGTTCAAGTAGAGGAATCTGGCAGGTCTATGATTACTTCTTTTGAAGAACGTTCTTCAAGAGCTTTCGTGTTTACATCACTTTGTCCTGATTCTTGTTCTGCCTCGTACTTTATTACTCGAGGACCTCAAAGTAAGTAAACTCTGTTATGAAATCTTCCACTGCTTGGCCTTTCAAAGAAGACCTTAGCTCATATATGATATCATACTCCCCCAATTCCATAGCCCAGTAGAATAATCTACCAGACTTCTCTGGTTTATGTAAAGCCCTGACTTAGAGGCATATCCGTGTAAAATATGATTGTATACGATTGGAAATAGGGTTTCATGCGTCTAGATGCTTTAATCAATGTCAATGCCAATTTCTCCAAGCGAGGGTATTTGATTTTTGCTCCTCAAAAGCCTTACCGGTATAGTAGATGGGTTTTTGAACTCCATTCTCTTCTCAAATCAATGCAGAACTCACAGATGACTCATAAATAGCTAAATACAGGTACAATTTTTCACCTATGATTGGTCGGGAGAGTAATGGAGGTGACCCCAAATATTTTTTCAACTCCTCAAAATCTTTTTCTCATTTTACATTCCATTTACATCTTTTTTTTAGCACCTTAAATAATGGCAGACACCTATTTATAGCTCAGGATACAAATCTGTTCAAGGATGCTACTCGTCCAGTTAGTCTGTTCACGTACTTCTTGCATGTTGGAGATTTTATTTCAATTAGTGCCTTGATCTTGTATGGATTTGCTTTAATTCCCCTTTGATTTACTATGTACCCGAGGAACATTCCGCCTCGCACTCCAAAAACGTATTTGGTCAGATTCAACATCATCTAGTGCTTCTCAAGTTGATCAAAAGTCTAGTTGAGGTCGAGAATGTGATCGGACGCCTTTTTTCTCTTTGTAAGCATATCATCTACGCAGAATTCCATATTCTTGCCTATCTGCTGCTCTAACACCTTATTGACCAGCCTTTGATATGTAGCACTTGCACTTTTCAAAGCAAAAGGCATAACATTATAATTGTATGTTCCTCTGGGAGTGATGAAAGAAGTGTTTTCCCTGTCATCGGGTTTCATTTTTATCTGGTTGTAACCAGAATAAGCATCCATAAAACTGAGTAACTCATGTCCTGATGTTGCATTCATGAGTTGATCTATTCGGGGCAAAGGAAAATGATCATTTGGGCATGCTTTATTTAAATCTGTGAAGTCTACACAGATTATCCTCTTATTGTTTTTATTTTTTACCATAACTACATTGGACAACCAGTCTGGGTATTTCACTTCATCAATAAAAGCTACTTTTTAAAGATTTTCAACCTCTTCCTGTATAGATTGGTTCTTCTCCGGGATGCACACTCATCGTCTTTGTTTGACTGGTTTAACTTCTTTATTTATGTTTAGCTCGTGATAAAGGAAATTGGGATCTATCCTAGGCATATCTTCATGAATCGAGGCAAACACATGCTTTCTCTGTTTATGTAAGTTCGCTAGTTCCTGTTAAGAACAGGATCCAATGTTGTCCCTATTTGAGTGATGCACTTCGGTTTGTCATCATCTGACACAATGCTTTCAGTTACTTCCACAATCTGTCCCTTTACTAGCTCTGTTCCCTATCTTGGATCAAAGGTTTCAACCTCAGATTCTTCATCAAGCTCAGAAGTATCCACTTGGTAGGTAGTGGTTTTCTTCGTTATTTCTTATAAGTCTTCTTGCTCGGCAGAAGAATAGTAACACTCCTGAGCTACTTTCTGATCACCTTTTTCAATTCCCATATAAAACTAGTAAGGAATTTTAGGCACTGATGAATAGTGGATGGTACTGCTTCAAACTTCTTTATCCATACTGTTCCCATGATTATATTATAAGCCGAATGGATGTTTTTATCCATTACAAAGAAATATATCTTCTCTGTTCGGCTAGCTGGCTAGGTGCCTATCATCACTTCCATTTTAATAGTTCCCAAAGGGAAGACTTTCTCACTTGCAGAGCATATTAGTGATCGATGATAGGGACCTAGTTGGCTATGTTTAAAATCCAAGTTATTAAAATAAGGATAGAACATGATATCCACCGAGCTGCCATTGTCTACTAATACTCTAGAGACGATGATTTATTCCTTTATGACTTTGATTACTAAGGGGTCGTCATGAGGATACAATACTCCTGAAAGGTCATTTTTAGAAAAAGAAATTACTATTTTATCTTTGTTAACCTTCCTGGGTCGATCTTCCTCTGCAAAGTTGATCCTCTATATGTACGAGCAATCTTGTGCCTCGTGGAGGTAAGCTTTTATCTCTATTGTGTGATCTCATCCTCTTGCATCTCCACCTGTAATCATTTGGCAATAAAAAAAACCAAAATTGATAAAGAATACCTCACGTTCTGGTCTTCGAGGTTTTTTAGGAGATTGGGTTCATCATCCTGATCTTCTTCATGAATTATTTTCTTCCCCTCTCTGGTCTTGTAAGGAGATTTTGATCTACGCCGACTTTTTTCATTGTTCTATCGATCAACATACTGATTCAGATTTCCTCTTTGGATGAGAGTCTCAATCTTATTTTGAAGAGTTATGCAACATTTTTTCGTGTGATCACGATCCCTGTGGAATTCATAGTACTTAGTTTTATCTCTCTTGGTCGTGGAACTTCTCAAATTATCAGGCCAACGTACATCTTTATTATGCTTGATTTCTTCCGAAATATGGTGAATTCCCATGGTTAATGGAGTATAGTAATTTTACTTCTTGAGTCGCTCCAAAACCTCTTTCTGTTTTGATTCCCTATGTTCTATCGGGTCTTTATGACCTTTTTTGCTTGAGCTACGCTTGGCTGCCATTGCTTCCTCGATTTTCATGATCTTTGTTTCTTAACCATCAATTCTTCCATTATCTTTCGGAGTATCCTTAGCAAGAGTGTAATACAATTTTTTGGGGAGCAATACATTAATGAGGGCAGTTATTACAGTCTTTTCCTCATTATCTACGACTTCTAGTTTCTCGTTATTAAAATGAGTGATGTAATCTCCGGTGATTTCTCCTTCTTTCTGCCTCACACTAAGTAAGTGTGACACCCTTTTAACAGGCTTTTTCTAAAGAAAAAGTTTTTAATGAATAGGTCAGCCAGTTGGTTGAAGCTAGAAATTTGTCCCCGAGGAAGACCATTGTACCAGATTTGGGCACATCCAGTAATGGTTCCAGAAAATGCTCTACACCTCATTTCGTCGGGGACGGAATAAATATCAGTAGCTACCTAGTATTGTTCTATATGGAGGACTGTATCTATTTTTCCATCATATTTGGGTGTTACTACTGGAGCTTTGAACTTTGCTAGAGTAGGAAAATTCACAATTGCTTGAACAAATGGAGATCCTTTTACAAAACTTCTTTGTAGTGGGTTTCTTATCTTTACCATTTTTCCTCATATGTCTTGCAATCTTTGTATGGATCCTTTCCATGCATCATTGGAAGCATCGGATTTATGCGTTGCAACTTTATTAGTTGCTGAGCTTTCTTCCTGAAGTCGTTGCTCGATCTGAGTATCAGTTTGTCGGGCGTTTAATCTAGATTGAGCTGTGATTTCTCTTTGATTAGTTAGTCATCGAGTATTACCAGATCTTTCCCTAGGAACATTTATGTTCCCCTTGGGTCCCAAAAGATCGAAGGGAGAAGCACGGCTTAATCTCTTTAAGGCACTTGGACTCTCTAGAGAATAAGACTGCATGTGAAAATATTTCGATGTCCTCAGTAATGAATTTGACCTTGAATGGTAGGAGACATATCTTGTTGATATCGAGTGGCTGCACTGACCACCTCTTGGTGGGTGGTGGTGGCATATTTCCTTGAGAAGATAGAGCATGCTCTCCAACTTGAAGAGTTTGTGCAAGTTTCTTGATAGTATCTTTCTTAGCCTCTTGGCCTCTTGCAAGACTGGTAAGAATCCCAGTTAAATCATTTGCAGAAGGAGGAGCAGAAGGGATATGTGGAATACCTTCGTTCCTGATACTTGATTCAGGAATATCATCCATTTAGATGTTTAATTGAATGAGATCAATAAGAAAAAATCATTCCTACAGACGGTGCCAATCGGTTGATGCAAAAAACTAGACTAAAATAATTAATTGATCAGAGATAAATAGATATAAAAAAGACAAGAGAATTTTAAAGTGGTTAGGCTTAACAGAATAGCCTACGTCCACTATTGTGTATTGATTTGGAATTGTTCAATTTACTTTCTTTTCGTGTCCCTTGTATGTAGGGTTTACAATGTATTTATAGCCCCCAGGGGATGTACAGGAGCTGGAATATCAAAGGACGGAATATCTTTATATCGTAGACGTTTCCATCTGTACAATCATTAATGTATACAACTGTTGGTATTTTCCTGTCAGCGTTAGTCGACATCCCTGGTGTTGGTTAGTATCCTTGGTGTTGGTTGGTATTTCATCCTTGATGACTAGGATCAATCTTCCATTGTACAACACGTGTCAGTATATAAATGGTCCATGTAGATGGTCAATTTTTGGTATCAGCAATGATATTCATTTGTCCATTAAATATGCTCGTGATTTATATTATCAAAGATTAGATATAACAATGGTCTAAAAATGACACTTCTTATTCGACTTTATTACGATTATTATTTTCACATAAATGGTGGGTGCACTTCTAGAGTACTCATGCCATTTATTCGATCATTTAATTTTGAATATTATCATCTAACTATAACAATTTAATCTAGGGAAAAGGAGATTATCTGTTATAATCGATGGATGGTCGGTGGGATATTTTTACAAGTATTTAGCTCAACCCTAATGGATTTTCGGGCACGATGTGATATTTTTACAAGCATTTGGCGTAGCCTCTATGGATGCTCGGGTACAGTCATCTCAGTGAGATTTTATCATAAAAAAATTATTGGATCATTCATTGCATTCATTCAATACTATGAATTTTTCCTCGGTAAATGGTCGACCGGGTGCATATCATATATTCTTTGGCCGTATAAATAAATCTCATGATAATTTCAATTTGATTTAGCCTCAACAGATGGTTGAGAAACTTATTAACTTCCACAGGAACAAGATTCAGTCCCGACGAATGCTCGACCACAATCTTATCACTCTCCATATCTACTCGGGGTCATACAACTTTGCCTTAGAGGACTAGCCAAGCACTATTTATGTTGTTATTTCTCCAAGAAATGATCGAGCACGCTACAACACTTTAAGACCAGACAAATGGTTGGTCAAGATTACTTGTTATAACCGAAGGATGCTCGGGCGTTAATATTTCTTCAGTTTCAATATTGATTATCTGGGTCTGTGGACGATCAAGCATATTATAGATTCATCTCGGCAGATGATCGAAAAAATGTTTTCATATATTTAGTCCCGAAGATATCTGCCACACACGTCGCATTTTATCCCCAACGAATGGTGGTCAGGATAATTCTTATACTCAGTCCTGACAAGTGGCTGTCATGGTCGAGTAATAGTTGACATTACATTTATTATTTTTATTTGACCCTCATGAATGGTTTGGAAATATATTATTCTCTAACATTGCAGGATCATTCATAATATCTACTCGGTCCTCTAAAAGAATTTTTGCCCCCACGAATCATCAAGCACTATTTATTTTCTTCAGAACGGCCCAACGGATTGCTGGCATTTATATTATATGATCATCAATGTTTAGCCCCAACGGATTTATTAGCACTAGCATTATCATTGTGATTCAATCATAATGGATAGTCTAGATATTTATTTTTCACTAACATTATAGGATCATTCGTAATATCTCCTCGATCCCTTAAAATTTGTCCTCGACGGACGCTCAAGCATCATTTATCTTATCAATGCTCCGACAGATGATCGATCTTGGATCATTCACAATATCTACTAGATCCTTTATAATTTTGCCTCGACGGACGCTCAAGCATCATTTATTTCCTTCGAAATCCTATTAATTCCCCAACAATCAGTCGATAATAATATTAGTTCTCTGAATTTCTTATCGGCTTCGATGGATAGTCGACACAAGTTATATTATGTGATCATTTATTAAACCCCAACGGACGGTTGGGCAATGCGATTTTTTTTAATTCAAACTCGGCTAATGGGTGCAGGGTCCTTCATTAGCCAACATTATATTGGTGTAATCCAGTTCATATGCTCGGACATATATTGGTTGTTTAACCTCATTTATTAAATCCCCAATAAGAACTTGGGCATGATAATTCTTATTTATATCCAACTTGATGAATGATCAACAAGATATTCTTTGACACAACAAAGCCCCTATGGATGGTCAGGCATACTTATTATCTCGATTATTCCAGATGATCGACCTTAAACTTAATCAAATACCCGATCATGGTCGGGCGTTGTCACCAGTCAGTCTTCACATCCCGATTGGGTCTCCATGGCAATGTTGACATGTGAACAGATTCACCGCAAAATTAGTCAAGCAAGAAAGACACAAGTGCTTCACAGTTTTGTGGTTGGACTCTCTAATTGGACCATATAAAAACCCTATTATAGGGTGATACCCTAACTAGGTTCATGCCCGAGTAAGCCTCGGTGCATAGGCCTGTGATTGGCCTCTCCAATTAGACCATATAAAAATCCTAATACAAGATCATACCCTAGAGTAGGTGCACACTCGAGCGAGCCTCGAAATATGAGGGCTTTATAGGCCTATGGTCGGCCTCTCCAATTGGACCATCAGAAAATCCTAATACGGGGTCATACCCTAGAGTAGGTGCAAGCCTGAGTGAGCCTCGGTTCATTAGTGCTTCATAGGTCTATGGTCGGCCTCTCCAATTGGACCATATAAAATTCTAATAGGGGGATACCCTAGACTAGGTGCACTCCCGAGCAAGCCTCGACACATGATTGCTTCATAGGCCTATGGTCAACCTCACCGTTGATGCAAAAAACTAGATTGACCTAATTAATTGATCATGGATAAAAATTAATAAAAGAGACAAAGAATTTTTAAAGTGGTTCGACTAAAAGAAAAGTTTACGTCCGCTATTATGTATTGGCTTGGGCTTGTTTAATTTCCTATTGTCTTGTTTTTCATGTCCCCTTTGGATGTAGGGTTTACAATGTATTTATATCCCCCAGGGGGTGTACAAGTGTTGTAATATCAAAAGATGGAATGTCTTTACATCGTTGACATTTTATATCTGTATAATCATTTATGTATACAACTGTTAGCATTTTACTGTCACCGTTGGTCGGCCTCCCTGATGTCGGTGGTTGGTCTCCCTGGTATTGGTCGGGCTTCAATGACAATTTGGTCGACATCCCTGAATAGGTCAGTATTTCATCCCTGCTGATCCTGATTATCCTTCTGCTACATTGCACGTGTCAGTATCCGATTGGTCCACATAACAGGATAATTTTTAGTATCAACATAAGCCCCCAATGTTTCATACTTGAAGTTTTTACAAAAGTGTAAAGCATTTAGATCTTAAAAGTTACTCGGGCAATAAATTTAGGCTTGGTTGGCTGCTGACTTCCCATACTTGTAAAAATTATGACTTATCTATGGACATATAATACGCATGGCATTTTTGTAATTATCCATCACTTTAATGAATCGTTTTTGGGAAAATTCATCTTTTCCGCCTTTAGTTGCCGCCAGTTTAATCGACGCTGCCTTTTAATCATTGTTTTTCCAGTTTTCGAGGCAACCTATAAAGAGCCGAAAAATCCATGATCTTTTCGTACTTTAAATTTTATGAGTGTTTTGGCTGTTGTATCTTCAAGCTTTCTTTTTCTCTCTTGTGCGATCGTTTTCTGTCCGTCAGCTCTTGCTGAATCCTTAATCTATGTAAGAACTCTTTCTCTCTTATTCTAATCTTCATCATGGTTTACTGTATTGATTCTCTTAACGAATTCAGAAATGAATTTAAGATTCCATCTTGGGTTGATCTGGAACACGCTACTTTGCTTGCTGATTTTTTCTCACTTGTTGATGGTCACTGGCTTCCCTCTATCTTTATAGCTGGGTGTGGGTTTACCTTTCCTCCAAACCCGTTTTACCTTGAGTTTTGTCAATATTTTGACATTGTCCCAGTTAGGGGTAGCCCCCAATACCTGGAGGGTTGTAAATGGAGTGCATAGGATGAATAAAATCCATGGAACCTATTTAGGGATTCCAGAAATAATGTTTTGTTATAAGTGGATGACTAGTGACACCACTTTTTATTTAAATACTAGGGCTATAAATAAAGCGTTAGTAGTCAATCTTCCAGACTCCAATAAGGATTATTTTGAGCATGAAGTTGTTGTAAAAATTTGGCAATACTCCCCTTTGACTAGGAATACTGAGTACTAGGGGCCTAGATGCCCTCCTTTTGGCAATGGGATAGATTATTCCTCATTTAAATGTCTTGCCCTATACATAATTGTTTAAATGTAATACTAATTATTTCTCTGTAAATTTTTATTGCAGTTGATCAGAAGAGAAGGTGCCGAAAGGAGAGTGAAGTGAACCTCAAAGAGTGGAAATTCATTTGGGGTCTTCATCAGAGGATTGGTGAGGGGCACATTAGGTCTGCATCATATTTGCTACAGTACAAGAATAATATTTCCTCCTTTGTTTCTCATCCCCCAATAGCCACTCCTTCCCCTATAATTGACCTTGAGCAGGAACCTCTTTCTACCTCCTCAGCTGTTGTATCTGGCAGTGGTGATCTTCCTGCCCACTCCCATTTTTCTTTGGATTCAAACTTACCTCTTTCCTCTGCTATGGGAAAAAGGAAATTTCCTAAAATTTTAGGAGACATAGCTGCCAATGCCCCTTTTTTCAAATAACTATATATTTATTTCTTAGAAGAAAAGCCTATTCTAAACAGCTTATATCAGAAACAAAGGTAAAAGGTTTTGATACTTTAAACATAAATGAGGATCTTTATAATTGAGATCCCTTACAAATTTAAGAACACTTTGAAAAGAAATTAATCCTAGATTGAGACCCCTACTTGATATATACAATCTCCACTTACTCATAAATGAATTTTGGTAGCCCCCATCTATCCATAGTAATTATGCCTTTCACTTATTTAGGGAAATCCTAAAGACAATGAGAAAAGATGTTAATCCCTTGTTTACTTCCCATTTTAGCCAAATAGTCTGCCACTTGATTTCTTTCTCTATATGTATGGTGGATTGATAACTTGAAACTATGAAGCATATGTTGAATTTCTCCAACTGTTCAACTGATCTTCCAAGGAATAGAGGAAATTCATTTAATGATATTCACTAGAACTTTTGAGTCGCATTCAATAATTATTTCATAATCCTTGAGATCCTTATAGAATTCCACACCATATTTTAAAAAACGAGCCTCTGCTGCCATGTTTGTATCATTCTGATAATATCCAGTAAATGCCCAAATCATTTCTTCTTTCTGATTTCTGAGAATACCTCCACCTCCTCCATGACATGTTGACCCTATAGCACTTCCATATGTATTTAACTTCAATACTACAGAGGGAGGATTCATCAAATTGATCTGCAGCCTTTTGAATTGAGGATGTTTGAAGTTATTGAGGGTGATATTGGTCTTCAGTTGATGTACCTGATACAACACTGAACAAATGTTAGAATAATCATCATTGTTGATACAAAATTAGTCAGCTGACATGAACCAGTTATGTGAAGACATGTGTCATCCAGCATGGCATAAATAAATGTACCGAGAAACTTAAAGCACCGAGCTACACTACATACCAAGCACCTAGTCAAGAATATCAAATGACAAAGACAGATTCAATGAACATTCTTACCATGTACATATGTATATATCCATTTAATAACTGCGTATTGTCTATTCACGTTGATAGCCCAAGGGCTATAAATACATTGAAATACCCTCACAACCGGGGTGGGGGGGGGGTCTATCATTAGTGAACATAATCAAGATTAAGGCAAGACACCCAGCAATATAAGATAATGGACGTAGGCCATTTTCATTAAGGCCGAACCACTTTAAAAATCCTTTGTCTCATTTCTTCATTCATATTTATCTGTGATTAATTAATTAGATCAAGTCTAGTTTTTTACATCAACAGAGTGGCTTCGCATGTGGGAACGACTATAAGTAGCATTTTTCACTATAAATTCATCAGATATGACTGATATCCCATAATCTAGCAACATGAACAATGACGGGAATCCACCAAACCCTTCGGCTCCTCCAAATACACAAGATCTCACTGGGATCCTGGTAAATCTAGCCAAGGGACAAATAGCCATGCACGAAACCATGCGACAGCTCATTCAGACGGTTCAAAATGGAGTGTCCACTCAATCAGGCCAACACAGCGTTCGTAGAAGCATGCATCCACCATCCTTGAGATCTAGACACACTAAAGTTCATCATACCGAAAATTCAAGTTATCCATCTTATCACCCTGGATTAACTTCACCTATAAGACTTTTGGATTCACAGTGAGATGTTACTTTAATTCCAGAATGAACAAGTGCAATGGAAAGGTTGAGCAGAGTCACTCCTTTCGATCATTTGGGACCTAGGAGAAATACAAATCCTCCTCGGATTGTGTCGAGAAATTCTCAACGGTAAAATGATTTAAGGGAAGGCTCAGCCCACTCACATACCAATTCCAGGCATATAGCTCGTATAAAAGATACCAAGAGGAGAATTCCGCGCGATCTGTTGCTCGTGTAAACAAACCAAAGGCTGGAAATAATGCATGGAAGGGTTCTATTCAGAGATTGGAAGATAGGTTAGGGGACATGGCTAAGGCCAAAAATCCTCTCCAAAGAACCTTTATCAAAGGGTCTCCATTTGTACAAGCAATTGTGGATTTCCCCACACCATTAAAATTCAAAGCTCCTATAGTCACTCCTAAATATGATGGCAAAATTGATCCCGTTCTTCACATAGAGAAATATCAAACTGTAACAGACATCTATGCGGTTCCAGATGAAATGTGGTGCTGGGCATTCTCAGGAACAGTCACTGGATCTTCTCAGATATGGTACAATAGCCTTCCTCGGGAGCGAATTTCAACTTTCCATCAGCTGGCCGAGCTCTTTATAGGTAATTTCTATTTTGGTGCAAAGCCAGTCAAAAGAGTAGCACATCTATTGAGTGTTAGACAAAAGGAAGGAGAAAGCACCAGGGATTATATCACTCGCTTTAATAACGAGAAATTATAGGTTATTGACTACGAGGAGAAAACAACTATTACAGCTCTCATGAGTGGTCTTTTACCAGACAAACTGTACTACACTTTGGCCAAAGATCCCCCCAAATCTATGACGGAGTTGATAGCTAAAGCAGCCAAGATATTAAATGTCGAAGAAGCTATGACCGTGAAGAAAAATGTCGAGACAAAGGCAGAAGCTAAAGCTGAAGGCAGGCCGGAGAGGAAATATCACAACAATAATGGAGGGAACAAGCAATCGAAAGGCAAGGAAATGTTGGAGCACTTGAGGAAATATGCAAATTATACCCCCTTAAAGGTGGATATAAATCATGTTCTGGAAGAAATAAAGAATAGCGAGGAACTAAATTGGCCGAAAAAACTAAGGACAGCTCCCGAAAGAAGAGATAAGTCCAAGTATTACGAGTTCCAAAAGGACCATGGTCACACGACCAAGCAATACATAGCTCTCCAAAATGAGATAGAGGCACTCATTAGATGAGGGAAGTTGAATAGGTTTTTTGATCACCAGAATAGTGGGAAGACCAACAACAGAACACGAAAAAGGTGAAAATCTTCTCACCGACTAAGAGATGACAAGAAAAGGGACCACAAAGATGACCTGGAAAATAATCCCGATCTCCCAAAAAAGCCAAGACAACCAGAGCATGAGGTATTTTCAATCCGTTTTGATTCATTCAAGTGTAATATGATTACAGGAGGATATGCAAGAGGGGGTGATCATATTTCCGAAAGGAAAGCTTACCTCAATGAGGTCTAAGCTTGTTCCTATATACAGTAGATAAATTTGGCAAAGGAAGATCATTCGAGGAAGGTTAACAAAGACAAGCTGGTCATTGGTTTTTCCAAGAATGACCTGGAAGGCGTTTTATATTCACACGATGATCCTCTAGTGATACAAATGAGGATGAAAGACGTAATCATTTCGAGAGTACTAGTGGATAATGGTAGCTTGGCAGACATCATGTTCTACCCTAGCTTCGATAGCTTGAACTTGAAACTCGATCATCTGGAGCCATATCACAGGCCCCTCATCAACTTTTCTATTGATTTTTTTTTTCACTTGGGACGATCAAGTTGGACATGCTATTTAGTACTCGACCTGCCTGCAGATCAAAAAAGGTACGTTTCTTCATGATGGATAAAAATGTCCAATCAGCCTACAATATAATCATGGGGAGGGTAGGCCTGCAAAAGTTTTAAGCAGTTCCATCTACTGTACATCAGTGTTTAAAGTTCCTGACCAACTTTAGGGTTAAAATTATGAAGGTCGATCAGAAAGTAGCTCGGGAATGCCATTATTCATCTGCCGAACAAGAAGAATAAAAAAATGCCATGAAGAAACCAACCACTTATCAAGTGGATAAATCTGGTGAGTCTAAGATTGAAACCTTAGACCCAAGAGATGAAACAGAGCTTGTTAAAGGCCAAGTCATGGAAACGACGGGGAGCATTATTTTGGATGACGAGCAACCAGAAAGAACAACTCATATTGGTGCTTCACTTGATCCTATATTAAAGCAAGATCCGGTGGCATTTATAAAGCATAGAAAGCAAGCATTCGCATGGAGTCATGAAGATATGTCGGGGATAGATCCAACTTTCTTATGTCATGAACTCAACGTCAATAAAAAAATCAAACAAGTGAAGCAATGACGTAGAGTCTTTAGTTCGGAGAAGAATCAAGATATTCAAGAGGAGGTGGAAAAGTTACAAAAGGTCTCTTTCATAAAAAAAACGTCAAATATCCAGTTTGGTTTGCTAATGTGGTGATGCTAAAGAATAAGAACAACAAGTAGAGAATGTGTGTGGACTTTACAGACCTGAATAAAGCCTGCCCGAAAGATCATTTCCCTTTGTCAAGGATAGATGAGCTGGTAGATGCAAAATCGGGGCATGAATTGTTAAGCTTCATGGACGCCTACTCTGGATGCAATCAGATTAAAATGAATCCAGAAGATATGGAAAGTACCTCTTTCATTACCCCATGAGGAACATATTATTACAATGTTATTTCTTTTAGTCTTAAAAATGCAGGTGCTACATATCAGCGACTGATGAATAATGTATTCACAGAGAAGATTGGCAAAAATATGGAGGTGTATATCGAAGATATGTTGACCAAAAGCAAGAAAGCTGATGACCATATAGATGACCTGAGCCAAACATTTGATCATTTAGAGAAGTCCCAGATGAAGTTGAATCCAACCAAGTGCATTTTTGGCGTACAAGAAGGCATGTTCCTCGGGTATATTGTGAATCAATGAGGTATTGGAGCAAATCCTGATAAGATAAATGCCTTTCTAGAATTTCAGTCTCCAACCACCAAGAAGGAAGTGCAAAGCCTTACGGGGTGTGTTACAACTCTCAACAAATTTGTCTCCCGAGTGACGGATAGACTTCAAGGTGCTCAGAAAGACCTTCGAGTGGAATAAAGAATGCGAGAAGGCATTCTTTGAATTAAAGAGATACTTGGGGACACCTCTTATTCTTTCCAGGACGATGTTAGGAGAAAAATTATACTTATACTTGGCTATCTCAGAAAGTGTAGTTAGTTTAGCTTTGATAAGAGTATGAAGAGGAGTGCAAAAACCAGTGTATTATACGAGCAAGGCATTCAGAGGACCAGAGATCAGGTATCCAAAATTAGATAAGTTGACATTAGCGTTGATCGAGGAAAGTAAGAGGAAGAAACCATATTTTTAAGCCCATCCAATAGTGGTATATACTAACATGCCACTCAGACAGGCTTTACATAAGCTAGAAAAATCTGGAAGATTGATGTATTGGGCAGTAGAGTTAGGTGAGTATAACATTATCTATGAGCCAAGATTCTCTCTTAAAGGGCAGGTAGTGGCAGATTTCATTACTGAATTTACCTACCCAGATACCTCCGACCTATAAGGGATAATGCATAACAACTCAAGAATGTTGGAGAATCAATAGAAACCGTCCTCGACTAACTCCTAGCAACAGAGTTACTAGAATAGATGGCAGACGATCAACCAGAATCTTCTGGTAAGAAGACAAAGTTGAAGGATGAAGAAAGGAAACACAAGATATTCCATCACGAGATTTTGTCAGACCAAGGGTTTGACAATAATATCCATATATGGAATTTATATGTTGATGGTTCTTCGTGTGCAACAAGTTGCGAAGCTGGAATTATTCTCACTAGTTCAAATGGAATATATGTAGAATATGCTCTGCTCTTTTAATTCAAAGCTTCTAACAATGAAGCCGAGTATGAAGCTGTAATTATGGGCCTCAATTTAGCAAGTTATGGCATTCAATGATTCATAACTAGTGGTAAATCAGATGCTCAGTCTTTACGTAGAAAAAGGAGAGTTCATGATGAGGTATTTAACTAAAGCTATGGAGATTATAGCCAATTTAATAGATATCCAAATGATTAGAATACCAAGACTAGAGAATGCAAGGGCAGATGCACTAGCTCGGTTAGCCTTCGCTACGCCCACCGAGCTACGAAGAACAATTCCTATTGAGATACTTGCAAACAGAAGTATTGATGAAGATTTGATGGTAAAGTTTATGACTTTGGACATGGGACCTTCCTGGATGGACCCCATCAGGGCTTATATTAAATAAGGCATTCTACCAGCCGACCAACTTGTAGCCAAGAGATTGAAGTTTAAAGATGTTAGATATGTCTTAAACAATGGAGTTTTGTACAGAAGAGGTGTGATAGCAGGTCTGCAAAGATGTGTTCATCCAGCAGAAGTTAAAGATCTAATAGAAGAAATTCACGAAGGATCTTGTGGAGCTCACGTAGAAGGTAAGACTCTTTTACAAAGAATAACTACGCAGGGGTACTATTGGCCAATAATGCGCGCTGATTGAACGACTTATGCCAAGAAATGCGACAAGTGTCAACAATTTTCTACTATACGAAGAACTCCTCAGGCATTGTTAACACCAATCACCTCACCTTGCCCATTTGCCATGTGGGGAATAGACTTAGTCAGGCCTCTGCCAGCTACAAGAGGATGATTCAAATATTTAGTGGTCGCTGTTGATTATTTCACAAAATGGGTGGAAGTTGAACCTCTCATTGATATGTCCAATGAAAGGGTCTATCAGTTAACCTGGAAGAATATTATTTGCAGATATGTCATGCCACATGATTTTATCACTGATCACGGTACCAAATTTGATAACGAGGAGTTTGTTGCGTACTGTCTACAGTCTAACATTCAAAAGATTCATTCTGCTCCAGGTCATCCTCAAAGTAACGGGCAAACAGAGGTGACAAACAGAACTCTATTGAACGGGTTGAAGAAAATGTTAGATTATGCCAAAGAAAATTAAACCAATGAGTTGCACTCCGTATTGTGGGGTTACCAACCAACGCCCCGAACCATAATTGGAGAATCTCCTTACATGTTAGATTTTGGGAGTAAAGCAGACATACCTGCTAAATTAGGCTTACCTACTCACAGGGTGCTTAATTTTAATTCTCCAGTAAGTGATTTAATAAGACGCTTGGACTTGGATATGCTTGAAGAAGTCAAAAAAGATGCATCCATCCAAAATGCAGCTTATCAGCAAAGAACTGCCATGTTCTACAATTAAAGGGTCAAGAAGTGTGATCTCAAGGAAAGAGATTATGTGCTCAAGAAAGTAATTCAAAAATGCAATAAGTTGGAAGCTAACTTGCATGGGCCTTATCGTGTCACAACTGTTGTTCGATCTGGCACCTACAGAATATAAAGTCTAGAAGGGGAAGAATTCAGATATGCTTGGAATACAGAGAACCTGCGAAAATACTATCAGTAATGTAACTACACATGTACCCTATTATTTCAGTATGAATGAAAATGATGATTCCCCAACATTTGTTATTTTTTTTTTTTGGAGTGATAGTGCTACACACTACATCTAACCTTGCAGCTGCAACACCCAAACATAAAAAAATTCTTCTCTCAATATAAACACCAACAAAGTTGATCGGCATCAATAAACACCAACAAAGTTGGTATTACAGTCGAACAAGGCAAGGCCTGTTTGATTATGGGTGACCCAAGTGGCATCTAAACTAGGCAAGAAGATGTGTAAAATATCCACTGTCTAGGCACCATGTCGATCTAGATAAGATTTCTATAACTAAGCAAGAACATGGGGTAAAAATAATCCCATTTCTTAGGCACGTAAGGGTGATAAGTCACTACAACTAGGCAAACATATGGGGCAAAGTTCCATTGTCTAGGAAATCAAATCAACAAAGGACAAATTGTCCCCTTATATATATATATATATATATATATACTCAGCGAAGTATGGCATTATTATAGTTGATCTAATAAAGATTGACAAAATAAGCAGAATACAATTAATGGTTTTCCAAGGAAACAAAAAGATGATTTTTTCTAATGAAATACAAATGGCCTATTCTATTGGTTTCTTACCTTCAGATTTAGGTATAGGATCCATTCCGGCTGGAGGATCATCTAAAGCAACGGAAGAGTTGATAAAGTTCAAATCTCATAGCATTCTAGTATTGCTTGTACTTAGTCGGTCAAGAAAATGTGGAGGTCGGTATATCTCAAAATCTTCATGAAGATTGTTGTCACCAAGGTGCTTGGAAATCAAACACTGAGGAATGGAACTAATAGGAATCCATCTAACATCTAACTTGAATGGAGGTATGGGTAGATCAAGCAAACCAGGGTCACACCAATCCCACAGCTCTGTTCCTTGCTTTACATGCATCACAGCTAGAGAATTCATCCATCCATATTTGTACCCCTTATTATTTGATTGCTTCAATCTAGTTTCAAGATACATAAAGGTTCATTAGATCCCCCTTCCAAAACTCTTTAGGTTTCTTATGGAATTGATAAGTCAATCGCTCAACGTGCTTATGAATATTCTTCACTAAGTTTTCTTTACTCTCCAACGCAAAATTCTGATTGGAAAGTTGCTCGGTAAGAGTTTGAATTTTTTGGGACATCTCAGCTATAGATTGATTTTTTTTTCCTTCAGTTGAACAACTTGATTTTCTAAAGCCTGTTGAGCCTTAGTCTCTTCAATGTTTTTCTGACAAGCTCTTTCTCTACCATGAGAAGAAGATGTAGGTCTGGCTCTTTTCAAAGTTTCTAATTATCCCCTCAAAAAGGCATTCTGAGTTTCCAAAAAGGAAATAACCTTCATCACTAACGAGGACCAGAGCTCCAGAAGAAGCAGTAAATTTTAGCTGTCCCAACTCTTCTCGTTAAGCAATATTTTCTTCCTCTAGCAGATTGGAAATGTTTCTGTGTTCCTCAAATTTAAGTTTCAACACACACTCTCTCTTCTTATGAGCTGAGATAAATCTGTCATAGCCCCGATCAACGCTCAATTATTGATACTTCTTCTCATAGCCTTCATAAAGAAGATCCGCAATTTCCTTGTATTGAAGTTGAAGTGATTTAATCATCCCTTGAAGATCTTCAATCATCTTATAGTAAGCCACATTATTTGCTACCGCCCGATCAAGCAACCATTTTAAATACTTGTAAGCATCAATTGCATGCTCGGAGGCATCAGACCTAAGAATGTTAATTATTTGTGCTTTAGTAAAATCTGCACGACCATCTGTGAAGAAATAAGTACACTTCTTCATCAACTCTGTATCATGAACTGACAACAGATCCATACTGGTAATAAACTAGCAAGGAAAAATAAAAACAGGTCAACAACAGTACAGTTATATTGATTAAGTAAAGGAGAAAACTCAAAGTAAATAACAAAGCCCATTTTATTTATCATAAGAGAAGAGGGTACAACCAAAGGTACAAGATGAAAGGGAAAAATAGAGAAAGATAACAAACTGTAGAAATAATTTTACACCTTCTCCTTATTCACTATAATATCCTCAGTTGGTTTTAAAGAAGGAATTGGTTGCTCGGTGGGCAGCTACTGTTGGACGGTATAAGGTGTTGCCTGATGAACTTGCTCGGAGGATTGGGGGTAGTAGTAACAGGAGTTTGTTCTATAACTAACAAGAAAGATTCATCAGATCCAGCTTCATCCTCTTCTTCTTCTTCAATGGTAGGAGGAGGGCCATGAACGTGTTTCTGAAATAGTCCAGAATCATCAGCAACATTCAACTCCTTCAACACTATAACCCATCCATCCCTAAAGAACTTCAAACTTGCATAATCCATTTGGGTAGAGATAGCATCTAGAGATTTGTTCCATCCTTTGTCCCAGCCAGAGCTAAAGTATTTCTTTACAATGACTTTCTTCTTTATCGTACTTTCCCTAAGAAGCTCTTCACCATATTTCACTTTCTGTTCAAAATCTTTCTTACGCAGTTCAACCTCTTCAAAATTGCCTGCAGTCTCAGCCTGGCCAGAAATAACAACCTTTAATTTCTCTTCTACCTCCTTGGAAGAATTTACAGGTTGTTTCCAAGCTGTATCAGCCTCCTGCCGAGCTGTATCATCCCCCTTGGCAGCTTCCTCTGCTTTTTATCAAGCTGTCTCAGCAGAATTAATTTTATGTTCCTAAGCAGCTTTATCTTCCTCATACCTCTACCGGGACTCCGCCAAAGATTTTGACAAGCCAGCAAGGGATTTTTCTACTCCACTGGAAGAAGTTGAAGCTTTAATTACCTCATCCTTCTCCACGATATTATTAAAATACACCAAAATCTGCAAGAAGAAGAGAAGCTCAAGTCAGAATATGAACAGTATATGAAGAATCAAAATGACAAGTATAACGACACTTACTGATGCAAGGTGTTGGGCTGCCACGCCAGTGACTTTCTCCCGACGAGTAGGCATCTCAGCAGCTCGACAGTCAGGAAGGGTTTCAGATCTAATAAATTTCTAGGCCAAGCCAGGGGTAATGAGGGTTTTGAAAACAACTCTCAAAGAAGGTATCTCAACCCCAGAAGGTTGAGCAGCAGCATCCACAATCTTCTCAGCAAGACCCCTTCTACATCTTCTTAAAGGAGCAGCTTTAATCAAAAGGTGCTGCCTCTCCTTGAATAGGGGCAACCCCTCCAATCAAAGGTGCTGCCTCTTTTGGAGCAATAGGGGGTTTCTTGCTGATCTCCTTGACAGTTGTGACTACTCCCCCAGATGGAGTAACATCGTTTTTCTTATTCCCTTCAATTGGGACATATTTTTACTCTTCTTCGCCCCACCAGCACCAGGGACAACCTTGGCAAAGAGGTCAGGCACTCTCCTCTTCTTAGTCATCAGGTCAGCAATAGAAGTACCCAAATCTGAAAAAGATTCTTCAACAGTTACCGAAGATGCCGGAGTCTATTCAAGATCAATCACCAAGGGAGGAACAAGAGGTCGATCAATAAAGGATGAAGTAATGCTCTTATATCTTAGTAAATAAGAAGCAGACCTCACGTGTTCCCCAACAATTGATTAATGCAAACCCCAAATAAGCTTCAAATCTTTTATGTTAATGTCATTCTCTTTTGGTGGTTTACTTTTACTATCAATTGCAAAACATAAAATAAATGCCAGTGACACATTTTATCAAACAAAAAAATAGAGCTAACTTGAAAAACAAAACAACCTATCCCATTTCCATAAAGTGGACATATGGGACCTTGGTACATGTCTTTCCCTTTTAATGGAGGGTGTTGCCAATTTTTCATCACAACCCCATGTTGAAAATAATCCCTATTAGCATCAGGGAGATTGACCACTAAAGTACTATTAGAAAACCAAGTTTTTAAATAAAAGGTGGTGTTGCTGGTAACCCATTTATAACATTACATAATATCAGGAATCTCGAGATGAGTTCTATGAATTTGATTCAAACTATGTACGCCATTAACTACCCTCCATGTATTTGGAACTACTCTTGTAGGAACAATATCAAAATATTGGCAAAATTCCAAACACAGGGGATTAGGCGGGAAAGAAAAACCACATTCTGCTACAAAAATGGAAGGAAACCAATGTCCCTTAGCCAGAGAAAATAAATCAGAAGGGCAAGGAGGTTCTTCCAAAATAACCCAAGAAGGAATCCTAAAGTCATCCCTAAACTTATCTAACGATTCGATAAGGTAAACCATGGTGGCTAAAACAAAGAAAGAAGAAGGAAGAAATTCTTATACAGGAAATCAAGAAATCAGCTAAGGCAGATGACAGAAAGAATGTTCGTAAGAAGAAAAGTGAGAAGACAAAAAGCTTGAGAAGCTAGAAGGCAAAAGGTAGAAGACAATCTGATGCTATCGTTCTTAAATACGATGCCTTGGAAAATGAAAAAAGTAATGATCACAAGTAACAACGATTGCATTTTCGGCGGCTAATAAAGGAAAAAGATGCAAGAACCCAAGCGTCCGCCAAAAATTCAAAGTATTTACAAATTTGCCATTTCGCGCTCAAAACTGTTATGGTGAGTACAAGATTTTACAAGTGTTGCATGTCTGTAATCAAACAATATGGAATAAACATGCCCGAGAAACTTTTAGATATAATATTCCACATTCTCATGTCCAACTTCAACTGTGAAACATTGGGGGCTTCTGTTGATACAAAAATTAGTCAACTGACATGAACCAGTTATGTGAAGACATGTGTCATCCAACATGGCATAAATACATATACCGAGCAACTTAAAGCACCGAGTTACTCAGCGTATCGAGCTACTCTACATACCAAGCACCTGGTCAAGAAGATCAAATGACGAAGACAGATTCAAGGAACATTCTTACCATGTACAAATGTATATATCCATTTAATAACTGCGTATTGTCTATTCACATTGATAGCCCTAGGGCTATAAATACATTGTAATACCCTCACAATGGGGGGGGGGGGGTTATCATTAGTGAACATAATAAATATTCAGGCAAGACACCCAACAATACAAGATATTAGACGTAGGCCATTTTCATTAAGGTTGAACCACTTTAAAAATTCTTTGTCTTATTTCTTCATTCATATTTATCTGTGATTAATTAATTAGATCAAGTGTAGTTTTTTACATCAACAATCATACTTGCTTTTGTTTCTGTTAATCCACAGGCACCAGCACACTATAGATGGGATTAGTTTATTGATAAGAGGTTCTGTCTTGGGCCCATGTATCCATCATTGGAACAGTTAACTCCTAATACCACCATGTGACCTTTTAATTCCATATTCTTCTAAACAAGCTGATGATGGGATGAAAATTAAAGATGCAACTCGGAAGAAACCCCTAGTGAAGAAAGTTGAAGAGAGCCCCTTGAAAAGAATAAGGAAAGGGTTTCCTTCTAAGATAGCAGAAGGTTCTTCTACCCTTCCTGACCATCAAAAGTTGGTTGATATACCTTCTTCTACCTCTCCAGTGGTCCTTGGCTATAGATTGGAAAGATAACTAATAAAGTCTCGGACTTTACTAGAACATAGAGGTGCTGCAGATGCACTACCTTGTTCCAAAAATTTTGACAGGGCTGCTCAAAGCCTTACTATGGTATATTTTTGCACCTTACATATTTTTCTATCTCTTTGTTTGGTCTTCATAATACTGACTTTCCTTATTATCTTTATGCAGTTCCTTATTGACTTCAATAACTTGTAGGAGAAAGATGAGGCTTTGAAATCTTATTCTGGGGAAGTTGAAGAAGATTTTAATGAGCTAAAAAAGACAGTGCTTTATTCCCAACAAGCACTGACCAATAAACAGAAGAAATGGGAGGAGAATGTGAAAGTTGCTGAAACTGCTCGGAGTCTAGCTGATCAGTTGTTGAAAGACTTAGATGCTGAGAAAGTCAAGACTTCCCAGCTATTGAAGGTTTTGGATGTTCAGAAGGTGAAAAGGACTAAGTCCAGGGAGGATAACTTCAACAGAGATTGGGATAAGGCCATTAGAGCAGCTTCTTCACAAATTAAGTTTGTGAAGAAGAAATGCTTTCAGGATGGCTGATCAGCTGCCCTGGTGGAGGTCGACACTCTAAAAAACTCTAAGTCATTCTTATGACATGATCTTGGGGCCCCTCCAAATATGGACAAGGAAGTTGATGATGATTTGGGTTCCAGTGAATCCCTTATGGCGATGGAGTCTGCTAATAAACACCAAGATGTTGATTCTTCTGCCCCCTCCATGGTTAATCCTCCTCCTCCTTCTGCCCCTACTTCTACTTCAGCTAAGCCTAAGGCAGATAAGATGAAGGTGTAGATCCGAGGAGATTTTTATTTCCCTTTTTCAGTAGTTATACTTTTTCCTTTTTCTTTTTGAAGATGCACCCGTACTTTCCCCTTTTATTAATGAAAAGATAAATTTTTAGTTCCTGTGCTTTATTTTTCCATATTCTGCACCTTGTTGATTGATGATTTTATTATTCTTAATAGTTTATGGATGGATTGGAATACTTCTCATATAGTGACTCCGAGATAATCTAGATGTGTAATGAGATTTTCAAAGATGGTCACTTATCTCTGACTTAGGCCATCCTACTGAAGTTGCTCGTGGAAGGGGTATCCGAGCAAGCTAAAGAGGCAGATGTTCATCTGAAGTATCTTCTTGATCAGGCAGTGTCCAATAACATTACCTACTATGAAATGATTGAAGAGCTATAGGAGGACCACAAGGAAACTGAGGCACGTTTGCATGAGGATTATGAGAAGAAGTTTTAGTCCATGAGTGAAGGTTGTGGCTTTGAACAAAATTTTAATAAATTTGCCTCCCATTTTTGAAGGCAAGAATTCATGCTTAATCGTGAAGTGGAAGAAGTAAGGGACATTACCAAGCTTCTGGAGGAGGAGAACAAAAGTTTGAGAGATGAGCTTTCTTCCTTGAAGTTATCCTCTATTGTTATTGCTACTACAAATGAGGGTCATTCATTCTTGGAGGCTGAGAATGCAAGGTTGAGTGAGGAGTTAGAGGCCCTAAATAAATCAAAACTCACTTCTTCATCTTCCCGAGATAGAGTCAAACCTGGCTGAGGTACTACAAAGGAAATTAGGACCCAACAGACCTTTACTAATCAAGATGCATAATTAAAAGCTAAAAATCAAGCCATTATTGAGATGTCCTAGAATCTACAAGCCTTGTCTGAGCAACTATCCACTCAAACTTCTCAGTTACAAGCTAAGGATGGAGTGTTGAAGAAACTGCATTACCAAGTTGACAGATTAAACTTTTAATTTCACAAACAACTAAGGGAAGTCTGGATAAAAGGGTACAATGAAGCTCTGGGGCATCTTGATGGCATGCTTCAACAAGATAATAATGAGAGCTATAAATTGGGTTGGATGAATGCTTTGACAGTGATGAAGGTAAATCAAAATATCCAACTGTGGGACTGGTATGATCCAGGATTGCTTGACTTTGATGATCCCCCTTTTAAATTAGATGTCAATTGGATTCATGTTCGATATATTCCTCAATGCTTGATTTTAAAACACTTGGGAGATTATGAGATTCATAATGAATTAGAGATCGTCCGACATCCTCATCTGTTTGATCATCCCAGTAGCATCAATGCCAGAATACTTTAGGACTTTAACTTCATTAATTCTCCTTACACTCTATATGATCATCCTGCTAGAATGGATCATGTTTTCAAAGATAAAGGGAAACGTCATACAAAATGAAGATTTGTACTTTGTTTTGTTAACATCGTCATTTAATTTTATTTAATGAAATGGAGATTTGATCAACTTATCTTGTGTTGAATGTTAATCCTTTCTTTGTCATTAGTTTTATTGATACACTTCGATTAAAATCTAGTTTGATTATCAATTACCAATGAATGCAGATGTTCTACCAGCATACTTAGATTAAAATATAAATATAGAGATAGTTAGATGAATACATAAGTTCTACTAACATACTTAGATTAAAATTTAAATTTAGATCTAGTTACCCATGTGTCTCCAAAGGTTTTACTAACGCACCCAAGTGTTAGGTTTTTGCATTAGATAGCAGTGGTGTGACCAGGCGTATGTGGAATGTGTTATTACATTCCTCTTAAGGAATCTTTGCAACATTCTTCTGGGACTTTGCCCAGTAGGATAAAGATCTTGTTTTATCCTTATATTTATGGACCTAGTTTTTTGAGGACTTAGCGTCCTATTGACTTAGACTTTTGTGTATCAACGATCAAGTTTGTGGCTTTTCTAAGCAACTTATTACTTGTGCTGAGCAACTTTCTTGTATTCTTGTGGTCTCCCAGGCATCTTTTATGAAAAGATTTTCTAAAATCGAGCAACAATTTGTGGAACAATAACTTCTAACTTTTGTTAATTTGATGTTTTATAGTAGTGCATACCACTAATACTTCCAAAAAATTTAACAACAAAAATTGAAAGAACGGAATATTTTATTGATAATGAAATTTGACTTCAAACTGATTACAACTGATAACATCATTGGTAATATTTTCTAAGATGCTCTGCATGCCATGGGTTTTTGAATTCTTCTCCTTCCAAGGTTTTAATTTGATAAGTTTGATGTCAGATGACTACTGAAATACGGTATAGGCGAAGCCAATTAGTTTCAAGATTGTTATTTTTCTATAATACTTTCTTCAGCACATAATCTCCTCCCTTCAAGTTGGTCGGATTCATCCTTTTATTGTAAAAATCAGTTGTTCTCTATTGGTAGGCGACATTTCTCAGGGCAACATCTTCTCTTACTTCTTCTAGCATATTTAAATCCAACCTTCTCATTAGGTCACTTACAAGAGAGTTAAAATTTAAAACTCTATGGGATGGTAAACCCAGCTCGACAGGTATGACAACTTCAGTCCCAAATGGTAACATATATGAGGATTCTCTAATTGCTGTTCTTGGGGTTGTTCAGTATGACAACAAGACATAATGTAGCTCGTTTATCCATTTTCCTTTGGCATCATCAAGTCTTTTCTTTAACCCGTTAAGCAAAGTTATGTTCGTAACTTCAATTTGGTCATTACTTCGAGGATGTCCTGGATTCGAATGCAATTTTTGAATATTGGACTAGGCACAATAAATTGCGAATTCATCATTATCAAATTGTGTTCCATAGTCGGTAATGAAATCATAGGGCAATCCATACCTACAGATAATGTTTTTCCATATGAACTGATAGACCTTTTCATATGGCATGTCTGTCAAGGGCTCTGCCTCAACCCATTTTGTAAAATAATCCACTGCGATAACCAAGTACTTAAATCTTCCTCGAGTGGTCGGCAGTGGCCAGACCAAGTCTATACCCCGCATGGAAAATGTCCAGGATGAAGTGATTGGAGTGAGAGAAGCCTGAGGAGTTTTTTGAATGGTGGAGAATCTTTGACATTTATCACACTTCTTTCCAAAGGTTGCACAGTCTTCTCGCATTATTGGCCAGTAATATCCTTGCGCACTGATTCTCTATAGAAGTGTTCTCCCTGCTATGTGAGCTCCACATGATCCTTATTGCACCTCCTAAATTAGGTCCTGAACATGTGATGGATGCAGACAACGTTGCAAATTGGTTGTTAGTCCTCTCCTGTACAAAACACCTTTGTCTAACACATATCGAGCTTCTTTATACTTAAGCTTCTTAGCTTCCACCATATCTATTGATAGAGTTCCTTCTTCAATGTTTTCTCTGATGGTATCCATCCATGATGGCCCCATATCTATGGCAATAAAATTGATCATCAGATTTTCATCTATGCTCCTATTGGGTAAAATTTCAATTGGGATAGTTCGTCTAAGTTCAATCCTAGTAGTTGAGGCTAGCCGAGCAAGGGCATTAGCTCAGGCATTCTCCAACCTTGGGATTTTATTCATCCGAACAGCTGGTAATTTTTTAATTTCTTCCATCGCCTTGGATAGATACCTGGCTATTAATTCTCCTTTAGCTCCATATAAGCCAAATATTTGGCTCATTACAAGCTGAGAGTCACTGTGTGCTACAACTTGCTCGACACTCAATGATTGGGATAAACATAAGCCCACAATAAGGGCTTTATACTCTGCTTTATTATTTGAAGTCTGGAATTGAAAACGCAAGGCATATTCAATATCAATACCATTAGAAGTGTTAAATATTATACCCGCTCCGCTGTCGGTTACACAAGATAACCCATCAACATATAAATTCCATATTACGACGTTTTTTTCAAACGCTTAGTCTATAAACTCCTATAGTGGAATATTTTTCCACTTACTTTTTCATATTTCCTGGTAGGTCGGTAGCTTCTTCTTTTGTTGAAAGTTCCTCAGGAGATTTCTTATTAACATCACTTCCTCCTGATTCTTGTTTAGCCTGTTTACTTTGTTGCTCGGGGACCTCAGAATAAGTGAACTCAGCTATGAAATTTACCACTGCTTGGTCTTTCAAAGGAGACCTTGGTTCATATACGATATCATACTCCCCTAATTTCACATCCCAATACATTAATCTACCAGATTTCTCCGGTTTATGCAAAGCCTGCCTTAGAAGCATATCAGTGTAAACTACGATTGTATGGGCATGGAAATAAGTTTTCATGCGTCTGGATTCTTCAATCAATGCCAATTTCTCTAGACGAGGGTACCTGCTTTTTGCTCCTCGAAAAGCCTTACTGGTATAGTAGACGAGTTTTTTAACTCCATTATCTTCTCGAATCAATGCAAAACTCATAGATAACTCAAAAATAACTAAGTACATGTACAATTTCTCACATGTAATTGGTCGGGAGAGCAATAGTGGTGACCCCAAATACTTTTTCAACTCCACCAAAGTTTTTTCACATTCTTCATTCCATTCAAAGCTTTTTCCGAGTACCTTGAAGAACGTCAGACACCTATCTGTAGCTTGGGACACGAATCTATTTAGTGTTGTTACTCGTCCAGTAAGCCTTTGCATATCTTTCTTACAGGTTAGGGATTGCATTTAAATTAATGCCTTGATCTTATCTGGATTTTCTTCAAATCCACTTTAATTTACTATGTACCTGAGGAACATTCCGTATTGTACTCCAAAAACACACTTAGTGGTATTCAGCCTCATCGGGTGCTTTTCAAGTTAATCAAAACTCTGGCTGAGGTCGGTAATGTGATCAGACACATTTTTACTCTTAGTAAGCATATCATCCACATAGACTTCCATATTCTTACCTATTTGCTTTTCGAAAATCTTATTGACCAGCCTTTGATATGTAGCACCTGCATTTTTTAAAAACAAAAGGCATAACCTTATAACAATATGTTCCTCGGGGAGTGATGATAGAAGTGATTTCCCTGTCTTTAGGCTTCATTTTTATATTTTTATAACCAAAATAATCATCCATAAAGCTTTGGAGTTCATATCCTGATGTAGCATCCACGAGTTGATCTATTAGGGTTAAAGGAAAGTGATCATTTGGGCATGCTTTATTTAAATCTGTGAAATCTACACACATTATCAACTTGTTGTTTTTCTTTTTTACCATAACTACATTGTCCAACCTGTTGATGTAAAAAATTAGATTATCTCTAATTAATCAATCACAGATAAATAAATTAATAAGACAAAGTATTTTTAAAGTGATTCAACCTAAAGAAAATGGCCTACGTCCACTATTTTTTGTATTGCTGACTGTTTATTTGGAATCTCGATAATAAGTTTACCAAGAGATCCAAAGTCCCCCTATTATGAGGAGGTTACAATGTATTTATATCCTTGAGACTGTACATATGAAAGGATAATGCATTGTTATCTAGTAGACATATACATCTGTATGATAATAATGTGCATTTAATGCGTAGCTGTCTTTTGATTCTCTTGATTTGGATGCTCTGTATGCTAAGTTGCTTGGTACTCTTAAGTTGCTCGGGGCGCCTGAGTTGCTGGTCTAAAGTATTTGTATTTTCCACACAGGTTGACACTGTCTTCAAGCGATTGGTCCACATCAGCAGACTAAATTTGGTATCAACAGAAGCCCCCAATGTTTCACAGTTGAGGTTGAATGAGAGTGTGGAACAGTTTGCTTGAAAAATGCTTGGATTATTGATCTTCATGGATTTTAGGAAAATTTTCAATATATATAGTTCCTTTTTTGAGCGCATAAATCAAGCTTCATAAATATTTTGAATTTTCACGATCACCTCGATATTTGTACCTTTTTCTTCTTTTAGCCGTCGAAAATGCAAACGTCTTTCCTAGTAATCATTATTTTTCTCTATTCCCGAGGTAAAATATTTAAGTGTGACAGAAATCCTATCATATTTTCACTTTCAAATCTGTATCTATGAACTCTTCATCTTCTCCCTATCTTGTGCCTTCGTTCTTTCCATCGTTTATTGACAACTGATCTCTATTTCCTCTGTAAGATTTTATTCCTGCTTCTTTATTTTCTTTATTCACCATGGTTTATCTTGTTGAATCGTTAGTCAAATTTTGGTCTGAGTTTTCAATCCCTTCGTGGGTTATTTTGGAAGAACTTTCTTATCCTTGTGATTTACTATCTTTGGCGGAGGGACACTGGTTCCCAAGTCTTTTTGTAGCTGAGTGTGGTTTTTCTTTCCCGCCAAATCCCCTGTGATTGGAGTTTTGCCAATATTTTGATATTGTACCTGCAAGAGTAGCTCCAAATACATGGAGGGTAGTTAATGGCATACATAGGTTGAATCAACTTCATGGAACTAGTTTGGGAATTCCAAAAATTATGTATTGCTATAAATGGGTCACTAGCGATAATACTTTCTATTTAAAAACCAGGTTTTCGAATAGAGCGTTAGTTGTAAATCTTCCCGATGCCAATAGGGTTATTTTGATCATGAGGTTGTGATAAAAAATTGGCAACACCCTCCATTAAGTGGAGATGACGTGTACCAAGGTCCCAAGTGTCCGCTTTATGGCAATGGGATAGGTTGTTTTTATTTTTGAAATCTTGTTTTCTTTGTATTCGACGAAATACATCACTGATATTTGAATTCTTTTGTTACAGCTGACAGTAAAAGAAAACCTCCAAAAGAAACAGAGGTTAATATAAAGCATTTAAAACTTATCTGGGGCTTGCATCAATCTGTTGCTGGGGAGAACATTAGATCTGCTTCTTATTTTTTGCAATACAAAAGCTACACCTCATCTTTCATTGCTCTTCCTCATCCTGTGGTGGTTGATCTTGATCAGGTACCGACCTCTGAGACCAGTGTGGAAGGTTCTTCTTCTGACTTGAGTATTCCCATTACTGATTTAATGAAGAAGAGGAAAGCTCCTGCCTTTTTGACAAGTCTACCTTTGCCACCAATGAGGCAAAGAAGAATAAATAAGATTTCCCAGATAAAGGGACAAAGATGACAGAGGTATCTCCTTCCGTTGCTGCCAAAGAAACTGTTAAGAAGCCCCCTGTGCCTCCGAGTAAGATTGTTGTCATCCCACCTTCAAGTTAAACTGTTGTCATCTCCCCAACAGAGACAACATCTTTAATTGAGAGTGTTCCTGCTCCTCTGAGGAGGTTAAAAAGAAGTTCTTCTGTGAGACCTGTTGAACCTCTTTCTCAACCTTCAAATGTTGAAGGTCATATTCCAATTCTTGTTGCTCCGAGCTCTACTATGCGCTTGATAAAATCCTGGACTGTTCCAGAATCCCAAGGTGTTGAAGACAACTTTTCTCGTGAGAGACTTACTACATTAGCTGCTCAACACATTACTTCAGTAACTATCTTTAGTCTAACTCCTTTATTTTCTTAGTACTATATTTATATATTGACTTAACATTCTTCCTTTTTTCAGCTCATGACTTGCTTCAACAGTATTTTGAAGAAAGATGAAGCCATTAAGGCTTCCAGCTCCTCGGGTGGGGTAGAAGAGGCTTTTGTTGGACTAACCCAGTCTTTGAGGGAATCTCATCAGAAGTACGAGGAAGACAAAGATTCTTGGGAGAATCAATTCAAGTCTGTTGAACTAAACAGAGATTAAGCTGTAGCTGCCTCCAAAGAGTTGGAGAAGAAATTAAAAGAAGCAGAACAAGATAAAGAGGAGCTTGTGACCAAGCTTAAGTCTTCTGAGGAATATGTTGCTAGGCTTCAAGATGTTGAGAAGCATAAAACAGAGGTGGAAGAAAAATTAAAGTCTGTCGAAGAGCTCCTCGGGGAAAGGACTTCCTCGGAGAGGGTAAAAAGGAAAGTTGCAGTTGAAAAATCCTTCAGTGCTGGTTAGGACAAGGGTTGGAACAAGGGCCTAGCTGTCATGTCTTCTCAAATGGAGTATGCTAGTGTCAAATATTTTAGGTATGGATGGGTAGAAGCCTTAAAGGAGTTGAAGGTTGCTGAGAATGCTGAGTTGTTCCAGCAGCACACTCATGGCCCTCATCCCTCTCCTGGTGAAAAGGGCTTAGCTTGTAATTTCCTTTGTATTTGTAAAACAACAAACACGATGCGGAAGCGTAAGGATGATGGTTCAACTATTAAACACCGGATTTTAATTTAATAAAACAAAATTGAACCGATTCATTTATCCAAGTCCTAGAATTTGCCTAAGTCATATTTATCAATATTAGAAAATTAGGCGAAACCAAATTTTAGCAAATGACTTGAATTAATTAAACATTACCCAACATTTAATATAAGTCCCAATTAAATTGAGTGTGATAAATTAAACCGAATTTTATCTTAAATTTATCCTAAGCATGCGTTCTAAATTATGAAGCAAGATAAAATAAACAATATCACACTAAGCCGCGATGTACGAGGAAAAACCCAAGACGGGAAAAAACCTCGGACGGCCCTAGCCACAAATCCACTAGATACGGAATTATACATACAAGACAGATAGACTTACAACGACTGACTCGATCCCTCTCAAGCCTCGACGCTTCTTCTTGTAGACACCTCTTCCTAGCGGATAACCTCGGAACACCACCGCGATCTCGGAATCCACCGATGGGGCTTTCTATGGTCACCTTCACCCGTACATGGAGCCTTTCTCCAAGTGGGTAGAGTCACAACAAAAAGTCTTCTTCTTTGATGGATGTAGAAGCAAACCAAAACTTCTCTTCTTGAATTCGGTAGAGATAAACCGGTGCCAAACTCCAAGCAATTTGATATGTATATATGAACTTGGATAAACTCAATTGGGTGTAAACACTTAGAGTGATGAAAGTATTTTTCTCTAAAAATCTCACTCAAAACATGAACATGTTCCTAAACCATTTTTTCTCTCAAACTCTCTCTAAGAGATAAACTAAGTTGGAAAAGTTATGGAAATGTTAGTTTGGAAAATGTGATTCCCGCACTTCATAAAGTCTGAAAAAGTTGGTTAAAAACTAAGTGGGGAAGTGGGTGAAAAACTGCCAAAAACTTCCAAAAACTGTTCCCGCCTGACAGCTCGTTCGAACGACATTTCGTTCGAACGAACTCTCGTTCGAACGAGACTTCTAACGACGCACCAGTATGGACTTCGTTAGAATCTCGTTAGATACCTCGTTCGAACAGAAAGTTCGTTCGAACGACATATCGAACGACGGACCAGTGTAGACTCGTTGGCAGGTTCGTTCGAACGACATCTGGTTCGAACGAAAAAACTCGTTCGAACGACATATCTAACGAACGACCAGAAAGATTGAAAAATACGATTTTGGCCCAGAAAACTTTATGAACTTATTTTAAAGTTTTATATAATTTCTTTCTTAAAACAAAACGCAGTTTTATAAAACCTAACACCCAATAAACTTTGTTCCAAGCTCCTATATATATATATAATTGCATTCATACCTTGGGAGAATGGAACTATAGTTGATGATTCTTTGCCGCTACGTCTTCAACAAACACTTCATAGGCTTGAGAATATTACATTTACATACTATCCTATGAATAAATATTTTTGTCCGGAATTGAGCCAAAACTATATATGGACTCAATTGGAAATTTGTGTCCTTACAAATCTCCCCCTTTGGCTATTCCGGGACAAAAACCAAACAAAAATCCTAAAGGGGCGCCAAGCTCACTAGACTCAAAACATAACCCACCCAAACTTGACTCAACCCAAGGATCAAACGCTTTGCCATTAAACAATGCCGCTTTAGAAGAAGTCCTACACACTTAAGCAAACTCATCAAATGCATAGGGAATATCAAAGTATTAAATGCAATTAATTAATTACTCCCCCTAAATTAATTCTCCCCTTTATCAAACACATGACCTACTTAGAAAGACGTCTCTCCCTAAGATAAATCTCCCCCAAACTAAGATACGATATAATAGGATTAGATACCATTTCTCCCCCTATCATCATTCTCCCCCTTTTTGTTCAGGAATAGGCAAAGGATAAAGAACTAATAAACAGCATGTTGAAGCTTAAAGTGATAAGACATGAAAGCATATGGGAAATAAAAGTATAGGCAAAGACAAAACAACTATCATATATATATATAAACGAGAAATATACCAACGAAGCACTTGCATATATATATATATAGATATAAATGCACATATAACACAAAATACAATAAGTTTGCACACTCGTATGGCAAAAATGTGTCATATGGAAACGTAAGTGTAGGGGTGTGAACTATCAACAATTAAATTTAGACCCAAACACTTAATAAACATTCACGGAGTTCTCATTTGATTGCAAATTTCATCACATTTGAATATAACCTCATGTGACAATATGAAGATTGAACTCAATGAACAAACATACACAATGCATACAAGCCTAGCATGATGATGATTCTACAAACCAAATAGAGTCATGACGTTAAAGACAACTAGGATAAACGGACATTGTGCAAACTGTTGATATAATATCCAATTCTCCCTCCATAAGCATATATATTCTTTTGCTTTTGAATGAATATAGCAAACAAACATAGGCCTTGGCAATTGTTTTCTTTAAATGCCAAATATTCTGTTTTTAGGCCTTTGGATCACGTATTTCTTTTAGATCCAATAAACGGTGGCTTACAATCGCAAAGGATTTAATTCATCCTTTCGGAGCCCTTACCCGTGCACATTTTTATTTATCATGTTTTCATTTTCACACTAATCTCACATGCAACGGATTTTGACATGCACTAGTCCTCCTAGGTCATAGATATGTAGATGACTAGATTGGTAGGAGAACACCTCAAAAAGCTCAAATATAACATGTGACATTAAGATTTCAAAAGAGCTCGTGCATGTGTGAATAGAGGCATATAAAAATAGAATTCATTTAAACAACACAAAATCCAACTACTCCATATAAAGCATGGTAAAGAACATTTTAAGGATTGAAAATCTAAACCAAAAGTTCTAGCCACGGGGGAGCGTTAAAGGAGGGATTCAAACACAAGTATATGCCACATAAAGTGTGTCAAACTAAAATACACACACCATAAAATCTTTTTGAGTTTTTAACATTTTTTAATCAAAAATAAATATTTACTCAAAAGGACAAACAAAAATCATTTGTATTTTGCATTAAGCTTAAATGAAATAAATACAACACAAATGATAAACAAAATATCTTTTTATATTTTTTCAGTTAATACTAACACAAAATATAATACAAAAAGATAAACAAGTCATAATTTCTAGCATGGGATATGAAATAAGGCGATGACTGGAAAATGACTAAACAAGCATACATTTAGCATGTGAATATAGCATAAAGTACAAACGCTAAAGTATGCAAACACTAACACATTCATCCTTTAGATTTAGCAAGGGAGGAAGCATGTGAAAGTAAATGAGAATCAACAACCCTATTTTGTAAGGCAACCAAGTCGGATTTCCTAACCCAAATTAATGGAGAATGACTATCGTGGGGTGTAGGAACTTTCACTACCGTGGTTACATTACTATGGAATTTTCTAGAAATTCGTCTAAGATCAAAACAAAATTTCCTAAGATGACCTTTTCGACCACAATGTGTACAAGTGAGAATATATCGAAAAGATTTACTTAAGGAGTGATCTTTAACTGTATTCCTAGTAGATTCTCCTAAAACATTGGTTTGGGCATTATGAGTAAATTCATTACAAGAATTGAAGCCTAAACCACAAGTGTCATTTTTAATTTGGACCGTTCCTAACATTTTATCTAGTTTTTCCGAACGACACTCCAAATCAAATTTGACATTACTAGAGTCTTTTAATTTATCTTGTAATTCTAAAATGTTAGACTCTAATAAAGCATTTCGCTCTTCAAAAGCAAGAAGCTCCTTTTTCAAGGATTCCATTAAACCCCTAAGGCTATCTCTCTCGCCTTCTACATATTCAAGCTTCTCTTGAAGAGTCCTCTCATGTGTCCTAAGGTCTTCTATTAAAGCATTTTCATCAACGACCTTGACACTCTCTCTTAAACTAGCTTCTAACTTCAAATTAGCTCTTTTCAATTTAATAGATTCGATACACAGTTCTTGAAAAGCATTTTGAAGTTCACTCATATCAACCTCATCTTCATTTTCACTCTCTCTTTCTTCTTCACTCTCACTATCATCAAAAAAAAGATAATCATGTACAATGACCTTGGAAGTGGCATGTGCTATCGTTTCATCAATCGATGAGTTCTCACTATCACTCACATGACTAGCCATAAAAGCCACAAAATTTTTCTTAGTGGGGGAATCTTTCTTTTCTTCCTTATCACTATCACTAAGGGTCGCATTATATGAAATGGGTCGTTTACCCTCTTTCCTTAGTTTAGTGGGGCACTCAAAAGCCCTATGGCCATAACCTTCACAACCAAAACACTTATTAGACTCGTCCCTATCTAAATTGTCATTACTAGTTTTAGGGATATTCTCGGCTTTAGAAATCTTCTCGCTTTTATCATGTTTAGAAGTATCAAATTTCGTAAAATCATTATTAAATTTATCTTTGTTAAATTTAAGAAATTTTCTTAATTTACGAGCAAACAAAGCCATGTCTTCCGAGTCACTATCACTATCGCTCTCTACTACTTGTTTGACCTCTTTTCGGGCTTTTAAAGCAACAGCCTTTTTAATTTTCTTTTCAGTTTTAGAGGGAAACATATCTAGTTCATAGGTTTGTAAATCACCTACAAGCTCTTCTAATTTCGTAGAGGCTAAAGTGGGTAAAGAATTTAAAACGGTCACTTTAGGAATAAATCTATCGGGTAGGGACCTTAAAATTTTCTTTACAACACGTCGTCAGGTATTTTCTCTCCCAAGTTAAAAGATGAATTAACAATATCATAAAGTTTAGCATAAAATTTATCAAAAGTTTCTTTTTCATCCATTTTGATAGTTTCAAATTGAGTGGTGAGGTTTTGGAGTTTTGAAGCTTTAACGACACTAGTTCCTTCATGAGTTAATTATAAAATATCCCAAACTTCTTTAGCGGTTTCACACGTCATAATAAGTCGGAATTCATCCGGTGCGACAATGCTAAATAAGGCATTTAAACCTCGGGAATTAAAGTTAGCAAGTTTAAACTCATTTTCAGTCCATCTATCGGCGGGTTTGATAACACGTTCATTTTCAACTAAGTAAGTTGGTGGGGAGTACCCGGTAACAACAGACATCCAAACTCTCTCGTCGATAGATTTTAGTGCCGATCTCATTCGCGCTTTCCAATACGCGTAGTTTGAACCATCGAAAATAGGAAATTTTGAAAATGGTGAAAAATCCATTTTAGCCAAAAATTATTTAAAAAGATCGTTAACGAAATAATTTATCGCTTTGGCACTGATACCAATTTGAAAAGTGCTTAGCTTGTAATTTCCTTTGTATTTGTAAAACAACAAACACGATGCGGAAGCGTAAGGATGATGGTTCAACTATTAAACACCGGATTTTAATTTAATAAAACAAAATTGAACCGATTCATTAATCCAAGTCCTAGAATTTGCCTAAGTCATATTTATCAATATTAGAAAATTAGGCGAAACCAAATTTTAGCAAATGACTTGAATTAATTAAACATTACCCAACATTTAATATAAGTCCCAATTAAATTGAGTGTGATAAATTAAACCGAATTTTATCTTAAATTTATCCTAAGCATGCGTTCTAAATTATGAAGGAAGATAAAATAAACAATATCATACTACGCCGCGATGTACGAGGAAAAACCCAAGATGGGAAAAAACCTTGGACGGCCCTAGCCACAAATCCACTAGATACGGAATTATACTTACAAGACAGATAGACTTACAACGACTGACTCGATCCCTCTCAAGCCTCGACGCTTCTTCTTGTAGACACCTCTTCCTAGCGGATAACCTCGGAACACCACCGCGATCTCGGAATCCACCGATGGGGCTTTCTATGGTCACCGTCACCCGTACATGGAGCCTTTCTCCAAGTGGGTAGAGTCGCAACAAAAAGTCTTCTTCTTTGATGGATGTAGAAGCAAACCAAAACTTCTCTTCTTGAATTCGGTAGAGATAAACCAGTGCCAAACTCCAAGCAATTTGATATGTATATATGAACTTGGATAAACTCAATTGGGTGTAAACACTTAGAGTGATGAAAGTATTTTTCTCTAAAAATCTCACTCAAAACATGAACATTTTCCTAAACCATTTTTGCTCTCAAACTCTCTCTAAGAGATAAACTAAGTTGGAAAAGTTATGGAAATGTTAGTTTGGAAAATGTGATTCCCGCACTTCATAAAGTCTGAAAAAGTTGGTTAAAAACTAAGTGGGGAAGTGGGTGAAAAACTGCCAAAAACTGCCAAAAATTGTTCCCGCCTGACAGCTCGTTCGAACGACATTTCGTTCGAACGAACTCTCGTTCGAACGACATTTTGTTCGAACGAACTCTCGTTCGAACGAGACTTCTAACGACGCACCAGTATGGACTTCGTTAGAATCTCGTTAGATACCTCGTTCGAACAGAAAGTTCGTTCAAACGACATATCGAACGACGGACCAGTGTAGACTCGTTGGCAGGTTCGTTCGAACGACATCTGGTTCGAACGAAAAAACTCGTTCGAACGACATATCTAACGAACGACCAGAAAGATTGAAAAATACGATTTTGGCCCAGAAAACTTTATGAACTTATTTTAAAGTTTTATATAATTTCTTTCTTAAAACAAAACGCAGTTTTATAAAACCTAACACCCAATAAACTTTATTCCAAGCTCCTATATATATATATATAATTGCATTCATACCTTGGGAGCATGGAACTATAGTTGATGACGTAGAAACAAGGCACGCAAACTGGCATATTTGATGAAGCTTTATATTCTTTGCCGCTACGTCTTTAACAAACACTTCATAGGCTTGAGAATATTACATTTACATACTATCCTATGAATAAATATTTTTGTCCAGAATTGAGCCAAAACTATATATGGACTAAATTGGAAATTTGTGTCCTTACACCTGGAGAAGAAGAAGAAGAAGAAGAAGAAGAAGAAGAAGAAGAAGAAGAAGAAGAAGAAGAAGAAGAAGAAGAAGCAGCTTCAGATGAGACTTCTATGATGATAGGAGAGCAGGTCCCTGTTGTTCAACCTTCCGAGAAGGTCCGACCAGCTAGCACACCTGCCGAGCAACTGCCATTGCTCTCTGAGCAACCAACCCCTTCATCCAAGCCGTCCGAAGAAGTCATAGGAAATAAGGAGAAGGTGTAAAGTTATTCGGGTCTTTTATTTTACTGTTTTCTTGAATGTAATCCTTGAACAATGTTTTCCTTTATCATGATGAATAAAATTTGAACTCCTGTTGCTCGTCTTGAATTTCTCTTTTACTTGCTCCTGTTCGCATTATTGTTGATGTTGATTTTTTTATTCTTCTCTTTGCTAGTTTATGGTCAGTATGGAGCTCTTATCAGCTCATGATACAGAGTTGATGAAGAAATGCAATGACTATTTCAAAGCTGGTCATGCAGACCTTAATGATGCCCAGATAACTGACATCCTCGGATCAGGTGCTTCTAACCGAGCAGTTGAAGCTTACCAATACTTGAAGTGCTTACTTGATCATGATGTAGCCAACAATGAGGCATATTACAAGATGATTGAAGATCTTCAAGGAACGATCGAGGAGCTTCAATAGCAGTACAAAGAATCTACAACACTTTTACAACAAAGTTATGAGAAAAAGTACCAACAATTGAGTGATAACAAGGGATATGACAAGTTCATTTCTTCTTACGAGAAAAAGGAGAGTATTCTGAAGCTTGAAATTGAAGAGCATAGACATATCGCCAAGTTTTTAGAGTAGGAGAACATGGCCTTGCCGGAGGAAATAAAACAACTCAAATCTGTTGCCTCTTCCTCGGGAGCCTTGGTCCCTATTAATGATGAAGGTTTTTAGTTTTTAGAGGTAGAAAATGCTAACTTACGAGATGAGTTAGAAACTTTGAAATGAGCTGGACCCTCGACATCTACTCATGGTAGAGCAAGATCTTCTTCTTGTGGATGAGCGAGGGATGGTCGGGTCACCATTGAAGAAGTGAGAACTCAGTCAGCTTTAGAGAATCAGGTCATTCAGTTGATGGCGAAGAACCAAGGCTTGGCTAAAATGTCTAAGAAGATTCTGAATTTCACCGATCAACTCTTCGCCCAGAGTTCTGCTTTGAAAAGTAAAGAAATTCTGGTGAAGAAACTCCACGAGCAACTTGAGAGGTTGACTTATCAATTTCACAAGCAACCCAGGGAATTTTGGATGGCTGGGTATAATGAAGCTCTGTATCACCTTGATGCTCGTTTACAGCAGTCGAACAATGAAGGATACAAGCAGAGGTGGTTGAATGCCTTATGTCTCTTGAATCTGGAGCAAGGTCACTTCCTGTGGGATTATTACGAACCTGGAGTTCTTGATTTTCCTATGCCTCCCTTCAAAATTGACCTTAATTGGATTCCAGCTCGTGTTATTTCTCAAATTTTGATATCAAAGTATCTCGGTGATTACATACTTCATTCAAATTTTGAGATAGCTCGTTCAGAACACTTGCTTGATCGATCATCCATAATGAATGTCAGAATGTTGCGAGATCTAAACTTTGTAAATTCCCCTTATGCATTAGATGATCCTCCAGCTGGGGTAGAACCTGTTTCAAAAGAAGAGGGGAATAACCCCATAGAATAGGATATTTTTATGTAATGAATCAGACATCATATCATATGTAATCTACTTAGTTTTAATGAAGAAATTTTTAGTCTTTTGCTATTTTATTTTCTTTGAAACAACTTGTAGACTGTCCTTGTTTGTTGGTTGGTAAATATATATATATATCCCATTTATTGTTTAATTATAGTGACTTGTCACTCTATGGGCCTGAGCAATGGAATGGTTTTCATCCCATGTTCCTGCTTAGTTATAGTAATCTTGTATGGATACCTTGTTGCCTAGACAGTGGATGCCCCGGGAGGTCATCCAGCTTCTTGCTTAGTTTGGTACCAACCAACCGGAGTTGGTGGTTATTGATTTACCGACCAATCGGAGTTGGTGGTAATGAGTTACCGACCAACCGGAGTTGGTGGTATTGAGTTACCGACCAACCGGAGTTGGTGGTATTAAATTACCGACCAACCGGAGTTGGTGGTATTGAATTCCCCACCAACCGGAGTTTGTGGTAATTGAGTTGCCGACCAACCGGAGTTGGTGGTATTGAGTTCCCGTCCAACCGGAGTTAGTGATGTGTTACTCTGAATTTGGGTTTGTGTAGTGTGTAGCACTAATATTCAGAAAAATTTTCAACAAAGAATGAAATATGGGCGAAATATCACTTTATTCATATTGAAGAAACTGTGTTACATAGGAATTTCCATTACTGATAATACTTGCGCAAGTGTTCTGCATTCCATGCATTCTTGAATTCTTCTCCCTCAAAAGTTTCAATTCTGTATGTCCCTGGACGAACAACTTCAGTTACTCTGTAAGGTCCATGCCAGTTGGCTTCCAGTTTGTTATGCTTTTGGATCACTTTCTTCAGCACATAATCCCCTTCTTTCAAGTCACACTTCTTCACTCTTTTGTTGTAAAATAAAATTGTTCGCTGTTGATATGCTGCATTCCTGATTGCTTCTTCTTCCCTGACTTTTTCGAGCATGTTTAGGTCTAATCTTCTCATTAAGTCACTTATAGGGGAGTTGAAGTTAAGCACCCTATGTGTGGGTAGCCCCAATTCAGTAGGTATGACATCTTTACTCCCAAATTTCAACATGTATGGAGACTCCCCAGTTGTTGTTCATGGTGTAGTGCGATAAGCCCACAACACAGAGTGTAGCTCGTTGATCCAATTTCCCTTTGCATCATCGAGCCATTTTTTCAAACCATTCAATAGGGTTCTGTTCATCACTTCAGTTTTCCCATTGCTCTGGGGATGGCCTGGCGCAGAGTGGATCTTCAATACGTTAGATTGATGACAATAGGCAGAAAATTCCTCGTTGTCAAATTGGGTTCCATGGTCAGTGATGAATGCACGGGGAAGACCATATCTGCAAATAATATTCTTCCAAATAAACTGATAGACCTTGTCATATGTCATATCAATAAGAGGCTCAGCTTCCACCCATTTAGTAAAATAATCCATAGCAACCACGAGGTATTGAATCTTCCCTTGGTCGTTGGAAGTGGTCCAACCAAGTCTATCGCCCACATGGCGAATGGCCAAGGGGACGTTATGGGTGTTAACAATGCTTGGGAGTTCTTCGGATGAAATAAAAACGTTGGCACTTATCACACTTCTTAGCGTAAGCTGCGCAATCAGCTCTCATCGTTGGCCAATAACACCCCTGTGTTGTGATCCTCTGTAAAAGCATCCGACCTGCTATATGGGCTCTGCAGGATCCTTCGTGAACCTCTTCAATTAAGTCTTTAACTTCGGAGGGATGGACACATCTCTGTAATCCTGCTATAACTTCTCTTCTGTACAAAATACCACTGGTTAATACATAACGAGTAGCTTTAAACTTTATTTTCTTAACTTCGAGTTTATCAGGTGGTAGAATTCCTTCTTCGATATAGGCCCTGATGGGATCCATCCAGGAAGGTCCCATGTCAAGGGAAATGAAATTTATCATCAAATCTTCATTTATGCTCCGACCAGCCAGGATTTCTATTGGGATTGTTCTTCGTAGCTCGGTGCGTGTGGCTGATGCTAATCGAGCTAGGGCGTCTGTTCTTGCATTCTCCAATATCGGTATTCTAATCAACTGAACTGCAGTAAAACTCGATACAACCTCCATTTCTTTTGCATGATACTTGACCATTAATTCTCCCTTTGCTGCATACACCCCCAGAATTTGATTTATGATTAACTGTGAATCACTGAAGACAACGACCTGCTCTGCCTTCATGGTTTTGGCCAAACTTAGACCCACGATCATAGCTTCATATTCAACCTCATTATTAGAAGCCTTAAATTGAAAGCATAGAGCATACTCCATATAATTCTCATCCGGATTTTTTAAAATAATTCCTGCTCTACTGCCTGTAGTGCACGAAGATCCATCCACATACAGATTCCATACATGTACTTCATTATCAAACTCTTGGTCAGACAGAGCTCCTCGATGGAATATTTAATGCTTCATTTTATCATCCCCCAACACTTCTTGCTGCTCGTTGATTATTTTCTCTTGATCGTCCACGAATGGAGGTTGGTCGGGGGTTAAATTTGATGATCCCGTAACATCCACGGGTTGGTTTGTATTAAACTCCTGTTCTTCGAAGGTATCAGATTGAGTAAATTCAGAGATAAAATACGCTACTGCCTGCCCCTTAAGTAACGATCTAGGCTCATAAACTATATCATATTCACCAAGTTCTATTGTCCAGTACACCAATCTTCCTGATTTCTCTGGTTTATGCAGAGCCTGTCTCAATGACATATCAGTATACACCACTATAGTATGGGCTTGGAAGTATGGCCTCATCCTTCTGCTTGCTTTGATTAGTGCCAGTGCCAACTTTTCCAACCTTTGATATCTGATATCTGCTCCTCGAAAAGCCTTGCTGGTGTAATAGACCGGTTTTTGGACTCCATCCTCCACTCTTATCAACGCCGAACTAACGGCATTCTCTGAAACTACCAGATAAAAGTATAATCTTTCTCCCATCACTGGTTTAGATAACAATGGAGGTGTCCCTAGATATTTCTTCAATTCTTGAAAGGCCTCCTCTCATTCCTCATTCCTCATTCCACTCAAAAGTTTTTCGGAGTGTTTTGAAGAATGGGAGACATCTGTCTGTTGCTCGTGACACAAATCTGTTGAGTGCTACGACTCGCCCTGTGAGACTTTGCATTTCCTTCTTCGTAGTCGGAGATCACAGCTCCAATAGAGCTTTGATCTTTTCAGGGTTCGCCTTGATACCTCGTTGGTTAACAATATATTCGAGAAATATGCCCTTCTCCGTACTTAGAATATGCATTTGGTGGATTCAACTTCATTTGATATTTCTCTAGTTGATCAAAGGTCTGACCTAGGTTAACGAGATGATCAACAACTTTCTTGCTCTTCATCAGCATATCGTTAACATAAACCTCCATGTTATGACTGATTTGCTCTGGCAAACACCTTATTCACCAGGCCGCTAATATGTCGCACCTGCATTTTTAAGTCCAACAGCCATAACATTATAGACAATAAGTTCCCCTTGGGGTGATAAAAGAGGTACTTTCCATGTCTTCAGGTTTCATTTTAATCTGATTGTAACAAGAATAAGCATCCATGAAACTCAGCAATTCATGCCCCGAGGTAGCATCCACCAGTTGATCGATATCGAGGCAAAGGAAAATAATCCTTTGGACATGCCTTATTAAGATCAGTGAAGTCTACACACATCCTCCACTTGTAATTTTTCTTCTTTACCATCACCACATTTGCTAGCCAATCAGGATATTTGACATCTTCAATAAAAGAGGCTTTTTGTAGTTTCTCTACTTCTTCCTGTATAGCTTAGTTCTTTTCAGGACTGAACACTCTTCTTCGCTGCTTCACTGGCTTAATTTCGTTGCTCACGTTGAGCTCGTGACACAAGAAATTCGGGTCTATCCCTGGCATGTCTTCATGACTCCATGCGAAAATCTATTTTCTGTATCTTAGAAATGTTATTAGTTCATGTTTTATTGATACATCCAATGACGTACCAATTTGGGTTGTTCATTCTGGATGCTCGTCATCCAGAATGATACTTTCGGTAGCTTCCATGACCTGGCCCTTCACGAGCTGAGACTCGTCTCTAGGGTCTAACGTTTCAATCTCTGCATCTTCTATTTCATCCACTTAATAAGTAGTAGTCTTTTTCCTGGATTCTTCTCATTCCTCTTGTTCGGCAAATGAATAGTAGCATTCATGAGCCACTTTCTGATCGACTTTCACCACTCGTACTCTAAAGTTGGTTGGGAATTTTAAACATTGATGCACAGTAGATGGTACTACTTCGAACTTCTTCAAACCTACCCTTACCATGATGATATTGTAAGCTGATTGTACATTTTTATCCATTACGAAAAAGCGTACTCTTTCTGTTCGACAAGCAGGCCATGTACCGATAAGCATATCCAACTTGATTGTCCCAAGTGGAAAAACCTTTTCGTCAGTAAAACCGAGGAAGGTCCTATGATAGGGCTCCAACTGGGTTAACTTCAAATTCAAACTGTCGAAGCATGGGTAGAACATGATGTCTGCAGAGCTACCATTGTCCACCAGCACCCGTGAAATCACCACTTCCTTCATTCTCATCTTGATCACCAATGGGTCATCATGAGGATATACTACACCTTCCAAGTCGTTCTTAGAGAATCTGTTGACCAGTTTATCCTTATTCACCTTCCTCGGGCGATCATCTTCAGCTAAATTTATTCACTGTATGTACGAGCAAGCTTGAGCCTCATTGAGTTAAGCTTTCCTCTCCGCAGTAAGATCTCCACATCCTGTATCTCCACCTGTAATAACATTACATTCAAATGATCCAAAATGGATTAAAAATACCTCATGCTTTGGCTGTCTTAGTCTTTTAGGGAGGTCGGGATCATCTTTTGGATCATCTTCGTGATCTCTCTTCTTGTCTTCTTTTGCTCGATGAGGAGATTTAGATCTTTGCCTTCCTCAGTTATTGGTCTTTCCATCATTTTGGCGATCAACATACTTAGCCAATTTTTCTCGCCTGATGAGTGCTTCAATTTCATTCTGGAGAGCTATGCAATGTCTTTGTGGAATCCACAATATTTGGACTTATCCCTTTTGTTAGGATCTGCCTTCATTTTCCCTGGCCAGGATAACTCTTCGCTGTTCTTGATCTCCTCTAGAATGTGATTTATATCTACCTTCAAGGGAGTATAATTTCCAAATTTCCTCATCTGCTCCAGTGCTTGCTTTCCTTTTGACGGCCTGTTGCCACCATTATTCTTCTGATCCTTCTTCTTGGTTTTACCAGCTTCAACCTTGGTCTCCTTAGTGTCTGTATTCTTCTTCCCAGCCATGGCTTCCTCAGCATTCATGATTTTGGTTGCCTTTGCCATCAGTTCTGTCATGGTCCTAGGCGGATCTTTGACCAAAGTTTAGTACAACTTATCTGGCAATAGCCCACTCATCAGAGCAGTAATTATTATTTTCTCCTCGTAATCAATTACCTCAAGCTTCTAGTTATTAAAATGAGTAATGTAGTCCCTAGTACTTTCTTTTGGCTTCTGTCTAACACTCAGCAAGTGTGATACTCGTTTGACTCGTTTCGCTCCAAAATAGAAATTCCCTATAAAGAGCTCTTCTAGTTGAAAGAAAGTCACAATCTTCCCCCGAGGAAGGTTGTTGTACCATATCTGGGCTGACCCGGTGAGAGTACCTGAAAATGCCCTACATCTCATCTCATCTGGAACCGCAAAGATATCAGCAGCAGCTTGGTCTTTTTCAATATGAAGGATAGGGTCAGTTTTTCCATCGTATTTAGGTGTCACCATAGGAGCTTTGAACTTTGATGGTGTGGAAAAATCCACAATTGCCTGTACGAATTGTGTTCCTTGGACAAAATTTCTTTGTAGAGGATTCTTGGCCTTAGCCATTTCCCCTAATCTGTCCTCCAACCTTTGAATAGAGCCTTTCCATGCTTCATTTCCTTCCTCGGGCCTGTTTTTTCGAGCAACTGATCGTATTGAGTTTTCCTCTTGGGACCTTTCATTACGAGTTGCTGGGCGAGATTGAGCAGAGCTTTCCCTTAGGTCGGATGGTCGTTGAGAGTTCCTCGACGCAATCCTAAGAGGACTTCTATTCCTCTTAGGGCCCAATCGATCAAAAGGAGATAGTCTACTCAACCTTTCTATAACACTAGTCCTTTCTGGGGTGAGAGTGACATTTCGGTGGGAATCAATAGCTCGTACTGATGAAGTTCGGACAGGTTGATACGAAGGATCACTAGATCTTTCAATACGATATGACCCGATACGTATGGATTGAAAGACCTCCGGGAATAGAGTTCGTCTTATTCTTGAGGATGGCAGATGGGTATTTCTATGAACACTTTGTTGTCCAGATTGGGATGACACTCTACCTTCAACAGTTTGTATAAGTTGACGCATGGTTTCTTGCATGGCCGTTTGCCCTTAGGCTAAATTAGCCATTATGCCTGCCAGATCTTGAACATTTGGGGGAGTAGAAGGGTTTGGAGGTACCCCAATGTTTCGATTACTAGATTTCGGATTATCAGCCATAGATGATGAATTTTTTTGGTGAAAAACGATAAGTAGAGTCATTTCCCACAGACGGCACCAATATATTGATGTAAAAAATTAGATTATCTCTAATTAATCAATCATAGATAAATAAATTAATAAGACAAAGGATTTTTAAAGTGGTTCGGCTATAAGGAAAAGCCTACGTCCACTGCTATTTTATTCCCAGGGGTTTACAATAGCACAATATGGTGTAGAGAGAGAGAGAGGTGTGGAGAGAATTTCTTAGTTCAGATGATGTGTATCTTGCTATGGTGTCTCTTATCCCTTTGGCCAAGGGAATGCATGTATTTATAGTGATGGGAGTCCAAGAGATGGAATGTCTTTATACATTCAGACCTTTACATCTATATACAATGAATATAACCGTTGGTATTCTTGGGTGGTTGGTCTTCCTTGAGTTGGTTGGTATGTCGTGCGTTGGTTGGTATGCCTACCAACTCTCCTCGGGTGCTGACCAACTCTCCTCGGGTGCCGAGCAAGTATAAATATTGCCACGTAGGACGACATGTGTCCTTTTCTGAATGGTCCACATAGACGGAGAATTTTTGCGTTAACACAACCAATCTGCATATTTCACTTCATTAATAAAAGATGCCTTTGAAAGCTTTTTAACCTCTTCCTGTATGGCTTGGTTCTTCTCGGGGCTAAACATTCTTCGTCTTTTCTTAACTGGTTTAACTTCTTTGTTTACGTTGAGCTCATGGCAAAGGAAATTGGGATCTATCGCAAGCATATCTTCATAACTCCAGGAAAACACATGCTTTCTCTGTTTAAGGAAGCTTACTAGTTTATGTTTAAGACTAGGTTCCAGTGTTGTCCCTATCTGAGTGACGTGCTCCGATTTGTCGTCGTCTAATACAATGCTTTCACTTTCTTCCACAATCTATCCCTTTACCAGCTATGTTTCTTCCCTTAGGTCTAAAGTTTTAAATTCAGATTCTTCATCAATCTTAGAAGTATCCACTTGGTAGGTAGTGGTTTTCTTCTTTATTTCTTCCAAGTTTTCTTGCTCGATAGAAGAGTAGTAACACTCCCGAGCTACTTTTTTATCACCTTTTACAATTCCCACACCAAAGTTAGTAGGGAATTTAAAAAACTGATGGATAGTATATGGTACTGACTCAAACTTCTTTAGCCCTACTCTTCTTATGATTATATTTTAAGCAGAATGGACGTTTTTATCCATTACAAATAAATGGATCTTCTTTGTTCGGCAAGTTGGCCAGGTGTCGAGCATTACCTCCATCTTAACGGTTCCCAAAGGAAAGACTTTATCACCTACAAATCATATTAGTGGTCGATGATAGGGCTCTAATTGACTGAGTTTAAAATCTAAGTTGCTAAAAAAAGGATAAAACATAATATCTGGCGAGCTGCCATTATCTACTCGTACTCTAGAGACAATAATTTCTTCCTTTCTGACTTTGATTACTAGTGGGTCGTCGTGAGGATATAGTACCCCTGAGAGATTATTTTTAGAGAAACCAATTACTAGTTTGTCTTTGTTAACCTTCCTTGGTCGATCTTCATCGGCAAGGTTGATCCTCTGTATGTACGAGCAAGCTTATGGCTCATTGAGGTAAACTTTTCGTTCTGCTTTATGATCTCCTCCTCTTGCATCTCCACCTATAATAATGTGGCAATCAAAAGAACCAAAACTGATACAGAATACCTCACGTTCTGGTTGCCTGGGATTTTTGGAGAGATCAGGATCATCATCATGGTCATCTTCATGAGTTGTTTTCTTCTCATCTCTGGGCTTATAAGGAGATTTTGATCTACACCGAATTCCTTCGTTGTTCTGTCGATCAACATACTGACTCAACTTTCCTCATCGAATGAGAGTTTTAATCTCATTTTAAAGAGCTATCCAATGCTCCATGGTGTGACCATGATCCCTATGGAATTCACAGTTCTTAGTCTTATCCCTTTTGGTCGAAGAACTTCTCAACTTATTAGGCTAATGCACATCTTTATTATGCTTGACTTCTTCCAAAACATGGTGAATTCCCATGTTTAATGGAGTATAACTGTTGTACTTCTTAAGTTTCTCCAATACTCCTTTTTTTATACCCTATGCTCTTTGGGGTCTTTATGATCTTTCTTATCACTTTTTCCATCAACTTTTGTGCCGAGCTATGCTTGGCTGCCATTGCTTCCTCGGCATTCATAGACTTTGCTGCTTTCGCCATGAATTACGCCATTGTCTTCGGAGGGTCTTTAGCAAGAGTGTAATACAGTTTCTCGAGAAGCAGTCCACTCGTAAGGGTGGTTATGGCAGTCTTTTCTTCATAATTAACAACTTCCAATTTCTCGTTATTAAAACGAGTGATGTAATCTCTGGTTCTCTCTCCTTCTTTTTGTCTTACAATAAGCAAGTGTGCCACCTTTTTCACAGGTTTTTATCCAAAGCAAAAATTATTAATGAATAGTTCATCCAGTTGGCTGAAGCTAGAAATTTTTCCTCGAGGAAGACTATTATACCAGATTTGGGCAGATACAGTAATAGTTCCAGAAAATTCTCTACACCTCATTTCATCAGGGATGAAATAAATGTCAGCAGACGCTTGATATTGTTCTATGTGAAGAACAAGGTTAGTTTTTCCCTCATATTTGGGTGTTACGTCTGGAGACTCAAACTTCGATAGAGTTGGGAAATCCACAATTACCTGGATAAATGGAGATCCTTTTACAAAGCTTCTTTGCAGTGGGTTTTTAGCCTTAGCCATTTCTCCTAATTTGTCCTCCAATCTCTGTCTGAAGCCCTTCCATTCATCGTTGGCAGCACCAAGTCTATGTGTTACAACCTTGTTATTTGTTGAGCTTTCTTCCTGAATTTGTGTTTCAGTCTGAGCAGCAGTTCATCGAACATTTGATCTAGACTAGGTTGTGCCTTCCCTTTGATCATATGGTCATCGGGTGTTACCTGAAAGTGCCTAAAAGCATTTATGTTCCTCCTAAATCCAAAATGATAGAAAGGAGAAGCACGACTTAATCTCTCTAAGACACTTAGCCTCTCAGGAGAATAAGATTGCATGTGGAAAGATTTTGATGTCTTGAGCAATGAAATTGACCTTGGATGGTAGGAGACATCCCTTTTTATCATTGACTGGCTGTACCGACCACCTCTTGGTGGGGGTGGTGGCATATTTACTTGAGCAAATAGAGCAAGTTCCCTATCTTGAAGAGATTGTGCAAGTTACCTGATAGTATCTTGCACAACCTCTTGGCCTCTTGCAAGACGGGCCATAATTCTAATTAAATCATTTGCAGATGGAGGAGCAGAAGCGACAGGCGGAATGCCTTCTTTCCTAAGACCTGATTCAGGAATATTAGACATTTAGATGTTTGAATGAGTGAGATCGATTAGAAATATCATTCCCACAGATGATGCCAATCTGTTGATGCAAAAACTAGATTGAACTAATTAATTGATCACAGATAAAAATGAATAAAAGAGACAAAGAATTTTTAAAGTGGTTCGGCTAAGATAAAGGCCTACGTCCACTATTGTGTATTGCCTTGGGCATGTTTAATTGCCTATTGTATCGTTTCTCATGTCCCCCTTGAATGTAGGGTTTATAATGTATTTATAGGCCCCAAGGGATATACAAGTGCTGGAATATCAAAGGATGTAATGTCTTTATATCATAGACATTTTACATCTGTACAATCATTTATGTTTACAACTGTTGGCATTTTACTGTCACTGTTGGTTGGTCTCCCTGATGTTGGTGGTCAGTCTCCCTTGTGTTGGTCGGGCTTCAATGACAAGTTGGTCGACATCACTCAATAGGTAGGTATTTCATCCCCGCTGATCATGATTATCCTTCTGCTATATTGCACGTGTAAGTATCCTATTGGTCCACATAACAGGATAATTTTAAGTATCAACACTCACCAATTGGACCATACAAAACCAAAATAGAGGGAAAGACCCTAAACTTGGTGCACGCCTGAGAAAGCATTGGCACACAAACATTTCACAGGCCTATGGTCGTCCTCAATAATTAGTCCATACAATAACATAAAACAACGAACTACGATCGACCTAATCCTATGAGTGTACATAGGCAGCTCAACACGCTCGAGTCCGGTTCCCATATCGATTGAACGTCTCTCAACTCAAGCCAAGCATTCATCTGAAACCTTACAAAGGCAAGCAGATAAACCCATGAAGGATTAAGAGTTGAACGATAACTCAAAGAATGCCAGTCCAATTCACATCGACAATTACACACATTAGAAGAGATTACGGACCAGCTCCCAGCTCATCTCAAAATCAACTTAGTTGAACTGCGACCTGTGGGGCTATTATGGGGTAGAATTTAGACCTACATAAATAGCATGACACGTAATGAGCACACCGATCATGATGGCGACCAGCATGCACTCCAATAAGATAAGGACAACTAAAGTCCTTGATAAACTAGAAGGCTAAGAGCAGTATTTTATTTAAATGAAGATTTACAAGGGTAGGACTTATCCAATTGTAACCCATAACTCTCTATAAAGGGGATACCCCCCATTGTGAAGGGGAGATGAAAGCCTAGAGAAACACTATCACATAAACTCTCTCATTATTATAATGGAACATTATGAAGCCCTATGGACATAGGTCATTGATGGTCAAACCACGTAAATCTTTATGTCTTGTCATTTATATTAATACATGCATCGTGATGAATTGGCACCCCCCCTTCGAGTGAATTTTTTTGCTACCACACCATATTTTCCCACTAGACTCTAAACTCACATACACTGGTCATGCGATAGACATATGACCTGGGGAACTGATCTGACGCCTTCTGGTCTACGCTAAGGTGGACCACCCTCTACGCGCAACATCCAACAATAGCATCCATAGAGTAGGTATGTTTCACATATATCAATCGCACATATATTATTATTATGGACACTAAGCTATTATAATTCAACCCATATCCCAATTATATCCGAAATCCCAAACCGATTTAATTACTTAATTTCATAGTGTCTTTCACCCGAAAAACCCATATTTGCATACCCCAAATTTTATTCCCGACTAACCCAAGGTAATATAATATCCTACTTATATTTTAGAAATCCTAAATATCATTTAAGAACCCTTTAAATTAATCTAGACCTCAACCAATTTTTGAAGGAAACAAAATAACAAGGTTGGGATGAATAGATGGTCTGAACCGATTCACCCCCTGGCCGAATTATTTCTCCCTTGGTTCTGGCCTGGGTGGGGTTGTTATGTGTTTGACGAGTCTCATCAACTTTCTATACTCCATATGAACTCTAATCTTCATACAAACCCAACATAACATTATCCCATCAATTCTAAATGTAAAGATGCATATTTTTATGCCCCAATTCATCTGATAACATATTAATCCATGGGATTTGACATAGTCAACAATAAGTCAACTACTTTATTAATTCAATTTCAAGATTCTTTCAATTCTCCTAAGAACCACTCAAGATCACATCTTCTCTATGAATCAATCTCAGATTTTATTCAAGATCACATCTTTCATACATAGATCAATCTTTGATTTTATAAGGAGTTATAATTAAATTAACTTGTATAATATCATTCCAATAAATCCCATTTTTATCATGTGAATCCCACCCCAAAATCCATATATTTACACCAACTATAATATGAATTAGTGACATAGCATAAAATATCAAAGGAAGTTTAAACACTTTCCTTTAATCATATATAATTATGATCTTCCTCTTAGGATCCTCTTTACGATTAATTCTTTCCCGAAAATTGGTCCAATTCCCTCCTGAATTGATTTTCTTGACTTCCTATAGGAATCTGCCTTCTCCTTGATCTTCTCTCTCAAGTTTAGATTGCTTGGGATTGTGGAATGGCTACCCACTCCATCAACCTTCCTACTTACAACACAAATCCAAAAATTAGGTTATAGGCTAAGTGTAAAATGACCCGAACGCTCATATACGAGTCCTAATTAGTCTAAAAAAACAGAACTCGATTACCACCCTGATTACCTTATTTTGACTATCGCAATCGATCCCAGATCATCCCTGCAGTCGAAATCACCATTAGAATCACCCTAAATAAATTTTCCATCTCATTCTCAACACAACCTCACACATGCGTCTCGAATGAGATACTATCAAAATTCATCTATTTTAATATTTATTAAATTCTCCTTACGTCTTATTTCATTTAAATTACATGCACACTTGTAATTAAAATGCTCAAAAATAAATGAGCAAATATACTGGGTGTTACATACTTCCCCCCTCAAAATGGAATTTCAACTTCAAAATTCGGACATACCTGGCATAAAGAGCTCGAGATATTTCTCTCCCATATTGACTCATCGGCATTATGTTGCCCCTACTGAACTCGAACCAAGGGAACCACCTTTGACCGTAGAATACGCTCACTACGATCCAAAATAGATATTGATCTCTCCTCATATGATATGTCGGGCTACAAATCAATCTCCTCTATTGGAATGTGCCAATATGCCCTCTCACTCCTCGGGTACTTTTTCAATGATGACAAATGAAACATGTCGTGAATATGTCCAGATGCTCTGGCAGGGCAAGCCATACACAGCTGGACCATCCTCTCAATGATCAAGAAATTCCCCCACGTACCTCGGGGTTAGCTTACCTTTCTTCTAAAATCACATAACTCCTTTCATAGGATACACCCGTAATAATACTTGGTCACCCACATCCAGCTCTACATGCCTCCTATCAACATCTGTGTAACTCATTTGCCTGACATGAGTTATCCGTATGTGATCCCAAATTTGCTCGATCTTAGCAGAAGTGTCTTGGATCATCTCAGGTCTATAAATCTTATTTTCCCCCACCTCTAAACAATAAGAAGGACAACGATGAGTTCAGTCATACAATGCCTCAAAAGGCACCATTTCGATAGTTAACTAGTATGAATTATTATACTTGAACTCTAACACTGGAAGGTACTTCTACCAACCTCCCCTAAAATCCAGTATACACATCCTGATCATATACTCTAACATCTGATTAACCCTCTCAGTGTTCCCATCAGTTTACAGATGATGAGCCTTAGTCAATCGCAACTCAGTCCCCATCACCTCCTCGAAACTCTACCAAAAGTGGTATATGATGATCTTGTCTTGGTCGGACACAATATTAATCGATACCCCATGTAACCTCACCATCTCAATTATAAAGATCTAGGCATACTGTCCCATCGTATAATCCGTTCGAACTGGCTAAAAGTGGGCCACCTTAGTCATATCCACAATGACCCATATAGAATCGTGACCCCTATGTGATCTTAGTAGACCTATAATGAAGTCCTTTGATATACTCTCTCAATTCCAAACCGAAATATTAAATGTCTATAACATTCCAATTGGCCTTTGATGGTCTTCCATCACTAATTAACAAGTGGCACACTTCGAGACAAACTCAGTAATGTCACGCTTCATTCTGACCCACTAATACTGTCTGTGCATGTCCTAGTACATATTATCCCCGTCGAGATGTACCTCAAATCACTACCCATGAGAATCTGTCATAACGACATGTCGTAAGTCCCTATCCTCTAGGAATAATATCCTCCCATTGAAGCATCACCATCTGTCTAAACTGATCGAGTAAGACTCCACCCCCTTGCTAATAATTGGCGCACCATGTCCTGATATAACTGATCCATAGCCAACGCCTTCACAACCTTCATAATGATCTCGAGTGTGATACTCAACACTGACAAATATTCCCTAGAAACTACTTTATCCTACCTAATCTCACTCCACTTCGCTTTTCAAATCATTGCTAGCTCCCCCATTGTCTGTCGGCTCAATGTGTTTGCCACCACATTAGTTTTCCTTGGCTAGTACTGGATGTCAAACTGACATTCCTTCATGAACTCAAACTATCTACATTTTCATATATTCCTTCTGAGTGAATATATACTACAATGAATAAATGATCTATAAATATTCTCACCCAGGAGATAGTGGCTCCAAATCCTCAAAGCACAAACTACCGTAGCAAGCTCCAGATCATGCGTGGGTTAATTCCTCTCGTGGGGATTAAGCTTGCAAGAAGCCTAAGCTATAGATCGATCCTCTTTCTATAGCATACCCCCAAGTCCCAAGCAGCGCGAGCACTAGTGCTGAAGTCATTTTCTCCTTTATCTCATCGAAAGCTAACTGACAGTGATCATCCCACACAAACGAAACTCCCTTGTGACTCATATTCGTCAATAGACCCATAATCTTTAAAAAAAAATAATAAAATGGCGATAATACCCTACCAATCCTAAGAAACAATGAATCTCTGTCAGTATCGTGGGCTGAACCCACTCCCTCACCTCCACCACCTTACTCAAGTCCACTGAAATTCGTTAGCTAGATACGATGTGACCCAAGAACAATACGTCACGCAACCATAACCCACACTTCTCAAACTTGGCATAGAACTGATGGTACCATAACGTCTATAGAATGATATGCAAATCCTCGGCGTGCTTGCCCTCAATCTGAGAATAAACCAAAATATCATCTGTGAACATAATCATGAATTGATCTAGAAATTCTTTGAACACCGTGTTCATAAGATCCATGGATATTGTTGGTGCATTGGTTAGCCCAAATGGTATAACCTTGAACTCCTACGATCCATACAGCATCAAAAATGCAGTCTTAGGGCCATCTTGCTCCCTAATATGTAACTGGTGATAACACGATCATAAATCTATCTTTGAGAGGTAAGATGATCCTCTCAATTGGTTGAACAAGTCATCGATTCGAGGGAACATGTGTTTATTCCAAATCATGACCTTGTTCAACTCTCTGTAATCAATACACAATCTGAATGAACCATCTTTCTTCTGCATAAACAACACTAGAGCACCCCATGAGGATGTACTCCGTTGAATAAATCCCTACCCCAAGAGCTATTAAAATTTATCCTCAACTCCCGCATCTCTAATTGGGCTATGTGATAGGGCACACATGCAATTGGCCTAGTATTAGAAACTAAATTGATAATGAACTCAATCTCCCGACTCGATGGCAAACCCAATATCTCCTGGAACACACCCGCAAACTCCTTAACCACTGGGATCGAGTATAATGACATAACCACCCCCTATGAGGTTTCCTCCTTGATATAATATAGGTACATGAACCTCCCTCAGGAAGAGGAATCACCACCAAAAACATCTCCTTCCCTAGAATGATGAATGCGACAGTCTTACTAAAATAGTCCACCATTGCCCGATACCCTGCCAACCAGTCCATGTCAAGAATGACATCATAACCCATTATATCTACTACCCATAAGTCGGCTGCTAAGCATAACCTCCCGATATTTATCCCCACTCCTCTACAAAAAATGAGTGGATAAGGGCCCCACTACCCAAAGGTGAATCGATGCACATAATAATACTATCAGAAGTTTGTAATAAACTGCCCACTCGTGAAAATTTAGTTGTAATAAAATAATGCGATGCCCCCATGTCAAACAAAACTCGACCCATACGCCCATGGATAGGAAACTTACTCTCTAAAGTCGGTAGCGATTATCATGCCTATGGAATCATCGCATTCTGGAGGTTGTAGACACACCTATACTGTAAATGTCCTTGCTATGGTAGGACTGCTGGAGCTAATGGTAACTGTGTTCACTGCCCCTGTTAGGAACCTTACTGCTACCCCTTAGTTTGTTATGGGAAAGATCTCCTCATATGGCCGGAATCCCGACAAAAAAGCATCAGCCTGTGAAATCCCCTTACTTCTAGCCTTATTGGCCATGTCAGGGTTGCCTTGGTCACTGGATTTGGTGGCCTGAGTCCTAATGGCCACCCCCGTTATTCTCTTGGACCTCATAGCCTTGAGGAACACGCTGATGCTGATGCTGGCCCTGCTTAAACCCAATATCACCTGATCTGAATCCCCATGATTAGAATCTCTTAGCCGGATCCCCTGTTGGGTATCCCGCTCGTTTTGTCTACCAAACTGCTACTGTGGTGCCCCACTAGCACTATTACCTTTCGTTTGCCCTTCTGGCTATACTCTCTAACTTTTTTTCTTCCCTTCACATGGAAGCAGTGATCCTGACAGCAAAGAAGTGCGGCATTGACCACCTCAATGTAGGTCCTCAATGCCGGATTACCTAAAAAATATTACCAAATCCTCCAATTGATTCCATCCATAAACTTCAACATCTTTTTTCTCTTCAGTTTTCACCTCATCATGCATAAAGTTTTCCAAATGAGTGAAATCCTACTTGTACTCGGCCATAGTCTGGCCTTCTTGTGATACATAAATAAACTTCCTTTGCATCTCAGTCTGCATCATGGATGGGAAGAACGTGCAGTCAAACTACACCCAAAATTCGACTACCGTCATCATGTCCCTCTCCTCAGATGGGGTGACTGACTCCCATCACTGTAATGCTGCTCCCACTAATTTTAACGTAGACAAAATCTGCCTATGAATGTCACTTCACTCAACCATGCGGAGATGACTAGCTACTGCAGCATCTTCGGACTAGAGGGAATAATTATGCTTGGTGTCCCTATGGCTGGGCACCTCAAAAGGTTTTGGAAAAATATTTTGATACGAGTTAGAGCCCAAAAACCATTTGAATTTTTTTGCAAGTGTTTTAAATATAATAATAAATATTAAATGTAATCGTTCGTATTTAAATCGGAGTTGCACTCCCACATGATAATCCTCACCCTTCATCTATTGTGAGAACCTAACCCAAATATTTCAAACACCCTAGTTATGCTACCTTGCCTAACTAGTACTAACCCTTATCTTAGTCCCATATGCTACACTTATAGCCAAACTGTCTCACATGTATCTATTCTTTGTTTTAACTCTCATTTAGCTAACACCTCTCATCGTTAACCGATTCATATAACTTCACACTAGTTATTAATTAAATGTTAAAATATTCATTTTGTTCACATGTATATAGTTAACACGCTTATATACGTCTATACATATCACATCTCACATACATACATACATATATATCATTCACTATATACGTACAACCGCATCCCCAGAGCCGAGACCTCGCGGATGCATTCTCTAGTATGCTATCGACCCTAGTTACATCACGTACCACTTTGGGGCCAACGAGTTGAAATCTCACCACCGAACCCAAATCGTAAACACACAACCGAAGGCAGTCATAGTCTTACATCCATGGGTCATAACCATGCCACATTATCCCACTAGACTCTAAACTCACATACAGTGGTCATGCGATAGACCTTTGACCCGAGGAACTGATCCAGCACCTGCTAGTCAACGACATGGTGGACTGCCCACTATGTGCAATCTGTAATGATAGTATCCATAGAATGGGTATGCTTCACACGTATCAATCATACACACACACACAAATATATATATATATATATATATGATAGGGTATGCCCGTGCCTGAAGGCACGGTGATAATTTTCCAAATTATTAAGTCATGTATAATTTAAATCGAAAATTTTTTATATAACAAATAATTGTAAATAATTTTTAAAAATTAGTCAAAGTTTCCTCTATTTATAGACTATCCACCTTGTATAAGAAAAAAAAATATGTCAACAACACTAATAATTCGTCTTGGACCTTGTATAAACAACATTAATGGGTCTTAACATATAAACACATCTGATAATAAGAATATCCAAGTCATTAAGTTGTGCATAATTTAAGTCAAAAAAATTATATAACACAAAAAGGTATAAACAATTTTTAAAAATTAGGCCAAAAAAAAATTTGGTCATAAGACCATCCAATCCTGTTTAAGAAAAATAATAATCCAACAAATATACTAATAGTTTGTGCATAAATGCACGGCTTGAATAGGAACATATACGGTGACATAAAGTCTCTAATGACACTGAGGTCTTGTGTGGAACAGATGCGTTATACAATTATAGAACATTAACATGAACCATAAAATGAGGGGCTGGAGGAGTCACCATGTGTCAACAACTGTTTATCTGTAATTAAAGACAATAAAGTTCATACATAATCGCAAAATGGTGAAAATTTCTTAAGTATGTAATTGCAAAAAGAAAAAATTTCATTCCTTGACAAAACAAAGTGTCATTTTTTTTAAAAATAGTCATAATATCCTTTATTTGTAAGAATATCCTGCAAAATGGTAGTATTAATGATTAGTAAAATTCTAGAGTGTATAATACAAATATTTTATAAAAATTGGATTTTTTTTTATTTATACGACTATCCACCGTATCTAGATAATACAAAATACCACAACAATAATATTCTGAAGAAAATATCATGTATCACAATAGACAATTCAAAATTTTGAAGAAAATTTTATTAATACCCGATCATCAATAAAATTGCACGTTAAGATAATAAACAATCTCATAACAGCCAAAGCATGTTTCCAATGGCATCACAAAATGCTTATCTCATTCACCCAAATCAGAATTTACAAATCGAAGTAACCCAACCATACCACAACCCAAACAAAACCTCCTGAATCGCTGGTACGTTTAATATGTGTGAACCAAAACAAAACTATGAAACGTCTGAAATCTAAAAAAAAACCAAAATAAATTCTCACCATGTTTTAACTCTGTGTCGATTATTGTTGGTTCGTTTAATATAGAGTATTACCTATGGCTATTGTTATAATAGAGTATTCTCAAAATAAAAAGGCAACGATTAGAAATCAAGTGGAAACCATTATAGAGTATTCTTAAAATCAAGAGGCAAAGATTAAAAATCTCACCATGTATTACCTTCGGCTATTGTGAAGGCATCCCCAGGTATTCTGAACCGTATCTGGGTCAATAATGGGTTGGGAAATGTTTGGAAGTGGTCGGGGTCAACTACATGCAAAATGAAATATTTCAAACTCTAAACCAACATATTTAATATGGAATTAAATAAGATATAGCACAATTTATTTAACAGATAGCTAATGGCTCATATAATTTTCTAAGATATAAACACCTTCAAAGATGAACTGGTTGCTAAAAAATTATTCTGAAGAAAAATAAACATTTTCAAACCAAATGCCCCAAAAAAGATAATAGAATATATATCTTTAAGCCCATATCAATAGAGTAGGACCTAAAATTCAAGAGGAAAAAAAAAATAAATAGTTAGATTAGAGATGCATACCCAATTATTAATTTTTTCAAAATCCAAATTGCATATTAAAGTCGTAATATCTTCCAAAGACCAATACCAAAAAATCACCTAAAGAATACTCATCATATGCATACCCATTTAAGATGTTTGTAAGGATTATCTACCTATTGGCACCACGATATATTTTTTTTAAACCTATTCCAAAATATCTGCCTTGGGCAGATTAGCTATGCCTGTCAGCCTTGGGAACCCAAACGTTGAACACCATATATGGTTCTTTGCCTGTAAAATCAAACATCATTAACTGTATGGAGAAATTCAAATTGGAGATTAAAAAGGGAGAGTTTGGGTCACATAAACGACATCCCATCCGCCCCTGTGAAATTCAAAATGGAGAAATCCCTTTACACCATATATTTGTGCTCTTGGGTTTGATCTTGCTATTTTTCTTCAGAGTCCCATCTTCTTCATCCCCATTAACCACAGATCTCTATCCATGATCCATTCGTACCTACTCATAGGGAGTATACTCTTGGAAAAAAGGGTCGGATCCTCTTCCCATATCCGCTCCCACAACGGTATCTCCGTACTCGTCACCAGTGACGACGACTTTATAGGCACTCACGTCTGCGCCGCCTTAAAATGTCACGGTGATGGCATCTTCAGCCTCTATTGTTTCAATGACTATTATGATTCATCGCTAAAAATATCCAGACAAGATTTACTCGAACGTTTCAGAATATATGTTAGATCTGCAAAACGATGGAAATTCCTTACACTCTAAAATCACAAAATAAAAAAATTTAGAACATATAAATATTAGATCTAGAAAATGATGGACCTGTAAAATGATGGACAGTCCCATGGTTGTGAACGAACACTGATTCTTTTTTAAATATGGTGAGAGAGGAAGATAATCATGGAAATAACTATAAAATGGTGAAATTATGCAACGTTGTTGGCGAAAAGGGGTTAAACAAGCATTGGTGAAAAGGGAGAGAGGGGAACTTTCAATAAATCACAAGGGGTGTGGGTTTTCTATGTCGACTGATGGTGGCCAGAGGTGTTGGTGGTGGTCTGAGATTTGGTGGTGGCCTAAGAGTTATTATTAGTGGTGGTGTCTCCGCTGAGATTTGGGTGGCAATGTCTCCACTGAGAAATGAAAAAATTAGATAATGAATCCAAAAAAAGAAAAGATGATGAATAGGGTTTAGTGTGTAAGATTCAAGACAGATATGAAGCGGTTGCTTCAATTTTGAAATGGGTGGAAAATGAAAGGGTAGAGAAAGATCGGGGAGTGAGCTAAGTGTATGCGGTTTGTGGTGAGAGTGTATTGTAGGTGTGTTTACAAATATACCCCTCAATTTAAATTTTGAATAAAAGGGAGAAACAAATTAAAGTGTGTCAGGGAACCAAAATTTTCAAGGGTATAATGGGTATTGCAAGAAAAAATACATCTTATGACATCATAAGCTAAGCTTATGACATACATAAGTTTTGTAACTTATTTCATATATATATATGTAACCGGCTAAATGTGCATAATTCCCTCATAGCACTAGCCTATAAATCCCGAGTCTACCCTTGACTCTCGAATACATAAGTAGTCACTTACTTATAATTAGTTCACAAATATTATTATTATTATTATTATTATTATTATTATTATTATTATTATTATTATTATTATTATTATTGTAATTACTATTGTGGACACTAAAATTTTCTACTTTAGCCTGTATCCCAATTCTGTCCGAAATCCCAATCCGATTTCAGTATTTAATTTTTGAGTGTCATTCGCCCTAAACACCCATATTTCCATACCTCGAATTTTATTCCTGACAAACCTAAGGTAATATAATGTATTACGTATTTTTCAGATACCCCAGATCTCATTTACGGACGCCTTAAATTAATTCGGACCCAACTGATTCACGAAGGAAACAAAATAACTAGCCCGGGCTGAATAGGTAGTCTGAATCGGTTCGTCCCTGGTTCCGATCTCGACAGGGTTGTGATGTGTTTGATGAGTTTTCTCAACTTTCTATACACTATATGGACACCAATCTTCATCTAAACCCAACATAACATTATCCCATCAATTCTAAACATGAAGATGCACATTTTACGTCCTAATTCATCCGATAACATATTAATCCATGAAATTCGACATAATCAACAAGAAATTAATTAGTTTCTTAATTCAATTTCAAGATTCTATCAATTTTCCCAAGTTTTATGAATCAGTATAAGATTTTATTCAAGATCACATCTTTCATATATAAATCAATCTCAGATTTTATATGGGATCATAATTAAATCAACTTCTATAATATCATTCCCCCAAATCCCATTTTTATCATGTGAATCCCATCCAAAAATACATATATTTACACCAACTATCATATGAATTATTGACAAGGCATAAAATACCAAAGTAAGTTTAAACACTTGCATTTAATCATAAATAATTTTGATCTTCTTCTTAGGATTCTCTTGACGCGTTTATTCTTGCTAGGAAATTGGTCCAATTCCCCCCTGAATTGATTTTCTTAGCATCTTCTAGAGTTATACCTTCTCCTTTCTCTTCTCTCTCAAATTTAGATCTCTTGGGATGGTGGAATGACTGCCCACTCCATCCACCTTCCCTACTTATCACACAAATCCCGAAATTAGGTTATAGGCTAAGTGTAAAATGACCCGAACGCCCCTATAGGGGTCCTAATTAGTCTATAAAGCCACATAAACCCGATTACCCTCCTCGGGTACCTAATTTTGACTATCTCGACCCATCTCCAATCATCTGCGCACTCGAAATCACCATCTGACTCATGTAACATAAATTTTCCATCTCATTTCCAACATGACCCCACATGCGCATTCTGAATGAGATACTATCGAAACTTATCGATTTTTACTCACTTACGACGTAATATCATTTGACATAATTTTATTTACTTATCACACTAGTACATGTATTTGTACATAAATATTAATCCTTTTCTCGTTACTTAATATTGATTAAATTCTTGTCATTTCTCATTTTCATTTAAATTACGTGCACACGTGTAATTTAAAATGTTCAAAAATGTGAGGTGTTACATATACCTTAACATTTTTCTAAGGCTGATAACCCGAAGCTTAAACTAGAAAAAGTTATTGCACTATTTATGGGTATATAATTAAATTTTGTTACGAGGCTGAAGATCATTCCTTCAACTAATTTCATATTATACAATGACCATTTTGGTCACCTTAATTTCTCCCCATAAGCATATATTTGCGATTTTAATGGATGCGTATATTTATTATTGTTAGTAGCATTTTCTTTTCACTCTCTATTTAACCATTGACAAACATAAAGTTTATACCTCATTTTGTAAAATTTAATTTAGATTAGACATTCTTCTCATCATAGGGGGAAGGGAAGAATGTACTGAAAGTACGAATTGTTCCTACAAAATAACTCATTCTTAAAGAATAACCATAATTATCAGGAAATACTTACACTTTGTCTCATCTAACCCCCATATTGTGTAATGAAAAAATGTAAAGAAAATGATATTGCTACATCAAATGATAAAAAAAAATCTACATGCATTTAATGTCTTAGTTAAAATGACCTAGTCACTTTTACTAGTAGTTAATGCTCCTTCCTGCATCATTGTCCATTAGGACAAAATTTTAATTTGGTATAAGACAAACCTATTTCACGTCAGAAGCATAGTATACCTATAGGTAACAAATGCTTAACTTCCTAGTAGTGGAGATTAAATATAATCATGCCCAAGGAATGTTCCAGAAGAGGTTATTATATAAGAAGCCCCTGAATTAGGCAAATGCACCTAATATTAATGAGATCTATATTTTCTTACATATACAAGGGAAATTACGATCACAATAGATGACCATCGATAACATAATTATATACGTTGCAGCTACACTAATGTCAAGTGAAATGATATTACGAATCAACGTATCATAATTAAATGTCGACAAGGAATTTATTGGCCAAAAATGAGAAAATACCATAATGGAATATATCGAATCTTTTAATAAACATGGTGTATTGGGACTTATATTATAAACTCCATAATATTTTAACTTTTATTGTTAAAATGGGTTTTTATAAGAAATCAAAGTGAAAAAATTACTAAAAAGTTAAGGACCTATGGAACAAGGTTTATGGTAGAAAATAAAGACTGATTATACACGAACATACCATCCCGTTACTATCCTAAATACTTTTCATATTTAGAATAGCTTAGTAGTTTTTGAAATATATTATGTATTAGACTCATAAAAATCAAATCTACTTGTTTATATGGGACTTAAACAACCAATACATATAAAAATCCCTGCTTGAATAAAAAAATAATGAGTAAGTACTCAATTTAAATAAGATATTCATTCTACAACTTAAATCAATCCAGAGGAATATAGGTACATCCATCTTATGAAATACTTGTCTAAGGAAAGTTATAAAAACAATTGACTATAAAGAGATATTCACCCTTATTGTAAAGCTATAATCTATATTTATATGACTTGTTTTCGCTTGATTTAAACTTCAAAATTTTCAAATGGATGTCAGAAGTTTTTTTTAAATGGTTACATATATGAGATAATTTATATAAACACCCCATGACTTTAAAAATCATAAATTTCATATTCTTATTTTCAAAGTCTCAATAGCCTTAGAAGGACTCAAAAATGCCCCTCGGACATGGTACAAATGATTAAAAAAAATCTCAATTCAAATGGATTTTTGAGAGGTTTAGTTGATATGAGAGTGTGCAGTCCCCATGGAAACTACCGAAATAAAAATTAATACCTACTTTTTAATAATAATTTACATTATTCTTAGAAAGGGTAAAGAAATTTAAACTCTTTGTGATAAAAATGTTTTACCAAGTTTGGAATCCAAATCCTATTTTATTCTATTAATTCGATGATTATAAAATTTTGAAAAGGAAAAACAATATAACAAAACTGGATGTACGAGGGAAAACCCATTCTTGGGAACCCCCATGGGCCAAAAAGAATGACAAATGCATTATGGTATAGTTTTACAAAAGGAAACTTTGAGACACGTATAAAACTTTTTCTAGAGACTCTTCCCTACTATATGTTCTGAGGAAGGCGTTAACATCTGAGCACTTTACATAATTTTCTTCAGTTTTGGTCGCAACCAATGTTTTCAAATCCTTGGTCGGTTAAAACTTATTTTAAGTTGAAGAAAACATTTATTCCAAGTGATGGAACCTCAAGTAACCAAAAAAGATACATCTAGAATGTGTGAGGGTACTCTAAGGTTGAGATGGGTGTAGGGAAGTGTATAAAGCTCTAAATATCACGAACTATTTTTCAAAATATTTGAAAAAAAAAACTTAAAGATAATAACAAAGGTTTTGTACACAAATTTGTTCTGAGGAATTGAGTTATAGATTTTCTTTAGAGTTTTCAATAGAGGAAAAACTTAAATTGAAAAGCTTGAATAACACAAAGAAGAAGAGTGAAAAAATGCTCTCAAATCTGATTGGGTGTGATTTGCAAAATGATTTTCTTTTTCTTTTTCTTCTTCTTCAATTATATAGTTGGAAGAGTGTTGGGTGCATGAGTTATATAACAAATGTGGGGACACTAAGGTAGATTATAGCTCATGTGTCGAACACACAAAGATTTAAAGGTAGGGTATATGGCTATTAAACCACGTATTAGTCCTTGACACACTTTCCAATCGTAAATCAAAAATGAGTAAATTTAAAACCATCCATGCACACGATAACTAAAAAAATAAATAAACTCTGAATAGATAAAATTCTAGTTGATATATAAATTGTCTGAAAATCCGACTCAACTACTAACTGAAAAGAAATGACTAAGACTCAATGGACATACAATCTTTGTGGCCATTCCTTATTTTTCGTGGTGTCCCTCCCATATTTTCTCGCCTTCCTCTTTGTTTCCTCCCATGGACGGGGGTCGAGGAAAGAATAAAGGGGGGGGGTGAAAAAAAGGTATCGCGCCCTCTTGGAACGCTTCGGCCGTCGACGGTGTGGGGTGAATGTAAAGAGATGGAGTCTTCAGCCTATTTTTCACAAAATAGGCAAAAGAACATGTTGCTACCTCTAGAGAGCGGCATCAAAGACAGGGACTAAGTTACGAAACCTCCCTTTCAGTCTCTCATGGGCTTGTGTTATTATTTTCCTTTATTTATCCTTGAAGTGTGTGTGCGTGTATATATAATGGAGATCAAAATTTCCCAACTCATACCATAGAGGAGATATTATGAGGTCATCCATAGGAATATTCCCAAAATATTCAATACAAAAATACATATTTATGCGTTTATCGTGATATTAATCGTTATGGTGAAACGATAATACATGTTGGATAAAGAGCTAACAAGGATTACAAACATAATATGTATAATAATGTACGAATATGATAAATGTGAAAATGGGGAATTTGGAAAATCGACGAATAGGAAAATAGGGCAATTAGAAAATTGGAAAATTGGACTCGAATCTCGATCTTTAATTCGAGATGCCTATGTAGCCTATAAAGGCATAAAATTCCACGTAGTTTGTATGCGGAATAAGGTTAACGGGATTTTATTATATATGCGCATGTAGAAAATGGGTTTTAGTTTTGAAAAAGTGTGATGGATAATCCCGTTCAGAATTTATGGGTGTAACCCTCTTTTTGTTTGTTTTATTTTTTTTATAGAAAATAAAGTATGTGCAATATACTAATAAAAAAAGTACGATGTTAATGTGAATGAACTAAAGTAAAACTATATTATGAATCTAATGTATTTAATGCAAAAATAAGGAATTTAAAGAGAGAGGGAAGGATTTGGTCCTTCTTTGAAGCTTGATCTTTGATCTTGGATCAACTCCCTTGAATGTAGATGAATATTGGATGAGAGAGAATGAGAGTTTACCGAATTTGGTATGAAAAGTATGGGAATGTAAGCTTGAATGGAATTTCACATGAAATAATTTGTTGATTACAAGAGAATGTTGCTGAGGTCACTGATGCTGATGGATCTGAAATGTGTCTTGGGAGTGAAGGCATGCCCTGTATTTATAAGGTCAGGGGTGCTACTTATAGTCATCGAACTAGTCCTGCCTATCAGCTAGTAACCCTTGACACACTGCCGATAGGCAGGGGAATGGACCTGCCAATCGACAGTCTCATGTAAATTTTTCTAGTAAAATGGTCGTAGAATGCAATCCATTGATCCAAATTATGCATAGGGCATACCATTAGAAAGGTAATTCAGAGATTTTCAAGATTCCATGGACCTCTCCTAGTTCTGGGAGTTGACTTTGGATCAAAAGTGACTTGGAAGCGAACATCGGTCCTTTGGACTGGAGATCGTCGGACGAAAATGGATCGTTCATCGGAATGATAAATCAGAATCATACATGGGGATGACTGTTGGAAAGGTTAGCCAATTTACTTTGACATTCCAAAGAGCTTTTCTCGGTTTGGAAAGTTGATCTTGGTCAATTAGGGCCCTCGAAAGCGCTCGACGAGCTCTCGGAGTAAACGAATCATTCATCTGCATCGTAAGTCAAAGTTACACATAGGGTAGACCATTGGAAAGGGTATTCAGTATCGTTTAGATATTCATTCAGTCTCATTCGATCTGAAGAGTCGACCTAGGTCAAACAGAATCCGAGAGCGCCTAGTGGCCTTCAAATCAATTTTCAGGGGAAAATTGATCGTTCGTCTGAACGGTTATGCCATTTCATGCACGGGGTAGACAGTTGGAAAGGGGTTTCAGTGTCCTTCAAATATCCAAAGAGTTTCACTCTGACGATGAAGTTGATTGGGGTCAAATCGGGGCTTAAGAGCTCCTGGTGGACTCTAGATCAATTTTTAGTAGTAAAATGGTTCGTTCGTTCGAACTTTTATGTCGATTCATGCACGAGGTGGATCGTTGGGAAGCGTATTCATATCCTTTCAAAGATTCAAAGAGCTTTTAGTCTGATAATGGAGTTGACCGTAGTCAAACGGGGCTAGGGAACACCCCATGGCCTCTGGATCGGTACTAGGAGTGTGACCTAGGGTTCGTAGTGAAATAAGGAGGTTCTAGGGACCTAAGGAGAGACTTAGGGGGTCCTAGAATATGGTGTTTATAAATCCCCTCGATGAGTGAGCTTGTAATAAGTAAAAGTAGTCGAATAGATACCACATGAATGTTTTATAAAAAGGTCAATGCTGCGGATCTAAGCGATGAGGATGACCAATTTAGAGGGTCGAGGTCGATTTATAGGACAACCTAAAAGAACACTAGGGATGGCCAATTCTATGGGCTGAGGTCAATTTTGACATAAAAGAGGTGACAACTAGGGATCGAGGTCAATTCTGACCTAAAAGAGGTGATAACCGAGGGTCGAGGTCAATTCTGACCTGAAAGAGGTGACGATCGAGGGACGAGGTCAATTTTAACATAAAATAGGTGACGACACAAGGTCGAGGTCAATTATGACCTAAAAGAGGTGACGATCTAGGGCCAAGGTCAATTCGGACCTAAAAGAGGTGACGACTAGGCGCCGAAGTTTATTATGACCTAAACGAGGTGATGACAGAGGGACGAGGTCAATTCTAACATGAAAGAGGTGGAGACTGAGGGCCAAGGTCAATTCTGACCTAAAAGAGGTTACGACTCAGGGCTGAGGTCAATTCTAACCTAAAAGAGGTGACGACCGAGGTTCGAGGTTAATTTTAACCTGAAAGATGTGGTGACCGAGGATCGAGGTCAATACCGACCTTAAAGAGGTGACAACCCGGGGCAGAGGTCAATTATGACTTAAAAGAGGTGATGGCTGAGGGCCGAGGTTAATTCTGACCTAAAAGAGGTGACAACCCAGGTTCGAGGTCAATTCTTACCTAAAAAAGGTGACGAGTGAGGGTCGAAGCCAATTCTGAGGGCTTAAGTTGTAGTTTTCTTGGGATATTCTACTAGGAATATGTATCTTGCGGTTCCACTAGGGATTTTGGGGGCGCATTTGATTTTGAGTTTTAGTTCACGCTGGGGGAGAGGAAATAATATGAGGTTTGGATGTTTCTTAGGTGGGGAATTTTTTATTTTTGTAGCATCCTCTGGAGGCATAACTGGAGAGACGTCTAATTGATTTTGGGAATTACACTGGGGAGGCAATAGTCCCGCTGGGGAAATGAGTGTGCTAAAAATATTTTTCTTGGTGAAAAAGGTTGTAAAATTCATTTGGTAATTTTAGGAATTTTTTGGGGACTATTCGGGATTTTCTGATATTTTTTAGGAATTTTTGTACAAAATTTCTGAGAGGGTTCCTATTGGCATGGTTTGAAGGGTGTCAAATGGAAGTGGCATGGTCTTTTGGGATACCTCAAGCAGGTGGAGGGATAGTGACGATCGGTGGGTGGTAGAGAGATGCCGATCGGCATGCCCCTTAGCCTCCTATAAAAACGGGGTGGGTTCTCCTAATTTTTCTCAGCTTTTTGACTTGTCTTCTTCTGCAATTACCTTCTGCAAAGGGTTTTAGCGTTCCAAAACTAGGATATGGATGATTTTTCAAGCAGTGAGACACATATGGCATGACTCAATGTTGATGATTGGGAAAACTTGGAATGGAGGGCTAGGGTGCCTCTCGCACTGGGCATCGAAAATTCTTTTGACTTATTCGAGCCAGTGGTGGATGAGCAAATCATCTTGCGTAAGATGATTCGTCATCATTATTCTAGGGTGGTGAACCCTGGCGGTTATGTAAGTGTTTATGAGATTTGGTAGTCTTTTATTCTTTTTTGGCAACATTTCCTTTTTTCTTGGATTTTGATAAGGATTTTTCTTTTTCTTTGACAGTTTGATGTCTCTATGTCGACTCTGCGTGCTCGAGGGTTAAGAGGGACTTCCCCAAGGTCTCTGTAGAAACTCACGATGAGAGGAACCCACCTAGGTAGTATCATAAGACTTTATTGAGAAAGGTCCCTGTAAGGGTCAGTACAGAAACCCAAGTTGAGAGGGCCCCCACAAGGGTCCCTGTAGAAACTCAAGTTGAGAGGGAACCCACCTAGGTAGCAGTTGAAGCCTATGTTGAGAAGGCCCCCCCGCAAAGGTCACTGTAGAAACCCAAGTTGAGAGGGAAACCACTTAGATAGCAGTAAAAGCCCAAGTTGAGAAGGACTCCGGTTCCTCAACAGCAAAAACTTACATGAAAGGAGGGACCCGCAGGATCCTTCCCCCTCACCCGTGAGGACTAGGGCAAGAAAGAAAAAGAAAATAGTTGATACTGAGACTGTTGCTTCTTCTGCACCAGATCAAGGGTTGGACACTAATGACCTCGGAGTGGAATAGACTAATAGGACTATTCGGGAGTAGGGTTATGAGACTCTAGGTCTCTAATGATCAATTTATTCATGCGAGATATTCGGTGTCTTTGCAAATATGGATGAGAATCGTGAAACCCACGTATGGAAACTACCATCAATCTTTACATATTCTTTTTTATTCCAAAAAAAGGACATGCAGAGAATCTGCTCCAAATAAACTCCAACGAAGATATGAGAATCTTCTCCCAGGTTCACCTTAACAATGATTGGTTTAAACTAATTTCCCTCTACAAATTCGACTTCAGCAGCGATCGGCCTAAGACAATCCCCTTCCAGCAAGTCTCCTTCAACAGAGCTTGACTTAGGATAATCCCTATGTAGCTAGTCAACCTTCGAGGTAATCGACCAAGAAGTTGCGCCTCTAGATCAATTTCATAGACCAAGCGACACTGTCACTCATCAAATCAATTCGATGTTACATACATACTTCAGCTCCCAAATCATTTCACGACCGCATTTTTTGAACTGAGACCAGAGGGGATATCATCACTAACATGCAACAAACAAAAATAAGAAGAAAAATTATAATGAATATTAGATAGAAATTTGTCAAGAGGTGGAGAGAGGGATCAAAACTTGTTCCCTCAACTTCGATACCTGATAACTCGTCTTTTGCGTATATGTCATTGTAGGGTAAAGGTTCTGAATCAAAAATCCCTTTTGGTACCTACAAACACACTAAAATTGTATATTGGCAAGTAAGGGGTCAATCCGCGCTCCTTAATGTGGATAAGAGCAAAGTGAAAATAAGTATGATTTTTAAAATAATTATGAGGAGATATTTATACTACTAATTAAACACTAATAAATAAAAAAAATGATAAAGTGAGCCAAATATGAGGAGAAAATAATTATGTGATAATTCAAGGGATTAAACTTCACCACTTAAGCTATTTATTTTCATTAATTAGTTTGTCTATTTGAAATACCCCAAAACATATATAAATTAACAAATCAACTCTTGTTGCAAATGTAAATTTACATATAGTTTTTTTAGAAGATTAATATTTAAATTTCACATACTCACACAAATTAGTTTTAAAAATTTTCTACTAAATCACCCGCTAGGAAAAATTTACTAAAAACATTTAAATCATAAAAAAAATATGTTTTAGAGTTGAGAAATTCAAACTACAATATTATTAAAAAAAATTCCTATCTCTAGTTTAATTAATGAATAAATATTATAATTTGAATTTACGATTTTCTCTCGAAAATAATTCACCCCTTCTCGAGGCGTAACTATAAACTGTAAAATTTTAATATTAATATTCAAAGGGGCATAATAAATAAACAAACCAAAAATAAAAATAATTAAGTTAAGGGTTCCATCACAACCCTTGAATGGGGTATTTAGCCTCTTATTATGGTCTTATTACATATAAAATGTAATAATGACACAATATGAGGCACACAAAATAAAATAGAGTGAGAAAGAAAATAAATAAACCAAGTCTCCTTGAGTTTGATATTAACTTTCGAAACTTGACATGAATAGTAACCCACAAATATGAGTTTTATAATACACAAAAATATCACTCAACTCACAATATGAGTCTCAATATTTTATGCCTCACACTCAAGTCACTATATATAAAAAAAATAAAAGAAGAAATAAAAAAATTTGTACAATACTATACCAAAAATGAGGTCCAAAAAATGGTACTCCTAAACTAAACTATATACACGGCTTCTCTCTCTCTCTCTCTCTCTCTCTCTCTCTCTCTCTCTCTTTTCTTTATTCCCCCGTTTTTACTTGTCTGAAATGTGTCTTCTTTTATTAGATGCAAGTGGGTCCAGGGGTGAGGGTAATTTAGGAATAAGGGGTAAAAGTGTTTGGAAGATGTGACTTTTGTTTTGTAAAATTGGCAGCTTCTTGGGTTGTGGGGGTAAAGAGTTTGACATGAAATGGGTAATATTGTCTTAGTCAGATGTCAGGTATGGGTTCGGCGAAGGTAGCGATACGAGACAAGATGACTTGGGTATATGACACGATTTGATAGGCTATGGTTGGATTCAGGTAGTGCTGGGTTCATTTTCGAGTCTGAGATGGGGAATCGGGTTAAGGAGTTAAAACGGGTTGGCTGGGTTCGAGGCTTGGTTGAAATGGAGCGGGTCCGATTGGTTGCCATGGGGGTTCAAGGTTGGACCAGAGCCAAGGTTCAGGTGAGTCAGGGGCTCGGCCATGGAAGTTCAGAGCTTGGGTTGGAGGTGTGAGGTTGGGTCGCGGGTTGGATAGCAGGTCCGATTAGGTTGAGGGTTGGTGGGTACCCATGCGGATTCCTGGTTAGAGGTTGCAGCAGATAAAGGTATCGGGTAAAGTGTAAATGGGCTTTGATGTTTTGAATGGGTTTTGGGTCTGGGTTATGGTTGATTTGAAGAGAGAGAAAAATGAGGTTTAGTGGGTGTTGATACCAAATTTAGTCTGCTGACATGGATCAATAAAGTGAAGACACGTGGCAGTCTACGTGGCAACAACAAACACTTCCGAGGAACTCACACGCTCCGAGGAACCATACTATAATGAGGAACACTATTTCCCCAAGGAACTCATATGCTCCGAGGAACGAGAACTCTACAAGGAACTCTTGAGCACCGAGAAGCTTAGGCGGTTCGAGCAACTCAGGCGGTCCTAGCTGTACCTCGAACAAAGCATTAATAGCTGGATAACCAACAGTTTGAATGTTCATTAAATGCTTATCATTCAGACGCATACGCTTAAGAAACATTGAATGTATCACCCTTTCATATGTACATCATTTAATGTATTACCCTTTCACATTACAGCCCCAGGGCTATAAATACATTATACAATCCTAATTGGAAAAGGACCGGAATTTCTTGATAGAACTTGTAATCGAGAATTACCAAACACTCAGCAATAACATAACAGTGGACGTAGACCATTCTTATAAGGCTGAACCACTTTAAAAATTCTTTGTCTCATTTATTTATCTGTGATTAAATAATTAGATACTATCTAATTTTTTACATCAAGAGATTGGCGTCGTCTGTGGGAAACGACTGGTAATATCGTTTTCCATCAAAAACAATCCATCACAAATGGCTGATATTCCAGAATCTAGCAATCGAAACGCTGGAAGCCCTCCAAATCCATCTGCTCCGCCAAGTATTCCAGATCTGGCTGGAATAATGACAAATCTGGCTCAGGGCCAGACCGTCATGCAAGAAACTATGCGTCAACTCATACACACCCTCCATGGCGGTGCACCAACCCATTCAAGACCATGAAGTATTCAAAGAAATACCCGTGCATCTTCTTCGCGTACTAGGCGTACCAATTCATATCTCAATGAGGAGTCTGAAGATTTTTCTTATCAACCTGGACGAATTTCATCAGTGCGAGCCACGGATACTGAACAACGTATCACTCTCTCCCCAAAAAGGACCAGTGTGTTAGAAACATTAAGAAGAGTATCACCTTTTGATCGATTAGGTCCTAGGAGGATCAAAAGTCCTCTTAGATCCCCATCGAGGAGTTTTCGACGACCATCAGATTTAAGGGAAGGATCTGCCCAGTCGCGACCAGCTGCTCGTCAAGAGAGATCCCAAGAAGCCACATCAACGCGATCAGTTGCTCGGACCAATAGGCCCGAGGAAGGAAATTATGCATGAAAAGGCTCTATTCAAAGGCTGAAGGATAGATTGGGGGAAATGGTTAAAGCTAAGAACCCTCTACAACGAACCTTTGTTCGAGGAACACCTTTTGTCCAGGCTATTGTAGATTTTCCAACACCATCAAAGTTCAAAGCACCTGTTGTGACACCTAAATGTGATGGAAAGACAGACCCTGTCCTTCATATAGAACAATACCAGGTTGCAGCCGACATCTATGCTGTTCCAGATGAGATGAGATGCAGAGCATTCTCGGGAACTCTTACCGGATCTGCTCAAATATGGTATAATAATCTTCCTCGGGGTAAGATTTCAACCTTTCTTCAACTGGCCGAGTTATTCATTGGGAATTTTTATTTTGGGGCAAAGCCAGTTAACGGAGTAGCACATTTGTTAAGTGTTAGACAAAAAGCTGGTGAGAGTACCAGAGATTATATAACTCGTTTTAATAACGAGAAACTTGAAGTTATTGATTATGAGGAGAAGATAACGATTACTGCCTTGATGAGTGGACTACTGCTCAACAAGTTGTACTACACTTTGGCCAAAGATCCACCTAGAACCATCTCAGACCTGATGGGAAAAGCGTCCAAGATTATGAATGCCGAGGAGGCTATGGCTGCGAAGAAGAATATGGATGCCAAAGAAACCAAGGTGGAAGGCGATAAAGCTAAGAACAAAGAGCATAAGAACAATGGAAATGACAAACATTCAAAAAACAGGTCGGTATGGGACGTGATGAAGAAATATGATAACTATACTCCTTTGAAGAAGGATATCAACCATGTTCTAGAGGAAATCAAGAACAACGAGGAACTAAACTGGCCAGAGAAAATGAAGGCAGACCCTGACAAGAGGAATAAGGCGAAGTATTGCGAGTTTCATAAATATCATGGCCATATGACCAAAAATTGCATAGCTCTTCAGAATGAGATTGAAACACTCATCACACGAGGAAAACTGTCAAAGTATGTTGATCGTGGAAGCGAAAGAAGGAACAATGACCGAATAAGAGAGAGGTCTAGATCTCCTCATCGAGCAGAGGAAAATAAGAAGAGAAATCATGAAATTGATCCTGAGGATGACCCCGATCTTCCCAAGAGACCAAGGCAGCCAGAACGAGAGGTATTTTCAATACGCTTTGGGTCATTTGACTGTAATGTTATAACAGGTGGAGATGCAGGAGGAGGAGACCTTACTGCCCAGAGAAAAGCTTACCTCTGTGAGGCTCAAGCTTGCTCGTACATTCAACGAATAAATCTAGCTGAGGAGGATCGCCCGAGAAAGGTGAACAAAGAGAAATTGGTCATTGGTTTATCAAAGAATGACCTTGTAGGTGTTCTATATCCTCATGATGACCCACTGGTGATCAATATGAGAATGAAGGAGGTTATAATTTCAAGAGTACTGGTCGACAATGGTAGCTCGGGGGACATCATGTTCTACTCGTGCTTCGATAGTTTAAATCTAAAACTATCTCAACTGGAGCCTTATCATAGACCACTCCTCGATTTTGCTGACGAGAAAGTTTTTCCACTTGGAACGATCAAGTTGGATATATTCATTGGTATGTAGCCTGCTTGTCGAACAGAAAGAATACGCTTCTTCGTGATGGATAAAAATGTTCAGTCATCATACAATATCATCATGGGAAGAGTAAGATTGAAGAAGTTTGAGGTTGCACCATCTACGGTGCATCAATGCCTAAAATTTCCAAGAAATTTTGGAGTAGGAGTTGTTAAAGGTGATCAGAAAGTAGCTCGGGAATGCTATTATTCATCCGCCGAGCAAGAGGAACTGGAGGAATTAAGGAAAAAGACTGCTACTTATCAAGTGGAAGAAGGGGCAGAAATTGAAACATTGGATCCCAGAGATGAGTCGCAACTCGTGAAGGGTCAAGTGGTGGAAGATACTGAAAACATCATTGTGGACGATGAGCACCCTGAGCGAATTACTCAAGTAGGTTCATCATTGGAAGCCTCACTAAAACAGGAATTGATAACTTTCCTAAGAAGCAGAAAACAAACTTTTGCCTGGAGTCATGAGGATATGCCTGCGATAGACCCAAATTTCTTATGTCACGAACTCAATGTGAATAAGGAGATTAAGCCTGTGAAGCAGATAAGAAGAGTATTCAGTCCCGAGAAGAATCAAGCTATACAGGAGGAAGTCGAGAAGCTCCAGAAGGCTTGTTTTATTGAAGATGTTAAATATCCAAACTGGTTAGCCAATGTGGTGATGGTAAAGAAGAAGAACAATAAATGGAGGATGTGTGTAGACTTCACCGACCTCAACAAAGCATGCCCAAAGGATCACTTTCCACTGCCTCGAATTGATCAACTAGTCGATGCTACCTCGGGACACGAGCTGCTAAGCTTCATGGATGCTTATTCTGGCTACAATCAGATTAAAATGAAACCTGAAGACAGGGAGAGTACTTATTTCATTACTCTTAGGGGAACTTATTGTTATAATGTTATGAATTTTGGTTTGAAAAATGCAGGTGCAACATATCAGAGGCTGATGAACAAAGTCTTTGCTGAACAAATCAGTTGCAATATGGAAGTCTATGTTGACGATATGCTGACGAAGAGCAAAAAAGCTGCTGATCATCTAGTTGACTTAAGTCAGACTTTTGATCAACTAGATAATTACCAAATGAAGCTGAACCCAATGAAGTGCATATTTGGAGTACGAGAAGGCATGTTTCTCGGATACATTGTCAACCAACGAGGCATTGAGGCAAATCCTGAAAAGATCAAAGCTCTACTAGGGCTGCGATCTCCAACGACGAAGAAAGAGGTGCAAAGTCTTACAGGACGAGTAGCAGCACTCAACAGATTTGTATCGCGAGCAACTGATCGATGTCTCCCATTCTTCAAGACACTCCGAAAGACTTTTGAGTGGAATGATGAATGTGAGAATGCTTTTCAAGACTTGAAGAAATACTTGGGAGCACCTCCACTGTTATCCAGGCCAGTGATCGGAGAAAAATTGTACTTGTACCTAGCAGTATCGGAGAATACAGTTAGCTCGACGTTGATTAGAGTGGAGAATGGAGTATAAAAACCAATCTATTACACAAGTAAGTCCTTCCGAGGAGCAGAGATCAGATATCCAAGGCTGGAAAAGTTAGCACTGGCACTAATTAAGGCGAGTAGGAGAATGAGGCCATACTTCCAGGACCATACTATAGTCATATATACTGATATGCCGTTGAGACAAGCCCTTCATAAACCAGAAAAATCAGGGAGATTGATGTACTGGGCAATAGAGCTCGAAGAATACGATATAGTCTATGAACCCAGATCATCGCTAAAAGGGCAAGCTATAGCAGATTTTATAGCAGAGTTCACATATCCTGATACCCCCGAGGAGAAAAAGTTTCTTGCCGATCAACCTGTGGATGTTACAGGATCAACAAACACAAGCTCAGACCAACTCCGGTTGGTAAAAGAGCAAGTGGATGTTACCGGATCATCAAATTCAAGCTCAGACCAACTCCGGTTGGTAAAAGTGCAAGAAAAGATGATCGACGAAGAGCGAGAAATATCAGGGGAAGATGAAAGGAAGCAACAAATATTTCGCCGAGGAACTCTGTCAGATCAGAGGTTTGAAAACGAGTTACTTATATGGAGGTTATATGTAGATGGCTCATCTTGCACAACAGGCAGTGGGGAAGGGATAGTTTTGAGCACTCCGGACGAGGTCGACATGGAGTACGCCCTACGTTTCCAATTCAAAGCTTCCAATAATGAAGCTGAGTATGAGACCATGATTGCAGGTCTTAATTTGGCAAAAATTATGGAGGCGCAACAAATTATTGTCTTCAGTGATTCTCAATTAATTGTAAATCAAATGTTGGGAATATATGCCGCCAAAGGAGAATTAATGATCAAATACCATGCAAAGGTGATGGAGTTGGTATCAGAATTTGCTGCAATTCAGCAGGTCAGAATACCGAGAATGGAGAATGCAAGAGCCGATGCCTTAGCTAGATTAGCATCAGCTACTCGTACCGAGCTACGAAGAACAATCCCAATTGAAGTTTTGGCTGGTCGGAGTATAGATGAAGATTTGGCGATGAACTTTATCACCCTTAATTTAGGACCATCTTGGATGGATCCTATCAGGGCATATATTGAGGAGGTAGAATTACCAATTAATAATCTCGCAGCCAAGAAATTGAAGTTTAAAGCTGCTCGGTATGTATTAACTAACGGTATTTTATATAGACGAGGAATTATAGCAGGTTTGCAAAGATGTGTACATCCCTCCGAGGTGAAAGAATTGATTGAAGAGATCCATGAAGGGTCCTGTGGAGCCCATGTAGCAGGTCGGACGCTTTTGCAAAGGATGATGACGTAGGGATATTACTGGCCGACGATGAGGGCTGATTGTGTAGCCTATGCCAAGAAATGTGATAAGTCCCAGCGCTTTTCCTCCATCCGAAGAACTCCACAAGAATTGTTGACACCCATCACTTCCCCTTGGCCATTGTCCATGTGGGGAATAGATTTGGTTGGACCACTGCCAACGACTAGAGGAAGGTTCAAATACCTCGTCGTCGCAGTGGATTATTTTACTAAATGGGTGGAAGCTGAGCCTCTCATTGATATGACGTATGAGAAAGTATACCAATTTATTTGGAAGAACATCATTTGTCGATATGGTCTTCCTCATGATTTCATCACAGACCATGGAACACAATTTGATAACGAGGAGTTTACTGCCTATTGTCATCAATCAAATGTGTTGAAGATCCACTCAGCACCAGGCCATCCTCAAAGCAATGGACAAACTGAAGTGACAAACAGAACACTACTGAATGGTTTGAAGAAAAGACTGGACGATGCGAAAGCAAATTGGATCCATGAGTTACATTCAGTACTGTGGGCTTACCGAAAAACTCCCCGAGTAGCAACTGGAGAATCTCCATATATGCTAGCGTTTGTAAGTGAAGCTGTTATACCTACCGAGTTGGGCCTCCCAACACACAGGGTACTAAATTTCAACTCCCCTGTCAGTGACTTAATGAGAAGATTGGATTTAAACATACTCGAGGAAGTTAGAGAAGAAGTAGCCATTAGAAATGCTGCTTACCAGCAGCGAACAGCTTTGTTCTACAACAAGAGAGTGAAGAAGTGCGACCTGAAAGAAGGAGACTATGTGCTGAAGAAAGTAATTCAAAAGCACAATAAGCTGGAGGCAAACTGGCATGGACCATACCGAGTTACAGAAGTTGTTCTACCAGGAACTTACCGAATAGCAACTCTAGAAGGGGAGGAGTTTAAGAATGCATGGAACGCAAAGCACCTGCGCAAGTATTATCAGTGATGAATAAAATGAAGATATTCTGCCAAATTCTTTCTTTTTATTGAAAGTTTTTCAGGGAATACTAGTGCTACACACTACTCGGCAAAGCTCAGGCTACTCAAATTGTTTCTCAAAAATGCCAACTAAGGTTGGTCGAGAAACCTATATTCCTCCGGGAAGTAAAGCTACCTATATTCCTCCGGGAAGTAAAGCTACCAATATTCCTCCGGGAAGTAAAGCTACCTAGATTCCTCCGAGAAGTAAAGCTACCAATATTCCTCCGGGAAGTAAAGCTACATGTATTCCTCCGGGAAGTAAAGCTACCAATATTCCTCCGGAAAGTAAAGCTACCTGTATTCCCCCGGGAAGTAAAGCTACTTGTATTCCTCCGCGAAGTAAAATTTGTATTCCTAAGGGAAATAAAACTATATGTTTCTCGGGAGATAAAAGTATTCCTAAAAATGCCAACTTGAGTTGGTCGGGAGGTAAAATTATTTCAAAAAGACTAACTATGGCTAGTCGGGGATAGAAACCCACCAACTGTAGTTGGTCGATAAGGAAAATTTACTGACCTTGGTTGGTCGGAAACATTTAAGAGAAAAATCTACCAACTATGGTTGGTCGGGGATAAAAACCTACTAACTGTAGTTGGTCGACAAGTAAAATTTAAAGTGATCGAGCAACATTTTTTATACTCGTAACTTTTTAATTATTACTAAGTTGGTCGAGAAAAAAAATATTATTTTTTCCAAATGACTACCACAAGTTCAAACTACTCGACAATAAGTTGATCGACAAACGACACAATATTGTTATCTTTTTATCAGATACACATGCACAAATGAAAAATATTTTACAAGACAATAGCAAATAGAAATGAAAGTCTTTCATTAAATCCAAAACAAATTACATTGATAATGAAATGAAAGTTACATTGTTATTGAAATGTATACTAACTATTACATCAAAATTCCTACTTTACTGGTCTTTTCCCTTCTGCTTTTGACACAGGTTCCTCGCCAGCAGGCTGATCATTTAAAGCCAGGGGAGAATTTATGAAGTTGAGATCCTTTAACATCCTGATATTCATCACGGATGGTCGATCTAAGAGGTGCTCGGGACGAGATACCTCGGCATTTGAATGGAGATTGTAGTCATCGAGATATTTAGAAATCAAGCTCCGAGGAATGGCCCGAGTAGGGATCCAACTCATATCTAGTTTGTATGGTCGCACAGGTAAGTCGAGCAGCCCGGGATCATGGTAGTCCCACAGGTAATGACCCTTTTCGAGTTGCAGCACACCTAAGGCATTCGACCAGCCTTGCTTGTAGCCCTCATTATTGGCATTCTGGATACGATCGTCCAAGTGATAGAGAGCTTCGTTGTATCCATCCATCCACAATTCCCTGGGCTGTTTGTGGAATTGATATGTTAATCTATCCAGCTGCTCGTGGAGATTTTTAATAAAGATCTCTTTATTCTCCAAGGTAGATTTCCGCGTGGAAAGATGCTCTTCCAGGTCCCTGATCTTCTTTGACATTTCAGCCAATGCCTGGTTTTTAGCCATTAATTGGAAGGCTTGGTTCTCTAAGGCAGACTGAGTCCTCTATTCCTCAACAGGAACTCGAGCTGCTCTTGCTCATCCCCGAGGAGCTCTTGCTCGACCACGAGAAGGTGTAGACGGGCCATACCTCTTCAAGGTTTCCAACTCGTCCCTCAATTTGGCATTCTCGACCTCCAAGAATGATAATCCCTCATCATTCACTGGGATTAAAGCGTTTGAAGTAGAAGCTGCAGACTTCAACTGTGATAACTCTCTTTGAAGATTGTTATTTTCTTGCTCTAATAGTTCAGCTATCTGTCTACACTCCTCGACTTCGCCCTTCAGAGTTCTCTCCCTCACCTCGTAGCCGGCAAAACGCTTCTCGTACCCCTTGTCAGCATTGAGTTGCTGGTACTTCTTCTCGTACCCCTCATGCAACAGGGCAGTGGATTCTTTGTATTGTAGCTGAAGGTCTTCGAGGGTGCCTTGGATATCCTCTATCATGTCGTAATAAGCCACATTATTTTCCACTACTCGATCAAGTAGACACTTCAGATATTGGTATGGGTCAACTGCTTGTTCAGAAGCATCTTGGCCGAGGATGTCGATGACTTGTGCTGCACTCAGGTCTGTATGACCAGCCTTAAAGTATTCATTATATTGTCGCATCAGCTTTGTATCATGGGCAGATAATAACTCCATCTTGGCCAGAAACTAGCAGAGAAAGAAAAAGCAACAATCAATAAGAATCAAGATAGAGTATGAAGAAGAGACAACAGTATGAAAAAACACAAGTTCGAGTTTTATTATATCATAAAGATCAAAAGTACAAGATTTCAGAGTTACATATTCATGGTTACAATTGACAAAAGCAAAATATAAAGATAAACCCTAACAACTCTACACCTTTTCCTTGTCTCCCAAAACTTTCTCGGGAGGCTGGGACGAGGAAGTAGGTTGCTCGGAAGGAGTAGAAAGTTGCTCGGGGAGCGCCAGCTGTTGCTCGAAAGAAGTAACGATTTGCTGAAGTTCCTCGGCAGTAAGCTGAATGGCTGGGGGATGATCTCCCATCACCATAGAAGACTCTTCAGAGGCATCTTCATCCTTTTCTTAAGTCTTCAGGAGTTGGAGGGGGACCAGGGATATGTTGCTGAAAGAGTTCGAAATTTTCATCCACTTTCATCTCCTAAAGAGCAGCAACCCATCCATCCCTAAAGTATTTGAGACTGCCATAGTCCACTTGCGACACAATGGTAGCCAATCCCTTGTTCCACCCCTTGTCCCAGCCAGCGCTGAAGGACTTCTTCACAACTATTTTCCTTTTTAACTTTTTCGAGGAAAGCTTCTCGGACAGCAGGTCATCAGCAGCTTTCAGTTTTCTCTTAGCCTCCTCCTTTTGCCGATTTACCTCCCGAAGTTGAGACAACTCCTCTTCAGCAACCTTGAGCTTATTCTCTTGCTCTCCAGCATTACTGAGCTTCTCGTCGAGCTCTTTATTTTTCCCCTCCAAGTCCTTTATTCTCTTCTCCAACTCTTTGGAGACTTCAACAGCTTGAGCTTTTTCCTGCTCGGTGGAGGCAAGCTTCTTCTCCCAAACAGCCTTGTCAGTAGCATATGTCTGGCGAGAATCCTCTAGAGACTTAATAGCTTCCTCCAGAGCTCCCTCCACACTAGACGAGGAGCATGAAGCTTTAATCGCCTCATCTTTATTCACAATTATATTAAAGCAGCTCGTCAACTGTGAAAAGAAAAAGAAAGCAAGTCAGAAACAGAAATGACAAGGGAAATATGAAAAGTTCAAAGTAAGAACACTTACATAAGAAAGGTGGCGAGCAGCTAACGAGGTGACCATGTCCCAAGTAAGGTTTTCTTCAGTACCTTGGACCTCGGGAATGATCCAGGACTTTACCGAGCTCATGGCAGAGCTCGGGGGAACAAAAGTAGGAACCCCAGTTTCAATGGTTGGGGGCTGAGTGATGGTGTCAGCCAAATTGACCGAGGAGCTCTTCTTCAGCCTCCTCGGGGGAACAGGAACAGATTCAACCAAGGAAGAACCCTTGGTCGGTGATATTACAATCACCTCTTCAGGAGCAGCAGGCCTGCTCGGAGCTACTGCGGGCTTCTCAACAACCTTCACAACAGCAGCAGCCGAGGAAGGCGCATTAGTTTTCTTTGTCCCCTCCCCTGGGACATCAACCTTACTTCTTTTCGCCTCTCCAGCACCAGAGGCAGGTTTCTCGAAAAGGGTGAGAGGTCTTCTCTTCTTCATCCTTTCGCTTAAAGGGACGTGAGATTCAGGCGAAGAACTAGTGGAAGCTGGTACTGGCCCTGATTCACTTATTACTGGACGAGCAGTAAAAGAGGTGGTGTAGCTCTTGTATTGCAGCAGATATGAGGATGACCTAATATGCTCGTCGGCAACAGATTGATGCAGACTCCAGATAAGTTTCAAATGTCTTATATTTACGTCTACTTCCTTTGGACACTTTCTTTTGCTATCAACTGCAAATAAATAAAAATTAAAATATCAGTAGCACATTTTATCAAACACAAAAGAAGCATGATTTCAAAATAAATAAAATGAAATAAAAATAACCTATCCCATTGCCATAGGGAGGGCATCTGGGACCCTGATAAACCTCATCTCCAGATAAAGAAACATGTTGCCAATTTTTTATGACAACCCCGTGCTCAAAATAATCCATATTAGCATCCGGGAGATTGACTACTAAGGGCCTATTCAAAAATCTAGTTTTTAAATAAAAGGTGATATCACCAACTGCCCATCTATAGCAAAACATGATTTCTGGAATCCCTATGCGAGTTCCATGGATTTGATTTACCCTATACACCCCATTAACTATTCTCCATTTATTGGGGGCTATTCTTGCAGGAACAACGTCAAAGTATTGACAAAATTCCAGACATAACGGATTGGGTGGAAAAGAAAATCCACACTCAGCAATAAAGAGACTGGGGAACCAATGTCCCTCAGCCAAACGGAAATAATCAGAAGGCTCAGAAAGCTCTTCCAGAACAACCCAGGAGGGAATAGAAAAATCAGAACGAAACTTATCAAGAGATTCAACAGGGTAAACCATGATGAATAAAAGAAATGGAGAATAAGGAAGAAAATCTTACAGAAAAAGAGTGGATCTGATGACAATGGACGTTGGAAGAGATGAATACACAGGAGAGAAAGAGACGATGGAAAACTCGAAAATACAAAGTTGAAAAGGTAGAAGACGATGGGATTGTCTGTGAAGTTTAAATACCTTGCCTTGGGAAATGGTAAAGTAATGATTACAAAAAAAAACAATTACGCTACCGGCGGCTAGAGGAATAAAAAGGGCGCGGCAATCGAAGCGAGAAGAAACGATTACGTTACCGACGGCTAAAAGGAAAAAAAGTACTCAGAGATCGAGGCGGTTGTGAAAATTCAAAAAAGCCTGATTCTACGAATTTGGAAAGAGAAACAAATACAAGGGAAACACTCCTAAAAATCAAGAGGACTATTTAAAGCTATCATATTCCGAGAAAGAATGTTCCATACTCCTCAAATTTCGAACTATGAAACATTGGGGGCTTCTGTTGATACCAAATTTAGTCTGCTGACATGGATCAATAAAGTGAAGACACGTGGCAGTCTACGTGGCAACAACAAAGACTTCTGAGGAACTCACACGCTCCGAGGAACCATACTACAACGAGGAATACTGTTGCCCCGAGGAACTCATACGCTCCGAGGAACGAGAACTTTCCGAGGAACTCTTGAGCACCGAGAAGCTTAGGCGGTCCGAGCTGCACCTCGAACAAAGCATTAATAGCTGGATAACCAACAGTTTGACTGTTCATTAAATGCTTATCATTCAGACGCATACGCTTAAGAAGCATTGAATGTATCACCCTTTCATATGTACATCATTTAATGTATTACCCTTTCACATTATAGCCCCAGGGCTATAAATACATTGTACAATCCTCATTGGAAAAGGACCGGAATTTCTTGATAGAACTTGTAATCGAGAATTCCCAAACACTCAGTAATAACATAACAGTGGACGTAGGCCATTCTTATAAGGCTGAACCACTTTAAAAATTCTTTGTCTCATTTATTTATCTGTGATTAAATAATTAGATACGATCTAATTTTTTACATCAATAGTGGGGAAGATGATGAGTAGGGAATAAGGGTCTGTTTGGGTGTTTGAGGGTGTAGGGTGGTTATGGTGTGTAGGAAAAATGGGTGTGGGTGAGTGTTTTGTTTATGGTGTATTGGTGTGTATGTAGGTAGGGTGTGTGCATGTATGTTAGTTTGTAGCCAACTAAAAATAATAATTAAGACTCAACTAAAAATTAATAAAACTAAAAAAAAATAACAATAAAAATAACACAACACACGATAAAAATTCTAAAAACTAAACACGACTCAAATAAAAACTAATAAAATAAAATAAAACAAAACAAAACAAAACAAAAATAATAATAAACTAACTAAAAACGAAAAACGAAAAAAAATTAAAGGAAAACAAATACTCGACGCACTAAAAAAATAAATCCTCTAAAAATAAATAAAATCTATTAAAAATAAATCTCAAATAATAAAAATAAAAAATACAAAAGAAGTAAAAATAAAACCTAAAGTCCTAAAAATATAAAATCTAGCAAAACTAAAAATAAAGACTACAATTAAAAACTAATAAAAAAAGAAATATAAAATAAATTCTAGAAATTCTAAATAAATCTAAAATAAATCTTAAAAATAAAAACGATTCAAACTAAAAATCTAAAAAAATAATAAAGGTACAAACTCAACACACATAGGCTCGAGTGAAGGTTTGGCGTAGGTTTAGGCTTGGGTTTGATACGGGACAAGGTATATAGGCTTAGCTCCATTTTGTTGTAATTTTCCTAATTTGAGCTTTGACCACCGCAACCTACATTTGACCTACAAAATAGACAAATAAGTATACAAGACCTAATTTGTCGAGAATTAGCAACTAAAATGCGTCTATTAGGGGTATAAAATGTACACTTTTGGGCACTTATCACACCACCCCTAAATAGAGCGTTACTAGTCCTCGAGCAATAAGATAGAGAGAAAGAAAGATAATAAATCAAAAGTGTATCACTTTCCCAGGCACTTGCATTTGCACTTAGCATGTGCAACAAGCTTTTAAACCTATAGGTTTCCCTATAGGACGAGTTGTGTCTTGTGAGGGTTTGTAGGGAATATACCCAAAAAATTCTTTGTTTAAAATGATTTATTAAAAGGCAATCAATCTCTTATTAGACGTAGAATGATCGCACAATCCATCATGAGATAAATATTTTGAGAAATACAAGCTAGAAGTGTGTAAAAATTTAGCTATGTGAATACTTCAGGCACATCCTTCCTAGACTCGACGTGTGTGTTTGAATCAGTCAAAATGGGTCGAGTATGATAAGAGTAGTTCCTAGATTGCCTTTTCGGAATCAACGCTTCAACTTCAAAATCTCACTGGATATATCTCTCTCAAACAAACTCTCGAGATATGGGTTAGTGTATCGCTCTTGTGTGTGAGGAGGTGAGTAAATGTAAGAAAGGTCAAATGTCTCTCACACACATAATAAAGAACAAACATATATAAAGAAAAATAATCTCATGAAAGAATGCTAATCACTATAGTGAGAACGTCAAGTTAGTCACCACGTTAACTTTCATTTTCCCGGACTCCTAGGGAAAATATTAATGATTATGGGTGAGGGGGGAATGAAATGGAAAGGATGGAATGAGATGAGGTAGGTATGATAGGATGGGTGATATATGGATGATGGATGAAAGATGGATGCGATAAGAGTGTTCTATACACAAAGAACAAATGTCTTTATTTCACAAGAGCTAACTACAAACTCTCTTTTTCTTTTCTTTTCTCTCTTTTATTTTTTTCTATTTTTCTTTTCTTTTTTCTTCTTTTTTTTCCCCTTTTTTTTCCTCTTTTGTTTCTCTTTTTTTCTCTTTTTTTCTTTTTTTTACTCTCAATCACTAAAGACATTTTACATTTGAACAACACTCTTTTCTTGTTAAAAAATGAAGGATGTTATATGGATGGAGATGATAAATGGATGGTGTGGGGAAATATGTGGGAATGTGGAAGAGCATAGAATGTAATGGGTGAAAATCTAGTGATCGGGACAAATTTCAAGATACGCATTTCTTACAACTCGAAAAAAATATCGTTCTCAGTGATCAAGCCAAAATTTATAATAAAGAATAATGAGATCATGAAACGATTTAAGTGTGGACCCAAAAGAAGTTGAATCAACTTGGGACTTGAAGATTGCGTAAACCACTCTTAAAGATGAAAGGCACAAATTTCACAAGCTAAAGTCTACACTAGTGATCCTTAAAGTTTTCTTAAGAATTGTAATACTCTTCAACTCTAACTGTAGTGACGTGATAAGTGCGCAAATTTTTGTTGAGTCTAGAAATTAATGGCGCAACATGCCTTGTTATGTATTACATAATCTATTTATAAAAAGATAAAACCTCTATCTTGATTCCTAGACTTAAAAATATAGATGATAGAAAATTCACATTAATGAGTGAGATGAAAGAAACTGCTCGAAAATTCTAAAAATCACTTTTTAAAATTCGTTTTTTTTTTCAAAAGAGGTAGGATTTTGTTAAAATTCCCCACCCCCAAACAAGAAGGAACATCGTCCTCGATGTTAAGTAAAATGATTTTTAAAATTGAGAGCATAAGGGAGGAAAGAGATTACCAAAATCAACCGCTAATGAAGTGCATCAGATGAAGCCAAGAAGAAACCTGAATAAGTGGTAAGATTGCAAAAGTGTACAGGTCTATAAACATGATAAAGCATTGGGTGGTGTTGAACACCACCCCAAACGGGATGAGACTCATACAAGAAATAACGGGCTGCCTCCGGTAGCGCTAATTTTAATGTCTTCAGCCAGACCAACCTATTTTCACCCTAAAGATAAGATCTATGAATGCGCGGGGCGACATAAAAATTGGGTGATGATAAGGACCCCCAAACAAGACTGAAGCATCAGCTTTGTTGGATAAAGGCTAAAGGGGTCAATGCACTTGTATGGAAAAGTGCATCACACCATGCAAAACATCGGTGGACCACGGGCGGGTGGGTATTAGGGTAAGGAGGATAAAGTAAAGGGTAAGGGTGAAGAGGCACCGGTCACGGGCCTTATTGAGCTTAAAAGTAAGGGCAATAAGGTCCCTATAAGCATGATGCTCAAGATGTATGGGGAGGCAAAAGGGTGAAGAAATAGTGATGGGGTGGGGCTCATAGAAATTGTAAGACCGTTCTATAAATGGATAATGATAACGTTCGCGCCGTGACACGCTAGGGAGCCCTCGAGGGGAAAAACCAGCACCACAAGAGAGTGGCGGGCATAGAGTAACAAGATAGGTGTCACGAAAGTAGAGAGTATGACCACATATACTCTCATGGTAGGTGGAGGGTGGTTTCTGGTGAGCATGTAAAAATGTTGATGGAGACATGAAATGTGTAAAATCAAGATCCAAATCAGGTGGTGAGGTAGAAAATGTAACGGGTGGGTCGGGTGGGATAAAAGGTGAAGGAAGGTGATCCAACTCAAGTGTAGGGGATACACACTCATCGGGAGGAGTAAAGTAATACTCACAAAGGAGCGTGGTGTCTAAATATGGAGTGGTTAACATATCCACCACTGTGTCACCATCCGTAATGGTGAAAAGGTCTAACGACGCATTAAGATCCTAGATATATGAATCAACATCAATATAAGACTCAAAGTGAGCCAAACATCTCTAGAGAGGATCCATAGGAAGGGAGGTGGGAACCATATCTGATTCAATCTCGGTGGAGTGAGGGCACTCATAGCCGGAGCTAACCTAGAATGAAGTGGTCCTCGGGAACACATGTGGTGGGCTCAATGGGTACAACATGTATAAACTCGGGCGTATTTTTGGATATAACGGGTGGGGGAACCTCAAATATGGGTTCTTTTGGATATGTCAGGGAAGGGAGAACCTTGGCATTAGGTTCGTTTGGATTATTAGGGTATGGATCAGTCTCACATGCTATGGATAAGTCAACACAATTGTCAACCTGAGGCTCGAACCACGAGGTGGTCTCAACTACGAGATTCTCGAGGTGATAGGGTTGGTCACACTCAACATAGGTTGTATAAGATGATACATCATCATCCCACACTGGATCAAGCCTTTGGAGAGCTTGAGTTTGAATTTGAGTTTCTTACTCTTGATTGAGGATGAACGATTCTAAGAGTCTTTCAAGAGCGGAGGTGGATGATGGTGGGGGAGTGATGGTTGGTGGTGGGACAATGGTGGATGGGTGAGGTGGACACAATACACTACTATCATAACTAAATGGAGAATATTGATAGGAAGTGCGAGGAGCGAGATCAAGTTCATCATACAAGAAAGGAGAACCTTCGTGATGGACAAAAGGATGAAAATCGTTCAGTGCGTAGTGAGGGAACTGATCTGGATGGGGTGCACTTGAATTTTATGATGACTATTGGAACGTGTGAGGATCCGCAACAAGGGGTTGGGATTCGTATTGCATGGGAGGGTGATCAATCTGCCACGAATAACCTGGTTGCTCACACCACTCAGTATTAGATATGTCAGGATAATAAGCCGAAGTGGGTTTCGAAACAGTGTCATATGGATACACATGTTCCATGGTGGGGTCGGATGGATAAGGAAGGTCCGGGCACTCATGGGACATGTGATTGGCGTGGGAACAATAGGTGCACTGTGAATATGGGAAATGGACAAAGTCATTCCATAAAGGATTTTCTTTGGCCATGACGGGGTGGATAGGGGAGAAAAAGGTTTCTCCAAATATATTTTCGATTTTTCAATTTTTTTTTGTGAAAAAGAAGGAAAATATTTTTGGGTTTTTGTTTTGAAAATAAGAAAAAGGATGAAAAATATTTTTTTGAATTTTTGAAAAGGGATAAAAGTGGACTTGGTATGAAATACACACTAACGGCACACAAAAACCGACTACCAGTGGATTAGAACTAGAAGCGTACAAGCAAAGGAAAATCCTAACTAGCACGTAGCCAATTTTTATCTTCAATTAAGTTATCGCGTAGTCAAATTTTAATTACTCCGTGGGCGAGAAAAAGCACGAAATCTTATACGTCGCCTATGGAAAATTGTGCTCTTACTTGGCTTTCTAGTTGATTGATTTTAATTAAGTGATGGCACGGGTTAACAAGCAAGTGGAATTAAGTGAGTGAGTTGGGTGATGAAATCCCTTCGCGTTTCAATGACGGGTTTTAGGTCTTAGGTTCATTAATTCATCAAACCATTCAAATTAAGACTATGCAAAAAATAAAGTCACATAAGAGCACATAGTCAAGTAATAAATGGACTCGCTAACAGGAGAGGCGCGAGCGATAAAGAAATGTACCTCCTACGGATTTTACAAACGTAGGGTGAAGATCGAGTTGAGTCGACCGGGGAAAGTTCTCCTAACTTTAGTCGTCCCCAGGATTCCTACACACCCAAAGTAGAGAGGCTTCAAAATTTCACTTCAAGGGGGCTCTATCTCTACCTTGTCCCGTTTCCCTTTTCCCTTTTTTGTTTAAATTTAATTAATACAAATAATTGGTGTCCAAAGTACCGCAAATAAATGTATAAGGCTTCAATATCCTAATACAAACAATTTATGTAAAATAAAAAATATATATACAAATGAACAAATGTACAAGTCTTCAAAACTCTCCTCAACTCGAAACGTCGGCAACGGCACTTCGTGAAAGGTCAAACGCCAAAGTTTGAGCAAAGTCCAACGCTTAAAAAGACGGCAACGATGTCATTTAATAACTCGTCTTTTGCATATATGTCATTGTAGAGTAAAGACGATCAATCAAAAATCCCTTTTGGTATCTACAAACATACTATAATTGTATATTGACGATTAAAGGGTCAATCCGCGCTCCTTAATATGGAAAAGAGCAAAGTGAAAACAAGTATGATATTTAAAATAATTATAAAGGGATATTTATACTATTAATTATGAACTAAAATTAAAAGTACACTAATAAATAAAGAAAATGATAAAGTGAGTTAAATATGAGGAGAAAATAATTATGAGATAATTGAAGGGATTAAATTCACCATTTAACCTATTTATTTTCATTAATTAGTTTGTCTATTTTAAATACCCCAATATATATATAAATTCACAAATAAACTCTCGTTGCAAATGTAAATTTACATATAGTTTTTTTAGAAAATTAATATTTAAATTTCACATACTCACAAAAATTAGTTTCAAACATTTTCTAATAAATCACCCGCTAGGAAAAATTTACTAAAAACATTTAAATCATAAAAAAAGAGTTTTAGAGTTGAGAAATTCAAACTACAATGTTATTAAAAAATTGCCTATCTCTAGTTTAATTAATAAATAAATATTATAATTTGAATTTACGATTTTCTCTCGAAAAAATTCATCCTCCCTCTAGGCGTAAATATAAATTATAACATTTTAATATTAATATTAGAAGTGGCATAATAAATAAACAAACAAAAAATAAAAATAATTAAGTTAAGGGTTTCGCCACACCCCTTGAATGGGGTATTTAGCTTCTCATTATGGTATTATTACATATAAAATGTAATAATGACACAATATGAGGTACATAATGTAAAATAGAGTGAAAGAAAATAAATAAACCAAGTCTCCTTAAGTTTGATGTTAACTTTCAAAACTTGACATGAATAGTAATCCACAAATATGAATTTTACAATACACAAAAATATTACCCAACTCACAATATGTATCTCAATATTTTCTACCTCACTGTATATAAAAAAATAGAAAAGAAGAAATAAAAAAAAATTGTACAATACTACACCAAAAATGAGCTTAAAAAAATGGTGCTCCTAAACTAAACTATATACACGGTTTCTCTCTCTCTCTCTCTCTCTCTCTCTTCGCTCTGTTCCCCCCTTTTTCCTTGTCTGAAATGAGTCTTCTTTAATAAGATGCAAGTGGGTCTAGGGGTGAAGGTAATTTAGGAAGAAGGGGTAAAAGTGTTTGGAAGATGTGACTTTTGTTTTGGAAAATTGGCAGCTTCTTGGGTTGTGGGGGTAAAGAGTGTGACATGAATTGGGTAATATTATCTTTGTCAGATGTCAGGTACGGGTTCGACTAAGGTAGAAATGTGATATAGGATTTCTTGGGTCTATGACACGGTTTGATAGGCTATGGTTGGATTCGGGTTGTGCTAGGTTCGTTTCCGGGTCTGAGATGGGGAATCGGGTTAAGGAGTTAAAACGAGTTGGATGGGTTCGAGGCTTGGTTGAAATGGAGCGGGTTCGGTTGGCTTCCATGGGGGTTCGAGGTTATGCCGGAGACAAGGTTCAAGTGAGTCAGGGGCTCGACCATGGCAGTTCGGAGCTTGGTTTGGAGGTGTGAGGTTGGTTCGCGGGTTAGATAGCAGGTCCGATCAGTTTGAGAGTTGGTGGGTACCCGAACGGGTTCCGGGTTAGAGGTTGCAGCAGATAAAGGTATGGGGCAAAGTATAAATGGGGTTTGAAGTTTTGAATGGGTGTTGGGTTTGGGTTATGGTTGATTTGAAGAGATAGACAAATGAGGTTTAGTGGGGAAGACGATGAATAGGGAATAAGGGTATGTTTAGGTGTTTAAGGGTGTAGAGTGGTTATGGTGTGTAGGAAAAATGGGTGTGGGTGAGTGTTTTGTTTATGGTGTATGGGTGTGTATGTAGATAGGGTGTGTATGTGTGTGTATGTTAGTTTTTACCCAACTAAAAATAATAATTAAGACTCAACTAAAAATTTATAAAACTAAAAATAATAAAAATAAAAATGAAAATAACACGACACATAATACAAATTCTAAAAATTAAACACGACTCAAATAAAAACTAATAAAACAAAACAAAACAAAAATAATAATAAACTAACTAAAAACTAAAAACAAACAAAATTAAAGGAAAACAAATACTCGACACACTAAAAAAGTAAGTCCTCTAAAAATAAATAAAATCTATTAAAAATAAAACTCAAATAATAAAAATAAAAACTACAAAAGAAGTAAATATAAAACCTAAAGTCCTAAAAATAGAAAATCTAGCAAAACTAAAAAAAAGACTAAAATTAAAAAATAATAAAAATAAAAAAGAAAAGGAAATATAATGACTGTGATAAATATGATTGTGATAAATATGAAATAGTAGCATTTCATTAAATGAAGCACATAAAGAAAGCTTCGAGCGAGGTATCTCGCAAGATGATCTGTCCCTTGAAGCATTCGTTCGAACGAATTATTCTTGTCATTTGAACAACATTGACATGTCGTTTGAACAATATCAACGATTTTTTTTATTAAAACCCCGCCTCAGGACTTAGAAAAAAATATTTTGACAAAAAATGATGCCTCAGATGTTTAAAAATATTTTAGAAAAATATCCCAACATTTTAAATGAAACATTAAGGGTCTTAAACACAACATTACCAAAATATATCTCGTAGAGGCTTGTTTGTTGAATAATGTTGATATTCGGATCCATCTTGATGCATGAATGAACTAGAACTTTTCTTCGACGGTTCTAGCGGTATATGACATACTCTAATGTAAACGGACTATGTAAAATATGTCCTTACAAATCTCTCCCTATGTCTATGACGGTACAAACTAAAAACATCTGAATTATCAAATTAAATGTCCTATGCAAATCTAATGCCCTCCCATGAACACATAAATGAAAAGGTACTAAAAATGAATGTCTTTAAACTTTTTCAGAAAATGTTCAACTTGAAATCTTCAAATCTTTAACTTTTCTTTGTCATCATCAGGGTGAGCACAATAATGATCCTCAAATTTTGTACCTACACACATGATACAAGAAAGAAATACCTTCATGATGTATTGAGTTTGAAATGAGATAAACATATATCAAAACAAAGATCAAACCTCAAATCTCCCCAATAGTTTAAACTCCCCCATTAAATCATAATTCGTTCTCCCCCTTTTTATTTGTCAAAAATATACAAGAAAAAGAATAAACACAAATAACCATGGAGTATCACGACAAACATAGCAAGTCAACTACGATCCTCCAAGGATAAAATTGAAAGCATCCACAATCTATTTTCGATTTTGCAATTTTTTTCAAACAAAAATAATTTACAAAAAATAACACAACATGAATTTATACTAAGATAACTAAATCGTGGAACCGTAATGAATGGGTGTGAACTAATTCGATAGAAAATCCATTACAATAAAACATAACATATGTGCATGATGTATATGGATACTCCTAACGAATGAACTAAAAATCCTCCTGATGTGTCAAAATATGAATTTATATGACATCGACTCAATCTATCGATACATCAAAGTCAAGAATGATTTTCACACCAATAATGTCTAAAACTATGTAATGCTTTTTCAAGATTTTATCAACACGTGCAAATCCGTTGATTAATTTCCAACCAAACACCCTCATAAATAATAAATCTTATATTTCTCTAATGGGGTGATCTAAAACCTAATGGCCCCTTTTAGCATATTTATCTTGTTATTGCTTTAATTTTTTTCGGGCTCTTTTCAAACGGTGGCTTTCATGACATGGTTATTATTCACTCACAGCCCTTTCCCATGTTCACTCATCATTTTTCATATTAAACAAATTTCTCACGGGCAACGGTTATTACATTCACTAATTTTATTATCAAGTTTTATCACATTTGTTTCATTTTAAAAGTAGGATTGAGATGGAAACAGTTCAACCAATATGTGATAGACAAGTATAATAAATAAAAAATCCATACAAGTGTGCAGAAAATGAAACTGTGAATCAAACGTATAGGTAGTTATCAATTAAAAATATCTCAATGACTCCACACATTATAAATCACAAAATGAAATTATGACGCATATCAAAACACTATCAAATAGTCACCCGATTATGGAATGATATTGTGACCCGGTGATCCTAAATGTCCATTCATAAACGGTGTAAAACCAAATACAATTTTTTTTTTTGTCTTTTTTCGAAAAAATTATCAAATTAAAATATTTTTGGCCTTTTCATTTTTGCTCAAAAAATAGAAAATCCTTTTGTATTTTTCCAAATTTTTTCAAAAACAAAAATCTTATAGGTTTTTCGAAAAATATATCAAGAATGGAAAAGATAAATACAAAAGTGGTAGACACTAGAAATAAGCATAAAATATCATCATGAAAATCATCCTATGCTATCAAACAAGTCTAAACCTCAACCGTTAGGTGCGGAGGTGTTTTCCAAAAGTGGTGACATCCTATGAAAAACATCCATCAAATCATTTGAAGTTTTGACCAAAAATTTAACTTTCTCTCGAATATGTGAAACTCTCTCACGTAATCATTCGAAGCATCATGTGTGCGTGTGTGTGTGGAAACACGTGGCAAAAATCTATGTGACACATTACCCAACTAAAAAAACATTCTTGAGTGTGTACTCTTTTCTTGCAATGGGTGCAAATATACACGGGCCTAGGAACACCTCTCTCAAAACTTCTACAGCGCACTTTCGTATCTGGATTTGGATGCCCAGGTGAGTTGGGTTGAGAGCCATAAGGATCTATCACAAACTCGATAATCGATTCGGATCTAACGTGGGAAGTGGACCCACTGTCATGACCTATCCCTAGTCTCTCAAAATTACCCAAAGCAGGACCAAGGAGCATATTTCCTACCTTCTTAGATGTATCCTCTAATGTGACCTTTACTTCCCAAGCATGTTCAATATCTCTCTCTAGCTATGACACACGGGCTTCAATCTCACTCTTTTCCCGACCTACGACGATCAACTACTCACTCAAAGTAACCTTCACCATCTCGAGTTGACTCGCCGACACCTCAAATCCTATCAAAACCTCTATATCTCTCTCCAAATCTTTCACCCTAAGACTTCACTCCTTATTCAACTTCTTAGTCTTCAAGGTCTCGATGTATAAATCTATAAACGCAATCTGGAGTTCACTTTCGCCTTCGCTTCAAAACTCACTTTCACCCTCACTCTCATATAAAACACTCAAACTATCCTAGAGGCCCTCACGTGCACAAGTATCCTCATGATCGTGGGATAAACTAGGTGTGCTTATATGGCTTGTCATAAAGGCGACACACTTCCCATGTGAATACTCATCCCCCAAATCCTTCACATCTTCCTCACTATCGCAAAGAGTGGCTGGCATGGAAACTTTCTTGCCATTTATCTTTAGCCTAGTGGGACATTCAAATGCCCTATGCCCCTTTCCCTCACATTCAAAACATTTCTCCTCCTCCACTTTCTCATTCTCATTATCTTTCTCACCGCTCTATTTAGCCTCGTCTTTCTTATTTTTTTTAAAAAAAAACTGTTTATTGGAATAATTTTCTTTGGAAAATTTGAGAAACTTAAAAAAAAAATTAGCAAGCATGGCCACATCATCAAAATCAAACTCACCCTCAGACTCAGACTCACAAACTTTCACTTTTTTCCTTCTCTCTCTTGGACACTTCCTCACTCTTCCTAGACTGGGCTCTAAGTGCTATCACTTTATCCTTAGGCTTGACAGTGTCAGGAAACATGTCAATTTCATATTAAAGCACTTTATACTCTTGACTCACTTGAGTCTACCATTGTATAAGTGCTCATCTAGTTTGGAAATTGTGACAAAATTAGAGTCCCATTCCCTAGATACTAAAGAGCCTCAGAATCATTTTCTTAAGCCACACTTGATTCAATTAAAGGTATAAATCTCAATCACACACTCTAGGGTTGCATACATTGTTCATATATTGTATTAATTGATTGTGTGGGAGTTGTGTGTGTTAAATACCATTTAAATTGATTTTAATAATTTTTTGGGAATTTTTAATAATTTTTAAATGATTTTTTCTAATTAAAACTTGGTTTATAAAACTTTTGGGGTCATTCTATAATTACTGTTATACCTGAAAGTTGAGTTGGGTAGGATCCGAATGCGCTTGAGACTTGAGGGTGCGTGTGTAATTATTTTTAAAACACGTGTGTGAGAGCTCATCTCAGCCCTACACATGTCCATGTTATACCAGCTAGATCTATGTTTGTTGCAAGACACATAACTCGTGTGTTATCTCAGCATTTGGATCATTGTTATCAATGTTCTGCATGCGTTTTTCTCCAATCCCTGTGAACCTCTCTAGACCAATCAGCACGTGTTTAAATCACCGCTGATGTTAAACCGTAGGATCAAAGTCAAAAGGCCAAGTCCAAATCTCAGCCTTTAGATTTTCACCAACCTTCTCGATCCTTCCTAGCCTACTATATACGGAGGCTTACCCTCAGCGTTTGGGGACTTTTGACAGTTAGTTTAAATAGAGAGTGAAGAGAGAAGAGAGAGAAGGGAGAAAAGAGAGAAACCAGAGGGAAAACCCTAACGTTTTTCAAACCCTAATTCATTTTTCTTAAATTTTTTACACCAAACACCATACCTGAGTGTTTGAGAGTTACTTTGGTAGAGGTTTGAAGTAAGATCGTGGTTTGAATTCTCTGATTTTGAGATCTTGCGTCCAACTTAAGTATTTCGGTTAGATCTGTATTTCTCTTTCATAGAAATTATAGATCTGGCTATTTTATGTTATATTACATTTAGATCTGCATTATTTCGTTTCTCATCTTGAGAAAATACATTTGTTGATTACTGTTCTATAAATGTTTTTCAAAACGTTAGAATCAACAAATTATTCTTTTTTATGTTTCTAGTTCTTGTAAAACAAGACTCACGATCTAGTTGGAATCGCAAATGGTGGTTTTTAATTTCAAAAATATTTTCAAACCCCTCTGAAATTGATTAAGACCTTGAACCGTCTTTCGAGCAAGCTAACCTTGGATTCTGGGTTAGTTTAAAGATCAAAAGAGTCTTTTATTTCCTAAGAAGAGAGAAACTGAAAATCTAACTCATTTAGATCTGATCTATAATTTTCTCGGACTTGTTTGTATAAATAAGTATGTGTGTGTGTGTGTGTGTGTGTGTGTGTGTGTGTGTGTGTGTGTGTGTGTATGTGTGTGTGTGTGTGTGTGTGTGCATGCATGTGTTAGAACACTTTCACAAACACTTGTCACACTACGACATAAGAAGTGTTGGTTGTAAGATCTTCAATTAACAAGATTCACCGTAAAGACCGGATTAAAGTGTTGAGAAGTTAGCAAACTGGGAAAGCCACATCAACATCAGAACTGCAGAGAAGTTAGAATCAAACTAGTGGGTACATTTCTAAACTTGTATAGGTCTGATTTGTTTTCATGTGTGTTAAATAGTTTGTGACTTGTATATTTTATTTTAGTGGATTTTTAGTTTGTTACTTAGAAGTCACCGTGGATGTTTCCTCAGTTGGGTGAGGTTTTACCACGTTAAAAACGCCTTGTACTTAATCTTACTACATCTCCTCGTCTCATTCTTGTGGTTGTGATGATTTGGTTGACTTAATCTGTTTTAGTTTTGGTTTTCAAAACTAGTTATAAAATCTTGATCATATCTCGTACATTTTTCATTAAACACATCTTATGATTAACTGGTTTTGATTTAAAGAAAAGAGTTTCTCCAAAAAATAGTTCGGAGTTACTTAGACTGTTTAATCCTGAATTACACAACTTGAGTAACATCTTTTTTAATTGGTATCAGAGCTTTGGAAATTATTTTTAAAGATCCCGTGTTTCTGAAATTATTTTCCTAAAATCAAATAATGGACGAGAAATCTGAAAGATTTAGTAACTTGTCCAGACCTCCTCTCTTTGATGTAAACAACTTCCCTTACTGGAAAGTAAGGACGGTTACTTTCATATAAGGAACCTTAGGATATGATGTCAGGTATATTATTGAAAATGGTTATACTTATCCTACTAAACTAGCCACTGAAGGAAGCAATGAGAGGATTAAGAAAGTATTAAGTGAATTTACTCGTGAAGAGAAGCAAGCCTCTCTGAACAATAACAAAGGCAAGAATGTCATTTTTATGTCCATAAATGAACATGAGTTCAAAAGGATCTCATCTTGTATATCGAGCTATTGGGCAACCACACTCTTATGTAAGACAATACTTCCACCTCGTTCCTGATTAGGAGAATATTATCCATAAATTTACTAAGAATTACCAACACATTTTTCTCATGCTTCCTATAATAACATTTATTTTTTTACCTATCATAAAATATAAAAAACTTAATTGCCTGATCAAACCGAATATTCCAAGACCTTGATTTTAACTTAAATCTATAAATGGATCTCACAAAATTGCATCACTTTGCCTTTTCGACTTCTTACCATCTTATTTCCAAGACAATCGTTTAGGAACCCACTCTTGACATTAAAAGAATCTCGACATACTTTATCATGGCTACTGGTGAGAATATTTTCTCATAGTTAACTCATATATTTTTTAATATTCCCTTTCGCAAGCTTCGAGTTGAAGGTTTTACCTTCCCACCCATATATTTTTTCACTTTTTGTATATACACTTGCGCTCGATGGGTTTTATCCTATCAACAAGTCTATAAGCCCCAAAACCTAATTTGAATACAACGAATCCTTTTGGTATCCATAGTCATAAGTCAAAGTAAATAATTTTTATTTTGGAATGACTCATTGTAGTTCCAGTAACCCGGTGTGTGTTTCCCTGGGATCATATAAAAATGATCACCCAAAATACTAACCTTTAAGAAATCATTTTGATTCTCCTACTATGACGTGGCACCACTTGCTATCCAGCATAAGTGTCAAACGTATCTTGATTATGAGTAATACTCCCAGTACTGTTAGGAAATGTATTTTTATATTAGGTTATATTTCATCATGTAATGGGTGGTCTAGGAACATTGGTAATATGATATTTCATTTTTTCATACAAGACTATCTTACACTTCCTCTTACGAGAATCGAGTATTGATGCAATCTACGACATTCTTGTATTTAAGAATATAATATAAAATAACTCCTTAACCTTAGGGATAACCAACAAAGAGACGTACCATTGTCCTTAATTTTAAATTCCTTGGCTCCTTCCATGCCATGTGTCGGGCATCCCAGATCTGAACATTCCTTAGAATGAGCTTGCGCTCACTCCAATGTTCAATGGGAGTTAAAGATATAGATTAAAAAAACACTAATTCAGTATGTATATGTCGTCTTTTACATAAAATCTTAATGTGAATGATGTAGTCTTGAATAACTAACCACGGACCTTATCATATTTAAAAGAGTCTTATTCTTTCATTTCCTCTGCACCATTCCAAATTGGAATACTTGGTGAAGGTAATAGGGATGTAATCCCAAACCTTCAATAAGTGATCCCTTAACTCGCCTAAGAGGCAAACACCTCTACGATCAGATCATACAAATTGGATTAGTTTACCTCACCTACGCTTCACTTTAGCTTCGTATGCTTTGAACTAATCAAAGGCTTCGAAATTATGGGGCATAAGGTAAATACATCCACACCTATGAGTAATCAATAATGTAAACGATGAATAACTCAAAAACATCTATAGACCGAATAGTCATAAGACCACACAAATCAAAATGAACTATTTCCAACACACCTTTGGCTCTTAATCTTTTGGTCGGGAAGGGCCCTTGATCATTTTACCTTCTAAACAAGATTCAAGACTAGAAGTGCCTCCACTTGCAATAAACTCAATTGCCCATTTTCAAACCAGTAATCAAATTTCTTTTAGAATAAAATAACCGAAACGTAAATGAAAAAATTGTGTTTGATTTAGAAGGAAACTTTATTTTTAATGATTTGTCCATTAAAATTACTCATTTCAGTATTTTGCAGTATTGGTGACACAAACCTTATAATTTCAATATTATTTTCTAATGTACCAAAACAGATACAATATTTCCAGTTTTGATAAAATAATTTTATTAAATTAATTGAAAATCTATTCAAATCTAATTCAGAAAAGCAAAACCAACTGTTCTAAAATCAGGAACATTAAGTAATTTTCCTACATTATCTTTATATCTTCACCATCATCTAAATAGATATCCTACTACTAATACTAATGCCTTAATTTAATTTCCCATAATTAGGAACATCTCTCTTTTAAGTAATCGTCCAGTTAACTTGAACCTCCACAACTAATTATAGTCATGATTTGTGGTCCACGATGTTACACACCAAGTTCTTATAGATCGAACCATAAATCATGTAATTACTTTTGAAAGAAAAATAATTGCAATGTCCTTATCCTTATAGAGAAAGGAAAATCAGACATGTTGCTATATAAGTTTTAACTACCTATAGTGAGAATATTTGGGTTACTTTCATTACTATCGAGGAATATAAAATTTTCTTAACCCTAAACCACTACACATAAGACAAAGCCTTATCACCATACTTCTTCTTTCGAGAAAGAAAGAAATCTATTCTGAACAACTAATACCATCCGTTGTCTGCTGATGATGCTCACTCCTGAATTATAAAATCAATCCATATTTTCCTACCATGTATAATCTAAAGAATATTATGTTCAATCTATGATGAAAATCATTTCAAGAATATAATTCTTACTTAAGCCTCATCAATCAACATAAGTGTTTAAAAAAATTCACGGTACTTTCGTTAAAATTAACCGTATAGAGAGAGAACTTCCCCATTGGGGAACCGAGCATGCGTAACATTTAATTAAAAATAATTATCATATATTTTAATATACTATGAGTAGATGATTAAAATAATTAGTTATTGGGGTGGGGGGGCAGATAAGCTGATGCGAGGAGTTAATCATATCATAACTTTAAAACATTAATGGCAATTGGGTTAAATCAGTTTACCATTTCCATAAATTAGAACAATGTACAACTAATTTTCCAGTCCTTAAAACTTATTCCAGTTAAAACTTTAAGACTAAAATAGTGAGAAAACTTGAATTCATTTTTCAAATCTAGGAATAATTTTTGGAAAATTAATTTCTAATTTAAAAGAAAGAATTAGTTCGATTAAATTTTAAAGTGGTATCCCTCTACTGCCAATTAAAAACTAATCCCTTCAGACATCCTAGATCCCTTATGAAGTGAAAATTCTCGTTGGGAGCTTAAATCACCCCACATTAAACTAGATATATTTTCATCTTTCGTTATGTTATCCGGATAGTCCAAGAAACTTCTGTCCAACACAATGAATAATCAGTATCTTTTGGTCCTGCAAATAATGGCACTCACTCTGTTGGGGAGGATATTGTTAATTTTGTTTAATTATATACCACTGGTTCATTACTCAAATCTGAATATTCTCGTGATGAACTTTCCCGTTGAGGAGATCGAACTCACTCACATTAAATTCTTGGAATTATAACTTAAGAATCTTAATAATACCAAATGTCATGATTAAATTCATTTGTTGGGAGCCATAGCAAAGCTGACACGGGAAGATAATCACATCACATTCTTAAATATACTAATGGAGATCACAGGGTTAATCTGGAAAGCCCTCACCCACTAAATATCTTAAACTTGGAGGTTTTATGAAAAACATTTCATTTAATTCTTAATGCCCGAATTAAATCATTGATAATTTTTCCAATTTACTTGGACGAATTAAATTTTTCGATCTCATTATTTTAATTTTCCAAATAAGAAACTATTTTTAAATTAAAATAAACCCAAGGATCAAAATTTAAGTTATACCTTTAAACTAACTACTTGATTAAATTCAATTTAAAAAAGAATAAATTAAAAATGGATTTTTTTCGAAAAAACGTGATCTAGATCAGTCTCAAAATCAAATCCATATTTTCAATAGAAAACAAGTGATCCTAATTAATCAAATTAATTAACATACTAAAATATGCAACATAGTAATAAATATACAAATGGAAAATATAAATAATTACAAAAAGAAATAAAATAATAAGGAAAAATACGCTCCTCTCATTCATTGTAAAAATCCTCCCTGAGTTAAGTCCTGTGGGTCAAAACCTTCTCGAAGAGTCCATCATGTGTCAATCTTGTTCAAGAATAGAGTCCCAAATGATTATGAACAAACCATTCCTTGTTACAAAAGTTTCTTAGAAGAATTCTTGCTAAAGTGCAATTATGGAAGAAATAGAACTGGAAGCTAACTCAATCACACGAAAAAAAATTGTACTTTGGCCGGTGCCGATACAGTGGTGGGTGAAGGGGGTCAAATGCGCGACACGCTTCCTTATTCATTTTTCTTCATTTAATTTTCCTTTTTTCTTCATGTATCCTTTTGTTAACTGTAAGTTATTGGATACTCCATGAATTGATCTCGAACAAATACAACACCCATGGAATTCATCTAGAGTTAAAACCACACGTAAAAGCAAAATAAAAATTACATCCCTTCACTTTCTCCTGCAAATACAATGGTTAAAATGCAATAATTAATTCCTAATTATTACAACCAAATCAAAAATAAGAGGGCAAAAATAACTACAGAGAAACCATCATTGGTTACATTCACGTGACCATGATGGAGGAGATACAAACATTCACATCCTATAAAATCATAATACAAAAATGGATACACCCATCTACATATTTCTAACATGAAACCTAGGGGTTTGATTGTTGGAGAACATGGACCTCTCCAAAACATGATTAATTTACAACTGATGTCTCTGATACCAATTATTGGAAAATTAAATCGAGATTGACATTTGAAAATGAGTAAAAATTTCAGCCATAAGATCTTTGATTAATCATGCATTGAAAAAAATAAGAATTGGGTTTAAATAATAAACCTGGAGTTTAGAATATAACATCATATTTAATCATATTGTGATTCATATGAGGAGGAAAATCTTGGAGAAGATGAAGATATTGATTCGGTCCAAGCTCTCTAAAAACATTATTAGAAAGATCCAAACATCTAGAATATTCTAGCATATGATCTACCCAAAGTAATCCTTGTGTGGGGGCATTCTTGGAGATGACACCATGGTGAAATATGAGAGAAATCACCTTCTCTATACTCACTCCTTTACAAAATGTAAATAGTGTTTTTCCTCTCCATCTATAACCCTCCATAATGGATCATTCACGTAAAACTCTATCTTACCCTTACATAAATAGGTATAAGTCATGGGCTTTAGCCAAACTGGGCTTCCAGAGAGTTTCGGGCCTACTACTTGGGCATTAGACTATACAAGGACCCAACACTAATAAATAAATTTGGTTCCAAATAAATACTCAAAAAACCCGTTACTATAATTATTTCCTTTCTTTCTTTAATTATGACTAACTCCAGTAAATAATATTACAATATATATATCTCTAAATCACTCAAAATATTGAGGTCTTCTTAGCAAAGTTGATTATGGAATATAATATGATTCCACGCGTTAAGTTTCCAACGTTGATCAAACCAATTTCATATCAATCAATTTCAACCAAAATCTAATCAATTCCTTGATTCTCATATTTAACTTTTTTTCTACTCCACCAGATTAGAAAATAACCCATCAGTTGGGTTTAACTAGTTCAAACAAAACATATAAGTTTGTTAAGGGCGTATCACAATCCAAGATATCTCCTAGATGCGGATCCCTTCAAATTATGATCTCAAACCCAGTAACACAATGATTGCCCAATCTCAAGGGATCTATTGACGAAATATAAAATTAAATCGCACCTATAATAGTCAAAACAACAATTAAGAATGCATTCAAATCCTCATAATTCCCGGGATTAAGAATTTATGCATCCTTTGCAAATGGTATGAGATTACCTAAGTCTAATCAAGAAAACCCTTCAAATTAAAATATCATGGGTGATCTTGTTCAACACATTCCTGGATGTATCAGTCACAATCCTCCTTTGAATTATCATACAAGTTCCCAAACCATCAGACAGGTTCCCATAGTTTGAGATAACCCACTAAAATTGTACCACAACCATTTTGATAGCATTTCAACTCTCTATCTAGTTTGTTAAATGTTCAATAATGCTATAATAGGAATTCTGATCTTCCATGATCAAGCCGAACTTAACTCACCAAAATTCATACTAAGTAAAATTGAACAACATTATTTACAATATATTTAAACATTAATATAAGGAATTCTAATAACTATGATTCTTATTTCAAAATGAACTTTTATACCTTTACTGAAAAGTGAATGGCATACATGGTTTTAAGAATAAAAGCCAAACAGTGATGACTCGGATATATCAGACGATTCGTAAAATGAGTGTGAAATGAAGTTAACGATATGCCTGAAATAAATGAAGTCTTTAGTATCCCCTAAATGGATGAATAAATGAGATTACTTTTTATCCCTCATTAGTGAATCATATGACCTGATATGGGTGATACTACAAAGATTAAATTTTTTCTGCAAATAGTATGCCCATAGACAAACGGAATGGAATTGTCGAAGAATAGCCAATGCCTAAAAAAACCATCGAAAAGAGAAAAATCCTTGAGAAACTGAAAAGTACCTAAGCAAACATCACACTATGGGTGTTATTCATTGTTGGTGCAAAAAAATGGATTGCGTCCCATTTCATGATCACAGATAGATAGATAGATAGATAGATAGATAGATAGATAGATAGATAGATAGATAGATAGATAGATAGATAGATAAAAGCAATCCAATCAAACACATAAGAGACAAGGATTTTTAAAGTGGTTCGTCTATGAATAAAGCCTATGCCCACTGTTATTTTATTACCAGGGGTGTACAATAGCACAATATGTTGTAGAGAGAGAGAGAGGTGTGTAAAGAATTGCTTTCTATCCAGATTCCCCCTTTTGGCTAAAGGGATGCATGTATTTATGGTGGGAGTTAAATAGATACAATGTCTTTATACATTCAGACATTTATATCTATATACAATGAATATAACTGTTGGCCTTATATGGTGGTTGGTCTTACTTAAGTTTCTTGGTATGCTATGTGTTGGTTGGTATGCCAACCAACTCTCCTTGGGTGCCGACTAACTCTCCTCAGGTGCCGATCAACTCTCCTCGGGTGCCAAACAAGTATAAATATTGCCATGTAGGATGACATGTGTCCTTTTCTGACTGGTCATCATAGATAGAGAATTTTTGTGTCGACAGAAGCCCCCAATGCTCCATGCTTGATGGTTCACTGAAAGGATGGAGTATTTATTCTGTAGTGTTGCTCGGTGCTTGTGAAATTCTTGATCTGTCTTCTTAATTTGTTCAACATAAAGTGCACTATCTCCTGGACGACATATCATGCAGGTTGATCGATGGTTGCTAATCTTTCTTTTGAGGAACTCTGTTCGTCAAGCGAACGTGTGCTATGTATCACCCATGGGAATTTGGATGCAGCCATGCCATAGTATGCAGCTTGTAGCTTGTAGCTTGTCATAATCTTCAAGTATGTTAGTTGGTTGATTAGCCGACCAACTGCCTTCTGTGTCGACTAACTGAGTGTTGATTGTCCATGTTTGATTTTTCTGATCTCTGCTCCTCTGAGTGCTTTGTTATTGTGGCATGTTAACTTTTGAACCCAATTCTTCAATATGATTAGTGTCGAGATAGTAATAGCCTTTGAAACATTTACATATAAGTATAACTTGTTCTTCAGTGTAGGTCGAGACAGCAGTAATAAAGATCCCAGCGCTGTAGATGCTGAATCTGACTCCTGAACTCAATAACATGTGCATAATAACTCCTGAATATGCCTCCTGAACTTCAACAGCAAAACTAACTCTTGAATATACCTCCCGAACTTCAATAGCAAGACTAACTCCTGAATATACCTCCTGAACTTCAATAGCAAAACTAACTCCTGAGCAAAAACAACTCCTGAATGTGCCTCCTGAACTTCAACAGTAAAACTAACTCCTGAACAAGAAAAACAACTCCTGAATGTGCCTCCTGAAAAACTAACTCCTGAGCAAGAAAAACAACTCCTAGATGATGATTGGTCGGGGCCCCGACCATGTAAGTTTGTGGAGTTGAATTTGATGCTCGACTGCATGATGTTATAAGAATGTTCCACCGAATAAATAACTATATCTGTAATAGAAGCCCCCAAGTGTGGAATATGAACTTTGAATGCTTTCTTGGCCTTGAAGTTTGTTGGTCTTGCTAGAAAAATAAGGCCGAGGAAATGTTCCCTGAGATCTTTGCATGTTTGCATTTTCATTTTCTTGGAAATACTTTTTAAGATGCTTTCCTTGTTGTTTGCTGATGTATATATCTGTAGAAGGACAAATTATTCTATTTTGCATAGACAATGGAACTTGCTCCACCTGTTGTTTAATTATAGTGACTTGTCACTCTTTGGGCCTAAGCAATGGAATGATTTTCATCCCATATTCCTACTTAGTTGTAGTCATCTTACCAAGCTTGAATTCCTTCTTTTACGTCTCTTGTTGAGGCTATCCATATAGTTGTCCCTTTTATCTCCAAGAGACTCATGTCCTTTGCTAATGAAGAAATCCTTAAGTTTGGCCTGGACCATAATTATGCTCTTAACATATCAATTAATGTCTTACAAAAGACTATTTTGTTGGTACTAGTTGATAAGGGATGTGCTTTTAATGTATGCTCTCTTTAAATGCTACGATGTTCATGGATGAAAGTTAGTGATCTAACTCCCACTCCGGCCATTGTGCGTGCCTATAATAATACTCATCGAGAGGTTATGGGATAAATTCTTCTCACACTTGGGGATAGTCTGATTTTTCCACGAGTGGATTTTCAAGTGATAGACACCCCAACCTATTTCAATCTACTTATTGGTATCCCATGGCTCCACAATATTATAGTAGTTGCTTATTTTCCCCATCAAAAGCTCACATTCTTCGTTGATAATCAAATTAGTAGGACCATTGGGGAGGAGGATGATTCAAATTGTATCGGCCCCAAAAATCCTATCTTAGATATCTATCATAGTACTAATGACATTTTGTTCTCACATTTCAAGGTTGACCCACTCCCTCTCCCAGCAGTGGAGGATGTCAAATAAAGGGTAAGCCCTATGCATAGCCCACATAAAAATGTCAATATGATCATGATATTCAAGATGATGGACTTCATGCTAAGAATGGGGCTAGGCCAAAGACAATAAGGGATCGTTGAACCGATCATACTGAAAACTTCTTATCCACTGGATGGTTTGGGGTACTAACCTTCCCCGACTAAAATTATGGATCTCCGTTAGCCATACAAAAAGATGACGCTAAAGAGAAAATAAGTCAATTCTGGAGACTCCCTAAATGGTCACTTTATCAAAGCGACCAAAGATTTCCCATATTGTGGCTTCCTTGAGCCGTGGTATGATGCAGTAGACAAGAATATGAAACTAGGCTTTAAAGTGTTATTTGAAAACAAAATCACTTGGACTGATGGGTATAAACATGAAGTGAAGTCGTTAAACATCAAATCCTCTGACTCAAGATCTTCTAACAGTAAAATAACTGATAGCACCGATAGTGATGAATCCTTTGGCCTCACTGAACTGTGGATTGATATTTGTGTGCTCTGCGTTGAATCCAAGTCATCTGACCCCACTGAGGGGATATTTCCTACTGATAAGCCTCTGCGTAATTAGTGGAGCATATCGACAAGTACAAGCCTACCAACCAATAATCTTTCCATTTATCAACTTGAGACTGAAACCATTCCTATTTTTCCTATTCCCAATGTTAATGTAAAGGAGGCCTCTGAGAGTGTGCCTCCATATGGTAGCGACCCAAATAAAACTTAATTCACCCAATTCAAGTAAAAAAGTTTGTTAATTTATTATTACAAAAGGGTTTAAAATTCCAAAAGTATATGTGAAAAAATATTTTACTATATTTTAGAATCTCGCAAGTTTTATTTTCTTAATTAAGTCAATGTTTCTAAAAGATGCGAAAAGAGTAAAATAAGTACATGACCGAATGTATGAGGGAAAAACTAGTAACAGGAAAACCTCGGGCCAATAATAACGACAAATGCAATATGGTAGAGTTTTACAACTAGAAGGAATTGACTTACAACCACACGATGCTAAGACTTACTAGACTCTCTTTCTCACCATATTCTCCGTAGAGAGCGCCAATAGCTCGAGTATGCTCCAAAACCGTGATCGATTTTGGTTTGCAACCATTGCTTTCAAATCCTCTACCTAAATATTTTTGGGTAGAATCAATTTGTATTGCGTGTCACATTATTAATAGGGTCTATCTTAGGAAAAATTCTAAACAAACTCCTTACGAACTATGGTATGGGAAGAACCCCAATCTTAAATACCTTAGAACTTTTGGTAGTACATATTACGTCTGTAAAGACAGAAAACTCTTATCTAAATTTGAGACTTATGGAGATAAAGTTATCTTCCAAAGATATTCTCTCGATAGTAGAGCATACCGTGTCTACAATCTTTGCACAAAGACTTTAATGGAATCCATAAACATTATTATAAGTGACACTACTGTTGAGAGTAAGACTGGAGAACCAACTATTGTGTAAGAGTCTGAAATTATTTTAGAAAATGACTCTCCAAAAATAGATGATTCTTTACCTATTGAGAAACCTGAAGTACCTAACTGGGTTTCTGAAGATCACCCCATAGATAACGTTGTTGGTAACCCTTATGTTCCTGTACATACAAGATCTCAATTAAGAAACTATGCTCATTATGCATGTTTTGTTTCCCTTGTGGAACCAAAGAATGTAAATGAGGCATTGAGTGACCCCCAATGGATTTCTGTCATGCACGAAGAACTTTTTCAATTTGTCATTCATGATGTTTGGTATCTTGTACCTAGGCCTAATCATAAAAAGGTTATTGGCACACGTTGGCTATTTAAAAATAAAACTGATGAAAGTGGGATAATCATTAGAAACAAAGCCAGATTAGTGGCTCAAGGATATTCCCAAATTGAAGGAATATATTTTAACGAGACATTTGCTCCTGTTACTCGCTTAAAAATTTTTCGTCTTCTCTTTGCAATATCCTGTTACTTGCACTTTACGCTTTTCCAAATGGAGGTAAAATTCGCCTTTCTTAATGGAATCTTGACTGAAGAGACCTATTTTGAACAACTCAAAGGGTTTATTAACCCTCAGTATCCAAATCATGTTTATCATCTTAAAAAGGCGTTGTATGGTCTGAAACAAGCACCAAGAGCTTGGTATGAGCGTATTTCCAACTTTCTCTTAGATAAAGATTTTAAGAGAGGTGGAAATGATCAAACTCTATTTGTCAAACATTTTGACAAAGATATTATTATAGCTCAAGTATATGTCGACGATATTATTTTTGGATCAACTTCCCCTTCAGAAGTTAAATCATTTTCTAAAATTATGCATAAAGAATTTCAAATGTCTCTTATGGGGGAGTTGAATTTTTTCTTGGGTCTTCAAGTCAAATAGAATTCAGAAGGTTTATTTGTTTCACAATCGAAATATGCTTTAGAGATTGTTAAAAAATTCGAGCTTAAAAGTTCCAAAGAATCTAGAACTCCCATGAGTACTACGGTCAAATTATCTAAAGATGAGAGTGGAAAATACATAGATCCTACTCTATATCGTAGTATGATAGGAAGCTTACTATAGCTTACTGCCTCGCGTCCTAATATTATGTACGCAATTTGCGTGTGTCCCCATTATCAAAATAATTCTAAAGAGAGCCACTTAGTATGTGTAAAAAGAATCATTAAATACATAAAATGCACTCTAAATTTGGGACTCTGGTACACCAATGATACTCCTGGTACTATAATAGGATACACTGATGCCGACTGGGAAGGGTGTACTAATCATAGTAAGAGCACATCAGGAACGTGTTACTATATCGGTAACAATTTGGCAGGATGGAGTAGTAAGAAACAAAACTGCACTTCATTATCTACAGCTAAATTTGAATACATAGCTGCTGGAAGTTATTGTGCCCAATTACTTTGGCTTAAGAAAATGGTAAATGATTATGGCATTCAAGAAGACCAATTGCATCTCTATTGTGATAATAAAAGCGCAATCAATATCTCTAAAAATCTTGTTCAACACTCGTGAACAAAACATATAAAAGTTAGACATCATTTTATATGTGAATTAGTTAAAACTATGGAATTAGAAATTAATTATCTTCTTACTGAATTGCATCTCCTAGATATCTTTACTAAACCTTTGGATTATAATAGATTTCATTCTTTTTCGAAAATCGATAGTAATGGTTTGTGATGAATAAACTCCTGTGACTTAAATACTTTGCACTTTGTCCATTTGAGACAAAATGGGGGAGAAATTTGAGTCTTATGAGTTCATTTTTTCATGTACATATGATTAAAAAGCTTGATCTTAGTTTTAATTACAGGAATCTGTACCATTGTCTACAAAAAGATGTTATCAGTGTATTGGTTTGAAATTAGTTGAGTTATGTAATTTTCTTTTTCTAGTATATGGGTAGATAGAATTTTTGTATTGGAATAGGTCTTTATTATTTATTTTTTTTGTATCCCTACGAGTCCTAGTTGACTCAAAGGAGATTTTGTCTCAAATTTCCAAAGGGGGAGATTGGAGCACCTTATACTCTTGACTTACTTGAGTCTACATTGTATAAGTGCTCATCTAGTTTGGAAATTGTGATAAAATTTGAGTCCCATCACCTAGATACCAAAGAACCTCAGATTCTACACATAATGCCTCAATTGTTTCATTTAAAGGTAAATTCTCAACCACACACACACACTAGGATTGCATATATAATATATATATATTGCATTAATTGTTTATGTGAGTTAATTCCCTTTTAAAATAAGTTTTTACAAATTTTAAGATTTTTTAAACAATTTTTAAATGATTTTCTACATAATAAAAGTTGGGTCTTAAAAACATTTGGGGTCATTTTGTGATAATTGGTTTTAGCTAAACTTACCTGAATGTCTGGTTGCATAGAATCCGAAAGAGCTTGAGACTTGAAGGTGTGTGTGTAAGTAGTTTTAAAACACGCGATTTTGGTTTCATCTGAGCCTTACACCTGTCAATGTCACGACGACTTAATTTGTGTTTTCTGTTAGACACAGAATCAGTATGCAATCTCAGCACTTGGATCAATTTAATCAACGTACTGCATGCGTTTTATCCCAATCCATGTGAACCCACTTTAGAACAATCAGCAAACACTTAATCCGCCACTGATGTTAAACTGTTAGATGTGAGTCAACTGCCAAAGACCTAATCTCATCCATTAGATTTGAGTTGATGTTCTCGATCCTTCCTTGCTTAGTATAAAAGGAGACTGAGCCCTTTACACTTTGAGACTTTTGCCAGTTCGTCAAACTAACAGAAAGGAAAAGAGAGAAAGAATAAAAATAGAGACAAGCCAGAGAGAGAAAACAAACCCGAATCTCATTTCCAACCCTGAACTCCTTTTAAATCCTAAATCAATTTACAACCTAAAAAAACCCGAGTGTTTGAGAGTTATTTTGGAAATGGTTTGAAGGTTATTCGTGAGTTGAATCCTCTGAGTTTGATATCTTCTAACCAACTTAGACATTTTAAGTTTGATCTTTATTTTTTTCATAGAAATTATAAATCTTGTTGTTTTATGTCATAATCACTTAGATCTGCAATATTTTGTTTCTCATCTTGAGAAATCATATTCGTTGATTATTTTTCTGTAAATATTTTTCACAACTCGAGAATTAACAAATTCAATTTCTAGTTTCTAGTTCTTATTAAACAAGACTTATGATTTAGTTGGAATCGCAATTGGTGGTCAACAATTTCAAAAAGAATTTTAAAATCCCTCTGAAATTGTTTAGACCTTGATCGTCTTCTGAGCGAGGTTACCTTGGATTCAGGGATAGTTTGAAAGATCAAGAAAGTCCTTTTTTCTAAACAAGAGAGAAATAGAAAAACCCTAATCATTTAGATCATTCTGTAATTTTATTGGACTTGTTTGTATAAATAAGTGTGCGTGTGTACATGCATGTGTTAGAACACTATCACAAACACTTCTCACACTACAACACAAGAAGTGTTAGCTAAAAGATCTTGAACCATCAAGAGTCGACGTAAAGCTGGAACAAAGTATTGAGAAGTTAGCAAGCTGAGAAAGCCACATCAACATCAGAACTGCAGAGAAGTGAGAATGAAGCCAGTGGGTACATGTTCTAAACTTGTATTGGTCTGTTTTGTTTGCATGTGTGTTAAATAGCTTGTAACTTGTATATTTTTTATTTAGTGGATTTTTGGTTTGTGACTTAGAAGTCATCGTGGATGTTTCCTCAGTTGGGTGAGGTTTTACCACGTTAAAAATTGTGTGTACTTAATCTTTCTACATCATCTCATCTCTTTCTTGTTGGTGTGCTGATTTAACTTGTTTTAAACTATTTTAGTTTTGTTTTTCAAAACTAGTTACATAATCTTGAACATATCTCGTACATATTTTTATTAAACACATCTTGTGGTTAATTTGTTTGATTTAAAGAAAAGAGTTTCCCCAAACAACAGTTCAGAGTTACTTAGATAGTTTAATCTTGAATTAAATGACTTAAGTGACAAATTTTCAGTAAAATATTTATAATTAACCCATATGGTCATTTCGAGTGCGCCAATGTATCCGTAAGGGTCGAGATAGTCAGAAATGTCTATCCAGGGGTTTAGTTTAGGTCCCGGGACCGGCATCCCAGGAGGGTGTTTTGGTAATTTGTATTTTTGGAGTATAATTAATGATGAAAATTAAAGGGTTAATATATCATGTACATGGGTGATATTAGGGCTATCAGTGTTAGACACAAAGAGGCCAAAAGGAGGAAGGAAGAGGAGAGGTTTCTAGGTCCAAAACCACCACTAGTGCACCTTTTACACCACCACCGCGTAGATTGAAAAATGAGGATCGCAACCATACATACGACATCAACGGATTAGAACTTCTTTCATGAGGAAAGTGTTTAATTCTTATTGTCTTTTTGCAATAATCATATTCATGTTAGAGTAGGTGTAGACACCCTATTCTAATACCCCCTAACCTCTCCTTAGGTCCCTAGCACCTCCCTTCATCATTACAAACCTAAGTCATACCCCGGGTACTGACCTAAAGGCCATCGAGCACTCCCAGGCTCCATTTAACCAAACGTCAAGCTCTCTAACTCAAAAGAAAACGGGTTGTCCCGTGTGCAATTCTGACTTACGATACGGAAGAACGATCCGCTTTCCCCCGAAACTTGATCAACAGGTCACCGGACGTTCCCAGGCTCCGTTTGACCAAGGTCAACTCTTCATCGCAATCGAGACTGAATGAATCTTTGAAGGTCACTAAAACTCCTTTCCAACGGTCCACCCCGTGCGCGATTCTGACATACGGTACGGACGAATGATTCGTTTTACTCGAAACAACAGTATTAACACTTTGCTTTCTTGTACAGATTGCCTAGTCGAGCAAGCAGGGCTCGAACAGGCTAGTTGGGACCTCCTGGGAGTTTTGTCTTGGCAGCTGAGGGACAAGGTACGTTGAGCAAGCTCAACCACTTAGAACTATAGGATTGAGAGAATACTAGTAGGAAGACCCAGAAGTCACTCAAGACTAAAGGGAATCCTATAAATATGTATGTTGGGGTTTTTGCAAAGATGTGGTGATTTAAATATCAAAACGAGTTTTTACAAGCCAAGAAAGAGAAAATATTTACTCACCAATAAAGATTGGATTTTGAATACAAGATGAGTAAATATATGTAACACCCCGTAATTTTGAGAATTTAATATTTAATTATTTTTGGGAGTTATAAAAATATTTAAATTGGAGAAACTTAAATTCATGAGTTGGAGAATTTATTTGAGTGAGCTGAATTATTTATAATTGGCGACTTTTAAGTTTAATGATTCAAAATCTCGTGTGTCGCATTTTGAGGTCGAAATTTGGAAATGTCGAAAAGTATTTCGAATGGAAATTCTGAGTGCGCGGTTGCGTCCGAATGAGTCGAGATAGTCAGAAAAGAGTACCCATGGATAGTAATTGGGTCTTAGAGTATTTTTTGGTATAGCCGGGCCCACACGGGTTGAGTTGGGCCATTTTAATTAGGCCCATATGGCCAAAAACGGGATTAAGGGTTTTTAACCAAGTTGAGAGATTAGGGAACGGCAGTTAACACAACTCTAAACCTAGGGTTTGGGAGGAAATTTGGGGGGAAAGCAAATCAAGAGCCAATTTGGGAATTTTGGAGCCAAATTAAGGGACTACACCAACGGATCAGACTCTACGAACAATTCTAGGCAAGTGGTTAACTGTTGTGATTTCTAAATTGATGATAATCAATTCATATCATAGTGATGTGTAAATCAAAATTCGTTTTTGGTGTATAACCATAATTAAAATTGGATTTTTATGAAATTAGAGTAATGGACAGATTTAATTACTCAATGGATGTTAAGTTATAATTTGGGTATGTTAAAATGAAATTTTAGAGTGGATTACAATATGTATAGTGATTACATGGACTGAATACGGTAGGGTCGGATTTTGTAGAACGAGACTCGGGTGAAAAACCCAAATCGGATATACTTAGGGTTTTGTATAAATTTGTTGATGGATTAAGGCCTATAGGGTATTTAGAACCTTTTCTTGTGTGGAGAATATGTTGGTTGTGATTTGGGTAAAGGTTTGGGAAGAAACCAAAAGCTTGAGGGTTCGTTAATGGCTGAAACACGAAGCCGGGAAAGACGATCCCCTGTTCGATCGATCGATCAATCGACCCAGGGGGATCGATCGATCGACGATCCCAGAAACTTGGCAGTTCGGCCAGTTTTTATATAAAGGGAATATTATTAAAGATTTAATCCCTTACTTTTATTTAGTGACAAATTCATATGTGGCATATATTCCCTTAACAATTATAGGGTGATATAATTGAGTTTAGGAGGGTGTGAACGGTATGTCATGAGATGAACGAATTTAGGAAAATAATTCATAAGTATCGATATTGGGCCAAGGAATAATATTCGGGTATTGTAGTTGGGTGACGCTACATTTTTAAAGGAATTGAGGTGAAATATTTAATTATGGACCAAGTAGGCGGGTCCGGGTGTGTTGGTAATTATAGGTAAATATAATTGGGGAATTTATGGAGATGTATGTGGGAATGAAATTATGAGATGTAAGAATGGACCAAATGAGCGAGTCCGGGTATGTTGGTTAAGTGATACCAAAATATTAAATTAATTATTGAGAGATTAAATTAATTTGGAGTCAGAACATAGACTCAGGAAATATTAAGGTATGGACCAAGTGAACGAGTCCGGGGATAATTGTTGGGTGACACCAAGTTATTAAATTAATGGATGTGTTAATTAATGAAAGTAGAGTCAGAAGGTAGACTCGAAAAGGTATTAAATTAATTGATGTTGTAATTAATTAATTTATAGTCGTATTGTAGACTCGGGAAGGGTATGGATTAATTATTGTGTAAATTAATTAACTGGGAGTCAGACCACAGACTCGGATCGGTATTAAATTAATAGGTGTGTAATTAAATTTAATTAGAGTCGGACGATAGACTCAGGAAGGTATTAAATTAATAGGTGTGTTAATTAATTTAATTAGAGTTGGATGATAGACTCGAGAAGGTATTAAATTAATAGGTGTGTTAATTAATTTAATTAGAGTCACACCATAGACTCGGGGAAAATAGTAAATGAATTGAGGTGTGAATTAATTATATTAGAGTCGAACCACAGACTCGGATTTGTGTTAATTAATTAATGTGTATATTAATTATTATTTAGAGTCGGGCCATAGACTCGGATTTGTGTTAATTAATTAATGTGTAAATTAATTAAATGAGGGTCGGACTAGAGACTCAGATTTGTGTTAATTAATTAATGTGTAAATTAATTAAATAAGAGTCGAATCATAGACTCGGGCAAATTTCATATAAATTATTGTGTAGAGTATTATTATTTAGAGTCGGACCACAGACCGGAAGATGGAAATTATTAAGTGAGAAAATTAATTAAGGTGAGTCAGGCCAGAGACTCGGGAAATTACAGGCTAGTGTTACGGGTTGTGAGTACACGGTGAAGTCGGGGTTTAATTATATATATATATATATATATATATATATATATATATATATATATATATATATATATATATATATATATATATATGTGTGTGTGTGTGTGTGTGTGTGTGTGTGTGTGTGTGTGTGTATTGTGTGTGCTATTAAATATCGGTGATTAGATATTTACTTAATTTATATACTCTAGTGCTATCAAGGGAGGTTGCGCGATGTGGGTGAATCCCCTAGCTCGAGGAGTAGGGTGAGTATATCCCCAGGTCATAGCGTCCGGTATATGGGTGAGGGGATTATCTCACTTTCAGGGAAGGAATATGACCGCCTTTACTTCGTTTATGTTTTGGGCCAGGTTGGTGAGCAATTACAACTTGGGTAACTAGGTTATATGAGTACACCTAGTGAGATAGCACTTTAGAGGGAATCATCCGGCGAGGGTATACTCGGAGGGATGGATATACGTATGTTATATGTGTGTATGTTTTAGTAAAGGTACGTATATAATGGTATTCAATATTATATGCGGGTAATAATACAGTGTGTGATGTATTTACTTTATATAACTTGTGACACAGTTATATGCTACTATTTAAGAAGGAATTAATTAAGTTAATTGTGAGATAACTTATAATTCAAGAATCATTGTACTCGGGTTAGAGTAGTATGGCAAGAGGGAGGTTATACTAGGACTAGTTGGATGGGGTAGTACAACTAGGTGGGGGTTAAGGTAACCGATAGGTGTGCACAATAGTGGAGGGGTGAGAATGTCCACAAGGGAGTGTGACACTAACTTAAATATGAAGCGCATTCAGTTCATTCACTTGCTAAATATTTTCAAAATGTTTTGGGTTCTAACCCTTGCTATAAAACTATTTTCAAAACCTTTTAGGTGTCCAGCCACATGGACGCCATGACTGATATTCTATTCCAGGGACATGGAGCTACGGCATATATGGATGCTAGCAGGAATTTAGATTTGACGCATCATTCATTCATTCCTAGAGTAGAAATCATTCATCAGTTTCAGTTTTATTTAGGGCTTGTCGCCCAGACTTCTCAATATAGTTTTCAGATGTATTTATTCAGGTGTTGAATATTTGTATTGGATTTCACTTTGGTGGCCGATGGTTTATTCGTCAAATTTATTTAATTAATTATTCAGTTGAGTTTTATTCAGTTGTGTGAATGGTTTGTACTTATTCCCGCATGTACTGTTTTGTTAATTAAAAAGTTAAAATTTGGCACCAGTTTTCAGAATACTAGGTGGTTAGTAAGTTTTAGAAAGTTTTTGACAGTGATGCTAAGGATGAACCAACTGGGATTCCTGTTTTAATTTGGTATAGGACTGATCACCCGGTATTTTATTAGGCGGGGTGTCACAAATGGTATCAGAGCATCCGGTTCTAGTGTCCTTAAGATCTGTGCGGCTTTTCACTTTTCGGCTTAGCAATCTTTGATATAGAGCCCTATCATAGGATTGTTGTATTCTCAATACGTATGTGCAATTATGTTCTTCTGCCAAATTATATTTTAGAGTGAACTCATACGATTCGATTCTCATTCCAGATACCGCCCAGGAGAGAGAGAGGAGCTAGGGCAGCAGGGGGAGATGAGATTAGGGAGGCTCGTCAGGAGCAAGAGTTACCGCAGCAATGACCAGAGACGATTTTGGCAGCACAGATGACTGAACTATTGACACGGGTAGTTGAAGCGACAATGGTTGCAATTGAAGTATACTTTTCACGGAATTATCCACAAGTGTTAGTGACGCCAGATGTTCAGGCTCGCGCGGGGTCGTTGGATGGCAGCGAGTACGAGAGATTTTTTCAAGAGTGGGCATCCACCAGAGTTGTGAGGGGTTCAGGTGTAATGTTAGCGTGTCAAGGAAGAGAGATATCCAGCGTCACCTATGCATGGGAGATTGCGATGAGGTGCGGAAGAAAATGCTAACCACTTTTAGTGTAGTGGGCGCAGTACTACAGTAGTGGTAGTCGATCACCATAATTGAGGAAAGGGATACGCTAGCTATTGCAGAGTTTTGGGTGTGGATCGACCGCAAGTATTTTCCTCCAGCAGTTGAGACCAAAATGAGGAGAAAGTTTAGAGAGGTGACTCAGGGAGACCGTTCAATGGTCGATTACGAGGAAGAATTTACTCGATTGGCAAAGTTGGTACCGGATAAGGTAAGCGATGAAGAGATAAAGAAAGCAAGGTTTATGGATGGGTTAGTCTGGAGAATCAGACAACATTTAATTGGTAATTAAGCATTAGTAGCTTATACTGATGTCATTAACGCAATACTCCTGCACTGTCAGGAAGATCGCTTCCACGTGAAAGGAAGCAAGAGGGGAGTGGAAACCAGCCAGTCGGATAAAGCTGGAGGGAACAGTACCAGTGGGTTATCCCAGCAGCAGATAGGGGGAGATCAGGGGAAGGATTATGGCAGTGAAATCATGCCAAATGATTTAGAACTGGAGGCTATCGACAGGATGGCCAGGAATTCCCAAAAGGTCGGCTTGGAATGGACCAGTGGCAGGGTGAATGTATTAGAAGGTGTTTCGTTTGTGGGGGAAGGGAGACACATGAAGAGAGAGATTGTATTAAGAGAGGCAGGGGTCAACTACAGGACGAGTTCCTAGATGTACAACCACTAAAGCAAGTCATGGGTGCATTCGGGCAGGGAGAAGATGCTCAGGAACTCGAGGATCAGCCGTTGCAGCTGGAGTATGGAGGTAATTATTTTTAACCTATGGGCGTGGGGTATATTTTGAGTGACAAAGAGGATGTCATAATATAAGACTTATTTTTCACTAAAGTTCGCAGGTGAGTCGAATTTAGTGGGTGCGTTGGCTGTAGCAGCCATAGTATATGGATAAACTTTTCATGGGGTAGCGGAGTTTCTTTGGTGTTGTTCACGGGAGAGTGGAGGTGTACACTGAGTGAAGGTTTGAATTATGCGAGGAGTTACTACTTTCGAGAATTATGGGAGTAGGGTTGATAATATTTTCTAAATATCGACTGGATAGCGATGGAATTTAACTATTGTGGATAGCGGTGTTAAGTTTTGGTGTTCGCGACACCAGGATATGATTAGTACTAGGTATCACCTGAGAGGGCGTTTAGCCTATGTATATATGTGTATATATGTTGTATTGCGTGGTGCGATAGGCACATAGTGAGGTCTTGTGTTCTCACATTTTATCCCGGTAAGTAGGGATGTTTACTGAAGTGAATCAGGGTGGTTAGATTTATGTTCGAGCAAAGAGAGATAGCTCGGGGTTTATTTTGCGCAAGGACTAGTGATGGTAAGGGCGCGCTACTTTATGTCGTCTTTAGTAACATGAGAGTAAGCGTATATACTTTTGTGTTGAGAGACAAGTATTTTGTGGGGAGATGTTTGGATGTTAGTACATGGGTTGGGTACCCGGGCAGTAGATATATATATGTATATATATATGTGATATGACTATGGGATCGAAGTTATATTACGGGCTACGACTAGCATAGTCGGGTAACTTTCATGCGGTAAAGCGCGGGGATTGGGTGTATGGGCACCCGGGTTAATTAAGGCAAATTTCGTGCAGTTAAGCACGGGTATAGGGTGTATGGGCGCCCTGGTTAATCTAAATGCATAATTGTGTGACGTATGGTTAGAAGTGGATGGGATATATATAGAGAGCTTAGAGGCACATGACTAGAGAGTAATATGTGAAGCTTGGAACATTACGCTCATCTTAATTTCGAAGACGAAATTCCTTTGTAAGGGGGGAGTATGTAACACCCCGTAATTTTGAGGATTTAATATTTAATTATTTTTGGGAGTTATAAAAATATTTAAATTGGAGAAACATAAATTCATGAGTTGGAGAATTTATTTGAGTGAGCTGAATTATTCATAATTGGCGACTTTTAAGTTTAATGGTTCAAAATCTCGTGTGTCGCATTTTGAGGTCGAAATTTGGAAATGTCAAAAAGTATTTTGGATGGCAATTCTGAGTGCACGGTTGCATCCGGATGGGTCGAGATAGTCAGAAAAGAGCACCCGGGGGTAGTAATTGGGTCTCGGGGTATTTTTGGGTATAGCCAGGCTCACACGGGGTGAGTTGAGCCATTTTAATTAGGCCCATATGGCCAAAAATGGGATTAAGGGTTTTTAACCAAATTGAGATATTAGGGAACGACAGTCAACATAACTCTAAACTTAGGGTTTGAGAGGAAATTCGGGGGAAAGCAAATCAAGAGCCAATTTGGAGATTTTGCAACCAAATTAAGGGACTACACCAACGGATCAGACTCTAGGAACAATTCCAGGAAAGTGGTTAACTGTTGTGATTTCTAAATTGATGATAATCAATTCATATCATAGTGATGTGTAAATCAAAATTCGTTTTGGGTGTATAACCATAATTAAAATTGGGCTTTTATGAAATTAGAGTAATGGGCAGATTTAATTACTCAATGGATGTTAAGTTATGATTTGGGTCTGTTAAGATGAAATTTTAGAGTGGATTATAATATGTATAGTGATTACATGGACTGAATACGGTAGGGTCGGATTTTGTAGAACGAGACCCGGGTGAAAAACTCAAATCGGATATACTTAGGGTTTTGTATAAATTTGTTGATGGATTAAGGCCTCTAGGGTGTTAGAACCTTTTCTTGTGTGGAGAATATGTTGGTTGTTATTTGGTTAAAGGTTTTGGAAGAAATCAAAAGCTTGAGGGTTTGTTAATGGCTGAAACAGCAAGCCGAGGAAGACGATCTCCTGTTCGATCGATCGACCCAGGGGGATCGATCGATCGACGGTCCCAGAAACTTGGCAGTTCTGCCAGTTTTTATATAAAGGGAATATTATTAAAGATTTAATCCCTTACTTTTATTTAGTGACAAATTCATATGTGGCATATATTCCCTTAACAATTATATGGTGATATAATTGGGTTTAGGAGGGTGTGAACGGTATGTCATGAGATGAACGAATTTGGGGAATAATTCATAAGTATCGATATTGGGCCGAGGAATAATATTAGGGTATTGTAGTTGGGTGACGCTACATTTTTAAAGGAATTGAGGTGAAATATTTAATTATGGATCAAGTGGGCGGGTCCGGGTGTGTTGGTACATATAGGTAAATATCATTGGGGAATTTATGGAGATGAATGTGAGACACATTGTGGGCGAATATGTGGGAATGAAATTATGAGATGTAAGAATGGACCAAGTGAGCGAGTTCGGGTATGTTGGTTAAGTGACACCAAAGTATTAAATTAATTATTGAGAGATTAAATTAATTTGGAGTCGGCATATAGACTCAGGAAATATTAAGGTATGGACCAAGTGAGCGAGTCCGGGGATAATGGTTGGGTGACACCAAGTTATTAAATTAATAGATGTGTTAATTAATGAAAGTAGAGTTGGAAGGTAGACTCAGAAAGGTATTAAATTAATTGATGTTGTAATTAATTAATTTAGAGTCGGATTGTAGACTCGGGAAGGGTATGGATTAATTAATGTGTAAATTAATTAACTGGGAGTCAGGCCACAGACTCGGATCGGTATTAAATTAATAGGTGTGTAATTAAATTTAATTAGAGTCGAACGATAGAATCGAGAAGGTATTAAATTAATAGGTGTGTTAATTAATTTAATTAGAGTTGGATGATAGACTCGGGAAGGTATTAAATTAATAGGTGTGTTAATTAATTTAATTAGAGTCGGACCATAGACTCGGGAAAAATACTAAATGAATTGAGGTGTGAATTAATTATATTAGAGTCGGACCACAGACTCGGATTTGTGTTAATTAATTAATATGTAAATTAATTATTATTTAGAGTCGGACCACAGACTCGGATTTGTGTTAATTAATTAATGTGTAAATTAATTAAATGAGGGTCGGACTACAGACTCGGATTTGTGTTAATTAATTAATGTGTAAATTAATTAAATAAGAGTCGAATCATAGACTCGGTCAAATTTCATATTAATTATTGTGTAGAGTATTATTATTTAGAGTCGGACCACAGACTCGGGAAGATGGAAATTATTAAGTGAGAAAATTAATTAAGTTGAGTCAGGCCAGAGACTCGGGAAATTACAGGCTAGTGTTACGGGTTGTGAGTACACGGTGAAGTCGAGGTTTAATTTATATATATACAGTGTAGTGATAGTATATATATATATTGTGTGCGCTATTAAATATCAGTGATTTGATATTTACTTAATTTATATACTCTAGTGCTATCAAGGGAGGTTACGCGATGTGGGTGAATCCCCTAGATCAAGGAGTAGGGTGAGTATATCCCCAGGACATAGCGTCCGGTATATGGGTGAGGGGATTATCTCACTTTCAGTGAAGGAATATCACCGCCTCCACTTCGTTTATGTTTTGGTCAGGTTGGTGAGCAATTACAACTTGGGTAACTAGGTTATGTGAGCACACCTAGTGAGATAGCACTTTAGAGGGAATCATTCGGCAAGGGTATACTCGGAGGGATGGATATACGTATGTTATATGTGTGGATGTTTTAATAAAGGTACGTATATAATGGTATTCAATATTATATGCGGGTAATAATACAGTGTGTGATGTATTTACTTTATATAACTTGTGACACGGTTATATTCTACTATTTAAGAAGGAATTAATTAAGTTAATTGTGAGATAACTTAATTTTCAAGAATCATTGTACTAGGGTTAGAGTAGTATGGCAAGGGGGAGGTTATACCAGGACTAGTTGGACGGGGTAGTACAACTAGGTGGGGGTTAAGGTAACCGATAGGTATGCACAATAGTGGAGGGGTGAGAATGTCTATAAGGGAGTGCGACACTAACTTTAATATGAAGTGCATTCATGCATTTTAAATTACTGCAGTTAATTCACTTGCTAAATATTTTCAAAATGTTTTGGGTTCTAACCCTTGCTATAAAACTATTTTCAAAACCTTTTAGGTGTCCAGCCACAGGGACACGGGATTGATATTCTATTCAAGGGACATGGAGCTGCGGCATATGTGGATGCTAGTAGGAATTTGAATTAGACGTATCGCTCATTCATTCCTAGAGTAGGAATCATTCATCGGTTTCAGTTTTATTTAGGGCTTGTCGCCCAGACTTCTCAGTATAGTTTTCAGATGTATTTATTCAGGTGTTGAATATTTGTATTGGATTTCACTTTGGTGGACGATGGTTTATTCGGCAAAATTTGTTTAATTAATTATTCAGTTGAGTTTTATTCAGTTGTGTGAATGGTTTGTACTTATTCCTGCATGTCCTGTTTTGTTAATTAAAAAGTTAAAATTTGGCACCAATTTTCGAAATACTAGGTGGTTAGTAAGTTTTAGAAAGTTTTCGACAGTGATGCTAAGGATGAACCAACTGGGATTCCTGTTTTAATTTGGTATAGGACTGATCACCCGGTATTTTATTAGGCGGGGTGTCACAATATACCTCTATTAAAAAAATGGATTGAAAGAACTCAAAGAAGATGAGTCAAAAAATGTTCTCTCAACTATATAAAATGTTATCTTATATCCTTTTGATTTAAAATTGTTTAAAGGCTCAAATGCTAGGTGTTACACTCTTGAGGTGTCAAATAGTCACGTCAGGGTCTAAGTCACCCAAATAGTTGTACTTGACACATAAACCAAGAAGATTTTAAAGAAATATCTTGTGCAAAAAGGAATTTTGGCATTGTGAGACGTGTGTCATCACAGGGTCACTACAACAAGAGATTGTGTCATTGCGGCGAACCTAAAGTGGTCCAGGTCGTGCAATAGTTCAAACTTTCTGCATGGGGATAAAAGCAACCAGTGAAAAAGTGTCGCTACAATGAGAAGGGCCATCACTATGGAAGAACTGCTGCAAAGTAAATCATGCCTTTGTCCATAGATTTTTTGAATATGGACAAGAAAATGCCAACGACAACTTTTGCTACAGTAAGGCAAATTGCCGTTGCGGTGAAGTTGGGGTGAGGTAGGTCGCATATATGGCCAGATATTTTGTCCAGTTTGCCTTCAGAAGATTTTCTAAGATATATTTTGAGGAAAACTCTAAGTATGTTTGTTCCTCGCATAAACAATCATACTTAGAATACACGTAAAGATGTAATTATTTATAAAATATATTTTTCTCTATGAAAAATATATTTGCATGTGTATTTGATAAAATAACAAAAACAAGGATAATTAAAAGGATTTTACAATTATAAAAACAAATTAACCAAGGTGAATATAAGTCCTCTAAGTCTTTTACATTTTCCTGAGTGGTGTGCTTGAGGTTTGATATTAAGGACATTTATTTTGTTGATGAAGCTTTCCGGTGACCTCTTAAACAAAGACTCAAACATGTTTTGGTCAAGAAATTCAAACAATTTATTCTATGAAGCATATTCAGAATACTATACTCCTGAGGAGTTCCTCACTTCGATTTTATAAAAAGATAAAATAAAGGAAATAAATGTGGATTTTGAGTATCTTGTTGTGACTTATATTAATTTCATTAATTCTACTAATTAAACAATTGATGAAGATGATTTAGTAAATGTACAATTCTTAATTAACCTCAATAAAAAAAAATAGCTTAATCGCGTTCAAAGTAGTGATGAGGAAACTATTGTCATTAATCTTGGAAAATCCATGCCTTGCCTTAGTTTGGATCACCCAGAAACTCTAACATTACATGCTTGCATTCCCCATCAAACTAGTGTCCTAAATGGATCCTATGAATAATTTACTAGAGAAACCTTTTTCTCAAGGCGCATGACCTAATGGCTGCTTCTACTAGCTGAATGTGGAATCTTCTACATCACGTAAAAGGCTATCAAAGGAAGGGCCATTTCTACTTACCTAACGAGTCACCCCACGAAAGAAGTTGATGTATGGATCTCAAATATTTTGAATGAAGAAATTATTTAGAATACTCCTAAGGAAGTTCAATTGTAGATGTTCTTTGACGGAACTTACAATAAGAAGGGATATGGCATTAGGATACATTTTATCGCACTTGATGCTTCGCATGTTCCCATTTCCATTGCGTTAGTCTTCCATAGTACCAACAGAGTACAAGGCATGCATCGTGGGTTTTAAAGTTAATCTCAAAAAGGAGGAAATCCTTGAAACCCTGCGATCAATATGTAAATAAATAACATAATATAGGATACAAAAATCTAGAAAAGAAGCATAGTACACGTACCTTAATTTAGCCATACTCCACCGAGAAATAAGGAAATCCCTCCAACACTGCATGAGGTCGATAAGGAATCTTCGCCATTTCCTCAATTCCACTTATAGATATCGATAGGACAGTTTAGACTCATGTAGTGGAGGGGGATCCACTTCCCCAATGCCACTACCTAAAGCATGACCCGATGAACCAGGTACCTTGGTGCCTTATATCTAGCCATCGAGGGTATATCCCCATCCACATCATAGATCGAGGGTGGCATCAACCTTCTCATTTTGTGGTCTTAATAATAATGCAGTTCTATTGTACCCATACAGATAAAGTAGTGCTCCCTATTATAGTAACCACTCTTTCCTCCTCATACATCTTTTCTGGGTCTCGCATGCATATCGAATAATTCCTTAGAGGGACCACCATCACCTGCCTCCCCTTGGTACCAGTTGTTCCTGAACTCATACAATAATAATCGATGCATCTGTGTATACACGCTCGTAATATCCTATGGTTTTGTGGGCCCCAAAAGAGGGATGTGCCCGGGGGAACTCTGGTTGACAATGGAAGCCTGGTAGTGCTTATCTCTCAATCAGTCATGGACTCGTGTCCCCCTGAGGTTGCATTATCATTTAAACATTTGGTTGTCATCGATAATTTTTCCCCTAGACGCTGTTTGATGCCATGTCCAAGTTTTGGTGCATGCCCCTTTGGTAGGTGTGGCCTTCGTGCGGGAAGAGGGGGTTTTGTTAGGTGTGTTCAATTTCGTCAATTTTACATACAAAAATAAACAAAAAGTTTCGAGCTAATCCTAAGGCAGGTTTTTGAAGTCTGCGGTTCGTCTAGAGATTCTTCTTATGTGAGTTCAGGAATCGAGTTACGAGTGGATAAGGTGTTAGGCACCCCACTTATTCTGTATGCAGATTTAATTCTATGCTTATTATTTCTCTTTGCATTAGTTGATTACTTTTTAGTTATTTTAGTGTAGACACCACATTTTAGGACCCCCTAAGATTCTCCTTAGGTCCCTAGCACCTCCCCATTTCGCTACAAACCCAAGGTCATACTCTGAGTACCAATCTAAAGGCCGTCGAGCGCTCCCAGGCCCCGTTTGACTCTGCTCAACTCTATCATGAGAGTGAAATCTCAATGAATCTTTGAAGGGCTATGAATCAACTATCAAACGGTCTACCCCGTACGTGAATCGGCATAATAATTAGGATGAACGAACCATTTTACCACCAAGAATCAATCTCGAGGCCATCGAGTGCCCGAGTCCCGATTTGACCTCAGTTAACTTCATTGTCAGAGAGAAATCTATTTGAATCTTTGAATGGTGATATACAAAAATACACCCTCGATCAAGCCGAGGGTAGCCTCCTCTAGGACGAGGCCCTATTATACTTCTACTCCCAGGGGATCATACTGAAGATAGAGGCTCAGTCAAGTCGACCCCGTCATTGACAACACAGTTCAGATGACCGGACGACCCTATGGAGGCTAACCCCAATATTGGCAAGTTTAATGACCCGAATCAGCCCAAGCCCGTGGAGATAGAAGCCTCGGCTTTAGGGTTGTTCGTATTACCAAGCGACGGGCTCACCCTATGAGGAGCCGATAGTACAAAGATCCCACATATAGTAGAGAGGACCCAATAAGTCAACATCAAGCTCAGCCTCGGGCTGTCACCTTAAGCCGAGGGTGACACCATCATGGCGCATGGTTCGAGAGACGCGTGAGACACTACGCGTGGGGTTCATATGGCACGAGGACAAAATCGTTATAACAATATCATTCCCTCATGTGAGGGAATATTATGTCATCATTAACCACAGGTGGCCCAGCAAGGTGTCAAGAGGGGATTGTCTAGATCATCATTCACATGATCAATGCATGCTTGGGGGGTACACTACTCCCCCCAAGCCTTATATATATTGGTCATCTTCAACCTTGTAAAAGGATCGATAATTAAAACCCTAGCTAAAACTCTGCTTACACACAGAGTAGAGAGAGAGAGAGAGAGAGAGAGATTATAAGCATTGTATCCAGGGCCATTAGTGCCCATATTTAGTGGATCACACACTCACAATGGATGTAGGCCTGATTGGATGAACCACTATACATTATTGTTTTCACTCATCTTCTTCTCATCCCCTTCTATATACTTATATACATACATAACTCTATTGCTGCCAATGTTGTTATTGTTTGAGCTCATCACCGTCTCTTATCTGGTAGTGTTGATTCTTAGCATCATCAGTTTGGCACCGTCTGTGGGAACGAGAAGCTATCTCTTCCTTTTTACAGCTTGACCTCACCAGAGACTCTGGTGGTGAACCAGTTCTCCCCGCTTTGAGTGGAGATGTTTCACCATTGAAAGAGATCCATTAAGGTTCTTAAGCTCTTTTGATCATCTAACTCTTCACAGCTCAAACATATGGCACCGGAGTTACCACCACCACTTCCATTGACTAGTGGAGTAGGACCTAGTTACAGCCATATGCCACCTCAGTCGGAGATGGCTGAGGTGGTTGACACCCTGAAGTCTCTCACAGCAAGCCAGCAGGTTATGCAAGAGAAATTTACAGCTCTTAGCCAAAACATACTGAGACCACCCAGAGTCTCATCGAAAATTATTACTCCGACAGCTGCACCATGGTAACATGAGGCAAGGGGACCACCCTAGGCTCCATGAAAAGACCTGCCACCTCCATAATGGCGGAGGGATGTTGCTGACCCCCGGCGTCCACGCTTGGGGAGGCAAGGAAACCCTTTCCCAGAGGATAGATATGATGATGTGGAAGTGGAAGAGGCTCCTAGAGATTGTTTGGAGTCGTATGAGGTATCTAACAATATTGTATGGCCTGCCCAGGATTGCTATGGGAAGTGTAGGAGGCAGAATCCTGACGATCACTCGAGAGGCCTATATTTTGATCGTCTGAGCAGAGGGTTGGCCTTTTAGAGGCTAGGCCCGGTCAATGACCTGAGGGAAAGATTGTCCAGATCGAGAAGGCTCGCAAGGTCTAGAAGAGAGGTAGTAGATGGCCGACCCCACGGGGGCCAACCCCATGGATGGGATGATGGTCAGGGAGAGGTGAACAACCAGCAAAGGTCGGATGTAGCAGAAACCTCAGTTCACCCTTGAGAAGCGGTTGGGGATAACATCGGCCAAGATGACCCTGTGAGGCTGTGTAATGACTCGATTCAAAGGCTGGAGGATAAAATTGGTAATATACTGAAAAGAAAAGATCCTCTTCAAAGAGGATACTCCATAGGCTCACCCTTTATGGTGAAGATAGTCAACTTCCCAACGCCATCCATGTTTAATCCACATGTGGTCACCCCAAGGTATGATGGGAGTACAAACCTAGTCCATCATATTGAGATGTACCAATCAGAGACAGACATATACTCTATCTCAAATGAGATGAGGTGTCCTACTTTTTTTAGCACTTTGATCGGGGCTGCACATATCTGGTATACCTCTCTTCTAAAGAACTCCATTGAAATCTTTAAGCAGCTAGTAGACCGATTCATCCATAACTTTTTCTTCCAAGTGAGGCCACAAAATAAGAACATTCACCTACTCTATATTAAGCAGGGGAAGAATGGGCACCTTAGAGACTACATAGTCAGGTTTAACAAAGAAAAGTTAGAGGTCGAAGACTACGAGGAAAGTATAGCTATGACATCCATCATTAAAGGACTCCAAAAGGATAAAATATTACGAAAGCTTGTTAAAGACCCCCCTGTGGACATTCTCGATCCTCGCCCGTGTGGGCGGGAACGTGGAGGAAAGGATCCTTTGGGTCCCGCGCGTCCCTCTCAGGAGCGTTTCGGTCGGCGTCGTTTGTGGTGTGAAAATGTAGAGAGATTCAGAGTCGCCAGTCTATTTTACTCAAAACAGACAAAAGAAAAAGGGGAAGCCACCCCGAAGAGTGGCATCCAAAGACATACTGGTGCATGCGAAACCAAGATGATTCGAGAAGGGTTCGGAGTCTTAGTTACGAAATGGGAAGGTGTTAGGCACCCATTCTGCCCTTTCGGTCCCTTATGGATATTTGCTATTTTCCTTATGTTTCCCCTCGTGATATGTGTGCATGTGTATATATATAGAATGGAGGTAGGAATCCTCGACTTGTATCATGGAAAAGATAAAGCGAGTCATCCGTAGGAAGTTATAAGAATAATATTAAAAAAATAAGATTTACGTGATTATCCCTACGTTGATCGTTATAAGGGAATGATAACGCATATGGAGCAATGCGTCACTAAGGGCAAGTATATAATATAAGGAAATTGAATTTAGAGAAAATAAAAAAAAAAAAGAGAAAAGGTGAGGAAAGGACTCGAGTCTCGGGTTTTACCCCGAGATGCCTACGTATCCTATAAAGGCATCAAAGTCCACGTAGTTCGCATACAAAATGGGGGGTGGGGTTTATCCCATAAATCCAGATGGGGGATCTCTTATTTGTGAGTGTGTGTGTGTAGAAAAAGTGCTTTGGTGAGAAAAGTATGAGAATCCCTTATTTGGAATTTATAGGCAAACCCTATTTTTCTTGTTTTTTGGGTTTTTAGTTATAAGAAAATAAGAGATGTGAAATAATACTAAATAAAAAGTATATTAAGATGTGTGAGATGAGTTGATAAAAGTGCTAAGTAATAAAAAAAACAAGTTATTGAGAATTTAAGAGAATTCAAGAGAAAGTTGAGAAAGTTGGACCTCCTTGAAGATCTTGAGGTTGATCTTGAGTGTTGAGGAGTAGCCCTTGCACTTGGAAGATGATGGAGAGTGGCTAATTCATCAAGTTTGATGAGAAGGATGATGAAAAGTGTAAGTAAAAAGGGATTTGGAAGTTGAAATCACGCTGCCTTCGAGAGAGGTTTCTGGGATTCGTTTAGAAAGATTTTTATCAGCTTTGGGCTCCTCCTGCAAATGAGGTGAAGGCCTCCTTTTATAGTCCCAAGTGAGTGCCGATCGTCATAGACATGTTCCTGCCTATCGGCAGGTGCCGATAGGCAGGGTCTGGAACCTGCCATTTGGCAGTGCGCTTCAGGCTTTTTCGGGAAATCGTCCGCCAAGGACAAATCGTTGGTCAGAATTGTGCACAGGGCATACTGTTGGAAAGGTAATTCAGAGACCTTCAAAAGTCCTTTGGATCGCTCCCGAGTTCGAAAGTTGACTTTGGGTCAAATATGGCTCAGAAGCGTTTATCGGTCCATTGGATGGGGAATCATTCGGACGCAAACGGATCGTTCGTCCGCATGGTAAGTCCGAATAGCGCACGGGGCATACCGTTAGAAAGGTTAGTAGATGTATTTCGACATTCCAAAGAGTTTGACCTAGTTTGGAGAGTTGACTTTGGTCAACCGGGATCAAGAAGCATTCTGTGGCCTCCCGGAGTCAAACAGATCGTTCATCCGCATGGAAAGTCAGAATCGCGCACGGGGTGGACAGTTGGAAAGGGTATTCTATTCCCTTCAAAGATTCATTCATCCTCAGTCTGGCTGAAGAGTTGACATAGGTCAAACAGAGCCCGAGAGCGCCCGGTAGCCTCTAGGTCAGGTTTCGGACGCAAATAGATTGTTCGTCCGCATGGTAAGTCAGAATCACGCACGGGGTGGATCATTGAAAAGGGTATTCAGTGCCCTTTGAAGATTCATTGAGTCTCAATCGAGACAAAGAGTTTGACTTTTGGGTCAAACTGAGTCGGGGAGTGCTCGATGGCTTCCAGGTCAGTACTCGGAATGTGACATGGGTTTATAGTGATGAAGGGAGGTACTAGGAACCTAAGGAGAGTTAGGGGGTAACAGAATGGGGTGTTTATAGATCCCCTCGATGGGTGAGTTTAGAATAAATGATGACCGTCGAATAGACACCACATGATGCTTTTGATGGAGTATGACCGATTCAGAGGGTCGAGGTCGATTCTGAGGACCTAAGGAGTGTGCTGGGGATGATCAATTTTGTGGATCAAAGTCAAATCTGTGGGCTTAGGGTAAAAGTCTAATAAACAAGGTCAATTCTAACCTAAAGAGTGGTGATGACCGAGGACCGAGGTTAATTCTGACCTAACTCAGGTGACGATCTAAGATCGGGGCCAATTCTGACCCAAAGAGTGGTGACAACCGAGGATGAGGTCAATTTTGACCTAACTCAAGTGACGATCCAAGACCGCGACCAATTCTGACCCAAGAGTGGTGACGACCGAGGACCGAGGTCAATTATGACCTAACTCAGGTGACGATCCAAAACCGGGGCCAATTCTGACCCAAGAGTGGTGACGACCAAAGACCGAGGTCAATTCTGACCTAACTCAGGTGACGATCCAAGATCGAGGCCAATTCTAACCCAAGAGTGGTTACGACAAAGGACCGAGGTCAATTCTGACCTACCTCAGGTGACGATCCAAGACCGGGGCCAATTCTGACCCAAGAGTGGTGACGACTGAGGACCAAGGTCAATTCTGACTTAACTCGGGTGACGATAGAGGACCGACGTCAATTATGACCTAACTCAGGTGACAATCCAAGATCGGGGCCAATTCTGAACCAAGAGTGGTGACGATCAAGGACCGAAGTCAATTATGACCTAACTCAGGTGACGATCCAAGATTGGGGCCAATTCTGACCCAAGAGTGGTGACGACCGAGGACCGAGGACAATTCTGTCCTAACTTAGGTGATGATCCAAGACCGGGGCCAATTTTGAACCAAGAGTGGTGACGACTGAGGACCGAGGTCAATTCTGACCTAACTCAGGTGGCGATCTATGATCGGGGCCAATTTTGACCCAAGAGTGGTGAGGACCGAGGATCGAGGTCAATTTTGACCTAACTCAGGTGACGATCCAAGACTGGGGTCAATTCTGACCCAAAAATGGTGACGACCGAGAACTGATGTCAATTATGACCTAACTTAGGTGACGATCCAAGACCGGAACCAATTCTGACCCAAGAGTGGTGAGGACCGAGGTCAATTATGACCTAACTCAGGTGACGATCCAAGACCGGAGCCAATTCTAACCCAAGAGTGGTGACGACCGAGGTTTGAGGTCAATTTTGACCTAACTCAGGTGACGATCCAATACCGGGGCCAATTCTGACCCAAGAGTGGTGACGACCAAGGACCGAGGTCAATTCTGACCTAACTCAGGTGACGATCCAAGACCAGGGCCAATTCTGACCCAAGAGTGGATAAAGATTGGATTTTGATTCTGGTGGAGAAAGAGCTTTGTAATGTTGATCTGAGCTGGGGAGCTGATAGCTGGGGTAGCTTTTAGGAGACCTCAGAGAGGGGAATAACCTATTTTGGGTGATGTGGGAGAATTCCGCTGTGGAAGTGATCAGGTGATCCTTAGGGATCTTCCGGAGCTTTGTCGGGAGGAGTTTTCACTTGGTTTTAGAGGATTCCGCTGGGGAAGAGGGGTTCCGCTCGAGGGAATGCGATTTTTTTTTGGAAAAAAGGCTTTAAATCCTTCCTAGGATTTTTGGGAATTTTTCAGAGATTTTTGGAGGCTTTCTGGTATTTTCTTGGAATTTTTGTACGAAATTTAAGGGGGGTGCCAGTCGGCATAGTATGAAGGGTGCCATTTGGCAGTGGCACGGACTTTTGGACTACCTCGGGAAGGCAAGGGGTCAGTGCCGATCGGTATGGTAGGGGTGATGCCGATTGGCATGGCGCTTGGCCTCTTATATAAAGGGGGAAAATCCCCTCATTTTTTCACAGCTTCTTTTGCTTTCTCTCTGTGATTCTTCTGCAAATCGTTCTAGCGTTCTGATCTTCAAGAAATGGTCGTTTTGTGAGCACTGCAGTCCACCGGGAGTGGTTGACTGTTGATAACTGGGCGAACGTGGAGTGGAGGGCTAGGGCGCCTCTTGTTTTGGGGAGTGATAACTCTTTTGATGCGTTTGAGCCTGTTGCGGATGAGCGGACCTTGCTGCAGGATCCATCGCGTCATCGCTCTTCAAGAGTGATCCCCGGTGGTTATGCAAGTAACCTGACCTTTGGCATTCTTCTCTTTTTGGTGGTTTTTCTTGCTTGACTTTTGATGAGACTTTTCTTTTTGCCAGTCTGATATTTCTTTAAAGAACATGCGTGCCCGTGGGACAACGGGGCTTAGGGATGTCTGGGAGCATCTCCCACCTATGGTGCGCTGGATGGTATCATCAGCGGGTTTTGGGCGGTTGGCATCGGCACTGGATGAGACGCCTTGTTCGACAGCAGTCTTGTGCGCTTTGGGAGAGAGGTGGTGGGACACTATCCACACCTTTCATTTTGGATTCGGGGAGATGACGGTGACTCCCATAGACGTGCAGCAGCTGCTGGGGCTGGATTGTGATGGAGAGCAGATAGAGGTGGATCGCTCTTTATGGGTGAGATCAGAGGCTGTGCGTGCTGAACTTGATGATGTGGGGAGGATAGTTTCTGGGGATTCTATCCGGCTGTCCCTGATGAAGGATGTTCTGTTGGGTAGGGAGATCGATGTGGAGGGCGGGATGCAAGTGAGGCAGATAGCCCAGTTATTCATTCTTTTGGTGTTGGGAGGTTTCATGGTGGCGTCGAGCGGCGACGTCGTCCATTTGTGGTTTCTGCCATACTTGAGGATGTTTTCGAACATCCCCTTCTATGATTGGGGGAGTCTGACCTTGGCGACCCTTTACTTTTCTTTGGATGCATTCAGCCGGTGCTGTCGGCAGACTTTTACTGGGGCCACGTACCTTCTTGAGGTATTCTTCAGTTTATGAATTTTTTTTCATGCATTCTCATTTTCCTTTCATGCATTCGCGTTATCCTTATGCGTCTCTTTTTGCTTATGAATTCAGACGTGGTTCTATGAGATGATTGGGTGCAACACCCCATTGATTTCTTTGAAGGACGACACTGTTGGGGACTTTTGTCGCTTGTACCGATGGTGTAAGGCCAATCGGCAGTCGAAAGGATCTCTCTCCCTATAGGCAGTGCGTCAGGTCTTGAATGACCTGACCAGTGGTAGGGTAAGACTCTTTCCATTTTAGTATTGGTTTTCGCACCTTCTGATCTTGTATTGATTTATGCTCGCTCAGAGATTTTCAGGTGACCTTTTACTCGTGGGGGACAGACATTCAGGATGCGGGGGCTACCGGGGTGAATGCGCGGATGAGCCATTTACTGGTGCATGAGTTCGGCCATTCCTGGTACCTCGGGGAACGGGGCGTTCGTCAGATTGCCGAGGAAGAGGTGGTGGTGCCACCCGTGCAGCCTCCTACGTCTATGAGGCAGGAGTGACTGATGTTGGAGGATGAGAGGATCGCGAAAATGATTGGCGAGTCCTACTCGTTGTACACCGATACGGCTGCGCCGTATGACTATATGGATTTTATGACGAGCTGGTTGATGGAGCCCAGCATATATGATGCATTTCCCTTCCCTCCGACGGGTTCGAGTCGGGCGGTGGGATCTTCCCACAGCGGTGGTGGTCCGTCGGCATCTGCGGCGACGGCGACCTCGAAGGTTATTTTTGTGCGGATGTATACCCCTTCATACAACATTTGGCGGGCTGATGGAGGGATGGTGCCTATGCTGCACCGTCCTCATGCGATGGATCCGTAGGAGTTGGGTTTGACAGAGGAGGTCCTCCGACCTACGGTATACCTTTATGTTCCTCTCTTTATTTCTTTTCTATTTTGGTCATCTCTGCCTTGATACTGATTTTTCCTTTCCTTGCAGTAAGTCTGGGTGCCATCCACTTGGCTCAGGGACATTAGAGACTGGATATCTTCGGCGACTGCCCATATTCAGGATTCGATTCCTGTTCCTTCTTTCTTGGTGCCGTCTGCCTCATCTGGAGAGGACTCTGGCTCAAGAAGTGGTGGTGCGTCATCTCGCCGTAGGGGGAAGAGAGCGCGTCGCAGGGGTGGAAGCTCTTGAGAGAGAGAGAGAATGAAATGTGGGTTCGGGCTGAGTCCCGTTGTTTTTTTCTTTTTCTTTTTATTTCCTGCAAAATTGATGTAACACATAACACAAATATATTCAATGCAATGGGGGTTTTTTATTATCTTTTATTTATGATTAATGAATGCATGCACATGCGCTTTTTACTTTGCTGCTGAGACCGTAAAAAGGAATATTTTTGGAATTTTTGAAGGAAAGTTTTTATTTAAAAGGGGAATTATATAAGGAGAAAAAGGATTTTGAAATTCTATTGAGAATATCAATTTATTTTTATTGAGTTTTCTGCTTTGATAAAAGAGGAAAAGAGGAAATTTCTAAAAATGGGGAGGTTTGCCAATCGGCAAGCACCCTGACCTGCCTATTGACAGTTCAGTCCAGTCCCATCAATTCAAAGCTTTGAATGGTACCCTCTTCAGCCTTTGGTACCTTATGGGGTAGGATTCCCTCTGATTTCTACAGGGATTATGTCCCTTGTGAGGATTTTCAAGTATAAAAAGGGGGGAAGGGTGGAGTGTTTTCATCACACCATTGCATTCTTACATACCAACCCATTATCTTTTAGTCTTGCAAGATGGCTCTCCCTGGTAGCATTGAATTTTCCAATTACCTCGAAGCCTTGGAAGTTATGTGCTCTTATAATGTCGACTACGATGCTTTCAACATGCGTCGAGTCTCCTTGTGGTGCAATCGGCCTATTGAGTGGAATATGCTGACGACGGCGGTGCAATTCTGGTACCCCAAAGACCATGTATTTCGCTTTGGGTTGGAAGAAGTTTGTCCTACCTACGAGGAATTTTCTGCCATGCTGGGTGTAAATCCCAGTGTTGCTGCCGCTTTGCCCGAATTTTCCTGTTCTCCTAGGGATTTATTGGTCGGGTTTCTTCACATTTTGCCTTCGGCGGCTAGATCATTGGTTGCTGGAGGACTGATCTCCCTCCCGAAGGTGCTGCAGTCTATGCATTTACGGGAAGTAGGTGATGCTGGCTATGCTGGAGTCGTAGTTTTCGGTCTGGTTTCAAAATTACTGTTGGTGACTGGGGAGGTGCGAGTGGACATATAACTTGAAGCCATTACCTCATGGATGTCATATCGTCGCAATCATGCGGCGGTGATACTGGAGGAGACCCTGAATGGATTGGATGCCTGGAGAGAAGGTCGTTATGACTTTTTGAGGGGTAGCCCTGTGATGCTGTTTATGTGGGTGTCTAAAATATTTCGCTTGGCGACTCCTCCAGAATATCCCTTGTCGTCCATACCCAACTTCTTTTCATGCTACTTCATCCGTGTTGGCCTGTATGTTGAGAACTGGGAGAATTGGCTTGTGGAGCATGGGGCCCGTGGGCTGTATTGGTCAGTGCCTTGGTGGGGGCCGTTGCAGCCCGTTCTGGAGCTAGGAGAGTATTCATATGTGCGACTGGTTGGTCTCAGACAGACCTCCTTTTATTTCCCTTGGCGGCTTCTGTGCCAATTTGGCTGGGCACAGGTTGTGCCACTTCGGACACTAAATTTCTTTCCGGTAGAAGATTTGACTGAGCGCCTGCGTCCGTTGCTTGGGTCTCTGTGGGAAAATTGGCATCCGTCGACCCGTCCCTTTCAGTCTGTCGGGGAGGTTTGTCATGTCCTCAAAGATTATATGAAGTGTTTGTGGAGGAAAGTATTCAGCAAGATGTTGGCAGTGGAGACTAGACAAAGATGGTTTGTTTTGTCTGACACCATGGAAGGGGGTGTGGTGGTCTTTTCGAAGATGGTTAAGGCTCATCGATCCATGGAGTGTTAACGGCACTCTATTCAAGCAGGGGAAACTTGGGGACCTCAGGATGTAGATGGTGAGGGTGCGTCTCCTCTGGTAGCTATGGGTAGGACTCTTGGAGAGTTTATTTGTGCGATAGGTGCGGGGATTTTATTTGGCTTTTTATGGTAGTGGGGAAGGGAGTTATCCACTCCTTTTTCTTATGTAATCCATACTGTAATTTTTTATTAATGAAATAAACAAGTTTCTGATCATCCAGTTGTGCCTCTCGATGAATTTTTTGTATTTTGAATTATCTATACTGATCGCTAAGGCATACATAATCCTTTGTTCAAGTAATTTTTAGAATGAACCGTCGTTCTCGGAGGTAAGAAAAGAATAGTATTTTGTGAAAAAGAAAGGGGTCGCACTCATGTGAGGTACATGATCTGCCTACATACCTCTGGGGTTTTTGAAAAATGTTTAAAATAGTTTTTTGTAGAGGATCAGGCCCACGTAGTTCTGGGTAGAGGGAAATGAAGATTTTATTTTTTATTTTTTAGAATAGAAGGGGGATAAGAAGAATCGTAGCGCGTCGAGATTTTGGATTAGGGGTAGAATTTTTTTGAGACGGTCCAGATTGACTGGACGATCCATCTCTTCCCCATCTAGCTTAGTGAGCATGGCGGCATCGCCAGATAATATTTTCTTCACAATGTAGGGGGCGCTCCAATTAGGCTTGAATTTCCCTCTGGGGTCCCAGATGGGTTCTATTATCACTTTGAGGGTTAAATCCCCCACCCGGACACCGCGGTCCTTGACTTTCTTATTGAATGATCGCGCTATTCGGCGATGGTACCCCTGTATGTGGTAAAGAGCTTTTAATCTTCTTTCATCTAGGAGGGCTAGCTTATCAAGACGGCTTTGGCACCCGTCTTCTTCACTAACCTTGCTTTTGATCATGACGCGTTGTGAGGGTATTTCCAGCTCCACAAGTAGGACTGCTTCCATGTCGTAGACCAGGGAGTAAGGGGTAGCCCCAGTAGAGGTTCGGATTGAGGTTCGATAGCCCCAGAGGGCGTACGGGATCCGGTCGGCCCAATCCTTACAACTTTAGGTCATCTTACTGATGATGGCTTTGAGGTTCTTGTTGGCGGCTTCAACTGCACCATTGGTCTGAGGTCGGTAGGGAGAAGATCTGTGTCTCTTAATCCCGTACTCGTTGACTTCTTCTTCGAAATGCAACCCGTTATCTGATACCATCTCGTTCGGGACCCCATATCGACAGATGATATTTTTCTTGAGGAATTTGGCCCCTTTCTTGGCATTCAATACTGCGTATGACTCAGCCTCGACCCATTTGGTGAAGTAATCAATAGTAATGAGGATGAACTCATGTTCGTTTGAAGCCTTTGGTGTAACCTTCCCTATGATGTCGATACCCCAGATGGAGAACGGCCAGGGAGAGGTCATGTTGTATAATTCTCGCAGAGGCAAGTGTTGAAGGTTAGAGAATTATTGGCATTTAAGGCACCTCCGGACATAGGCGGTGCAATCCTGGATCATGGTGGTCCAGTAGTAGCCCTGTCGGATGATCTTCTTGGCGAGCATGTCACCATTCATGTATGGTCCGCATTCCCCGCTGTGGAGTTTTTGCATTATCTTCTCAATCTCAGCCCCTGCGATGCAGTGTAGATGAGTTCCATCGAAGTTCCTCTTGAGTAGGGCTTTATGACAGATAATGTATTGGGCGACCATTCTTCGTAGGGTCGTTCGATCTTTCTTATTGGAGCCCTCGGGATACCTACCATGTTTGAGGAGGCACCAGATATCATAGTACCAACAATCGGCTAGTTCAGGATCTTCAGGGGAGATAAGTTCAATATGGTAGCAATGGGTCGGTTTATCTTGTTTTTGAACTAGAAAGCGGGTCATTGTTATTCCCTCGGGCATGTCGACCATGGAGGCCAAGGTGGAGAGAGCATCGGCTAGGTTATTCTTTGCTCGGGGTAGGTAATGGAAGGTGATATCTCGAAATCGGGAGGCTAACTCTTCTAATTGGGCATGAAAGGGTTGGAGTTTTTCGTCCTTAACTTTCCACTTTCTAAGCACTTGACCGATGATAAGGGTGGAGTCCCCGTAGACATCAAGGTATTGAATACCTTTCTTGAGAGAAACTTTGAGGCCCACTGTGCATGCCTCGTATTCTGCCATGTTGTTGGTGCAAGGGAAATCCAATTTAATGGCCATGGGAGTGTGGGAGTCATCTGGGGCAATCAGAAGTATCCCAATGCCATATCCCTTTTTATTGGCAGCGCCGTCAAAGAAAATTTTCCATCGAAGGAGATCTTGAGTGGTGCAGATGATATTTTCATCTGAGAATTCGGAAATCTGGACATCTGCTTCGTCTATGGGGTAATCAGCGAGGTAGCCAGAGATGGCTCTTCCTTTAACAGCTTTCTATGTGACGTACATGATATCGAACTTGGTTAGGAGCATCAACCATCGGGCCATTCGACTGGATAAGGCGGGTTTCTCAAGCAGGTATTTGATGGGATCTATTCGGGATACAATTTTGATGGGGAAGGCGAGCATGCAGTATCGCAGCTTTTGAGTGACCTGGATAAGTGTGACACATGCCTTTTCTAAAGCAGTGTAGTTGACCTCGTACCCAGCCAATTTGCGACTGGCATAATAGATGGATCTTTCTTTACGGGAGTCTTCAAGGTATTGGGCTAGCAAAGCCCCGGTTTCAGTGTCGGTTATGGTTAGGTATAGGAGCAAAGGGAGACCAGACTGTGGTGGCATGAGTACTGGAGGTTGGGTCAGGTATTGTTTGATTCGATCAAAAGCTTCTTGGCATGCCTCGTTCCAAGCCTTGGTTGAATCTTTTCGGAGGAGCTTGAAAATCGGTTCACAGATGGAGGTTAGCTGGCTGATGAACCGGCTGATATATTGTAATTTCCCAAGAAACGCTTGGACTTCTTTCTCTATTCGGGGTGGTGGCATCTCAAGTATAGCCTTCAGCTTTGCAGGATCTTCTTCTATCCCCTTTTCGCTGACCATGAATCCCAAGAGTTTTCCCTTTATAGCGCCTCAGACACACTTTTGTGGATTAAGTCGCATCTGATACCATCACAGTCGTTCGAAGAACTTCCGAAGAGCGGGAACATGACCTTCTCTAGTTTTGGACTTGATAATCATATCATCCACATAAACCTCGACCTCCTTGTGAATCAGATCGTGCACGATGGTTGTGGCAGCCCTTTGGTAGGTAGAGCCAACGTTCTTGAGACCGAATGGCATAATGGTGTAGCAAAAGGTTCCCCATGGGGTGATGAATGTGGCCTTTTTCTTGGTGGTCTGGGTGCATCTTGATTTGGTTGTATCCGACAAACCCGTCGACGAATGACTTGAGAGCATGACTACTTGTGTTGTCCACGATCATATCGATATTGGGCAACGGATAATCATCCTTCGGAGAAGATTTGTTTAAATCTCGACAGTCCACACACATTCGAACCTTCCCACCTGATTTCGGTACAGGTACAATATTGGCTAGCCATGTGGGATATTCGATCACCCGAATGAAACCCACGTTTAACTGTTTGACCACCTCTTCTTTGACCTTGAGCGATAATTCGGTGTGGAGTTTTCTCAATTTTTGTTTAACTGGTTTGTAATCCGGGAGAGTGGGGATCTCATGTTGAGCTATTTTGAGATCGATGCCGGGCATATCATCATAGGACCATGCGAAGACATCTATGAACTCCTTCAACCATTCTTCGAGTTGTGCACGCTCATGCTCGTCAAGGGTGGCCCCTATCCTAATCTCGCGTAGTTGGCTACTAGAACCGAGATTAATAACAACAGTCTCTTCTTCATTAACTTGAATGCGGCTATGTTGTTTATTATAAACCTTATTTAGATCATTAAGAATTGTTCATTTACAAAATCATCATCATCAAAAGTTTGATTAGAATCTAAGCAGCTAACGTAAGGCACAACAAGGTACTCAAAATCTTCATTTATTTCATTGATAGGAAAAACAGCATTAAGAACCTCGTCAAAAGAGGTCTCGATTAAATTTGAACAAGGATAGACAATAGGGTAAATATTGGGGTTAGGGGAGATTTTAAGGGGTAGAACTGGCGCAGCATGCCAGTTGAGGAGAGGTGTATCAGCAGCTTTAATCAGACGGGATGGGTCCATTGACGTAGTGCCTGAATGAACCATGCAGGGTGCCAGACCCAGTATCTGCAGTTAAAGGAATCTTCAAAATCACTTTCCTCAGTCTCTTCGGCATCTTTGATGAGCGGTTGTACTCGGTGTTGGAAACTTTCGGCCCACGGGTAGCTGTCTTGGAAAAAAATCTCCATTCCAGGCTTCATCTTCTTGTTTCTGTGGTCATACCATGGTTCTAGAAAATTGCAAAAGGGGAAGTCCTTGCCTTCTTTGATGAATCATCCATTTAAGGAGTCTCTTGAGATAGTTCGGATACAGTCTAATCTTCTCTTTGGTCGAGACTGGTGGATCATTCTGAGCTCTTGTTCTGATGGTTGATACCCCAAGCCGCAAGGAGGGAAGGCTTTCTTCAGTTCGATGGGCTCAAGTATCCCTTGTTGCCTTTGTCCTAGCCCCAGTCCGGGAATGAAGTGCATGTTTCTGAACATCTGAATCACATTGACATTGCCATGAGGGTCATATTCTAGACAAACCCTTTCTTTGAAACCGTCCCCTGTCGGGAGTAGGAGTGGCTCGACTCGGAATCCTAATAAGAGCATATCATTCGACCCGTGTTGTATCTCAAGGATTGGACTATTGGTGTTTGCACCCTCGATATTTTCGTTATTGCCCAAAATGGTGATGACTCGCCCGTCGGCGAAGAACTTCAATTTCTGATGGAGTAAGGAAGACACACCCTTGATATTGTAGAGCCAGGGGCATCCGAGCAACAGGTTGAAACAAGTTGGGATGTCTATGACTTGGAATTCAATGATAGGGTTTATAGGGTCAACCCCTATTATAAGTTTTATGGACCCCATCACCTCTCGACGGTTATTATCGTAGGCACGCATAACGGCGGCGGTAGGAGCGAGGTCGCTTTCTTTCAGGCCTAAACACTTGAAGGTTCTCAGAGGTCAAACGTTCTAGGCGGATCCGTTATTGACAAGGGAGAGTGGCACGGCCTTCCCCATAACTTCGACGGAGATATTGAGTGCATGATTGTGATTCGGCCCAATTCTGGGGATTTCTTCTTCAGAAAATGATAGCATTTGGGTAGAGGTCAAGGATCCGACCAGATTTACCGCTTCTTCTGGTGTGGTAGATGGATGAACTATGGGTCCAGTGAGCAATTTGATTAAGGCATTTCTGTGCAACTGGGAAGACATGAAAATTCCCCATAGAGTGATGTTAGCTTGAGTTTTATTCAGTTGATCGAGGATATTGCTCTCCTCAATGGTCATCTCTGGCATAGGAAGGTTTTCAACGCCCCTGCCCTTGTCATTTACTGGTAGTGAGCTGGGAACTTGGTAATATCTCCCTGATCTGGTCGTGTGATTTACTGAAAAAGGAAAAACATGAATCCCATTTCCTCGTCAATCTCAGGTTGTTCTGCCACCCTGTTTATTTCTCCGAGGAGCTCTTCAAATGATATCATCCCATATATGTCGGCTACTGGGCCTGAAGCTTATTTTTTTCTCGAATATTCAAATTCTTCCCCCCATCCGCTGGCAATAATTCTGTCTTTCCATGTAAAGTCGATGCATTTCACAACTTCAATGGCCTTTTCATACAAGTCCTCCCATTCTGTGGAGATATGTGTGATTGAAGGGACCAGGCGCCCCTGTAGCTTCAAAGTGCCAAGTAACCCGGTGATACTGCAAATACTGTTGGTTTGCTCGAATAATTCTGCCATAGTCTGGACAACATCATCTAAGCTGACTTCGTCGGTTGGTACCACCCATCTGTCTGAATCTCGGGCCCATTTTCGTACCTCCAAGAACAGTGTGATGAACTTCTGACAATCGATGACCATCTGTAAGGGAAATTTCATCCCGAACTCTAGGAGTTGGTTTAACACCTCTGACAATTCCATATTTCCATTTTTATAATGGGTACGGACAGTGATGCATGCTTTGGTAAGGAGTGACAGTGCCTGATCAATGAGGCTAGTAGGGTGTAGGAGGAAATATGGGCAAATTTGAAGAGGTTTGGGAGAGTATATGGGTGTGATTTGAGTTGAGGGATCCAAATATGGGTTTTCTTCTAAGAAGATGGCATTGGTGTGATTCGAAAGTGGATTGTGAGTAGTGTTTAGCTTAAGATTGGCTGGTGGGGCGATGGTACCCCGGTCAATGAGATTTTGGATTACGTTCTGGAGGTGAAAGCATTGGTTGGTGGTATGATCGGAAGTTTGGTGAAAGGCACAATGTGCATCGGTCTTGAAGTTTCTTGGGAGTGGATTTGGCCAGGGATGGGAAACCAAGGGTTTGATGAGGTTTCGGCTTAATAGGGCTTGGTAAACTTTGGAGAGGGGAGCATGGAGCTCAGTGTATTCCCTTCGGATGGGGGCAGGGCGGCTTTTTGGTGCCCATGATGTGGTTGGTTGAGAGATGTTATTGATGGTCGAAACGATAGCACTGGCAGGCTTGTCATACTTTCTAGGGGTGAACTGTCCGGACACCTTCTTTGGTTCGACCTCTGTTTTAACGAGGCTTTCCTCGATTTCCACTCCAGCCTCTCAGAGAGCTCGAAAGTGGGGATAGTATTATCCTCCCATAGTTGCTCGAACATGGGGAAAGAAATTCTCCTTCACTATGTTGGTCTGTTCTTCTTCGGATGGCCGATTAGTCATGGTAGCTGCTTGTTCCCTCCACCGGGTTATGAAGTTACTGACTGATTCCCCTGGATTCTGTTTGAGAAGCTCTAAATCACGACGGGTGACCTCAAGCTCTTTGTTGTATTTATATTGCGACATGAATTCTCGGGCTACATCCTCCTAGCTACGGATTCTGGATTCCTCAAGAGATAAAAACCATCGGAGGGCACTATCCTTCAAAGTTTGCTGAAATAATTGGGCCATCACTTCTTCAAAAGCCCTTAGTAGGGCCATGGAACGATGATAACTGCGAAGATGAACCATTGGGGGTCCACTCCCTCCGAACTTCTCAATATTTGGCATCTTGAACTTCTCGGGTAACCTTGCTTTAGGATAGGGAGACATGTGGGTGTAGTCCATGTAATTCCCAGAGATCCTGACATGGTCAAACTTCTTGGTGAGAATCTTGAGATCCTCTTTGACTTTATTCAACTCTTCCTCCTTTAGATCAGCGACCACAGGCAAGTTAGCCATAGGCTGGGCAAGGTTTGGCATTGGAAGCTGGGCAGGCGGCAGCCCATTAGCGGGAGGGGAACGTGGAGAGTGATGATATTCTTCCGGAACCCAGATAGGCTCGGGTGGACCCATAGCACGAGGGAACAGGGCCTCGGGCTCTTGAGGAGTAGGAACCTGGTTTCGTTGCATCTCTCGGACCTCGGTTTGGAGGTTGTCAATCTTGGACACGAGCTGAGCTAGGACTGTCATCAGATCCGACTGTATGACTGGTGTTTGATTTGTATTCTCCATGGAAGATGGATGGATTTCGAACTCGAAAGAAGTAGTAGAAGAACGGATGAAACTCCGGGGTGATTTGACTGAAGACCGAAGCCAATAGGGAGCCATGACAAGGGCTTGCGATCGACCTGAGAAGGCGTAGGATGAGATTTATTTTTGAGAAAAAGGGAAGAACTATTTTTGGATTTTTGATAAGGAAGGGAGAAATGTTTTTGGATTTTTTTTATAAAGAAAGGATAAATATTTTTGGAGACGAAACTCAGCATAATTATTATGATTATTATGTTCTCACTTGTATTTAATTCTCCAAAATGCAATGCCGGACGGGACCTGAGCCTGGAAAAGTGGGGTTTTAATATATGCAAAGCTACGGTTTGGACTTGTAACCAGGCTCACGGACAGGGTCCCATTTTAAAAATGCGCAAAAATTTGGCTGCAGGCCGACCCGGAATTTTGGCAGAGTTTCAGGTTGAAACCGGCAATCTAAAGTGCGTGTCCTAGGTTTGACACCTATATGCGGGTATGAAGTTGGTTGGGTGAATCATCATGGGTTCCCCCCTTTAGCGTGACTTCCATGATATACGTCTTGCTCTTGTGGGCAATCGGTACATGTGGATAAGCCATTTGATATACCTGACTGTACGTGAATTGCCTCACCATATACCTCGTGGGGATGGTACGTGTGAGAGCGAATTCGATATACTCGACGTACGTGAACGAATTCCCTGCGATATACCTCCCGTCATAACTTCGGTCAAGCGGTACGATGTGGGGGAACCGTTCGATATACGTCGAAGGTACTTAGCCAATGGAAGGTGAGAGTCATATCGCTTAGGCTAACTGCGACCTGTCGGACCAGCACCCATCACGAACTGACCCTTACTGGGTAAAATTTGGTCAATATCAATGCTCTTTGGTGATGTCGTGTGAATCATACATGATTCTCTTATTAGTATCTTATGATGAGAATGCCTTTCTTGATTATGCCAAACAGGGAGCAAAATACAAGTACCCCAAAAGGTACACCAAGTATGGATAGGTGATGCGTGCAACATGGGGATATATGTGATCCTATGTGCACGTGGTGTGAAGTGTACATAGAGAAATTTCTACAAGTGTGTGAACATGAGTATAAGCATGGGATACACATGGAAAAGGGGAACATGCAGATAATGGGGAAAACATAAACAAATATAGCATCCATGTAAATAGAGTCAAGCACTCAATATAAAAAATAATATTCCTAACAGAGTCGCCACTATGGCCATCCCCGATCCTCGCCCGTGCGGGCGGGCACGTGGAGGATACGATCCTTTGGGTCCCGCGCTTCCCTCTCGGGAGTGCTTCGGTCGGCATCGTTTGTGGTGTGAAAATGTAGAGAGATTCAGAGTTGCCAGTCTATTTTACTCAAAACAGACAAAAGAAAAAGGGGAAGCCACCCCGAAGAGTGGCATCCAAAGACATACTGGTGCATGCGAAACCAAGATGAATCGAGAAGGGTTCGGAGGCTTAGTTATGAAATGGGAAGGTGTTAGGCACCCATTCCGCCCTTTCGGTCTCTCATGGATATTTGCTATTTTCCTTATGTTTCCCCCCGTGATATGTGTGCATGTGTATATATATAGAATGGAGGTAGGAATCCTCAACTTGTATCATAGAAAAGATAAAGCGAGTCATCCGTAGGAAGTTATAAGAATAATATTAAAAAAATTAGATTTACACGATTACCCCTATGTTGATCGTTATAAGGGAACGATAACGCATATGGAGCAATGCGTCACTAAGGGCAAGTATATAATATAAGGAAATTGAATTTAGAGAAAATAGAAAATAAGAGAAAAGGTGAGTAAAGGACTCGAGTCTCGGGTTTTACCCAGAGACGCCTACGTAGCCTATAAAGGCATCAAAGTCCACGTAGTTCGCATACAAAACAGGGGGTGGGGTTTATCCCATAAATCCAGATGGGGGATATCTTATTTGTGAGTGTGTGTGTGTGTAGAAAAAGTGCTTTGGTGAGAAAAGTGTGAGAAAAGTATGAGAATTCCTTATTTGGAATTTATAGGCAAACCCTCTTTTTCTTGTTTTTTGGGTTTTCATCTATATGAAAATAAGAGATGTGCAATAATACTAAATAAAAAGTATATTAAGATGTGTGAGATGAGATGATAAAAGTGTTAAGTAATAAAAAAAATAAGTTATTGAGAATTTAAGAGAATTCAAGAAAAAGTTGAGAAAGTTGGACCTCCTTGAAGATCTTGAGCTTGATCTTGAGTGTTGAGGAGAAGACCTTGCCCTTAGATGATGATGGAGAGTGGATAATTCATCAAGTTTGATGATAAGGATGATGAAAAGTGGAAGTAAAAAAGGGATTTGGAAGTTGAAATCACGCTGCTTTCGAGAGAGGTTTCTGGGATTCATTCAGAGAGATTTTTATCAGATCTGTGCTCCTCCTACAAATGAGGTGAAGGCCTCCTTTTATAGGCCCAGGTGAGTGAAGATCGGCATAGACCTATTCCTGCCTATCGGCAGGTGCCAATAGGCAGGGTCTGGAACTTGCCATTTGGCAGTGCGCTTCAAGCTTTTTTGGGGAATCGGCCGCCGAGGGCAAACCGTTGATCAGAATCACGCACGAGGCATACCATTGGAAAGGTAATTCAGAGACCTTCGAAAGTCCTTGGACCTCTCCCGGGTTCGGGAGTTTACTTTGGGTCAAATATGGCTCGAAAGCATTTATCGGTCCATTGGACGGGGAATCATTCGGACGCAAATGGATCGTTCGTCCGCATGGTAAGTCCGAATCGCGCACAGGGCATATCATTCGAAAGGTTAGGATATGTACTTCGACATTCCAAAGAGTTTGACCCGGTTTGGAGAGTTGACTTTGGTCAACCAGGCTCAGGAAGCATTTAGTGGCCTCCCGGAGTCAAACAGATCGTTCGTCCGCATGGAAAGTCGGAATCGCGCACGGGGCGGACCGTTGGAAAGGGTATTTAGTGCCCTTCAAAGATTTATTCAGCCTTAGTCGGGTTGAGGAGTTGACATAGGTCAAACAGAGCCCGGGAGAGCCCGATGGCCTCCAGGTCAGGTTTTGGACGCAAATGGATTGTTCGTCCGCATGGTAAGTCAGAATCGCGCACAGGGCGGACTGTTGGAAAGGGTATTCAGTGCCCTTTGAAGATTCATTGAGTCTCGGTCTAGACAAAGAGTTTGACTTTTGGGTCAAACTATGCTGGGGAGTGCCCGATGGCTTCCAGGTCAGTACTCGGGACGTGACATGTGTTTATAGTGATGAAGGGAGGTACTAGGGACCTAAAGAGAGTTAGGGGGTAACAGAATGGGGTGTCTACACCCCCTAAGTCAATGGTTGAGTTGCTAGCAACAGCTGGAAAGGTGATGAACGCTGAAGAAATGATGGCCATCAAATATGAAGATGAAAAAGGAGGCACTTGTGGAGGTAAATACCAGTAGAAGGACAAAAATGGGAAGAAAAGACTAGCATATGAAAAATTTGCAGATTACACCCCTCTGACGGTCAGGTGCGAACACATTCTGAATGAGATAAAGAGCGATCGATCCTTAAAATATCCTGAGAAGTTGAGATCAGCCCCCACAAGAGGAACAAAAACCTTTGGTATGAATTACACCAAGACCATGGCCATTTAACCAATAAGTGTTTTGCTCTGAAAGATAAAATTGAAAAAATGTTAAAAGAAGGGAAGCTAAGAAAGTATATGGATAAGGGTGCCTTCAAGAGCGGACGAGGGGCCGACCCTAGAAAAAAAAGAATCAATACATATAGAGAAGATCCTCCCAACAGAAGAGACGACCCCTCAGAGGAGGAGGATGATCCCACGGCCCAATCAAAAGACTCAATATGATCTCATTCGGTGTTGGAATGATCTCCAGGGGCATAGCAGGAGGAGGAGCAGAAGTCACCGACAGAAAGGCTCATGTAGCTGAGTCCAAGGCAGTAAAGAAAGTTGTGCACTCAACCTCTATCGAAGCCAAGATAAAAAAGAGGAAGAAGGTTGATATGGATACTCTGATAGTTAGTTTCTCAAGGATGCACTTCAAGGGCCTCTTATCCCCACATGATGACCCTCACGTCATCACCACCAGGGTACACGGATGTGAGGTACCGAGGATCTTGGTAGATGGAGGTAGTTCTTTAGATGTGATGTTTTGGTCGTGTTTTAAAGCCTTAGGAATCATCCATGCTAGGCTCGTCCCATACCATCATCCCTTGATTGGTTTCAGTGGGGAAAATTTTTCATCCCCTAGGAGTGTATGAGGTTAATGTTAGAATGGAAGACGAGTGGCCGAGATGTCTTACCAAGAAGGTCAACTTTTTCGTGATGGACGAACACGTCTTCTCAGCCTACAACATTATACTGGGACGAGTGGACCTCAAGGAATTTGAGGTTTTGCCTTCCATGGTTCACCACATGATAAAATTCTCGAACCCTTACGAGGTAAAGGAAGTTTAGGGAGACCAGACGATGGAAAAAGAATGCTTCTTCAACTCAGTCGAGGAAAGAGAAGAGCACAAGAAAACAACCGCTACTTACAATATTGATACCCTTGACCCTAGGGATGGGACCAAGTTAAAGAAAGGAGAAGCCATAGAAGAGGTAGAATCCATCATCCTCAATAAGGATGAGCCGAAAAAAATCGTCTAGGTCGGTAAAGCTTTAAAGCCAGATATAAAAAATGAGCTCATCAAGCTTCTGAGGAGAAGACAGAACGTCTTTGCATGGAGTCATGCAGACATGTCGGGAATCGACCCTAAAATCATGTGCCATAAGCTCAACGTGATAGATGATGCCAAGCCAATAAAGAAGAAGAGGAGAATTTATTCTCGAGAAAAATATGAAGTCATAAGGGATGAGGTCAAAAAGATCGAAGAGGCTGAATTTATTAGGGAGGTCATCTATCCCGATTAGCTGTCTAATGCGATCATAGTCCCCAAGGCAAACGGGAAATGGAGGATGTGTGTGGACTTCACTGACCTCAATAAGTACTGCACCAAAGACAGTTACCCTCTTCCCCACATCAATCAGATGGTGGACGCTACTGTAGGCCATGCGCTAATGAACTTCATGGATGCATACTCAGGAAATAATTAGATCTTCATGAACCCTGAGGACTCGGAAAAAACATTTTTCATTACTGATAAAGGGACTTACTGTTATAGCGTCATGCCCTTTGGTCTAAAAAATGCAAGGTCAACCAATCAGCGCCTTGTGAATAAAATGTTCGAGGACGAAATCGGGAAGTATATGGAGGTCTATATGGATGACATGTTGACCAAGAGATTGAAAGAAAAGGACCATGTGTCTGACCTTAAGAGGACCTTTGACACGATGGACAAGTATCGGATGAAGCTCAACCCAACCAAATGCATTTTTGGGGTCGGAGTAGGAAAGTTCTTAGGGTTCATCGTCAATCAAAGGGGTATCGAGGTCAATCCTAAGAAGATAAAGGCCCTGATAGAAATGAAGACCCCAAAGACCATTAAAGATGTTCATAGGCTCACAGGACGAGTGGCTGCTTTGAACAGGTTCGTATCCAGAGCCACATACAAGTGTCTACCATTCTTCAAAATTCTCAGAAAAACTTTTGCATGGAGCGAAGAGTGAGACAAGTCTTTCAAATAGCTAAAGTCCTACCTAGGGTCCCTTTTACTTTTATCGCATTCAGTGCAAGGTGAAAAACTATATGTGTACATGGTTGTCTCAGAGTCAGCCATCAGCGCTGATATTTTGAGAGAAGAAGACGAACTGCAGAATCCGATGTACTTCAATAGTAAAGCACTCCAAGGGGCAGAGCAAAGGTACCCTAGGATGGAGAAGTTATCCTATTCTTTGATTCATGCCTCAAGGAAGATGAAGCCGTACTTCCGGTCCCATACAATGGTCATACTACTGATTCCCCTCTTAAGAAGGTCATACACAAGCTAGAGAAATCGAGGAGGCTAATGGCCTGCGCTATAGAGCTAGGAGAGTTTGATAGTGTGTATCAACCTAGGATGGCCATCAAGGGGTAAGAAATAGTTGATTTCTTGGCTGAATTTACTTGGGAAGAGGCTAAAAAAGAGAACCTCGAAGAGACAGGCACCCAACAAGGCCAAATTGTTGACCCGTCCACAAAAAAGGCTGAGACAAGCACCGCTAGAGTAAAAGGCCTCTCCTCGGCTAGGTCTCTTAGTGTTGGCCAGATCTTAGTCTATAGTGATTCAAGATTGGTAGTGAATCAGATTCTAGGATCATACGAGGCTAAATATGAGAGAATGGTCAAATATCTTGAAAAAGTAAAGTCACTATTAAAGAGCTTCAAAGAAGTAAAGTTGAAGAGGATACCTCGGCTGGATAATGGTCGAGTCGATGCACTTGCTAGACGACCCTAAGTAACTAGGACAGATATCAGGAGAACAGTTCCAGTCGAAATTCTGCTTCGACCAACGATTGAAGATGCAGATGGAACACTTAGCTCCTGCTTAAATATAAGCAGGTAAGCTTCATGGATGGGCCCTCTAGTTAGATACATTAAATAGGGGGAGATGCCAGAGGCAAAATAAGAAAGGAATAAGTTGAGGTACAGAGTTGCAAAACTCACTGTCATCAGAGACACCTAGTACAAAAAGGGATTCTTGCTCCCTTTGCTCAGTTGTGCACACCCGTGTGAGGTTCCACATATCTTGCAAGATGTGCACGAGGGGTATTATTCCATCCATATGGGGGGTAGATCGTTAGCGAAGAGGATAGTCACGCAGGGATACTAGTGGCCGACCTTAGCAAAGGATGCCACAGCATATGTGAAAAAGTGTGATAAATGTCAGATGTTTACCACCATCCCTCACCAACCCCATCAACCTCTCACCTCCATTACATCCCCATGGTCATTTGCAGTATAGGGAATCGATTTGGTAGGACCCTTGCCTAGGGCCGTTAATAACTATCAATGCTCGATCGTAGCGATTGATTATTTTTCAAAATGGGTGGAAGCGGAGCCAATGGTCACGACCACCGAGCAGAAGACCTTCCAGTTCATTTGGGAGAACATCATATGCAGGTATGGTCTCCCTAACACCCTCATCTCAGACCACGAGACTCAGTTCAAGAATGTATCCCTGGAGAAATACTGCAAAAGAGTTGGGATCAAACAGTTCTTCTCTAACCTAAGCCGAACTCGGGCTAATGGGAAAACTGAGGTTACAAATCGAACAATCCTAGATGGGATTAAGAAAAAAACTCGAGGAGGAAAAAGGTAGATATTTGAGGCGGTATATGGTGTGTTGTGGGCCTGCAGGACGACGACAAAAACTCCTACTAGGGAAACCCCTTTTTTGTTAGCATATGGCTCAGAAGCCATTATCCCCACCGAAATTGGGTTTCTTACTCACAGAGTTCAAATGCATGATCCTCATAGAAATATGGAAGAAAGGATACTTGATCTAGACTTGATTGAGGAAAGAAGAGAAGACTCTGAGATAAGACAAGCAGCCTACTAGCAGAGGGCTGCTAGGTTTTACAATCAGAGGGTAAAGCAAAGGTCGATCGTTGTGGGAGACCTAGTCCTCAAAAAGGCATGGCAAAAGCCTAATAAGCTTCACCCAAATTGGCACGGCCCATACAGGGTCATCGATGAAGTTGTCCCTGGAACCTATAGACTAGAGAACCTTGAAGGGGAACCCTTTTCGAACCCCTGGAATGCAAATCATCTGAAGAAATACTATCAATGATGTTTTAGTTGGTGTCCTACTTTTTTCATAATTGTAATGAATGTTGTTTCATAAAACATTTGGCAATCTTAATAAGAATACTCTATTGGCTCCTCATATTGTTGTTCGTCAATTTTGACATTTGTTGAGATAATTCATGCTAAGCTACAAAACATCATTCGTGGTGATGTATGCTTAAATGCTCTTCGGTGACACGGCAACATAGATGGGAACAACCTCATCCATATACTGTCAATATCACCGAGGGGCATTTATATTTGAAAACATCATTAATTTGGTGGATTAACTCCCTCAGCTAGGATAAGGGTGAGTTATAGGGATGACCCTCCACTCACTCTCAAGAAAGACGAGGGAGGACTTTATATTTGAAAACATCATTAATTTGGTGGATTACCTCCCTCGGTTAGGATGAGGGTGAGTGATAGGGACGACCCTCCACTCACTCTCAAGAAAGACGAGGGAGGACTTTATATTTGAAAACATAATTAATTTGGTGGATTAACTCCCTCGTCTAGGATGAGGGTGAGTGATAGGGACGACCCTACGCTCACGCTCAAAAAAGATAACGAAGGACTTTATATTTAAAAACATCATTAATTTGATGGATTACCTCCCTCGGTTAGGATGAGGGTGAGTGATATGGACTACCCTCCACTCACTCTCAAGAAAGACGAGGGAGGAGTTTATATTTGAAAACATCATTAATTTGGTGGATTACCTCCCTCGGCTAGGATGAGGGTGAGTGATAGTGACGACCCTCCACTCACTCTCAAGAAAGACGAGGGAGGACTTTATATTTGAAAACATCATTAATTTGGTGGATTACCTCCCTCGACCAGGATGAGGGTGAGTGATAGGGACGACCCTACACTCACTCTCAAGAAAGACGAGGGAGAACTTTATATTTGAAAACATCATTAATTTGGTGGATTACCTCCCTCTACTAGGGTGAGGGTGAGTGATAGGGACGACCCTCCACTCACTCTCAAGAAAGACGAGGGAGGACTTTATATTTGAAAATATCATTAATTTGGTGGATTACCTCCCTCGACTAGGATGAGGGTGAGTGATAGGGACGACCCTACACTCACTCTCAAGAAAGACGAGGGAGGGAGGCACATTAGCACAAATTATAAAAATGGCAAAATAGAAGACCAAATGAAAAGGAGGGCATTTCCATTACAATTATGAAGGTACAGTACATGTTCAAAAGAGTAAAAAACAAAAGTACAAGAAGAGGGTATATGCCAAAGATGGACACCCTAAAGAGAAGCATCAGAGGGTGGAGTCCTAGCATCGTCGAGAAGTGCACCACCAGCAACAACAGCAGAAGGCCGACCCTCAGATGTACCAGTGCCTTCAACATTTACTTGAGACTCCATATGGTATAGAGCCTCAGATATCAAAGGTTCATCCAACTCTACTGCCTCTAAAGAAGGACGAATAGACGACACTGCATCAACAAACTTTAAGATAGCCCACCGATAGGCCGTCTTGATTTCCCTCTCTAAGTATTCAAGCCTGAAGCCTTGGAATTCATCAGAGAGTTTGTAGGCATCCATGGCATCAGCCTCGACCCTTCGAACAGCTGCAGTAAGATAATTCTTGAACTGGGTGCCCTGACTGGTTAAAGCCTCGTCCTTGGCTGTAATGAGGTTGTCCTTGAGCTTCAGCTGAGCAACATGCTCCTTTGTAAGCTCAATTAGAACCCTCGAATGCTCGTCCTTCACATTCTCCAGCTCAGTCTTTAGATTAGCAAACTCGGTCTTCAAGTTGGCCTCATGTTGAATAGCTCTCTCGGCCTCGTAAAACTTTTATTGGTTCTCATCCATCCACTTGGTGGCGGAGGTGAAGGCATATACAAACTGCAAAAGACGAGAGAAAGTTTATATTGAAAGGACAATGGCACAATTAGTAAAATATTAGTGAATCAAAATTGAAGGGATAAAAGAAATACCTGAGACAGAGTGTGAAGCCTAAAATCATAAACTATGGCCGGGGGCATCTTGGCTAAAAATTCATAGTCTGAAGGCTATGGTGCTGAGAACATGGAAGCTTTGGCATCTCTCATGTTGGTAATTAAAGAGGTAGGGTCAGCCTTTAGGAAGGTTGGATTGGCCGACCAGAAGGAACCCAAGGACGAGGAAGAACTAGTTCCCTCGATATTTGTTTATGGGACCTCCACCCTTGCCTTCGCATGACGATCAGGTCGAGTGCCAATAGGAATTTCTGACTCCTTCCTTTTACGGGTCCCAATGGTCGACTCCAATTGGGTTGGCCCCACAGTCTTTGTTTTCTTCTGGATCTGTTGAGGTTCCTTACCCTTCTTCTTGCCCAGACCAGACATTAAGCTAGGGGCAGACATTTCCCAAAGTTGATCAGATATGTTTGAAGGCCGACCTGGAAAAAAAATGAGACGATACGTCAGATACAAGTAATAATAATGAGGAAACACTTGGAAGAAATTGAAATAAAAAGTAACTCACATAATTATGTCAATGGGCCGACCCTCAGACCAGCTTCTTTGAGGAAATGAGGGGTCATTAAATTTTCAAAGTTAGGAATATCACCCCCTTTCCCCTGATCCCTAAGATAGTCGGCCATATCCCTTTCATCCAGGCTAAGTCGAGGGTCTGACCTTGCTTTCATGGAAGGGTTAGACCTCGGTCTATCTTTAGTGGGATCAACCCCAGCGATGAATTACCAATCCCTAGAAACAAAGAAGAACCTCTTCTTCCAGTCATGGTTGGAAGTCTGTGCAACATGAAGAAGTTTCTTATCTGACCTCCTAGCCCCCAGGTGGAAGTATCTTGGTTTCTTGGATGAGGAAGTTATCCAAGAATAGATCAGCCAAGAATAGATCAGCCGATGGCTCGTCAGTAAATGTGTTCTTCCAAAGGGAGATGTAGCCGAGGATGGTCCTCTAGGAGTTAGGAGGAAGTTGGGTAGGATCAACCACAAGGGCAGAGAGTATGTTAACTATTGTGGGATGAAGAGGGAACCTGACGCCGACCCTAAACATCTGCTCATACACGGTAATTTCTCCTTCTCTCCCCTGAAGGACCTACTCATATTCATTCGAGATAACCATAGTTATGTTGGGATTTATACCAAAGGAGTGCCTCTATAGTAAGAGGTCACGATCCCTAATAGACGAGATAAAAGATGAGGCTCATGTGGTATCAACTTGATCATCATTGGAATCCTCACTATCGTCCTAGCCCCATCTCCCTCATCCTCAGCACTCTCATCCCCAGCTTTCTCTGCCTTTTTGTTTATTAGAGGGCCATCTGGAAAAGGGGTTTGGAAAGCAAGGGGGGACATGGACATCAGAGGGACAACCTCAGGATGAACTATTCCCTTGGTCGGTCGGTTTGGGCTAAGGGTTGGTGGGTCTCTTCTCCTAGACATCTTAGCACCCATAGGAGATGATGCTCTGGTTTCCATTTCTTCCTCTTGCCTCTGACTCTCGGATGGTCAATAGGACAACCCAAAATTATCAGAGGGTGAAGGTAAAATTATAGCCAAGGGAAATGGAAAAATGGGTCGTACCCAGACAGGGTCAGCCCTACTTATAGACTCGTTCTCTCCCTCTATCCTCCTAATCTCTGTAAAGTGCCTCTCTCTCAAAGTTGGAAACTCCTCGGCTAAATCATAAGGCCTTTGGAGCATCAAGAGAAAGACCCTACACTTGAGGACTTTTCTCAAACAACCTATAAAGAAAGGAAACAGTTGACCTAGTTGACTTCAAAGATCAAGCTTGGAAAAATGAAGGGTTTTGGTAATGAACACAAAAGAACAGAACTAGTGAAATTCACTAGAGAAGAAGACTGAAGGGATGCCGAGAAACCTAAAAAATGCAACAAATCGACACTGAACCACCATAAAAAGGTGGGGGAGGGATCCAGAAAGGCTTATCATTCGGATTCTAACCCTAAAACCACCGGAGAAAGGTGGAAACATGCCGAAAAAAGACAGTCGGCCAAGGAAATTTTCCATAAACTATTTAAAATATGAAATCAAAAGAAACTTGACAAAGAGAGAGAAAATGGAGAGAATAGTGAAGAAATTACCTGGGAGAGAAGATCGAAACTGGAAGAAAACTTGAAGCTTTCACGAAAATGCAAGAATGGAGGTTAATTGCCAAAGTTAGAGAGAGAGTGTGCGTGTGAAGAAGAAGAAGAAGAAGAAGAAGAAGAAGAAGAAGAAGAAGAAGAAGAAGAAGAAGAAGAAGAAAGAGAGAGAATTGTTTGATAAAGGTTTAAAATTTTTGTCATTAGTGGTCCCACTAACCAAAGCGGTGCACAGCCCACGAAGAGAATCATCATTAGCGCACAAAGTACCAAGTGTGATGTGCAGCCGTCACTTTTAGGGAATGCAAAATGAGGATTGATATCTGACAAATGTCGCTCATCAACCTTACCACTCCTCAACTCAACATCCATAGAATATATTACCCCTCATCCATCTCAACAACATCAATAACTTAGGGTTAGGGGTGATTGGAATACCAAAATACACCCTTGGTCAGACCGAGGGTAGCCTCGTCTAGGATGAGGGCCCTATTCTACTTCTACCCCTAGGGGATCATACTGGATATAGGGGCTCAGTCAAGTCGACCCCATCATTGATAACACAGTTCAGATGACCAGACGACCCTATGGACGCCGACCTCACTATTGGCAAGTTTAATGACCCGAATCAGCCTAAGCCCTTGGAGATACAAACCTAGGCTTAGGGGTTATTTAGTTGAGCAAGCGACGGGCCGACCCTATGAGGGGAGGACGGTATGAAGATCCCACATCCAACAGAGAGGACCCAATAGGTCAACATCAAGCTCATCCTCGGTCTAAAACCTTTAGCCGAGGGTAAAACCATCATGGCGCATGGTTCGGCAGACGGGTGAGACACTACACGTGGGGTTCATATGGCACGAGTAAAAAATCGTTATAACAATATCATTCCCTCATGTGAGGGAATATTATGTCATCATTAACCCCAGGTGGCCTATCCAGGTGTCAAGAGGGGATTGGCTAGATCATCATTCACATGATCAATGCATGCTTGGGGGGTACACTACTCCCCCCAAGCCCTATATATACTGGTCATCTTCAACCTTGTAAAATGATTGATAATTAAAACCCCAGCTAAAACTCTCCTTACACACACAGTAGAGAGAGGGAGGGAGAGATCTTATGAATGAGCATTGTATCTAGGGCCATTAGTGCCCATATTTAGTGGATCACACACTCACAGTGGATGTAGGTCTGATTGGCTGAACCACTATACATCATTGTCTTCACTCCCCTTCTGCTCATCCCCTTCTATATACTTATATACATACATAACTCTATTGCTTCCAATGTTGTTATTGTTTGAGCTCATCACCCTCTCTTATCTGGTAGTGTTGATTCTTAGCATCATCAGTTTGGCACCGTCTGTGGGAACGAGAAGCTATCTCTTCCTTTTTACAGCTTGACCTCACCAGAGACTCTGGTGGTGAACCAGTTCTCCCCTCTTTGAGTGGAGATGTTTCACCATTGAAAGAGATCCATTAAGGTTCTTAAGCTCTTTTGATCATCTAACTCTTCACAGCTCAAACATATGGCACCGGAGTTACCACCACAACTTCCATTGACTAGTGGAGTAGGACCTAGTTCCAGCCATATGCCACCTCAGTCGGAGATGGCTGAGGTGGTTGACACCCTGAAGTCTCTCACAGCAAGCCAGCAGGTTATGCAAGATACAATGCTCATTCATAACTCTATTGCTTCCATTGTTGTTATTATTTGAGCTCATCACCCTCTCTTATCTGGTGGTGCTAATTCTTAGTATCATCAAATGGCACTGAAATCCCTTTCCAACGGTCTTCCCCGTGCATGAAACAGCATAACCGTTTGGACAAACAATCCTTTTTCCACTAAAAATTGATTCGGAGGCCAATAGGCTCTCTAGGCTCCGTTCGACCAAGATCAACTCTTCAGCTTAAATGATACTGAATGAATCTTTAAAAGTCACTTAATACCTTTCCAACAGTCTTCCCCATTTGTGAATCAGCCTTACGGTACGGACAGACAACATGTTTTACTTCGAAAGGTCATCGATCGCTTCCGAGCCCCAATTGACAAAAGTCAACTTTCAGAACCGAGTAAAGATCTTTATAATGTCGAAGTAACTTGCATAACCTTTGCAATGGTCCGCCCCATGCGCAATTCTAACTTACCATTCGGACGAACGATTCATTTCTGTTTGACGATCCCTCGTCCAAAGGATTGACGAGCGCTTTCGAGTCCCGTTTGACCCAAAGTCAACTCCTAAACCTGGGAGAGGCCCCAAGGACTCTTGAAGGTCTCTAAATTATCTTTCTAACGGTATGATCCATACGCGATTTGTATCAACGGATTACGTTTTATGACCATTTTCTCCAAAAAAAATTGCACGAGACTGTCAATTGACAGGTCCATTTCCCTGTCTATCGGCAATGTGTCTAGGGTTACCTGCCGATTGGAAGGGCTAAGGATATATCGATAGGTACCCCCCTTTATTTTATTTTTTTATGGAAGAGGGACGTGACCCCCACACATATTATTAATTAAGGAGAAAAATCATCTCCAAGCAAATACACGTTAAAGAAAACTTGAGGGACATGAAGCCCAAAACTAGAGGAGAAAATAAAATTTGAGATTTTATAATCACCCCATTACAAAGCCTCAATGTTTAACTAATCTAATATAAAGACAACTGACCTTGTTAAGCTTGAAAGCTCCTTTGACCATCTGTAGAAGCTCCTTCACAGCCTCATAGGTTTTAACGCCTTTTAAATTAACTCCAACATTAGCTAATCTATCAGTAACCGTATTTAATTCTCTATAGAAATGGCTAATCGAATAATTAATATTTCTAAGCTCTGAAATAATTTCTTCGGTTAGAGTCTTCAATCGCCATGGTGGTTTCCACTCTCTTTTGATCAATTTCACCACAAAAGGAGAATCTGACTCTATATCAACTTCTGAAAAATTCTTCTGCACACATAACTTAATTCCAAGAGTTAGACTTTTCAGCTTCATAACAGTGTTCGTTTCGAATTCTTCTTCTTTTGCATAAGAAAATACCATCTCTCCTTTGTCATTGCGCAAAATAGCTCCCAAACCCCCTTTCCCTGGGTTGCCTTTGCAGGCCCCATCAATATTAAGCTTGAGTCTTCCACTGATAGGAGCATTCCGTTTATCCTACAAATAGAGGGCATGACATCACTCCTAAAGCAGATCTCAAATCCATCAATATCAGTTATCTCGACAACATTCTCTTTCAATCAGCGAAGTTTCCTTATGTGAAATTCTATTCAATCTTACATTCCCATCACTTTCATACCCAATTTGGAAAAATCTCATTCTCTCATATCCAACATTCATCTCAACATTCAAGGGAGCTCATCCAAGATCAAGATCAAAATTCAATTCTTCAAAGAAGGTCCAAAATCCTTCTCTCTCTTTAAATTTCTTGTCTTTACATTAATTACATAAATGCATAGTTTAGCTTTTACTTTAATTCATACACATTAAAATATCACATTTTTATTAGTTATATTGCACATACTTTATTTTCTATAAAAACAAAAGAGGGTTACACCTATAAATTCCAACGGGATTACACATCATAATTTCTCAAAACTAAAACACATTTTCTACACACACACATATAACAAAATCCCATTCGAATCTATGGGATAAATCCCACCCTTATGACGCATACAAACTACATGGACTTTGATGCCTTTATAGGCTACATAGGTATTTTGGGATAAAACCCGAGACTTGAGACCAATTTTTCCAAATTCACCATTTTCACATTTGTCTCCTTTTCATCTTTACATTATTTTAATATATATTATACTTATGATCGTTATTGGCATTTTATCCCAACAAATATTCTCGCTTCACAAAAGCGATTAATATCTCTATAAATGCATAAATCATTGATGATACGAGAAATCGGTCATAAGACGTTCTCATAACAACCAGTCAAGAGTAAAGTGCATAATAAACAAATAAAGCAAATAAATAGTGAGAAGACACGATATAGAGTGGTTCAGCCTTTAAAATAGGCCTACATCTACTGTGTTTCTCCGTCCTCATTATATGCGTGGCATTGTACAATATAATCGTGCCTAAATAGTCGTAAAAGAATGAGAATAAAGGAGAGTACATGGCAGTATTGAGGATTCCGGTGTGCCCGAGAGGTGGCTGCGATGTAGATATATGGCCTCCAAGTCGTATGTTGAGGTTGTGCAGAGAGAATCTGTCCTGTCCCGGGTGCGTGTGGGATCCCTCCTCCTTTTTGAGGTGTAGACCTCTATTTATAAGAGATATGCTCACGTGCTATGAGCACGTGACGCATGAAGTCTGGAGTTAGGATGGTAAGGGATGCGATAGGTAAGGCAAATAACCTAAGCCCCGCATACTGGCAAAAGACTAAGGTTTCGCGCCCTTGACTGTGTGGGTCCGCGATGCGTTGATCGTGACCGCACTCCTTGATGAGAGGCTGCGCCCCGTATGAGGTAGGGCCGCAGCTTATATGAGGTAGGGACGCGGCATGTATGAGGTAGGGTCGTGGCTAATATGAGGTAGGTCCGCGGCATGTAATCATGTGATGTAATATACTGTCTGCAGCAGGGTGTTATATTTGTATTATCAATAAGCCCCCAAGTCGTAGTGCCAAGAGAATATGATTGGGGTTGCGGCTTAGTTACATTAAGTGCCGGAGTGTTTTTTAAAGAGACAATTCATCTTCCGCTCTCTTTTATATAAATTGTTTCTGGCCATGGACTTCATTACGTTTCCAAAACTTTGAGAGCAGATCGAGAGTGAATTTCTGCGTGTCCAACTTCATTCGTTTTCTGGCGACCCTTCGAGGCTGTGTGTGGCGGTTCCAAGCTGGTGTGAGGCTGAGCATCGCCGACTTCTTCATTTCCAGGTAACTTTTTCAATCAATCATCCTTTTTAATCAACTTCGTAGCTTATATTTCTTCAATAATCAAACACACAAGCTTCTTCATTGCTTGATATGATTTTAGGGTTTCAATTGAACTGTCATCACCCTAGAATCAAACACTCGTACGAAGAAATAATTATAATTATTGTTTGAATCACCCTAGAATCCCATGTTGAATCCCATAGCTAAGGCCTTTGTTGAAGGGTTCTTACTGTTCATGATGTTCTTGATACAAATTCTTCATATTCTGGGTACTGGATCTTAAAAACGGCTAAATAATAGACACTTAACTGTTTGAGAGAGAGGCCGCGGTATGATAGGATTTCAATAATCCATTCCCCTGAACTGTTTTGGCATTTATCTGCGTCATACCTTTCCGGAAGGCCACGGTATCTTAAATTCTGGGTTTTATCCTCCATGGCACTTTGATGCATATCCCCTTATTCTGCCACGGCGGTGGAGTCTTTTAAGGCTCTGAATCACCACCCTTGTATTTTTGAACAGCCTTCAAACCTTCATGAACTAAATACACATCCATGTTAAATAATTGTATTTTCTACTAGAATCTCTAAATCAATTTGAGCCTTTATCCGCGATAGTATATGTTCCCCTGCTAATATAGGAGGTGGCTGCGACTAGTAGGGCCAGAGGACGATCCCTTAGGTTCAAGTAGTAGAGTTAGCCCATTAATAACTACGTTAGGGAAATAACTTCCAACAAATATTCAGTATTTATATATAATCTTCGCGTGGCTTATTGAAGTCTTTTCCAAACTATACTGGTTGCGGCGCCTAGCTGCGAACTCTGCTTTTCAGGTACTGCTGCAGCCATATGAGCTTTGACCCAGACGAGTTTTTGAGAGGCTTTTGGGCAAAGCACTTTGGAACCTCTCCTCCTGAACTCACTTCCGTGCCCCCTCTAAGATCAATAGGGCCTTGCAAACTAAAGGATTGCCCAAACTGCGTGATACTAGACTCAGACTCCGCGGACTCTGTGTCTGGGAAGGATTTTCAATCCACACCGATGGAAGAAGAAGCCAAATCAAGTAATCATCCATTGGGTGCAGGAGATGATGCCGCGAAAGTTAGAGATAACCCAGCTGGTATATCTGGGAGCGCTGAGAGACCCTTAGCTGCACTTGATATCCGCAGCGCATTGACCCAAGATTGGGTTGAGCAGGTGGCTGAGGCCTTTGAATTTCCAAAAAAATTGATGTGCTCGGCACCTGCCATGAACCAAATACCTTGCTCAGTTCTGGCCGATGGATTTTGCTTACCACTCCATACCTTTATTTACGGGTTGCGGCTTCCTGTTCCTATCCCCATCTGCCGCTTTTTTCAGACAATGAAATTGGCTCCACCCCAGTTAGATCCCAATGGTTGGAGAGCCATTCTTGTTGTGGTTGTCCTTTGGGAGAATATATTCAAGAGGGACATAACTCCCGCGGAGTTCTTTCACTTCTACCGTCCAAAGGAGAACTCAGTGAAGTTCGCTGGTTACTACTACTTCTCTATCCACGGCAGGGATGAGACCCTTTACACTTGGAGGCCGACCAGTGTGAAGAACTGGAAGGGGAAATGTTTTTACATCTCCGACGAAGTCTAGGAGATTCACCCTGAGGAGAATGAGAGGGAAATGTAATATAGAATGTCGTGGGAATGGGAGTCTCCGTCCAAATTAGGTATTAAGACTATAGTCACGTTCTTTCTTCATATTTTGTAAACTTCCACTAACCTTTAAGTTGTCTTTTCTGCAGTTCTTGACAGTCTGCATTTGAATAAGCGGCAGGAGAAGAGAGTTGCTGAGGCCGCGGTAGTTCCGGCTGAACATAAAAAGTTCGGCACACTTGTTACATCAGCGACCATATTCGAAACAGGATTATGCTCTTAAATTCCGTTTCCAATATTTGCTGTTTCTTTTTCAGGTAAGGAGGTTGACAGGGAATTGATGGTCGCGCAACTGGTGGAAATAGACGAGGACGCAGTCGTCCTAAATAATACTACGTGGAGCAGAAAGAGAAAAAGCTCCAAAGCCAAGGCACCTACCACGGCTCCGTCAAATGATTTGGAAACTCCGGCCATGAACTCGACTCCTGCTACGAAGAAAACTGGTGTTGCCGCCCATCCGACATCTGAATTTGATGACGACATTGGGGCCAATTGAGACAGCCAATTGAGATATCCTGACCCAGAGTCTTCATGGGACAATACCGTAAAGGTTGTACGAAGAATGAAAAGAATTCTTGATGTCGTGAATCTGGACAGGTTAGTGGAGGCAGACCACGATGACTTGGAGGACTGTGGTCTCCATAGCCTTATGAGGGTAAATGCTATCATTCTTTAATTTTGCTACCAACTTTTTGCATCCCATACTTTGCTTCTAACTTATTTTATTTCGGGTCGCGGATGTCATGGTGGCCTAGAAGAGGAAGTATGAGGCCCTTTATAAATTGAAAGAGGCCGAGAAGAGGGTACATGCTGCAGACCTTGAGACTGCTCGGACAACATCATTTGAGGTCGGGAAATTATCTTCTGCCGCGGCCCTTCAGGTGGCCAAAATGAACTTTAAAGCAACAAATAAGGCCAGTGAGGAGGCGAAAGAGAATTTCAAATAGGCCGCGGACTCCCTTAAAACCTCCCAGCCCAGACTGCTGAAGCTGCCCGTGTCGCGGAGATTTCAAGCAGTAAGCTCGCTCTTCTTCAGGAGAAGTACGAAGAGCTGGAGGCAAAGTCTGCTCAAGAAGCCATAAACCATGCCACGGTAATAAAGTGGATGGAAGCAGAACATGGCGATGCTCTCCAGCTGGCCATAGACCACGCCGTAGAGTCATTCAAAGGCTCCAAGGACTTCTTCCTCATCAACAACAGGGCTTACCTCTGCGGCTACCAGGAGCTTCGGCATAGATTCATAAAAAACTTCCCTGAGACCAAGGATTCGGTCCTTGCTTGGAAACTCAATGATGCAGAGCATCAAGAATGCATTGCTGAGCTTAAGGTCGCGGCCGAAGAAAAAGCGAGGCTTAGGGAAGAAGCAGTAGCTACGGATGGAGAAACCGAGATAGCCGCGGATGGTGAGGAGTGTGATGAGCATAATGACGCAGCTTCTTGAACTTGTATTCGTAGTTTCTGAACAGATCATTAATACAGGGTTGCGTCCCTTCTGCTACTTTACTTTTGTTATGGCTGCGGCCCATATGCTTGTAATCTTTTAACTGATGATATCAAGGCTGCGGCCATATTTTATTAATTGTATTGGCTTCATTCTCTTGTGCCTTATTTTTTCCTCATTTCCATGCTTAATTGAATAATCTGTGTATGCCTCTTATGGCTTGAATACAATTGCCTTGTTAATGAGTTGGTAGAAATACTTTCGCGGCACTATAACATCACATCCAATAACCGCTCTAATTGAACTGCCCTGGCTCGCTCGAATAATTCTAACGAACCTTCATAATTAATTGTTAAAGGCTACGGCATCACACAAGTCATAGCCGCGTCATGTTAGCGTTTGGATTCTGCCCCTTGCCTATGCACCAAAGCGGGGAAGCTCTCTTAAATAAGGCAGCGGACTCTTGAATAAGGTCGCTACAGCTTTAATTGTTTCAAACCCATGACCAAAATGGGACATAGAGTAGGCTATCTTTTCCCATGGCTACCCCTTTAGTTGCTTTAACTGTCTGAAGCTTTTCAAAGGTTTCTTTTAAAGTTTGCAACTGAATTAACAGGACTATTGTAGATTTTTGGCCTCTTCATCCGAACATGAGGCTTTGTGCATATACGTGATATTTTCAAGTCTCCTCAGGCTGGGTTATGTTATTAAGCCACCCAAAGCTACTATATAGGACACTATCAAGCCTCCTCAGGTTGGGTTATGTTATTAAGCCACCCACAACTAATATATAGGGTACTATCAAGCCTCCTTAGGCTGGGTTATGTTATTAAGCCACCCACAGCTAATATATAGGGTACTATCAAGCCTCTTCAGGCTGGGTTACGTTATTGAACCACCCACAGCTGCTGATATATATAAAGCCATCCCTGGCTGGATATTATAAGCCTCCCAGCTTGACGACGCATCCCAAAAGCTAAGGACGAGCATTGTAATCCCTCGTGGCTAATGACGCTTCCAAAAGCTAAGAACGGGCATTATAATCCCCCATGGCTAATGACAGCATTCCGAGAGCAAAAAATTATCATTGTAAGTCCCTGTGGATAATAAAATCTCCTTGAATCTCCAGATGCTTTCGTGAATATGATCATCATATGATAAGATAAAGTTGCACATCGTGAGGGGAACTTATGAGATAATTAAGATCGCAATCCCTCCATAGGTGCATCCCGAAATAATAATAACTTGTGAGATAATCTCCTGAGATAATTTGCTATTCCTCCATTGGAATCTGTTTAAGACAAAAGGTCTTTTTGTGAGATGACAAATTATGAAAACAAGAGAGAAATCAGATATGGCAAAATTTGTTAATTCATATATTTATATATATATGCTCTAGCTAATGACTTTATAAGGATAATATAAAGTATAGTTTAAAACAACGTAAGTAGAAGTTGTCTCTGTATAGTAGGGGCAGGTGAAATATAAAAAATAAGCATGGAAACTGAGCATGTGTCATGCGAGATGAGGATGCATCCCCTAATCATCTTTGAGGAACCTCCTCAGCATCCCTTGCCCAATTAGCCTTTTAATTTCATCTTTCAGAGCATAGCATTGCTCAATGTCATGGTCATGGTCTTGATGGAATTTGCACCAAGTAGTTTATTCCACTTGTGGGGTGCAGTTCTCAGCTTTTCTGGCCATCTCAGTAGCTTCTCCTCTTTGATGAACTCAAAGATATCTTCAATCAGGAAGGTCAACGGAGTGTAGGCCCCTGATTTCTTCTCTGCTTTCTCCACTTTCCTTTTCTGAATCCTTCTGACTGCTTCTGTGGCCGGATCCTCTTGTACTGCTGCGGCAGCAAAGAATGTTGATGCCATTTTCATGGGTGTCGCAGCCACATCAGGAGAGGTCGCGACCTCTAGCATTAGGACCCTCTGAGTTAGGTAATTGACCTGTGTCTGTAGTGAGGCATGACTGTCGTAGAGGTGGTTAAGGTGATTGTATAGCTGCACAATCTCATCTTTGATTTCTGTGCTCTGGATGGACTCTCCCTCCATTTTTCTGCTTTTGTTAGTCTTTACAAAGTATGTGTAATCTGGGAAAAAGCTAACAAAAGTGAGTAATCACAGAAACACCAAGTAGGAAATGTGGATGCAGCGTTTTACTGCTGTGCTGTTGCAGGGTTCCGCGGCCAGTATATAACACCTAAGTGCACTGTCGCGGCCTTTGTATGACATTCACCAAGGTTGAGTTGGAGACCACCCAAGTCCATTCCTTGATGTTTTGAAGGTTCTGTAAGTACTGCCCCAGCCCAGGCCGAGGCATGACGGTATTTAAACTACCTGTCGCATCCCTTGCTAGGCAGGGGGAGGAGAGCAACCCCAAAATCGAAACCCAGGAATCGAGTTTTTCTCCCAAAACACGAGGAGAGCATGCCTACTAGGGTCTATCCATGAGATAATAACCTCTCTGTGCGCATAATGGCACAATTCTAATGATAAATTCCCAGATCATAGGCAAAGAATCACAAAAAAGGGTGTAAACATAATTCTTCCCTAATCATCCATCTTTTCGGGACTAAAGTCCATCATGCTTTCCAGCATTATCTAGATGAAATGATATCACAGGGGTATGTAAAATAAATCTAAAGTCATCAAATGAAGACCCAAGAGCAGATCCGGATATAAGAAATACCCATTTAAGGGTGGAAATATAGAACGGAGCTCAATAACCAGAATCGACCCGTGAGAAGATGATCCACAGGATCCTCAGGGATAGAATAAGGTGTTTGAGAACTCAAATATATAGAGAAGCAAGATTGAAATATCTCGTTTCCCACAAACGGCGCCAAATTGATGATACGAGAAATCGGCCATAAGACGTTCTCATAACAGCCAGTCAAGAGTAAAGTGCGTAATAAATAAATAAAGCAAGTAAATAGTAAGAAGACACGATATAGAGTGGTTCAGCCTTTAAAATAGGCCTACATCCACTGTGTTACTCCATCCTCATTATATGCGTGGCATTGTACAATATAATAGTGCCTAAAGAGGCGTACAAGAATGAGAATAAAGGAGAGTACATGGCAGTATTGAGGATTTCGGTGTGCCGGAGAGGTGGTTGCGATGTAGATGTGTGGCCTCCAAGTCGTATGTTGAGGTTGTGTAAAGAGAATATGTCCTGTCCCGGGTGCGTGTGGAATCCATCCTCCTTTTTGAGGTGTAGACCTCTATTTATAAGAGATATGCTCACGTGCTATGAGCACGTGACGCATGAAGTCTGGAGTTAGGATTGTAAGGGATGCGGCTTGTAAGGCAAACAACCTAAGCCTCGCATACTGGAAAAAGACTAAGGTTCCGTGCCCTTGATTGTGTGGGTCCACGACGCGTTGATCGTGACTGCACTCCTTGATAAGAGGTTGTGCCCCGTATGAGGTAGGGGCTGCGGCTTATATGAGGTAGGGCTGCGACATGTATGAGGTAGGTCCGCGGCATGTAATCATGTGATGTAATATACCGTCCGCCGCAGGGTGTTATATTTGTATTATCAATCATATTTTTAATATTATTTTGGTAACATTCATATGGGTGACCTAACTCCACCCTTTCCATGATATGAGTTGGGTGATTACGATCTCCATTATATATACACATACACACACTTCACGGAGAAATAAAGGAAAATAGTAACATAAGCCCATGAGAGACTGAAAGGGCAGGATGTGTGCCTAACACCTTCCCATTCTGTAACTTTGCCCCCAGACCTTCAAACTACTGGTTTCATAAGCATCAGTTTGTCTTTGATGCCGCTCTCTTAAGGTGGCGACATGTTCTTTTTCCTATTTTATACAAAATAGGTTGGAGACTCCATCTCTTTACAATTACCCCACACTAACGATGACTGAAGCATTCCTAGAGTAAGAGGGAGCGAGACCTTCACCCCTTTCCGCCCTCCCCCGGGAAGGAGATGATCGGGATGGCCACAGTGGTGAGTCTGCTGGGGATATTTTCATATAAGGGATAGACTCTGTTTGCATGGGTGTTATTATTTTCTGCTTACATGTGTATGAACCTGCCTTTATGTTCCCTTTTTTCTCCAATATTATTTCTTGTATATATATACCTATTGCTTATATCATTGCTCACTCACACACTTGTAGGTACTCTCCATGTACACTTCACACTAATTACACATAGGATCACTTATATCCACATGCTGCATACACCACTTAGAATATACATGTTTAGGTATCACTAACACACACCTCCACTTATCATACTTGTATATATCCATTCTCACTCACACTTGTCACACACCACTTGTAGTTGATTTATGCTTAGGTTCACTACCACTCACTCACTTGTAGATATTCATACATATCCATTCTTAGTGTAATCTTCATGCTGCATGTAGATTTACTTTTCATACTTGTACATTCTTCCCTATTAGTATAGTTTTCATCATGCCAAATGAAGATACTCTATCCATAATATACTAATCAAGAATCATGCAATTTTCACACTCTATCACCAAAAAGCATGGATATTGACCAAATTTTGCCCCGTAATTGGGGGGTCACTTCATGATGGGAGCTGATCCGAAAGTGTGTAGATAGCCTAAGCGATATGACTCTTACCTTCCATTGACCAAGTACCTTTGACGTATATCGAACGGTTCTCCGCGCAGCGTACCTCTTAATCAAAGTCATGATGGGAGGTATATCGCAGGGAACTCATTCACGTACGTCGAGTATATCAAATTCTCTCTCACAAAATGGCTTGTCCACACATACTGATTACTCTCCCCACGAGGTATATAATGAAGCAATTCACATACACTCAGGTTTACCAAATGGCTTGTCCACACATACTGATTTCCCTCAAATGCAAGAACGTATATCGTCGAAGTCATGCCAAAGGGGGGAACCCTTCCAATGAACCCAATAACTGCACACCCTCATATAGGTGTCAAATCTAAGGCACTCATATTTAGTTTGCCGATTTCTACCATAAACTCTACCAAAATGATGGGTTGGAATGCCGCCTCAATTTTCACACAATTTTATGTTTTTTAAAATGGGACTTTATCTATGAGCCTTGTAACAAATCCAACCATGTTTTTACATATTTTGCAAACCCAATTTTTCCAGGCTCAGGTCCCGTCCATCATTTTATTTTGCATTTAGGTAAACCTAATATAAGTGAGAACATAATAAACATAATAATAATCATGCTGAGACCTTTCTCTCGTTTTTTCCTCTTTCTTTATCAAAAGTGTCAAAATATTTTTTCCCTCTTTTATCAAATATACCAAAAGCATTTTTCCTTCTTTTTACCAAAAATAATTTTCCTCCTTTTTACCCAAAAATATTTTATCCTCCTATTTTCCAAAAATGTCAAAAAATATTTTCCTCCCTTTCCAAAAATAATAACAGTTTTCCCCCTTCTCTTTCAAAAATAAATTCGAATTTTTCTCCTTCTAAGATCAATCGCATACCCGACTTTGGCCTGGATCCTTATTGGCTTTGGTCTTTTGTCGAACTGCCCTAAGGCTCCATTAGCTCCCTCGCTACTTCCTTCGAGTTCAGAATTCAAATCCATCCACTTTATATGAAGAACGCTGGTCAAGTACCGAATGTGCAGCCAAATTTGATGATAGTCATATCCCAACTCTTTGCCAAGATTGACAAGCTTTAAAACGAGGTTCATAAGATGCAATGAAATTGAGTCCCTATTCCCGAAGAACCCGAGGTCCTCTTCCTTCGAGCTATGGGTCCACCTACATCCGAGTCTATTTGGGTTCTTGAGGAATATTAGCATGCTCCATGTGCCCCTCCTGCTAATGGGTCGTCGCCAGCTCAGCTCCCTATGTCGAATCTTACCCAGCCTGGGGCTAACCTACATGTGATCATTGATCCGAAGGAAAAAGAGTTGAACAAGGTCAAGGAGGACCTCAAGATGTTGACCAAGAAGTTTTACCAAGTTAGAATCTTCGGGAACTACATGGATTACACCCATATGTCTCTCTATCTTAAAGCGAGGCTACCGAAAAAGTTCAAGATGCCTAAAATCGAGAAGTTTGAGGGTAGTGAACCCCTAATTGTTCATCTCCGAAGTTACCACAAAGCCATGACTCTCCTAGGAGCCTCTGAGGAAATAGTGACCCAAATGTTCCAACAGACTTTGAAGGACAACACTCTTTGTTGGTTCTTATCTCTCGAGGAGTCTAGGATACGCATATGGGAGGATGTTGACTGCGAATTCATGTCATAATTCAAGTATAACGAAGAATTGGAGGTCACCCATCGTGATTTATAACTGATCAAACAGAATCCTGGGAATCTTTCAGTAACTTCATAGCAAGGTGGACAGAGAGAGCAGCCACCATGACCAATTGGCCCTTCGAAGAGGAGCAAGTCAGTATTGTGAAGAAGAATGTCCATGTTCGACCGACGATGGGAGGATAGTACTACCCTCATTTTCGATCCTTTCGAAAAACAGGAGTAAAGATCGAAGAAAGTCTTTCCAAGATAGAAGTTGAGCCAAAGAAAGTATCCGGACAGTTCACTCCCAGAAAGTACGAGAAGCCTTTCAATACCGCGGTTTCAACCATCAATGGCATCTCTCAGAAGGCCACTTTATGGACACCATAAATTTGCCCTAAACCAATCAAAAAATAATACACCGAGCTCCCCTTTCCAAAGTTTACCAAACCCTTTTAAGTCAAAATCTCATCAAGCCATTAGACCCTCGTCCATTACCAAACCCACTGCCCAAAAATTTCAAGCCAGATGCTCATTGCGATTTTCACCAAATTGTCGACCATACCACTAATTAGTGTTTCCACCTCTGAAATGTAATCCAAGGTCTGATTGATCGGGGTATCATCGCCCCACCAGCCAATCCTAAACTAAACACTACCCACAGTCCACTTGTAAATCATATAAATTCCATCTTCCTGGTAGAAGACCCAGAATTTTATCCATTTACCCAAATTGTACCTAGTAAATCGCCCATTATACCCATATATTCTCTTAAACCCCTCCAAGTTTGCCCATATTTTCTCCTACAACCTATTAGTTTCTTCGATCAAGCCCTGTCACTTCTTACTAGAGCATACATTGATGTTTGCACCCATTCCGGAGGGATAGATATGGAATTAGTAGAAGTATTAAACCAGCTTCTAGAGTTTGGTTTGAAATTGCCCTAAAAATGACCATTGACTGCCAGAGATTCAGTACGTTGTTCTTATAAGCTCGAAAGTGGTCTCGAGAGTCAGATAGTTGGGTGGTACCTACCGATGAAGTCATCTTAGATGATGTCGTCTAGATCAATGGCACACTTATTCCAACATACCGGTGAAATTTACAGTATGTCTGAGCTACTTGATTCTTTAAAACTATAAGGGCACTTGTTCCCTTCACTTATGCATCTCCCTATTGAGTGGGAGGATCTATATTAAGAGGCTATTGAGGTTGTGGAGTGCATTGACTTTTCTTGTAAAGATGAGGTCATTGCCACTAGATAAGGGGAGCAATTCGACAGTTCATATGAAGAGCAAAGCCCAGACAAGGTTATCCCAATAGTTAGCATATATGGAGTGATATTATTTAAAGAGATGCTAGGAGAAATCAACAAGGTGGTTGAACAACCCGAGATAGATGAGGAAATGGGAATTATATTTTTTCTCTCTTTTGTGAACCATATGATTAGATCAGGGAAGCATTACCAAGTTTCAAACCCGCAACCATCAGAGATCGATAAGGGAAAAGGTGTTGAGAAACTTCCTATGCCAAAAACGACCCTCCAGGAGAGAAAGATCCTCGATGAGTTGAAGAAAACCCAAGCTAACATCAATCTGTGGGGATTTTTTATGTCTTCCCAGCTTCACCGGAATGCCTTGATCAAACTACTTACTGGGCTCATATTCTCACCTTCCACCACGCCAGAAGAAGCAATGAATCTGGTCAAATCTCTAACCTCTATTAGAAGGATCTCTTTCTCTGAAGAAGAAATCCTTAAGATTGGACCAAATCACAACTATGCTCTCAATATCTCTATCGAAGTCATGGGAAAAATTGACCCACTTTCACTTGTCGATAATGGATCATCTCTTAATGTTTGTCGGTTAAGAACCCACAATTACTTGGGACTAAAAGTGAGCGACCTTTCTCCAACCTCTGTCGCGGTGCATGCTTCTGATAATACCCATCGGGAAGTGATATAAAACTTGCGATAAGCACCGACCGTATAAATCATATTATGGAATTCCAAGTCATTGACATCCCGGCTTATTTCAATCTGTTGCTTGAAGGACCACGGCTCCTTAGTATCAAGGGTATGTCTTCGTCCCTCAATCAGAAATTGAAGTTCTTTGCCAATGGGCAGGTCATCACCATCATGGGCGACGACGATAATACAGAAAATGCAGGCATCAGCAATCCAGTACTGAAGATACAACATCGGGTAAATGATATGCTTCTATCAAGTTTTTGAATTGAACCGCTTACGCTCCCAGTAGGGGACGATTTTAAAGAAAGGGTTTATCCAAAGCATAACCCTCGTCAATATGATCCAGATGTTCAAAAATAAGCACTTCATACCTGAATTGGGGCTGGGACGATGATAATAGGTAATACTTGAACCCATAGTATTGAAGAAAGCCTATCCTCCTTGTGTTTTGACTTATTAACCCTCAGTAGAAGAACTCAAAATGCTCTACCAACCTCGATTGAAGAGAAGGCTAAAAAGTGCCAAGACTATCTCTCAGGATTCCTTGAACAAAAAATTCATCAGAGAGGGTGAATATTTCCCCTTTTATCGCTTTACTAAACGGTAGTATGATCATGTGGATAAAAAGATGAAGCCAATAATGGAGATCTTTTTTAAAGACAGCTACTCATGGGCCGAAAGTTCCCATCATCATATGTAACCACTCATTGAAAAAACTATAGCTACTACCGGAGATTTTGAGGGAAGTGACTCCAAGGAATCATTCAACTTACAAACACTCGGGCTGACACTCTGCATGGTCCACTCAAGCCCTACATCATCGAATCCGTCCCGCTTGATCAAAGTTGCTACTACACCTCTCCTCAATTGGCATGCTGTGTCGGTTCCACTCACTAAGATGCAACCCAACTATGATATTTATCCCATTTCCTTTTCTTTTGTCGTTCCTCCCTATTTTGATGTAATCGATACCTCCTTTGATGAGGTTTTAATGTTATTTTTTCAACAATAAAATAAATGAAGATTTTGAGTATCTTGTCGTTCCTTACATTAATTGTCTTGATTCTAATCAAACTCTTGATGATGATGATGATGATTGAATAAATGAATAATTCTTAGCTGATCTAAATAAGGTTAATAACAAACAACATAATCACGTTTAAGTTAATGAAGATGAAATTGTTATTATTAATCTTGGTTCTAGCAGCCAATTGTGCGAGATTATGATAAGTTCTACCCTTGACAAGCAAGAGCACGCGCAACTTGATGTGGTCAAATAGAAATTGCAAAAGCTCCACAGAAAATGGTCGTTTAAGGTTAAGGAAGAAGTGGTCAAACAGTTGAATGTAGGTTTCATCAGTGTGATTGAATATCCAACATGTCTATCCAACATCGTACTCGTGCCGAAATCTGGAGGAAAGGTTCTTATGTGTGTTGATTATCGAGATTTGTATAAAGCCTCTCCGTAGGATGATTACCCGTTACCCAATATTGACATAATTATGGATAATACGGCCAGTCACGCTCTCAAGTCATTCGTTAATGGGTTTGTCGGATACAATCAGATCAAGATGCACCCGGATCATCAATAGAAAACTGCACTCACCGCCCCTTAGGGAACCTTCTGTTATGCCGTTATGCTATTTGGCCTAAAAAATGCAAGGGATACCTACCAAAGGGCTTCCACAACTATCTTGCATGATCTGGTATACAAAGAAATTAAGGTCTATGTAGACGATATGGTTATCAAGTCTATGACTAGGGAAGGTCATGTTCCCACTCTCCGAAAGTTCCTCGAACGACTACGACAATACCAGAAGCGACTTAACCCACAGAAATGTGTTTTTGGAGTTACTAAAAGAAAGATCTTGGGATTAATGATAAGAGAAAAGGGGATTGAAGAAGAATCCGCCAAGCTAAAAGCCATACTCGAAATGCCACCACCCCAAACGAAGAAGGAAGTTCGGGGATTCCTTGGAAAATACATTATATCATCCAATTCATCAGCCAGTTGACTTATATCTATGAACCATCTTCAAACTCCTCCGAAAGGATTCAACGAAAGTTTAGAATGAAGCTTGCCAAGAAGCCTTTGACCGAATCAAGAAATACCAAACCCAACCTTCGGTACTCATGCCACTGATAAGTAACCAGAAGTGTATATTTTATACCCCGAATAGAAGTATTTTAGTTGCTAATTCTCGGCAATTTGAGTCTTATATGGGTAATTTTTTAATGTGGAGGCTTGATCGCAGTTTGCGAAAGTTCGACGCTTATTTAAAGGCAAATGTGCGATTTATGGAGCTAATTTCCCAGTCTCATACCTTACCCGAGCCTAAACTTACCCTGAGCCCCGTGTATGTTTAGTTTGTGCTTTTTAGATTTTTTTTAGATACTTATTTAGAGTCGTTTTATTTTTAGATTTTATTTGTGATTTATTTAGAATTTTCTAAAATTTATTTTCTATTTCTTTTTATTTTTAAGTTTTATTAGTTTTTAATTTTTGTCTTTATTTTCATTTTATTTTATTAATTTTAGGATTAGTCTTTAGTATTTTATATTTAGTTTTGCTAGATTTTATATTTTTAGGACTTTAGGTTTTATTTTTACTTCTTTTATAGTTTTTATTTTTTATTATTTGAGTTTTATTTTTAATAGATTTTATTTATCTTTTGAGGATTTATTTTTTATCTTAGTGCGTCGAGTATTTGTTTTCCTTTATTTTTGTTTGTTTTTAGTTTTTAGTTAGTTTATTATTATTTTGTTGTTTGATTTTGTTTTATTTTATTTTATTTGTTTTTATATGAGTCGTGTTTAGTTTTTAGTGTTTGTACTGTGTTGTTTTTATTTTTATTTTTATTTTTTAGTCAGTTTTATTTTTAGTTTAGTTTAGTTTTTATTTTTATTTTTATTTTACTTGTTTTTCTTTTATTAGATTTATTTTTTTCTTTTTTTAGGGTTACAAATTAAATACACACATACTAACCTACATACTCACCTACACCCAAACTAAACCCCCACTCACACCTTAATACCATACACCACACACACACACCCTCAACCAACTTCTCCTACACTTCATTACACCTAATCAAACTCTCCATCACTATTCATCTTCTTCTCACCATCACATCCTCTCTCATCCACCATAACCACAACAAGGCATAAACCTCCATAGTCAAACACCAACCTTATTCCTCCATTAAACCAACCAAACCGGAGTTGAACCAATACCCAACTCCTCAACCCGAGATTCAATCCCAAACCCATTCCCTTGTTTCGATTTCAACCAGAAACCTAGCTGCGACCCAAAGCCCCAAACCCGAGACCCCCATTACCCGCGACCCAAGTCACGACCCATTTCTGAACCTCACCTGCCGACCAAACGAGAACCCAGCCCACTCCCATAACCCACTTGGTCCAAATTCGGGTTTAACCCGGAACCACAAACCCTGCACAACCCGCGATCCTAGACCCAGAATAGTCCAAACCGAAACTCGTGGTCTACTCGGATCAAACCCAACTCCAATCGATACCACTCCTAACCCGAAAATTCGACAGTCCCAGTTCCGACCCATGCCAAACCCATTTCCCTTTTTAAAAGCCAAAAACACAAGCCATACACGATTTTGTCACCTGCATAAACCAAAACCCAAGCCAAAGTCATTTACCCCACATGTCTTTTAAGTCATCTTTTTCCACATTCCAAAAATACCCTCCAACCCCCTCACACTCTCATGACCTCGCACAATCCATGCACATTTGTGCATTTCTCCATTTTAATCCCAAGTTATCCTCACACCCCTCATGTCCATTTAATCCCTACCCAATTTACCCTTAGCTCCATGTGCTACTATAAAATAATCAGAAGACCCATTTGAAAAAAAAAAGGAGAGGCTTGGAGAAGAAGAGAGATAGTTTAGAGTAGAAAATAAATTAGGGAGAAAAACATTTTGTAAATAGTATTATTTTTATTTTTTATTTTTTTGGAGATTTGGTGAGATTTAATTGTGAGTGATTGAATTGTATTGAAGAAGATAGAGTTCAAATTGCCAATTTCAAGGATACTTATTAATGATTTGTTATCATTCTCTACTCTTTTATCTTATATGCCTTTGATTATTTGTTCATCATGTTTAATATAATATTAGGCTAAATCCCCTTTCAAGGGGTGGGATGATCCCATTATTTGATGTTAATCCATTTTAATTAGTTTATTTATATTAAAATTCCCTTTGATAATTAACTTTGCACTCTTACTTTCTATTTACACCTCGAGAGAGGGTAAATGATTTTCGAGAGAAAATCAAAATTCAAGATATAATACCCCTTTTAGATTCGAACTAGAGATAAGGGTTTCTCAAGTGTGGTGTTATTCCTTGAATTTCAACTCTAAATTTATTTTTTATGATTTGCCCTAGTTTAATCGATCGATCCTAGCGGGTGATTTGTTAAATGATGTTGGATCTACTTATTAAGAGTTATAGAAGTGTTAAAATTAATATTCTAAAATGTTATTATTAAAATTACATTTGTAACGAGAGTTGATTTATAATTTTGATACTAACTTGGGATGTTTAATTTGAATGAATTAATTAAATAGATCAATTAAAATAATTGGTGTAATCTCATCCCTTGTTAGCTCTCACCTTTATTTTCTCACCCATCTCATATTTTAGATTTTTATTTGTTAGATTTATTTAGTATCTTCACTTACTTTTTAGTTAGTTATTTACATCTTTGATTTAGTAGTCTTATTTCACCTTAATCTCAAAATTGTTTAAATATTGAAAAAGCTAAAAAAAAGAAAAGGAAAAAGTCAAAAAAGAAAATAAAAAAATTAATCGTAATTCTCTCTTGTATGTTTCACCCTTAGATTTGGATTGATTCCCTTACTCACCGCTACACTCTAGTTTTGTTATATATTTTTGTAGGTATGAAAGGTTTTGATTAGAGGAGCTTTCAAACAACGACGCATATACCGAAAAGTTTTCTCTATCAGCCAACATAGCCTGGTCTTCCATTTACTCTTATACCTGACTATAACAGATACCATAGTTGGGGCTTTGTTAGACTAATACCTTAAAGAAACCCACAAAGAGAGGGCCATCTACTATTCCAGCCGCAAGTTGGTCGAGTATGAAGTTAACTACACTACTTTGGAGAAGGTATGTGTCGCCCTTATCTGGGTCACCCAAAAATCACGGCACTACATGCTCTCCTTTCCTATCAAACTTGTATCCCGTATGGATTCTATCAAGTACCTTCTCGAGAAACCTTCCCTGTCTAGCCGAATGTCCTGATGGTTCATGCTACTATCCAAATTCGATATTGTGTATGTCACGTAGAAATCCATGAAAGGAAGATCCATCTCTGACTGCCTCGATGACTACCCTATGGAAGAAACCGATGTTTGCATTTTCGAGTTCTCGAATGAGAATGTCCTTTGTACCTACCAAGAAGACCTCCGGTGGAAAATATTCTTTGACGGCGCCACCAACAAGAAAGGATATGGCATTGGGATACTCTTAATTGCCCTGATGACTCTCACACGCCCATTGCCATCAAGCTGGATGTTCCCTGCACCAACAACATGACTGAATATAAGGCATGCACGATAGGCCTAAAAGTTTCTCTCAAGAAAGGAATTTGATGCCTAGATGTCTATGGGGATTCAGTTCTCATCATCGAGCAAGTACTCAGAAGATCGAAAGTCAAGGACGAGAAACTCTTACCCTTCCATGCCTACCTAGAAGAATTGGCCTCCAAATTCCAAGATATCACCTTCCACTACCTTCCCCGAGCAAAGAACAACTTAGCCGATGCCCTTATAACCTTAGCCTCCATGGTTGACATGCCCGAAGGAATAACAATGAACCCCCTCCTAGTAAAAAAGCAAGTTAAACCTACCCACTGTTACCGCATTGAGATCATCACAAAAGAATATCCTAATATAGACAATTGATAGTAATACGATATATGGTGCCTCCTCAAGCATGGTAGGTATCCCTCATATTCTGATAAGAAAGGTCGAGAAACCCTCTATAAACTGGTTGCCCAATACATTGTATGTGATAAAGCACTGTTCAAGAGGAACTTCGATGGAACCTATTTACACTGCATCACAGGGGCTGACATTGAAGAGATGATGTAGAAAATCCATAACGGGGAAGGCGAACCCCACATGAATGACTATATGCTTGCCAAGAAAATCATCTGACGGGGTTACTACTGGACTACCATGGTTCAAGATTGCACCGCCCATGTCTGGAGATGCCTTAAATGCCAGCAGTTTTCTAACCTCAAGCACTTGCCTCTACGAGAATTGTATAACATAATTTATCCCTAGCCATTTTCCTCATGGGGCATCGACATCATAGGGAAAGTTACACACAATGCCTCCAACGGGCATAAATTCATCTTGGTGACCATTGACTACTTCACCAAAGCCGAGTCATATGCATTTCTAATTACCAAAAAGGTGGCCAACTTCATCCAAAAAATAACACATGTCGTTATGGGGTCCTGCATAAGCTAATATCAGATAATGGGTTGCATTTCGAAACAGAAGTCACAGAGGTGGTCGAAGAGTATGGGATTCATCGACACAAATATTCTCCCTACCGACCTCAAACCAATGGTGCAGTCGAAGTCTCTAATAAGAACCTCAAATTAATCATCAGCGAGATGACTGAGAATTATCGATATTGGGTCGATCGGATTCCTTACACCCTCTGGGACTACCGCACTTCAGTTCGAGCATCTACTTGGGCTGAAAGCTCTATATCATATACAAGGGTACCATCACCGAATAGCACGATCATTCAACAAGAGATTCAAGTATCGTAGTGTCCAAGAAGGGGACTTAACCCTTACAGAAATAGTAGAACCCACCAGGACCCCAGAGGGGAATTCAAGCCCAATTGGAGTGGCCCCTACTTTGTGAAGAAGATCATATTTGGTGGTGCCGCTATGCTCACTGACCTCGATGAGGAAGAGATGGACCGTCTAGTCAACCTAGACCGTCTCAAGAATTTCTACCCTTAGTCCAAAATCTTAGTACGCTACGACTCTTCTCATCTCCCTTCTATTCTAACAAAAATCTTCATTTCCCTCTACTCAGAACTACATGGAGCCTAATCCTCTAAAAAGCCTTTTTACTTTCAAAAATGAAACTCAAAAATTTTCAAAACCCCTAGAGGTACGTAGGCAGCTCATACACTTCACATGAGCACGGCCCCCTTTTTCACAAAATGCTATTCTTTTCTTATCTCCGAGAAAGACGGTTCATTTTTATCATGTATATGAACAAAAGGGTTATGTATGCCTTAGCGATCGGTATAAATAATTCAATTGTAAAAACTCATCAAGAGGCACAATAATATAATTAAAATTTTCTTTATTTCATTGATGAAATTTCCCATTATAATTACATCAACTTAAGGAGTCAAACAACTTCCCTTGCCAACCTAACATTATTTTTCCTAAACAAGCCAATATATTCCTAAAACAACCTTCTTAAAGTTATTCCTACTAGATACATAACCAAACACCATACAAAATCTTTACAAATAAAATCCCCGGGGATCCTACCCGCAGCTACGAGAAGAACCGTCCCCATCATCATCTACATCCTGGGGTCCCCAAAGTTCCCCTGCTTGGATGGAATACCAAAGGTTCTCCATGGAACGGTAAGCACGAATAAGCCTAGGGAAAACAACAACACCTCCCACCAAGGCACTGACCAATGTAAACCTCGAGCCTCGTGCTCCACAATCTAGTTCTTTAAACTCTCAATATCTAAGCCCACACTGATAAAGTGTCGAGTAAAGAAGTTTGGCATAGCTGCCAAGTGATATTCAGAAGGAACCGCCATATGAAATCTCTCCAACAGCCACATGAACAGTATAACAGGGCTACCCCTCAGGAAGTTAGGACGGCCTTCCTCCCAAGCATCCAAACTATTCAGAGTCTCCGCCAATATCACCATCACAGAATTATGATAGTATAACATCCAAGAAGTCATGGTTGCAAGTTGTGGGTCCGCCAATAGTTCCCTAGTCACCAATAGTAATTCATAAGTTAAGCCAAGAATAACGACTCCAGCATAGCCCGCATCACCAATATCTTACAAATTCACGAAATGTAGCACATCCGGGAGAAAGATCATTCCTCCCGGGACTAATAACCGAGCCGTTGAGGCCGAGATATGGAGAAGTACTGCTAATATCTCCCGAGGAGACCGGGAGAATTCAGGCATGGTCGCCGCAACACTAGGATTTATCCCTAACGTGGCAGAAAACTCTTCGTAAGTCGGACAAACTTAGTCCAAGCCAAAGGGAAAGACATGGTCCTCGGGGTACCAGAATTCTACCGCTGACATCAGCATGTTCCATAAAATAGATCGATTGCGCCATAAGGAAATCCAACACATGTTGAAAGATTCGTAGTCTACATTAGATGAGAACATAACCTCTAAGTTTTCAAGGTAAGAAGCAAATTTAACACTTTCGAGCAGAGCCATGTTGCAAAATGAAGAGTCAAGAAGCGAGAAGTATAAAAAAGAAAGGAAATGTGGATGGGTGAAGAAAATACTCCACCATTACCCCTATTTACACTTGAAAAACTTAGCCAAATACAAAAGTCTGACAAATCTCGGAGGAAAACCAGCCCCACCAATGACCAAGTAATTGAAGAAAGTGAAATCAAAGCCTTGGGTGGATTGGACTGGACTGACATGCTGATAGGCAAGACAAGGGGTATAACGATCGGCAACCCCCTATGTTTGAAAATTTCCCTTTTTCCTTTATTTTCAAGATAAAAAAAACTCAATAAAAATAATTTTTATTTTAAGAAATTCAGAATTTCCTTCTCCTTATATTTTTCCTTATCCTGTTTTAAAATAAAATTTTCTCTCAAATCATTTTAAATCCTTTTCACAGTCTCAGCAACAAAGTAAAAAATGTATATTTATTAAGTCACTAAAGGAAAAATTAATAAAATCCCATTTCATTGCATATATATTATTACATTTGTCTGGCAGGAAAACAAAAAAACAGCGTGACTCAACCCTAACCCCCCAAATACTCTATCTTACCTTCACATACATTCTCTCTCTCTCTCTCTCTCTCTCTCTCTCTCTCTCTCTATCTATCTATCTATCTCTCTTTCTCTTTCTCTTTCTCTATCTTCTCTTTCTCTCTATCTCTCTCTTTAAGACCCTCTTTCCTTGCGGCGTACATGTTTTCCTCGGTGATGAGATGATGAGCCTCCGCTCCCTGAACCAGTCCCCTCCCCAGATGAGGCAGATAGCACCAAGAAGGATGGAACTGGGATCGATTCCCGAATATGAGCAGTCGTAGAAGCCACCCAATCCCGAATGTGCTACAAAAGAAACATAAAAGAGCAAGTCAGTCAATTTGAGGCAAAGAAAGAAATCAGAAAATCAAAAGGCCAAGAAATAAAAAGCGTACCGCCGGCTGAAGAACGTCCTCTGTTAGCCCAATCTCCTCCGGGTGCATCGCATTGGGACAATGTAGCATATGCATCGACTTTCCGTAAGACTGTCGGACGTTATAGGAAGGAGGAGCCAACCGCACAAATGGAATCTCTGATGTCGTCGTCGCTGTCGATGACGATGCACCACCTGCACTTTAGGCAGACCCCACAGGCCAACTCGAGCCCCTACCAGAGCCCACGGGGGGGAAGAGGCATAACGTCATATATGTTGGGCGGCATCAGCTAGCTCGACACGAAATCTAAGTAATCATAGGTCACCACCGTGTCGATATACGTTGAATAAGTCTCACCGACCATCGCCGCCACCATCGCCTCCTTTGACATCTCCTGATCTCGCCTCATATATATCGGGGGCCTCACAGGTGGAACCATCACCTCATCCTCCACCACCTGTCAAACTACACCCTCACTCATGTGCCAATAGACGACACAGGAACACGTTCCCCTCGGTCACCTCTGTGTGTTGAATGGACGTCCCCCAGGGATAAAAGGTCACCTGTAAAATCCCTAGGGAAAAATCAATATCTGAAAAGATCATCAAGGAAAAATGGTGTAAAAAAGAAAGAAGAATTCACACAATCTCTCATCGGGCCATTCAAGACCTAATGCATTGGCCCTAAAGAGAGATCCCACCTAGACTGCTGGTTGGACTTCCGCCACTAGTACATACGGCAGAAGCCCCAACAGACTCATCCTTCAAAGCTATTAGTTGGGCATTAAGACCAATCACCTCTTAAAACCACGTCTGCAGTGGATAAAGGGTCATCAATCAAAAGAAGAAAATGCATAAAGAAAAATGCAAATGCATACAGTAAAATTCATAAAATAAAGAATACCTCCAAAAGCTATGTGGTGCCGATAAAGGTCTGTCAGCAACACCAGTTAAATGCATCCAACGATGAATAAAGGTTCTCTGAAGTCAGGCTCCCCCAGTCAAAAAGAGGGATATTCAAAAATATCCTCAAATAAGGAAAAAATCACAAATGGACAATGTCTCCACCAAAAGCCCTCCCAATAACAAACGAATAAACAAACGGGCCATCTACCTCACCTACATCCCGTCAGTCACGTCAATCCGTTGACTCAATGACATCTTCTTAAAAAGAGAAAGACGAATGAAGTCCCCAGAGACTATTCGCCCCACATCACCCAACATCGCCGGAGTCGCCCACAAAGTTCGGTCCACCTCTATCTGGGGCCCCTCACAGTCTAGCCCCAGCAGCTACTGCACATCGATGGGAGTTACCGTTATCTCCCCAAAGCTAAAATGCATAGTGTGAGTCGTATGCCACCACGTCTCCCCCAAAGTGCAAAATACGACCATCGAACGAGGCATCTCGCCCACTGCAGATGCCAATCAACCAAAACTGATTTATGACACCACCCAACGCACCACCAGTGGAAGGTTCTCCCAGACATCCTTGAACCCCGTCGTCCCTCGAGAACGTAGGTTCGATGCATAGATATCAGTCTGTCAAAACCAAAAGAAAAAACCTTTGTCAAAATTCAAAAAATAAGGAAATATCACCAAGAAAGAAGAAAGGAATACCAAAGGTCATTAGCACTTACATAACCACTAAGGTTCATCATCCTAGAGTATTGATAGTGCGTTGGCCCATGCAAAAGAGTCCTCTCATTCGCAACCAGCTCAAATGAGTCAAAGACATTCGCAATACCCAGCGCTAGGGGCACCCCAGCCTGCCACACCAAATGTGCCCAGTCGTCAACATTTAACCACGCCATGTGAACCGCACTGCTTGAAAAATCCGTCATTTCTTAGTTTTTAAGGAAAAAAGAACACTAGAACAGTTCCTAGAAAGGAAAAGCATAAGATAGAAGATCTGAAAGCTGTGAAAAATGAGGAAATCTCGTCGCTTTTTATGGAGACTAAGGGGCATGCCGATCGGTAGCTCCTAGCAACATACCTATTGGCAATGTCCCTTCACCTACCCGGGGAAACCCAAAAGACTGTGAAACTACCGTTTGGCACTACCTAACACCCTTCCAGTCGGCACCTCCTTGAAATTTTGTACAAAAATTCCTAAAATTAGGAAATGAATTTTAGAACCATTTTCACCAAAAAAACATTTTTCATACCACTTACTTCCCCAGCAGAACATTTACTTCCCTAGAAAAATTCTCAAATCCAATTAGATCTCTTCCCAGCAACATCTCCAAAGTAACTGCACAGAAATTGAAGAAAATTCCCCAGCAGGGCTGCACCCGATCATCGAATTTATACTTTTTCCCAGTGGAGTCTCCAAAGTTCCCCAAGAAAACTATGACTTAAAGCTCTTAGAATTGGTTTCGACCCTCATAATTGGTCACTCATACTTAAGGTCCTCAGAATTGACCTCGGCCCTCAGAATTGATCGCTTCAACTTAAGCCCTTAGAATTGGCTTCGATCCTCCGAATTGGTCACCTCAACTTAAGGTCCTCAAAATTAACCTCGGTCCACTCAGAATTGGTCACTTCAACTTAAGCCCTCATAATTGGCTCTGACCGACAAAATTTGTCACCTCAACTTAAGCCCTCGGAATTGGCTTTGACCCGTAGAATTGATTGCTCCCACTTAAGGTCCTCAGAATTGGTCGCTCCCACTTTATGTCCTCAAAATTAGCTTCGACCTGCAGAATTGGTCTCTCCTACTTCAGCCCTCAGAATTAGCTTCGACCCTCAGAATTGGTCGCTCCCAACTTAAGGTCCTCAGAATTGACCTCGGCCCGCAAAATTGGTCGCTCCCACTTAGGGTCCTCAGAATTGACCTCGTCCCTTAGAATTGGTCGCTCCCAACTTAAGGTCCTCAAAAATGACCTCGCCCGCAAAATTGGTCACTCCCTACTTCAACCCTCAGATTATCTTCGACCCTCAGAATTGGTCATCTCTACTTAAATCCCTCAAAATTAGCTTCGACCCTCAGAATTGGTCATCTCTACTAAGGTCCTCATAATTGACCTTGACCCGCAGAATTGGTCGCTCCCATCTTAGGTCCTCACAATTGACTTCGACCCTCAAAATTGGTCGCTCCCTAACTTAAATCCTCAAAATTGACATCGGCCCATAGAATCGGCTATCCCCATCATTACCTTAGGTCCTCAGAATTAACTTGGACCCTTTTAATCGGTCATCCTTATCCCTTTAGGTCCGCATAATCGAACTCTTTACAAAAAAATCATGTGGTGTCTATTCGATGGCTTTCACTTATTAGAAGATAACCCGTCGAAGGGATCTATAGAAACCACATTCTAGGACCCCCTAAGACTCTCCCTAGGTCCCTAGCACCTCCCTATTTCTCTACAAACCCTAGGTCATACTCTGAGTACGGATCTAGTTGCCATCGGGAGTTCTCGAGCCCCATTTGACTCTAGTCAACTCTATCATCCGAGCGAAAGCTCAATGAATATTCGAAGGGCTCTAATTCCCCTTTTAAATGGACCACCCCATGCGTAAATTAGCATAACAGTTCGGACGAATGGACCATTTTACCACTAAAAATTGATTTGGAGGCCAGCGGGCCCTCCCGGGCTTTGACCTCAGTCAACTTCATCGTCAGAGTGAAAGCTATCTGAATCTTCTAAGGTCACTATAAAACCCCTTTCCAATTATCCACCCCAAGCGTGAAACGTCATAACCATTCAAAACAACGACCCGTTTTGCCTCAAAAATTGATCCAGAGGCCACCAGGTGCTCCTGGGCTCTGTTTGACCAAGGTCAACTCTTCAGCTCGAATGAGATTGAATGAATCTTTTAGGGGCACTGAATACCCTTTCCAACGGTCTGACCCATGCACGAATCAACCTTATGGTACGGACGAATGACCTATTTTACTCCGAAAGGTCATCGGTATGCCCCGTATGCGATTCCGATCAATGGATTACGTTCTACGACCATTTTTTCGGAAAAATCAGCACGGGACTGCCAATTGGCAGGCCTATTTCCCAACCTATCGGCAGCATGTCTAGGGTTACCTGTCGATTAGCAGTGATATGGGTATGTTGATCGGTACCCCCTTACCTTATAAATAAAGGGCATGACCTCACTCCCAAAGTAGACCTCAAATCCATCAATATCAGTTTTCGCAATAACATTCTCTTGCAACTAATGAAGTTTCCTTATGTGAAATTCCATTCAATCTTACATTCTGATCATTTTTATACCCAGTTTGGCAAAATCTCGTTCTCTCACATCCAACATTCCTCTCAACATTCAAGGGAGCTCATCCAAGATCAAGATGCTTCAATTCTTCAAAGAAGGTCCAAAATCCTTCTCTCTCTCTCTCTCTTTAAATTTCTTGTTTTTACATTAATTACGTAAATTCATAATTTATCTTTTACTTTATTTCATACACATTAACATCTCACCTTTTTATTAGTTATATTGCAAATACTTTATTTTCTATAAAAAAAGGGTCACACCTATAATTTCCAATGGGATTACCCATCACAATTTCTCAAAACTAAAACACATTTTCTTCACACACGCATATAATCAAATTCCGTTTGAATATATGGGATAAACCCCACCCTTATACCGCATACGAACTATGTGGACTTTGATGCCTTTATAAGCTACGTAGGCGTTTCGGGTTAAAACCCGAGACTTGAGTCCAATTTTCCAAATTCCCAATTTTCTCATTTGTCTCATTTCATCTATACATTATTTTATAATATATTATACTTGTGCTCCCAAATATTATCGTTTTATCATAACGATTAATTCTCTATAAATGCATAAATCATATTTTTTAATACTATTTTAGGAACACTCCTATTGATGGTATCACTCTACGCATTCCATGGTATGAGTTAGGTGATTCCAATCTCCATTATATATACATGCACCCACACTTAACAGAGAAATAAAGGAAAATAATAACACAAGCCCATGAGAAATCGAAAGGGCGAGATGAGTGCCTAACGCTTTCCCATTCCATAACTTAGCCCCCGAACCTTTGAACTATTGGTTTCGTAAGCATCAGTTTGTCTTTGATGGCTCTCTCTCGAGGCGGCGACATGTTCTTTTGCCTATTTTGTGCAAAATAGGTTGGCGACTCCATCTCTTTACATTCACCCCACACCAACGACGGTCGATGCGTTCCTAGAGTAAAAGGGCACGATACCTTCACCCCTTCTCCCCCCCCCCCCCCCCCCCCCGGCGGGAAGGAGATGATCGGGATGACGACATTTAGAATTGTTTTTGAGACCTTAGCATAAGGGTGCCTAAAAATGTAGATAGGTGCTGACACTGGAAAATGGTATTGATGACAGGTATAAGAATGTCATTTAAACTAGTGAAGGTATAAAATATTTTATGGTGCATGACTATATGCTTTTATATACATAATGGATGGCTAATATTAAGTATGTAAGTGTGCGAGAAATATCTAATTGTATAAAGGGTGGAAATTAGTGTGCATAACTGTGCGAGGGAGTTCGGCGTTTAAGATAGTTTGATATGTCTTTCGTGTTATTGAGATTATTTTTTAGTGATGCGCAAAAGATCACTACTTTGAGATATTTTGATATATCATTCGTATCATATCTAAAGGAGGGTGTAAGAGAGAGGCGAGAGATGATTGCATCTTTATGGGGGAAATATATCTTGAGACATATTATCGAGGCTCGAGATTATGAGAATGACTCGATATTTTGCTTATGTACTCGTGTAGCCATGAGATTAAAGCATATTTAGTTCGAGTTTATAGTTAGTATATGAGTTTGAGAATTATTATATCTACATTTGTGAGATAACGCCATGATATAGTTTGACATCTTGTTTTAATTTGATAAAGATTATAGATGGATGCATCTCGATGAAATAATATATCGAGAGATATACTCTCGAGGCTCAAGCTCATGAAAAGAACTCGGTGTTATGCCTACCTACCCAAGGGGACTTGATATCAAAGCTTATATAGTTCATTCGTAGAGTTGGATAATATATATGGGTATAGGAATACAGATGCAGTCATCCATAAGAAATAATACATCGAGAGATGTATTATGAAGCTTGGGCTTTACGAGTTTTCCTCAATATAGCGCCTATGTACCCAACGAGACTTGGGACCCAAGACAACGTATTTCACACATAAATTGTGTTCAAACGCTATGTGTGTCCAAGTGTAGGACTTATCTTGGGACAGGGAGGGCTAGTGGACTGAATATCAAAATGGGAGTGAACTTGAAGATAACTGATATTAGAACATAACCTTATAATAGTCGGGTGGTTACTAGCTGAAGGCGTTGTCTTTCAAACTAGTTTGTAGATGTATAATTGGGAGGCGTTGGGGAGGTTACATTTAGGATGCAATTTTCTATTATTGAGAAGAAAAATAGGACACCACACCTTCATATTGGGGTATACCAGGAGAAGAAAGGGGTTTGGACTTAGATATGGAGGCATACCTAAAAAATAATACGCGACGTTACTTATTATGAGGCTTGGGCTTCATGAGTTTATCTCGGTATAGTGCCTAAATACCCAAGGAGACTTGGGATCAAAGTCAACATAGTTCTCTCATAACACATGTTCGAATGTGATGTGTGTACAAGTGAAGGACTTGGATTGGGGTGGGGATGGTGTATGGAATATCAAAATGGGAGTGAACCCGAAGATGTCTAATATTGGCACATAACCTCATAATAGTCGGGTGGTTGCTAGCCAGAAGTCGTTGTCCTTAAACCTAGTTTGGAGGAGTATAATTAGGGGGTGTTGGCCTAAGAAGTGGGGAAGTTAAACTAAGGATATAATGTTCTATTGGTGAGAAGCATAACATGACACCACACCTAAGTATTGGGGTGGACAATGAGGAGAAAAGGGTTTGTACTTAGTAATGGAGGCATCCCTAAGAAATAATAATCCAAGAGACCTATTTTGAGGCTTAGGATTCATGAGTTTAGCTCGGTATGATGCCTACATAACTAAGGAGACATGGGATCAAATCCAACATAGTTCACTGAAGCATGTATATTTATAGGTGTAGACAAATGGATATCGGGTATACGAGGTACATAAGCATGGTATTTATGTAGCCTAATCCTTAATATAGAATTTCCATTGTGTTGGATTGGTACATTTATATGCTAATTTAATACGTTGATCAAATGCACATATTAGAAATGTTTTGAAATCAAAACACATATTTGGGATGTCGTGTAATGACGGGCATTCTTCTCTTGTAGAAGTGGTGACTCGAGTCGAATTATAGAATTTGGGCTGAAAGTTTTGCGCTGAATGCAGCTCACTAGCACTCTCTTGAGAACGTATTTTGAAAAATATTTTTTCATGTTTGTATTTTGGAATCATGGCATTTGATGTGTATTATTTAGCATATGAGTATGTCAATTCGTGACACAAGTGGAAGTGATTGGTTAAAAACAAGGCTTAAATAAATATAAACGACGTAAATTTTATACCCGGTCCCCTAAACTGGGGCCAAATTAGAAAGGGTACATAAGTATGTACAATTTATAATATATATATATATATATATATATATATGTATGTATGTATATATATATATATATATATATATATATATATATATATATATATATATATATATATATATATATATATATATATATGTATGTATGTATGTATGTATGTGTGTGTGTGTGTGTGTGTGTGTGTGTGTGGAGTGTTGCCCCAAAATTTGGGCATAGGTTATTTACCCTCACATTAAAAGAAGACTTTTTGTCTTTGGGGAAAGCCTCGCCTTTTAGTGTTTTCAGTCGGGCAAAGTTTTGGCTAGAAGTGTTGACTTTTGCCTATCGATTATTACTGGAGAGGCCTTTAGACGATCAGCTGAAGCCACCAGAGGAGTTTTTTGTTGGTTGTTTTAATGGATTAAGTTTTTTTGGGGTTTTTTGGTTATTTGTACTTTATGCCTACATACTTAGGTCATTTGTGTTTTTAGCACCCTAAACTTTAGTGTGGGTTTTAAAAGTCGAGATTTCTCGGGATTCTTTCAGTGTATGTGCCCGGGGTTATTTAGAATAGGATAAAGCATCCTAGAACCATGATTGCAAATTAAGGGGTCCACATAGGCGGTTGACTAAGAGTGTGAACATGCAGATACTATTTGTCAAAATAAGAGCTCAATAAAATAGGTTTGCCTATTTTGGAAGTGTTCTGGGCTATGGGTGACAGTTTTACAGTTCAGGGAGGAAGTGGGTTTTCTTGAAAAATCCTAGGGGTTAGCCAATTGGATGAAGGGAATAGGTGAACCGATCGATCAACTATTAGAAATGGTTAGTCAATTGGATAAATCTTCCGTCAGACCAAAGTTTATTCAACATAGACAGACTTGCCATTTTAGGAAAGATAATTATTTACTTCTTCATATCTTTCGTCTGGGACTCAATTTCGTTCTCGTTTTATGACACTTGCATCCATTAACTCAATTTATTGTATATTTTAGACATCATGGATTGTGGAAGCGATTCCGATTTTGGCATGCCTGACGTGCCATTCCTATTATCTATGTCGAGGAGTATTCCAACGGGGCTCCCATGCTTCTACTTTCATGATAATAAATCCTATGACCGTGAAAGATTATATTGCTTTGCCCCTGGGTATGGATGCCCCCCATCCTAATAATGGATAGTTGCCACTTATCGGTTTTGTCGTTAGCCTTCACCATGGTCTCTCGGGATGAGGATGAATCCGTTCTCATCTTCCGGTCGGATGCCACTTTTAGGATGTTAGTGTCGACTATGGACCTGGCCCTTATATTTTATGATGTATCCTTTAGATTCCTTCGGTATTTTCGGTAGCATCCTTTTACCTAATTTTACCATGTTTGATGGAATTTTTATTTTATGATTTTTCAGCATGTATTTGTAGATGCGGATCACCTGAAGGAGATCCTCGTGTAGTGGTCATCAGCACATTTGGTGTTGCATTAGCTACAGTCACAGGCTGCCCAATATGTGGCAAAAGACTATTTGAGGTTGTCCACTAGGTTGGCACAGTGCCTAATTGGATTTTCTCCTCATATCGACGTACCTATTTCCACGGTGGTATCCAAGCATCGGATATGAGGGCTGTAGGTGGGATCTAGAAGGGCGGGTGTCCAGGGAACTGTGTTTGATGGGTGATGGTTGTGATGGTGTTGGCAGGAGGTCTTTCGAGTGGATTTTGAAGTAACTCTTGAAAGACATTTTTTGGTTTTTTTGTATATATATATATATATATATATATATATATATATATATATATATATATAGAGAGAGAGAGAGAGAGAGAGAGAGATACGGTATGTTCCTTTCGGAGAAACATGAAGAATCCTCAATACGTTTGTTTTGTATGGGGATTCTTATTTTTATGCATCGTGTACAAAAATAAAGATATTATCCCTTATGAATTATTGTTAATTGATTTTAATCAACATTTAATTAATTCCTTGATTCTCAGACTTAAATTATTTGATACTCCACTAGGATTATCAAATAATCTATAGACCGGGTTTTAGTTAGTGAAAACAAAAGCATATAAATCTATCTAGGTGGTATCATAATCCACGGCCTCCACTGGATGTGGATTCCTCTTAATAATGATCCCAGTCCTACTTACATAACTATCACCCAATATGCGAAGATTATTTGGTCCCGTATAAATCAGATCGCACCCGTAGTAATCTAAGTGACATTTACGCAAGCATTTTAATCCTCATATTTATCAGGATTAAGAATCTATGTACCCTTTGCAAATGGTATGAGATTGCTAAGTCTAATCACAATAACCCTTAGACTCAAATCTCATGAGTTTCCCTATTCAATACATTCCTGAATGTATCGATCACAATTCTCTGTCAAACTATCGAACAAGTTCTCGAGCCATAAAACAGGTTCCTATAGTTTGAGATAAACTACTTGAATTTCATTAAAACCATTTTGACAGGGTGTCAACTCCCTATCTAGGTTGTGAATGTTTCAATAGTGTACAACTGAAATTCTAATCTCTTTGTGATGAACTCAAAATCGCATCACTAGAATTCCTACTAAGCTCTTTTGATCGACATGTCTATAATATATTTAAATCAAATATTAGTTACTCTCATAATCATGATTCTTATTTCAAAATGAATTACATAAAAGTAACCATCATACATGTTTTTAAAAATAAAACCCCAACAGGTGTACTAATCATGGAAGCGTTCTGTCAGGGTCGAGTCAATGGAACTAAGCATAATAACCAGGATATTCCCATCGATAAATAATGCGAGAAGTACCCATTCAGGTTCTAGTTTGGAGGTCTCTCTATCCTCTATAGTGACCCATGATACATGCAATTCTCACTGATTAATTGTGTGGATTTTCCCATAATCCACGTATAATCCCTCTTCATAGAGGATATCCATTCTGGGTCGTAGGGAATTCTAGGTCTCATCCCACCAGGGATTTGGGAGTTCGTGATAGGGAAAGTCTTCTCCTTGGAGACAAAAGTTACCCTTCCACCCTTGATGAGGGTCTTTAGAGTTATTTTCTAAGGCTTTTCCATTGGGGGTGTACCCAAGACTGGCCTTTCCCATATGCATTGTAGTAGTGATAGCCTCGGGGATTCCCTATTAATTTTTCCAAGACCGAATCATGGTATATATAACATCTTTCAAATTATTCGAGTGATTATATTGTGGATAAATGGTTCCTCTTCTATCATGTGAGCGAATGGAACAAACCAAAAGTTGCTAAGACAAATATCGTTGTTGTCATTATGAGAGTTTAGGAGAAGGGTAGTGTTTTTACTTGCTATAGTGACCCAAACATCGTCTCCTTGGATGGTCATGACCTTAGCATCAAATGGGAAGTGATGAGGGTAATACCCCCATAAGGTGTATCCAGACCCTCTCGATAAGAGGTTGAATTTGGTTGGGATGTTGAGCACTTGGAACTTGACATTGCATTTTATTGCCCCTATGATGAGGGTGAAGATGATGTCCCCTAGGACTTCTCGATGAGTGTTATCATAGGCTCTAATGGATGTAGAGTATGGTGTAAATTTTGAGGTAGTGTATCCTAGACCTATAGTAGTGTGAAGAAGTCATACGTTGATGTTGGGACCATTATTTACTACTACTAGGGGTAGTATCCGTCTGGGAGCCTCAGCAGCGATGTGTAATGTGAACAGGTGCTCACGGCCTTGCATGGGGAAGTCCCCATCAGAGAAGCTAATGTGTTATTACATGGTAATGGAGCTGATAGTTGCTGACATTTCAGTCGGAGTTAGATCCGTAGGCACGAAAGCCTGAGACAACAGGTGAACGAGAGAAACTCATTGCTCACGGGATGTATTAAGCAACTCCAAGATGGTGACATTAGCTGAGATTATCTGTAGATGCTCCTGGATTTGGTTATTTTCTTGGGGAGCAGGTACGATGATTACTTTGAGGGAACTGTTCTCTTTTTTAGCTGGGTTTAGCGAAGCAGAAGGTCAACTTGACCTAGTGAGGAAGTCGACCTCTTTGCCTAGAGTGGGTGTGAGTTTTTCCTAGGTCTTATGTTCATCTTTCTATAGGCATATCAGCAAACCAAGCAAGGATGCGAGGTTAAAGGCGGGTGGCGTCAGCTTTGGGACCATAACCTCGATCCAACCTAGGATAGGGTTTTGCATTGTGTTCTTAAGAGCCTCATTTTAGGTCTTTGAGGTTTCTCGAGACATGGGGTTATCTATCCATAATACAGCTATGTCTGACCTGGTAATGGCTGTGGAGGTCTCTACTACTGTGGCCAAGACTTGGTCGTCTATCTGGTTAAATGTTCTGATTAAATATTCGGTGGAAATAGAGGATCCCTGCCATATGTTATCGTCCGAAGTAATTCCTGTTTGCCCTTCATCATTGGTGAGGGTTCTGGCTCTTCTGGATATATTTTTTTCACGATGCTAGCAACTTCACAAAAGATGTCTCCATAGTAGTATCGATATTCGGCATATTCGGGTTCCTTGGGCGAGATCTAATAGACAAATCGGGTAAGAGTCACTATGGATACCACATATTTTAGGTTTTCCAATTTTCCTTGAGCATGGTCATTGGGAGAGGGATGGAGAAGTTTCCTTTCAACCATGTACGAATACCTCTGTGAGGGATAACCTTCTAGAGGGGGAAGACCTCGACGGATCATCTCATCTGTTAGTTTGATGATAATAACGATATGGGTTGTGTCTAGGTACGATTTCTTGTCATTGTGCCCCATGTCAGTGTGATGGTGGGACCATGGTGATATCTCAAAGAAAAAGAGTTTGAAGTCCAACTGTGATACTAGTAGGTCTAGTTCATATTGGGTACATACGAGATCTTCTTCGAGTGGGAGGAGCTCATGGGGATCATTTTTTACTGCTATGAAGTTTCACAAAGCATCTTGTATCTCTACTGATAGATTGTCCCATCCAGTGGCTCGGATGCTCTGATATACGTCAATGCTTGGATGCCATATCCTTCCCTCGCAATCAAAAAATTGGAGATATGATCCCCCGTATGAGAGGCTAGACTATAGATCGTCCACTGAGTAGACTCGCTTTTTCATGTGGTAGGTCCAGTGTTCGTGTTTCTCTAGTTAGTCGAGCTTTTTTTCGTAGATTTATAGCTGATGCCAAATTTGAAGTCTCAAAATTTAGAGGTTTCAAAGAACGTATGTCCTTGCTCATGTAACCCGAGTCCTTTTCCAGGGGAGTAGTCCTACCATTCCATCATTTTCTAAACTTAAGGGTTGAGTGTGAACTCATCTTCGAGACTCGGAGAAGTGTTTCCTTTAGTGATGAGGAGATGGTCAAAGAAATTTGTGACCCCTGTTCTGGTAAGTTAGCGTAGTAGATAAGATGGGGACTGGGTGATAGCTTCCTCGGTGTAAGCTCTGGAAGGCCAACGGCGGTATTTCATTGGGGGCATCGACCATGGATCTATCATCCGTGAAGAGTCGATGTCACCTATAAAGTCGGTATTTATCATGTGGATGGTACCCAAGGGGTAAACCTCAATATCTAGTCCAGGGGAGAGTCTTGGGGGAGTACTCCATGTTATCCATCATATTTTGATTAAAATAAGACTTGGGAAGTCACACCCCTTTGGTTCTCACAAAGTCGGTTCCACTTTTTCTCAAGAGCTTTAGATCTATATTGTACTCGATAGGTTCGGGTTTGGCCCTCATCATAGCTCCCCAAGAGATGTCTCTTCGGATGTAGTGGGATCTTATCCTTTCCTCCTCGCCATATAATAACTAGTTATGGGCTATGTATCTCCAGGTAAGATGATCATTGGATTGGAGTTGTATCTCTCCTACACTCATCTATACCGGGGGACTCGAATATTGAGGTGGAAGAATTATGGGTTTTCTATTTTGATGACTGGAAATTATGATGAGGGCTTTATTATACATTTCCTCTCATTCGGGTGAGTGATTGGTCTCTGCTAGGAAGGGAGCGAAATGTCCCATCTCTTTGAAGAGCATGAATTTCTTGACTAAGAGGAGGTCTGGACTTTAATGGTTGGTATTAGGAAGTGTATGGACATTATGAAGAATGTCATATGGTTTGTGATGGGCTTACTCTCAATGATGATTTATATGATGAGCGATGGCATGCCCTTGGGGTATCTGTTTGTAAGGGGTCGTATGTCCTCATCCTCGACTTGTGATGGATATGGATTATCAGAGTGGAAGGATCATTGTTTGGGATGGGAGCATCTGAGAGGGAATCAGTGCTAAAGTTAGGATGATATGGCAAGGGGTTATTGGTGATAACGGGCTTTTACTGGATGAAGCTCCTAGTATAGATGTGGTCCTGGATGGAGTACCTTAAGGCCCAATAATATTTGGTGATGTGATCGGCTCCTTGGTGATATTCTCAGTGTGAGTTTAAGTTCGAGTTTTTATCTGTAGTGGCTGGGAGTGGTATGGGGGTAAGTGGTTTGAGATGCCCATTTAACTTTAGAGCGATGAAGACCCGACTAAGGGGGGCCTGCAAGTTAGTGAAGGTTCCCGACTGAGTCCAAAACTTTTTGTGATAAGGCATGGTCTGATAATTTTTGGTAAGGGGTCCCGGTGGGAAGGGTGCAATAGTGGCTACTATGGCCAGGGAAGTATTAAAAATCAGGCATTATCCTGGAAGTGGACTAACTATGAGGGTGGTGATGTGAGATATGGAAGCCCTTAATGGGTTCTTAAGGCCATAGAACTAATTAGTAGTGCGACGAGATTCCTCAGAGATTTTGGCAGCTTTGGCGGTCAGACTTTCTTCGATCTTACACCCTATATGATTGAGAATTTTGAAATCTAGGATCTAGGTGAGCCCAAGTTTATTTTGTAGTTGCCTCTAGAAGTTTTTAATTATGATATTTATCTTATAACATTCTACGGGGCGCGATTGGCTATTTCGCCTTCTTTCTCTCTCTAACAAGTGATGAAGATGCCAACTTCCCCCTCGTCATCTTGTTTCATCATTTCTAGATCCTTATGAGTGATGCCAAATTCCTCATTGTATTCGTACTACTTTAGGAAGACACAAAACACATCATCCCAAGTTTTAGAAGTCCCTTTATATTTAAGGCAGATGTACTAGAAAAGGGAACTTCTGGCTAGTGTTGATGAGAACATCCTTTCCAATAACCCTAGGTCAAAGTTTTATACCTACATCCAGAGGTGGTAGTTGGATAGGTGGACGGTTAGAGATCCTACCCCTTTATAGGTTTTGAAGAATGACATCTTGAATTTGTCTAGGAATCGGGCTTCAAAATAGAGAGCCATCTTCTTAATTCTGGTAAGATCATCTTTGGTTTGCATTTTATCGATGGCTTCCTGGAGGAGGCGTAATTCATATTGGACTTATGTTATCTCCTGGTTTGGTTGCAAGGGAATGAACTTTTCGACTGATGGAGGGGACACAGATTCAGCCCACAAGAGACCTTGGAAACACTGTCTGCGTACTCAGGGTACTAATGATAAGGCTCAAAGTGACCATACGGGTGAAATGGTACTTGGAAGTGGGGAGCACTGACATTCGCAGGGGAGTCAAAATTAGAATGGGAGTATCCAGATCTTGAGGATTAGCGGGCAAGCCCTCGACAGCCACTACAGACATTGTACTAATATTGGGGATTGAAGGAAGAAGGACGTTCTCTCCTAATATGGCATGAGTTCCCTGTATGAGGGCTCGGGTTTGGCCTAATTCCCTAATTTTGAATTCCATGGTATTCTGGGATGTAGTGATGCGCTCAAGTTATCTCATAATCTATTTGATAGCTAACAGGACTTGGTCTTCTTCGAGAGACATGGATCGTACAACAGTTCAAATCTAACAATCATAGGTAAGGAGCACATTGATGAATACTAAATGACAGCATGAAGCACGAACTAGGGTTTTCAGGGTAAAAACTTAGTGTGATAATTCTGCTAATAGTGATAACTGCAAAAAATATTGGGGAAATTTTCATTTCTTTTTTTTCTTTTTTTCAGACAAAAGGACAATACAGAGGGGAAGAAGGACTCACGTATGCAATGACTTAATATGATGCAATTGTTTCATCTATTTTTAACCGTATTTGGACAGTATTTTGTTTTTTTAGTTCTTTCGGTTGGTAGTATCTTCAAAGGATGAGAACTTTAACAAAGTCCGGTTGGAATCTGGTGAACAGGGGCGAGATCTCGTTTTGATATAATTAGGGGCGAGATACATTCCTAAAATAAAATTGAGGTTAAGGGAATCCAAATTAAGCAACCTATGTTTTGGCGATGAGTTATGGATTCATATTATTGATCTCCTTTGAGCAGGGAAGACATTTAGCCTCGAATTTGAGGGGCTTTGGACCACCCTCCTGTCATCTCACAATTTTTGAGAAATTTTATCAGAGTGATTGACCCGTAAGTATCTATTCTTTATGTGAAATAGGATGTGTTTATATATATTTTTCTATATGCAAAGGGGTGATGCGACTCGGTTACTGGAGGATCTCTTTTCATTTCATAGGTCACGATATACCAAGCTGCTTGGACATAACAACCCATAAGGTACGTGCGACACTACTTTACCCTAATACTGAATATCTGTGAAAGCCTATTCGATATACCCCAATACTATACAAACTTTTAATTTTCCTTTTCATAGAGACTTTGGGATCAAAAAAGAAGTTGTTCAATATATAAGATGGGTGAACGAAAATAGTGAGGACACTCATTGGAGACTAGCCTTTTTGGGAAGTGACTTTTCGAAAGTAGGAGCTTTATTTGGGAAAGTGACTTCTCGAAAGGACGAACCTCTCTTTTGGGGAGAGGTGAGTTTTTTGAAGTACGAATGTTCCCTCGAATAAAGTGAATTTCCTAAAGTACGAACATTTTTCAACTAGTTTCTTTGGGGAGATTTCGAGGGTATAGGGTTTAAATAGTATGAAAATCAATACTATGTAGTGCGTGATGTAAATAGATAATCTTTAATTTTAATATACTTTGATGTTAGATAGATAATCTTTAATTATAATATACTTTGATGTTTAATTTTATCGTGAGGTACTTTGTGCGTACCTATATGTTTGGTAAAATTTAAAATTTTGTACATGGGGATTCAAGAACGTATTTACATTTTAGGGACCGTAAACTAAGACCGCTATATGAGAGAGCAATATTAAGCATAATAGAAGGAAGCATATAAATAGTTCGGTTCTCTGGATTTATCTTATGTGGAGTCACCACTAGCCCATTTGGGATAATCCTAATCCAGGTTTTTAAAGTCTACAGTTGGTCCAGTTTTTCTTGTTATGCGAGCTATTGAACCGAGTTACGAGTGGGGAAGGTTAGGCACTCCACTTATTTTGTATGTTTCCTTAATCCTATGCTTATTATTGCTCTCAACATAGTTTTTAACTTTCTAATTACTTTAGAATTTGTTTATAGACCTTAGCGTGAGGGGACCTTAAAAAGGTAGATAGGTAATCAGGTTGGAAAATAGTATCAGTGAGAGGTATTATAACGTCACTTCAACCAGTGAAGGTACACAAGTGAGAGTGTGTACGAACTAATGGATCAATTTATATAATTAGATACCCCAACACACAAATCCATATTTTAATATTCAATTAATTATGGTGTGCATGCGAATTTGTCCAAATATAGATTTGCAATTTTCTGACCAAACCTATAAAAACACACTAGATGAGGAAAAATCCCTTAGCAGGGAAAAACCTTTTATTCAACACTATTAGAAGTTTATGAATATAGGTTACTTACAAAAGACTTAGCTACACTAAGTTAGACGCGTAGAACTCCAAAAACTCCAACAGATACGACCCAGAATTATATTCGTCCACATGTAGCAGTCTACCCTCGGTATCCACCGATTTAGCCTTATTTTTCTTCTTCAGCAGTGAAACCTTGTTTCACAAAGTCATTCATAGAAAAAGGCCTCTACAAGATTATATAACAAGAAACCTTCTTTATGTACATAAAAGTGATCTTGAATATATCCCGGGGGTAAGGAATATGATATGAGATGTTTTTATCACAAAAGAGAACTCAAAATATGTTTTTCATTATGAAAAAGAGTTCTTGGAATACCTGATCCCGTTCAGCCTTTTTATAAGAAGGGAAGATAAAAAGGATAAACATAAAAGATAATAGGAGATATTCATTAAAAATCAAAATATGTGTTGGTCGTTCGAGCGGAAGGGCGGGTCGTTTGAACGTCTACCTTATTTTGTTCGAACGCCTTCGAACAAAATCATCTAATGATATTACAGTGCATGAACCTAGTAAATCTCGTTCAAATAACACTTCGAACGAATGATTCTAACGAGATGTCAGTTCTAAAAGGTTTGAAATCTCGTCAAACTTGTTCGAACGATCATGACGTCTTGTTCGAACGAGGCGTCATTTTCTGCGACGGTTTTTCTTAAAATGGTAAGTTTATTTTTGTAAAAAAAACTCATAGAAATATACCCAAACCCCAAAAAATATAGAAACCTTTTTACTAATCCAAACACATACTTCTTCCAAGTTGTTGAGATTAACAAGTCTTCAATTCTTTGGCGGTCTTCAACATAGTCTTCAAGTACCGAGAAGTAGTGACGTAAATGTATTTAGGTGTCGTGTTTGTATAACAGGATACGCCAAACCAAAATAAATAAGATTGTGAGCAATCATAAATTTTTCTCTTACAACAAGATTTTCTTGTGTATGACTCCTTGATTTTACGTACATAACATATGGCCATTATTAAGTCTATAAGTGTGCGAGAAAGATCGGCTTGTATAACAGGTGGTCATCAATGTGTATATAATTGTGCGAGGAAGATCTACTTTTGAGATAGTTTGATATCTCTTTCGTATTATTAAGAGTATTTGTAGGGGGGCACGAAAGATCACAGCTTTGAGATATTTTTATATCTCCTTCGTTGTATGTATGAAAGAGTGTGTGAAAGAGAGGTGAGATATGATTGCATCTCTGTGGGGGTAAATATATCATAATACATATTGTCAAGACTCAAGCTCATGAGAAGGGCTCAGTATTGCATCTACGTAATCATGTATCCATGAGATCAAAGCCTACGTAGCTTGGGTGTATAGTTAGTATATGAGTTTAAGCATTAGTGTGTGTGTGTGTGTATTTGTGAGATCACGCCTTGAGATGGTTTGATATCTCGTTTGAATTTGATAAATTTAGATATGGATGCATCTCAGTGAAATAATATATTGAGCGACATATTATTGAGGCTCGAACTCACCAGAAGGATTCAATGTTGAACCTACGTACCCAAGGGGACTTCGGATCAAAGCCTACGTAGTTTGGTAGTAGGGTTGGATAATATTTTAGGGTATAGGACTAGAGATGTAAGCATCCCTAAGAAATAATACGTCAAGAGATGTATTATGAGGCTTGGGTTTCACGAGTTTAGCTCAGTATAATGCCTCCATACCAAAGGAGACTTAGGATTAAAGCCAACGTAGTTCACATGTAACACGTGTTTGAACGTGATGCGTGTGCAATTGAAGGACTTGTCTTTGGAGGCAGAGAGCCTGTGTATAGAATATCATAATGGTAACGAACTCGAAGATGTCTAATATTGGCACGTAACCTTAAAATAGTCGGGTTGTTACTAGCCAGAAGGTGTTTTCCTTTAGACTAGTTTAGACTTGTATAGTTGGGAGGAGTTAGGATAAGAAGCGAGGAGGTTAAATCAAGGGTGTAATGTTAAATTACTGAGAAGAAGAACGGGACACCACACCTTGGTATTGGGGTGGACCAAGAAGAGAAAGTGGTTTGAATTTTGGGATGGAGGCATTCCTAAGAAATTATTTGCCAAGAGACGTATTATGAGGCTTGGAATTCACGAGTTTAGATCGATATAGAACCTACGTACCCAAGGAGACTTGGGATCAAAGCTAATGTAGTTCACTCATAACATGTGTTCGAACGTGAAGTGTGTGCAAGTGCAGGACTTGGCTTGGGAAGGAGGAGGAATGGTGTATGGAATATCATAATGGGGGTAAACCCGAAGATGTGTGATATTAGCACATAACCTTATAATAGTCGGGTGGTTACTAGCTAGAAGGTGTTATCCTTCAGACTATTTTGGAGGTGTAGAATTGGGTGGCGTTGTGTTAAGAAGTGGGGAGGTTACATCAAGGATTTGGTGTTCTATTGTTGAGAAGTAGAATAGGACACCACACCTCGGTATTGGGGTGGACCATGAGAGAAAGGAGTTTGGACTTAGGGATGGAGGCATCCCTAAGAAATAATACGCCAATAAACATATTATGAGGCTTGGCCTTCATGAGTTTTACTTGATATAGAGCCTACGTACCCAAGGAGACTTGGGATCAAAGACAACGTAGTTCACTCGAGTGAGTATATTTATAGGTTTAGGCATTTGATAGTCCATGTTTATATTTGACAAAAATGCTTAGAAGTGATAATTTTATTCATATTCTTTGATTTTATGTGCTTGCGTTTGGTGAATTATAATTATGTTAATCCATTTGATAGTTCATGCTTATGTTGAAATTTAATGCTTAGGAGTGATATTTTTAAGGGAATACAATTTTTTCCATCTAAAAAGAGTATAAAATATTTTAAACAAATTTTCACGTTGTCATCTTTTGAAATTTATGCAATGGGAGTCGGTATAATTTTGAGTTATAAATGGGAACTTCGGAATAGAGTATTTAATTATAATCTAGTAAAAACGATAAATGGATCCGAAATCCTAGTATTCTTCCCATATTCGCTACATACATTGTGTTTACATTTCTTTTTTGTTCTTCTTTTATTTTATTTCCTCATTTCTATTCAACAACAATTTTGTCTAGTTGAAAAGTCGATAATTTGTAAAAATTGATCAAATCCCTTCGTGGGTTCGATCCGTACTTGCATAAGCTATACTATAGTAGCTCGTGCACTTGAGAAATTTTATAAATTTTAAACAATACTTATATGCTTGACACCACATTATCATTCAAGTGTTTATGAATTTTATATTTATGTCTTTATTGTATACATGCATGTGAATGAATGAATATGACATAAATAGTATATGTATAAAAACATTATGGGATCATTAATGAACAAACCATATTTTAGATCTAATTCAATAAGACATTAGTGACGTGGTATATGGACAGAAACATACTTTTGAATTAGTGTGGAACCTATATGACTCACATTAGTGGATTATTTAATTAAGGTAAACAATTGATGATGACTATTCTAAAGTTTATTGCGCGTCTCATGTTCCTTAAATCAAATTATAAGGTGAAATTATTATATAGACCAACCTGGAAGAATGTTGGAAATATTTAATTATTAATTTATTTTTGAAATTAATATAATTAAGAATTAATTGTTCAATTAGATATCAATCCTTCTTAATGTGGTTCATACTAATGCTGGTGGGTTAGTTTCCTAATCAAAGTCTAATGTGATGGATGGTAAAATTTCATATCTAACTAGAAATTGGATCATCTCTCTCCCTATATATAATAGATTATATTTCATCAATAATCTGCACATAAATCAATACATAAAGTTAGAAGGCAAGAGAGAAAAAACTCAATATTCCAAATTATTAATTTTCTATCAGAGTGATTAAGGTTATACTTGAGAAATTATTAAGAAGATTCAAAGGGGGTTTCTATCGTAAATTAAGTCAAAGGTATGAATCAAGGTAAGTCCTCATGTCATATTAAGTTATGCATATTTTGTAAAACCATGAGGATTAAATATCCTTTTATTAAGAATAATTTGAATGTTTAAAGTTTAATCAAATTAATTAATTTATCATTAATTAATTTGGTTCTTAAGAACGATTTTACAAAAGAAGCCATCAAAGCCAATTCATTATTTATAGCTTAATGGATTTGATTTCTAACTTCCTTGCGGGATTGAACATTATCTAAGGTGACAGGCTCAAAAGAAACTACAAGTCAATTCTAGATCCTTAAAACCCCACATTTTCATCAGGCATCATAAGGGTGGTTACGATGTAATTTTTTTATTGTACAGTATCATTTTGATCCGAAAAAATTGTAATTTTAGTTTACCGCCTTTTATTACCACAAATCGAACGAAAACTGAAATTACCAATATTTTGGTGGTTGCTTTTGATTTATACAATTAAAAATTCGGTTTACCGAACGTACTATATCAATATTAAATATCGAAATACCCTTCAAAATTCCGATTTAATATGCCCAAAATACAAATTTTATGTTATATTTTAAAATATTTATATCATTAGTTGGACTCATTATCACAAAAAGTATTATCAAAAGTGTGGTAGTTTTATTTTTAGAAAGTACATATGTTTTTTTATGTTAAAGAACACATGCTTATTCATTTGTTTTGTCTATGAGACGAACTCTTTTTAGTTCTGATGGGAGTAATTCGGGTATAAACCTAAATTATTGAATATTTTATGTGTACGATGTATAACATTATGTGTTAGTTTATATATATTGCATTTAAAAATTGAAAATACCTCAAAAATAATCAATAAAAAATACTTGAGAAAAAACTAAGAAAAAGCGAAACTAAAAATACAAAAAAAAAATGAAATTACCGGTTTGGTGTTGTTAAGTGTTTTTTGAAAAAGCGAAAATCGAAACTACCGAACGGAATGTCCAGAATAAATTAGTATGACAGTGGCATACGATAAATACCAACCAAACTGACAGATAATTCCCCCAAATCATGCATATCTCTATACTTCCTTCCATATGTTCAAGTTTGACGCCTCAGCTCGACTGCCTGCTTTAAGCTGTCATCATTATTATTAGATCGGCCTATAATGCGACTCTAATTTCTACTACGTGAAAATATTTATGCCACCCCACACAGCATGTGTTTCTTACAAAATGATGTGAATTGTCCTTCCAATTTTAAAATCGTGATATTATGGCTCAATGTAACCCATCTGTTTCGTTGTTTTCTTTAGGAATAACAGCATTTTTCCTTTGTTACGACAATACAACCTAACTTTTATTATATTTCTATTCTACATTAGGATGTCCTGAGAATATTTTCGGAACGATGAACATTGTTTTTCATGAGAAGCGCAATGGAGGTTCCCTAACAACCTACAATAAATAAATAACAACACTGAAAAGACCTCATCAATGAACAATATGGTTTTTAAACATTTAAGACAGAAGTACAATAAATTACACAATTGGGAATGCATAATGATAAAACAGAAGTACCATGAGCAGTATCACTAGCCTTCACCCAAGGGAAATAAGGTAATATACCATAGTAAAATAAAATAAAAACTTGTATCAATAAAATAAAGATCAATAGAACTTATTTGAACCCAGCAAATTTTCTATATAAGAATTCATCCTGCTATATGCTATTTGAGCAACAAATAAAACCAGAGACCTCATCATTGAATTAATTCACACTACCTCATTTCAGCTTTCATCATTTGGGAGAAAACCCTACTCATTGAAACATCAGCAATATCAGCAGCACTTCCCACACTAAATTGTGTAGTGGAAACACTGGTTTCCGTCTGACTGTTTGAATGATCACCACTGTTCATCCTAGGCCTTGCATCATTTCCTTGAAATCGAAGTGCACATTCCAAATTCCATAATACATCTCCCATCGCAGGTCGATCAACCCCACATTCCGCCAAACATTTCTCAGCTGTCTCTCCAAATTTCTTCAAAGATTCAGGTTTTATCTTATCAACAAGATAGGGGTCCACAATTTTTTCTAACTCTCCATTCTGCTGCTCCTTCATGGCCAATTCGATTAAATTTACCATTTCCCTTGGAAGTGATGGATCAATAACAGGTCTCCCACAAAGGATTTCAAACATAACCACCCCAAATGAGTACACATCTGATTTCTCATTCAACTGTTGCCTTATCAAATACTCTGGATCGAGGTACCCGAAACTCCCTTTAACCATTGTACTAACATGTGTCTGGTCAATCTCAGGCCCATTCTTTGAAAGCCCGAAATCAGCAACTTTAGCCATGAGATTTTCATCGAGAAGTATATTTGCGGACTTAACATCACGGTGAATGATTGACTTTGAAGAACCAGTGTGAAGATAGTGAAGACCTCTCGCCGACCCAATGCAAATATCGAGCCTTTGTCTCCAATTCAATTTGGGAAGATCTGAGCCGTACAGATGATTCTTGAGCGTCCCATTCTCCATGTACTCATAAATGATGATCATCTCATTCTTTTCGTCACAGTATCCTATCAAGGACACCAAATGACGGTGACGAAACTGAGATAACATTTCGATTTCGGTCCGAAATTCTGTCAGACCCTGGTGAGAATCAGACAGTCCTCTCTTCACTGCCACCGTTGTGTTGTCCCTCAAAATTCCCTTGTAAACCTTACCAAAACCACCAACCCCAATAACCAAATCTTCACTGAAATTCTTCGTAGCCTCTTTAACCGCCTTCAAGGGAAAGCGGTACCCCATTTTGGATTTGGAAAAATTGGCAGTTCCACTTGTATATGTTTGAAAACTCTCTCCTCCATCAGCAGAAAAATGACCTACATGTGCCAATTTTTTATTTCTTCTCCTCCTTATGTAGAGAACTAATATGACAGCCACAACAAAAAACAAGACCCCAACAGCCGAGCCAGCAATCACCCAAAGTTTCAGCTTGGAACTTGAATTGAAGGAATCTATTCCAGAGTCCACTAGATCCAGACTCCCCAAAGAGTTGTTCATTTTCATGATCTCCAGCCCACTAAGAATGCCATCTGGGTAAGCATTACCGAAACTTGAGGGGCCCACGCGTACAGCCAGGTTAGGACTATTGTCTAGCCTTGTAATGACATCCATGTAATACGGGGCACCCAAGATGCTTGACGTTCGGTTACTAAGATCAAGATTCTCAGCAACGAGGCGAGAGTCGATGTAAAGATTAAATATATTATTTGGCACTAGTATATTACAGAAGTGAAACCGGACCATATACTCAAAACCAGTATCAACATGGAAAGACCATGTTATATTGACAAGTGTACGGGGATCTAGTTGTGAGTCCATCCTAGTGGAGGTACCATACACAGAAGCAGGAGCGATATTCTCAGAAACCGAACTCCCCGTGTAATTAACATCGCTAATATTTGACATAAACGTGAAGAGATTATTGTGAGTGAGAAATGTGCCATCAGCATCCCAAAGTCGCCACAAGGTATCATTTTGAGGATAAACCGTTTCGTTACCCATGTTCACCCTTGCGACTGTCTCTAATGCTTGTGTCCACATATTATACGGTTCTCGTGGAGGATCAAAGTTATTTACACTAGCGGGGATGAGCTCATCTGGGAGTGAGAAAAGCTCCAGAGCATTTAAGAAGGCAAAGGATCCCCTAGAAGGGGTAAAAGTGAGGACTAGATTATCAAAAGTTACGTTCACCGAGTACTCCTTAACAACAGGGGAATTCAGTGGTTGGAAATCTCTTAAAAGGGTGAAACTCTGGGCTGAAACAGAGAATCTAGAGGTACTAAGATTGTAGTCTTCATTCAAAAAAGGGAAAAAATGCAGCCGAATCCAGTGTCGCCCGCGTTTCTTGATCCGAAAGGTGTAATTGGAAGAAGTTCCAAGTAGAATTCTAGCAGTTTGATACAAATCTAAATCAGGAGACGATGAACTCACAGATATGTTTTGCTGGGTTGAAAGAAAAGTGGGATCTAAATTATCAGCCACAAACACGCGATTGAACACTGATTTATTTGTGGAGGATCCACAGTCTATCAGATAGTTATCTACATGTTCATATCCAAAGGATACACATACCAACCAACTAGTTGACCATACCCAAATAAGCAATTCATATCTCCCAATACTCATCCTGACAAAAAATTGCACAAAGAGAATAAAACTAAGATACAAGTGAAACACAGAATAATGCAAACAATAGCCCTTTCAAACCAGGATAACAAAAACGGTCACCTTTACTTTCACCTTAGCTTTAATGGGGACACACCAAAATTATTTTTCACTTCATAAATGGGAAGAACATACCAAAAAATTCAAAGGTATTCACCTGATTGACGAAAGCAAGACGAGAAAACAAACTCACTCATGTACAGAATTATAGCCTTGCAAGAAGACCAGCATGAATTGTATTGATAACGACAACAAACTGGACTTTTAATCTTTCTACTTATTCAAACTAGTGTATGCCTTTTTTGAAAAAATCATTGGTTCAATAAACAAAAGTACAGTCTATTGTTATATACATACGTTTGTGTATAAAACAGTGTTATTATAATAGATAGGATTGTTGAGGACAGCTATAATGGAGGGCTCCGCTTTGTCAGTACACAAGACAAGTTCTTGGTCGTAGCGTGATTGGAGAGAAGATAAGAGATGATAATAGTGAGGAGGAGACAAAGATTTAGACCGTGATGATTTTAGAGAGAAGAAAGTTCGTTGGAGGTTCTCATGGAATAAATTATGTAAACTAACGAAGGATGTCTAATACTGTCGTTGTCTGACGTGCCTATTACGCGTTTTCTTTAACTAACCAAAGTTTTTTTTGCATTGATGGTGGGAAAGCGATTGTGGAGGCACCTACTTTGCACTATTTCGATGTTACTTGTGACTAGGGGTGGCCGTGGGCCGGGCCTGGGCAGGGCCGGTCGGGCTTGAAAAATTAAGTGCTATCTCAAGCTCGCTCGGGCTCAGATCGGGCCTTATTATGTAATCCAAGCCCGCCCAGATTTGAAAGCTCTTTACCCATGCCCGTCCAATCGGCCTTGTTATATTAATTAAAAGATTTTTTTTTAAATTAAAATACCTATTTTTATTATTTAAAGACCAATTTTTTTAATTAAAAATCTGTTTTAAACTCCATGTATTACAAAGTCCATATATAAAGTTTTCCACTCTACATGAAAAGACTTGGTATACGTTTTTATATTTATAAAAGTTCCCCCCCATATATATATATACATATATATGTATATATATATTTTGGGCCTCGGGCCGGGCCAGGCCTCATCGGGCTTAAGAACTCATGCCCAAGCCCGCCCGAAAAAAAATCGGGCCTATAAAATTTTGCCAGGCCCGCTCTGCGGGCCTATTCACCTTACCCAAGCCCTATTTTTTTATTGGGCGGGCTGGGCGGGCCTCGGGCCTATGGCCACCCCTACTTGTGACTAGGGGTGGCTGTGGCCCAAGTCTGGGCGGATCAGTCGGGCTCCGGCCGATTCCGTAAATATTTGAACAATTTCAAGTCCGTTTAGGTCCAACTCAAGTTTCATTGTGAAATTTCAAACCCTTTCAAATTTGAAAGTTTTTTGTTCACGCCCGTTGTCCACGTCGAGACCCAATTTTTTCTTTAGATTATGCATTTTTAGGATTTAAAATAATATTAGTTATGGATATAGGTGGACAAACATTTTGTTTTTATTTTTAGTCCCTATTTAAAAAATCTCCGCCGACGTGGCATGCTGTGCTTGGTTGATGTTTTATGAATATGGGTTCGCGTCAGCGGCTTTATTCAAAAATAGAGACTAAAATTATAAATGAAATGTTTGTTGTCCTATTTCCAGAATATATATTACAATATGTCCTAAATTTATAAAGTACCCTTTTTTACTTAAATTTTATTGTGTAGCGAATTTATGATCTATTTTATTGTTTAGCAAATATATTGTAGAATGTACTGTTAAGACAAAGAATAAATAAAACCTAAAATTGATATTTCTAAATGTTTTCAGTTTATATTCTTTTTTGTAACTTTTAACCTTAAAGGAATAAAAACTAAACTAATAATATGCACACACACACAGACACACATATTTATATATATGGTCAACATTATATCTAATTATCAGGCCTCGAGTCGGGTCGGGGTCAAAGAGGGCCTAAGAATACATGCTGAAGCCCGCCCAAAAAAAATCGAGCCTATAAAATTTTACCGAGTCTGGTTCGCGAGCCTATTCATCTTACTCAAACCCAATTTTTTTTTTTGCAGGCTTGGCGGGTCTCAACCTACGGCCACCCCTAGTTGTGACCAATTGGAATCGTCTCTTACGTCACTTGCTCCCTCGAATACGTCCACTATTTTTTTCTCATGGTAAGGCTCATTTTTCTTTGGGATATAATCACTTAATCAATTTTTATTATAGTTAATTGTAGTTAATTTTGATCGTTGATTGAAAGTATCAAAAATCGATATAAAATAAATACATGAGCTCTTAATTTGGAATTGAGGAAGCGCATTTTAGCTAGGCTTTAGTCTCATTTTGTCTAGCGAGCTTGGACTTGGGCTACTTTCAAATGGATGCGCCTATGGGCACCCCACCAACATTTTCTTATCCCCCTGAAAGATGTTCTCTCTCAAACTGTCTATTGATACTTCGCGTTCACACTTGAAATATTCACCAAATTGCCAAAATTCACCCAAAATACATTGAAAACTTGTTATTATTGTTGAATATTGTTCCTAGCTTGAGAGCACAAAGTTATTTTATCCAATTTTTGGTCATTTCAACTATTAAAACTCAATGGAAGGTGAAAATGAAAATGAAAATGGTCTTGGCCAATCAAACTCCGCCTAAAGGAGAAAAACAATGAATCAAAGATATTTCCACATGCAACCGTATGCATTTTTAATTTTTTTCAATGTTTGATAAACTTGGACCCCGACTATGGTTGTTTACAATGGTTAGGTATTGGAAAATCGAGAATGATGACAATTATCAATTATCAAAATACTGAACCACTTTCGAGGTATGTACCTTAGATTTGGGGTTATGTCTCAGCATGAAGGCCTCGAATGAAACAAAAAAAATTACGTATATATGCCCCGAATAAAGCAAGGGTTTTCATTAATTAAGCCTCATATGGAATATATGGTCCCCTTTTTAGATATCTTCTCTTCAAGTCACTTTGATTAGTGAAATACATTATTGTCGTGTTTTGAAATAAATATGTATTTATATATCCATGATCTAATTGTGGAATTCAACTGTGTTATTTGATGATTCACTAGTTAGTGCGGATGACGAGAACAAAGAACATGATGGTCCTTAAGGGCTGATGTTAGCACAAAATACTTTACAGATCGGGTATTGTTATATTTTCAATGTTTGAACTACTTATTAGTTATAGAATTTTACTAACTATTTGTTACATGCATGTGCAAGTTTTTTTCACATGACAAGAGTTGGTGGATTGGGATCAAAATTAAGCTCGATAAATAAGAATAGTTATTGTAACCACAAAGTTTGACACGCCAACGATGACACATAAAAAGGTCTACATTTGTGTTGTGAGATAGGCTGGGAGTATATGATCATCATAGGAGAAACAATGAGAACAAAATCGAAAATAAGGGTGAGAAGAAGTTGAACAAATATTCAACAATTATCCATTTTTGTTGAAGGGCATCCCACTTGATGATATCTGGTAAATGCTACAAGATGTTAATGAAATTCATAACCATTTTTTTCCCCATACACTAGTTGGTCCATACATCGGGCGTATAATGTTGAAGGAAAGAAAAATTATTGAGGAAATGTCATTGAGTGGTGTGAAGCGAAATGTTATTCTAATGACGATAAAACTTCTTCATGAATATAATGGTTCAACAATGAAGACCATTTACAATGCCAAATCTAATTTGAGGATGGGAGAGCGAAAGGTTAGAACCACAATGCAACATTTGATGAAATTGTTTACCGATAAGAATTATGTATACATGTATCGTGACAAACAAAGAACATCTTTATTTTATGTCTTTTTTGTACACATGTAAATGAATGAGCAACAAGTGAAGGTGAATTTTAATTTTTTGTAGTACCCACTTTGATTTATATGTCAAAAGAAATTATAAAGTTGTTAAAGTTATCTAAGGGAAGATGTTTGTAAGGGAAAAGTTTCAATCGAGTCAATTTGTAGTATTGGCTTAATTTCAGACAAAACTAATGGAGTCATAGGATAGTTGTTTGTGGTATCCTTCCAATCCTATGACATTTGAAGTTTAAGATGAAGTCATAGCTGATGATACGAGAAATCGGCCATAAGGCGTTCTCATACCAGCAAGTCAAGAGTAAAGTGCGTAATAAACAAGTAAAGTAAGTAAATAGAGAGAAGACAAGATATAGAGTGGTTCAGCCCCTAAAATGGGCCTACGTCCACTGCGTTGCTCCATTCTCATTATATGCATTGCACTGTACAATATAATCATGCCTAAAGAGGCGTACAAGTATGAGAATAAGGGTGAATACATAGCAGTATTATAGATTCCGGTGAAACTCCGGAAGGTGGTTGTGATGTAGATTTGTGCCTCCAAAAGTTATGTTGAGGTTGTGTAGAGAGAATCTGTATTGTAGAGCCTGCCCCGGACGGGTATGGAATCGATCCCCCTTCCTTCTAGGTTTGGTCCTCTATTTATGAGGAAATGTGTTGAGTCACATGCCCTGAGCACGTGGCGTATACCAAGTCTGCAGCAGTTGTGGACGAGGGGGGTGCGGCCTGCAAAGCAAGCAGTGTTGTAAGCTGATGGAGGGGTGTCGCGCACCATACGGTGGAGTGCCGCGGCCTATAATGGACAGGGTTGTACCCTATGCCATCTGGTCCTGATGGGACGTCGCGCTGAGTGAGTTTTGGCCGCGCCCTGAACGAGGTTTGGCTGCGGCCTGTATGACCTATGGTATGCCTACAAACTGAATAGAGAAGAATACATTTCGCGGCAGGGTGCTATATTTGTACTATCAATAGCGGCCAAGTCTATAGTGTAGATTGCATCCTTGCCGATTTCGTGTCATGTTTCACGTCATCAACGTTTGGATTCCAAGGTCTCTAAAGGTATGAATGCATTTAATATATAGAGAGTCTTTGATATATTTTTATGGGTGTCTTTTTATAAGTAGTTTGTCATAATGATTTTTTATTTTTTCAGAAAATCATTTTCAATCTTTCCATAAAAGTTTTGGGCTTTAAAGGCAATTTTGAACTTTCTGAAATGTCGTTCAAACGACATTTTTTCAGTTCAAACGTGTAAGGACATAATTTTAAAAATGGTCGGAGTAGAATCTAGGAATTTTCTATTTGTCCTAGACCACAGTATGTATGTCTGATACCGCTACATTCGGCACGTCAACACGATCATCCACGGCGGCCTTGATCCGAATCCATGCATCCATCATCTTCAAACGTGCATCATGCTACATGTTACGTGCTGCTCAACTCATTCCCACTACACCACTACGCATTATTAGTAAAATGATTTATTGGAGTTGTTTATAGTTGCATAAATATTTGGAAATTTTTTAGAAAATATTTTTTGAAGTCTAAAATGTTTTTTATCGAAAGCAGAAATTTTTCGAAGTGTAGAAGCGGAGTGCCTCGGTCGACGAGCTCGTTCAAACGAGTTCACACTGCCGTTCGAGAGAGATAAGCATCTCGCGCAATGTCGTTCGAACGACACGTGCCCTTCGTTCGGGCGAGATGCATATCTCGTTCGAGCGATGCCGCCGCCTAGATTTTCGTATAAATATCTCGTCACTTTCTATACATTTTCCAAGTCTTTTTCGCACACGATTTCGGTGTTTTGCAGCCCAGAAAATAGAATTCAATTTTTTTAAGGTTTTATGCCTTTGTGATTCACAAATACATTCCCATATATTTGTGTGAATCTTTAAACCTTCATTGGATTGTTTACTCATCTGGAGTAACTTGTGGGGAGAACTCTACAACAGGAGAGCTGCGTGTTATTGTAGAGGGAGTCCTTATGAAGTTAACTTGTGGAGAAGTCGTTTCTCTTCTTTATTGCTGACCACCTGGAGTTCTTGCGGGATATTACGACATCGGAACCGACACCTGAGGGTATTTCGTATGTCACTCTTGTTTTCAGTATAATCCGTGTAAATCGTTCTTTACAAATTATATTAAAAATAAAAATGGTTTGCCCCTTTAGGGGGATTTTTCCCGAAATTGTTTGTTTTATCATGCATGCTTTAACTAAAATTTGGGAATAATTAAAATTGGATTTTATTTGAGAAGTTGCTATATTTTCGCTATAGCGATTCTACAAATTGGTATCAGAGCAGGTTACGCTAATTTATCATGTGATCCTGATTTTTTAAGGATTTATTTTTTTAAATACAATTTGACTTCTCACGTCTTCAAATTGGTATCAGAGCCTGTTGCACTAAGTTATTGTGTTTTGATCCTAATTTTTCACAAAAATAGCTTTTGGTGGTTTTGATGATCTTCGATGTCAAATTTTTGAAAAAGTTGATTGGAAAATTCATACGAACTGTTGTTTTAAATCTTCTGTTGAAAACAACTCTGAAAGGTGTCCTTGTTGTGAAGGTGTTGGTCACACGTTAGATGAGTGTACCACAAATTTAAAGAAGAAACTGAATAAATCGATTTCCCATGTTTCTATCCTTAGTGATAATGATTCGGAAGAACAAGTCTTTTGTGATTTTAGGCGAGAGCTTCACATCCGTGTGATTAGTGATGATAGTGAGGATGATGGGAGTGAGGATGAAAGTGTAGATGAGCGTGACTTGCAAACTGCTTGCAATGAACTTTATGCTGAATCTTTAAAAACGAATAAAGAAAATTTAAAATTGAAAGCTCAATTGAAAGAGTGTGCCTTAAAAAATAATGATGTTTTAGTTGAAGAACTTAGGGCACATGAGAAAATTTTGAGAGAGAATCTTGAGTACGTCGAGGGTGAGAGAGATAGTCTTAGAGGGTTGATGGAGACTATGAAAAAGGAGCTTTTAGAGTTTGAGGGTTCTAGACATGTACTTGAATCTAGGATAGGTTAACTTGAGGTGAAATTGAAATATTCATGTAGAGTGAAATTTGATTAAGAGTCTAGGTCTGAAAAACTTGATAAGATTTTAGGCACCGTCTAGATAAAAAAGGATAGGGTGGGATTAGTCTTGAAAAATATGTTGCACCCATTCCCACATGTGTGAGAGAGCCTCCTAGGATTATTAAGAAAAAGGCACCTAAGTTTGTTAGGAAAGAGCCCCCGATGAATATCATGAGAGAACCTCAGAGGATCATTAGGAGAGAGCCACCTAGGCAAATTCAGAGAGCACCACCTATCTGAGGAGAAGGCCACCTTTAGGTAACACTCACCGCCCGATTTACACTTTCACACATTGCGGTAAGCAAGGTCATCTTAGTCATTTCTGCTACAAGCTTTTGAATGGACCTAGAAAACATAAAAGAGAGTCACACCGGTTCCCAAAACCCCCACACTCCGTTACACATCAATTTGGGTCAGGAAATCGGATTTAGAAGCCTATGGTCTATTTGTTCATGATTCCCGTTTGCTTACACATGATTCTTCCCTTGCCATATCATATAGATTATTGTGTTTGCATGTTTGTCATACACTAGTTATGGTTTCATGATATATATTTTCTAGTGTGATGACATGTACTTTTTGTATAAATTTTTGCTTTTGAAAAATTTTGAAAAATACAAAAAGATTTTATTTTGATAAAATTTTTGAAAAATACAAAAAGTTTTTATTTTGATAAAATTTTTAAAAAATCCAAAAAAAAGTTTTGTATTTTGTTTACACCTTTTATGGTTGAACACTTAGGATGACCGAGTCACAACATCATTCCATTTTTTCATGTGACTATTTGAAAGTGTTTTGAGATAATAGGTCAATTCATCCATATGCTTTATAAAAGTCATTAAAATATAATTAAGTGTTACTACCTACATGTTTGCCTCGTGATTTCCTTTATTGCACACATGCACGGATTTGTTTGATTATTGTGCTTATCTTATCACATGTTGGTTGGGTATTTTCACTTCAATCATGTCCTTAAAACGAACCAAGCGCGATAAAATAAGACAATAAAAGTGTGCACCTTTGAACCATGTTTGTGAGGTTTTGTGTGCTTTATTTGAAAACGGTGAAGGGCTACGAAAGATTATCATTTATCCTTTGCGATTAAGCGGCCGTTTAAATTGGACCTAAAAATTAAGGAATTTTATTATCCGAGGTCCAAAGAGGTTTAAAAGAGCCCGAAAAAATTTAAAGGCAATAAAAAGAAATTCATGTCAATTATGGGCCAATTAAGTTTTTGCACCAATTCTCCAAAGCTTGAGAATTTAGTTAATGCAACTCTAAAAGAAAATATATATGAGGGAGTTTGGATGGAGAATTAAAACGGGTTTGCACGTCCTTGAAATCTTGAAAAGCGTTACATAGTTTTGGACATTATTGGTGTGATTGATATCATATTTAGTCTGCTGACATGGACCAATCACCTGAAGACACGTGTCAGCTTACATGGCAAATACCGATACTCCAGACGAGCAACTCAAGTCCAACAAGCAACTAAGAAGCCACGAGGAACTCAGGGGCCCCGAGCAGCTCTAAGCGTGTCGATCTACTTAGGTGGTCCGAGCAGCTTAAGCGGTCCGAGCTACTTAGTGTACAGCGCACCCAAATCAAGAGAATCAAGAGAGACGATTGTGCATTAAATGCCATTTATTATCATACAGATGTATATGTTTACTAGATAACAGCACATAGTCCTTTCATTTGTACCGCCTCAAGGCTATAAATACATTATAACCTCCTCATTAGCAGGGGACTCAGAATTTCTTGGTATACCTATTATCGAGAATTCTGGGCAAACAATCATCAATACAAAAATAGTGGACGTAGGCCATTCTTACAAGGCTGAACCACTTTAAAAATCCTTTGTCTTATATTTATACATTCATTTTTATCTGTGATTAAATAATTAGATCGAATCTAGTTTTTTACATCAACAGATTGGCGCCGTCTGTGGGAAACGACTGTAATTATCGTTTTTCATCAAAACAGTTCATCACCAATGGCTGATCATCCTGAATCCAGCCATCGAAATGCTGGAATCCCTCCAAATTCATCTACTCCCCCAAATGTCCAAGATCTGGCTGGTGTAATGGCTAATTTGGCCCAGGGCCAGACCGCCATGCAAGAAACCATGCGACAACTCATGCAAACTATCCAGGGTGGAGCGCCAGCCCAGTCAGGACAATGAAGCATTCATAGAAATAGCCGATTGGCTTCTTCACGAACTAGACGAACGTTATTCCCAGAGGAATATCAGTCTAGACGCACCGATTCATATCGTACTGAGAGATCCAATGATCCCTCTTATCAGCCTGGATGGACTTCCTCGGTACGAGCTACAAACACTCAACAAAACACCACTCTATCTCCAGAAAGGACCAGTGCTCTTGAAATATTAAGTAAAGTCTCTCCTTTTGATCGTTTGGGTCCTAGGAGGAATAGAAGTCCCCCTAGGATTGTGTCGAAGAAATCTCAACGACCATCTGATTTAAAGGAGGGATCTGCTCAATTACGACCAGTTGCTCGTCATGAAAGATCCCAAGAGGCAAATTCAACACGATCAGTTGCTCGAACTAATAGGATCGAGGAAGGAAATGATGCATGAAAGGGATCTATTCAGAGGTTGGAAGACAGGTTAGGGGAAATGGCTAAGGCCAGGAATCCTTTACAAAGGACTTTTATCCGAGGAACACCATTCATACAAGAAATTGTAGACTTCCCCACACCATCAAAATTCAAAGCCCCAGTAGTAACACCAAAATATGATGGAAAAACTGATCCTATTCTCCATATAGAACAATACCAGGAAGCTGCTGATATATATGTTGTTCCAGAAGAAATGCGATGCAGGGCATTTTCAGGAACTCTCACTGGATCTGCTCAAATATGGTACAATAATCTTCCTCAGGGGAAGATTGCAACTTTCTTTCAACTGGCCGAGCTCTTTATTGGGAACTTTTATTTTGGAGCAAAACCAGTTAAACGAGTAGCACACTTGTTAAGTGTTAGACAGAAGACAGGTGAGAGTACCAGGGATTAAATTACTCGTTTCAATAATGAGAAGCTAGAAGTTATTGACTACGAGGAGAAGACAGCAATCACTGCTCTGATGAGTGGATTACTGCCAAATAAATTGTATTACACTCTAGCCAAAGATCCCCCTACAACCATGGCAGAGCTAATGGAAAAAGCAGGCAAAATTATGAACGCCGAGGAAGCTATGGCTGCGAAGAAAAATTTGGACACCAAAGAGACCAAGGTTGAGGGAGATAAGACTGAGAAGAAAGAACAGAAGAACAATGGTGGTAACAAGCAGTCAAGAGCAAAGTAAGCATTGGAACATATGAGGAAATTTGGAAATTATACTCCTTTGAAGGTAGATATAAACCACGTTCTGGAAGAGATAAAGAACAGCGAGGAGTTAAACTGGCCTGAAAAAATGAAGACAGATCCTAACAAGAGGGATAAATCTAAATATTGCGAGTTCCATAAGGATCATGGTCATACGACTAAAAACTGCATAGCTCTTCAGAATGAAATTGAAGAGCTCATCAGGCGGGGAAAATTGAACAAGTATGTGGATCGCCGAAATGGTGGAAGGAGCAATGATCGAGCAAGGCAGAGGTCTAGATATCCTCGTCGAGTAAAAGAAGATAAGAAGAGAAATCATAAAGAAGATCGAGAAGATGATCAAGATGACCCCGACCTCCCCAAAAGACCAAAACAGCCAGAACGTGAGGTATTTTCTATCCATTTTGGATCATTTGACTGCAATGTTATTACTGGTGGAGATGCAGGAGGTGGAGACCTTACTGCAGAGAGGAAGGATTACCTCAATGAGGCTCAAGCTTGTTCGTATATTCAACGGATAAATCTAGCTAAAGATGATCGCCCGAGGAAGGTGGACAAAGATAAACTGGCATCGATTTCTCTAAAAATGACCTCGCATGTGTGCTATATCCTCATGATGACCCATTGGTGATCAAAATGAGTATGAAGGAAGTAGTGATTTCACGAGTATTGGTGGATAATGGCAGCTCGACAAATATTATATTCTACCCATGTTTTGATAGTTTGAACCTAAAGCTATCCTAGTTGGAGCCATATCATCGGCCCCTCCTCGGTTTTACTGGCGAGAAAGTTTTTCCACTTGGGACGATCAAGTTGGATATGCTTATTGGTACATGGCCTGCTTGTCGAACAAAAGGAGTACGCTTTTTGTCATGGATAAAAACGTCCAACCAGCTTAAAATATCATCATGGTAAGGGTAGGTTTAAAAAAGTTTGAAGCAGTACCATCTATAGTACATCAATGTTTAAAATTTCCAACCAACTTTGGAGTAGGAATTGTGAAGGGTGACCAAAAAGTAGCTCGGGAATGATGCTATTCATCTGTCAAGTAGGAAGAACTGGAAGAATCTAGGAAAAAGACTACTTCCTATTAAGTAGATGAAGGTGCAGAAGTTGAAACATTAGACCCTAGAGACGAGTCGCAGCTCGTGAAAGGCCAGGTGGTGGAAGCTACTGAAAATGTCATTTTGGACGACGAGCACCCGAAACGAATAACTCAAATAGGTTCGTCGTTGGATGCCTCATTAAAACAGGAATTGATAGTTTTCCTAAAAAGCAGAAAATAAACTTTTGCATGGAGCCACGAGGACATGCCAGGGATAGACCCAAATTTCTTATGTCACGAGCTCAATGTGAATAAGGAAATCAAGCCAGTGAAGCAGAGAAGAAGAGTGTTCAGCCCCGAAAAGAACCAAGCTATACAAGAGGAGGTCGAGAAGCTCCAGAAAGCTTTCTTTATTAAAGATGTCAAATATCCAGACTGGTTAGCAAATGTGGTGATGGTGAAGAAGAAGAACAACAAGTGGAGGATGTGTGTAGACTTCACCGACCTCAATAACGTATGCCTAAAGGATCATTTTCCATTACCCCGAATTGATCAATTAGTGGATGTTAACTCGGGACACGAGCTGTTGAGCTTCATGGATGCTTATTCTGGTTACAACCAGATTAAAATAAAACCTGAAGACACGGAGAGTACATCTTTTATTACCCCTAGGGGAACTTATTGTTATAATGTTATGCCTTTTGGATTGAAAAATGCAGGTGCAACATATCAGTGGCTGATTAACAAGGTGTTTGCAGAGCAAATCAGTTACAACATGGAAGTTTATATTGACGATATGCTGACGAAGAGAAAGAAAGCTGCTAATCATCTAATTAACTTAGGCCAGATCTTTGATCAACTAGATAAATATCAAATGAAGTTGAACCCTACCAAATGCATATTCGGAGTACGAGAAGGCATGTTCCTCGGGTATATTGTCAACCAACGAGGAATTGAAGCAAACCCTAAAAAGATCAGGGCTCTATTGGGACTACGATCTCCGACGACCAAGAAGGAAGTGCAGAGTCTCACAGGGCGAGTTGCGGCACTTAATAGGTTTGTATCACGAGCGACTGACAGATGTCTACCATTCTTCAAAACACTTCGAAAGACTTTTAAATAGAATGACGAATTCGAGAAGGCCTTTCAAGAATTGAAGAAATGCCTGGGAGCACCTCTATTGTTGTCCAGACCAGTGATGGGAGAAAAGCTATACTTGTATCTGGCAGTTTCAGAAAACGCAGTGAGCTCGGTGTTGATAAGAGTGGAGGATGGGGTGTAAAAACCAATCTATTACACTAGCAAGGCCTTCCGAGGAGCAGAGATCAGATATCCAAGGTTGGAAAATTTAGCACTGGCGTTGATCGAAGCAAGTATAAGGATGAAGCCATACTTCCAAGCTCATACTATAGTTGTGTATACAGACATGCCGTTAAGGCAAGCTCTGCACAAACCAGAGAAATCAGGAAGATTGATGTACTGGGCGGTAGAATTGGGTGAATACGATATAATCTATGAGCCTAGATCATCGCTCAAAGGGCAGGCAGTGGCAGATTTTATCGCAGAGTGCACCTATCCTGATACTTCCGAAGAGCAGAAATTGAATACCGATCAGCCTGTGGATGTTACAGGATCATCAAATTTAAATCCCGACCAAATTAAGTCGACGGACGAGCAAGAGAAAATGGTCGACGAGCAGTAAGAACTGCTGGAGGAGGATATGAGGAAGCATCAAATATTCCACCGAGGAACTCTGTCTGACCAAGAATTTGATAATGAGATACCTGTGTGGAATTTATATGTAGATGGCTCTTCTTGCACTAAGGGCAGTGGAGAAGGAGTTATTTTAAACAGTCCCGATGAGATCGATGTGGAGTATGCTTTGCGTTTTCAATTTAAGGCTTCAAATAATGAGGCTGAATATGAAGCTATGATCGTGGGTCTCATTCTAGCCAACACTATGAAAGCAGAGCAGGTCGTTGCATTCAGTGACTCACAGTTGATTGTAAATCAAATGTTGGGAGTATATGCAACAAAAGGAGAATTAATGATCCAATATCATACGAAAGCAAAGGAGATGGTATCGAGCTTTAACGCAGTACAGTTGGTTAGAATACCAAGATTGGAGAATGCAAGAGCAGATGCCTTAGCTCGGTTAGCCTCAGCCACGCGCACCGAACTACGAAGAATAATCCCAATAGAAATATTGGCTAGTCGGAGCATTGAGAAATATCTAGAGATGAGCCCTTGATTCAGGACCATCATGGATGGATCCTATCAGGGCCTATATTGAGGAGGGGGTTTTACCAACTGATAAACTTGCAGCCAAGAAACTGAAGTTTAAAGCTGCTCGAGTATGTATTGACTAATGGCATTTTATATAGACGAGAAATTGTAGCGGGTCTGCAAATATGTGTGCATCCCTCTAAGGTGAAAGATTTAATTGAAGAGGTCCATGAAGGGTCATGTAGGAGGTCGGACGCTTTTGCAAAGAATAATGACGCAGGGATATTATTAGCCAATGATGAGAGCTGATTGTATAGCTTTTGCCAAGAGATGTGACAAATGTCAATGCTTCTCTTCTATCCGAAGAACTCCCCAGGCATTGTTGACACCCATAACATCCCCTTGGCCATTTTCCATATGGGGGATAGACTTGGTCGGCCCACTCCCAACGACCAGAGGAAGGTTCAAGTACCTCGTAGTCGCTGTGGATTATTTTACTAAGTGGGTGGAAGTTGAACCCCTTATTGATATGACTTATGATAGGGTGTATCAATTTATTTGGAAGAATATCATTTGTAGATATGGTCTTCCCCATGCATTCATTACTGATCATGGAACCCAATTCAACAACGAGGAGTTTGCTGCATATTGTCACCAGTCACAAATATTGAAAACCCACTCTGCACCAGGCCATCCCCAGAGCAATGGACAAACTGAGGTGATGAACAGAACGCTACTGAATGGTTTGAAAAAAAGACTGGATGATGCAAAGGCAAATTCGATTAACGAGCTGCATTCCGTGTTGTGGGCTTATCGTACTACACCGCGAGCAGCAACAGGAGAATCTCCATACATGCTGGCATTTGGAAGTGAAGCAGTTATACCTGCTGAGTTGGGCCTGCCCATGCACAGAGTACTGAATTTCAATTCTCCTATCAGTGACTTGATGAGAAGATTAGACTTGGATATTCTCGAGGAAGTTAGAGAAGAAGCAGCAATCAGGAGTGTTGTGACTTAATGAGAAGATTAGACTTGGATATGCTCGAGGAAGTTAGAGAAGAAGAAGCAATCAGGAGTGCTGCATACCAGCAACGAACAGCTCTGTTTTACAACAAGAGGGTAAAGAAGTGTGATTTGAAGGAAGGAGATTATGTGCTAAAGAAAGTAATTCAAAAGCACAATAAACTAGAAGCTAACTGGCATGGACCCTACAAAGTAACAGAAGTTATTCGTCCAGGAACCTACAGGATTGAAACCTTGGAAGGAGAAGAATTTAAGAATGCATGGAATGCAGAACATCTACGCAAATATTATCAGTAGTAGCAGTTTCTATGTAATGGAGTTTTCTTCAGTATGAATAAAGTGTTAAAAGTTTTACCCAGTTCTCTCTTTTTAATGTAATTTTTCAGAGTATTAGTGCTACACACTACGCATCAAGTTCAGAATAAAAATCCACCAACTACGGTTGGTGGTCCACCAACTACGGTTGGTCGATAAACAAAAATCCACCAGCTACGATTGGTGGTCTACCAACTACGGTTGGTCGGTAAACAAAAATCCACCAACTACGATTGGTGGTCTACCAACTACGGTTGGTCGGTAAACAAAAATCCACCAACTACGTTTGGTGGTCCACCAACTACCGTTGGTCGATAAACAAAAATCCACCAACTACGGTTGGTGGTCCACCAACTACGGTTGGTCGGTAAACAAAAATCCACCAACTACGGTTGGTGGTCCACCAACTACGATTTGTCGGTAAATAAAAATCCACCAACTACGGTTGGTCGATAAACAAAAATCCACCAACTACGGTTGGTGGTCCACCAACTACGGTTGGTCGATAAATAAAAATACACCAGCTACGGTTGGTGGTCCACCAACTATGATTGGTCGGTAAACAAAAATCCACCAACTACGGTTGGTGGTCCACCAACTATGATTGGTCGGTAAACAAAAATCCACCAACTACGGTTGGTGGTCCACCAACTACGGTTGGTCGGTAAATAAAAATCCACCAACTATGGTTGGTCGGTAAACAAAATCCACCAACTATGATTGGTCGGTAAATAAAATCTATCAACCACGGTTGGTCGGTAAAGAAAAATCCATCAGCTCCGGTTGGTCGACAAATAAATATCCACCAACTCTAAGTTGTTCGGGAAATAAAATATCAGCAACTCCGGTTGGTCGACAATTTAAAATAACACAGGACATTTTTGTCTTTTTACAGATATACATACACATTCACCAGTGAATAAGATAGATGTTTTATAAAATAATAACAATCAAGATTGCAGGGAAAACTAAAAGTTTCTTCATTAAAATTAGAACAAATTACATAGAGAACAAATTACATATTACATGAGGAATCATTACATCAAAGATCCTATTCTATTGGCTTTTTCCCTTCTGCCTTTGAAACAGGTTCTACTCCAGCAGGAGGATCGTCTAAGGCATAAAGGGAATTTATGAAATTCAGATCTCTAAGCATCCTGACATTCATCACAGATGGCCGATCAAGCAAGTGCTCCAGTCGAGATATCTCAAAATTAGAATGAAGACTGTAGTCGCTGAGATACTTGGAGATTAAGCACTGAGGAATTGCCTGAACAGGAATCTAGCTCATATCAAGTTTAAAAGGTGGCATGGGAAACTCGAGCAATCCAGGGTCATAGTAATCCCAGAGATAATGGCCCTGCTCCAACTGTAACACCCCTAGTGCATTCAGCCATCCTTACTTATAACCCTCATTATTTGATTGCTGGATCCGATCATCAAGATGGCAGAGAGCTTCGTTGTATCCAGCCATCCAAAACTCCCTGGGCTATTTGTGAAACTGGTAGGTCAATCTCTCCAGTTGCTCGTGCAGATTTTTCACTAGAAGTTCTTTATTCTCCAAGAAAGATCTTTGGGTAGTAAGTTGCTCGCTGAAGTTCAGAATCTTCTTGGACATCTCTGCTAAAGCTTTATTCTTCGCTACCAGCTGAACTGCCTGATTTTCCAAAGAGGCTTGAGTTATTGCCTCTTCAATAGTAACCCAAGGAGCCATAACTCGTCCCCGAGAAGATATTGCTCGTCCGCGAGTAGAGATGGAAGGTCTAACTCTTTTTAAAGTTTTTGACTCATCTCTTAAGTTGGCATTTTGACCTCCAGGAAGGAGAAACTTTCATCGTTGACGGGAACTAAGGCTCTCGAGGAAGAAGCAGCAGATTTGAGTTGTTTTACTTCCTCTTGCAAGGCAATGTTCTCTTGATCCAGCAACTTGGCGATCTGCCTATGCTCCTCGACCTCATGCTTCAAAATGCTCTCTTTCTTTTTATGGGCAGAGATGAACTTATCATATCCTTTTTCAGCACTGAGTTATTGATATTTCTTCTCATACCCTTGGTGAAAAAGTGTGGAGGATTCTTTATACTTCTTCTAGAGTTCCTCGATAGTTCCTTGAAGGTCCTCGATCATCTCATAATATGCCACATTATTGGAAACAGCTCAGTCAAGCAGGCATTTCAGATACTGATAGGCTTCAACTACTCGTTCAGAAGTATCTGGACCAAGAATGTTAATAATTTGATCCTCATTTAGGTCAGCATGGCCAGACTTGAAGTAGTCATTGCATTTTTTTCATCAATTCAGTATCGTGAGCTGACAAAAGCTCCATCCTAGCCATAAACTAGTAAAGAAAAGAGATAGAAAGAATTAATAAGACTGCAGAAAGAGCAAGAAAAAGTCAAGATGAACAACCAAAAGTTTGAATTTTTATTTCATCACAAGGGAAAGTACAGAGTCCAAAATTACATTAAAGAAAAGTAAAAGAAACACCCAAACTACTCTACACCTTCTCTTTGTTTCCTAAAACTTCCTCGGGTGGCTTGGACGAAGAGGATGGTTGCTCGAAAGGCAAAAGTAGCTGCTCGGCAGGATTAGTGGTCGGTTGGGGTTACTCGGAGCATAATGGAACAGCTAGAACAGAAAGGGCTTGATCTACAATTATCATAGAAGATTCTTCTAAGGAAGCTTCATCCTCTTCTTCTTCTCCAGAAGAGGTAGGAGGGCCATGAGTATGTTGCTGAAATAGGTCAGAATCCTCAGTAATTTTCAGCTCTTGTAGGGCTGCCACCCATCCATCCCTGAAGTATTTAAGGCTGGCGTATTCCATTTGTGAGGACATAGCATCCAAACACTTATTCCAACCCTTGTCCCAACCTATACTGAAAGATTTTTTTACAGCTTTCTTCCTTTTAACCTTCTCCGAGGAAGTCCTCTTAATAAGAAGCTTCTCGACAGCTTTTAGCTTCTCCTCCACCTCTTATTTTTGGCGATCAACATCACGGAGTCTACCAACCTCCTCTTCAGCAGCTTTGAGTTTATTCTCAAGCTCTACAGCATTCTTGAGTTTCTCCTCAAGCTCCTTGTTATTCTTCTCAAACTCTTTCAATTTATTCTCTAAACCCTTGGAGGCTTCCACAACTTGATCCCTCTCCTGCTCAACGGACTTAACCTGCTTATCCCAGGCAACTTTATCCTCTTCATACTTCTGACGAGAGTCTTTTAAAGACTGAGTCAAACCAACAAAAGCCTCCTCTACACCTCTCGAGGAGCTTGAAGCCTTGAGATCTTCATCCTTCTTCAGAATAGTATTAAAGCACGTTACCAGCTGAAAAAAGAAAATAACTGTAAGTCAATACAGGGACATAGCATTGAAAAATGAAAGTTTGGGTTAGTAATACTTACTGAAGCAATATGTTGAGCAGCCAAGGTAGTGACCCTGTCACGAGAAAGGTTGTCCTCAATACCTTGGACTTCTGGGATAATCCAAGACTTCACCGAGCTCATAGCAGAGCTCGGAGGAACGAAAGTGGGAACACCACCTTCAACATTTAAAGACTGACAGACAGGTTCTGCTGGTCTCTCAGAAGAATTTTTCCTTAATCTTCTCGTAGGAGCAGGAACATTTTCAACCAAGGATGCTGTCTTGGTTGGTGATATAACGATGACCTCGCTTGGAGGAGAAACAACAATAGCCTTAGTCGAATCCACAGGGGGGCTTTTCAACGATCTTGCTTGAAGCCACAGGGGGCTTTTCGCTAAACTTCTTGGTAGCATCAGAGGGGGGTACCTCTACAGTCTTTATCCCCTCTCCTGGGACATCTTTTTTACTTCTCTTTGTCTCTACAGCAGGAGAATCAGACTTGTCAAAAAAGGAAGGAACTTTTCTTCTCTTCATTATGTCACCAATAGGAACGTTTGACTCTAAAGAGGAACCTTCCACACTAGTATCAGCAGCTGGTATTGGGTCAAAACTAACCACCGTTGGATGAGCAGTAAAAGATGAAGTGTAGCTCTTGTACTGCAACAAATAAGAGGCCAACCTAATGTTCTCTTCGATCACAGTCTGGTGCAAACTCCAGATAAGTTTTAAATGTTTCAAATTTACCTCTGTTTCCTTTGGAGATTTCGTTTTGCTATCAACTGCAAATAATAAAAAATTAAATCTCAATGACACATTTTATCAAACACAAAGGAAATATAATTTCAAAAATAAAATAAAAATAAAAACAACCTATCCCATTGCCATAAGGAGGACATCTAGGACCCTTATATACTTCATCCCCAGTTAATGGAAGATGTTGCCAATTTTTCATAACAACCCCATGCTCGAAGTAATCCATGTTGGCATCTGGGATATTGACAACTAAAGCCCTATTTAAAAACCTAGTTTTTAAATAAAAAGTACTATCGCTGACAACCCATCTATAGCAAAACATAATTTCTGGAATTTCTAAACGGGTTCCATGAATTTGGTTTAACCTATGGACTCCATTAATTATTCTCCAGGTATTGGGAGCTATTTTTGCAGGTACAACGTCAAAAAATTAACAGAACTCCAAACATAGGGGATTTGGAGGAAAAGAAAAGCCACACTCGGCCACAAAGAGACTTGGGAACCAATGTCCCTCAGCCAAAGAAAAATAGTCAGAAGGTTCAAAAAGTTCCTCCAAAATAACCCATGAAGGAATTGAAAATTCAGAACGAAATTTGTCAAGCGATTCAACAACATAAACCATTATGAATGAAATAATTAAAAGAGAATGAAGAAGATCTTACAGGAGAAGATTGAACTAGTTGATAACGAACGATGGAAGAAATGAACGCACAAGAGAGAGAAGAAATGGAAATTCAAAGATACATATTTGAAAAAATAAAAGACGATAGGATTTTCTGTAGCGCTTAAATACTTTACCTTGGGAAAGGAGAAAAACAATGATTACCAGGACGGACGATTGTGTATCCGACGGCTAAAAAGAAGAAAAGGGTACAAATAACGAAGCGGTTATGGAAATTCAAAATATTTATGAGGACTGATACTGTGCATTTAAAAGGAGTTGTATACAACGAATACCTTCCTAAAAACCATACAAACCGAAAATCTAAGTAGCAGAATGTTCCATACTTTTCTTCAACATCAAACTACGAAACATTAGGCGCTTCTATTGATACCAAATTTAGTCTGCTGACATCGACCAATCACCTGAAGACACGTGTCAGCTTACATGGCAAATACCGATACTCCAGACGAGCAACTCAAGTCCATCAAGCAATTAAGAAGCCACGAGGAACTCAGGGGCCCCGAGCAGCTCTAAGTGTGTCGAGCTACATAGGCGGTCCGAGCTACTTAGTGTACAACGCACCCAAATCAAGAGAATCAAGAGAGACGACTGTGCTTTAAAAGCCATTTATTATCATACATATGTATATGTCTACTAGATAACAGCGCATAGTCCTTTCATTTGTACTGCCTTAAGGCTATAAATACATTGTAACCTCCTCATTAGCAGGGGACTCGGAATTTCTTGGTAAACCTATTATCGAGAATTATGGGCAACAATCATCAATACAAAAATACTGGACGTAGGTCATTCTTCCAAGGCTGAACCACTTTAAAAATCCTTTGTCTTATATTTATTCATTCATTTTTATCTGTGATTAAATAATTAGATCGAATCTAGTTTTTTACATCAACAATCACTTTGACTTTGATTTGTTGATTTGCATAAGACGATGTCATCTAAATTCAATAATTTTTACACCTAAGGATACTTTTGATGTCCATGTGTTAGGGGTACACATATGCATCGTGCACATATGATTGATTGAGTTTATTTACCTATTGAATGTGTTCACACCCATTCTTTCCATTTTCATGACTTGGTTGTTTGAGTTTAAATCCATGGTGTGATTTTTGGTATCTTATTTTTATACGAAAAATTTGAAAAATCAAAAATAGTTTGTGAATGTTTTTTAGATACTCCTTTGCATGCGCGTTGATTGATTCATATTTGCTATGCATTTTATAGTGACACTCCATGTTTTGATTGTTTCTTCTTATCTGTCTATTTGGGGACATCATAAAAAGGGGAGAAAGAATTATCATTCTATGGGGGAGTTTTTGCATTATGGGGGAGATTTGATTATATTGATTGATTTATTCTTATGTCATTTTAAACTCAATGTGTCACGAAGGTATTTGCTTTGTCTCATGTGTGTAGGTATAAAATTGATTCTTAGTGGATTGCACACCCTGATGAGAAAATCTTTGAGAGGTTCTGAAAAGTTGAAGCTTTGAAGATGTTGAAGTTTGATTGACGACATGTCAGCTAGTATTCTCAATTTGAGGATTTAATGGGGATATTATCTTGTATGTCATTTGATTGCATAATTCGGATTTTTTATGTATGTACCGGCATAGACATAGGGGGAGATTTGTAATGACATAATTTTATAAATGTCCAAAGTAGAATCTAGGAATTTTTTATTTGTCCTAGATCACAGTATATATGTCTGATACTGCTACATTCGGCACGTCAACACGATCATCCACGACGGTCTTGATCCGAATCCATGCATCCATCATATTCACACGTACATCATGCTACATGCGACGTGCTGCTCAACTCATTTCCACTACTCCACTACACATTATTGGTAAAATGATTTATTGGAGTTGTTTATATTTTCATAAATATTTTGGAATTTTTTAGAAAATATTTTTTGAAGTCTGAAATGTTTATTATCAAAAGAAGAAATTTTTCTAAGTGTGGAAGCGGAGTGCCTCGATCGACGAACTCGTTCAAACGAGTTCACACTATCGTTCGAGCGAGATAAGCATCTTGCACGATATCGTTTGAACTAGGGGTGTAAATGGATCGGTTCTGGATCGAGTAAGGGTATATCCAGATCTGATCCGGGTATTTTTTTAGCGGATCGGGTCTTACCCGATTACCCGTCGGGTCTCAGAAAATGGATCCAGACCCGGATCCGTTAAGGACCCGGAGACCCGACCCGAATACCTGTATAAACTAACTTACTTATATATATAAGTTAGTATATATATATATAAACTGTTAGTATATATATAAACTGTTAGTAAACTAACTGTTACTAAACTAACTGTTACTAAACTTATATAAGTTTATATATATAAACTAAGTTAGTTTATATATATAAACTGTTACTAAACTGTAACTATATATATAAACTAACTAACTTATATATATATATATACACATTCGGGTCGGGTCCTTATCGGATCGGAGTCATGTATATCCGGATTCGATCCATTAACTAATCGGGTAATCGGATTATCGGGTCTATAAAATTTGCTCAGACCCGTTAATTCAGGTCGGGTCTGGGTCCATACCCGATCCATTGACAGCCCTAGTTCGAACGATACGTGTTCTTCGTTCGAGCGAGATGCCTATCTCGTTCGAGCGATGCCACCGCCTCGATTTTTGTCTAAATATCTGGTCACTTTCTACAGGTTTTCCAAGTCTTTTTCGCACATGATTTCTGTGTTTTACAACCCTAAAAACAGACTTCAAGTTTTTTAAGGTTATATGCCTTTTTGATTCACAAATCCATTCCCGTATATTTGTGTGAATCTTTAAACCTTCACAGGATTGTTTACTAATCTGGAGTAACTTGTGGGGAGAACTCTACAACCAGAAAGTTGCATGCTATTGTGGAAGGAGTCCTTATGAAGTTAACTTGTGGAGAAGCCATTTCTCTTCTTCATTGCTGACCACCTGGAGTTCTTGCAGGAGATTCCAGCCGACGACATCGGAACTTACACCTGAAGGTATTTCGTATGTCACTCTTATTTTCAGTATAATCCGTGTAAATCGTTCTTTACAAATTATATCGAAAATAAAAAGGTTTTGCCCCTTTAGTGGGATTTTTCCTAAAATTGTTTGGTTTATCTTTCATGTTTTATTTTATTTGATAAATCATCTAGATGCATTTTTCAGGGTTTAACTAAAATTTGGTAATAATTAAAATTGGATTTTATTTAAGAAGTTGCAATATTTTTGTTGTAGCAAAACGAGGTCGTTCGAACAAACATCGAACGAGATATCAAACGAACTTTTATCATATTTTTCTGAAATTTTATTAGAAGGACATCGTTCTAACGAGAGTTTGCGTTTAACCCTGTTTTCTCGTTAGATGCACATTCAAAAGTCGTTCGAACGACCTAGGCAGTTTTTGTGTAGTTTCCTCAGTTTTTGTTTTTAACCGCCATTTCCCCCCCTAACTCTCTACCTAGTTTATTATGTGCGGGAACAAAACTTTTTGACAGACTTTTGGTATCTTCCTAAGTGTTTTTGGAGAGCAAGTGTCTACACCATAAAGTCCTTTAGTTTTTGTGATTCAAAATGATTTGATCTTACCACAAAAATATGTTTACACACATATGTTTAGTTTGATCCAAGTTCTAAATATATATTTACTGTGAGATCACCATGTTGGCACCGAGTATTTTTCTCACCCCAGAAAGAGAAGTTTTCTACGGAGGAGTCCGTTCGTTTGAAGATTCATGGTGTGCATACATTGAAAAGGCCTTCGTATGTTTTGACGGTAGTTGAGCTCCATCGTTGGATTTCGATACGTTGGTGGACTCCAACGTTATCTACTAGGTGGAGGTTGAAGAATGAAGGAGCGTCAAGACTTGAAAGGAGTCGAGTCATTGTTGTATGTTCTCTTGTCGTGTCTTTGTCAAAATACCGTACTTTGTGGATTTATAGGCTCGGCCGTCTGAGGGTTTTTCCATTGTGAGTTTTTCCCGTACATCGCGCCTTGTATGTTGTGATTGCTTATTTTATCTTGCAAAACACGTAAAAGCAGCTTAGGACTAAAAAGATAAAATTTAGTTAAAACACAACTTTGGTGTAATTTTGGAACTAATTTAGTTTGGGTAATTTTAATTTTATTTAATTTAGTTCAAGTTAGCATAATTAATTTGGCAAAATCCAAGCTTAAGTTTGTTTGGCATAATTTTAACTTGAATTGAATTAATTCTTCTTTAAGTTGAAATTTAATTATTTGTTTAGCTTAATTTAATTTTGAAAGAAATTAAAATTTTGTTTATAATTTAAAATTTGGGATATTTCTAGGACTACCACCTTATTAGATTAGTATCAGAGCATTTTTATTCCAACAAATGGTATCAAAGCGGGAACGCTAAATTATTGTGCTGAGATCCATTGTCGAAATTTTTTCTTTAAAAATGGAAAATTTACTTTTTACAAAATTTCCTATTTTTTATGGTTCCAACTACGCATATTGGAAAGCGCGTATGAGGTCGGCACTTAAATCCATACATGAGTGGCTATCTATAGTTAAAGTGTGGACCCCACAAACATGCCTAGAAGGAGAGGTTCGTGTACTTAAGCCCGTAGAAAGATGGAGTGAGACTGAGCATAAGTTAGCTAATTTTAATTCCCGTGGTTTAAATGCCCTTTTTAGTACGGTCACACCAGATGAGTTCCGTTGGATTATGACATGTGAAATGTCTAAGGAGGCATGGGATATACTCCAACTCACCCATGAGGGAACAAGTGTCGTGAAATCTTCAAAACTCCAAAGCCTCACCACTCAATTTGAAACCATTAAAATGTTAGAAAGTGAGACATTTGATGAGTTCTGTGCGAGATTGTCTGATATTTTGAATTCATATTTTAATTTGGGAAAAAAGATACCCAACAACCGTGTCGTAAAGAAAATTTTGAGGTCATTACCCGGTAGATTTATTCCAAAGGTGGCCATTTTAAATTCTTTAGGCACTTTATACTCTACGAAACTATAAGAGCTTATAGGTGACTTACAAACCTATGAACTTGACATGTTTCCCTCCAAGGATGAGAAGAAAAAAATAAGGTCATAGATTTGAAATCCCAAAAGGAGGAAACATCGGTTCCGGATGATGAGTTTGAGATTGACTTGGAAGATATGGCTTTATTTGCTAGGAAGTTTAGAAAATTTCCCAAGACTAATAAGGAGAAACTTAAAAATGATTTTAAGAAGTATGACAAGTTTAAGCATAGTAAAGTTGAGAGATTCCCTAAAAATCATAATGAGGATCATAATAGGGACGAGTCAAATAGGTGTTATGGTTGTGAGGGTTATGTCCATAGGGCATACGTGTGTCCCACTAAACTAAGGAATGAAGGTAAGAAACCAATTTCTTATAATGCCACCCTTAGTGATAGTGAACTGGAAGAGGGAACCAATTCCCCCATTGAGCACAACTTCACAGCAATCTTGGCAAGTCATGTGAGCATTGACAATGAATCTTCCCATGTAAAAAAAAAATTCTAATCGAGTCAATTTGTTTGTAATTGGATTAATTCCGGACAAAATAAATTGAGTCTAGGCTAGTTTTAATTTGAGAATAATTGAAGCCTACAAAAACTCAAGATTGAAGAATTTGCAATTAAAAGCCGTGAAGAAGAAATCAAGTCAAATTGCATTTTTCATAATTAGTTTGTTCTAAGATCACTCAAGTATGAATACTTAAGAGAATTCATGCGATTTAGAATTTTGAGTAAGTAATGAATGAGTTAAAAGTTTTTTAAATATTGGGGATTAAAATGAAAATTTGAGAAAACGCAGTTTAAATATTTATGAGCTAAAATGTTTTTTTTTTTTTGAAAATTTGAGGATTTAATTTAAATGAAAAAATCGCATTTTTATCCTGTCGCTCAAACAATAACATTGATCATTCTAACGACATGTCATGTCACTCGAAATACATGGCATGACACTCGAACGAGATGCCTCCTCGGTTTCATGTTTTATTTTTGCTGTACTCTTATTTGCTCAGATATAAATACAACTCTTCTTAGACGTTTTTTAGTAGATGAAATGTTCTGAAATTCCAACATAGTTTTCATTCATCCAATGTTTATTCAAGATGAAATTACATAATTCCAAAGTTTGTGATCTTAAACACATTCATTATAAGACATTATACACAATTATTTATTGTGGTCATTGAGGTTCGCTGCGTGTGGATCTTTGCTGAAGATAGAACTACGTGTTCTTGTGAAGATGTTGCGGTTGTTCCATTTTTTATGACACCGATCGACGCCTGCGGGTATTCGTGTGTCACTATATTTCATTGTCATCCGTGTAAGTTGCGATTTACAAATTATAGTGAAATAAAAAGGTTTTACCCAAAAGGGGCTTTTTCCTGAAATTATTTCTTTTACCGCATGCTTTAATTATTTAGTGGATTAAAACAATTAGATGCATGTATAGGGTTTAAGAAGTTAAAATTGGATTTAACTAAAATTGAAATAGTTGTTTTACCTAAAGTACACACTAAAATTGAAATAGTTGTTTTGCCTATATGAGCAGATGTTCAAGTTAGGATTTCGTCTCCCCATTCATCTAATAATAAGGTCCATGTTGTCTCATATTAACATGGCTCCCTCCCAATTATCCCCCAATGCCTAGAGGGTAATGATTGGAGTTATCGTCTTATGGAGGACAGTCCATCATTCAGTCTTTCCCGTCCAGGTCTTCACAGGGTGCTACGTGCCCTTCTCTGCTAGGAATCATCCGAGTTACTACCACTTTCTAGCTAGGAAGTTCAATAAGAAGATGTTACTGGTTACCCAGACTTCGAACCATAACTGGAAACCACGATACTTATTCACCTCAGGGTCATGGGAATTTGGTACATGTGCCACCTCTTCATCTTTAGAGTCGAGAATACCTCTGAGGTGAGGAAAGGTGTCAATGGCTGCTAGGACTGATCCTGGATTAAGCGAGAATAACTTTTAGAAGGTTAAAGACCTTCAATATCAGGGGGAGCATGGTCTGCCGATCAAGTACGAGCATTTGATGGCCCCCTACTACCTCTCTGAAACTGGCATTGGGGGGAGTCCCCTGACCGAGCTTCGTAAGTTACTTTTTTTTCAACAAGTTATAACTCTGATTTTGATATGTCTTTGATCTTTTAACTCAGATCTTTTCTTTTTGTAGAGCGTTCGGAAGGAATATCAGATGATATTTGGGAAATGGCAGCCCCCAGCCTTACAAAACTAATTAAGAAGGCAGGCCTGAATTCGCCTCCTCCTCCTCCTACCACTTCAAGGGCCGATGCCTCCAAAAAAATGAAATCCAATGACCCTGCCCCTGAGGATCAGAGGCAGAAGAAGTAAACCTCAAAGGGGGATCGGGCAATCCGCATCTCCTCTGAGGACGCATTAGTTGCTCGTCTGGAGCAGCTGAAGATCGGTGATAGCCTTATTGGTCAAAGTATGAAGGCCTTAGACGCTATCGACTCCATAATGACCGACGCTGACAAACGGTTCTGCCATTCTCTGGACACCCCTCTGCTGACCGAGTTTTGCCTCCACCGATCTATCCAAGTAAGACTTTTACTGTTGTTGTTGAAGTGTAACATCGGCTTTGAATTTCATTGACTCTTGAACTCATGTGTCTGAATGTATTTTGCTGGGTATCCTCACCATGCACCAGTTTGTCGACTGGACTCTGAGGAAGCTCCCTCTGATTGAAAAGGGAAGAGAGGCCCAGAAGACAGAGGCTGCTCTGCATGCTGAAGTAGAGCGTCTGAAGGCTTCCTTAGAGAAGTTTTAAGCTAATGTTAAGCAGCTAGAGAAGGACATGGGCAAGCTTAAGAAGGATCACAGCTCTGCTCTGAAGATCCAGGTTGACTCTCTCCAACACAAGGCTGATGTCGCTGTGAATGCTGCTCTAGAGGATGCCTCAGAGAAGATCTTGGAGGACTATAAGGTCTCTGACGAATTTGTCAGATTTGGCTTTGAATACCTCGAAAGGGGTGTTAAGGCCACTAGAAAATGGGCTGCAATGAAAGAAAAGGAGTCAGGGAGCCTGGCAGCCTGGGACTTCATTGGTCAGGGCTATGCTGATCCTCGGTTTGCTTAGTCCTTACAAGAGGTCGAAGAGGAAGGAGGTACTGCGCCTGCCAAGACTGCTCAACTAGAAGATACAAGGACTGAAGACGTTAATCCTCAGGATGATGGGGTAGAAGTGACTAACATCGGCCAATGAAGTGGGGGTATGGCCACTAACCCTGAGATTGCAGACACTTAGGCCTTATTTTGTGAAGCTCTTATTTGTAAAAAAATAAATATTTCTGATTTATATCGGTATGTAACCTCTGATAACATTTTCTATTAGCTTTTGACCTGTAACTCTAACTTCTTTATGCTATACCATTCTCTGAGGAGAATTTTTTTTTTCTTGGCCTTGAATTGTTTTGACGCGTGTCTTCATCACTACACTATGATTTTACACTTGTAATATAATTAATGATGTTTAGGGTCTGAGGTCATCCAAATATGATGTTCACCTCAAACCTTGTCACCAAGTTATTATGTTTAAGGTCTGAGGTCACCCAACTATGATGTTCACCTCAGACCTTGTCACCAAGTTATGGTGTTTAAGGTCTGAGGTCATCCAACTATGATGTTCACCTCAAACCTTGTCACCAAGTTATGATGTTTTAAGGTCTGAGGTCATCAAACTAAGATTTTATCCCCATAAATTTCACCAAATTAATGATGTTTAGGGTATGAGGTCATCCAAATATGATGTTCACCTCAGACCTTGTCACCAAGTTATGATGTTTTAAGGTTTGAGTTCATCAAACTAAGATGTTACCCCCATAAATTTCACCAAATTAATGATGTTTAAGGTATGAGGTCATCCAAATATGATGTTCACCTCAGACCTTGTCACCAAGTTATGATGTTTTAAGGTATGAGGATCAAACTAAGATGTTATACCCATAAATTTCACCAAATTAATGATGTTTAGGGTCTGAGGTCATCCAAATATGATGTTCACCTCAGACCTTGTCACCAAGTTATGATGTTTTAAGGTCTGAGGTCATCAAACTAAGATGTTACCCCCATAAATTTCACCAAATTAATGATGTTTAGGGTCTGAGGTCATCCAAATATGACGTTCACCTCAGACCTTATCACTAAGTTATGATGTTTTAAGGTCTGAGGTCATCAAATTAAGATGTTACCCTCATAAATTTCACCACTAAAGCATAATGAACCAATAATTGACACAAGAACTGATCTTCTCATTAATAATATCTTCATAAGTTGATACATTTACATAGAAACCATTGCAACATCATATGTAATATTTTTTCAGATGATCAACATTTCATGGATTGGAGAAAAGCTCCCCTTCGAGGTTTTCCAGTCTAAAGGTCTAGGGTACAACCTCCTCGATCACTTTGTAAGGGACATGCCAATTTGGGTGAAGCTTGTTTGCCTTCTGCAACGTCTTCTTCAGCACTAGGTCTCCTACAGCTATGGGCCTCAATTTCACCCTTTAGTTGTAGAATTTTTATATTCTCTGCTAGTAGGCTACCTGTCTGATCTCAGCGTCTTCCTTTCTTTCCTCAACCAAATCTAGGTTAAGTCTTCTCTCGTCCCCATTCTTCTCAGAGTCATAGGCCTGAACTCTGTGAGTGGGGAGTCCTACCTCTGTTGGTATGACGACTTCTGAGCCATGTGCTAACATAAATGGGGTCTCCCCCATTAGTGTCCTAGTCATTGTTCTATAGGCCCATAACATAGCATAAACCTTTTAAGTCCATCTCCCCTTAGCTTCTTCTAACCTCTTCTTGATCTCATCAAGGATTATTCTGTTTGTGACTTCGGTATGACCATTTGCCTGAGGTAGGCCAGGAGAAGAGAAAAATTGCTTGATCCCAACTCTCTCGCAATATTTCTCCAAGGAAGAATTTTTAAACTGAGTTCTGTTGTATGAGATGAGGGTGTTAGGGAGGCCATGTCTTGATATAATGCTCTTCCAGATAAACTGAAAGGTATTCTATTCTGTGATCGTGATCATCGTCTCGTCCTCTACCCACTTGGAGAAGTAACCAATCGCTACAATCAGAAATCGATAATTATTCACAGCCCTTGGCAAAGGACCCACCAAGTCAATCCCCCATACTGCGAATGGCCAAGGGGAACTGATTGACTTCATAGGTTGATGAGGTTGATGGGGGATAGTGGAGAATATTTGGCATTTTTCACACCTCTTTACGTAGGCTGCATGATCCTTGGCCAAGGTCGGCCACCAGTATCCCCGCGTGATAATCCTCTTGGCCAAAGGTCTTCCTCCTATATGACTGGAGCAAGAACCCTCGTGTACCTCCTATAGGACGCAGGTAACCTCTATGGGATGACGCGTTTGAGGAGAGGTAACAGAAATCCTTTCTTATATAGGACATCTCCTACTATTGAGAATTTTGGAGCTCTGTACCTCAGTTTCCTCCTCTCTGGCTTCGATTCAGGAAGCTCTCCCTCTCTGATATATCTGATGAGGGGGTCCATCCATAAGTCCCATAGGTTCAAGTTGAGGTAAGGGCTGGTAACCTCTTCTTCCTCAATAGTCGGTTGAAGCAGGATCTCGACTCGTACTGTCCTTTTGATGTCCGTCCTTATTGCTGAAGCTCTATTATTTTGCCGAGGTACCCTCTTCATCTTTACCTCTTCGAAGCCTTCTAGCATCATTCTTACCTTCTTCAGGTATCTTGCCATTCTTTCATCCCTAGCCTCATAAACTCCAAACACTTGATTAATAACTAACCTCGAGTCACTATGAAGTAGGAGTCGACCAACCCTAAAGGTCTTTTGCAAAGAGAGGCCCGCTATCATGGCCTCATATTCTGACTCATTGTTTGATGCATTGAAGTTGAACCTTAGTGCATATTCAACTTTGGTACCGTCCGGAGCTGAGAGTATCAACCCCGCACCGCTTCCACTTTCGCAAGAAGACCCATCAACGAAGAGGTTCCATATGTCTTCATTCAAAGATAAGATCCCCTCCGATAGGTCTCCTTTCTTGAAGAGGTACATATCCTACTCATTCTTTGCTATTCCATTTTTGTCCCTGTTGGACACAACCTCTTCCGGGTTTCGGAAGACGTTACTATTTGAGCCCTTTGTGATCACTGGATTGTTCTCAACTTCAGTCTCTTCCCATGTGAACTCAGCAACAAAGTCTGCAAGTGCCTATCCTTTAAGGGACACTCTGGGTTGATAAGTAAGGACATACTCTCCCAACTCAATGGCCCAGGTCATCAATCTTCCTGACTTCTCAGGCTTATGGAGGACTTGCCTAAGTGGGGAGTCAATGAGGATGACCATAGAGGGAGCTTGAAAATAGGGTTTCATCTTGCTCGAAGCGTGTATCAAAGTGTAGGCCAATTTCTCCATTCGAGGATAGTCTTGTTCAGACACCTGAAGGGCCTTACTATTAAAGTACATGGGCCTTTGCACCCCAACGTCTTCCTGTTCTATGGTGCACTTATAGTTGACTCAGAGACTGCTAGATAAACATACAACTTTTCTTCCACTATGGGCCGAGATAAGAGCAGGGGAGATCTGAGGTAGGACTTGAGCTGATTAAAAGCCTTGTCACACTCTTTGTCCAATTCGAAGGCCTTTCTAAGCACCTTAAAAAATGGAAGACACTTGTCCGTCGCTCTGGAAACAAATCTGTTGAGTGCAGCTACTCTTCCAATGAGCCTCTGAACGTCTTTGATACTTCTTGGAATTTTCATGTCAAATAAAGCCTTGATCTTCTCAGGGTTCGCCTCTATTCCCCTCTGATTGACAATGTATCCAAGAAATTTTAGCTCCTACCCCAAAAATGCATTTTATGGTATTGAGTTTCATTCGGTACAGGTCCATGGTATCGAAGGTATTTTCTAGGTCTACCACGTGAGTGTAGGCCTTCAAGCTCTTCGTTAACATATCATCTACATACACCTCCATAGTCTTGCCAATTTGATTTTCAAACATCTTATTCACAAGATGTTGATATGTGGCCCCTGTATTTTTCAAGCCGAAGGTCATAACCTTATAGCAATATGTCCCCTTGTCGGTGATGAAGGTTGCCTTCTCCGAGTCTTCATCATCTATGAAGATCTGGTTATAGCCTGAATACGCGTCCATAAAGCTCATGAGCTCATTCCCTGCCGTGGCATCTACCATCTGATCTATCCGAGATAAGAGGTAACTGTCTTTAGGGCAAGACTTGTTTAGGTCAGTGAAATATATGCACATCCTCCATTTTCCATTGGCTTTGGGCACAATGACGGCGTTTGATAACCACTCTGGATATATAACCTCCTTGATAAATTCTTCCCCTTCCAATTTTCTTACCTTCTCTCTTATGATGTCATATTTTTCCCTGGAGTAAACTCTTCATCTTTATTTGATTGTCTTAGCATCTTCTGCCACATTGAGTTTGTGGCACATAACCTCGGGGTCGATGCCAGGCATGTCTGCTTGGATCCAATCGAAGATACTTTGCCTTTTCTTCAAGAATCTTATCAGCTCTTCCTTGATCTCCAATTTTAAGACCTTGTCGATTTGGACGGTTTCTTTCGATGCGTCCTCATTGAGGACGATGGATTCTACCTCTTCTGTGGCCTCTCCTTTCTTCAACCTTGTTTCATCTCTCGGATCAAGTGTATCAATGTTATACGTGGTTTCTCTCTTATGGGCCTCTCTTTCTTCGGCTGAGTTGAAGTGGCATTCTCGTGCTATGGTCTGGTCACCCTGCACTTCCCCTACCTCATAGGGGATCAGGAATATTAGCATTTAGTGGACTGTTGATGGCACGGCTTCAAACTCCTTAAGGGAAACTCTTCCTATGATGAGGTTGTATACCGAGAAGATGTTTTCATCCATAACAAAAAAATTGATCTTTCGGGTCAACCTCTTAGGCCACTCGTCCCCCATTCGCACATCCATCTCATACATGCCCAACGAATGGACTTTCTCCCCGCTGAAGCCTATCAACGGATGATAATAGGGGACTATCCTAGCTCTGCTGAGGCCTAGGCTTTTAAAGCAGGGCCAGAACATCACATCCGCCGAACTTCCCCCATCTACTAGGATTCTCTATACCTCACATCCATGAACTCTTGTTGTAATTACCAAAGGGTCATCATGTGGAGCTAAGATACCTTTAAAATCGATTCGGGAGAATCCAACTATAAGAGTATCCATATCCACTTTCTTTCTCTTCTGCTTAGCTTCTGAAGACGTCAGATTCACAACCTCTACTTTGGTCACTGACTTGGCCTCTGCCATATGATCTTTTCGGTCAGCAACTTTGAAGCCACCCCCATAAAGTCCTCCACAGATGGTGTTAACACCAAAGGAGATCATTCCAACCCTCTTCACCGGGGCGTTGTCATCTTTTGGTGGGAGTTCTGGATCGTCTTTATCATCTCCATCTAAGTCATCGTCTCTTCTTGCTGGAGTATCATCTCGACATCTATTATTTCTCTTCTTTTTAGGGTCATCTCTTCCCTTCTTAGGGGCCTTACCATCAACATACTTCCTCAGCTTCCCGGATTTCAACATCTTCTCGATCTCATCCTTTAAGGCGAAGCACTTGTCTTTCACATGGCCATGGTCTTGGTGGAACTTGAACCACAAGTTCTTGTTCCTCTTATGCAGAGGAGCCTTCAGCTTCTCCGGCCATCTTAGAGACTGGTCATTTTTTATCTCGTTGAGGATGTGTTCGCAGCTCAGAGTTAGAGTATAGAGTGCAAACTTGTCATCGATTGACCTCTTCTTTCTATCTTTCTTTCTTTCTTTGGAATTTCCTACTTCCACTTCCATTCTCATCCTCATACTTCGCGGTCATAGCCTCCTTGGCGTTCATGACCTTCCCTGCAGTTGCCAATAGCTCCGTCATAGTCTTGGGAGGGTCTTCCATGAGCTTCCATAGCAACTTCCCCTTCTGGAGTCCTCCGATGAGGGCCGTCATGGCTATATTCTCTTCATAATCCTCAACCTCCAATTTCTCTTTGTTGAATCTAGTAATGTAGTCTCTTAGGCTATCGTTCTTCCCCTGTTTGACATACAACAGATGGGTGATCTTCTTTTGAGGTCTTACCCCAAAATAGAAATTGTGAATGAATCGTTCATCCAAGCCCTTAAAGTTCTCAATTGAATTCTTCGAAAGAGAGGTAAACCATATGTGTACAGCTCCTGTCAAAGTCCCGAAGAAGGCCTGGTATTTCATCTCATCTGGTATTGAATAAATGTTCACCGCAGACAGGTACATCTCAATATGATGTATAGGGTTGGTGCTACAATCATACTTAGGAGACACCATAGGTGGTTTGAACTTAGCAGGGGTTGGTAAGCTCACTATCCTAGCCACGAATGGAGAGCCTTCTGAGAAACCTCTTTACAGTGGGTCTCGACTTTTGATGAGGTCTCCTATCTTTTCTTCAAGACGTTGAATGGATTCATTCCACGGTTTTACAACATCGACCTCGCTGAGGTTATCCCCAACAACCTCCATTGGGTGGACTGAGGGTTCCCCTGTCACAGCACAACGTCGGCTGTTGACCTCTTTTTGGTCCCTATCTTGGCCTTGCTAGGGTTGGAGTCGGCCATGATGAGGCTGTTGTTCCCCATCTCCCCTTTGTGACCCTGCTGCACTTCTTGACCTAGATAACCTCTATCTCAGGTCATTTACTGGGCCAAGCCTTTCAAAGTCCTACCCTCTGCTTAATCGATTGAAAGATGACCCTCTTTATTGGGCACCTTCAGCTCTTCTGCTTCCACGACCTTGGCTCCGCTGAATAGGATGCACTGTGTTATTTGAAACCTCATACGGCTCCCAATAATCTTCTGGAACGTCTTCGGCCTCTATATCGTCATACCTATCCTCAGGGCAAAGGTGTTCTTGCCTCCTCAGACGCAAACGCCTAGGGTCAGCAACGTCCCTCCTTCACTGAGGTGTTGGTTGGTCTTTTTGTGGTGCCTGGGGTGGTCCCCTGCCTTCCGGATGGGGCTGAGCAGCCGTCGGAGTAATCATATCCGGTGAGACCCGAGGTGGCCTCATCATGTTTTGACTGAGCTGTGCAAATTGCTCCTTCATTGCTTACTGTGTTGCAACCAAGAACCTCAAGGCTGCAGTCGCCTCAACCATTTCGGATTGGGGTGGTGCCTAGCTGGAACTAGGTCCTCCGAAACCAGATGGTGGTTGTGGTAACTCCGGTGCCATATGTTAACACTAAAGGGGCTTGCGAAGAAGATGAGCTTAATACCTTAAAGGACCTCTTTCAATGGTGAAATAGCTCCACACAAGGGGTGAGACCTGGTTCACCACCAGAGTCTCCGGTGAGGTTAAGCAAAAAAGAGGAAGTGACAGCTTCTCGTTCCCACAGACGGCGCCAAAATGATGATGCTGGAAATAGCACCACCCTTCAAGGTGTTTGTAAGCTTAAATCAATGTTAATAATGGCAGCAAAAGAGTATATTAAATATAAGAGATAGAGATGAGGAGAAGAGGATGAACACTAATATATAAGTGGTTTAGCCAATTAGGCCTACGTCCACTGTGCAAGTGAGTGAGTAAAGTCACTAAAATAAGGCATTAATGGACATGGATACAATCTCTTAAGCTTTCTCTCTCTACTGTATAATTGGACAGAGTTTTAACTAGGGTTGTAATTTTTGTATCCTTCTCAAGGTAGGATAAGACAAGTATATATATAGTGTGTGGGGGGTGTAATGTACCCCTCATGTATGCAATGAGCATGTGTTGGTCAGGCGCTCTTTTACCTTGGAAAATCATACAATTACCTCATGGGGAGTTAGCCGCACCCACGAATGATATAAATACTACTGTTGCTTTGGCTTTACTCACGTTAGTGGCATATTTCTATGCGGGTCTTAGCAAAAAAGGATTAGGTTATTTCGGGAAATATATTCAACCAACTCCAATCCTTTTACCCATTAACATCTTAGAAGATTTCACAAAGCCTTTATCACTTAGTTTTCGACTTTTCGGAAATATATTAGCTGATAAATTAGTAGTTGTTGTTCTTGTTTCTTTAGTACCTTCAGTGGTTCCTATACCTGTCATGTTCCTTGGATTATTTACAAGTGGTATTCAAGCTCTTATTTTTGCAACTTTAGCCTTCCCTTTACTCCATAGGGTCTTCTTTTTCCTCTACTCTAATGGTAGTGCGCATCTCAAAGAGGGGCCTTTGAAGCCCGCACCCAAAAACTGCTACAGCATAAACATGGGCACCAAGGTCCGGCCATTGCCATTGGTAGAATAAGGTCTGGAAGCACCTTCTCGCCCACCTTTGTAAATATAACCTAAATAATAATAAATTCCCTCTTGAGAGTGGTATATGTAAATCCTAGATTTTAAACTATGTGGAATTTGTCTATGAAAAGGTATAAAAAAAGAAAAAAATGAAAAGAACAGGCTAGACGTAAATCAATATGATGAAATAATAAATAAGAAGAGGCAATGAGATCGAAGCGAACCCCAGTTAGATTCAGGCATGATACACTTTTTAGTTATTGGGAGAACCCAAGTACTCTCTTTCGGATTCAGGAAACAACTCTCAGAAATCTTTTTTCCTTTTGGAAGATACAAGAGCGAAACAATCAACCTATTGATATTGGAAGACCCAACGGATTCTTCCAATGTATCATTTCTGGGTCCAATTCCATTTCCTGATGTTACCAATGTACAGCGGTCAAATAGGATCATTTTCTGCTCGGGACCTTTTACTTTTTTTCATCATGTGGGAGTTAGAACTAATTCCGGTTTATCTACTTCTAGATGATGTGATGGGTGAGGCCAGTGGCCTAGCCTAGTCTCTGCAAAGCAGCAAACAAAGCCCACTCCGCCCAATATCAAGCAATTGTAATGCTGGGATCTTGGGTAGAGACGGGTGATATTTTAGTAGGTAAATTAATGCCTCAAATGGTGAAAGAATCGTCGTATGCCCCAGAAGATAGATTGTTACGAGCCATACTTGGCATTCAGGTATCTACTTCAAAAGAAACTTGTCTAAAACTACCTATAGGGGTAGGGGTCGGGTTATTGGCTTCTATGCATAGCCTATATGTTAAGGATCTCAATAAATCCCCTCATTGAGACTCCTTCTGTCTCATGCCAGAACAAGCCCATTTATTACCAGCGCCTTCAACCAACGGCTTTTACCCTCAGGTTCCAACTCTTGTTTTTCCGTAATAGAAAGGGGTTCCAGCATCGACCTTTTATGGATGGAGTGAACCAGCTCATTCCATTTCTAAGTCAGAAGAAAGGGCATAGACAGAATGAGACTCATCAGGAAGAACTGGATTGGATAAAGCATCCGAGTTCGCGGATTCATCTGTTGAAGCATACCCTGAAACCACAGCCGAAGAATATGAATATAAGATGGTTGGTAAGTCTAGAACAAATCCCTTTTTGTTTTTCCTTCCTTAAGTCCAGGGACGACCCCTATATTTTTTCGCGGAACGCGGAATTTGCCTTAATCGGAGAGAGTATATACAATCTATTCCACTGGCAAGAGCATGATTGAGGGCTTTATACTTTAGTCTCCAACCGACTCTCAATCCCTCTTTCCAGCCCCAGCTGGCTAGCGAGGTTCCAATGAGGAGCCATCAAAGGCAAGCTCTCCCAGTCCGGTCCTGTCCCATCATCCAAACCAAGACCATCCGAGGGGGAAGCGAGTGAGCCTCAACCTCCCCGGGCGGGAACCACTCATTCAATCCCTAGCTCGAACCTCCCACGAGGAACCAGGGAACCCCACTCCGAGCTTGGTTGAAAGAGATGGGGATTGGGCCCCATTTCCCCATTCTGATCTTTTTTCCAATGAAAGACCCTAATAGGGTCCCCCACAATATCTAATTGTGGATATGAAAGAAATTTTGGGTAATGAAAGACTCTTATTACAAATGAATTTTCATTTCGGAAAATTCTTTTTTATTTCTAGGACGGTAGTTGGAGTCGGCGGCTCTCCTAGGGTTCCCTCATCCGGGATCCCTGGGGAAGAGGATCAAGTTGGCCCTTGCGAACAGCTTGATATACTATCTCCCTTCAACCCTTTGAGCGAAATGCGACACTGCTACGATTAGCTCTTGCCTTGCACCGCACCCGGACTGGCTATCTCGAAAGAGTGAAGATCGTCTACACTAACAATCCATCATTCCCCTCCACAGGGCGATTTTAGTAAATAACCGAATATAATACTTGGGCTAAGGGTCAAGTTGGTAATTTTTCTTATGTCTCCCCCTCCCGGCGCCCAGGTATCATATACGCCCCCAAAATAAAGAGCCTTGAATACTAGAGACTTCCTTAGCTCAGTTGATTGTTGAAGCAGTAGCTCTGGATCGCGAGCTGCATGCTTCCCTTCATTCGCCAAGCGAATGAAGTGGAAAGGCTTTTTTTATAGAGAGAGAGGTGAGTAAGGAGGGAGAATGGAAGACCAAAGAGCCCCAACTCATATCGTACCAAGAACTTGCCATTGACCTAATCAAGCGCTTTAGGGAGTTCACCCATGTTCCGAGAATCTACAATCGCTTGGCTGACTCGCCTCCTTTGGGTTGTGGGGCTATTGTTTTCTTGAGGCATGGTTTGAGCCCTGGTGCGGAGCTCGGTAGTAG